>OX366521.1:3109570-5951641 GCA_947256265.1 Acronicta leporina
TGTTTCTAACTTACTGCAGGCAAAGCTTTGGTATCACCACTTGCTTGACACCCCATGGTGTCAACTGGGGCATCACTATTTGATCTCATTATCCTTAAGTTCACCAGGAATTCTTTCCAATTTTTTGGCTCCCATAATCCTTTTATTTCCTGCAGAACAACATTCATATTGATTAAGCTCTTTATGAGACAAAAAAGATTACAGCAATACAATCCACCAAAGACATTTCAATATTATTTTATAATCCTTTTATATCTCTACAATCCTCTAATGAGGATTTTAAGTATTGTAGGATGTTATTCTTTCAACAATGAACACAATCTAGGTATTTTATTATTGTTTTTGATGTGGGAGGAATGAAAGCCCTTACCTCTTTCTCAGGCGAGTCATTTTCGAATTCAATTTTAACGTGCGGTTTCTTCTCATATTTAAACTGACTAAAGTCAAATTTACTTGGACTGGTCTGGAGTTCTGACGATCCAGATGAAATAGTTTTTAATTCAACACTCGTGGAATTATCAGTTTTATTCAACTCATCCAAACTTTCATCGCTTTTAATTGTATTATTTTCCGTCTTTTTAGATAACCCAATAATTTTAGACGCAGTAACTTTTGTTTTTACGCGGGGCATTTTACAGAAAATTGATAATTTAAAAAATCTGTAACTTCACACAAAAATTGTAAATACACTTTACCTAGAGTTCAGTGTGTGATAACAATATTAGACTTATAATGTTGTATAAAAGAATTACTTTGGGCACACTTTGGGTTTGATATTCAATCAAAACAAACAAGAAAACATGATTTATGAAAGTACTAAAGCGATCGGGTACAAGAAAATCAAATCGCACGGCACTTTTTTTTTTTATTATTATTATTATGGCGCCACACTTTGTGTATTTGGCAGTGTCAAGTATTAGAATAATCAAGTAGGTAATAATTATTTCCCATCATGGGATTGTAATTTATGGCACCACACTTTTTGTGTTCGCCAGTGTCAAGTTCAGTTCAGTTGCCCCAATAAAACGGTAGAAACTTTATTGAGACTTCGATGGAGTTTAGGTGTGAACCCAAAAAGTCACGATTTTCAATTTTATATCATTTGCCTACACTCTCACACGTTCACGAACACTTAATGGTTAATTATCCACCATAATTACACATTTAACTTCGGAGAAATTCAAGTTTTGAAAAATAATATAAAATCGACAATGTGCACTTTTCATTTTCCCGCCTAAACCCGCACGGCACTTTTTTTTTTATTTTTTATTATGGCGTCACACTTTTTGTGTATTTGCCAGTGTCAAGTATTAGAATAATCAAGTATTTAATAATTATTTCCCATCATGGGATTGTATTATGGCACCACACTTTTTGTGTTCGCCAGTGTCAAGTATAATGTTCAGTTGCCCCAATAAAACGGTAGAAACTTTATTGAGGCTTCGATGGAGTTTAGGTGTGAACCCAAAAAGTCACGATTTTCAATTTTATATCATTTGCCTACACTCTCACACGTTCACGAACACTTAATGGTTAATTATCCACCATAATTACACATTAAACTTCGGAGAAATTCAAGTTTTGAAAAATAATAAAAATCGACAATGTGCACTTTTCATTTTCCCGCCTAAACTCAGATGTCGCACGGCACTTGCAAGAGTTGCAAACTTGCAAGTAAACACAGACTAATAAGAGATACCATCATACCAGTACCACAGACTACTAAAAGATACTAGCAAAGAGTACCTTTTTAATAATATACCTAGAAAAACCACAGACTACTAAGAATTGACAAATTTCGAGCATTGAAATTGGAGAATTACTGAGGTATTTCGCAATTTCAGATTGAATTCTTTATTTCGGATTTTTTATTTTTTATTTCGTCGTTTTGAAAGCCTTTTGGCTATGAAGAAAGGAGAACAAATTATTTGAAAAGTCTCCGTCTGAATGCATATAATTAGGGTGCTACTAGTGCGCTACTGTAGCCACATGGTAGTTTCATATTTTAGAGTATGGTTTCGACAGAGTCAAAGGAGTAAGGTTATGTCTTAAACTATTTGAAGGTCGCCAAGTTTAAATTTAATAATGGTCTTAGAATTCATAGATATTACCCAAAAGTTAGTAGACTATGTTAAGTATCGAAATATATACATGGGAAACTTTTCAAAATAAGCAGTCCAAATATAGGAAAGATAATATGTGATCAATTATCTTATTTTATCCACAAATTGCCAGTGGCTTAGCCACACCAATATAAAAAAAACAACAACAGATGATATCAACAACTCAACAACAACCATCGAGTTTAGGCGGGAAAATGTAAAGTGCACGTTGTCGATTTTATATTATTTTTCAAAACTTGAATTTCTATGAAGTTTGATGTGTAATTATGGTGGATAATTAACCATTAAGTGTTCGTGAACGTGCGAGAGTGTAGGCAAATGATAAAATTAGAAATCGTGACTTTTTGGGTTCTCTCCTAAACTCCATCGAAGCCTCAATAAAGTTTCTACCATTTTATTGGGACAGCTGAACAACATATACTTGACACTGGCGAACACAAAAAGTGTGGTGCCATAATACAATCCCACAATGGGAATTAATACTACTTGATTATTCTAATACTTGAGACTGGCAAATACAAAAAAAGTGTGGCGCCATAACAATAAAAAAAAAACAACCATCGTTTACGTCATTATCTGTCAATTCTTTCATCGTCAGTATCAGTATCTCATATTTAGTCTGTGATTTGTGAATTGAGAATTCATTACTGTCATTTCCTTCCTTCCTCAATCCTCATGTCATTTTCATAAAAAAATAGTACATACCTTTTTGCCTGCCTTTTGGCAAAACTAAGAAAAGTGTTTGGTATCCGAAATATTTCAATATATTATTTATTGCCACAATTAGTTCCTTGTGTTCTTTATCGGTAGTGTCACTCTATCACTTTATTAGTTTATTGTAATGGCTGAACTACTCCTAGACCCAAAAATAAGACTTTGGGTATTTCTACCCATCGTGATCATCACCTTTTTGGTTGGCATTGTAAGACACTATGTATCAATAATTTTATCTTCCCAGAAGAAAATTGAGCTTCTCCAAGTTCAAGACAGGTTAGTAACAACGCATTTTTCTTACTTTAACTTAATTTTTCCCACAAGTAAAATCATAACCAACCAACCAACCATGAAGTATTTATTTACATACTTCAGTATGTAAATAAATACTTCATGGTTATGATTTTAGAAATGTTGTTCAAAAGACTAGTCTGTTTAGACTAGTCTTTTGAATCAAATCAAGAATCGTATGCTGCTCTGACCCATTTATAAATTATTCATGGTTACTTTCTGAAAGTCTATTATTGTATCCACAGTAGGTACTATATTTTGTACCTTTTGTAGATGATGTCTAATGAACTACCTACTAAATTTAAAACACGGAAACATAACATACCATCACCCCTGTATTCCCCGAAGGGTTAGGCAGAGGCATACTAATGTACACCCACAGTTCACTGGTATGTTTAGGTCCCATGTAATAGGGGGCGAGCCTATTGCCATTAACTGGGCACAAATTCCTAACTCCCAGCTGCTACTGGGAATTTCATAGAAAATCCCAATAACACTGCTCGACCTGGGAATCGAATCGAAAATTGGACCTCTAGCGTAGCAGTCGCGCTCAGGACCATTTGGCTAATGAGGCATTTATAAAACGGTATGTATAACTTATTCAATTACAGTCAAGTTATGATTCGCGCTCGTTTGCTGCGTGAGAATGGCAAGTATCTTCCGCGGCAGTCTTTCGCGATGCGACGCCATTGGTTCAACAACGATGAGACAGGATACTTTAAGGTTCAGAAAAGAGCTGCTACTTCTCAGGTAAGGGCTAATCCTACTAATATTATAATGTGAAAGTTTGTGAGGATGGGTGGATGGATGTTTGTTTCTCTTTCACTGCAGAACGGCTGAACGGATCTGGATGAAATTTGGCACAGAGATAGATTATAGTCCTGGAAAAACTCATGGGGCGAAGCTGCTGGCAGAAGCTAGTTATAGATAAAGATATTGCACTGGATTCTGCCATGGTGAACTATTAACAATATTGCTGGTTATAATAACTTGATTCTACATATATTTCAGAATCCCATGACTGATCCTGGCATGATGACCGATATGCTGAAGGGAAATGTCACCAATGTGCTACCCATGATTGTTATTGGAGGCTGGATCAATTGGATGTTCAGTGGCTTTCTTACCAGTATGTTTTTTTTTATATTATATATAAAATGCTACCAATATAATTTTATGAGTGATAGTGTGATTAATAGTTTATTAAATCCTTCTAGTCTATTCCCAACTGTGTTGGTATGGGATCTTCCATTCTAAGCAGATATGGCTAATTTCAGTATTTTACACACAGTATGAGTCACTTCCTCATTAGTCTAGTGGTCCCAAGTGCGACTGCTATGCTAAAGGTCCTGGGATTTGATTCCCAGGTAGAGCAGTCCTAGCAAGCCCCTCTTAAAAAATAGAAATAGTTAAAAATAAATGCAGTCATTGATTGCAAAGAGAATTATGATAATTATTGTCAGCCCTTTAGAGATAGCCATGCTGTTGCAAGACCTGTATATTCTGATAAGTATAACATTATAGTGAAGTTTATTTAAAAAGCCAGGGCTACTTGCCCTGACAACATTAGGATTTTTTTGGCTTGTCAATAGCTCAGTTAGAATATGCTTTTATTTTTCATATACCATAGTATTTTAATTGTTGTAATTAACTAAATAAATATAAACAACCTTATTCCAACAGCTAAGGTACCATTCCCGCTGACACTCCGCTTCAAGCCGATGTTGCAGCGTGGCGTAGAGCTCGCCTATCTGGACGCATCGTGGGTGTCCTCTGCCTCCTGGTACTTCCTAAACGTGTTTGGCCTACGCACAATCTACGCGCTAGTCTTGGGAGAAAATAATGGTAAGGCTTTTGACGTTTTAATGTCGATATAGGCACTGCTTACATCTGTACAGTCTATGAGGCTTGAGATATACAAGTACAGTCTTGTTTGTTATATTGTAAAAACCTTATCAAGTGTATTGATTGATTTTTTGTCCATAGCTGCTGACCAGTCCAAAATAATGCAGGAACAAATGTCTGGAGCCGCAATGGCAATGCCCCAAGACCCAAAGGCCGCATTCAAAGCGGAGTGGGAGGCCTTAGAAATCACGGAGCACCGGTGGGCTGTCGCCACAGCTGAGACAGATATCCTCAATACTTTAGGGGAACATCAAAATTCTTAAATACTAGCATAAATTATACTTATTATATTATGATTGTATATCTAGAATAAGATAAGGAGAGGTGTTAGTGCAAATGTGGTGTTTATGAAAATAAATGACTATCTAAGTATTTATTGACCATCAAAGCATTTAATTTCAAACTTCAATAAAACATTAGCTTTTGGTTTAGTAATAAAGTTCCTGAAGAAGTGAAATACAAAGCATTGCATTTAAAAAAGTAACTTTATTTCAATTCAATGCAAAAGTATAATGATTATATACAATATGACCTTTTACTGTACACATTCAATAACACAAAATTCTTATTGCTTTGCTTGTTGTTGCTGGTTTCAGGCACTACAATGGTACTAAGGGAAATAGAAATATGAATAATCAACAGTGCTTTACAACCAAGTATGTGCAATGTGTGTCAACAAGAGTATATAGGTATGCTGTCTTTGCTAACGATACCCGTTTCTTGACATAGATTGCGTTATAAATAATTATACACCAGCGGATTTGATATGAAAGCAACATTTGGACCATTTTCGATTACACAAAAAAGTAAAAAGACAAATTGCGGATAGCAAAATAGTGTCTATTGGACGTGGTTATCACTACTTTGTGATTGCACTGAAGTTTATGAAAGTACATAAAAGAAAGCATTATTGTCTTTGTCATCCACATAATATGTCGTATGGTAAAGTATGTTGCCGGTTGACCACTTTCTGACCTTATGTTCTCATTAATAAGAATACATTTAGATTGTTTGTATATAATCTCATGTAAAACCGTCAACTTTAGTCAGGCATTCACTCGTAATGCACAAAATATATATTACCACTAATTACCAGCATTTATCACAATTGCAGTACAAAATCCACTTGATCGATATCCATTCGGTTTGAGTTCAATAACATTAATTTTAAACGTCCCAAGGACGTGGGCGTAAATTGCAACAATTCACATAAAATAAATAAGACTAATAACATTCACAATTTAATTCCCATTAGAATTATGAAAGTATGGAGCTATAATGTAACATATACTTCAGTAGTAATAGGATATCGGAATCAATGCGAACAGGTCTACGCCTGGTCGCGTTTTCCTCATGTTAAGCGACATTGCGATCTAGGCCGTTAACTGGGCAGACATCCAAAATCCCTAACTGCTACTGAGATTTTCACAAAGAAGCACAAAATATTGGTCGACCCGGGAATCGAAAACAGGACCGCACGTTCAGTATTTGATGATGTAATTTTATATCTTATATGTGCATAATAATTATTTATTTTCACTGATAGCAAAAGTATGTTGCAATATGTCTATCGTCAGCGACACAAACGTGCGACAAGCGATACTGGCGTAAAATAGGTACCTATAGATTAAAAACTGGTTTCATACAGTAGAATTATGAAACATATTCTTCGAAATTCTAGCTATTTTCGTACAGAATATAGAATTGAGTCCAAATGCGCTCAAACATTACTAAGCGCTGCGCGTTGTTGCCAATGCCCCAAAAATATGTCCAACGCGCACCGCTTAGTACAGTCCAACCATCAAGCAACCAATATCCATATACAAATGAACATCGACATTATAACAGCTACCGGGTCGTCGCTACTTCTTGATGAGTTGCACGACGTCCTCGTCTAATACGGTATGGCCTAGCCCGACTCGTTGCGGCGAGTATTTAGTGCTGGTGCCCCAAACTAAGGCGTATTTCAGGGCAGCAGCGAGGGAGCGATGGATCGCGTGGCACACGTGCTCTATCGTCACACCCTGGAACAGGTACAAAGGTATTATTAAAAAGCTGTTTAAAAAAAATTTGAGATTCATAATTTGTATTATTGTGTATGTTAGAGACTGTACGATATTTCTATTTCATGCTTCGTTGTGATAAGCAATCCCATATGTAATGTTTTTTAAGCTTAATACCAATGTAGTATTACTAGTATTCTTGTTAACTCCTCGTGCTAAGATATATTATAAGTGTTATATTATAAGCAAAATGTTTTTCCTACATATAAAACAAACCTTTCTCAAGATAAGACCATCTTCAAAATCTGGAGGCTGACCAGGCTTCTTGGTGTATACTCGGATGAGTGACAGGTACTCCCAGAGTGTTTCCAAAAGAAAGTCTAAATTCAGCTTCATATTACAACTGGAAGAATGAAGAAAACTACAATTAATTATGATATTTATGATAATATTTCATCTTTTAGCATTTAAACAATGTAAGGTAACTAAGGAACAGGTTTGTTATTTATATACAATTGTAAATTTATACATATCTGTATTCTCCGAAGGGTTAGTCAGAGGCGTACTAATGTACACCCACAGCTCGCTGGTATGTTTAGGTCCCAAAGAGCCGTTACAATAATAATATTTAACTACCTCACCTAACAACAACGGAGTGGGGCTGCCTGGCTATTCTGTCGACCTCTTGTATGGAAATCTGGTCGATCTTGTTGTACACGTACAAGCAGGGCAAGTACACGCGGTTCGCCAGGATTACGTCGATCAGGTCGTCAGCCGTCGCGTCCTCACGGAATAGCACCTAAAACGTGACGATGTCAAATATAACATACCTTCACGCCTGTATTCCCTGAAAAGTTTTCTATCATGTGTGGGGATGAGGCAGCAAGGCCTCAGTGCATCCCAATGGGATTTTTTGTGCTTCCCCTAGATAACCTATTTCTCATCCTCTCCTAGTTCTTCAAACAACTCTTGTATGAGCTTTATAATAAATATAATCCGGATAGTATACTTGTATTTTCATTGGTTGGACATACCTCAGCATTAAATATCTTGTATTCATGCAGTATCATTTGCACCAATTTCTCATCAACTTTGGTGAGCTGACACGTCGAGTTGAAAGAAAGACCACCACCCTTCTTCACCTGGATAAATACACCAAAATAATATATTAAGTATTTTACCATACCATATAACTGATATAGAAGTACAAAATAAACCAGGGGTGGCTTTTCGGCAAGAGACCTAAATATCATCAACAATCAAAGCAAATATCGTATTTTTTTAATGAGCTAATTCAAAGAGTTGATGATGACACATTTCGCGTGGTAGCTAGGCAATCGGCTTCTGCACCACGGGTTGTGGGGTCGATCAAATATTGTATGAGCTAGCATATAGCACCCACAATACAGGAGAAACTCCTAGTTATACATTGCCCCACCCACTCCTCAGATGTATACATGCTGCAAATGTGACGGCCCATAAATCTAACTGAATCCATTATCAATGAAGCAGCTTAGGTGATCCAATTAACTTAGTGCTAAAACCTACTTTAAAATAAATATTGGGCTTAGGTTTGTTGAGCCTGATGCCCACACTCTCCAACTCCTTCTCCAGTAGCTGCCTGTGCACATAGGGCTTTGTGGCATCCAGCATCATGAGTACCAAGTCTGCTGTCCGAGCTACAGCTATCACCTGCAATGAAATGTATAACCTGTAGTGATTTTTTTAATACTATTCTATATATCTATGTGCTAAAATTTTTGTTTAAGGTACCTGAACTCTAAACTGTGATGTTACCTTGTTTTTTAAGCATCTATACCTGTATAAGATTTTTTTAGTATCCCATTCATGATATTTATTCACTGTAGAGTACCAAGGCTTTTTATTATGTTAATAAAATACTGGTTATTTTTAGAGGGACTGATTATGATGATTCATGAGTATTGTCGTTATGATTATTGACACTAATATTCATGAAAATTTGGAAAAACAACATCCTATAGGACAGTCTAGGTTAGAGAAAAATTATATACCTGTCGGCCTCTACCCTTGCCCTGGGCGGCACCTTCAATAATACCAGGCAGATCAAGCAACTGTATGTTAGCACCACGGTACTCAATCACACCAGGGATGCAGGTCAATGTCGTGAACTCATAGCTTGCAGCCTCTGAGTGTGTGTGTGTGAGGGTTGACAGAAGAGTTGACTGAAAATGGAGAAAAAATTTAAATTTTAAATGTGCTCGTATGTGTATTCATTGGCTCATCACTGCTCAATCCACTCATCACATATACACCTGTGTAGCTACAAACCAGTGAATATGATGGGTATGTTAGTAAAGACTATCTTTGAAGCCATTTCATGTGGGGTACCCATACCTATATGGGCAATATAATTATATATATATTATATTGCCCATCTTCCATTTTTATTGAGCTGGCAAGAGGACCATAATTTCAATTCAGTTCATGCATTGGGAAAATCGTCATAAAGTCTATTTTTCAAACACAATAGGATGTCTGTTGGTTTCAGGCTCTCAAAGACCACAACAGTCCGAAATGGACATAAAAACAGAATCAAATTTAGTTTTTGCACAACATATTTTAGCTTGAAGGCAGTATTTTAATTCAGCAACATCTATAATGACCCATGGAAACCCAGGCAAAAAAAAAATGCATTGTATCTATACTATGGGACTTAATAAGTTAAAACAATTATATTTTAAAACTGTCAGATATTATAATTATTTCTTAGATCATCTAAGACGAAAGACTTTAGGAAGAATGTCCTTACCTTACCCACTGAAGGGAAGCCAATAAGAGCTACTCGGGCATCTCCAGACTTAAGCACATCAAACCCTTCACCCTTATCACCTCCTTTCTTGGATGGCTCTAGCAGTTGGGACCTGTATTTTGCTAGCTTGGCCTTCAATAATCCCAAGTGATATTCAGTGGCTGTAAAAAAAACCTAATTAGATCTTCTTTTGTGTCTGACAGGATAATTGGTGATGTTGTTGAGCTCATTTTCTGTTGTTCTAGTTCCACTCCTACATAATGAATATTTTACGGTCTCCGAGTATTTGTTTATGATAATACAGGTAAGAACAAATTATTATTAACTTAACAACATTTGCAGCTTACTCTAAACAGCCGGTCATCCATCAGTCATAATCAAAATCAAAAACCAAAACAATTAGGTTCAGCATATTTCGCGTTGGGCTTTTAAGTTTTATATAAAATTGTATACTGTGATTTTAATATACCTTTATTCTTTTGTGTCCTTGCTATTTCCTTTTCAATTTCAGATATTTTCTCTAAAATACCCATGTTTCTACTTCTATTGACGATATCAAAAAGTCTACCACGTAACCAATTAACAATCAATATTTAACTAAATAATAACAGCGAGTTCCTATAAAATAATGATCATTTCGCACAAATATAACTATTTATTTCATTTAAACACTATCTATATTCACTAAAGTTTTTAAAATTATTGAAATGCCACAGGAAACTACAGGCTACAGGTTTCTTGATTTCTGACTTTTGTTTTGTAGGTTAGATAAACGGCGTTACAGCGACAAAGTAATGATATAGGGTCGATTTTAAGCACTAGAGTAGTAGTGTGTCAGTTATGGCGTTCCAGATAACTTTCGCAGTACCCTCCTTTTTTATGCAATAATACTAGTATCCTAATAGGTCATCTGTGGCATTGTTAAATTATGTACACACATCAAAAAAAGTTTGCGATCACTGAAAAATCGGAACCTTTTTTGCTCTTTTTTGTTACGGTAGAAATATTATGATTTCTTCTTCTTTTTACATTCTTTCAACAACAAATATTTTTTCTTGATAAAGTTCAATTTAAAAAATTATAACAGCTTAAGCTAGTGATCGCAAACTTTTTTTGATGTGTCTATGTGGAATATTATTATGGCGGATCGTTTCGCTCAGCCCGCCAAATTAAAATTTCAATTGGTTTTTCGCAATTTGTAGGTCTATAACACATTCTAGATTCCTAGCTGTAGTAATTACGGCATTAGCTATACAATATTCACAACTGAGCATTAAAAACTTTGCTTAATAAACGTTAAAGAAGCTAAAAGTAGGTACAATCCTCAATTTTGGCTAAAATGGACGATTGACATTACTTTTAGCTACAATATTGATCATTATACTTACGTCCATTGGCGTGGCACAGGCTTTTGTACTAAATAATGTCTATAATTTCGAACATCTTTCCGGCTGATAACCGCCGGTCGCACAAAAGACGACACATTTATTTAATAAAGATGATGCACTACAAAAATCAACACTAATGCCATGGAATATGGACGGTCGGGCTGCAAACTCTAGAGCTTGATATAGAATGTAGATAGTCAAAGGCTTGATGTGATGCCGTGTGTACAAAGTGGGAAAATCATTTCTAAAGCTCATGTAATTTTCCTACAGCAGTAGACGGAAACATTTTTTATCTCAGTATCGTTCGTATCCTTACCACAATATTAGGTATCTGGTATAGCATGCCAACATGGGAGACCAACAAACAATGGCTTTAAATTCAGCAAAGCGTAGAAAATGTAGTGTGTCGACAGCCTTTATCATAGGTACCAAAATATTTAAGAATTTACTTTTTAGATTTATGTTCAATCATAAATAATTTCCAGTAAAAGAAACTAGTCATGTCATCACAACCATCTCGATCATGTATTATACTGCTGTTGCTGAAAAGGATAAGTTAAAATGACACTTTTAAATTTGGTTCCTTGTTTGTTTATAATTGGCAGGTAAATATTTTTATAAATTACTATAACATGCATGTTTAGAATATCAGAAGGTAATTATATCATTTAGGTTCATTTTTTCATGCTCAACTTCAAATTAGTGGCATAATGGGGTGACAACCATTTATGAATGTACTTTAAGTATTTTTCTATAAGGCACAGAGTGTGAAGTGTTGATGATCTGTAATGACAAACAACAAATTTACATTGCCTTTTGTTTCCAGTTATTTTATAGAAAGTTCTACGTGCACAGTGAGTTCCACTGAATCAATAGATGATTTGAGTCTAGATTACGAGGATGACAAAAATTCAATGATTGCGGTAGCAGACAAAGGCATGTTAAACTTAGCATATGATACAGTTATTTTTTTTTACCTTTACAATACTTAGACGTATCGTATAAGTTCTTTAGTGTTTATTTTTATCAAACAAACTCGTTCCGCATAGTCGCAATGTATAAGAAAGCATTTGGCTAATTTGGTTGGTAGTGCCATTGGTTGTAAGGTTTATTTCTTTTATAGAAAACTTTGAAGTATACGATGACTTTTATGATGAATTGGACAATAGACTAATGGTGGAACAATCAATGAATATGATCTTTTTCGGACCTCCAAGTTCCTTTCTAAGACTCGATCCGGATTCAATTTTACACATACTAACACATACAAAGAAACAAATGATACCCATTTCAAGAGCTATAATGGCCTGGGATGTTCTGACCGGTACGTAAATGAAACGTACCTAATAGAATCTGCAAAGGCAGCATAATGAGTAACGATAATAATAAATATTTGGTGGCCGTATGTGTGATCGATTGGACGCGGAGAAGTCCATGTCTAGCAGTGTATTGCAATGAACTAAGTTAAAGAGTTGAAAGTACCAACTGGATGAGAACCAAGCTACTGCAACACGCACCACACACATCAATTTATTCACATTGCTCATTGAAGAATTTACAAGGGTCACATTTGAATTTTCGAGCTATCATAGTTGCAATAATAAATAAGATGTAATTAATTATTATGTTGTTGATTTAAGTAATCCAGTATTTTGTATCAACACTCTGTTATGTAATTTAATGTAAACTACTCTATCAAATTAGGAATCTCCTGTAAGCATAGATGTAATTTGTCAATAAATAAAAAAAGAGTAAAAACTAACTAAACTAACCTAACAGCGTACAGACTATATTTCTCAAGAATCAGGATAAATTAATAAATTGTAACATTCGTTTCAGATGGAAAAACTTCAGCTTTCTTACAGGGCCGAGAATTTTTAGCTTTTGGATCACTTTTAAATGTGATCCCAGAAGAAGATTTGTATTATGTTAATTTTGGGGATCCATCGGTTCTTAAATATTTTGCTAATCACTACATAAAATTACAGCCTCGAAAGGTATTAAAGTATTTTATAAAATTACTAACGAACCGTTCCGGCTAAGCACGGGTGCATTACGTGTTATTATGAATTCATTTTAAGTTTACGCCATTTTAAGATAATATTAATTAATTATTAATTAATTACGTTTCCATATAAACCTCCTAGTTAAGCATAACGTTTTTGGTTAAGTAGACAATATTATTATAGTAGGTAAGAGTCCGATATACAATGACACTACATGATATGTCGGACTCTTCAGGGAACAGAATAATATATTATGTATAAATATTATCTATCTTAAAAAGGACCTAGTTAGGTAGGTTTATATACCTTACCGATATGTTTGTTTTACAGTTTGGTATTTTAGCGGCTGCTTACAGACGTTATTTTGGGGAAACCTGGTTTGATAACAGTACATTTATCAACGAATTGGGCTACTTACTGTGTGGTTTTCCCGCAATAGACTTAGAAAAAATTGCTCCTGCTACTTTCAAAGAACTTAGCTTAGAAACTCTGAGCAAAGCGGGGAAATGTAATACAAACCAAACTAGGGTAATTGTTTTTATGTACTTATGTAGGTATATTTGTGTTTTGGAAAAAAGCGCAACCATTTTATACTTTAGAATAAAAAATGAAAAGAGAGCATAGAACATCAACGGTTGAGACCAGTTAAATGACGAATGCTATCAGTATATTTAATTTATTTTGCTGCGTTTGTTCGCTGTGCTATTTCATACCTATACATAAGTTTATTAACAATTAGTTTCCTTTTTGACAGACTCTTTATTCAATAGCCATTCACCATGATGCTTACGGCGAACCATACAAATGGTCCTCCCATGAAATAAGCAGATTAAGTGCGTTATTCAAATGTGAGTTTTTCAAACCAGCTTTTAAGCACGATTTTTTTAATTGGTTTTGTAAACACTAATTTAAATTATTGAAGGTATTCCTGAAGGCGATATAAGTTCAATACAATTGGAAGCTGTTACTGCCATCAGTCCTGAAGCGATGAATGCAATGAATCAGGAAAAGCTGGAGTACTTTACCAGGCAACAAATATTACGCATGAATCCTAAAACACGACGAATATACATTTTGAGAATGCAGCTAAGAAGTAGTTATGATATGAGTGAAATAGCTAGGCAGAATTATGTCGCATCAAATAAACCGTTTTTCCTACAATTTATTTTCAGCGTTGTCACCCTACCTATTTTGATTTCTTACTACATGAATTGACTATTTTTATAGATTTATTACGTCTCCTGACTTATGTGTTATTTTTAATTTACATTATTATTGTTAAGACATCATAAAATATTAAACAAAGAATCTATTGCATTTTATTAACAAAATATACAAAATATTAAAAGCCGGCTAGGCCGAAAAAAATGATAGGTACGTCGTCGTCACGTTAGGTACCTATTTGTAAAGAGAACATGAGACGGAAACTAAATTTTAAATGTTTCCCAAAAATGTTCTCTTGAAATTAAAGTTTATTGAATTTTGATATACATTTTGATTAAATTATCATGTATAATATATAATAAATATTACACAACATGACATAGAATTCCTAATGGTAAAAGAAGAAAGTAAACATTGCCCATATTCTTTCTCATTTTGAATTTAAAACCGATTTCCTGGTCATAACTGTAATATTTTAAATAATATTTGTTTTTATTCAGCTTCTGCTTAATGAAATCAAGTTATTAATTTAGTGTGTAATATTTAAAAGTTATTAGTGTAGGGTTAAATTGGATTCTATTACTAACGGGAATAATTTGACTAGTATTTATTTCGAAGGAACTTCCATTTTGTTGTTATAAGCGCCATTTTCTTTTTCTGAGAAAAATATCTCGCTCGTTTCTTTTTTGGGAAATCAGGGAGAGCGTGAGCGCGTCGTTTAATATTTTCGTAAATATTATTATAAGAAAAATATTTATATTGGCTGAAATGCCTCCTGTTAAGCATTACTCGACTAGTGAAGTGAATCAGTATGAATTATCATCAAGATTATTATCCCTTACTGAAAATAATACATCGTACACTCTTACACAAATAAATGGTCAGAGGATTTACAGAAAGGCGCCACATGCCTGGAGTGGACCAGAACCTTCAAGGAATTGTGAGGTAAGATAACCCTGCCTCTTGTCTCATCAATAAGATTTGTCGAAAATTCCAAAATTCTTATTTTGTTCAGTCGTATCACAGAGTAACAACCGTAGTCGCACCTATGTCTCATGCTGCCTTGCCTTTTATTCATCTTATTGTAATTTTGTAGGTAGGTAAGTACTTAAGTAGTGGTTGTAAACGTAAAACTACTACCTAATCATTCTAAGTTGTATTTTGCGACAATGCGGCGTCGGGTTGCTGTTATGGAACCCGCTAAGTATCGCTTTGTGCCTTGATACGCTTTCAAATCGCCCATGAATATAACTAACAGTACCTTTATCACGCAACACAGACACTATAGGTGATAGAACTACTATGATTTTGATAAGTGCTTGATAGATTGATACCCTACGTAGGTAGGGTAGCCAGGTCGGCAAACCTAATAGCCGGACAGGCCAGCCAGTTTTGCCGGACATTAGGGTAGAAAGGCCGGACACCAACACATTATTGAGGATTTTGTGTCGGCGCGAGGGGTCGAGCGGCCTGCGGGAGCGACCGCCTGCGCTCGGTCACGCTCAGCGCTCGCTCGTTTGCGAAATCTATAAAGCCGGACAAACCGGACACCGTTTATTTTGGCCAGACACGCAATCAAAAAGCCTATGTCCGGCTTTATCCGGACGCCTGGCAACGCTATACGTAGGTATTCGTTCTATATACTTATATCCTGTGAACCTCTAATTTCACTCCTATCATAGGGTCTACTATGCTATGATTCTGATCTCACTCCCAGTCCCATTCCCATAATGCATACCTACGTACTTACTACTGACTCGTCTGATTCTATTTCCACTCGCACGATACTCTCCTACTTGCCTGATACACTGTCACTCGCCTGATATATTTCTACTTACCAGATAAGTACACCCCCTTTTGCCTGACACACTACAACTCACCGTTGCATTCCTACCCGCCAGATGCACCCCAACCTGCCTCATACACACCAACGTGCCTCATACACCCCAACGTATCTCATACACCCGCACTTGCCCGTTACACCCGCACTTGCCCGTTACACCCGCACTTGCCCGTTACACCCCCACTTGCTCTTACACCCCCACTTGCCCGTTACACCCCTATTTGCCTGATACATACCAATACGCATGATACCTACACGCCCACTCGCTTGATACAAGCGTACGTGCAACATACACTTCCACGTGACACATACACCCTACGTGTCTCATACACCCTCACGTGCCTCATACAGCCTCACGTGCCTCATACACCGCCACTTTCCTGATACACCCCCACTTGCCTGATACGCATGATACCGACGCACACCAATTCGCATGATACACGCCCACTCGCCTGATACACGCCTACTCACCGTTACACCCCACTAGCCTGATACACCCCAATCGCCTGAAATCAACAATTCTGAAGTCTGAAATTTTGAATGACGATTTTCACACAATAAAATAGTAGAATTGAGCCCCTGTTAAAGCCTCACTAGCCTGATACACGCCCATTCGCTTGATATTCCCCCACTTGCTTGATACACCCCACTCATGTGAAACACCCTCACCTCACTCGTATGCTGAATTGCTGACACATCTCAATCGCCGGATACGCTCCTACGCGCACAGATACATCCCACTCGCTTTATACAGAAGTCATACATCTCATTCCCCTGATACACCTACACTAGCCTGATACATCTCACTTGCCTGATATATCTCACTCGACTGATAATTCTCACTTGCCTGATATACTTACCTCTACTCGCCTGATACACCCCCGCTCGCCTGATACACCCCTACTCGTATGATACATCCTCAGTTGCCTAATTGTTGCCTGATGAAGCAGCGTTTTATCCCATTTGCTATATACCTACTCGTAAATCACACTTGATTGAATTGCTGTATCATATTTTTTATAGATTTGGTATGGAGGCACGATAAACATGATTTAAATTTTATGTTCGAACCCGCGTCCTTCCGGTTAAGTACAGCGGAGGGCGCAGGTCAGAGGAGGAGGAGTCAGATACTGTCTGATGTCAATTCACCGTCGCTACACAAATATTCTATAACAAAGTCCCCCACCGCGTTTGTCTGCCTACTCGCGATAATCTCAAAAACTATTGAACGGATAAAAAAACAGTTTTCACCAATAGACAGTGACTATGGAACATATCTTTGATGCCTGGGAGGAGTCGCATGATGCTCTAGGTATTTTTTGTGACTTGTCTAAGGCTTTAGATTGCGTTTTTCAAGAAACACTAGTCAGGAAAAAATACATCACTGGAATAAGGAACATTGCTTTGGATCTTCTTACTTCTTATTGGAGTAACAGGATTCAAAGAGTGGATGTTAACGGAGAAAGGTCCCCGGGGTCTATGGTCACCATGGGAGTTCTGCATGGCTCAATTCTTGGCCGGTTTTTATTTCTTGTGTATATAATAAATGACTTATCTTGCCTCATAAAAGACAATCACGAAGTAGTGTTATTTGCAGATGACACATCACTTTTATTTAAACTGAAACGTAGCAGCAGCACATAACTGACGATTTAAATAACGCTGTTTCTAAATAGTACACTGGTTTAATGTGAATAATTTACTTTTAAATGAAAAAAAGACTAAGTGTTTTAGATTTATAACACCTAATGTTGGATCTTGTGGATACCACGGCGTTTTTAGGTATCACTTTAGATTCAAAGCTACAGTGGGGCCCACATATAAATACGTTGGCGAAAAGGCTCAGTTATGTAGCGTACGCGGTTTTTAAAATAAGTACGTCAGTAACCGATGTAGATACGGCTAGACTAGTATATTTTAGTTATTTTCATAGTGTAATGTCGTACGGCATTTAGTTGTGGGGAAACGCTGCCGACATTCAAATTATATTTGTGCTGCAGAAAAGGGCGATTCGCGCAATTTATAACCTTAGTTCTAGACATTCACTGAGGGATAAATTTAAAGAATTTGACATCATGACTCGCATCTCATTATATCTATGAAAACCTCATTTATGTTAAAAGGAATATTACACAACTAGCTTCTGCCCGCGAATTCGTCCGCGTAGCGTGATGATATATGTCAATACTAAAAACAAGAATAAGCTAATATTACCAATGACGGCTCCAAAAAGTCAGTAATTCATGTAAGTGTCAAAGTATTCGTTTCTACAACAAAATCCCAAGCCACATTCAAAATTTAAGCATCAACAAATTTAAATCTCATATTAAAAATAGACTGCAAAAAAGGTTTTTATACAGTGATAGACTATTTGAACGATAAAAATGCTTGGGATTGAGCTGCTCTGATGAACCGGGCTATTACTATGCTAGTCATTGTGATATTTATATTAATGACATTATTTTGATTATTGACATTATTTTGATCATTGACATTATTTTGATCATTGACATTATTTTCATTATATAGATTTTGTTGTTATTAGTGGATTGAATTTTTGACATTTATGAATTTTATTAATAGTTTGTTGTGACAATTCAATTTATAGTGACATTTATTTTGACATCTAAGTCTATTCTAGTATTTTTTTTTGTAAATGTTAGTACCATGTAGGCTTGATTATATTATACCAGTTTTTATAGTCTGGAGGCTTTGGGAATTTCATACGATCTACACGAATGTCCTGCTGATCTGGTATTGTCGTGCGACGGGTAGTTGAGCTCCCTTAATTATGGTTGAGCTACACGACGTTACACGACGACTGATGCATGCTTGCCGTCAGCTAGGACTGGTCTACTCAAAGCTGCTATGGTTCTTTCCTCAAAAGGCCATTTCAGACATTGCCCTGCATTGTCCCACTCACATTATTTGCATTATTTTATGTCTGGACTTTAAAAGAGACCATGATTCTCTGAGTTTGTTTCGGTGTTTCTTCTCAGAGGTCGTTAGTTTTCTTCGAAAATGCTGCTGAAATATCTTAGAGGTATTCGTGCGAAGCAGGGATAGGCCGCTAGTGTTTAATAATATATATATAAAAATAACACTCATTAACGTGTTATGGCTAGTTTACACGGTGCAAGCTACTCGCCAGTTAGGCGAGATATAAAGTATATAGTAAACTCGCATTGTGCTTTGTTTATGCGATATGCGTAGCTGCCCAGTCTCATTACAAATTGCGTTGTTCACTTTATTTCCCGCATTTACTCACCATACACATCTGCATCAATCTTGCCATCGTTTATAAACGAACTTCCCCAAAGAATCAAACTAATTCCATGTTCAACACTGACCTTCAAGTTCGAACACATAAAAAAACCATCTCTTTCATTTAGCTTATTACATATTATATTCATTCCCTTCAACATAAAATGTTTCGTTCATTATTGTAACCATGTCTTGACACTTCTGCCTACGATTATTTTTGTATTGTTAGGTAAGGTAGGTACATAGGACTCCAAAGCTTAGTAAACGCGTGTTTTGTAGGTGTTCATCGGAAGAATTCCTCATGACTGCTTTGAAGATACTCTGGTACCGCTGTTCCGTCAAGCTGGCGAGCTGTTTGAGTTCCGACTCATGATCAACTTCTCTGGCTGGAATAGAGGGTAAGGATTGTACTTTTCTATTACAATGATATGTAATTTGAGCGCCGGCGACCGATTAAGCCTGTTTCACTGTCTTCTGATAACATACCATCACGCCTGTATTCCCCGAAGGGTTAGGCAGAGGTGTACTAAGGTACACCCACAGTTCGCCGGTATGTTTAGGTCCCATGTAATAGGGGGCGAGCCTATTGCCACTATCCGGGCACGGTCTTCTGATAAGATCCCGATAAATTATCTGACGCAAGAATCCATACATATTTTGTTCCAAATTTGAATTTCAGATAAATTCAAATTTGGAACAAAATATGTATGGATTCTTGCGTCAGATAGAGTATAGATAGTGCTTATCCGGAGGTGGTGAAACCGGCCCTAAATGTTGTTTGATTTAAATGTATTTTTTTAGGTATGCTTTTGCGATGTACACGACTGATGCCGAAGCGAGCAACGCTATTCGGATGTTCAACAACTACATGATAAGACCTTCTTGGCAATTAGGTAAGCAGAAATCCACGAGTGACCAAAATCTATTAATTAGTCTATATTTAACTATCTATTATTTAACTATAAACATGTATTTTAGGCGTGTGTCCGTCCATAAACAATTGCCGCATATTTATATCGCGCATACCGCCGACCACTCCGTCTGCGGAGATCGTCCGCCTATTGTATGCGTTGACGGACGAGGTGCAAGAAGTACGTATTCGTCGGTCGATTGCTTCGTGCGCCGCCATCGTGGAGTACAAGTCCCACCGTGGCGCTGCAATGGCTAGGAAGGCTTTGGTGGCGGCCGCCGCTGCTGCTTGGGGCTGTGGTGCTAGACCTGCTGTGGACTGGTCGTTGCCGCAATCGCCGCAACTTCTCAAGCAATATCGAGAGGTATCTCGTTATAAAGTTTAATCAATAATAAAAATAAAAATTATTCGCAGTTTGTGCATTGGGCACCTTTTAGGTTTCTATATGCAACCTACTGTAACGGCATCCAGAAATTTAAAACATTTGACGCAATCCTTTCAAAAGGTCGGCCGATGGACCCCTGAGCGTGGCGTGGAACTGACTCGGGCACCTGAAGAGCCCCCGACTACTTCCCCGCCACCTGCTGCTCCGTCTTATACTCTGGAGCCGTGGTCCCAAGCTCGACGTCTGCGCATGATTCACGAAGCTCAACGTAGTGCCGCTGCTGCTGCCGAGTAAGTAGACTAATTTTACACCAAATTTAACATTTCGAATCTAGTGCCAATTTATATAGAAACAAAATACTCCAAAATAATCTAAGCGTCTGTTCCAACATCTTTTTTTCCAACACCGTTGTATTTCTATTAGATGGTCAAACCGCATAAACAACGGTATGGAGTCACTGGTTTCATCGATGAGTTCTCTGGGTTTCGGCGGCGGGTTAGGACTGGCGGGGCGGGAGGCTGGCGTGTGGGCTCCGCCAGGCGCTCCGACCCCTGGGTTGGGCGCGCCGCGGATGCCTACCCCGCCGCAGCCCCGCGACTTTAACCCGTGGACCGCTCGCCATCCGCTGCAAGAGTTCATCACTCCCGGCAAGGATAGCCAGTGAGTGCACAAGCTGCTTGCTCAGTACCGGGACAGTTTTACACGCATTGGTTAATTACTTATGAGAAATATTACTGACATCTTTTTTTGTTTGCTAGAAATTAACTCACCAAAGATTAGTTTTGGGGCGAACATAGATTCATAATATACATAGTAGATATCGTTATATGATCACATTATGACAACGAATTTTACTTGCCATCTCTTTTCTTTATCAACATCTTATATGTTGTCATTACTTAAAATAACAATTCTAGTTGTTTTTTCTCAATGGATCATAATACTACGTCCTTGATTATTGCTTTCAATATAATTATTCAACTCGTGGTAAGGTCAATGCAATTTTTGTATAACTGTCCCGCCTTCCGTTTTTGTTTAATTTTTGTTGATGTTGATTAATTTATTGCATGATTACGAATGCGCTATGTTTATCGTTAGTACCGTGTATTCGGTGCGATTTTTGGTGGAAGAAGATAGCATAGTTCACTAACTACATAGCTGCGGGCACTATTGTACGAAGTGCATTTTCGAAAGTTCCCGAACTAAAATACTAAAGTTTTGAGAAATGGTTCTCAAGATTTTGATATTTTATTATGTGACTTGTGACTCAAATGACATTAGTCTACCGTTTATTTACGAATAGGATTTAATGCGATGTTCGCGTTTCAGATTTTGAAAATGTATTTCGTAAGATTAGAATCTCGCTTTGGGTTAGTGTTAGCTTTGCTGAACACTTTTTATTGCAATGATAAAATGTTTCGAACTGGATACTGATTTCTGAACTGCTACCATTCAGGCGTTTATATCAGATTTCAATAGGATGCGCTGATCCGATATCGTTAATCGTGTTAACAGTATTGTATTTTTTACATATTATGTCTGAAACCTCCCAATTGAAGTTATCCTTTTTACATTGGTTTTTAAAAGGCCTGATGAAATCAAATAGCAATTATACTTTAATAGGATTATTATACTGGATTTTAAATGGTATAATGTTTATGTAGTCAGCGTCCATTTCGACTAGAACACGGGTACGCGTGTGATTTAACTTTTTTAATTGTCTGTAATCAATTTCGATTAATGGAGATTGTTAACAAACGTATGTTGAAAAATGAATGTGTTATATTGCCCTTTCAGTAGTATTAGTATTTTCCTTTGCTGATTTTAAGATTGCACTATGTTTACTGGTTGTCTCTTGCACTCCCATGTAAGAGGCTAATGAGAGGTAAATTTTGAATTTTAATTTTAGACATTATTTTAATTTAATCTTAAATGTATTTTAATTAAGAATCCAATTGAATGGCATAATTATTTATGTATTAAAATTTGAAGCTTTTATAAGACAACATCGATATATTTTAAGCATGAGTCTACAATATTGTTTTAATGTTATAGATAATATGAATTAAGGGCAACTGCGGGCCGCACGACGTGGCGGCCGCGTTAGGATTATTGCACTACTGGCAATCTGCATTTTTTGATGTTTTTTCAACGAAATAAATATTCATGTTATTGTAATTTACTATTTCTGTGTATGAATAAGTCTTATTTAAAATCAGGTTTTAAGTAAATCAATTTGGAACTGTTTTCTCAGCAATGAATAAACTCAGCATTATGAAATTATCTACATGCGATTAACAAAATCTGAACATTTTGTAACGAAACCGTATGAATTTATCTCTCGATGTTTTATGAGATTTTTAAATAATATTGCATGCCAGTTAAGTATTGATTAATAAATTTAAGTATAATGGTTTAATGTCCTTGCTGTTTTATTTCTTTGCTAGCTATCCACTATTTATTTTTGGTTCATTGGTACTGCTTTTTTAATTGCACTAATTCTATGTATTGATCAATCATTGACCGCTTCGTTCGCCATCGAACTGTTTACTAAATGCTAATAACTGCACACGCTTACTGCGAGATAAGCTGCAGGCGCGCAGTCGAGTCTTGCACGACACGACCGCCACTCGCCCACACCGAGCCGCTTTAAGTTTTCCTTCAATGTCACTCAAATCAAACTCACCGTGAAAATGGTCGCTAGCCTCAAACAAAACACTGCGGTGGTGTCGCGCGGATGTCTGCTTGTAAACTATGAGTGTGTTATGTCAGTCGCGTAACTCTTGTCGCGAGTAGTGGGACGTGTGTGTTTACTGCAAGGCACAGCTGCTGGAGTGCCGGCCGAACCATGGCGGTGTGCGACAAGTGGGTCGCGCTGAAGATAGTCGAGTTCGTAAGTAACTTAACATATTGCAACACGTTCGGTGATGCAAACAGTTTGATTTGGTAACATGGTATATATTGAACGTATGTTATTCGCTGATAGCATGCAATTAAGTTTATTATTATTGTACTTAGTTATTTGTGGTTGTCTTAGCAGTAATCATAATATTATGCTTATATGTCGTATATTTTGATATAAATATAGCTCAAACTTTTGCACAAATGCCCTCGTAATTGAACCTTGTTTCATTTAGGACAAGAAAGGTATTAAACGCGCTTGACGAAGCCTCTTTTCATTCATTATTTATGCTAGTTTTCACTACATGTTGATAATACCTTACTGATAGCACGGTAATATTCAATACTAGCTTCTGCCCGCGACTTCGTCCGCGTAGCGTGATGATATATAGCCTATAGCCTTCCTCAATAAATGGGCTATCTAACACTGAAATAATTTTTCAAATCGGACCAGTAGTTCCTGAGATTAGCGCGTTCAAGCAAACAAACAAACAAACAAACTCTTCAGCTTTATATATTAGTATAGATATTCAATATTAACGTGCTGATAGTGAAATTCTCCTTTAACATGCACACCACGCCAATTAATATCACGCTGTCAACTATTTAACAACTTACGTAGATAGCAAATATGCTTAGTCGGTCAGAGAAAATTATAAGTAGTTGCATAAGACTGTAGTGACCGAATACATAACATTATACATAGTCACATAATAGTATTACTGATAATATTTTATTTTGTTCTGAAAAAAAAATGCAATTAAAAATGACCAGGTAGGTGTAACAGCACATTACAGGATAACAAAGATACATAGCTTAGAATATGTACTTGGCGTTTTAGTAATGTATTTTTCTACGCCTTTTATCTTGTTGGAAAACTAATAAGGGATTGGGTTTGTTGCAAGTGCGGTTTTCTCAAACAAAATACAGCCTGTGTTTCTTCAAAAAAGGAGTTGAAAGGTTTTTACAGGCATCGCGTGAGCGACACCTCTGGGGCCCAAGTCTGCTATTTCAGTTGTATCGTAATGGTCGTTCAATGGCACTAAATGACATAAGAACTGACAGAGTTCTTAGACAAAACTGTCAAAAATCAACAATTCTGAAGCCATTGAGTGACGATTTTGACACGACAAAATAGCACACTTAGGGCCCTGGGGCCCAAGTCTGCTATTTCAATTGCCTCAGAATGACCGTCCAATGGCACTAAATGACATAAGAAATGACAGATTTCGTAGACAAAACTGTCAAAAATCAACAATTTTGAAGTCACTGAATCACAATTCTGACACAACTAAATAGTAGACTCGGCACCCAGGTGTTGCAAACATCATTATGTTACTTGTAACTACTTGCCATCAGCAAGCCGTAAGGTTGTTTGCGACCTCAGTGGCATATAAAAATGAGATTTATTCCATTCAGAAGAACCCTTCCTAACCGGTTTTTAAGTATTTGTATATCTACCACAAAAGTTTCCTGATCAAAGAAGTATTTTCCTGTCAATTGCAATTCCCAGATTTAAGTTTTTTTACCACTGTACTCTTTTAGGCTATAAGAGTTAACTGCGGGAAAAAGATAAAACGATCAGTTAACAATAAAACAATAGGTAGCCTCTACTAGTGTCAACTAGCTGCTGACTAAACTTTACCGGTCCTAGTAAGAAAATGTTAGAAGTTTAAGCTTTAGCAGTGGCCTTATGAGCTATCATACTCGATAAGGAAGCTTTGATCGTCAGATAAATTAATTATTTTTGTTCTTAACTTTTTATTACAATGTTACCGGTGTACCTACTTTAATGCATGCTGTGACACCTTAAATTGCTGTACATTTACTTATGAGTTATATTTTTGATTTATGAAACAGTGTAACAGCTACTGGTTGTCCAATTTGGTTGGCGGCGGTAGCCTAATGGTTAGGGCGTCGGACTGGCGATCATGTGGTTGCCGGTTCGAACCACACCCATTGCACTACCGACGTGAACCCACTCGTAACACAAGCAATCTAGCTTAGCACGAGGGGTTAACAAGATTACTAGAAATGTGCGAACCGCATTGCTAGTAAGTATTTAAAAAAAAAATCGATCTTGCAACGCCTCTTTGCTCATTTATTCTAGAACTAACAAGATACATTCTGTACACTCGTGGTTCAGAAATGTTTTATTTCACACAAAAACAGCTGTCTATTAATTGTGAATCAGCCATAGCAATCAATTCTCGGTGTTACCTGTAATTACGTGGTTATTACGTCTAACGTACCGTCGCAGGTTCAATGTCTAATTATCATTATAAAACCCGATAGATTACCTGACTTGTTGAATTACTGTAGTTATAGCATAGGGCTACTAAGTTTTATAATCGGCAATTGGTATGGCAACTGGTCCTATTATAAAGTATGTAGAAATATTATAAACTAGCGGCCCGCCCCGGCTTCGCACGGGTAAAGATATCCCTAACTTTTTCAAAATATTCTATAGCTTATCAATGTAGCATTCGAATGGTGAAAGAATTTTTGGAATCGGCCCAGTAGTTGAGTTTATTCGTTACCTACATATAAATCTTTCCTCTTTGTAATAATAGTACTTAAGTATAGAAATGTAGAAATGGCATGACCGAATCTGGATTGGAAGAGTAGGAGAGCCAAAGTCCAGCTAAGTTACAATTTACTTATATTTAATTGTAAATTACAAAGAGGCGAGTTTCTAACTACCTGCAGTGCTATATCTTATATTATCGTGTTTGCTCATATCATTGCACTATTGATTTGACATAGATGTCCTCACTCGATTCGAATTTCAAACCAATTACAATCTACTGAGTACTTAATCTACTTACTCTTGACATGGTAGGTAAAGTCACGACACATAATCGTTAAACCAATTTCGTTATCTCTGCCTTGCCCAGGTAATTATTTCTAGTAGGTAAGTCGTTGGGAGGCCCAAACATTGCATCCTCCCGACGTTTTACGGATGACATACCAAAATCTCTTTCAAATTAAGTTTCAGCATCAAGGTTTTATGTTCCCTATCTAGGGATATTTTGGGGTCCATGTAAGTACAGAATAAAGATATTCCTAGGTCAGACCTAGGAATTCGTTTCTAGTCGTAGTATCTGGACATTGGCTTTCATAAATCAATGATATCATTCTAATTAAATAGGGAGATCTGAGTTATTTAATTTAAGTTAGTATTTAGTAGCATTCGTTATACTTATTGGAATTGTGCTCAACATTTGTTGCCCTTTGTCTGAGGTTATACTTAATAACACCATCATGGAGATGTGAACTATCTGTAAACACCTCATTATACGCACTTACAACGACATTAGATATTATTGCAGCAACTCGGGGTCTGTTCGTATTCAACACATCGCTTATTTTATGTTATGTAGTTACATTAATTAAGTGTCGCTGCGCACGCGCGTCTCCAATGTCGGTCCCACGGCGGACAATGACGTCATATGCGACAATCGCCGAAGGACTGACGCTGCCGCGCACCTATTGTTGCTGGGACAATAGCGATATTTCCTTTTGGGATGTCCTATACGTGTATCGTGTATACAAGGTCTTAGTTTTTACACACTGTATTCTTTTTATGCTTATGAGTTACTAGAAAACTCATAAAAAGTCGTTTGTTTTGTGAGGTTTGCGCGCTGAGAAAGGTGATCTCTCGATTCGCTCAGTTAAGCGTGGACGGTTGTTCATTCAAGCTTTGAGGCTAAGTATGGGTACTTTGGAACGTTGGTATCTAACTTAACTTTATTTATTTTAAAACTTAAAACATAACATACCTCCCACGACGGGTTAGGCAGAGGCGTAATAATGTGCACCCACAGTTCGCGGGTAGGTTTAGGTCCCATATAATAGGGGGCGAGCCTATTACCACGAATTCCAAACTCCGAGCTGCTAAGTAGGTACTAGTATTTCATATACAAACGCAATAATACTTTTGCTCGACCTAGGAGTCGAGCCCAGGATCTCTAGTGTAGCAGTTGCGTCTCAAGACTAAAGAAACTATTAAAAACTTTAAAACTTATAATAACTTGTAGTAAATGTACTGGTACTACCTATTCAAGAGAACGAGGGTTCGTTCTGGCTTTGTAGCTTACGTGTGCTTTTGATTTATGCTTACTAACCTTAATAGTAGAGCCAGGCCAAAGATTTCTGAGTTAATTAATTAAAATGCCATATCCAGGATTTCCTAAATCCTTGAAAAGTTAATTCCGATGAAAACACTTGACACTGAAATTAATACTTACCTCAGAAATCTTGAATTGGATAAAAAATCTTTATAGCACTCTGGTTTTGTGTAGAATGCTGCTTTAAATAATCAATATTTGACGACCTCTGTGGTTTAGTGGTTCGATTCCCACAGAACACAAAAATGTATGTGATGAATATAAGTGTTTGTGTTCGGGTGTTTCTTATGTATTATAAGTATGTATTTACAAAAAAAAGTATATAAGTATTATATCCATTGTCTAGTACCCATAGTACAAGCTTTGCTTAGTTTGGGACTAGATGGTGCTGTGTAAAAAAATGACCAATAATAAAAAAATAAAAAAAATAGTCATAATTATATGTCCCGTAATACCTATGAGAGTTATCGTAGCTTCTAGCTTATAATAATAACTGACCAGAAATCTAGTTTATCTTGTAGATTAGGGGCCTATTTCACCACCTTGGAGTATGATAATATTAATTGCCAGTTAAGAGGCCGTCCTAAAAATTCACTCGATCGAGTTTAGGTAAATTCTATGTTTGTGTGCGCTTTTCACGCACACATGGCTGCAGATCGAGCGTACGAGCCTATAAACAATGTTGATCCTTTCATTATTAAATTAATTTTCTAGTTTTATTCTCGTTAGTTTTTTTTTGTATTTTCAATTTTGTTTTTAATTTAGTATATTTTTATACATACAATATTCAATAAACATCAAAACATAAAACTTTGAAGGCGGAAATTGGGGTTAAAAATTGTAATTTTTGTAGATACTGATTACTAATAAATACCTAGTGACGAGTTTAATGATTTATGGATTTTTACATTTTAAGGGTAGGAAACGGGGGTTGAAGCCTGAAGGTTAATGTACTTATTAGTAATACAAAAATACAAAAAATATAGTGAATAAGTAGTTTTTAAAGGTAGGTATTTGAAAATGAGATATGTAGCTACTCATCATAAAAAATGTGTTTCAGGGATTTTGAATTTTCAAACTTTTACTTTGGAGGGTTGATAGTTTTATCTTTTGCTAGGCACTTCAAAATCGTAATATTTTGTTAAATGTTTATCAAAACACATCTTGGTCACGACTGAAACCGCTCGGTTGTATGTACATCTGTGCTAATTGTGGTATGTAGTTTAACTTTGCTCCACTTCATCGTGAAAAGTGTGACATGAGATGTCTGAAGAACTGGTATTTGTTTTTCATAATTTACCATGCACGTAGAATGTGCCTAATGAAGGACCAACATAAGACATTAATTTTGTACTACAGTAGTAATCACGGCGATAACTACAATATTCATACCTTTGAATGTATTAAAACCTTTGCTTATAAATAATTTATTGTAAGATGAGGTTGCTTTTGACTAATGAACATATAGCTTTGTGCTATGATTGTATAATTTTGTTTGTAATGTATATCATGGCATATTTTAAATCTATATACTAATATATAAGCTGAAGAGTTTGTTTGTTTGTTTACTTGAACGCGCTAATCTCAGGAACTACTGGTTCGATTTGAAAAATTATTTCATTGTTCGATAGCCCATTTATTGAGAAAGGCTATAGGCTATATGGATATATAGCCTATAGCCTTTCTCAATAAATGCTTGGTAATTTAGTAGCTATCATAACGCTTTATATTTTACTAGCTTCTGCCCACGACTTCGTCCGCGTAGAGGAGATATAGGAGATATATGAGGATTCATATATCTCCTATATCTCCTCTACGCGGACGAAGTCGTGGGCAGAAGCTAGTAAAATATAAAGCGTTATAATAGCTACTAAATTACCAAGCATTGCGCTGTCTAAATTTGAATGCTTGAATTGCCGGCAAAAACATAATACCATAATAAATCGTAATCCAATAAATTGTGTTTTACTTACGATATAACTTGGTATTACATTTGTATTAGAAATTCGGTGGCCGACTCTTGAGAGCTATAGGTATAATACTTAATGTCGCAATCACACGCAGTCGCAGTCGTAAGTACCTCGAACATAACATACCATC
Organism: Acronicta leporina; assembly: GCA_947256265.1. Classification (NCBI taxonomy): domain Eukaryota; kingdom Metazoa; phylum Arthropoda; class Insecta; order Lepidoptera; family Noctuidae; genus Acronicta; species Acronicta leporina. The sequence goes on from OX366521.1 coordinate 3,139,489, forward strand.
ACGCCTGTATTCCCTGAAGGGTTAGGCAGAGGCGTACACTAATGTACACCCACAGTTCGCCGATATGTTAAGGTCCCATGTAATAGGGGGCGAGCCTATTGCCATTATCCGGGCACAAATTTCAAATTCCGAGTTCCTACTGAGAATTTACTACGCCTGTTTTTATTAATAAATATTTTTTTTATGTATTTTATGTTATGCCAATGTATAAAATAAAAATCTATCTACTTACTGATCTAATACTAAATAGGATAATTGCATTAGTAATTTTCCACTTGACTGTACCATGCGCACGAAGGCGGGTGCAACAACCTCTGCCCGGCCAAAAAGATTGGGAACTACTGTACTGTACGTTTCCAAAGGAACTACATCCCAAGTACAATCAGGCTGTAGGATGTTCTTCAAAAAAGAAGTGACTTTTCAATAGATATTACTGACGTCACCTTTAAGACGTAAATTCAGAATGTGAATGCAAATTTAGACCTGGCAGGTGGGACTCGCGGCGGCTTAGTGATCATAGCATCTGATTTATCTAACCAGAAGACGCAGGTTCAAATTTTGATCGAAGTCGAGTTTTTCCATCACTAAAATAACTTTATAATAATATCTAGGAATGTGCACAAAAATCACAAATAGTTAACAGTTCATATTTAACTTGAAAAAAATTAACCAAATTTTAATCTCTGGTTTCAAAATTAATAAATATGATTTTCGTAATCAGCCCCTGAGAATCCTTGAAATTGACACCCATATCAATTTATTTAGAAAAGCATTTTCGTAATCAGCCCCTGAAAATCCTTGACATTGACAGCTGTATCAATTTATTTAGAACAACAATGTCCGCTATCTTGGATTTAAAAATTAATGTCATTTTCGTAATCAGCCCCCAAAATTCTTTGAAATTGACACCCATATCAATTTATTTAGAAAAGCAATGTCCGCCATGTTGGATTTCAATGTTAATATCATTTTCGTAATCAGCCCCTGAAAATACTTGAAATTGATACCCATATCAATTTATTTAGAAAAGCAAAGTCCGCCATCTTGGATTTCAAAATTACTGTCATTCTCGTAATCAGCCCCTGAAAATCCTTGACATTGACACCCGTATCAATTTATTAAGGAAAACAATGTCCGCCATCTCGGATTTAAAAATTAATGTCATTTTCGTAATCTGCCCCCGAAATTCCTTGAAATTGACACCCATATCAATTTATTTAGAAAAGTAATGTCCGCCATCTTGGATTTCAAAAATAAACATTTTCGTAATCAGCACCATGAGAAACTTGTACTACCCATACTTCCTACAAAAAATACCAGACCATATTATATTATAGGGCTTTTCTAGAAATTAGAAGTTATAAAATAATCAACGTATCAAGTTGTGTTAATCGCAGTATAATTTGGGAAAATATTTACGTCAAACAAGCGCACGCCTGTGACACAAAGCGATACGTCCTCTCGCTGGGAAGGCCCAAACGTGACTGGCGCGAGCGGCTTTGCGCGCTCGATATTATAGCACAATTATAGGTCTTTTCATCTTTGATTTACTAAATCAAAATATATTTTTTTTGATAAAGTAATTTTTGATCCTATTAGAGGGATAACTGAAGATTATTAAGTAATTTAAAAAATAATCAAAATGTCTTTCTAAAAAATAGAAAAAAATACATATTTGTCTGCAATTTTCACGAAAAATTACGTTACGTAAATATTTTTTTCCTGCTATATTTTGTATGAAAATTGAAAAAAGTTCTTCCGCTAGTGCCAAGTAGAGCATATGCTAGGCTTTATAGTATTTTTTAATATTCAGTAATACTAATATTTTCTTGTAAACCGATCATCAAACTTCACGCGTTTTTTGGGAAAAGGAGTTGTCAATAAAAGGGATTTACGATTATTATAGAAGTAAATTGAAAAATCCATTTCCGCTTGTGCCAGGTTTAAGAACAGTTCTTTTCAAATAATTAATAACTTTATATAAATTCTTTGTAGATTCCTCACAATCGGTCAACAAAATTCACTAAAATGCGTCAATTTTTAGGACGGCCCCTTAATTTCATACATTCTGTTCCATTTTTGTATTTATTCGCTAAATAGCGGCTACTCAGACGTGGTGAAATAGGCCCTTAAGGTATCATGTAATTTTAGGCATTATTAGTTGTTCGCATTTTATTAATTACACATAACCTTATCATTATTATGTTGTGTTAACAGTTGATGTGCGTTGCATGCCTGGTCACGAAGCGTGTGTCACAAGACGATGAAGCCCGGCTGTCGCTGCTGCTACAGAAGCTGTCGCGGGAGTGGTCGCTCCTCACCTCCGTCACGTGGGACTCTGTCGGCGGAGCCTTCGCCGACGCCATATATGGAGGTACGTGACAGCTTTGTACACACTATTGCACTACATAAATCACCGCTATTGCGACGGAATACAAACCGACCAAAGGTAAAACAGATTATGTCGTTGTATGAACTCAAGTTATTTAGATTTAGTTTTCATTGCATTTACATCTCATAATTACGATAAGGTCAGTGTCTTGGGGACAAGGGATTTAGAAAAAAATAGAAGTGCCTACTTGCTATAGCTGAAATTGAAACTATTGTAAAGCTTCTTCGTTCCTTGTGAGTGAAATGAGTTAACTTATTTACTTAGTAACACTGTCATAATATAGGGCACGTCCCAGTTAGTAGTGAACTTTATTACTGCTCTAGATTTGGGGATTGGAGATGTACAAAGGTAAGTCAAGTAAAACGGGCTGGACATAACATCCTTTACTAGTTAAGCAAAACTTTTCTAAGCAACTCGCGGCACTTTTAACCTGGCATCTTCGTTCAGGGTAAAACTACATTTCAGTTATCTGAGTATTTATTGAACCTACATCTCCCAAATTGGTAACTACCTAATATTTTATATCGAAATATTTTTCAATGTTTTATTCTAGGGTCTGATACTTATCATGATTGAATCAAGTGAACATGGCAATCTTATACATATTCATAGCTTTCGTTACGTGTTATCGCTACGACACTTCTTGTACATTTAGTAGAAGTTACAGGAGAATAAATTAAGACTTAAACAACAAGCATAGATTATACTTACCTACATGGCAACTGCTTTTGCTGTGTCCAGTCAGGAAAACAAGATAATTTCCTTTACTTCGGCCAACATAATTAACCTAGAATGGCAACATAAACACAGATGGCACATAAAACGCGGCTATTCTCTGTCCATGTTTAACAGGTCACACACCCTAGGATGAAACAGCACATAATCTATATATATAAAAGAAAGTCGTGTTAGTTACTTCATTTATAACTCAAGAACGGCTGAACCGATTTGGCTGAAAATTGGCGGAGAGGTAGCTTAGAACCAGGAAACGGACATAGGATACTTTTTATCCCGTTCCCGATACTTTTTATTCCACGGGCGAAGCCGCGGGCAGAAGCTAGTCATCAATAAACGTCAGAGTTTGTCAAAAAGGAGAGTTCGTCACTAATCAATGAATCATTAATTGATATTTATTTTACATACTGAAATTGCTTGTCGATAACGATTCTACTTGAATTTCGTGATAATTAATTATTATAAGAAAAGGTATGCCCCTTATTAGGTATAGTGATATGATGCTATGGTTCCTAACTTAATCTCCAACGCGTAGAGGCGAGCATATAGCCAGATTACAGCGAATAAGCCAGGCTGACATACTGGTTAAGACCATATGTCAGAGTAAATTGGTGCTGTGATTTACGTGAGTTGCTTGCACGCTTCCGTACGGCTAGACAGACTTAACCAAAAGCCTAATAAGACAGGCAGGCTGGACCTGTACATGTAATTCGTTAAATCTATAGTACTAATAATAAAGCTGAAGAGTTTGTTTGTTTGTTTGCTTGAACGCGCTAATCTCAGGAACAACTGGTCTGATTTGAAAGAATTCTTTCAGTTTTAGATAGCCTATTTATTGTGGAAGGCTATAGGCTATATATCATCACGCTACGCGGACGAAGTCGCGGGCAGAAGCTAGTTTATAATAAATAAGCGACCGGCTTGGGTTTTATGAAATTCCCAGTGGCAACTCGGAGTTAGGTTTGCCCATAGGTTCGTGGCAATACTCTCGCCCCCTTTTACTTGGGATCTAATCATCTAGCGAAATGTGGGTGTACCTCAGTACACCTTTGTCTAACTTCGGGGAATACAGGCGTTATATGTGTTAATTACACAACATAAACTGGAAATCGAATCGTACTTTGGGCTTGTAGATCAATGTGAAGGTAAGAAATTAGAAAGCATCGTTGCTTATCCTTACTTAAAAAGTATACATAATTAATGAATCAATTGTCAGGTTAGGTCCATTGAATTCCGTAATCAATCTCTATTAGTAAAGAACTATTATTTAATTGTAAATCAATTATAATGTATTGCAAAGGTGTAAACAACGTCTATTTATAAGTTATGTTGTCAATTACGTAATATCTATTTATTATGGAACTTGTATAGCAGGTAGTACGTAAATACATACAAAGAAGTTGTTTTTATTGAATTCTGTGAATGTAAACAAACCAATATTGTTAAAGACTACCTTTAAGCTGACTATAGTGTGAGATTTTGTGTTCCATTCTCAGGTTGGAAAATGGACACTTAGTGTTTCTAAATACCATATTGAACTGATACACAAAGATAAAGTATAAAAGTAATAATATTCTATTATCTGTGATGAAAGTATTACTTTTTTATAAAGCTCGTAGCTTTATTATAAGCTTAAATCATTTAATTACATATTTTTTGTATTTTTTAGCATTTTCCATGCTAAGATTATAAAGTTATTTTAGTGCCGTCGGGATTCGAACCTGCGTCTTTTGGTTAGGTACACTAGACGCTATGACCGCCGCCACCATCATATACCACCAATAAGAGTAACCGGTTATGTGACAATTCCATAATAAAGCTGTGTTTACATTGTTAAGATATTCAATAGATTTCAATTTATACGCAGTAGTTTACACTTCGCCATGGGCTCGGCTATTACGCAAGCATGCAATGTGTATGATGTGTTCGCGTTCCGACGAGGTCGTGAGTTTATGGTGTTACTAAAACTGTCTGGAAGACCGTGTCGTGACCATACATGACATTTATTAACATACGACGGGGATTCTCGGTGACTTTTTTAAAGTATAAAACGTTTTCACTAGTCTAGCACTATTTTCTTCGTAAGTACCCGTTGGATATACAAATATTTGTTTCGTGCGGTAATTGAATCCGTGACTAGTGACGAAGAAAGCAATCGGTCAGCCGCTGCACTAAGAGTATCTATGTCATATAGGCACCTTGGTATATATTTTATTTTTGTATTATTGATAATTTAAGGGGGGCTCGCCCCCTATTACATGGGACCTAAACATACCGGCGAACTGTGAGTGTACCATAGTACACCTCTGCCTAACCCTTCCGGGAATACAGGCGTGATGGTATGTTATTGATAATTTTTAAATTTAGTCGAACTTTTGCAAATCACGTATGCTAAGTAAGTAAGTTTTTTGAGAAGGATAAATATTTTCATAATTGCTTGAAATTATTTTTGTTTATTTTTAAGATAAATATCGATAATTCACGCCTGAGGACAACAAATTAGATTGCACCGTCTAAGTTAACATCGCATATTGTCAAAGTTAGCCTGTATAAGAACGTGAAAATTATACAGCAATGACTGTATTTTTATTATGGGATAAAAAAAATACAGTCATTGCTGCAAGCAAACAAACAAGCAAACAAACAAGCAAGCTTTATATATCAGTAATATTGATTTTAACACATTATATCTCCTATGTTCATCAGGGATAATGCAGGATTCTAGGTGAAAGAATTTTTCAAATCAGTCAAGTAGTTTCAGAGCCTATTCAATGCAAACAATAAAATCTTTCCTCTTTATAATATTAGTAGTTTAGATAAAGTTTCTTTAAACCTTATGAAAATGGCGGTAGTCTAATGGCAAGGGCGTCGGGCTTGCAATCATATGGTTGCTGGTTCGAAACTCACCCATTGCACTACCGACTTGACCTCACTTGTACCAAAAGCATTTAGATTAGCAAGAGAGTAACGTGCGACCCACATTGCTAGTATACTTTAAAATAATACATCCATAGTTTGTCGGTTTTGGATTGAACTCCGTGCTGTTAATGAAAATTTCGTAGGAAATATCAATAATATTGCCCAAACTGGGAATCAAACCCAAGGCGTAGCAGTCGTGCTTGGCACCACTAAATTAAATGAAGCAGTTAAAAATAAGTTAAAGCAAAGTTAGCATTCCATTTATTTAAATGACTAGCTTCTGCCCGCGACTTCGTCCGCGTAGCGTAATGATATATTAGCCTATAGCCTATAGCCTTCCTCACTAAATGGGCTATCTAACACTGAAAGAATTTTTCAAATCCGACCAGTAGGTCCTGAGATTAACGCGTTCAAGTAAACAAACAAACAAACAAACTCTTCAGCTTTATATATTAATATAAGTATAGATTATACGATAAGATATCGCCTACCCACGGTAAAAGAATTAGCTTAAAATAGGTACAAAAAAATCAGAAACAATACCCTAAAGAAAATTAACTCGCTGAGCTAACTGGGCTCACCGCCCTTCCCCCTCATGACTGCCTTGCACATCATAAATGCGCGCGCGGTACTTGATCATTATTTTGCTGCGATGTTATTTTAAAACTGCGATATCTCCTAAGATATTCATTGAAATCCAATGATGTAAGGGGCACTTTTGTTTTAAATTAAATACTTCTGATGAATAACGTATTTATTTGGATAAGGATTAATATCATGTTTATAAAAACACCTTCGCAAATAATGCATTTGGAATTTTAGAACAAAGTTAGCATAAAAAAGGTTATAGCGAGCCAACCTTAAAAGATAGACATATGCTGTCGCGGACTTTTTTTTAGAATTTTTAAAGAGGAACAATTCTGTCATATATGATTTTTGCGAAACTAACCGTTTACGCAGCGCACGCATTGGAAGCTCTCAAAAGGAAAAAAAAACCCCGATTTTGAAACATTTTTCATTGGTGCTCCGCTCCTATTGGTCTTAGCGTGATGATATATAGCCTATAGCCTTCCTCGATAAATGAGCTATCTATCACTGAAAGAATTTTCCTGAGTAAGTAATTAATGAAAGTAGTTCCTGAGATTAGCGCGTTCAAGCAAACAAACAAACTCTTCAGCTTTATATATTAGTATAGATATGCCAATCAAGTTAATTAATTCTAATAGATTCCATAATGTGGTATTTAGCTACCACAATCGGAAGAACCTTTCTAATTCGATGAAATTTACAGCAGAATGAACTATTCTTTTCACATCATTACGCATATATATTCTCCGAGGGGTTAGGCACAGGAGTACAAATGTAAACTCACTGTTCGCCGGTATGTTTTGGTCCCTTGTAATAGGGGACCAGCCTACTGCCATTAACCGGGCACAAATCCTATCCCAAATTCCGAGCTGCTACCAAAAATTTCATAGAAAAACTCAATTACTAACTAAACTAACTAATGAGGCAGTAAGCAATTTTTTACACTTTTTTATGCGGAAATATGTCAATTATACAGTTTGTCTTTGAGTAGGCATCTTCTCTTTCTACAGATGATCGTCATACATAATTATATACAAATACCATTGCAAATATTAAGAAAAATTATAATGATATTGGGTTTTTCTTGCACATGTTACGGGAGAGGAAGGCTATAAGTCCACTATGCTGGACTAGTAAATAGACTTTATAAATCAATATTTAAGAACTATTTTCCTTAACCTCTTCGACGCCCATCTATTATACGCGATGTGTCCTCCAGTGCCACGCTACAAATGTATAACGTATCTATAGTAAAACGTAGGGATCGGATTAATGTCCTATCGACAAATAATATGATAAGTTGAAATTAATGTTTATTCACTAATTTACGAAGCTAAATAAAAACTGATACCGTATTTTCATATTTTGTTTTATTTCATAAAAAAGTCAATATGAAAACCTGAATATATTTCCCATAATTAAAGAAAAGAATTGTAAATTTATTAGATGTGTGTTCTAGAAGGCACATCCCTATTTGTCTCCAAATGTAATCCTTCTACTTCATATCAAGTCGTTGGCGCTCGAGGCACGTCAAAATCCTTTCTGATATAAGGATGTCTAGATGTCGATGTCTATGGTATTTTTCTTTTTTCTATTCACTGTGGTCGAGTTACACGTGCATAACCTCAATCGATTCATGCATAATTTATTTAGTTTACTTACAACAAATAGAACCAAATACAATGAATAGAAGCTAGAAACGTGGTTTTCTACGTGTTCTTTTTTATTAAAATGGAGGGTAAGTGACTGTTTACGCAGATGTTACAGATCTTTTTTTTTTAATGGTAGGTATAGATGTCGCAAAATACTAGCAATGATTTTTCTTGTTTATATCAAATTCTGATTCAGACTGCACACCTTGTAAAACTCGCAATAATTCGTCATATTCATCATCACTAATTTTTTTTTAAGAACACCTGCGCCAACGCAAGATATAAACATTGCACTACACTAAAATGCGCAGTCACTGTGACCTTGAAACCCGTCCGCTTATGACGTCACAGATTTACTTCTATACAAGTTCGTGGCGTTGTGCGCACTGACAACTAGCCACTTTGTAAGGATGGGTTTTTCAAACGGTGTTTCACTATCGACAATGATTAGAAAACCTTTTTATTCTTGATTAAGGTGAATAAAACGTAGTTTATTGTTTACAATATTTTTAAAATATTATTTATTCACGTAATTTTCTGGCAATAATATTATTTATGATCGTTTCGACGAGATGAAATATAGCGAGGTCTTCATCGTGTCCCATCACTGGCTTACTTTATATCAAGTACTTGGCGTTGGGGGCATTAAAATATTTTCTGGCGTTTTTGTTTTTATTGAATATAAAACAAACAAGAACTTATTATGTGTGAAAAAGTTAAAAATATGACTTAATACAGGGAAATTTTCCATAAAAACAAAATAAAAGGTCTTGTAAAAGTCGTAAATTTATTTTATACTATTATTACTTCTAATCAAGTAGTGGCGCTGAGGGCACGAAAATCTCGAACTTGTATACAAGTGATTGGCGTTCAAAAGGTTACTAATTATTTTCCAATTACAATCACAATTTAGTAAAAACATTGTTCCCGAGCGCCTGGATACTTACTTATGTCATTTACTCAAAGAGTAAATAATTAGTATTAAATCCTTTCTTTTATTTATATAGCGAGCCACGAACGTTCGACGCAACACAGACAAATAAGCTGAATTCCTATCCTTAATAAGTTAAATAGGGTGTGTCTACTTGCAGGCCTCAATATGTATTACCTTCGTACGATATACAGACCAGACCAGACTTTGACCAATTTAAATACACTTATTGTATTTCTTACTTGTCTTTGTTGACAGGCTACGTGATCATCACGTTCGGGTTGGTAGTGGCGCGCGTGTTCCAGGAGATACCCAAGGGCCGGCGGATACTGGAGGGATACTTCCTCGGCTTCGGAATGCTGTTCTTCTTGATACTAGGTATGTCACAATTTACGTATGGAAAAGGAATTGCTATGTGGACTATAACCTAATCCCTCTCATTCTGAGAGCAGACCCGTGCCCAGCAGAGGGACAATAGGTATAATGGGTTGATTATTTATTATTCGCAATATCCCATCTTTTTAGCAAAATTAATTGGATATGAAACTGCCTCATTAGCCAAGTGGTCCTAAGCGCGACTGCTACGCTTGAGGTCCTGGGTTCGATTCCCAGGTCGAGCAGTGTTATTGGGTTTTTCTATGAAATTCCCAGTAGCAGCTCGGAGTTAGGAATTTGTGCCCGGTTAATGGCAATAGGCTCGCCCCCTATTACATGGGACCTAAACATACCGGTGAACTGTGGGTGTACATTAGTACGCCTCTGCCTAACCCTTCGGGGAATAAAGGCGTGATGGTATGTTATATGTTATGTTATGTTAAATTGGATATTGTATACTTAGTCAGAGAAAATGAAGCACAATCAGTGAGCACACAATTAGCTCTTTAAATGATTTCTATAAACCACAGTTTGGTAATTTGATATACTTAACTGTATAATTAGAATAAATCTAGCAAAAATAAGAAGTACCTCGGTAAATCTTTAAATAATCTGTTAACATTCAAACTCAAGCTTATCTGTTACAAAATTACCAATTAAGGTTATCAAGCTTTCATTTATAATCGATTAAATAAAGGAATGTTGAAAGTAACGTATCTACAAAGGTTCCAAAAAAAATCATAATAGAATTATTAACATTGGTTAATGATGTAACTTCAATCGCATATGCTTTGATGAAGAAGTGTTTGATTTCATCTAGATGCATCTATTTTGCTAACAGGAACTGTTTTTATAACGGTTATAAATAAACGTATGACAGTTATAAATCTCAAAATGTTTCTGTAAAAGGGAGAGCAACATATAACATATCGTAACTTCTCCAGGTGGCTTGGAACTAGCATCGTTGGACTCGGTCCCCCGGAGCTTGGTGGTCAACGCGTCGGTCCTTGGCAGTTTCTCTCTGGTTGTCGCTGCTCTGTTCCTCATTGACCTAATGGGGCCACGCATATACACGACCACACAAAATTCACAAACAGACACCGCAATAGTATCTTCACCGAAAACAGAAAAGAAGGTGTCCATAATTTCGTCACCCAAATTAAATGGAAATCTGCCGAAGACTAATGCAGTCAACGGAAAAGCTAATGGACAAGCCAACGGACATATTCCACCGGAAAGGCCAAAAGATTTAGATTTAGAGAAGAATCTGTCGGACAAAGACACAAACAAAGAAGAAATGACACTGTTTGAACAAACCAAAACTAATTACCCGAATTTTGAAGACACCCTCGAGAAAGACGAATTACAAAAATCTAAGTTTGGATCGATACGTAATGGTTTAGAAGCAGGTAATTACGTTCGGTTATCTGATCCTTTGTCCATACCTGATCGATTCCACTATGAGCAAGAACTTGCCAAATTTAATGAAAAATATCTCAGAGACTATCTTGATAATTTTGCTGGAAAATTATCAGTGAAAGAGGATTATTTGCCTGAGCCACAAACGCCTGTGTTCGCGAAAGTGAAGACAGGGCGGTTAAAAGATTTGTATGATGAAATGGCGCCGAGTTATGAACATAAACGTGCGAAATCCCCAACACGGGCCAAGACAGTACCGTCACCGACATTGCAACAACTCGAGGATTATTTACGAGGGTCGACAAGGTCGAAAAGAGCGGATACACCAGCCTTGTTCCCCATGGAACCAATTGAAGAGAAAGAAACCACTGACACGGAAGGCAGAGCTTCCGGCACCCCAACAGATCCTGGCTACGTGCAGTACACGGCAGGCAGATGGCCGGACAAGAGAGATCTACGGACACCGAGACACAGTCCTACAAAGTAGTGAATAAGTTAAATTGAAATTAAGTACAACGATTCGTGATAAATGCCACATAATGGTGGAACAGAGTCATCGTCATGTCCTGTACATATTGTTACGATGTACAATGACTGCTGAACTTTTGAAAACCACCTTCAGTGCGGATGTATGTAAGACATTTAATTTAACAATTAAGTAGGTAAGAATACTAATAAATTTTTTGCATATACTTCGTCATTATAACGAAAATCTCCCATGTATTTTAATTACTCCTCCTAAATTCAATTATATATACAAGTTTGTGTTTTCTCACATCAAAATTGCTAAGTTGTTTGAAAACAAAGGAATTAATGACATAGCAAGGTAAAGACGTAATTTCATGGCACCTATTGACTTGTAGGAAGTTCGTTGCTCCAACAGCTTAAGTGGAAGATTAGAGTTAATTTTAAAATAATGATCTAGTGACACATGCGAACACAGTTGACTGCACACTCGGTACATACACAAATGCCCGCGGCTCTAATTACTGTCATCGTTACATTTGAGTCATATCTTAAGTTCCTGTTAGAAGAAAAAATAAACATCTGTAACTGTCATCTAGTAATTAAATAACATACAAATATGGCTACATAAGGTATGTTATTTTATTGCTAATAGCCTAAAAGAGACGGCACGGCAAAAACTCGTATCTTAATTTAAAGGTTTTAATGACTGGCTTCTAAGAATCTTAATTTTGGTTAGGTACATCGATCATTCGTAGACCGTGGTGTCGTAGTGTATAAACTTGGCAATATTTCCGTTCCTTTTGCGGTGCGTGTCAAGCTATTAATTGCTTAGAATGTTGTTTTTGCTGGTTTAATGAAACTTATAAGTAATTAAGTACGTTATCGACTTGTATCAGATCACATTTAAGGCGTGGTAACAACATAATGTTAGACTGACGCCTGGGTTCCATGCTATTTACGGGGACCTATGCTGAGCTGCGCTTATTTTCTAATGTGAAAACCCATAACACTTCAAGCGATTGTTCACTATTTAGATAATATAACGCGGATAATGCTACTGGAAGTACTATTATTACTGAAATCCCGTCAATATTATTCCAAGGGTTAATTATGGCGTTTTGTTTTTGGTTATTCAGTGAATCTGTCACGATATACCAGAACTTTTCTGTTTGTGATTGAAGACTGAAGGCTTATTTCGTAACGTAACGCTTCACTAGCCCAAATGAATGGTTGTCTTTCAAACACGGTGTTAATAAGAGGGACCTCTACGTGGTTCATCGAGTACCTGCGTAAGGCCTGCCGTCCGCTATGTTGCAATGAATTAGTCGAGTTAGCGAATGTCAAGATCAGCTGACTACGACATACCGCGGCGCGGTGTGAGATTCGGAAGTACGGTTTTGACTGAATCTAATTGTTTAGCAAGGTTTGTATTGTATGTAGGTGCATCGAATTTTCACACCTGCATTTTTGTATAGGCTTCATGATAATCATGACGCCTATACAAAACGACGGTACGGTAATGATGATTCAACTAAATTTTATTCACTGCAGTATATAGCCGTGCATGAAATATTAGAGCGGGTTTCTAGCTGACGCTAGGTAATCCTAACGTAGCGTATATGCGCAAAATGACCCACATTTTATGTAATGTCTTTTGCGACGGACGAATAAGTAAGTAAGTAAGTACGTTATAGTCGAAGATAAAAGCGTGTTATCACCAACATCGCATTTGAAAATAATTTCAGAAGTTAAATGTAACTATCTACTGTATACACAATTGCTAAAATGAAAGTGCTAAAATGTATAGTCATTATTAGTCCGTAGGGTTAGGCAGAGGCGTAGGTAGGTACTAATGTACCCACAGCTCGCCGGTATGTTTCGGTCCTATGTAATAGGGGGCGAGCCTATTGCCATTAACCGGGCATAAATTCCAAACTTCGAGCTGTTACTGGAAATTTCATAGAAAAACACAATAACATTGCTCGACATGGGAATTGAACCCAGCGCCTCTAGCGTAGCAGTCGCGCTTAGGACCACTATGCAATGAGGCATTACAATTACAAATAAAATTACAAAGGTATTAAGAAATTAATTCTAGGAAATGGTTTTCGAAGGTTTTTTTAAAAAAAACGTTACCCTATACAAGAAGTTTTCTTGTATCGTGGGTGCTTTTTACAAACACAAATTCTCTCGTACACAAACCCCCAGACCCGGAACATCTACCTGTACGTCATACAAATATTTGTTCCGATCGGGAATCGAACCTACCCTTTGGCGCAGGCGCAGAAACCGTTCGCTCAACCGCTTAGTGCGCCAAACGTGTCATAAAATTCTTTGTTCCGTGGTTGCAACAGCTATGGACCCTATCGATCCCGACGAAACCAATTGCAATTATTTTTATTTATTGTCATCTATGTAAGTAACTAAAGAAATATAGCTGCTTGTGTGTATTATTTGTTCAGCGAAAAAGTAACAAACAAACAGACAGTTTCGCATTTATGTATTTCCATTGCCATTTTAATTAGGCTGCTCAGAAATACCAAACCAGTAATTTTTTAACAAACAGTTTAGGCATAATGTGGGTAGTGTCAATGCCTCCTTGTGAAAAAAAGTCGCCTGACATCACCGAATTTTCCCGCATCTTTCAGACAGAGGTTACGAAGATTTGGAACATTGTAGAAGCAAGATAATTTGTTTTTGTTTATGTAACTGTTTAAGTTGAGTGATTCACGTAGGTACCTACCTAAGTTATAAGATAACGATTCAAAAATGCAAATTATAACTATATTATTTTAGATTCAATTTTATTACGGCGATGGTTATTTCTCACGAGCTTTGGCCTCGTAATAGATCGTCAATAATATTTATCTGTATGGATTGTTCATATCTGTGAACTAGATACTGTGATAAATGATAATTCATGAATATATTTAATAAATTAGTAGACCCATAATCATAATCACCATATCTTCCAAAAGACAGGCCAAATCAAGGCCTCTATAGGCACTCTGCATTTGAGGCCCCCTTAAGTCAGTCTTTTGAGCTTATTTGTAGGTCCCGGTACTGTGACTGGGGCGCCTAGGCTGGCTGGGCCCTTAGGCCGGGGCCATGTAGGCCTAGGCGGAAATCCGGCATTCCCAAAAGATATCCACTGCGAAACAAGGAGAACATTGTTTCGCAGTGGACTTATACCATAGACAAGGAACGGTTGGGTACCGCTTGCATCCATAGAGGGCTTGTCTTACTTCAATGGCTTGCATCAAACGATTCTTAGCGATCTTTGCCAGGTCCTTCTACATTGACACATCTCAGAGAAATAGCATATTTATATTGGCAACACCACGCGCGCGACTAATTGGCTAGGCTACCACCATGTTGTGACGTTAGTTAGTACTGAAATAGTATCCATCCATCTGCCATCTGTAACTAACCTAGGTAAGTGGCAAGTAAACTTTCTTCATCTACCCACTCAGTAGCATCGGCGACGATAATCGTTGAAGGTTTCGCGCGCGCCGGTTCCCACGCGTCGCAGTCGGTAAAAAGTGTCCTTTGTATGCGACTCGGACACCAAGGCTGATGATTAACATGTGACCCCGAAAGATGGATGAAAAATTACCAATGTGCTTTTAAGTACGGACTTCTGTGAGTAATTAGGAAGTATACCTACATTGTATTGTACAATATCGTAGTAGCCATCTATGACTGACTAGGTATATAGTTTGGATTTGCATACATTAATGGAAGCAAACTAATAAGTAGATTGGTATGACTTTCCATAACCAGTGGCTGTAGACAAGTGGCATGAACGCTAATCGAATAAATAGAATATAACTAATATAATTCTCAATGTATGTATGCAAATGACATAGGCTGTCGACAAATCGAGCGGGCACAAATGTCATCTCCATAAGTACATTTTGTTTCTATTCGTTTGTCTATTCGAACTTAGCCTAAGCACGAACAACTATCGAATTCGTATCGTAAACGTATGAGTTTTTTTCTGCTACAAATCTCATGAATACATACATATTTTCACGTCTGTCTCCCATTGGGTTTGGCAGGGACTACACTTGCTACGATCCTGGCAAATCACTTTCGCTTCATCTATACTCATTAACCTCCTTCTCATAAAAAATATTCTCGATTTCGATACGAATACGTTTTCGAAAGTGTTCGTTCTACTGAGTTGTCTACAGGCCCTGGACCAGTTCATAACGACTGGGCTTACCTGCAATAACATTGTACGCATACAATGTTTGAATCAATATTATTGCAGATCAGTCATTCACTTAGGATACCTATGCCTACATGCAATGCATGCTATGCATAGGTACCTATATACACGTGTTTTATAGGGGGAGGTAGACAAAAAAGAATAACGTCATTTGCTACGATTCTTTCAAGCTATTTATAAGTAATAGAGTACCTACCTAGTATAACTGGCCATTAGTCTAGTACCTAGTCCTAAGCGCGACTGCTACTTTAGAGGTCTCCGGTTCGATTCCCGGTCGACCAGTGTTATTATAGTGTTATTGAGTTCTAAGAAATTCTCAGTAGCAGCTGGAGTTTGTATTGATGCGGGTTAGTGACAATATGCTCAGCCCCTATTATAATTATTGGCCTTGAATATTCCGGCGCTGTGGTATGGACGACTCTTCGTAACTCTTCGGAGAATACAGGCAACCGGCGTGGTGATATGATGAATAGAATAAATAATATGGAGATCTGTGTGCCCGTGCACACAGCCTAGTGCCGCTAGAAAAGCCTTTTGGACTTATGATGTCATCTAAATAGTCCTTAACTGGTAGATGGCGCCGCTGTCGACATCCTTTGTGATGCGGCCAACAGCTTGTTGTAAATAAAATTGCGTTTTGGTAGAATAGAAAAATATATTTTAGTAAGTTAGAAATTAATGGTGTCCTGACATATGTAGTTAATTAATTAATCCGGCCCTGACTCTTATTCTAGAAGTCTACTCAGTATGTAGGTGCCAACAATACAATCAACATTAACATACATAACATACCATCACGCCTTTATTCCCCGAAGGGTTAGGCAAAGGCGTACTAATGTACACCCACAGTTCGCCGGTATGTTTAGGTCCCATGTAATAGGGGGCGAGCCTATTGCCATTAACCGGGCACAAATTCCTAACTCCGAGCTGCTACTGGGAATTTCATATAAAAACCCAATAACACTTTGCTCGACTTGGGAATCGAACCCAGGACCTCTAGCGTAGCAGTCGCGCTCAGGACCACTTGGCTAATGAGGCAGTTAACAATACAATCAATCACTTTTTATTACGTTTTCACCACAGTTCTTACCTATACAGCTTGCAGTAGTGTCGGGATTCTAGCTTGCCAACCTACATACAACATTAATAAATTAACCTTTCCCCTTAATTGACTCTCACAATCATCACATTGAGCTCGCCTATGATATTTAGGTTGCGTTAATTTCATCCACTTTACAAAAAGCGGTTCAATGTTAAATTATTTATATTACTGAAAACGTGGGTAGGTATGCGTTTTCATCACATCTATACCATGCCCGGGGGTTGGTTCACCATTTCAATGCTATAGAATATTTTGAAAAAAGTAAGGGATTTCTCCACCCGTGCGAAGGCCGCGGCGGCAATAATTTATATTTTTACTCGTGACATAACAAGTCCCTCATACCCCTTGTTACACAATGTCACACTTCTCTGCTCCCTTCACCTCCGTGATATGTGACGTTCTTTACGGATGGAATTGCTAATCTTTGTAACTACCAGTACACTTTTTCAAAACAAGATTCCTATATGTATAATAAGGTTAAAATGGTACCTGTTGTTGAGCATAACCATTTACTTGCCCTGCTTCACAAATTTGTGCTATTTGGACAAAAGCATCTCCTCTCTTTCCTCAAGGTGTAGGTAATCTATCCCCTTTTAACAGTTAAAAGAAAGTTACATCGCGCATTTATAATAGTAGGGATGGATTAAAACAAAAAAATATTTTCACATGTGAGCTAATATTTGACTGGCGGGCGTAGGTACTGTCTGGGCAATTTTTTTAGGGAAGTTTTATTTTATTGACTTACCAACCTACAGTTACCGATTTTTAAATGATTATATTTTGTAACAATTATGTACTTACTTGATAATTATTTTATATTGTGCTATGAGACCGCAGAATTACTTAGAACTTTATTAATGAGATGTTGTGAACAGCATTCGACCAATGTTGATATAATCTTTGTCTGCTAATACATAATTACTGTATCCGGGTGTGTTTTGGTTGGTAATTAATGAACATTTGTAGTCAGAGCCTACCTTAGTTAATAATTATTTCGTATTGTTATAAGATGGGTTGGGTGCTATGTCAGAGATTGCAGTAAATTAATATAGTCTAAAGGTCAATTAGTTGGACTGTCAAGTCAGTGGCCTGAATACGAATCCCAACCCTTGCCCTGCTCACGTCAGTTCATTTCTTCACGGTCCCAGACTCCCAGTTTGAATACTTTTAAGCCCTGGGTCCTATATTCTTTGATTACACTTAGATTAGAGTAAGGAAAAACTTAATTTGAAAATATAACTTTTATTCATTATCTACAATAATATCTCATACATCGGATTCATTAAATATTTTACATTGTAACGAAATATATAAGTAAATACATTAAACATGACTCCGACCTGGCGGTCTTTGGATAATTTCATATAAAGACATCTTATTAAAAATATTACATTCAATTTTATATTAGCACATTAAAATTTAAGGTAAAATAGCACCTTTGTTAGATTTGGAGGATAATAAGGCACATAGTAATGAATTAAAAGAGGAGATTCTAAAATGTTTTAGTAAGTAGATTGATATCCAAAATGTTTGTCTATGGAAATAACGATACTATAAAGAACATAATACGAATTCCATGAAGAACAAACTTATCGATTTATCTACGCACTATTCTAATGACATAATTAAAATATGTACTACGATTGGAAATTATAATATCTTGACAACTTGGCCACCCAATAAAAATAACATCACGCAAATTTTTAATGTAGTAATGAGCCCAGAGTAGGTGCGGTGTGTAATAAGCTTTATAAAAAAAAAAATGTCACCACAATTTATGTCTACATTATTTTCAGAACAAATTTTTTTGAAGGTCCTCCATGTTGTCAAGCTTGAGCAATTATTGTGTTCTATATTTAAATTCTTTAGAACTTTCCCCCTTATAACAAAATATGATGTAATAGTCGCCATCGACTCAATTGCCAGAAGGAAAATAGAAGAAGAAAATATGATCTAAGAAAACCCAGGTTTAAAAATAGCCGTTCCTTTTTATTATATTTTATATTAGAAAGTGTTTTTTACACTTTTTTAAAGGAGGTCTAGCTTAGTATAAGTTTAAAGCATCATTTGTTATAAGAGGGTTCAGGGTCTTTTTACTCTGTTCTGCTCCAATCCAGAGAATGTACTATGTTTAATAGTAGTACATTTTTAAAAGCAAAGGGTTTCAACGAATCGGGTTTTTTTTATATTAAAAACATGCGTATTATTTCCCCCTGAATAGGGGCAAAAAATGTAAATGGGACATATAAATATTGAACTCGCGACCCTTAGTACAGAAGCCAACCACTTGGCCCCTGCGCCTATCGGGTCAACGGAGATGTTTGAATGCGTTATTTGTATCGCTGTACCCAATGTTTTAAATCTAATAATTTCTACGTTTTTCCTTAGCAACGGTCGTGGGTTCTAGAATGTTCAAATCCTGTATTCATATTTTGGTGGGAAACACAAATCGCCCACGTTTCTTAGCTTAATGAAAATAGCACAATCTATATACGAGTGTACTTGAAATACTTGCATTGTGTTTTAAAATGTATAAAAATTAACGTAACTACAATATTTATATTATTCATAACTATAATATAATTTTCATACTTTTTGGTGGTTAAAAGTAGGTATTGGAATATATAAGAGATTACTTGTTTCCTTAAAATACCCTTACATAAATACTTATTGGATGAACAATGACTAAAATGAAAATAGAAGTACATATCGACTACCGCGCGCGGTCGGCGCAAACAATTTGTGACTAAAAATCCTATTATCATTTCAATCGGAATGTTCTAGACTTAATACTATGTGTTTCAGATCATTTGCGGACGGATCGATAGCTTTGAGGTAAGTACGTGAACTACGAACGTAGTAGTTGCGACGCACTAAGTACTTATAAATACACTGCACACTCATTCCAGTCTGTGTATCTTTGTTTTGTTCGGATTGGCTTTTCAATTGTTGAAAGCTGTAACAAAAATAAATTGTAATGTTAAACTAAAAAAATTTAAACATATTAAATAAAAGTGAAGGTGACTATACCGTACGTTTAGCGTGTCTCTCTATGTGCGTGCGTAAAACCCAAATAATAATGATGAGTTCACTAATTTACTCGTAACATGTTACTGTAACGGGAGTTACATTATGGTGTGTGTTTACCTGGCGAGTGCCTCTGGTCTCTCTGCAGCGCGATGTACTGTCTGACGAGGCGCGCCACCTCGTGCGCCTGCTCGGCCTGCAACCTCGTAACACGTTGCTGTAGCAGCGAGCCGCATTTCACGTCAAGGAATAGCGTGCCGTCTTCAGAGCGGACCTGCGACAAATGCACTAATATTAGTATCAAATTCGGAAATAATTTTTGTGTGTATTTTTACATTAACGTGTTCCACCAGTTCCCCCTTTCCGTTGCTACGTACTTAGAGGATCTTAAGGCTGTTGCAGGTGTCCATGGGTGGCGCTGACTAACTTACCTTCAAGAGGTTAGTCTGGTCGTTTGCCGTGTCGGGAGTAGCAGAATCATGTTTACCTTCCTGGTGCTGATGAGCTCGGCGTAGGGCCAGTGCGTGTCGGTCTCGTGCGTGGCGGGGTGCAGCAGGTGCACTCCGCGCCGGTTGAGCGCCAGCACGTGCTCGCGCCACTCGCCGCCGTTGGACACGCGCCGCACCGCGAAGAATGATGACCCGAATAGCGCCCACCGGGACAACACCTGTGTTAACATTATCGATTTATGAATCACAAACCCTTCACAGATCGTTTAGATGTTATATAAAAGTTCAGGTTACCTGTAGAACCTTAGCCTTGGCGGCGGCAGGCGACAGCGTGCGCACGTGCTGCCACTCGGCGGCGAGCCAGGCGGCCCACTTGTTGGGGCGCGGCTCGCGCAGCGCCAGCAGCGGCTTGGGCAGCAGGAACTTGAGGTCGCGCGCCTGCGCCGCGTCGGGCAGCCCTGCGGCGCGGTGCAGCAGGGCTGCCACCAGCGACACGTCGCGCAGCACGGCGCCCGCCGGCGCGCCGCCGCCCGGCAGCACCAGCAGCAGGCCCTCCAGGTAGTCCGGAGCCACCTAGCAACAACAACCCGTAACTATGTAACTTTTTCACATATTTTACTCGCGCCTTTTTCTGGGTAGACAGCCACTACAGAATGCCACTTCCTACCGATAATTCTTTCTTGCATCATCTACGTTCATACATGACATGCAAACATTTGGTCTCACAGAATCTGCCGTCAGTTAGACAGGCCAACTCAAAGCTGCTATATATGGCTCTTTCTTCAAAAGGCCTATCCATATTTCCCTACATCGTAACACTCGCATAATATCTAATAATATTATTATTGTAATATCTCCTATTACTGTCTCGATTTTAAAAGAGACCATGATTCTCTGAGTTTGTTTCGGTGTTTCTTCTCAGAGGTCGTCGGTTAGGAAATGCCGGCGTCACCCAGATTAAAAAAAAATTTAAAACATTGACTTGTAAAAGTGTCAGATCTATTTACAGAAATAAATAGGTATCATTTATCATCAAAAATCCCACGCACCCCGGCCTACCCCCCAGTAAGCCGACAACCTTTTGAAGGTTTCCTCCTCACACACACAAAAAAAGGTAGGATAGTGTAGAGGGATAAGCTATATTCGTAGCCAGCACAGTAGGTGTAACAGAGGCTGTATTACGACGTGTTATCGCCTTTATTTTTAGGCTGTAAGAATGGGATGGCGCTACTTAATCTGCAGAGCGAGCCTCTCTTACAATTGGAAAATGTTGGCTTCGACCTAAGGTGAGGCAGGTTGCGGTGTCCGTACTGGAAATATAAATAAATCTCGCTCCCGTAACCCCAGCAAAAGTAGTGATGCGAAACACCCGTGTGGTTTTAGTCGGTAGGTCACCCACTCTGGGTGGAGTCCGACACACCCCGCAGCCTTCCCCTGGCGGCGGCACAAAAAAAAAGGTTGCGGTGTCCGTACCTGGTTGAAGAGCACCTCAGTGTAGAGCGGCGGCGCGTCGGGGCGCAGCGGGTGGTGCCACACGGAGCGGCAGAAGATGAGGTAGAAGGGGTGGTGCGCGCGCTGCAGCTCCGTGGTCACGTCCAGCACGTACTCGTCGCCCGCCAGCGGCATCGTCAGCGCGTCGCCCGCCACGATGCAGTACAGCGAGAACTCCGCGCGCTCCGCTTCGCTCGTCACGCCGATCTGATATTATTTAAACACACCAGAATTTCAGACCAGAAGCACAAAAAAGGCGACATAGATTCATGGTGGATATTCCGAAAATCCAAACGAAACGCTTTAAGTCCACATTTATCATGCGTACCGCGGAAATTTGGAATGCGCTTCCCGAGAGGGTTTTCCTCGATATATATAATTTGGGTGTCTTTAAATCACGAGTGAATCGATTTAATCTAGGCAAGCGCGCTCCATCTTAGGTCGCAGTGTCGCTATCGCCTATCAAGAATATAAAAAGAAACGTTTCCGAAAATGTTTTTCTTGTACTCAGTTCCGTCTTTACCACGAGGGCACAAGCTGTGGCCCTGGGCCTGTGTGCCCCATAGCTTGTAATATACAATTATTCATATTATAAGAATCACCCGTCTTGTACTTCACAGGTTCGCAAACTTACTTATTTTGCCTATCGCCGATGGTTGATTGATTTTTGATGGTCGCAAATTTTAAGAAAAACTGGTCTCTATATTTAACGACCGATGCTATTTTGTGAAATTGGTCGTAATACATTTCAGATATCATAAAAAAATATTATGTAAATGCTTTATTTTTATTGATTGTTAAAAAATATTAAACGGTGATTATCATATTGAAAGTTTCAATTTGAAACGATACAGAGGGAGTACATACAGTATTGATTTGGAAGCAAGAAGTTGTCAGTTGATCAGATGATTCTAGTACCTAATCAGTTCGGAGAATTAATCATAAACATTGCTGATATTAGGCAAGTAAACAAATAAATAGGAAGAAGCTAAAGATAGTAACATAACATACCATCACGCCTGTATTGCCCCGAAGGGTTAGGCAGAGGTGTACATTTACACCCATAGTTCGCCGGTATGTTTAGGTCCCATACAATTGGGAGCGAGCCTATTGCCATTAACCGTGCACAAATTCCAAATTCCAAACTCCGAGGTGCTACTGGGAATCTCATAGAAAAACCCAATAACACTGTTCGACCTGGGAATCGAACCCAGCACCTCTAGCGTAGCAGTCGCGCTCCGGACCACACGGCTATAAAGATAGTAATGATGTGAATGTTGTTGATCGCAATAATAGTAATGTTTGCTAACCAGTTCGCAGAGTTCGTTGACGATGTCCTGCACGACGGTGGCGCAGCGCGTGTTGACGACGCGCTCGGCGCCGCCCGGCAGCCGGTACAGCTGGCGCCGCGCCGAGCGGCCCGCCGACACCGCCGTCACCTGCCACGGACCATAGTATTCAGTTAGCTTTACACTAGTATAAGTAAGTAACAACTATTGTTGTCGTATTAAATCTCTCATTGCGCACACACGTCTCATCATTTCGATCCCTCTGTCACCCGCTCACCCGGCATGAGGTGGCTCACCCGTTATTTTTATTAACTAAAAGACGCAGGTTTGAGTCCTGCCCGCAAGACGAAATTTTCCTTCATTCAAATGCAAAAAAAATACAAAAGATAAAAACTCAAATACATACCTCGAATATATTCGAATAGTCACGTGAACACTATTTGAAAAAGTCGAACAGTAAAATCGAGAGAATTTTGAACGCCCTACTCGCAATTGGGGTTATTTTGTGAGCCTGTTATTATTGTAAGAATCAACATTTTTTTTAAAGGCTTACTAGCAATGTCGGTCGTACTCGTACTTTACTAGTACTCTTGTTAACCCCTCGTGCTAAGCTAAATGCTTGTGTTACGAGTGGGTTCAATGGTTCGGTAGTGCAATGAGTGGGTTTCGAACCGGCAACCACATGATCGCAACTCCAACGAGTTGAATCAGCAGTTGAATCAACTTGACCCTAATGGAGAGGGGGAAAGTTTGCGCAGTGCATTTGCGTGCAAAATGTACTAAAATCGACTACTCGCGCATCCACCATTTTGTTTCAAGTTATTTTGCGCCAACTGTAGCTAAGCGTACCTCCTCGACGCTGGGCACGTTCTTCCTGCCGCCGCAGCGCAGCGTCTTGCGCAGGTTGGCGAGGCACACGGCCGCCGTTCCCTGGCACGGCCGTCGTCGGTCCGCAGCCGCCGCCGACAAGTACTCCACTAGGAAAGGCCTACGGAACAAGTACAATAATTCTGATAAACTACTAGCTATTTCCTGCCGTTTCACTCACAAACTAAAAGTGTTATGTTAACTCGATTACTCAATCGAGTTAACATAACACTTTTAGTTTCAGCACTCAGTGATAATGAGCATTCTATTAGTGAAAGATTTTTTGAAATCGGTCCAGTAGCTTTTGAGTTTATCCATTACAAACCATTTTACAAATAATCAAATATTTCCTCTTTATAAAATTATCGTAGACAAAAAAATAGATTCGTCCTTCTCTATGCTCCTTTTTATGGGTCGTTTTCAGCCTAATCAGATGCGGCTGGATATAAGTATTTTACACAAATCGAACTGCCATTAGACTAATGGAAAACAATTTTGGACAATACCGATATCCGGAGAATAGATTATGATTATGCTTTCAGGCTTTTAGGCTTCTGATGTCATTAAAGTTCCTTTGATAATTTTGCCTGACGGTTTCACCGCAGGTAATCAATAATTAACGGAAGAGTGTCAATGTGTTAAGAATGGCCATCTATCTACACACTGTTCGTAGCGAGCGCGGCTAGCAGATCAGTTGTTTGGATTATTTCTTAGCCATGAGCCCCAAAACTAATAAGATTAAGAAAAAAATTGGACCTAAATAAGATCCCTGGGGTAAACTAAAAGAAAAAGGAGGCTTAGCGACGACCTGGCTCTCATGAAACACTTTTTAGAGAGATAGGGCTACTTACTTCATGGTAAGGTAAGGGTAATATTTTGTAATATGATAGTTTAACATGATCGTATCTTACGTGATATATTGTGACATACTTTTTCGAAGGCTTTACAGAAATCGGTTTTAAAATTTCTCGTAACCACTGATTACTCTAATATCAAGAAAGGCTTGTACTGCTTACCTGAGCGTTTCCGAGCAAGTGAAGTACGCCGCCAGTATGGACATGAGTCGCCAGGCCCGCTGGCAAGAGTCGCCTGACGGTGACCTGTTAGAGGTGGTCTGCTTCATCAGCTGACAGTAAACCTCGTCGCGGAGTTCCGGCACTGAGTGGCAGTGCTGAAAAAATATGGTACAATAAATATTGAACAATATCTGAAGATGTAGGTGCTTGCCACAGGAAAGCTTGCTTAAGTAATTGTCTTAAAAATGTACTCTTAAGCAACGACGAATTTCAAGACGACACGTTTGGCATAGCGGCTGAGCCATCGGCTTCTGCGACACGTGTTGTGAGTTCGATCCCCACACGGAGAAAATATTTGAATGATCTACAGGTTCCGGGTCTTGGTGTTTGTGTATGTGATAATTTGTGTTTGTAAACGCACCCACGATACAGGAGAAAATCCTAGTGTGGGGAAACGTTTTCTTAAAAAAAAACTATAGTGTAAAATTTACTAGTGACTGCTACGCTAGAGGTCCTGGGTTCGATTCCCAGTCGAGCAGTGTTATTGGGATTTCTATAAAATTCCCAGTAGCAGCTCGGAGTTTGGAATTTGTGCTCGGTTAATAGCAACAGGCTCGCCGCCTATTACATGGGACCTAAAAACATACCGGCGAACTGTAGGTGTGCCTTAGTACATCTCTGCCTAACCCTTTGGGGGATGCAGGCGTGATGGTATATATTATGTAATGTATGATTATATTAAAACCGGATCTCGATAGCTAATAAACAATACCTTCACGGGCTAGACAGAGTTTTCTTAAAACATTGTATAAAAGTGAAAATCTTATATCATTTAAATAATGGCAATGCCTATAGTGATATGATCATGGACTGCCAAGTCAAAAGGTCTCGAGTTCAAATCCAAGGCACCCTCTGAATTTTCGAAGCTTTGTCCTTATTAATAGTAAATTATCACGCGCTTAAACGGTGAAAGAAAACATCGTGAGGAAACCTGCATGCCTGAGAGATTTTCTCGACGGCGCACGGCGTGTGAAGACTGCCAACCCGCATTAGGCTAGCGTGGTGGACTATAGCTTAATCCCTCTCATTGTGAGAGGAGACCCGTGCCGAGCAGTGGGACAGGACCTATGGTGAGTTGATTATTATTTATTTATATTACAACTAGCTGTCACCCGAGACATCGTCCACGTGGTATTAAAAAGTAGCCTATGTTACTCTTTGTTAGGTACATCAGATATCTGCCAGTGAATACCGTCACAGACAAAAATTTTAAAAAATGTTGTTTTGGTATATGTACCGTGTATACATCGAAATGCACTTAGTGAAAAGCAGTTATTTTAATATTACAAATACACATACACACCATCACGCCTGTATTTCCCGAAGGGTGAGGCAGAGGCGTACTATTGTACACCCACAGTTCGCCGGTAATATTACAAACGGGACACTCAAATTTGATTTATTTGTATGTAAGTATGTATAGATAATACTGACCATGAGTACGGTGTAAACACATTTAACCTCTGTGAGGTCCTGATGCAGCTGCCTCTCGTTGGGCTGCAGGTCCCCGCAGTAGGCGCGCACGCAGGTGAAGCACTCCAGCGCGGGCGGCGCCAGCGCAGCGGGCAGGCGCAGCAGAGGCGCGCGCAGCGGCGTCGCCTGCCACTTCACTACATCCGTCTGTGCTTTCCATGTCCATTCGTTGCGTTTCGCTTTACTCTTGAGAGACGAATCCGCTTTCAGGATTTCGAGTCTGTGAATGAAATAGATTCAATAAACAAATTTGAAAAAAAAAAGACGTTAATATTTGAATATATTCTTTCACACTCCTGCTTTTGGCCAAAATTGACGATTGACAGTACTTTTAGCTACAACATCCATTTTACAAGCAATGGTTTTAATTCTCAGTTGTGAATATTGTATAGCTAAGGGCGCAATTACTACAGCTAGGAATCTAGAATGTGTTATACTTAGACCTACAAATTGCGAAAAACCAATAGAAATTTGAATTTGGCGGGCTGAGCGAAACGATCAGCCTTAAACCGGTTTTTAGTGACGAATTTTTAAATTAACTAGATAATATATGTGGGAGAACTGAAAAAATTAAGAAATTTTATAATGAAAAGTAATAAATTGTAATTTGCAGAGCATACCCAAAATCAGTAGTACCTACCTATAACATCTGTCAAGTTTAACGAGTTATGAGACAGTAATATTTAATAAAACGTATTATATTGCATAATATGGTTATTAAAATCCGAGTCCGAGTGAAACTATTCTATTAAGTTTGGAATGTCCTATGACACATCTAATCGGTTAATTACTTACTCAGTTATAGTTATGTTAAAAGTGTATAAAATTAAAATTATTACATTTTCCGTGGCAGATCTTCCGAAAGTAACCGGCAGATTAAATATGTATATCTACTTATATAAATGTCATAAAAATTTAGAACAAATAAATATGAACTTTATGTAAGTATTCATAAATATAAAATAGGTAGGTACTGTACAATAGTTAGATAGTAGTAAGAGTCGTTTACATAATCAACCCATTATATGTCCCACTGATGGGCACGGGTCTCCTCTAACAATGAGAGGGATTAGGCTATAATAGTCCACCACGCTAGCCTAATGCGGGTTGGCAGACTTCACACGCCACCGAGAAAATCTCTCAGACGTGCAGGTTTCCTCACGATGTTTTCCTTCACCGTTTAAGCGCGTGATAATTAACAATTAATATGCACATAACTTCGAAAAGTCAGAGGTGCATGCCTTGGATTTGAACTCGAGACCTTTGACTTGGCAGTCCAAAGGTCATATCACTAGGCTATCACGGCTCTCATATCACTAGGCTATCACGGCTCGAAGTCGTTTACTTATATTGAAATATTTATTCAATGTGAATGTTTGTAACTCATTGTTGTTACTAGGTATCTACATTATATTATGTATTAGTAAATACACTGGCCTGCAAAACTAAAATTATTACACTTTTAAAATTGCTATAACTTTAAAATTAAATAAAAAGGACTTGTAAAAGAATTGTATAGGTATTTTACTATAGTTTCGAAGAAAGCTGATAAAATTTGCTATAAAACATTTTTTATTATAAATGTCGAACTTATTCCCTAAAAAAAATTAAATTTTAAAAGTGTTGTACATTAGTTTCGTAGGCAAGTGTGTATATTACGGCGAACGCAGATGATTTCTTCTAAATATCTACAAAAAATACTACTAAAATAAAACTAAAAACGGTATTTCTACGTTCTGTTAGAAGCATTTTTGTTTTAATAGAATGTTACTAATTAATTTTAATGTACGTCACATACATAAAAATGCTTTTAGTAAAATATTTATGCAAACTCATTAAACATGGAAAATTAATCAATGTATGAAAATAGGATTCCTTTTAGCAATTTTTAATGGCACCTATCTATTAATGCTGTGTATAATATTAGTTTTTACTGTTTGTTACTAACATAATATGGACCTAGTCTGAAATAAATGTTTATTATTATTATTAAAAACTGTATAGGAATTGAGCATTTAAATTAATTAAATTGAATCGGTTTCTTCTAGGCAAGCGCGCTCCATCTTAGGTCACAGTGCTTAACTTCAGGCGAACTGGCTATCCAGTGTAAGCCTATCAAGAATAAAAAAAAGCTATTAAATTATCGGTTTCAAAATGTAAATAAAATACCTAGAGCCGAATTGTATCTTGTCCTTTTTAACCCCCGACGAAAAAGAGGGGTGTAATAAGATTTTTTAAGAAGACGGTAGGAAAATGAGAAGCGCATATTTTTCAGTATGTACTTACTAGTGACGTCATAACACCTATATTATGCTTATATGAGTAAGTACAATATAGCGTATTTTGTGATACTACATGGTTGCTTCTGTTTCATCGAGGTTGAAAGAGATTTTTGGCAAGATGCATAAAGTTAATGCTGCCATTATGTAAAATTTCATTGATAAATCATTATTTTGCTAATAAGCTGGCAATTTTTATAACCTCCGATAACACTGAATCTAAACTCAAATACGTAACCCGAAATTGTTAAAAATGTATAATGTGAAATCGCTGTGAAAAATTTAATCATATTTTCAAATGAAAAGTAGCAATGGTTTCCATGCCTATAACTTTCTCTCAAGCACTCTCAGGTACAATGGAACATACCTAAGTAGGTATGTATTTTCAATACATTTTCCTATTCTTCCTTTGCATAACGAGGTGCAACTTACGCATTTCCTACACATCGCATCGGCAGGAAGTTGCATTTAGCATTGGATGCAAATGAGCGCGTTCAATGCGCCTGCGCAGCGGGCGGCTGGGGCCGTAGACAATAGAGGTGCGCACGAGTGGATGCAGGGGCTACCGTAACCAATGAACAGCCTTAACTACTCTCACCTATTACCGTTGTAACACCGGATATAGAGACCTAGCTAACTACCAACAATGTAACTACTAATAAGTACTGTATTCAGGAATCAATCTAAATAAACTTTAGCTTTTATTGGTCCGGAGCGCAACTGCTACGCTGCTACGCTAGAGGTCATGGGTTCGATTCCCAGGACGAGCAAAGCAAAGTGTTATTGGGATTTTTCTATGAAATTCTCAGTAGCAGCTCGGAGTTTGGGATTTGTGTCCGGTTAATACCAATAGGCGCGCTCCCATGGGACGTAAACGTTCCGGCGAAATATATGGGTGTAAATGAGATCTCTGCCTAACCATCCGGGGATTATAGGCGTGATGGCATGTTATGTTATGTTTAAGTTGTTAAGTTGTTAAAGAAACTTAAGGATTCCGATGTATAGTCTTTTGAACAGCCTTGTAGTCTTACTCGCATATATTGTTGTCACTATCAAAGTTATATGAATTGTATATGCTGTGGATAACGGTGTGAGTTTCACATTTATATAATATCTTTGTTTATATTGTTTGCGTAGATATAATGTGTTACTGTTTGTTTGTCCCAAATAAATAAATAAATAAATAAATAAGTATATAAAAAGTTATCGACTAATAAGTCATGGTTTTGTTATGCTAATTGACACACTTAAGTCTCCCATAACCAGATGGACAAAAATAATGCTATGTACGGTTTTCCGTTACTTAATGAACAATTCGGGCCGTACAAATTAATTGACATCGTCAATTAGAAAATCTAAGTCGAACTCCATGTTGAATTTAAAAACAAAAGGAAGGAAAGCTGTGTCCACGGTCTCGTCCGCATTTGATTCGGATTTTGAAAACGATCACACGTACTATCGATCTGTTCTGCTTACACAAGCTGTATAATGTCGGACAAGTAGGAATTACGAAACTCAATACGTAATACTAAAACAGAGGCTTGTTTTATTAACAAGCATTGTGTTAGATAAACTTAGAGCTACTTCTGACTTGTAATTGTAACAACCTAATAGAAAAGAATCATATACTTACAACGAGTTAAGATAATTTGTCCGACCCTTGAAGATCGAGATACGGTTCTATTTATGTAAGTAAAAAAAAACTGCAAAAGAATATTATAAAACTAGCCTCTGCCCGCGGCTTCGCTCACGTGAAGCTATATCAGGAGTAAAAATAAAAACCAACATTGGTGCCTTCTTCTTTGTATGGGTCTCTATACATCAGGGAGTTCAAGCTGTATCTCGGGATTCATTTAATTAATTGAGATAAGAAGTTCACCAGTTTTTAAGTTGGAGCATATACTTTCTAACAGTGATAATAAAATTAAAATCTATTCAGTAGTTTTTGCTCCAACCCGTAACAAACAGACAAACAGACAAGAATTTTAAAAATCACTTTTTTCGGATTCAGAGACGTTTATATACCATAACCCACGTGTATCTTCAATGAACAGACACAGCTTTTTTACAATTTTATAATAGTAGAGAAGAAGAATTAAATAGCAATATGTTGGTGTCTGATGTTGTCCTAAAGTGGTTTTCCCGTGGAATCTATATCTATATAAATAAAAAAGAAATGATAAACTGTATGTAACATATGCGCATAACTTCCGAACGACTCTACCAAACTGACTGTACTAAAAAATTTTTTCGTTATTGTCAGGACAAGTTTTGTACGAAAGTTTTTTTTAAATCCAGCGCAAGAGTAGGGAAAATTTACGCATGGAAAGTCAGTGTAGGGACTTTTAGGCAAAAATCGTAGCAAGTGGCGGTCTATAGTTTCATCCTACCCCGGTGGGAGAAAGGGGTGAGTGTATGTATGTATATAATTATGTATAGTCATTACTGTCCTTACTAAATTTGAAGTTTTTTTATCCTTAAGTTAGGTTAAAATCACTATCCGCGATGAATGCTACAGCGCTCCCATAGGCCCGGCACCAAAGTGGTGACGCGAAACGCCGAGGTTGGTTTTAGTCGGTAGTCGCACTTTTCAGAGCGGAGTCCGACACACCCCACCGCTCTCCCCGGAGTGGTGGATAGCGCATAAAGCATTTCCAACCCCGTAAAAAAAAAAGGTTAAAATCACTAGCATAATTAATTATGCTATGATATTTTAACTATTAACACAAATTCTCAAATAACCAAACGCCAAGACCCAGAACAAGCTCCGTGTGGGGATCGAACCTACAACACATGGCACAGTAAATGATCGAAATGATCGCTACGCCGAACGTGTCGTGATTTTCAGTGTGAACCCCAAATAAGTAGGTACAGTAAGAAACTGAAATTATATATGTAGGTACATTTTTAAGGAAAATTGCACGATCAGAATTATTGCTTATATTCAAGCAGAAAACCAATTCACGAATGACTTAAAAATTTATACTTAAAAATGTATAGTTACTTCACCCTTCAAAAAAGCTCTACTATTTCAAATGGTTGTTTAATTTGAAACCAGCCAAACCACACTACTATATCGCCTTTTTGCAGCGATCTCTGCAGTACCTAACTAAATACTACTTAGGTGTGAATGGAAACAGATTCCGGTATAGACGCAAAAATACTAGAATAAATAATTACTAATGAAATAAAAAATAATAAACTAGGATGGGTTTTGAGTGATTAATTGATATCTTTTGCCAATACTAATTATAAAAACAGCCACGTTGGCGTAATAAAACTTGAACTTATTTATATTAACTAAGTTAATGGCTGGGAATGAGCGATATGAAAAACTCACGGCGATGTTTTAAAAATATCGTTTCATTGTTGGCGGTAACTATACGTATATATGTAGGTATGTCGGCCTTTAAAATAATACTACATTAACTTCCTAATTAATGAGAAGTATTCATTACCATATTTTAATAATAAAATATTTGGAACACTACTTAGAATTGTTTCCTGTACCTAGGTAGTGTTACGTTTACAAACAACAATGATTTCTCACATTATAAACAACGAGACCCGAAAGAATTCGTAAAAACTTACCATCACGCCTCATTCCCCGAAGGGTTAAGCAGAGGTGTACTAATGTACACCCACAGTTCGTGGGTATGTTTAGGTCCCATGTAATACAGGGTCTATTGCCATTAACCGAGCACAAAACAAAACTCCGAGCTGCTACTGAGAGCATGAGAAAACGCAATAACACTTTTTACTCGACGCTAAAGGTCTTTATTTTATCGAACCCAGGACCTTTAGTGAAGCAGTAGCGCTTAGTAAATACCACTTTTAAAAAATGTAACATCAAATACTTATTCATCATCAAGTTCATGTTCCATGTATCATGTTTCGTAAGGAATTCGAACAAGCGAGTCCGGCGACACAGTATTCAAAAATTATAGGGAAATGAATTGTTATTGGAATCCTCCGGCGGTCTCTCAGATTATTAAATATTAGAGGTCACTGCTCGGTCGGTCAAGGCTCTAGACTAGATCTAAGAGCGGGTTGTAACAGATGAATGTCAACGCGTTCTTCTAATACCTCGGTGCAATATTATTGCGGCATTAGCGGTGAGGACCACCGCGTTGGTTGAGCATCGTATAAATCTATGGAGAAGTCGTCGAAAGAATCGTATGAAATTCCCCTTCAGCCTAAACTTCCAGCACAAAAGAGAGAGACTTCTATCAAGCGATAATCCATTTATTTCGCAAATAATTTATAAAGGCGGTAAGTTTATGGGCGCGTCTGGATTCAAACTCGGAATACTTGAAGCAAATGGCCGACCTCCATTCATAGTAGATTTTTGAGTATGGTATGCAAAAAAAAGTTGTACACCCGAGTCATTGTACTCATCATTATTGCTTCGAAAAGTTTAATTATCTGTTCCATACATTCTGTCGAGTTTGTGTGTTGCAGTATGTTAAATGTTATGTGTTCCGGATTTTTAAGGGTTGATTCCATAATCAGATATTGATATATTTTTGGTTGGCATTGTAATATTTACAATGTTATCTCATCATGTGCATGACTTCGATTATGGTTAAAAGTTAATTTACATGCTGAGCAACTATCATGCAACAGAAACATTATAATTTGTCTAAGAAACAAAAAAACTGGTACCTATCAGGCGTACCCAGAGAAGACCATTGGCAGTGAGAGGCATTTATTGTCAGGAAGTGGTTAGTCGCCTATGTTAGTGCTTAAGTTAAATAGGTCAAATGGTCGGGACATTCCTCCACCCACACAGACAATCTAGGTATGCCCTCTGAAGCCATCAAAATCAAACAACTTTATTGGATCTTAAAAGAAATAAAGAATAGTTTTTTTAAGTAGGATCAAACCCTTCCTATAATTTCCTAATTAAACAGAAATTTAAACTTTGTACAAACTACTGTAATTAAGCACCGCACACAGTAGCGCCATTTTTGTTAATTAACGTGACAGCCAACTGACATTCCATGAGGTGTAACCACAACAAAAAATATAGCAGTAAACTAACACGATTTCCACTAATAAAGCACGTCACAAAAGAAAATAATCTCACAGTAACTCGTTAACGCTCTCGTCATCTTCACACGAGAGACCGTCTTCATCACTCGACAGACTGTCTTCAGTCATGTCTGTGTTTTTCTCGCCAACCGAATCGATCGACATCGTTCGACGGTCGATCACCGACTAAACGTATCGGGGAAAGTGATAGCCGGCTGAGGAAGTAAATTTTGAATAATTTCACGGTTCA
The DNA here is from genome assembly GCA_947256265.1 of Acronicta leporina. Classification (NCBI taxonomy): domain Eukaryota; kingdom Metazoa; phylum Arthropoda; class Insecta; order Lepidoptera; family Noctuidae; genus Acronicta; species Acronicta leporina. Next base: position 3,173,539 of record OX366521.1, read on the forward strand.
TTTCGGCTTTCAAAACGTGCTTCGTGTTTACGTATTAACGGTAACGTCTTACTTGGAATATGACGAAGTTGTTACGAGTTTTTTTTTCTACAATTTATTTCGTCAGAGACAAAGACATTTAATAGTTTCTTTGTGCATTTTTTTTAATTTTTATTATAACCAAATATTTTAGCTTTAAATAAGAATTACCTACTTATTTATTATTATTTTAAATATTTTTATCATTTTATATGGTGATGTTTTTGCAATTACGAAGGATTATTGTCTGACAAAACAATTTTAATAACAGTAATTAATTGAAGCACGAACTGAACATCACTGTTTCACACCAAACACTGTAATTAGTCAACACTAGGGAGTAATTGAAGAACTGAAACTGGCAAGTTGCCTGAACCGATTACAAAATTAGTGAATAGTAAGTTTTAAACAATTCGGATACTTGCACTCTATGTTTGATTCGCGCTGCGAGTGCACACGGCATGACCGAAGGTTACACTTGCTCTGGCGACGATTGTCCCGCGACCTCTCAGGTGCGTTCCGCGCCAACGGTGCTCATCAACTAACTAGGGCTGCTCTACTTTTCGCCAAGCAGTTTTTATTGCTCATTGTTTTTGTAAAATTGCATACGAATCTGGCTGACAAAGGTATTGCTTAATAATGAAAATTTGTTACGAAAAGCTTTTGTTTTCTTTTTAACCAGGCCATGCAGGTCAACGTGTGTCATGTTGAAGGGTCGAATGAAGATGCCAGAGTCAGCATACTGACAGTCTTGCTATATACAATTTTAAAGGATTTGGTTCTTTGGTAATTTATGTTGAAGTTAAAAGTTGTTGAGGTTAAAATAACTTCACAGGGAAGTACAAATGAAGATATTTTCCGTTCTCTTTGAGCGTTCTTTGTTATTATGATATAACAAAACAAGCAAAGTGTAACGTTAACATAAGCTATTGTTCCGTGGAAAGCAGAACGTATAATTACTTTAGTTACCTATTTAATATTTTGTAAGGAGTCTAGATCTCCCAAGATAACCTATGTATAAAAAATCACTATAATGGCTTCCCATCTAAAACTAGATTTGTAAAATTTATATTCGGTTGAAGATGTAGCAGAATAGGTGGTTGGTGGATTCCTTTTTCCCATAAGACATAATACAAAACCACGGTTTTTATTTTGACAACCCTAGAAATTCCCACAAAAAAGTGCTAATTAAATCTAGGTATTCTGAAGATACGGGGAACACGTTAGAATCCTTCATTCAATGTAAAACGGTTACCCACGCTTTTTTAGAAAGCATTGTACAATGTGTCAGGAAACGTACCTAACTGCTACAGTTAAAATTGAATAACACGCGGTAATTATTTGTTCGTGATTACTTTTAATAATCCTATAATGAGAATTATTAGCTTCCTGTAATTTTGGTGTGTTGCTACATTTACAAACACTAAATTTACTATTACATATTTACCGTAAAATTTTCGTATGTTGGCACAATAAACTTATTCGATAAATTTAAATCTGTTTTTCGGATTGTTTTTTTTATTTATTAATGTCAAGTATGCTCTTGATATAACCTAAAATTCATGACGCAGGGGCAACACTGAAATAATTCGAATTGGTGCATTTCAATGGTTAATATTTTTTTTAAATTTTCCAATTCTTCTCTTAAAAAATATATCAGCTCTGCTCTAATAAGTCATTCGATCGCGTCGTGACAGCATTTAACTTATAAAACGACGACGTTTCATACATCAGTTCTCAAATAGGGTGGTGTTAACAACACAGTGATTATTTTCGGCTTGGGCAACGTTTAGCAACGAGTTTGTTAAAGTTTTTGAAGCAACAGTCATGTAAATTGTCGAGGTATGACGAGAAGTCCATTGGCACTCTAAGGCCCACTTGCACCAACTTTTTTAAATACGTTTAAATTGCATTTAAACACAATTTTTCATAGTAAATTTGCGTTTAAGTACAATTTAAATACATTTCAGAAGTTGGTGCAAGTGGCCCTAAGAATCGCATTTATGACTATTCTGTCACCTAGGGTAAAGTGTGTGTCCTTCGACTGTTATGAGTATATGCACTAGGTGAAGCTATACTTCGACTTTATTAAGATAGAGCCCCGTTTGCGCTTTCTTTCAGGCAAAATACCGGTCAAAATGCATTTTTAGCACCCGAAAATGTTTTTTTAATTCATGATGTTAATCATAGATGGCGCTACTATAAATTTAAAATACATTTTATTTTTATTTTAATGAATGTTTTTTTTATAGAGATTATAGTTTTACGAAAAACCAGGTCACATCGAAGCAGTACACGCGCGCCACCTGCTGGGTCCATTGCCTGGTCGGTCGGCGGGAAATCAACGGCCCGCCAGCCACTGTTTCAGCATACCTACGCCTGTGTGTGTATTTTGTACGTAATCACAAATGTTTTCCATACGGGAACCGATCTCGCAACCCATAGAGCAGAAATTAATCGTTCAGCCATATACCAATCGAGCGTTTAACATTAAACTGTCTTAATTAATCATGCGTGTTTGAAATCTCATTAGTTTTCATGTGACGTAGTAAACTATTGTACGCCTAGTTTTTAATGCAATGACATGCGTTTAATTCAAACCAGTAAATGAGACGTGAATGTGTGTTGCGATTGCTTGTTATTTGTAAAATTTTCTCTAAAACTCTCTATTACTCATCACGAATATTTATTTAGTAAAGAACTAGGTACAATGGTCTTTAAAAAGATCAAAAATAACGTATAAACTGTGTCATACGCATCTTCTTACACGTGGGAAAATATAATGGCTTTCATTCCACGAACAAAAAAAAAATCGAAATTGAAACCGCTACTGCAACGGCCATTGTGTCTTCAATTAAATAAACATTGGTACTCACTCTGGGCTTTGTCTGAAATGGTCAACGGCAAACTGTAGCAGTGGATGTCTGCCGTCGTGTTGTGGCGTTGATTGCTCTCTTCTTTCTTCCCTCAACTCTCTTTCTCTCTCCCTGTCTCTATCTCTGTCTCTATCCCTGTCTCGCTCTCGTTCCCTCTCCCGTGGTGCTGGTGACGTCGTCTGTGCTCTTCTCTCAACGTGTTCCGTCTCCTCTCTAGAGTCTCTCGCTTCGCGCATTTCGCGTAATTCCCGAGAGTCCCTAGAGTCTCTGGACTCTCTCGTCTCTCTGCTCTCTCGTTCGGAGACGCGTTCTTTTGATACTCCATTTGTTGTAGGTTTGGGTTGAACCTGTAACAATTAAGGTGGATGGTTAATTAGATGGTCTGAGGGGCTCGTGGCTAATTAATAACTAAGCCGATCAACTGATCTGCAATTAAGCTGCGCTCGCCGCGGTCAGTGCGTGGATGGTTTGTGACAATTCTTAACACATCGAGACCCGTCCAAGCCTCGAAGAGCACGTAAAGACGTCGGTCCCTGTAGTCATACAAACATCTCTGACAATTGTTAGTGGTAATCAGCAACAAAAAAAAAGCCTGACAACCAGTCTATCTTCCGAATATCGGAATTGCCCTGAAATTGGTTTGCGAAGGTCTGTTGGCAGTCGCTTCGTGTAAAATACTGATATTAAGTTTACTAAGCCCCATCTGGGTAGACTGCCAGCCGACCCCAACATAATTGGGAAAAGCCTCGCAAGAAGAAGAAGGTTAATTAGATGGTCTATACTCTATGCTGTAGTTAGGATTTAAAATGGCGTTATGTGACAAAAACTAAGATTCCGTTCATGTTATAAAATGCGATTTTTAGGTACATCCAAACCAAGGAATCTCGAGATCGGCATTTGATTGCGGTACACGCCGGTGTCGGTACATCGCTGGAGATCAGGAAAGCGTGAATTTACACGCACGCGCACGATTGCTATATAAATCAGTTTTATTGCAATGGACCCGTTGCTTGGACTCTATTCGTATTTCAATAGGAACTACGGTGATATGATTAAAACTATGAAAAAAGTATGTTTTCTGTGCCTAGTTTGATACCACTATAAGTTATGACCACATTTTAAAGGGTTTTCAAGTAAAAGTGTTTTAGTTGTAAACGGGGTTCTGCATATATTTATAAGTAATTGATTTAATTTAAAGTATTAACATGGTTTGAAGTGAATGGATTCATTTCAATTCAATCCATTGCATAGTGATAGTCAATAAAAAGTGATTAATCTATGAGTGATCGATTAAGCTCGACGAATAGGCTCGCCCCCTATTACATGGGACCTAAACATACCGGCGAACTGTGGGTGTACATTAGTACGCCTCTGCCTAACCCTTTGGGGAATACAGGCGTGATGGTATGTTATGTTATGATCTATTTTTCTTTGAAGAACTTTTCATATTCTGTAACTTTGTGAACGTCAAACAGTAAAATATAAGTAGTGCCTCTATAAATCATTGTATTTATTAAAGGCTTAAATAAATATAAATCATAGAGGGTCGAGTCGCTTTGGGTTGACAAATTCGATGCAAAGTGGTTATGGACGACGAGCTGTGAACCCACTGTGTAGTTGCGTCCAGAATCCCGTCGTAGAGCTCACCTACGTTGATAGAGTTTTAACAAATAGATATATATCTCTTACTGCAAACTTATTATAATTTAAGGTCAGTAGATAGTAGGTAGTCTATACAGATACAGGATATTTAGAAATAGTTACAGGCTAACTGCAATCACTTAGTTAGTCAAGGTATAAAAAAGTATTGGTAGCAACTCTGGGTAACTCAAAAAGAAAATTGACTAAGAATAACTTTAGGGTAAACCGCCTTAGAACAAAATATGTATATATAAGTATATGTTCCCGTGGATGTATTTTACCTTTGGTTTTCGTTTCAAAGTTTTTCTACTGAGCGTCCTGATAACATCATAAAAATTCTCCATTTTTTTATATTTTTGGTTCACCAGCACACATCAACCATAATTCGAAGTTCGGAATATCACTATTATCGACGTTATTTTTCGAAACTCGAACCCGAAGACGCAATGTTGCCACTTTCACGACATAATAAACTGTCTATAGAATTTCTATTGCATTTTTTTTTAATAGTGCAATTTTCGCACTGCATTCGCGAGGTGCAGCGGCGGTATGCGAGCGCCGCCCGCACTTGTATTGCCCGCCACCATCTTTATAAATATTGATGCAATCTATGTGCTCGCTCCGATTAATCGCTAATTTCTTTCGTAACGCGAATTCTTTTAGTCTTTTTAACCGATGTCTTGCCGTTAATGAGAGATATTTATAGTTTCTTAGCACTTTGCTAAGCCTGATTTATTTCCACGCTCGTGGAGTTAAATATGGCACTTAATTAGGTAAGTATTTAGTTATCTGCTAGTTGACATAATCGATAGGTCCGTGGCAGACTGTGGATCTAGTGCCAATATGTCATGTTAAAAAATTGAGATTAATTATTTTGGAGAGAACTTTAGAGATTAGAATAAAAATACATTATTGTTTTATAGTTCACCTAGGTTTTGTATGTATTTTGCCTAGAAAGCCCCGATCCATATATAGATAGGTAGGTATTGAATATTTTTTACAATTTGCTGCACATACTCATTAAAAAGAAACAATTCAAGTAACGCAGCTTGTGTGACAGTGGTACCCTTTAACAGTGGTACATTGTATGCCTTATTAAATCAGTACAACATTGGAATAAATCACACTAACTATCAGAAAAACACGGTATGACATAACCCACTTGTTAGCGAATCGATAAATTAAACCTACATAAATATTTATTATTGGAAATCTTGTTTATGGATGGTTCGCGAAAATGAAATCGGTTAATAATAAGAAAAAAAATATGCAAATGAAATTTTACTGGGCTCTAGATTTCGATTATGCGTTCGAGCAGCGACATCTACCTCTGGCTCTGAGTAACTAATTTCAATGTTGTCTTCTGGCCACAGATGGCAGCGCTAGTATTTGACTGTTATTTTAATATAAGATTGATGCCTTTCCACTGACATGACCTTCGCGCGTCATTACCCCCTCCTCTGGCACCTCCCTCCCCGGCATACCCCGCTGTGTAGGGACAGATGCATTCTTTCGAAGATTTCTCGATTATTTGTAATGCAGACGTACTAATATATATATATATTTGGATTCCTCATTAAATTCCTTAAAGATTAGTATGTTAATGTTCTGAGGTATTTTTTATACCTTTTTGACCAAATTGTTGCAAAAAAAGGGGTAAAAAAAATTGCGAAAAAAAATACGAAAATAAATAAATATTTTAAACATAAAATTAGTTTTACTGTATAGTTTTTGTTTTATTTTATAGCTATAATCTTATATTTACAATAAATAATTATCACTACACATGTTTCCATACATATTTGTTAAACAACGGTTCTTAGAAATATGATCGCGCACGCTCGGCGCACTGATAAAAAAAACTCGAGAGTTTCAAGTGGCTTTAGTGGCGCATGCCGGCAATTCAAATGACTTGATTTATTGTTTCGGTGTAGTACGGTTCACGGACTCTTTGTATTATAATAACAACAGATGTGTAACTTTGTTTATTTAAAATCACGGAGAACATTATAGCAACCCATTGTTATCGGTAGATCATATTACCTACCTCAAGGTCATTCTTCTTTAGCAAAAAATGTGCCGATTTTTCATTAAACTTTTGTTTTTAATAAATAGTACGTAATATTTGCTATAGAATACATAAGAAAACAATAAACAAATACACGATAATTGAATAAAAAAAGTATCATTACTTTTATACAACGCGCCTACGAGCTTTCGCGTCACATGGACTAACTTACGCTGTCCACAGTTTAAAAATATCCTTTATGGGAAGTCCATTGTATTGGTTTGTTTGCCAGCCTATTCTTTCCTATACGCATTGAAATAAGGGCGAGTAAGAAAGATATAACAGTTTCGTTTGATTTTACTTTGTAACGGGAGCTATGACGAGCGTCCCGAAATTGGTCGCGCGCCAGTTCGGGAGATTTTTTTCGCGACCCGATTCGGGTCGCGTGCCAGTGTAGAGGTGTACTCTACATTTAATTAAAACTAGGTACCTACGTAAAAAATGAATTTGATCTTTTAAAATATGGTTAGCAATGTGATCTTAGTCAGATTTATATTATCTAAATGCAATTTAAATCATATCAAACCAATCAATAAAATTAATAATTATACTCTTGTTTTATTGGTTTCAGTTCCTGAAAAAAAGTAGGACTTAATGTGTTTGTTTATTAAATTTAACCATGCATTATACTGCGTTGCTTGAAAAGCTAAATAAACCTATGCAACAATTGCTAAGTTAAACTTTTTGTGCATTTATTTATTTTATTAAACATGAATTATTTACGAGTTATTCTTCGTACTCATACATAAGTGTTATATCATTAATTACGTTGTGTAACAGTAGTTGTGGTAACTAGTAGCACCAGAGGATTAGGCGCATAAAATATGAATATTGGAATACATATAATTATCTTAAAATATACAGTTCTTTGACGGTTATAAATGAATTATGTTCGTGCCTCTTAGACTACTGGGCCCCAAGTCTGCTATTTTGTCGTGTCAAAATCGTCACTCAATGGCTTCAGAATTGTTGATTTTTGACAGTTTTCTCTACGAAATCTGTCAGTTCATAATTCATATGTCATTTAGTGCCATTGAACGACCATTTTGATACAACTGAAATAGCAGACTTGGGCCCCTGGTCCGATGTAAGGTCTAGGTTCGATTTTAAATTTGGGCAGTGTTTATTAAGTTTGTCTGTAAGGAAATCGTCGGTAACATTTGTTGCCTATTGCGATTTCTTGATTTGGGTCAGGCAGGTTAGTTCGTGGTCGTGAAGAGTTTGTACTGTTTACTCTGAAAGAATTTATAGAATTAATATTTGGTATTTGTGGAATGAATCTATGAAATCATCTTTACAGAGTGGTTCGTTTACCAGTATAACTTTTGTGAGTATGCTATGTCCTGTTTAGGAGTACTTAGGTAGGTATACGACTTTCGTATTCTAATTCTAATAAAAATCTATAAAAAAAATCTAATTCTAAATAAATATTCTAAAATTATAATTTAAAAATTCTAATATTATAATAAAATTCTAATAAAAAAATCTCGGTTCAATATAGGAACGGGGTGCGCTCACAAAAATGATTTTATGTACAGTGCTGGTGCTATTTTATTGTGAGTCGGTCGTATATAAATTTATACTTTACAGAATATTATACTATATTAAGGCATATAGGTATCCCAATCATAATATCACCAAATAAAATAAGACACATTAAATATTCATGAAAATAAGATAATTAATGAAGTTTAAAAGTGCCCAAATTGCCGCAGTTACTATAAAATCTATCAAAATTTTAAAGTGTGTTATACGCCAGGCATCATAGGCCTCAATGTGTTTGACACTCAGGGACTAAGGGACAGTGTCACTGTTACTTTATGTACTGTCATTTCAGTTTTCTCAATTTAGTAGATTTATTTAATTGTAAAGTGAAAACGAATACCTGTATAAAGAGAACCGGATCTCGATACCTGACTATGCCTTCATTCATGCCTTGTTTTTTTTAACACATTGCAAATTAGTGACGCTACCGGCATTCATCCACGTATGATATATATTCAGAATGATCTAATGATATGATTACCTACACATCTTATTTTCTTCTTGCACTCAAATACTCAACATTCTCACCTAGAAATAAACGAGTGATATGGCAAAATTCTTGGCTGTTACCATAGACAAGTGTACCGTGATACCAGCTTGGTGACAAGACTGCGGAAACCAGTTCAGCAGCGCGGTTGTCGGGCCGACCCGCTCTGAGAATTATGAAGCCGTCTCCGGGAACCGGCAGGTGTACTGCAGATTGTTTTTATGCTGTGTCTAGCTTGTGTGGAGTTCCGCTTATTGATTGGTTGTTAACAATCCAGTGGACCGAATTTCCCATACAAACGATGAACCAAATTAAATCGTAATTTAAACACAATTCAATTAAAAGTGTGTTTATTATTCGGATTCCGATACTGTTAATCTAGGTTTCTGCTCTACCATTTCGTCCAAAATAGGTACTTCACTGGAAATAAATGTAAGCGAATGCAATTTTTGTTAATTTTACCAAGTTTGGAACGATTTTCCGGTCGTTTATATTCAGTGAAGAGTTGACGAAATGGCACAGTAGGAACATATAGACTAACGGTATCTCAATCCGAATATTAACAATTTGATAAAATATTGTTTGTAGAGATACGACTATTTTAATAGAATAAAATAGTGTTAACTCTACACTAAGTAATTTTACAAAATTCAAAATCTAAATAATGAAAGTATACCGGACTGTTACAAATGATACCTACTTGTTGAAATTCACTTTCAAAGTCTCTGACACGGGCAATAGATCTAAAGTATATCTCAAATATATCGCAATAAATAAAATTGATAAATAGTAATTAATTAAATATCTTTTCACAGCTACCTACTAATTAATAGCTACAGATAAAATGTTTCGTGCGAAAAGTCTAATCGATTATTATGAATTCCGACTTTCTTTATATAATTTTGTCAAATGTTATGTGTTAATAGCAGTAAACGACATTTTCTCCACTTGTGCGTGACAGAACCCGCGGCTAGTAAAGTTGAAGCCAATCTTTCAACCACTGCGCCATTCTAATTTTATATTGGGCTATCTAATAGTTAGTTCAAATCTTCATATCAATTATTATTTTCAAGAGCGGCGGTAGTTTATTGGCTAAGACGTCGGACTTGCGATCATGTGGTTGCCGGGTCGAAACCCACCCTTTGCACTACCGACGTGAACCCACACTACTACATACTAGTACTAATGTGCGAACCACATTGCTAGTAAGGTTTCAAAAAAAAAATCCTGATGAAAGATATATTTGCCTATAAATTTCGTACAATCTAAAAATACTTAAATGAAAAGTGCTTCTATTCTGGAAAAATATTTTTGTCCAAGAGATCGTAAAACTTTATATCGTGCATAATTTGTATTGTCCGTTTTTGATTGACGCTTTTGCATTTTTAATTATTGATATATGTCATATAGTTAGATAGTTACTACTTATTATGTATGTGAGCATAATTTTATCGATATACTACAACTGCCTCATTAGCTAAGTGGTCCTGAGCGCGCCTGCTACGCTAGAGGTCCTGGGTTCGATTCCCAGGTCGAGCAAAGTGATAATGGGTTTTTCGATGAAATTCCCAGTAGCAGCTCGGAGTTAGGAATTTGTGCCCGGTTAATGGCAATAGGCTCGCCCCCTATTACATGGGACCTAAACATACCGGCGAACTGTGGGTGTACATTAGTACGCCTCTGCCTAACCCTTCGGGGAATACAGGCGTGATGGTATGTTATGTACATACATATATTTGCATGCCAATAAGGAACCATTTGTACATCTATCACCAATGTAATGATAATTTAATTTACTAACCTGTCATCAGCAAAATAAAGTAAAATGAAATTGATTAATATTAAGCATTTAAATGTCGCGCTGAGGCAAAATTAATCAGACTCTATTTTATATGTGAATAAATTACATATTAGTAATAATCAACAAGTGAACTGTCTAGCTATCTCAATCTAAATAATTATGGAAATATCTCGCATCCATTTCACGTGCGATGAAACACAAATTAGATAGTACCTCACATTAGCATCGATGGATCACGTAATTATAGGCGTGGTCGTTTTTTTGTAGCTGTGTGAAAGTAAAGTAAGACCTTTATTGACTTGGTTAAGTAGGCACATTTCCTTTGAAGACGAATTGTATGATAATGAGTCATACGTATTATGTACAAATACGTATTAATTAATGTGAAAATAAAAACATTCTTTAAACAAATAACATATCAGAAAGAAAAGACGGCATAGACAAGTGAACATCACAATTTGACAATTCGGAGCTCGACCCACGGCAGTGCACCATGCCAAGTCCAGAAAAAAGTGCGATTAATTCACAATATTTTATTATTCGTAATTTTATATTTTCTAAATGCTTCATTAGACTTGGTCATAAGCACGGTTGCTGAGCGTAAAGTTTTGGGTTCTATTTTCAAGCTCTTATTCAACTTAATTTCAATACTGATTCCGAATCTTCAACTCTGATTGACTTATGATTTTTTTTAGTAGGATCTTAGAAACCACGTCAACTCCAGTTATCAATAACCTACATCCCTCGCTAACGTTTTGAAGAAACAGGTGTGACGGTATGTTAATAAATAATTATTTTAAACTTTATAATTATCGTTTTCAAGAGTTACAGAGGCAACTTTACGGCATTTGTCTCGTGTACACTTCATAGTCAGTAACTATAAAGTGTCTACTAACTTCTTCGACCCTGTAACAAATTAGACTACGAACATGACCCACTACAATAGTTATCATGTCATTATCACTTCGGTGACACACTATAATACTGCCAAATTTAAAAGTCACTTTCTCGTATAAAACTGTACTTATACGGAACAGTAACATCTTTAATCATTCGGATCATACTTCAGTTACACGACATACATACCAATGCCATGTACTTATTTATTTTAGTACTTATACTAAACACCTGTTAGGTGCAGGTTTGTTCAATATTCATTATCACTTCGGTGACACACTATAATACTGCCAAATTTAAAAGTCACTTTCTCGTATAAAACTGTACTTATACGGAACAGTAACATCTTTAATCATTCGGATCATACTTCAGTTACACGACATACATACCAATGCCATGTACTTATTTATTTTAGTACTTATACTAAACACCTGTTAGGTGCAGGTTTGTTCAATATTCAGTATTTTAAATTTCTCAGCCTAAATTCTTGATGCATTTTTCTTCTAAATTAAGAGCAACCAAAAATAGAGTTAAAATAATTTAAATAAACGTCTAGAAATAACTTAAATCGATGAATAACATTAATGTAAACCTAGAATGATCTACTTACATGTATAATGTTGAATCAATAATAAGGAAGTATTAAACTGTCTATTGGGAAACTTCGATGTTCTAAAAATCCATCCATGTTTATAAAAAACGAAAATAAACTTCCAAACCAAGTTAAAAAATTCAAACAATTATTATAAAAAAATATATAATGCATGAGTGACACCTGAGCGCGGAACTCAAGCTACATAGTTTTAGATTAGATTTTCTACTAATATTTCAGTATCAACAACAACGCATTTATATCTTAAATAAATGCGCAAGAAGCTACGGTAAGATTCAATGATGAAAATATAAATTCGTTACACTGCAAGAGATTGCGCACCACGCTGTTTTTTTCTTAAATCAATAATAACGCAAGCATCATTTATCACTACTAATTACTTAAACATTTGCTTCTAAAACGAGCGGATTTTATCATTACAACTTGATCAAAACATGCAGTATGTTTAGCCAATAAGATACACGACTAACACGGAACTACATACATCGATAGTTTTTCTATCGCCCCAACCTGTTTCTCAATGTTAGATCCAGACACCTTCACTTTCCTAGGTAGCTACGATTAAGACTAGCTTTCCATAATTATTATTTTCTTATCATATATTTATATTCCTGATTCGAGATGCAAACGGCGATAATGTCTACTGTCAAAGTAAATTATTCACAAGATAGTGGAAACATTAAGATGGTATAAGTACCTACCTAAGTAGTTTCTTATTGAAAATATGTATAATAATTTCTTTAGTCTTTATGGAGATGTTGTGATTGCAGTTATTTCGGCATACTTAATTTACATCCTGAAAACATACATTATGAAAAGACATTATTTTGTCTTTGCATTAATTCGTCTCCAGAAATTGTCTCGGCATCTTTATATCTCGGTGTGTGCTGTGCATATTAATATGCCTTGGATTCTGATCCAAGATATCCCCAAGACTTAGCGTCTCTTTTAGAATTTAGTTCCCGAAATGTTTTTAATTAATAATAGTTACCCAATCAAAATACAAGGTCGCTCTTATTATCTTGCCCCATCTATAGAGGTAACATTCCAATGCGGTTTTATTCTGATGACAATATGTCAAGGATGATGAACCACAGAGTATGTTGTGATTACCACCATCATAAACAGTACGTTTAGTTAAGCAAGATTTCGTAACGAGATAATTGCTGAGTACAATCATATATTTAGAAGAATTGTAAGAGCTATTTAGGTATTTGTAAACTGTGTGGAGTTTCTGTGAAAAGTTATTTTCTTAAACGGTCAAGTTTTCTGCGTATCTGTACGTTTTCTAGACAATAGTGATACGAACACAAGTCTACCATTCATAAGACTGGTAGCACTTAACAGTAGTAAAATATAAAACCTTGATGGAATTGTTAACGGTGAAGATTGTGAACTGCGCGTAAAAAAGTCATGAATGAAACTCAAGGAGACTTAATAACCCATGAAGTTGATAAAATAACCTTAGTAAGGGCAAACGGACAGTTGAAACTGTTAGAAATATGATTTAGGATAGAGATTCCTCTATAAAATCACTTACAGAAATGTACAAAACTGTACCCTCCTCTTCAAAATTACAATAAAATTACATCATATTATATTTACGTTTGAAAATAAAGAATTTTAAAATCTTTGTGTTGTACGAAAACTACTCCTTACGTACGTAAGTGTATATGATTTTATAATGACTTTATTACGCCGAAATAGACGCGACTTTCACTACAAAACTGTTATCTATGATCGTACACTACCGTGAAAATGAGTGAGCACGTTGTAAAGCTACATACATACACTATTATCTATGTTTCGGAAAGCTAGAATGAGAAATCCAGTACTTAACTTAACTGCTGAACATCCGTAGCAAAATGTCCTTGTCGGGGGTTTTTTTTATTTAGACGGATCGCCAGATCGTAAGCGATTACCGCCAGCGATGGATACCTGCAACACCAGAGGAGTCTCAAGTGCATTGCCGGCCTTTTTAAACGGTTTGGTCCTGCGGTATCTTCACTCACTCTACGAAATACAGCGTAAGGGTTGTTTTACACCGATTTTCTGCAAGGCCGTGGTATCACTCCGGTCGAAGCCCGAACATTCGTGGCGAAGCATGGCTCTCCCATCTCCCTGTTTCTTTAAGGTCTACCTTAAAAGTCTGGTCTGGAAGTCGAGTTATAGTACGAGGTCTTTTAGGGATTTAAGTGAACCGTGGGCAACATCTAGTATTAAAAATCTGCTTTTCACTACCTGATTGGAAGCGTTTCTTGGGAGCTATATATGTATTTAACGCAAATTTTCTTTGTATGCGTAATAAACAGTAATTTCAATATAAACGGCACCTACTCAGAGAGGAGCTGTGGAGTCAAGGCAAACTGGTTGGAGTACGCGCTTATGGGAAAGGCCGCAACAAATATTTTCTCCAATCATTGTGCATTAGATACTTAAAATAATGTTTACACTTGGATGGGAGGCAAATCTTTGTGCTATTTCTCTTTGTATCGTTTATCATCTATTTGAAGGAAAACTCTTCCGATATTTTTTTTTATTTATTGTTTCTCCATAAATGCAGACGAGCCACCTGATGGTAAGTAGGCATCGCCGCCCATGGATATCTGCAACAACAGAGTTGCTGATGCATCCTACAGATTACAGACTGTCAGGGCGGCAGCAACCGGGTGGAGCTGGCTCTCAAATCGAAACACACCAAAGTGCTTTACTTCAGACTCCAAGAGGTCCTACCACTGAGCAAGTCAAATATTTTTCGCCTTTTATGAGATAATTATCTAAATAGCATTGAGGTACCATCCTATAACCCGTCCCCCACAGAGGGAATATCTTATCTTGTGTAGGGCCGAGGCAGCAGGGCCTCAGTGCACTTCGACCCAATGGGATCTTTTGTGCTTCCCCTAGATAATCTATTCCTCATCCCCTCCCAGTTCTACAAACAGCTCTTCCATGAGCTTTATAATGAGGCCTGGGGGTATGAGTCTGTAGTCCTCCGGGCTTGGATAACCCTGACCCAAAAGGCACATTCGCTTTCCAGCCATTGCATCGCATGTACACAGAAGGTGTTCCATGCTCTCAATTTCCCTTTTGCAGGCCCTGCAGGCTGATGTATCCGTCAGACCCATCTTTTGTAGGAGAGCGTTAGTCCCGAAGTGTCCGGTCAGCGCCCCCATCAAAAGACGGGCCTGCCGCCTGCTTGAGTTCCAAATGGCATTTTGCCATTTCGATGAGGAACCTATGAATTTCTTGGAGTGAGCAAGTCCCGTGAGGCTCAACCACTCATCCGTGTGCCTCGCCCTTGCGTACTCCCGAAATGCCGTTTTGACTGTGCTTGGAGCCAGTCCTACAAATGGTTCCGGTCCAATTAGTGAGGTTCCAGAACCTTCCCTAGCCAGCTCGTCAGCATGCTCGTTGCCCACAATACCCCTATGACCAGGGACCCAAACAAGCCTGACCTTGTTTCGCTTTCCCAGCTCATTAAGAGTTCGGGCAGCGTCCATGGTCAGCCTTGAATCGATCCTGTAGGAGGTCAGGGCCATGAGTGCCGCTTGGCTGTCACTAAGAATGTAGATGGACCTACCTGTGGTACCGCTACTTTCCATCTGTTGTGCACAGGCAAGAATAGCATATGTTTCCGCTTGGAAAACTGTAGCTAATTTGCCCATGCTTTGACTGACCTTATGGTCCCTTGCATATATGCCCGCCCCTGTACCCGACTCGGTTTTCGAACCGTCAGTGTACCATATCAGACTGCCCTCCTCTGGCGGGTCGAGTCCCTTCATCCATTCTTCCCTTGACGGCAGATGAACCTTGTAAGATCTCTTGAACCAAAACATGGGCTGCATTTTGTCGCAGTGCATGTTCGTTAGTTCGTCAAGGCCTTCCTGTATTTTAAGCTTTGTGTGTCTAGTTCTAGGCTTAGAACTATCCCACAGGCCATTTATTGCCAGTCTGTGTAGTGCAAGACGGGCCTCAGTCTCTATGACAATATGTAGCGGTGCAAGGTTGAGTACCTTTTCCATCGCCGCTGTTGGTGTGGTTTTGAACGCCCCTGTGATAGCTAGGCATGCCGTTCGCTGTAATTTAGCGAGGGCTTCCCTGCATATCCCTAGTTGCGTCCTAGGCCACCAAACAATGCTGCCATGATTATTGGTCTAACCATCATGGTGTACAGCCACTGCACAACCTTTGGTCTAAGTCCCCAGGTTTTGCCATACGCTGAGCGACACATACCCAAGACTCTTAGAGCCTTGGCTATGGTATTGTCCAGATGTGTTCGCCACGTCAGTTCTTTATCCAGGGTTACCCCTAAATATTTTACCTCTGAGGCCCAATTTAGTTGTTTGCCATAAAGCCGAAGTTGGCCTAGGCCTGATAGCAGTCTCTTCCTAGTAAATGGAATGACAACTGCCTTGCTTGGATTGATAGAGAGGTGATTCTCTTCGCACCACCTCTCTACTTTACAGAGAGCCCTTTGGATCAGATTTGAAACCGTGTTCGGGAATTTGCCATTGACAAGTATGACTATGTCATCGGCATATCCCACGGTTAGCAAAGGGCCCTCATTGAGATTGCTTAGTAGTGAGTCTACTACTAAGCACCACAGTAACGGTGACAACACTCCCCCTTGTGGACAGCCTTTGGTCGTCCTAACGTGGAGTGTGTCTCCTCTAAGAGTGGAATGAATGATCCTACTCCTTAGCATGCAAGTCACCCATCTGATGATGGTTTGGTTGATGCCATGTTTTTCCGCAGCTCGCTGTATCGATTCAAAGGTTGTGCGGTCGAAGGCTCACAGAGGGAATATTATAATTTCATTAAGATAACATCGAAGTGGTTGTTATATTTTTTTTTTTTTAAACGAAAATGTGATAAATATGTTTTCTAAGTATATGTATGATTTTATATCGGTTTTAGTAGTAATACAATATTATTTTCAGTTTAAGTATGAGCAATTATGTACCGACAATTACTGAGATTAAGAAAGCTTTTCTTTTAATTATTTTAGGGTGGAGCAATTACCACTGTTCGACATCGTCTGCCTACTTTTAGACCTCTTGATGTGACTTGATTTGAAAGCTTACTTTATACAAAAAGTCCGATCTTATGTAAGAATGCACCTTGATCTTTAACATGACGACAGGTCGGTTGCATAATAATAATTTACGACATTTTAGGAGCAATTTTGTGTAATAGTAATATGAGACTTCCTTGAACCGTCGACGTGAAGTAATAATATGTATAATTGTATATTCTACGACATTCTTAATTAGATAACAATACAGTAGCCTTGATCAGGTAAATTATATACTAGCTTACAGATTGTGTCTGTTTTATTAAGATTATTATAGCGCATTTTTAGTGGTAATCAAATTAGGACATTGTTACAAATTGTTTTGGTAAAGATTGCATTACTTCAGACAATTGTGTAAGCACGACTTAAATCCGAAAAGAACAATGTTCTCAAAAATACAATAACAACACACAATTTTTTTATTGTGAGGGTGTAGCTATAACTAAATATATATAAAACTACCACCTATTCCATTCCTAACCGCGATACCGATAAAGTGCTTCGTTCGTTCGAAGTGACATAGGAACAGAAACGAAGATAATACATACATTCATGGTACCTACACTTTTCAATACAATCAATGCAATAATATTATAGGATATAGGATATGCATAAGAGGCCTTTCGAACCCCCAGGCTTTAAAACCAGGCTACAGTTTACCCCTCACCATCAGGCGGAGGCGTATGTTCGTTGGAGAAGAAATTACTGATCTTAATTCGTACCAAAAAACAGTACAGAATAATTTTAATTTCACAGTTCGAATGACGCTTTAGATTACACGCGGAGCCCTAAGGTGGAATTACCACAGAAATATGTGTTTTTACGATGCGTACGAGTGGAAAGCGAGAGAGTGGCCTCGTCACGGTCTCATTGGGGCCACAATTAGCTGATATTGTCAATTACTGGGGCTAGGTCCATGCTGGCCGAGAGTCAGCCATAAAAGTGAAACGTCATATTTGTCTACATATGTAGTGAGCATAACAAGTAATATATTTAAGTTACATATAAATATATGCATGGTTATTATTGGGACTTTAATTGCGTAGGTAGATGGATTTGATTATATTTTGTAGTAGATTTGAACTACAATTACAAATCCTGGCTATCTGTTATGTTGTCACACCTATACCACTGATCAAATTTTAATGAATTTGTTATAGATATAAATTGGACCTTGGAAGGACTACTAAGGCTACCTGTTGTCTCAAAAAATCCTTTGACTTGTGAACTTGCGAGTGAAATCGCGGGCAGTAGCCAGTATGTTAAATTAAACCTTCATGATATAAGTACTAGCAGTTTAGATCCTTATGCATATTATACATATAGAAAAAAAAATGTTTATTGTGTCTCAAAAATTTTACATAAGTAAATTTAGGCAGCCCCAGTTAGTTAAAAAATACTTGTGTTGGGGCTACCTCGCTTCTCCCCTTAGTTGCTAGTTACAAAGTGTCGAGACAAACAATAATAGCAAGAAACTATGTACTTAAATACTGAAGGTATTTAAAAGGACACAAAGCAATTACAAATTAGAAACTATTCATATTCTTTATAATATGAATACCTAATATAAACTATAATATAACCTATTTATAAACTAGAATTACCTATAATATAAACTATAATATAACCTATATTTTCTGTGTAATCTTGCCGAGTTTAAAAGTTCCGTCGAGTCTGACCAGCATCTTAAAAAAATATTTTTAATACCACTTGATATTATTATAAGATTGTTATATATATATATAAGTTGATTTTTAATCAACCTGTATATGGGAAATATAATCTGATATCGATGTTTTTTCTTTCGATACTATCACTCCAACTCAAAAGAAGGGTTCGTGGTTAACGGACAGGATGCACGGACCAGCGCGTGCGCAACTGCGCATCCTACCTGCTATAACATAACAGGTGTCATCGTAGTATAAGTCATGCTATAGAATTATCGTCCCTTTTACTTAAAATATAAAGTTGTGATGAGAATTCCAAAATTATTCTACCGAAAAAAAGTACGTTATTTCGTTTTTACTGGTCGCCGGGCTCTATATTTTTGTTTTGTATGAACCTAAACACACAAAATACTTTATCGGCTCGATTGACTTATGTATTTTGAGATTTACATTAATTACTCAGTCAAGTAAAAAATAACAGAGAAAAATAAAGGAGAAAAGCGCTGTCTTTTAATTATTTAATGCGTTATAAATGAATAGCAAATCTGGGGGTCCGACTCACATAAATGCCGCGTTTAAAAATAAGTTATAGGGGATCGAAAATGGCCTGAATTCGAGAAAAGGATGGTACGGCCGTGCCGCTTGTTTTTGCTCGACTTGGCGGGGGCACTGCCATGCCCCCAGATAACTTCGTCACAGTTTAAATCTTCAATGTTTTAACTAAAACAGGAATTAGATGCCTAACAAAGCAAATTACTACCACTATCCTGTGATTGTACAGTTACAAGATATACAACGATAATTTTATAGAAAAAAGAACTACAACGGACCGGAAGTGCGAATGGTTTGAATGGTGAACATAATCAAGAGGCTTCCTGTACGAGATCGCTTAGATTAAGATACATTACGACTGATTGAATCGAAACCGCTTTCCGACGGGAAATATTGCCATTATTGTTAAGGATTTAATTTGCGGTATTTTTAAACCTATCATGAATTCCCCGAAGGATCTTTGCCCATGTACACCCACAGTTCGCTAGTATTAGCAGTAGTATTTTTTTTACCGTGGGAGAGCCATGCATCGGTACTAATGGGCCGAGTTTCAGGTTTCAGGAAAAATTATCACATGTTAAAAACCATTGTAATGGATTCAGTAGTCGATCCGAAATACTTTCAGGTGTTGCACTTATTCTGTTACAGGTAGTACTTATAAGCATCGTTTTAAATACACAATTGTTAATATAATGCGATCTATTTAGATATTAAAATGTTATTTAAGAAAAATTAAAGCATTCTTTAAAACAAACGCATTCTTTTACTACACCATTTATTTCAAATAATATAACCGATAACATTTGAATTATAAACAAAGAAAATCCAGCTTTATTACATAGCCGAGATCTTGCCGTTATATCGATTAGGGACGATAACGATCGAGCGCGATTTACCTCTCGATTCTCGATATGTGTGACGGGTATTCGTGTCACAATAATACAAATATTTTAATACCATCACGTAGCATCGCGTGATAGATTATATTTTCTATCAGTCTTTAATGAGTTTTAGGAAAAAAACCCCTCGACTTACATATAAGTAGAGAAAAATCTACTCACTATGCAACGATGACGCGAGTTGTTTCTAAGCAACGACCTGGTATTTGGCTCTTTTATGGGATATGGGGGCAAACGAGCAGACGAATCGCCTGATGGTAAGCGATCACTGCCGCCCATGGACACCCGCAACACCAGAGGAGTCTCAAGACCGTTGCCCGCCTTTTAAAAGTGTTTGGGCCTTCGGTATTCTCACTCACTCGGCGAAACATACATTATTTACTTAAATTATTTTAGAATATGAATATTGTATATCTAAGTTAATGTATTAACTTAAGAACTTTAATGTTTTAGGAAATTCATTATGAAAGGCATTCTCAGGCTTAAAAACTAGCGAAACTGGTTATGCACAAAAAAAAATCAGGTTTAATGCTCAGACAAAATGACATTGTGTGTGTTTTTCACACGGGTTCGCTAATTCGTTTGGGTGTCAGCAAAGAGGAAACGGAAACACGGTCCGATTGGCTTCGCGATTGTCGCAGAGGCCCCGGCACGCAAACATTTTGCTATTATATTGGTTTGCGTTTGCGCATTGTATCGGGACATCATTATTATGCATGTATGGCAGAAGCTAGTGCTTTGAATTATGATTACCTAAGTGGAATTTGATGCAGTATTACAGGTTTGTTTGTATTGACCTATTTTACTTTCTTTTATATTGTATATGTCGGCGCAGCGAAATTATTAGATCATTATTTTTATATTTACCTAGTTTAAAAATGTGTTTTACTCTAATTCTGATCTTTTTATAGTTCCCAAATGTATTTACAATCGACACAGGTTTATCTTTTTGTAGAAACGATAAACCTGTGACGTACCTAATTTTATAAGATTTTGAATTCGCTGATTTATTCATTTTGTAAAGTTTCGACAAAAACCATTGCATTCTGTGGAACGTACGGACGATACAACTTGGTTTATTATGTCTTACTTCAATGGTTTATTAAGCCCATTTATAATGTTACGCATTACTGACCAAGTTGTGTCGTCTGTATAACATTCACCTAGAGTCGGTCACAAGATGGCGCCACTTATGGCGTTTAGTTCATGTCGTTCATGACGTTTCGTTCTGACGTTTGACTTTTGTTTTTGTTGACACTTCGCTTCGGTGGGGCGGCCCGCCTCTGGAGGCACTTTTGCTCGAGCAGCCGACCAGAGCGGACGTCCAGCGAATAAGTTAAGTGTTACTCTATTCTTTTGTTGCTTATTATAAAATAGCGGTGTCTTTCTATTTTGTTAAAACTGTTTCTTTGTATGTTTTCTTAGGAACTAATAACGTTGGTAAATTTAGATAGCGTTAGAACCAAATAAAAGTTGTAGCAATTGGCTTGCCTTGTAATTGGATTGATTTAAGAGTTACCCACGAGTTCTTACCTACCATAAGTCGAAATGGACAGTGATGAAATGAATCGTGACGTCAGCAATGCTGACGTCACGGTTCCTAAAAATAATTCCGCGGTCTCCCCGCCGTTATCAGAAGTGGGATGCCCTCCCACTTCTGCCGGACATCCTAGTTCGTCAAATGCACCAGGGGTGCACGTGGTTGACTCAGCCGATCAATTGAATGCAGGCAATATTTCGACAGAATTTTTCTTGCAAATGATGCAAACAATGAAACAAATGTCTGATCGATTGTCTGCACAACAATCCGAAAAAGTTAAGATTAATGATATTTTTCTACCCTCATTTGACCCGGACGGTGACGTAGGAATTCGAGAATGGTGCCAGCACATAGCGAAAGCAATCGATATTTACAAGCTTAATGATTACGAAATTCGCATGAAAGTAGGCAGCTTATTAAAAGGTCGCGCAAAATTATGGGTAGATAATTGGTTAGTTTCAACCAGCTCTTGGCAAGAATTACGTGACAACCTGATTCTAACCTTTGAACCAGAGAATAGGTACTCGCGCGATGTGGTTAAATTTCGCGAACATTCTTACGACCAAACCAAGGATATAGCGGAATTCTTGTCAAAAGCTTGGGTTTTGTGGAAGCGCGTAACAAGGGACAAACTGAGCAACGATGACGCCGTCGAAGCGGTAATTGGTTGTGTTAGTGACGAACGCCTCAGAATCGAGTTGATGAACGCACGCGCGACATCGGTGCCAGAATTAATATCAGTTGCATCTTCAATACGAACAAAACGTCCTCACGCTAATACAAATCCTTCACATATTTCAAATAAACGCATTCGACTGAGTGATTCTCAGACACTCTTCTGTCGTATATGTAAAAGAAATAATCATTTATCTCGTGATTGTCGATTTAAGAGTTCGGACCATAATTCAGGCCAGGAGAAAGACCCTTTACAAAATAAACCTACCGATACTTCACAACCATCTCAAACCAAGCCAACCTGTACATTTTGTATGAAGGTAGGCCACACTTATGATAAATGTTTTAAACGCGAACGATCTATAGTATCAAACATTAACTTTATAGGTAATACAAAGACAACTTTGATGTTTGTGAATATCGGTGAGTTTTCCATTCAAGCAACCTTTGATAGCGGTGCTGAATGTTCAGTTATGTGTGAGTCCATCGCTGCAAAATTACCGGGGAAACGGATTCATGATGTCAATTACTTGAGAGGTATTGGGAATTTCCCGGTGATTTCGCTTTTTATGTTAAAGACCATCTGTAAAATAGATAATGTCAATGTTGAAATCAGCTTTTGTGTTGTGGCCGATACTGAAATATCAACCAATATTTTGATTGGGATGGATTTAATTTCTAACACCTCACTAAGCGTTCTAGTCACATCGAATGGTGCGAAGCTGATTCATCAGCAATCGATTTTGCATATTAAATCAAACAATGCTATATTTGATAAAATCGATTGTGATCTTGAAAACGATTGTCAGGTGGACCAGCTGCGCACACTGCTAAATAAGTACGTACACCTATTCATTCGCGGTTTTCCTTCAACTAGAGTTAACACGGGCGAGCTGGAAATACGGTTGAAAAACCCAGATAAATATGTAGAACGTAGACCGTACCGACTGAGTCCAGTCGAACGTGAAAAAGTTCGAAACATAATTGACGAGTTACTTAACCACAATATCATACGAGAAAGCAAATCGCCATATTCTAGTCCCATTATTCTTGTTAAAAAGAAGAATGGTAGTGATAGACTATGTGTGGACTACCGCGAATTGAACTCTAATACACTAAGGGACCATTACCCACTGCCTCTCATCTCTGATCAGATAGATCAATTAGTTAACGGTTTTTATTATAATTCATTTGATATGGCAGCAGGGTTCCACCAGATACCTATATCGGAACAGTCAATTGAGAAGACTGCATTTGTCACCCCAGACGGCCTCTATGAATATTTAACTATGCCGTTTGGGCTGAGCAATGCTTGTTCGGTATATCAAAGGTGTATTAATAGGGCTCTGCAACCACTACTAGGAAGTGCAGGTATTGCCCAGGTTTACGTTGATGATGTGTTGAATAAGTGCACTAGTTTTGAACAGGGACTGTCCGATATAGAAAGAATTTTAACAGCATTACAAAACGCAGGTTTCTCAATCAATGTAGAAAAATCTTCGTTTTTTAAACGGTCCATAGAGTATCTAGGAAACATTATTTCCGATGGTAAAGTTAGACCTAGTCCTCGTAAGGTAGAAGCTCTCCTTAAATCTCCCATACCTAGTAATGTTAAGCAGGTGCGGCAATTTAACGGTTTGGCGGGATATTTCCGACGCTTCATTCCCAATTTTTCAACCCTAATGATACCTATGTATGAGTTAACAAAAAAGGGTGCAAAGTGGGAATGGAACGAACGCCACGAGGAGGCTCGTAACATTATTATTGAACGGCTTACGTCGTCTCCTGTACTTACGTTATTTCAGGAGCATGCACCAACTGAGCTTTATACAGACGCCAGTAGTCTAGGGTACGGAGCCGTGTTAATGCAAGTGATAGAGTCACGTCGTCACGTCGTAGCCTACATGAGTATGCGGACTACAGATGCAGAGAGCCGGTACCATTCATATGAACTGGAGACCCTAGCGGTGGTGAGAGCTATAAAACACTTTAAACAATATCTTTATGGCCGAAAGTTTAAAGTTATTACAGATTGTAATGCGCTCAAGGCATCACAGCATAAGAAGGAACTCCTTCCGAGAGTTTATCGCTGGTGGGCTTTTCTTCAAAATTATGATTTTGAAGTGGAGTACAGGAAAGGAGAACACATCCAACACGCCGATTTCTTTAGCCGTAATCCAGGTAACATGCATGTCAATATTATGACTCGTGATTTAGACTGGCTGAAGGTAGAGCAGCGTCGGGATGCTACACTCCGTCCTGTCATCGAGGCCCTATCACGTGGTGAACGTGTAGACGACTACGTCTTAGAAAATGACACGATCAAGAAGATATGTTCGGATGCTATCTTTGGTCAACAGAAGGTCATTGTAGTGCCAAAAGCATTTCAGTGGAGCCTCATCAACACATACCACAATGCCTTGAAACACCCTGGCTGGGAGAAAACGTTGCAAAAGATAAGGGACTCCTACTGGTTTGACAACATGAGTACTTCTGTCCGTACATTCGTTAACAACTGTGTCGTATGTAGAATGTCTAAAGGTGTATCCGGTGCAGTTCAGGCACAACTCCATCCTATCCAGAAACCTACTACCGCTTTCCAAGTGATACACATGGATATAACAGGAAAATTGGGCACGACAGACAACCATGAATACGTCGTCGTAACTGTTGATGCTTTTAGTAAATATGTATTACTACATTATGCAACTAACAAGAATCCACAAAGTACTCTTGCAGCTTTAAGGCGTACAGTCCATTTATTTGGAACGCCGGCCCAGATCGTTGTAGACGGCGGCCGCGAGTTTTTGGGTGAGTTTAAACATTATTGCGACCAAATAGGTATAGACATACACGCCATATCGCCAGGAGCCAGCCGAGCCAACGGACAAGTAGAGCGACTCATAGGTACGCTGAAAAACTCCTTGGTTATGATAAATAACTACGAGACTGAAAATTGGCATATTGCACTAGACAGTTTACAGCTTGCACTCAACTGCACACCACACAGAACTACCGGCGTAGCGCCACTCACACTGCTGACTCGACGCCAACACTGCGTACCTCCTGAACTGGCTAACCTCGTTGATCTCGATGAACAAACCCTCGATATAGATCTATTAGAACGAGTCGTGTCCCAGAAAATGCTTACAGCTGGAGAAAAAGAAAAACAACGTTTTGATAGGAACAAAGCTCGTATACGTAACTTTCAGAGAGGTGACTACGTACTAATAAAAAATAATCCACGCAATCAAACCTGTTTAGACCTTAAATTTAGCGAACCATATGAGATTTGCAGGGTCTTGGACAATGATCGCTACCTGGTCAAGAAAGTAGTTGGCCGAGGACGACCACGAAAAGTTGCTCATGACCAACTACGTTCAGCACCAGCGCCTGGGCAGCAGTCGACCATGTCGGCGCAGCAAGAAGACTCGTCCCCAGAGCAGCCACCTGAAGACACCAGGGAACCACTGCCATCCACATCGCAAACCCACCAGCAATGACGGACTACTCAAAATAGCTCCACCAATATTGGTAAGCAAAGCTCATTAATTTTTTAACTTTACCTTGTACTCCGAGCTAATAATCAGTACAATAAGCTTCATCATCCTTATAAGATTCGAGGTTGATGCAATACCAATAACGCAATACCTAAATGCCATATTCTTACACACAATTTCAGAGCCCCTGTGTACCACGATCTATAAGATCTAGAGCACAGCTTCGACCTTCCTCATAATCCTTTGTCCTATGTGTACCACGGCGTACGAGACCGCCCAGAGCACAACTTCATATCACAACAAATAATAAGCTGTTTACTTAGTGAGAAGTACAATGGCGCAATAAATAAATTAAGCATACTACGTATGCGATATCTCTGTGTACCACGGCGTACAAGACCGCCCAGAGCACAGTGTTATCTTATCCAATAACCATAATGCTGATAGCATATATGACAATAATTTACATGTATGTATATGCACCACGGCGTTCAAGACCGCCCAGAGCATAACATAATTATTACCTAATAAACATAAACATGACTGTGTACCACGGCGTTCAGGACCGCCCAGAGCACAGTGCTATTTCATACTTGGATCGTTAAGCAGCTACTTTGCTAACCAATTACAACATTCAAAAATGTTCGTAAGTGCGTGAATCCACTGACAACTGAATGCTCCACATACAGAAACACAGTTGATAGCATAACACTGTCTATTGCTATGCTTAACATTAAGTATATAACGTTAGGCATTACTTACAGATGCCTATCTCAAAAAAATATTACTCTCATTGTTTCAGATTAAGGCTAGTGCAGAGCGCGCACTGCCTATCAGAATGGCCGTGTCGGCGCAGCGAAATTATTAGATCATTATTTTTATATTTACCTAGTTTAAAAATGTGTTTTACTCTAATTCTGATCTTTTTATAGTTCCCAAATGTATTTACAATCGACACAGGTTTATCTTTTTGTAGAAACGATAAACCTGTGACGTACCTAATTTTATAAGATTTTGAATTCGCTGATTTATTCATTTTGTAAAGTTTCGACAAAAACCATTGCATTCTGTGGAACGTACGGACGATACAACTTGGTTTATTATGTCTTACTTCAATGGTTTATTAAGCCCATTTATAATGTTACGCATTACTGACCAAGTTGTGTCGTCTGTATAACATTCACCTAGAGTCGGTCACAAGATGGCGCCACTTATGGCGTTTAGTTCATGTCGTTCATGACGTTTCGTTCTGACGTTTGACTTTTGTTTTTGTTGACACTTCGCTTCGGTGGGGCGGCCCGCCTCTGGAGGCACTTTTGCTCGAGCAGCCGACCAGAGCGGACGTCCAGCGAATAAGTTAAGTGTTACTCTATTCTTTTGTTGCTTATTATAAAATAGCGGTGTCTTTCTATTTTGTTAAAACTGTTTCTTTGTATGTTTTCTTAGGAACTAATAACATTGGTAAATTTAGATAGCGTTAGAACCAAATAAAAGTTGTAGCAATTGGCTTGCCTTGTAATTGGATTGATTTAAGAGTTACCCACGAGTTCTTACCTACCATAAGTCGAAATGGACAGTGATGAAATGAATCGTGACGTCAGCAATGCTGACGTCACGGTTCCTAAAAATAATTCCGCGGTCTCCCCGCCGTTATATATGTTACGTGTTTCTCTTAGGTGCTTATTGTTTTTCGCAAATAATAGGTTTCTTCGATGTACCAACCTCAATAGTGAATAAGCAAGACATCAGAGCCAGTAGCAATAGGCTAATTATTATTTCAACTCGCTATTCTGAACTGCAAACCAATTCCATGTCCATTTTAAGGTGATAATTTGACGTTTGACAACGCCTCGATCCCGAAATATAATTGCATCGTATCAATATAATTATCACCCGCCGCCCATTCAAAATTCAATCAATTCAAAAATTGATTGAATAGCACTTTATAATATAAAAGCTACAAAAAATGTATTCTATGAGAAAATAAAGAATAAAGCTTAAGCGCCACTTGTACCAACATCTTAACAAAATAAAATTTCTATGAATAATCGTGTTTAAATACATTATTATGAAGTTGGTGCAAGTGGTCTTTACTACGTAATAATAATATTATTAAAGTAAATAAGATTCTTAGGTAACTTTATTGAAATACATTGTCAAGACGAGGGCGACCCACTAATGTAGAATTCTAAAGCCTTTCTAGCCTGCCCAAAGACTATAGTGAACTATAAAGATTCAAATCTTAAAATTGAATTTTTCAGACTGTTTTATAAGTAAGTAGGTGCACATTTTAATATTTGTATCTACCGCAGATAACAACATTGCTATCGACAGTAAAGTCCAACCCTATGAAGTAAAGAGAGATATTTAAATGAATTATGTAACCAAGTAAAACAATCAGCATGATACCCAAACAACTGACGTCTGCCAACACAATAACACAGAAAATAAGTAATACTTATTCATTCGTATTGATAGCGCTAACTGCGCACACGCATATGATCAACTTTCCCCCAGAGCGCCTGCGCGTGCGGCGACTGTGACGTGTTTCACTTTTAATGCCACTATTACATGAATTGATGTCCCTGTCATGAGGGCTTATTATTCCTTTTATAATTTAATAAAATAAAAAAAAACTGGGTTAGGTATTATTTTCATAAAATTGGCATAAAAGAAAAAGCTTTCCCGGAGGATTTTTAAAGATCTTGGAAGAATAGTTATCAGCATTATGCCAGCATTGGTGCATAAAATTCGTACCTAGCATATACTCGACTTCCACTAGAGGGTTCGCACCAATTTCCTGGAAAATTTCCAACAGATCAGAGGAGAAAGGGAAAGAGCTGATCAATAGAAGGGTTTGTAATGAAGAATCCGTATCTAAATATATCTCTGAATATCTGTTATTGTAGAGGCCCAAGTTTATAAATACAAGCCTACAAGTTTATAAATTGTATGTTGTTAAGATAATGAAATACAATACATGGTAATACTTAGGGCCACTTGCACCAACTTCTAAAATTTATTAAACGCAACTTTACTATGAAAAATTGTATTTAAATACAATTTAAGAATTGACTTTTAAGAAGTTGGTGCAAGTGAGCCTTAATGTATTGTATGTTTTTGTATCTATTACATAAAATAAAGCGAACCGATCGATTCGAAAAATGCATGACAAAATATATGTTGATTTCTTAAAATAGCATCTATGCAAAAACGAGGCCAATCCAGCGTTATTATTGCATTAAATAAATATACCGAACATAAGTTTAAACTGGTTGATGCTATTTCTAATCCGGCCGCCTTAATGTTATCTCCAATTCGCATCTCCATATATCCGCGGGAAGTGACGTATCACTTCATTCAAACTTCTACTTCAATACAATTCATTTGTAGCAACACTTGCAACCACAAACTCAGTTTTGACAATTCGTCGCTTGCGCAACAAGCATAGCAAATTCATCAAATGCCAGCATCGAGAGTACTGTAGGTATGCATGTGTTATGATGAATTGAAATGGTATATATCTATAAAAATTCAACACAAAGCAACATAACTAGATAGGCTGTGCAGAAGTTTAAAAAAATACGGTTGAGTTTCTAAGCTGAATTTAAGACGCTTCTTTATGTCATATAAATATTTTAAATTCATGTTTAGCTGTTGTATAACTAAAATGTGTTCTACTTAAATTTTTTTTGCGTATTTTTAAGAAACAGAAAAGTTTTGGCGAAGAAAGACTACATTTAAATACGACTAAATTATTCATCAATATTTTTTGAATATACAAAAAATCGCTTATTCATTAGCAGTTTTGAAATCTAGAGAATAACATTAGGTTGAATTCACACACTACTAATACTTATACATATTTTTCACACGGAAATCAGACGGTAATGGTCAAAATTTTAACAGGCTATATTAGGCTTTCTCTACTGAGACAGCCCACATTTTTTAAACTTTACAAATAAATTATGAAGACTTGACACAAATAACAAGAAGAAAAGTATACCTTGAAATAAGCGTGTCGAAACTGTTAAAACTAGTGCATCATATTGGCAAAGAACGATCGCCATTTTATTAAGAAAACACGACATGACATTAGAGAAGAGAATTCATTATTTTTAATTGAGAGAAATAAGTCCAAGAGTATGAGTTGAATTTGTTCAGCTCACTGGCTTGGAACTGGGATCCGACCTTATTGCACATGAAGATCGCATATTATATGGAAAATATTGAATTGCGTAAGTTGTGTATAAATAACTCAAAATTTTCGAGACATTTTTGAATTATCTGGATAAGCGAAGTTGGTTTTTCTGATACCGAAAGCTAAAACATAGTGCATAAAGTGCGCCAGTCAATTTGAATAAAGGTGACGTGGTGGAACAGTGTTATGTCTCACATTCTGTAAGCAGGCTTGTGGAACAGATTATATCAAAGTCGGGATGATAAAAATTAGCCCCTAAAATAATTATTATGCTGTCAGCAATAATATCACTGCCCGCACTGACAACTACCTGAGTTGGGCTGTCGAATGTTCCCATAGCTCACAAAGAAATACCTGTATCAAGCTACTGCCTCGCCTTGACTTGTGAAGGGTCATGTTCACGCCTGCGCGGATACCTGTCGCATGCGCTAATCGCCACAATATAATTGTTAGATAATTTGAGTTTCCTAACATCTTTCGCAATACATATTCAAGCTGTGAATATCGAATGATATTTGCCAAAGGTCAGCATTGATGATTTGCAAAAAATCAAACGAATTGGTGATCGTGATTGACAAGAAATAGTGTTGTGAAACCCTGTGTGATGTCTTCAGTACTTTGGCGAAACATAATTATTGTCGACCAAGATGACACACTAACTTAGATAATGTACAGGAAATGTATTGAAAAATATTAAGTAATTTGAGAATTAATATAAATCATTGTCAAAATGTTTCTTAATAAAAATACATAAAATATATTCGAGATGAGCGTTACATCCGTCTTAATTAATGTTCCAGATCTGTAATGCAAATTACCTACTGACTTAGTCGAAATGAAAAACGAATGCATATTAAACTTAAAGTGCAAATTAGTTCTTCAGATAAATGACAGAAGAAAATAAATGGAATATTGTCTTTGTTACGAGATGTGTTGACAAAGGTAATAACAAGAAATGCCACAGAGCTAAAAATGCACTGAACCTCATGAATAGATCGATTACACAGCGAGATCATCGACGCTGATTGGAAAGCGTTTGCGCATCACGCGTCACACAAAAAAAAAGGTAATGCATTCATAATAATCGTCGTCATGTTTTCAACACAGTCGTTCTCTTTTGAAACCTCTATTACGATCAAATTCAGTGAAATACGTTGACCAAACAAATCTTGTAATGTCACGTTGTGAAATGTTTGTTTTCAAACAGCTGATTAAGGAAATCGATGGAAACTGTTGATTTGCAGTTCGCATTTACCGCTAACTGGAGCACGTAGCTTAATAACAAATTACTTTCAAACCTGTTCACCCCATTTCAATCCGGAGCACAACACACAAACACTGTTATTACCTGTGTATTTTCAGTAAGATGCTCGAATCTCGCGAGAATCTCCTTCACTGACACTTTAGGTTCTGTTGTTTCTTCATGTATCGTCTCCATGTGGCCACTGGACGATGAAGAGAAACTTTGAGGGCATTTCTTTATCCTTTCCGGGTTAGAGTTAACTTTTCTGCGAGGCGGTTCAGGTTCAGCGCGGGTGTCCGCTCCTGAGTCGGAATCCTCAGGTGCGGACGCGTCAGCGCTGGAGACAGCTCCTTCTGACGAGTTGATGAGAGAGTCAAGACTGGGGGCTCGTCGCGGGGGTGAAGAGTCATCACAGTCGAGGTCGAGGCCATAGAGGCGCTGCAGGTGGCGCCAGTTGTCGCGCATCGCGAGCGAGAGGCGCGGGCGCTGCATGGTGCGCGCGCGGGCGCGGCTGTCGAAGGACTGCGCGCGCGCCCGTTCCGACCACTGTCGCTGTCATCTCGGGTTGAGGTCGATGGTGACTTATGGTGGACGCCGGTCTTTATAATCATTGTTGTAGTGCATATTGTAACGAATCACCGGCGACATTTATTGACCTTGTTTATTTAATTATTTGAGATACGTTAGAAATACAGAACGTGACTACAATAATTTGCAATGTTGTATGGTAGCTATACGAGTATTGTACCTACCGAGGTCTAAACAACTATTGCTAGCCAGTCGCAGGCTGTTTATTTACAATCGCGAAAAATCGTGATTGAATGAAAAATTACCGGATGGTCGCTCTGAATATTTGATTAAATAATAATTTTAATCAACAAAAGTATTTAGCAATCTAAGTAATTAAAATTATATAATAATTGGCGTTGAATATTGATATTTTTAAAGATCATGGACGCGTTATTAGATTGATGTCTTATGTAAATTTTTGTGTCTGCAATTATTCTTTCAGATGCGCGGTAATGCTTAGTCCGATCGGCCAACAATTCTTTATGACATAGAGTCTGGTGGACCCAATTTTCAATATAAACGGCATACCAAAATAAATTGAAATTCAACCACCATTTTACTATCATACCATCACGCCTGTATTGCCCGAAGGGTTAGGCAGAGGCGTACTAATGTACACCCACAGTTCGCCGGTATGTTTAGGTCCCATGTAATAGGGGGCGAGCCTATTGCCATTGCCACCATTTTATCAAAGTATATTCGGATTCCGAACCGTTAATTTAGGTTCCTGCTCTAGAATGTACCTAATTCTTGATAACTTTACCAAGTTGGGAACGATTTGCCGGTCGTTTATTTCCAATAAAGTATCTAGTAGTAGACGAAATGGTACAGTAGGAACCTAGAGAACGGTATCTCAATCCGAGTAATAACAGACTTTGATAGAATATTGTTAGGATTACGATTTATTTTGGTATTACGTTTTTGTGGGTAATTCAAGCTACGCCGGACCCTATTTAAATATAAAACTAGGTTTTGCTTGCGGCTTCACTCACTTGAAGCTATATTAGAATTAGAAATGGATCCCAAAAATAATTGAATAGAAAACCAACAATGATGATCTATTCTTTGTATGGGTCATCAGAGAGGTCAAGCTGTATCTCAGGATTCGTTTAATTATTTCAGATAAGAAGTTCACTAGTTTTTAATTTGGAACTTATACTTTCTAACAGCAATAACAAAATTAAAATCAGTTCAGTATTTTTGCGCCAACTTGTAATAAACAGACAAGAATTTTAAAAATCACAGTTTTGTGTTCGGAGACGTTTATATATCCTAGCCCACTAGTTTTTTTTAATATCTTCAATGTAAAGACACAGCTTTTTTACGATTTTATAATTGTAGAGGAGAAGAAGAAGATATACAAACTTGTATACGTTATACTTACTTAGCTATACGTATGATGATGATCATTTGCACATACGTAATGGACATAACACATGCAGTGATCATTGAGTGGAAATCTGACAATTTACATTCGCTTTTCACGCAAACCGAGTGTGGGGACCATTCACCGCCTTTCACGAAAAGAGATTACCGGGCATGCGGTATATCTAACATAGGTCTAAGTACCTACCATATTTAAAAAAGGCCGCCGTATTAGGATATAGCTAATTTCTAAAAAAAAACATAAAACCCTTAAATGGTTAAGTCATCTTTGTAGTTTTTGTTTTTAGGTACCCCGCTCCCAACAATGCAAGGAAAACCCCCTTACATTGTTGAGGGGAAAATAAAAACATAAATTCAACATTTTTCTTTAGATTGCCGATATATTATTAATTCTCAGAATTTGTTTCTATCGGATGGTGTACCCAATAATGCGGATTGTGTATTTTCCAAAGACGTCGATTTTCCAAAAATAATAGATTATCGGATTTGGCCATCTACTTGAAATATTTATCCTGTCTAATAAGATTTTTGCTCAGTAGGTTGTATTCTGCGTTCCACATTTGAACGTCAAAAACATAATCTACTCACGTTCTTTCAGTTGCAACAAGGCAAGTCGGTATACAGCCTAGTCATAATGTAAGTGCAGCGCCTCACATTCCAGCGATCGTGGTGTAGGCGTTGCATCCACTGTCATTTATCAGTAGAGACAGCCGTGAGCCGTATGTAGCGGAACCCAGGTAGACATCTGCGCGGTCAGCGTAACGGACCCATTTAACGGGAGCTTATATTGCTAACTTGAACGCAGGCGCATAGCCGAGGTTCTAAATTAGGCTGTATGGATAGTGGTCTTTGCTTATAAAATACGCACTATGGCAACAGTTTTGATGGCACAAAGACAAATGAAGCCATGCCACGCCAAAAAAATATATAAGTATATTAAAAATATCATGCTAATTTAGGTTCTCTAGTTTTCTGTAAATGGCTTTATACATTGAAATGAAACTACTTTTTACGGATTTTATCGCAATGAATTGATATTATTTAATCAAATTCAATTTCGATGTAACAGCCATTTACAAAATAAACGAAAACCTACTTTTAACGGATTAATTAATATCAATACAACACGACAAAATCCGTAAAAAGTAGTTTCATTTCAATGTCTAATATTCATATTCATATTCATATTATTATTTGCAATCCATAATGTAATACAGGTGTTAAGTATAGTAGTAAGAAACAATTACGGACCCTGTCGGGCACAGCAACATTATACCTAATAACTAAGTAGGAGAGAGGAGGAGCTCTTTAATTCTTATTTCCTTAAGTTTTCATTTATCTATATATATAAAAGAAAGTCGTGTTAGTTACTTCATTTATAACTCAAGAACGGCTGAACCGATTTGGCTGAAAATTGGTGGAGAGGTAGCTTAGAACCAGGAAACGGACATAGGATACTTTTTATCCCGTTCCCGATACTTTTTATTCCACGGGGGCGAAGCCGCGGGCAGAAGCTAGTATTATATATATATATTCACGTAAGTGTCAGAAATCAGTAGGTACATGGCTGTTAGATAAAAAAATATAACCCTCCTCCGGCAGTCGGGTAAAAATAATGACCAATCCCAAACAATAATTTCTTTCATATTATTATTCCATATAGCGTAAGGAAAAGTAAATAACAAAATATAATTAGAATTGAGAGGCAAAGTAACTTGCTTGTCAATAGATGTTACTGACGTCACCTTTAAGACGTAAGTTCAGAATGTGAAGGCAAATTTCGACATGGCAGGTAGGACTCGCGGTGGCTTAGTGGTCATAGCGTCTGGTGTATCAAACCAGAAGACGCAGGTTCGAATCCTGCCTGCGAGTCGAATTTTTCCTTCACTAAAATAACATTATAATCTTAGCATGAAAAATGCAAAAAAATCACAAAAAGAAAATATAATTACTTATAAGTAGTAAAAATGTTGTGTTGCTTATGTGTAAAATAACATTGCTTTATAAAAATATATACTTATCAATAAATTTCTAATGAAATATAAAGATAAGAAATACTTAATCATAAGGAAACTATTTACACATCTTACTAATGAAATAATTATTGCTAAATTTTGCTATGAGTGGACGTGAGGGGTAAACGTGAATGCATTGCAATACGTAAGTACCTAATAAAATTATTACGGATGTGTTTTTTAATTTGTTATCAAGAATATAAGTATATATAATGTCTAAGAGATTTATCTAAATACCGTAAGCAGCAGAACCACCTGCACGGAGAAAGACCTTTATGCTCTATGGCCCTGCGTTGCAGTATTGGCAATGCATCATAATAATCTTAATATCTTTTTAATCCATCGCGGGCATGCACCAAACAGCAAACGTTTCATTCATCGTTATCGGATGCGATGTATCGCAAATATCATTATTTTTAACTTTACAACACCCTAAACAGTTTCAAACCCCCAAATTCTGTCAGCTCTTACCGCACTCCACAAAGAGAAGAAAACATTATAATTATTAAAATTATAATTTTGTCATTGCCTGTTTTAATAATAATTATTACGGAAGTATGAATTTCAGCAGTAGAATAATTACGCCGTCAGTAGGTTATAAAATGTTTATTTTTCTTGTAATTTAGTGATGTTAGCCACGCAGGTACACCACTGTTTCTCGTCTAACAGTACCAATTACGTTCTCATTAAGAAAGCTCATTGAATTGCTAATCAGAAGAGCCGTGCAGGGCTATCAACAACCGGATTTCCTTATAATATGACGTTTGTGGGTGAGGTGAGCGCATAATGAAATGATTAGGGAATTATTATCACGTCATAATTTATTCAAATAGAGCAGTCGTCTATGTATTCAGTTTTATTATTTTGTGGACGTAGCTAAAAACGTATTTTGGAACGGTTTAGAGTAAGTATATAAACTCTTTCCTTTGTTTTTTTTTGTTCCTACTTAGAAATCTATTTTCTGTTTTAGACCAAGGAGAACGCAAGTGAGAATAAAAAATATTTATGGTAGCCCTACTCATGTAATGCAAACTGCGCACACGTTCATAATGTAAGAATTTTTTCAGAGTACAGACGCGCCGTAAACATCTTATAATCATACCCCACATATTATTTAACAAGGTAATTATTTCTGAACGAGTTTCAGTGCATTACAACCTCGTAAAGTAAATCGATACTAAACGTTATGTCGTTTTCTTTTATCGTGTTTTATTGCGCACCATACTTACACGATACTGATGTAAGACGTTATGATTATGATGGTTATGATATAAAACGGCGCGATTGTAACCGAATATGTAAAGTTTTATTTTAGGTTTATTTACATTTTTCAATTCAATTCAATTCAAATTCTTTATTTGCATAATATGGGTTTTACAAAAGGTGTCACATAATATAAAATGTTTCACCATATTCAGCCTCAAAGCATGCAAAAATTATAGTTGAGGATTAATTAAATCACTAATACTACATGTCAAATACAACAACATAATGGAAACATAATAGGAAAATGTCAAATTAATTAGAACAATCGCATTTCATAAATAATATGTACGGCAACAGTCATTTTAAAGTTTGATCCTCCAAATATTCAGTAACGGAATAGTATGCTTTTTCGACGAGTAGACAATGCAACTTCTTCTTTAATACAGATATACTGTCTACCAGTCGCAATTGTGATGGCATTTTATTATAAATTTTTGGACCCATGCAAGATATACTTTTATGTAGGAGCGTTGTCTTTGAAGGACGAATGCATAGCTTGTCCAAATTGCGCTTCCTAGTGCGATGCTCAAAAAACTTTAAATTGGATTTTACAAACAATATTGTATCATAAATATATAGACACGGTAGAGTAAGAATCTTTAACTCCTGGAAGTGAGGTTTGCATGACTCTGTTTGTTTTAAGCCACAAATGGCTCTTACACACCTTTTTTGTGATTTAAACACACAGCCTATATCAGTGGAGTTACCCCAAAATACTATGCCATAACGTAGAGTAGATGATACAAATCCATGGTATGCTATCAGCGCTGTTGAAATATCCACGACTTTGCTAAGGTTGCGTAGGGCAAAGGAATAACTATTTAATTTATTACATACATGCTCTGCGTGTTGCTTCCATGACATTTTACTGTCTATGTGTAGTCCTAAAAACTTTACCGAATTTACTGCCTCTATCTTCAATTCTTAATTCAATACATTCTTCTACATTTATTTTCTTACATACCATCTCTCCACTTATTTATTCTCACATACCATGCTGAGAGACGAGAGATTTTTGAAAACTGACACACAATATGCGTAAGCGCTCTACTTTTATTTACAAATGTAATTAATATGGATATATTTAGGTACCTATGCATATTGTAGAATTTAGTATTTAAATGTATTTTTTCTTACGTGGTTAAATGTAAATACCTACAAGTGTAGGTAATGTGTATATTAACTTCATAAACAACTCATACGGAATTGGAACGGCTATGCTATTATGCACCACGCTGGTTTGTGCTGATTGGCAGGCTAAACTCGCCTCTCAAATATGCAGGTGAGGCCTTGCATATTTTACTACTAGCTTCTGCCCGCGACTTCGTCCGCGCAGCGTGATGATATATATATAGCCTATAGTCTTCCTCAATAAATGGGCAATCTAACACTGAAATAATTTTTCAAATCGGACCTACTAGTAGTTCCTGAGATTAGCGCGTTCAAGCAAACAAATAAACTCTTCAGCTTTATATATTAGTATAGAAATAATATAGATATAGATTCTACTGTGTCAAAATCAGTATTCTATTATCTGTGGTCAAAATCGTCATTTTTTGTCGTTAATCTTTGGTAGTTTTGTCTATGAAATCTGTCAATCCTTATGCCATTTAGTGCAATTGAACGACCATTCTGATACAATTAAAATAGCAGACTTGGGCTCCTAATCTAATTCTAATAATTACAGGGAGCGTCATCTGCCATTCTATATTAGCCCTGTGTGTCATTAACAGTTAATACAGTGACTGACAATTTTCCGCATTACCTAAGCTTAAATGTTAAGTGGGAGTTATTTTTTAAACATTCTAATTGCATAATGTCGAATAACGAACACGGAAACCAACTTACATGTATTTACTAAATTAGGCATGCATTAAACTTATTGGCATAATCATAAAAATGTAAAGTCATGAAAGAAATTATAGCTGTTATGTCATTAACTCAGTTTTTGCAGCTTCACTCTTGGTTAAAAATACGTACATAATATAAAAATATGGGTCTGTAGAAATGTATTATGTATTTACCGAGTTATAGTTTTTGTAAACATTAATTTGACGTCAGGCAAGAATAGACCCTACCATCCTAGACTTTCGTACATTGCGGGGCCGGCCACTCTAGGCTAGCTAGCTAGCTAACTGCTGAGATGTGAACTCGATGAGTAATCAATCTATTTCCGTATAGACTGTTTTTTGACATACATTGCTCTACACTAGGATTTTCTCCCGTATTGTGGGTGCTTTTACAAACACAAATTCTCACATACACTAACGTCCAGATCCTTCGTTTTACGGTGACGTCATAATTTAAAATTAGAAAATGGGCATTGGTAAAGCGAATCGAAAATTCTTAGGAATAAATAAAAAACCGGCCAAGTGCGAGTCGGACTGGCGCACGAAGGGTTCCGTACCATAAATCGTGTTTATTGTATGGGAGCCCCCCTTAAATATTGATTTATTTTGTTTTTAGTATTTTTTGTTATAGCGGCAACAGAAATACATAACATGTGAAAATTTCAACTATCTAGCTATCGCGGTTCTTGAGATACAGCCTGGTGACAGACAGGCGGACGGGCAGACAGCGAAGTCTTAGTAATAGGATTCCGTTTTTACCCTTTGTGTACGGAACCCTAAGAAATGGTCCAAATGCATGAACCTTACTACGTCTCTAGAAAAGCTGATTTAAAACAAAATAAAAAACTTTGTACCCTAAATATAATAGCGTAGGAAACGTACCTGTGAGTACTGCAGCGCGAACTCAGCGATCAGCGCGTGCGCATGATGCGCGAGCGGCACGTGTAGCGTCAGCGGCGGATCACGGGATGACGATAGCTGCAGCGAGTGCGGCGCAGATGAGGATGCACGGAGACCGCTTAGCGATAGCGAGCGACGAATCGTGAGGCCGGCCGGACCTAGGAGACCAGATGAACAAACGAATGAGACTATATGTCATCGGCCCACGGTCGAATAGTTTGCAAACAACTTTCTGTTCCATTACCGTGTTAAAAACATAAAATTAGTTATTTATTATTTTATTATTAGTTATTTTTTCCCAGATGTAAACTATCGTCAAGCAGGTAGAACCTCCTGTTAGACATTAAGCTGATCTGGGCACCTTTTTGGTCCAGCCGCGAGACATACAAACATGCCTTTCTATCGTATTATCATTATAATTATATGTACCTATATCTGTATGTATCTGTATGTAAGTATGTAAAACTAAATAAATAATTCTTTCTTTCTTCTATATAGTAAATTATCTCTACTATTATAAAATTGTAAAAAAGCTGTGTCTGTACATAGCAGATATTTAAAAGAAAACAAGTGGGTAAGGGTAAATAAACGTCTCCGAACCAAAAAGTGTGATTTTCAGAATTCTTGTCTGTTTGCCTGTTTGTTACGGGTTGGCGCAAAAACTACTGAATAGATTTTAATTTTGTTATAATTGTTAGAAAGTATGTGCTCCAACTTAAAAACTGGTATAGGTCTTATCTCAAATAATTAAACGGAACCTTAGATACAGCTTGACCTCTATGATGTATAGACAGTCATACAAAAAAGAGATCATCACTGTTGGTTTTTGAGCTTCAAGTGAGCGAAGCCGCGGGCAGAAGATAGTTTATAATATTCTCCTCTCAAAATATGAGTGCAGGCTGGCAGATCAGTATGAAAAAAAATTCTACAATGTTTACCTTTGACTCCGATGGTAACAGCATTATGGGACACAGCCAGCACAGCATTCTCTCCGGGAGGGACTCTAGCAGTGAACAGTCGCGCGAAGTAGAAAGGCCAGGAGCGCGCCATTTCTACGGCCTGGCGCTTGGTGGCGGCTCTGACCGGCGCGGCCCCTTGAGACCGGAGCCATGATACACCTGCGCGGCGCTCCGAGGTACTGATGCGCAATGACGGCAGGTTCGAGTTTATATCGTGGACGATCTGTCATAATATTTTATGGATAAGTTATACGTTGTAAATAAAATAAATCAGAAAATAGGTAAAACATAAGCAAAATAATTATGACTCAAATTCATCATACCAAATCATATAAATTCTGGAGTTGTTTATCGTAGAAATACCATCACGCTTGTATTCCCGAAGGGTTAGGCAGAGCGTACTAATGTACACCCACAGTTCGCCGGTAGGTTTAGGTCCCATGTAATAGTGGGCGAGCCTATTGTCATTTACCGGGCACAAATTCCAAACTCCAAGCTGCTATTGGGAATTTTATAGAAAAACCCAATAACACTTTGCTCGACCTGGGAATCGAACCCAGGACCTCTAGCGTAGCAGTCGCGCTCAAGACCACTAGGCTAATGACGCAGTTCGTAGAAATAAAGTTACAAAAGTTGGTAAAATGCAATGTAAATATTTTGAGACATTTTTCTGC
Source organism: Acronicta leporina (assembly GCA_947256265.1). NCBI lineage: Eukaryota > Metazoa > Arthropoda > Insecta > Lepidoptera > Noctuidae > Acronicta > Acronicta leporina. The sequence goes on from OX366521.1 coordinate 3,214,456, forward strand.
GTTTAAGGTGTGTTATATGTTGTGGTCATGAACTTACTTGTGCGTAAAGTAGATCTAATATGGCTGGTTCGTTGTAAGTTTCTAGGGGTGTAAACACTTCTTTGCGCACGCGCAGTTTCCATGGCACGCGGCTGTATGTGAGGAAAGAGTGGTCTGACGGCAGGAGAGCAGCCGGCGCCGGTACGTCACCTAATTTAGAAAGAACAGATTAATGAACGTTAAAGAAGTACATAAAATAAGCACTCCTTGGAAATAGGTTAGCGCTTTCGGGTAAAAACATAAAAACAGCCACCCTAATAGTTAATCTTTGACGGCTTCCTAGTTAGACCTAGAAAGACCGAAGTAAATGGCATAGTTTGAGGAAACCTACCTATTTGATCTTATTTATAGATATTTTAAAGAACTTACGTTCAATATGTTCCGTTCTGTCAGTGACATGAGTTGAAACAGAGTGTCGTCTCTCTGCCTCCATCTTCCTGTCCCTCTCTTTCTGTGCCATGTGCGTCTTAAACGTTGCTCTTTCAGTCCTTTTCGTTTCGTTATTCTCCTGAGGGAACACAATATCAGACCTTGGACTTTCTCTCGCTCTACCAACCAGCATATCGCGGGAGTTCTTCCTACCATCGAATCTTTCAAAATCATCGAAGAACGGCGATCGCTTTCGCTCAAATGCATCTTCGATTCCATTCTCCTCTTTCCTACGTTCGGTCCTTGTCGTGTGTACCTCGTATATCTCTGACGCTTCACGACCGGAGTAGTTATCTCTATCGCGGCGATCAGTTGTATCGTGGCCTGATTCTGAATCCCATTCGTCGCGACCTTGGCCTCCCTCATCGTAGCTTCGAACATCAGACTCATCGCCCCAGTCGTTGACACGGCGTTCGGAGTGCCGACGGTCAGCTGTAAGGAAACGAGTCGCCAAGTCATCGCGAAGAGGAGGCTCGGAGTCCTCTCTTCGTCGCGAATTCCAGTTTGCTAGGAAAGCATGACGGTCGTCTGCTTCTCTGTTTTGGTGAACTCCAAATGTGTCTCGGTCGCGACGAAGTTGTGCAAAGGTTGAGGACGCATCTGGTACAGGTGGAGGAGGTGCGGGGCCATCCGGAGGTGTCGGCGGAGACACGGGAGGGGGCGGAGCCGGGCCGGGCGGCGCGGGCGGCAGGGGGGGCGGCGGCGCGTCCCACCGCCCTCCACCTCCTAACTGACGTTCAAGCATCAACTTTCTAGTATCTTCTAACTTGTTGATGGTGCGTGGAGTTTCTGCATTAGATGACGTGCTGCGCACAGAATGCGTCGCAGTAACTCGTTCTAATCTTTGTCTCATTTCAGAGCTCAACTTGAGCTTGCCGACGCTGCCGGGAGATGGGCGCTGTGCTCCGATTTCGAAGCTTCGTCTAGCGGTGCGTTGGTTTGGCGCTTCCCTACTCGGTGACACAACAGGACCGTCTACTTCAAATTCCTCCCACTCGATACCTGGAGTTGTTTCTGATTTTGATCGACCTCGAGGCGGTTCGTGTTCCATGCCGTTAGATTGCGATTGCGGTGTGTGCCGTCTTTGAATTTGACGCAATTTGAATTTGGTAAAATCTTGTGCTTGTTCCTGACCCACAGCATCCTTTGGGGGAGGCCACCTCCATTTACCAATACGGACTGTCTTAGCTCGTCCATAGGGATCTACGAAACCCTTTATTTCTAAGGGATCGGTTGAATGAAGAGGAGGAGGCATTGGAGGTGGGGGTGGTGGAGGAGCTCCTGCAGACATACTCTCGTTTGACTCGCGACGCAATTTGACCGCATTCCTAGGCGGAGAGTGAACTTGAGCATGGACTACGGTCGAGGCACGAACTGGCGATGTCGGTTCTGATTCACCAGGCTCTACTACTTGACCAGATAGCAGAGTTTGTAAGGCCTGATTCTGAGCAAGCAATTGTTGTTGTATTTGAAGATTTTGGGCCATGGCGCTCTGCAAGAAAGCTCGCTGCAAGTTTTGGTGATAAGCGTTAATATCGACTGTTCCCGGTGGTGGGAGGTGGAGGCCTAGCGCTGCAGCCAGCGCTTCGGGAGTGGATGGCATCGTCGGTGGTAGGGGCAGAGCTCCAAAACTTAGAGTGGATGTGTTAGCGGAGGCAGCACGCGGTGTAGCGCCGCCGCCCTTTATGGCACCAGTGAGCCCTTCCCCGTCAGTCAGACGTTTCAAACTGTCATTCATAAAGATGGGATCGAATAAGTTCGTAATATAGTCATCGACAGAGTCTACACTGGACTCTTTTCTACTGGTTCTTCCTTTCTCTTTGTCTTCTTTGCCACCACCTTTGATGAGGTGTTGGACTTTGTTGGCATTATTCAAAGCCTCTATTTGTTCGTTGTATTCGCAGTTGAGGACGCTATCGATGAAATCGCTGTAGTTCTTGCCTCCCTTGATGCTGGCGGCTAGAGATCGGGCATCGGACATTTCGTCGATGTTAGGGTCGAGCACAGGGGAGAACAGATCGTCTAAGAATTGATCTACGTCAGACGCCTGGCTCGGAACGCGGACGCGACGCACATGGGAGGCGAGACTAGGGGCTTCGGATGTATCTGACATTGCTGATGACCTGTGGATGAGATAAAATCTTATTAATGTGACGTCGCGAAGCTGTAATAAGGTTCAAATTGGTATGTAAGTAGAATCTTACCTGACACCTCCAAACTCCGAGCTCTTCTCAATATAAGCGCGACTCGACTGCGATCCGGCCGGCGCGCGTTTACCAGCGTATTGTGACTTTATGTACCTTGATGGTAATACCCGTGAACCGGTTCCATATTCCATTTCCATTCCTCCTTTACTACTAGCCACGCTCGGCGCTCCCACTAGCCGCTCGACTGAATGGTATCGATCATTCAGCCTTGATTGAGACAGCCCTAAATCGGCCAATTTGTTCGGTGGAGGAGCAGGGTTGTCTCCGAGTAAATTATCCAAAGATCTGCTTCGGACTTTATCGGAGGTTTGTTCGAAATACCGCTCGTTCAGTGCTGATTCTCGAGACAGGACGTCGTGTGACGTTTTTCTGGAATATTCGTTGCTGTGTTTCGAATATTCGCTGGAATGTTTGGAGTAATCGCTGACGTGCTTTGAGTATTCGCTGGCATGTTTATTTGTGTGCGAATCTTCTCGTTTTTCTATGTTCCAGTTGTACTCTGAGCTGTCCTCATCGATAATGGAGTCTTGTAGCATTCGAGGTATGCTTGGTGACCGAGATTTAGGTGGTTCAGGTGGTGGGATCTGAAATGATATTTTAGTTATTGTCATGTTGTAAGATTTGCTATCCTAAAACTTAGTGCCCTAAAGTATAGAATAAAAGAGTATGTAGGTTTTGTTTTTCTGAAAGACCGTTGTGACTAGCTCCGCTATGCCTGTATGTTTTCATCAGCAGGGCAATTTTCTTAAAATTGGTGAGAACTATCTTACTTCAGAATCAAAAATGGCCTCCTCAGACGGAAACCTCAGACTTAATATATTTTTTTTATTTTTTTTATTTAGTAACTTACATAGGTACAGATTTCTTTACAGGCTAAACCCAATGCGATATTGTACTTAATTGTATCAATTACAACTACCTAAGTCTTAAAATAACAAATTTTAAGACTTTTTATTTTATTATATTGCAAAATTTTATATGCAATCTGTGTTGCTTCTATACAGTTACACGTTGTATTTTATGATGTACCAGTGGTCTAGTTGTCTTCTCAGTGTCGACAGAGGACGCTCTCGGCGGTGGGGCGGGCGGTGAGAGACGCGCATGCGCGGCGCGCAGCGGCTCTGCGCGCGCGCTGGGCAGCGCGGCCCACGTCTCTACCTCGCCCACCGCATCCAGCGCGTATTCGCACCCAGCCCATTCTGTTACATGAACAATTATTAATGATGAAATGCCAGAATAACCCTATACAGCGTATGCTTTAGTTTTACCAAATGTCTAAGAGAGAACCTAACCGTTAGATAAGTAATACAAGGAGATTTTAAAGCTGATTTATTATCTCTGTTTGCACACTATCATGAGTGGCAATTAAAAAAAATCTTTTAGCACATTACTAGTATTCTTATTAACCCATTATGGTAAGCTAAATGCTTGTGTTACGAGTGGGTTCACGTCGGTAGTGCAATAGGTGGGTTTCGAAGACGGTAAAATAGCTTTGAGATCCAAACAATACACAAAAGTAAGCTAAGTTTGGAAAGATTTGCAGTATAAGTTGACCACGTAAAGTATAGCCTTTTCTTAATCCATACAATGAGGTCAGGAAATCTTTGGCCCGTAGGGTATGTATTGTGAAAGTGGCGATTCTAGGCCCCTTGGACCACGAAATTGACTCATTAGCCTAGTGGTCCTGAGCCGACCGCTACGCTAGAGGTCGTGGGTTCGATTCCCAGGTCGAGCAGTGTTATAGGGATTTTCTATGAAATTTCCAGTAGCAGCTCGGACTTTGGAATCGATGATGGTATATCAACGAAAGACACATTTTTTTTAAGTGTGTTTCATCAAAAATTGCCATGTTCAGCATCAGATCTTACCAGTAAGTTGTCCATTATGTTCCATGGTGAGTGACCAGCCGTTGGCGTTGTGGGTGATGCCAGCGGCAGCCAGTGCGTGGGCCGCAGCGCGCTCGCACGTTGTCCACGAATCCACGCCCACGTGTTGCACTGACTCTATAAGAAAATACAGATCAAATCATTTGAGGACTTAACCACCTAAGAAAAAACCATCTAAATTTCATCTGAACATAATATTGACCTATTCTGTAACAGTGCAAAGTGCAAACACAGCTAGAAAATTAATAGCAAAACCATTTGTTTAGTCTGGCCTGGTCACCGATAGGTGAGGAACATAAATAAAACAACTTGTTCCTTGGAGAGTACAAAAAATCATTTATTCGCGAAACACTTATACTATGCGCGGAGACTCTTAACACCGCGATTCAGCCGGACGGCACAACGGCACAATCTATAGAGCCTCGCAGAAGCTCAAGCCTAAACACCATTCTTTGAGCATGAAGCACCTGCTTGTGACACTTAAAATGCACACGTCTAACTTTAGTTTTTTTCTTTCCCCCCCTTTTGTTACCTTAATTGTATTCAGTAACTTGAAAGTTGAAGGGTTACCAGTTTTTGACAAAAAAAGATAAGACGAAATTGAATGAACTTAAATAATATACTTACATGAACAATTTTTTTATGTATATTGAATAGCTAGTCTTCAAAACAAACAACGCAGCAGCGTGGGCGGCGCGCCCGCACCAGCCGCACCAGCTTGACAAGTGTTACCTACCGTCATACAGGCGGAGGGGCAGCGCGGGGCGCGCGTGGGCCGCCGCGGCGCGCCACTCCAGCAGCGTGGGCGGCGCGCCCGCACCAGCCGCACCAGCTTGACAAGTGTTACCTACCGTCATACAGGCGGAGGGGCAGCGCGGGGCGCGCGTGGGCCGCCGCGGCGCGCCACTCCAGCAGCGTGGGCGGCGCGCCCGCACCAGCCGCACCAGCTTGACAAGTGTTACCTACCGTCATACAGGCGGAGGGGCAGCGCGGGGCGCGCGTGGGCCGCCGCGGCGCGCCACTCCAGCAGCGTGGGCGGCGCGCCCGCACCAGCCGCACCAGCTTGACAAGTGTTACCTACCGTCATACAGGCGGAGGGGCAGCGCGGGGCGCGCGTGGGCCGCCGCGGCGCGCCACTCCAGCAGCGTGGGCGGCGCGCCCGCACCAGCCGCACCAGCTTGACAAGTGTTACCTACCGTCATACAGGCGGAGGGGCAGCGCGGGGCGCGCGTGGGCCGCCGCGGCGCGCCACTCCAGCAGCGTGGGCGGCGCGCCCGCACCAGCCGCACCAGCTTGACAAGTGTTACCTACCGTCATACAGGCGGAGGGGCAGCGCGGGGCGCGCGTGGGCCGCCGCGGCGCGCCACTCCAGCAGCGTGGGCGGCGCGCCCGCACCAGCCGCACCAGCTTGACAAGTGTTACCTACCGTCATACAGGCGGAGGGGCAGCGCGGGGCGCGCGTGGGCCGCCGCGGCGCGCCACTCCAGCAGCGTGGGCGGCGCGCCCGCACCAGCCGCACCAGCTTGACAAGTGTTACCTACCGTCATACAGGCGGAGGGGCAGCGCGGGGCGCGCGTGGGCCGCCGCGGCGCGCCACTCCAGCAGCGTGGGCGGCGCGCCCGCACCAGCCGCACCAGCTTGACAAGTGTTACCTACCGTCATACAGGCGGAGGGGCAGCGCGGGGCGCGCGTGGGCCGCCGCGGCGCGCCACTCCAGCAGCGTGGGCGGCGCGCCCGCACCAGCCGCACCAGCTTGACAAGTGTTACCTACCGTCATACAGGCGGAGGGGCAGCGCGGGGCGCGCGTGGGCCGCCGCGGCGCGCCACTCCAGCAGCGTGGGCGGCGCGCCCGCACCAGCCGCACCAGCTTGACAAGTGTTACCTACCGTCATACAGGCGGAGGGGCAGCGCGGGGCGCGCGTGGGCCGCCGCGGCGCGCCACTCCAGCAGCGTGGGCGGCGCGCCCGCACCAGCCGCACCAGCTTGACAAGTGTTACCTACCGTCATACAGGCGGAGGGGCAGCGCGGGGCGCGCGTGGGCCGCCGCGGCGCGCCACTCCAGCAGCGTGGGCGGCGCGCCCGCACCAGCCGCACCAGCTTGACAAGTGTTACCTACCGTCATACAGGCGGAGGGGCAGCGCGGGGCGCGCGTGGGCCGCCGCGGCGCGCCACTCCAGCAGCGTGGGCGGCGCGCCCGCACCAGCCGCACCAGCTTGACAAGTGTTACCTACCGTCATACAGGCGGAGGGGCAGCGCGGGGCGCGCGTGGGCCGCCGCGGCGCGCCACTCCAGCAGCGTGGGCGGCGCGCCCGCACCAGCCGCACCAGCTTGACAAGTGTTACCTACCGTCATACAGGCGGAGGGGCAGCGCGGGGCGCGCGTGGGCCGCCGCGGCGCGCCACTCCAGCAGCGTGGGCGGCGCGCCCGCACCAGCCGCACCAGCTTGACAAGTGTTACCTACCGTCATACAGGCGGAGGGGCAGCGCGGGGCGCGCGTGGGCCGCCGCGGCGCGCCACTCCAGCAGCGTGGGCGGCGCGCCCGCACCAGCCGCACCAGCTTGACAAGTGTTACCTACCGTCATACAGGCGGAGGGGCAGCGCGGGGCGCGCGTGGGCCGCCGCGGCGCGCCACTCCAGCAGCGTGGGCGGCGCGCCCGCACCAGCCGCACCAGCTTGACAAGTGTTACCTACCGTCATACAGGCGGAGGGGCAGCGCGGGGCGCGCGTGGGCCGCCGCGGCGCGCCACTCCAGCAGCGTGGGCGGCGCGCCCGCACCAGCCGCACCAGCTTGACAAGTGTTACCTACCGTCATACAGGCGGAGGGGCAGCGCGGGGCGCGCGTGGGCCGCCGCGGCGCGCCACTCCAGCAGCGTGGGCGGCGCGCCCGCACCAGCCGCACCAGCTTGACAAGTGTTACCTACCGTCATACAGGCGGAGGGGCAGCGCGGGGCGCGCGTGGGCCGCCGCGGCGCGCCACTCCAGCAGCGTGGGCGGCGCGCCCGCACCAGCCGCACCAGCTTGACAAGTGTTACCTACCGTCATACAGGCGGAGGGGCAGCGCGGGGCGCGCGTGGGCCGCCGCGGCGCGCCACTCCAGCAGCGTGGGCGGCGCGCCCGCACCAGCCGCACCAGCTTGACAAGTGTTACCTACCGTCATACAGGCGGAGGGGCAGCGCGGGGCGCGCGTGGGCCGCCGCGGCGCGCCACTCCAGCAGCGTGGGCGGCGCGCCCGCACCAGCCGCACCAGCTTGACAAGTGTTACCTACCGTCATACAGGCGGAGGGGCAGCGCGGGGCGCGCGTGGGCCGCCGCGGCGCGCCACTCCAGCAGCGTGGGCGGCGCGCCCGCACCAGCCGCACCAGCTTGACAAGTGTTACCTACCGTCATACAGGCGGAGGGGCAGCGCGGGGCGCGCGTGGGCCGCCGCGGCGCGCCACTCCAGCAGCGTGGGCGGCGCGCCCGCACCAGCCGCACCAGCTTGACAAGTGTTACCTACCGTCATACAGGCGGAGGGGCAGCGCGGGGCGCGCGTGGGCCGCCGCGGCGCGCCACTCCAGCAGCGTGGGCGGCGCGCGGCGCGGCACGCCGGCGGCCCGCGCCGCTCCCGCCCCGCGCGCGCACACCAGCCGCACCAGCTGCGCGCGCCACGCCGCCGGCGCGCGCTCCGATACCAGCCGGACCAGGTAACTGTGAAAAATTACCTTACATAAACAACATTTTCAAAATCTAAATAATGAAAGTTTACCGAACTGTTGCAAATCATACCCAACTATACATAGTTGGGTATCATTTGCAACAGTTCGGTACAGTTCGGTAAACTACAGTTAGATCATTGAAATTCACAACACTGTGACACGGGCAATCGATCGATATCTCAAATATATTGCAACTAGCTTTGTACCCGCGCAAAAATAATTTATTCATAAACCAACAGTGATGATCTCTTCTTTGTATGGGTGTTTAGACGTCAGAGAGTTCAAGCTGTATCTCAGTATCTGTTCCAATAGAAGAAGTTTATCAGTTTTTAACACGCTTTTATTAGGTCGACCTGTATGTAACTATGTAATGGAATCTAAGGTAAGTAATATAACCAGCTTCCAAGGATCGTAGCGTCATGAAAATTACAATAATAATATGGTACTGTCGAACTGATCTGATGATGGAGCCGGAAAATATAAACTGGAACTTCATGATGGAGAATCGTATCATAGCTGTGTTTGGACTTGTTAGAAAAGTCTTGTAATTAACTTTAACCACGATTAAGTTTCAAGGTCTGATGATGAAGCCGGAAGATAGGCACTGGCATTCCATGATGGAATATCGTATCATAGCCGTGTTAGGACTTGTTAGAAAGATCTTGTAAAGAACCAAAGTTCGTCGTCAAAACCACGATTAAGTTTCAAATTCTGATGATGAAGCCGGTAGATAGGAAATAAATGTGTAAATGTTAAAAATATTTCGTTATCAAACACTAAAAAGTATCTATAAAATAAATTAATAGTATGAAACACTAGAAGAACACGCTTTTTTAGATGCACGTAAAAACCAAAAATAAATTATGAATCGTTCAAATTGTCTCTATTTCTGGGCTGAAGTGTAAGTATGAGCCTTTAATTATAATATTTGATTGTAAAAACGTGGTGTGCTGGAACAGGACACAAACAAACAAACATACGCACACGTGATTGACAGGAATAGGGTTCCGTTTGGACTCTCTGCCTAAAAGATAGCAAAGCTAGTTACAGTTGGCGCAAAATAACTTGAACCAAAATGGTGGATGCGCAGTAGTCATTTTTTAGTACATTTTGCTCGCAAATGTACTGCGCTAACTTTCCCCCTCTCCGTTAGTTTTGGGTCAAGTTATTTTGCGCGAACTATACTGACTTGTGTAGCGGCGGGCCGGGCTGGAAGGCGGCGAGGCAGTGCGCCAAGAGTTGCCACACTCGCTCCGAGGCCGCCTCGCCGCTCGCCTGGTTGCAGATCTGCACCAGCACCTCGTCGCGGAGACCTCGCGACGACAGCCCTCTGGATGCTATGTAGTCAGCTAACACCTAAAAACAATATTATAATGGGTATTAGATGGACATGGAATAGGCTAATTAAAATATTATTTTTTGCCCCATCCCTAAGAGTCGTAGCGTGATGTTAAATAGCTTAAAACCTTCCCCTTTAATCAGTCTATCTATTAAAAAAAATATCTCTATCTCTATCCATTAAATAGATTTGTGCCGGGTAATGGCAATAAGCTTTCTTTCTATTACATGGGATTCTAATCTAAATCTACCGCCGAAATGTCATTCGTTGTATAGTACCTAAACCTATGCCTAGCTCCCCAAGGGTTAGGAATGTTTGGTGGCATATTATGTTATGTTGTTATATGTAAATTTACATATTAATATTACCTTTTGCCTGGCTTCATTTCCAGCGGCGGTTTCATCACACCATCTCAATATGAGTTTGAATGTCGCTACTGCATCGTTGAAGTCTTGATCCCTGAACAAATAAAGCGTTTATTTGATGATCTCGAAGGATTTTGCTTTTTAATTCATCATTCCATAATATTTTAAGGTTCTCTCTACTCGTTCCACTCGAAATTAGAATGTGAGCTTTCAGATATATTCGAAAAATAAAAAAATAGTAGTATCTTTGATTTCCAAAAATATTATAACAATTCAACTTCATGTAATTAAATAATAATGGCTGATTGGTATACCTGTCGAAAAAATGCAATACTAAAAATTGCATCACAGGATTCACCGGGACTCAAACTGATTTGAAAATTACTCACTGAGAATATCGCCTCATTCATCTAGTAGTCCTAAGGGCGACTGCTACACCAGAGATCCTGATACGATTCCCGGTTCGAGTAAAGCGTTACCAGATTTTTCTATGAAATTCTCAATTGAAGCTCGGAGTTTTGATTTGTGGTAAAATCAGTGACACCTTTCGATGAATACGGGCGTGATGGTATGGTATGTATATTTTTCACTGTGGTTCAAAAATAGCCTGTTGATAAATTAAAGACTCCAGTGTCCACAAGAGTGCGTTATCATCCTCTTTGAGAAACACTGATTTAAGCTAATTGTTTCCTACTACCTTGAAAGATGTACAAACCTGACAGCAGCCTTAGCTAAGAACGGCCTGGTGATGGGGTGTTTCTTGGGGCTCAGTTGTCCGCCGTCCGCGAAGTACACAGAGCTGAACTTGGAGAAGGCGAATTGCTGGAGGTCTCGAGGCAATTGCACTCGCTCCTCTTCTGAGTACACGTCACCTGCCACCTGGAGACAAGGTGGAGATAATTTATGAGAAAGAGTAAGTTACGATATCAAAAGATAAATATTCTGCGACATTTTACACAGCACCATCTAGTCCCAAACTAACAGAGCTTGTACTATGGGTACTAGACAATGGATATAATATTTATATACCTTTTTTTTGTAAATACATACTTACAATACAAATGAAACACCCAGACGAACACAAACACTTATATTCATCACATAAATATTTATGTTCTGTGGGAATCGAACCCACGACCTCGTGGTCAGCAGTCCGGTACTCGAACCAGTAAACCACAGAGATCGATCATCGATCAAAACAAACAAATCACAGTTCTCCGAATAATAGCTGAATAAATTTTCTCATTGGGTTTCAAATCGGTTGTACATTAAACAGTAAATACATTGTACAGTAAATTGGTTGATTGTTCAATGAAGTTAGTGGTACCTTTGTTAAGTTCCTCTCGGTGTGCGGCGGCTGCCACTCATCAAGCTTGGTCAGTATGAAGGCCAGCTCAGCCGGCACCTCCAGCACTTGTAGACTCTCCGCCTTCGCCTTCTGAGCTGCCTTCTGTTCGGCCGCGCGACGTCTGTCAATTACAACAGTATAGAGTTATTTAATATTTTCTTTATATAAGTCCCTACACTTACATATTGTGTGTTTGTTACTTAAGTGTAGGTTTTTCACGTGTAGTCGAAAGGCAGCCGGCCACATTTGTATTTTGACAAAGATTGTGTAATTAATGTATTACGCAAATTTATGCAATATTGACCAAACGCAAGTGTTGGTAGTTGGCGACATACCAAACAGTAAAAAGTTATTAAAATTTCTAGTTATAAGCTTAATAATTACATACTTAGTGTAAAACAAAGTCGCTTCCCGCTGTCTCTCCGTCCCTAGGTCTGGATTTTGATGCGGTTTGTGAGTGATTTAAGGGAACGGTTTTAAGTTATTTAACATAACCCTACGACTCTTAGGAACGGGACATCACGGGTGAAACCGCGGGCGGGTCGCTAGTATTCAATAACAAGCTGATTTCAACTAATTCTATATCCGATACTAAAGAGTCTGGCGGAGCTTGTATTGCCCACAAAACGTAATCTATATACGAATATATAAAGCTGAAGAGTTTGTTTGTTTGTTTGCTTGAACGCGCTAATCTCAGTAACTACTGGTCCGATTTGAAAAATTCTTTCAGTGTTAGATAGCCCATTTATTGAGGAAGGCTATAGGCTATATATCATCACGCTACGCGGACGAAGTCGCGGGCAGAAGCTAGTACCAAAATAAATCGTTATCCAAACAATATTTAATCAAATTGTGTTATTATTCGTATTGAGATACCGTTAATTTAGGTTCCTAATAATCCTTACGGACCATTTCGTGTATTACTACTTGACTGGAAATACATTTACACGACTAGAAAATCGTTTCAAACTTGGTAAAGATATCAAGAAATGGATCGCTTACATTTATTTTCAGTAAGGTATTTTGGACGAAATTGTACATTTGAATATAATATCTGAATATTCTGAATAACAGACTTCGACTAAATTGTGTTTAAATGACTGTTTATTTTGGTATTCTTATCTTATCTTGAGAGCACTTCGACGCAATGGGATCTTTTGTGCTTCCCCTAGATACCGAATCCTCATCCTCCCCCAGTTCTTCAAATAGCTCTTCCATAAGCTTTATAATGAGCCCTGGGGGTATGAGTCTGTAGTCCTCTGGTCTTGGATAACCCTAAACCAAGAGGCACATTCACTTTCTAGCCAGTGCATCGCATGTACACATGTGTTCCATGCTCTCAATTTCCCTTTTACAGGCCCTGCAGGCTGATGTCTCCGTCAGACCCATCTTTTGAAGGAGAGCGTTAGTCCCTCAATGTCCGGTCAGCGCCCGCATCAAGTGACGGGTCTGCCGCCTACTTGAGTTCCAAATGGTATTTTGGTACTTATTACGTTTGTATGGGAAATTCGGTCGACCGGACTCTTCGAAAATTTATTTCCAAAGAAGTTTATGGGATTTTTATTGTCCTACTATACTATCCTACTAATATTATAAATGCGAAAGTTTGTGAGGATGGATGGATGTTTGTTACTCTTTCACGCCAGAACGGCTGAACGGATCTGGATGAAATTTGGCACAGAGATAGATTATAGTCTGGAATAACACATGGGCTACTTTTTATCTGAAGTCCACGCAGACGAAGCCGTGGGCAGAAGCTGGTAACATATAAACGAATATCATACTTAGCAGCGATTTGCTGTGCCTCGGCCCGCCTCCGGTGCTGGTCCCTGAGCGCGGCGAGGCGCGCGCGCGCGAGGCGGGCGCGCACGTGCGCCTGCGCGCGCACCACGCCGCGCCGCACGCGCAAGTAGCGCCGCCGCGCCACGGCCCCGCGCCACCACGACTGCAGCTTCACCGTCGAATAGCGCAGCTGCTCGTACCGCTTTCTATACACGAAAAACAAAATTTTTCACTTCAGTAGCTCAAACATGTAGGTTTTGCTGCCTGAAATCAGTGAGCATAATGCCATTTTACAAGTAATTTTGTTTTTTCAGTTATCCGGGATTATCTTATTCAGCATTGGGTTAATCATTAGCCAAGTGGTCCTGAGCGCGACTGCTACGCTAGAGCTCCTGGGTTCGATTCCCAGATCGAGCCAAGTGTTATTGTGTTTTCTATGAATTTCCCAGAAGCAGCTCGGAGTAAGGAATTTGTGCCCGGTTAATGACAATAGGCTCGCCCCCTATTGCATGGGACCTAAACATACCGGCGAACAGTGGGTGTACATTAGTACGCCTCTACTTAACCCTTCCGGGAATACAGGCGTGATGGTATGTTATGTTAAAAACAACATATTCTCTTTGTATTCCACATGCTACTCTCCTGTATGACGTAGGTACCTATTAATTTTAATATGTGCCATTTTGTAAAAAAAGGGGGAATACTGTGGGAAGGTAGGTAGGTATAGGTAGGCATGACACTTAATTAATAAACTAGTTGACAACTGACTCTCGTGGGTTTTACTTATTTCCACACATGCTAGTTACCCTATATCGCCTACATCATACAAGACACTACACTAGGTATCCCACCACTGGCAATAATTGTATGTGGACTTGTGTAGATAAAAGAAAAAAGTCTGCAAAAACAATATTTCAATTTTCATTACAACTGTCAGACACAACCAACTATCGGATTGCCAGGTCAAAATCTCGAGTTCGAAGCCACGACACGTAGTTCTGATTCTTCGAAGTCAGGCGCAATTATGCAATTATCGCGTGCTTCAACGGTGATTGGTGACGGAAAACATCGTAAGGAAACCTGCACGCCTAAAAGATCTTCTCGACAGCCTGTGATCTGCCAACCCACACAAGGCTATCGAGGTGCACTATAGCCTCATTAGCTCTCATTCTGAAAAAAACCCGTGCTCTGCAGTAGGACAATATAATAGGTTGATAATGAGTAGGTACTTACAGATAGCTATCAAGTTTCAAAGTATATAACAATTTACAGAAAGTATACTTGCCTAGCTAAGTATCCTCGGATATGAGCCTGCAGCTTGGTGGCTGCGGCTCTTAGTTTATCAGCACGAGCCCTTTCCAAGGCTCTATGTAGAGCCTCTCTTATGAACACACGCGCTGCGCCCAGCTGGTAGTCTGCACCGACTGAAATAAAAACAATTCATCTTTTTTGTGATTTTTTGCATTTTTCATGCTAAGATTATAAAGTTAGGAAAAATTCGGCTCACAGGCAGGGTTAGAACCTGCGTGTTCTGGTTAGATACACCAGACGCTATGACCACTAAGCCATCGTGAGTCCCACCTGCCATGTCGAAAGAGTTCAGAATGTGAAGGCAAATTCGACACAATTTGTTAAAAAGAGGCTTGAAAGATGCAATTTACACATACAATACGTAATTATTTATTATATTAGATATAAAATATCAGGCAGAGATGTACAAGAGGGCTGAAAATATTTCGTAGTCAAAATGTATCGAAACATTTCTAGTATAAGATTTAGCTAAGGACAATCAAAATCTTGTTTGTGGTTCAACCTTATGACTTTAACAATAAGGCCGAAAAGAGGTATAAATCTCATAAATCTTGGAAGATGTATAGATACTTCCGAATACTATCATACTCACATAAAACCATAGCCTCCAGAATGAAACCTCTTTTTTGGACCATTTTCCAAACCTTCCCCATTTTGACCAGCACTCTGTGACATCACGCAACTTAATGACACAGTCATGGAGCAAGTATCAGATCCGACGCGACCACAGAGAGATAAGCGATACCGAGATATAATTAATATACCGTAGTGCGATGAAAGTGATATGCTAATTATTAGAGCTATTAAGAAACGGTGCCTTAACAACATTTTAGGTTCTTAGTTGTTTTTCATCGCTGGGCATTCAAGTTCAAGTTCAAATGTTTTTATTTCAAATAAGCTGGTTAGTTGGTTCCAAAAGGTTGATCTTATGGAGAAGAATTCGGCAAGAAACTCCATGGACACTCTTTTAAAATAAATTATGTTACAATCTTCACTGGTACAATATTGCGATATCAAGATATGTGGACGTTGAAGGCTGTCCAAGTTTGACTGAAGTCGATAATACTGCCATCAGACCTCCACAACCCAATTTCTGGGTTATACCGATATTCGGAGGACAGACTGGTTGTCAGGCTTTTTTGGCCTGCTGACTATTACTAACAATTGTCAAAAATGTTCGTATTACAACTGGGACCGGCTTTACGTGTCTCGATGTGTTAAGGACCTTAACTTAAGGTCACCCATCCACACACTGACCGTGGCGAGCGCAGCTTAACTTTGCAGATCAGTTCATCAGGTAGTTATTAATGAGCCACGAGCCCCTCATTCAATTACTACTATCATGAATCTAAAATGTTTTAAAGACCTACAAATTAAAAAACAGTTGAAATTGGAATTAGGCGGGCTCAGATGAACGCTCACCCTTAATTTCTAAAAGATCTTTACTAAAGACCACTAAAGTGAATAAACACACTTTTACTTTCTTTGCAGCCACACTACTTAAACTAATTACAGTATTAAAAGGTAACATAGCACATATCTACACGTACCTATGTGAATATAACGTGTACATATAATTATTATTAGTTCGCAGATTGCCTATAAAGATAAAATGTTATATCATGTTGTGCGCTGAAGCCTCTTAAAACAGTAATTAAGTCGAAAGTTTGACTTCTAATTTATTGTCAGGTAAAAGTCCCGTTTTCTACGACTTATCATAAACTGTCGTGATTTAAGCAGTCAATTATTTTTTTTCCAAGTAATCTGTGTAACATTAGCATTTATTTAGCTAATAGATGAGTATAAAAGCATTTTTTATGCTAAGATTTGCATGCTAAGCTATTTTACTGAAGGAAAGATTTTCGACTTGCAGGCAGGATTCGAACCTGCGTCTTTTGGTTAGGTACACCAGACGCTATGACCTCTAATCCACCGCGAGTCCCACCTGCCATCTCGAAATTTGCCTTCTACACTTACTAGCAATGTGGGCCACACGTAATTAGTATTCTTGTTGACCCCTCGTGCTAAGCTAAATGCTTGTGTTACGAGTGGGTTCACGTCGGTAGTGCAATGGGTAGGTTTCAAAAAGGCAACCACATGATCGTAAGTGCGACGCCCTAGCCATTAGGCTAACGCTGCTTTTTAACTTTACGCTTTTTCTCTTTACGTTTAATATAAATAGAAGTTTTAATCCAAACGTCGTTGTGTCGGGGGACCGCTAACTTTAGGTTACGCGCTAGAATGCCAAAGACAGACACACAGGTACACACGGACACACACACAGTGTCTTGTATTAGTGTGGGGGTACTAACCTGCACCGGTGGGCGGCATCTCAGCCAGTATGGAGTTGCAGATCTCTCGGTAAGGTGTAGACCGGGCTGGAGTCGACTTCAGCAGATACCTGCCAGTGATAAATAAAAATTGTCAAATGTATGCAGTGCAAAATACTGATAATATGATATTCGGCCGCATCTGATTGGGCACAAATAAATGTCTTTTTGAAGTGATAACTTCGGCACCAGTCTGTCTGGCTTCTCTTTCTCTCACGCTTACGGCAGCAGTAGGCAGGCGCCTCTTCTCTCACTCTAACCCACAGCGCTAGCCGTAAAGTTATCACTTCTGTCGGGTGTTCCGAGACGCACACGTTCTTTTGTAATAAATAAATAATTATAGCCTTTTTGGTACAACAACATGTATGGGTCCTTATATATGTTTATTGCACTGGCTCACCAATACACCAAGCACGAGCCTTCGTCCCGTCCACCGGGTATATTTCTCACACTTATATACATAAAGGCATGGTCACACTGCCAACATCGCAACTGACAGCTGTCAAGACAAGTTTTCCGTTAATACTTGTGTAAGTACCTAACCGCGTTGAGATTTATACAAATCGTCTCCTGTAATTGAGGAAACACAAGGAATATCTATTAATGTAAACACTTTTATACCATGTAAGGTGTATTCTTTGTTGGAGATCCTAATAAAATAAAATAAATCTAGACGACTAGAGTGGAGACTTTCACACGCATTGTGTCAAAGTCCAAAATATAACTCTATTCCTCACCTGTATCTATCAACAAAGTTCTGGAAAGGTATCCTGATGGGGTACCCGGTCTGTCTGATCTTGATGGTGTCGAGCATACCGGTGTACCGCAACTGAGCCAGCACGCACGGCATGTCGAACTTCATGGGCGACTTGTCAGTGTTCGGCTTGATGCATCGCACGAACCAAGGGTTGCACCGAGACATGGACTCCAGGAGCTGATGGAGACTGTCCGAGAATCTGATGGAAGGAGGATAAAATTAGTTTAGTGTGTTTACCTCCTTATTAATCGACCTTTTTTATGGGATATGGGCACAAACGAGAAGAAGGATCACCTGATGGTAAGCGATTACCACTGCGCATGGACACTGACAACACCAGAGAAGCCCCAAGTGCGTTGCCTACCTTCTAAAAGGGTTCGTAAAGGTTTCACTCTGCGAAATACAACATAAGTGCCGTGTCAAGCCGGCGTGTGAGGCCGTGGTATGGAAACTCCGGAAGCACCGGATAATCTATTCGAATTTTGCCCAGGCAAGGATGCAAAAAGTTTGTAGAAATATTACGAAAAAATATAGTAATCAATCAGTTGGAGTAGACTTACGAAACGTTAAAACATGATTAAGACCAGGAATAAATAGGAGCCGAAACTCTTGTTAGGTTTCTGAGATTTCAAAGAAAACATTTTATTTTGTTATTAGCCTGTTTTTATTGGCAAAGGGCTCCCATATTTTTCCATATTTCTATATCTCTGAATGAAAACATAGCCAACAACAATATCAAAGATTTATTTTTCATTCACTATAATAACTTTAGATAATCTCAGCATGGAAAATGCAAAAAAAAAAAGTTTTATTTTTTTATTTAAAGAAAAGCTTACTAGCAATGTGGGTCACACATTACTAGTATTCTTGTTAACCCCTCTTGCTAAGCTAAATGCTTGTGTTACGAGTGGGTTCACTCCGGGTTCACTCTGCTCACTGGGTGGTAGTGCAATGGGTGGGGTCCGAACCGGCAACCACATGATCGCAAGTCCGACGCGACGCCCTAGCCATTAGGCTACCGCCGCTTCAATGTTGAATGTTTCAAATATTTTGTTCATATCGGTACTTAGAAGGGATATTTATTTGGAGTACTCTGGACTCTGGTAGATCAAGGAAAACTATTCATAACTTTATGCTTTATTAACTTACCTAGCGGCAACCGTAGGGGTTCTCGGTTTCATAGTAACGAACCGTCCATTGGCACCTCTCGGCAAGGTCTTGTTGGAGTCATGCTGCGCCCTCAGCTGCGAAGACATCTCGGCCACCAGCGGCACTTCACTGCTGCACAGCAACTCCAGCACGTCAGCGCGGAGGGCGTCGCGGTTCTTGTCCAGGAAACCTTCCACGTTGTACCATACCTGGCCCGCATAATGCTTGATCTGGAAATATAGATAATTATGACAATTTTATTGTTGACTAACCCGTTTTGACCCTAGATTTTCCTGATGGAAATCAAAATCAGGGTCCAAGATAAGATAATAAGCTAATATATGAATAAATTTGCTCCAATCAAGTAATTAAAAAATAATATCATCTCCGAGATTGAAACTGCCCCTTTAGTCTAGTAGTCCTGTGCGCTATTGCTAGACGAGAGGTCCTGGGTTCGATTCCGAGGTTGAGCAAAGTGTTATAGGTTTTTCTGTAGCAGCTCGGAGTTTGAGATTTATACCCCGTTAAGGCAAATAGGGCTCGGGCTCTGTGGCGTTCACTAGCAGAGGCCTACGTCCAGCAGTGGACGAATATAGGCTGATGATGATGATGATGATGAAGGCAAATAGGCTCTACCCCTTTTACGCTGATGGCTGCTAGGAAAATGACAGTACTTAAAAAAGAATATTAAAGATTATATTGTAACTTTTTGACTACCACTTAAATGATATTAAATAAAAACTTGCATGCGTGAATCTGCCACATATGGATATGGTCCTGGTGGTTAATTTTTTGGCACTATTAGTTTTTTGTTTTTTTAAGATTACTAGCAATGTGTGTCGCTTATGACTAGTATTCTTATTGACCCATCGTGCTAAGCCCCACGTCCTGAACCAGCATTTTAGCTTGTGTTACGAGTGAGTTCACGTCGGTAGTGCAATGGGTGGGTTCTGAACCGGCAACCAGGTGATCGGAAGTCTGACCAATGCAATGGGTAGGCCTACCCATTAGGGTACCGCCGCTTTTTTTGTTATGTGATATATTGGGAGTCATCAACATCTTGATAGTGAATGACCTACAGCTGTCACTATGCATGTTAGTGAATGTCTTGTGATGAAACATTACCATTAGTCATCAGCTCGCCTTGAACTATCACGAAACTCAAATAAGATACATATTTTCCAATACCTACTTATTAAATTAATGTGATTCACTTAACCGGCGGACTAAATTTACCATGCAAACGTAACATACCATCACGCCTGTTTTCCCAGAAGGGTTAGGCACTAAGGTACACCCACAGTTCGTCGGTATGTTTGGGTCCCATGCAATAGGGGGCGAGCCTATTGCTATTAACCGGGCACAAATTCCAAACTCCGAGCTGCTACTGAGAATTTCATAGAAAAACCCAATAACACTTTGCTCGACCTGGGAATCGAACCCAAGACCTCTAGGGTAGCGGTCGCACTTGAAACCACTAGACTAACGAGGCAGTTTGTTGCAAACCTAATATCAAATTAAATCGTATTTCAAACACAATTTAATTAATATCTTATTATTCGGATTCCGATACCGTTAATATAGGTCCCTGCTCAACCAATTCGGCCTAAATACTTCACTGGATATAAATATAAGCAAATGCAATTCTTGATAACTTTACCACGATTGGATAAAATATTGTTGGACTAAGATTTATTGTGATATTACGTTTTTGTCGGCAATTCGAGCTCCGCCAGGCCCTTAAAACATTGCAATTTGTAAAGGAAATAGTACAAATAGGTACAAGATACTGTTCAATTGGCTAGTAGTCCTAGGTGCGATTGAGTTGAGATGATTATTAGGTTTTTCTATGGAATTCTCAGTAGTCGAAGTTTGGATCTGTGGCAATGTGTTCACTGTAGGTATAGGTATTAGTACACCTCTGCCTTACTCTTCAAGGATTACAGCGTGATGGTACTTGGATCTTCAGTACTTACCCCAAATTCATTAGCTCCCAGTCTTGGTCGTGAGTACAGTTCGTTCAAAGCATGGTTATAATGGCACTTCTCGAGGAAAGAGGCATCCGACGCCCGCGGGAAATTGCTCTCGTCGTCCAGAAGATGTAAGATACCTACAGGCTTCTTGCTCAGCAACTGTATCACTGGAAAAGGTACATAATATGCAGATTTAAAACTCATTTTACAAACAATAAGTAGGTTTTTATCCCTACAAAAATTTAATATAATAACTATCTGATAAACTAAAGTAAACATAATTGTTATAATGATCCGCAATTCAATCAAAGATATATAGTTTTTATATTAGAGTTTGGTATATTTCAGATGCTTACCTGGAGAGTTGTCGTTCCATGTCAAATGGGACCATTCTAAACGTTCCTTCTGATACTCTTGCTGCTCCAACTTAAATATATGCTTATTGAAATAATGCTGCAGCGTTTCGTTAGCGTAGTTTATGCAAAGTTGCTCAAAAGAGTTCTCTTCCAAGTCTTCAAATCCAAAGATGTCCAGGAGAGAAATTCTGTGAGCATCGTGTAAACCAGCGCGGTGGACTATCGAGTTGATTCGGAGCACTAGCCAGCTGAACAGGGAGGAGTACAGAGCTTTAGCGAACGCGTCTCTTGCGTCTAAAGCCTGGTCTATGGGTAGTGGTGACCTCATGCGCTCTGCCCTCGCTGCAGTGACTCGTGTGGTGAGGGCCCTAGCCATCGCCTCTGCCGGCACCTTCAACAAATGCGCTGCCCAGCGAACCTCCGCGCCCCCGCCTAGTTGTACACCCTCCTGTCCGTGACGCAACTGTCTTCTATGGAAATATACATTGCCTAAATGTAAAACAGCCGCTAACACTCTTATGATATCCTCTCGTTCCGCGTCCCCAATGCCGAGGACTTGCATGGCGCCACATAACGCGGACCAGTCGGCCCCAGCGCCTGCACCACCGGAATCTCCTCCTTGATTGAGGTAAAAATAATGTTCTGCTGTCAAAAGTCCTCTGGATTTCCTTTGTTCTTCATCTAATCCGGCTAATAGTTCATAGAAGACGTGGTAGTTTCTTTCTCCTGGAGACTGCGTGACTATTCGAGATTTCTCCAATAAATAGTGTGCTACTCTCGCTCCGGCTAGGGAGCCATCTTTAAAATACAATTCTAAAAGTTTCCCGAATCGACTAGAATTGTGGTTTTTTGGTGTTCTTGCGTTTCCGAAGGCTTCCAGTAAAGGGGCTGCTTCTAGGATTTGTTCGGAGACAGGGGCTCTACCGGGCGGCGCAGGAGCTACTGCGGCTAGGAATTGGACGGCTAGTTTCGTGGATTCAGTTTTTCCCGCGCCGGACTCGCCGGAGATGAGTATGGCTTGAGGCTGGGGAAGCGCCGCGCGCGCAGCGGCCGCTATGGCAAACAAATGTGGTGGGAGATCGCCTAGCGCCTCTGCTGCGTGGTACCTAGGGGATTAAGAGGAGTATACTGATTTTATCATTCTTATTGTCAACATTATTTACGATTCAGGCATCATACCTATTATAATCCAATAGTTAATATTGATAAAAAATTAAGAAGCAATTTGGAGTTTTGGTCAGTACTGAAACCTTCAGTATGTTTTATTATTTATTATTTATGATTAAATTAATAGGCAGTTCTTACCTCCTTGCAGTCTGCAGGCCATACAGCGCGTCGACTGGTCTGTAAGGATTGACTGCCACCAGTATGGAGCCCGCGTACGTATATATCAGTCCTTGTTCGTATCTAAGCTTGAGGTTCCACAGTAGGGCGGCTTCGTGGAGGTCGTGGAGCCTCGTCATGTCGTCCACGCCAGTGGGGCCCAGCTCCTCGCGCGGCCATACCGGGTCGCCTTCGTCCTCTCCGTTGCCCATTTGTAGGGCGAAGGTTTGAGGCTGTAAATGAAAAAAATATAAAATAGTTTAATAAGCCTAAAGATGCCAAGAGCCTAGTGATCATGTGACCACCGGCTTGCTAACCTGTAGGTTATCCATTCTCACTCGCTTATAACAATGAAGGATTGTAAGGAATCCTGCATGCCTAAGAGACACTCTCTTCGTGTAAAATACTGGTATTTTATATGGTTGGTAAACAGGATGATGAATTGAGTAAAGTGGAAAGATTCTGCAACTACGGTAGACTAACAATGTTACAGGTTAGAATTTGCATGGAAACAAATGTGCGTGGCGAGTCAAGTTAAACTCTGTAGGCCACGAGGAAGATGATGAAGAAGGTGGCATATGGACCGCCTGATGGTAAGCGGTTACCGTAGTCTATAGACGCTTGCAACACCAGTGGTTTCACTCGCGCGTTGCCGACTCAGTAAATTTTTTTTACACCCTTTTTTTTAAGTGTAAAGATAGTGTTAAGATTAAGGAGGAATAGTTGGGCTGGCAGCATAAGAGACAATAAGGGCCACTTGCACCAACTTCTTAAATATGTTTAAATTGTATTTAAACACAATTTTTCATATAAATTTCGTGTTTAAATACAATTTAAACACATTTAAGAAGTTGGTGCAAGTGGGCCGAAGTCTTCCTCGTAGAGTTCTGGCAACCTTGCTCACCGTTAGGAACACTACACAGCACTTCGGTGCTACAAGTTGTGTAATTTTCTGGGAACGCACTTAGAATATAGGATAGCCGGTGTTCGGCAACTTCTTATTAAAAAGAAAGTCAGCTCCAACATATTTTTGAGAGCGTAAACAGAAAACGTTCGTTCTTTAGATTTTTGACAATGCTACTCAATTAAAATGTACAAGCAATTTATTATTTTTAATAAGTGGCATGGCATAACTCGAGAAGTCTCTTGCACAATTTGTTTTAATTACCAACATTCTAAAAGTAATATTTAAAAAGGAACAGCGAATCGTCAACACGGAAAAATAAAGAGCCCAGTGGGCGTAAATGTGACATAACTTATAATGGCTGAACACAATTGTATGAGGCCGTCTTTCGTGACCTGCTCTACTAAGATCTTTTCGCTATCGAGATCACTAAAATTTGTTCCAATTCAACGCTCGCTGCCTTCGCATTTCTATATTCTTCCACTTCGAAGGCCGCGTAATGGACTGGTAAGTTAATTGACTACGTCGTATTCGGTCATGATGTATAATAAAGGATAGTTTGCAATTTGCATACTAGAGTAACATTTTTATATTACGCGTTGTCGATGCGGTCGAGTAAGCACCTACAGATCATTAGTGATGGAATCAGTTCATTAAACCTATACTGTTAAGTGACCCACATTTAATGTCACATAATTTCGCAAATTAAAATAGCTGTATGTCGTTAAACTTAATTTATTGACACCCGACGAATTCTAATGTGAACATTCCCTGTAATTTTGTGATAAGACAAGGAGATAATACGTAGATGAATACTGCCATCTCTCTCAAACAACAGAATACCACTTAAACAGCTTCCGAAAAAGCAATTACTGTACTTATTCTTTTTTTTTCTGATCGATTCGAAGCGACACTATGATTTACGATAGAGTGCGCTTGCCTAGATGAAACCGATTCACTCGTAATTTAAAGGCACCCAGATTATATCTATCGGGGAAAACTCAAGCGCATACCACAATTCAGCAGTACGCATGATAAAAGTGGACTTAAAACGTTTCGTTCTGGTCTTTGGAATGTCCACTATGAACCGATGTCGCTTTTTCGTGCAAGGGGTATAAGATTGTGGAGATCTGATGCACAGTCTCCGACTTTCCGAAATGTATACGATCCGATATAAAACCGAGAAGCTGGCTTCTTTGCGGCGACGATGTTCCAGACTTTGGAGTTGAATGCAGTGTGAATGCAACTTTATCAAGTAATGCAGTTTTATTTAAACGACGGTAACTAATTATGCGACTTCATTCATTGATACTTGTAAGAGCTGGAACGCAATCTTATTTTCATATTACCATAGATAATTAATATTCTTATAAAGGTAGCATTTTCTTTCCCGCCTTATTTTATCTGTGCATCGAATGTTCTCGTAAAACTCTGTTAAAGCTGTACTCGTCTTAAATAATAGTTTTCTCCAAAAACGTTGTTTCTCATTTTACATTTCTCATTTTAAAGTAATTCATTAAAAATACTTAATACGTCATAGTGTCAATAATTACATTCTTGACAAGGACATCTAGACACAAATCCTTCAGTGACGTCATCGACATTGGTCTTCTCCTTCTCAAGTTTTTGTTCGCACTTGGCAATTTTACATTACACTTTGGAAAACTTGACATTTTCTTCATAATCGACTTCAAATTCTTCGGCTCACAGCTGTTCTGTCTTCGAGACACCAAACGAAATCGACATGTCGAATTACATGAATCTGAGAAGCAAGATTTCAATGATTCTGGTGAGCTTCGCGGTGTTGGCGCAAATCTTACACGCATCGGCAACCACGACAATTTGAAGAATTATGGCGTTCCTCGCATATCTAAGTTTTGTATCAAATTATTTGAACACTAATTATTTTATATTTATTGTGATCTGGTACACATTTTTATTATTCTTATCTGATTCCTTTAATGTTTTCATTACAATCTTTAATTTGAACTTTATCGATTCGATTATTATTTCACTCAACAAAACATCACTATTTCCGTGTTCAGCCCATTTTGCACCAGGTTCTAATATTGTTAATATATTGTTATTTCTTAGATACCAGGTATTCAATCCAAATATCACTATTTCGTTCACTAGCACATCACTTGCCACCTCCTTTCTATGCACCAGTTCTAAAAAGCAAACGAGAAAACCGCAAAACGTATGGAATTAAATGTGTATCCCGCAAAAGTGCGTTTCGCAGTGGCTGACTTGTGGCGACTGGCGGCTAACTGATTGTACCACATACCATGGCTTAGAAAACTGTTATGGTGTAGCCTCTTAGGATAACGGCTGGACCAGTCGAGATTAAGTAATACACAGTTGAGATGTCTGGTTTCTATTACATTGATTGACGGTAACGATATAATCACGGTTTGAATATAAACCGGTGATAACTAATCTTAAATACAATAAATGCGTATCTATGTATACGGGTTCTTAAGGCTTCTTAATTTTTTTCAAAAACAAATGTGAAACTATTTTTGCATTACTTACGTAAATATTAGGTGGGGTAACCGTTACAAATATCATATTAACTACAGAAGACAAAATATTCCTGCTTCATTAATTTTTAATGAGTAGTATTTTTCTTAACACCACAATATAAAGTTTAATTTATCATCACATAGTATAACCATAAGCAGCTATTTTAGAAAATCCAACATCAAACAAATTATGTTATAAAATTACGTCTAGATGGTAATGCGATTTAGATTAGCTATGCAATAATACTTAATACTTAGCCAATCCTTACGATTCACTTCCTGCGGTTGCCTCAACCCGGGAAGTTTAATTGTTTTAGAAAATAAGGCGTTGATAATTGTAGACGAGGTCTGGTGGACATGTACAATGAGAATTAGTAACGGTAATTAAAATTAAGAACAAGTGCGAATATATTTTTATTCGCGTTTATGAAATGTTTCCAATACGGAACCAATAGACCGCGACTATCGTAAAGCGCGGGCTTTATGACTGTTTAGCGAATGCGACAGGTGACATGCGGGTTAAAAGTGTTACCGTTATAGAAAAAAACAAGAAACAGGTTGGAATTGAATCCATTTTATATTTGTAATACATTTTTTATCTGTAATTCATTCATATTTTTTACTAGGTAAGTACCTATATTTATATTTATTATTATAAAGGTACTGTTACTTCCCCTTTACACGCAAGCACAGCAGTTGGTCCAAAACTAGTTTCACACATTTGTAGCTCATAATAAGAAATATTTTTTATTATAGCAATAAAACTAGGCGGGCATAAATGATCAAGAAGCAGCGTGGAGTGGTCAGTGGAGTCAACTCTCTTTGAACATTCCACTGGCAGCCGCGCGGCCTTGCGATCAGCCGAATGCCTTTTCTCGCCAACCGGTGGAACAATGTTTCGATTTTCCTTTGTTGCGATTATTGGCTCTTGTATCAACAAATAATGGTTTGTTAGCTAAGATTTCCGTTTCTTACAAGATGCATAGAGGTCGCATGACCGCACTGACCTTGGGCAGTCATTCTGCACTCAATGCACTGAAGTCATGTTGTGAATACTTACTGTATTAAAAAAAACGACGACGACGACGACTTCGACGAAGAACGTCGAAAAAAATCGTCTTGCGTTGGTTTTTTGTTTTTCTGAACGTGGTTGACGTTACGTTTACGTCTAAGTTAGAGGTCGCAGTTAAAGTAAATACCCTTCCATACCCTGAGTTTATGAACATGACAAAACACAGACACGGAAACAAAACTATTTGCGCTCTGGTATACATATACCTGAAAAGCTGAAACTGGAATTACCTACTCGCGGTTGAAGTAAATACCCTTCCAGACACTGGTTTATGAGCATGACGGACCATATGCATAATAACAAAGTTTTTGCGCTTGTCAATACACACTACCTGATAGGCTGCAACTGCTAGTGCCTTTGCTAGTGCCTACCTAGCTAGTAATACAGAAATATGAGTATTTGTGTAGCGTTACATACATTGCTCATGTTGTTCTCTTCTGAGGTATAGAGTGCAAAGCTTGTATAATTCATCAGCTTATTGTATTGTTGAATGCAATCTTAATAATCGCATAATTGTGTCTTGTCTTTGCATATGTTCTCTGTTTACAAACATTAGAATCCATAAGCGACGATTTGCTTTATCGATTCTATGATTAAAGTTCAATACCATAAAGAACATATCGATGACAATATGAGTATTTCAAAACTGAGAGAAACATACACCTTTAGTTGCATTGTTCGTAATTGCGGAACATATTGTGTACCTAATCAACATTTAATGCGTTACTTAAGGTAGTATCCTATCAATATATGAATATGACAACTAGCTTTTGCCCGCGGCTTCACTCACATGAAGCTATATCACAGGAGTAAAAATGGAAAAACCAACATTGATGATCTCTTCTTTGTATGGGTCTGTATACATCAGAGAGGTCATAGGTACTGTATCTCAAGATACGTTCAATTAATTGAGATAAGAAGTTCACCAGTTTTTAAGTTTTAGCATATACTTTCTAACAGTGATAACAAAATTTAATTCTATTCAGTAGTTTTTGCGCTAACCCGTAACAAACAGACAGAATTTAAAAAAATACATATTTGGGTTCGGAGGTGTTTATATACATCTTCAATATAGATACACAGCGTTTTTACACTTTTATAATAGTAGGGATAAATAAATAGCAACTATCATGGCGGCGACATTGTGATGGCATCACGTTTTGACACCAAGCTGCATTGTAACTTGTACGTGACTGCATCGTGGTCAGTGACGTAGCGGCGTGCGTCGAATTGTTTCATGTTCGCGATAATGATAGTCAGTGTCTCTATTACAATAGATTCCAGTATAGTTGTTAGTGGTAATGTATACAGAGGAATTTGCGGTTTCTTTCAATTATTAACTTACCTAGTAGTAGTAGATATACACTTACCTAAACATAAAATTAATCCTAAACCTAGATTTGCGAATGTTGTGACCCAAACAAGGATTCCAATGCGGTCAATCGTTTGGTTTTATCAGTAAGAGCGGTTTCGCACTATGTGCGATCCGAAACTGATACTGACTGACTGGCTGATGATAGGTGAGGAAACAAAGTCCTACAATGGAGACCATGAATCGGGCGCAGAAAAACCGGTAGGCGAAAAATGAGATGGCGTGACAATCAAGCCAACTTGACTGAAAGAATTGGATGCGGAAGGAGCAAGATCGTTCGAAAAGGCGTGCATATAAAGAGACATAAATCCAGCATTGGATTGCAGCAGGTTGAAGATTTGTTGAAAGCTTATACATTTTGCTTCTATGATAGATTGTAACTTGTCAATGGGGGAGTATTATATACTACTCAAGAATGTGCTAAGCCTATAACATTGAGAAGTTAAATTATAAAGTCGTGATTCGCATGATTGTGATTCATCAAAAATGGCCATTAGCCCCCAGGAGATCTTACCTGTCCATTGAGGTGTGCGGACACGAGCAGCACTCGCGCGGCCCGGTGCACCTCGACCAGCTCGCCGGGCAGCGGGGCGGCGGCGCCGGGCGGCTGGAACCACACCGACGCGCCCTCTGACCATTCCGACAGCCCCCCGGAGCCCGCCATTCTACGGAAGATGCGATATTTCAGAACGTGAGTCTTTGCAAAAATTTATTTAGATATGTAAACTCATAATAGGTCGAAAGTGCTGTTGGTGAATCATAATTGATTCTCCGCACTAAATTGATACGGAATTATTAAGGGTTCTTTCCTAAATATGAATTGGATTAAAGGAATTGCTAAATATAGCCCATCATCAATTTTCCTCCTCCTTTCCTTTCTAATGACATCAGAAACGTCCTGCGTAATCTGAGGTCCTGCGTTAGCACTGCGTATGTTATTTGTCATTCCTCTGAGATTATGGCTCACGGTTGTCAACAGGCATGCTGCTTGAAATGTCAGCATGATTGACACATTCCGATTGAAGTGAAGAATTTTTTACCGCATTATGTTTACGCACTACGCAGATACATCTTGCAAGGTCGATAAGAATTTCAAACAATTAATTCCTTGCAAAATACTACCTTTATTTGAATTCTTACTCTCAGATTGTGTTCGTTATTTGTCATTCTGTGTCATTCATTCTGTCCTGATGAGTTGGTTTACAAGATAAAGAAGAACCGTAAATGCGGGCGTGAGGTTGGTTTATTAAAACATTTTATTTAAATTATGTCATTTTTAATTAAATACTATTGGCATATATCATATAACATTAATAACACGTTGTGATAACAAGTCACCGAAAACAGCCTATTCAAACTGTCACAAGTAAATAGGCGAGGGTGACGCTGCGCAACCGCATGATGGAGCTGGGTGGAAGCAGATAGGCGCCGGAGGAGGAGGCTGCACGCAGAATGGTTCTAGCGAAGGCGGTTGGATGCACATTGGGGGTGGTGGAGGTGGCTGAACCATAACTGGAGGTAACGGAGGAGGCTGCACGCTGATCGGAGCTGGCGGAGGAGGCTGTACACACATCGGCGGCAGGCACGGCGGCTGCACACTGATCGGCGCCGGTGGAGGTAGCTCAATCACCATAGGCGGCGATGGAGGCGGCTGCACCATCATCGGCGGTAGTGGCGGCGGTTGCACTGGCATCGGCGGCAGCGCAGGAGGTTGGATCATAATCTGTCCCAACGGTGGCGGTTGTACCACAATCGGCGGGGGAGGAGGCAGCTCAATCACGATCGGGGGCGGCAACGGCAAGTCCAGTAAAATCACTGGTGGCATCGGGGGGTTTACGTACATCGTTGGCGGACAAGGCGGATTCACGCACATTGGAGGCGGGGGAGGAGGAGTCACACAGATCGGAGGGATAGCTGGCGGAGTTATAGTCATTGGAGGTAAAGGCGGTGGATTTATCATCATAGGAGGTGACGGTGGAGGAGTTAGAGTAATTGGAGGAGGAGCAGGGAGTTCTAACATCATGGGAGGGGGTGGAGGGGGTTGGACGCAGAGTGGCGGCGGAGCTGGTAAAGTGACGTAAACTGGGCAGGCTGGAGGAGCTGGGATGTTGAGTGGAGGAGCGCAGCAGGCGCAAGCTGGGGCCTGCGATATGTAGGGACTTGCCGGGGCCAACACTGGTGATGATGCATATGGTGATAAGTAGTACTGGGCTTTTACTGCATGCTGCAATGAAAATATTAATGTAAGTTTGCAGCAAGAACTAAAGCCACATATTATTATGTATAATAAACTTCTTCAGGTACCACACTTAATTTAAATAATATTAAAATAAAATCTTACCTGAGCCACCGCTAAAAGCAGTAGAAAAATCATTTTTGTAGGCACCTCCATTTGTGTCCGATGCATTTTGAACTTGTCTGAACCTACTAAACGCCTCTGTTTTATATACACTTATTACCCCAGAATTTAATGCAACATCGATATTATAAAGAATGCAATCTTGATTAACAAATACAACATTCAAGTAACATTTGTCATTATCGAACGTGTAATCTAGTAGCATAAATAGTGGAAATGACAAAAAAATCACGTTCACGCTGATAAAGAAATTTCAAAGATTCTAGATTCTACAACAAAATGCCTGAAACACTATATCCTTACCTCAGTATTAGTTGAATATTGGGAAGGTGTATTAGAGCCGAAAGTAAGGCGGGCAACGCACTTGTGACTCCTCTGGTGTTGCGGGTGTCCATGGGCGGCGGCATAAGGTGATCCGTCTGCTCGTTTGCTCCCCTATCCCACAAAAAAAAGGAGAACCTTGCGGCAATCCCGGGATCAGTTTCTAAAATAACCACCATAAATACTGATTTCATAAGCTTATTAAATATTGCCCACGACCTGGAAGTATGCCGCGAGCTGTAAAGAGTCCGAAACGTCGGGATTTGATTTACTTATATAACGCGATAAAGTCCGTAAACCTTTTCATTAAAACTACCTATATGTTCACCAGGAGGCATACAAAGGTATAAATTATATTAATTTCTGTAAAAAATATATTTTTTAAAGGGTAAGTCAGATTTTAGTACAGGGTGGTGCCGACCAAATAGGCAATGTCAGTATTTTCGAAGAAAAGTCATAGTAGCTGTGAGTTGACTGGTCCACGCTTGTATCAGTAATTGAGCCCTAGTTACGTACAGTTGGCGCAAAATAACTTGAACCAAAATGGCGGATCCGCAGTAGTCGATTTTTAGTACAATTTGCACGCAAATGCACTGCGCAAACTTTCCCCCACTCCGTTAGTTTTGGGTCAAGTTATTTTGCGCGAACTATACGTATCTATACATATTTTATATTACATCCCTGCGTTGCTTTTAGCAGTACCAACGCCTATCAGATTTCAATAATACAGTTTGACAGAAAATGTACGGATATAGTCAAGTTATTTATACTAATTAGAATAGATATTATAATATTTGTTTAACTATGAGAACGCGCCATTAATAATTTACAACTATTATATTGCGACATATTTAATGTAGTCAAAACAAAGCATTTTGTCAACAAATTGTCATCTGACAAGACAGTGTCATCATAAATTTCATTGGTGAATGAATTGGAGTGTATAGAGAGAAAACTGAGCTCTTGACATTGTAAATCTCAGAATGCGTAATTCGTTCAAATGATTTATAACAGATCAATGAATAAATTTTAACTTTTTGTGATCAGTTTCCATTGATCCATCAGCGTTAATTACTAAGTTAGTAAAAGTCGATAAGGATTTACAGTGCGTTAATGATCAACGTTTATGGTCAACAAAATCTTGTTTATTTTTTAAAAAGCTTCTTGTTATGTTGTAATGGTCCTTCGCTATATAAAAAGAGTCATGGATAAATATACATTTGCATGCACGGCATGAACTCCGTAAACAGATCCATAATAGCAGTCGGTTTTCCCTCTATAAAAGCATGTAGCTAATGTTTTAAATGACTCACAAGAACTATGTAAAGAAAATTGAGGTAGTTTTTTTTTCAACAAATTTTCCACTCAGTTAAACAGTAGAAACCAAAATAGATATAATAGCCGAAAACAAAAACATAAAAACATTAATTCAAAGAGTAAACTCATAAATTTAATTTGTAATTGCATTTTCTTGAAAGCATGACGAAACACACCTATTTAATTAACAACGCGTTGATTAATACGATCATTTCTTCATTAAATTATTATAACAGTCTTTTGATTTATAGAATACTAGCTTCTGCCCGCGACTTCATCCGCGTAGCGTGATGATTATAGCCTATAGCCTTCCTCAATAAATGGGCTATCTAACACTGAAATATTTTTTCAAATCGGACCAGTAGTTCCTGAGATTAGCGCGTTCAAGCAAACAAACAAACAAACTCTTCAGCTTTATATATTAAGTATGGATTTCAAGTAGTAATTCTTAATTAGGTGCTTAAAGTTCTGGAGCTGTTTCTGTTCATGCGGGTTCGTAAGCCCATGTTTCTATCGCAAATGATTTTCACTTTCTTTGCCTACGTCACTTGACATTTTGGTGTTATTAAAGTACCATGTATGTGAAATGCTCGTTTCGCTTTTCCTTACGTGATGTGTGAAGAGGTAGTTCAATGGTAAATGTGTTGAAAAGAAATTTCAGTCTATGGAATAACAGGGCAATAATCTCTGGTATATCTATAACTATCTACTATCAAACAAGATTTGAAAACTATATATTATAGTAAATTCTGAGTTCTATCGTGTTATGCAAAGTTGTTTAAAATATATATATATATATATGTAGTACTACCTTCTGCGACTTCAGAATAGAGTCCGATCTAGATAAAAAGTAGCCCATGTGTCCAGACAATAATCTATCTCTGTGCCAAATTTTATTCAGATCCGTTTAGCCGTTCTGGCATGAAAGAGTAACAAACGTTAATGCATTCATCCTCACAAACTTTCGCAGTTATAATATTAGTAGGATTTACATATTTTCTCAGATATTTTAACATTTGGCACTCAGAGCTCTCTTCATCACCATTAAGAATATACCATGTACTCATTCTGAATATTTTCTCTACAATGCTACACAAGTGTTCAGATACCTTTTCTCTCCAAACCAGACATCATTGCCAGCTGATTCAACACTATAGG
The DNA here is from genome assembly GCA_947256265.1 of Acronicta leporina. NCBI lineage: Eukaryota > Metazoa > Arthropoda > Insecta > Lepidoptera > Noctuidae > Acronicta > Acronicta leporina. The sequence goes on from OX366521.1 coordinate 3,247,773, forward strand.
CATTTCTAATGTTATTCTCGTCGGCATAACATTTCAAACGCACCCATGACGACCCAAAAAAAGTTCATTGGATCCGGGAAACAATGGTTCGAGAGTCACTTCCGTCTACCAAAGACGTTGAACAGAAACCACCTCTGATGCATACCAATAGATATAACCTGATCGATTTTAAACGGTGTATTGTCAACTGTAATTGGTAGATTATAGTACCTTTGAATTTAGTTGGGTTATCGTAGTGTTGTGTATTCTGGGTTCGCAACGACCCCAAGAGGTAAGTAAGGCTTTCTACACGCACGTTCGCTGCGTCCATAAGTTGATCTTAGGTGACGAGTAAATAATTAATAGGCGAACTCGATCCAAGTTAAGTGTGTTAAAGAATGTCATGGTTAGGTTAAGTAAGATTTATAAGTAACTAGCTTCTGCCCGCGGCTTCGCCCCCGTGGAATGCGGTCTGGAATGTGGTCACATCCCACGGGAACGGGATAAAATCCTATAAGATCCTATGTCCGTCTCCTGGTTCTAAGCTACCTCTCCACCAATTTTCAGCCAAATCGGTTCAGCTTCAGCCGTTCTTAAGTTATAAATAGTGTAACTAACACGACTTTCTTTTATATTTAAATATATACAGACAGAGATACTGAGAAGCCTGAGAAACCTATCTTCTTTCTAATTACTGACTATCAGAATTGAATACTGAGTATATACTTAGGTAAATTGTACAGTAACTATTAAATTAAAACTAGTTTTTACGGATTTTATCGCGTTATATTGGAACCTACCTTTGACCATGAATGTTGGTAATGATCTCGAATCTCGGGAATCAATAATACATAAAAATATAACGCGATCAAATCCGATTAAAGTAGTTTTACTTCAAATAATACATTAATAATACAGTAACTATTACAGCAAAATTTTAAAATTAAAAACCATTTTCTAGGGTAGCTTTTTTTTAAATTAATTATCATGGAATAAGTATTCGGACCGAACTTGGATAAACATAGCGACGCGACACGACCTGATTGTCAAATTACTGGATTCATGTCACGTAAGTACGATGTTTACAAAGTTCAAGTACGACATGATTTAAGTTACTTACACGTTTGCAAGTGTTTTTAAACATATATGTACCATCACGCCTGTATTCCCCGAAGGGTTAGGCAGAGGCGTACTAATGTACACCCACAGTTCGCCGGTATGTTTAGGTCCCATGTAATAGGGGGCGAGTGGGCGACCCTATTGCTATTAACCGGGAACAAATTCCTAACTCCGAGCTGCTCCTGGGAATTTCATAGAAAAACCCAATAACACTTTGCTCGACCTGGGAATCGAACCTAGGACCTCTAGCGTAGCAGTCGCGCTCAGGACCACTTGGCTAATGAGGCAGTTCTATAATCTCGGAGATGATATTATTTTTTAATTACTTGATTGGACCCTGATTTTGCGTTCCATCAGGCAAATCTAGGATCGAAAGGATTGAAGTCTACAATAAAATTGTCATATTATCTATATTTTCAGATCAAGCATTACGCGGGCCAGGTATGGTACAACGTGGAAGGTTTCCTGGACAAGAACCGCGACGCCCTCCGCGCTGACGTGCTGGAGTTGCTGTGCAGTAGTGAAGTGCCGCTGGTGGCCGAGATGTTGGATGGCAGTAAAGTTTTTTAAATCTTTATTAGCCGTTAAAAAAAACCTTTGCTTTCTGAATCTTAGGGTAAATTCAACAGCGTACCTTCGCTAATCATTTTGATAGATTATATCTATGTAACAACTGTCACAATTTTAATCTAAAGATAATAAAAAATGGAGTCTACTAAAATTAACACTTAGATTACGGTAAGTGCTTAGAAAGTTTAATACTGATAACGCGTTAGAATGGAGAAAATTGGATTCTTCTCCATACGATCAACCTACGCTTTCTAAACGATTGCAAAAGCTTATTCGAAATAAAAATATTTGAACTTATGATGGTTTGGACATGTTGAGAGAATGAATGAATTTATAAGGCGAATATCAGCGGCAACGTCAGAAGAGGTCGTTCTAGAAGGACCTACACCGATCTTATTGGCGAAGACCTTCAAAAAGGTCAGGTGCGTAGTACTCGCAACCGGCGCGTATGTATGAGAAGATGTATGAATGTCGCAGAAGCAAAAGAGGCATGCAAGAATCGTAGCAAGTGGCAGACTATAGTTTCTGCCTACCCCTGTGGGAGAAGGGCGTGAGTGTATGTAAATATTTGAACTTGAGCCTGATGGGTTTTTCACTGCTGTATTGCTGGAGGTCTAACTTATATTCTGGTATTTCATCTTGAGAAGATCTTTCGAATTATAGTAAGTAAATCACATCATATAAGTATATTTTATCTTTATCATAAGTAAAATCCTTTAGGGACGCGAGTGAATCCGGGGGCAAAAGCGGGGCAACAGCTAGTTACAGAATAACATTAATACTACGCTTGGTCGCATTTTGGATTAGTTTTCATGGAGTTTGTAAAAAGTTGGCAGTCGACTTTTTGCACTATGGCCACAAATTTCATTTGCTGTAACAAAAAAAGTTAGATGTTTTTTTCTTGTGAGTTTCTTGCTACGTTTTTATCGGTTCATTAATAATAAATAAGAGTTAATAATCATATAGAAATGTTTAAAGCATTTCCAAATGTGCTTTCATTAGTAATCATTGTGGTCATAGACAATTTCCATTTTTTTTTTCGACTGTTTATTGTGAGCAAGACAAGCGCGAATTGAACGTCATAACATGTTTTTGCCTCAAGCTGCGTAGTCCCGTTACTGCTAGCAGATTGTGACACATCGTTGAAGCATGTTATCATGTTATAAAGGTATTTTTTGATGTTGCTTTGGAGCAAAGGCAGTTAATCAAAGCCTGTCGAATTTGATTTTTTTTAAGAATCTTTAGGTAGATATTTTTTCAGGACCATTATAAATATTCAACGATATAATTAACAACATAGCAGGGTTATGCAGAGGTGTGCTGACGTACACCTCTTGCCCGCACGAACTCAAACCCTAAGCTGCTACTAAGGATTTAGTAATAAAAAATCACATTAATAGTTTGCGTGGCTTGGGAATCGACCATTCAACCCTTTTGACGCAGTATATTATACAACCCCCTCTTTTTAACTATATAATGTCATTGACCAACCCACAGATTCTACCATTTGGTGCATGCGAATTCTTTTTCGTCTAATTAAATGTTGCACAACTTAACCGTAATTAGAGGCGGTTATAGCACATTTGAAGTAAACTATTAAAGTTATTGCGTTACATTACATCACTAACACTTTATCGACTTTTACTTACAGTCGAGCTACAGAGATTGACATAAAATGTCAAAATACAATCGTGAAATGTCAAAGTTGACCAGAGACAATGAAGCGACCTTTTTGATATCTACTTTACATTATTTGATCTATATCTTTCTCAACTTAGCATTGTTTCGGGATTCAATTTGACTCATCCATTTAGAGGCATTGTTGAATACTATCATCATTGAGATTATCATTAGTATGGACGCATTTTTAGATACTGAAATGATTCTCTCTATTGCGTGTGATAGTTTCATTTTTTTATAGATTTTAAATTACCTAATCGCATTTAGAATACAAAATCATAAACGCATTTTTTGATGAATCTAACCAATTTGACGTTTCTTTTTTTTACTAAGTACTGTTAGTTTTTACAATACGTAGACAGGAATAGTTAACCTGTTTTCCTAGAATCACAAAACAAGTACAAAAAAGTTTTTATTATTCTTTCGTTAGCGTTTCCGCAACTGTTGACATAATCAGGCGGCCTTCACCTTCAGACTTAGCTGCGTTCTTCTTAGTAATCATTTGACTTTGTGTGTAAGGTACAGCACTAGCATTAATTACAATGAAATCACCTTTAATCGCCTGCACGTGTTCAGTACTCACGATTTTATTCTAACAGCGTAGCAGAACAAGAAATTGTTAGCTTAGGAAGAGGTCCTCAATGTTTCTTGTCTCCTAAAAGGCGATATTATTTTGTTTTCACCAAATTCACTGCGTGAATAATATACATAATGGTTTTAATAGTGATCGATGTAAATTCATCTGAAAAAAAATTGTTTTAGTCACTCCTGTAGTCCATAATATACAGACTTTGAAAACATACGACAAATCGTTACGGCAGGTTCAGTAGGTACCTAACCATATACTTCACACTTCACATCTCAACATTCATTTTTAAGTTATTTCATAATATTTTGATTTGTTGCGTCTGTTCAATTTAACTATGATAAGATATATCTTAGCATTGATTGGAAAAAGGTGAGCTAATTTACCTAAGCTTCAAAGAACAGAGACAAAAAGTGGAGAATTCCTAACAGCATTTTTCAGCATTCAACACAATTGAATTAGATTCGACTCTTCCTTACATCTTACAATAATGAAGAAGAAAGTTCATTCCAATAGGATATTGTCTTTTATTTTTCTTACAATCAAAATCGTGTCTACTGGTTTTGTGTCAATTTTGAGAAACAGAACAAAGTAAAGTAAGCACCTAAAAATTTTAAATTCCTGTTTGTCGCGCTAAGGAGACGGCCGAGAGGGCGAACGGGATTACATAATTCAGTGGAAATTCAAATTCTTTTATTTCAAGAAAATAAATCTGATATTTTATTGTAATTCTTGTTATTTCGGGGTCTACCCGAAGTAAGGTAAAAATGTGATACTGAAACATACCATCACGCCTGTAGTCCCCGAAGGGTTAGGCAGAGGCGTACTAATGTACACCCACAGTTCGCCGGTATGTTTAGGTCAGATGTAATAGGGGCAAGCCTATTGCCATTAACCGGGCACAAATTCCTAACTCCGAGCTGCTACTGGGAATTTCATAGAAAAACCCAATAACACTGCTCGACCTGGGAATCGAACCCAGGACCCCAAGCGTAGCAGTCGCGCTGAGGACCACTTGGCTAATGAGGCAGTTTGATACTGAAATACATTCCGTCTGTCCCACGCTTGAACGATCTATAACTAATTCGTATCGCATTGTTTACTGATTACTCTAAAAACTAATACTACAGAAACAATTCATTTTCTACGCTTCTCTAATTTAAGATATTTTGTGTGAAAGTAGCAATTAACTGGGACTTGGGCGTAAATTTTAGTAAGTGCATATTATGTGTTTAGTCCATCCATCACAAATAATGCAATGTCTATTTGTTAGGGTGCATAACATTCTTAGAAAGATGGTCTAAGAAGAAAACCTTTTTCCGTTAGTATTTAATCTTGACATTGGAGGTCTAAGATTAATTTAGGAGCAACTGATATGACTCCGATAGCATGATATGATTCACTATGTAATACCTAATAGGTAACTAAGTAAGTAGGTAATTTGACGAAAAGAAAAAAATATGCACGACAAAAATATGCACAAAAGGAGTCGTTGCGTCTGCTTGCGTCCATTGCGTGTGTAACCTAACCTTACATAATTTCAATATTCCACATTTTCTGTAAGAAATAATTAAAGAAGTGCAACATAATTCATTGTTAAACGTGGCGTATCTGATTTTATTTGATTACATAAGCGATGCTTTAGTGTGGGATCGAGGCCAGAGACAGACTTGCGCCCGCGCATCGGTGTCAGTAGAACAATAGTACATACACACGGCGGGGGAAGGAAGTGTCAATAATTAATAGAAAATAACCCGTCTTTTGTGTGCGCAAGTGAGATTTCATTGAATATTTACTTTGGAAGGTATTAAACCGGGCTTCAGAAAACAAAAAAAAAGAGAAATTATTTAAATACCGTCATACCATCACCCCTGTATTCCTCGAAGGGTTAGTCAGAGGCGTACTAATGTACACCCACAGTTCACCGGTATGATTAGGTCCCATGTAATAGGGGGCGAGCCTATTGCCACTAACCAGGCACACATTCCAAACTCCGAGCTGCTACTGGGAATTTCATTGGAAAACCCAATACAACTTTGCTCGACCTAGGAATCGAACCCAGGATCTCTAGCGTAGCAATCGCCCTCGGGATCACTAGGCTAATGAGGCAGTTATTTATTTATTTAAAGAAATATTTAAAACACCACTGAACGACATAATGAGGTGAAATTTTAATTCAGTTTCATAAAGTTCTAGTTATGTCAGTAAAGCAGTGCGATTTTTATCATTCCGCCAATGTCAAATTACTTCTTATCTCAAATAATTAAACGGAACCTGAGATACAGCTTGACCTATCTAATATATAAACACCCATACAAAGAAGAAATCATCACTGTTGGTTTTTGAGCTTCAAGTGAGCGAGCATACCGAATATACCAGCGAGTGATATTGGCGATGATATTGGAAGCTCAGACCGAGGATTTCGTTGAGGGGAGAAATGTTTAAAAACTTATTAGCAGGAACGATCAAAGCAAATCACAACTAAATACCTTTTGCTCGTTAATCAAAGCTAATTAGCTAAAAACCTTTAGTAGCTTGTAAGTAGCTTTAGTAGTATTTAGTAACGATTCTTGTTTATTATGATATATTTTATAACAATATTCAAATTAGACAAAATAAAGTTTGTTTAATCAGTGGGGAGTGGGGTACCTACTTATAATTGCGTGCTCCCCCTATATCCATCACTGTAGTAGCTGGACATCCTATATCTACGACTGTAGAACCAGCATGGCTGATCCAAACCCATACCGCAAAGAAGTCAATAATCCGCGCGAAGTAAAAGTTCGTAAAAAATTAAAAGCTCCATCTTAGAACCTGAATTTGCTGTGTGGTAATGCAAGGGTCATACGCATTGAAATGAAAATAAAATATGGAATGGACAATTCCGTGGATAAGTAATAGCAAGCACGATTAATAAATTTTCTAGATTCAGCTGCACATGCCGTGGTCAGTCTATGCTTGGGTTCTGGAGCGGATCCAGGGAGGCTTGCGGTAATGAGTCTCCCTGAGCTGGGCTTAAGTCGATCATTGATAAGAGTTTCCCTTAGTAAAAATACTTCACGTGATGCATGTGAACCCGTCCTGTCTTGAAGGCTGGATTTGCTCTTGTTGAGTCATCACATTATGGCTCTACCGTGCCTTGAAAGCATATCGCTATGACAATCGTTACTGGTAGTCAGAAGCCCGGAAAGACTAACAAACAGCTTAGGATATGTATATTCCCCAAAATGTGGTAAGCGGAGGTGTGACACTCACTTCCTTTAAAAACTAATATTCAGCCACAGGTGCTTGGACTGGAATTTGATACCAACATGTAGCGAAAAGGCTATCAAGATGAAGATTACCGAACAGAATAGACAATAGGTACTGATTCAAAATATACCAGCCCTTTTACCAACAAACGCAACTGACAATGAAAGTAAAGCAAGCAAGGACAGTAACGATATCATACCAACTGATCAGCCAGTAGCTAGGTACACACAGCTTGCGACTAATTTCATAACTTTCAAGTTACTCCGGTTGGAGCTAATGTGCTCCAACCGGTACTGCGGCGTATCAATCAGCATACAATTATTGCGAAATTATTGGTTGTGAAATAGGCAGTAATGAGCATTGTAATGACCCAGCGTAATAATAGTTGATCAAGTTTGTGTTTAATGATATTTCACTAATCTTATTATTATACAAACTGGTTTACAGGTTAAGTTTCAGTCTACTTATCTAAAATATCTTACTTATCCTCTTATTCTATGGAGCGAGGTCTTTACCCTAGTCAAGATAGACCGGGTTGATATCTAATCTCACTCTTTAATTTAAGAGCTCAGCTCATGTCGGTGGAGCAATCGCCACTGTTCTCATCTACTTTCCGTTTTACTTCTTGATACATCTCGACATACCCTTTACTACAGTTGTTCTACAAAACTGCGTCTTGGTCTTCCCTTTCCTCAGCCAAAATAGAAGCCAGTATTAGAAATGATTGATAAAGACCTATGTATGGAGCATAGCATTGTATGGCTGCGAAACTTGAACAATGACCCAAAGGGATAGAGAAAGGTTATAGGCATTTGAAATATAGTGCTGGAGGAGGATGGAAAAGATCAGTTGGACGGAAATGAAAACAAATGAGGTAGTATTAGCAATTGTAGACGAGACAAGAAGAGGAAAGATGTTTAGTCACTTGATACGACACGACGACTTAGCACTATACTAGAAGGTAATATTACTTATTACTTTCGGTTAAGGTTCGAATTGAAACGGAATCTTAATCGTATCGTGTTGTTTGAATTCAAATTTAACTAAGTAGGTGCCGTACAGAATTTCCTCTATACTTCCGAACCAAGGTATGACAGCGTTCACAGCAAGGTATGACTTATATTGAAGGTCCCGGGCATGCGTCCATTAGAAAAAAAAACCTCGCTTGTGTAACAGTGTGCAAGCAATTAATTCATAAATAGTGAAGTGAAGGTTTGTGAAAGGGCCGGTTGATAAAATTAATTGTGTAAATTTGCGCATGCGCCGCGTGGGTGCTAATAAATGTGTATACGACAAAACAATAGGCTGTGGGATGAACACATACGATTACTTTAACCTCAACACCACACAATGGCGCATTGAGAGTCAAATGTCGTACGAGCAACACACCTCACTGCAAAAACTGTAAAAAACAAAAATATACTCAATCCCAGGAACAATAAGGTTCTTGTAACAGCTGTAAAACAACCAACAAACTTAGACCCACAATAAGTAATAGAATAACTTCATCGAAATAAACGAGCCGCAGCATGGCAATGAGCGAGGAAGGTCAGGATAAAGTGGACGATCAAGTTTAGAAGTCAACGAAGTCAAGACAATGACTAATTGGCGATTCTTCGCTTTTTAATCTTTTAGAGGCGATGCAAAACGAGTCGTGTTGCGGTAAAAACATGCGACTGAGTTTGTAAGGATGAATGCTTTGTATCATTTTATGAACAAGTCACAATGTGTCACAAATTCATATTCGAATTAGTCTGGAGTAATAAAATAAGCTTTTTAGCGTTAAAAAAATCAAGAGAATTGAATTGTTTACTATAAAAGCTTGAGTAATGTTTGCACCAAAACGTGATCGGGAATTTTTATGATATGTCAGCATCACGTAAATAAAGATCAAGATAAAAGAGAACGAGATACATGTCAAGTGCATATACGCCGTTAATGTTGTGATTGAAGGATTGATTGAATTGTTGATAACGTTACGCACTGATTGGTTCATCACGCAGCTATAAATAGTGTTAATTGAAACAATAACAACGCACGGACATTTAATTGTTATAAAAACTAGAAAATGTTTAACGTCAACCAATAATTTGCAAAAATTTTAACGTATACAGACAGATCATGCTATGAAGATGATCTAAAAAAGATTGCAGAGAACTACAGTGAAAGTAAAACGCTGATCAGAGCTCAAAATGATTTAGTATAACTATGATATTAAATTTACAATGTAATTGAAAGATGCGATGACGATGACAGAGTTCACTCTGAAGATAATACAAAATATGTAGATCCCGTGACAAAGATTAGAGCAACGGTAGTTACTCAATATTTTAGCACTATTTACAGCTATCATAGCACAAGTTATGCGCAATAACTCAGCTAAATAGGACAGGGTCAATCTCAAGTGTGAGAACGTGATGGAAAAAAATACAAAATCAAGAGATAACTAAATCTTTTTCACAGCCATCACAATGTCTGTAAGTACTTATGTATAATTAAAGGAATACAACGTCTAACAATATAAAAAATTAGCTAAACGAGTAATTGATCTAAGCGTTTCCGTATTATCTTTGGTATCTAGATAATCTATCTTTAGTAGCAAGAGAATATCTATGGCATGTTTTGACGAATTTAAATCGACGAAACCCATGAAATTATTAAATATCAAGGAAGTATAATTTCGACTTATTGTAGAACTTTTAATTGGTCGCACTCTTGGAAACTCAGTTATTACGTAAACCCATTAAAACAAAAACTATTCCTTATTGCTCATTGTTCACAAGCGATAGAACATCCCGTTCTACAAGAAAGTGTTGACACGTGTGTGTGATTTGTGTTTACGCAACAACATCAATCAATTCTACTTTGAAGCCTTCAACGAAGCTCTCGAGTGCTTCAAATCTCGCATTAGATGATTCAGCATTCAATAAGTCGATAATATCAATATAAGTTTGTTGTTTCTACCTAAACCTACTTACGCCTTAATCTGTTTAAAAACTACGAACAATATCAACTACGTCAAACGCTTAATTAAAATCGAATTAAGTTATTGTTTATTTATTTATCTATTAAAGGTAATGATGGTATTTCGTCTCAGCCTCACAGATAAGTAATATACCATAAACAATCGACATTCTCATACAGTCTCCGTACACATCCGTATACTTTCTTGTGCTTCCGTGAAGCGAATGAGACGTGTCGTCGTGTGCTGAGGAAAGTTGTCTTTGGCGCGCCCTCCGATACCGTTACATGACAGATTGCTACATCACCCGTCTACATACAGGCCAACAACTACTTTTATTGAGTAACTGACCTTTACACTCGCTTTTTTCTTGATACATATGCCAGGCGAAAAGTTGTCGTCAAGTGAAATCCGCGAAAAGGTTGAGTTCAGGGATTTATATTGGATGCGATGCGGTTTTTCTTTTTTCTGTAGTTTCTTGATCATCAGCTTTTGAAGATAGCGGTGATGCCGAGACGCAACCCTGTCCATTGACAGCCACGAGTCAAGACTGTCAAGTGTGGACTGAGAAGAAGTTTCATAATTCATTATTATTAAAATGATGTATTTTTCTGCTGAGAGTAAAAAATTGAGTGTGTACAACAAAAAGGGTCGGAAGCAACTAAGCAAGCTTTAATTCAAGCCAAGAATAATTAATGGTCTGCTGAAAGGGTTAAACAAAAATTAAAAAAAAAATTAATATAATGAGTGAAATTAAAACGTCAAAAAGATAGCCACTACGTAGTAACAAAAACTTCTCGGCAGAATTAGAAAATTACGCCAGATGTTCACGAGACTTTCTAACTGTCGGTCGCTAACTGCGTGACCATTTCCCTATTATATTATAACGACGGCATTACGTCTAGCAGTATAGACAGACACTCAATATACTGCTATTTCAATTACAGCGATCATTCCAAATCAGTCATGTTGGTTTAAGGGACGCGAGTCATTGTTTGTTTAATTTCCCCAAGTAAAAATGATTTATAATCAGCCTGGCAATGCTTAATTCCCTTCAAAACTTCCAAGATTTTTACCAATGAGTTCAAAACTCTTAGGTTGTATATTGCCCAGAAATTGGGTTGCGGTGCCCGTGGTGCCTGATGACGATCGCTTCCCAATTTTATTAAGGGCCACTTGCACCAACTTCTGAAATATGTTTAAATTGAATTTAAATACAAAATGACAATAGAAAATTGTGTTTAAATACAATTTAAACACATTTAAGAAGTTGGTGCAAGTGGCCCTAAATCTGGCTTTATTTTTTATTTAATTATAACCTCTACATGATTTTGTAATTGTGATTTCGTAGTAATATGCACATAGTGCTGTTACAAATTACAATCTAGGTCAGAATGTTTAGAGGTCTAAGGCATTTTTATTGTGAATGTAATATGTTTTGCGCATCAAATAAATAAAATAAAAATCCTTTTATTACAATAAATTCCCTTGCCCTCATTAAGAGTTGTCTCTTCATTCAGAGTATCGTCAAAAAGAATAAAATACCATAGCCACTAATTATAAACATGTCCAACAATTTCCTTATCGGAGAAAACTGTAGGTTGTCACTGTGCTAACAAAAATTTTTGTTTTACATAGCGATATATGTAATTAGGGATGGTGATCGAGGCATGCGCTCGCGCAAATATTGTCGGCACGCGTATGAGCCACACCTGTCGCTTTCCACCACGGTTTCGGCGTAACACTAAGTACTCCATTCAACTTTTTCTTTCTTGCGCCCGCGGCGACTTCATTGACATTTCTGTTCCCATCGGCATCTTGTTTAACTTTATTATCTCTGGTTGTTTTATTTTTTACTTATTACGTGTTGATGGCGAATGATTGGATATGAAACATGCCAAAGATATCGAAATATTCAGTTTGCCCAGAAAAGGGAATATAAAGAATTATTTACTTTTTGAAATAGCATCATTAGTCGTCCCAGAAAAGGCATGTCTTGAAGCCTTTTTTTACTCCGCACCTTTAAATAATTATGCAATGACTTCTTAAAGGTCAGCTTCACTTCTGATGTACCTATTCATAAAAAAGGGTCAACGGTAGAATACCTTTCTTTACTTAACTCAACCGTTATTCCACGGTTAAGAGTTAAGTAACCTATCCACTAAAAAGTGATTAATTAGTGAACCGATTCAGTATGACGATACGTTTAGCGTAGCGGCTGAGAGGTCGGCTTCTGTGACACATATTGTGGGCTCAATCCCCAATAAATTCCAGCTTGATACCTTCACGCGTTCCTGAGAAAACGGGTCGCGACAGACAGACGGACGGAGCGGCGGACGAACAAAGTGATCCTATAAGGGTTCCGTTTTTTCCTTTCGAGGTACGGAACCCTAATTACTCAAATACAACTCGGTTCAATTCCACTAGCCATCATGATACTCGATGCTTCATCTTAGCACAGATACCCAGTGCCCACATCATATCATGTTATGTTAGCCACTTGACATGATTCCGCGGCACACAACGATGGCTAATAACACCATTGACCATAGATTTGTCCTCAACCTCAGTTTTTCACTGCGTAACAGTACGCTGACATAATTTCCTTCCAGTTGGACAGGTACGGTTGACAGCAAAATAAGAAAAATACTTTAAAAACACCTACCAAAAATATCGATTTCGTTATGGAGATGGGCAAGGATGAATGAAAGAAAAAAAGAAACTTATTTTTGACACAGTTCCAAAAAATAATAACTCACACTAATTTTTATACGAATAAGAGTCTTTGCATCAAACAGGTTCAGTTCAGCATGTGCCGAGCATCTTTCAACAGGGACCTTTAGATGTGCACTAAATGTACTCATTAAAATGGTTAATTTTTTTTGCTAAAATTGCCTAAACCTGCCTAAACACACCTTGTTTAGAAAATTAGACTAGCCATTGCCCTCAGGCATTCGACGAGATTAGACAATGTAACTATAGAAATGTCGTTAAGTATTACGATCATTGTACCGTAACAATCTGATTGAATCTGCCAGACGATGTAGGATGATCCGCTTGATATTATCGTACACGCAGATGATAAAAAATGCCTTGTATTGTAACTTAGCTGCTCTGAATCCAGCTATCATTGTATGTAAAGTCGGCTTATAATTTTAATTTTCGCAAAGCTTTTTTGACATAATATTCTTTTGAAAATATAAAAGCTTCACGCTAATTCTCCTCGATTTTAAAAGATTTAAAAATATTCATTCTTATTTTTAACAATGACCCATAAATTATTGTACAAACCGTACTAAAATAACTAGGTAAAATAATGACTATTTACAGGTTGTAATGTTTAGGAACAGTGAGGTGTGACGTGTTGCTAACGGTCACTATCGCCTGTCTAACTTCGAAGCATAGTTTTTGCTACTTCTTGTCAGTCAATCGGCAGACACCTGACGCATGAGGTAATTGAACAAGCTATTTATGAGATAGAATACAAAAAAAAATAGAGTTATAAGTAAGGATTCCCAGTTAACATGGTATCTATGTATTTCGATCAAACTATAAGTAATACTTAGGTATACTGTATATTCCGTCTTCCGCAGCTGCAGTTGTAGAAAATAATCCAGAACAGAAAAAAACTGTAATATTGTAATCCAGAGAAACCAGTTTTATTTCCACTTCTAGGACTGCAGAAAAAAACACTCAACGAAGGGAAACATTACCACAGGCGATGAGCTAGCTACCGTTTATGCATTATTCAACCTTCAAGCCCAGGGCCTTATTATTAAATGGCTTAAGTAATTTCAATTCAATACAAGTCCGCCCAGAGTCTATTCAATAAAACCAAGAAAAGAGGTTGATCAAATAACACAATGACGTTTCAAATTCATTCAATTAATTCTACGTCATTTAAACGTGGAACGCGAAACTAATCTGGAAATAATGCAATAAAACAAAAGAAGTTAAGACGTTCAACGTCCTTTGGCGTGGTTGAGCGAATGGTCACAGTGCATGGTCACCTTGACCGCGGCTGGCCGGTCAACTGGCACCCAGAGCCGTGTCGATCCGAATCACTGCCCACCGCAAATGTTACGTATATGTAGACTACTTCGAGGGTTTAGAAAGTATTGAATGTGACAGGTGAGCTAAATAGTGTGCCTTGATTTTATGAAGAAAATTAATGGTTAAAATTCTAATTTCAGATAGCAACACTCAATGCTTCAGACGCTTATGTTTTATCAAATTTTGCTAACAAACCCTTCGCAAGCCTGCAACAACTCGCCGAAAGTCAGTTGTGCTGGATCCCCAGTTTTGTGACAATTTTATAAAATTACAAATTATAATTAACTATTTCCCGCGGTTTCACTCGCGCCCTAAAGTGATGTTTTTTTTAACAATACAGTCACATTCTATGACATGTGGGAAAGATATTTTTAAATCGGTCCAATCGCCTGAGTTGATTTATTACAAACAAAAATACAAATAATTTCTCTTTATAATACTAGTATAGATTTAAAAATTAAGTACCCTTACTAAACGGGGACGAAATTAAGAATGGTAGCTGCGTACGAGAAAGCCACCCATGTTCAAGTTCTTTCATTAGGCATTTCGTCAGCACGTAGCCGGCACGCCTCGCTATGACACCGGAATTGGGACAAGAATGTATGGCCACAAACAATAGAAATTCGCGAATTTTAAACCTCCAACTGAGTGCCAATTTGAATTCTGATAATTCAATTTAAATTTAGAATTTAGATAAAGTTAAAAAAATTAAGACTGTATTCAATTTAAATTTAGATTTCGGATAAAGTTTAAAAAAATTAGACAGTGTACATTAATAATAATAAATAATAATTAGGAAATATATATATGTACTTATATTTTTATTAGTAATTATATATATTCTTGTTATGTGATATGTATTTATTTACGTATGTAAGATTATTTTATATATTTTGTATTTAGTTTGTTTATACTTTTTAAGTAGTTTATGGTAAATATAACATGTACAGTCCGTTTTTTTGGACTTGTCTTTTTTGGTAAACAAACCCTTCCCGATGCGAAAATCACAAGTTTTTCTTTAATCACGCACTTGATGTAGGAAACGATTTTATTAACACTTACATTATACACATACACTTTAAATTACACAAAAAACTGCTTCGAAATCACTATAAAAGTCTATTATTTTTAATAAAAACGAAATTTTATGTAATTACATTTTCACAGAATAAAATAATCATGACAATTTGACATTTCAAAACTCTAGATTATCTACGAATTTTAGGGGATGTGACAAAATAATGAATGATTTTGATTTATGTGAATGAGCAAAAAATCCAAAAAGTATTTATCTTCACAAAAATAATATTGTGTACAATATTATCCATAGCATTTTTTTGCTATTTCGCATACTACGTTTTTAATCATGAACCCTGTGCTGACATTAAAATATTAAATATTACAGATGGAATTAACAAGAATTATAATTAAGAACAATAATAGTTGTAGCTAGGAATTTTGTCTAGAAGGGGCAGACATTCCGATGCGGACCACAGTGACGACGTTGTTCCCGAGGTGAACGGCGTAGAAATGAGTGGCGGTTGAAGTCTCAAGGCCAGAAGTACTGCTCCAGGACCCGACGGCTTGCATGGCAAAGAGTGGGTCCCGGCCTTAGCGGCTCTCGGGCCTCGATTGAGGTAGTTCCTTAGCGCACGAGGGGACAATTCCACTCCGATGGAAAACGGGGAAGCAGATCCTCTTTGCAAAGCCGGGACGCCCTGCAGATTCTCCGTAGGCATTCCGATCCTAGTGCTGCTCGTCAATGTGGGCAAGCTAATTGAAAGTCCTTGTGGACTGCCTTGTCGGGCACCTGGTGGGGGTGGGTTTACTCTATCGGGTTCAATGATACTGCATCAGATGCACCGAACCAGAGGTTCATAATACATGTGTGTCGGAATCTGATGACTCTTAGAGCCATCAGATTCTGACAAGTCGTGTATTTTAGAGGAACTACTAATAAATTAATTTTTTGCAGGTCTCGTTTTATTTCTTCATATTTTATTCTTCATATTTTATTATTTCACACATTCACTTCATATTTAAAATTAAAAAACAAATCAGTACTCGTCAAGGTGAGAATCATTCAGTCTTGGATAAGAGTATTTAGTTCAGTCATTCATTCATGATTTCCCAACATTATCTAAACCACTATCAATTATCTCTGGTTACTAGGACGCCATATTTGTTTACCAAAAAAGACAAGTTAACTGGGATAGACTGTATGTACCAACACTTGACTCCCTATATATATATTATTCAGCAACGATCACTCAAAGGGTTTGCTGGTAGAAAACTCAATTTTGAGTTAAGCTCGCCTTTGTACATTGTTTGTTATTATAATTATTATATAAATATTTCTGTGTACAATAAAGATTAAAAAAAAAAAAAAAAAAAAATAAGACTCTTGGAAAATGTACCAATGAAATAATTATGTATGTTGGTCTATTTTATAATGAAAGTGAGTGTCTCTTGTATTGTACATAAAGGATTTCACAATACGTATCTATTTTATGGGACCATCCAATTTGATCAGATAATAACATAAAACTATACATACGTACAAATACAAAGAAAGTCAAAGACATGTAGAACTGGCACAAGGCAAGTTTGAAGTCAGTTGCAAGCACAGCGTTTCGAATCGCAATAGAGGATACTTACAAGCTATTGTCTTCCCTTGGTGACCCCTTAAGTACAGTCCCACTCATAAGTGGATTTATATTTTGGGTTTAAACTGCTTCGTTAGCCTAGTGGTCCTGAGTGCGACTGCTGTGCTAGAGGTCATGGGTTCGATTCCCAGGTCGAGCAAATTGTTATTGGGGTTTTCTATGAAATTCCCAGTAGCAGCTCGGAGTTTGGAATTTGTGCCCGGTAAATGGCAATAGGCTCGCCCCCTATTACATGGGACCTAAACATACCGGCGAACTGTGGGTGTACATTAGTACGCCTCTGCCTAACCCTTCAGGGAATACAGGCGTGATGGTATGTTATGTTATTTTGGGTTTACACTGTCTTCAAGACTAGCGTTTCTTAACTTTTTCAGTCCACGGACCTCTAGGAAATCAAGCAAAGGAGGTAATAAAATAATAATAGATCTGGCCATTTATTTTAGTATCTACAACAAATGTGCCTTAAAGCATTTATTTATTTTTGTTTAAAGTTTTTAAATGGTCAATAGACGAGACTACGGAAACGGAGGTTAAGAAAGACTTATTACAACCCTCCTGCCAAGTGACAGCGGTTGTAATAATACCTACTTCAGTAGGTAGGTAGTCAGGTCGCAGTTAGCTTGGTTAAAAAGCCAATGTGTCAATTTTAAAAATCGATGATGTTTTGTATTTTCTCCGCGAATTCATCGACAATATATCAATGACATAAATCCGTCACTCGTGCGCCTGATTGTACTTTGCCGTGTATGGTGTGCTGTGGCCTGTGTGCAGCCTACGTAGGTACTTCCGATGAGCTGCGTATTCCTACGTATACTAGATATACATACGTAGGTAGGGCAGCGCTTATTGTTTAGACAACACGACGGGTTTTGCTCCCAAGAGGCTACTGAGAATGAACATAGAATTGACAAGACCCTGAAACTATGAGTACTTCTGAATTATTTCTGACACTAAGTTACTGTGTACAGAAGTACATAATAAGAAGAATATAGAGAGGAATAGGTCTTTTAAACCCTATCTCCTAACACAATACAAGTAATGTGTGACCATATTAGTAGCAAACTTTTTTTTTAAATAGGTAAGTACTACTACTACTAATTGTAATAAGTTACTTACTTAGTTACTTACTCATAATTAAAAAACATCTAATTTTGAATATATAAAAAAATCACGCTGCGGCTGCGCAGAACTCGAAGAAGTCGGTTAATTTACTTACTTACTTCAAATTTTGGCCCGTTGGATTCATAAATTATATCCGCGAGTTTTTTATATAAAATAACTATAAATACAAATGATAGACTAAGCTGAAGCGAAGAGGTTGAAGTAATAAGTAATAAAGCATTGATAGGTATCTGATAATAAAGAATATCAATACCTAAGTAATTATTTCTCCGATGTTGTGAATGCTCGCAGTGATAACCTTTTTGGAAGGTCTATTCTTAATTTTTTTTATTCTGAAATTGAGGATGGAAATAAGTGAGCTGCTCTGCTTACTTTATTATTAATTCGGGATCATGTCATGCAATCAGCATTGGCTCAATTTTTTTCTTAACTATCCCAAATCATAAAAGTTTTTGTAAGTTGTTAGAAAACTTTTTTACCTTAAAAAGTCAAATGGTTTGAATTGATGGAAAACACACTGGGAAGGCTGTGTTTGCTCTTAATTTTGCATTTTATGACGCTGGTATGTGACCACGACCTACCATTCTAACTTTTGTAAATACCTACATAACTTGCATGATTTGTCCTTGATCGCAATTCATTCAAGATAACTTGGTCGGTCAACATTTTAGTAGAGTGACTAATTTTCCAAACTAAGCAAAATTTAGAATTCTATAGATTCTATTCTCGGATTAACGTAAGGAGTGGTGGATATTTGCACAGTAAATCATAGTTTTCTGGGCTGATAAACGTGGTAAACTTATAGGCTTCACGCAGGCAGAATGCATTCCTTTGCCTCATGTGTCCATAATGTGTGCACGTTAGTATGCTGTGTTGCAAGCCTAATGCGTTCGCCATAAATTGTGCGTTTTCCGGACATGTCCTAGTTTTCGCTTGAGGCTTTTTGATGACATGCTGAGAGAATATAAAACACTTGGTTTTCACTTTTATGTGGAAAGTTAGTTATATACAATATAAAATATTACTACTAAATGAATTAAGTACGATGAACGAAGTCTTCAAGTAAATATTAATTTAGGGCAAACGAGAAACATAAGTATGGTCAACCTTATTTAGTATATTTTCTAGCACACAATTGTAATATTTCGTTGTGCCGTGGTGTTTTGTGAAGCCTTTTAGCACATTGTGCACAAACAAAAGTTGTACAATCTTCGTGCATGTCCAACTGCGAATTCTATTTATGAAATAGTGAGCGTCTATAAGTTTTAAAATGTATGTTATATTACGAAACTAGTAAGAGCACTGGCACTTATGCCAAACATTCTCGCCTTGTCCTACTCAAAAATTTACAACGTATAGTTTACAGAGCCGAGAAGACTGAAAAAATAAGATGAGAAAAGCCTTCACTACCTATTTTGTTATAGATGAAACATATTTAAAAAAGGAATTCAGTTTTGTTATACCGCATTACTGGTTGAAAAACATAGTAACGGAAACTTTTTTCTGAACAGGCTAATCGCATTGATTTCTTACTTTTCACTAGATATAGATCAGACACCATCGGTAAATAAAATTATCAAAGCTGCTGCTCTCCTAGCTACACAATAATAAATTAATAATAGCATCAAACAAGTATTCGTGATTTGCAAAATCTCGTAACGACCTCCCGCATATTTGCTCCAAGCATAATAATAGTTACATAGGTATATTACAGGAGGCATCTTACGTCATCAGATACTTGTATAATAATCTATGGTATTCATCACAAAGAGTATAATAAATGAGTGTATCTACATTTTGGGTCAAGGGGCGTCAGGTCATTGTCGTCAAAACCAATTTAAAATGCGTTTACTTAAACACCTTTTAATACCACTTAATTGTTAATGGATTATTACCTATATCCTGTTTCAAAACTTAGAATTGAATAACATTACATTTGAGGATGACATCACTCGTAGTAATTACGGAACGAGCTCAAGCAAAAAGTTCAAAGTTTTTTGAGGTCATGATTCTATTAGTTCGCTAAAATTTTTATTCATGGTATATCATTATTATTGAGTATAAACAAATAATCTTTACTTACTACAGTAATAAGTATTTAGATTTTAAAGTCCTTTCTATGTAGCAGAAGGAAGTCGACTGACGCATATATTTTTTTTAAACTAGGTAGGTATATGATGGCTTTGATCGAGGTATGTATTGCAAGTACATATTGCAACTATTGGATTTCAAATGTTCGCAAAACAACTACTTACTTACCTAATTATTAGAGTATAATCTGCTGAAATCACAAATATAATACTTAAACAATACAATAACACAATTATTTCATTAAAGATCGATGCGTGTTTCTTACTATATAATAGTTAAATTGCTCCTAACACGGCATATCTAATATCAAGTATTTATAACGGGATTTATCTTTTAATCTCAAAAATACATTTAATAGTGTTAGCGTGCGTGCGTCCCATTCAGGAGTTGTTAACACATCAGATCATCAACGTATTGGAGAAATCCGTTAGAATCGTCCAACGTCTATCACGAGCCGCGACACCAAGAGCGCTTTCTCTATCAAACTGTTAAGCACGACAGATCACATCCGAATTACTTAGGACTAATCATTGGAAATATTGGAACGTCTTCACTTGACAACGCCTATGCAAGGAATGTGAGAAATCCATTGGGTAATAAATAAAGTTTATTGATCTATTCATGTTTAAGCTTTTACAGTTGAATTGTTATTTTATCTAACAGCGATTGTGATATGGATAATATAATATATTGATTGAAAAGTATGGATATAATAACCAGGAGGCTCACAAAAGAAAGTGCAATTTCTCAAAAAGAAATAACGCCGAATTACTAAACAAGATGTGGTTGTTTTGGTGGTAATTGTTGGAACGTACATTGCCATCTATTGGAGAAGTTGTGCAATCACGCACCGTCCTGAATACCGCACCGAGCGGTGCAAATGCAAGTGGCATGACGGCAGCAAGCAGCCAATGGGAGAGCGGCGACCAACTTCATATCGTCATCGTTCGAACCGAACAACCACCTTCACACCATTCTTCAGATTCTTCTACACAATTCGTTGCTTATTCGTTAAAACGTATATATATTCGTTCATATTTTATAAAACCGTTAACAATTTGTAATACATCGTTGAATAAATGTTCAAAACGTTAAAATAAAAGCATTCATTGAATATCCACCTAAACATTGGACCTTCGAGCCGGACGTATTCGATACATCGAGGAGGCGCTTCCTACTGGAACCCAGGCGTAACGTACAATTATCCAGAAGAGGCGGAGCACGTCTACAACTACCAGACGTTTGAGGACTGAGGAGCACAAGCCAGCAACGGTCAGGTTATCCCTCACCTTTCCTCCCCTTCGCCCTATTCGCGTTGTGTTAATATCGTACCTACTGTGCGTTCCAGAAGTTCGACCATCTGATTCCCGTTTTGTTGCCGTAACTTCGCGCGCGAGTGCTGTTGCCCGGCCCGCCGCCGCGCCGCAGCCGTGCCGACCATTTTTACGACTGTAAGTACCTTGTCCTTCACAAGCCGCCATAATGAGTGACGACGAATGTAAATCCGATTATTCTGACGTAAATATTAACGATCTCAAAAAACAGCGAGGTGCAATCAAAGGTAGATTAACGATCTTTGTTAATTTCATCAATAAATTAGATAAATCATGTTTAGATTCAGTTATTATAACCCAAGTTCGAATGCGCATGCAAGCGGCGTCCATATTCTTTTCTGATTTCAATAATATTCAAACTAAGATCGAAAACAATGTTGATGAAAAAGAATTGTTGGTTCAGTTAGAATATAGGGAATCGTTTGAGAGTCAATATTATTCAATTATAGCATCAGCAAAGTGCATGATTAATGATGATGAACACAGTGAGTCGAGTAATTCTAAGTGCACTGCGGGTAAACCTATAAATGTTAAGTTGCCTCAAATAAAGCTTCCTGCCTTTGACGGTTCCTACGATCAGTGGTTGGAGTTTAGAAACTCGTATATAACAATGATACATGAACGCCAAGACTTAGACGCTATACAGAAATTTCATTATTTAAAATCGGCACTCAGTGGTACTGCGTTACATGTTATAAGTGCGTTGGAATTTACAGCCCCTAATTACAGTCACGCATGGGAGTTACTTGAAAATAGGTTTCACAATAATCGTTTATTGGTACATAACCACGTGAAATCCCTGTTCACTACCCCATCACTAAATAAAGAATCTGCAACGCAAATCCGAAAATTAATTGACACCGTTTTACGTAACTTACGTGCACTTAGTTCTTTGAAAGAGCCCACCGAGTCATGGGACACATTAATAATTTATTTACTAGTTACGAAACTCGACTCGTCGACTGAGCGCGAGTGGGAAAGTCATAAGGGCACTTTGATTTCGGATTCGCGTAAAGATTACAATGCGTTAAAATTAGAAGATTTACTTACGTTTTTACGAAATAGGGCAGACATGTTAGACATGATCAAATCCAGTAGCAGCAAAAATAATAATAATTACAATTCACAGTCTCATTCTAAAGGTGATTCAAGGTCATCAAACGATTATAAAAGAAATTCCAACGCTCAACATACGAATAGCTATATTTCAAATACAAATAAGGGCAAGAGTACATTAGATGATCAAAATAAGCGTAATTTTAATTTTACATGCCCATTGTGTACCGGTAACCATCGTTTATATTCGTGTGCAAGTTTTTTAAACATGCCAATAAACGAAAGGTCAAAAATAGTTACATCAAAAGGTATCTGTTCTAATTGTATACGTACAGATAGTCATACAATTAAAGATTGTACGTTCGGACCCTGTAAGTTGTGTCAACAAAAACACAACACGTTATTGCACACTGATAACGTAAACTCAAATACAACGCTAAGATCGACAGTTAATAATAATACGTTGCCGCAGTCATCTGTTTCGCATAGCGTTAGCGAATCAGCTGACTGCAAGGTTATTGACTCGCGGCGCGGTGCGTTCACCGTTAATGCGAATGCGTTACAAACAGTTTTGTTGTCTACCGCGTTGATTGAGGTAGCCGATTCTGATAATAATTATCACACAGTTCGTGCTCTTCTTGATAATGGCAGTCAAAACTGTTTCGTTACCGAAAACTTATGTAAACGTTTAAATGCGTCTATTATACAGTCCACTATAAATATATGTGGTGTGGGAGAAGCACACACACAGTGTAATCATGCATGTAAAATCAGTATGCGTTCAAAATTATATGATTTTCATACAGACTTGCATTGTTTCGTTTTACCTAGCATCACTTCTTATTTACCGTCTATAAACGTTAATCGTAATTCGATATGTATACCTAATCACGTTCAGCTTGCTGACCCGTCGTTTAATGTACCGTCTAAAATAGATATACTAATAGGGGCCGATGTGTTCTGGTCGTTAATACATGAACATAAAATCATAAGGCTCAAGTCAGGCCCGTGCCTACAGGGTACAAGTCTAGGATGGATCATATCCGGTCCAGTATATAATAAACGTTCACACATAAATACGGTTCAGTGCAATTTTTCTCAGGTTGATTCTCAATTACGTAAATTTTGGGAAATTGAGGAAATAAATATTCCGCGTGTGTTGTCTGAAGAAGAGCGTTTATGCGAGAAGCTCTTCATCGAGACGACACAACGTGATAATCATGGCAGATTTCATGTCAAAATGCCTTTAAAACAGTCTCCCGACGTTTTAGGAGATTCATATAATTCTGCAAAAAATCGTTTTTATTCGTTAGAACGCAAATTAGAGCGTTTACCTCAATACAAACAAATGTATTGCAACTTTATGCAAGAATACGAACAATTAGGTCATATGTCTTTGTTGTCAGATATGCAAACGTTACCTAAGCCGTGTTATTTTATGCCTCATCATGGGGTATATCGAGAAAATAGTCTCACGACTAAATTACGCGTAGTTTTTGACGGTAGTGCGACTACCACTAGCAATAAATCGTTGAATGACCTTCAATACGTAGGGCCCGCCATTCAAAATGACATATTCTCGATTCTACTGCGCTTTAGACAATATCAATACGTAGCCTGCGCAGATGTCGAAAAAATGTACCGACAGGTACTCATTCAAGCGGACCAACGTAATTTACAACTTATTTTATGGCGTAATAATAGTAGTGAGCCACTTCAAGTATATCGTTTGAATACTGTCACATATGGTACCACCTCCGCACCTTACCTGAGTATTCGATGTCTAAAACAGTTGGCCCAGGAATGTGACGATGACGTCATCGCGAGCGTCATTAATGATGATTTTTACGTAGACGATCTTATAACGGGCCATGACGAGTTAAACGTTTTATTAGATATTTGTAGCAAAACATCTAAGGTATTGCAGAGTGGGTGTTTCCCCTTACGAAAGTGGACCTTTAATCATGATGTGACACCAGAGACATGTAAGGACTTAAGCATAGGCGAACATTGTCAATCCAAAACATTAGGCATAGGATGGTCTAATAAAAATGATACGCTGTATTTTACTACTAACTTAGAGTCGCACAAAAATGACACATTAATTACAAAACGTTTAATTATGTCTATTATTTCACAAATCTATGATCCTTTGGGCTTAGTAGCACCGGCTATTACTACGGCTAAGATATTGCTGCAACAATTATGGTTAAGCAAATTAGATTGGGATGACGAGGTTCCAGTTAATATAGCTAATGACTGGCATAAATTCATGAATAGCGTAAAGTACTTACCTGAAATAAGCATACCTCGTTGTGTTGTAGTCAATTGTCAACATAAGGAACTTCACATTTTTTCCGATGCATCCCAGGTTGCTTACGGTGCATGTGCGTATGTGCGTTCATTTGATAACACAAATTCTAATATTACTACTCGGCTGTTATGTGCCAAAGGTAAAGTGGCACCTATTAAAACTGTCAGCATACCACGCCTTGAATTATGTGGAGCCTTAATTGGAGCACAGTTGTATCAAAAGGTAATAAAATCACTTCGTCTCACATTTGAGAAGGTATACTTTTGGACTGACTCCACCATAGTCCAAGGCTGGCTTCGGATGTCGCCACATCAATTAAAAACATTTGTGCAAAACAGGGTTGTGCAGATCAATGAGCTGACGGGTAACACTATATGGCGTCATGTTAAGGGTAAAGAAAACCCGGCTGATTTATTGTCTAGAGGCGTCTATTTCAATTCGTTCAAGGAAGATAATATTGATCTGTGGTGGTACGGGCCTAGGTTTTTATGTGAGCCTACATCAAGTTGGTCTACACCTATAATTCCTGATCATAGTATACAATTGCCAGATGTAAAACCTCAAACCATAAATCTAATTACTACAGATTCCAACAGTGTTATTAATTTTGATAGGTTTTCATGTTATAATCGTCTTCAACGAACCTGTGCATATGTGATGCGTTTTTTGCATAATGCACGTGCGTCCCGTAGCGGGCAACCACGTAGATCCGGTGTATTGACAGTGGATGAGATAGCTAGCTCGTTGCAAGTTATAATTCGTTTAGTTCAGCAACAATCGTTTCATAATGAATATAATAATCTTATACGGAACTTACCTGTTAAATATAAGTACGAAAAACGTTTTAATAAAATATCTGGTTTAAATATATTTTTAGATACAGATAATATTATCCGCGTAGGCGGCCGGTTATGCAATTCGCAATTTAATTACAATAAAAAACATCCAGTATTGTTGTGCCATAAGCATCGGTTCACAGTACTGTTATGTACATATGAGCATAAGAGGTTACTTCATGCTGGACCTCAACTTCTGGTATCTACCATGCGTGATACTTGGTGGGTGCTAGGAGCGCGAAATTTGGCAAAATATGTAGTGCATAAGTGTGTCACCTGCACACGTCTTAAGGGGAAGACGCTAACTCCACTTATGGGCAGCTTGCCATCAGAGCGTTTAGAACCTACATATCCTTTTATGAAGTGTGGGGTTGACTACGCTGGTCCTGTACTTATTTTAAACCGGAAAGGCAGAGGGTCACGCTTAATTAAAGCATACATTTGTTTATTTATATGTTTTACCACTAGAGCGGTGCATTTAGAATTGGTGAGCACATTGTCTACACAAGATTACATATTGGCTCTTAAAAGATTTATATCGCGACGTGGTAAACCTTATCAGATTTTTTCCGATAACGGGAAAAATTTCGTAGGCGCTGAAAAGGAACTTTCAGCTGTATTTGACAATACCAAAGATATTTTAGAATTTGCTAGTAATAATAATATTAAATTTCATTTTATTCCGCCTTACGCGCCTCATTTTGGTGGTTTGTGGGAGGCGGGTATAAAGTCGTGTAAACATCATTTACGACGCGTTGTAGGCGATGCAAAATTAACGTTCGAGGAGTTCAGTACGATATTGACACAGATCGAAGCCGTCCTGAACTCCCGACCCATGTCACCTCTGTCCACAGACCCCAACGACTTCCTTCCTCTGACACCAGCTCATTTCCTCATTGGCCGGCTGTTGACTGCGCATGCTAGCGAGGACCTGACCCAGGCGACACCAACACGTCTCGGGCGCTACGAGCGGCTGGAGCAGCTACGGCAGCATTTTTGGGAGCGCTGGTCAAAGGAGTACGTGTCGGAGTTACAGCGTCGGACCAAATGGGTTGCCAATAAAGACGACATCGCGTGCAATAGCTTGGTATTGATTAAGGAAGATAACCTACCACCGTTAAAGTGGAGAATGGGCAGAGTTATTCGCGTGTTTGCAGGAACCGATGGCATCTCGAGGGTAGCTGAAATCCGCACTGCATCGGGCGTCATCCGACGAGCCTGTTCCAAGATCTGCCCGCTTCCTGTCGATACCGAGTAATAATTGGAAGAGGGTTCTTCCAAGGCGGCCGG
The DNA here is from genome assembly GCA_947256265.1 of Acronicta leporina. Taxonomy (NCBI): domain Eukaryota; kingdom Metazoa; phylum Arthropoda; class Insecta; order Lepidoptera; family Noctuidae; genus Acronicta; species Acronicta leporina. The sequence goes on from OX366521.1 coordinate 3,274,683, forward strand.
TATGTTGGAACGTACATTGCCATCTATTGGAGAAGTTGTGCAATCACGCACCGTCCTGAATACCGCACCGAGCGGTGCAAATGCAAGTGGCATGACGGCAGCAAGCAGCCAATGGGAGAGCGGCGACCAACTTCATATCGTCATCGTTCGAACCGAACAACCACCTTCACACCATTCTTCAGATTCTTCTACACAATTCGTTGCTTATTCGTTAAAACGTATATATATTCGTTCATATTTTATAAAACCGTTAACAATTTGTAATACATCGTTGAATAAATGTTCAAAACGTTAAAATAAAAGCATTCATTGAATATCCACCTAAACAGTAATAGATTCATGGCCAACATTGTGTTTGTCAAAGATGTCTCACAATGAACAGTGTAATTATTCATCTGCAGCATGAATGTATAGTACCTAGGCACCTAAGACCTATGATTAGGTATGAAACCTTCAAATCATTTTGTTTAGCATTGAAATGATTCCGTAATTGAAATAAACTGTTGTAGACTGCGAGTCCATTTATACACAGCCAAGAAGCTTAAGAAAATAACACATTCGTTTTGGATTGGTCGTTTGTTTGGACTAATTCCAAGTTAATAGTTGTATTCTATTGAAAAAAAGAGGGGTCAAATCTCGGATTACAAAAAAACATCCGATTTTGCCGCAAGTTAGTGCAACTTAGGCTTAAGTTCAGTAAACCGTGAACTTTATTATTACACTTATTGACGTCACAGGTTTCATTAGACTGGTCTTTTACACAGCATTCTGCAACCGCACGACTAGGTCTAAAGTAAACGTGAATGAATTGAAAAACGTGACCTTACGTCAGCGTGCCTAGTCTATGGCAGTCGCTGACTCAGTGAGAAATATTATTTTTAAAAAACTTATCTGCGTTCCCAGAAATCGTGAGCTTTGCACTATTTGTACACGAGATTTCATCAAGTGTCGGCTATTACAGTGATTTGTTTTTAATAATTTCTTTACTTTTTACTTCTAAATAGGTTGGATTATTTTTAAAGTTGGTAAGTAGGTAGGTACTTTATTAATTATTTTTTCCAAGTGAATCGAAGGCACAAGACTCTTATGATTATGAAAATAATTCAAATATATTCAAGAAATAATGAAGAGTAGGTAACCTCATATCCAAGACTGTAGGATTTATATCTACCTAGTAAGTCTTTTACTTTGTAGCATTTCTAGTATTTTTCATAATTCTGTCGGGCAGAAAAATTCGTTGGCAATTAACGAATAAGTAGGTAGATCGCTATTTCAGGTTTAATCAAATGTTGCATAATTGTAAGTGAATGCGGGTCGGTCGATAAAATGATTTATGCATTGAAACCGCTTATAAATAACTTTGAAATCGGTAATATGACGACATCAAGGAATCTTTCACACTCGAAAATATTATATTAAAATTCATGTCAAATTCATAATCTCGGTTTCAAGGTCAACAACCTCACTCGCGGGGTCAGAGGTCCATCCAGTAAAAGTTGTCCTACGGAAATATAGAATAATATACTTACGTACTTCTGCGTATGCTTGTGTTCAATTTAATTTATCGAATAAGGATCAATTTAAATGAAAGAAGTAGGTAAAACCGGAAATTATTCAATTGTTTCCCGCGCATCATGTGGACGTCCTAGAAATCGAGACGTGTCCGATAAAAAGAGGACGAATGGTTACACTATTAATTACGGTAGAAATAAGTTATTCCGTAAATTTACTTAAACTATCATGCCTATAAAATTAATTTGTCGCAAAAAAGGTACCCAAGTACTTATAATATAGTTCTGTATTATAGTCCTGTATTGATGAACAACGATTGTACCTACATCATTATAAGACTGGTAGATTTGCAAAAATTAAATTATGCAGGGTAGGTATATAAACAAACGGGAGTTTTTAAGAAATAGGTACGCAGTTCAGAAGGCTATAACGCGAAATCAACGTCACCCAGACACGTACACCTTAGAAGTTGACTTACAGGTAAATAAGCGACGAGACACCCGAGTTCCTTGAAAACCTCCGTCAACTTTCACTAAACTTCATAACACAATTGTTGAACACAACTGTCACAATATTATTCACTTATAGATAACAGAAAAACACTAATAAAACGGTTATTTTCACACATATTATTTTGATTACACAGTAAAGTTTTTAAGTGATTGATACCTGGCCGCGGCCACCACAACGTTGTCGGCGACGAATGAAATGACTGGAGCCGGACGGAGCTGGCTCTTGCGCGAACGCAACACCGCATTCCACGAGTGCTAATCGAGTCTATACCTTTCTCGCTCACACTATCACGTAAGAGATTTGCACGACAAAGACACCAACAATAGCCAATACATCCAACTAGTATAGGTAGGTAGCCCCGTTATTCATACACAGGTAAGCGCGGTATTATTAAAATATTAATTGTGGTGATTACTGCTTTGACTATCTATCCCTGGACAAGTGACGCGCTTAATTCTATGAACAAAAAAGTCTGTCACTTTTGGTGCGGGGGGAGGAAACACTACATAGACATTGCTGCACACATACTCAAAATCATTTTGTATCGCCACGAACTCACACGTATTAAATTCTTCACCACTAACACAATTTACGCACACATAGAGGTCAAATACGTCAACATACAAGAATTGACGACAATACGAACGTATAATACAATAAAAATAATTAGGAAGCTACTATGTCGATATTTTATATCGATAGATTATTTTAGGAAGAATAGAGAAAAACGTAACAACATTACAAATTATTTTTATATGTAATTATTTATTTGCAAAATTAAAATCATCCATACACACCTTTTTAATATCTTGCGTCATAATTATTTTCAATGCAATGCTCTCATTGCATGCTAATGAAATACAAAACAAAGTAACTGTTTAGGTATAGATAAATAGGTGTAACATACTATGTAGTTGGAAAATAAACGCACGGGTGAGAGAAATCGCAAACTTTTCGAAATACATATTCTATAGCCTATGTTAATCTTGAATAATGTAGCATTCAAAAGGTGAAATAATTTTCGTAATCTGCCTAGTAGTTTTTGAGTTTATTTGTTACATACATTGATACATACAAATCTTTCCTCTTTATAATATTAGTATAGATAGAGCGGATATTGGGGACGTTATGTTACAAATACTTTGATACCAATTAGTTTGATTCTTTCATTTTGATTTTTTCTTTTCTTTGCCAGGCTGATATATTAGGAATAACACTAGACAGAGCATTTTGTTTCCCACGAGATATAAGTAGGAGTAAATACGATTTTGTTCATTATGTCGCGCGTTAATATGAACAGAAGCGCTACGCTAGAGGTCCTGGGTTCGATTCCCCGGTCGAGCAATGTGTTATTGGAGTTTTTCTATAAAATTAAGGGTTGATGCCCGATTAATGGCAATAGGCTCGCCCCCTAAGTACGCATCTGTCTAACCCTTCGGGGAATAAAGACGTGATGGTATGTCGTGTTCCGTACTCTCGTTATTTCTTTGAGCCGGATATCGAAAAAAGAAAATAATGTACTGTATTCTATTATCTGTGACTGTACTATGTTGTGTTCCTTCCTTGTGCTGCAAGATCGCCAGAGCTCCGCGAGGAAGCGTTATGTTGGCAGTGGGGGTGCCGGTGTTGTGGGTTGTCTACCGGGTGTGAAAAGATTTTTACAGGTTCGGCAATGGGCGAGTGATACCCCAGGTGTCGCAAGCGTTCATATAATAGGGTACATTAACACTATATATACACTTACCATCAGGCGGGACATGTGCTGGTTTTCCACCTAAGCGGTAAAAGAAACCCCAGACCTTCTAACCATACCGTATCTTAGAAATCATTTTCAATGATTTTTGAAATACGATTTAAATATGTTAATTTATAAATTCTTTTGTCAACAAATTTATCCGCAACGGCTTAAGCTATTATTTATCAATCACACCTAAATCATTTTAAATGAAGGTCTTTTGTAGATCTGATAAAGTAATAAATAAAATATCTAACACTGGATATCAAAAATAATCAATAATCTTAGTTACGTCATTTCCAAAAATGTTATTTTATTAAAATATAGTGATATCATAAATTCATGATATTCATCTTTAGTGATCTTTAGCAATTATTATAATTTGGTCTTACATTGAACACGAAAATAATATCGATATCGATTCGAAATCGTAAACAAACACTATCACATCATTAATTAAAATGACAAAACAAAAGAGGGACATAGTCTCGCTACACTTTTTAAAATTCGAGCTTTATGCATTATGTCATAATATATATAAGGCCTATAATTGCCAAAAAACGGTAATTCTGCATTAAGACCTATAATTGGAAATCAGAAATGGTGACATCCTATTGGATGATATATAATTGAAATCAAAAAATGACATTTTGATGGATATTTCAAATTTAAATCTTACGTGTATTAGTAGAAGGCTGATATTGTTAGTAAAAAAAATTTGCTAGTCTCGTGGGGAGTGCGGATAGTCTCGTGGGGAGTGCGGGTAGTCTCGTGGGGAGTGCATGCTTGAACTAAACGATTATTTTATACTCGATTATTGAATCGGTAACGTCCTCGATCTTTATTAATAATTTGTATTATGTGATTTAAATAGAAATAAATGAACTTTAATACTTACATACGGAAAATAACTCCATCTTTATCTAAATAAGATATTAGATATTTTTTTGCATACATTAACTGCACGTATATCGGTATTTACACGGAGCATTTATGATGACCTTACTGAGCGGAAACGATTCTGTTAATGAAAAATCGATTTCGGAAACAGTTTTGATAAACGCGTTAGATTTTTTAATCCACTACCTTGACAGAGGGGAAGGATCATGAGAGGCGGGTCCTTATAGATAGATAGTCAAAGGATTACTGTCATTAGAGAAATTATATGAATTATCAAATTCAGATTAAATTAATAGGTTTGAGAACACGCTTTGCATATATAGTCGTTAATCCAACTGAGGTGTGACTGTAATATCTACCTACCCACTTTATCGTGAAACAACGCAAGTAGAGCGGAATCGCACATTTTTTTGGCAAACGTAGTTGGACGTAAAATTATAAAACATAGGTACCTAACCACCTAATATTAAGAAATTGTGAATGTTTGCTCATAAAAGTGAAAGCATACAAAACGTATATTTATCATGAAATCACAAAAAGAAATATCTCGTAGGTATTATATTACTTAACTGCTTTAATTACGTTAATAAAATGATTAATTTGATGTTTTTTACTATTTCATCGACTTTTATTGACAATTTACATAGATATCATATTTTGTATCAACATTTTAAACATCTAAACATCTAAAGTTATAGGTACTCGCAAACAAATGTCAAAGAAATAATTGTTTTAAATACCTATTGGGGTAATAGGTATTTAAAACAATTATTTCTTTGACATTTGTTTGCGAGTACCTATAACTAGTGCGAGATAGTTTATTTATAATTGCATCAAGTTTTAAATATAAAAGGTATCTTCCAGTACCTAAGTATTTACCAGTCAGATTAAAAAATATCGTACCCATAGCTTTACGACAAGCTTTAACTTTTTCACTAGATATAAGAGTTAGTTGCTTTTCTTACCAGAAGATCATAATAATTACTAATAAACTAGGTAGTTAACTACCAAAACAACATAAAAGAATTTAAGTTTTCACTTGACATAAAACGCCTATGAGAACTATACGAGCTATAAAACAACTTAAGGCCAAATTGCTACCTTTATTGTAGCTTTGTGAAGATTTTGTTCATAAGACAGTAGATAATAATTACCTATGGTTATTAAACCGCCTCATAAGTCTAGTGGTTTCAAGCTCGACTGCTACGCTAAAGGTCCGGGGTTCGATTTCCAAATTGTGGGTTACGTAACGTAGTTGAACAGCATTCGAACACCTATGATAGTCGTTAATCGTTTCAAGCTCAAAAGGCTTGTCAACTCGATCATTCTCATATCGGTAAATTGAGGCCTGCGGGCGGCCGATTTAGGGTCGGTCGGTCGATCAGACAGTGGCTCCAGTAGGTGGCGCGCGGGTACGGCGCACGCACGCTTTCCACAACGAATCTTCGCCTTCTGAAGGGGTCAGTTTTTAGTCAGTACGAGGTCCGCCACCTCGTTTGTGTTTTTATTTTTCATATTCATTTATTTGCATTCCACAATGAATATGAATATGAATACGAAACGTATTTCATTAGCAAAATGAATGAAACGGAACGCACATGCTCGTAAACTACTGAACGAACATCGCCAGCGATCGCAAAAATTTTAAAAAAGCTGTCTGTACATTGAAGATATTAAAAAATAAGTGGGTCAGGGCAGTGGGTATAAACGTCTACGAATCCAAAAACTTAGTTTTTAAAGATCTTGTCTGTTTGTTACGGGTTGGACCAAAAACTACTAAATATATTTTAATTTTGTTATCACTGTTAGAAACTGTGTGACTCTTATGTTAAAACTGGCGAACTTTATAAGTCAATTAATTAAACGGATCCTGAGATACAGCTTTTCCTATCTGATGTATAGAGAGGTATACAAAGAGATTATCACTGTTGGTTTTTGATTAAATTATTTTTGGGATCCATTGCTAATCCTATTATAGCTTCACGTGAGCGAAGCCGCGGGCAAAAGCTAGTAAATTAATAATGAAACTGCACGCAGTTGAAAGTGTCGCGCGATATGTCCGACAAAATTAGAAACTAAGACAAATACTTACTAGAAAAACATGAATCGGAAGTAATAAAAACAATTATTTAACCCCTGACGAAGAAGCAATAAATTCGAAAATTGATTTTATTTTTTAAATAAAATACGACAATTCAGTGAGTTTTTCCTTTCTGCCATAAAATACGACCGACTATGACATACAACAGCTCAGATTTTTACGATGACAACAACACCGACTGCTGTCACTTACTATGACACTGAGTCACTGACACTATGACTGTCAGAGTGTCCGTGTAAAAACAATTAGTACAAGTTGGATTTGTTGATGCCAAACAATTTACTTTGTAAGTAAACTACAAATACATCAATAAAATGCCAAAAGTCCGTCGTAGTCGTAAATCGCCCCCGGAAGGATGGGAGCTGATTGAACCTACATTGGAGGAATTGGAACAAAAAATGCGAGAAGGTACGTAACTAACCTAGCTTTACAATTTATTGGTTCTTACTCTAAAGTAACTATCCTCCATTTTTAAAGGTTTCAGTATTATCTTCCCCTAATCTTGTACATTTACCCATCCTTACCATTCACATACTGAAGCTTAAATCATTATTTTGTAGCCGAAACTGAACCACACGAAGGGAAACGCAAACAAGAGTCTCTATGGCCGATATTCAAAATACACCATCAGAAATCACGCTACATTTACGACCTATTCTACAGACGTAAAGCAATCAGCAGAGAGTTATACCAATATTGTTTGGATGAAAAAATTGCTGATGCAAATCTTATAGCCAAGTGGAAAAAAACAGGTTATGAAAACTTGTGTTGTTTGCGCTGTATTCAGACCAGAGACACTAACTTTGCGACCAACTGTATCTGTAGGGTCCCTAAGAGCAAGCTAGAAGAAGGCAGAATAGTGGAATGTGTTCATTGTGGCTGCAGAGGTTGCTCTGGATAAAAGTAATTCTTGTTATTACAATTAATTTTAGTACATATCTTATTACCTTAAAATTCAAAGATAACATGCAAAACTGGATTTAGAATACTTGGTCATTCAATATGAAAATAAATAATTGTGTTACAAAGTGAATTAGACGATATTCATCGGACTCAATTGAAATTATTCACATTATATTACAGACTTGATGTTAGATGCATCTGGAAAAATCATACAGACTAATAATCACAATTTGATGCAAATAAACTATTTTCTACTATTTGGTATTTTATTACTCCCAAGCAAACATGATTACAGACATGATCTTTAAGCAGACATGCCTAATGTCATTGAAATAGCTACATATTACTCGAAATTTGCTTGACCATTTACACAACAATGTGAAATTATTTATTATCAGACACCATATCAGTAATACTCGAGATATTATTGAAATCTAAACATTTTAGTTCACAATAAGGATATCATATAGAAGAATTTACTTAGATCACAGACATAATAAAGTCAATCTACTGAGATGTCCTGTACAATTTTTTAAATGAATGAAACAACTATTTTGTTCATAGATTTTATTAAATTAACAAACTTACAAATGAGAAGAGATCAAATTGAAAGTTAATCATTACACTTCAGTCTTCATGTTAACAATTAATATAAATTTTAAACAACAATTTTATTATTGGGTATAGGTAAATTAAGTGTTTATTTATATATTATATAGAATTAATCGTAATAACAAATACCCTGATAACTTAATAATTTTACTGAGTCATGAAAAACAGAGTAAACAGAAAACAGATAAATTAACAAAACAAAAACAACCTCTTTCCTCACACTCATTCAGGAATAAACAAAAATCAATTTCTTTCATGTAGAAAGATGATTTAAAATGAATTAATGAGACATTTACATATTTGGAAAACTAATCATAAATTTTAATATTCAAAATAATAATAATAGTTCTAGTTACCTATTTAATGTTATTTATTAAATAAGGCACTTTTTCTTAATCATACTTAACAATACTTTGTACTGTTTTGGAGCTTTGGATATGAGAAGTATCAATTCTCTGTTGGTGATTAGTGGGATTGCTAGTAAACTGCATAATTGCCTTAGATATTATTCTTATTACAATTATTTATTGTAAGTTTATGTACACTATAAGGAAAACTTAACAGATAAGTTAATATCACCAGTTATGTTACTTTTGTAATTAACTATATAACTGAGCTAAATCAAATAATATTTATAAGTTTACAATTTAAACAAACCACCAGTATTCCCACATATATTTTAATTATATTTGATTAATATAGATATTTAAGTAATTAAGATCAGACCATAACAGTCCTATGTTCCAACTCTTTGGAGAGTTCCACTATCAAATCCTTATAAATGATTGGATTCATATTCTTGCCCAGCAAGTAGAGTATGAACCAGTCACCATAACCAAAACGCTTTACAATACGTGATATCAGGCTCTTCTTCACATATCGCAGATGACCAGCAATCATTAACGAGCGGAGGGGGCGAAGAGAGAGGACTAAAATACGAAATAAGACAGATAGTGTGGATACAAAGGCTAAAATTATAAGCCAAAACCAAAGAATTACGAAAATTTTCTCATTGACGATGTTTAAAGGCAGAACACATAGGCGGTCTTTGATTTGAAGGGAGCCTGAAGGTCCATAGCTACGCAGCCAGCATTTGGTGAGTTTGGGGAAAAACTGGTCCATGGGGTTGACAGCAGCGAAGTCGATCATATCGGCTGGCACGCGCGGCGTATGCGTGAACGCTGCAACTGCTGCACCATAGTTACGGAATGCGCCACCCAGAAATATGTCCAAAAGGAATATTTGACCAACCTAAAACCAATTGAGTGAAATAACACATAACACTAAAAAAATATTGTATGCTTAAGCAAAAAAAAAATGCAAACTGAAACTTAGCCATTTTCAAAAAAAGCACTGTAACTATTGGATTTTATTACTAGGCCTATGTCCTCTGAGTTCAAATATGTTGTCAGACATGATGGTTTCTTCTTTTTATCAAGAATCATGAAAATATATTTTATAGAAGTGGGTATATTGCAACTAATTATAACAATTGTACTCACCACATTGAGAAGGTTGAGTATCTCACAGAAGGCATAGCGCAGCGCATACATGTTATGTGTATGTATGTTTGTGTAGCTCAGGTACGACACCAGCTCCCCACGACGGAACTCAGACCAATCCTTAGTGACCACAGGACTACCTGGAATATTCATATTGTAATATTACTCTAAAGTCCAATGAACACCAATCATAAAACTTGTAATACCTACTATAATTTTTACTCCATAATTATTATTACATAATTATGTACACAATTCTAAAAAATGAAATATGAAGGAAAAATGATTTAATCTATACTAATATTATAAAGCTGAAGAGTTTGTTTGTTTGCTTGAATGCACTGATCTCAGGAACTACTGGTCTTATTTGAAAAATCTTTCAGTGTTAGATAGCCCATTTATTGAGGAAGGCTATATGCTATACACTAAGACCAAGTAAATATTCCAGGGGGACGAAGTTGTGGATTTAATATTTATGATAGCTAGTTTAATATATTATGATGTCATAGTGAGTATGATAGAGATCTCTATCTTTGTTGCTTGATTGCTTCTAGGATATCTTTTATAACACTGCAGATACTTGGATCAGTATCTTAGAGGTTTAACTACACTTTTAGTAAATCCTAATAAAATTAGGTAAACAACTTAAATATTATTATTTAAAATAAAAGTTAAAAATAAGGCAGTTTGATAAAAAAAAACCATAGCTGCAGAGCATATATTTGCTTTTAAATTGCCCAAATTTACTTGACTATGTACATTGTCACTGTTAGGTTAATCATAACAGTAACAATATATTTAAAGTAAAATCAAACATACTCAAATCTGCTGCCAAGGCTTTGAGTCTTCCACCCTCCCAGATCTTCCACAGGTACCGCGGGGTGTAGAACATGACAGATTGCCCAAGCAACACAAAACACACCCACTGGTAGTAAGTGTGCTTGATCTGCTCATCATTCTCAGCCTTGTTGGGTCCAACTCCTGGGTATGCCATGTGCATACCTTCTACACCTGCAGGGAAAGAATATCATCATGTTGAACAGTTCTCATTAGATTGATGTAATCATAAAATTTGATGATACCTATGTATGATTAAAAAAAATATATATTTTTGATTGGCTTTCGTTCGAACGCCACTTTGCCTGATGCAACACCTAGAACTATACTTAAAATAAAAAACTATGAAATCAAATTAAATTATTATACTATGGTTTTCTGAAGTGTCTATCAAATTTAAAGTTCAAGTAGGTTCTAGCTGAGCCAGCCCACTACTGTGTTAGGGCTAAAAGGCCTGGGATGATACGAGGTCTTTGGCCGTTTTGGTCAGAGTCGCCTTAGAGGCGGAGTTTTAGTTATCTACCAGTTGCATGTATGACTCTCAAGAAGTTCAGAATGTTCTAATAAGCTAGTTCACGTAAAATACTGACCAACAAACCGGCTCTTCAGCGTGTATGTTCCGTAGATCCAGCAGTAGCTGTTGATGGCATCCTTGTCGCTGTCCTTCTCGCTGTCGCTCATGCAGTGGATTGGCTCCCCGAAGAACTGTTTCGAAGTCACCAGCAACGTGAAGACGAGCAACATGATCACCGTTACTTTATAGTGCATTCGGAAAACATTGTTATCCGTACAAACGTTCTCGAATTTTAAAAATGCCCGAAAGGGCATGAACAGGTCGATCATTGTTTTTGTTTTGTTGTATATGTCGCTACGCTATTCACAATTCTCACGACAAGCAATAGGAGAGCAGATATTATACAAAATCCAACTACCCGCGAATAGATAAAACGTTCACGACCACGCACGCGTCTTCTTGTCAAATGTCAACTACTGAAGCCGCGTTTTTATAAAATAAAATGTCCGGATATCCGGAAAAAAAGTGTATTTGAAACAATTTAGATTCTGTTCAATTTAACAATTTTAAATTATTAATCCAATAAAAATTAAAATAAGTACTCTTTATATTTTATATATTTTGTATACAACATTTTTTAAAGTTATTTAAGTATTGTAATTATGGTTTAAATTAATTTAGATTAGAAGACCGGATGTCATGACAATTGAAGGATATAATATAATGCACGTTTGAGTAATACCTTCTTTGGACAACCTTTAATTATCTCTACTATTATAAAATAAGTATTGTAAAAAAGCTATGTTTGTTACAGATTGGAGCGAAAACTACTAAATAAATTTTAATTTTGTTATCACTGTTAGAAAGTATTGCTCCAACTTAAAAAATATTTAATCAAATCCTGAGATCCAGGATCCTAGCTAGCCTAGCTTCAGATGAGCGAAGCCGCGGGTAAAGGCTAGTGTATTATAAAACCAAGTCTGATCGGGGTAAACTCAGAAAATAATTAGCGGATTTTCATGCGGTTTTCACTAATAGGCGGAGTGATTCATAAGGAAAGTTTAAAATAAGCCATTAAAAATCACGCTGCGGCTCTTAGGAACGTCGCAACGTTACACCCATAGATCAATAATATACCCTCTGTTACACCCTGTAACTGCGGGGCGGTCTTAGAGCTAGTAAACTTATTAGATATAATGTTTTTTTTTTTTAAACTTAGGTACTAGCAGTGTGGGTCGCACATTACTAGTATTCTTGTTAACCCCTCGTGCTAAGTAAGCTAAATGCTTGTGTTACGAGTGGGTTTACGTCGGTAGTGTAATGGGTGGGTTTCGAACCGGCAACCACATGATCGCAAGTCCAACGCCCTAGCCATTAGGCTACCGCCGCGTATGTTCTGGATTATTATTTTATTTTATGCTTTAGGTATTACAGTTCAGAGATTTGTCACAAGCGTTGCAGTTGAGCGTGGAATCGTAGTTAAGATTAGCTACTTTTCGAGCAAATGGAAATTGAATTTTCCTATTAGTTAAATATTTCAGTAGTAGCATCGAGCTTGTGTCGATTGTATCCTCTGTACTGATGGCGATAGATCTGCAATGAGTGATAGATCTGGGACTCAAAACATTGGAGAACAGTACCTACTTACTTATAATAATATACATACGGCGACGATGCAAGCTTAATGGTGGGATTATAAGCTATTAAATTGTTCGAAACGTCTGCAGCACAGTACCTATGTAAAACCTACTATCACAGAAGGTTGATACTATGTGTGACAATATAAAATACTAGCTTTTGCCCGCGGCTTCGCTCACGTGAAGCTATATTAGTAGTAAAAATTGTTAACCAACATTGATGATCTCTTCTTTGTATGGGTCTGTATATATCAGAGAGGTCAAGCTGTATCTCAGGATCCATTCAATTAATTGAGATAAGAAGTTCACCAGTTTTGTTAAACACCAGTTTTGTTTTCTTTTAAGTTGGAAAATATACTTTCTAACAGTGACAACAAAATTAAAATCTTTTGTTTTGGCGCCAACCCGTAACAAACAGACAAGAAAAATCACATTTCGGGTTCGGGGACCTTTATATACCCTAAACCACTTGTTTTTTTTTTAAGTTCTCCAATGTACAGACACAGCTTTTTTACAATATTATAATAGTAGAGAAGAGAAGAGATAAGATATTCTACAAGTTTTCTTGCAAAAAAATTATATAAAATAAAATACGAGCTGATTGGTAACACAAACTTTATTAAATTTAAATGATTATTAAATCTAATATATCACAAACACCATTGTTACCAGTTTAAATAAAAATAAAAGCTTAAACGGAATGTAATATAAAATTGTACAATAAATAAAGACAAATTCATAATATATTTTATAAATATTTGCTATTTTTAGACTAACATTGAGCAAGGAATTTATGTAATTATGATTAATGAAGCCTAAGGACTGCTGTGTTGCAATGAGTTGCTAATTATATAATAAATAAATAAGTACAGATGATTTAATCTTAATACTAATCTTAGAAACTCCTTACAAATGACAACTCACTATCGTTATTCTATCAACGACACCTACTTATGTATGGATAATATTTAGTGTGATGAAGAGTAAAATGACAATAATACGAGCCAGCATACTATTTTTTTATTACTCAAGTTACAAACAGACTGCACAATATTGGGCTACGAATATTGAATTCCCACTATGTACTGAAAATTATATGTCATTATCTTTTTGTGATTTTTTTGCATTTTTCATGCTAAGATTATAAAGTTATTTTAGTGAAGGAAAAATTCGACTCGCAGGCAGGATTCGAACACTGCGTCTTCTGGCTAGGTACGCCAGATGCTATGAGCTTTAAGCCACCGCGAGTCCCACCTGCCATGTCGAAATTTGCTTTCACATTCTGAACTTCGTCTTAAAGGTGACGTCAGTCACATCTATTGAAAGGCAAGTTACTTTGCCTCTCAACTTAGAGGTCATAGCGTCTGGTGTACCTAGCCAGAAGACGCAGGTTCGAATCCTGCCTGCGAGTCGAATTTTTCCTTCACTAAAATAACTTTATATGTATGTCATTATCAATTATATAAAATTGACACTATTTTATTTTACATTCAATTAAGTTTTTATTCTGTGTGCGTTAAAGAACGATAGTAATGAATCAATAAATTTTCTTTTTAACGAAATTTCATCCTTATTAATAAAAGTGTCTCTTAAACTATCTTGTTAAATATTAATTGTAGGTACAGATTATTCAGAACATAAAACCAAAGTGAGAGTAAAAATTGTTTGCTAAAGGCACTGTTAAAAAATAAGGTACCTACACTAACGGCTGAAATAACTGCGAGTCGTGGTATTCAGTGGTAAGTTGTAATATAAAAACTGTTTAAAATTGGGGTCGTAAATGTAAATGTTTCTCATTTGTGAATATAGTCCTTAATAATTTCGTTTTATGTTTGTACAAAAAGGATTTAACCTACACGCGGGCGTAAGGAACGGCTAAATTCTGACGCACATATGTATTTCAACCGTAGGTACTGTATCTATTCTTTAACACGCATTATTTTGACACACCATTTCTGTTACACATATTAGGTCATAAAGTACATCAGATTGATAGGAATGGTGTATTTCTTAAAAAATCTCTTATAACGAGTACTTCGATACTATTTAATTAAATGATTATTTTAAAAACAGTGAAACAAACAAAATATGTCTTTATGAACACAAAGCAAGTATCTAGCAGTATGACTTAAAAATAATTAGGTTGAATTAGTTACCATGCTTCTTTTCAAGGAAAAAAGGTTTTCCACCATGCCCCCATTTTAACCAATTATATTTTAAAATTTACCATATTCAATAAGTATAAAATATCTATAAAACGTATAAAATTAGCTCACATAGCATATGATTTTGAATATAGATATACCGTTAATGAAAATTAAATTAATGGTTGTAACCTAGCTTTATCCTGAACGATTTTTTTTAATGGACGCACATAGCTTGATAAACAAATTACGAGGATATCCAATAAAATAATCACAGTTTATTCTTAGGTAAAATTTGAACAGCAGCTGGCTGTTATTTATTAGCAAAAGGTGTAACTTTTTGAACGGATTTGAATATTCCTTATTAATTAAAAAACGCTAGATTTCTATTTACTGAAACATTGAAAATGGTATTGTTTCTTGCATGTTTTAGGCAGATATCATATAAAATACTTAAAGTTTATTAAGCACTTTGGAACAAGAACCATAGTTTTAAGAAAACTATTGTTGTAAAACTTATAATTTACTCTTTATTGTTGTGCTATCGTCGCCATTTTCTTCAAGCGCCATGTTTGCTAATGCAAAAATGTTGTCGGGATCTAAGGTCTTTTTAGTAGCGAGTAGTAACTGACGACCAGTTTCACTAACTGTCCCCGTATACCATTTTTTTCGAAGCTTTCCGACACCGTGGTGATGTGATATAGAACCTGTAACATTACAGAAAATATAATAAAAATAATTTCCTCTTATTAATAATAAAAATAAAAATCATTTATTTTCAGACCATCAGATCCATAGAGTGTTATGTCCATACATGTTACTTCTAGGCATTGTTTTATGTGAAATTAATTAAATATGTAAAATTACTGAAACAATAAAAAGCGTTGGTAGCCTAATGGCTAGGGCGTCGGACTTGCGATCATGTGGTTGCCGGTTCGAACCCCACCCATTGCACTACCGCCGTGAACCCACTCGTAACACAAGCAATCTAGCTTAGCACGAGGGGTTAACAAAAATACTAGTAATGTGCGACCCACATTGCTAGTAAGATTCTTTTTTTTGAATAATAATTTGGCAAGACCTTTATGATCCCGGAGACCAAGACAAAATATTTTTCATTGTCAATAAACAGTAAAGATATAATGTAAAAAAAATATTGAAATAAAACAACTTTACGGATTATATTTAGGGATTTGTATTGTATTTAATACTAATATAACGCGATATAATCCGTAAAGTTGTTTTATTTCAATATGTCTGATATTCGCGTAAGCTTCAGAAATCAATATGTAAAAAAATATCTTAAAAAAATTGTCACAGTATTACTCACGCGTTTACTCGAATGTTTGAAATTAGTAAATTGCTCACTCAATTGACTTATTCTTTGATCGAATCGAAACAATACTGCCACCTTTACGGTAATAAAAAACTTACCTCCACAGGCAATGATCTCGTCCCGCGCAGCCTCTTCGATGTCCTCGTAGGTGGAGACGGGATCGGCACACTGTGCGATGTTGTGACCAAAGTAGAAATAAATGCAACAGCCTGCATCGTATCTGTAAAATATTTTGGAAAAGAAAATAAATTATTTGTTACTATATAAGGCATCTTATAATTATTTTTAAAATGCATTGGATTTTTTTTCTTTATTAATTAATCGAATCGACGTCTTACTGTAGGTCCCATGTAAAATAGAGGGCGAAATTATTGACATTAACAGGGCACAATTAACTCGTACTTCTACTGAGAATCTCATAGAAAACCCCCGAATAACAAAATGCTCGACCAGGGAATCGAACCCAGACCTCTAGCGTAGCAGTCGCGCAAGTTAGTGCGCAAAGCCGTACAAAAACATGCTCACCACGTCGTATTACCCCCGCCCAGCTGTGCGCCCGCGCCTAGTTTAGTGCCGCTATGACCTTAGATTAATATACCCTCTGGCTATGACCTGCCGTGGCTTGTGTTGTGCCGGTTGTGCGCGTATAATAGCGTATAAAGATACATAGTGTCCCACTTGTAACATTTTTAAATATTTTTAGGAGAAAATATAACGTGGTGTAAAACTTATTACTTATACTAAAAATAATGTTGTATAGCCGTGCGTACAAGTACTCTCCAATCTTTTTGGCCGGGCTGAACAGGCGCGAGCCGCTGCTGAGCAGAATCATAATGGACCTCTTCATAAGGGTGTGACTGTTATGGAAGGTCTAACCCTGCTTTAAATAAATAAATACTTTTGATATACATTATACCTATATGCATTTAAGTAAAAATTAAAATCTATCTACTTACTGATCTGATACTAAGGCCCACTTGCACCAACTTTTTAAATATGTTTAAATTGAATTTAAACACAACTTTTCATAGAAATTTCGTGTTTAAATACAATTTAAACACATTTAAGAATTTGGTGCAAGTGGGCCTAAGGGTCACTTGCACCAACTTCATAAATATGTTTAAATTGTATTTAAACACGATTTTTCATAGAAATTTTGTGTTTAAGTAAATATAATCTAAACACATTTAAGAAGTTGGTGCACGTCGCCCTTAATTAATATGATATTTGCGTTCGTAATTTTCCACTCGACTATACCATGCGCAAGAAGGCGGTTGCATCAACTTCATCCCGGGCAAAAATATTGGGGATTACTGTACATAATAGCTTAGTTACTCACGTCTGGGTCAGCCGATGTGATACGAGGTACTTAGAAATGCCTCTTTTGGCGCACTCGTCCTTTATGCGCTGCTTCACGTTGGCACAGAGCGTCAGCGTGCGGTCCCACGGCACCGAGGTCTCTAGCGATTCCGCTACTACGTCGTATTCTATAGCTACATCCTGAAAGAAAATGCGATGTTTGGATTAGGAAAAAAAAACAAAGTTTGGATTTGTCGTCTCTGGCATAGAACTGTTTTTTTTTATACGAGAGGGCGGCAAACATGCAGGCGGATTGCCTGATTGTTAAGGATTACCGCCGCAAATGGACACCCGCAACTAGGGTTGCCAGGTCGCCAAACGTAATAGCCGGACTGACCAGCCAGTTTAGCCGGACATTTGGGTAGAAAGGCCGGACACCCTACAATATTGAGGATTTTGTGTCTGCGGGAGCGACCGACAGTCGACTCGCCTGCGCTCGGCCACTCTCGGCGCTCGCTTGTTTGGGAAATGTAAGAAGCCGGACAAGCCGGCACCGTTTCTTTTGCAATCGCAATCAAAAAGCCTACCTATGTCCGGCTTTATCCGGACACCTGGCAACGCTACCCGCAACGCCAGAAGAGTCGAAAGTGCATTTCCGGTCTTTTAAAAGGGTTTGGGCCTCCGGTATCCTCAATCACTCAGCGAAACAATGTAAACGCTGAGTGAGTGAGGATGTGAGTGAGGAGGATCTATGTATGTAATTCTCAGTATCAGCTGGAAGTTTGAAATTTGTGCACTGTTAATGAAAATAGGCTATTACCTAAGTACATGGGTCCTAAACATACCGGCGATGTGTGGGTGTACATTAGTACCCCTCTACCTAACTCTTCGAGGAATACCGGTGTGATGGTGTGTTATGTCAATGCGTCTTTAGATACATCCCTTTTATCGACGAACAGAAGAGGCAAAAAGGATGATTTGGAGTTTCATTTGTTATGCTCTTCATTTTATATGAGACTTAGTTAAAATTTTAATACACTGGAAGAATTGTTTATGCTTAGAACCTTCTCTAAAAAATGAGCCATACTGTCTTGATACGCTAATTAGGAGTAGATAAAGATTAACACGGGTGACACGGGTTACGGAAGGTACCAATAACAAAATGAGACGGTATTTGCTTATGAGATAGGTTTTTGACATTACTTGTATGGAGCTTATGTCAAAATCTTATCTCTAGTAACCAAATCTGCTGATTGATGCACGACTGGGACTGGCTGTCAATCTCATAGACTTTTCTATGATCTATTATACATACCCTAAGATAGGCAATAACAAAGGTCAGCGTAAATCCATTTTGTCCGTTGGTCGCGCCGGCGGGGATCCCCCCGTACTGCGCGGCGATATTGTTCAGCTTCTTCTCCCTCTCCCTGATCTCCTCCGCTGTTCCCTCCATGAGGAGAGTGACCACGCTCAGCTTGGTGGGGTCGAAACTCTTGATCTTGGTGATGTAGAAGCGCTTCACGCCGTCGAGGAGGACCCCTCCCCACGTGTTCTCTGTTTTCAGGGCTTGTCCGAAGCGGAACTGTGGAATACAATACCTAAATTGTTGTAATTTCATACATTCAAATTCCTGTGGAATAATGTGAACGAAAGATGGACCGAAAATAAGTCATACATTGTATTGTGCTGGACCGTAAATCTTGAACCCGACTGAACCGATTCCGTTTAAATCACGGGAAAACTAAACACCAACTCCATAAATGGGGACTATTTTTGATCCACGCAGAATGAATGCCATACGCAATGACATGATCGTATTTTGCTGTCGAATTCTATGCCTAGCAAGATATACCTACAAGTAAGTTGTACCTACCTATCGTGAGAGAAACAGTTTGAGAACACACTGTACCTACCAATGATGACTTGATGACCATAACACCTATTTTTCCATGCCACAATAGTCATCTTATTACATTAGTAAGACGAATATTGGGAATATAATATAGTACTTACCTACTTACTGTGCTAGATCCTTGTCTTCTTACTACAAATAAATATATTTTTTATTATGAATTTTTTATTGACTAAATTGCTGTAAGCGATGTATTGCGACTTTTTCTCTCGTCTTTGTGAGTGACATTCAAAGTAGCATAAAACGTAGCGGACACTAGGGTTTTCTCCTGTGCCATGGATGCTTTTTCAAACACATATTCTTACATACACAAACTATCAAACCCAGAACAACTACCTGTAGGTCATACAAATATTTCCTCAACCGACAAGCCGATCAACCGCTACGCCAATCGTATGGCAGAAGTGAAAACTTGAATACTAACGAAGATTTCATTTCAATAAATGATAATGTTTAGTTGTACTGTCTAAGAAAACATTTGGTTTTCACTTTTGTCTTAACTACGGTCTTATCTGTCGCGAGTTTAAAATTTTTTACCCATCCCAAGTGCACAACGCCGCTAAAGAAGTTTTCACTTCAATAATGTAGGTATGTTACCTGTTCGTTGTCCATGAGTCGTACGCTGGAGGGCTGCAGGCGCAGGCGAGCCACCTCGCGCTCGAAGCGCACGCCCGCCTCCCAGTCCGGGAACACCAGCGAGCCGTACCGCACCGCCGCCGGCAACGGACGGATCTTCAGCGTCACCTAAACGTGAACGTGACAAAACAATCATTACATACCATCACTGTATTCCCCGAAGGGTTAGGCAGAGGCGTACTTATGTACACCCACAGTTCGCCGGTATGTTAAGGTCCCATGTTATAGGGGGCGAGCCTATTGCCATTGACCGGGCACAAATTCCTAACTCCGAGCTGCTACTGGGAATTTCATAGAAAAACCCAATAACACTTTGCTCGACCTGGGAATCGAACCCAGGACCTCTAGCTTAGCAGTCGCGCTCAGGACCACCTGGCTAATGAGGCAGGTAATTTTAAAATATAATTTTAATAATCTAAATTGTACAAAAAAGTATCTATCATCTTAAAAGTTGCAAATTAAGCTGCTGTCTTCAGTGTTTCACTAAAAAACATATAATTACGTAGATAGTTACTACGTGAAGTATGTATGGAGGTTTTGACTGAACCTGATCTGGGTTATCGACAACTGAATACTTAATATGATGGATGTAAACACGAACTATCTGGACCTAAACTTTGTGACCTTTTGCTGTCTGAAGGCTGGATCCACCCTTGCCTTTGTAGGACTTCAAGAGACG
The DNA here is from genome assembly GCA_947256265.1 of Acronicta leporina. NCBI lineage: Eukaryota > Metazoa > Arthropoda > Insecta > Lepidoptera > Noctuidae > Acronicta > Acronicta leporina. The sequence goes on from OX366521.1 coordinate 3,295,455, forward strand.
CTAATTTTCGAGAGAGGTTTCATATCAAATTCACGAGCGCCTTTAGAAAAATATTTAGCAACGTAGTAGTTCCAAACATTGCTCATTTTTTTATTATATAATATACTCTTGAACATGCATGTGTTGGAAAATACCTACTAGTATTTAGGTTTATTTGTATCAAGTCAAAGTTTATTTTAAGGTTACAGATTGAATAGACTCGTTAAATAGTACCATTTAATTTTGTTAGAAAATACTAGTATTAGAGATTTTGTTAGAAATAAAATATTGTGTGCGACGGTCGCCGTAACAACTTTAAATTCCTACGATATCGGATCTAATTGTAATTGTAATATAGATCCGATACCGTAGGAATTTTTACCTCGGTGACAACGCCGAAGCATCCTTCGGAGCCCATGACGATATGTTCCCACTCAGGGCCGCAGGAAATACGCGGTACTTGACAGCTCTTCTCTAACACGCCGCGGGCTGTCACCATCTGTAATCATCATATCACATCACACCCATAACTAGTATCCCTCGAAGTCTTGTCATCAGGAGTTAATTTAAATCATAAATTTGCAAGACTGCCTGCCCCTTTATTCCAGTGGCCTCATGCGCGACAGCTACGCTAGAGGTCTTGAGTTCGATTCCCAGGTCAAGCAGTGTTATTGGGTTTTTCTATAAAATTCTCAGTAGCAGAGCTCCGTCTGACATCAGTTGTTGAGTCCCAATGTCCCTGATTATACACAATAATGTAAGCACATTATTGCTTAGCGACAGAGTATTCGTCAAAGCGGATGTACCGCCCCAGCAGAACTCCACGACTCCGAACAGGGAAGTAAATTCTAATAGGTACATTAAGTATGGATCAATGAACGGATCTGGATAAAATTTGGCACAGAGGTAGATTATAGTCTAGAATAACATGAGCTACTTTTTATCTTGGTCGGACCAAATTCTGAAATCCACGCAGACGAAGTCACTGGCAAAAGCTAGTAAATAATATAAATAAAAGTATAAATATAAAAAAAATAAGAGCCATGCTTCGGCACGAATGGCCCGGCTCGACCGGAGTGATACCACGCACGGCCTCACAGAAAACCGGCGTGAAACAAACGCTTGCGTTGCGTTTCACGGAGTGAGTGAGGTTACCGGAGGCCCAAACCCTTTTAGAAGGCGGGCAACGCACTTGTGACTCCTCTGGTGATGCGGGTGTCAATGGGCGGCGGTTATCGCTTACCATCAGGTGATCCGTGTGCTCGTTTGCTCCCCTATCCCATAAGAAATAAAAAATAAATACTAACCTTGGTATTAACGACAATGTCCTCGATATTGCCGTATGTGTTTTTCTTCATGCCGCTGGCGCGCGTGGCCACCCAGCCGCCGAGCGACGAGAACTCGTACGAGTCGGGCTCGTGCCCCACCGTGAACCCGCGCACACGCATCTCGCGCTCCAAGTCCTGACCTATTATACCAGCCTGGAACATCGAACTGCCTCGTTAGTCTAGTGCAGAGGTCCCCAAACTTTTATCTTGTCGACCACTTGCCATATTTTTCGGTTTTGGGTAAATTGCCAAAATAAAGTAAATATGCCAAAACATTGAAATAAAACTACTTACATTTAGCGATCAGGGCGTGAATCGGATCTCTAATAATTAACAAAAGACTTTACTTTAAAGAATTAACATTAAGACGTCCAACACCTCAGTCTACCCGTGACTATGGAGGCTGTAAAGGATCCGAAACGTCGGGAATTAAATAATATCAATACAACGCGATAAAATCCTTAAAAAGTAGTTTTATTTCAATGTCTAATATTCGTGTGTCAGAAATCAGTAGCCATAATTTAAAAATAGGTAAGAAGAGGCCTTACCTAATTTAAAATTTTGGCAAATCTATAATACCTTTCCCATTTAGATCTCATGGAATCTAATTTTTCTTTCCGCTGACATAGTAGGTCCCCTTGTAGGTCGGGATATAGACCACTTTGGGTATCACTGGTCTAGTGGTAAATCGCATACATACACATAATATCTGACTATACTACTGTCTGGACTTAAAAAAGGCCATAATTATCCCTACGATTGTTTCAGCGTATCCTCTCGGTCGTCACTTATGAACTGCCAGCGCTATCTAGTTAAAAAATGTGAAACATTGACTTGAAAAAGTGTCTTTAAAAGATCTTTACAGCATAGAAGAACCCTGGGTCTCTCTTCTAGTTTGAAACTAATTATTTTCTCTTGTGTGCGAGTTGTTTTAGTATGCTTTATTTACAGCAATAATAGGGGCAGGTAAATTCTATCATAGTGCAACACAGTTACTACCCAAATTATTATCAAAAACGGTACGTCACCTGAACTCTAGCCAACAGCTGTTCCTTATCGAGCCACATGATGGAGTTCATTTCACTGGTGTCCAGCACGACTATAGGCCTGGCCTCCTTAGAGGGGCACGTGATGGAGCCAGACACAGACGTGCCGCCACCGAAGGGAATGATTACGAAATTGTGCCGAGATGCACATGACACTATTTGTTCTACCTGAAAATATTTGAATTAAAGAAATATAATTTTAAAAGGTACGGCTTTTAAAAGGCTGGCAGCGCACTTGTGACTGCTCTGGTGTTGCAGGTGTCCATTGGCGGCGGTGATCTCTTACCATCAGGCGATCAGACTGCTAGCTTGCCCGCTATCCCAAAAAAACAAATAGTGACCGATTACTGTTCTCTGTTGAGCAAAGAACTCTAATATATTGAGGTATTCGACCTTAGAGTCCAATATTCTGGGGACTTTCGAGAATAATGTAAAATCCCTGTATTACAAGTGAAAAGTGTTAGTTGACAAATAGCATAGGTTCTGCAAGTGATTATTAGTTAATCTGTCAGATATAAGCGCACCACGAAATGATTTTGTCATCGCCGTTTCGTGTCGACACTACGGCTCAAGACGAGATAATGTTACGGATAAAATATGTCGTGACACGCATGTTTGTCCCAGTGATTATCTTCAGTAAAAACCATAAACAGACAAATTGATATAGAAAAAAAGAAACAAGATTTATTAGTCACAATCAGGACACATTCACAAAATATATACAGAAAACTACTAAGTGGCAAAATATGGATATGAACTTTACCTTCACCTTGACGATTTCACAGCATTGTGATATAACATTGATGTATAATAACGTAAGTACTATCTTATTCTGATAGGTCGCAGAGTAATCCGAAACCCAGTGTTACAATAGAATACCTACTAATCGTTATTGACAGTGTAACCAAACATATCATTTAGCACCTCGGCCTGAGCCGTGAAGGACCACTATTTAGAAAGCATTAATACTTATGTATTTGTTTTGGTGTGCAATAAAGAATATTCTATTCTATTCTATATACAAAAGTTGTAGTACCGACACGTTATACACATCTGGTCATGTACTTATGTACTTTGTATTAATTACGCAAATGATGATACCTACTTCAGCCCTTCTTAGAAGTATTTAGAATAGATAATCTTGTCCGAAGTGCGTATTTCATACCTGTTCATGGCAATCTGGCCATATCACAGCGTCAGGGATTCTCGGGAAGCTGTTGCTTCTCAACTGGGACATGTCTTTTAGCGTCTGCCCATGTGCTCTGATTAACCTATCCATACCATCCACGCTAACTGGAGCAATGTTCTCCAGTTCCAACTTAATGGTCTCTGGCAGTCTGCTCTCAGCAAAGGTCGTTGGTAATTCGGGTATTTTCGGCTTTTTTGTTGGGTCAATGCCAAGTTTGTCGATGGCAAATTGTCCTAGAAAAGGTAGAGATTGTCCTCCGATGGAATATCTGTAACAGAAATGAGCTTCATTAAGATACTTATGGTTAGGTTAGGTTAGTTCTAAGATGCTTCGGCAGGTACCTGTGTCGCATCGGTCGCGAGCCAACGCCCGGTTGTCACCACTGTGAGGGCTGCGCCGAGGACACGGCGCAGCACACGCTGACCGCCTGCCCCGCTTGGGCAGAGCAACGCCGTGGCCTCGTTGCGGCCACCGGTGGTGACCTCTCGCTTCCGACCTTGGTTCGCTCCATGGTCCGGAGCGAGAACGCGTGGGACGCCGCCGCCTCGTTTTGCGAGCACGTCATGCTCGCCAAGGAGGCGGCGGAGAGGGAGAGAGAAATCTCAACCCCTCTCCCGTCCCGAAGGAGACGCACCGGGCGCCGGAGGGCGCTCACTGACCTCCGGCCTCCATGAGCTGTGGCCTGCGGGCGGCCGACGTGGGTCGTCGGCCGCCCGATCAGAGAACGGCCCAGTAGGAAGGGGCCGCCGGTGACACGCAGGGGGACCGTGTCGCCGGCACTATGGCCCGGGTAAGTGGCGCGGCTGGCAACCGCGTCCCACTCCGGGAGTGGGAGTGAGTTGTGGGGAGAGCGTGCAGCACGCCTCCCCCTAAGGTTAGGTGGTCGCCGTCTCAGGCGACCCGCCACTGCCGGAGTCGCGGAAGAATCTTTGTTCCCGTGACTCCGGCGATACAGTGGTGTTACGAGACCTCCCGTGGTTTTTTAGTCGGTAGGGCGCCCTTTTCAGGGCGAGGAGTCCGACACTGTTCACCGTCGCATCCCCCGCGGCGGTGTTCGTGCATTAAGCGTTTTTCCACGGGGCCACAAAAAAAAAAAAAAAAAGGTTAGTTCTAAGAACCAAAGTTCTTAGAACTGGCTTATTAGCCAAGTGGTCCTGGGCGAGACTGATCCTGGGTCCGATTCCCCGGTGGAGCAGTGTTATTGGGTTTTTCCATGAAATTCTCAGTGACAACTCGGAGTTTGGGATCTGTGCCCAGTTTTTGGTAATAGACTCACCTTCTATTACATGGGACCAAAACATACCGGCGGACTGTGGGCGTGCATTAGTACACCTCTGCCTAACCCGTCGGGAATATAGGCGGGATGGTATCTCTCTCTCTCTCAATGTTTTGTACTAAAACATTGTTATACTTATATGATAATTGGGCGGTTCCAAAAGCACAAAGCCAGAGTATAGGGCGAATGCGTTCAGAATAAGTAATGACCGTCTCTTCCTTTAACGCTGAGGTTCCCAGACTTTTTTCTAATAGACCACTTTCGAAATTTAACTGTTTCCGGTGGACCCCATGCAGCTACATTTCTACCATATTCCCAAACCATCATGTTTTTGTCACGCCAACGTAGACCCCTGGGGGACTTTGGGAACTAATAAGGATTTATTGTATGACTGCCCTGGACTGAAAGTCCAGCGTGAAAGTTTTAGCTCAACATCAGTGCTAAGTATATGTAGATCGCAGCAAACTACTAAACGTGTGATGTTTTTCGGTGTCCTGGATAACAAATTAGATAAGTACTTGCATGCCAAAGTGACGGCAAAACGTGGAGAATTAAAATATTATGAGATTAAGATCTTGTACAAAGACCCATATTTGCAAAGAAATAAATGATTATGATTATAGGTACTTTTTTATATACTTTTTAGCTAATTATAAAGCAGTTATAGCCTTGGGGTATGACCACTAGACTGCCATTTCGTAGGTCTCGAGTTCGAACCCTAGGCTCGCACCTCTGGCTTTTCGTAATCATGTGCGTATTCATAATAATTAATAATATCACTCGCTTACAACGGTGAAGGAAAAATATCATGAGGAGACCTGCGTGCCTGAGAGATTTTCTCGACGGCGTGTGAAGTCTGCCAACCTGCATTCGGCTATCGTGGTGGACTATAGCCTAATCCCTCTCATTCTGAGAGGAGACCCGTGCCCAGCAGTGGGACAGTATATAGGTTGATTATGTCTATGTTATATAGCTTCTGGCCGCGACTTCGTCCGCGTGGAATAGTTACTTGGTCTCAGAGTGATGATATATAGCCTATAGCCTTCGTCAATAAATGAGCTATCTAACACTGAAAGAATTTTCCAAATCGGACCAGTAGTTTCTGACATTAGCGCGTTCAAGCAAACAAACAAACAAACAAACTCTTCAGCTTTATATATTAGTAATAATAATAATATATAGATAAGCTAATTACGGGTACCTAAGTACTTCACGCAGAACATAATTTATTCTGCGGTTCTGTGTCAACGAGGTAACGAAGTACACCGCGAACACGCACATGACGTCAAAGTTCACACAAAGTGATAAAATTTGCGTTTCACACATTATTTGATCAAATATTTGTGTTAACATATTTATAAATTTTCAGGATACAGTGTCAGTCTGATGTCATAAAAAGTACGAAATCAAGGTTTTTGTTATAGTTCACAGAAATACAGTAGCCATATTAATGTAATTACATAAATTGAGTGAGTATAATGTTTATGCAGACCAGTGTTATGGACCACATCGTGTTTTATCTGATAAACAAGATAAATCTTTCTCCAAATCTATAGGTAAGTTGGTAATCATTTTAGCGGGATGTGATTTTATTAGAATTATTTTTAGAGATCATCTGGGTATTTTCTCATGAGAAAATGGTCAGTTGGTTCTTTGATGTATTTATACGCCTTAGTATACTAGGCTTTGGCTACCCTCGATTGTTCACCCGCAATGTTATTATTTGGTGCGGCTTTTTCGGCAAACGAGTAGGCAAGCCATATGATGATGTTCAGTCATCTGTCCATACACACCTGCAACACCATAAGAGTTGCTAATACATCTTCGGTCTACAGTGTACCGGAGCAGCAGCAACTGAAAACTGACTCACGCGTAAAAGTCGGAACACACACCATCGCTAGCCAGTAAAACCCATCAGGTCTCTTACGAGATGCCGATCTGAATGCTAGTGAGCACTTGAATTCTAACCCTTCCCTAGCTCTATTTAGGAGAGAAAACTCAAGAGTGATTGTGTTAATCAAGAAATTAAAGACCGACTTATTTTCCTAAGTTTAGTGTTACTTACAGTTCTCTCTGCATGATTTGTTTCTACAACAATATTACAAAATACATAGCTTATTAAATTTTGATCTCTGAATTGAGAATAGTTTCAATTTATCAAAACAGATTACCTACCCATCTAGCAAAGCAAAACAAATATTGTTAGTCGGTAAACGCAAACAGCATTGTGTGTTGTTTGTAGTTTTGAATGGTTTTGAAACCCAAACATACAAACATACGAATATTTGTCTACGCTTTAGGTCGACTCGTAAGTATCAAACAGCTTCACAAAGGTCTTCTTTCACAACTCTACGGGCCGTGGTCACATAAGGGTATAAAAGTGTACTGCAATTTCAATGTTATCGCGGTTGTTGAATGAAAACATGCACCTATTTCAGCAGTGATACTCCTGTTTTACTTTTGTTATTGAAAAAGTTATAAGGTCAGAAAGAAGAGGGAAGAGTATTAAAAGCCTGTTTACCTGTTGCCTTATAGGCTAAACAGTTTATCGTATTCTAGAAAGTAATATTTAATTTATTGCATCATACTCCGTGTAGGTACGTACATATTACAGGAAATAATATAACGAATGAATCACTAAATCTAATCTAGCAAATTTTAAAATTAATCATGAAACTACTATAAATGCTTCGGCACGAATGGGCTGGCTCGACCGGAGTGATACCACGGCCTCACAGAAAACCGGCGTGAAACAACGCTTGCGTTGTGTTTCAGGTGATCCGTCTGCTCGTTTGCTCCCCTATCCCATAAAAAATGCATCATGATTGATATAAAAATATACAAGCTACATTTTCAACATACATTTATCTGTCAAGCTCAAAAGTGTCCGCTCCTACGCCATAGGCCATGGCTGCTAAAATCAATCAATTTATCGGTTGGAAAACAATGCAGACAGTTGTGATTCCGCGAATAACTCTAAAAAAGGCTACTCAACTATTAAAAATTTACGGAACAAAATCTCAGACGATTCTGCTTATAAAATTATCATACATACAATTTTAGCACATTATTATTTTACGAATACTACGTACTGTAATGACTTAAAGATGTAGCAGTTACCTAATGTTTGGTTGGTGGCGTTTTAATAATACCATATCCAGTGATAATATTGATATTTGTTGTTAGCTGGTCGTTAGATTATATAGTGTCGCTGTTTGAATTGCACCTTCGTGTACTTTGCGTCTGTAGTAAATGCGACGTATCTACTATGACTAGATTAGACATAGTAGATTAAACATTATTATTTTTATTGATACATTTCTTTGCGAAAGGTCCTTCGAGGCAGTCGTGCTCCATACTTCTTACCATACTTCCTACTTACCATCAGGTGATAAGTAAAGATAGCGGTCAAACGTAAGCCTATCCAAAGAAAACTTTGAAAAGTGGACGATGATATCGGTGAACATGCATAAAACAATACACATACAGGATAACATAGAAATTTCTCCTTTTTTAATGTGAGGTTAGTTAAAAAAAGGTTTTATGTGTAAATAACAGGTACCTATTTAACTTGACCGGGACGGATATTATTTTATTTGATTTTTTTAGATGCAAAGTACCTATGTTAATTTTCATTGCCATTTCACATCAAGATTGCTTCCACATTAAAAGTATTTGGCCATGAGATAATCTCGGTAGTTAAGTACCTAGGCACAATTTGCATATTTCTTGTTTTATTCATAAGTAGGTACTTACCTATAAATAAAACACTGTCTTATTTAAACTTACTGTTATAAATCAGACAAAAAGTTTCGATTGAAATCATTAATCAGTTTAATGATCTTATACAGAAAAGTATGTACAGAAAAGTATCGGCGTAGGGTTGCCAAAAATCAGGAGGATAGTAATATGGTAACCTATTGAAATCTCGAATTTCTGTTACCCGAATCTTAAAACCCCGAAAACGGTTGGTAGAACTTTTCAAAGACAGATGTAATGAATGACAACTTTTTTAAATTCCTTTTTAAATTTCCCAGATGAATCAATTTCCAGGTGCACTAAAACCAAATTTCCAAAAAGTATTTTTTTGTTTCCCATATTCTCATAATCCAGATATAGTTAATACTTACCAAATTTTCAGAAGACTTTTTTTTGTTGCCCATCGTACCATGTCCAAACGTTTTCGGGATTATGATATTCGGAATATTAAAATTCGGGATTAAGATAGGTAACCTAGTAATATACTTACGAGATTTTAATTTCGGGTCCTCAAAAGAACAGTGGACTACAGATTAGAAATATAGCACTTTTTTTTCGTATTTATTGTAATTTTTGACCATTTATATGATTATTGTTTAGTGGTTCCCTATTCACTAGCTGGCTAAAATATAGTATCCAGCATTATTATATATTTTTCTAACAAAATATAGTATTTTACGCAGTGATATGAACACTGAATGACAAGTCAAAGGCCTTGAGTTCAACTCCAAGGCACGCACTTCTGACTATTCCAAGTAACGTGCGTAGGAAAACATCTTGAGGAAACCTGCATGCCAGGGAGAATTTCTCGACGGCGGCGGCGGCGGCGGGCGTGTGAAGTCTGCCAACCTGCATTAGGCTAAAGCAGTGGACTGTGGAACATAGTCTAATCCCTCTCAGTCTGAGAGGAGACCCGCAGTTCCCAGCAGTGGGACATTACATATAATGGGTTGATTATGTTATATACTATTTTGGCTCAAACTATACTAGGATAGGTACTATAATATATAGAATACTAGCTTCTGCCCGCGAGTTCGTCTGCGTGGACTTCAGATAAAAAGAAGCCCATGTGTTATGACAGACTATAATCTATCTCTGTGCCAAATTTTATCCAGATCCGTTCAGCCGTTCTGGCGTGAAAGAGTAACAAACATCCATCCATCTATCCATCCATCCATCCATCCTCACAAACTTTCGCATTTATAATATTATTAGGAAGTAGGATATGATATATGATTGATTTGACAATCCGAGGCATAGACCACTGCGATTGTTTCTAATCTTCCTGGTCGTAAATACATTTAAAACAAAGGTTTTCTGAGTATATCATTATATTGTAAATGTTTTGTTTGTTATTTGCCAACTCATTCATAGCTCAGATGCAGCTTGTTTGTTTTATGTTCAATATTTACAGTCACCGGCTATTTCAATGATTGTTCTACCGCTGTGGCTATTATTTGCATGAATCAAATTCGCTTTGTCGTAATGCTTTACTTTATAATGAACTATGTTTTTAACCCCCGAAGCAAAAACGACGGGGTGTTATAAGTTTGACGTGTCTGTGTGTGTGTGTGTGTGTGTGTGTCTGTCTGTGGCATCGTAGCTCCCGAATGGATGAACCGATTTTGATTTTGTTTTTTTTTTTGAAAGGTGAATAAGTGGGGAGTGTTCTTAGCTATGTTTGATGAAAATCGGCCCAAGATGGCCGCCGCCACAAGATGGCGGTTTACATATTTTTTTACAACTCCCACAATATTGGTATCAAATGAAAGGGCCTGACTAGTAGAATACTATACACTATGAAACATTTCAAATCCAACATGGCGGCCTCCACGAAATGGTGAATTTATTAAATTTTTTCACTACTCCCTCAATAAAGGTATCAAATGAAAGGGCTTGACTAGTAGAATACTATACACTATGATATAAGATATCTAATAGCTATGAAATAATTGTACAGAAGTTGAATAACTAAACGAAGAAAATACCTAATTAAAACGCAAGAAAATAAAAGAAATTAAACAAAATAACTAAGGAGTCCCTACAAAAAGTGTGAAATAACAAATTAAATTAAAAATTTAAAAAAACCCCCGACACAAAAATAAACCTGAATCCCTATAAAAAGAAAAAAAAAATCTTGAAATTATAACCCTTCGTAAGTACGTATGAAGTTTTTTGATTAAATTTTGTCGCGTCGGGGGACCGCTCTCTAGCTCTCGCGTGTCTGCCCGCTCGGGTCGCCAAACTTGAATATGTTAAGCTCCGCCCGCTTTACGCCCTCCCGCGCGTCGCGGCGATGTACGCGCCATCCACATCAATTCTGAATTCGCGCGATTCACGTTCGGGAAGCAAAAGGAAAGGAAAGGATTCACATAATTAGAGAGCGGTCCCCCGACGCGACAAAATTTAATCAAAAAACTTCATACGTACTTACGAAGGGTTATAATTTCAAGATTATTTTTTTCTTTTTACAGGGATTCAGGTTTATTTTTGTGTCGGGGGTTTTATTAAATTTTTAATTTAATTTGTTATATTACTGTGCAATAATTACCTACACGTTAGGTCGTCAATTTTAGCAAATGTCTGGCGTTTATTGCATCTTATTCACATGAAATTCAATAGTGTTTCTGGCCATAAACTCGCAAAGGCTTAGTCATACAAAGTTTTACATTATACCTTATATTAAACATACAAAATTATAGGACTTTTATATAGAACATACATTTATGTACACACCTACAACCACGGAAGAGGTCTCAAAAGCCAAAATAATGGGTGGATGGAGCCATAAAACAGTTACCTTGTTAGCATTGTGGAAACTGCTCAACTAATATGTATAGATACTGTCACAGATAATAGAATAGATACTGTTAAGGCTGTAAAGCCAGACTATATAGATGCGATGCGGAAACAATACAAATTACCTATAATAATCTTTTTTAAGCTTTTTGAGTATCCAGCGTGGATCATGATAAAAAATGAAGCTTTCAATTCTGTTTCGTCCAATTTCATTCTATGATGTATATCTATTTCCACAAAGAATATTTCATTTCATTTTACATGATGGATGACAGAAATATTAGATGTCTAATTGGCGATGGCAATTTCAAAAAAACTTTTGGATGCGTCTCCTGATGTGGTGCTAACTGGACATAACCGAACTAACGCTCTCCTACAGCTGATGGGTCTGACGGAGAAATCAGCCTGCTGGCCTGCAAAAGGGAAATTGGGAGTATGGAACACCCTCTATGTACTGTAGAGACCGCCACAAGAAGTCGATAATAGTTTGGGTTGACTGGTTAGAAACAATTAAAGAATTACACAGATATAACAGTTACGATATAATGGCTAGAAAGAGTATGTGCCACTTGGGGTAGGGTTATCCAAAACCAGAGGTCTATAGACTCATACCATAAGGCCTCATTATAAAGCTCATCGAAGGCTCATCGTAAGTATTTAGGGGAAGCACAAATCCCATTGGGTCGATGTGCACTGAGGTCTAGCTGCCTCGGCCCAAGATAAGATAAGATGTCTAATTACCCAACTCACCAGTCACAAGGTATAAATATGAACGCCTAGTTTTTTAATACACCTGTTATTGAATAGGGCAAAATTATGTGTCGTGTCAAATGACTCGCATTGTGGCGAATTAACGGGAAGTGCCAATTTACTGCCGCCCACGACTAAGCCTCGTTTAGACTGGACTAGTCACAGCTCGTTTACTCCACTTTCTTTACGACTGTGACCCAGCTGCTCTAGGCACAGAGAGACTATTGATCAGAGAGTAGAAGTAAAAAGAGTAAGTGAAGATGTCGTGAGGCTTTTTAGATAGCCTTCTCTCGGGAGAAAACCGCATGATGTTATGATTTTTTGTAAGTATTCCTTACCGATCATTTTATAGCTACGTAGCACTCGACGATGTTCTCAACGAAATCATGAAAGAGATTGATTATATCGGTCTTGGCGAATGACACAAATCAAGGACCTAAGGGTAGTCAAATACGGTTTTTTGACGAGTCCAATATACGTACCCTGCCGACTCAGAGGAAGACGATGCTAAATATAATACTTACCCATATCCTCGCCGTAAAAAATCGTATCTGGTTATATTAAATACGTATATCTGGTTGTATGTCTGGTTATATCAATTAGCGTATCTGGTTATATTAAATACGTAATTCTTGTCGAAGCAGTGATAGCTTAGTGATATGACCATTGTGCCAAGTCAAATGTCAGGAGTTGAATCCAAGGCACGCACCTCGCTCTTTTCGAATAGTTAATTATCACTCGCTTAAACGGTGAAGGAAAACATAGTGAAGAATGAAAAGCCTGCGAGATTTTCTCGACGGCGCGGCGTGTGAAGTCTACCAGCCCACATTAGGCTAGCGTAGTAGATTATAGCTTAATCCCTCTCACTCTGAGAGGAGACACTTACCCAGCAGTGGGACAGTCTAATGGGATACTTATGTAATTCTTGCTGCGGTTGAAACCTGAACACCATAAACAGCACGAGTGGTAGATGTGTACATAAGTATAGTCGTACTTAAGTAGGTTAGTTTTATTCCAAAAACGTAGATTCTATGCAACATTTGAACAAGTCATTAAAAGCTATACGGGTATTTGCGTATATACGAAGCGTACAGAGTAATTTCGCGGGTAAATGACAAAATACGAATTTACTTTTATGTCATTCAGAAAATAAAGTTGTAGGTGTGAATATATGCAAGCAGTTTGATGACGTACTTACCCTATCCTACATTAAATTACACAGTAGACCTATGACTTAAGTAATTATTGGTAGCTCAGGGATCACGTAATGACGTACATATTTCATTACAATAATTAGAATAGTATTTTTAATATATTTTCTTTACTTTATAAAGTCGTAAAAAAGCTGTGTCCGTAGATAAAAGATATTTAAAAAAACAAGTGGGTTAGGGTATAATAAACGTGTCCGAAGTCAAAAATAAGATTTTTAAAATTCATGTCTGTTTGTACGGGTTGGCGTAAAAACTGAATATATTTTAATGCTGTTATCACTGCTAGAAAGTATATGCTCCAACTTGAAAACTAGTGAACTTGTCATCTCAATTAATTAAACAGATTCTGAGGTACAGCTTGACCTCTCTGATGTATAGATACCCATACAAAGATGAGATCATCACTGTTGGTTATTGATTAAATTATTTTTGAGATCCATTTCAAATCCTAATATAGCTTCAGGTGAGCGAAGCCGTGGGCAAAAGCTAGTCTTTTATAAAAACGTTGCCCCACACTAGTATTTTCTCCTGTGACGTAAGTGCATTTAAAAATACAAAACCTCCTTCACAATTTGCATTTATGTCTAAGGTGACGTCAGTGACAACTATTGAAAAGCAAGATACTTTGCTTCTCAACCGACCTAACTTACTTTGCAGTTTGTCGAACGATGCCACCCTAACTAGGTATCTTTTATATTTTTGTGAAGCAAATTTCGACATGGCGTGTGTGACTCGCGGTGGGTGTGCTCACTAAGCCACCCGGCGAGTCCTACGTCTTCCGGTTAGATTGATACATCAGAGTGTATCTATCTAACCGGAAGACGTAGGTTCAAATACTGCCCGCTAGTCGAATTTTTCCTTCACTGAAAATCCATTTTAGTATCTACTGTGCTAGAAATCGTACCCGGGACCTCACGTTCAGCAGTAGCGGAATCAATTGCTAGACCAATAAAACCTTCTATTATACAATAAATTCAAGAGTATAATATAAATGTAATCTTGGGAGCACATTAGAGTGAAAGCAATCAGTTCAAGGTAAATATTTAATGGTAACCAATTTATAATACTCAGTATAAGGTGGATGAATATTTAATCAAGGTTCACCATTACCAGATTGCAAAGGTGTCTGCATCATTCAGACTCCGCTTAGAAAGAAAGATCATTTATTTTCGCCCATAACGACGAACATTTTTTTTTAAACAAAGGCCAATGTGTCAGTTAGACACTACAAAAATTAAATTAAAAATTTAAAAAAACCCCGACACAAAAAAATCAACTTAAAAACCTAAAAGAAAAACTATGATGAAATAACCACAAATAGAACAAAAAAGGTATAAACCTGAATCCCTATAAAAAGAAAAAAAATAATCTTGAAATTATAACCCTTCGTAAGTACGTATGAAGACTTTTGATTAAATTTTGTCGCGTCGGGGGACCGCTCTCTAATTATGTGAATCCTTTCCTTTCCTTTTGCTTCCCGAACGTGAATCGCGCGAATTCAGAATTGATGTGGATGGCGCGTACATCGCCGCGACGCGCGGGAGGGCGTAAAGTGGGCGGAGCGTAACATATTCAAGTTTGGCGACCCGAGCGGGCAGACACGCGAGAGCTAGAGACCGGTCCCCCGACGCGACAAAATTTAATCAAAAATCTTCATACGTACTTACGAAGAGTTATAATTTCAAGATTATTTTTTTTCTTTTTATAGGGATTCAGGTTTATACCTTTTTTGTTCTATTTGTGGTTATTTCATCATAGTTTTTCTTTTAGGTTTTTAAGTTGATTTTTTTGTGTCGGGGTTTTTTTAAATTTTTAATACTTACTTTTATTTTTTACCCCCGTACTCTGATGCACCCGTGAGTGTCCACATTCTCTGCCGGGAGGTTCCTACCTTTCCCACCTTAAAGTTCCCATTCCTGGTCCGGCATCACCGCGGTAGTAGTCCGGCCAGGCTGATAGATAGACGCCACACATAGATAGTGCTTCAAGTGAAAGTGAAAGTGTTAGTTTTAAGTTTTTAAATTAATTTAGGGTTAGGGACCCCTCGTGCGCAATGGAAAACGCACGTGTATTGCGTTCAGGCAAGTCGCCTGCCACAGACGCTACTCCAGCGTCGGGCCAGACAGGCTCAACAGAAACCGAAACGTGGAGTAAAGGCACCGGCACAGAGGACACGACCGGTGAACGCAGCACGCACAGCCAAAGTAGGACGGATAGAGTAATCAACGATAGGTCCGCCGCACAAGTCGAAGCCAGTGCGAATACACAGGCTAGGAGCGCGCCGGGTACGGTGGTAAACGTCCCCGGGGACAGAGCTAGTAGCAGAATATCAGTTTTAAAGGCCGAATTAGAGTTGCACAATTCCGAATTAGCACAGGCTAGGGCGGCGTCCGCAGCTGCTTTAAGTCGTTTGGAGTTAGCTAGGGTAGAAGAATTAGAAAGCTCCAACGGCGCGGAACCGCCACATGTAGAAGAGTCTCGTGTTAGAGGTTGGATAACGGAACAACGTGTATACGATAGGTCGGTCATGGCAGATAGAATAGCTCCGAACCCAGGACAACCCGCGCGGCAATCCGACCCTAGTAGGAACGAACCACGCGTAGGTAACAACACGTCGGCGAATAGCAACGACATGACGATGTTAGCCAACGCGATAGTGCAGGCGGTAAGTTCCAATAGAGCAGGCTCGGCGGTACCTAAATTCATCCACGAATTACCTCCTTTTGACGGAGCGATAGCAGAGTGGATGGCTTTCAAGTCGGTATATGACGACACAGAGGCCATGTTTTCAGACGTACAAAACGTGGCCCGATTAAGAAAAGCGCTTCGCGGAGCGGCTCGCGAAACAGTTAGGGCGTTATTATTCACAGTATCGGACCCGTATGAAGTCATAGATGCGTTAGAAAGACGATACGGAAAGCCAGAATTGTTAGTATTATCCGAGCTAGAATTAATTAAACGCATGCCCCGCATGACGGACGACGGGCGCAATATAGGTAGTTTCGCAAGTAAGGTAGCAAATACAGTAGCCGCAATAAAATCATTAAAACAACCGCAATATTTATACTCACCCGAACTCGTCAACAAAATAGTAGATAAATTAAGTATGATTTTAAAGTTTAAATGGTACGAGTACAAGACAGGTTTTTCAGGCGCACCCGAGTTAGAATTGTTGTCTAGATTTCTCAACAACATGGCCGACCAATGCGGCGCTATGTTCGCGTACGAAACCGCACGAGACGATCGCAGGGGTAAGCAGAAACCGCGCACGGTGAACACGGCGCGCGATCGCGGCTCGTACGACGACGATAGCGACTGCTCGTGTCAATCTGACGATGAGGACAGCCCTCCAAGTAGCACAGTAGCCACAGTAAATAAATCTATGAAAGGGCGAGCCTCGAGAGCACAACCGCGCCCTCCAAGACCGCCTCCGCCGGCACAATCCACGCACCGCGGTAACGAGAAATGCACGATATGCGGGGGTAGCCACGGCATCTCGGAATGCGCGGATTTTACAAAGTTAAGTGTAAGCGATAGGTGGAGTGCGGCCAAGCAATACAAGTTGTGTTTTCGATGTCTCGGCGACTCACACAGGCGACCGGCAAGGTGTAAATATGTATCATGCGGCGTAGGCGGATGCGAAGCATCACATCACAAATTACTTCACGGTGGCAACTCGAAAGGGGATAGGCAGACGCAAGCCCCTCCCCCCAGCCACGGGAACGTGAGTTCAATTAACCATTTACACAGAACAAATACCTACCTAAAAATAGTACCGGTTGAATTAGCAGGCCCACTAGGTACAGTCACCACCAACGCGCTATTAGATGAAGGCTCAACAATGACGTTGGTTGAGCGAGACGTGGCGGATCAGGTGATAACTAGGGGGCACAGCCGACTCTTATCGTTAGAAGGGGTAGGGGGAAGCAGGATCGACGATGCTGAGTCGTGTCAGGTAAAATTAACAGTGCGGGGTTTATTTAATAGGAATTTAGAAGCCATGGATGCATATACCATAAGTAATTTGAACCTTATCCCGCAAGAAATAAGGCGTGATTTGGTCCAGCAGTGTAGTCATTTAGCCGATTTAGAAGAAGAGTTATGTTACGAGCAGGGTAAGCCGACTATATTAATTGGGCAGGATAACTGGCATTTAATTACATCTAGACAGCTACGTGTCGGCAATAAAAATCAACCCGTGGCATCTCTCACAAGTTAGGATGGGTTCTGCACGGCCAAGACTCACGACCGCGCAACGCCGTAGCAATCGTCAACCACGTTCGACCGACGCAGGCCGAAGATCCCGCGTTGCAATTAATTAGGGATTATTTTAGCATAGAATCATTAGGCATAGAGGCGCGAAAACCGGCGTCAGATCCGGAGCAGCGCGCCCTATCTATTTTAGAAAAAACGTGTAAGAAAATCAATAATAGGTATGAAGCCGGCTTGTTATGGCGAACGGATACCGAAATAATGCCGGATAATAGAAAACAAGCACTCAGCCGCCTATTTAATTTGGAAAATAAATTAGATAAAAATATTAGTCATAAGTGCGAATATATTAAACAAATAAATAATTTGATCGAGCGAGGATACGCCGAAAGGGTGCAAGCGCCGCCCACTTCACCACGCGGCTGGTACTTGCCGCATTTTGCAGTCGTACACCCCCAAAAAGGGAAAATGAGGGTAGTTTTTGACGCGGCAGCCAGATGCGCGGGTAAATGTTTAAACGACGCGCTCCTGGCGGGGCCCGATTTGCTGCAGTCATTATTCGGCGTACTGATTAGGTTTAGAAAAGGTAAAATAGCGGTCGTTGCCGACATTAAAGAAATGTTTTTACAAATAAAAATATTAGAACAAGATCGTGATAGTTTACGCTTTTTATGGCGAGGCGACGACAGAGTAGGGCCGCCACAAGACTACCGAATGACGTCGTTAATATTCGGGGCCGCGTCGTCTCCTTGTACCGCCATCTATGTAAAAAATAAAAATGCGGAAAATCACAGCCAGGCATATCCAGAGGTCGCAAGGGCCACGGTACGCAATTACTACATGGACGACTACTTAGGTACGTTCGACACCGAAAGCGAGGCTAGGCAAGTAGTAAATTCAATGCACAAAGTGCACATGGCCGCGTCTTTTGAGTTGCGCGGATGGGCGTCGAACGTGCCTAACGTAATAAGCGACGTCACGGACACGCGCGATAGCGAGACCACCACGCTGGGCAAAAGCGATACAGAATCACGCGCGTGATACGTTGGGTTTTAACGTAAATCTCCGAAACACGCCCGCTGACGTCATACAGGGTAGAACTTTACCTACAAAGCGTCAAGTAACTAGCGCAGTCATGTCAGTTTTCGATCCGTTAGGTTTAATATCGCCCATCACGATGATAGGCAAATGCTTAATACAGGAGATATGGCGCAGCGGCGTGGACTGGGACGACCCTATCACCCCCGAGCATAATGTCACATGGAAGTCGTTCATAAAAAACGTACAGATGTTGAAAACTTTAGAAATAAATAGGTACATACCAACCACACCCTCTGGCGAGGGGGAGTTACACGTATTTTGCGACGCTAGTGAAAAGGTTTACGCGGCCGCGGTTTATTTAGTGAGTGAGGATACAGACGGGAACCGAACGTCGCAATTGGTGGCGGGCAAGGCCAAAGTGGCCCCGCTAAAACCGATATCGGTACCACGTCTCGAGCTTCAAGCCGCCGTCCTGGGTAGTAGGTTAGCAGAATCAATCAAGCGCGAGTCCGATTACAAAATATCAAAGTATTATTATTGGTCGGATTCAAAAACCGTCCTTACATGGATCAAGTCGGACCCGCGCACGTTCAAATCGTTTGTCGCCCATCGCCTGGCTGAAATAGAGAACTCGACGTCACCGATAGACTGGCACTGGGTACCTAGCGCGGACAACGTCGCGGACGACGCGACAAAGGGTATCCCAGTGAAATTTGATGCGCAACATAGGTGGTTTAATGGACCCGAGTTCATTAGGAGCGACCCCACGACCTGGCCTAAAGGCGACCGCGTCACGAAGCCGCAACCCCCTTCAGGGGAAGAAAGGTCAATTAAACAAGTCCACGTGGCTATAAAACGTGACATTGACAATTGCTTACCGGACGTGCAACGTTTCTCTAAATACAGTAGGTTAGTGCGTGCTGCTGCAACCGTTCTGCTCGCCGCTGAGGTTTTCAAAGCCAAAATACTCAATAGAATTACGAGCAAAGAATTGTCACCTTATCATATGAGATTAGCAGAGTTACTGCTCATAAAAAAGAGCCAACATAACTCGTTCGCCGAGGACATTGCGACGATAGAGGCTGGACGGCGACCGCCGAAGAAATCACCGTTCCACAAGCTCTCAGTGAAGATCGACCGCAACGGCATCTTGTGCTTGGACAACAGGATTAAAGACGAGCAAAACATGCCAGTCCTACACGCCAAAGAAGGTTTTACACGCTTGATGGTGCATCACACGCACGCAACATTCAATCATGGCAATCACCAAACCGTCATGAATGAATTGAGACAACGATATTACATCATAGGACTGCGCAATGTGATACGCTATATATGCAATCAATGCCAATGGTGTCGGACCTACAGGGGGAAACCATCTAAAATCCCCATGGGCGACTTACCTTCAGAAAGGCTGGCCCACAATCAACCGCCATTCACAGCCACAGCGGTGGATTATTTTGGGCCCATGCATGTCACAGTCGGGCGCAGACACGAAAAAAGGTGGGGCGCCTTATACACATGCCTCACCACGCGCGCAGTGCATCTCGAGTTGGCCTCCTCACTAACGGCCTCCTCCATGATAATGAGCCTGCGACGCATGATTGCACGCCGCGGCACACCAACAATAATATATAGCGACAACGGCACCAATTTCGTGGGCGCCGAGAGGGAACTACAGGAAGCCGCGAACGACAACCACTCTGAGCTGAATACTTTTGCGTCAGCCAAACAAATAGTGTGGAAAAGGATACCACCAGGCGCCCCAAACATGGGTGGAGCCTGGGAACGCCTGGTTAGATCAGTAAAGGCGGCACTCAGAGTTACCCTAAATCAGAAATACCCTACAGAAGAGGTATTACATACTCTTATGCTTGAAGCTGAGCACATTATAAACACGAGGCCATTAACTCCAGTAAACCCAAACTTGAACGAGGAAGCGCTAACCCCAAACCATTTTCTACTGGGGCGCTCAAAGGGGGATGGCCCCGTTTGGATCATTCAAAGATACTCAGCTGAACACCCAGGATTGGAAGGCTACTCAAGCTTTAGCCGACACCTTTTGGGCCCGTTGGTTGACAGAATACAAACCTCAACTGATGCCCCGACCAGGTTCCGCTCCTCAACAAAACCTAAAAGTGGGAGACATCGTGATTATAACAGATCAAACAATGCCCCGTGGAATATGGCCCAGAGGTGAGATAACGAGAGTATATCCAGGTCCGGATGGACACGTGAGAATCACAGAGGTAAGAACAACAGCGGGCCTCATGCGTCGTCCAGCCTCTCGTCTCATTTTAATAACACCTACCAATTAAAAACATTAAGTTATGGTGCTTGCGCACGAGGGGGAGAATTGTAAATAACAGACAACCAGTCATTTAATTTTTAATATGTTTTTGTTGTAATAAATATCTTGTACTTACCTTGTTTAGTTTATAAGTTTTTTTATGTAATTTCGTTTCTACTTATATACTTTACCTTTTTATTTTATTTGATTTTATATCGTTTTATCTTTGTGCTGATTATTGTATGTGTAATTATTATTAATAAATGCGTTTGCCACACACACACACGTACACATACACACTTATAACCAATCCTTACATCTCACTTACACACCCTCCATCCCTCTCTCTCCTGCCCGCTTATTGGCTCACCGTCAAACGCTACGACTACACACCTAGCGCAAACTGCGCAGACGGTCTGAGTCGATATGATAAGCGCGGCCCAAATTACTTACATTCACTCTACATTCCGCCGTCCTACATGCCACTATCATCTACAAGGCAGCGTTTAAACCATTATAAGGCGTTTTTATTTCTTTCTTCTGAAGATATACCTACATACAGTCCACAAAACAAAGTTTCGATTGCAGCTACATCGAACAATACCTTTATTGAGGGAGTAGTGACAAAAATTAATAAATTCACCATTTCGTGGAGGCGGCGATCTTGGATTTGAAATTTTTCATAGTGTATAGTATTCTACTAGTCAGACCCTTTCATTTGATACCAATATTGTGGGAGTTGTGCAAAAATATGTAAACCGCCATCTTGTGGCGGCGGGCATTTTCATCAAACATAGCTAAGAACACTCCCGACTTATTCACCTTTCAAACAAAAAAAACAAAATCAAAATCGGTTCATCAATTCGGGAGCTACGATGCCACAGACAGACACACACACACACACACACACACACACAGACACGTCAAACTTATAACACCCCGTCGTTTTTCCGTCGGGGGTTAAAAATAACATAAACACAAAGGTTTAGAGGTGTGTGTGTCATTATTTAAGTAGGTATAGAGCTGGAGTGATCAATATTTTAGCATTCAGACTAGTTCGTGTGCTTTTGGAACTCTTTTATTCCTTTCTCTCTTTTATTGACTTTTTGTTGTGCGGAAAATCTTTGTGGATTGAGGATCCTCTGCCATATGGGGAGGCGGGAGACATCAAACTCGATTAAAACCGCACTTTCCTTTGCGTTATAATCACGACCACGGACAGGACCAGGACATTTACTATAGCAGTTGCGCTAACGGTTGCTAATGAAATATTATACAATAAAAAAATTAGCTGGAGTTCAGTAAAACTCACCTGTTTCCCGTAAACGAGGCGGCGAGCCCGTCCAGTTTAAACATGGAATCCTTGTAGCCCCAGCCGTACCATTTCAGTAGATCTTGTCTGAAAATAAATCATAAAAAAATGGTTAATGATATTTTATTTTTGTAAATATATCTTTTGAAGACACTTACAAGTCTACGTTTTACATTTTATTCTTCAAACGACATCAAAAATGAAATCAGAAATGTTCACAATTCGTCTGATTTCTTTTGTGTTTTTTTAAAGCCGTAGAATTAACTGAGTAGATGGCGTCGGCATTTCGCTGAGAAGAAACATCGTCTTGGAATATGGTGTTCTAATGTCCACTATGGAAGTTATCATAACCAATCCATTTATTGCCTCATTGCTGGACTTGGGTCTCCTCTCAGTACGAGAGGATAAATAATCGACCACGCACGCCTAGTATGGACTGGCTGACTACATGCCACCGATAAAATCTTTCAGGCATGATATTTTCCCTCATAAATTAATTATTAATATTCACATGAGTGCCAAAAGTTAAAGGTGTGTATCAGTCATCATCAATCTTGGCAATCCAATTTGACTTGTTCGTTCTTTAATACAAATACATTAATTAACCATGAACCAACCGGTTACATAATTACATGTCACATTACAATACAGTACACGGCTTTTTATATGTTGACCGTCACTATCTATAAATATAATATTAAATTAACATATTATGTATATGAGCATTATAAAAAATAGCTAAATAAAATCGCATAATTTACATAATTAAGGTACAGAAAGTTCTAATTATATTCATATACATAACAACTAGCTGTTGCCCGCGACTTCGTTCGCGTGGACTTTGTTTTATAAACACTGTGTGTAAGGGTATTTGGTATTTTTAGAAACAATTACACACATTATGTCTTATAATTGCTGCCCGCGACTTCGGTCGCGTGGGTATCAGGTTTTGGATTATGAAGCAAGTTTTCATGCTACCCATGTCATTGTCTACTTTAACTTATATAGAAATACTAGCGACCCGCCCGCGGTTTCACCCGCGCTGCCCCGTCCCTAAGAGTCGTAGCGTGATGTTAAATAGCTTAAAACCTTCCTCTTGAATCAATCTATCTATTAAAAAAACCGCATCAAAATCCGTTGCGTAGTTTTAAAGATCTAAGCATACATAGGGACATACAGCGGGAAGCGACTTTGTTTTATAATATGTAGTGATAAGTTACATACATACACACACTGGCACCAGTCATCCACATGGGTAGGCAGTAACTATAGTCCACTACTTGCTACGATTCTCTTCTTTGCTGCTTGCTTCTTCCTCATTCATACACCTTTTCTTACACACCGAGTAGGTACAACGCGCCAGACCTTTTTGGAGGACGTTCCCAGTAAGATCGGCGTACCTATGCCCTTCTAGAGCGACCTATTCTGACGTTGCCACTGACATTTGCATTATTAATTCCTTTCGCTAATCATCTTTTATTCATTCACTCAACATGTCCAAACTATCTCGGTATATTCTGTTCAAAACGTGTTTTAAAACCATCAATTCCGCCTAACACGTTTATTTTTATGCCCTTCTGCGTATATGCTTCATTTTTGTTTTTCTAATTATTTGTATTGTCCTTTCCTTCCACGTACACTTAGATTGTGGAATCAGCTCCCCGCTGAGGTTCTCCCAAAGGACTACGGGGGTTTTTCAAAAAGGATATGAATAGATTTTTACATAGTCGGCAACGCGCGAGTTGACTGGTGTTGCAAGCATCCATAGGCTATACCATCAGGCGGGCCGTATGCTTAGTTACCCCTCTATACCATTTTTCCTAAAAAAAAGTTATTGTAGTGAAGGAAAAATTCGACCGCAGTCAGGATGCGTCTTCTCCCATCCGTCGAAATTTGCCTTCATATTCTGAGTTTTACCTCTTAAAGGTAAAATAGGCTAATGGTATCTATTGAAAATCTAGGCTTGCCCCCTAGTACATGGCTCCTAAACATACCGGTGAACTGTGGGTGTGCATTAGTACGTCTCTGCCTATCCCTTCGGGGAATACAGGCGTGATGGTGTGAGCAAGTTACTTTGCTTCTCAACCGACATAATAACTTAAAGTTAGTTTGATTGCGTAGGTACGACGCGATGTCACCTTACCTTTATTAACTATCATTTTGTATTTTTTGCATTTACCATCCCAAGATTGATAGTTTTTTTTAAAATATGGCACCACACTTTTTGTTTATTTGCCAGTGTCAAGTATATGTATATATATATATTTCCCATCATGGGATTATATTATGGCACCACACTTCTTGTGTTCGTTCAAGTATTCAGTTTTTCAGTTATCTTTATTTGAGACTTCGATAGAGTTTAGAAGTAAACTCTAGATTCACAAACTTTTCTTAATGGTTAATTATCCATCATAATTACACATTAAACTTCGGAGAAATTCAAGTTTCGAAAAATAATATGAAATCGGCAACGTGCACTTTAGATTTTCCCGCCTAAAACTCCATTAAAGTTATCTGATAATATTCTTTTTTAATTTACATTACAATTTTATAGGTAGAGTAAAATCGGGAATCGGATTGAGTTTTCAAACATGTGTCAAAATAAAAAATGAAATTTAAATCAAAAGCACTAAGGAGTATTAATATCAACTTCCGAAGCAAATCACCCCCAAAATAACTTCCTACCCCTTTTTAACCCTGTTAGACAAAGAGTTTAAATAAAATACGGAAAGCTTTTTCCATCAATACTGTTAAAGAATGTTTATGCAAAATTTTAAGTAGATTAGATCAAGGACTCACGTTGTCCCATACAAACTTTGCCCCCGTTTTTCACCCCCTTAGGGTAAGAATTTCGGAAAATCCTTTCTTATCGGATGCCTACATCATACAAAGAACACACCCTCCAAGTTTCAGGTCTCTACGATCAGCGGTTTAGGCTGTGCGTTGATCCGTCATTTTATACGAGTCCCGTCACCTACGAAAATGCAGGTAACATTTCGTAGGCCATCTATAAACAATTTATACTGCTACGATTTGCTACGCCAATCACTGCATCATGCGTCGTAGCAACTAGCGAGCTATAAGGTGCACGGTGCACCGCACAGCATGGTTAATCCGTAATAATATTTTTTTCTAAGTAGGTACTCATAGGATTACGTAGCTCTTGCACCTTTTATTGAATACTCGAATTGAGTCGAAATGACTCTTTTAAGAACTTGTTTTTTGTTATAAATCTTCGTGGGTACGCGGAACAATGGATCAAAGTTCGAGCTAGTTTCGAGATTCTGCGAGACTACCGCACGGCAGTGATTTTTATATATAACCTACCTTCCTATAAAACTATATATTGGAAAGTATTTATATGTAATTATAGTAACAAGCTTATACTTTAGTCTATATTAGATACCTAAGCATATTATTGCTTATTTATCATAGAAATTTTGCGATGTACGTACGTACAATTACTATAGGTACCTACCCTGTCATTTTAATTCACACTTTTCATGGGGTAATGCATTTTTATATATAATAGCCGATACTTTTTCGATATTTCAGGATTGGTCTCTTTTTTACCACCTGGATAGTGAATGAATTATCACCGTGTAAACTGATTTCTGAGGCTTCCGCGAATATTCGACTATCTATAGAAAAAAAACACTTTAAGGATTTTAACGTGTTATATGTAGGTGTTAACAAAATCAAATCCCGAAGTTTCGTTTTCCTTTACAGCGTTTATGGTCATTTTGTTAATAAAATAGATATAACTCTATAAAATCCGTAAAATTGTTATATTCCAATATCATATTATATCTTTTTCTGAGTAAGGCTGTAAGTAATCGATTCTGCTTGCTTTAAATATGTAAACCTATCAATGTAAAACACATACCTAATAACCTAGTGTCTAAAGTCGAAGTTTACCCAAGAAAAATATAGCCAACTCTCGCTTGGTAGATATTTTCCTGCCAATATTTCGTCTGGAGCAAAGTGTTATTGGGTTTTTCTATGAAACTCCCAGTAGCAGCTCGGAGTTAGGAATTTGTGCCCGGTTAATGGCAATAGTCTCGCCCCCTATTACATGGGACCTAAACATACCGGCGAACTGTGGGTGTACATTAGTACGCCTCTGCCTAGCCCTTCGGGGAATACAGGCGTGATGGTATGTTATGTTATTTGGTCCCAAAATCTGTGACGTCATGAGACTCGAGAGAAAGGGAGAGATAACGTAATTATTTTATCTTAGTTATACATAATTATATGATATAACAAGTTGAATGATACGAAAATATCGGTCAGCTTACTATCTTATCGATGAATATTAATGTTTAACCTAGTTTTTTTATCAGTTTAGTATTCTTGTGATTAAATAAATAGCTCGCACAATCAATTTACTAAACTTTAAATTTATATATAGATAATTTACGATGTTTAAAAGACTGGTACCTACATTACATTTATTTATTTGTTGAGCTCACAAACTGTAATTTACAAAATTAGAATCACCATTGTGAAGCTGTTACAGTAAGAAGTCCTTGTAATTATGTGGCTAACAGCCTGCCACTCCTCGTCTATACGCACGACGCAAAACATCACGCATTATTCAATAATCTTTATGAAACATGCAAAACAAATTATATCCCGGTTTCGCACGATTGAATTAATGAGCATATAGGTATTGCATCGCATGAAAACACAGTGTATCTCACAAGTATAACCGACATAATAATGATATTAAATTATATTGTTTAGTGCGATTGCCAGGTCAATCTATTTAAAACATAAAATATTTTTAATCTTGATATGGTCACTATAATTATTATTATGATGTTGGTAGGTTAGCTTATTACGTAATAACTATAGACAAAAAGACCCTTAAGTAGGAACTGAATAAATTGACCGACTTGGTATTACAACATGGATCTCACAACTTTTTACGATAGAAGAACTGAGTTGCGAGACTGTTTTTTTTTTACAAGTTATATTTTTATTGGCCTAATAATTTATACTATTTAGAGAAGTGACACTTATTTTTTTGGCATATTGACTTTGAACTACTTACATTACATACATGAATTAATAAAGGTGATTTTATTTCAACTTATTTATTTAACGTATTTAGATTAACTAGCAAGGTGCAACAGATTACGGGACCGGTGTGTCCGAGTTTGGACCTCGTCCTGTTGTCCTGTCCTTTGAGAAAGTAAACTGTACCTAACCTATTTACTTATATAGGTTGGGCGCCAGCCTGCGCCACGCGCGTTCCGACAAATCGCAAACGAAGACTTTTTTTTTATTTAATAACCAATATAAAACTGCTTCTACATATACATAGTTATAGAGTCAGTGTACAGATAATCAACTGAAGGTATAAAAAAAACACTTCCCATGTTCAGGAATAGTGATACCTATTCATTTTATGATCTTGATCGTTTCATACTTTTCAGTTTTTTTCTTTGGACTCTGACTGAAAGTACCTAGCAATAGTACCTATCTAGGGTATGCAAAAGGGCGAATAATTAAGATACCATCACGCCTGTATTCCCCGAAGGGTTAGGCAGAGGTGTACTATGGTACACCCACAGTTCGCCGGCATGTTTAGGTCCCATGTAATATGTGAGCCTATTGCCATTAACCGGGCACAAATCCCAATTTCCGAGCTGCTACTGGGAATTTCATAGAAAAACCCAATAACACTTTGCTCGACCTGGGAATCGAACCCAGGACCTCTAGCGTAGTAGTCGAGCTCAGGACCACTTGGCTAATGAGGCAGATACTTAGGCAGTTTTTTTTTAAATGGTTTCAATGTACAGACACAGCTTTCTTACGATTTATAATAGTAGAGATACGAGAAACTATGTTAAAAATTCTAACAAAATTAATCCAAGAAGGATACTCAATAAAGGCGCTTTACGTACAGGACCTATGTACGAGAACAGCTTAAATCCACCCACAACTTCTTTGGGTCATTATAAACGTGCGAAATTTACAGTTAATTGCCAAAATACGGATTTCTTGGTAACACAATTAATGGTTAACCAATACCTATTCCAATGAATTCATATTGCGTATGTAAACGGATCATTTTGCATTTATGCGAGTGACGTGATCAGTAAAATTTATAATGTGTTATTTGAGTGAAGGAAAGGTCGAATTTGCCTTCACATTCAGATTTTTTACGTTCATAAGGTGTTGTCAGTACTCAATGACAACTATAGAAAAAGCCATGTCTAAATTCTAAAAAAAATTAGATTGACGTACCTAGATGATATGAAATGAAATGAAATGATGAAATGATATTTATTTCTGTAAGTAGATCATTAGAGACACTTTTACAAGTCAATGTTTTGTTTTTTTATAGCTAGATGGCTTCGGCATTTCCTAACTGACGACCTCTGAGAAGAAACACCGAAATAAACTCAGAGACTGGACCGTCTGGACTTTAAAAGAGACCATGATTCTTATGTCAGTGGGACAATGCAGGGCAATGTCTGATGATATGCGTGCACTTGACCCGAATGACGCTAATACCTATCGTAATGACCACTGGATAATCTAATTATTCATTGATATACCTGTATTTATTTGTAAACGAGTATTGTTCGTTAGAATAAATGAATAATCTAACAGAAATTTTGTTTAGAAAGTAAGGGTTTCTTTTTAAATTTTGCAAATTCTTCAAATGTTTTTATTTCAAATAAGCTTTTACAAGCGCTTATGAAACGTTATGATTCTACTTGCACGATTCCAAAAGGTTGATCCTATGGAGAAGAATCCGGCAAGAAACTCCATGGACACTCTTTTTAAATAAATTATATTACAATCTTCACTGGTACAATATTGCGATAACAAGATGTGTGGCTGTCCAAATTTGACCAAAGTCGATAATATTAAATAAAGGTTCACATTATTTGAGAACCGGATGTAAATTAAGATAATGAACTATGTGGTAAAAGCACACACCATCAAATTGAAAAAAGTGTCTGTTTAGACATGCTACAAACGTACATTATGTTTTAAAAAATGTAGAGTAACGGCATCGTAAGCATATTGATGTTCTTAAATACTTCTCTTAGGGAATCGCGAGGGTCCATATCGTAGATTGCACGGATGGCCCTATTCATGATAAATATTGAATCAACGTCTGCAGCAAATCCCCAAAGCTGAATACCGTAAGACATAATGCTGTGAAAGTAGACGAAATACACGAGTCTGGCTGTAGCTACATCAGTGATCTGCCTAATTTTTCTCACTGCATATGCAGCTGAACTTAACCTGCTAGACAGGGCTGAAATGTGCGCACCCCACTGTAACTTACAATCAACCGTAATACCTAAGAAAACAGTTTCATTAACTAGGTCGAGTTTGCTGCCTTCAAGAATTAGATTAGGTTCTATTTGTGGTACATTTGGTAACGAAAATTTTAGGCATTTAGTTTTGCTAGCATTAAGTTGTAAGTTATTAGCAGCAAACCATTTGAACAAGGATTTTAGAATCTTATTTACATTATAGAGATTGCTATCATTTGTATCGATTTTAAATATAAGTGAGGTATCGTTAGCAAATATTACTATGTTCGATAACTGAGACATAATAATAGGGAAGGTCATTTATTTATTTATTTATTTAACACTTTATTGCACACCAAAAATACAAATTAAAATACTTATTTATCTATTTAACAAACTATGTACAATGGGCGGCCTTATCACTTAAAGCGATTTCTTCCAGGCAACCAAAGTGATTTGAGCACTGGACAAGATAAAGGGTAGTTAGAGATATTTCTTATTCAGCGTACAAAAAAAGCAATTGCAAACAAAATTATATAATATAATATATATAAATAAATATATCAATATTAATAAAATAAAATAATACTACATATTACACTGCTAATGTTCCAAGTAGTGATTTTTTAAAAGTTTTTTAAAAAGTGGTAAGGATTGTGCACGCCTTACCGTAAGTGGCAACGCGTTCCACAAACGAGCCGCTTGAACGAAAAACTATTTGTGAGTGAACTTTGTGGAATGCGTGGGGATTTTAAGTTCCAGATTCTCTGATGACCTCAAAAGCCTAGAATGCGTGTCACAAAGGAACTCAAAACGTTCTTTAAGGTACAAAGGGGTAGATGGATTAAAAAGCATATTGTAGAGCAAAGAAAGGATATGAGAATTCCGGCGAAGTCGGATAGGCAACCAGTTGAGCTTGGTACGAAACTCAGAGACATGATCATATTTACGCAAGCCAAATATAAATCTAATACAAAAGTTTTGAAGCCGCTCAAGTCTGTCTAATTGCTCTTCAGTAAGGTCAAGATATTTATGTACGCTAAGAAAAGAAACCAATTCTAACTGCAGACGCGGGAGATGTGACTCCGTTTATGCCCACTTTTTGTAGCCTCTCAGAAAGATAGGAAGACACAAGCTCCAAAGATAGCCCTCTTATACCGTAGTAGTTCAATTTACGAATAAGCGTAATGTGATCAACGTAATCGAAAGCTTTGGAAAGATCACAAAAGATACCTATGGCATCCTGTGAACCCTCCCAAGCCTCTAAAATGTGAGAGACAAGCTTTGCACCAGCATCAGACGTTGACCTGCCTTTCGTGAAGCCAAATTGCTGATCATCTAAAATCTTGTTTTTGTGAAAATGTGCTATTCGATAGAGCATAAGTTTTTCAAATATTTTAATTAAGTTACCTAAGGGGAGAACAGATATGGGCCTGTAATTACTGAGATTCGCTTTACAGCCTGATTTGAAAATTGGACTTAATTAAACTTGAACGAATGAAAAAAAATTAAAACGAATGACTTATTGTTTCATTACCTACGTCTGGAAAGGCTGTCTTAATACTCGTACAAAGATTAAATATATTTGAACAGATATCCCCATGAATCCTCAGTATTTTTAAACTTTTATACGCTTTTGAACCATAGGAAGTTTGGTATGTCTCTTTTGAAACAATTCTTTGCTAGAGATTCTGCTAATAAAGCCGATTTTTTTTTCCAGATTTTCACTTGCCAACGAACCTTTCGCAGAATTTTATTTCGCCGAATAATCATTTGCACACATCATATAATTTTGTTTTATTTCCCAACCTCACAGTTACCAACTGTACTGCCACTTTTTAAAATGCCAACTTTTAAGTAGCAGAATGTTTTAGTTTGCGTAATATTCATTAGTTATTGTTATTTTTTTTTACTTTATCTTTAATGTGATCTAATCTAACTTAACTGTTTCCTTTTACAAAAGCGATTCGCTTCTGGCACGTTTTGTGACATTATAATAATCAGCTTAACAATAATTCTACCAAATGAAACGTTGTCATGCAAAAATTTGCTAATCGTTAGTTGTCAAAGTGAAACATCGGCGAAACGTTGGTTGGCAAGTGATAATCTGGCGAACAATTTTCTGCTAAAAGGCAGGACACCCAACTTAACGGAACCTACTGATAGATGTTCAGCTAAAATACTATTATAAAAACCTATGTTTAAAATACATTTATCTCCAAAAAATTGCTTTCTATAATCTTCGTTACGGACACATTCCACCAAAATATGAACAACATCTTCTGTAACATTATAGGAAGTACAATTAGGCGAGTCAACTTTCTTCATCAAATATGCGAACTTATTTAGTGGAATGTGTCCAGAACGAAGGTGCATCATAAGAGTTAAGTCGGATCTAGCAAGTGGGCTGTTATCAATCCAAGGTAATTTAAAGGGATGTGACTGGATCGTTTTGTACCAGATGCCCTACTCTTTGGAGCGCTCATCAAAACACTCCTTCCATAATTCATAACATGATTTTTTTATTAAATATATGTAATCCATGTAGAAAGGTAGAATGCGTACTTCCACTCCGTCGCCGCTTGCTTCTTTTGCCAATCTGTCTACTATTTCATTCCCAGTAGTACCAATATGGGATGGCACCCACTGTAAATTTATTGTTTTAAGTTGATGTGAGAGTTTTAACAGTGATTTTAATATAAGGCTATCGGTGTTCCTCGAAAAGTCGAGGTACACCGAGCCAAATGCTGAAGATCGCTCTTGGAGTCTGTAAAGATCACAAATTTATTGTGATTTATTGTTTCAACATAAGATAGGGCTTCGGCTATAGCGAAAAGTTCTAGAAACATTATTGAGACATTAAGTAGGTATTTTGTGAGTGAGAGTTTCTTTGGTGGATAGAATTCGCAACGAAGTCATTCGCCAAAGAACTAAAGTTGCCGACATTGCACGAAGAATTAGTACGCTGAAGTGGAAGTGGGCCGGTCATGTCTGCAGACGGACAGACTATCGATGGAGCAGACAAGTGTTAGAGTGGAGACCGCGTTTGGGTAAGCGTAGTGTGGGACGCCCTGCGACACGATGGACCGACGATTTAAAGAAGGTGGCTGGCAGCGGATGGATGCGAGCTGCCCAAGACCGGGATGGTTGGCGCTCTTTGGGGGAGGCCTACGTTCAGCAGTGGACGGCAATAGGCTGATATATGATGAAGTAGGTATAATCTATTTTAAATTTCATGCCATAACCCGATTGCTCATCAAAAAAGGCTGCCCCTTGATATGCTATTTATTTAGACCCATCAGTGAATATTTTATAGAAAGCCCCATATGCATTTAGTGTTCTATGACAAGTCATCTGTAATTCCATGGAACTATATTCTCTATAAGCTTTGTCCATACCATTTACCTATGTCCATATATTTACCATTTTTCTTGCCGGATTCTTCTCCATACGATCGACCTTTTGGAACCGTGCAACTAGAATCATTACGTTTCAAAAACGCTTGTAAAAGCTTATTTGAAATAAAAACATTTGAACTTGAACTTTAAAAAAAAATCAAAACTATAGAGATTTAAAATAAAACAAAAGTTTTATAGCAAATTTTATCAGCTTTCTTCGAAACTATATTAAACTATACTTAGGTACCACTCTTTTTCAAGTCCTTTTTCCTTAAAAAGTTATTGCATTTTTAAGTGTGATAGGTACCTGCCTACTTAGTTTTGCAGTCCATTGTAGTTTAAGGTGACTAAGCGTAGTAAACAGTCTTATCTAAACTTTATCAATATAAATATTACCTATATTAGATAAAGTCCTGCCTTTATCAGAACCTACGATGAACATTGTATGTTATCTGATGTTCGAATGCACGATTCCTTCACTCTGCCACGTTTAGTTGTTTTGTAGAATGACTTGTCTGCAGTCACAATACTCACAATAAGCGTTTTGTGTAAAAAACGGGTGAACAGGTGTACTGTTTAATACTATCCACCAGATAGTATTTTGTAGTCAAAATCACGTAATTGTGACTGGGTAAATTCGAGATGAATGAAATTTAAATATTGGTTTGGTTAGAACTGTGAACACACGATGCCAAACCGAATTACTTAAAGCCATTGTGCATATTTACATAGAATGGATTAGGGTTATTGTGACGAGCTTTTACCGTTTTTATGACATACAGAGTCACAAGCGCCAAATTTTGGACCTAAATCAGAATCCTTCAAAAAAAAAACGCCTCAAACTTTTTTTTCAGGCATTTTTTTGGGTTCGATCTCTTGGCAGTCGGGCAAAAAATTAAATTATTTATTTATAATGAGTAGGTACTAGGTACTAACCTAGTTAACATTCTGATTTTCAAGTTCCTATCATAAAAAGACGGCTCTCCCATAGAAACTTTCATCCCCCTTTCTCCCCTTAAAATAAATTCGCAAACTCGTTAAACAAGTCGTTAAATAGTAAATACCTAATATTAATTTTCATAATACAAATTGCAACACTAGTTTTAGGTACCACAAAAACTTCAAAGTAAAATGCCTCATACACACTTCGTCCTCCCATTGAAATATCAAAATAATTATTTCTTATTAGATGCTTACGTTATAAAATAAACATACCTATCTACCTAGTTCCCTATGTACCTAATATGGTTCAAATTCCTAAACCTGATAGGTTTGGCTGTGCGTTGATCAATTAGTCAGGACAAACGCATTATTTTAAGTGTAGATAAAAATTGGCGGGAAAACTTCTAATAACTAACTTTCGCCTAAAATACACAATTCCTACATTGCTCTATTTGTATTCCCAGATATTTTTAGAGCGCGCTTGTTAATTATATCCAGGAATCTGGAGCACATGTGCGGTTGTATGTCTATGTTCCTAATTATGAGTAAGTACACAATGCATAATGTTTATATTTATTTTGATAGAATAAAAGAACCACATGAACATAAAACGTACATTACTGTAACCACATTAAGTGAAGCTTTTATTATAGAAGCCGTCGTAATAAATAATAGCTTACCTTCGTCTAGGAATAACACTTTTTACTTTGATAACCGTACTGTTGCTTGCATTATCGCCCTTCTTATTTTTATCACCCAAACTTTTCTTTTTAACACTGTCAATTGTCCTTTTATTACTGTTATCATTTTCTACACTTCTCATTTTATTATCCGAGCTGTTCGCGAGTGCAGCTGACATTTTTTACAATGGGCGACGATTATGGATTTGTGTCGGATAGCATTTGGAACGATTTTTATAAATCGCGCAGCCTGCCGCGCATCTGGTGACATGCTCAGTCGGTAAAGCAGTGCGATACTCGCGACCTCTAGAACTGCTTATCTTTCGAAAACACTATTTAGAAAGGTAGACGAACGTAGCATTGTGATCTGTAATCAAGGTGTCAGATAAGATAGTTATATCGACTTACAAATAGATGGCGCTTTTAGAAACTGAGTCATTTTTAAAATGTAAGAAAACTTTAATGAACAAAGAAATATATAAGTATGTATACATAAATCCTTCCGGATATATTAGCGCTAAGAAATAGTTTTTTTTTTTCATAATAACCTCGATCCGAAAATACTACTTTGCTAAACGCACCGAAAACGCCTGGAGGAGCTATTGGGCCATGAAGGAGCTAATGAAGGGTAAGCTACCACTATGCCTGAAACGCAAGCAGCCCCATCTTTCCATACGGTGCACAGACTTAGTCTTTGACTGTCGTTCAAAGGTCCACACTCGAGGTTTGCCAACGAGCGATGGAGCGCAGTATACTGGGAGTAAAACTCACTGATTGTATAAGGAATACAATACTGCGCTCCAAAACTCAAATCACCGATGTTACACGCAAAGCCAGACAGCTTAAATGGGACTGGGCGGGACACGTATGCCGCATGCCAGACGAACTGTGGGCAAAAACTACCACAAATTGGATCCCACGCTGTGCGAAGCGACAGCGTGGACGGCCCAGACGGAGGTGGCGCGATGAATTGGACTCTTACGATAGAGATTGGGTGGCTAAGACTACAAACAGAGTGATTTGGAAGGAGGGAAGGGAGGCCTTTGCCCAGCAGTGGGACGAAACGGGCTAGGAAAAAAAAACCTCGATCCGAACCAGTAATACCAGTATTTTTTTTTCTTTTAATAAACGTTGCCCCACACTAGGATTTTCTCCTGTATCGTGGGTGCGTTTACAAACACAAATTCTCACATACACAAACGCTCAGACCCGGAACCACCAACCCGTAGATCATACAAATATTTGCTCCGTGTGGGGATCGAACCCACAACACGTGTCGCAGAAGCCGGTTGATCAGCCGCTACGCCAAACGTGTCGTCAAAATAAATGTATAAGGAGTAATATATATTATTAATATGTATAAGGAGAAAACACATAATTTGCGTTGTGTTTTACAGGGAGTCATTCTAGGACCCATCATTATTTCATGATGATGATGGTGCTAATAAATTCTAATGACCGAGTATCATACAATTTTATCATGATTTTTACACAGATTTCATTGAATTTTCAAAAAACTGCCTCAAAGCCCAGTAGTCCTGAGCGCGACTCCTACGCTAGAGGTCTTGGGTTCGATTCCCAGGTCTAGCAGTGTTATTGGGTTGGTATACCGCGATAAAATCCGTAAAAAGTAGTTTCATTTCAATGTCTAATAATCGCGTAAGTGTCAGAAATCAGTAGTGTTATTGGGTTATTCTATGAAATTCTCACTAGCAGCTCGGAGTTTAAGATTTGTGCCCGGTTAGTGGCAATAGACTCGCCCCCTATTACATGGGACCTATACATACCGGCGATCAGTGGGTGTACATTAGTACGCCTCTGTCTAACCCTTTGGGGAATACAGGAGTGTTGGTATGCATATATTAAAAATCTTCTGAAATTCCTTCTGAGCCAATATTTTGGTGAGTACCTAATGTAGAGAAAGCAAAGTTATTTGTTTGTGAGTTGATAATTTATATTGATAACTTATTTATAATACAAAGGGACAAACCCATGATTTACTGTTTTGATAAAAAACATTTTCCTTTATCACTGCTTTCATAAGGATACATAGGTAAGTATGTAAATAATTAAATTCAACACAATAATTTAAGAAAATATTTATTGTTCTAGTTCGCATTTTAAGTAGGTATGTTGTACAAAATAATTATGTTTAATTCTAAGATAACAACTTAATTCTAAACGGTTAAAGCAATGGCTTCGCCTTGGCCTAATTACGTAATTAGTACGAATTAATATAGGTACCTAGCCTTTAATACCTATATTACCTACCTAGTCTTTAATACAATAAACCTAGCTGCGTAATCTAAAATTAGCTTTAGTATAAGTATATTCTTGAACTTGGACTCTAAATTCGTAGATTATAATAGAGTATAATATAAATGCAGATACAAAGACAGCTAAGCCAAATAATAATGACATTAAATACATTAAAAGTATGTCTAGGTAGGTACATTCACAAATTGATTTTGAATAATCAGAATTATTCGTGCTAGCTTCCGTGTTTGGATCGAGTAAAAATAATTCGTTGCTAAATAATCGTAGAATAAATGCAAAATACACAAACACTATTAAAAAACAGGACAACACGGATTGTATTCGAAATGATATAAGTAGATTGTTCTCCAAAATACAGCTCTATTTGGCAATACAGATGATATATCTGTGCGTACTTTGGAAATGTCACTTAAATATAAAAATGTTTCGCTGTATCTAAAAGCAGACGTATATCTAAATAATAAGTTAAATTCGTGATGCAGTCTTACTATAATATCTAAGCACCTATCGATCACTTAATACTAGATTGCGGAAGCGGGTCCATATATACAATGCAGTTTAGAAGGCTGCAGATTAGAATAATATGTTAAGAGTATCATCAATAGGGATATTTTAGCCTCAAAACTAGCCTTTTAAAGATAATTATGAGTACAAAATTTATCCGGCACTTTTGTAACTCTTAAAATGGCTGGCAAATAAGGCATAAGCCCTCGAAGAACAATCTATCATGAACTGTTAATAAAATAATACCTAAAATTTGTCACGAATGTATTAGAATCAATGACATTATCATTGATTACAATATTAATATTGTCATGATTTGTTTTATAATTAATGAAAATCCAGTCAGAACTTGAATTTGGTGTCTCTAGCAAACTGCTAGACTAATAAACTTTAGTATATTCTTAAACGCCAGACACTAAATTAAACGCACATGGTGTGGCGTCAATAGTGTCGTCTAAATAATTCTGTCACATAATGCACATTCGATGATTGAGCATCTCAACCAACTATGTCAAGTGACCAAGTCGGTGGAAATAATCCATCCGGAGAAAACTCTTTACTGGTAGAAACGAGGTGATTGAGGTTAAATCGGAGTTTATTCTTTTAATATTCATGAAATTGGCATTGAAAGTAAGACTGCAGAGCTTAGCTCGAATTTACCCCTAAGTCTGCCAATCAGCACCTTCTATGAAAATTATATAATTATTCACTTAAATAATTTTATACAGAGTCAAAATTCCCATTTTATTACTATTAAATCATCTTACAATAAGTAAAAGTATTATAAATGCATTGTCATTTAGTTTGATCGATATTTTAAGAGGATAAAATAAAAATAAAGTCTATATTGATATTTTGTTCAATAATCGACTCAGAGATTTAGAATCGGAGTGGCGAATTTTCAGTTTTAAAATCTACCGGGAACGTTCAAAATAATCCGATTAAGGCAATAATTTATGATACTCGGCGGATTTCTTATTCTTCTCAATAATGTAGAAGGACTTCGGTTTGCCGTTACCCGAGTAATATTTTCTGAAGGAAGTCTTTTTCACTGGGACATAGTATGCTAAAGCGTCGAGCGAGTTGGGATGACTTATCGCTTTTGGCCAAGTCGGCGTGCTTTCGACGTCCATTATATCGTCGTCGAACCGGGCCTGTGGACGGTTTTTAGCGAACTTTTGAAGGACGGGAATGTTCCAGTGATATACGCGCGCTGGCTTTCCGTTACTAGTCATTTGTAGGGGCAGGGTTCTCGCAGCAGCTGGTGCCGGCTCTGCATGGCTGTAGTAGCTCGTGTTGGGCGGAAGTTTAATGACGTACATCCTCGAGTCTCCGGTGGCGTGTCTCCTGCCCTGCTCCGCTAGACGTTTTCTGTGGTGGGCGGCAGGCACCCTTAGTTTCTTCAGACCGAGAGAACTGAGCAGTTCGTGGGTGGAGGGCTCCTGCTTGTCCACATTGGGGTCTGAGTTAGCACTGGAAGCTGGTGATGGTGCTGCGAGGGTTGCCGCCACGGAGAGCAGTAGCAGTAATGATCTGTAAAGGAGAAAAGAAGTATTTTATTTTCAATTCCATGTAGTTGTGGACTTGACATCCTTGTTCGGCAAACAGTTCATCTTAAGTTATGTATGTATATTGAGAGAAGCCGAGCCTTATAGACGTTTCCCGAAGTTCAGCATTTTCTGGTATGGCTATCAAAATACCATAGAGTTTATAATTCTTATATATTGAAATGAAATGCCACCATGTATAACAAATAACAATAACACCACATTTACGCACTTCCAAGAAAAAACGAGACATAAATTCCATATGAATTGTCAAGTGTTGTACGACAAAATAGATATTTCCATTTATAAGGCATGTCTACAAACATTCCACAATTTCTTGCGACGAAAGCGTGAGCTGACTTCAAATTGTTTGCCGACTTTACAGAGAACTTCTCAAAACAAATAAAGCGAAGGAGGTTCGTAAAGGCATAGCGCTAAGCTGTCGTGCCGTTGTCTGATATTTCAAAAGTAATTAGCATAGGTAAGGTAGAAAGGTATTGGGCACACTAAGCAAGCTTTTAAAGTTATACGCCCTTCAATAAGTATAATATTTGTTCGTAAATATCAAAATAGACGTAAAATTCTGCTTTATGACTTGTCAGCAGAAGATGGTAAAGTGAATGTTGAGTATTTTATCTATGGAAAATTAACCGTAAGTACAGTGTAAAAGTTACATTATAACCGCTACGTATTATTTCGCATGATCGTTAAACAGTACCTATCGTAAAAAATGTTAGCAACAATGTTTCGGTTTATTATATTTAAAAGCTTTCCTTCCAAACAGGTTAATGAGGAGAGGATTTTCACAAGATAATGAAATAAGTATTAAGTTCGTGGCTAAGTAATACTGAACTGCAACGTTAAGCTGCGCTCGCTGCGGTCAGTGTGTGGATGTTCTTAATACATCGAGACCCCTCCGTGCCTCGGAGAGCAAGTAAAGCCGTCATTACTAGTTAAGGTAAGCTTTTAAAGTAGGTAATTGTTTATAATAATTGTTTGGTTGCGTCACTGTGTTTTACCAGCGTATTTTCTTTTGCACTAACTTTCTTTTATTCCGTAGTTCCGCTTTATGACGCCCAACTCCCAACACAGACACACAAATTCAAATCATTGTTTGGGGTAGGTACTTAATTATGTAATAATTTATTCATTGCTACATGCCAGCTGGCGCACAAGTTTTTAATAAAAGTGAACCTGCCTACAAGAGCAATGATAATAATATGCATAACTAGAACCTACTTAACTTATATAAGCAACTAATTTATTAGAAGAAGAAGAAGATATGTACTAGGTATGTACCTACATACATACATAAAAAGGCTAAGTTATTAAATTCGCTCGATAATAAATATTCTGGGACATTTTTACACAGCACCATCTAGTCCCAAAATAAGCAGAGCTTATACTATGGGTACTAGACAATGGATATAATACTTATATACTTTTTTTTTTGTAAATACATACTTATAATACATAAGAAACACCCAGACGAACACAAACACTTATATTCATCACATAAATTTTTGTGTCCTGTGGGAATCGAACCCACGACCTCATGGTCAGCAGTCCGGTACTCGAAGCACTAAACCACAGAGGTCGTCACATGCTCAAGGCATTGTCTACCAGACGACCTTAGGGTAACGTTGATTTGTATAGTAAAAAGGAAATGATAAAAAGGATTTATAATCTCATTGGGCTATAAACCTAAACATGCACCATGCACACGTCCCGTGTTTGTCATAACTGAATAACTCAGCAAGTCGCCGCATTAGCGAATGTTCGTTTCTGAGAAGCGTACAATGTGTCGTTGTAGATATGGCCGGCCTATGTGGGTTTATCACCATAGGTTCAAGTGCCTGGTTAATAGGCGGTTAAACGTTTACTGCCCTATTGTTTTGCCCGATATTCAATTACTAGCTTTTATCCGCGACTTTGCTCACCCGGAGTTCCATTTTCGCTTCCTGACATGAGATCATTATATTTTTCATAATAAAGAATTACTACGCGAATATTATAGTTTCCCTGAAAACCTTTTGCCGAGGCGAAAGTTTATTAAGTCAATTTCTAAAATCTAGTTCTGTAAATTTATAATAAGTAAACTTAAGACTATAATCTTTATTAAAACTTCTTTGGCTTTTCGTATTTTTATACATAAGATGTTTCATGTTTTATCTAGACGTATGAAGAAAATAGAAAGAAAGAAAGAAAGAAACAGTCTTATCTCATATCAGTCAGTGTCTTTCAAGTCTGTATTGCAAGGCATCGTACTCCACGGAGAGACAGACACCTAATAATTTAATTAAACGCCGCTCATGACAACCCAGAGAACAAAATAATAGATCTTCTATTGTGTCTATGAGCTAATGGGTACGGACTACTGACTTTTCCCAATAAGCAAGTA
Organism: Acronicta leporina; assembly: GCA_947256265.1. Lineage (NCBI taxonomy): Eukaryota > Metazoa > Arthropoda > Insecta > Lepidoptera > Noctuidae > Acronicta > Acronicta leporina. The sequence continues at coordinate 3,336,679 of OX366521.1, forward strand.
TTTGATATGGCCCACTTAACGAGGTATGTATAAAGGAATGTATTCATCGAGTTCCATCTCATGCTGTATAAACTGTTACCGGATAGCCGCGTGCCCCATTTGGCGCCGTTCCACTGCACCACTGCCAGCGCCTGCGCATCCGAGCACTGGACCACTTACAAACGTGATCTGACTGTGGTTTGAATAACTGTACATTACATAACTGTTTATGATTTAATTGGCCATTGCTTCATTAGTCGTCAACTACCTCATTGGTTCCTATTAGTCGTGAATGTAGCAGTTGCATTCACGACTAACGGTAGAGGTCCTGGGTTCGATTCCCAGATCGACCAGTGCTATTGGATTTCTCTATGAAATTCTCAGTAGCAGCTGTAGTTGTTAGGTTGCGATATGGCAATAGCCTCGCCGACCTAAACATATCTGTGTGTGAAAATAACTGTGGGTGTGCATTAGTACCTACCATTAGTGCCTAACCCTTCGGGGTATACAGACGTGATGGTATGTATGTATTTAGTAGTCAAAATTACACATACTTAGAGGTCTTGGGTCCCCAGGTCAGACAGTGCTTCTACTTCAAATATCAAGCATACGCCTCAATTCTATCACAATACTTCAGAAATAAATATAGTGATCTATACATATAGATTTTTGCAGAATTTTACAAATCCCGATCACGGCGATTCATAAAATAAGGTAAAAACACCGTGACAAAAGAATACCTACTACTGAACTTATTGCACGATTTTTGACTTTTTATTTAACCCCGATCGATCACAAAAGATATCCTAGTTCAAAGGCACGTGAGGTCTGAAAATCTAGCGCCGCTTTTTTATAATCAAACTATTGTATAGCTTTTAAGCTGAGATTATTCAATTTGCTCCCGATTTGTCCACCTGGCTAGAATCTTTTGTTCTCGCTACCGACTTCCGAAACTGTATCGCACTATTTTGATGGCAGTTTAACTTTTTGTTAAAAAGGTATTATGTTTCAATATTTTGAGTGGCGAGTAAAATCTGCCGTTCCTCGACGACATCACCCGAACGACATTGTCATTGATTCGGTCAGTGTTAATGTAATTGGTCGTAATTATAAATGGCCGAATAATTGCATAACATTTTTGAAGTCGGTTGAAAATTAATCAATTATAATTATCGAGTACCTACAATACAGCTACTTTGTCAGCACATCATCCACAACATCATCAAAGTGTAAAGGAATAGAATGAACGAAGTCCCCGTTGATTTATTCAAATATACGTAGCCAATCCGAAAAGCAAGAAATGCAGTGCGAAAACTTCTTAGGACAGTTTCAGAAAGTTTATAGATAATTATTGTCTCTATTATTCCTCAAAGGTTGAGAGATTGTAATTATAAAAAAATATCGGTTTCCATTCAGCCACAGTAAACCACCTAAGAACGTGTTACACCATTATTATGCAACTCGATGCAAAAATAACATGTCCATCGTCCCGTATAAGTTTCACCGGAGCGTTGTAAAATGGCTAGACTGTGCTTAATCAATTTTCGCGAGGAATACTAGCTAATGCTGCGTTTCAATAAGCAAATAAATAATTAGTTTGTAATTGTATGAAGTAAACAAAATCGATAAAATTGATACCACTATACACGTGCGATAAGATGATCCAATTCATTCTATTCTTCAATCCAAAACTTTCAAAGCGTAGAAAATTGGAAGAACCATCCCAAAAGTAACTTTTGGTTCTTGAAGGATCTATTGCGCGGTGTGCCAGTTGTTTAGATGGATGGTTCCCAACCAGTGATCCGCGAACGACCAGTGATCTCCAGGACCGAAAACATGGCCCACGAAAGATCTAAAACTATTGTACTTATATATGTTAAAAGTTATCATTAAAGTTTAATTTCAGATTGACACATTTTATTTTATTTAAACACTGTGGTCCTTGATAACAACAATTAAATGAATTCAATCTAAGTGGTCCCTGGTCAGAAAAAGATTGGGAGCCACTGGTTTAAATAGGTATAAAGACGGGCGATTTTGAGAGGCATCTCGTATTAGGTACCTATTCGACACACAGAAAGCGCATAGGTACTTGATGAGGCACTCTATCTATAAATTGGCGTCAATTCATAATAACTTAAGGTTATCATATGCGGTGCAGTTATAACTCCAGGCTAACAAGTTTGTGATTCATATTCAGTCTTTATCTCAACTTATGCTTAGGCAGAACCTGGCTGTGTTCGCTTTTGCTTTTATGGCCCGTATGCGAGCAATATCAGATCGGTACAGCTTAAAGCTTGTAATGGGGCGTAAACTTAATTATCTTTACTTGTATTGTAATTTTGTATACAGACGTAAAGTTGTTTTTGTTTGTAGGTAATCTTGGTAATATCTAATCCGATTCTGATACACTGACGCAGATGAGACCTCTTACGGCCGTTCCCAATTTATTTAACACATCCGTCGATAGATTTGCTTACTACAGATAAGATTTTGACATAACGTCCATACAAGTAATGTCAAAATCCTATCACCAGTAAGCAAATCTATCGGCGGGTTTGTGACTGGGACGGGCCGTTAAATGAAACTCCGGAGGGTACACATTTTTTTTATAAAAACTGGTGATTGTTTGATTGTTGATGTGGTGATGATTGGTGCAGGTTAATGACGTGTCCTGATTTTCCACGACCGAATTGTGAAATCTGTTTCATGTAAGTTTATGATATGATCCAGAGGACGCCTATAAACATGTCAATAAATTTGTAAAATTCTTGTAACTTTCTTTACTCGTAAAAATGTCTGAATTATAGTCCGATATTTAATCTTAACATCTCCATTCTATTGCAATTACCTCCTGGCTCATAAAAGAAGGAGGCGCACTAGCGTCGCGCATGCGTATCACGTCAGTCGCGTGACGGTTATAATTTCACAAGCAATTAAATTTAATGCCAATAGATGGCGCCGCGTTCAAAATTAATTTGATCCTGTAATAGAGCTTTTCACTGCAGCGATACCGTACAAGCCGAGTTGGGAAAAATCTTCAGAAGACAATAAATAACTTACAATGGCGTTCGCGATTAGTAATTATTATTGACAAATCGCAATTGTGGCATAATTACATACTTTATAAATTGATAATCTATTAACTACACAACTAAAACATTATAGTGTTTCATTAGTTTAGCTCTGGATTCCCAGGTCGAGCAGTACCTATTATTGAGATTTTCTATGAAATTCTTAGTAGCAGCTCAGAGTTTGGATTTGTGTGCGGTTTATAGCAATAGGCTCACCTTGCGACAAATATAATGAGGTTGTAAATGGAGAGGATAGAGCCTATTCAGACGTGTTCGCACGGTAGCGCTACGATAACGATCGTTGGCGCGAGATCGAAATCTGATTTCATTATGGAAATAATGAAACTAATGGAATAGAGTAATCGACAGACTCACAAATTAGTAGGTAGGTACTTATATTTTATTGTGACATTTTCCCCATAAACTTGTGTAAGCGGAAAACTGTTTCTGAATTAAGTAATCAAAAGTCATTGTAAATATTTCTCAATGATTTTGACTTTAGGTAGCATTTTTTGCAGAACAAACCAAAGCTAATAAAATGGAATTACCCAAAAACAACAGAACAATATTGATTAAATAAATATGAGTCCATTGACATTTACGATCTAAACAAAAGGCTAGAGTCCCGTTTATACGCTGTTTCCCACCATAAGTCAGGTTGGTATCAGTTTTCGTTCCCGTAGCTAGCCGGGGGCTACCGGCAGCGCGTGTGGGCGGGCCCTAACACCGCTGACCGCTTGACCTCGACTCCCGGGTCAGCCGCGGTGCTGCGGTCAACGCACCGGTCGCCGCGTGCGCAATGCATTGTCGCCTGCGCATTGGTAAGCTTGACGGAATGCCATTATGGAATTTTCAGTTTTGAAATATGGTCTATGGTTACCTGGAACGTGTCTGGTATATGTACCCAAGCATTGTTGTGACGTCAGAGCGTTTCTAACTGAAGCAATTATACAACTGCTTGGGCTGAATGGAAATAAAATACAAACCATCGCTGCTAGAATTATTCGGTGTAGGTGTCCAATATAATTATTATCAATTACAATTGTAGTTTATTTATTATTATAAATTATCCACTCATAAAACTCTTTTTTACGATGCAAGAATGCAGGGACTTCTATAGATATAGGTACTTCTTTTGCATAATCTAATAATTAAATACATTTAAATACTGTAAGTTTTCCTTTTCTAAATTATTGTCGGTTCTTTCACAGACGGTTCACTTAATCCAAGCAAGCCGCAAATCGTAACTGGCGTTCTTAATTTAAACGCACTATAGTTAAAATGGCTTTAAATCTAAAGAGGCGGAATAATAGTCGTTATTTAAAATATTTGCTGTAATTTTTCTTGGCACCCACCGTCCTAGTTGGTCACTCGTGTAACCAACATTCTTTAACGTCTCACAGCCAGTAATTTCGATATTTTAATCGTCTTAATAAATTAAGATCCAATAAAAAGCTGATAGCCGTTTAGCACATGGGCAATTTAGTTAAACGTTCGCAGTTGTGTTACTTTTAACTGAATTAGTACGTCAACAGTATTTTATTACAGGTAGGTTTATGCGTTATAAATAGTTACCGATTTTTTAAAAGTTACTTATTAACTTAGTAAAATATTGTGGCCACTAGAATTCCAATATTATACTTTGTTTGGTAAGTGCGTTTGCGTAATAATCGTGTAATCTATCGAATGAATAACTATGACATTCATTCACTTTTATTTAACCAAGATTCATTAAGACAGCGTACCCTTAGTGCAAGAGGCTAATGTCAAAAATAAAACTGTATAGAGACTGAGGTAGCGTCATACTTTGCAGCTACTGACACGTGGAGTAACATTTGACAATAGCCGCTGCCATGTCAAATTTGCGTAATGTCAAAAATTTCATAGTGAATAAGGCCTCCAATTACTTTTACTAAGCCTTTGCATTGATCTAGGCAGCAACCTATGCATTTTTTATCACTATCTATAAATACTATTTATATTATCAATGTTAAACAATTCACAAACAAAGGCTTTTTTAACCACAACATAATAAAAAAAACGCTTGCACTGTTTTTGCGTAATTTTATAACACTACCATTTTCCGTGACCACATCTTCGGTCAACGTCTCGTAGCGACCGCAGCTTCTTATTAATTCACTCATTCTTATAATCTCCCGAGATATAATACAAGTAAAATGTGGTAAACATGTAAACGTGTTGTCATATTCAATAATCACTTTCACATAAGGGTCTTTATTTCAAGTCCTGTGTGTGTTTGTAGTTGATAAGTAAGAGATATTGTACGAAAAAATCTTTTCAAAATCAACTGTGGGTGTACCTACATTAATTATAATACGCCTCTGCCTAACCCTTTGCGGAAACATCTGTACGTGAAAATGTATGACGGTATGAAAAATCTAAATCAAAATAAAAAGTCTGTTTCTTGTCATATCATCAACTAAAGTTAATTTTAAGAACAAAAAGTATCTAACAAGGATTTTATGATGTATGTAAAAAACCTGTAAGAAATAGAAAAGATGTTCTTAGCTATTTCATTTATTGATGCGCACGCAATTCAAATCGGTCGTAAAGATAAGCAAATAACAGTTTTATTCGTAAACATTTAAATTACTGTTGACATTAGTTTGCCCGTACACAAACAGACAGTTACTTCAGGGCAAAGGAGTTTATTAATGTTGCTTTTACAGCCCTGTGTGCCGTTAATTCACGTTCCTTATTTAAAACTTATTTCAGTTCCTTATTTGATTTTCTAAAAATATATTATTGTCTTTTTACCGATGGAACGGAGTCTGTAGATGCGTTTGGGGTGAGAGGGTGTTTGTTTGTTTGTGCCCTCTTACTAATGTTACCACTTCTCTCCATAACGGTTTGACCGATTGAGACGCGGTTCTGGCGTAAATCCGGCGGGGGCTGCATTTAGTTCTACAAGACACATCATAGCATTTCTACACTACATTTTTATTGAAATTCAGTTCAACTGAAATGGGAATCGCAGCCCCAATGGATTTTCTTGTAAGTACGTGAATATGTGTAGGTAGTCATTTAGTCGGGGGTTTCGAAAAAGCTATTAAATCCTTTTACAATTACATACGACGTGGGTTTAAAAAAAAACAATTTTGTGTTTATATTAATCTTGTTTCAATAATGGGCTATAAAATAGAGGGTGAATATTATATTGTTAAACCCATATTGGCGTAGTTAGAGAGGCGGGGCTCCAGAAGAAGAGAGATGGCAGTTTGACAACCAGTATCTCTGAAAATGGCTTCACTCTATGCCGGTTTACTGCATAACTAACTAGACATTAACTGTTTGTTTTGATGTGGCTAGAACAAGATGCTTTATTATTTATTTTATTAATTAAGAAATACTTTAAATAAAAACATAAGTTTTTATAGTCAGTATAATTTCATAGGACTTTTACGGCTTCTCTGCGAAAACTATATTTTTGCTGTTAATTTCGTTTATTTTTTTTAGCACTTATTAAAATTATATTAATTGATAGATTGATGACCCCCGTGCTAGGAAGTTCCTGTGTTTTGAAGTAGAAGTTTGTATTGAAGTGAGTAGGGATAGCAGGCAAAATTGCAACACATTAGACATCAATCAAATACAATTTATGTGACGATACTCGAACGATTAAACTACTAAAATGATTTACAAGACATAATCCATCAGTGACACTTTTTGTTACAGTAAATAGTTTGGAGCAACTAGGATAGCTGAAACATGCGAATTTTCTTCTCACTGTGTTTTTTTTGTACTACCATCTTAATTCATACGCGAATTTATTCACGAACAAGCTGTTTTTAGGCCGCGGTTGGTGACGGCCGGCCGAGTCGCATGTACACATGCATGCCTATGTCTAGACTGACAATTGGCTTATTAGCTGGTTATTTAGAGCATAATACTGACAATGGAGCGGACTAAGGTCACATAACCGATATATCACGAGTAATTAATTAATTAGCGAGTCTTCAAAGCTGCCATTTCAGACATTCGTTACTCTGCATTGTAACACTCACATAATATTTAAGTATTACTCTTTTACCACCACTAGGTACCTCCTTAATTATATCGTTCGAAGGGACCATATATTATGAGCTTATTGCATTTTGTTGTTAGGGAAAGGTTGCATTTGCCGGTAGAGGTAGATAGGAATTCGTTCGCCCTTATTACAATGTAATGAGGTCTCCTTATTATAAAAAAATTACGAGTAGTTATCTAGCCAATTGTGACTATTAGTAGCTACATCAATATAATTATTCAGTAATACCCTGCCTAACCATTCATCATTTATGTTATTATTTTAATGATAATTCAAGAACCAATTATTTTCTATCTCAAATAGTCAATAGTAATATTCCTATTACTAATACTTCTTGGAGTGTCCATGAGCCTACGCTGTAGAAGCTGCGTAGCGACTGCGTAGGCGCCGCGTAGAGGTTGCGTAGATACCGCGTAGCTGTCTTACATAAAATGAGCCAATAAACTCGGTTACTGCCTGATTACGGCTCTGTATGATAACTATCATTTTAATTCGTGCAATGCTCGCGTGATTTGACTATGTGCAAGCGCATAAATGTAGCATCTGTTAAAATATGCTAAACGTTTATTCCTCAGATCACGGATATTTACAACCGTACGTGAATGACGGTACGTTAATAGTAAAGATGTTTCAATAAAAAATATGTGATGTTTGCTATCGTTTTGAATTTACATATACATTTATGAGTATTGTGATTGATATTAACTCAATTAATCACAGTTATTATGTTTTTTTTTTCTGATTGCATATTTTTTATCCAAAAGCCGAGCGTTGTGGGATTATTTTTCCATTCTATTTTATCCGTACAGCCGACAATTTTTTTTAAAGATGTTTTTTTGATGATGATTTACCTGAGTATTTTAAAAACACGCACGGACAAGAAATCCTATCACATATGAGCTATTATAATAGGTTTTTGGTATAAAGTATGCTACACCCGATTGAGTAGACTTGATGATAATGTTTTGACCCTACAAAAATTGTTAAGCACCTTTATTGAGGCAAGTATACAGTATTAAGTAATAAATATCGTTGACTTTGAATGTTCCATAAGACCTCAAACTTTGAAAGCTTTAGCACAAATCAACTTACTTTATGGGTACATACTCATCTAAGATCTTTTGTTACTTTTAATGAAACGTGTAGTTTATTACTTTTAATTAACTTCAGCCTGTTGCTACGCCGAGAATAATGTCTGCGAAAATCATATTTACCAAATTACATATTTACTGTACAATAAACTTCTCCTAACCAAATATATCAGCTTGATTTGAACAACTCCATTTTTCCTTCACTAATATAACTCTATAAACATAGCATGAAAAGTGCAAATAAAAAACACAAAGATAACTGCATTTTTTTCTTATTTCAAATGTATGTAGACACAAGAATAACAATTCATCTGTAAGTTTGAGAGTAGAATTTTTATAGTTTTGTCTCTAGATTTTAAAAGTTAATCCATTTATCGCTCGCCCCCATGCACCCACGTATCCATAGTATTCGTGCGATGCTAACGAGGTGTGAAGCCATGTAAAGAGGCCAGTATCCCGTACATACCCTACAGGCGCCGGCGTCAATTAACCATTTATCTTCGCACCTTTTACCGCCAACAATAAATAAACGAATGGAACGCGCTTTTTCCTATTTTAAATGTTTAGTGAAAATAGGTTGGATGCTGTTTTGTTTTGATTTTCTCTATGCGTGAATAGGCGGTCATTACGGTTCCAAGTTTAAAAGTTGCAAATGCAAATTCCTTGTTCGTCAACTCGTCACAGTCAACTCTGCGGATTCCCTTTATTCTGTCATCACAAATTCGTTATTTACGTTCAGGAGCGAGGATTCCAGCAAATTAAATTGTGTTATCTGTCTTCCTCGCGACAGCCAGTCGATCGCATAGTGGCCTGAGATTGACTTGTCCTGTCCCCACAATGGTTTGTAATTGCCATATACGTTCGCGCAAAACAGAAACTTGTAAGGAAACGTTGCTTATGCCATGTTTGTATACTTTGAGAGTTGTACAAGGTGCCGCGAACTAGAACGTTCCGTCAATAGATAGTAATTGATTCGGAAATGTTGTGATTTTTTTTATGCGACAAGAATGTGCGATAAGACGTTGTGTGTACTTAAATAAGAAAACGCGTGAAACCGAAACCCATTATTTGCTTCGCATTCAATTAAGGCTTAGGATTGAAGTTGAAATAAAGTGTAGATAGCACTTTTTAAATATAATTGCGCTCAGCATAAAAAATACTGCCACAGTATGCGCAGATACAAAATTTATTTATAGCTATCTAGTGAGATAAATTAAAAAAGAAACGACTTAGAATTAAGTCCATTAGTGTTATTAAAGTTTAATGGTTGTGCTTCTCGTAATTGATGCAGTGCCATTAATAAATGTTTAAACTATTTTATTGATAGGATAACTTATCAATAATTGTTTGTTTTGTGTGTATCTTTATTATTTATTTATTTATTAATTGGACATCCAGTAGTTGTTACATTTTTCTTAAATTCTAGTGACATATTTATAACAATACTGTGTTAAATGCACAACTTTTTATGGTGTCACAGCTTGCGCGATTTCGAGGTAGTAACACTTAATTATTTTAAATTTAGGCCTTAACTAATAAATTTTCAATACAATCTTAAATTAAAATAAAACATAATAATAATTCTAACTTGCAAAGAGTATAACAGATAACGAAGAAGACAAGTGAAGTCTGAACACAATTATGACTTCAATAATTGCTCATGCTGCGATCTTTTAACAGCTTATTATATTATATATACCATCACGCTTGTATTCCTCAAAGGGTTATGCAAAGGCGTGGGGCACTAATGTACACCCACATACAGTCGAGCTGCTAAGAATTTTATAGAACACTGCTCTACCTGGGCATCGAACTCAGAACCTGTATTGTAGGAGTCGCGCTTGGGACCAACTAATGAGGCAGTTTTAACGTTATGCATTAATTATGTATAATTAATAGGATAATTATTCCCATTCAGTTTGTTTTGTGTGTATGTTGTGAGCCATCTTCAATGATCGTGAACCAATTTCGACTTTTCTTTTTTTTATCTCATAGAATAAGTATGCATCTGAGATGGTCCCCTATAAATAAAATGGGTATGGTCATTAGTTTTGAATACCACAAAATGTTTGAAGTTACCTAGTTTTATATTCCTGAATATAAACTGGAAAGAATTACTGAGTAGTTATTAGAATTTTCGTAGCTTTAACTCACTATTATTAGTAGGTAATCATGAATGAATACCGCATTTTTGCATGACTAACATAAACCTGACACCTACTTAAGCCAAATAAATATTAATTTCGCGTAATATTCAAACATCCATTTAATTGTCGCACAGTCGCCTACGCTACTTTTAAAATAGTTATCTCACAGGCGCTTCTTATTTATTACCGGCCAGTTGTATTTGCATAAAAATGCAATACAACCTCTTTGCTCAAAGATTCCATCTATTGCTCAGGGGGCACCACTAGGCACCAATTAGCACTCAATCTTGACACCCACACACAGTCTATGCGTGGGTACAAAAATAAATAGGTATTTACTTATTTAATAAAGAAATAAATTTTATTTGAACAAAATAAATCAGTAAGTATATTATGTGTGTGCATCTAATAATAAGTAACAAATTGCTTTAATTAGCCAGTTTTGAGGACTCGGCCTTATTAGGCAAACAATATCAATCTGATTACACAATTTCCAGAATGTGGGACATTCTAAGTAAGTACCTATTTAGTTCTCTACAGAATCAAAATCAACCAAGATCTTCTGATGTTAATGGAAATATAATTAACGCCATGTGATTACATCGGAGAATGCTAAAGGCATGAAACAGAAAAGTCATCGTGAATTATTTAAAATACCTTTGGAAGCATCAATTAATAAAGAAGATCCTGTAATTTTGAACATAAATAATTCAAACCAATTTTATGTTATGAACATGTAAAGGGAGGCCCCGGGCAAGGTTTTACCGGAGGATATAACTTTACTGCTTCAAAATTATTCACTGCCCTTCCATTATTGGCTATTAAAATTTATTTTTCTATTTAAAAATTTCCGATATAGTGTTTTCAGACTATTATAATACGGCGCCTGTGATACTGATTCCCGCACTTACGCTTACACTGTGCTTTTCTACAAAAAGTTCGTTACAAATAATCAAACACGAATGTCAACTGTCATTTATGATTAACTAGCGACCCGCCCGCGGTTTCACCCGCGCTGCCCCGTCCCTAAGAGTCGTAGCGTGATGTTAAATAGCTTAAAACCTTCCTCTTGAATCAATCTATCTATAAAAAAAACCGCATCAAAATCCGTTGCGTAGTATTAACGATCTAAGCATACATAGGGACGGACAGCGGGAAGCGACTTTGTTTTATAATATGTAGTGATGTATAATTGTATTATTCGGTATCACAGTTGGAATTTGTAATCACTATTAATTCTTACGAGAATCTGACCAACTTCTCATTCGAAGTGGGCCGGCCATGTCTGCAGACGGTCAGACGACCGATGGAGCAGACAAGTTCTGGAGTGAAGACCGCGTTTGGGCAAGCGTGGTGTGGGACGCCCTGCGACACGATGGACCGAAGATTTGAAGAAGGTGGCTGACAGCGGAGGGATGCACCGGATGCGCGCCCTACGTTGAGAGCCCTACGTTCAACAGTGGACGGCCATTTGCTGATATGATGATGATGATGAGGTGATTTGGAATATCACGGTAGAAGGTTTATTCAGGGATGGAGAGCTTCCCAGTTTTAACGCTACTCAAATGAGCGTGGCTATGATTATGATTTAGGGACGAATCTAAGCTTAAAGTCATATTGCTTCATTTAAAAAAACAAAACGTAATAGAGAAAGGATTTACACGAAGACCATAATATATAGAAACTGGGCCTGTACTCTGTAGCAAAAGATAATTTTTAAGTGTAAAGTTCCTCGCATTTTTTCAATAGTCCTTTTGCCTTATATATAATATTTCGTAGTACCTACTACGTTCTTAAAATAGCATTTTATAAATGTCGTGTGGCCACTCAACCGGTTCCGCCATGTTAATTGCTCTCCTTGCACATTTAAATTTGTTTATTTATATCTAATTGGCTTTTGGTTGTCCGCGAGTTGTCCTCTTAGTGTAACCGAAGATCTAACTATCACTTACGTCGGTGAATACCTTAGACTGAGACCGTAATCCAGGCATACCTAATTGAGATAAGAATGACAACGTCTCTCATAAAAATATTTTATAAACTTGTTTTTCTCTGCTGATATTACTGAAGTAGTCTGTTTAGCCTTGTTATTTCCTAGATAAAAGTAATGAATGAATTTTTACTCTTAGGCCCACTTGAACCAACCTCTTAAATATGTTTAAATTGCATTTAAACACAATACCTTAGAATTTGGTGCAAGTGGCCCTTACTCTTTGAAGGTCCGCATTGTATTTAGTGTTTTTTTTTAATGTCAAAGGTGGCGAAGGCGACAGTCGAAGTTATAAATCTACTTTTGAAATTTCTAGTATACCTACCTACCGATGCGTTATAATAAGCAATACTTGTCTAAAAGATGTATTATAATAATAATTGAATTATTAAACATCCATGTTAATTTAAGTGGATATACCTACATAGGTACATTTTATATTCATTTAAATTAACATAGCAGCACGACTGCCACACTAGAAATTGTGGGTACCATGTCCCAGTCGAGGTTTTATTGGATATCTGTATTATATTCTCAGCAGGTCGGAGTTTGGATTGCAATAACATCCCGCCTAATATAAGACCTAAACACATATTTTAGATAAATATTATTTATGTCCTAGAAATTTCAGTACCATTTTATCATTACCTTATACATCATAATAATATTAAACATTGCTATTGTATGAATTTTATGATATCTACTAATTGACAGGTTCATAGATAATAAACCCGTTTCACCTCTGTCACAGAATAAATAAGTTATGCGAATATTTTAATGAGGTACCTATCATTTCACGATACATTACATTAGGTATGCAGTTACGCCATGGCGCCACCTTTGACTATCTATCCCTGGACAAGTGACGCGCTTATTTCTATGAACAAAAAAGTCTGTCACTTTTGGTGCGGGGGGAGGAATCACTACATAGACATTGCTACACACATACTCAAAATCATTTTGTATCGCCACGAACTCACACGTATTAAATTCTTCACATTCTAACACAATTTACGCACACATAGAGGTCAAATACGTCAACATACAAGAATTGACGACAATACGAACGTATAATACAATAAAAATAATTAGGAAGCTACTATGTCGATATTTTATATCGATAGATTATTTTAGGAAGAATGGAGAAAAACGTAACAACATTACAAATTATTTTTATATGTAATTATTTATTTGCAAAATTAAAATCATCCATACACACCTTTTTAATATCTTGCGTCATAATTATTTTCAATGCAATGCTCTCATTGCATGATAATGAAATACAAAACAAAGGAACTGTTTAGGTATAGATAAATAGGTGTAACATACTATGTAATTGGAAAATAAACGCACGGGTGAGAAATCGCAAACTTTTCGAAATACATATTCTATAGCCTATGTTAATCTTGAATAATGTAGCATTCAAATGGTGAAAGAATTTTCGAAATCGGCCTAGTAGTTTTTGACTTTATTTGTTACATACATTGATACATACAAATCTTTCCTCTTTATAATATTAGTATAGATAGAGCGGATATTGGGGACGTTATGTTACAAATACTTTGATACCAATTAGTTTGATTCTTTCATTTTGATTTTTTCTTTTCTTTGCCAGGCTGATATATAAGGAATAACACTAGACAGAGCATTTTGTTTCCCACGAGATATAAGTAGGAGTAAATACGATTTTGTTCATTATATCGCGCGTTAATGTGAACAGAAGCGCTACGCTAGAGGTCCTGGGTTCGATTCCCCGGTCGAGCAATGTGTTATTAGAGTTTTACTATAAAATTAAGGGTTGATGCCCGATTAATGGCATTAGGCTTGCCCCCTAAGTACGCATCTGTCTAACCCTTCGGGGAATAAAGACGTGATGGTATGTCGTGTTCCGTACTCTCGTTATTTCTTTGAGCCGGATATCGAAAAAAGAAAATAATGTGTTTGAAGAAACACCCCGAGAGGCAGGGCATAGTGGAATTGAATAACTCACTTACAATTGGAGCTGCCCAACTGGGGAAACACCTACACTTTGCAGAAAATAGTAGCCAAATAACATAGCACTGTACTACTAGTATTCTATTATCTGTGACTGTACTATGTTGTGTTCCTAACGGTGAGCAAGATCGCCAGAGCTCCGCGAGGAAGCGTTATGTTGGCAGTGGGGGTACCGGTGTTGTGGGTTGTCTACCGGGTGTGAAAAGATTTTTACAGGTTCGGCAACGGGCGAGTGATACCCCAGGTGTTGCAAGCGTTCATATAATAGGGTACATTAACACTATATATACACTTACCATCAGGCGGGACATGTGCTGGTTTTCCACCTAAGCGGTAAAAGAGACCCCAGACCTTCTAAACATACCGTATCTTAGAAATCATTTTCAATGATTTTTGAAATACGATTTAAATATGTTAATTTATAAATTCTTTTGTCAACAAATTTATCCGCAACGGCTTAAGCTATTATTTATCAATCACACCTATATCATTTTAAATGAAGGTCTTTTGTAGATCTGAAAAGTAACAATTATAATATCTAATAGCACTGGATATCAAAAATAATCAATAATCTTAGTTACTTCATTTCCAAAAATGTTATTTTATTAAATTTTATAAAAATATAGTGATATCATAAATTCATGATATTCATCTTTAGTGATCTTTAGCAATTATTATAATTTGGTCTTACATTGAACACGAAAATAATATCGATATCGATTCGAAATCGTAAACAAACACTATCACATCATTAATTAAAATGACAAAACAAAAGAGGGACATAGTCTCGCTACACTTTTTAAAATTCGAGTTTTATGCATTATGTCATAATATATATAAGGCCTATAATGGCCAAAAAACGGTAATTCTGCATTAAGACCTATAATTGGAAATCATAAATGGTGACATCCTATTGGATGATATATAATTGAAATCAAAAAATGACATTTTGATGGATATTTCAAATTTAAATCTTACGTGTATTAGCAGAAGGCTGATATTGTTAGTAAAAAAAATTTGCTAGTCTCGTGGGGAGTGCGGATAGTCTCGTGGGGAGTGCGGGTAGTCTCGTGGGGAGTGCATGCTTGAACTAAACGATTATTTTATACTCGATTATTGAATCAGTAACGTCCTCGATCTTTATTAATATATTGTATTATGTGATTTAAATAGAAATAAATGAACTTTAATACTTACATACGGAAAATTACTCCATCTTTATCTAAATAAGATATTAGATATTTTTTTGCATACATTAACTGCACGTATATCGGTATTTACACGGAGCATTTATGATGACCTTACTGAGCGGAAACGATTCTGTTAATGAAAAATCGATTTCGGAAACAGTTTTGATAAACGCGTTAGATTTTTTAATCCACTACCATGCCAGAGGGGAATGATCATGAGAGGCGGGTCCTTATAGATAGATAGTCAAAGGGCGCCACTAAACATGACATTATTATTTTTTGTTTTAAAAAGCGAACATGAGATCATAGACAACATTTTGATACTTTTTATAGCACATGTTATCTTAGTAGAATGTGAATAATTTTTTTGTGAATTTACGTTGCTGGAAGCGGTTAACATGTTCCTTATTTGCATAATTATTAATAATGGGTACCTTTAACGAGATACATAATTGAAAAAGTTGCAAGACCGCTTGTTTATAAGATAAAATATATTAACTAGATAACTGAATGAATATAATATTCGTGATCAATTTGAATTCAGAATGATCCGAGTTCGACTCACAATAATTTCATTTCCAACAAAAACATCACTTTTATGAGCAATTATCTTAATTATATTTAATTTTAGAGAGAAATTACTATTTAGTCGAGTTCCTCTAACTACTGAATTATTCATTCAATCGAATCGATCAATCTTCCATTTCATTGGATTTAAGACTGCGCTACGTGCTTGTTGCAGCATACAACTCACGTCTCAACGTTTTACTACATTTTGTTAACGCTCAATTTGGAATAATGCTTTAACAGACAACTGCAATTTAAGGTATTATTAGACGGAAGGTGAAAAATGTGAATATAAAAGCAATTATGAAACGAAGCGCTTTAAAATAAGGTATTTTTCAAACGTAAGAGTCCGGGGCGGACCGAATTTCCAATACAAACGTAATACCAAAATAAATCCTAATTATATATAATCCTAACAATCAAGCACAATTTATTCAAAGTGTGTTATTCGGATTCCGATACCGTTCATCTAGGTCCCTGCTCTACCATTTCATACAAAATACTTCACTGGAAATAAATGTAAGCAATGAATGCAATTCTTGATAACTTTATCAAGTTTGGAACGATTTTCCGGTCGAAATAGTAGAACCTAGATTACTGGTATCACAATCCGAACAAAATTTGATAAATATTGCTTGGATTTAATTTTTATTTCGTTTTTGTGGGCAATTCAAGCTACGCCATACCGAAAAGAAATTATTTCATAAAAATTAATAACAATTGAAATTAAATTTTAAATCAATTTGGTTTTAGGCCCAAAAGATCAACCAGCCAAGCGGTACTTCAATTGACAAATTATATAAGTACTAACCTAGATAATGGGATGCACACAATTGGGATCTTTTTGGACCTCGCCAAGGCTTTCGATACTATTTCTTGTTCTGTACTATTACACAAGCTTGAATCAATCGGGATAAGAGGAACTCAACTTTCATTACTCTCTGATTATTTAAAAGATCGTTGTCAATGTGTGAAAATTGGTCAATATTCAAGTACTGACATTAAAAATAGCGGTTACGGTATCCAACAGGGCAGTATCCTCGGTCCTACTCTATTTTTAATCTATGTAAACGACATGTGTAGTTTAACACTTCAAAATGGTCTCATAACAACATATGCTGATGACACGGCTCTCTTGTTTTCTGCAAAGACTCGTGTTGAGGCATATGAATGCGCGCAAAATGGCTTTAACATTGTATCTAACTGGCTTCATAATAATCTTCTAACATTAAATCCAGATAAAACCCAATACATTTTATTTACAATTAGAAACACTAATATGCCGCTTACTAACATAAACATTTACGCACATAGCTGTAGAAGTAATGCTGACATTGCATGCACTTGTCCCACTTTAGCTAAAGCCGACCAACTGAAATATCTAGGTGTCACGATTGACACACATTTTAATTTCCGTCATCATATTGACTTACTTTGCACTCGTGTGCGCAAATTAATATATATTTTTAAGTATTTACGTAACATAGCTGACTATAAATTAATTAAACAGGTATACCTAGCGTTGTGTCAATCTATTCTTACCTATTGCATTATTTCCTGGGGAGGTGCAGCAAAAACAATCTTACAACCTCTAGAACGCGCCCAAAGAGCTATTCTAAAGGTAGCGACATTTCGCCCTTTTAGATTTCCCACACACCAACTTTACATGGCATGCGAGGTCCTAACAGTACGACAATTATTCATCTTAGCCGTCAGTACGTATAAACACTCAGACTTGCCTTTTGACTCGGAACCTTTGGACAAACGTAGGAAAGATTTGGTTTGCAGTACCTCCCAGACTAAACATGCTTTTGCTCGGAGATTTTATGTGTTCTTGGGTCCATTCTTGTATAATAAGCTTAACAAACTACTTAATATTTATAGCCTTAATTATAAGCAATGTAGCATCGTGTTATCGGAGTATCTTGCGAAACTCAACTATTCAGACACAGAAAAACTTATTGAAATTGTAAAATGAAATAGTTACTTATAGTTGATTTTTTCGTTATTATCCTGTATTCATAAGTTTAGTGCCACCATTATTTGCTTTCTCTCTTATTGGGGAGAAATACCTGTAGGTATACATGTATTAGTATAATTGATAATTTCCTTTTGACCTTATTATAAAATTAGGTAAAGCGACAGCCTGAACCACAGGTTTGAAAAAACCTAGATCAGGCAGGACGCATTAATTGTTTTAGATTTAATTCGTAGTCAGTAATTTTATCTTGTACAGTTAAAATTAATGTATTAAAGATACGTATTATTATGTATAATTTAATTTAATATAGGCCTTATTTGTTGTATTACTAACTACTATAAATATGTACCACATTTATTTTTGTAAAAACTGTTTTTAATAAATTTTTTTTTTTTTTTTTTTTTTTCTATTCTTTAGCAGTATATATAATTAAATGTACCGGAAATGGAACGGAATTCGCAATTTATGCTTCATTCAAATTTCATCTAAACCAGTTCCAAATTTTGATGTAAATACTGAACAGGTTTCTTTACCGGTTGGGATATGGGTCAAGATGCTATCAACATCCACCTACAACTTATAACGGAATAAAAATAAATAAATATCGAACTTATGCACTTGTGGTGTGCATTGAACTTATAAATATTGAATTTTATTTTATTATAAATATTATAGATAGGTATTATTGGTCACGAGATAATGAGAGAGGAAGGAGAATTGTTATTTTAATTACAAATACAAAACTTTTTATTAATTATATATTTATAGATGTTTTGTGGGATATGCCGTAATTTTTTTCTTTTAAGTATCGTATTATTAATATCGATTAACCTTACTTTAAAGTGTCTAGGGGTCCTTAGACCTTTATTTTAATGTTTTGGTCCTTTCAACGTTTAAAGCTAGGTGATGGTAATTATATGAGCATTGTCATTATTTCCAAGGAAACCCACTGGAACGGTGGTACAGTTATAATTGTACAAAAGGTAATTAGAATTTATAATGAGTTGTACTAAACTTGAATTCTAAACGAAGTAATACCTACTTCATTGGAAATTCGCATATTTTGTGTTGTAATATACATTCAAAGTTAGAGCACCCGGGTTAATGAACTTATGCATCGTTTTTACGGTTCCGTACAAAAATCTGTAACGCTACATTCATGCGTCCTGCATTGTCTGTCTGTGTCACAAACGATTATTATGTTGTATTTTTAAGAATTAGACACAGACTACTTCTCTTAGCACCGCTGCGGAGTTAATCATAAGTCTCTACTATTATAAAATTGAAAAAAGCTGTGTCTGTACTTAGAATATTAAAAAAAAGTGGGTTAGATTAGGTTAAACGTCTCGTCAAAAAATCACATTGTTGGGTTTAAAAATGTGATTTTTAAAATTCTTGTCTGTATGTAATTTGTAACGGGTTGGAGCAAAAACTACTGAATAAGGAGGAAACTGAGAAAGTATACGCTCCAACTTAAAAACTGGTGAAGCTTAACCTCTCCGATGTAAGTCGAAGATGATATATAAGAAAATGATAGATAAGATGTGAGTCTCTAACTCATACAAAGAAGAGATCATCACTGTTGGTTTATGATTCAATTATTTTTAGGATCCGTTTCCATATATGTAATAATAATAATAATTACAGTAATATTATTACAAATATTATAACTGGAAACGATTTTAGATAAAAATTAAATGCCTAAAAATTATGCTCACACGGAACACCAAGCAATAGAAAGAGCAATAGCAAATAAAAGAGTCTAAGTATGTACGAATTCCTAGATACTAAAAAACGTAAGATATAGACGAAAATCTTAAATAATGTTTTGTAAACCGGTATTTATTTATGCTCCACGTTGCGTGAACAATTGACGCCATTTCCTTTCTTCAAAATTTTATTGTGGAATTAATTGATGGGATGTCTGCTCTGTATGAGCATGCAATGCGTCACTACCGGCAATTAAAATGTCATACAAGGGATATTGTGTCGCATGCCTGAAGCAATGCCAGAAAACTTGTCTTTGTTTTTATCAATGAGGAATCGTTTTCCTTAGATGAATTTTCATGAGCCACTCTCATTTTAGGCCCGGATCACGGGTACTTTACTAAAGTCTAAAGCATAAAAATACTTTCAAATCAGTAGAAGAAAATAAACACATTACTAAATGTGCAGTGATAATGTTGCGTTAACGAGCAAAAGAATTTTCTTAAATTCCATTGAAACATCTCACACTTTCACGATCTTTCAGAGAACGCGATTGATATTCGATACCAGAATTCCACATGAGACTAGAAACGTGATATAAAGATACCTAGAAAGTTACCCATTATATTTATAGACTTAGACCATGTGTTATACTGCAATGATCAGAATGGCATACAAGTTTTTAGTGTCAATGATGAACTCGAAGGGATTAGTAATCAACCGCTAAGGAAGTATTTAAAAAGATCCATTAAAACTAAAGAAAAACATAATATTTTAATAGTTAAATCATAATTTTCCATAAAAAAAATTCTCTTCCTCATTCCAAATGACTTCGAACGCAAAGAATTTTAAATATTTTAATCTCATTGGCACGATCGATGACGCTGACGCCTCATGGTAAACCCAAACAGATTTGTCCGAATCGGAATAACACTACCATGTGACGAATGCAACTGGTTTCAGCATTTTCAAGGTGGTGACATAAGGACAGGGCCAAACCGGCGACAGAGGTCGGCGACCGCAGCTAGCGGGAACCTAACCATACGACCGAGCCCACTTAGCGCGAGCCCGCAAATGTACATACGGCCGACATGGCCGAATACCTCATTACTGTGATTTGTGTGAACCCGACTTTAATCATCCCGGAGTAGGTCAGCTAGCTAGTGCAATCGTAAACTACAAGACGATCTAACTGCCAATCAGGAAATGTTTTAGCACGTTGGCGGCACTTTTGCTAAATTGTCGAATGATTAGTTCACGTTTCATGTGAAACTTTTTACTACATAAAATATGTTACTCAGTGTAGCTAATGTCAATTACCATTGAATATTGTCCGTTGTCCCCATTTTCTTATTGTGGTCGGCACTTTTCCTGCCTGAATCATGGACGTTTCTAGATGTATTAAATGTTTCTAGATCCTTTTTATCTAATAAGTTAACACAAGTTGCATAATAGATATTTAGATATGCTTATAGACATATACTTACCTGCTTATAGACATTACTTTAGTATAACAACAATAATGATCTAGTAAATTAAAGAAAAAAGTTTTCTTACGTCTTGCTTACTCAAATCAACAGGATATAAACCAATTAATTTACGGCTATTCATCAACCATGTCTATTACTACGCTCATATCTCTATCTTTCGGTACACACTCTATTACATTGTGTTCAGACACAAAGTCAAAAAATCTCCGTACCTTGGCACCACAAAAATGCCGCTTCGTTCTAAATAGTGCTTAGACGAATTCTTTCACAAAAAATGTTCTATTGTAGAACCTGAGCCAATAAATAGCACCCTACCTGGGCTGACAATGTCGGGGTATATCATGTTCAATGTATCAGTGAGATCCAGTTTACCTACATATTAGCCATGTGAGTCAGCTGCATTGTCGGAACCGGTCCTGGTCCTTCCGATCGTTTCCTACAAACTGCCCGGTGATTCATTGAGATATCAAAGGCGCATTGTTGCGACTCCTCTTATTTTAATTTGATGTGGACTTTAATGCCATTGACTTTGCGAAAAATTACGAGGAGCATATATGCCATGACAATTAATTTCAGATGTTTTGTATGTATGAAAATGTTCAATCTGGACTTTGGTTTATAAGGTGACCGTTACTGTGATTTGTCAATATGATTAGCTACATCTTCAAAATATACTAATGCTTCCATTATTTGAATATCAATATTTTTTACCTTTTATAACATTGAAATATTGTTGGAATAAACAGAAATCTGTACCTACAATTTTTGCTAAGTTGTAGTCACACTGCTGACTGTGTGCTTGGGGGTCTCATAATGGCGATGCATTGTCGTGAATGCGCATACCAATTGCATTTAATCACGCGCAGCCGCGGTGTGACCGCGCGCAATTGTGTTGTGTTGTGGCCTATATATTACTGGGGTGGGCAAAAATATTGAATTCTGGTCGTTTAGTGAGATTTTTAGTCCAGATTCCTTTGGCTTATTAATTATCATTTCATAAAAAATCTAAATTGGACTAAACGCAGAAATTAACATGTTGTACTACTAATATTAGCGTAACTAACGTCAGGTATCGTTAATTATACGCGACCTAATCGTAAAAAATAAAAGACTAATTTTATGTCTCTGTACATTAATGGAATCGTCAAACGTCAATTTATTGAGCTTTGTATTATTTATTTTTATTTTATGCCGAATCACGTTTCTGTAGAACAGCACTATCTTTTATTGCATCCATATGATAAAGTTTTCTCTTGGTGAATTATCTTGGCCACCCGTTAACAAGCTCAAACAAGTTGTTTCTCCCAAGCCGATATCCCTTATTTTTCTACAACTACGTTGCATTGATTAGCGCGCTAGGGATTTCTTGGTGCGGCCGTCGCATTATAATTTATAAGAGTTACTTTTTAATACTTGGTAAAGCCAGTTTACTAACAAGTGCTATTGGGAAATATTCTTGTTTTCAACAGATGGTTCAGTCAAACTTGATATGAAACGCGATTATTTGTTTGATGTATTGCTCACAGGCTTATTCGTTGAAAGCATATACAATCGAGTGAGTTAAGCATGACAATTTTTTGCATTCGTTACTTAATCAAACCAAATACAATATAAAGTAAAAATAAATTTCCGTGCAGCTTTCCGCATAGCATTCAGCGAAAATTCTATAAGAGATTCATCAATTAATAAGCTAGGTGAATAAAAATACTCAATTATTACATACTCGGTAATACATTCATAATATTCATTGTTAAAATGCCAGTACTCTTACTTTTTACTGAATGTACAAATTACCTACTTACATATACGTCAAATGAATTTGATATAGTGGGAGATAGCGCTTACTTTATGAAGTCTAGCTTTGTTATTGTCTTGATCAGTACAACAGATAACACTATTGTACCGTGTTTTATGTGTCTACCACTGAAGTTTTCATGTTTCATAGCGTTAAATGAAAGCATTTTAATGATATTTACTAAAATATTCAAAGATAGTCTTCCTAATCAACAGTCAAGGAATTAGTTAAATGCCCTCGGGTTTAATTTATTTATTTTTTAGTACAAAAAATACCTAAATAAATGTTTGAAAGTCAGCTCTACTATCTCAGCACACCCCATTATAAATTTACTTAAAGTAGTTACCCGCCTCGAAGGACCAAAATATACTTAGATACGAATCGGCAGCACACGCACGTGCTTGGCGCATCCGGAGTCGTCACCAGTCTGTTAGCGAATTCATTATTCACTCTATTTTGCTTAGGATGTGTTCAGAGTTGTTATGTTAGGTTAGCCCCCGGCTAAATTAATTAATGGTAAATTAGTTCGTATCCATTTCATTTCCAAAACATGATTGCCATTCATAACTGTCTTGTCTAATAATGTTGAAAAAAATATCAAGAAATATGTCTGACTTGTTGCTCCTAATTTGCAAGCGCAGTTTAATTAATAAATTTTGGTTTGGATCTTTATCATTTACACGCAGCCACAGACCAGTTACGAACACAATTAAAACGATTAAACGTAATCGATTTGAAACTAGATCAACTCGTTCGGTAGCTAGATAGCTTTCGCTGCGTTCATGAATACATGCATCGAACAGATCTTGATCCGATTGATTGTTATCGGTAAACGCGCCAATTGGTTTAAAATTAGATACCGATTTGATAGATTGGGTGTCTGCACTATTTATTTATGTTTAATTATATACTTACTGATCTAATTTAGTTATTAGTTACATAGTCAGTCAACCGTTAGAGTTATTAGGTACCATGAGATCTGTAAATGACCACATATGGTTAAAACAAGGTGGTTAACCGTTAAGTATGAAGTAGAAATTCGACGTCACAGGAATTGATCTTGATAGCTTCCTTGGCTAACCGTAGGACAGTGAATACTGCCTTGAGTTAAATTTTATTTCACAAATATTTAAAGCCATACAATGAATAAAAGAAATGCCAAAAGAAAACTAGAAGAAAGTTGTTTACGTCTCAATCCGAAAAGTAAACACGCAACAAAAGAACAATCTAATCAAATACAAGTAAAACCAAGTTAAATTGAGAAAAGTGACATTGAACTACAATACGGAGCTATTTGCTATGCTTTTATTCGATTCGGAAAAAGTTCACTCGTGATATCGATAGAATTTCCACACAAAATGCTCTGTCGGTTAGCGATGCCGCTTGTGTTAATATTAAATGGCCTACACATGAAACTAACTCGTCTACTTCTTCCATTCTTAATGAGGCATGTAACTATCCAACGTTGAATTTTCTAGCTGCATTCTTCTTATTACGTAAAAAGCTAGATTTTGCCGATAAAACACTTTCACTAGTGAAAGGTTATTATCTCCTGGTGAAGATTAATAAAATGATAATCAGTGCAGTGGTGCATACAGTCGGTTGCAACTGTACGGGAAATTTAAGGTCGCTAGGTTCAAGTTTTTTTAAGATTAGAAACTTAGATATTCTGTCTCAATACGAAATCGGAGATTTGGATATCGTTTTGGCAATATTGTTTCTAAGACATGATACGAACGTGCAATTGATGAATTATTCTTTTCTGGGGTGGGACACATTGGTAATGAAAACGTGTCTCGCGCCGTATCCAGAGTAAAACTCATGTTCATGAAATAAGATTTTATGATGCAAATGTTCCTAGACGCTAATTATTTTTTTATGAATAAAATAAGGACGTAAAAAAGTTAATAGGATTCTATTTCTGTCAGGTCCAATGGCAGTTGCTAGCTTGTTATCTCAATCTAGCAAAACCTGGTACCTATGTCTAGGTTTATTTTAGCATTTAGATTTCAAAATTGCTTTCAGTAATGCAAAGCTTAGCTTTTGTTGGTACTAAGTATTGTTAGGAGATGCAAATTGAAAGGAATGCTTATATTAGAATTTTTGAAATTTTAAAGGTTTTCAAAACAATAATTGGAATTTTACATTTACATAGTCAATTATATTGGTTATAATGGGTTCCTAGAGGCCTATAGAATACGTAATGAAGGGACAAATTTTCAGCTGAAATGGCTGACGTCTACACGAGTGCGGGTAGTTGTAGAACTACCTTCTACGTATTAATTAATTCAATTGAAAAAACTATGAGAACCTTTTATTCTGCTATAATATAAGCAGTATATGCCCGGGGTCGGTCGCACCGACCGCTGTCCCTACTCGTGTGGTCACTCAACTTTGTTTTTCTACTTACGCAAAGACAACACTCCATTCTGCCTCGTTGACTTTCTCAAGGGGTTCGGCTTACAAGGTGAGTTTTCTAAAAGTTGGACAGTTTTTATACCAAGTTTGCACGAAATTCATACATTGTATGTATTCGTGTATTGACGTTACGGTATGCGGGTAGCATGTGGACTTGTAGCGTGTTGGAAATACAACCAAATATGTGCGCATTGTGTATGTGCTTAGAATTAAATTTATAAAGTATTTAATTAAGGCTTAATAACTAAACTGTATGGAAAAAATAATGAGCTATTTCCTCTCTCTGTAGTGTAGTCTCTAACTGTACTCTCACTGTCTACTAAGTAGAGCTTCCTAATAGGAAGCAAATACATTTTCTATGAACTTTATTATTTATGTACCGAAGTAGACAAAATTGAATTCCGAAACCGTGCAACTAGTTTGACGTTTCAAGTAACTAGTCTAATTTAAATAAAACATTTTGACTTTGACTTTAAATGCGCGGCTTTATCACGACCTGCAATGATTTTTACTTGATTTTAAAGTAGAATAATAAAGCAGGTTTAATCGTCTGTTACGAGAATACCGAGTCATTGATCGTGGCCTTGCAAATTACCATACGGCCACTAAATCTTTATTCACAAACCTCTCAAATATAAACTTGCGGAAGTGACCAGCAAGTTAGTAGCTAACAACGACGTAACATTATGCGCATACGCAGAATGCAGCAATGACCATTTGAGCGACGCGGACGCACGGGCGCGATGCGACGCCTACAAAGTTTATCTTGTTGAACAATGGATGTTTGGATAACGATTACACTGACTATATGCGACTATATAACTGCCTATAACACTATTAGATAGGTATATAATATAGGCTTGGATATGTAAAAACTGTTCTATAAATAATATTGTTGTAATTTATTTATTAAATAGGTAAGTCAGTTATTTTAGTGAAGGAAGAATTCGACTTGCGGGCAGTATTCGAACCTCCGTCTTCTCGTTAGATACACCGGATGCTATGACCACTAAGCTACCGCACGTCCCACCCAACATGTCGAAATTTGCCTTAACATTCTGAATTTATGTCTACGTCAATGACTGTTAGCGACGACAAATGAATTATTAAGTTAAAAATAAATAAACAAATACAAGCCTTTATTTCCCATAACATAAGTTAATATAATTATGGTAGGTAGGTAGTTTGAATAGAAAAAGATTTAAAGTTGTAAGCGTGATAAGTATTTTGTACTAAGTTAAGAGATTATTGTCTAAGTTCAAATAAAGATATATTTATGTTGTCTTTTATTTAAATATACACAAAATAAACACTAATAATGTTATCTAAAACTAGCCCAAGTAGAAAATATCATGTAAGCGTTCTCACTCAAACGATAGGTGGCGCCACTTGTATCATTTTGTTGTAATTTACTAAGGTAAGGTGCTACTTTACCGTATCGAGAGCCGCCAACACATTTTATGATTTTTTAAGGGTTTAATTAAGGTTAAAGGTTGAGATATTTATGTAATTAGGTAGTAAAAGTTATTTACTATATTGTAAAATAAATATAAATAATGTAAGGTGTTCCTAACTACAGAAAACTGCCAAAATAAGATTCCCATACAAATTGCACATTAGTACCGTGTGCAAACTTGACGCGTTCTGATTGGTTGAGCCCATCAAGATTAGTGCCGTGCGCAAAATTGAAGCGTTCTGATTGGCTCCAGGAAAATATAAATGTAGGTGGGTTTCTGTGGTTAGGCATTCCGAAACCAGCAGTATTACAAGAAGCATGAAAAGGAAGAATAAAGAAAAATCTCAAGTACTCAAGCAATAGTGTGTTTCATTCGTCGAATCCTGCAAGTATAGGCGTCTTCCCGCAACGTATCCCGCCAGCACCGCTATATACGCTACATTTTATGGTCCTTCGAGCCGGATCGGGAGCAAGAAATTGAAGATGCCAACTACGAGATCAGGGTCAGCGCGCTCCAAGACTAGGGAAGAAAGTACTACATCGGATTGGAGTATGAACACACCAAGCGAAACTACGAGTGCGTCGGCGACAAGTCGATCGGCGATCACGAAGAGGACGCCGCCGCCCAGTGTACAGGGAAGACGATCGCCCGCACCCCATGCAAGTCAAGTTGTTGGGGAATCAACAACGGGGGAGGTAACCAGCGCCGCACCCCCAACCCGCACCGCAGAAGAAGATCGCGTCGAAGCCGCACGCCAGGAAGGAAGCCATCCTAAGCAGAAGGACAACGCGCGCCGGGCTGTGAGAAGCACGCCGGCGTCGAGAGAGGATAGTTTGCAGCGAACTCAACCTAAGAAGCCGACCCGCGAGATAGACAGTCAGTCTGCCCGCTCGTCGCAAAGGAAGAGATCAGAAGCGCAAGCAAGGATGACACTGGCACTAAGGGAACTGGAAATAGCGGAGGCACGATCAAGAGTAGCTCAAGCCGAAATGGAGCTTATAGCTGCCGAATCAGAAGAAGACGGTGCTGGAGAAGATGGAGCTGGAGAAGAGTTGTTCGAGCGTACACAAGAGGTCGAGAAATGGTTCTTTCAAAGTGGAGTCAAGTCAAATAAGGAACGAAGACCGATCGAGACAGGAGAGAAGAAAAGCGACATTCAGCAGTTGGCTCAAGCAATAATCAAGCTATCTGAAAAGCCACACGATGTAATCACATCGAAGCACTTTGAACTTCCTCACTTCAATGGGGCCTGTGAAGAATGGCTGGCGTTCAAGAGATCATATGAAGATATGGCCGCTTCTTTCAGCAACACACAGAACTTAGCGCGCCTTAGAAGAGCAATCCAGGGAAAAGCCAGAGAAGCCGTCCAAAGCCTGCTATTCACCGCCGAAGACCCACGAGAAGTGATCAAGGGACTAGAAGCAAGATTCGGCAGACCTGGAGCATTGGCATTGGCTGAACTAGAAAAGATGAAGAACCTGTCAAAGGTCGGCGAGAACCCCAGCGACATATGCGTGTTTGCTAGCAGAGTGAAGAACGCCATCGCCACGATCAAGGCCCTGAAGAAACCACAGTACCTCAGTTCGCCTGAAACTATGAAGGCAATAGTGGACAAGATGCCGCCCTCTATGAAGTTCCGATGGTTCGCCTACCATAGAGAGAGAAGGGAGGAAGACCTCCAAGAATTGATACTCATCGAAGCATTTTTGGAAATAGAAGCCGACATGTGTGGAGACTTTGCCCCGCCTGAGACGACTTCAGAACCCAAGAAAGGGATAAGAAAACCAGTTCACACCGTTCAGGAAGCTTCGCAAGACAGTTACAAGAAGACATGTCCTATTTGTCAAGAGGAACACTTCGCAATAGACTGCAAGGAGTTCAAGGAAGCGAACATAGATGAGAAATGGGATATGATCAAGAAGGCTAGGATCTGTTTCAATTCTTCTCTTCTCTTTCTTGAATTCTTCGATTCAAGCATTCAAGAATCAACTGCAAGGCCCCAGTCTGCAAGCTATGTAGAAGATGGCATCATACTATACTGCATTCCGACAACCCTCCAGTGCCAGTAGAAAAGAAAAAGGAACACAAAGAAGATAAGCCAGAAGAAAAGGTCGCCTCAATTCACAAGGCAAGAGGAGAAGAAAAGGCATATCTGAAGATCACACCTGTGGACCTATACGGGCCAAAGGGTCAAGTTCGGGTACTAGCGCTGCTGGATGAAGGTTCAACAGTCACACTCCTGGATGCATCAATCGCTGAGAAGATTGGAGCCGAAGGTCATTGCGAAACACTTACAATCGAAACAGTCGGTGGAAAGGTGATAAAGAAAGATGGCTCGCAGAAGATCAAGTTCAAAATAAAGGGGGCCCACAGAAAAGACAAGAAGATGATCAAAGCGAGAACCATCGACGACCTAAAGCTGTCAGAACAAAGCATAAGCAGGGAAACCTTGAAGAATTGTCAGCATTTGAAGGCAATTGAAGAACAACTTCTCTATGCTGGAGATAGACCTAAACTATTGATAGGTCAGGACAACTGGGGACTCATAGTAACAAGAAAACTGAAGAAAGGCCAGCCAGCTGAACCTGTAGCCTCACTCACAAACCTGGGATGGGTGTTGCATGGATGTGACACCGGAACAAACGTCGTGGTGAACTTCGTCAATCATGAAGAAGCTCAGAGCGACAAAGAAGATATAGAAGAAATGGTCCGGCATCACTTCCAATTAGAATCTATGGGAATTCAAGATCGACTGCCAAGAAACGATAGCGACAGAAGAGCACTCGAAGTACTTGAGAAGAATACAAGAAGGTTGTCAAGCGGCCAATTCGAAACAGGGCTATTGTGGAAAAATGAAAGTGAAACCCTGCCGAACAATTACAAACAAGCACTTCGACGTCTGACCAACATCGAAAGAAAACTGGATCGAGATGAAGAAATTAAAGAGTCGTATGAGAAACAGATACAGAATCTAATCGAAAAGGGATACGCAGAGAAGGCTCAAGAGACCGCGAACAAGGGGAGGACATTTTACTTGCCCCACTTTGCTGTGGTGCATCCAGTTAAAAGGAAGCCAAGAATAGTTTTCGACGCGGCTGCCAAGTTTGAAGGGAAGAGCCTCAACGACGCCTTGTTATCAGGCCCAGACCTACTGCAATCACTGTTCGGGGTATTGCTGCGCTTCAGGGAAGGTCCAATAGCTGTAATGGCTGACATCCAGGACATGTTTCTTCGAATCAAAGTGAAGGAAGAGGACCGGGACAGTCTAAGATTCCTGTGGCGCGGAAGTCAGAGAACGAACAAACCTGAAGTGTATAGAATGTCTTCGATCATCTTTGGAGCGGCATCGTCACCAGCTACAGCGATATATGTGATGAACAAAAATGCAGAAGACTCTAAAGAGACACACCCCGAAGCAGTAAAAGCAATCAAGAGAAACCATTACATGGACGACTACCTGCAGAGTTTCAATACGAAGGAAGAAGCCGAGAAGGTACCAAAAGAAGTGAAAGAAATCCACGCAAGGGCGAGCTTCCATCTGAAGGGTTGGGCTAGTAACGAACCAAGTATTCTAGCAGAAGTGGAAGACACCAATAAGGAAGAGTCCCTACAACTAACGAAGGAAGAAAAAACTCTGGGACTGAGATGGTTGGTGAAAGAAGACTCGCTTGCCTTTAATGTTGGTCTGCGCAACACACCAAGGGATCTGTTAGAAGGAAGAAGGGCTCCTACGAAGAGAGAAGTCACAAGCGCCGTGATGTCTACGTTTGATCCAATGGGCTTCGCGGCGCCAGTCTTGATACAAGGAAAGAAATTGATTCAAGACCTTTGGCGTAGGAAAATAGGCTGGGATGAAACAATCAACGAAGATCAAAGAGCAGCCTGGACTAGATACTTAGAAAAGGTGTCCGCACTAACCAAAGTGAAAATTCCTAGATGCGTCTCGCCTCATGCCAGAAAAGGACAGCTGCATATGTTCTCCGATGCAAGTGAAGAAGCGTACGCAGCGGTAGTCTATTGGAGGACAGTGGAGACTGAAGGAAGAGTCCATGTCTCTATGATTGCCGGCAAAGCAAGAGTAACGCCATCGAAGCCAGTATCGATCCCAAGACTGGAGCTGCAAGCTGCCTTATTGGGAAGCAGATTGTCAGCCACAGTGGAAGAAGAAATGGAACTGGAAGTAGAGAAAAGGACGTATTGGACAGACTCCAGTACAGTACTGCAGTGGATCAAGGCGGAACCAAGAAAATTCAAGACCTTTGTAGCAAACCGGCTGGCAGAGATTGAAGAAAAGACCAATTCTGAAGACTGGAGATGGGTACCGACAAAGGAGAACCCTGCAGACGATGCCACAAGGGGAAGCCCAACTGTATTCGATCACAACACAAGATGGTTCCAAGGTCCTAAATTTCTCTACCAACCAGAGGAGGAATGGCCGCTTCGAGACTTCAAATCAGAAAGTGTCATGATAGAAGAAAAGGGCCAACAGACGAAGGTGATGGTGATGAACACGAAGGAAGGAGCTTTAATACGTCCTGAGAGGTTTTCCAGCTGGGAGCGATTGCTGCGCACAATGGGAAGAGTGGTGGCTTTCGCATGCCTCTTATTGAAGAAGACCCGTAAAGCCACCACCACCACCACCACCGTTCGACGCAAGGAAGAGGCCTGGAAACCTCAAGTGAGATCCCAGAAGAAGAAAAAGGCACAAATCATTACCTCGCCAATTGAAGCTAGGAAGCGGCTGTACCTGCCCTTGGAAGAAGAATATTTGAAAAAGGCTGAAGAGTTACTGGTCAAAATGTGTCAGAAGGACAGTTTTCCAACAGAAATAAGAAATATCAAGAATGGAAAACCTTTGGAAAACGCTAGTCGACTTAAGAAGATCGACGTTTACATAGACGACGACGGGATCATCAAATTAAGAAGCAGAACCATGAAGTTTTGCGACGAAGAAAGAAGGAAAATGAACCCTATCGTCTTAGAAGGAAAGCAGAGCATCACACGTCTTATTGTGCTACATTACCACAAGAAATTTCTCCACGGTAATGTTGCCACAGTCATGAATGAGATTCGGCAAAAATACTGGATCCTGGGGCTACGAGCGACATTGAAGGCGATCGCATACAACTGCCAATGGTGCAAGACAAGAAAAAATGTACCGGAGATACCACCAATGGGAGATCTACCAAGCGAGAGGCTGCAGCATCACCAGTTCCCATTCACGTGCGCGGCCGTAGACTATTTTGGGCCGTTGCAGGTGACTATAGGAAGAAGAGTGGAAAAGCGCTGGGTGGCGTTGTTCACATGTCTCACTACAAGGGGCGTTCATCTAGAGTTGGTACCTTCTCTCAGCACCAGCTCCATGATCATGGCGCTACGTCGGATGGCAGCCAGAAGAGGAACCCCCAAGACTATCTTCAGTGACAATGGGACAAATTTTGTCGGAGCCAACAAAGAGCTGGAAGAGGCAGCGCAAGAAAGAGGCATAAAGTGGAAATTCATACCACCAGGAAGTCCGAACATGGGAGGCGCTTGGGAAAGGCTCGTGCGAACAGTCAAAACATCGCTAAAAGTGGTTCTCAACGAAAGAAGTCCTCCAGAGGAAGTACTCCACACCTTGATGACTGAGGTGGAACACATAGTAAATTCCAGACCCCTCACCCCAGTCAGTATGGATACAGAAGACGAAGAAAGTTTAACCCCGAACCATTTCCTCTTGGGAAGATCGTGCGGAGCGATGGCGCCGGGGGAATTCAGCGACACTGAATTGATTGGAAAGGCAAACTGGAGAACCACCCAGCGGCTTGCTGACCATTTCTGGAGAAGATGGGTTAAAGAATACTTACCCCTTCTGATGCCAAGAAAAGTTAGTGGCCGAGAAACCGCCGACCCAGCAGAAGGAGATATCGTGTTGATAGTAGACGCGACATTACCTCGAAATTCATGGCCTCGAGGAGAAGTTATTAAGACATACCCTGGACCAGATGGGAGGACCAGAGTGCTGGACGTGCGGACTTCAGGAGGAGTGCTTCGTCGTCCGACTCGACGAGTGGTCGTCCTCGTTCCTGCGGCATCGTCGCTTCGACAGGAGGATGTGCTACGCACCGTGGGGGAGAATGTTAGCGACGACAAATGAATTATTAAGTTAAAAATAAATAAACAAATACAAGCCTTTATTTCCCATAACATAAGTTAATATAATTATGGTAGGTAGGTAGTTTGAATAGAAAAAGATTTAAAGTTGTAAGCGTGATAAGTATTTTGTACTAAGTTAAGAGATTATTGTCTAAGTTCAAATAAAGATATATTTATGTTGTCTTTTATTTAAATATACACAAAATAAACACTAATAATGTTATCTAAAACTAGCCCAAGTAGAAAATATCATGTAAGCGTTCTCACTCAAACGATAGGTGGCGCCACTTGTATCATTTTGTTGTAATTTACTAAGGTAAGGTGCTACTTTACCGTATCGAGAGCCGCCAACACATTTTATGATTTTTTAAGGGTTTAATTAAGGTTAAAGGTTGAGATATTTATGTAATTAGGTAGTAAAAGTTATTTACTATATTGTAAAATAAATATAAATAATGTAAGGTGTTCCTAACTACAGAAAACTGCCAAAATAAGATTCCCATACAAATTGCACATTAGTACCGTGTGCAAACTTGACGCGTTCTGATTGGTTGAGCCCATCAAGATTAGTGCCGTGCGCAAAATTGAAGCGTTCTGATTGGCTCCAGGAAAATATAAATGTAGGTGGGTTTCTGTGGTTAGGCATAAGCTTATTAGCTTTTTCAAGGATGTCCTCTTAAAGGACCCTGAATTCATCGCCAAATATGGCAAATACCTTAACGCCGAGCCGCGCGCTCAACGTCCCACCCGCCCCGCTCCAATTCCCGATAGTCCGGCCTCACCGGACGCAGATGTTCCCTGCATTGTTAGGGAACAATTCGATTCTCCGGAAAGCCCGGAGAATAATTTTTATGACCGGGCACTATTGTCTGGTTCCCCGAACCCCGCGATAGCGAACAATAGGTTCGCTACTCTATTGTCCGACGCTGAGGAATGCGATGCACGTGCATCCACCTCAGCTGTCGCTACCCGCCCTCAAACGGTGCCGATGGACACGTCGGCACCGCGCGACTCCGAGTCTGAGGAATCCCTCACAGACTCAGCCTCATCTGATTCGTCAGATGGGTTCATCCCTGTAGCAGGGAAAAAGAGGCCGCGCAAAAATAAGGCCAACAACGGTGCCCCTTCAAAGGCCCTAAAAACCACTGAGGTTCCCCCCGCCTCAGCAGCCCCTCAGCCCGCGACTCTCGCAAAGGCAGCCCCTTCCCCCCCCACAGTACCTCGCCCTAAGACCCAGCCCTCCCAGGCTGCGCCAAAAAAGGGCAAAGCCCCTCCACCAGTCATCGTCCATGACAAAGAGTCCTGGGTCGATATATCCAAGGCGTGTGTTGATCGTAAGATCAACTACACAGGTGCCGTCTCGGTAAGCGATGGCATCAAAGTCACGATACCGTATCCCGACGGTTACAGGGCATTCACGGCCCTACTAAACGAGCGGAAAATTAATTTCCACACGTTTACGATTGCTGAGGAGAAATCCCTCAGAGTCGTCATCAAAGGCGTCCCCAAGGAGATTGCTACGGCAGACATCCTTGAGGATTTAAAAGCCCAGAAAATCCCCGTGTCCGAAGTGCATCGCATGCACCGAGGCCGCGGAGGTAAAGAGTACAACATGGTACTCGCTATTATCGATCCCACAGATGGCTGCAAAGACATCTTTAAGATAAAAGACGTATGCCACCTCTCTGGCATACACGTTGAAAGGCCCCATAAGGGCGGTCCCATAGGGCAGTGCCATAACTGCCAACTATATGGTCACTCAGCGAGAAATTGCTTCGCAAAAGCTCGCTGCGTGAAATGCCTCGGCGACCACGCCACCTCCGATTGCACTCGTCCGAAAGACAGGACGCTCTGCACAGAGCCACCGAGCTGTGTTCTGTGCGGTGAGCAGGGACACCCTGCTAACTACCGGGGCTGCCCCAAAGCTCCCAAGACCAAACCTAAGTTGGCTAAACGTGTAGCCGACAAAATCCAGAGGGAGAGCCCTTCCGCCGCCCTCCCTGCCCGTCTCAGCCCTCAGAGGCCCTCTCCTTGGAACGCGCTGAATCAACAGCAGTCGTTCCCTCCCCTTAAAACGCCGCATTTAGCGGCAAATATTCCAGCCCTAATGGGCACGCCCGTTCCCCCGGTCACACAGGTGGCCCCCCCCCAAACTCAGCCGGCTTTGGCTCCCAAACCAGCGCCTGCGCCTAGACCCGCGCCAAGACCCGCGCATAAATCTCCCCCCATCGATCCATCCACCGGCCGCCCTTCGGCCGAGTGGGTAATGGGATCGGCCGTCAAGGCCTTCCAAATCGCCCCGTATGAGCGAGTTGAATCCCTAGTTCTCTCCCTCAAAGCAAACGAGGGTAATGGTATTGCCATCGCACTTATTGTGCACGCCAACGCCGACTTAATTAAGTCGTTCTCTGAACTTCGTTTCTAATGGCAGGAAACAAAGGCAGAAACAAACCCCGTTCCCTAAGAATAGGTTACTTCAATGCAAATGGCATGTTCGGTCAACGCGATGAGATCGCCACCTTCCTCCGCGACCATCGAATTGACATCTTCCTTGTACAGGAGACCTTCCTCAAGCCCTCCAAGAGGAGCCCTGGAATTGCAAACTATCAAATAGTGCGCAATGACAGGACTCACACTCGAGGGGGCGGTACTCTCATTTATTACAAAAAGTCCCTGTACTGCATCCCTATGGATTCCCCGATTCTCGAGCATATTGAGACCTCGATATGTCAAATAGGCATGACTGGCCACCAACCGATCACTATAGTATCGGCCTATATACCCCCCAGTAGCGTCAGGCTTCACCACCTGCGCTCCGACCTAGAATCTCTCCTAGGCTTGGGTGATTCGGTTATCATAGCAGGCGACCTTAACGCCAAAAACGTCGCTTGGAACTGCCACTCGAACAACCAGAGAGGCCGAGAGCTTGATAACCTTAGCACCTTGCTTAACTTTGACATTATTGCCCCCATGACGCCCACTCATTATCCTAATGACGTTAACCACCGACCAGACGTACTCGACATAGCCGTCCTAAAGAACGTAAACTTAGGTTTGCGCTCCTTGGAAACGCTACAAGAGTTAGACTCAGACCACCGACCTGTGATCCTAGAACTAGGCCCCCGTCACGCCCCCACTGACCCAGGTCAACCCGCTCCGACAAAGGTGATAACGGATTGGAGGAAACTAGAGGAACGCCTCAAGTCGACTTCTTCCGTTCACCTGGACGCCATCCCTGACACGATAGTCTCAGCTGCCGACGCGACCGGCGCGATCGACTCCCTCACCGGTCACGTACAAACCCTGTTGAACGAATGTTCACGACAGATTCCAGAGGAGTTTGACAACCGCTGGAATCTGCCGGAGGATGTGCGCGCACTGGTGACGGAGAAGAACGCGGCTATCAGAGCGCACGACAGTTTTCCCTGTGAGGCGAACCGTGCTCACATGCGCAATTTACAGCGTGCTGTAAAGAAACGCATTGATGAGTTTCGCGAAACCCGCTGGGATAATCTGTTGAAGGACCTGGAGCCCACCCACCAGGCCTTTTGGCATCTGTCTCGGAAGCTCAAATCCGACTGTGTGTCCACCATGCCCCCACTGAATCGTCCGAATCAAAGGCCCGCCTTTGAAGACGACGAAAAGTCCGAATGCCTAGCCGACAGTCTAGAGGCACAATGCTCGCCCAGCACCCTACCAGTAGATCAGGCACATCTCGATGAGGTGAACGCCGAAGTCGAACGTAGAGCTGCAATCCCGCTCCAACCTTCGGAGCCCCCCGACTCCCCCAACCCCAACCCCGACCCCGACCCAGACGATCCCGTCCCGCCCGTCTCGGTGGACGAGGTCCGGACAATCGTTAAGAAATTACGCCCCAGGAAAGCCCCCGGCTCAGACGGTATCACCAACAAAGTGGTGAAGCTTTTCCCCGCCCAGCTCATAGTGCTGATGACCGCCATCTTCAATGCGGCATTAAGCAATAACATCTTCCCCCAAGCATGGAAAGAAGCCACAGTTATCGGCATTCCCAAACCCGGTAAACCCCGCACTGAGCCGTCCAGTTATCGCCCCATAAGTCTTCTCAATGTCCTCGGAAAGATTTACGAGAGGCTGATTCATTCCCGATTAAAGGATTTTGCCGAATGTAATAAAATCATCCCCGACGAGCAGTTGGTTTTCGAACCAAACACTCTTGCGTCCAACAAGTGCATCGCATAGTCGAACACATCAGCGCTGGTTTCCAGCGCGGATTGACGACAGGCATGCTCTTCTTCGACGTGGCGAAAGCCTTCGACAAAGTCTGGCACAACGGCTTGATCTACAAGCTGTACTCACTCAATGTGCCCGATCATCTCGTGCTCATCATACGGGACTTTTTGTCGAATCGCACCTTTCGCTATCGCATAGAGGGCGGCACTCTGTCGACCCCTCATCCAATCCGAGCCGGAGTCCCTCAGGGCTCCGTTCTCTCCCCACTCCTTTTCGCGCTGTACACCAGCGATATTCCAAAACACTCCAAGTCGGAGTTGGCTCTATTCGCCGATGATACGGCTATCTATTATTCCGGCAAATCCCTCCCCGCTATCACCAAGATCCTCCAGACCTCAGTCAATGCCCTCGGCACTTGGTTTAGGAAATGGAGAATCGAGGTAAATCCATCCAAGAGCGCGGCCGTTCTTTTCCACAAAAGCAGCGACCGCTCCACTGAAGCCCGACCCATCTCCCTCTACGGCCAACCGATCCCTTGGGAAAAGAAGGCCAAATACCTGGGCGTGATTCTAGATCACCGACTCTCGTTCCGCGAGCACATAAAGACGGTACGCTCCCGTGCCGCTTTCGCTCTCGGACGACTCCACAGTTTGCTCAATGCACGCAGTAAATTATCCCTTAAATATAAGGTGAGAATTTACTTGACGTGCATCCGTCCCATCATGACCTATGCTAGCGTTGTGTTCGCACACATCGAAGGGTCTAGAATCCATAGGATGCAAACCCTTCAAAACCGATTCACGCGCAAAGCCACGGGCGCCCCGTGGTTCGTGCGCAATAGGGAACTTCACGTAGACCTAGAACTGCCTACCATTAAGCAGTTTATGAAACGCGCCTCCAAGCGTTATTTCGATAGGGCCCCCCATCACCCCAATCCCCTGGTGGTCAGTAGCGTCGACTACATCCCCTCCCAGATTAGTAGAATTCGCCGTCCAAGGCACGCTCTATCTTACCCTGATGACCCTATAACAGTCCTACAAGAGTCCAATAGAGAGACTAGCACACTACACAAACGCCGCCCGATTTACCGTCCTCGCCGGCGAGGCCCGTCGCGAAGACCCAGTAATGGTAACCCCCCCCGACCCTTGCTCGAGCCGGCCCGCGCCGAGCCAGTAGCTTTAAATTAGTCCCTAATAATAATTTAAACCAGATCCAGCCGTCCCTAGCTGCCCCCCCAGCAACGCCCTAAGCCGAGGCCCGTGTCCCGCAGGGGACGCCCTTAGCTGCTGTTGCTTAATTTTAAGTTGCTCCTGGCTGGAGGCATTCGGTGCCTCGCCACCAAGTTCGGTTACGCTGTCAAGATTCCCTGAATCAACAGCTAATGTCCACGTCGAAAAAAAAAAAAAAAAAAAAAAAAAAAAAAGTGGTTAGGCATTCCGAAACCAGCAGTATTACAAGAAGCATGAAAAGGAAGAATAAAGAAAAATCTCAAGTACTCAAGCAATAGTGTGTTTCATTCGTCGAATCCTGCAAGTATAGGCGTCTTCCCGCAACGTATCCCGCCAGCACCGCTATATACGCTACAATGACAACTATTGAAATACAAGTTACTTTGGTTCTCAAAGTTAATTATTTATCTTCTCTCACGATCGCAGGAGTTACACAATATAGAAAAAGACTTAAGGAGCCAGAAAAAGAAGACTTAAGGAGTCCGCCCACGACACTAACTACTATGCTGCCCACTATATGGTATCAACGGCGTATTATACCCGTACATAAAACTGTAACATCCACGTATCATCCGTATGGTTGCCGTTCAAAAAATATTGTTGGTATTCAGAAGTTTGAGACTAGGCCATGCAAAGAGCGTCAACAATTGTCGGGGAGAATATTTTGCTGGTGCCAGACATAATAAATCGTATTATAATAATGTATTGTAAGCTGTGGTTGCCTTCAACAAATGAGCTCAAAGCTTGTAACACTGTGATTGTAATTTTGTTTGTAATGTACATAATTTAATGGCATTCCTTAAATAAAATCAACATTTCCAACCTTGTTATGGTCAGTTTTATGTCTAACCACAACGTTACATAACTTGGACATTAACTTGGTAATTAGTTGTATCTTTTTGTATGTTTTAGTAATTTCTCTACATTACCTGTACCTATCTTATGTCGGTATTCTTTTCTTTATACACTGAAAAATATAATACCTTGATCATAGTAACATGTTCATTATTAATATCTTCAATCGTGGAGACTTCTCAATCATCAATCAAATACAGGCAAAATCAATAATCGGATCCAGTTATGTATGATAAAGTGGCTTTATTTATCGTAGCGGGCTGTCAGCGAGGCTTCCGCAATTTTACTCCACATAATACCTACAATCCTTGCCGTATTTGTGTTCCTAATGCCTCTGCCTAATGCTAAGGTAAATACAAACAGACTATAGATAATAACGACTAGTTGTGCCATTATTTATTTTCCCTTATAAACCTATGCGTGAAAAAGTGGTTTACCGAGTTCTGTTGTTCTTTTAACGTCGTCATAATGACTCAATAACTGCAAAACAAACAGAGACTGCGCCCGCGCAGAATCTAACTCGTTCTATTTAGTTTTTTGTACAACAACATGCTGGGGATTTCTCTCGAAGATGCTGGACTTTTAGATGGCAATGAGAATGGAATATATTGTAATGTTATAGATACTTATATATGTAGTTGAATGTATTTGAAGGTTTAAATTCAGTACGATATTGTTTGACGCGACTATCTTTCAATATTTTTTAATTTAATAACTGCCTCATTAGCCAAGTGGTCCTGAGCGCGACTGCTACGCTAGAGGTCCTGGGTTCGATTCCCAGGTCGAGCAGTGTTATTGGGTTTTTATATGAAATTCCCAGTAGCAGCTCGGAGTTAGGAATTTGTGCCCGGTTAATGGCAATAGGCTCGCCCCCTATTACATGGGACCTCGGAATCTATCAATGGACATTTTATGTCTAACATCGACCATTGTGAACGAGAGCCATAAAATATCATTCACATACGCTTCGGACTGTATGCTTGACTTATGCTAAACTGTAAATTCAAAGAATTTCGACATTGTAATGTCCACACAGGCGCAGATAATAGAATACTAGTAACACAGGTATGTAAGTACGATGTGCCCGGCTCTTCTATAAATCTTTACATTTATTTATACGGTAGTATTTGCGAACGAAAATTAATAACTCCGATTAAGTATTTTTTTCTTAAACACAACACAACGGACTTTCAAAAGTATACTCTTGTTGATTCTGTAAATATATTTGTAGGTAAATAAATACATAAATAAAATACAAATAACAAAATAGTTCTCCGATATGTCTGTTAAATATCTAAATAGGTAATACCTAGAAAGATTACATAATATTATACTAGTAATGTAACTTCCACCTTAACTTTCCGCGGCATTTTAACCATAGACTACGTGCGAATTGATTTTTAAAAAGGACATCAGTATTCTTAGCGGTTACCTATCAATGTTCTAACATACAAATGAAGTAGGTTCACAAGGAATAAAACTAGGAAACGTAACGTTGATTTTATCTTGAGTATTTTTACATTAAATGTACCGTTTGTGAAGTTATTTACGTTCACGGATTTTGGGAAAATGTTTGCAAAGGATATCGTGTGACGACTTCAAGTTGTCTGCAAATACTCGTATATTCATCGAGAATATTCAATTAATATTCACTTAAAATCGTATTTTAGAATTAATGGTTAAAATTTTAAGCCGAAGACCCATGAGCTTATTTTACCTTAAATCTTGTAGAGTTAGATTTCTCTTCGACAAAGCATGACACTGGAACATAAAAACTTTAAAGACTATCTCGATTGAACCGTCATTTCCGTTAGACATAATTAGCATTGAATGGCGGGACAAACAAAGTGACAAATTCTTCAAAACCAAATTTAAAAAAGTACGGCAAAAAATTGCCTAATAATTGTCAACAACTCGTCTATTCGCAAAAAAATCTGTAGTTGATGACAAGATATTCAAGCAAGGTTTAAATAAAGAGTTTACAAATAATTCCTTTGTTTTTTATTCCATCGTTTAAGAATCGCGTCTTATAAACCTCCTATACATAATATATGTATGGCTTGTTTTGTTAACCGACTTCAAAAAGGAGGAAGTTCTCAATTCGATTGGTATTTTATTATTTTTGTTATTTGAAGGCGGTTTTACTTTTTTTGAAAAGTTATGACTTTTAATATTTTGTGACAGGGAAAAAAGATTATAGCTATAAAATAGTTTGTAGACTTTGAAAACACCGTAAGAATATTAGGTAGGTACTTGTTATTACTAAATAAATTTATGATTAATACATAATAACAATCACCAGTCACGGATAAAATTGCAGACAGAATAAAAAACAATTGATATGACGATTGAAGGGCTACCGTTCTTGAATGAAAGTAACAAATCTTCCAAGACCTTACAAACATTACCTCTCGCTAACCCAACCAGTAACAATCTATTTTAACTGTAATTTTATTCCAATCAATAAAAGCTATTTCTATTAAACATGCAGAGAGTACCTATGTTGTAAAGGATAATTTTCTATGCGATATGACCGCATACTAATCCGGTCAATGCATTCAAAACCTGATGCTTACATTCGCTAAATCAATACACAATAACATGTTTTACATATCGCCAATGGTTTGTCTATCTATATGATTGGGACTGCAATCAATCATTCATTTATACAATCAATAATATGCTTTTTTCCGCAAAGAAATAATAATATAATTTTTATTATTTTATATCTGCCTTTTTATTCTGAATAAATTCCTTCTGGGTCGGCTATTGAGGTATGCAATCTTATAAACAATTCGTAAAGATATTTTTCGTACCACTTGCTCAAAAAAGTGACATTCTATGCCACAAAAAGCAAACATAACAATAGTAATTTTTTAAAGAAAATTGTAGGTATCTACTAAACTTCATTCATCCTCTAGGGGGAGAATGTGATTTAAATTTGGAATACTTACCGAAATTTATACTGAACTACATCTGTGTTTACACCATTGAGTTTGTATATAAAGCATTATACATCTTTTTGAAAAAGGAATACGCATGTATGCAGTTAATAAAATTACGAAAACCGACGAGGCCGTATGAGCTTGATTGTTTTCCGACAAAAAAATATTAGTCTAGAAATTTGGCGCGTTTTTGTTTTCTTCAAATACATAAACGTTAAGTTTATTTTAATTGCTTTAATTTTATTTTTAATAAAGGCTTATCTTATTATTGTGTTAATTTTTTCGCAAATGGTACGAAAAGTAGAGTATTTTCCTCGCTACACTCAGGACTCGTCTTAAATCCCTCGCTTCGCTCGTGATTTAAGTTTTTAACACCCTCGCTACGCTCGGGAGTAAACCTCGAGTCCTTCGTTACGCTCGCGATTTAAATCGTCACCCGCGTCAGAAGACACTACTTTATCCCCTTGGTTAATAATCTACTATTTTGTTCTCTCTCTTGTCATCTTTTAAATTTAGAAAAAAAAACTGTTAGGTAGGTACATGTTCCGCATTCTTCGAAATTCAAATTCTCTTTATCCAAACAATTCTTACTCCGATGTTGTGGGAAACATGTACAAATCAATCACATAGTTATGCATAAAATAAAAAACCAGCTACTGACTCGGTCATTAGCTTCTTGACACAGATATATCACTCAAAGAGACTCAAAGCAATTTCCCATCTGTTGACAAAAAATCAATTTGAATAGTGATTGACGCGATATAAAATAAATCGGTTCGAACCAAACTAAAATGCAAATCATACGATACCAACCAATCGAATAAGTTAACATTATAAATATATTGGTAAAATAAAGATAGTAATTCTGTATTTGTTCAACAAATCGTCAGACAGTCAGATATTTCACGTTCTGTTTCATTCGGATCCATTAGAACGAATCGATTTAATTTCTGAATCGATCATGATCGCCCCACAAACCTCTGCACTGTTGATTTTTTGCCGCCAATCGTTGCAGCGGCAGTTATGAATTAAAATATTTAGTTTTTCACGAAGAAAGCTAACAGTTTTATTTTATTTTCGAAGTGCAGTCAGCGGTGCGAATATTATTCAATGCGTCCACTCATCTACTGAAGTCTCAATTATTTAATTTTATATTCGATATTCTTTCTTTACTAGACAAAAACTAAAGTTTAAAAGTATTGGTACTAATTAGTATTCTATTATCTAAGTTTTTTGT
This sequence comes from Acronicta leporina, assembly GCA_947256265.1. Classification (NCBI taxonomy): domain Eukaryota; kingdom Metazoa; phylum Arthropoda; class Insecta; order Lepidoptera; family Noctuidae; genus Acronicta; species Acronicta leporina. Next base: position 3,380,218 of record OX366521.1, read on the forward strand.
GTTGTTAGATTTGAATTTTGATAGAGATACCTAATAATCTCTCTGTTTAAGCGTAGAGCCTAACTAAGCTTAAACGATAAGATTAATCGCATATCAACTTGTAATTTTTCAGGTATTTTTTCTTATCTCCGAGATAACTGTATACTTAAGATTTATTTTCACTGCCTCTGTGTGACCCACTAAAGTAAATTATACATCACTTCTTAACGGGATATGTTCCAAAACTAACGCTTTAATTTGATTTTCGAGCTCCGGAATTAAACTGGGCACACCTTGGTTAACGTCTTAAAACTAAAAAGAAAATTGTAAGCCAAACTGATCGTTAGTGACACGGGAGCATGTTGATTACTTAAAAAAACGGTGAACGTTAATCTTCGTACGCGTGTATTTTGGGCACGTGCTGCTCTAAGCGACTAATCGCTTAGTGCACCATTCTTCAGTGGAGTTTAATAATGAACAGGACTCAAAATGGAGTGATTTATTTATTAATGAACAGGAGGTCCTACCTTGATGTTGATGGTTAATATAGTCAAATTTTTAGTTACACGGAAGAAATGCGTTAATCGAGTATATCAGGATAATATAATAGAATAGAATAGATTTATTTCATCTTAAGTTACATTGTACACCACGTATTTTATAGATAAAACATAGACAATTAAGATTAAAACTAAGCTTAATTAATCATACAAAGAAAAAAATATAATTTGCTTACACTTGCAGGTTTGTAGTGAGCTGCAAGTGCAAAAACAAATAAAGTTAAACTGGCTGATACTTAATTTTAACATTAAAAAATTGTATATTGGATAAGTTCTATTAATGTAATAATATAATTTACATAATAAACATTATGTAAATTATATATTCGTATTGATTGAGGACCGGACCAGTTAGATCCATATGGCCTCTATTTTTATTATTTAACCATTCATACATTGTTTTTTCTCGTTATCATCTAATTAAATGTCTATCGAAAAATAGAAACTAATTATATAACAATTTAAATAAAAACAGCAGCGTTTACTATCAAACTAGCACTAAGGTAGGACGTTTCCGAAATATCACCTATCTAGATAGAGCTACATTATCGTGGTCAGGATCTTTAACCCTATAATCTCTTGCCATACCACTGGGGCGAACCAAGATGAAAACAGACGTGAAAAGGAAAGCTGACCGAGAAAGCCTCATAAATCTATAATATAGCACGGAACCCATGAAAGGACAATCTGCTTTTTATCGGGTTACCGTTAGTGACAAGCGGGCCGGGTCGGCCGATGTCCGGAACATTTGCATCACACAGATTGCGGTCCTGCATCTCAAGGTCGTGTAGTTTTTTTGTTACATAACGGAACAATGTTTGGAACCGGCTGTTTATTTATATTATACAAGCAATATTGACAATAACCTAACCAACAAAAATTATTGATCAGCATCGTCTGGCAATTGGCTCAGAAGGCTGGTAGCCACGTAGAATGGCAATACTTTTTTGTTTCCTTTGGAATAATCCAACTCTTTATTCACGCTTTAGTCTCCTTTAGATTTTTTGTACAGAAGAGGAGCACTCACCTCACAGGAGTAGAATTCACACCCCAAACGGAATTCACACCCCACGTGTAGAGTGATTCAACTTCAATTGCATCAGAGATATAGTTATCAGAGAGATGAGCATACTTTTGGCTTTATTACTACTGATGAGATTGGTATAAATACTAAATTAGAGTCCCACTTTGTCACCAGTATTTGCTAGGTGCAAAGGAAGAAGACCTCTTCTGCAAGTCATATCTTATCTTCTGATTAGCCCGCGATCATGAGACAGATCACTGTAAAAAATATCAGGTGCTCCAAATGCATACGAATGGACCAAAAATATCTTTAGTGTTGCGTTGCGCGCGTACACGCAGGTATAGCGTTTTATGTTTCTAATTGAAGATGAAACTACCGAGATAAAGATAGATATTGATCATGAAATCGATAGAGTTAATCATGCTAACTATTCCAATAATCATTATTATTACAGCTTGTGGGTAGATCATTGGATATAACGTCGAAATTGGGATTAACTTAGTTTTTTTTTTGACATTATCGATTTGCCTTGTTCTACTCAATAGCTAAGCTCTTGTTCGGGCTGCATCCGCTACAGGTCTCCGATGATTTTAATAACATACCATCACGCCTGTATTCCCCGAAGGATTAGGCAGAGGCGTACTAATGTACACCCAAAGTTCGCCGGTATGTTTAGTTCCCATGTCATAGGGGGCGAGCCTATTGCCATTAACCGGGCACAAATTCCAAACTCCGAGCTGCTACTGGGAATTTCAAGAAAAACCCAATAACACTAACACTCGACCTGGGAATCGAACCCTGGACCTCTACCGTAGCAGTCGCGCTCTGGACCACTTGGCTAATGAGGCAGATTTTAATATGGCACGTTTTCAAACATTCTGAAAGACCAAAAGCCTAAACCCATTCATAAAAATATAAATCGTCTTATAGCTGTAATATGTTTATCAAACGTTTATATTTTTAGGAATATAAGGAGGTTAGGTTAGACAAGAATTCTCACATATCTACACAACCATGCAAATATTTTAGCCAGCCTATGTTGTGTAGACTGGTACAATCGCTAGTCTGTTAAACCAAGCGACGATAATAACTGCATCTTTGACTAATTGCATTAATTAATACCTAATCAAATCGCTATTTTAATCTTAGCTTACTGACTAGTAAGTCGGTTAATTGATTAACACAATTAGATGGTCATGTTTTTAGAATCGTGCAGATTAATGAAGCAATTTAATACTTAAGCTAATCAATCTATCTGCGGGCTTATGCTTCGTCTGCCGAGGTCAGTATATAGATGGATGATATTGAGACCCCCGTGCCTCGGAGAACATTAAGCCGGTGCGGAGGTGCGGGGTCCCATTGCCATACGATGCAAGGAAGCTTTAAATAGCCTGTCCATGAATATATCATTATGATAATTAACAATATTGCTCAGAAACTGGGTTGCGGGAGGCCTGATGGCAAATCACCATCGAGGCGGTCCGGCCAGTGCTCGAGCGCTGGCTCGGGAGGAGGCACGGCTCCCTTACGTTTCGGGCGACGCAGGTGCTCTCGGGGCACGGCTGCTTCGGGAAGTACCTGTGTCGCATAGGGAGGGAGCCGGACGCCCGGTGCCATCACTGCGTCCATTGTCGGGAGGACACGGCGCTGCACACGCTCGTAGAGTGTGCGGCATGGGAGGAGCCGCGCCGTGCCCTCGTCGCTGAGGTGGGAGACGACCTGTCGCTGCCGGCCGTCGTTCGATCTATGGTCGGCAGCGCGGCGTCTTGGGATGCAGTGATCGCCTTCTGCGAAACAGTCATCTCGCAGAAGGAAGCTGCGGAACGGGAGAGGGAGTGTGTCAGCACTAACCCGATCCGCAGCCGGCGCGCCGGGCGTCGGAGGAGGGCCGACAATGCCCTCTTCCGGCCTCCATAAATGGGTCCGGGGGTGGCGGACGCGGGGACGCCGCCACGCCCCCCTTATAGGACCCGAGGCGGTGGCGCGTAGTGTTCCACGCGCGCCCCTCTAAGGCGATGGGGGGGAGTCCAACGCCTCACTCTCCCCCTACACAATCAGACGGGACCCGCTGCGGCGGGCCGGCACCAGTCGGGGGCCGCGGACGAATTCTCTGTTTCCCGTAGCTCCCGACGCAAACGTGCAGGAAGGAACACCGTGTGGTTTTTAGTCGGTAGGTCACCCACTCTGGGTGGAGTCCGACACGCCCCGCCGCCTCCCCGGGCGGCGGAAGTCCATGAGGATTTTCCACACGCACAAAAAAAAAAAAAAAAAAAAAGGCCTGATGGCAAAAGGCTAAGCTAAATAATAGCTTAAATGAATAATTTCAGCCATAATTATCTGTTACACACAAATTATTCGAACGCATTTTTCCAATCTTCACATCTATATATTCAGTATATGTCAAAAACGATTATAGATGCGTGTACACCGTTGTGTTCCGAGAGTTGTAGTGAAGAGGCGCCAAGCACAGTAAGTATTAGCGCGGGCGCGGGGTCAGCTCGCACCTCACGAGAGCATTTGATTAGTCAGCCAGGCGAAATGAACGGTAGTCCTAGTTCACACAACTTTTTAAAATGTTTTGATCCCGAACAATGAGCGAAAGTAGTTATAAAAATACTACTAACTACTGTACCTTTAAATAAATAGAATAAGGTTGGTAGCAACCAACCTTATTCCACCTTATTCCTATTCCAATGGCTGTTGTTACAAGAAAAACATTCCGATTTTAAATATGAACTGTTTGGGCTATCTGGCATAAAAGAAAGTGCAAACTTATCTTTTTTATAACAATAAAAATAATACATCCCGCAGAAAGGTGGAGTCCGTGGTTATTTAAACGCTAAAACCCTTCACAACGACATGACGTGGGGATGTACAGAGATGAAGTCGCGGTGGATAAAGGGTTCACTCCGCTAGCCTTGGCTAAGGAGAACTGGAGCACACCGATACCTAATACTTGATACTGCTGGCCGCAGGGAGATATGGCAAAGCAGGGAACTTCACGGACGCATTTATCGGGCCTTCATGGACCCAATGTAGATTTTCTAGCGTCCATATCCTGGCTACGCTTCGGGAACGTCTTCGGCGAAAGCGATGCAATTATGGACAAAGTTATAATGACGGACAACTACCGGTAATATATTATAAAGGATGGCACGATTGATATCTGTCGGGCACGTTACCGTCCAGGAGAAGCGATGATTACTTTGATGTGGGTATATCGCCGACCGTGGATGTTATATGGAAACTACAAATAGTACCAACGGTGTTCCCTGTAATTTATCAACAACAAACATTGTCTTTTCTGCCAACATTCCCTAATTGGCTCTGACAGCTTAAAAAATAAGAAAACAGAGCAAGCGGGCGCACTTTTTATTCACGTCTAAATATAGAATTCCTAGTCAAGATTTCAAGGAGTAGTGACCCTAATCGTAAATGAAACTACATAGTTGCATCCCATGGTATCGTATCCGTCGTAATAGATCTATAGACAAGATAGAAACTCTTTATACAGAGAATAGAATGCGTGTCCACATAACTATCACATATTGGTATGACCCGACCAGTTCTGCGTAAGGAAGCCACTTGAAGCCACCTTGGAGCCACTTTTTCTTCGCCAGGAAATCAATCAATCATATCGGTCGATCACAATCAAAGTCAAAGTTAAAATGTTTTATTTCAATTAGACCATTAAAGAAGGTACTTTTAAAAAGTCAAAACTAGTTGCACGGTTCCAAAAAGTGGGACTTATGGAGAAGAGCAGCAAGAAACTCCATAGATACTCTTTTAAAAAAATAAATTATCACAATTATAGGGTATTTTACACCATGTAAGAATAAATATAAAAATGCATGTTTAAAAAAGTAAACGAGAAACTTTAGTATTTATTTATACAAATGCAATGTAAATTTTATAATTCAATTTCAAAAATAGTCTTTTTTAATCTGTTTTAAAACGCCATCCGCCATATTGGATTCCGACGTGATGTCACTCCGATAGTTACTTGACGTTACTTAGTCTTTTGCAGTTTTTTTTTTTAATATGGCGCCACACTTTTTGTGTATTTGCCAGTGTCAAGTATTAGAGTAATCAAGTAATATTTCCCATCATGGGATTGTATTGTATTATGGCACCACACTTTTTGTGTTCGCCAGTGTCAAGTATAAGTTGTTCAATTGGCCCAATAAAACGGTGTAAACTTTATTGAGGCTTCGATGGAGTTTAGGAGTGAACCCAAAAAGTCACGATTTTCTATTTCATATCATTTGCCTACACTCTCACACGTTCACGAACACTTAATGGTTAATTATCCACCATAATTACACATTAAACTTCGGAGAAAATCAAGTTTTGAAAAATAATATAAAATCGACAACGTGCACTTTTCATTTTCCCGCCTAAAACTCGTCTTTTGCAGTTGTATTGTTTACTAAAGAAGTGACGTCACGACCCGAAGTAGCATGGCGGCTAGCGTTTGCGTGCGAAAATTCAAAATCATAAATTAAAAATAGTTTTTAAGGCATTTTTAGGTTTTATAAAACTGAAATAAAATTTCTACTGGTTCATTACGATCTAAGGATTAATTTAAAACAGTTTTCAAATTAGTAAGGTGTAGTATATGTACTATTACATTATGAAGCTTTACAACTTTGTTTTAAATTGTTGCTGAGGATTATTCAGTTTCATGTGTAGGATTTTTAAATAACATAAAAAAGAGATTGCCACAGCGGGTAAGAGCGGAATCCATTGCTGGATATAGTGTGTACTCGTTTGATGGAGGAATAATTGAGTACTTTTAAATAATATAAAACCTTAGTCTATTGAATGTACATCCAATAATTTACAGGAGACCTATCGGTATTTGAATTTATAATAATAGAGAAGTAATGTTATTCTCTCTCTCATAAAATGTTTTACAGGGAAAGCAGATAGAAATATACAATTATCCCCTACCTTTTAAGGGAACTACCTTGGGGAACTAATGGAAAAAAATAAAAAGAAACATTACTAAATTTAAAAAAAGGCCGGAAAATACTTACTAAAACTAACTTTAATAAAACAAGCTTTATGCAAATATATCATTCAGAATTCATAGCAATCTTAATTTTTAGTTGCTAAGGAGTCCCCTCTGGCCTTCTTGTGTGTGGCTAATCCTGATGCGCATATCCTGATTTATGACTCGAGTACACACTTTAAAAGAGATTGGATGGCCAGCTTCGCGCGTGGGTAGGTAAATAGGTATTTTTTAGGGGTGCGTACCTCACTTTGTTGTCTGTCAAGACCCAAGGGAATCAAAACCTACAGGGTATTACCCGTGAACTCAGAATCTTGAAACTTGGTATGAAGAATCGTCTCATAGCACAGATAAAGGAAAAATTGCGAAAAGCATAAATTTTTAGTTACATCATATGATAACAATATTTTTATGTACGGAACCCACGGTGCGCGAGCCCGACACGCACATGACCGGTTTTTTTTTTTAAAAAAGATTCTATAAAATGGTTAACTATGTATAGAGTGATTCTCGCTTCACAATAATCAACGGAAGATTGACTTTTTTTTTCCTTGCGAAACAAAATGAGACTAACTATGTAACATAGGTACCTACAAATATATAAAGACAGAAAAAAAATACACATAATATGATCCAATCCAATGTTTGGCACCGTCAAACATTTTTACAGACTACGTTCTATATAATATACCTTTAGAAAGTGTCCCAACATAATTATATTCATAAAAGATTTTCAACTGAATTTCTCATGAAGGAAATAGAATTGAAAATATTTTATGAAATGCCGATTTGTGAATAGCATTTTTATTTCGATTTTAAGTAAGCGAACTATCGTGATCATTCTAACTAATCGAGTAGTTACCTACAAAATGAACTTATTAATAGCACTATTATTTGAACCCGTTACAATTACCAACAAGAAAAAATATATCTTTGTTCTCATTACACGTGGGAATTTAAAAAATATAATGTTAGAAAATTATAAGCGAAGGAAGGAGGAAGTTATCTATTATTTTTTTAATACAGTCAATACAGACGGTTGACGCCTTAACCATGGAAAATGGAATTATCAATATGGGACATCAGGACCTATTAAAATTGATTATTTTTATTTTTAATAACTTAGAAATCCCTATTGTAACCTATTGAATTACATTATACCTAAAGTGTTTTATATACATATGTTTACATAATCTATTTAAATAAAAAAACGAATCCCTATTTCCCTTGAATGGCTGGACCAATTTCGCTAATTCCTTTTTCGTTGTGTTTGATATTCTAAGGAGAAGGTGCTGAAAGAAAAAACTAAGAAAGTTGCGTGGAACATTAGAAAATGTAAGAAAATGTTTTGATTTTTTTTTATTAATTATATAATTCGAATTCAATACAACTAAGTAAGACAGGATAACGTCTGTTGGGTCAGCTAGCATATTATGCTTTTTAAACATTCACATTACGTAGGAAGTAGGTACCTACACGTTAAAAGCACGCCTGCGAAGGAATCTAGATATCTATACTTAATCTATACCTATATCTATATATACTAATAATAAAGCTGAAGAGTTTGTTTGTTTGCTTGAACGCGCTAATCTCAGGAACTACTGGTCAGATTAAAAAAATTCTTTCAGTGTTAGATAGCCCATTTATTGAGGAAGCCCATTTAATATGTCATCACGCTAAGAGTAAGTAACTACGTATTCCACGCGGATGAAGTCGCGGGCGGAAGCCTTAGTCTTATAAATTCAATTCCAATTGGTTAGAATTCAAACCTTGTGTAAATAACAATGCGTATGTTATATGTTTCTCAAAACTGTACTTATACGGTGATTCATTATTTCCCACAATTTTATAGCTGACCGTTATCTTTGACGCACTGTAGGTGGGTTATATGTATGTCACATAATATGTTACCGGTTCATTTAGAACGTCATAGCTGTATTATTTTACGATCGAAATCCTTAGATATCTGTAGACGTTGTTCCGTCGCGTCGCACACAACAGCATTCGACTCATTAGCGGTTTTTGTTATGATTCTTAATGATAATTAAAAAATCAACAACGATATCCAATTTATTATCTATTTTAATTGGTTTACAGATATCAATGTTAACTGTTTCCGCAATTTCGCCTTTGATTATGAACAACGGCAATATTTTTTTGACAGAAGCGATGCTAATCGTTCCTAATGATGAACCTATCTACAAAATATAGTCAACAAATAGTGAAAATCAAATACAAAATACAAAATTGATTGTGAATTCTTTTTTATGTAAATTTAATTTGAATGGTTAGTTTATATTACACTATTATTGATTTCATCATCATCATCATCAGCCTATAATAGTCCACTGCTGGACGTAGGCCTCCCCCAATGTGCGCCATTTCACCCTGTCCTCGGCCTGTCGCATCCAGCTACTGCCGGCAGCCTTTCGCAAATCATCACTCCATCTTGCCGGAGGGCGTCCTACGCTACGTTTGCCGAGTCGCGGTCTCCACTCAAGAACACGTCTACCCCAGCGGTTGTCGGTTCTTCTACAGATATGGCCAGCCCACTGCCACTTCAGCTTGCTAATTCGGTGCGCTATGTCGACGACTTTGGTTCTCTGTCGGATAACCTCGTTGCGGATTTTATCCTTCAGAGAAACTCCGAGCATAGCGCGCTCCATAGCACGCTGAGCGACTTTAAAATGGTGGACTAGCCGTACTGTGAGTGTCCACGTCTCAGCACCGTAGGTCATCACGGGTAGGACGCATTATTGATTTAATTATGTTAATTGTGAATATGATCTCTAGTTGGTCGAAATAAATGATAAATAAATTAAATAAATAAAAACGTACTAAATACATACACACTTCAAAAAAAGTTTGCGATTTTTGTTATATTTTCATAAAAAATAAAAAGTTGTTTTATTTTTTAATTTCAAACAGGGTATTTCTATTTAAAGAAAACACACAACAAAGATTTTTTCTTGATAAAGTTCAATTTAGAAAATTATATCAGCTTAAGCTAGTGATCGCAAACTTTTTTTGATGTGTGTATGTTGTAACTATTTTAGCATGAATATGGTGACAATAAACACATGCCTTGCAGTGAATGACAGGTGACCGATACCGATCATTAATTTTGACTGACATGGCCGACCTCATAGATTAATATGTATATTTGGGTATAGATGGGTATGTCAAATGAAAAAATTATGCCTAAGAAAGTGGCACCACCTGGTGCACATAGTTGAAATTCTGAATAGCTAGATATAATTATAGATAGGTACGTATATATATATTGGGTTACGATAGATAGAACTCGACGTCAATCACAAGAGCACAGCTACAGCGGAGGATACTTCAACTCAACACCAATAGCGATGAAACAACTTTCAAAGCAATTACAAGTATAAAATAATACTCAAAAAGTTAGATGAATCAAAAAATGCCTGTGCGCATCAAAACGGCAGACATCTTTTATTGTCATTTTTTAATTTTTTTAAATGTGTTCATGAAAGTTGCCGTCATTAAATATATTTTAGTAACTTGCTATTATAAGCCAAATTAATTACTTTTACTGACGTTTTATTATCAAAATAATGTAATTGTATGCTTCTGTGATTATATTTTATTTTAAAATGATGTTATAATAAAATGAAAATATATATTCTTCAAGAACTTAAAATTCTTTTTATTAATAGCAACATTTCGAGGATTTTAATTAAATGCTTCAACTATCAGCACTAGATGGCGCGAGACGAAAACAGTTCCAGCAATTATGTTCTAAGAGAATGCACCATGGCCGACCTGTTACTAGCATTACCATTCTATTAACATCTCCCATCCTGTTTTATGACGTGCCGTTTGTAATGCACAAATAAGGAAGACGTGCAATAGTGCAGCTCCCACGCCCGACTCCCTGGGTCATTCCGATTTTATGGGTCAAACAGATTCAATCGTGGAGTGAACGAACGGTTTGACACGAAACCATCGCCTTCAAAGAGAACGCGACGCTTCCATATTCAAATCGTTCCTCTAATTACCGCCATTTGCATAATTTGAATTAGAAATTACGTGGACCGCTAAAGGTGTTCATGGATAGTTTTAAAGTTCACTGTGCTGTATATTAAAGCCTTATTTCAATTTTTTAAAAGTTGTGATTTGTTTTATTGAAACTTGTGGGCCTGGTCAGGTCTAGAAGTTTCCATAATTTCATAATGGTTTCCAAAAACAGCGTTTGTAGAAATAGGCATGGGTTGTGTTTACGACACCAAACTAATGATCAATTAACAATTAAATGTTGTGGTAAAGGCAACGTGGTCCTAATGTAATTGCACTCGGGAGGGTAATTCATAAAGGCATGCGTATTACATACACGTGAACTTGAAAATTTATGCCGTGTTTAATTACCTTTAGTATTAGCCATAAATAAATTAATAGCCTCAACGATGTAGGTATAAGTTGTGTTGGGCAAATACCCGCTCAGTTTTAACTATCTCGGATCTAATATTTTACTGTATACTTATATAATAAAATAACATAAGCAATAATAATATGTTGTTTTAATGTTACCTAGAGAAGTCAGCTTTGGTTTTAATAAATAAGGTAATACCTATTAAATAAGTTTACGACTAAAACATAAGAGAAGATATAAGAATAATTACTGAGATGAACACATATCCGTTTCATATCTAACCAGACATACCTACCCAATGTACCTACCAATAATTATAAGTAAGTAAGTACATATTAGTGTGAAATTAATTGATTTTGTTTATGTTTCCATAGTTACTGCCTCTACAGTTACTTCATACAACTGTAATACACACATACACAAACAAAAAGATAATAATAACATTGTCCATGCATTTTATTACCAAGATGATTTTTTTACATTAATACGGTAGTCATAAAGCACGTGGCGAAATAATAACTTTTTCTTACTTTTTTTATTTTTGGTTAAGCTGCGCTCGTCGCGGTCAGTGTGGATGGGTGGCCATTCTGAACACCTCGAGACCCCTCCGTGCCTTAGAGGGCACGTAAAGCCATCTCTCCCGGTTGTCATAAGAACATCTTTGTCAATTATTAGTGGTATTTAGAAGCCCAAAAAAGCCTGACAACCCGTCTATCCTCCGGTATTGCCCAGAAATTGGGTTGCGGAGGTCGAATAGCAGTCGCTTCGTGTAAAATGCTGATATTTAGCCGCATCTGGTTAGACTGGAAGCCAACTCCAACAAAGTTGCGAAATGTCTCGGAGGATGGATGACGGTAGTCGAAACAACTCTTTTCTGTTTTGACTTCAAGCTTGGTAAAGCCTCTGGTTTCACATTATCACGATAATATCAACAACATGCTTCTCAGCATCGCATGCATGCACGCATGATAATGGCATATTGTAATGCTATGCCAAGTCTTAACTGGAGTAATCAGATGCGTCATTACTGTGAAGGTCAACGAAGAATATAGAGGTCTTACGCTATATAACAATATAGCTGGCATTCTGGTTTGGACTTCAGCAGTCGGCATCGTAGCACAGAAAAGCCGGTGCGTTAATTATATGTACATATACAATGATATAATACCTTTATAACATCATTGTACATATTTATAACTGAAAATCTTTAGAAAATTTGCCATTGTTCGGAGAATAGCGTATTTTATGACCGTAATATTTATATCTTTGAAAAACGAGTTTTTTTTCTATACTGGTAATTTTCAAAGTGAAGGCTGAAGAAGGCCTCTGTACATTGCCACTATGTAATTTTATCCGATAATACCAATCAACCGCAACCTTCTCTAGATGATGGAGTCTCGCTTGTGTAAAAATCAACCTCATATGAGTATTAGAACAATTTTCACTCAAGAAAAGGTCTGTGTAAGACGATATGAATGAATCATCAATCAAACAATTAATCGTTGGATTAAGTTGATTAAATAAACATTAAACAGCAGCGGTTTGTTGCACTGTAACTCTAACTATATACCTATCTACTTCAACATTTACGACTAACGATAAACTATGATAGATTTTACGGCAATGACTAATCATACTGCATCCCACCAATAATTAATATCATAGAGATGTTTATCATCTGCCATTTATCCGGATGCATCAGTCAGATAAAAAGAGATACATCGAGATAGCTCGGTGAAGCTGTGTCGATGGAGATAGCCGAGGGAATGTGCTAACAATGCTGTGGACGCTAATGCACTATACTTTGCAAGTATCTTCCGTTAATGTAGCATTTAAGTAGGACGGGAACAGATGTCTGAAAGCTGTCTCTGTGAAATAATTATGATATTTTATTAATGAAAGATGACAGAATATTTTTTTGTGGTAACAAGAATACCAGTAGCATCACTAGCGCGTTGTCATCTTGAGAGCTGAAATCTTTGCCCAGTGTTTAGTGTTTTTACTCGCGTTTCATTCAAATCGGAACACATTGAGAAGAATAAAGAAATGGTGAAGAAGAAGAACCCTCTTATAAAGGATGTGAACTGATTTTTACAGGGTCAGCAATTGCGAGTGATAGCATTGCATTGCATTGCATTGCAACTGGTGTTGCAAGCTTCCATAGGCACCATCAGGCGGGACATGCTTGTTCTATTTACCTACTAGCTTCTGCCCGCGGCTTCGCCCCCGTGGAATTCGGTCTGTCATCACATCCCACGGGAACGGGATAAAAAGTATCCTATGTCCGTCTACTGGTTCTAAGCTACCTCTTCACCAATTTTCAGCCAAATCGGTTCAGCCGTTCTTAAGTTATAAATAGTGTAACTAACACGACTTTCTTTTATATATATACTAGCTTCTGCCCGCGGCTTCGCCCCCGTGGAATTCGGTCTGTCATCACATCCCATGGGTACGGGATAAAAAGTATCCTATGTCCGTTTCCTGGTTCTAAGCTACCTCTCCACCAATTTTCAGCCAAATCGGTTCAGCCGTTCTTGAGTTATAAATGAAGTAACTAACACGACTTTATTTTATATATATAAGATATAGATAATATAGATATCAGGTATCGTATTAGATTAGATTTCGTTTTTTAAATAACATGCAGATTGTCACCTAAAAACTACACTGACCTGCAGAACTAAGTACTACACTTTAAAAATTCATTTATTTTTAAACTATAGAAGTTAGAGATTTAAAATAAAAAACGAGGTCCATCAAATTTGATCAGCTTTCTTGGAAACTATAGTAAGTAAACTATACAACTCTTTTTATATCAAAAGATTATCGTGTATACTTAAAAAATAATGCAATTTGAAGTGTGATATGTACTTAGTTTTGTAGGCCAGATTTTGGTTTATTATTATTAGATTATGATGTATTACCTATACTTATGTATTTATATAAATATTGCAGGTTTATGTACCTATCTGATAAAATGAATAAAGAATGTTATAAATGAATAAATAATATATATTGGCTGTGCCATACCAGACGAACTTAATAGCAGTGATTACCACCTCAAAATTAGATTACAATAATTCATTATTTTACTATTATTTTAATTTTAGTACTTTGATAGACATGGGAATTCTACTAAAAACGATTGTTTTACACAAAGTAAACTTTTTTTTGAGTGAATGTAACATTATGTTTTCTAATGTTACTTCATGACTCGACAAATTTACATTAAAATAAAAATACATATTTAAGTTAATTATCTGTACTCGCTTAGACTTTGCTTTAAGTTAAAAAAGATATAAGTTAAAAATACAATAAGTACATTGTATACTTAACGGTGCAATTTCATGCAAACCGAATTAATGCAAAAATTGAATTCTACATGTGTACCAAGCGGAAATACAGAAGAAGAAGTAGGTATACGTTTTATTGTTTTCCTTTATAATATACTTACGTATTTAAATTATCTTTTAGGAAAGAAAGAATGATAATATCCATCAGATGAGAGCGTAAAGATAAGTGTTTAAGTAATATAATATCTATCTATATACAGTATGCTGGTATGCATAACGTAATATAGTCCAAGACACCGAAAGAAAACAGATTTCCAATGTTAAGACAAACACGCGTTTCCACAAAAACTTGAATCCTTTAGAATTGTAAATTATAACAGGCATCGTGCAAATGGAAACATTCCACTAACAGTTTTAAATTTCGCAATTACAAGTATAACATGCACTAGTTTACATAACATATCATTATCACGAGTAAATAATACATTTATAGTTCCCTGGTATCTTCCTCCGAGCCCTTTCCCAGTTCCATGTTTGTCATCAGACCTCCGCAACCAAATTTCTGGGCAATACCGATATTCGGAGGATAGATTGTCAGGCTTTCTTTGGGCTTTTGACTAGCCCTAACAATTGTCATAGATGTTCGTAGGACAACATAGTTCCCTGGTATCTGATATGTTATTAGAGGTGACTATTACCAGAGTTGAGAGCACCTACAAATCCAAATTCTGAATTATTACAGAAAATTTCATTGAGAATTAAACTAAGACTAGAATCTAAACACTATGCAGCCGCTTACCATCAGGCGATCCGTGGGCTCGGTTGCCTGCTATCACATAAAAAAAAACTTTCAACCTAAGCATTGAAAAAAATAAAAATCAGTCAGTCAGTTTTTTTTATCAGTAACTAGTTTACATATCGAACGAATTTTCATCAAACAATAGCACGACATTCATGTAACTATCGCGTGGGAACTGAAGCGTCGGGAGATTGCATGAGAGGAGAAGAGAAAGTGTCCTTAATTAATGATTTAAATACCTACACGTCCATAGATTAACATAATTAGTTTACCTACTGGGTAGCCTTAGCCGACATTTTTATTTCTCCTTTTCCGTGAAGCAGTGAAAAGCAAGAGATAAGAAAGTCTAGTCTTTTTTTTATGCAGCTTAGATGTAAATATATGCTAATTTCAAGATTTGACTTGACAGTTATCTACAATTCACAAAAATATATAATAGTTTTGAATTTAAAATTGAGCTTTAATTTACACATTTAAGCATTTATGAAATAACTAGCTTCTGCCCGCGACGTCATCTGTGTGGTCTTGAGAATTGGGTCCGACCTACATAAAAAGTAGCCAATGTGTTATTCCAGACTGTAATCTACTATTTCTGTGCAAAATTTTCTTTTGATCCGTTCAACCGTTCTGGCGTGAAAGAGTAACAAACTTTCTCAATCATAATATTAGTAGGATTTGCATGTGGTTTAGATTAATCGTGTACCTAGTATTTTCCGTTGATCTCATTTGCATCAATCAATAATTGTCACATATAATTCTACCTTTAGAAGACAGCCACAACATTGATTAGCTAGATCTACTAACCAATAAATAAAACTGTCCACCTAATTTATATTGGTGAACACAATTTAGACTTAGTCTAAATAAAATTATAAATTACTATTCCAAAAATGCTTCGAACGGATTCCGTGAAAATTTTAGGGATAAATCCTGCATTTATATTCCATTTCGATATCTTACAGAGTTCAAAATATATTAACATTAATATTTGTGGGATTAGAAATAACGAGATAAACGCGAGTAACACCGCGGGACACACCTAGTAAAACATTAATATAGAGATGGCGGCGCAAACAATTTACCAACATAAATAGCAGAAACAAGTTTGTTCCGTTAGGTGTTTACACTATTTCACTTATTTAAATATGAGTGCAATATTGTTGGTGTAAATATCAAACACGCAGAGCGGAGGCGTCCTAGAGAACTTGTTATGCTATTCAAACGTCCGCGATGACGTAGCTGAGGATTCTGAGGCTGCTCATCCATATGTCTGTCAGTCCTAAGTCTAAACTCAACCGAGCCATTACTCTTGAAGTGTCAGAAACCAGTATTACTCTTGAAATTAAAAAGGAAGGTATCCAGTTTAACGCATTCAGTTTTTCATATGCTTTAGTCAAAAGTCAAGATTACTCCATGTCTTCTCTAGTTTACGCTATATTTCAACCAGCTGCAAAAGCTGAACTACTTGAAAAATATCATCATACCATCACGCCTGTATTCCCCGAAGGGTTAGGCAAAGATGTACTAATATACACCCACAGTTCGTCGGTATGTTTAGGTCCCATGTAACAGGGCCGCAGGGGCGAGCCTATTGCCATTAACCAAGCACAATCGGTGTTTCGGTCCCATGTAACAGGGAGCGAGTCTATTGCCATTAACCAAACCAAAAGGCACAAATTCCAAACTACGAGCTGCTACTGAGATTTTCATAGAAAAACCCAATAACACTTTACTCGACCTGTAAATCAAACCCAGGACCTCTAGCGTAGCAGTCGCACTTTGGACCACTAGACATAACGAGAAAAATATGATTCTTTTTTAATTAATTTTCATATTTATAACGAAGGCCTAAAAACTTGTTTCATACATAATGGGAAACTTTTCGTTTAAGATTTCAAAGAAAAACAAACGGTAGATTACAGAAGACGACTCTGTTCAAACAAAAGCTATGTCCGGCTCACTGCTAATAACTTTACAACTTTATGTCCAGCGTCAACTTGCAATTTCCTCTGTAAATACACACAATTCTACAGAACCCCCGTGAGTTACTGCTTCTTTTACGACTGAATATTAGTTTGTGAAGGAAAATTTACATCTGACGTGTCTTAGATATTCATAGAATATTATTTGCTATCTTCTTTGACGCCTCAGGTTCCATTGGAGTCGTTAAATTCGATACCGTGATAAAGATAAGTAGGTAACATGCTTTTGAGAAGTAAATAAGCATGTTATTGTTATTGAATTTTCATAGACTCGCGCTTGTTTTCCCCGAAGGGTTAGGCAGAGGCGTACTAATGTACACCCACAGTTCGCCGGTATGTTTAGGTCCGATGTAATAGGGGTTAGCCTATTGCCATTGGCTCAGGACCACTAGTCGCGCTCAGGACCACTAATCTAATGAGGGAGTGACATAAAGCTTTAAAAAAGATGTTGGTATGTTAAAATAATGTTGATAGGATGTAAATAATTAGTAAATTCACTCCATCATAAAGGCTCAAGTTTCAAATGCACGTCGTGCAATATCATTATCTGCATAGCGCATCGGCGGGAACACTTTCGCGTGCGATTAATGACGTGCCGTTGTCTACACGTGTCCCGTTCCCGGTCTCACGCGACCAATCCCGGACTTCGCGGAATCCCGGGCCACACGCAACACTGGCCTCCACAAATAATTGTTAAATAAACAAAAAACTATTGACACGACATTTTCGTCTTCGTCTTATGCGTGACGCCCGGCGACATCAAAGTTTTTTGGAATTGGAATCAATTGGTTTTAAGCTTTTGTTATTATGGGAAGGTTAACTAATTGATGACTTAATTGCTTATAATAAGATAGTCATTGTTTGCAGTAATATTTCAGGCAGAATTTGTAAAACAAATTGACTGTTTAATCAATGTTTTGTTCAGTTGTGGCTCGTGTTTAAACGATAACATTAAATTAAGAAAGTTATATGTATTGTGTTGCGTATTGTGTTATTTATTGTATTGTGTTTTCAATACTTTTTATCAACGAAAATCAATTTTATTATTCTAGAAAAAAATCATACATTGCATATGCAAAAAAACACAAATGAAGTACATAACTAAGTAAGTTAAACCTACAGGGATTGAGTGACCAAGTTTTTTGGCACAGCAAATCTTATAAATAAAAAGGTTCAATATACTAAAAAGCACACTTAAAAAGACAAGATAAGACAACAATGCAGTCAGCAATAAACATAACTTTCATAGCAAAACGTTCGTATTAGCCCCCGCTAAAAATAAACGCAACTGAAGTTATTTCCATATAAAAGTTTGAAAGAAAAGCAAGACGGACAACGATGTGAATGATAAAAATCCAGTAAAAGCCTTTTGTATTTTGCATTGTGCTTTTATTTATTTAAATCAGATAGCAGTCGCACCCGCCCGTCATTCTTCATAACGTTTGTAAGATTTGTAAGAAAGACTTTCGCAAGTTTATTTTAAAACTTCACGTCCACTTGTATGTCTGTTATAATCGATGTCTTTGTTGCATTAAAAAGAAATACGTCTGCACAGGGCAAATTCATATTCTGCCGTACAGGAAAATGTCAAATTGTTGCAATGATACCTACATGATATTTTTATGACCTTATAGTTCAAATACAATAGACGTAAGCTTTCTTTATTCTTGTTTTTAAAGCAACGACCATTGTATTTGAAATTTAAACTATGTCATAATAATTTCAGTTATTATGATGATATGCCGCCGGTGGACGCCGAGTTAGGCCCGGAAAAAAACGTCAACGAAGAAGCCTCATCAAACACGACTCGCGCTAAAGCCACAACTCAACTTATCACCTCTTTTTTTTATGAGATAGGGGGGCAAACGAGCAAACGGATCACCTGATGGTAAGCGATAACCGCCGCCCATGGACACCCGCAAAACCAGAGGAGTTGCAAGTGCGTTGCCCGCCTTTTAAAGGGTTTGGGCCTCCGGTAACCTCCTTCACTCGGCGAAACACAACGCAAGCGTTGTTTCACGCCGGTTTTCTGTGAGTACCTCATGTAATTATACTCGTAGAAGATTAAATCTATTTATATCACTATCTTGAAAAAGGAGGTCCAGAACGTTTCCCATCACTATTTGATATATTTCTAGTAATTAAAGTGTTTACGCTTAACTGTGTCATTGATGTCACTGGCTACATTTGATGGCGATGCTCACGATCTCGCAACGGGATCCAGACTAACAGATGGACCTTTTTAACAGCTAATGGTACCTGTGATTATAATCTATTAAGACATACTATCTACAAGGCTCCTACTTACCAGTAACCACTGCGTTCAGTTTGTGATAAAATTTAATATTTATAAGTACTTCTACTCTATAAATTATGTGTTGTTAGATAGTTTGCAGAGCCCTTACAGGGTGCATGTCGGAGATTACACCATGATTACCATCTTTGTGCTTCACGTTCGCAACAAAATGATTGATTGCATAGGCAATTGATTAAAATTTGCAAATAAATGATTTTTACTGTATAATAAAAGTTCTTCTTCAAGTTGTTCAATTTTGATTAGATTTCAGTGCCAACAACATATCCCGGAATATTTACGACGGCATGACCTGTAGCGTAGAAGCCGATCATTCAGCCACTGTGCTAATAGTAGATACCTACTAATGTCAGGTCATTAAGTACCTAACATAGACACTGGGTTAACCTAATAAATAATACATTTTTCATATTTGGCTAGATGTCTGCCGTGGAAACCGTTCGGAGTTTTTGTCAAATTGTTTTGCGACTATACAAATACACTACACAATTTATATTTGTATAGCATTATATTAAACCTTTTTGCTACGATATCTTCTTTGTAACGGTATGATACTGGCAATTTTTACTCGCATTATGACACTTTTTTGAGTTTGGAATGAGAGAAAAACGATCTATGTCACAGCAGTGAGCTGCAGAGGGAAAGGCAGTAAAAAAATTCGTCGATCTGTATTGATATGACTTTTTCTACGCGATCAGTATGCATCACCGTCATTATTTATGAATAATACACAGAACTAAACTGATTAGGATTCAGAAAGTGTTCATCGTCCTTATGGCCAATTATGTTGGGGTCGGTTTCCAGTCTATAGTCGTTAGATGTTACCTAGTATAACAACCTGGACCGATCACTTTAAGGCACAGGTCCTGATAAAGTTTCTAGTTAAGAATGGTCTCCCATCAACACACTGACCGCTGAAAAAGCCATTTATTCGAGTATATTAGTAGATCGATTTCATAGGAACTTGGTCAATATGACGGGTAGAATCGCCCTTTAGCAGTTCAAGGTGTCTGAATTTGCACCTTTTTTTGGCACCACACGCATGCGAAGATAAGTTGCGGTTGAGAACTACATATTATTAGGTCTTTCTCCAATGAGAGCAAATCTAAGTATTTTTTTAAATGTTAATTTAACCACCCACGAACTCATTAGTAACCCTTTCTTACCGTGTTTAGTATTTCACTACCTGTGTTGTTTTTTCATTACCAAATTATCGCTTGTGTGAGGCACCCGACCTAAACAACCAATTTGGTAATGTCAATTTCTCCATGCATTTCGTAGGTGTCTAATAACCCTTCTTATGCTGCAAAAGTCACAGCTGTGAGTATTATGACAATTCATCTAAAACCATACATGGTTTTATATTCCGAAAGATAATCCTCAATTTTATATTTATTACACCATAAAAACTTTTATAACCACCCACGGGACGGAAGAAATAAAGCATTAATAAAGACTGCGAGTGCAAAGTAATAATTATCGAAATTGCGTGTGAAATTATTTTCTAATTACACGCACGCGCGCAACTTTTTAAATTAGTGTTGTGCCAAAGGGTCCGGCCTTTGAGTGTTAAACCAGGTCCACGCGATAACATCTCCGAGACCCCAAGTAAAGTTAGGGGGCCGGTCTAAAATTAATATTTCATTATTCGCGATGATTACGGGCCAGCATGTATTAGGTACGGCGCTAGTTAGTAAATCAAGTGGACGCGTAATTATTGCCGGAGTACTTTGATAAATGGATGTCCGTCCGCGTCTTCGCCACGCTAGAGCGGCTTTAAGAAGTTTAAGATAGTATACAAAATTGATTAGCATTTATTTATTTATTTATTTATACTTCTATGCACAAAAGTAGTAGTTAATTAATATTTTATCGATTATTTTTTATGACTGTTTCTGCTAATTAGGCTATTTATGACAGTAATATAATGATTGGAACTATGTCAATAAAGACTATTTATATTCATACAAATATTGTGAAAGTAGGTAACCTTGTCTGTGTCCTTTAATTCTTTCCTGTCTAAAACCTGAACTGATTTCGATAAAATTCGGCAAGGAGATAAATTGCACCTTGAAAAGTCATTAGGTAGGTACATATTCTTCGCCATACGTGCTGCCGCAGGACTCTTGTAGCCGTAATTTTTATGGAAGATAAATTCTCAGCTTTCTTCAAGCATAGTTTGACAAATAAACGAATCCATAATTTATTCATGGTCTATTCATTGATAATATGATTCAATATTTATTTTTATAGATGCCTTTTATTAGTTGCTGAATTGCAGCAACGTAAAATCTGCGTGAAAAACATGAACAAAATCTGCAAATACAATATTCAATCTTTTTTTATTCGCAAAAATTTTTCTTTAAGCTTTATATCTTTTAAACTGTACGTTGTACACATACTCAAAGGTGTAAGTAAAATATCATAGTATATTATTATAATAGTCAATAGTCAAATAAAGAGTTATTACCGCATTTACTTGACTTACACCACTTATCCATACTGATATTAGTATGGATAAGTGGTGTAAGTCAAGTAAATGCGGAAATAACTCTTTGCCATGAAAGCGAAACCGCGGGAAACACTATTAGAACTAAACGCACTATGTTGGTTTTGTTTATGCCAAAAAGAATATCTCTAGTAGAGACTAGAGATATTCTTTTTGGCATTGGAAGCTTTCCAGAGGGACAGCTTCCAATTCAATATCTATGTGACCTTTGGATACTCCCTAACATATTTATTAAAATTTCAAAGAATTATTTAACTAGATGGCGCCGGCATTTCCTAACTGATGACCTCTGAGAAGATTGCAGAGAGAATTGCAGAATTGGTCGTTGATAATAAACTGTTATAAAATTTAAATCGAATCTCAACACAATCGTACGATTTGGATTTAACGACAATCTTGAGAGGCACAATGTTGATTTGGCTTTTAAACTTACACGAGTAAGTACCTCACTTGTAGAGGTACTGTTTATTCTTGGATGTTGTAGAATATTAATAAAAGGCGCTGGTACGATAGAAAATATAATTATTTCCTTTTGGTGTACAGACAGGAGATGGCTATTAAAGTTCTTGTGTATAATGTATGTGCTAGTTCGTTAGGACTGCTACTAGATTCAAATATTAACTTAGAAAAACGAATTAGTTTGTCTATGTCCATATAAAGATGCGTTCTATGTGTATGAAAATATGTTGTTACGGCTGCGTTCGTAACAGGTACTTACTCGTTCTATTCTCCAAAGTCTTATTCTGTTTTACGACTAAACATAAAACGCTCTATACCTGTTGTATTTTAGTTAGAAATTTTATTTATTTCCTCAATGATATTATGTCTAGCTCGAATAATCCACCATTAAAGACCTCTAGTGTTTATTACGAACCTTTTGCAAAGCGTTTTTATCTGCGTGTGAAATCTCTTGCATTCCATTGTTTTTGCAAGGGATAGCCAAACCAGCTGGCACGCAGCTCATATAGAGTTTAAGTTAGTTACGGTAAATAAATAAAGTTTTAATATCCAGCCTTACGCATCAAGACTCCGAATAAACATTTATGATACTCAAATAAACATATGCGATACTCGAACAATTTAATTGCAAATACTGATCATTTGACTGACTCATCTTCCGTCAGTTTAAGACTAAACAAACTCTCTATAAGGCTCTTTATCTTCGCTCAACACTCATAATTAACACATGTGTAAAAATTAAAGCTGGCAGAAACTTTATTTTTTGAACTTTGATGGCAGAGTGCGATAACTTGCAATAACCCTCGGTCAAGGGTATAAATTATGAAATGTGCTAATAGCAAGGTAACTCACCGTACGAAGTTCCGCATCGTGGCTTCACGTGAAGAAAAAAATATGTAACACTGATATTATTTTTCTTGAATAGTTTCAACACTCGTGCGTATCGCGATGCGCCCGTGAACCGCGGATGACGTAGGCGTGCGCTCCGAACGAAAGCTGCGGCGTTTCTGGTGGTTCTTGAGTCGCGTGCCTGCTCTTGAACTTGCGACTTGACAGGTTGCATCGCCTTGCACACCGGTGCATTTTCGACAATACATTCAGCCTCACCTCTGCCGTCTAAGGCGCCACCCTCGTGACATCTGTCAATCAATGCATCGCGGGGGGCGGAAGATGCGCCCTGGAAAATAGCGAATGCATTTGAATGAACGATTTAGTGCCGACATAAGCTGTAGGTCTGTGCAATTAAAATATCAGGATAATTACTGGACACAGCTAATTGATGGACGATAAAATGGAATTGCTTAGGCTAATTAAGATTTATTTACGTTTCATATATGATCATCTGTTGGATGCATGCGTGTTCCGTTATACCATAGTTGGGTACTTACATTAATTTATACCTATCATTGTGTAGTAAGCGGCACGCACATTATCATCATTGTTCTGTAGACCTGAATTGTTTATGACCCCGGTATATACGTATAATTTGTCTTACAACAGATTAAATAATGTCTTACCGTGAAATTAAAGTTCATATTATAATCTAAGTATTTTTAACTTGGTCCATTCCCTCACAGGTGAACGATGATTCGAATTTTTTAATCTTGAACATAACTAGTTTTAGTTAGATTAGATTTAGTTCATATTAACAGCTTGGTTTTGAAAATACGATATAGGTATCTACTAAGCCTAATATCCTAGTATTATATTCAGAGTATGAATAAGCGATTTCCGACTTATGAGATTGAATTTAGAATAATTATACTTACAGCTTAGTACTTGTCTTCAGTACAGGTTTAATATCACGCATAAAATATTCATAATACGGCAAGAACTAAAACACTAGGTGTCATTAAAGTGTTACAGCAATTTATCCGAATTATACCAAATTTGAATCGATCATGAATAGTAATAGTAGCTTTTATACCAAACGTTATTATTACACTATTATAAGTGCATTAACACACATTCTTGTAACTTTTACGAACGCCCATTGAACAGGGAAAGTGCACATTTACTTTTATTTTCGAAATCATACTCGCCGGAGATGTAGCTACTCGAAAATTGCACTATTCTCATGAAAATTTCTTGTGTATTTGAGTAACACTGTTGTTGAACAAATTATAACTAATTGACGTGATGAAGTAATGTTTACTTGAACGAAATTGTGTGAAGACGGTGAACGTTCAGAAGAAAAGCACTTTTACACATTCATCACTATATAGCACAAGTTTAGACATTTAATACATTACAATTGCACGTTCTCTTTTTAAATGTTATAATTATCTGATGTTAGCTGTCTTACTTCAATGTGTTAGCTCTGTTAGTTGTTGCAGTTTTTTTTTACATATATGGTACCGATTAGCGCCACACTTTTTGTGTATTTGCCAATGTCAAGTATAAGGAGTAATCAAGTAATACTACATCCCACAATGGGATTATATTATGGCACACTTTTGTGTACCAGTGTCCAGTATTCCGTTGTTCAATTGCCCCATAAAAACGGTGGAACCTTTCTTGAGACTTCGTTGGAGCTTAGGAGTGAACCCAAAAGTCACGATTTTCAATTATATATCATTTGCTTAAACTCGCACACGTTCACGAACACTAAGGGGCACTTGCACCAACTTCTTAAATGTATTTAAATTGTATTTAAACACAATTTTTCATAGAAATTTTGTGTTTAAATACAATTTAAACACATTTAAAAAGTTGGTGCAAGTGGCCCTTAATGGATAATATCCACCATAATAACACATTAAACTTCGGAGAAATTCAAGTTTTCAGAAATAGTATATTTAATCGACAACGTGCACTTAAGATTTTCCCGCCCAAACTCCCATCCATCACTAATACGTCATAATAACACAAGTTTATACATTTCTTCCATCAGAATTGCATGTTCTATTTTTAAATGTTTTAATTGTCTGATGCTAGCTGCTGTAGTTACCTACTGATTTCCTTCGAGTGAAATTTAAATTTGGAAATTTGTTTTTTCTCATAGTGTTGCCGTTGTATGCCAATTTGTCATGCTAATAAATTGGTAGCTTATCATTCAACAGATGGGATATATTGTTTTTTAAAAGAAAGTACAATCTCAACAAACACTTTAATCGTTTATTAATTGGTTTGGTGGTGGTTTCTTTCTTTTGATGAAATTGTATGATGTGCTTATATATCTATAAAAACATCTCTAGATCGTGCCGAGATGTTTCTTTGCAGATCATTATCAGCCTGTATAAGTCAACTGCTGAGTGTGCCTCTTTTAGTGAACGCCACAGGCCACAGAACCGATCTTCATCATCTGCTCTTTTCATCCAGTCGCTCCCAGCCTTCACAAGTTGTCACTCCAGATGGCTCCACATAACCATATGGCATACTTTACCTGACGTGAGTTAGCTGGCAATTATTGTTTTCAAATGAAATATAAGAGGAAAATAAAGTGTTCATAAGAAGGGATGCTCCGCTACTGACTCAGAAATACCGGAACTTACGATAAACTAATACCGCTAATTCAACCGACTGAACAATTATGTACATATTGTTATTTTAACTGCGCTTCAAAAGTTAATAAGTATCTATGTTATATTATATATCTTTTATTGTCTCGGTATGTCCCGAAATCATATTAATTTTAGGTTAAAAGAAAGAGCCTGTTCAGTTCTCTTCAGTCCGAAAACCGAGATGTATGAAGCGGACATCGTTTATCTTAATCTGCCAAAGATTTAAGTAATATAACTGATGGGCAAATTCACGTACTTATGTCCCAAAGAACAAGCTTCCCAAAAAATAATTAAATTATTTTGAACTTATAAACTTACTTTGAATTAAATTGAAACTTTGCGATGAAATACATCACTGGTCACATCCCTATTTAGGTACAACGTTTGGTGCGTTCACCCCACAAGTCAACATGTGACGTTTAATTTCACCATAATGACTAACAATCACTGACCAGCGAATTATAAATTAAATGATTCATCAGGCTTAACCTAGAATATAAGTAGGTAAAGAAGTCTGACTCTATGAGTCTGAACTATGAGTAGGTATAAGTTAATATTAAAAAAGAATACTTTGTTTAAAACGCAGTTTGGGACTACCTCCACTGAGATGGACGGACGACTTGGTGAAGGTCGCTGAGAGTCGTTAGATGCAGGAGGCATATAACTAGTCCTTGTCTTCCTAAGGAGTCTTTAGGGGAGGGCTTTGTTCAGCAGTGAACGTTTTTTAGGCCATCTCCTCGCTGCCGGCCATCACATCTGGACATTGGTAGAATAGTCGCTGACAACCATCGTCATGCTACAAAGAAGTACCTACCTAAAGAAATAAAAGTAAATATATATGTAGATATCTAAGTACAATTTTGTATCATAGTTAATTTAATAGGTCACTTAGAATCGCCTAGCGCCCGAGAATAATGGTAATAGATATCTGCTGGACATCCGGCCTCAAGTGGTAAACATTATTTTTTCATGCTCTGTTATTAAAGCTCAATGTACAAAAAACAGTACCTGTAACTATTCTAAGCTTAAGAGCTGTCATGGCATGCCACCGACCACATTGAGCTTATTTATGTTCTGCTACTGCCAGTTTCCCTATAAGGTATAGCAATTTCGTTTAGAACTCAACTCGTTTAAAGTTCCCGTTAGGTGACAAAATCAAATTGTCCTCTGTTTATAATTTGGTTGGTTCGCCAAATGCTGCGTACGCAAGTAATTTACCTACTTCTATTAAAAAACATAATTATTAAAACTATTAATAACAAAGAAAAATAAATATCAAGAAAAACCAAAAATCGTGGGAGAGCCATTCTTCGGCATCTGGAGACCGGAGTGATACCACGGCCTTACAAAAAACCGGTGTAAAACAATGGACGGCGGTAATCGCTTACCATCAGGTGATCTTTCTGCTCGTTTGCCCCATATCCCATAAAAAAAAGAAATACAACGTAAGTATAACGTGGCTCCTTCAATACGATAGTACCTATTCTTAATACTTACCTCAATTAGAATAAGCCAAAAGTTGGTTCCGATTGAATTGCCATGATTCGTTCCAGCGAAAGTCTAAAAATGTGTCTACATTTATTTAGATCAGATAAGTGTACTTACTGAAGCTTTGCCATTATTCCATTACATTGAGATTAATCTCTACAAAATAATATGTAGACTAATTTCACGATACGTGCCAGTGATAACATATAGTTCTGCTTGGCAGTGTTAAGAAATATTCTATAGTTACGAACTGAGGAGAAAGATAATTAAGATTTAGGCCCACTTGCACCAACTTTTTAAATTGCATTTAAACACAATTTTCCATAGTAAATTTGTGTTTAAATACAATTTAAGAAGATGGTGCAAGTCGGCCTTAATCTAAGAGGAAGAAAAATGTTGCAGACTCGTAGTCTTGCAATTAACGTAACCTGTCAATCACAACTGTCAAGAAATGGCGCGAAATCACTATGACATGTTGGCATCCCTGATATATCCAACATTATCAGTTGACGCCTCGAAAGTAGGGCGAGAATGAAGAGTTGACAGCTGATCATATAAGGGCAATTTACGAATAGCTAAGGGACCAATTAACGGTAATTTTCTTGTTAAACTAGTGTTAAAAGCCGGTTTAACGTAATAATAAAATCGTTATAAATAATGTGACACCTAAGAAATTTACCTATTCATTTATGAATTTCATCACAAGTAAAACTTTTTTGATTTTGGAGAATGAAAAATCTCAATTTCGCAACCTTATACACGGCTTACTAGCTAAATAAATATAAGTAAGTTAAAAGAAAAGTCCAGTTAAATGGACTACGCAGGAAACTGAGCCAAGACGACGCTCTATATTCAAAAAAATATACCTAATATAAACAATATTACTTAGTACGTTTTTATACAAATAATGATATACCTTGCATTTTCTCGTATTCCCACGGTAAAATTGCGAAATTCGACAAACAGGAAAACGCCATAAAAATTTCAACTCGGTTGCAGCTGGTCCTGGCAAATTGCCAGCGGTTGGCAGGCCCTCCTCTAGAAATGCGCCGCTAGTAATGCCAGTTCATCGTACGGCCTGCCAACTAATGTCTAATTAACGCTCTGCATAATACAAGTGACGTTATTTGGCACAGTTCCCTTAAAAGGCGGACTCCAAGTTTTTAGAAATACGACTGCAGACATAGCTTCATAAAAAGTTAGATAAAGCGCAGAAAGTTATTTTAGTTATTTTATTGTATTTTGCATTAATGATTGCATACTAAACATTCCCAAAGTTATAAATTTTGATGGAATAAAAATTCGGGTTTTAATTCGTTAAAATCTAAAGATTGTAAATATTTTCCAAAGTTATAAGTATAATAAGTACATCAGACAGCACTTCAAGCCATACATTTTCATACGAACACTTGCGGTATGCGTAACTTTTCAGGGAATAATAACACTTAAATAGCTACAAAACCACAAAACTTAAAGAATAGATATTCAAAGCACTATCAATTCTCTAGGAAGCCGACGCAGCCGACTATTCCGACGTCACCCAGTGCGGTCTGATCGAACGTTTACGACTACGTTTGCGGTTACAGTCTTCGTATTATTCTAACGACCATCTGTGGTTTTTGGCTAATATTATTTTTGCGTATAGCTTACCATTTCACGGTAAAGGAGGCTGTAGCAGCTTAGCCATCAGCTTGCTGACTGGTTAGATAGAACAAGACTGCATGACAAAATCCTTCCTATCATAATAGAAAGAATATACTGTTACAACACGCTTCTAACTTAGTCAAAACTTAGTTTTAGAACGTGGGAGAGCCATGCTTTGGCACGAATGGGCCGGCTCGACCGGAATAATAGCACGGCCTCACAGAAAACCGACGTGAAACAACACTTACGGTGTGTTTCACCGAGTGAGTGAGGATACTGGAGGCCCAAACCCTTTTGAAAGGCGGGCAACGCACTTGCGACTCCTCTGGTGTTGCGGGTGTCCATGGGCGGCGGTAATCGCTTACCGTCAGATAATTCGTCTGCAGGTTTGCCCCCCTATCCCATAAAAAGAAAGCTGTAGCGGTATGATACAATAAACTAAACGGTACAAGCGTAATCCAGGCTTTAGTAATAAGAAAATCATTCGGCCATTTTAGTCGGTCCTAATATCCCATCACCTATGGCGGTTGTACTTATTTAATTTTAAAATACAATTGATTTTAAATTAAAATTATGTCCCCTTTCCAATAAGCTATATATCAGAGAAAAATTATGTATCCCATTCTCAATCAGTATACCTTTTATGGAGAACCATTTAAGCCTTAAAACGGCGTAAACCGCTTTTAATATCTGTCATTAGCATATTTATCTCATGAAACCTGTCAAAATTTTTGAACATAAAAAATCTTGTCTTTAGATTAGGGAAATGTGAACACCTTTCTTGTAATAAAAATAAAGAAGTTCAAAAAAAGTATATCGGCATTATTAAGTCAATCTGACACTGACTTGACTTGACTTGACAGATATCTGTCACTAGTTATCGTGTAGGATAGTGTAGGATTCAGGTGTAGGAACCCATTGCTCTCGCTTCCATTTACTATTTTCTTAGATTCTATTACCTACTTTTTTCACGAAGTTTGAAAGGATGCATATAAAAGTAATCTTTAACACTCTTTTCCAAAATTCACCGTCTCATATCTATTTAAAAACAAATATGTCATTATTGAAATAAAACAACTTTACGGGTCTTAACACGTTTCGTAACAAGTTTCAGAACCTTTACCATGAGCTTTACCATCTTGTAATAACAAAAAAAAACAGTCGTACGTGTAAATAGCAGTTCTATATATCGAATCGATATAAACACACTAGTTCACTAATCAATCAATCACCATTGCAGGCAAAAAATACCTTCCCTTTTTATAGTGATATACTACTTCCAAAGGTATGTTATAATCTCACAGTAGCTTGAGACATCTTCCCGCTTTCTAGGTCAGAAATGAACTCGAGTGACAGTTGTGTACATAATACATTTTCTTTTCTATGAATTGAAACCGTCCCGTCTCGTTTAAAAACAATCAAGGTGGGAAATGGTCGCGATTTTAAGTCCAATATTTATTGCCAAGACTAGTTCCAATTCCATACTAATTTCTAGTCCAGCCAGTAGATTGCTGAGCCAAGGATCATTTTTGTCACTAAAATCTTTTATATTGTTAAATTATTATAATGTCTCGAAGCATGCATACATTCTTAACTTTCGTTTGCTTTCGATTTAGCAACGTCGATAAATCTTAGTGGATAAATCAGCCCCCCACCGTCTCTGTCTGTCTATCTGTTCGCGATAAACTCAAAAACTACTTACCAGATTTCCATACGATTTTCACCAATAGACTGAGTGATTTATGAAAAAGGTTTCAAGCTACTAAGCCCTTAGGAACGTAGGTGTTAAATAAATAAAAAATCCCAAAGACAAATTTTAATGGAAAAAAAATCTGACTCAAACAGGGCTCGAACCTGCGCCCCTACGGTAAAGTAGGTACACATTAATATTTTTTTCTTCCATTAAATTTACTTTGGGAATGTTGTTTGAAAAAATAGTATTATCAATTCCACACGTTACTTTGATCTGGAAATTGTTTAATGCATTTGGTTTTTGCGCACCTTTCCATCTGGCACCTAGGCAAACGCTCCTCTCGTTCTACCCCAGGCCTACCGAGCAGATTGTAGGAATACTAGCTTCTGCCCTGTATTCACGTACACCTTCGTACCGTTAATTCATGCTGCCGACCGGAACACTTGAGTGTAGATTGTAAACAAAGCACTGTGCAAATAAATTACCGATTTACATGTCTAATTAATGTATTGAACAGTATAGAAAGAGGATAAGCGTGATTTTGGAATGGTGGCTATGGCTATACATTTATCACAAGCAAGTCAATAAGTAGCTGACCTGCTTGGTGGTAGGGGTGCTTGAGGTTTGACTAGCTGGCGACCACCCTTACCTCGGATTCTGTCGTAAAGGTGTGCGTTCGACTTTTGCGCATAAGAGCCAGTACCCCCTGGTGCTGCGGTTCTGGCAGTATACCTACAGTCTGTAGGGTTAAGGTAAGTTTCGGCAACGCATCAGCAACTGCTCTGGAGTTGCAGGTGTCCATGGGCGACGATCACTACTTACCACCTGGTGGCTAGTCAGCTTGTTTGCCAAAAAAAGTACCTCATTTTATGCCGATTTCATCACAAGATAAACTTACTGTCACAGAAATACGACACTAGCATGGACACAGTTTTTAGTGAAACTTGATCATCAGCCTACATACATCATGGTGGCCTACTTGCCTAGATTAATTTCCAACAGTGAGAGAAACAACTGATGCCAACACTAATACGTGTTTCTGTTATTATTTTCTTGCTGGTAACTTTTTCAGTTGTCAACGTAAATGTAACGTCAGAACAATCATCTGCATAGAATATGAACCATCAATGAAATCTGGGTTTCTTGGCTCTCGAACAAGACGAACAAACTTGAAAAAATAAAAATGGCAAATTTTTGCAAATAAAAAGACGTTTTATTTTTAATCCTTTTGTTCAATTGATCATAGAGTTGCAGTAGAAATTTCTCAAGTTAGAATTTTCAGGTATGGTTTTCCTCGGTTGGCAGAAATCCTACACCCCACTTTTTAATCTCCCATTGTTGGGAACGGCTCACAAAAGTAATAAATTAGGTTATAGTTCACCACAGAATCCATATTTGTAGTTCACCACGTGCTGCTTTGCATACGTATCTCGCTTACATGCTAAAAGAATTATATGAGGTGACCTCGCGAAGCTTTTCTTCACTATTATAAACGTACCTATTGTGTATTTCTTATACACAAACCATTTGAAAAAGGCAGATGTTGGTACATTATCTAACTCTTTAGTCCCTATAGCATACAACATAACTATGACTGTTGGTTTCATGGTTATAGTTAGGAATTTTCTAAACATCAGTTATCGTGAATATTAACGATTTCATGGCCGTAAATGATAATACTCGATAGTCTTCTTTTTATACATGATACGGGTACTATCGACGCGCAAAGTGCATTTGCGCGCGATTCATTCAAGTGATCCATCATTAGTTACACCTTGAAAGGTAGGTACAGTCGTGAACACATGTTTTCATTCTTAACTAAGATTTTCACTAGAATATAATGTACAATGGACGATGGTGCAAAACGAAAAGAAATACCGTGGAATTTTGTTCAACTTTGCAAATCACTTAAGTAGGTAAATCGGTTGTCCCGCGACCGGACATGACGCTGTTTTTAAATTATAAGAAGTAACTCTTTTAACTAGAAAAAATCTAGTGATAACAACTCGACTTCAAAAGTAACGTAAATCCCGAATGGTTCCCGAAAACTTTCGCATGCATAATTATATTTATTGACTGGAAAGTTATTAACAATCTTGACGAATCACACCTTTCTCCCGCAGGGGTAAGCAGAAACTATAGACAGCCACTTGCTACGATTCTACAATACGTCGATGAGAACCTTTCTTTAAGCCAAATAGTTTATTTCCAGTCCAGACAAGAACATGAAATTTCTAGATGGAAGGAAAATGCTTGGAGAAGGTTTTGGTCTATGAAGGATTTGATGAAAGGCACTCTTCCTATTTCACTAAAAAGTTAACTTATGGACATGTTTATACTCGGGGGCCGCGGACAAATTTTCTGTTTCCCGTAGCCCCCGACGAAAACGTGCAGGAAGGAACACCGTGTGGTTTTTAGTCGGTAGGTCACCCACACTGGGTGGAGTCCGACACGCCCCGCCGCCTCCCCGGGCGGCGGAAGTCCATGAGGATTTTCCACACGCACAAAAAAAATAAATAAAAAAAAGGACATGTTTATAATCCCCATATTAACTTACGGCGCACAGACTTCTTCTTTTCATTCTTACATATGACGGATATAATATAGATAGAAGAAAGTTTTAACGAAAAAACAACCTGTAAAATTTTCGGTGTGGCTTATGTATTTTTTCATACAAAAATAGAAAGAAAATTCTGTTCAAAAACAAAGAAACAGGATGGGTTAGGAGAAAAAAAAACACAAACCTTTAAATCTAGCCTCGACTTTATTAATTTCAACGCTGTTCGCGACTGTACCTATTAGTATTAATGATAGCGCCGGCGTATTGAGTGTGCCAATCGAACCGTGAAAGATAACAAGGGGTGCTTGTCATAACCCTCGCTTAGCTTCGAAGTTCGACACCCTCCGATGCAGAATCTAGGATGCTTTGATGTCAGACTAGCCTGCACACTGCTTGCCGCTAGAATGGTAAGTATGCGTATTTTACATGGAAGAGCCATACTTCGGCACGAATGGGCCGGCTCGACTGGAGTGATACTACGGCCTCACAGAAAACCACTTACGGTGTGTTTGGCTGAGTGAGTAAGGATACCATTTTTAAACGCCAGCAACGCACTTGCGACTCCTGGTGTTGCGGGTGTCCATGGGAGGCGGTTAGCGCTTACCATTAGGAGATCCATCTGTTCGTTTGCCCCCCTATACCATAAAAAAGCAGATGTAATTAGTTCACGCCATTTTTAAATTGATCAATATTGAATGGTGAACATGTTTTTAATAGGTTACAATTGCTGTCTTGTTCGTCTTGTCTCCAATCGCAGACCTTGCTGGCACATTATATATTATCACTTTAGCAATTTGAAATGATTGTTTGATTACTTAATCAAGCTCTTGAGTTGGTACTCATGGTTTTTAGCGATTAACTAGTAGGTAAACATAGTCTAGTATTTTATTAAATTTTTAAAGATTTTGTATTGTTATTTCAATTAGATTTAAGTCCTGGGGATCTTGGTTCTCCTTTATGATACTTATTTTAAAAGGATTTCGATTTATCTTACTATTTTTTTATTGATTAAGTTGGTAAACGAGCCAACAATCCACCTGGTGGTTAGTGTTGTCGTAGTCATCGTCGCTCATGGAAACTAGCAACCTGATGCGTTACCGAGCCCTGAGAGCCCCTACGGTCTGAAGACCGCCAAACCGCAGCAACCAAGAAGGAACTGGCTCTTACCTGCAAAAGTCGAAATATACACCAAGGTGCTTTACGTTTACGACAGAATCCAACGTAAGGGTGGTTCCCAACCAGTCAGAGCCCAAGTGGTCTTACCACTGAGTAAGTCAGGTATTTTCTCGCATCTGACGAGATGTCTGTCCTGTCACAAAGTACACCATTTATAGAAATTACATGATCCACTGACAACTTAAACATGTGCACTCACTGTGACTCTAATAGACTATCATTGGTATTACTATTTACAGACAAACGGGTGCGCGCCCACCGCTCATCGCCACCGCAAATATGACAGTTAAATCGCTGCCATTACACGCTGTTATGGCATAGAATAAAGACACTAATGGTCAACAGTTGATGGTAAAAGGTTCTTTAAGTTCTTTAATTACTATGACTGTGTGCGCTGCGACTGCGTTTTACATGAAACATTGATTTAAACGGTTGCTAAATTGATACAGGGACATCATAGCTGATTTCCACGCAAACCCCATATTTTATCATTAGTGCCAATAGATTGTCAGTCGGTGATGCTACTAGCAAGTCTCCTGTTACATAACAGCCCATAGAGACCATGTGAGCAGAACGGATCTAGTTGAAAATCTCAAGTAAGATGGCATCAAAATAGGAATAATATACAGATATACAGATGACAATAGGTTTCCAGAAGTTCTTCAGCAGTTAGAAGCTCTAATTGCTGAAAAAAATGGAATAGGAAATGGATAGGATTAAAGGAGGATAGGTAGTGAGAAAAACGAGGATTTAAATTTGTGTAGTTGCCTCAGATGTTATTGACATTCTTTTAAGGTACATAAATCCAAGTGGAGTGTCCTTATACATAAACAAAAAGATAGGCAATGATGAGAAAGCCCTAACTGATAAAAATAACTGGACTCCATATAGGTAAGCTAAGTACCTTCTTATAAGATCAACCATTAGATACACCAGCTAATATTAAAGTAACAAAAAGTGTGTCTCCGGTCGTTCCGTGTAACCATTGAACTTGCATGCCGACTGTTTTGTGCAATCAGTGTAGGAGACCGGAAGAAGGGAATTGAGGAAGCGGCCTCCTGCTAGCTAAAAAGTATTCGAATAAAAACTATTTGCTACCATCCTTGTATATAATTTACACTTGCCCCACTAGGATTTTCTCCTGTATCGTGGGTGCGTTTACAAACACAAATTCTCACATACACAAACGCCCAGACCCGGAACAACTACCCGTAGATCATACAAATATTTGCTCCGTGTGGGGATCGAACCCACAACACGTTTCGCAGAAGCCGATTGCTCAGCCGCTACGCTAAACGTGTCGCTAAATATTCCGTTTATACTGTCCATATCAAAAACTGGAAGCGATAAACCGCTAGGTAGTGCAAGCCAGTCACAATTGCCAACGTGGTGAGGTGGCTGTCCGTAAAAATCCATAATATGTAAAAAGACTAGAAATATTTAAGCTCCAAAGAGTTAAAGAAATGCATTGTATGGTACCGAAGAGTTGGTATGGAAGAATGAAAAGTGGGTCTTTGCCCTAGGCATTACAACAGTACAATACACTCTTGACACCTATCAACAAAGAGAGAATAACTACATGCTATACTTTAAATGAAACAAAGGAGCTATCTTCATTATACATAATTGAACGAACAACGTTGAGCATTCTCTGCGAGTCTTAGTCGGCGCCAATATGAAAGCACAGCCATATCTCACGATCTACAACTTAATCACTGCATGACAACGTGCTGCATTCGTTTGAGCACACAACATTCCAACAGACAAACAAGTTATATTATTATTATGCCCATTTTCATAAATAACCAGCTAAGCTAGCTTAAAGGTAAATTAGAATAACCTAGGTTAGCTATGTAAATTTACTTTTCCGCAAACTCGTGGCCTAATTACAGGGTAACTAGGTCATGATGACCTTGTTAAGTTGGGCATTATGATAACCAATTTAAATGAGGCCTTGAATTTGGAGTGTAGGGATAATTTACGTTGTAATTCGCCGAGTGAGTGAGGATACCGAAAGCACAAACACTTTTAAAAGGCGGGCAATGCACTTGCTACTCCTCCGGTGTTGCGGGTGTCCATGAGCGGCGGTAATCGCTTACCATCAGATGACCCGTTGCTCGTCTGACGAACTCAAGTATCGGACTCCTGCCACCATAAACATATTAGCGAAACGCAACCGGACTGTTTTAGATAATAAAAATAATAATTGCATTTCAGAAACGCTAACTTTCATATAAATCATTACAGAGACATTAGAGCTAGATTATCAATATTAAAAAGAAAACAACTTCGATAAACGCAGCTCTTTAGAACACCCAAGTGGTCATTATAAGCGTATAAACGAATAATAAACTGAGCTTGATCTACAATCAAGTCCATTGCAGGCATTATAATTTAATTTATAAATTGCAGCCATTATGAAATAGTCTGATCTGTATTTTGCTACATAAATATTATTCCTCTTGTGTTTTACACAGATTTATAGAACGGATAAGTAGGTTTCCTACATTCAAGCAAGAAAGCACAGAAAAGAGTTTGAGAAGTATCACTTTATTTCCGCCTTTTTGTTATTCCGCTAATTTCTTCCTTTGCCTTATTATGTACATAGTTTTGGTATTTTCGTCGTCTTCTTGTTAGATACACCAGAAGCTATGACCACTAAGCCACCGCGAGTGCCTCCCGCCATGTCGAAATTTGTATAAGTAGTTTAGTAACTTGCTTTTCAATATCAGTGACGTCACCTTTTAGACGTAAATTCAGAACGTGAAGGCAAATTTTTGGCTAAGGCAGGTGAGACTCGTGGTGGCCTAAAGGTCATAGCGTCTGGTGTATCTAACCAGAAGATGCAGGTCTGAAACCTGCTCGCCTGTCGAATATATCCTTCACTAAATTAACTTTATAATCTTAGCATGGAAAATGCTAAAAAATACAAAAAGATGTTAGAAGAGTCTTAAATTTTATTACCTTGTTATTTATCATGAATCTCCCTGACAGTAGAATTATTTTTGTATTGTGTCTGTTACTAGTTCCTTGATGGATTAAAGATAAATTTTATCGTATAATATACCAATAAACAACCGTTATATTTCAATTTATTGCAGGAAGACCGATATTATACAGATTTTCCCTGGCTTGCCAAAATGGCCGGGATGTGCGCCAGCATATAAAGTAAGCTCTGTATCTCGTATGAAAATGAAGCTAATTGGACTGAGCCTGCTCACGATTGAGCTGTAAAACTAGATGGGAATTAGATAAGGATCCTATTATGCAGAGGTAATTTAATCATAAGATATTATAATCTGCTTATAGTTAGACACGCCTCTCAAGGTCGCATTTCACAAGAAAAATTAACTATGCCTTAAATATAATTAAGTTGTCTGTCACAGTTTTATTTGAAAAACGAACATTTGAACATCGTTAATACGTAACGATATTTGTAATCCATCATTGTAATAAAAAAAACGGCAGTTGGTGGCAATTTGTTTAAGAATTTGAATTGAGAATTTCTGTAGATCCCATTTTCATCAAACGCTCTCTAAAATTTGATTGACGTAATCTTGATAAATAATAATATTTATGACGCCCTGGAACAGTGTCGGTAATTAAAATGCAAGATTTTTATCTAATAATAATTGCTATCTCCTTACTTTATCGGCGAGTGGAAAGGGCTCTTATTGAGAGCTACACAGATTATTTATGTCAGCTGTGTCCCACGATGCGTGACGCCTCCTGTCAGGCTTCATTTAATTACACTTTCTATGTTTTCAAATAGAAATGAGTCTCATTTCCGCGTTTACATGAGTAAATTAAATTATTTAAAAAAAGACAGACTGGGTATCTATATCTGTAAACGTCTTAATATTTTAAGTTAATAAAACAGACTAATTCCCGACGATAAATATTTTTCTTTCCTGAAATAAACAAGCTCTCATACTTGAACAACTAGAACTAGACTGCAATTTCAAATAATCGACCATCTAATTGTTTTCGCTACTGAACCCTTACAAGCAAGATAATTCCTACGGAGCTCCGTATATTTTAAGATATCGTTAGGAGCTCCTAACGATATCTTAAAATATGACAGTAGATAGATTCATTTGTTTGCATCTCATCTAATCTAATTCCCAATAACCGCTCGACCACCGCCCGCGCCGCGTCGTGCACCGGGTCAGTCCGCAACGAGAACGTACCTAATGCAATAAGCAATCTAACGCTAATTCCCTCGTAGGTTATAAACGAACTGCCTGTGATCTAGTATTTCATGATACGGCCAATAAAAATAACCTGATTACCGAAGAAAGTAGTCCAGCGGTTTGTGCATCTCTGTGGGATTCAGATTGGTTCTCTGTTGATAATGTTTTATTTGCATCACTCATCTCCTTGACTGGGTTTCGCGTTTTTCGATATACCTTGAAGACACATTTTTAGAGGCAAAGGACAATGGGAAGAAACGTTCCCAACATCCAACAGGTTTCAGACATATGTCATTCGAATGGTTTTCTTGACAGATATTATTATATTATGGTTACACTAGCTCCCGCCCGCGACTTCGTCCGCGTGGAATAGTTACTTAATTGGTCTTAGCGTTATTATTATATATAGCCTATAGCCTTTCTCAATAAATGGGCTATCTAACACTGAAATAATTTTTCAAATCGGACCAGCAGTTCTTGAGACTAGCGCGTTCAAGCAAACAAACAAACAAACTCTTCAGCTTTATAATATTAACTAGCTTCCGCCCGCGACTTCGTCCGCGTAGCGTGATGATATAAAGTTTATAGCCTTCCTCAATAAATGGGCTATTGTTCAAATATGTAGGAGACGTTCCGACCCTGCAACAGGTTTCAGAACATAAGTCAATCATGATGACAATGGTGAGGAAATGCGTTGTTTTTTAAATATATTTGGTGTAAATCGCAATAACAGATTGATAGCATCTAAATACGAATGAAAAATATCGTGTTTATAGAATAGTTCTGTGCCTCTCCGTCCATCATATTAGTCACAAACAACATACAACTCGTGTACTACTAATTAGCAGTCGAATGTGGTCGCCTAATGACGTCGAGTACAGTTAGTACTCCGGTTGAAATCTGTTTGATTGGTGCGCGCTAATGTGTGATAGCGATGAGACACAACGTCGTATTATGTGTATATTTTATTGGAGGATATTAAGAGCACCTTGCCTATATATTTTTTTAATTAAAGCTTTTCTTTCTGTAAGCAAAAAGTATTTATGCTCCAATTGCTGAGCTGATATGGTGGTGGTGCTCAATATTTAAGTTATTAGACACCCGAGACTCCTTTGGACTTGAGAATTTTTATTTCAAATAATGCCTTCTCATTTGTGAATATTGTATAGCTAACTACAGCTATGAATCTAGAATGTGTTATAGATCTACAAATTGCGAAAAACCAATTGTAATTTGAATTTGGCGGGCTCAAGTAAAATAATGGTTATGAACTTCAGAATTGGGGCCAACCTGCATAAGAAGTATCTTATGTGTTATTCCAAATTAAAAACTATTTGTGTGCCAAATATTGTCGACATCCGTTCAGCCGTTTTACCGTGATTGAGCAACAAACGTCCAAAAATTTAAATAAACCTACTTTCGTACGGATTTTATCGCGTAATAATTCATTCTTAATGAGCTCATTCTGCGTGAATCGGATCGCTAATAATTAAAAAAAAAGGATTCGAAATGTCGGGATTTAAAGAGGAAAAAAGTAATTTTATTTAAATGTCTAATATTGTTTTTTTTAAATGTCAAATACCAGGATTTATATGCGTTATTTATACAAGTTTTCTAATTCAAAAGTAAGGTGCTCAAATGAGCAGCACTTTGTGCTGCTTGCATCCAGACCAATTGTTTTACTACATAAGATTCATTTGTCTGTTAGTTCGTAATGGCTTACATGCAAGCTGTTATTTATAACCTAGTGTTCCGTATTAAATTAATTAAGCCTCTTAACATTCTACAAGCTTACAATATAATGTAGTAAGAATCTTGTTAGGAACGCCACAGGTTAATATGTTTCCTAAAAGAAAGCTCTAAGAAACTCAAGACATTCTATAATAACACGATGGAAATTAAGAATTGTCTGTGTTTTGCATTTGATGATATGCGAGTGCTTGTTTCCCTCCCTAACCCATAAATAAATGAGTGTTTGTGTATCGTGTGTGCGCGCAAATAAATAATACCTAACCTATTTTGTTGCATCGCCTCGTCCACATATTTTCTTTCATACACCTGCGTTTTTAAATAAACGAGTCAATTTACAAACGCTAGCCTATATGTTTAAAATGAAACACTAGTCCACTATAAATAATGTCGTAAAATCGTTTCAGATGCAATTAGTTGTAGCCACTTAGCAGTCGGCAGCGCCGCCGTCCGCTGACATCAGTGTGTCAGCTGGCTGCTGGATTATTTCCTTAGCTGTTACATACAAAATCATATTGGTAAAACCTGGCACTGCCAATGTCTTTAGTGTCTGTAATCATTGGGTGACTGTAATCATCAGGAGGGGTTAAAAAGGCGACATTCCACTGCATTTTTTTTTATATGGAACTTGCAGAAGTTCTTTGTAAATTTTCTAATGTGATGTGTATCAATCTAATGTGTGTGTGTGTGTGTTTGTTTTAGTAGGCCTATATACTTATTACACCTACTTAATTTCGGGCAGACAACCTAATTGTTTTCATGTAGGCATGTAGGTAAGTAAAAAAGAAAACGCCACGGGTTTCGAAATGAATTTGTCCGATAAATACTAGATGTCAATATTTGTTCGAGTACCTCATTAGCCCAGTGGTCCTGAGCGCAACTGCTACGCAGAGGTCTTAGGTTTGATTCCCAGATTGAGCAAAGTGTTATTTGAGTTTTTCTATGAAATTCTCAGTTGCCTCGGAGTTTGGAATTTGTGCCCGGTTAATGGCAAATAACTTGCCCCTATTACATGGCACCTAAAATACCTGTGAACTGCGGGTGTAATTTAGTAAGCGTCTGCCTAACCCTTCGGGTAATACGGGCGTGATGGTATGTATGTAAACTGTATGTAATATTTGTTATTTGCCCTATGTAAATCATTTTGTATGGAACGAGAAGATAACGAGAACCTTAATAACTTTATTAAATTAATTAATCTCATTTACATAAACTGTAAGTACGATTGGTAATTATTGGTGCTTACTATAAA
The DNA here is from genome assembly GCA_947256265.1 of Acronicta leporina. Classification (NCBI taxonomy): domain Eukaryota; kingdom Metazoa; phylum Arthropoda; class Insecta; order Lepidoptera; family Noctuidae; genus Acronicta; species Acronicta leporina. The sequence goes on from OX366521.1 coordinate 3,421,808, forward strand.
TGAATGCTCCAATAAAAAGCTGTCGAGACGACAGACATCGAACGCCGTAGTGTGTTTCCGGCGCCTACAGAAAATGGGAAATACAGAAGATCAACTGTGAAGACATAATTTATATCTAGGTACTTTTTCTGTTGGATCATACATCTAATTTATCGAGAATAGACAAAAACAAAAGAAATAGGTACAAGTTACTGTAAAATATGCTGAATTCATTGCCTGAAAAAACAAGATGCAAGCTATATTTTTCGCTTGTTTAGTTTATGTAGTATTCTTTTATCTGTGGTTTATGTAAACTAGTAGCGTCATCTACGTATATAACCACAATAACTTTTATATCTACGAGGTTAAGCAGCTCCAACAATAGATGGCGTTAGCGAGTTATAAATTTTTAAAATCTAAATTTTGTAAAGAAATAGTTGAATTATTTTTTTATTGCATTTGGGATAAACCACAGATAAATGCAATTTAAACATTTCCACTAATATTTTTGTAAAAATATTAGCTATTTTGGGTATATTCTTTGTTCCCCTTGTTTACCATAGACTCCACAAGGATGAACAGGATCCACAATTTCCCAATCATACAATCCAAATTTAAAAGGTTTTTTCAGGATTCGAACGTAGTGAACTTTCTGTCTCTCTTTGTATTACAACCATAAACACTTTTTATGTAATGCCGGATAAGTAGAGAGTAAAGCTCAGCACGTGAAGTTGATATCCGCACAATTCTGCAAAGGCTGTAATAATGTTAATTATATCGCGGATCCTATGCGTCGTCGGATGTATAACATATAGCCATGAATTTCCCCTGATATTGATAGAAGGGCAAAGTATTGTTTTAGGGCAGAGCAGAGAGCTTTTAGACTTTAATGTTTTTAATAAGATTGCCTTATTGTGTCAGTGGTCGAGCTTACGGAAGTCCTGATTTGATTATCAAAACAAGCAATGTGTTGAACCGTGGTTATAACTGTGGGTTGCCAGCAGGATGACTGCCTCACTATTCATAGACTACAGGCGTGATAATATGATATAAGTGTAATAAACTTGTGTATGTGCCCCTTGTCGGGTTAACGTGCGTTCAACTCGCAGTTGCCTCTTTGAGAACTTTAATCTGATTATCATCCAGATGCTGAGTTATAATTGATGGTTTTAATTTGTGAACTACCTTTAAATATATAATACTAGCGACCCGCCCGCGGTTTCACCCGCGCTGCCCCGTCCCTAAGAGTCGTAGCGTAATATTAAATAGCTTAAAAACTTCCTCTTGAATCACTCTATCTATTAAAAAAAACTGCATCAAAATCCGTTGCGTATTTTTAAAGATCTAAGCATACAAAAGGACAGACAGCGGGAAGCGACTTTGTTTTATACTATGTAGTGATAACTATATGAACTATAGGTGCCCGGCCCGGCTTCGCCCGTTTTCCCGTAGGAATGAAGCATTTTCCCGCGGTAAAAAGTAGCTTATGTCACAGATAATATAACAATACTAGTACGTCTATGTCCATCAGGGATAATGTCGGCTTCTAAAGGTAAAATAATTTTTCAAATCGGTCGAGTAGTTTTGGAGCCTATTCAATACAAACAATCAAATCTTTCCTCTGTTTAATATTAGTGTAGATGTAGATATCAAATTAGTTTACTAGACAAGACTAGAGACAATTTGCCTACCTTTCCTGGGCCAACGGTCAAGCACTTCATAAAAGTTTACTGACAACTTTATCGCAACAGAATGGCCACGTTTACAATTTCTCTAGGGTAATTGTAACACGGGCAGAGGCCTCTTGCAGAATTAAGTACAATTAAGTTTCTAATAAGTTGCTTGCCCTCTATGTCGACGGTGTTCCGCTTGCCCGGGATCGTTGGGTAATTGCGGAAAGCACTATCCCTCCTCAATGTTCTGATATTATCATAAAGCTTACACATGTAGGCCACTAGACTACTAAGTAGTCACCTTTAAGGGGTTGCTCAACGTTCCTGCTAGGAAGGCTAGATAAGCCTTACCATGTGTCGGCAATGTGGTTGTGCCTTAAATTGTAGATATTCCTCATTCATTGTCGTAAGCTCATTCGATCAGGGCCGAATTAACTATGTCAGGGCCACAATAAACGTATCGGGGCCCCTTTGCTTTCTAATTTAAAATGTATATTTTCTACCAAAACGCAATTTTATTGATAACTAGCTTTTGCCCGCGGCTTCGCTCACTTGAAGCTATATTAGGATTAAAAATGGGTCCTAAAAATATTTTGATCAAAAATCAATAGTGATGATCTCTTCTCTTTATGGGTCTATACATCAGAGATGTCAAGCTATCTTAATTGAGCTAAAAAGTTCACCAGTTTTTAAGTTGGAGCTTATACCTACTCTCTAACAGTGACAAAAAATTAAAATCTATTAATTAGTTTTTGCGCCAACCACTTTTTTTAAATATCTTCTTTTTTGCGATTATATACCTTTTTTAATATACAGAAGAAGACAAGAAAATGGATGTCGATAACAACGCCACCTACCAGGTCCAACTGCATATTTATTTATTTATTCTTTTGCACACATATATGTACATGGCGGACTTAACGCCGTAGGCGTTTTCTACCAGTCTACCTTCGGGTGGTGCAGAGATAATATAGGCAGGTGCTAAGCATTAGTTAACTATGTAACTTAACGAGAAAACAAAAAAAAAACAAAGGGGATACTGTATAAGTATATTAAATATAAAAATATTAAAAATATATATACACAAATAATATAATATATAAAAAATAAATACATAATATATACATATATAATAATATATATAAATCACTGTTGTGATAATTCTGCCAACTTTCTGTGAAGGTGTTCACGAAGCTTTAGCTTAAATTTATAACGGCTATTAGCCATCCTGATTTCCAAGGGCAGCTCATTCCATAAAAGAATAGCTTGAATGAAAAACGAAGAGTGCATGAAGTCAGTACGGTGAGATGGACAATGAAGAAGACGATTATTAGATGAGCGGAGATTTTTATCATGTTGGGAACATACATACTGGAAGTGAGATATTAAATATGAAGGTGAAGCAGGTGAATGAAGAATAGAGAAGAGGGTGGTGATATAAGATCTATTTAGGTAATATAAGCCCAAAAAAGGCTGTTCTAGGAACGCGGATCTGATACGAAGCATCTAATGGATAATCCGGCTCTGGACGTTACATAAATGTTACCTCAAATTCTGATAGGCTATAATGATAATATGAAAATGTAATATAATTATTTAAATAATTACCTACTTACGTACCTATAAATAGGTAATTGTATTTATGTCAATTGATTGCACTTGATAGTTAGTTAGGTGGTACGAAATGATTGTGAATTTTTGCTTATCGAAAATTGTTTTGATTGAGTGCCACTGTAGTACATACTTGCAGTACACTGCAATTTTATTCTATTTCTAGATCACTAAATATAGCCTTCAGACAATAAACCTTTAATACACCACCATGATGATAATTTGGTATCTGAGTACCTAGGTAGTATTATCAAAGACCTATTATCGTAATAGCGCGATACCTAGCCTTCATGTCGTATATTAGCTGTAGATAATGCAGTTCATTTCTGCTCTTTCCCTGCAGACTTGCTTCATCTGTAACATAGAAGAACGCATGCATACAACGCATGTGTTTCGATGATTATCTATACTTAACAATCTTATGGAGTCTGTCCCATAGTGTACTAGTTTACTGTATTGTTAGAAGGGCTGGATTTACCTAAAGTAATTTTTCTTAGAGGTTTCTACATGACTTAAATTACTTAGTTTTATTTCACGTCTCGAATCGTTTTGGTATCTTCGTATTATGTGTCTCATGTTGTAGAGTTTCACTATCATTGGATTAGTAAATAACTAATGTCGCAATAACTTAATTAAGTTATAATATTATAATGATAATATTTAGCTATCTAATTAGACTGTAATGTAATGATGATGTGCTGAATTTAACGATGATCTGACATCGATAACTCAATTAGCCATAGGTAGGTAGGTACTGATATCTGGAAGCACCTGGCCCATCATTATCATTGCATAAGCCTTATGGCATAAATCCTGCGTGGATCGAATCCCTATATCCAAGTTTATTAGCCAAACCTTCCTCCTAGCGTAGCGCAAAAGGAAATGAGCACCAGAGCAGTGCTTTAGAGCGATAATACACAAATACACATCGACCGAGCCCATTAAAATGCCGGCAGCCTTTCGAAGGTATGGCCAACAGTAACAGCCGTCCCTGGCCGACCGATTGATCATGAATGAAAATTTTACCTCAAGTTACTAGTATTTTAATATCTGTGTCTCAAGTAGACAAGTACAAGTAGACTTGGGAAAAGCCCACCAGAAAGAGAACTGGGAACGATAACAGATGGTTAGTGTCGATTGACCACAAATGTGAATTGTCTAAATGACTTACACAGAACTACGGTTTGGGAAAAACAATTTATGAAGTCGTTAAGATGGCAATTAACGGTAAACTCATTAATATATAAAACCAATACTTCTCGTATGACCAAACAGAGTGTTCAGTGCTATCAAGATGAAAGGAATACATTTGGTAAGTGGAAGGTAGTAGTTTTAATAGTATTAACTATTACGTACAGGTACTAAGCATTTCAAAGATTCGTTGATTTTGTGGAAAGCAGGAATTTTGAACGTTCATGAAATTTTCGACAGTGTAATTTCTAGCCGACCTGTTTGTAGAAGGAGTTTCAAAACATTCTTAAATATTGTAACATAGGTTCGCGCATTTTATTTAGTTTATGTAAATAAATCTCAATATTCACACTTACATGAGCTCTTTTAATAATTTAAGTTGTGCAGGTTATTATAAATCCTTTGTTTTGGCGTTGTGTAGTTTTAAAACAGAATTGACTTATTCCAGGTTCTTGTGCTCGGGGGCGTAGCTGCCGTGTGCGGGCTTCCGTTGGACCAACAAGAGGCAAAGGGCCCAAACATGGTGACAGGCGTCTTCATTCCCTCTGACGCCTTCAAGAACCTACAGGACAGAGCTAACGCGAACTCGCAGAATTACCAACAACAGATACAAGTAGGCCAACCTAACTACCAGCCGGTCAACCAGAACCAACCACAATACCAAACGAACCAACAAATACCACTGACAAACCAGCAGCCTACCCAGAACAATCAACAACCTATAATTACAGTTCAACAACAACAACCATCCTTGAATAGCCAGCAACAACAGATGTTGACGACTCAGCAACAGGTGTTGACGACTCAACCCGAAAACAACCAGCAGGTGCAAGAAGTAGTATCAAACAACCAACAACAGTCTTTTGTATATCAGCAACCTTTGACAGCGAACCGCGACCCGAAACATTCCATTATAGTAATGACTAATCAACCAAATCAGCAGCCCAACCAACCAATTGTGCTACTTCAGCAGCCCGCATCTAACCAGCCAATTTACGTCCAACAACCAAACCAGCTTGGAAATCAAGGATATGTTTTACCTAATGCCCAATCTGGACAACCAACTCAGGTGATCATTGCCACGAATCCCTCCAACGGCAACCAGATCCAAGGTACGTTGGTCCCGTCTCAGAATCAAAACCAGCCTGGATCAACGGTGTACACGCTGATCCCTTTGAATGGACAAAATAATATCAATTCTAACTCTGGTGCCTCGTTCATTCCAGTCCAGTCTGGAAATACTAGTCCGGTTATTCTAAGCACTAGAAAATAATCATTTATTTGAAGGAATTAGCTAGGTAGGTTTTTTGGAAATTAATAAAGCTAGTCTGATTTATTAAATACAGTGTTTCTTTTCCCTTTACCAAATTGAATAGTTTGTGTAGCTATCCTATTTTAGGTGGGTAGTAGGACTCTGCTGCTGAGTTTGTTTCGGTGGTTTTCTGTATTCATATTATGTAGGTATATAGTTTCTTCGTTGTAAAAATACGAAATGTAAAAACATTGCCAAATATTTTAATTCTGCTGATAAACGAAAGTGCCGTATGTAGTTTACTGAATTATTGCTCCGAAAATAATAGTAATGTAGCGTGTAAAATTATTTGGCAAATGCAGTATGCGAATCTATCTTAGGCGAATAATGCCCATAGTTTTAAGATAAGATCCAGACTATACAGATCAAACCGTACCAACATATTTTATCATAAATCATTTATTTATTCTACATCAGTCCCACTTCAAATTTTGCAAAAAAACGGAGCAAAGTAGCCTCATTTTACGGTTTTTACGCTAACATTGCAAAATAATTTCAAATGGTCAAGCCATTTAAAGTTTATCTTCAATAGATATAATATTCTTGAGCTATTCTCAATTTAGGTCTTTATGAATATCGATTGTACCAATTCATAGTCGACTTGTAAATGTCAAATTGTCAAAATCATTTGACATTTTGTCATGTCATAAAGGAGTCCATCACTATTCACTAGTGTTTCAGCCAACCCAACATGGTTGCGGTGCGAATTGTCATCTTCAGAAAGACAAAAAGTAAATAAATCTACAAACAGAAACATAAAACCGCCAAAATGTCATCAACGGAGCCTTCCCAGAATAAAACCTGGGAGCTCTCCCTGTACGAGCTGCACCGCACGCCGCAAGAAGTGATAACGGACGCCACTGAAATAGCGGTGTCCCCCCGCAGCTTACACAGTGAATTGATGTGTCCGATATGTCTGGACATGTTGAAGAAAACCATGACTACAAAGGAATGCCTCCATAGGTTCTGCAACGACTGTATTATTACTGCCCTACGTTCCGGCAACAAGGAATGCCCTACATGTCGAAAGAAGTTGGTGTCCAAACGTTCCTTGAGGCCCGACCCTAACTTTGACTTGTTGATCTCAAAGATTTACCCCAGCAGAGATGAATATGAAGCGCACCAGGAGCGTTTGCTAACCAAGCTGAGTATGTCACACTCGCAGGCGTCGTTAGTCAATTCAATTACGGAGGGAATAAAACTGCAATCCCAGAACAGACCTCAGAGGTCTAGGAAAAATCACGAAGATAATAGTAACACGTCTAATTCGAATAGTAATACGGAGAATGCTCAAAATGGTAATACAGGTCCAGCACCCACAGCTCCAAAAGATAGCACATCTTCTACGGGTAATCCAACACCATCGGGACAGTCAACCTCTAACCCTGCCTCAGTGAGAAGTACCCCTTCCCCCGTGCCATCCAACATCAGCTCAGTATCAAAAAACACAAGCACCACTAAAAGAGCCAAGTCAATTTTAACATCAGAAAGGAGTGAGGAGAGTGAATCCAGTGATGGCAGGTTTGTTTTCTTTTTAGCTTATTAAATAGAACATTGTTGGTGTCCTTTATAAAATATGTAGGTACTTAAAAGTGAAAAGCTTTGTTTTGAATTAGAACAGATTTAAATGATATTTATTAATTTTACTACAACAAAGAGAAGCTTTACTAACTTGACTGCTTCAAGAAATCAAAAATATTGGATTCTGCATTCTGTGATTAACACGCAGCTTCTAATGTATTATCCAGCCAAACACAACAACACACACACATCTGAATAAACAACAAACACAGTCATACCTGGATAAAAACTTAGGTTTTTAGCTGGGTATAACTATTATTATCAAAACTATTAAACAAAACTAAAAGCTAGCCCATCTGCTAGATGTTCTTCTTGCATTTTGAGTAAAGTACTGAGAAAATACACAAGTATTTTCACTACACTACACTACATATTCACTAAGAATACAAATTCTGAGTGAATGTGTAGTGTGCAAAATTCAATTTAATTATATTTAACATGTAAACCTTTTATTGTATTGGACTCATTCTAAAAGCTAGAAGAATTATTTTCTCCATTAGGTGACTATGTGAGAAGTCTCCTTATGCTGTACATTTTATTATACAATCTACAATACCATTATTTTACAAATCCTGTTTATCAACATTTCAGGACTGAGGGTGAGAACTCAATGGACACTGAAGGGGAGGGAGAGCCACTGAACCCCAATGAAATTGAGCTGGTGTTCAAGCCGCACCCAACTGAGATGACTGGGGACAACCAACTAATGAGGGCTTTGCGAGACAGCTCTGTCAGATATTTGAAGACCACTGCCAATGCCTCCGGTAATTCTGTGGGCAGTCTCATCACTGCATCACACCTCAATGCATATTAATGTATTATCAATTTGCAATGCAACCTTGCAAAGCAGTGATTGGACTCCCCCTATAAATTAACCTACTATTTTACATCACAGTGTTTGACCTATGGGTCCCTGAAGAGTGTTGTTACTGTATCAATATTCCAATATACAAATATGTGATTCAGAATTCACTATGCAATTTATATCATGTGAAATATGAATTTGGATTCTAATTTATACCATGTGGGTAACTTCAAATTGGTGAATAGTATATCTGAATCAGTGGTTTAATTTTAATTTTACTGATGTTAGCAAGGACCTCAATGTTAAAGTATAATAAATATTGTCAATCTGACACTGACGGGTTGAAAACTAGCTATGACTAAATTATCCACTGAACAGTCCGTAAGTAATTATTTCTTTTTAAACTATAACACATAGTTTAATTAAAGAATGTGTTCATAAAAACGTGATTTATCATCTACTTAATCAATGACTTCAGTTTTTTAACATATGACTTTTTAACATAATGTACCATCACACCTGTACTATTTATTTGAAATTGAACCCAGTACTTAGTTTTACAGTTTGTTACAGTTGTGCATGGGACTACTAGACTGAATGATACAGTTGGCTATTTTATGATATTATAATTATATAAAATTAGTTTTAAGCATATTGCTAGAGAACTATTGAGATCTGTCTGTAGTGCTGGTTCTCCAAATTCTATTCGATAATTTTTAATTTTATTGAAATTATAACCTTAATTCTCATATTTTTTATTCCAGTGGACCACCTAAGCAAGTACCTGGCAATGCGTCTCACTCTGGACCTGGATGCTGAGCTTCCGGAAGCGTACCGCCTGCTCAACTTCTGCATATACGTCGCCCCGGCCCCCGGCCAATTTGTGCCGCTGGCCGGCTCGCAGACTCTGCGCCAGATCAATGATAAATTTTGGAAGGTAAATAATATTATCATCATCAACTCATTTACTGTGCCAATGCTAGGCATGGATCTCTCAGGTAAATCATATATTTTCCTTTATTGTGTACCCACTAGCATTGCCTGGGATTAAATATTAATATATTATTATTGTAGGTTTCACCTGTAAGATTTCAATCTCACTCACATGATTTTATTTCAATGAATAAATATATGGTTTGAAATAATTATATTTTCATAATAATCAAAAGGTATCTACATTGTTCATAATTATTTGGGTTTTTAGGGAACAAGTATTTATATATCCTAAAAAGTAATTAAAATTAATTGGCAGTTATATAAATAGGTATTGTGGTAAGCAGGTATTGATTGATCCATTGTTTTTATTAACCAATTAGCAATTGCCTTAACGTGACAACATACTCATCTTTATATAGCGACATTACTCTACCCCACTTGTTTACTACTCACATGTAATTTAAATATAACATGTGATATTACAGTTTGTGGCCACTTAGTACTTATTACCTATTAAATATGTTTAGGCACAGTTTTAATGACTATATTTTAGCCAAAAATCCTGTCTTATTATAATTTATTATAGGTATCTTAGTAATTTGTGTGTTATGTATATTGTTTCAGGTGAACAAGCCTCTGGAAATGTACTACTCATGGAAGAAAACCTAGAAATAAGTAACGTTTTAGCTACAGTCTAAAACGAATGTGCAGTGATAAAATATTGAAATAAGTAATTTTTATTATTCTTAATGTAAACAACACGATTTCGTAAAGAGACATGGACTCTTTTCCAATTGTGATAAATGATAAGATATCAATGGGACGTAGTTATGCAGAAACGTTCCAACCCACAAGTCACCCGAAGTCGAGATGGTGCGATCAAACTACCTTTTGTGACACTTCGCGTCGGATTAGTGGGTGGGTTTCAAGATATAAGACTTATATCTTGAAACCTTTTTGCTAATCTGACGCGAAGTGTCAGAAAATGTAGTTTGATCGCATTGTCTCGATTTCGGGTGGCTTGTGGGTTGGAACGTTTCTGTATAACTACTATAATTCCATTATGGAATATAATATCTCAAAAATATATACAAATATTATAAGTTATGTTTTAGTTTTAAGCTGTCCGATTATTTTGTGTATTCATTGAATTGAAGCATTATTCTAAGAATTCAGGATGATTTTATCTATTCAGACATTTCGAAAACTGTAAATACTGATTTGTATGTTCCATTTATGTACCTATGTACTATTTTAGACTTTTAATATTGAAATATTCACACATAATTTAGATTTGTAGCTACCTATGTAAAGGTAGTTAAGTCCTCTAGTAAAACAAAGCTAAACAGTGTTTGGCTCAAATCAGGGCATTTAAAATTGAGCTAAAATTAAATGCAGTTTTAATGTAATGTACAATTATTGTGCAATTTTAATAAATGACGGATATAATATATTTTGTTATTTCGTTTGCCAACCATCTCAATATTAATATGCTAATTTAGTTGCAGATTAAGTAGATATTACCTATAGTAAAAAGCGCTATCAATCTTCGGTAATATACTAACTGGGTACCTAATTAGTTATTTATCTTTTGAAATTATAGCTATTAATTATATTTACAGGCGATTCAAGTATATGTCCATTCAGCTAGATAGATAAAACTTATTCATAATTCACTTTAGGTTTTTTACGCCGAAGCAGCGAAAATTTCGTTCGCATGAGTTCATGAGGAACCAAAGGATGCAGGAAAATGTCGATACACTTAAATATAGCTAGATAGGTATACTGTATATACCGGGCAAGTTGGTAATCACTCAGTTCGTCAAAATTCAATGTTTAGTTTACCATTCTTGACATTGTCATCAATTATTTTTAATATATCTACATAGAGTTAGGTTAGTAAGTAGGTAGGTAATTCTGCTGATAACGTGTTAACTGCGCGTTGAATACCCGTATATAGTCAAGTGCATAAGAAAATAATATACTTAGGTATATTAGGTACCTACGTACATTTATATAGATAAAATGCATTCAAAGCATTGTAGCACCTGAAAATCTCCGGCTGTTTACCTACAGAGTATAAATAGTTTTAATGATAATAATAGGACACTCCCACGTTTATGATAGCAGAAAACAGAAGCCATTTAGTAGGTTTCTCTAAAAAGGTAGGTTAGTATATAAGACGTGTCCAACAATAATTCCTATATGTAGGTACCTACCTAATTATTATGAAAGGATAAGGGATTGGTAATGCTTTTAAAATAACAACAATCATCACAATAAATAATTTAATTTCCTTACAAAGTTTAGGAAAGCAGCTTACCACTAGCTATTATTTAAATTTAGCGTGCGTGAACACCTGTTTTGGAATTATTGGTCACATTAACTAAAACAAAACATAAATATCATATACCTACATAAAACGAAAATAAGGACGGAAAATAACATAAAAAAACAACAAACATTGTAGGTAGGTACAAATTGACATTAAAAATCACATTATCACAGTGGAGATTGTGACACAATATACAAAAAAATAATAATGCACTTATGTACGGTGTTTCTATAGCTTGTGTATTAAAATTACAACTATTTTGTGTACAAAAAGTCGGCGCGAAGTTTTAAAAGTACGTTTAAGTCAGGCGGAGAACATAATTGTACGTTTCACCTATGTAGGTAGGTACTGAAATTAACATATTGCTGATAATTTAAAAATGGAATTCCAAACATCTCTCAGTAACATAACATGGATTTGGTACATAATGATTTGTAACATAAAATTTATCTTTTACATCATAATCATACAAGACACTGCATGCAAGCTACGTACACAATATGCAGTTTTACTTTGAAGGTGTAAAACGCTCTCTGAAAGCACTGTATTCTCTTCGAAGCGTTTTTGTAGCTTCAACTTTTAATAATTGCAACGTTTCAACAATATTTTCTTTATTTTCTGAATCACGAGCAATAATGAGCCTCTCCATAGTTGCGAAATCTAGTTCTTCTATTCTTTCAGCTTTATCTATCAATCGATCCACGTCCTTCAGATATTTGAAGTAAGTGCGCGATCCACTTTCAGCATTCTCTTTATAAAGCAGCAACCTTTCGATGAACTCCCAAAAATCCAACGAGCGACGTCCAGCTTGAAATGATGAGGTGATCATGAAATTTCTGAACAGTTTTCTACCTCTCTCGTCATTGAGAACATTTTCAATCTTGTCCGTAAAACGATCTAAGTCAGACTTTGTAATGCCTTCGTAGTCGTCACAACCGCACGCAGCAAAACAATTGTCCATTTTACTATCATTTGTTTCAAATATCGATTAAACAATCACCAAAACCGATTACATTTTTGTAATAATAATCAAAATTCAATAATATAAACTTTTAATGTTTTGTTTTTCTTATTCGGCCAGCAGGTTACTTCACATTTAAGCTCTTATTATAAATGAATAAGAACATAATGATGATTCACTTAGTAAAGTAAAGTAGAAGAAGTGAGGTTAACTACAAAAATAGTTTGAGGAACGAACCGACAGTTTCCGTGCTCGTCGTAAATAAACTGCGTTTGTGACTTGTGTGCCGCCCCGTGCGTATTGGTACAAGCCCGAGGAGTCACGAAGTTCACGATGCCGTGATAACGTAATGCGCATGCTCGATTTTCCTTAATTCGAAATCTCCCGCCACATAAAACAAAAACAATATCAACAAACTATTCAATAAATTTATCCAAAATAAAGCAAAACAAAAAGGCGCTGCGTAGCTTACGAAGGTGCGAATGTGACTTGTATGAAACATTAAAGCATTACATCACGACAGGTAAAAAAATTGCCGTGACCTCGGTCGACGACTGGCGTTGTTCATTCATGGGAAATAATATCACCGAGGTGGAGCGAAGACAATAGTCTTACGCTTATAACCGCTCCTCTTTATTTATACAATACAAGTCCGGTTAAGTGTGTCCCCTTTTGTTATGTATTTAAATTCGTTTTCTGCAATTATTTCATTTCCTTAAAGTGCAGAAATCTATAGGTACCTACCTAGCTATCTGATTACAAGCTTTTTGTATCCCAAATTTATTCGATACCAGTTTTCTATTTGAGAGGTACTTACTTACCTAGGTAGGTATATCAAATTTCTGATTCAACCGAATAGGTAATATTTGATCAGTAGGTAGGTACGTCCTCAATAGCAGTCGATCCACGCGCAGTTTATCGGTACCTAACTATATTGTTTATTAGGGCTCTCATGTAAGTAACAAAGGGTGAGTGTTTTGTTTTCTATAAACCAACATAATTACCTAATTAAAATCGAATTATATGTATACTCCACCCGGAATCCAACGAGTGACCTCTCGGAACCGTAGCCTAGTTTGAGGCTAATACGACAATTGAGATAGTTTTAGAAGATCTAACACATTCGAAACTCACCTTAAGAGCGCTCGCGACTTGTGATTTTTAGTCGGGCGATAGTTTGATCGTTCTGGGATTCACTATGGAGTTATATGGCAGTGCGCGCATTTGACGATTAGAATTCGACATGAAATTATACACGACTACTACACCGACTAAACTATCGGTAGACTAAAAATCACAAGTTCGCGTTAGCCCTAAGGCTGCGTTTCCACGAGAGATGTGAGATGGAAATGTGTCGTGCGAGGATGTCTAGCTGTGCTGTGAAAATATGTGGGGGTTTCCACCAAAGCTGTGCGATGAAAATGTGCCTACGAGGATGTGTAGCGGAGCTGTGGAAATGCGAATTAATGTGTTAAATATAAAAGTATCTTCTTTTTCCAATTGTCCATATCTATTTTGCGCACTTGTACTTCCAACAATCTCCGTCTATGGACTGGCTGGTACAGTATGTGCAAACCTCGCAACACATCCTTCTCAACACACATTCCTCGCAACACATCCCTCGCTTGTTTTGTATGCGCAAAAATCTAGCTCCGCTGAGCTGTTTCCACCAGAGCTGTGCTGACCGAGGCGAGGTAAATGAAGCGATTCTATTGGTTCTTTACAAACACGTCCCTCGCTACGCATCCCCGTACATCTCTGGTGGAAACGCAGCCTTATCCTATTCAAAAACAAAGGTGTATAGAAATTACACAGTGCCTAACAAACTTCATAATGTTAAAAAAATACAGACTAAGTACCTACCTACTTACATACCTAAATATATTATACACTAACAGATTTGTGCTTGGTCAGATTCTACTCTCTGTAGCGATATACAGCAACGATTTGTACATTTATACGAAATACGTCTAGTCACGTTGTCATTGAATATGTAGGTATCTACTGATGTAGGTAAGATGTTAACATTTTTTTACGAGCCGGCACGAGCCGTGTGACTCATCCAACTAGATCTAGGTCCCACCAGCTTAAATTAAAACCATACTCGAAGCTCGAAGTTACCATGACATGAACTCATGTAAGTCTAAAGGTGAAAGGAATTATTTGAATAGCAGCAACGGTATGGAGGCGATATGAACTCCCCTCGTTCTATTACCATAGTTACTAATATTCTATTATCTGTGCCATAGTGCCAGAGCAGAGTAATACCAGTGCCTGATGAAATTGAGATACAACATGTCCCAGACCTGCTTCATCCAAGCAATGGAATGAAAGGCGCTACTTACACGAAACACCAGCATCATCTCGTCTCACAACTTTCTCCTGTATAGTGGGCTGCTTCTACAAACACAAACCCGCATGTTATTTTGGGGCCGGGCGATTTAATTTAAGTAATACCCGTAATATCGATCGACCGAACCCACAACCCTTGGCGCTCAACCACTGTGCCAGCCAAACGTACCTATCTTGAGGAGCTTAGGCGGGAAAATGTAAAGTGCACGTTGTCGATTTTATATTATTTTTCAAAACTTGAATTTCTCCGAAGTTTGATGTGTAATTATGGTGGATAATTAACCATTAAGTGTTCGTGAACGTGTGAGAGTGTAGGCAAATGATATAAAATAGAAAATCGTGACTTTTTGGGTTCACACCTAAACTCCATCGAAGCCTCAATAAAGTTTCTACCGTTTTATTGAGGCAACTGAACATTATACTCTACTCGACACTGGCGAACACAAAAAGTGTGGTGCCATAATACAATCCCATGATGGGAAATATTAACTACTTGATTATTCTAATACTTGACACTGGCAAATACACAAAAAGTGTGGCGCCATAATTAAAAAAAAAAAAACCTACCTATCGTAGCATGCTACATATTAGTAATCTGTGACCTGTCGTCAAATTCGAATTCAAAGAGTCTAACATCGAAACTAGTAGGTAAGTTGAAATAACAATATTCTTATTTCTGTGAGTCTAGGGATATCATAATTTTACTTGAAGTACCTATGTTCTGTATTTATGATAAACATACTGTACTTTTCTAGTACACTAAGGTGACCTCTCATTGTATGAAAAACTTATATTTTTAATTTGTTATGTAAGTACAACTTTATTTAAAATGTTTATGTTTATTTCAGATTATTATCAACCCTCTACTTTCAATACCTATTGAAGATAAACAATATCAACTAATATTTTGACATGGAGAAGAATGTTAATATTTTCTGGATTTGGAATATTGAAGCGTAAATTGCCTCATTTATGCAACAAAAGGTTTAAGGTAAAATGGGTAAAATGTACCTGACTATGTATTTGGAGACGCATGCTCAAACTACCCTGGACAGCGTTCCGCACCAATAACTCCATCCTCAAAGAGCTCCACATAAAAGAAAGTACCACATATTTCAATGGTTATATGTTAGTTCAAATGTTAATTTGAAGTCTAAAATATATGAAAAAGAATAATAAAAGCCTTTTATCCAGTTTCATTTATATAAAGCCAATAGCCTTATATTCGATATCTACTAAATAGTGCTTTAAAAAATTCTTCGGAGATTGTCGTCTGATGCATATGTATGCATCTCTTTCTCTTAGTAGTTTGTGGTTGGTCTTTTGCAGTTGTATTGTTTAGTAACGAAGCTAGTAACGTCACGACCCGAAGTAGCATGGCGGCTAGCGTTTCCGCGCGAAAATTCAAAATCATAAATTAAAAATAGTTTTTAAGGCATTTTTCGGTTTTATAAAACTGAAATAAAAATTCTACTAGTTCATTACGAACTAAGGAATAATTTAAAACAGTTTTCAAAAAAAGGTGTAATACCCTATTGCTCAGCCGCTACGCCAAACGTGTCGTCAATTTATGTAAATGTTTTTTAAGTACTAATAATATGGAACGAATGTGGCATGCAAAATGTAGGTTCATATCCTGTCAGTGTTGTAATAATAATTGTTAGTAATAATTTTCAGGAGGCATATGCATAGAGATAGCCTATGATGCTGAAACGACTCGTACCCATGGCAGTTAAATAGAGTATAAAAAGGCATAGAGGCTTAACTCTACGAAATCTACCAACTTCACAAAAAAATGACGTTTGTATCGGCCATTTTGCAGTTTTTACGGTAACTGCTATACACGTGTTCGGTAGGTTATCCGAAAAATTATGTTTTATATGCATGAATTAGATAGTTACAGAGTGTTATAAATTAACCGCGCACATTCCAGGTTGCCGAGATGGCAGTTGCAAAGAAGCCCGTGGCTAAAAAAGCCCAACTGCACCAGAAGGCTGGTAAGAAGGGAATCAAAGGTGGTAAAATCCGCGGCAAAGGCATCAAGCGGAAGATCAACTTGAAGTTCACGATCGACTGCACACATCCTGCTGAGGACAGCATCTTGGACGTTGGCAACTTTGAGAAATACTTGAAGGAGCGCGTGAAAGTTGAGGGCAAAACAAATAACCTAGGCAATCACGTTGTCGTCGCTAGAGACAAGACGAAAATCTCCATCAACGCAGGTCAGTTTCAGAGCAATGCTTTAGGTTCTGTTATCGTTTGTTGAAGATGGTTTAACTTATGTGGTCTACCTGCAGAAGTTTCCAAATTCTTGTTCGGAAGTTCGGACACGTTATCAACAACTCAGACGTCATGTTAGCATCATCAAATAGAGCTAGAGTTGGTCAACATTATTCCTTTCGTCTAATGTGGTGTAAATAAGGTTGCAGTTACTAACATTGCAGCAATGTTTATGAATAATATTAGTTCAACTAACACCACTATCATGATTTTGTCTTGAATATCCAGTAATCCAGCTCAGTAATGCAGTATTGCTAAACATGGCATTATGGTTTCAATGTGAAGCCTACTATTATGATCTTTGAAGGAGCTATTTACTTTTCCTGCTCTAAGAATTAAAATTAGATCAGTATTTCTTGGGTAAGCCTGGCTTACACATTCCGCTTACGATCAAGTGGCCCGAATATATATATTATTTTTTTATTTGCTTTATTGAAGTATTAAAGTATTAGTCATCTTATTGTCAACTCATTAGCCTAGTGGTCCTGAGCGCGACTGCTATGCTTGAGGTCTAGGTTTGATGGCCTCCAAGAATTACTTAGTTTGTTTTTCTATTATAATATGGCGACCTGCTCAATTTAGACTGGTAGTGGTATGTACAAATTTTAGGAATCTGTGCAGGCAACTCGTGTGCCTTTTAATTTAATTGCCTTTGCCGCTTAACATCAGGCAAAGTGGTGGTCAAGCCTATCAAGAATAGAAAATCATAAGACTTCTTCTCTCAAAATTAAGACAAATTCAGGACAACCAGGATGTTGATATTCTCAGTCTACCTGGTTAGACTACATGGATGTCAGTAATTATAAATGAAGTATCATAAAAGAGTTTGTCATTATGATTCTACTTCACATCCATTAACCCTTTAAGTAATTAATTACAAACAAGCCTTGCTGAATTAAAATTATAATTAGCATTTATTTATATTCTGTCTTTTTTCAGATATTCCTTTCTCCAAGAGGTATCTGAAGTACTTGACAAAGAGGTACCTCAAGAAAAACAACCTGCGTGACTGGCTGCGAGTGGTGGCCTCTGCTCATGATTCATATGAGTTGCGCTACTTCAACATCAATGCTGACAGCGACAATGAAGATAATGAGGATTAAGCTGTTGCCACAATAAATTAGTTTTACACTATGCTTGGTTTAATTATCACTTCACTACATATTATGAAACAAAGTTACCCTGCTACATCAATAAACTCAAAATTTGGTGAAACCACAGGGCACTCTAGTTAGTTCACTCTATTACTGACCTCACCAAATCTATGAAGACATTCAAAACTTTATTGCTTAACTTCAGATTTTTCTTCAAAATATGCAGTAGATTTTCATTTTGTCCACAGTTATGATCTCAATCATTGATTTGAATGCATTACAGTTCTTGCATAAACTAGAAAGAAAACTTTCTGGATAGGGACACCCCAATCCTTTATGTAATATACTTTACGACCTATTCTCACCTAACTATCAAGTATACATAAAAATCGGTTGAGCCGTTTCGAAGTAGTTTGACCGTAAACACTGACATGATATTTTTATATTGTAGGTACCATATGGATAAGAGTTATGGCCAATAGCACTTGCGTTACCTACATTATTGCAGTGATTTTAGGACATGTCCAGTCCCACTGAAATTTAAATAAGACTTTTAGATAAGACTGCTACTTATCAATCCACAATTAAGAACACTTACACTACCTACTTCAGCCCACTACACTAGATACTGTGTACCCCTTATATTCTTCAGAAGAGGTAGTTTCTATATCCCGTTTATATAAATGAAAGATAGCTCCCCATTTGATGTATGTGAGTATGAATGACTTGACTAGGTACCTAGGATTCTAAATAGTGGACAAGGGAACTCATTCTTTGTCGCAGTATTGGTCGTTTTTCAAAAAGCCGGCAACGCACTTGCGACTCCTCTGGTGTTGCGATTACCGCCGCCCATGGACAACCGTCCATGGGCGGCGGTAATCGCTTATCAGGCGTTACTATGTCATAAAAAAAAAAATCCTAGCCCAAGCACGAACAACTTGCGAAAAGTATTCGTATCGTCATTTTGTTGTACCTACGAGATTTGTAGCAGCGCCTCTACCGTGCGTAAAAGGGACTAGTAATTTTGGTAGCATGAACGATTTTGCAATCGTATCGTCACGTAAACGTAGTAATTCGAAATATGTAGGTATGTACAACAACTCTATCATTACAATTGTTTTGATGAGCTATTTTTAGAATTTGTGGGTGAGGAAAAGTTTCTACAACTATTAGAAGACTGACAGGTTGTTTCTACACAGTTCCATTAGCCGTCTGATTGATCTTCGGGCAAAATTTGCAACATAAGATAATATCATCACGCCTGTATTCCCCGACGGGTTAGGCAGAGGCGTACTAATGTACACCCACAGTTCGCCGGTATGTTTAGATCCCATGTAATAGGGGGCGAGCCTTTTTATTTTCTTTCTTTTTTTAAAAAACGTTGCCCCACACTAGGGTTTTCTCCTGTATCGTGGGTGCGTTTACAAACACAAATTCTCACATTCACAAACACCCAGACCCGGAACAACTACCTGTAGATCATACAAATATTTGCTCCTTGTGGGGATCGAACCCACAACACGTGTCGCAGAAGCCAATTGCTCAGCCGCTAGGTACGCCAAACGTGTCGTCATTAACCGGGCACAAATTCCAAACTCCGTGCTGCTACTGGTAATTTCATAGAAAAACCCAATAACACTGGGAATCGCACCCAGGACCCCTAGCGTAGCAGTCACGTCAAATGTCAATGTTAAAGTGGTGACATTTGACAATTGTCTGAAAAAGTTTGTATGGACAATTCAGATTTGTCGCCCTTTGTATATTTAAATAGTTCTGCCTGCATTAATGTTTTTGGTGTAGGTAGTACAATAAAGACTAAACTCCTTATTTTAATGTTTAATTAATTACAAGCTTATGACTTTTTCTCTATAAACTTAACAACAACTTCCATAGTCTCTTTTATAATTTCCTGCAATTGAGCCTGCAACCGCAGCTCTACATCCCTCTGCCTTACTCTTTCTTGCACCTCAAATTCTCTCACCCTCAATTCCTCAGCCTTTATTCGCAATCGCTCTTTTTCCAATTCATAAAATTCTGTATCACACTCTCCAGCATACTGTCTTGCCTTTTTATCATTAGCAATAAATTTTCTTGTTAAATATTGTTTTGTTTTTTTATGTGGTGGTTTCCAGTCTTCAAGCATAGAAGCAACTGGAAAAGATGGATGATGAGCTTCCATTGGTGGTGCTGGAGGTACCACACTTGGTTGAGTACTTGTACCCGGAGTATTCCAAACTGAAAAAAACTGATCAATATTGAAAAAATAAAACAGTAGGTAAGGCATTTATTTTAAATTGATGGTTGATCAAGTCCTGAATTTACATCACTATACAATATTGCTTTTGTTTATACTCAACATATATTATGCCCAACTTTCAGTCCAGCAAGATATCAATAGTTTCTTAATTATTGCAGATTAAACTTGAATCAAAAACAAACTTGGTTTATTTTTAAAAATGAATGCTCCCGCTCTATGGAACAAACCATGTCATGGGGGACAATTCTACAGTTTTTTCAGTTATTCAGTATTTCCGTGGAGTTTCTTGACGGCCCTTTTCCATTAAGACCTTCCATTATTGGAACTGTTCATGTGGTTTTTGACAAACAAATATTCATGGAATAGACAAAGATTTGCCTTGGGTAGGGCTCTAACCCACGACACGCGGCAGTGGCGAAGTGACAACTTTAACCGCAACAACGGTTTAACAACCAACAATGGTGCAGTCAATTGGGCTGAGGCAGAAAGACATTGATTGAATTGTAGGTATTTTTATTATTGGAAAAAAAAATGTTTGCCTGCCGGTTTGGAGTTAAAACGTCATTTTCGTTATTCATTTTTTTTACGACAAAATTTACTAATCACATAAAACCTATTATAATATTAGAATTTTTACTGACCTATATCAAAAATTTCGCTAGAGTCATCAGAAACTGACTTCACAGGTCGCGCTTTACAAATCCCAGATGCTTTATCCTAAAATAAAAGCAATTAAAAAAAATTTTCGAATTACTAGTAAGTTATACTAGTAATTCGAAAAATTTAGTTTTTCAAATTTAGACAATTCAAATGTAAAAGATTGCTAACCTGCTGAAACCCAGCTTCTTCCTCTATGCCAGTAACTGCTTTCAGTCCAATAATTTGAATGACCCTTTCTTCTAAATCGGTTAAAGATAATTGACTACCAGTGTCCCTTGCAGCTCTAGTTAGTTTTACACGCTTCTTCTTACAATTGTTTTTAAAATCACTCCACACCTTATAATAAACACAGAGAAGTTAAGTTGGCATTTCAAATAAAGAAAACTTAACATAAACTTTCTCGAGTAATATACCTTGCGCCACTTCTCTTCAGATCTAGGGTTTCCTGTACCAATACTATTTAATTTTTTGGTCAATTCCTCCCATTTTGTTTGAATGAATTGGCGATCTCGTGAACCGCCAGAGTGTTTCGATAAATCTCCATTACTAGAAAAGCATTGTAACTTGCACAGTGAAGTACTTAGAATTTATTGTAACTTAATATATTGTACCGCAGTAGTGGACTAACGGTAGGCTGGAACTTGCGTTGTCAGTTACCAGGTAAGAAGGGGGTGTCATATTCCAAGAAGGGAAAGTCCTAAGTACTTCAATTTGTTTGTAACAAACATTATTCACCCTTGATTTGTTTACACCTTCTCTGTAGTGTTTAGTTAAGAGTATACAATGAAAAATGTTTACTCTGGAATAAATCAGATATCGCTATAGTTTATCAATGGTTCCATATAACATTTAAGGAACTAGATTTGTTGCGACTGTCTGAACCAAGTTGAATAACTCATTAAACTAAAAAACCCTTTAATTAATTTCCAGATAAATGGGATTTCAGTGAATTATTATGGTCTTTGTTACTGATAATCCAATAGATACTTTGTCACATTATACAAGAGCAGTAATTTTATTTTAAACTAAAACTTATTATCTTATAAATTGAATGGTTAATGGCATTAGTTTACATTAGTACGCCTCTGCCTTACCCTACGGGGAATACAGGCGTGATAGTATGTTAATTAAGTTAAAAAGTAACTACCTTAGATTATAAAAATATCCTTCGATTTGTCTACTTTTTAATAATTAAATTAATTATTAATTTTTGATTAAAGTACTGTACAGTACGTACTAATGCTTCTATTTTTTTAGAATTATTTTTGATTAGTACATCGAGGGTTTGGGGGCAATTGGCCCCATTTAGTATTACCGCCCTGTGCCCCCGAAGGGCTTAATCCACCACTGTTTTGTGGGGTTTTAATACTCACGATTCCATAAATTCCACCATCTTTACATATTGTAGGTGACTTGTTCTCATATTAACAATACTAAAATCAAAACGGACTGCAACTGCAAGATACGAAGATACTTTCGATGTACACAATAACGGTAAAGAAACATCAACACAAAACAAATGGCATGACGTGGCTGTCAATGTCAATTGTCAAGTAGAGTCATTCGGATACCATGTACTTAACCATGAAATATTATTTGTAATTTACAAACTAAGATGTTTGTAAATAGAGTCACTTTATAATTTTTAATAACATATTTTTTTAATTTTCTTCATGAAAGTAAGTACTATATTTCATTTATAACTTTTGATAAATAAGAGTAAGAGTAAAATCCTATCAACAATTTGATTTAATTTTCGAACGTCTCATTCATTCAACCTGACATTTTCGTTTGTACCTGTACCCTCCTTAATCCAACTAACTATAGTCACTCACTTCGATATCGTATCTTCGTATCGAGATCGAATCCGCATCGTAATGGTCGAGCCATTACGAATTCGATCAGAGTATAGTAATTTAGTGTAGGTATGGGAATTCGATATTTGTGCTTCATACTTTCTTACAGCATGGAATGCACAGTATTACTCACAAACTAGGATTGATTTGTGCTTATTGTCTAGTATTTACAATTTCACTGGTGGTTTCATTTCAAGTGGGGAGGGATCATTAGCATCAAAAACTTGCGAGAACGTATTTGTACGGACCAATTTGTATGAAATTTGGACCAGTACTCCAGCAGCGTGAAAGGAACAACTTTCACCATTTATTTATTTAATTAATTCTAGGACACATTTAGCGTACAAAGGCTTTAAGCTATGGCATTTACGATTAGCTTTCGAGATTTACGATGGATAAGAATGTTATTCTAACGTCAAAACACCGTTCGTGCTTCTAATTGTAGTACCTACTAGCTTTTGCCCCCGGCTTCGGTCACATGAAGCTATACATTTGTTTTCTACGTTTACGTGACGGTAACGATATGATTTCGAAGCGCAAGATGTCAAAATTATTCGTGCTACAAAAATTAGTTCCTTTTACGCACGATAGAGGCGCTGTACAATCTCATACAAATTGTTAATGCATTGATGACGACACGAATACTTTTTCGAAAGTTGTTTGTTCTTGTGCAGACAGGGCTCATGGCTAAGTAATAACTAAGCTGATCTGCAAGGTTAAGCTGCGCTCGCCAGAGTCAGTGTGGATGGGTGACCATTCTTAACACATCGAGACCACTCTTTGCCTCGGAGCTCGTGCTCTTCGAACACAAAGTCCTTGTCATAAAAACAACTATGATAATTCTTAGTGTAGTCAGGAGCCAAAGCAGAAGCCGACCCCAACATAGTTGGGAATGACAGCTTGGGCTAGGCCCGTCCAAAATATATTTGAGTCAGACTTCGCTTACGGATCTACAATAAGGTAAGAAAAAGAAAAAAATAAGACAATTAAAATTAAGTAACGTATATTTCTCAAGTTTGATAAATACATATTTATGTACATAAATTAATATAAAATCATTTTGACTTGATGATTTGTACTACATCTAGTTTAAGATTCATCACCACCGTGACTGTGTATTGTCTGAATAATGAGAAATGCGCTAAAAGTATAAATAATGATCTACGTGGTAACAGCTTGCTTGCACCGGGAATAAAGGCAACAGTGATAATCCTAATATTAAATTAATTATATTCATGTCTACTCATCACTTTCAGAGAACTGCTTATCTAAATACATACTTGTGTTCTTTATTGATCACATGATTTCACGATCTATTCGCGAAGGGATGACCGATATAACGATATCAATCGCTTTGAGTGAAGTTACAGGTTCAGATATTTGTTATATCAATCCAATCAATCCATGGAAAGAAAATTTTCCATTGGTTCTTGTTATGTAAGCCCTGATGCGTGGCAATAAGGTGCTATATTGTGTGTGGTAACAGTGCCTTATGTACAAACTGAGTACATATTAGGATAATTGATCGATTTTTTCTTATTAAATATCTAGAAATGATTAGTAAAAAGATAAATATTAGTGGAAACGAAATTAAACACACAAAAATGGTCAAGTTACTTTCTCTGATTACTTATTAGATATCAATTCAAAACTCGATATTTCTGTGCTATCGCTCATCCCTAAATAGAACGGTGGCATGAATGCAAAGGACTGCTACCGATGGGCGCTGTTGACAATACAAACGCAGTACGTGTTATTTTATTTTTTGTTTAATGTTACTACACGTCTAAAGTTTCCCTACTATCAGGATCGGGCGTCCAGTGCAAGTTGATTATAAACTAGGGAGAGTGCGCGTTCACTTGCCGGAGGCGATTTCCTTCATCCTGTTGAGTGCGGAGCCGGCCCTGAACCAGGTGATCTGCTGTTCGTTCAGTGAGTGATTGAGCTTGATACGTTCCGTTTTGCCATCTTTGTGCTTAATTTCGCAATCGACAGGCTGTAAATAAAAGTAAATCGTATTCACAAAATGCTTCTAACATTGGTTAGTTGGACTAAATTCTTTGTGGTATTATGTATGACTACTGATATCTTCTCAAATTCTCCGCGTCCTTGCATTTCATAAAAGAAAAGTTATGTTCGTGTTTTCCTTACTATACTTCGACTTTTGATTGTATTCAGTAACTTGAGAGTTCGAAAAGAAATAATGATACCACACTACAACTAATAGTGTTGGGGTAGTGAATGATTTTGCGTAAAGATTGATTGATAAAAATGGTTTAATATAAAATTAAACTAAAAAATCGTAAATAAGATGTAAAATATAAGAATAAGTAATCAATTAATTTCCCTTTCTCTTTTCTACTAATAAAAACCAACCAAATATAAAAAACATAATTTAACTTTTTTTACTTTTGTAATTTTTGATTCTACTGAGAAATAAATTCTACTATATTGAATAGTTTATATTGTGTTTTGAAGACTAGCTATTCAATATACATAAAAAGTTTATTCATGTAAGTACATTATTTAAGTTCATTCAATTTCGTTAATTCTTTGACCACCTCACTATCTTTTTTTGTCAAAAACTGGTAACCCTTCAACTGTCAAGTTACTGAATACAATTAAAAGTTGAAGTATATACTCAAAATTCCTAGGCAACATCATCGATTTCATAGTCTCATTTTATATGAGGTTTGTTACCTTGCCAGGCGCGAGGTCCTTAAGTCCGAGCAGCGAGATTTTGTCCGTAGGCTGGATCTTGTCGTAGTCAGCGGGGTTGGCGAAGGTCAGTGGCAGCAGACCCTGCTTCTTCAGGTTGGTCTCGTGAATCCTGAAGTTTAAATAACATAAATAGATGTAATTAGGATCCGATAAGATTTCATAATCAGAATGGTAGATTATGTTATAAACTTGAAATATCATAAACTGTTGTTCACACTTTTCTATTTTACTTTTTACGAATACATAATCAACCCTGTACTCAGTCCCACTGCTGGGCATGGGACAGATTTATGGGTCCTCACAGAATCAATAGGATAAAGCCACCACGCTGGCCTACTGCGGGTTGGCCGTCGAGAAAAGTGCTCAGGCATGCAGGTTTCCTCACGATATTTTCCTTCATCGTTAAAGCACGTAATAATTAACTAATAATACGCACATGTCTTCGAAACGTCAAAGGTGCGTGCCTTGGATTCGATTCTCGATCGATCGATTGATCTTTTACGGATACAAGAAAACAAATATTTGCAGTTTCTCTAATACTGCATAAAACTCAAGTAAGAGGTCATTGACCTTTTTTGAGGGAATGATGCCTTTCACCCAAGAAGGGTGGAGGGTTGTTTATGATGTCTACCGACTAAAAATACACAAGCGAGGTAACTGAGTCTGACCTAGCGAATGACTTGACGATGATGGCCCTGCCGCCCAGGTGGCGCGGCTCGAGCGCGGCGTGCTCGCGGGAGGAGCCCTCGCCGTAGTTCTCGTCGCCGATGACCACCCAGTTGATGTTGTCCGCCTTGTAGGCCCGCGCCGTGGCCGGCACCGCGCCCCACTCGCCCGTCTTCTGGTTGCGAACCTTGTTCAGTTCACCGTTCTCGGCATTTGTGGCGCTACGGAGGGAAACACGCGAGTTATACAAACAAATACAATGTTCAATCAAATTGGAGATACATGGCCATTATTGCAGTTCTTGGTCATAATTATTCCAATAGGCGATAGATTAATAACCGTCGAAATTAAGAGTTTTTAAATTTTTTATTTGGCGCTTTAGTAAAACGAAAATCTTGATCGGATTTTCTCGTTTTCGGATTTTTGTTTCACAAAATTTCCTCATCTTATGTTAATTACATTATTGGAAATCTTGTAAGCTAAAAATTATACTGTATAGTACGCGCAACGTAAGTTGACCCAAAACTAGCGGAGAGGGGGAAAGTTTGCGCAGTGCATTTGCGTGCAAAATGTACTAAAAATCGACTACTAGCAAATTAATAACTTGAACCAAAATGGTGGATGCGCACCATTTTGGTTCAAGTTATTAATTTGCTGGTAACTGTATAGATGTTGAAACTTACGTGATAAACATGTTGTTGGAGATGTTGTCAAGATGTCCTCTGTACTTGAGCCAAGGTCCGGCGGCGGAGATGTGGTCGGTGGTGCACTTGCCCTTCACCTTGATCAGGATGGTCATGTCAGTGAGGTCCTTGCCGTTCCACTTGTCGAAGGGCGCCAGGAGCTGGAGACGGTCTGAGGTGGGAGCGACGTCTACCTGTACCTCTGTAGGGGGAAGAGGATATTTTAGATGGATGGATAAATTATCGATCAGACCTGTGGAAGTTGCTCAAATCTCTTCATCAACTCGAAAAGAACTGATAATCTTCACATGGATGGCCAAATCTTCTAATAGCTAAGAACACTCTTAATCAGGTTTCAACCAAAAAAAAAACTGAACCATAATTATTAGACCATTCGTTTGGGCGCTACGAGGCCACAGACAGATACACACGTTAAACTTTTAACAGCCCTATTTTTGCTTCGAGGGTTAAAAATAAAATACATATGTATATAATATACATACTGCTGCCATCGCTGGGTGGGTGCTGGTAGGTGTCCTGGCCGGGGTCGAAGCCCCTGGCGGGCAGCTCGTCCGCGAACGGATCTGACAGCTTGAACTTCTTGCCGTCGGAGCCCGTCAGCGAGTCTGTCAGGGGGTTGAAGTCCAGACGCCCTAGGATCCAAGAAACACATAATTATTACGTATAACAAAAGTATATGACTATAATAATTGATATGGGAATATTAGATAGATGAAGTATTCTTTATTGTACAATGAAAATACAAATCTGTTCATTCGAGAAATTTATATTATCGCGTTACATTATTTACCATAACGCAATTTACGGAATTTCTGTGAATGATCTGTGAAAAGAAGTTTCGAGCAGATAAATTAAACATGTCACAAAAAGGGGTGTATCTATCTACTTATTGATTCCATTCATTTTTATTTCATTTCATTCAACAATCGCCAGCCATTCATGAGGAAGGTTTCAAAGTATTAAACATCATGCTACCATCCTGAGGACCGCTGAAACGCGGGCGAGCCCTAGTATGCCATATCGCTAGTGTTATCTAATCAAGGCAATGTAGCAATTGCGGGACTTTAACAGATATTGATAAATAATTACCGGCAAGAGACAGAGCGGTGACGAGCTCGGGGCTGGTGACGAAGCAGTGGGTCGCCGGGTTGGCATCATTACGACCGGTGAAGTTCCTGTTGTATGACGTCACGATCGTGTTCTTCTCGCCCTTCTTCACGTCTTTGCGGTCCCACTGGCCGATGCAGGGCCCGCAAGCGTTAGCCAACACCTGTTACAAGAAAATTTTAGTGTGGAATTGCGAAAGGACATTTGTATGTAAAGATATTATGATTTTGCGAAGAAAGCCAGCTTTATAGTGTTTTTTATGGGATACGGGAGCAAACGAATCACCTGATGGTAAGCGATAACCGCCGCCCATGGAAACCCGCAGCACCAGAGGAGCCACAAGTGCGTTGCCCGCCTTTTAGAAGGGTTTAGGCCTCCGGTAACCTCACTCACTCGGCGAAACACAATGCAAGCGTTGTTTCACGCCGGTTTTCTGTAAGACCGTAGCCAAAACATGGCTCTCCTAAGTTAGTGATTTCTGACACTTAGGCCGCATTTCATAAACTACGAGTAAATTCCCGTTAGCTTGACAATACTCACAGTGCCTCCGAAATCGCGGAGTGTTTGGGCAATGCCGTCACGTTCGATGGTGGCGCGGATCTGCTCGGAGCCAGGGGTTACGTTGAAGGGAACCTTGGACTTCACGCCGTGCTTCAACGCCTGCAAGACAAACAAATTAACTTAATATTATAGTTAACGTACTTGCATTTTTTTAATCTTACTGACAATATGGGTCGTAGATTACTAGTAATCCTGTTACCCGCCCGTGTTAAATTCTTGTGTTACGAGTGGGTTCACGTCGGCAGTGCAATGGGTGGGTTTATAAATATATATATAGGTTTATAATATAAATAAGCAACCACATGATCGCAAGTCCGACGCCCTAGTCATTCCATCAATTATATTCCTTTAGGCATTCCAGAGGCATTAGGCTACCGCCGCTTATGCTTTGCATTGCATTAATATAAAAACTTTTTTTTTATTAACTGCATCTTTAGTCTTATAGTCGTTAGCCTGACTGATATAAGTTCTGAATTCGATTCCCAGATCGAGAAAATTTTCAATAGTAGCTCGTAATTTGGAATTTATGTCCCGTTATGGCACTGAGCTGGACCGACCCCCTTTGCATGTGCAACACTACCTTACCCTTCGTGAAATACAGGCGTGAATGTGTGTATATTTATTACTTCTATACTTTATAGTTTAGTTGCAAATATAATACTTTTTACTAAAAGGGTAAGAGCAGACTACATTATGATAAATCATCATGAATAATAAATTGAATAAATAAATACATTGGTGGTACACAGGCATTGGTGCTAATAAAATATAAAGTACACTTTGTTTATAGACAGATAATAAAGCAATTATTCTTATATACATTGACTTTTGACCACCAGTAGTCGATAAAAATCTAATTCAAACGTAGGAATTAACCAAAATTCTACCAAGAAAATTTAAATTGGCACAAAAAAGTTTCTAATTTCTTAAATATTTATAATTTGAACTTATTTTATAATGGATATCTTTAGGACAGCGCACATTAGGCGGAGCAAGTGGAGTGTTTTCTTCGGGAACTATTTTTAACTTATCTCAATTAAACCAAGGACCCAAACCAAAGGAACCATGGTTATTTTATTATCAGTCCCTAATTCACTATATTATAGTAGGTTTCGTTACTTTTGGAGTTTATTTTAAATTTAAAATCCTTTTTATTAGCGGACGCTCTTCGATTGTATGGTTTTAAACTTAGAACCCAGAATTAAACCTCTTTTTACTGATCTTCTTGACCATGCGCGATTGTATAGTTTTAAACTTAGAATTCAGGATTAAAACCGATTTTCACTGACCTCCTTGACAATGCTGGCGCAACGACCCATATCTTCGTAGGACGAGTTGGTGCATGAACCGATGAGACCGACGCGGATGTCCACGGGCCAGTCGTTCTTCTTAGCGATGTCACCCAGCTTGCTGATGGGGTTGGCGAGATCGGGAGTGAACGGGCCATTCACGTGGGGCTCCAGGGTGGAGAGATCGATTTCAACCACCTACAGGAACGAAATGATAATTTAATATTTAAAGGTAATTTGGTTCCTATAAGCGGTAATTAGTACCTACTTGATTCAAAGATTAATAATAGGGAATTTCAAAACCTTCGTATTTTTGGATTAAACTCCGTTCAAATAATGAACGACGATTTTTTATATTAAATGTATCTACTACTAAAGGTCAATACCCGATTTTAGTCGTTCTTTAGTGTATTGAACTCAAACTTCTTATTTCAACATAAAAACTCTATCTACACTGTGCATGTCAAAGTAAATTGTGCTGTACTACCTGGTCATAAGGTGCCTTAGAGTCAGGAGTGAGGAGGTTTTTGTACTTATTGGCATTCGCGGCGATGTCACTACGGCCGGTCGACTTGAGGTACGCTTCCATACGGTTGTTGTAGGGGAACACCTGTGTACAGAAAATATTTATAACTTAAAATATATTAATTTAATTAAAGGATAGTTGACTAGCTGCAAGAAGGGCTGCTTAGGGTGACGGATCGATTCCCAGGTTGAGAAATGTAGTATTTTTATTAAAGATTCTCTGTGCTACTGAGAATTTGGCTTTGCTCGGAGTGTGCACTTGTTCCCGGTGTAATGGAAATAGCCTCGCCCCCTTTTACATGGGACCCTAAAACACCGGCCAGCTGTAGGTGTACAGATGTACACCTCTGCTTAACACTTCGTGGTGCGCAGGCATTGTAATTCAAAGTTGCTTTACATACCTATAATTATATTTATTTACTAGCTTCTGCTCGCGACTTCGTCCACGTAGCGTGATGATATATAGCCTATAGCCTTCCTCAATAAATGGGCTATCTAACACTGAAAGAATTTTTCAAATCTGACCAGTAGTTCCTGATATTAGCGCGTTCAAGTAAACAAACAAACTCTTCAGCTTTATATATTAGTATAGATTATTATAGATTTCTTATAGGAAAGCTCACAGACAAATTAATCATACAGACATATAACTACATGATCATAATGGTGAAATAAACGAATAATATGAAGCGGCGGTAGCCTAATGGCTAGAGCGTCGGACTTGCGATCATGTGGTTGCCGGTTCGAACCCCACCCATTGCACTACCGACGTGAACCCACTCGTAACACAAGCATTTAGCTTAGCACGAGGGGTTAACAAGAATACTAGTAATTTGTGACCCAAATTGCTAGTAAGCTTTTTTAAAAAAAAAGAGAAAAAAAAAAGAGAATAACAAATTCATAAACAATTTCAATGTCTAGTCTAGACATGTTTCCCGTAAATGACTGTGATCTCATTTATTAATTGCATAGATAACGTAGTGCCCTTGAACTAAGATTGTGTGTATCTCTTGACCTTAAGACCACGTGTAAACACTAACCTTCATTCTCATTAGCTAAGAAACAGCTGAAGTGGGAACTGGGGTATCTCGTTTCTTTACTTATTGACACGTACTTTATTGACATCGAAATAACAAGGACAGTTATATATTTTAAAGTTTCATTAGTATAGATGTTTGGAATAAATGCGAAAGCCTTCTGTCTTAAAAAGTTGAAAGTTACTTCAATTTTACGTAGAAAATACAGCAAAAAAGCGAACTATTTCGTTTTCCGACGCATAGTCTCTACTCAAAAATCTTTTTGCCTCAGCGAACATCAGTTCTACGAGCTATGTCCCCTGTCTGCAACCACTTAAACTACAGTATTATAACAAATAAAAAAATAGATCAAAATATATTAAGAGTGTTAACAAAGTTGGAACACAATAATATCCTTAAGTTCGACCTATTTATTGCAAAAATTTGCATTTCACAAACTTCGAGTAAGTTCTCGGTAATTTTTTTTTTTTTTTTTTATAGTAGAGGGAGGCAAGCGAGCAAGCGGGTCACCTGATGGTAAGCGATCACCGCCGCCCATTGACACCCACAACACCAAAGGGGTCGTAAGTGCGTTGCCGACCTTTGAGAAATGAATACTCTTCAGTAAATTTTCAAACAAATTCTGTTCCAATTTTAAATTTATTCGGAGATCAGTGGGCACTACTGTAGTGAAATGCGGCCTTAAAATGATACTCACACTAGTGGTAGCTCCGATCTCAGCACCCATGTTGCAAATGGTAGCCATACCGGTGCAGGAAATGGAATCAACACCAGGTCCAAAGTACTCAACGATGGCTCCGGTACCACCCTTCACTGTCAGGATGCCCGCCACCTTCAGGATCACGTCCTTGGGGCTCGTCCAGCCCTTCAGTTGACCTGAGGTACAGAGATAGTTTGTTAGTCGTGTAAGAAACAATGCCATGCGCGTATGTTATAAAAGATAGGCTGATGTGCCGTTGTATGTCCACATTTTGCTCGAGATTAAGGTTTGGGGTCTTGTGTTCCGAAGGTTTGCACCTATACAGTGTGGATGTGCACATAAAATTGATTGTAACCCAAAACATACAATTGCTCATAGTTTATCAATATAAAACAATATTTATGTGTGTTAGCCATATGGTCTATTAGTATGGTATTATCATATGGTATATTAGCCAAGTGGTCCTGTGCGCGACTGCTACGCTAGAGGTCCTGGGTTCGATTTCCAGGTCGAGCAAAGTGTTATTGGGTTTTTCTATGAAATTCCCAGTAGCAGCTCGGAGTTTGGAATTTGTGCCCGGTTAATGGCAATAGGCTCGCCCCCTATTACATGGGACCTAAACATACCGGCGACATGTGGGTGTGTGTACATTAGTACGCCTCTTTCTAACCCTTCGGGGAATACAGGCGTGATGGTATGGTGTTTATGTATGTTTTGCATTTTCCATGCTATAATTATAAAGATATTTTAGTGAAGGAAAAATCCGACTGCGGGCAGGAGAACCTGCGTCTCCTGGTTAGATACATCAGAGTTCAGACACTATGACGACTAAGTCACCGCGAGTCCCACCCGCTAGGTCGAAATTTGCCTCCACATTCTGAATTTACGTCTTAAAAGTGACGTCAGTGGCCCTCTATTGAAAAGCAAGTTGCTTTGCTTCTCAACCGACATGACTTACTTTGCGGTTAGTTCGATGCCGTACGTAATATAACAATATAAAACAATCTTAAAATGTATTATACAGGAATCTTAGTCGTTTATTGATTATAATTATTTATCAATTTGACGGGCACAAACTTCCAATGTAATCTAGTGACGTATTTTTTTAACTTATCTAAGTGCATAGTAATAAGATGTGACGGAAGATAAATTCGACATGTTTGGCGTAGCGGCTGTACGATCGGCTTCTGCGCCAAGTGTTGTTGGGTTCGATCCCCATACGGACCAAATATTTGTATGATCTACAGATATTTGTTCCGGGTCTGGGCGTTTGTATATGTGAGAATTTGTGTTTTATAAAGCACCCACTATATAGGAAATATTATGCTAATTTCTTTAACAAAAAGATGTTTTATTACATCTTTGTTGCTGTGGCAACCAATGTTAATGTTGCCATGTGTTAGGAATGTGCTACATTCCAAAGAAAGTAAGATGTTACCCGTGTTTATTCTTACCGTCACGATAATTCGTCACTTTTATGATTAGGTGCTAGGCGGGTAATGCTAAATGTAAATATTGTTTATGTAACTTTGATTTGAAGTAAGTAGATCCTTCTTATTTTGCTGTCATCAAGGTCACCATGAGTTTTCGACTGTCCGTACAGAAATTTCCACATTACTTTTAAAAGATTAGAGAGACATTTTATATCGATACCTTGTAAGTATTTTGTTTTTAAGTCATTAACTTTAATGAGTATAACCCTCTTATTCAACGTTTTCTTGACGTATTATCGTCTTTACCATATTCCATCATAATTACTTGATTAAATTAACAAACGATTGTTATGTTATCATTAATTTATCAGTCAAGATAAAACAAATATGAGGTTTGTTTGTATTCTTGAGATCTTACTAACAAATGTATAAACTCTGTATATTTAGTGTTTATTCATACAAAAAAACATGGAAGGACACATGTAGGACATTAAATTTAAAAATTGTGTCAAAAGGGTCACAACTCAGCATAATGTATGGTGGAAGTGATGAGAACTACCACCTGACACTGGTTTTCAGCTGTTAAACGCTGGTTTTTGTCAGTTTTCGTGTTCGTAGCACACTGTTCTATTTATCGATAACACAATAATTATACAATATTATGTAAATTACTTTTTGACCTTCTACCAACTGCACAAATAAAATTGTGTAGATACATATTTAAGTAGGTGAAAGAATTTTTTAAATCGGCCCAGTCGTTTTAGAGTTTATTCGTTACATACATACAGACAAATCTTTCCTCTTTATAATATAAGTATAGATTTATCATAGTTTTTTTCTATAATTAGGTTAACCTGGATGTTACAGGCTGAATTATTCAAGCGTGGTGCAATGTTATCCACGGGGTCGATCTTAGCTAAGAATATTGATTTAAACAAAATCCAATGATGTAGATGTTTTGTTAATCGAATTACTACCTACTTTAATATTTTTCACTATTCCTTAGTACGGATTTGGCCATCCATGACTTGAAAATACCAGCCTGTCTATTTGTAATTTCTTTGCATTTTCCATGCTAAGATTATAAAATTATTTCACGTCGCTTTTAAGACGTAAATTCAGAATTTGAATGCAAATTTCGACCTGATGGGTAGGAATCGCGGTGGCTTAGTTGGTCATAGCGTCTGGTGTATTGAACCAGAAGACGCAGGTCCGAATATTGCCCACACTCTTTTTTCAAAATAACTTCAAAATGAGTCTGTACAACTAAGAAAAAAAAAAACATAATAAATACTCTCGCAATTCTCAGATGTCTCATTTACGAGTACATTGTACCTACTTGTTTTGCTCACGTGACGCGCATACTGCAAATTGCATCAATTGAATGTACTGCGTCGTTCTAAAACTCTATGTTCGACTTACTGCGACTCGTTTCTCACTAGTGGCTCACGTGACGTCTGGCAACTAATCATACGGGTTCAGGTCATTCATGTTACATTTCGATAAATATACATACCATCACGCTTGTATTCCCCGAACGGGTAAGCAGAAGTGTACTAATTTACACACACAGTTCGTCGGTATGTTTAGGTCCTATGTAATAGTGAGTCTATTAACAACACTTTGCTCGCATGGGAATCGAACCCAGGACCTATCACGTAGCAGTCGTGCTTAGGAACACTGGGCTAATCAGGCCGTTCAATAGATATACCTAATAATAATTGAATTCTTTAGTTCCCGAGGGGCTTAATCTGTATAGGTTTATTCTTTGAGTTATCTATACTTTTAAACCAATTTCAACAAGCGAGGATATAAATTTAAAAAGTTGCATAAAACATAGGATTTGCTACCCACCTAAAAGGTCATTAAGGTCCAAAATACAACTGTGACATTATCTTAAAATGGACAATAAACGCATTCCAATATAATCATTATCGTGCGTCATAAAATAGATGTGTTTTATAAACAACGCCACACACCCACTAAAGTTAGGTACTATTAAAAATGCGCACGAGTTCCGTATGTTATTAAGTAACACATTTAAATATCGAAGTATTGATACGTTATTCATGCATGATATTTGAAATTGATAAGTTTTATCGGGAGGGAAGCAATTTATCTTTGTAACCGTTTTACTAGTTTGGTGGTTTACAAGCGAAATAAATTTAATCTTTCTAACGGGAAGAGAGAATAGAATATATATGTAAGGTTTTATAACTTAGCTTTGGTTGGCAGGCTAATTTGGTGTTAGAAGATATAAAAAACTTGTAAAAAAGCCGTGACAGAAGCACTCATTCGAGAACCTATAAAGGAACCCATAATCGCACGGAACTCTAAAACTACCGGTTAAGGTTAAAAAATATGCATCGTTAAAACTTATTTGATTTGGGGTTCCGTACAGTTATTTACTTGGAAGTAACGCATTTATAAAATTATTTTTTTTTTAATGAAAAGCTTACTAGTAATGCGGGTCGCACATTACTAGTATTCTTGTTAACCCCTCGTGCTAAGCTAGAGTGCTTGTGTTACGAGTGGGTTCACGTCGGTAGTGCAATGGGTGGGGTTCGAACCGGCAACCACATGATCGCAAGTCCGACGCCCTAGCCATTAGGCTACCGACGCTTCAATTATTTATGGATAAACAGTATAATAAAATATAATAAATATTATTACGTGATACACATATGAATACAGTTTGAAAGTAACACTGTTACTGAAGGTAATATAGTGATTAACAAATTATGCTAACATTCATACATAACATACATAATCAACCTATTATATATGTCCCACTGCTGGGCACGGGTCTCCTCTCACATGATTACGAAAAGTCAGGGGTGCGTGTCTTGGGTTCGAACTCGAGACCTACCTACGACTTGGCAATCCAGTGGTAATACCCCAAGGCTATCACTGCTTCAGGGTATCACTGCTATCAAAAATTATTGTTCCGATTTGAAAGGTAATGTAGCCAGTGTAATTATTTAATTATCGTCGCGTAACATCAGGAGGCCCGTTTGCTAGTTTGCTTACAAAATAAAAAAAAACACAGTTGCGGATCCCTAAAAAGATCTTTCGCCCACTACGTATTGACATTGAGAGGTTGGCGCCCGGCCACGCGAATTATACCGCGCTATTTATATAAACCACACTTAAGTATACACACGCTATCTGTGTGCATACCTCTACTTTTTTCAGTGCAACTGAACTAAAAGACCGAGTGCTCTTCGTAAAACACTTTAGTATTTCTGCATAGACTATGTTTACAGTTAATGTAGACATAGCACTGATAATGAAAATAGATAAAATTTCTTACAAATTGGCTAAGAGCTCTTTTGTGCTCTTGGCTCGCGATGGACGATCCACTGTGTGGTCATCAAGTTACAAACATTTCCTATCTTGTACACCACACCTTATAAACTAACAAAATTGCTATGTATATCCAAGTGTCAGAAATACTTAAGCAACATATAGGTACACTGTGTTCAATAAAACCCTGTCCATCCCCAAAAAAATAAACATAATGAGAACATAAATATATCAAGGAAGTTTAAAATGCACAATAGTCGTACCCAAATAACCGCAATTTCCCCAAAAAACGTTAAATGTGAGTACACCATCCTTAGCATACTTTGTCACCCACTTTGGCGATTACCACTATATTGCCATATTATTTACCAGTTTTCCTCACTTTATAAAATATGGTATTTTTTTTAACTTGTATTCTGAAAAGTACCTATTATATAAGTAGAATTAGATCTCGATTCATAATAAAACCTTCACGGATCAACCAGGGTCTTCTTGACACAATTGTGTGTAGTAAGTTTTGATTAAAATATCCTGTGTAACTTACCAGTAAGTTTGACACCAATGACTTTAGGACACTTCAATTCCCAGGGGATGCTAGCCATTACGTCCACGGCGTCGGCGCCACCAACACCTATACAAAGAGAAAAACAAATAAATAATCAGAAGAAGTTGCAGTAGTGATGATCCCTACGAATCTACAAATTTCTGCCTTTTCTGTCTAATGGTTATAGCGGCTACTGAGCATGAGGCTCTGGGTTGTTTCCAAGCTGAGCACTTGAGCAGTGTTTTATTTTTTTAAACACCTCCTCAAACGGGAATTTACCCTGTCTCGCTATGCAATTTCCGTACAAAAAGTACTTCCAGACTTGACATCTCCCTGACAGTTATGCCCAAATTTTTTTTCTCACAAGTAAGACACATGTATACATATACATTATGGGTATTCAAAAACAATTGACAAAAAAATATAAACAAAATATAGTAAAGGTGTTACAATGCATGTCGGGAATGAATCATTACATAGTATAAAACAAAGTCGCTTCCCTCTGTCTGTCCCTATGTACGCTTAGATCTTTAAAACTACGCAACGGATTTTGATGCGGTTTTTTTTAAAAGATAGTGATTTAAGAGGAAGGTTTTAAGCTATTTAACATCACGCTATGACTCTTAGGACCGGGGCAGCGTGGGTGAAACCGCGGGCGGGTCGCTAGTTGTATATAAAGAGTGACTTACCAATGCAAAGACCACCAAGACCACCACCATTGGGTGTGTGGGAGTCTGTTCCGATCATCAGGAGGCCAGGGAAGGCGTAGTTCTCGAGGATGATCTGATGGATGATACCAGATCCTGGCTTCCAGAAACCCACGCCATATTTAGCTCCCGCGGTTTCCAAGAACTTGTACACTTCTTTGTTAATGTCCTAAGGATCGATAGAATAATAAACATATTAGCTGTTTGTCAGTCATCTATTGAGGACCTATATTTTGTACAAAAAGGACCAACTAAAAGTGCACGAGGACGAAGATGCATGGTTTCGTAATCGAAGAGTTTCATGCTTAGCGCGCTATTCATTCATCACACCTGTATTCGCCGAAGATATACAGTTAGCCAGAACATTTAGGTCTCATGGAATAGGAGCATACCTGCCAATAGGTTTGCTAACCATTACCGCTGCTTTATAGTTATAATTTACTAAATCTGTTATCTGACAAGATTTATTGTCTGTATTTAAACACAATTTCTCATTGTAATTTTGTGTTTAAATACAATTTAAACATATTTAAGAAGTTGGTGCAAGTGTCTCAATACTTGAAGAACTCAGCATTAGAGAGCGTCTATCCGCAATCGTACAAAAACGCATTTTGACATTCTTTGGCCACGTGTCCCGAAGAGGTGAGGGATCCATCGAGCGACTGGTTGTGCAGGGCAGGGTTGACGGTACAAGACCTCGCGGTCGGTCTCCAATGAGATGGACTGACCAAATCAAGAAGGCAGTTGGTGGCCCCATAAGTGAGTGTACCAGGATGACGGCCAACAGAGCGAGTTGGCGGGACATCGTGGGGCGAATAACATCTGCCCCCAACTGACATATCTACATGACGGCCACGACCGCTCTGCCAAGAGCGAATCGGCTGAGAAGGTGCAAGTGGCCCTAAGAATTTGTAATATTTTAGTTTCAAATAATAGGGTATTACACCTTTTTTTAAAAACTGTTTTAAATTAATCCTTAGATCGTAATGAACCAGTAGAATTTTTATTTCAATTTTATACAACCAAAAAATGCCTTAAAAACGATTTTTAATTTATGATTTTGAATTTACTCGCGAAAACGCTAGCCGCCATGCTACTTCGGCTCGTGACGTCACTTCATTATTAAACAATACAACTGCCAAAGACCAAGTAACACGATTTGTGAAAATAATGAGTTATAATGTTTATCATTGGCGTCTTGTGCCTGAATGCAATAATACAAGTGTAAAAACGCCACAAAAATTGTGGATTCAATTGCCAAGTGGTATTAAAATGAGAAACACTTGGTTGAAACTGGCAAGAAGAGATCCTAAATTATTGTCCACAAAGACTATACTGTATTTCTGTGAAGACCACTTTGATGTAAGTATGCGTTATAAATAGTATGTTAACTAATAAACAAAATAAACTTCGTTAATATTACAATTTCATAATTTGTACCTAATGTATTTATAGGTTATATTATGTACCTATATTAAGTAGTGAGTTTAGCTTCTTTAACGTTTATTTGTATTGCTCAGTTGTGAATATTGTATAGCTAATGCCGCAATTACTACAGCTAGGAATCTAGAATGTGTTATAGACCTACAAATTGCGAAAAAACAATTAAATTTCAATTGGTTTTTCGCAATTTTTGGCGGGCATTTGGCGGGCTCAGGACGACGAAGCCTTAACAGCTTTGTTAATTTTAAATGCTGATTAGTTAATGCCTTGTTACATAGAAATTGGTGAAACTGGGTCTTATTGTTAGACAAAACTTGATACGATAGTTAGGTAGGTACTTACATTACTGTTTTAATATTTCTCAACTCGGCAGAACAGAAATCGGGATTGGATGCAAAAAAATTTGCCACCATT
This sequence comes from Acronicta leporina, assembly GCA_947256265.1. NCBI lineage: Eukaryota > Metazoa > Arthropoda > Insecta > Lepidoptera > Noctuidae > Acronicta > Acronicta leporina. The sequence goes on from OX366521.1 coordinate 3,461,848, forward strand.
AACGTATTGATCATTGGTAGATTTGTACTTTCTGCTTTTACAAAACCGTCTTCCATGATGCGATTTTAATCAAACTAACACAGCACGACAAACAATTATTGTTGAATTGTTACTCTGAGACGACAAACGTCAAGATTGTTTTCTATTGGAGACTGGAGTGACGTCACGTCGATATCCAATATGGCGGATGGCGTTTTAAAACAGATTAAAAAAGACGATTTTTGAAATTTAATTATAAAATTTACATTGCATTTTTATTAATAAATACTAACGTTTCTCGTTTACTTTTTTCAAAATCTATCATAAAAATGCATTTTCATATTTTTTTTTACATGGTGTAAAATACCCTATTGTTTTTAGAATGGAGAAGTCTTCTTGTGAAGTAAAACCAAAATGTTGTTAATATATTCAAATTTGACAATGAGCATATTTTCAGTTAATCCAATAAAAAAGTAAATAATCTCAATATAATTTCGTACCTTAGCTCTTGCCAAGTCCTTCTCTCCGCCAACCTGAGCTTCAATCAAGTGGTCACAGTGGATTGTGGAGGGTACGGCGACGCGAGGCAGCCCTGATGAGATGAACTGCAACATGGCCATCTGAGCCGTGGCGTCCTGCATGGCAACCCTGTCAGGCCGCAGCCGCAAGTAGCTGGTGCCGCGCTCGATGTCCTGTTTATGAAGTAATGTTTTACAGGAACTTGTTTGAAGAATGATAGAAAGTCAAAGAATAAAGACTGAATTTAGGCAGGAATGGAGGGCCTTGCTCAAAGGTTTGATACAAGTATTCACAAATGGTGGGAGTATATAATAAGGTGTATGAATGTGGAAGAAGCAAAAGAAGTATGCAGAAATCATAACAATTAAAGATCTGCATACCCTTGTGGGAAAACAGCTTTTGTGTATAAGTATATAAAACCAGCAGTACATTATTGACATTAACCTCAATTCTTACCATAATTTTATATAGTATCATAAATTATTAATTATCATACCATCATGGCTGTATTCCCCAAAGGGTTAGGCAGAGGTGTACAAGTATACACCCACAGTTCGCCGGTATATTTGTAGGTCCCATGTAATAGGGGGCGAGCCTATTGCCATTAGTCGAGCACAAATTCCAAGCTGCAAGCTGATACTGGGAATTTCATAGAAAACCCCAATAACACTTTGCTCGACCTGGGAATCGAACACAGGCCCTCAAGCGTAGCAGTCGCGCTCAGGACCACTATGCAAATGTTTTACTAAGAATAAGAATAATGTTTATTAACCATATAAAATGTACATAATTATTTATTACAGGTGTTTTTAGACAGTTGAAATTTACGTAATTCAATTAACTTAACTTATGACTTCCACACTAGGTCAAGCCTGTCTCGTGGAGGCCTATGGCAGTATATTTATTAACTCCAGTTGCATTATGGTGTTCAATTCCGTACAATAAACACATATTTTTTTTAAAGGATAGTAACATTGAAGAAGGCTAATTATCTAGAAAAATCCCAATCCAACCAAATCAAATGATAGCATAAAAATCTCTTCTATTGTGTTGAGCCAGAGAATAATAGTTCATAAACTATAATAAAAAAATCAACCAAGTATCAGGGCCCCGTCTGCTATTTTACTGCACCAAAATCGTCATTGAATAGCTTCAGAATTTATGACAGTTTTGTCTATGAAATCTGTCAATCCTTATGTCATTTAGTGCAATTGAACAACCATTCTGATACTATTGAAAAAGCAGAGTTGGGCCCCAGGTAGATAATATAGCTATAAAACCACCTACTCTAAAAACGAACCCACTGGCAGCCAAATAATAATATGAAGAAAATCCTTTGCATATAAATATAATAAATATTACTTTATTGATGTTTTAAACAAAATATTTTTTCTCCTCATTGTAACCTCATCATATACATGTAGAATGAAAAATAAAGATCTTATGTCTTTATTTTTCATTCTACATCTACTAAAAATCAATTTTAAAGTAAACATCCTTTTTACACTACAGTTTAACATGAACTTGATAATTTTCAAAGGCATGGAATGATAAAAATGCCTTTGATAAGAACTATTGATTCTTTGTTTTGTTTACAAACCTTATATTGAAATGTTAGCATTATAGTAAGAAAATATTTCAATTTAATTTTTATGTAAGTACTTCAGTACCTATGTAATGTAAATTAGGAAATTTGTAAAGATTATTTAGAGTACAGGAAAATGTACCTAATTATATTTTTATATGCATCAGTAGACTCTTTCAATGTCTTATGGATGATATCCTTGCAAAAGGCCACACAGTTTAAGGCTTCTCAGATGTTTCATTGAAAATAGTACCATATTTTCCTTAATATAATATTGCTAAATCACAATTATATAATACTAACCTGTCCCTTTGGGTCATCTAAGTGGGAGTACAGCACTTTTTCAGACAAGGTCATATCGCGACCTAACCTCTTCTTCACAACTTCCAAATTCTTGGTCAACTTTTCGTATGGTAGTGGAGCCGGGTCGAACTTCGACATCGCGACCTACAAAACATTGTATAACACTCAGAAACACCAATTTAGAAGCCTTAGAACAAATTTTCATTCTAACATTGGTTACATAACAACTTCTAGTTATCACTGAAAACACTGGAAATATCACTTTTTACTGGTTTTTATGTACCTGGGCCGCAGCAGCGGTGAGCGGGGACACGCTGAAGCATCTTTGCTGGATCTCCAAGAGCACTGCCCGTGTCCTGGTACCCTGAAAAAAAAATTGCGACGTTACATTCTCAAAAATTACGATATTTTACGGGACCTGTTCCAATGACTATAAATAAATGAAATCCAGATAAATTAATTACTCGTAACCCCAGTTGACCTCATAAGGTTTATTTTACATGACCTGACCTATCCATTCATGACGGTTTATCGGCATTTCATAATCGCTTACGGTTGTGATAATGGCGTAAACAAACGTAAATTAATTACGTAAACATATTAACTTAATTATATAGTTATTCTGTAAGAAATGAAAACGTGGAATTAATTAAAAACTTGCCTGGCCATGCAAAACTCGAATACAGTGAGCCATGGTTCCCGGACTTCACAGAATCAATAAGTGATTTATAACAACCGTACAATAAAATAAATTACGGCAACATGGATTTTGTAAAATAAATAAAAATGCCTAATAAATGGATCGATACAGGCTTTAAGCTACAAAAAGTTATCACTCTCCACTTGCGACCGCGGGATTGGCAGTTTGGCACTACTTTTAGTTGCATCTAGAGAAATGTCAGAAAGTTGACGTCTTAACGTTGATGTTGCCATGAAGTTATTAAATAAATATAAATAAATAAATATTCTGGGACATTTTTACACAGCATCATCTAGTCCCAAACTAAGCAGAGCTTATTACTTGATATAGATAAATGGAGATTTTCCAAGTTATCATTTCCACAACACTATGATTATGTATTGATAAATTGCATAAGGCTTGCAAGTAATGAAAAATAGGTGAATAAAACTAAACATAAATCAAATGCACAATTTTGATTTTCACAATAAACATACAATTATGTTCTTAACAGAATTTCAACTACACCACATAATTATCACTTTTTCAAAGGAGATGTTAAATTTTACAAGGTATCCCCGTTGGTGCGTTCCATTCCATTCCAGAGTAATTCTTGTCTCGTTCTTGTCATTGCTATTCAATACTGGACGGACGTAGGTTCGAATCCTGCCTATATTTTCTTTCAATATACATATTTTACTGGAACTAAAAACCGTACTTCCCTTACCTCATCGCGTTCATCTTAGCTCGTACTCTGAGATTCATAGGTACTCATTCTTCAATGTTCTTCATAGGGATGTACGTATTTACTATACTCGGTTTCAAAACGGGGGCACATATAAAAGAATACTAGGGGGGCTTTGTGTTGAAGTAGGGCGTATGGGTGAGAAAATACTTGCATATAAAATCGATCCTTATGTATAATCATTACGTACAAGGCGCATAATAGTATATAAAAAAAATTAACTACGAGTTTCTTTTCGCAAATATACTGGTGTGATTTTAAACACGGATTCATTTCCTATGCAAGTATTTTTTACTGTCGAAGACTCGCCACGATGCCGACGGGCGCCGCAACGAACACGGATTAAAAAAATACGTGTATAGGAAATGGATCCATATAATTATACATATTATTTTATACACACAAGGTGTATAATCGTATTTGCAAAAAAACATTTGAACTACCTACGAGTATTTTTTTCGCAAATACAATTTGTGCTTCTTATTAATTTGTAAGACAACACGAATCGATTTCCTATGAAAGTATTATCAACTCTCAAAGACTCACGCGCCGCCGCGGCCCTTTGCGCCGCTGCTAAATATTTTGAAGTATTTCGATCTTGTATTTTTACATACGCGTACTTGAAAGCCCCGGTATTGAACTAAGCAAGAAGTTTTTTTTACGTATACTATAAGAAGTAGTTTTAGTAAATATATTATGATATACCTTAGTATGCAAATAAATAGCAAGTAGCAATTAAATCTTATCCCTTCTTCTTCTATTTTCCTTGTGGCAATTGAGAAATCTTATCCCTATTCTCTCCCTATTTCTCTTCCCTTCAAATGTCAAACGCAACTGCCAACTGTCAATCAATTGTCAAAAACAAACGTCAAAATGTTAATAAATAATTCGACTACATTTTTTTGAGATTTTTTCCTTCTAATAATTTTCAATAATAAAAAACAACATTCAGTTTTCTATTAATTCATTTGTAGATCGTTAGTTTCATGTAAGGTAGAACAGTCAGTTACAATGACGAACGCTACGATTCAGGTACAACATAATATACTCCCACTTTTGAAATTTATAATTCAAAACAATAAGAAATATATATTTATGTACCAAAATTAGTGAAAAAATATGTACAGATGTTATTGAGAACAATAATTTTAAACATATTATACAAGTCTTTATGAAAAAAATATTTGATTAAGTGCTCATTAGAACTTGCATTTTTGTATTGTTTCTAACAGGAAATAGAAGGCATAGATGACTATTGGGGCCCGGCGTTCCGTTCTATATATGAGGGAGAAGGCCATGAAGCATTTGTACAACAACTTGATGAGCGCATCAAACAACATGACAAGGAAATTGAGAAGCTGTGCAACTTTCACTACCAGGTAATAAAAATACTAATTATTCTAATTATTATGTTGAAGATACTCCAATACCACGTAACTAACACTTTGCTATAAGGACTAATTTTCAAAAATTTTCAGTTTTTCAATTCAAAGTTAGGCCTTATGACTAAGTGGTTGTTAAGCAGATTAGAGTATCTATAATATGTCCCATTCTTATACTATGATCTTCTTATCTACGATCTTCGCCAAAACCAGAATTCAATGCTAACAATTTTTTAATAAATAATTGTATGAATAAAAACAGAAAAAGATTTTCTTCCTTTAATTTTTTATGAACAGGAGGCTGGTATACTTGAACTCATACACTCATAGATCCATACACTCATGTTACTTATAATTTATTGTGTTGCAGGGCTTTATTGACTCAATCCGTGAGTTATTGCAAGTGCGGTCACATGCTGAAGAGTTGCATGCAGAGATATCTAATGTGGATGCTAATGTTAAAGACACAACCGACAGTGAGTACTGAAGTATTCCATTAAAGCATAATTTTATTCTTAATAATGAAATAGCTGTTTCTTTTTGAAAAGGCTAGATAATCAGTTTCAATCAAAACTGCTAAATAACTCCAAATACACAGATATCAACCTGTTGTAATTTTACTATAGGTATGTATAGACAGCATAGTATCTGTATTTCTTTATTTTTCAAGTACATATTTATTGTAAATAGTCTCACAATCAACAGAATCAATGATGAATTTTTCAAGGTCACTTTCCCCAATTACTTATGTTAATTGTTGAGTGATAGAGAGTATTAAATTATCCAGTAGGACTATGAGATAGGGGTTCATTCAACACTCACCTTTTAATTTTAAGACTCAATTAACAAAGTGACAAAATACATCAAAACTCCAGAATTTTACTGATCATCTTGAATGTTATATAATATTTGTTTTTATAGGCTTGTGTGTCAAAGCTGAGGAGTTGATCAGGGCTCGCAGAGTGGAGCTCAATATTGCGGCGACAATCGAGAAGATGGAACTGTGTCTGCCATTGCTGACTACCTACTCCAAGCTCAAGTCACAGGTGGAAGCTAAAAGGTATTTTTACTGTTTATCATTATTTTTTCTTGAAACCTTCCTCTTTTAAAACCTTACTCATTAATTGCTCTATCCATTAGTGAAAACTGTATAAAAATCAATTTGATAGTTTTTGAGTTTATCATGTTCATATGATAGACAGATAGATTCAGGGACTTTGTATGTAAGGATAATTTTATAAACTAGCTGTCACAGTATAATTTTAATAGCAGCATCATTCTACTAGTCAAAAGTTTGAAAGGCTACCATTTTTCTCATCACATAAAGAAGATAAAATGTTGTATTCCATCAAGTTATTGTTTTCACAGATACTACCCTGCTTTGAAGACACTAGAACAGTTGGAACATGTGCTGCTTCCTCGCGTCGGTCCATATAAGTGGTGTGGACAGATCTCGGCCGACATCCCGCGTTTGCGGCAGGCCATACAAGACGCGTCAATGGCGGATCTCAGGGACTTCCTTGAAAATATACGCAAGCTTAGCCCACAGGTTCATTTCTTAGGCCCACTTGCACCACCTTTTTAAATGTGTTTAAACTGTATTTAAACTCAATGTTCCATTGTCATTTTGTGTTTAAATTCAATTTAAACACATTTCAGAAGTTGGTGCAAGTGGCCCTTAGTCATGGAAAGATAAAAATAACAATTATCTTGAAAGAGTGTTAAATAATACAATACGTTTTACATTACTATCATTATAATCATCATCAGCCTAGGCCAGTGCTGATGTAGGCCTCGGCTTCCAGATTCTGCCAGCAACCTTCCGCAAATCATCACTCCATCTTGATGGAGGGCATCCTACGCTACGTTTACTGAGTCGCGGACTCGCGGTCTCCACTCAAGAACATGTCTACCCCAGCGGTTGTTGGTTCTACATATTATGTCCAGCTCACTGCTACTTCAGCTTGCTAATCATCATTCCATTTTTCCGGAGGACATCCTAATGTCACTATGCTTGAAAAAATGCCTCCTTGAATACTATGCCACATAGTATAGGTCGTCCCATTGTTATCTTCGAGATTCTTTACCTAAAATGAATATCTTGTAAATTTTAAAAATAATTTTAGAAATCTTCACGTTGGAGAGCCATGCTTCGGCACGAATGGGCCAGCTCGACCGGAGTGATACCACGGCCTCACAGAAAGCCGGCGTGAAACAACGCTTGCGTTGTGTTTCGCCGAGTGAGTGAGGTTACCGGAGGCCCAAACCCTTTTTAAAAGGCGGGCAACGCACTTGCTACTCCTCTGGTGTTGCGGGTGTCCATGGGCGGCGGTTATCGCTTACCATCAGGTGATCCGTTTGCTCGTTTGCCTCCCTATCCCATAAAAAAATAGAATTACTGCTTAAAACAAAGCTTTTGTTTACCATTCTATTTCTCTGTTAACAGGTGGGAGCAATGGCCTTAAAGCAAACACAAGAAATGCTGGGCCGGAGCTTGGATAGCATAGTCAAAAATAAAAAAGGTATGTATTTGAGTACTGATGCCTCAAAATTATGTACAAACATACTGGGGCCCAAGTCTGCTATTTCAGTTGTATCAAAATGGTCGTTCAATGGCGCTAAATGACATAAGAACTGTCAGATTTCGTAGACAAAACTGTCAAAAGTCAACAATTGTGAAGCCATTGAATGACGATTTTGATACGACAAAATAGCAGACTTGGGGCCCTGATAAAGTCATCATAATTATGTCTTCCATAAACCATGTAAGCAGACCATGTAACAATAGTTACACAATCGGCGTGAGTCATAATATGTGGGCCATGGCATAGAGTTTTTTTTTCAGCTGTTATCGTCCCACTGCAGGGCAAAGGCCTCCCTACCCTTCTTCCACTCCTCACGGTTTAGAGCCTTCTGTGAAAAAGTTTTTTTTTTTTTTATGGGATAGGGGGCAAACGATCTGACGGATCACTTGATGGTAAGCGATTACCGCCGCCCATGGACACCCGCAACACCAGACGACAGTCAAGTGTGTTGCCCGCCTTTAAAAAGAGTTTGGGACTCTGGTATCTTCACTCACTCGGCGAAACGCAACGTAAGTGTTGTTGTGGTATCACTCCGGTGGAGCCGGCCCATTCGTGCCGAAGCATGTCTCTCCCACAGTGAAAAATTGTTTATCTTTGAGAATTCTGTAATAGAAAGAGGTTATGCAACTAAAGCTTTTAGAATGACACTCCTTGTTCTACATATTATTATTATTTCTGTTCAGACATGACAGTATTAGGAATATCAGCGAAAGAGACTATTGGTCCTCAATGTCCACACGAGCTGGTGGACTTCAGCCCACTACACAGGTGTCTGCACATCCACAGCGTGCTGGGCGCGAAGAATGACTTCATACAATATTACAGGTATGGCGATGTTTACGTCCTTTAAATCGTCTTCCGAGCATTTTGCCAACTATGTTGAGGTCGGCTTCCAGTCTACCCAGATGTGGCCGAATATCAGTATTTTACATGAAACGACTGCTATCAGACCTCTGCAACCCAATTTCTGGGCAATACAGATATTCGAAGGATAGACTGGTTGTCGTGGACTTCGTGGACTGTCGTGGACCTTGCGAAAAATCGAAAAGAAAAAGGTAGATGCTCTGGAGATGTGGTGCTGGAGACGAATGCTTGGAGTATCATGGACTGAGTTCAGAACGAATGTCTCAATACTTGAAGAACTCAGCATCAAAGAGCGTCTATCGGCTATCGTACAAAAACGCATTTTGACATTCTTTGGCCACGTGTAACGAAGAGGTGAGGGATCCATCGAGCGACTGGTTGTGCAGGGCAGGGTTGACGGTACAAGACCTCGCGGTCGGTCTCCTATGCGATGGACTGACCAAATCAAGAAGGCAGTTGGTGGCCCCATAAGTGAGTGTACCAGGATGACGGGCAACAGAGCGAGTTGGCGGGACATCGTGAGGCGAATAACAACTGCCCCAACTGACACATCTACATGACGGCCACGACCGCTCTGCCAAGAGCGAATCGGCTGAGAAGAAGACTGGTTGTCTGGCTTTTTTGGGCTTCTGACTACTACTAACAATCGTCATAGATGTTCGTATGACAACCGGGACCAACGGCTTTACGTATTCTCCAAGGCATGGAAAGGTCTCGAGTGTCAAGAATCCCCACCCATCCACACACCAACCGCGGCGAGCGCAGCTTAACCTTGCAGATCAGTTGATCAGCTTAGTTATTACTTAGCCACGAGCTCCTTGTTGTGAAAAAGGATATAACACAATTTCTCTTGCTAAACACCATAATGATAAATGAATGATATTATTTCTGTAAATAGATCTATTAGCTTACCAAACGAAAACCAAAAACTGTAAAATACGGGAAATAATTCGTGTATACGCGAATTTTGGCATCGTTGGAAGAGGTCCCTTTTTTCGTAAATATCTCGTACAGTTTTTCGATAGGATCAATATTTAATGAGATATGGACGGCAGAAGATGGGCAAACTGTGTCTTTTGAAATGATCAGCGTTTTCAAGAGGTATATCATTATTAATGTTTATTTCAGAGCGCAAAGAAAGCAACAAGCCCGGCTAGTTCTCATCCCTGCATCAGTGAACCTGCACGACTCTATTCAAGGAATAAAGAACTATCTGAACGCAGTACTCGGCTTCTTTATCTTAGAGGAACACTTGTTGAGCGCAGGCGCAGGGCTGGTGTCCAAGGACTGGTTGCTGGATATGTGGGGCATGTCCGTCACGAAGGTGGCCTCCACTCTGAGGACTAACACGTCCTTGATCACTGACCCAACGTTAATGTTGAGCATTAAACACCAGATTGTCCTGTTCATTAATACATTGAAGTAAGTAATTTAATAATGTTATGTAAAAGTATTAATAAAAGTGTTGGCACTGGAAATGTATGAATCGCCAACTTATGAACCGACAACCACATTAGCATAAACTTGCCTTACATGATTTTTCTAAGACATAAAAATGTAGCAATATGCTTGCTTTCCACTAGCTCACGTTTAATCTAACTTAAGCCTTATTCTCAAGAAACAATACACTTTGAATGAGCTGATGGATCGCCTGGATGGTAAGCGATTATCGCCGCCCATGGACATTCGCCTGAGGAGGCACAAGTGCGTTGCCGGCCTCTTAAAAGGGCTTGGGCCTCCAGTTTCCTCACTCACTCGACGAAACAACGTAAGTGTTGTTTCACGCCGGTTTTCTGTGAGGCCGTGGTATTACTCCGGTCGAGCCGGTCCATTCGTGCCGAAGCATGGCTCTCTCACGGTCTGAGGTTGTTTTATGACGTGTTATTGCCATCATTTTCCGAGTGAAAGAGAGGGATGCCGCTCTACAGATTAAATAGCGCTATCCCATTCTCACAACCTGAAAATGATTGCGATAACAAGTCGTAATACAGCCCCTAAACGGTGCTTCTATACATTGCAGATGTTATGGGCTCCCCACGGACCCATTACCGTTACTCCTGCAGGAGATGGCGGAGCATTACACTGAGGTTCTAATGCAGAGATGGGTCGTTGTCTTCAGAGATATTCTCGACAATGCGTCCTTCTTACCGATTGAGGTAAACAATTCTTTTTTGAAATATTTTCTCGTCGGGAAACGAGCAGACGAAACACTTGATGGTAAGTGCTCATGGTCGTCTTAGTACACCTGGATCACCGGAGGATTTCCCGCTGTATACAGTTAAATTCTGCTATTGAGCTGTTTTTGGAAATTGACCTCATCAAAGTAAGAAAAGGTTCATGATGGCCTAGTGTTGTGTATACTGTCAGGATAAAAATTCAAACATTCATTTAGATTTGTGTTTTGATGAATGAATCGTTAATCTTATTGTTGTTCGTTACCGAACTGTGCGATGGAGAGAGGTAGCACGAGATACGGCAGTTTCATAAAACTATTATAACATACATACATACCATCACGCCTGTATTCCCCGAAGGGTTAGGCAGAGGCGTACTAATGTACACCCACAGTTCGCCGGTATGTTTAGGTCCCATGTAATAGGGGGCGAGCCTATTGCCATTAACCGGGCACAAATTCCTAACTCCGAGCTGCTACTGGGAATTTCATAGAAAAACCCAATAACACTTTGCTCGACCTGGGAATCGAACCCAGGACCTCTAGCGTAGCAGTTGCGGTCAGGACCACTTGGCTATTGAGGCAGTTAACAGGCAGCAAACTATTATAAGTTAGGAATTATTTTGTCCCCAGGTTGAGAATCAAGACCAATACGATGGTGTTATGGACACGTTCCCATATGAAGGCGATGAATTAGAAATGCAGCCTTTCCCAAGAAAGTGAGTAAAATAATTAATACATGAAGAGAAAACTTTCTACTCCTTTTTTAGCATAGGTATTGCGCTTATGGGGAGTGTGAGATTCTACATAATTAAAGTTTATATGGAGGAGAAGTGCAGAATGCTAATATTTTTTATAATAATGCTTATAAATACATTAAAAACATTACACACACTACCATGCGTTTGACACATTGACCTTTTGGTTATTATGTATTTACTAGCTTCTGCCCGCGACTTCGTCTGCGTGGACTTCAGATAAAAAAAGCCCATGTGTTATTCCAGACTATAATCTATCTCTGTGCCAAATTTTATCCAGATCTGTTCAGCCGTTCTGGCGTGAAAGAGTAACAAACATCCATCCATCCTCACAAACTTTCGCATTTATAATATTAGTAGGAAGTAGGAATAGGATAAAAATAATAATTCAACTAGCCTATTATAATTTGAAACTCGACAGGTTCCCATTCTCGTCTATAGTGCCGGCAGTGTATGTTCAAGTGAAGGAGTTCATCTACGCCTGGCTGAAGTACTCGGCGGGGCTGGGGCTGGGCGGCGGGAGGCGGGCCGCGGCCGCGCGCCACTCGGCCTCGCTACTCCTCAGCCGCTCCTTCACCGGCTGCCTCTCTGCCTTATTCAGGAGACCTCTGCCTCTGATGCAGTTGGTTCAGGTAAACATCGGTTTGGAAGAATGAAACCTCGCTCTCGTAACCCTAGCAAGATGGTGAGGCGAAACACCAGTGTGGTTTTAGTCGGGAGGTCACCCGCTCTGGGTGAAGTCCGACACGCTCCATCGCGTTCCCTGAGCGGCGGAAGGACTCTTAGTGCCACTTGCACCAACTTCTTAAATGTATGTAAATTGTATTTAAACACAAATTTTCTATGAAAAATCGTGTTTAAATACAATTTAAATATAATTTTTAAGTTGGTGCAAGTGGCCCTTAGTCACACATGATTGCAATTTATAATAAACTAGCGACCCGCCCGCGGTTTCACCCGCGCTGCCCCGTCCCTAAGAGTTGTAGCGTGATGTTAAATAGCTTAAAACCTTCCTCTTGAATCAATCGTATCTATTAAAAAAACCGCATCAAAATCCGTTGCGTAGTTTTAAAGATCTAAGCATACATAGGGACAGACAGCGGGAAGCGACTTTGTTTTATAATATGTAGTGAAGTATTTTTTGATGTTTTTATAGTTTGGTCAGGAATTTCCAGGTTTTATGCATTAAATAGATGGGTGAAGCACTAACGTCATAACAAATCGTCTTCCGAAATGTAGATTTCAACACAATGTTTTCCTTTTTCTTTAATCTTTACTATTATAAAATTTAAAAAAAGCTATGTTTGTTACGGGTTGGAGCAAAAACTACTGAATATATTTAAATTTTGTAATTTATTTAATCACTGTTAGAAAGTATGTGCTCCAACTTAAAAACTGGTATACTTCTTGTCTTAAATAATTAAACGGAAAATGAGATACAGCTTGACCTCTCTAACGTATAGAGACCCTTACAAAGAAGAGATCATCACTGTTGGTTTTTTGAGCTTCAAGTGAGCGAAGCCGCGGGCAGAAGCTAATAAATATATAACAATCAATTTTCATCCGCAGTTGATTGATCCGCATAATTATCACATTGCATTGTTACAGATAATAGTAGACACGCAGTACTTAGAGGGCGCGACGTTGTGCCTGTACGAGTTTATCAGCAACATCACTGGATCTGAGATGGTCACTACACAGGTAAGTTATTGTAAAATTAACGATCTTTTCCGGTTTGCGACCTTTTTTTTATCTTATCTTGTGTAGGGCCGAGGCAGCAAGGCCTCAGTGCACTTCGACCCAATGGGATCTTTTGTGCTTCCCCTAGATAATCTATTCCTCATCCCCTCCCAGTTCTACAAACAGCTCTTCCATGAGCTTTATAATGGGGCCTGGGGGTATGAGTCTGTAGTCCTCCGGGCTTGGATAACCCTGACCCAAAAGGCACATTCGCTTTCCAGCCATTGCATCGCATGTACACAGAAGGTGTTCCATGCTCTCAATTTCCCTTTTGCAGGCCCTGCAGGCTGATGTATCCGTCAGACCCATCTTTTGTAGGAGAACGTTAGTCCCGAAGTGTCCGGTCAGCGCCCCCATCAAAAGACGGGCCTGCCGCCTGCTTGAGTTCCAAATGGCATTTTGCCATTTCGATGAGGAACCTATGAATTTCTTGGAGTGAGCAAGTCCCGTGAGGCTCAACCACTCATCCATGTGCCTCGCCCTTGCGTACTCCCGAAATGCCGTTTTGACTGTGCTTGGAGCCAGTCCTACAAATGGTTCCGGTCCAATTAGTGAGGTTCCAGAACCTTCCCTAGCCAGCTCGTCGGCATGCTCGTTGCCCACAATACCCCTATGACCAGGGACCCAAACAAGCCTGACCTTGTTTCGCTTTCCCAGCTCATTAAGAGTTCGGGCAGCGTCCATGGTCAGCCTTGAATCGATCCTGTAGGAGGTCAGGGCCATGAGTGCCGCTTGGCTGTCACTAAGAATGTAGATGGACCTACTGGTGGTACCGCTACTTTCCATCTGGTGTGCACAGGCAAGAATAGCATATGTTTCCGCTTGGAAAACTGTAGCTAATTTGCCCATGCTTTGACTGACCTTATGGTCAGCCACCTTATGGTGGTTTGCGACCTTAGTAATAAAGGTTAAATGTTGACAATTCCCTTTATTTATGTCTAAGAATACAATACTTTTTCGAGTATATTTTTCAGTGGTCGTAAGATTTATTCATTTATTTATTGGTATACCAACTAAATACACAAAATAGTTTACATTTTACAATTTGCAGTTCTGATCTTAAGCGTATGTAAATATTTAGGAATATTTGCACAATATACTACAGTTCTGATTTTTGATTATTTATAATAGACCTCATTAAAAGCGAAAAAAGAGTCTAAAGGTTTTCAAACAACACTCAATGTTTACGGAAAGCCAAAATAATGTTTAAAGATCAATCTTTCTTTTTCAAAACTCCAGCATAATATCTGATATTGTATAGTATAGTTTGCATTCACATCACATGCATTCAAATAACACCTCTATGACTATGGCAATAAAATCTATTATCTGATATTGGAGTTAGCATTCACATTTCACATCATTCAAAAAACACCTCTATGACTATGCCAGTAAAATCTATTTATGTAACAGGCAGCAGGAAGTATGTTCCAAGCGGCGCGCGACGATGCCGAGCAGCAGATCTGTGACAAATTGGAGAAGAAGGTTGACGAGTTCCTCGACCTTGAAAATTATGACTGGCTTCTAGGTAAATAGCTCTTCGTTCGCTACGCAAACTATATATATTATATTTACACTCAAAAATCATCCCTATTGCGACGGAATACGATCTACACGAATGTCCTGCTGATCTGGTATTGTCGTGTGACGGGTCGTGGAGCCCTAAATTATGGTTGAGCTACCCGATGACTGATGCATGCTTGCCGTCAGTTATGACTGGTCAACTCAAACTGCTATGGTTCTTTCCTTAAAAGGACATTTCAGACATTGCCCTGCATTGTCCCACTCACATTATTATTTGCATTATTCTATTTTAAAAGAGACTATGATTCTCTGAGTTTGCTTCGGTGTTTCTTCTCAGAGGTCGTGAGTTATGAAATGCCGTAGCTATCTAGCTATAAAAAAAGCAAACTATTGACTTCTAAAAGTGTCTCTAAAGATCTACTTACAGAAATAAATATCATTTCATTTCATATTTTACATGCTAGAGGTCTCGAGTTCGATTCCCAGCTCGAGCAGTATTATTGGGCTTTTAGTTGCAGCTTGGATTTTGGATTTGTGCCAGGTAAATGGCAATAGTCTCACTCCCTATTACATGAGACCTTAACACAGCGATCTGTGGAACATTAGTACACTTCTGCCTAACTAAAATGTAAATGTAGGATACTGGCGTGATGGCATGTTATGTAATGATGACCATGAGTGTGCCTATCATAATGTCTTACTCAAAAATAATTGATTTTGATCCTTTATGTCATACGTATAGTTTCTATTTTTCTATGTCACAGTTGAGCCAACAGGGCAAGCGTCGTCATTCGTCACAGATATGTTAAGTTACTTGTCAGGGGTGCTGACGTCATTAGAACAATTGCCAGAAAGAGCAAGGTAAGTTCACATAATTTTTTTAGCAATAACCTTTTATCCTTGCAATTTTTCACCTTGTGACTGACTATTATTTCTTCGAATGTATCTTCTTTCGTTTTTGTGAAGATAACATTTACATCTCATCGATCCACCTCCAGCTTAACGTGTCGATATTAAATTAATATGATTTGTTTACTAATTCGGGCATAATTTTTACTCAGGAATCGCTTTATAATTCAATTTCACATAATTACGAGAATCTTGGAGAAAAATAAGGTCCTCTTTTACTTAACCAGGGTGGCAGCAGTTCGTGCCGCCACCAACCGCATCGCAACTCGCCTCCGCAATTTGCTGTTAGACCCAGCGGTCAAACAAATATCTTCAGGCGCGTTGGACCAGCTTAATTTGGACGTGATTCAATGCGAGCAGTTTGCCGCCGGAGAACCGGTGCCTGGACTCAAGGAGGGAGAGCTACTCGAACATTTTGCGAGCTTACGGTGAGTAGGTACATTGCTTTTGAAGCAGTAGCTAAAGTACAAACAACTTGCGAAAACGTATTCGTTTCGAAATCGAGAATAATTTATATGGAAAGCAGGTTAATTAACGTAGATGAAACGAAAGTGGTGTGCCAGGATCGTAGCAAGTGGATATCTATAGTCTCTGCCTTCCCCCAAATGGGAGACAGGCTTGAAAATATGCATGTATGTATGAGATTTGTAGCAGAATAAAACACGATACGAATTCGATAGTTTTTCGTGCTTAGCCCACAGTTGTAAGTAGGAGGAACGAAAGGTAAGGAAAGCAGACGTATGCTGCCGGTGACTTGAGGGGTACCGGAAGAACATCTTTTCTATGGCCAGATAACTTTATCGCAGGCATAAATTAATTTTTTTTACAGGTTTTCTATACAATATGTCAAACGTCAATTTTATTTCTCAGTTATAAGTTATCCGGCGATGGAAATTCGGCCCTAAGCCTATAAACTGTTAGCGTAGCTTTGATTTGGATCAAAAATTGCCAGGAAGTACTGTCTTCCGAGCATAAAAAGTACATATCTAGATTCTTTAAATAAAAGAATACGTAACAAGTCAATTTACCACACACTTACTATCACTCCTTAATTCCCTTAAGGGTTAGGCAGAGGTTTACTAATGTACATCCATATTTCACCGGTATTTTTAGGTCTCTTTAAAGGGGGTGAGCCTATTATTATATTTGACGACACGTTTGGCGTAGCGGCTGAGCGATCGGCTTCTGCATCACGTATTGTGGGTTCTATCCCCACACGGAGCAGGCACAGGTGTTTGTGTATATGAGAATTTGTTTTTGTAAACGCATCCACGATATAGGAGAAAATCCTAGTGAGTGAAAGCTTTAAAAATAAAATACTACTACAATACTACTAATAATAATACTGCCTCATTAGCCAAGTGGTCCTGAGCGCGACTGCTACGCTAGAGGTCCTGGGTTCGATTCCCAGGTCGAGCAAAGTGTTATTGGGTTTTTCTATGAAATTCCCAGTACCAGCTCGGAGTTAGGAATTTGCGCTCGGCAATAATGGCAATAGGCTCGCCCCCTATTACATGGGACCTAAACATACCGGCGAACTGTGGGTGTACATTAGTACGCCTCTAACCCCTACGCGCCTAACCCTTCGGGGAATACAGGCGTGATGGTATATTATTTATTTATTTATTTATTTATTGTAACAACTTAAACTTAACTTATGTTATGTTATATTATGTTGCTTACTATCACTCCTTAATTCCCAGAAGAGTTAGGCAAGGGTGTACTAATGTACGCCCATATTTCACCGATATTTTTAGGTCTTTCTAAGGGGGCGAGCCTATTATGACAATTTACCAACACCTATTTAACATATTCACAGACAATTATTAGACCTCATAACGGGCTGGGACTGGTCATCATACCTTCACGACGTAGGCATAGACGGCGGTAAGTACTCGCTAGTGACGCCACGCGACGCCGCCACACTACTCGAGAAGCTTAAAGAAGCCGAGCAAAAGTCTTCTGTCTTCTCCGTTCTCAAGAAGAACGAGAGAGACAGAAGAAAGTTGCTCGATACCGTCTTGAAGCAGCTGAAACAGTTGCAAAATCAGGATGGATCTTGAGAATTGAAAATTGTGTAAGGAACTTGTATATTTAGCGCCAGTTAATTTATACCCAACTGCTCCAAGAAGGGTACTGTGTTTTGGTTCTTTATTCAAATGCTGTGTTTCAGTTTCGTACTGAAAATAGCTCTTATTAATATAACAATATTGTTTAATTAACGTTTGTATATTAAATATATCTCTGTTTAAAACTACTTAGTATTGTACAATATGCCTTATCAGCGTAGTGATAGAAGCATTTATATGTTAAACATAGGAAAGGAAATTGGTTATGTTGATATAGATAAGTAATAAATTATTTATTTAATAATATATTTGTTTTATTAGCGTCAGACTCTGCCAAGCATTTAAATATGGTAAAATACGACTTTACTCTCGTAAGAAAATATCAACAACCCAAATTGTAATAAAAGTAATAATTAATATTATTATTATTTGCCCGTACTGTCCCACTGCTGGGCAAATGCCTTCCTCCATTACTTCTTATTTTTAAAATTTTAATAAATTAATTAGTCTAGAAAAATATATAACTAAGTAAGTCTATAATAATAAATGTTGCATGTGGTGTTTACCTAACAATAATTGGTTGTGCAGTTGTAGATTCAAGAAAAATATTTATAAATACGTTCCTATCTAAATTTATCTGTAACAACTGTTGGTGAAACATAACTAAATAAATAAATAAATTGCTGATCAAATTAAAATGTGATTAAAAGATAAAATAAATAATTAACAACAATAACTCTGCTTTACTTATCATCAATAATATGTTTCTGCTTACTAAATTGAAGTAAAAGCGTGATTATAATATTAGAATGTATCATAAATGATCATAATCTCCGATTGTAAAGATCAATGATACAAGCTATCATAACAGTCTATTAAAAATTATAACTAACTCGGTTGCATAAGGAGTCCAGTTATACCACTCCAAAAAAAAACAACAATAGTCAGTGATATGATCAGCGAATTAATAAAACAAATGAGCACAAAATAAAAGTTGCGCGGATTGCACAACGGTATCTGTCGATCTAGATCAGTGCGCCGATCGTATCGTGCGCTGATCCGCGCCCGCGCACTGCAAGGTCACCGCGCGACCTTCGGGTCGGGTCACATACGGTACACATACTTGTGATATTAGCAATACTTTTTATTTATAGAAATGTCAGCAGGTTTAATGTTTGTTACGTTTCATGTTCTTATTCTGATATTGAACCTTCAAGTAACAAATTTGCTGAATTAAAATGAAAAAGCTGGTTAAAGTTTCATAGTTGAGAAGTTCCGTATTTAATCTTGGCTTAGATTAACGTATGTTTTCTAGTCGCTAATTTTGCGATATTACCCGTAAAAGCGATAATATTTATTCCAATTTTAAAAGCGGCGGTAGTCTAATAGCTAGTCGGACTTGCGATCATGTGGTTGTCGGTTCGAATCCAATCATTGTACTACTGACGTGAATCCTCTTGTAACCAGCATTGAGCTAAGCACGAGTAATTTGCGATCCACATTGCTAATGCGTTGTTTTTTTTTTAAAACTGATTTCCAAAAGGATAATAATTTTATTTTATATAACGCACACTGGTAGCTTTCATTCGTAGCTTCGTTTGCGTGGATTTATACCAAGAAAACATTGCCTTAGGGTGGGTAACTCATGGATAGCTGTATGTGAAATTGAATCATTGATTCCAGAGACGATCCCCTATATACACACTTATTCCACAATTATTTTTTGTATTAGGCATGAATGCATATCAAACAGTTTCGAATCCTGCCTGTGTGTTCTTTCGCTAAAACTTGATAGTTTAACAGCACATACAAACGGCTACTAATTCCCACTACAAGGTTACTTATCAAAAACAAGTTACATTAAAACGTCTAACCCACATAATGTAAGTCGCGTGTTCATACATCGAATTTGACAAATGGACGCCTCAAATGGCGAGCGTTATCAGATAGTGCCTTGACGAGGCGTGACTGACGCCCACCGTAGAATTATATACTGTACAAGCTGTTGCCCGCGACTTCGTCCGCGTGGTATTAAAAAAAAGTAGCCTAAGTTAATCCTTGTTACATCAGCTATCTGCCAGTGAAAGCCCCGTCAAAATCGGTCCAGCCATTTGAGAGATTAGCCGGAACAAACAGACTGATAGACAGACAGGCAAAAATTAAAAAAAAAAAAGTTGTTTAGGTATATGTTCCTTGTATACATCCAAATGTACTTAGTAAAAAACAGTTATTTTAATATAACAAACAGACACTCCATTTTTATTAATTTGTATAGATTATTAAGCTTTGGGCAGCTGTAAAACTCTTGTAGAAAAATATATTAAATAAAGTAGGCATTTCTATCAGTTGCAGAGCTAAGTAGTGAATAAGAGATCATATTCTTGGACCGACAAAGGGTACATTCCACAATTACCAAAAAATATTAAAGCTCTTGTATCAAATATCAATAGGCCCATTCACAATAAACTTTTTTCTAGTAACTCAAATCAGATACGAAAAAAAAGTTTTACGATTCGGTCCGAATCCCTAAATAATACCGAGCTCAAATTTCGCGCCAGTTCGTCATCATTGCACTTGATGGAGAAGGTTTAAAGAGGTTTAGATTCGAGGACACATGTATATGTTAGCACATGCTGTCAGTCCTTCCACGTCTTCCAAGAGATAGTTTCAAGAAAAGAGATATCAACCTGAAAAGTTGGTACAGGCTGATGGTTCTGGGCCTCAAGTCTGCTATTTTTTTAATTATTATTATGGCTCCACACTTTTTGTGTATTTGCCAGTCTCAAGTATTAGAATAATCAAGTAGTATTAATTCCCATTGTGGGATTGTATTATGGTACCACACTTTTTGTGTTCGCCAGTGTCAAGTATAAGTTGTTCAGTTGTCCTAATAAAACGGTAGAAACTTTATTGAGGCTTCGATGGAGTTTAGGAGAGAACCCAAAAAGTCACGATTTTCAATTTTATGTCATTTGCCTACACTCTCACACGTTCACTAACACTTAATGGTTAATTATCCACCATAATTACACATCAAACTTCATAGAAATTAAAGTTTTGAAAAATAATATAAAATCGAAAACGTGCACTTTACATTTTCCCGCCTAAACTCCAAGTCTGCTATTTTATTCTGGTCTAAATTTACTTCTTGATTTTTGACAGCGCTGTCTGCTAAATCTGTCAGTCCTAATGTCAGGAAGGATCAGTGTCATTGCAGATTTGGGCCGCTGGCGTTGAGGATCAATCCTCCAAGGGCACCGGCGATCGCTTACCGTCAGGTGAGTTGCATACATTCTTTGCGCCCTATATTAGGTACTTAAAAAAAACAAATTGATTGCACCAGGCCCCACAAGTTCGTGACTCGTCACTTGGTCTATAATAGAATTGAGTAAAATTAAAACCAGTCTGCCGACTAAATAATTTAATCAGACTCCTGTAAAACAAATGGCAAGTGTGATTAGAATCGTTATGGCGGTGCATTCATGTAACAAAGGATTGAGTTGAAAGGTTAGCTGCACTGCGGACCTCGGCGTGCTTTGGCAGGAATTTGATGTCTGTCCTCCCCCTTGACAAAGATAAATGGAATATTCTATTGCACGCTAAAAATACAGTAGGATTTTATTACTTTTAGGGCGACAAAATAGGTTTTACTTGTGAGAATAACGAGGACCTGCGATTTTATCCGTGTATGAGAAGTAAAAGTAAAATAATGAAAAATGTAGGTTTTGTATTTGTGCCATTATTTCACGGCGTTTATCTAAAAAGTTTGCATGTGGAGTTTAGGCGGGAAAATGAAGTGCACATTGTCGATTTTATATTATTTTTCAAAACTTGAATTTCTCTGAAGTTTAATGTGTAATTATGGTGGATAATTAACCATTAAGTGTTCGTGAACGTGTGAGAGTGTAGGCAAATGATATGAAATTGAAAATCGTGACTTTTTGGGTTCACTCCTAAACTCCATCGAAGCCTCAATAAAGTTTCTACCGTTTTATTGGGGCAACTGAACATTATACTCGACACTGGCGAACACAAAAAGTGTGGTGCCATAATACAATCCCATGATGGGAAATATTAACTACTTGATTATTCTAATACTTGACACCAGGCCCGTATTTAGGGGGCCAGGGCCCCTAGGCACTTGGCATTTGGGGGCCCCCTCCCCATCTCGAAATCATTCCATTTTCATCCGGCTTCAAAAAAGAGGAGGTTCTCAATTCGTCGGTTTGAAATATCTTGGCAGTCGACGATATAAAGGAGGAACAAAGTAGGCAGTAGGCACACAGTCTTGAGGGACACCAGCATTTATAAGTGTGGAATCCGAGCATTCACCGTCGACTACGACCTTCATGCTTCTGTCTGCAAGAAAGCTGGTGACTTATTCGCATAGTTTCTCGGGAAGCCCATAGGAAGAAAGCTTCGAAAGAAGCGTTTTGTGCCATACCCGATCAAAGGCCTTCGCTATGTCCAAACTGAACGCCAAGGTTTCCCCCTTAGTTTCGATCGCCTATGACCAACGATGTGTCAGGTATACCATATAGAAGATCAACAGCCGATCGACCCTTACGAAAGTCGTACTGCTGGTCACGAAGCAGATCCTCTAAGAACCGAAGGAGCTGGCAGTTGACAATGGACTCCATTATCTTCGAGAAAAGGCCTCCCTTTTCTTCTCTCTTCTCATAAGTCTATCGGTCTATAGTTTGAGGGATTTGAGCGACGACCATTTCCCATGTGTAGAGCTGAAAAGGATGGCTTACAGAAATTTCCTTCGAAAAATTTGGCAAAAACCAGAACGCACGAGTTCCCGAAGGAAGGCGCGCAAGCCTCTCACCAATTCTACTGATGTGCTTCGACTACGACCATACAGGCAGAAATCGTGATAGGTCTTGGAGAAGTATCATGGTTTCTGCCTGTACGTATGCAGTTCTATTACATCTCCTGAAGCTCGATAACGTGATCACAACCTGGATATCATATTTTAATTTACACTCAGAGCCTCAGGAACTACGCGTTAAACCATGTTTAACCACATGCCTAAAGCTAGAACCATTTTTTTTTATTTATTTATTCATTAACCAACTTATACTTACAGACTATTCTACACGTACAAGTTATAGGTTAGAAGTAGATAATTATGTCATGCATGTACCTATCAAAAGAATGTCATAAACATAGTGCTTACATTATCTAGAAAGCTCGACGTCCACGAAGTTGATGGATGATAAAGATTCATAAAAATAGTACCAGATAATCTATTTAATTATTTTATAACCCCAAAGATAATTGGAAAATCGCTCATTTACGATCGTAATAAAACGAGTACGAAATAATCGATTCTGCTATGAAAAACAAAACTAATTTTAGTATCGGAGTTTGAGCTTCTGCCTGCGACTTCGTCCGCGTAGCGTGATGATATATACGCGGTATATACGGTATATACGCGGCGTATACGGTACGCCAGACGCTATGAACACTAAGCCACCGCGAGTCCCACCTGCCATGTCGATAGTTTTTACCCGACTGCCGAAGGAGGAGGGTTATTTACATTTTTTAATCCAAATTAACATAACTAAGCTCAACTATCAAACATTAAAAATCAATGTTTCGCATATAAAAGAAAGTCGTGTTAGTTACTTCATTTATAACTCAAGAACGGCTGAACCGATTTGGCTGAAAATTGGTGGAGAGGTAGCTTAGAACCAGGAGACGGACATAGGATACTTTTTATCCCGTTCCCGTGGGATGTGGTGACAGACCGGATTCCACGGGGGCGAAGCCGCGGGCAGAATATTTTGTATAAAAATTGAAAAAAGTGCTTCCGCTAGTCTATATATATAAAAGAAAGTCGTGTTAGTTACTTCATTTATAACTCAAGAACGGCTAAACCGATTTGGCTGAAAATTGGTGGAGAGGTAGCTTAGAACCAGGAAACGGACATAGGATACTTTTTATCCCGGTACCGATACTTTTTATTCCACGGGGGCGAAGCCGCGGGCAGAAGCTAGTCTATTATAAACTTTGAAAATAAAATTAAAATAATCAATACAACATAAAAATATTAACCTAAGACGGTTATTATGCGAACCGGTAAATTAAAAAGTTACTTTCAGTTTTAAGCTTCTAAGTTAGACAAAGGTTTTAAGAGACTCTTTCTGTAGCTGTGTATAGCCTAGTAAATGAGTACTTTCTGAATATGCACGCGCGTGCGAGTAAGATAAACGACCATAACTCAACTCTTTCTTAGGTGACGTCTGTTTATTTGATAATTTGGTAGACGAGTCCTGGCAAAAGTGTGTCTACAATAAGACCACTAACTTTTAAATAGCTCGAATGCGTAATATCCTTTCAAGACTAAAGAATATTTTCAATTAAGTTTCTTTATAGGGCAAGCCAGGCTTTTGAGCTTGTAGGTACTCAGGTTTCGCCACTGGAACTGGGGCCCCTAGGCTGGCTGGGCCCCTAGGCCTTTGAGCTTGTACGCAGGTTGCGCCACTTGAACTGGGGCCCCTAGGCTGGCTGGGCCCCTAGGCCAGGGCCTTGTGGGCCTAAGGGGAAATACGGGCCTGCTTGACACTGGCAAATACACATAAAGTGTGGCGCCATAATTTAAAAAAAAAAAAAAAGTTAATTACAGGCCGGTTTTACCAAAAATATTAATTACGCCATTTACATTAAAAAAAACATAAAGAAGAAAATTTAATGGCCTCCACATTATTTTTTAGAATTAAGGCTAGCTTTAAAAAGTTTTGTTGTTAAAAAAGTTCTAATTGAGATGATTTCCCTAATCTTGATCGAGACAAAATTATTAAAATATTAAAATAAAAAAGGTGATTGTACTTCAAACTTGGTTTATTTCAAATGTGTACATATTATAAATGAGAATTAGTCGACTATTGACCCTCTATGAAGCTTAAACATAGCACGAAAGCTTTTTTGAGTGACCGCGACACTACACCTACTCGACAATTCGACCAGATAACATCTAGACATCTAGCTAGCATAATAATATATTGTATGATTGTGTATCTGTCAGCTTCTTACACGTGTGTAATTTGCTATTGTCAGAAGATTGTTTCTTTACATATTATTAATATAAGCATGGAGTGGAGGTACATAGCTATATAATATCCAGCAAGGCTGAACTATTCTAAAGTTCGCATTAGAGTATTGCGAAGGATCCTGCTAAGGATCTAGGACCACGTGTAACATAATAAGTGCAAGACCTGAAAGTAGTTTGTATGATTATGATTAATGAAAAATATGTAGAATCCTCGAGTTCCGAGTGATACTTGTATGTCGGTGAGACGCGTCAAAAAGGTTTTGATGAAAAGGTCGTAATAAAATTTACGACCATCGATGGTTTTAAAAAAAATTCGCTACACCGAGAAGTACAGTTATACTGCTGGGCTAGTAAACACGAAATAACTCACCGAATAGGTCCGTTCCATAGACTGTAACTTATCAGTGATTACGATATAATAACGTAACAAATGGCTCGGGAAAAAGCCCGCCTTATTCCGCTAATTCACACTCTAAATGAGCTTTTTAAGGCGTAAAAACACTTACAACCTTAAGCACTTCGTTAATTTTACCAACGCTTATCAATTTAATAGCTACAATCGTATTGAAAGACATAATAATACTGATCAAATGGTGTTTTTAAAGGCTGGTAATGAGTATAATATTCATAATATACTTATATATTCAAATTCATCATCACGCATATATTCTCCGAAGGGTTAGGCATAGACTGCCTCATTAGCCAAGTGGTCCTGAGCGCGACTGCTACGCTAGAGGTCCTGGGTTCGATTCCCAGGTAGAGCAAAGTGTTATTGGGTTTTTCTATGAAATTCCCAGTAGCAGCTCGGAGTTAGGAATTTGTGCCCGGTTAATGGCAATAGGCTCGCCCCCTATTACATGGGACCTAAACATACCGGCGAACTGTGGGTGTACATTAGTACACCTCTGCCTAATCCTTCGGGGAATACAGGCGTGCTGGTATGTTATGTATGTTAGGCATAGACGTACTAATGTACACCCACAGTTCGCCGGTATGTTTAGGTCCCATGTAATAGGGGGCGAGCCTATTGCTATAAACCGGGCACAATTTCCAAACTCCGAGCTGCTACTGAGAATTTCATAGAAAAACCCAATAACACTATGCTCGACCTGGGAATCGAACCCAGGACCTCTAGCGTACCAGTCGCGCTCAGGACCAATATGCTAATGTGGCAGTTGCAATAATCTCATAACTACTTACTACATAAACTAAACAATAGTGCACACACAATAATACTCGGTATTAAATATTATTATATTAAAATAATTGTGTTCTTGACTTTATGATTGACAATCAGAAGTCTAAGCTAGCAATTAAAACCGGCAACTGCAAGACACGATTTCTAAGTCAGTATCTGGCACCAAAATTTATCGATACTCAAATGTACGGTGCAAATGCTATCTTACATCTAGCCACGATTAACTATTCATTCAGCTTGATGAATCATTGATCATTTTGTTTTTTTTTTTGTACTAGGTATCAAGATGCCAAACAAGTAAGACGCCAGCAACATCAGTGGATAGTAGTAAGAAGAGATAACACAGTCTATCTATGCTAGCGTCTCATTAGCTTACTGGTCCTGCGTGCGACTGCTACGCTAGAGGTTCTGGGTTCGATTCCCAGGTTGAGCAGTGTTATTGGGTTTTTCCATGAAATTCTTGGTAGCATCTCGGAGTTTGTGACCATTTTTTTATAAAACACGTAACATACCATCACGCCTGTATTCCCCGAAGGGTTAGGCAGAGGTGTACTAATGTACACCCACAGTTCGCTGGTATGTTTAGGTTAGGTCCCATGTAATAGGGGGCGAGCCTACTGCCATTAACCGGGCACAAATTCCTAAATCCGAGCTGCTACTGGGAATTTCATAGAAAAACTCAATAACACTTTGCTCGACCTGGGAATCGAACCCAGGACCTCTAGCGTAGCAGTCGTGCTCAGGATCACTTGGCTTATGAGGCCATTTTTTATATTACTATCTAATATTTTAATGATTTTATAATAAACATTATTGCAGGATTCCTGATAATAAAAAGTTTTTCATCTGTTTATAAAGCCAACTAGCAATGTGGGTTGCACATTACTAGTATTTTTGTTATCCCCTCGTGCTAAGTTAAATGCTTGTGTTACGAGTGGGGTTTTGCGTCGATAGTGCAATGGGTGGCACATGATGGCAAGTTCGATGCCCTAGCCATTAGGCTACCGCTGCTTCAATAGTTATAAATTAGGTATCTACTTATTTATCTTTCATAGTAAGAATTGCTCTATGAAAATGAACAAAGCCTAATAAAACGATACGTTTCGTTCCCGGATTCTTATGACGTCATTTAGTCTGAGTTCTTTTAAGTTCTGTTACATATTTCTTCAAGGTCTGCCGCCCACATCCGTATGAACGTGGGAATACAGCTGTTATTGTTGATACGTACTTACATACCTACGTATGTAGTGTTGTAAGGTGAGATGGTAAGACGGGTAGCGGTGATCGCTAGTAAGATTGCACAGTGTGACATGACATGTGTTTTTTTTTGCTTTATCCTGCAGTGATCTGGTTGTAAAAATGTTGCAAGGTATTTTATGTGCATCAAGTTCTAGTTTGTAAACCTACACAAATGTTTAAATAAGTAGGTATGAGTTATCATTTTGTTTCGCATACGAAGGCTTCCATACCAATTATTAAGTATTATGATACCTATTACTTTTGGATCTTCAACAGGATTCGAACCTTAGCCTGTGCGTTAGCTAAGCTTACATACCATCACGCCTGTATTCCCCGAAGGGTTTGGCAGAGGCGTACTTAATGTACACCCACAGTTCGCGGTATGTTTAGGTCCCATGTAATAGGAGGCGGGCCTATTGCCATTAACCGGGCACAACTTCGAAACTCCGAGCTGCTACTGGGAATTTCATAGAAAATCCCAATAACACTGCTCGACATGGGAATCGAACCCAAGACCTCTAGCGTAGCAGTCGCGCTCAGGACCACTAGGCTAATGAAACAGTTAGTAGCTTATACTCGGCTAAAACATCCATTGAAGAATTCAAATCCTACCCATACTATCACGCTGTATTCCCCGAAGGGTTAGGTGGAGGTGTACTAATATACACCGATCGCCGGTCTGTTTTAGGTCCTATGTAATAGAGGGCGATTAACCAGGCACAAATCCAAATTCCAAGCTGCTACTGAGAATTTTATAGAAAAACTCAATAACCCTGCTGGGATCTGGGAATCATGCCTCGAACAAGTATATAAAAAACAACCTCTTTGTCGTCATATCGAGAACAGAGTAAACAAGACAATTAAGTAATATATAATTACAATTATTTCACATTTCTGTTTTATGTTGAACGATCTGGTTCAGATGTAGGCGGTGTCCATTTAATTAATTTTAAGCGTGCAATCAAGGTCGTTACTCGATTTCGAATAATCGAGTCGAACTTTGCGAATCGATTACTTATATTTCATTAAATACGAAAGTGACTTTTGGTCTGTTTGTTATATTTTTATATTTACAGAATCGTATTTTTTCACTTTTAAATTATAACTGTACGGTTTGCGATGTTAACCTACTTTTAAATTGTATATCATCATCAATTTAAGCGGCGGTAGCCTAATGGCTAGGGCGCAGGACTTGCGATCATGTGGTTGCCGGTTCGAAACCCACCCATTGCACTACTTACGTGAACCCACTCGTAACACAAGCATTTAGCTTAGCACGAGGGGTTAACAAGAATACTAGTAATGTGCGACCCACATTGCTAGTAAGCTTTTTAATATATATATATACTTTATATATATATATATATAACTGCCTCATTAGCCAAGTGGTCCTGAGCGCGACTGCTACGCTAGAGGTCCTGGGTTCGATTCCCAGGTCGAGCAGTGTTATTGGGTTTTTCTATAAAATTCCCAGTAGCAGCTCGGAGTTAGGAATTTGTGCCCAGTTAATGGCAATAGGCTCGCCCCCTATTACTTGGGACATAAACATACCGGCGAAATGTGGGTGTACATTAGTAGGTACGCCTCTGCCTAACCCTTCAGGGAATACAGGCGTGATGGTATGTTATGTTATATACTTTTGTAACGTTAGTGCATAATCGATCGCCACGTCGTGTACTCGTAACAATCACAGTATATTTTCTATCATCCTTATCAAATAAGCTGTACAAACCGTACAATAACACTGTTGCCAGAGAGAAAACCTGAACTTTGTTACAAGATGGAGTGAACTAGCCTTAACTTTCTCCTGCTAACTGCCTCATTAGTCTAGCCTAGTATTCTATAATCAGCTGTTATGTTAAGTAGAAGTTGTCTGCCGTTTTACTCGAACCCCGAAGATCTTTGAGACGAAAGGTAGCCTATATCCTTCTCCAAGGTCCAATCTAGCTTTATACCAAAATTCATCAAAATTTATTCAGCGATTTAGTATGGATTGTTTTTATCTATAATAACTAACACTGGCTATCATTTTAGCAGGTATTTTATTAGGTAGGTAATATATCTTCATACATCGCAGGCATCGTCGCGGTCAAAAGCTTGTTCTCATTCATATATTAATTGCAAGGTTGTTTGGTCTATTCGTTGCTAAATGGATCTAATATGTAAAGTTTATGTAACAACAGTAATAAGTTTGTGGCATACATGGAGAGGTATGATTTTATGCGGTCTCTTTGAAGGATTTACTCAAAGCTAAATTACCTACCCGGAATAAAAAGTGGCCGTGGCCATATTCGGCGAAGGTCTATTTTTTATTTTTTTATTTATATTCTGCGACATTTTTACACAGCATCTAGTCCCAAACTAAAAACAGCTTGTACTATGGGTACTAGACAATGGATATAATACTTATATATATTTTTTGTAAATATACTACGTTTTTTTTAAAGTTTACTAGTAATGTGGGTCGCACATTACTAGTATTCTTGTTAACCCCTCGTGCTAAGCTAAAAGCTTGTGTTACGAGTGGGTTCACGTCGGTAGTGCAATGGGTGGGTTCAAACCGGCAACCAAGTCCTGCGCCCTAGCTATTAGGCTACCGCCGCTTTTTAAATAATACACATAAGATAATATAAATAAGAAACACCCAGACGAACACAAACACTTATATTCATCACATAAATATTTGTGTCCTGTGGGAATCGAACGAACGACCTCATGGTCAGCAGTCCGGTACTCAAACCACTAAAGACAGAGAGTCCTTGAGTAGACATGAGACTGTTATATTGTTGATGTTGAATGTATGTAAACTTGTTGGCAGCTTTGAGATTTAAACGTTCTTACTTCACAAGATTTTGAGAGGACCTGGATTATATCCACAGAATGAATGGTGTAATGTTTTAGTGATTTGATGACAAGTTTGGCGTAGTGGTTGAGCGATCGGCTTTTGCGACACGTGTTGTGGGTTCGATCCATACACGGAGCATCATTTTTCGGATTGTTGTGTATGTGAGAATTTGTGTCTGCGAGACAGGAGAAAATCCTAATGTGAGGCAACGTTTTTATAAAAAAAAAATCTCCTCACACTTCGATACCTGTGAGCTGTTCTTAGCTGGATGGCTGCGCTAACAAAGTGTTTCCTTAACCTTTCAGGATGAAGATAGGTAGCTCTATGTACTGATACAGTACTTAGAGCTCGCCTATTGTCACTGAGGTCTATGAAATAGGAATGACATTAATTTCTCGGATGATTACCTAAATACCAACACATTGCGATTAACGCCCAAGTTACCTGTAAACATTTACGTAACTTTTAAAGATTTATGAACTCATTTCAATACAATTTTAAACTGTGTTCAATACTGTGGCAGTTTGTCGAAAAGGTTGAAAACATTCCTGTTTAAATGTATCATTACATCAGTATCTACCTTTTATACGGATTTACATGTCAATTTTCGAGCTGCTAATGAGAGTTTCATAGGTAACCTCAGTAACACTGCTCAACCTGGGAATTGAATCCAGGACCTCTAACGCAGTAGTGCTGAAAACAACTAGACTCACGAGACATTGCACAAATTAATTTAAATATCAATCAGTTCTACCCTGGATGTGTAACGTAACACGCCGTCAAAACAAAAGGTGTCTTATTAACCTTGGCGAATTATGTACCTACACTCTATTGCACTTTTAAACTTGGATTAACTAAATCTTAGCGCTTGGTACACGTTGGGAGCGTTAAGCGTAATTGCCATCCTCTGGGCAATCAGCCTCAGACCGACTAAGCGTACCTTTTTTATCACGGCATGAAATCTTAGACGGTTACTCAGTTACTCGGCAAACGTAGCTTAGGACGCCCTCTGCCAAGATGGAGTAATGATTTTTGGAAGGTTGGTGGTAGAAGCTGCAATGGATGTGATAAGCCGAGAAAGGAGTGAAATGGTGCACATTGGTGGTGGTCTACGTCCAGCGGTGGACTGTTATAGGCTGATGATGATGATGATGAGTTCTTAACTCTTAATACATCATATCCCCTCTGTGCCTCAGAGGAATCGAGTACATAAGATAGGTCTATCATTCCCAAAGAGTCTATAAGTACTTTCATTCAAGTGTTTAGTTTCTTTTGTATACGCCAGACTACCTATTTTTCGCCTTTACTTTCTCTTGATTCCATCCAAAGGTTGTATGTAAGAGATCGCTTTTAGCGATAAGTCTACCCATTGTACCATATTCTATGATTGATAACTTATACTTGACATTAGTTTTTGGTGTACAATAAAGGATATTCTATTCTATTCTACTTAGGTATTCGTTACAGTCCTCCAGTTTAATTTCCAAAATTGCTTTTGAAATACCTGTTCAGAAGGCCCAAGTGACGTGGTATTGCCATTTTAGGAACTGATTTTGGATTTGCAAAAGACTCTTAGCGCATGATCTGAAGCCAGTCTTGCTGTCCATCAAGTCCGCGATCACCCCAGCCTTGCACCACACGTACCAAACCGGCTGAGCCAGCACACCTGCGATTTTGCACAACACCACGTTCCACTTTAAGTGACAAGATCGCTCATAGAAACACTATCTATTCGAGAAATTCGTAACATGTGCGCTTGCGACACCAGTAATGCCGTACGTGTAGCAAAGTGCTGCTTATCTGGTCCAAAATTTATTCCGAGATTATTAATAGCCTAGATACAATGCGCAAAAATCTAAATAACACATACTATCACGACTGTATTCCCCGAATAGATAGGCAGAGGTGTAGGTTCCAACTAATGTACTCCCACAATTCACCTTTATGATTAGGTCCCATGTACTAGGGAGCTAGCCCATTACCTACAATTTACCGGACATAAATCTCAAACTCCGAGCTGTTTGCTACTGAGAATTTCATATAAAAACCCAATAACAATTTTCTCGAATCGAACCGGGGAACTCTAGCTAGTGTAGCAGTCGCGTAGACCACCTATATTACATAATTTAACTTGCGAGTATACAAACTATTTCTACTTAGTTATTATCATTTGAAAAATAAAGCTTATTGAAGTCACTATTTAAACTCTCACAATAGCTTTATAATCCTTCCAGTGCAGGGTCTAGATTATTTCATCCCTTCAAAAACTTCCACTATCTAATTTTTCTTTTATTTAATAAAAATTTCAAGCAGTTTGCTATTTCCAATGAATACCGTTGAAACATGAGGTGAAAGGCAACAAAATATCAGGCAGCTGACAGTCAGGAAGGGAAGGACAGGCTGAGGAAGTCTTCAGGATGCCAAATGCGAGCAACACAACACAGACAAGTTTGTATAATTAGGCATGCTTTATTTGTATGTAAACATATTTATATTGTGTCCTTACAATCTCCCTTCACATTTTTGAACATCCTGCTTAATAAAAAGTGATTCAGTATATATTTTAACGTCACGATACGCTGATCAAACTGTCCAATATGATCGGGAAATGATGAAATAAAAAACTTACAATAGCATGAAGGTAAACTTTATGCAACTAAAGATCAAGGAAAAACCATGAGGACACTGACATCTACCGGTAATCGCACTGAGATTGTAATTTCTATTTTATATTTCTTTTGAACTCATCAGAAAAATCATAGCGCGCTAATCTCTTTGTGCATGACCATATTGGCTATTTTAAAACTCTGATTTTCGGGTCTCTTTATTCAGTTGCTGTCAGCAACCTTCCACCAGTGGTCACTCTACATAAGACGGGTCCCAATAATAAGTCAGTGAGTAGATATGCTTACTATGAATATAATTTTGACATAAGGTCCGTAAAAGTTTTTTAACGACTTTGACTGTATCATAAAGATGAATTACGATTATAAGTTCCTGGTGAGTGTTCACACGGAACTTATAATCCTGGTTTTTTAATGCAACAATTTCCTTTCCCGCGGGGTCAGTATTCCAGTAACCTCGATAGGGATAAGCCCAATTATTGCAACTATGGACTCAAAATACTATAACTACTTCGGTAGCGTGCTCTGAATCATTTCCGAGGCTTTCTGGGAACTGAAATGAGAGCAGTTCTACGAAGTTCGACGTAACTAGTGACTCCTCGTGATAATTAGCATATTTCTACTTATGACGAAACAAAGGTACGGTCGCATTTCGAACAATGCACGTTATTCCAATACGCTTTCGTAATGAGGATCGCACCGAATAGTTGAGGATGTCATGCCAAAATTTGTTTAGCGTATTGTTGGGATAGTTTCAGCAAATTGAGCAGTTTCTTTGTTAGATAATATTGTATGGCGTTCGTTTGTATTTGGAGCGTAGCAATTGTTTGACGGAAGCTTTTGTGACTACTGCCTAGGGTGCAAAAACGACAGTATTTTTCGACAGTGTTTTGCTTGCATAACTCCTACTGATAATCGTTGTACAGTAAACCTTAAACACTTGTAATACGTAACTTAATAACCTAATGGAAACCCACAAAGTCAGCTTTGGTTAATTATGTTAAGTAATAGATTTGTATTGATAATCTGATAGTGTATTCACGTATGTCTAATTGATATTTTATAGATATCTACTGTAGAGACCGGTACAAAGAGAGACAGAATGGGTATTATAATAGCCACTTTTCTTCTGTAAAACATCAAACATTTGTAATCTTGAAATATTAGACATACCTACTTATAAGTAAGTATAAGTTGGATTGTGTTCGAGACTCAGTTCAAGAGAGAGGCAGTCTTGACAAAAATTGAAATAAAATATATTTGAGTTTAAATATAAAAAGATCTATTGTTAGGTTTCATTATGTTCAATCAACAATAACTGATACATTCATAATGATTCTTTAATAAATAATGAATAACTGTTATTTTAAGAATAATTTCCTACAGTTTACCACTTCAATAATTTTAGAGGACTGGTAATATCAATCATTGAAAAATGTCAACACCTCATAAAACATTGTTGCGATAGCGAGATGGGTTCTGGCCAGTAGTGGGTGCCTTGTCGGGCATTCGCTCCGTGACCGTCCTTTGGGACACTTGTTTTAGAGTTAACTCACTAGTCCATGAACACTAAAAGTGTATTAAAATATTGTAAAGCTTAATGAGTTTAACTTAACAAGTAATTCGCGTACGTTTAAAACCCTTGGCCCACGTGCACGTGCACCATCTTCTTAAATGTGTTTAAATTGTATTTAAACACGAAATATCTATGAAAAATTGTGTTTAAATGCAATTTAAACATATCTAGGAAGTTGGTGCAAGTGACCCTAAGTATTTCACAATATTCTATTTAAAATTTTCACAATACCTTATGTCTTAGGAATTCAATGATAACGTGTACCTAATGGAACTCGGCAAGAGTCAGCTTTGAGACATGATTCATTATGGCGTAATCATGGATACTTATAAGTATTACAAATTTCACACTACGCTTACAAAATTGTTACACATTACAGAATCGTACAGAAAAGTTAATTTAAACAAGATTATGTCAACACTTACTCTGTAATCATAGGTATTTTATTTTAGTCTCTAGTATAATAAGTAGATGAACTGTACCAAAACGAAATTGCAATGAAACAATGTTTTCTTTATACCTACATTTATTTTGTTTACTAGTTTACGTAAAAATGCAGTCACTCCCGAAGACAGGATTTGTGCCTTTCCCAGGCAGTGTTTTCGCTCCCAATCTATTACCTACATACATGGGACCTAAGACATAAATGCACCTACCTTCTCTAAACCTATATTTTGTTAATGTTTGTTTGCCTTTCTGTCTGTATGTTTGTAAGCGCATCACGCAAATACAGATGGGGTTTTCGCAGTAGTATTGCTAAAGATCTAACTGCAAATTTCAGTTTTTTACACCGCATAGAAGCCGAGTTGTACCTACCTAGTGAGTAAATTGTCTTGGAACGCGAGTGAATCCATAGGCAACAGTTAGTGTATATTAAATATATTTCACAGGCTTCATGATTCATACCGATGACAAAAGGGTATAATTATGAAACCTTAACGGATATAAACCATTATTCATGGTTCAGACCAACTCCAGTTGTTTATAATGCCAAAGATATTGCCAGCATCGCCTCAGGGTGCCGTAATTAAAACAAATTATTCAATAACAATTAAACACGCCTCATAAGGTTTTGTAAGACATATTTTAAACACGTAAACTTGTTTTTTTTAATTGATTTTGTTCAACGTTGTGTTTATATCTCGATTATTTGACTACTATGTTTATGAGTGTAGGTTGAATTCATTAATATACATATTATAATTATTATATTATATTATGTCGGAGGGAGACATGATTACGGATGGTCTGTTGACTATCGAGACAACGGCGCCACCTGGTGGTACTAAATGGTATTAGTTACGACACGGCTGCAAGGAGCAATCAATCAATCGTACATAATATGTAGGACATAATTACGTATTTTACCGTTTTATTGCTAAGGAAAATTTTCACAATATGGACCATAAATAAAATTTTATATTAAATTTATGAACAATACTATTTGTATTACTCAATGACATTAAACGTCCGATAAAACGGTAATCAGGCTTAAGCATTAGGCATTTTTGTAAACTTACTTTTTTACAAAACGAAAAACGGAAGTGGAGTTATTTCATTTTCAATTTCAAATTTCAGTTATGTTCGGTACACAAAGTTGGCGGCTTCTGCGCACTCTCGTTAGGTCTCATACTGAAACACATATCCATCTCCATGCCGGCCCTTCTTCCTCATCTTCTTCAATTCCTCTTTTAATCTAATATGTCCTAAAAACGGTCTAAAGAATAATTGCACTTGTCGAGATTATGACAAGCATTTTTTAGACCTACTAAGTGTTAAATAAATTACATAATTTCAAAAAATTAAAGGAGACAGTATAACTAAAATGATAAAAGCAGTCCTTTATTCAGGAAAATTAATTTTTGTAGCATTCAACTGTATATTATTGATGACAAAAAAAGCGAAATTGATAAACTCTAAAATAGAAATCATGTTTTAATTTATTATCACATCAATTAACAAATGAGATAGGTACTTCATTGCTTTATCGAGCAGGTGTTGAATTGTAATGAAAGGATTTAAATGCTAACACCTACGGTATTGCGAGCATAATAGACACATATTAATAGTGACATTTGACCAATTTCATTACTTATCGAAATATAAAAATATTATCAAAGTCGAAGTTACACGCGAGTATTGATTTACATTGTGCGTCAGGTACAAAAATTTGGGTCACCACGTTTTCGAAAGTAGTCCATCCAGATTCCGAGACAAAAAAGACGTTAAAGGCCACTATCTGGCCCGCGCCTGCCTGCTGGCGTAACCTTCCACGCGAGGGTGCTCACGTAACCGAGGGCACGGAATTACCCCAGAGCGTAGTAGTCCAAAGTTACACATTGTAATGTCAGTGTCAGTAGGACAATTAATAATTACTGTTAAATTCATGACGAGCTGTTGCACGCAGTTTCGCTCGCGTTCCAAAAGGATTTAAATCTTATCAAAATGGATAATACACCAGATTTTATTTAACTGCCTCAATAGCCAAGTGGTCCTGATCGCGACTGCTACGCTATAGGTTCTGGGTTCGATTCCCAGGTCGAGCAAAGTATTATTGGGTTTTTCTATGAAATTCCCAGTAGCAGCTCGGAGTTAGGAATTTGTGCCCGGTAAATGGCAATAGGCTCGCCCCCTATTACATGGGACCTAAACATACCGGCGAACTGTGGGTGTACATTAGTACGTCTCTGCCTAACCCTTCGGGGACTACAGGCGTGATGGTATGTTGTGTTTTATTTAAGTTAAACTCTAGCATACATATACACACAATAAATCCGTTAAAACTGCATTCAATTCCATGCAGTAGTTTTTGCGTGATACGCGTACAAATATACAGACAGAGAAAAAATCAAAAAGATGTTGTTTTGGCTTTTGTTGCTGTAATAAAGAGCCATATTAGTTTTTCTTCGATTTCTTCTTTTTCTATTGATATCTTTCTGTTACGATTTTATTATAATGTAAGTATAGATAATTTTTGAGTATAGATTTATAGGGAAATTACACTCAATACCTCATTATTTTGGAGGTTGTCGATGTACCTGCAAGGGTAGTAGCATTCTAAAGGGCTTTTCGCGAGTGAAACCAAAAATAGAGTAAAAATGATCAAATGTTAAGGGATTTAGACGTGAAAAGATAACAGACAGACAGACAGACAGAGTTTCGCATCTGTAATATTAAGTATGGATTGCTTGAATATGACGAATGTAGCTAAAAATGGAATAGAATTAGTTTATGAATTGACATCTTATTAAAATTAATCTTTATTTATGTGAAACAAATAGATGTCAAACTGACTACCTGATTAGTCTCAAGCGAGACTATGCTGGAGCTCTTGGGTTTGACTCCTCGGTCGAGCAAAGTTATTATATATTATAGTTCGTTATTGAGATTTTTATGGAATTCTTAGTAACTTCTAGTTTAGACTCAAAAGACAGACCTAAACATACCGGCAAACTGTGTACACCTCTGCCTAACCCTTCTATCCACACAGGCGTGATGGTAAGTTATATTAAAGTTTCTTTTCGTTTTGTGAACGTACTTCATTTTCCCTTTCCTTTTAAAAACAATTAAATATGCCTGATAGGCTAATTTTTTTAATATATTTATTATACTTTATGCACAGTTAGTACAAAGGCCAAAGGCTCATCTTCTTGGTATAATATTTATTTGGTCAAGGGCTGTCCTCGCCGTGGGCTGTGTGAACCGCCGCCAATTATGTCTGAATCAGCAATCATGGTCAATGCCACTTCAGCTTTCTGAATAATGCGACCTCTGATCAATTTCCTTACATCCGGATGTCTAGACTTTGACCTAATTAAAATATTAACTTAAAATATAAAACTTAAAATATTAAAATATTACCTACTTTAAATTGGTAACTAGCTGCTGTGGAGGATCCTAAACGGGAATTAAATAATATCAATATACCGGGATAAAATCCGTAAAAAGTAGTTTAATTTCCATTTCATTTCTATTGCCAAGTCAAAGATCTTGAGATCTGGAATCGAAGGCACGCTCTGCCTTTTCGAAGTCATGAGCGTACTAATAGTTAAAACTGAAACGCTGAAACGGTGAAGGAAAACATCGTGAGGAAACCTGCATGTCTGAGAGATTTTCTCGATGGCGTGTGAAGTCTGCCAACCAGCATAAGGCTACCGTAATGGACTATAGTGTAATCCCTGTCATTCTGAGAAGACACCTGCAGCAGGACAATAGAATGGGTGTATTATGTTATGTGGAGATCGAACCCACAACACGTGACTAGAACCCACTGTATCAAATCGCAGAACTCAAATATCTGAGAACAACAGCGAATCAACTCAGTATTTAATAACAAATTAAATTAAAAATTTAAAAAAACCCCCGACACAAAAATAAACCTGAATCCCTATAAAAAGAAAAAAATAAACTTGAAATTATAACCCTTCGTAAGTACGTATGAAGTTTTTTGATTAAATTTTGTCGCGTCGGGGGACCGCTCTCTAATTATGTGAATCCTTTCCTTTCCTTTTGCTTCCCGAACGTGAATCGCGCGAAATCAGAATTGATGTGGATGGCGCGTACATCGCCGCGACGCGCGGGAGGGCGTAAAGTGGGCGGAGCGTAACATATTCAAGTTTGGCGACCCGAGCGGGCAGACACGCGAGAGCTAGAGAGCGGTCCCCCGACGCGACAAAATTTAATCAAAAAACTTCATACGTACTTACGAAGGGTTATAATTTCAAGTTTATTTTTTTCTTTTTATAGGGATTCAGGTTTATTTTTGTGTCGGGGGTTTTTTTAAATTTTTAATTTAATTTGTTATTTCACACTTTTTGTAGGGACTCCTTAGTTATTTTGTTTAATTTCTTTTATTTTCTTGCGTTTTAAGATCCAGGTAATTTAGTGTTTAATTAGGTATTTTCTTCGTTTAGTTATTCAACTTTTGTACAATTATTTCATAGCTATTAGATATCTTATATCATAGTGTATAGTATTCTACTTATCAAGCCCTTTCATTTGATACCTTTATTGAGGGAGTAGTGAAAAAACATAATAAATTCACCATTTCGTGGAGGCGGCCATCTTGGATTTGAAATTTTTCATAGTGTATAGTATTCTACTAGTCAGGGCCTTTCATTTGATACCAATATTGTGGAGGTTGTGAAAAAATATGTAAACCGCCATCTTGTGGCGGCGGCCATCTTGGACCGATTTTCATCAAACATAGCTAAGAACACTCCCCACTTATTCACCTTTCAAACAAAAAAAACAAAATCAAAATCGGTTCATCCATTCGGGAGCTACGATGCCACAGACAGACACACACACACACACACAGACAGACACGTCAAACTTATAACACCCCGTCGTTTTTGCGTCGGGGGTTAATAAAAACAAACAAAAGAAAAAAAACACGTGACGCGAAGCCGAAGTCTGCCGCGACGCCAAATGTGTCGCCTGATCTCTCTGTCTCTATGGACGGGTTCCTCACTGCCTTTCAGATAGGCATTTGGTAAGAAGCGAGAAAATATCTGACTTTCTCGGTAAGGCTCTCGAAGTCTGACTGGCTGGTGACCACCCTCAAGTCGGAGTCTGTCATAAAGCACCTTAGTGTGTATTTTGACTTTTGCGCGTAAGAGCCAGTTCCCCCTCAGTTGCTGCGGCTCTGGTATTCTGCAGTCCATAGGGGCTCTTAAGGGTCAGCAACGCATCAGCAACTGCTCTTGGGTTGCAGATGTCAATGGACAAACGAGGAATATTAACCACCAGGTGTTGTCGACATCGTCGTCGTGTTTGCTGACTTAGACCATAAAAAATAGCACTGCTTGAACCTGTTAATCAGACCCAGGATTAGGTACTAGCGTAGCAGATGCGATAATAACCACTAGACTAATTAGGCAGAACCTTACACAGACAATTCTTTCTTAGGCCTAACGTAGTTGTTCTCAATTCATCCGACAAGTGTTCTTGACGTAACAGTTGACGCAAGCCGCCATAGACGCAGTAATCCGGATTACTGTGAGCGACATTGATGCGATTGTGTTAATTTGGTTCAGTATGTTTAAGGGCTAATGCGCTTTCTACGCATTATGTGATTGGAGAAAACTGGACCGAAAGGAAATAGGTACTTTTCTAGTAGATATAATAATAATGCTAAGATAAATATAGCATTTTGATTTCTTCTACGTGTTTTTTCTTTTGATTATTGCAAGAGATTTTTTTCTCTAATAGTCCGTAATTATTCTTCAGCATTAGTCAGCGATTTCAATGGTGGGAGTAAACTTCGAGCTGCTACTGAGAATTTCATCTAAAACCTAATAACACTGCTCAACCTGGAAATCGAAACCGGGAACCTCTAGCGTAGTCATGCTTGGCACTATAAGACTAATCAGAAAGTCAGTTTGTTTCAATAAAATATCAATTCAAAAATATTATAGCTGCAATATTCAAGTAAACTATGAGTATATATATAATTATTTAGTTAGCTCTTCACGCCTAAACCGCTGAATCGATTTTGATGAATTTTGGTATGAAGATAGTTTGAAACCTTGGAAAGGAGATAGGATAGTTTTTGTCCCGAATATTCCTTTGGGATGCCAGGAAAACCGCAGAAAATAAGCTAGTAATTACCATTTATAAGGTCTCAAGTTGTATTTCGCCACAATATATTTGTCCGAAGGCGACAGGCTATCATGCATTACGTTAAAGTCTTACCTGCATATCGTTATATGCAAAATGTATTGCGTAAGTTGAAAATATCGAGTGCATATGTTCGTTGTTTATGTTGCCACACCTCAGCAACTTCATTAGTAGGTACTAACATGTAGGATATCTGAGAGTTGATTAGACTAGTTTTGGTTTAGATATGGCACTATAAGTGATTGTTCTGTGTATAGATTGTAAGGTGCTTTTAAACCTGCCTATATGAGTTGCACAACATGATATTAGCGAAACGAGTGATATATATTAAGTAACTGGTACCGAAATCTCAGTCAATCAATCAGTTTTTCATCGTGGGAAAGCCATGCTTCGGCACGAATGGGCCGGCACGGATTGATACCACGGCCTCACAGAAAATGTGGATATGGACATGGTGACATTATTAAAGTCCTTTTTTGAATTAGGAAAAACTGAATTCAATAGAGACAAAGTGCAACATGTTAGTGATGATGAATGATAAATGATGATAATGAAAGTGCCTCATTAGCCAAGTGGTCCTGAGCGCGACTGCTACGCTAGAGGTCCTGGGTTCGATTCCCAGGTCGAGCAAAGTGTTATTGGGTTTTTCTATGAAATTCCCAGTAGCAGCTCGGAGTTAGGAATTTGTGCCCGGTTAATGGCAATAAGCTTCGCCCCCTATTACATGGGACCTAAACATACCGGCGAACTGTGTGTGTACATTAGTACGCCTCTGCCTAACCCTTCAGGGAATACAGGCGTGATGGTATGTTATGACCGACAAAAATGTCTTTGAGCTCCAGAAACTTAAACATAGCTACTGGAGCTACACGATGACTGATGCATGCTTGCCGTCAGTTGGGACTGATCTACTCAAAGCTGTTATGGTTCTTTTCTTAAAAGGCCATTTCAGACGTTTGACATTGCCTTGCATTGTCTCACTCACATATAAGCGTTATTCTATGTCTGGAGTTTAAAAGAGACCATGATGAGTTTGTTTCGGTGTTTCTTCTCAGAGGTCGTCTGTTAGGAAATGCTGAAGCCACCTAGCTATACCATAAAAAAACCAAACCATAGACTTGTAAAAGTGTCTCTAAAGATCTATTTACATAAATATTTATTTCAGTATTTCATTTCATTTCAAATCCCACAACCTAATAGGGCTCTTTTTAATAACTGGTGCAAATGTAAATACAAGTAAACATCGTTTTAAAGTTCTCTTCGCGCTGCATTTGGTGTGCCCGAACTTTATAAGAGCTTTCAGATCAGTAAATAGTAATAAATAAGGTATTTTATGTTATTAGGTTAACTTTTATTAACTGTAGTAATCTATTGGACTGGTTATCTAACAGTTACTGCGGTTACGTTTAGTAAGTCGTGTACTTAGCCGTAGAGTTAGTCATTGTCCGATAAGGTTAATGCCATGATTATGAGTACGCGTTATACGCATTACTAATGTAGGGTTGGCACCAGCTCAAATACGCAGTTAAATTTTTCCTGCAGGTTGCGCAGGAAAAAGACAAAATGTTACACACCTTGACATTCAAAGAACCGCATGTGGCTCGCGAGAAAACCCTTGACTTGAAATTAATTTACAAATCATGGCGTTAATAGTAGACTATAATTACACTCAGTACTTCATAGCCAATGTAGACATTGGCTATAAAGTACTGAGCTACACGTTGACAGCCCTATGTGGTGTGTGTCGGTAGCCCAGGGCGCGGCATGCGTTCATTAAGGCTTACATCGCACTGGCCGCAAAAGGCAACGCTACTGACCTACATCGATCAATTCGTACTAAGGTGCGTGTGATTGTGCTGACGATTGTCTCATGCATGAGCTAAGAATTCCAAACGCACCTGATTGTATATAGCCCAATGCGTTGGTCCGACCAGATTCGCTCGACATCCGACTCTAGTGTGAGCGACGCCATCCATGCCGCAGAGTTTAGAGCGAAATGGTGTAACATTGTCTATACAAATCTGGTACATAGAGTAAGAGTAGTGAGCAGAACGACTCAAGGAGGAGGTATCTGATTAGAAATATGTTAGACTAGTAAATGACCCTATCATAGCTGAGGTAGAGAGCTGATTGATTTTGAAAAA
Source organism: Acronicta leporina (assembly GCA_947256265.1). NCBI lineage: Eukaryota > Metazoa > Arthropoda > Insecta > Lepidoptera > Noctuidae > Acronicta > Acronicta leporina. The sequence continues at coordinate 3,504,969 of OX366521.1, forward strand.
GATAATATAGCTAACTGCCTCATTAGTCCAGTGGTCCTGAGCGAACTGCTACGCTAGAGGTCCTGGGTTCTATTCCCAGCGGCAAGAAGAGTTGTTGGTTTTTGTAATAAATTCTCGGAAGTTTGGGAAGAAGTTTGGGAGTTGTTAATGGCAATAATTTCATGGGTGATATAGCCAGTGAAATATACTAGGCAAATGAGACATTGGAGTGGTTAATGGCAATAATTTCATGGGTGATATAGCCAGTGAAATATACTAGGCAAATGAGACATTGAGTTGTTAATGGCAATAATTTCACGGGTGATATAGCCAGTGAAATATACTAGGCAAATGAGACATTAACTGACATATCAAGATAAGAATACAACGTTTGGGTTGCTAGACTGCGATTGCTTCTAATCACCATAGTGTTATTGGTCATATTAGTAGAATAAAAAAAAAGGATTTACATACATATTTCAATTAAAATAGAGTTCTAATTAAGAAATCCTTTGTTTTTGTATTTTCTATGTTAAGATTATCAATTTAGTTTAGTGAAGAATTGGAAGACAGTTTTCGACCTAGCGGGTGGGACTCGCGGTGGCATAGCATCTGGCGTATCTAACCAGAAGACACAGGTTCGAATCCTGCCCGATGTCGAATTTTTCCTTCGCTAAAATAACTTCATAATGCAATATCCTTTACTAACGAATGCATAGATAATTTGAATGCAAAGACACACATATTTCACTTCGTTACAATTTTAGATAGACTAGATTTGGATCATAGACAATGGATGGGGGCGTGGCTTATGAGCTCAGGTGTGACGGAATTATGGTAATATGGCGGCCGTTTCGTTGAGATAATCGACACGGTGAGTTATGGGACGATGGTGTAAGTAAATGTCAACGAGATTGCCTTATTGGTCTGATCTAAAGCACGCTAATAGGTCCTGGATTCAATTCCCAGGTCGAGCAAAGTGTTCGGGTTTGAAATTCGCGTAGTAGCAGCTCGGAGTTTAGATTTGAGGCCGGTTTATGGTAATAGGCTTGCCTTCCTAATACATGGGACCTTAAGATACCGGTGAACCGTGGGTATTTAGTATCTCGGTCTCGTCTGCCTCTGTGTGAATTCCTAGGTTCGATTCAACAAACTTTTTGTATTGATCATTTTCAAGTTGCAGCTCTGAGTTTAAATTATATATATCAAACCTCCAATAGTTTTGTGACTGTAAGAACGACTGCGACGCTCGAGGTTAAAGCAAAGTGTTATTATATTGAAATAACAGCGTCCAATGGTCACGGGCAGACTGTAAAGGGTCCGAAATGTCGGGATTTGTATTGTATTGTATTGAATACTAATATAACGCGATATAATCCGTAAGGTTGTTTTATTTCAATATGTCTGATATTCGCGTAAGCTTCAGAAATCATAGTGTTATTATGTTTTTCTATGCAATTTTCATTTCTGTGTTTGGAATTATGCCTTCTGTTTTTCTTTACTTTGGGGATTAGACCCGGTAGCGTGGTATTTTTACCCACTAAAATCACCACGGTGGCCGCTACCGTCTTCTCTGAAGTCACGCCATGGGCGAACAGAGTCCCCTCTACAGGACCGCGACTCCAAATTCCCGCCTGCCTTAGGTGATGCAGGTGGAGTTTCGGCGTGTTAGACGTTGAGGCCGTTGCCTCCCTGGCGCCTTCTTCTCCGAGCAGGATCAGCTCTCTCACGGTTTGTCTCGGCAGTCTCCTTCTGGACCATTATATTCTCACAAAAGGAGGCCATTTTGCCCAGTTTGGAATTGTGCCTAGTCAATGACACAGGCTCGCCCAGTAGATAATACATACTGGCAAACACTTTCGGTGCCGATATTCAGAACAAATAAATAACATTAAAAATATTTATTACAACAGCTATCTTATCTTAAAAAGAAACAATTAAACACTTAACAAAAAATGTAAAGGGTCGTCAATAAATAATATTTATTCGGTTACTACTTAACCACAAGTAAGGGTCAATTTATACCTAGTAGCGCAGAGTTGAAGCGAAATTGTAAAAGTTATGCACCCTTATCTCAACAACATAATGATCATCAAGAGATAAAAAAATAGGAATTTGCAAGTAGTTTAGAATTTTGAATTTGGAAGGAATTAAAAATATTAATAAAATCGTTTGCGAGCGACCTACGTCGCAAATTATCTCAGCAGAAATATGAGCATTATACTGTTGAGATAAGGGTGAATTTGCTATATTGACTTTTGAAATTTCGCTTCGACTCTGTGCTAGTATGAATTGACCCACTACCCGAATCAAATTCAGTCCTCATTCAACCTGCTCGTAATATACTGTTGCTTCTACGTCGGCACCTTCCATTCTGATTGTCTGTGAACAAAAAGAGACATTAAGAACTTGTTTTTTACTCGCGACGTCATGCTTAACTAGACTAACAATATAGCCTATGTTACTCAGTGATATTGTAGCATTCTATTAGTGAAAGAATATTTAAAGTCGGTCCAGTAGATTTTGGTTTATTTATTACAAACAAAAATGCAAATCTTCTTTCTTTATAATATTAATCAAAATCCTACTTCCTACTATAACCTACTAATATTATAAATGCGAAAGTTTGTGAGGATGGATGGATGGATGTATGTTTGTTACTCTTTCACACCAGAACGGCAGAACGGATCTGGATAAAATTGGGCACAGAGATAGATAATAGTCTGGAATAACACATAATAACGCTTTTTACCTGAACTCCACGCAGACGAAGTCGCGGGCAGAAGCTAGTACTTATATAAAATCAAACCACCGAAAGACTGCTGGAACGGTTGACTTGTTCCCGTGTTTCTATACTTTTTAGAAAAAGCTTTAATGCTCATCGCTCTCCTAAATTTTTGACATGTTTGCTACTTGTTTGTCGAAATTTGATATGGAGCATAATTACATTGGTTATTTATTTACTAGTGACCCGCCCGTGGTTTCACCCGTGTCGCCCTGTTCCTAAGGTCGTAGCGTGAATCTTAAATCCTTCCTCATGAATTATTCCGTCCATTAGTGAAAACCGCATGAAAATCCGTTCAGTAGTTTTTGAGTTTATCGGGAACAGGCAGACGCGGCGGGGGACTTTATTTTATAATATGTAACAAGGATTTATTTCAGGAAAAAGAATGTATACATACACATAACTGCCTCATTAGCTAAGTGGTCCTGAGCGCGACTGCTACGTGCTAAGCTAGAGGCCCTGGGATCGATTCCCAGGTCGAGCAGTGTTATTGGGTTTTTCTATTAAATTCTCAGTAGCAGCTCGGAGTTTGGAATTTGTGCCCGGTTAATGGTAATAGGCTCGCCCCCTATTACATGGGACCTAAACATACCGGCGAACTGTGGGTGTACATTAGTACGCCTCTGCCTAACCCTTCGGGGAATACAGGCGTGATGGTATGTTATGTTTAAAGAATGTACAAAATTTGCCACTAGAACAAACAAATAACTCTTTTTAATCTAACGCAGAAGCATTTTAAAAATAATAGTTTATTATAACGATATACATAACAGCAGACGCGTTCGCTGTTATTTTAACTTGATTAATTGCAATTCGCACTTTTGATTAGGCTAATTAGATATTTTTTAAAGAACTTTTTTTGCCAATTTTAAATAACTACCTTCAATTTCTTTTTTTTTTGTAATTTTGTTTGAATTATTTCGTATCGTAAATTTAATTTTATTAATATATTATTTTTTATGTGTTACGTACCTACTATCTAGTTATGCAATGTTATGTTAGTCAATTATAACGGATCAGCATTTCCGTACGGACAATGCTTAGCAATTTATTTGTAATTATGAGGCGAGACGTAATCTTATTTGAGGATAATAGAGGTTTTATTGTAGTTCAGTTAAAGACTAGATTGTATGTTAATTTTATAGAACTCATGAAGGTGTAAGTTTCGTAATGTAAGTTTCAAATATTGTATTGTAGATAGAGAGTAGGTATACAACATGTAACAAATTAAGCCTCTAAATACCTCAAACACCTCAATTAGAATATCGAGTAATTATTATAACGTAATCCTTTTTTTTTCGTGTAAATATTCGAGCGTTATGTTTGACTCCTACCCACTAAAAAGTAAAAACACACGGTCATCCAGAGCACATTGTGGAAGGAGCTCCGAGATCTCCACGTAACCCTAACGTCATTTTGAGACACGTAAATATCATTTTCAAGGAATGCTAGCTAAACTCAAAACTCATGGTTATATTACAGCCGTACCCATAACGACAACGATTTCAGCGGACACGCATACAAAATAATTTGTGCAAAACTAGAATTACTCACACACGGCTGCTATAATGTAAATATGTATATTATAGCACGTTGCATCTCATTGCATCTTTCCATAGAATCTATAAACAGAGCGACACGAATAACTTAATACAACTCAATACATTTTCGTATATAGTATACCAATGAAATGAAAGGAAAGATACATTACATTACCTGTTGTGTGTACGATACTAAGATAATTTAAAGCTATACATCCCAAGATGTGTATATTATACATTATAGCTACCGTGTGTGAAGTGCTTAAGAATTAAAGTCGTTTAAAAGCCCTCCCATTATCTACTACAGTAGGGTACCTTTATTAATCATATTATTCTAATTCTCTATTCATAGAATTGTCAGCAAACGGAGAGAAGAGCAAAGAAAAAACCTATGCAAGATCTATTTACCTATTATTCTAAAAAGTAATGTATTTATAAATAAATATAAACTAAACAGTTACTTATAGTAAAAATAAGCAATTTAAATTCATTGTTTAAATGGTCAGTTTTAAGCTGTTTTAAGCCATTATGAGGAGAGCCTGGAGTTTTGTAAACACTCACTAATAGTGTCTCACAATGTTGCTAGATTATTTCTATTTTATGCTATAGCTTACCATTTTTGCTTCTTTGTCGCCGAATTCTCGCCTGAAGTACGCTATCCTTCCCTCTCTTGGTGTGATCACTTGTTTCAACACGTTTTCACTTTCCAATGTGTATATGATTTTAACCTTAAATATAAAGAGGATCTTGTAAGTGAGATGTTCTCGGAGGCAAATATTATTGTTAATCGCAGGTTTAAGGTGTAAGGACATAATCTTAACATAACATACCATCACGCCTGTATTCCCCGAAGGGTTAGGCAGAGGCGTACTAATGTACACCCACAGTTCGCCGGTATGTTTAGGTCCCATGTAATAGGGGGCGAGCCTATTGCCATTAACCGGGCACAAATTCCTAACTCCGAGCTGCTACTGGGAATTTCATAGAAAAACCCAATAACACTTTGCTCGACCTGGGAATCGAACCCAGGACCTCTAGCGTAGCAGTCGCGGTCCGGACCACTTGGCTATTGAGGCAGTTTAAGGACATAATCTTAATACCTATTATACATAATCTTTATACCCTTTAGTTTCCCAACCAGTAGTCTGCTGACCACTACTGGTCCACAATACGTTACATATGATCCACGAAAGTCCTAAAAATCTTTTGCTTATGATAAATATTTTAATTTCAGATTAGAACATTTTATTTTACTTAGCCGGCGTGAAACAACGCTTACGTTGTGTTTCGCCGAGTGAGTGAGGATACCGGAGGCACAATCCCTTTTAAAAGGAAAGGCAACGCACTTGTAACTGCTCTGGTGTTGCGGGTGTCCATTGGCGGCGGTAATTGCTTATCATCAAGCGATCCGACTGCTCGTTTGCCTACCTATCCCATAAAAAAAAAATCTAGACAGAGAGGACAACATCACGTCAAATGTTCCGTGCACACTCGTTTTGCGGGAGCGAGGATAAGCATTTCCTTTTCATCCCTTTTAATTCGAGCTGATACTTAAACCCAGGTACTTACTTCCAGCAGTCACGGTCATCAAGACAGTTATAACTCTTGAGTCTAAAGGCTGTCTGTAAGAGATCGCTTTGAGCGATAAGCCATTGTACCATATTCTATGATTGATAACTTATACTTGACATTAGTTTTTGGTGTACAATAAAAGATATTCTATTCTATTCTATATAGGTATTCACCTTAGATCCATCGCGCCTCTCCATCTCGTGTTCCTCTCCCAGCGTGATATCATGCGTCATGGTCTTGTTTTGCATCTGCAGCGTGAAGTTGAACGTGGTGTCATTGATGCGCGTGAACGAGAATATTGGCGCGTTGTTCTTCAGCATCAGGATTAGATTCTCATTTGTGTCTAGAACGAAAAATCAAACTTATAATATAATAGCTTTCGCCCGCGACTTCGTCCGCGTGGAATAGTTACTTAGTACAAATCGCAATAATAGGTAGCCTATGTCCTTTCTCAGGGTCTAAAGTTTGTCTGTGCCAAATTTCATCAAAATCGGTTGAGAGGTTAAAGCGGGAAAGCGTAACAGACAGACAGAGTTACTTTCGCATTTATAATATTAGTAGGGATAGTAGGGATAAAACTGCAACTGGCTTTGTCTGTATATAGAAGATACTTCAGAAAAAAAAACAATAAGAAAGATTTATAAACAACCTGTAACAGATTATTCTGAATCTATCAACGTGACGATCTCTGTGGTTTAGTGGTTCGAGTACCGGACTGCTGACCACGAGGTCGTGGGTTCGATTCCACACAGGACACAAATATATAAGTGTTTGTGTTCGTCTGGGTGTTTCTTATGTATTATAACTATGTATTTACAAAAAAAGTATACAAGCATTATATCCATTGTCTAGTACCCATACTACAAGCTCTGCTTACTGTGGGACTAGATGGTGCTGTGTAAAATGTCGTCGAGAATATCTATTATTATTAATAAGCGCAAGACCTGAAAGTAGTTTGTACAGAATCGACTACTGATTCTATTACGCTGGTTTTTAATAAATTGTTTAAATTTTTCTCCAAAAGATAATTACAACGCATGAAACTATGGCCCCCTGATCCATCAGTGCTTCGAGTTATGGAATACTGAAACCTACTCGCACATATTATTGTTATTGTGTGCGTAGGCGCACAGTTCGCCGGTATGTTTAGGACCCATGTAATAGGGGGCGAGCCTATTGCCATTAACCGGGCACAAATTCCTAACTCCGAGCTGCTACTGGGAATTTCATAGAAAAACCCAATAACACTTTGCGAACCCAGGACCTCTAGCGTAGCAGTCGCGCTCAGGACCACTTGGCTAATGAGGCAGTCCTTGGCTAATGAGCAGTAGCTAGTATAAGTTATAATTTCTTGAAAAAAAAATCCTTACATGTGTCAAATTTACTTTAAGGTTTCGTTAGGTATTATACGTATGACTTGATATTCTAATTGACGTTGAATTAAAACAAAAAAAGTTTTGTTCCACTGGCAACCCTAGTTCTACTTCTCACGGTTTAAAGATTATTCGGACTAATTCCTGCAGTAGGTGTTTAATAAGCTAGAATAACGGATTACGGATTTCAGTAGGTGGTTTCACATGTAAAGTAGGCCAAAGAGGTCGTTTATTAGTCATGGACCATAAATTGTATCGTAAATAGACATTTAAACAACTTTGTTCGAAGAATTATATTTGTATTCATATTATATAGATCCTATAGCACGAGAATTTATATATATATTTTTTTTAAAGATTACTAGCAATATGGGTCGCACATTACTAGTATTCCTGTTAACCCCTGGTGCTAAGCTAATTGCTGTAAAATATTTAATATTTTTAAAATGTCAGGTTAAGAGCACCCTAACCCGACGATCACGTGAGGAGGTTAATGAACGTAGATGAAGCGAAAGTGGTGTGCCAGGATCGTAGCAAGTGGAGCTCTATAATGTCTGCCTACCCCAATGGGAAAGAGGCGTGAAAATATGTGATATATGTATGTATAGACACTGACAATTTGGGCATTTGGGCAGGCATTTTCATTGTCCACACTGATCGGATTAGGTAATCTTGTTTTTTAAACACTTAGGACCACTTGCACTAACTTCATAAATAGTATGTTAAAATTTGGTTTAAACACAATTTTTCATAGTAAATTTTAGTTTAAATATGACTTAAACATATTTTAAGGGCCACTTGCACCAACTTCTTAAATGTATTTAAATTGTATTTAATAAATTGGTTCAATTTGAGTGAGTTTAAGACGCCCCCTTAGGTACTGGTACGTACGTACATATTAACTAAATAAGACCGTGCTTAACCAAATTAAAAAAAAACTATCATGACCTAAGCTGTTGATAGTCTGATACATGCACAGATAAATTAAGATAACCAAGTTCCATGCGTACGCGCACATTGACACACAAAAACTTATCACATATTAAACACTCACTGGTTGCTTTAATTAAATCGTCGATATTATCACAACGGACTCTTCTGAACTTTTTACCGGAGAAAGACATTTTATGTGTTGTAAATATCACAAATAAGTGTTCAGAATATATTTTTAAAAGTACGCGGTTTCGCGCACGAAGTCATTGTGATAACATTTCATGAGTGATTGTCATATCACCGGAGTTGTCAACTTTATGTAGATAATAAACTCCTTGTTGATTGTGTATAATTTACAGAAATGCTAAGTAATAATGACTTAACATTTTCTTGTTTTACAAATATTTAGATAAATATCGTTATCTGTTGTACTTAGACATTGTGTAATGTAGATACACATGCTCATTGTGGATCTTTAAAACGAAGGGAATAATTACGATATTGAATGAAAAAATCGTAGCTTTATCGAAGCCGAGGAATGCAGAAATCCAGTGCGAAGTAACAATGAAGAAAAGTATTGTGAGAGAACTTAAAAATCTAAAAGGATTCCTGATAATAAAACCTAATATGGATGACTTGCACCAGGTCTGAGCAGAATGCATGTATAATTCCCCTCAATCTGAGTTTGTGCCTAACAGTGGGATAAAATGACATGATTCCTTTTTATAATTTGTAAACAATATTTTAAAACATTATTTACTTAGTATACTTACAGTCTCGTTCCGCCCAAATTATCGGCCTGTCCTACATTTTTTTCTTTAAGAACCAGTGTGTCAGGTTTTCAGGGCAAAATAGTCCAGCTAAATATGAAACTTATATCCGGCTTTTCTATTTTTAGTCCTGGCAACCCTATTCTGACATGTCCTGTCTGTATTAATGTTTTTAGTATACAATAAAGAGTATATTAATAAATTATTAAGTAGTTAGGAGTTACGTAATGCCATACAAACCTATATGAGTTATACATACCAGTCTAATCTATGTCTGTGTCAAATTTTATCCAGATCCGTTCAGTCGTTCTTGCATGAAAGAGTAACAAACATTCATACAATCTATACATTCTCACAAACTTTCACGTTCATAATATTAGTAGGATTTTTAATATTACGTCGAAGGATTTATTAGCTCCCGTAATAACTTTACTATTGAACAATTACTGTATCCAGACAGATTTAATATCTTCAGTAAGCAGGCAATATTTTATGCCATCTATAAAAGTTTAGTAAATTAAATAATATATTTATGACCAAGACATTAAATGAGATTAATGTATCTTTTAAAAGTAAATCATTATTCAAAGGATCAAGGTGTATTTTATAGGTATTTTTTATTTATGCGGTTAACAAAGTGGTTGCCAAAGTGTCCCAGTGGCCAGCCAGACTACGTGTTTCGTTTTATTTGTAGCGAAGATAAAATATCTCATGTTATGTAACGTTATGCACAATCGTGCCATTGGTGTGCGCGGGCGCTGTAGGGCTCACGTAGTACAACTTGCTCTCAGTAACCCCAAAGCCTTACAACTTGGGTGTGGAGCAATTTGTTTCCTTTTTATCAAATGTCGACAATTGTTGAAATGATTGATGATAAGACAAATCTGTAACAAAACTGTAATGCATGACATTGACGACATATTGTACGTTTTATATTATTCATCATACCATCACGCCTGTATTCCCCGAAGGGTTAGGCAGACGCGTACTAATGTACACTCACAGTATGTCGCCGGTATGTTTAGCTCCTATGTAATAGGGAGCGAACCTATTGCCACTAACCGGGTACAAATTCCAAACTTCGAGTTGCTACTGGGAATTTCATTGAAAAACCCAATAACACTGTTCGACCTGGGTGGGAATCGAACCCAGGACCTACAGCGTAGAAGTCGCGCTCAGGACCCTTAGGCTAATGAGGCAGTTTTATATTATTTACCTACGTCGGCTAATTAGCACACCAGAGGAGGTGTTTTTCCGAGCTTCGATTATCTTCAGAGCTCTTCGGCCTGCAAAAGGAAAATAGAAAGCATGAAACACCTGTGTACATGCAATAGAAAGGCTAGAAAGCGAATATGCCTCTTGGATCAGGGTTATCCAAGACCAGAGGACTACAGACTCATACCCACAGGCTTCATTATAAAGCTCATGGAAGAGCTGTTTGTAGAACTGATAGGGGATGAGGTATTCCTCACCCCCAGTTCTACAAACATATGTGGATCTTGCCTTACTGCCTCGGCCCCATACAAGATAAGATCTTAAGAGCTTGGATTGCAGATTTTTCTGTGTCACAAAGCTGGAAAAAGTTGAAGAGTCGAATTTCCAAGATTTCTAGTTTGGTGCCTTATGAAAAGTAATTCATAATAAGAAGTATGGATCCTTTTCGAGTTTATGGTTTAACTAAAGCTCTTTTGTATATAAAACACTATGTAAGAAATTCAGACATAATATTGATCATTCACTTCAAACAGATCGTCTCTATCACCCACAACAAACAAATATACTTAATTATATTATTTTATTAATGATTGAGCTTGCTAATTTACCAAAAAAGTACCTTGATTGCCTAATCAATTGTTTAGTACACACTTTTAGGTGAACATTGGACGTGTTCCGGTTAAGCAGGGTCATTGTTTTGTGGATTCACCAAATTGTAGCATCGACCTCGATATCGTCAAGTGAAGAGTGCATAGTTTATCTATCAAATAAGCCAACGATTAGATTAGATAAACGATCAAGGACGTTACATTTTATTAAGACCGTTTTATCGTGGCAGTAGACGGTGAATTTCGTTTATAACTGACTTGAAAAATTGATTGGTCTCTTGATTGCTACGGTTCTGGCAACCGCTACAGCCCGTAGGGGCTTTGTTCTAGGACTCAACGTGCTCCTCGCTTCCATCCTGATCTTAGACCCAAAAAGAGGTACGAGTAGGTATGTATGATGTTCAGTCACGAGCACAGATACGTATCAATACCAATATATAAAGCTGAAGAGTTTGTTTGCTTGAACTCGCTAATCTCAGGAACTACTAGTCCGATTTGAAAAATTCTTTCAGTGTTAGATAGCTCATTTATTGAGGAAGGTTATAGGCTATATATCATCACGCTAAGACCAAGTAACTATTCCACGCGGACGAAGTCGTGGGCAGAAGCTTGTAGGTATATACTTGGCAAAATTCAAAAGCGTTTTTCACTTAAAGTATTAATTAAAATTTTATGGTGTTATGAACATAGTATTTTCAAAACAATGATATTGGTTTGAAGATATTGGTATTATCGCAAAGTTTTCAAACGTCATTTCACCAAAAAAAACGCGTTCGTTTTTTAGTAAGTGACATTTTTAAGCTCCTGACATCTGTCATCAAGTACCTATGCTGGTGGCAAGGCGCCAATATCTCGGTTACGTGATACGTCGCAGTGGACAGCTTACCTACTTATTTTACTTTTGGAGCAAGGGCATTTTTATTGCTTTATTGTTACTTAATAGCTTACTTACCTACAGCATTTATAATGTTTTTTTTATATTACGGGAAATCTTATTAAAGATTTAATAAGATTTCCCAAGCATTACCCGCCGGGAAGGTGATGGGTAACCCTTAGGCAACTATATCGGACTTGTATGACTAAAACAATTCACCATAACCCTGAAACAGGACGCTTTCTACATACAATCACACCTGTATTCCCTATTTAGGTTATTCGCTGGTATGTTTAGGTCCCATGTTATAGGAGGTGACTCTATTGCCTTAACCGGGCACAAATCTCAAACTCCGATCTCAAACTGAAAATTTCATAGAAATACCCAATAACATTTTGCTCGACCTGGGAATAGAACCCAGGATCTCTAGCGCAGCAGTCGCGCTTTGGACAACTGGCATGATGACATAATGAGACAGTGAGGCAGGTTTCCTATAAGTAACCTTAGCCTCCTGTGCTTAAAAACTTGGCTTTTGGCATCTCTTACAGAACTATCTTAATGCATTTTTTTTGCATTTTCCATGCATCATGAACATGAAAAGAAAATAATTTTTTAAACTCTCACAGAAGCCAAGCTGGACGGCAATCTGCTGTCCATAGTTTACAGGTGTTCATGGGCAGTGATGATCGGATGATAGGTGGCTCCTTTGCTCATTTTCCAACATCTATACTTTATCTCTATACTCTATACTAATATCTATACTAATATATAAAGCTGAAGAGTTTGTTTGTTTGCTTGAACGCGCTAATCTCAGGAACTACTGGTCCGATTTGAAAAATTCTTGCAGTTTTAGATAGCCCATTTATTGAGGAAGACAATAGGCTATACAATGACAATATATAATCACGCTAAGACTAAGTAACTTTTCCACGCGGACGAAGTCGCTGGCAGAATCTAGTAAACAATAAAAAATTGTAGTTATTTTACAAAAACATAGTTTGTTGCTGCCATTCATTCAATTCAGCCTAGCGATGCTAAGCAATCATATAAAAAAAAGCCAATATCGTGTTCTTCACACTGTTCCGGTAACTGTGACTAAAAAAATTATAAGAGGTGTACTATTTGTGCTACAAATGGAACATTATCACATAGCTTCGTCCAACGTCAGGGTAATGTCAGGGTCGTAACGATCCGATCACGGAACGGAACCGATATTTATCGAGTTCCTTTTATGAATTCGAAATTTGTTTTGTTATCTGCCGGTTGATCTGTAATGTTGTTATCTAAAATGCTGATGACGTCATAATTAGGGTATGTATTTTTTTCTGTGGATTTTACTCTTGTATCATAGAGCTATTAAGAATACAAATTCTCATATGCTCAAATCACCATACCCGGAGCAAAAACCTGAGGCCATACAAATATTTGTTCCGAGCGGGAATTAAACTCATGACTGTGCCAACGGCAACCGCTCAGTTGCATGATTTTTTTCATTCATTCTATTTTTATTTATACATGGGTATTGTATTGTTCCTACACCAAATAAAATTGTGACTCAGAAATCAAAATAATGCTTCGTCTAATTACAGTGTGACATTTAACAGAAAGGAAAAACTAATATCGAGCTATACTTTGCTTTTTTTAGAAGCTGACCATGAAAATTATTGTTTATAATTAAAAGTGACAATGATAAAATCTATCTTACCTGTAGCAAGAATTAGCTCAGTCCAAATTGCCTGATTCATACCTGTAGTGTAGGACACATAAATTTAAGAATGTAACGAGTATTTTATGATCCTTTGTAATTTCCGATCGATATAAAACAAAAATAAAATCTACATTTTGATCACTCATACAAGAATTACCACGATAATGTTCACACTTGACAAGTTTCAATTGACATAGAGTAGGAAGTCTCTTATTATTTAGTTTTAATACTAAGTGCCACTTGCACCAACTTATTAAATGTGTTCAAATTGTATTTAAACACAAAATTTCTATGAAAAATCGTATTTAAATATAATTTTGAAGTTGGTGCAAGTGGGCCTTAGTCTCTTATTTATTTTTTATTTAGTGTAGGCTTCATTAGTCTAGTGGTTCCAAGCGTGACTGCTACGCTAGAGGTCCTGGTATCGATTTCCAGGATCAAGCAGTGTTATTGGGTTTTGCTATCAAATTCTCAGTTCGAACTCGGAGATTCGGATTTATGTCCGGTTAATGGCATTAAGCTCGCCCCCTATTACATGAGACCTATAAATGTACTGGCGACTATACCTAAATATACTGTGTACGAAGTATAACATGTATATTGTATATTAGTAGTTACCTACATACGCCTCTGCCTATATAGGTATACCCTTCGGGGAATACAGGCGTGATGGTATGTAATGTTATATCAAACAGCGGACAGAAAAATCGGCTCAGGATTTTTTTTTAATATTCTGGGACATTTTTACACAGCACCATCTAGTCCGAAACTAAGCAGAGCTTGTACTATGGGTACTTTAGACAATGGATATTATAATACTTATATACTTTTTTTTTATAAATACATACTTATAATACATAAGAAACACCCAGACGAACACAAACACTATTCATCACATAATTTTTTGGATCCTGCGGGGATCGAACCCACGACCTCATGGTCGGCAGTCCGGTACCCGAACCACAGAGGTCGTCAGCTTTTGTCTTACTTTTACTTATATAGGTTACAATTTTATTTTTTAAGTTCACTATTCTCATAGGATGTTGTTATCTTCTTTGGCATAAAAATGTTCAAGTCATCTCGCTACTGACGTCTGCTGGTATTAAGAGTATTTAAAAAATAACAACACACCTACAATCCTACAATAACAAGTTGTTAGTTCAGATTGTATGCGTGATATCGATGTACTTTATATAAAACAATACACTGGCCGAAAACCGTATGAAAATCAGAATGGTAGTTCTCAAGATATAAGGAAACATGAGACAAAACAATTGATAAGTAGGTACTTGCGGTTTCCGTAAATCTATGGTAATTTATGTGTGTAATTAATTCTGCAGCTTTACTGTTTGTATCATCACACCATCACGCCTGTATTCCCCGAAGGGTTAGGCAGAGGCGTACTAATATATGTATACACCCACAGTTCGCCGGTATGTTTACGTCCCATGTAATAGGGGGTGAGCCTATTGCCATCAACCGGGCACAATTTCCAAACTCCGAGCTGCTACTGAGAATTTCATAAAGAAACCCAATAACACTTTGCTCGACCTGGGAGTCGAATGCAGGAACTAGCGTAGCAGTCATAACTTACTTTAATGTATGTTTTATTAAATAAATAAATAAATATTCTGGGACATTTTTACACATCACCATCTAGTCCCAAACTAAGCAAAGCTTGTACTATGGGTACTAGACAATGGATATAATACTTATTTACTTTTTTTTGTAAATACATACTTATAATACATAAGAAACACCCAGACGTACACAAACACTTATATTCATCACATAAATTTTTGCGTCCTGTGGGAATCGAACCCACGACCTCATGGTCAGCAGTCCGGCACTCGAACCGCCAAACCACAGAGGTTGTAGGTATAGCTTTGTTTCTCGGTGTTACCAGCATGTCTTGATTTCCCAATTCATCGGTGTTACCAGCATGTCTTGATTTCCCAATTCATCGGGACCATCCCAAAATCTGAGGAGATTATATTTTTGGTTTGTGGAAAATACGTATTAATTGTTTGTCACCTAGGTTGGCGGGTATTTCGGACTCATACCGACTTGCCACTCTTGCCTTTCCTATCCTATTATTTATATCCTATATATTCTATCCTATGGTCATGGGATTAGCCATGACTATGTGGCAAGGGAAGTGAGATAACTACGACCATGACAGTAGCAGACTTACTCAATTAGTAAGAAGAAAGAAACATTTTATTCAAAGTGTGTTATTATTAGGATTCCGATATCGGTTTCTATTATCTGTGCCGTTAATCTAGGTTCCTGCTCTACCATTTCGTCCAAAATACTTCTGCTACTGGCAATAAATATTTAATAAACGAATGCAGTTCTTATAATAACTGTACCAAGTTTGGAACGAATTCCCGGGCGTTTATTTCCACTGAAGTAGTAGTAGACGAAATTGTACGGTAGGAAAATAGATTAAAGTTATCTCAATCCGAAAAACAAATTTTTTTACCTAACTAATCTAATCTATTTTATGATGAAATGATATTGAAATGAAATGATATTTATTTCTGTAAGTAGATCTTTAGAGACACTTTTACAAGTCAATGGTTTTTTTTATAGGTAGATTGCTTCGGCATTTCCTAACTGACGACCTCTGAGAACCTCTTTACGTTTCTAACTCAACAGCAATTATTTCTTTTTATCATCGTAAGCATTCCTAGATCACATGATTACGAAATCGATCGATTGAATCGATTACGACTTGGAAAACATCAGTGTAGGATGAAATTGAAACGTCATCAAATGACGCCGGAATAACCCTCAACTTGATGATCCCTTCAATGGTTCCCAAAACGTGACAATCGAATGCAATAAATTTACAATGGGTATTGCTGTGGTAAGAGCTGCTTCATTTTAAGTACCGCCTATATTAATCAAATCACGCGCAAAAACTCTTGATACTTTATATTACTCGTATAGTCTGACATCCTTTTCCGTTGTTTAAAAGCTTAATTAATAACAAGAAGCAATTTAAAAATTAATGATTTGTAAGGATTGTTTAAGTAATATAATAAATAATAGTAATAGATGTTATCCATTTAAGAGCTGGATATATTTCTTTATAACAAAACAAACATCTTCTCACCCTACTCGCATACTCCTTCCGTTCCCTCGTGGGTAAAAGTAGTCATTTCATGAGTAGCTGACAGCTTGAAATGAGAAGATTTATTATTTATTGATATGATATGACAGTCTTTTAACTTCAACCTCCATAAGTTATTGTAATGTGACACACGACGGCATACCAGTGTCGAATGAAATGTGACAGCATTGCTGTGCAACCGTGGCGTTGCCGCCGCCGCTGGCCGACGCCGTCCCGCGGGTGACGGTGAGCGTGCGACCTTGCGCGGGCCACCACCGCCAGGGCGGGGGCGCCTATGACTGCGGCCGGCCTGCGCCACTCCGCCACTCGTACTGTGCTAACGATACGACCAACGCGCTTCCAAACTTATAATTGGAATTTTCAAAATACGACGCGTTCGGAATGACAGTTTGATTTTTTAAATCATGTGGCTTTGGTTCCTATTTGTCGCCGCGGCTGCGGTGTTGTCGGGCGTCGAGAGCGCAGGCGCTGGCGCCGCCCGCCTCGTTTGTTATGTGGAAAGCGCGCGCGCGATCGACGGTTTTTCCGAGTGCACACATCTCGTTTACGCGGGCGACGCGAGAGGAGATAAACTCGACGCTCTGCTGAAGGAGTACAAAAAGAACAACCCCAGACTGAAAGTTATTCTGAGAATCGCCGAAGTTGACAAGGTAAGATACATGTGAACTTATTATCGGAAATTTCTTGTGCTTCAAAACACATTTTCACTTACAAATCTTAGCACGCGCAGAAAGGTTACATAAACTAATTACTTTTTACGGATTCGTGAAATAACGTTTCCGAGTCGTCGCGCCCATATTGATGAGCTCAAATGTATTCTTTTGTTAGGCTCACAAGTGTATCCCATTCGCTTGGTAAAGAAAGTGAGGAGGTACAACCAGTACTAATTGAGTTGGTACCAAGAGCTCATTCTTTCGTAATCACATGCTAATTGCCGGACATGTTAACAACGGTTTGGGAAGTAGACCAAGAGTGGTTTATATGAAGATCTGATGTCTTCTTAACACAGTGTAGAGACGCAGTTCTTTATATTTTTTTATGTTTACATGTGCAAATAAGTAGGCACTTAATTAGATGCTAATTGAAATTTAATTTTAAAAATAATTTTAATCTATTTATGAACCTGATATAATCAAGTAAGTACTTAAGTTGGGATTTTAAATATCTTTATAATGGTTTTGCATTAGATAGGTACCTACTTAAATTAAATGTATTTTCTTTTCGCAATATTGTACCAGTGAAGATTGTAACATATTTTATTTTAAAAGAGTGTCCATGGAGTTTCTTGCCGGATTCTTCTCCAAAGGATCAACCTTTTAATCATAACGTTTCATAAGCGCTTGTAAAAGCTTATTTGAAATAAAAACATTTGAACTTGACATTCATATATTTTGTTATCTTACAAATTTAAGACAAATCTTTATTAGAACGCAAAATCTGAATGGATATTCCGATTTTCTTCAAAATATACTTACTTTATAGTTTCGCAACAAATGGTCTCACCATAAAGAAATAATTTAATCCCGATGACAAAAAATCTTGGTTCCATATTTGAACTTAAAATTGGCAATACCTGCGCTAAGCCCAGAAAAGGCCCGAACACGTTAAATCAATAGACTAGCTGTTTGAGCGGAAACTTAAAAAGGCTTTACATTGCTCCACTTTATGTGTGGTCAATACTAAATATATCAGAATATGTCCGTTCTCACGGTTATTATTATTGTACAAGTAATGAATATTTAAATGTAAGATGTCATGAGATCATTGTCACGGTACCTGTGTTTGTTTAGATTATGAGATTGCTGACTTCTATTTGTGTTTTCTTTTGTGACAGACTAGACCTATCATGCATTATGACTGTTCAAATATTATTAGTTTCTGATGAATACAATGGCATATTGATAAAATTTTGGTAAGATTAGGACTATTGTAATTATCTTAAACCTAAAATCTGTTGATAAAGTCATCCACTTTGTGATTCGGGGCTGTTTTGGCTTCATGGCCTTATAAAAACGATGCATAAAGCTGTATAATAAGATCATAGAGAAGGTTTTCAATCAAACTCCAAATTCCAAGCTTAAAATTAAAGTGACGAAGTTACCAAAATCTATGAAGTTTTTAATTGCTATGTAAACAAAGAGCAAACTGGTATGAATTACAAGATCGTTGTTTAAATTCCAATCCCGGTGGTTTCAACGTCGATATGATGACAATATTCAAAAAGATAGGTTTCATTACTTTGGATGGTTAATTGGTTATGTTACACTAAGATGGTGAGTTGTAAAATTCCACGAGCAACATTACGATAAATACCGAAAGGGGTTTACGGCTTAATAATCGGTTTTTAAAAACTATCAAACGAACGCCTACTCGAATAGTTCGACTTTAAAAAATATAGGAATAATAGGTAATTGATTGTGCTTCGTTTGTTTTTTTTAAAGTTTTTGACACTTACGCGAATATAAGACATTGAAATTGAAATAAAACTACTTTTTACGGATTTTATCTTGTTGTATTGATATTATTTAATTAACAAAAATGTATTTAAAGCTGCTAGTAATTTTAATATTAACACGTCCAACACCTCAGTCTACCCGTGACCATGGATGCTGTGAAGGATCCGAAACGTCGGGGATTAAATAATATCAATACAACACGATAAAGTCCGTAAAAAGTAGTTTCATATTAATTCTAAAAAGTTGTTCCTAATCCTGGATATTAATAGGTATCCAATTTCAGGTCAGGTATACCTTTACAAAATAAGTTCGTTATTAGGTATAAATACGTTTTAAATTAATTAACGTATTTAAAAAAGTGTCTTTCAACCCCAATCCGTCGTAGCATTACAAATAATTCGCACGGCTTGTGTAATTACACTCGATTCGAACAACCTTTGTAAATATTGCATTTCCAAAAATAACTTGATTGACCTGTCAAGCGCTATGGCCGACTTGACCTTACGCAAGACATTTTCAGTGAAATTACTCTTGTATGTGGAGCACGGTGAGAATTACTCGGTATTACGTGTAAACAGGTTGTGATGGCCGGAGGAGGCTCTGGGTGCACGAACTTGAATGAGACTATATTATAATGCATTGACATACCATACCGTCTGTTTCCTAAGGGGTTAAGCAGAGATCTACTCAATATCTCAAAATCCCATCTACCTTAGGGGTGGGTGTGTGGGAAAAAAAAACTTAATTTTTCCGTCATTCTAAGCTCTTTAGAATTGGCTGGATTAGGCTTACCTAATCCAGCCAATTTCTACATTTCTTTTCTAAAGTTCTACATTTAGGTTGTTATCACTTAACCCTTTTATATGTCCTGGAACCTATTCCAGGTGATAAGGATTAATGGATATGTGATAATTAAATGTCTTTGTGTAAGTTATTTTGTCTTCCTTTAACCACTAAAAATAAAGCTATCCAACGCTTATTAAAGAGCAAGGCGACTCAATGTCCATTTAAAATCTTTATTTAATTACCATAAGTAATTGGATCCATGTTTAAAGTTCCTTACAACTTGACTGATTACACGCGGAATTACCGCGAAAGGTTACACCAAACTTGGCGAGATATTTTCTTAAAATGTGGCCATTTGCCGGCACGTAAAGTTCAGGGAATACCGGTATACATAACAGTATGTCACATGATATATTTTCTGGTATGAGATAAGTCGTCTCCAAAAAGGATGCGCCTTATTAGGAGTGTCGGTATTTTTTTAAGTCACGTTCCGTTACTGTATGGAGAGCTGGTATCAGCATTGTAATTCATATTTTATCAACAACTGCATTGTCCCACTCACATTATTTGCATTATTTTATGTCTGGACTTTAAAAGAGACCATGATTCTCTGAGTTTGTTTCGGTGTTTCTTCTCAGAGGTCGTCAGTTAGGAAATGCCGAAGCCATCTAGCTATAAAAAAAAACAAACCATTGACTTGTAAAAGTGTCTATAATGATCTACTTACAGAAATAAATATCATTTCATCATTTCATTTCATTTCATTTCATTTCATTTCATTTCAACACAGCAATTGTTAATGATTCAGTATCGTCGTGCGGCGGTTGTTCAGCTCCCGAAATAATGGTTGTTTTTAGTGAAGGAAAAATTCGACTTGCGGGTAGGATTTGAACCTGCGTCTTCTGGTTAGATACACCAGACGCTATGACCACTAAGCCACCGCGAGTCCCATCCGCCATGTCGAAATTTCCCTAAATAATAGTTAAGATACATGGGGTTTCGTTTTTTTCATCAGGGGCACATAACCTACTTATTCATTACCTACTTTTTAAAAGGGCGTTTTTTTATGTTATGCTATGTTTTATGTAATCCATCAGAAAAGAGTTGTAATAATTCATTTTCTATAGTTTTTTTATATTTACTCCTACCTCATTAGTCTAGCTAGGGGGTTCAAGCGCGTCTAGCTGCTACGCTAGAGTCCTGGGTTCGATTCCCAGGTCGAGCAAGTGTTACCGGGTTTTTAAAATTAAATTCTCAGTAACAGCTCGGAGTTGTGATTTGTGGGTGTACATAAGAAAAATTCTGCTGAACCTTTCGGCGGATATAGGCGTGATGGTATGTTATGTTAACGTAAACCTTTTAGAGAGACGTGTTGTGTTGTTGAGTGTTACGATTATTTTCTCACTAGCTGTTACGCGCGACTTCGTCCGCGTGGTAGGTATTTAAAAAAAAGTTGCCTGTGTTACTCCTTGTTACATCGGCTATCTGTCAGTGAAAGTCCCGTCAGAGATTAGCTGGAACAAACGAGACAGATAGACACACAAAAATTGAAAAAAAAAAAAGTATGTTTTGGTATATATGTACCGTGTATACATCCAAATGCACTTATTAGTAAAAAGCGGTTATTTTAATATTACAAACAGATACTCGAATTTTATTTATTTGTATGTATGTATGTATTGATATAGATTACTCTAACCAAGATGTATACGACGGCAGTAATATGAATATTCATATATTATTATACTTATATAAAGCATATACTTTATTATATATATTATACATTTATTCAAATAATTTGAAAGGAGCTCCGAAATGCCTCTGCTAAAAAACTAACTGAAGCTACTAACGCTAATAAAGAGAAAAAAATATATAAGGAAATATTATATTATTTAAGTAGTTAATGCAATTCAAATAATTATACGGAAGTAGCCAAGTAAATAACATTTGAGTTACTTTATTCTTTTAATAAAAAATACTGCACTGACTTTAAAAGCTTCTCAATTCCTATCACGACTCTGCAAATTGAATGCATTCACTTAAGAGTCTAAAAGAAACAACATGCACGTGAACCATCACGCCAATATGCCTGAAGGGCTTGGCAGAGGTGTCCATCCAACATTTTTGCTCGCTAACACTCCGTGTAACGAGGGAGCTTCAAGCTTCTTTTGAGGATTTAATCGACTCACCTGGGATCTGACCCATCGAATCTAAGACCTCCCGCTAAGCATCGCGTAACCAGTAAACCAATGTTGCTAAGTACCTAGGTATACATTTTCCTATAACGACAATTTTCACTTACACGAAAACAATAAATTTATAATATCTTTCACGTGGGAGAGCCGGGCCGGCTCGACCGGAGTGATACCACGGCCTCACAGAAAACCGGCGTGAAACAACGCTTGCTTTAAGAAGAACTCTTTCTTTAAGAAGAAGCCTCAAAGAAAGTGGACATGGCAAAGCCCCGATACTGTGACAAAAAACGAGATCGACTTCATCATGACGGATAAGAGGCACATATTCAGGGATGTCTCCGTAATCAACAGGTTTAATACCGGATCTGATCACCGACTTGTCCGAGGCTCCCTGAATATCGATCTGAAACTCGAAAGAAACCGTCTGATGAAGTCCACGCTCCGACCGAATCCACTCCATGCCATGATGGGCAGCGAGAAGTTTCAAAAGCTTCTCGCTGACAGATTCGATGCAATGAAACCCACTGAGGATGTTGATGAGGCCTTACAAAACGTAGTTGGAACATTGAAAGACGAGGGCATCAAGTTTTGCCAATCGCGACATAAAGGCAAGAAGTCCAAACTCTCGGACGAGACTCTGCGGCTTATGACAAAAAGGCGGGAAACCTCCTGGTTGACTTCGTCAGACAGGTCAGACCTGAACAGGCAAATTGCGAAGTTGGTACGTCGTGACCTTCGGAGCTCTAATACGCGAAAAATTGAACAGGCGATAGAGCGAAACCGAGGGTCCAAAGTATTCACTCAGCAGCTTGGAAGGAGCCACCTGACGAAGCTCACCACAAACGATGGCAGGACCGTTTTGTCAAGGCCGGAGATTCTTACCGAGATTGAAGACTTTTATGGCCGACTGTATGCCGCCCATGTTCCTCGTCCACAGCGGGAAAACTGCGTTTCAAGAGCCGCCCTGATACGCCACTACACCGACGAACTGCCGGATATCAGCCACGACGAGATCGTGTTGGCTTTAAGACAGCTTAAAAATGGAAAAGCCCCTGGTGAAGATGGAATTACTTCAGAGCTCCTGAAGGTAGGAGGAGCCCCTGTTGTCCGGGAGCTGCAAAAACTATTCAATTCCATCATTCACTGCGGGAGAACTGCAAAGGCGTGGCATGAGAGTGTGGTGGTTCTGTTTTTTAAGAAGGGAGACAAAACTCTTCTTAAAAATTACAGACCCATTTCCCTTCTAAGCCACGTCTATAAGCTGTTCTCTAAGGTCATCACGAATCGTCTCGCTAGGAGACTTGACGAGTTTCAGCCACCGGAACAAGCCGGGTTTCGCACGGGGTATGGCACCATAGACCACATTCACACAGTGAGGCAGATTATACAGAAGTCCGAGGAGTATAATCGGCCCCTGTGCCTGGCATTTGTGGACTATGAGAAAGCCTTTGACTCAGTGGAAACCTGGGCTGTTTTGGAATCCTTACAGCGGTGCCAAGTGGACTATCGCTACATCGAGGTGCTGAGATCTCTTTACGAATCGGCCTTTATGAATGTCCAAGTACAGGACCAACAGTCTAAACCCATCCAATTGCGCAGAGGCGTGAGACAAGGGGACGTCATATCCCCGAAACTGTTCACGAGCGCATTGGAAGACTTGTTTAAGACGCTGGACTGGAAAGGTAAGGGCATAAACATAAACGGCGATTACATCTCGCACCTACGATTCGCAGACGACATAGTCCTAATGGCAGAGTCGCTAGAGGAGCTTCAACAAATGCTGGACAGCCTAGAATCAGCCTCGCAAAGCGTAGGTCTCAGCATGAATTTGGATAAAACCAAAGTCATGTTAAATGACCACATTGATCTGAGACCTATTGCTGTGAATGGACATCTTCTTGAAGTTGTTTCAGAATATACTTACCTCGGGCAGATCTTGCAGATGGGTAAAAACAACTTTGAGAAGGAGGCCAAGAGGAGGATCCAACTGGGCTGGGCAGCATTTGGAAAACTACGTCAAGTCTTTTCATCACCCATACCGCAAAGTTTGAAAACGAAAGTTTTCAACCAGTGCGTCCTACCCGTGATGACCTACGGTGCTGAGACGTGGACACTCACAGTACGGCTAGTCCACCATTTTAAAGTCGCTCAGCGTGCTATGGAGCGCGCTATGCTCGGAGTTTCTCTGAAGGATAAAATCCGCAACGAGGTTATCCGACAGAGAACCAAAGTCGTCGACATAGCGCACCGAATTAGCAAGCTGAAGTGGCAGTGGGCTGGCCATATCTGTAGAAGAACCGACAACCGCTGGGGTAGACGTGTTCTTGAGTGGAGACCGCGACTCGGCAAACGTAGCGTAGGACGCCCTCCGGCAAGATGGAGTGATGATTTGCGAAAGGCTGCCGGCAGTAGCTGGATGCGACAGGCCGAGGACAGGGTGAAATGGCGCACATTGGGGGAGGCCTACGTCCAGCAGTGGACTATTATAGGCTGATGATGATGAGTGAGTTGAGGTTACCGGAGGCCCAAACCCTTTTAAAGGCGGGCAGCGCACTTGCGACTCCTCTGGTGTTGCGGGTGTCCATGGGCGGCGGTTATCACTTACCATCAGGTGATCCGTTTGCTCGTTTGCCCCCCTATCCCATAAAAAATAATAAAAAAAAATAATAATAATATTAGCGGCCTGGCTTCGCACGAGTATTTAACACAAAAAAATATAAATTTTAACACATTCTATCGCCTATGTCCATCAGGGATAATGAAAGAATTTTTCAATACGGTCCAGCAGTTTCAGAGCCTATTCAATGCAAACAAACAATAAAATATTTCCTCTTTATAATATTAGTTTGGATTTATGTCCCAGTGGGTAGTTTTAAAATTACAAACAAAAAATATATAGTTAATTATGATATATTTGTAATTAAAACATGTTCCAATAACTATCGAGGCTAATTACATGTTACGTAAAAGTCGCCGCACGTCGGAAATGGCCGTAAAAAGGCCACGGTTAAATGTACAACGTATGTTATTAAATACTCAGATGACATCATACATTATGTTATACATATCTACATATTATTATACTAACTTTTGCCCGCAGCTTCGCTCACCTGAAGCTATATTAAGATATTAAGGGATCGATCAATACAGCTGTATTTATCGATCGATAAAACATTTAGTAGCTTGTGTGGTCATTTAAAAATTACGGTTTATAAAATTTTGGTAATTGAAATGTTATACTAAATAGCTTGTGCCCGCCACTTCGTCCGCGTATCGTGATGATATATAGCTTATAGCCTTCCTCAATTAATGGGCTATCTAACACTGAAAGAATTTTTCAAATCGGACCAGTAGTTCTTGAGATTTGCGCGTTCAAGCAAACAAACAAACAAACTCTACAGTTTTATATATTAGTATAGATTAGCGATCTGTTTTGATCTGAGATTCGCTTGTGTAAATTATGTCATCCTAATTTTTTCGGTGCACTGTTGAGACACACCTCAACACTTTTTATTATTTCTGATAATGATCAATGTTCTTGTTAAGCTATACTACGATTTACGATGGAGCGCGCTCGTCTAGAGGAATCCGATTCACTCGTGATTTAAATCGTTTCATTCAAATTTTTGGAATTACCACCATGAATCGATGTAGGTTTTTGCGCTTATGATCATTGTATATAGTTAAAAGTGCAAGGGGGAATAAGATCGTGGAGATCTGATGCACATTCTCCGAAATGTATCCGATTAAAAACCGAAATTGAAATGAAACCACGGGCGAAATCTAGTTAGCTATAATATAAAGTTTTGTTTCCTTCTTAAATCTAATTAAGTATTTAAAAATTCATTTAAATAGTATCTAAAACTCGAGCTAAATCTTAATCTTACAAATTAACCGTTAATTATTCTGTCAAACCACTTACGTAAAATATTTTATAGCCAGCAGCAAAGATTTTATCACTAAGATAAATCTGTTTTTAATTCTTTTTCCCATCGTTGTCTGAATTACAAAAGGATGATACTATATAATCATGGTTTATAAGATACAACTCCTTTCTTTGCCTGCTCATACCTTTCGCTAAAGATAACTATCAGTAGTTTCGCTTTTATTAGTTATCTAAGGCGTTAAATTCCATAGTTTTGTAACACGATAAAAGGCGGAAGGCTCTTATTGGAGAATGCAGTTAGTTATTGGATAATGTTATGGGATACAAGAAAGATTGTACTATTTATAACATCCTATTGGACGCGAATCTTTTTACAAGTTTTAAATGGTTAAAGTTCGAAAAGTTCTGCGGTCATCGTTAATTTCGAACTTGCGTTTCGAAAAGGCTTCGTAAACCTTCGATTTTATTGAAAGATTTTAGGTCAAGCTTTTACAGTAATATGTACATTAAATTTGACGAATCGGCTGAGAGATCGGCTTCTGCGCCAATGCTGGCTGGGGGATCGATCCCCACACGGAACAAATATTTTTATGACCTACATGTAGTTGTGAAGAGTCTATATGTTTGTATATGTGTGAATTAGTGTTTGTAAAAGAACCAACGATACAGGAGGAAGTCCTAGTGTGGGCAGCGTTTAAAAAATACCTCATTTATTTTGGCACATAGATATTAATAAGGCTGGTAATACATCGATTAATATAGTTATCGATATAGTGTTGATGTAGTGGGCGTTCTACTTGATTTGTCAATGTCGTATGGCGCCAGCTACTCGCCTACTTGCGACAGTTACAAGTCTTGTAATCTTGTTTGGTCGGTAATCAGTGTTATGGTAATGATTTTGTAAAGAATTTAAGAATTTGTAATGATTAAATGTAAAATTGTATCAAGCAGTCAATAAACCAACTTATTTTTTTTATACATTGAATATACTTTCTTATATGCCCTTTGAACCATACTGTATAGTCCTCGGCGTTACTGCATAAGTGATATCCTTTTGTGGAGGATAAAGATATGATTGGAGAAACACAGACTTCTTAATATATTCTTTGTTATTAAAACTGCTTATTGGTATCATACATAGCAAGCGTTTTACAAAACAATATTTGTATCAATTCAGATCATATAGTTAAATATCAAATTCTTGTTCACATACATGCGTTTATCATGTGAGCGAGTTTGCAATCTCATTCGTCATGTCAGAATGAATCATAATGGGCTTCACTCGCGTTCTTGACCTTGGCGTGACAGATCGGGTCAAGGGCGCCCGATTGTTATTGGCTATTGTCAATTTTGACAGCTATCTCGACTTTTAAGTTTGGAATGCAGAAAGCATGCGGTGGCAACCAGTATTATCTCTTTCTTTGCATGATCTGCAGATTTAAAATAATGTGCCTACTTGTTATGTTTTGCAATAATGCATGTTACATAATTTATATGGCAAGTGGTACGGCCGCTTAGGGTTGGGTAGAGTTGATTTATTTTATTGATTTGGCAATACTTAAATCGTACTCATATAATTATGTAGGTACTGCTTATGTATACGCTACACATATTTATGTATGATGTTAGAGATGTTAGATGAGGTAGGTAAGTATACCAATTTCATCTTATATATTACAGTCTATTTCTAACTATGTTTTCACACGTATGTGATCACACGTCTTGTGGTATCACGTAGCTAGGTAAGGTAAGGTTTGTCTCACGATTTTTTCCTCTAATACCATAAATGGTGGATTAAGGATTCCTCAAATATTTAACTTAGAGCACTCTCCGCATTATCATAGTACAGTACGTAAGCTGACATCATAACGGGACCTTCTGGCACCAGTTTGTTTACTCAATTATGTGATTTCGTGGAAAATACCCTTTTATAATATTTATTTGGCTTCTAAATACAAAAGCCTATAAAAACAAGGTTTAAAATCCGAAGACCTATAAGCTCAGAGGTTGTCAATTCAACTGTATTTATTTGTTTGTTTGTTACTTTAGAATTCTGTTATTTATTAATCGATTTGGCATATTCTTTTTTATTGAAAATAGTATAGGTACTCCTAAAGTGGTCCCATTCAAATTAAGATATTTATTTGATCACAAAATTCGAAAAATTCATCACTAGATAAATGTTTCACAAAATTTTTTTTAATCAAAAATTTGTGATCTGATCTTCACAAAATTTGAAACCGTGACCACTCTTTAATCACCGTTAATCTTTTTTTGCAATCGAATAGCATAATCTCCATCCAAATCAAAGTCAGTCAAAAACAACTTTTCTTTAAAATAAAAATTAATAAAAATAACTTTTCTTTAAATAAAAAAAAGCACAAACAACGCGTGATTTTCGGTTTCCAAGCACGTACATACCCGTTTCTTATGGCTTTATTTATTTGCAACCTTCCTATATAAACATCC
Source organism: Acronicta leporina (assembly GCA_947256265.1). Taxonomy (NCBI): domain Eukaryota; kingdom Metazoa; phylum Arthropoda; class Insecta; order Lepidoptera; family Noctuidae; genus Acronicta; species Acronicta leporina. The sequence goes on from OX366521.1 coordinate 3,533,258, forward strand.
TCTCCCGTCAGGTATCAAATTACTGTGTCGGACTCATGCTCACGTTTTCACAGCCCTATAGTTACGGTAGAATGTCGCTTATTTATTGCATACTGACGACCTCTGTGGTTTAGTGGTTCGAGTACCGGACTGCTGACCATGAGGTTGTGGGTTCGATTCCCACAGAACACAAAAATTTATGTGATGAATATGGGTGTTTGTGTTCGTCTGGGTGTTTCTTATGTATTATAAGTATGTATTTACAATAAAAAAGTATATAAGTATTATATCCATTATCTAGTACCCATAGTACTAGCTCTGCTTAGTTTGAGACTAGATGGTGCTGTGTTAAAAATGTCCCAGAATATTTATTTATTTATTTATACTACTATCCAATCTCAAAGAATAATATTGATGCATGTCTCTGATCCCATGACCGTGGCTATAGGGCAAGAGAAGGCAAGTACGGTTTTTAATTGATACGAGTCCGACATACCCCGCCGCCCCCCAAGTGTCGGACGATCCATGAGGATTTTCTGTACTAGAAAAAAAAAAGGTTGAATAGATCCAGAACCTTTTTTAGTCACGTCGGAACGGAGTCTATATATATGCGTTTAGGGTGAGAGGGTGTTTGTTTGGTTTTCACATTTTATGTTAACTGCTTGTAGTACCAACCTACTTTTATAAATGGTAAGACAAAACTGAGGGACAAATTAACCATTATTGTTCAGTCTTCATGGAAATTGGCTGTCTCAATATTATGTTGTAAGCTTTGACCTCTGCTTATTGCATCGCAACTGGAAGGTATTACCCACAGTAACATACATGAGTTCCAAACTTAGTCATTTGTAAAATTAGGTAACATTAGGTAAGTAGTACTTGCCTACTTACCAAGTACACGACTTTGGTTTTAAAAGAAAACAGACTCGTGTAATGAGTGCTTCCTTTAATGACGAGACTTGCATGCCAAGGGTATAATAGTTCTTATTGCCAGGCTGTTAAAGTAAAACGTAAACTGACTACTAATTAGTGTTGCCAGATGGAAAAACCCTAATAGGTACTCAGAGTAGTAGATACGTAAATGCACTACTAAATTCATCTTTAAAATGTGGATTATTTTTTCTATCAGCCTATTGAAGATCAAGAGTAAAAATCATTTTTGTTCAACGAGTATTTAGTAGTATTTACTTATTAGAAAACTATCGTTATAACTCCATTGTTATGTTTATATTAGCGTCTGTTATTTTACGATAAATACATAGGAATGAAGTTTATTTACGATTTACAAACCAATTTAAACTCTAAAGTGCAGCTAATTTTACAGTACAACACAATAACGGTAATGATTTCACCGTTATTTGTGTAATTATATCAGTTAATGAAATATGAGGACTTAGTTCTTTTCTACGTATTTCCTTTAGCTCCCAAAACCGTCACCACTTCCTAATGTTTTAGCTAGGAAGAAAAAAAAATTAAAAAAGAAAAGCTACCGGAGGCCCAAACCATTTTAAAAGGCGGGCGACGAACTTGTAACTCCTCTGGTGTTGCGGGTGTCCATGGCCGGCGGTTATCGCTTACCATCAGGTGATCCGTCTGCTCGTTTGCTCCCCTATCGCATAGAAAAAAAATATCCGCAACAAACTCCACAGTCACAAACTGTCTGATAATGAACTCATAGATTGCAATGCTACAATGTAAAAATCATCTCTATTGCTACGGAATACGGGTGGTTCAAAAGACAAACTGTATCAGGTATCGCTGTACTTACACGTTACGCATGTGCGATGATAATTGTCAGTCAACTGAGGTGTAAGAGTAATTTAATAGCATTTGCGTGATCGGATATTGTTACATTTACGCCAGGATTGTAGAGGATCACTACCGGTAAGCGACAGGCGTTTATATTCTGTTTACGGGGTGAAATCTCGAAAAAGCGATCGGCCTTCGTGGATAGCACCGAAGAGTCTAAATTCTTACCTGACTAAAACAACGCTGGTGGCCATTATCATCACATGGAGAAGGGTACCGTGCCTTCTTAGAAGGGAACTCCAGAGAAGCCCCAGACAGTGTGTGTACCCAGTACAGTGCTAGGACACATCCTATGAGACTCTTGAAGGGTCTTTTTAGAGCCCCGGATGACCACGGTGCCTTAAAAATAAAAGTGAGGACTGGTAGGCCTACCTGAACTCACTGTGAGTTTATTCATATATTACTGTAATAGTAAGGTGCCTGAATCATCACGGCTAGTCAACTTAATAAATTAAAGACTGTTTTTTATAGGTTCTGAACTATAGTATTTGATCAGCTAACACTGACTGACGGACAGACAACGCACATTTTGCATCGGTGGGTTGTCTGTCACTGTCACGGCTGTTATTTTAGGGCAAAAAAGACTAGTGCGATTTTAGTCTATAGCTTTCGACGGGACTTGCCGTGTAGAAACTAAAGCTAATGCGGTTCTTTAAAACACAAAAAGAACCGCATTAGCTTTCGTTTCTAAAAAATATATTAAATATAAAAGACATGTGCCAAGTTTTGATAACATCGGAATAATGTGCAGTGAAATAGCGATTTATCATGAATAATTGAATATAGATCATAAGCAAACACGCATTCACAACTTGTATGTTATGCAAATCATTCACGTGTTATGATTTATTGTCATGTTTTATAATATTGCATTTACGCTGTTTACAAAACGATTTGAGATTTAGTTGTCAATATCCCGTAGGTATTCTACATAAATATATTTATTAGGAGTATATCGTGAAGTCCTTTACTGTAGTTGAAATTATTTTAAATTACAGTTCATATAATTTATCTTTTCAGGATGAGTTGATTATGACAACTTCTAAACTGTAGTGAAGGTTCAACAAAATAAGACTATTTTGTCTAAGAGCAAAAAGTTTATAAAAAAATTGGCAAATATAATGCTGCCCTTACCTGGGATGGGATATCGTATAACCTAAACGATATGAAAATGTTTGATGATAGTCTGTGAGATGGATAAATAAACTGCTATCACCAATTCGTGTGAAAAGTGTAATGAATTTAGTCGTTCGATTACTTGTTAATATTATGAAAGAATAAGAAATGAACTTTTGTAGCAGATATTTAAAAATATTCGTTTTGTATTACAATGTTCCAGCTATCATACACATGGATTTCGAAAGAGGTGCGTTGCTCAGTTTAAATTCGAGACTTAAGGTAGTCCATGGTCACCTCACTAGCTTCTGCCTCAATTATAATCTTCAATATCCATTCGCACGGAGATTAATTACACCCTGCTCACGGTGTATGCAAATCATGTGCAGATAAACTAAAATTTAATGCAAGGATCAGTGAAAGGCTCGCCTTATTAAACCGGTCACGATCAGCTTCCATTAGCGGATCAGTGCGGTTTGTCGACATTGAAACGTTTATATCTAGTTCATTTGTGGGCTGTTTTTATTCGCTTTACGACCTTTAGCACCTGGCTTACTGGGGTTGTCAGAATTTAGCTTTGAGGCGTGTTTAATGAGGATACAATGTGGAATAATGAGTCGTTGCTTTTGCCTTGTGCTTCTCAGTTCATAAAAACGTTGTTTTTGTTTTTTTAAATGGGATTAAGTAGCTAAGATTGTGTAATACTATTATTAACATCATTCGATATTTTTTCTGGGAAACAGTAAAGCTTTTCGAAATAAAAAAAATAATATATCTGCAAAAATTGTAAACTGAAAATGATTTATTTTATACCAAGATTTATTTTAATCATTTTAATTTCCTATGTGATTCTATTATTGCAATACAGCATTGCAAAGTAAAGCTCTTGCATGTCCACTTTAACTAAGTCACGTCAAGACCGTCAAGTAGACAGGTTTTGCCTGAGGGTTTTGCCGCTCAATTTGTTTTGACAGCCTTATTACGCACATTTTTGTCAATCACCTGACAGTTATGGGGTAAATTGTAAAATGTAACTATGTTTATTTACCCTAGATCTGTCAGGCTATTGACAAAAAATCATCGTAAATAAACGTCTATAAATTATACAATATACCGACCCTAGAATTGAGCAAGATGTCGACATGTCGAAATTGGCGTAACAGCATGCCCCGTATGACGCTTGAGTGTTTTTTTCATACGTTTTATAGGGTGTTATGCAATTATGACAGATATTATGGCCCACTGGTACCAACTTCTTAAATATATTTAAATTCTATTTAAACACAAATTTACTATGAAAAAAGTAAAAGCTTTACTTTGCAATGCTCTATTGCAAAGTAAAGCTTTTTGAATCACAAAGGAAATTATTTAGGAGATATATTTAAATTGTATTTAAACACGAATTTACTATGAAAAATTGTGTTTAAATACAATTTAAACATATTTAAGAAGTTGGTGCAAGTGGCCCTAAGAGTATTTCACTTACCTCTGTTATTGTGTCATACGTTTCTGTTTTATATTCTCGTAGATAACATGTTATTTTGATTATTATTTTTGGTTTTAACTACCTATGTGCTTTTTTGACGCCTATACACGACCGGTGTTAATTTTGTCCTCATTTTCGTCCTACGTGCCTGTCAAAATCTTATCTAGTCAACAAACAAAATCAACTGAAGCCAATTAAATGAATACATTATGGATACTGTATTAAGGATTTCGTAGAAAAAAATTAAGAGGCACGAGGGTCTTATGGTATGGATGGTATCTTCGTTTCAAGTCCATTATGACTGTGGTGGAGAATATAACACGGGAGTCTTCAAGTATTTTTTCTTCTTTCTGCAAGCGTTCTCCACTTTGTGGAATTCTCTGTTATCTCTCCTTTATAAGTAGTGGTGACATATTAATTTACAAATAATTCTAGATCGAATTTATGTTAGGTCAATAATAAAATATGTCTGCACAAAACCAATTTAATAGGTTTTTATTAGCTATGCAGAGAGTATTATTATTACTTGAATATTTAACCTAAATAGTTAGATTGTATCTAGAATCTAGAATTCTAGAGCACAATATTGCGTGACGAAAGGGCCGATATTACACTGATCCATATTCATATGGGCATAAATCAAACATTTTATGCGCAAGAGTACAATACATAGGCAATAACAGCCGCACCCTGTGCAAGTGCCCTTTCGATATGTAGAGCTGTTGTGGAATAATATTACACGTATGTACATAATAATACTGATGATAATGATTACTTCATTGGTCTAGTGGTGTTTTGCGCGGCTGCTGAATTCGTTTCCCAAGTCGAGCTAGTTATTAAGTCCTACGCGTTTCTATGATATTCTCAGTATCAGCTCTGATTCTAAAGAAGACCGTGGTCTTCTATAGAATCAGAGCTGATATAATCAGAGATTCTAAAGAAGATTATAATTACATTAATTATTTTTCCTGTGTGAAATTGTTTGTTACACGCTTATACTTACACAATTTTGAAAATTTAAAAGAGAAAACAGAAAAGAGCTACATATGTGTTTAATTCCAGAAAAACTGGACTGATGAATAATGAAATATAAAATCCGATTACAATATTAATATGTATTATATAGCTATTTGTTATAGGCGATATCGTATGCTTTAGAGCCTTTTAAGATATCGCAATTTTTATATGATTATCGCCCAGATACCAGGTATAGCACATAGGTATAGACTGGTAATGAGGCCCTCCTAAGAACAGTGACACAATTCTTGTTAAGTAATATGCAAACTGTTTCACTCCTCATAAATTCAGTTCTAAGTCGCAATAAACTATCACGCATGCTTTAAGTTTTGCATATAAACACTTGGCCAAACAGCGTATAATAATAACAGAACGAGATCTATTCACACCTAATGTCAGTATGCACATAAATTATACTCTAAATAGACCATGGGTCTTATTGTGAAAGGCGTAAGGACTATGTTGGCAGTTACCGGCCCATGTTACCCTTTCATGCTGATAATGCCTTGCAATTAGCGACAATGTCATTGGTGTTGTTTATGCTTCAGTTAGTCGGTTAGTAGAATGGTTAGTAGTTATGTAATGTTCGTGTTCAATGAAATGGCTAAATGTTAGTGCATCGATCATCAAGATGTCACCGTCTGATGTCATTGAATATTAATATAAAAAATGCGATTCGTATGAGTGTCATTGACGTATAAAGGCGGTGATTTAGATATTCTCGCGAGGCATGTCGTTTCCACACGAATTTGAAGCATATACACATTGCTCGGTATCTGTTATCAGGACCTCTGGGGTGCTTACAAAAGCCTTGCTACCAACTGGATTTGAGATAGAGCCCCCAATACATGCCAGCAACTGTGGTTTTTTACTGAAAACAGTACCTACTTTAAATACTGTTTCTTTTTACAGGTGAAGTTACCCAAGTGGATCATTAGATCCCACCACTAAGCGAACTGTCTTCCAAACGTTCTAGAAAAGATTTATATTCTGTCCTCTTTCGGCCCAAAAATATTTAGGTAAAGAAGTTTAGTAATCAAAATAAGTTGATAAAAAGATATCCCAATGTTCCCAACACCATTACATTAATCTCAACCACACCTTGTATGAGATAATTTAATAACCCAGTTTCCCAATCAAAACTACAAACTTATTTTAATATAATGCACATTTCTTAACTTGATCATTACGATTAACACTTGTGAAGATATTGCCTACATGCTTAACTTTAATTAATATCAAGCCATTTACATTTAGATAGGTAACTATAAAAATGTCAACTACTTGGTGCGATTGGTCAATCGAGATTTAGGCCTGTGAAATTTATCATTGATCTATCATTCGCTTTCAGTGATCAATCTTTAATAATTCGCACATAGCTTGCGAAATTTTAAGGCGATAATATATGTGCAAACAGTGTAGGCAGCTAATAATTATGTTACTTTTATTTATTGATAGTTTGTCCTTAATGAAGTTTCAATGTTTGTAACATCCACAATAATAATTTTATTCTAATCATTCAGTGCTGCCCAAAAATATTTATTATCTGCTGTTATTTGCTGGACCATCCCTAAATCGTCTTAGAGAATGGCTACACCTTATAATGAACATTTGAACCAAATTTCAAGTCTTTATAGACTTGAAATTTGGTAATTGGTGAATTTTGGTAATTGGTGTAGACTCATTGTTTTTAATCACATGCTTATGCATGTGATTAAAAACAATGAGTGAGTGAGTATATTTGGAAAATTATATCATTCATTCAATTGGATAAATGAAGTTCTCCGGTATATTTTCGGTGTCATGTGAAACGCGAAATTTCGCTTTCTTAGATGTTTATAAAAAAAATGCAGGAACTGGGAATCGAACCGAGGACCTCACTCAGCAGCCGGGCTAAACTACTTTTTTTTATAGTCTAACAAAAAATACAAGACAATCTATTATAAATTCTAAAATCCGCTAATGATTCATGAAACAAATGTGTGACTCAGTCATTAGCTAACGTACAGCCAACAATAACAAATTGCTTGACGATTCAGATACAACAAATGACGAATTACCTACATGGTGACTTTTGTTTCAAGAAAAAATCTGCTATAGATGGAACCAAGCGAGGTAAAAAGTACCTTATTGTCATTTTACGAAGGGTTTAATTAAAGGTGTTTGTGGGTGGGTTACTCTGCTACTAAGTTAATGTGGGACGGTACCACCGTATTGCCAATTAAACTCGCAGGCAGGATTCGAACCTGCGTCTTCTGGTTTGATACACCAGACGCTATGACCACTAAGCCACCGCGAGTCCCACCTGCCATGTCGAAATTTGCCTTCACATTCTGAACTTACGTCTTAAAGTTGACGTTCGTTGGCGTCGATTCAATATCACCTGTATAGGTACCTATTTGACATTAGTGTCGAAAATCTTGCATAAATAACAACATGCTTGCTGTTTAAAATCTTGTTGTGTATTTAAACATTTGTTATTTATTTTTTATGGCATAGGGGGGCAAACGAGCAGACGGATCACCTGATGGTAAGCAATAATCGCCGCCCATGGACATCCGCAATACCAGAGGAGTCGCAAGTGCGTTGCCCGCCTTTTAAAAGGGTTTGGGCCTCCGGTAACCTCACTCACTCGGCAAAACTTGTGTTTTGCCGAGTGAGTGAGGTCACCGGAGGCCTAAACCCTGCGCAAGCGTTGTTTCACGCCGGTTTTCTTTGAGGCCGTGGTATCAATCCGGTCGAGCCGGCCCATTCGTGCCGAAGCATGGCTTATTATATTTTAGCTAACTCCTTGATTAAGTTATGCTAGTAAGTAGGTTTTTCACGGTGTCATCAGAACAATAAATAAAATGTTTACTAAATATTGTGCTAAATGATAATCATTATTGTATTGGATATTGGGCTAAGTATCTGTACTTCATATAACCGATCCCTTACCTTAATAAATCTCAAGAGACAGGTCAACTCATTAATCGTATTGTGATGTCACTAGCATCCTTGAGAAACTGACAGGGAGATAAAACCGCGGAAATACAATGCATCACATACAAGGCTGCTTCTGTTTGGCCGCCGGACGACATCATCTAATTAAATATGCAATGGAACAAGAAATAGGCGTAAATAAGTTATTTATTATCGAGGGCTGCCTTGAGATATTTGCAGGTTCTTAATGTGAGTGTGTGCCTATATGTATGTTCCATTGTTTTTTTGATCCGGTGCATAATTAGCGGTACATGTTCTGATGTATTTGATTGTTTACTTATCTTAGGATGCCACTACATTTGGAGCAAATACTTAACTGTTATTTGTTGTTACTCGATCGTAACTCTCAGTAACTCAATTGTAAGTTAAAAGTGTGTAAAAAGTTCTAAAATATAAATATATTTTATTTGTAGAACACAGGTTACAGATATTGTTATTAATAAAATGAACGCTCAGCGTGGGATGGCACGTTTGGCTTCTACGTCACATATTGTGGGTTTCATACAAAGGCAAATATTTTGTATGACTTAGGTAGTTGTTCCGGGTCTGGCCGTTTGTGTATGTGAGAATTTGTGTTTGTAAAACCGACAATAAAGGAGAAAATCCTAGAGTGGGGCAATGCTTAAAAAAACATGAACCTTAAGCCTAAGCACGAAGAATTTTTTCTGCTGCAAATCTACATAACATTAATTTTCAAGCCTGTCTCCCATTGGGGTAGGCGGAGACTACACTTGCTACGATTCTGGCACACCACTTTCGCTTCATCTACGTTCATTAACCTCCTTTTCATACAAATTATTCTCGATTTCGATACGAATACGTTTTCGCAAGTTGTCCTTGCTTGGGACACATGTCACGAATTACGATCGATTCGCAAGTCGATTCCCTGAAAGTAGTTTGATCGATGACAATCAGACAGATCATTTTGGCTGTAGAAGATACAGGGGAGTACAGTCTAAATAGCGAGATTTTCCGGTTGAAAAAAAAATATTAAAAAAAATATTATATTCATTCGGCAGGTGACACTAGTGGTATCAGGATAATCAACGTAATGTATGTCAGGAACGAAAGAGGCATAGAGATACACTTATCATTTATGGGACTTGTTTGATAAGCATTTATATAAAACGGGTTGTATTGCATAAAGTTACTCAGTAGTATTTTTTAAACGCAAACAGAATAAGTAAGTAAGCTTTGTCAGATTTTACTTGGATTTAACATAACATAACACAACATACCATCACTCCTGTATTCCCCGAAGGGTTAGGCAGCGGTGTACTAATGTACACCCACAGTTCAAGCGGCGGTAGCCTAATGGCTAGGGCGTCGGACTTGCGATCATGTGGTTGCCGGTTCGAACCCCACCCATTGCACTACCGACGTGAACCCCACTCGTAACACAAGCATATTTAGCTTAGCACGAGGGGTTAACAAGAATACTAGTAATGTGTGACCCACATTGCTAGTAAGCTTTTAAAAAAAAAACAGTTCGCCGGTATGTATAGGTCCCATGTAATAGGGGGCGAGCCTATTGCCATTAACCGGGCACAAATTCCAAACTCCGAGCTGCCACTGGGAATTTCATAGAAAACCCCAATAACACTTTGCTCGACCTGGGAATCGAACCCAGGACCTCTAGCGTAGCCGTCGTAACGTAACAGTACTTGGTTTTAAAAATGCTTTTTATATCATTACTATGACCAGGAGCTCAATAGATAGATAGAATGTGCACGCCCTGCACTGCACGCCTGATTTTGTTCGAAAAATAAATTATAAATTTACTCTTGTAAATAGATCTTACAAGTCAGTTTTTTTTTTTAACTTGTTGGTGCCAGCATTTCCTAACTGACGACCTCTAAGAAGAAACTCCGAAACAAACTCAGGGAATTGGAGTTTAGGCGGGAAAATGAAAAGTGCACATTGTCGATTTTATATTATTTTTCAAAACTTGAATTTGTCCGAAGTTAAATGTGTAATTATGGTGGATAATTAACCATTAAGTGTTCGTGAACGTGTGAGAGTGTAGGCAAATGATATAAAATTGAAAATCGTGACTTTTTGGGTTCACACCTAAAATGGAGTTTAGGTGTGAACCCAAAAAGTCACGATTCACGATTCTGCACGATCACGAAGCCTCAATAAAGTTTCTACCGTTTTATTGGGGCAACTGAACATTATACTTGACACTGGCGAACACAAAAAGTGTGGTGCCATATTACAATCCCAAGCAATCCCATAATGGGAAATATTATTTGATTACTTTATTACTTGACACTGGCAAATACACAAAAAGTGTGGCGCCATAATAAAAAAAAAAAACTCAGGGAATCTGAGTCTCTTTTAAAGTCCAGACAGTAGTAGGTACGTAGTAGTACTAGTATTCTATTATCTGTGGTAGTAGTATAACACAATATGTGATTGTTATCTACGATGTAGGGCAATATCTGAACAGCTCTTTTGAAGAAAAATAACACTTCTCGAGAAAAGTGTTTGAGAAAAGTGTTATTTTGTTTTTCGATCGTTAAAGGACAGTTAAATATCATAATTAATCCGTTCTAATTAATACTATTTCTCACGATCGATCAATAGAACAGTGATCTACGTGTATCTAGATAAGTGCATGTATGGAAAGGTATTCGCGATAGATACGCTCTCATTATCGCTGTACCAACTTATAGCACTCCATCGGTGATTGAAATGGAGTATTGCAGGCACTTGTGTCTTGTGCAATTTTATACACTATCTCGACCGCACTATGGATAGCTATTTAATCAATCTTTACTATTATAAAATTGTAAAAAAGCTGTCTGTACATTGAAGATATTTAAAAAAAAATCAAGTGGGTGAGGGTATATAAACGTCTCCGAACCAAAAATGGGATTTGTCTGTTTGTCTGTTTGTTACGGGTTGGCGCAAAAACTACTGAATAGATTATAATTTTGTTATCATTGTTATAAAGCCTATATGTTTCAACTTAAAAACTGGTGAACTTTTTATCTCAATTATTTGAACGGATCCTGAGATACAGCTTGACATCTCTGGTGTCCATACAAAGAAGAGATCATCAATGTTGGTTTTTCCAACTTCCAACTCCTAATATAGCTTCATGCGAGCGAAGCCGCAGGCAGAAGCTAGTTAATGATAAAATTAACAAAAATAATTTGACAAAAATAACATAACATACCATCACGCCTGTATTCCCCGAAGGGTTAGGCAGAGGCGTAGTAATGTTCACCCACAGTTCGCCGGTATGTTTAGGTCCCATGTAATAGGGAGCGAGCCTTTTGCCATTAACCGGGCACAAATTTCCAACTCCGAGCTGCTACTGGGAATTTCATAGAAAAACCCAATAACACTTTGCTCGACCTGGGAATCGAACCCAGGACCTCTAGCGTAGCAGTCGCGCTCAGAACCACTTGGCTAATGAGGCAGACAAAAATAATTTTATTCATAATTATTACAGAATCAGAAACATCGTACTTAGGTACGTTTTCAAGCCAGGTATATACATATACTGGCTGTCATTAATATTGTGATTTGAACTAATTAGCACTTTTTGAATTTCGAACAGAAAACCCCTTTAAAAAAAATGAAACAGGTATTTGTCATTGAATGAGCTTTTGCAGTAAGTTAAAGACATTATAAGCTTACTAATGTACGCACATGTCTTGCTGCGAGATTTATATAGGCGTTAAATTGCCAATTTGTACGCCAATGTTTTATTAATGAGTGTTTCGGTCAGCTAAAGTTTAGCAGCTGTGTTATGATTCTATGCAGTGGTTCTATCTTACAATATCAACAGTGAGTCATATTCTTATCAAAATTTATTAGTGCTAGGGTTGCTAATATGCTATAGTATAGTACAATTTTGTATTAACTTAACTAACATACCATCACGCCTATATTCCCCGAAGGGTTAGGCAGAGGCGTACTAATGTACACCCACAGTTCGCCGGTATGTTTAGGTCCCATGTAATAGGGGTGAGCCTATTGCCATTAACCGGGCACAAAATTTTGTATCTGTTTTGCATTTTCCATGTTAATATTATAAAGTTATTTTAGCATAGGAAAAAAACAATGCGGGCAGGTGATTCGAACTTGCGACTTCTGGTTAAATACACTAGACGTCATGACCACTAAGCCGCGGCGAATTTACGTCTTTTAAACCCTGACGTAAATTCAGAATGTGAAGGCAAATTTCGACCCTGGTGAGTGGGACTCGCGGTGGCTTAAGAGTGCCCAAGTCCTTTAATAGGTTAAAGACTGCCCTGGATAGAATCTCCCTTACAGACATTGCATGTGACTAAATCGGTAATCTATGTACTAAAGTAGTACCTACTTTACATTGTTGGCAACCATATGGGCCTGTGCACACCACGTTTTTAAACGCGCCGTTGACGGCGCGCTTTTATCCTACAGAGGTCTACAGGCTGCGTCTGACTTGCATGCGTATCGCGTCTGTATCGCTACAAACGCGCGTCAACAGCGCGTTTAAAAAACGTGGTGTGCATAGGCCCTATGTGGCGCGTACATTTGTACGATGTCGTAAGACGGGAGTGCCCGGTATCGTGTGTCGTGTCACGGACTTACGGCTCAGTTAAACTGTAGCACATGGCGCGTGTCTCACTAGATCCTACTTCTTAAGTAGCTTACTTATGATAGACACTTTAAGAAGCTTTTATGCCTATACCTGTCCGTTCAAAACTAGATACTATTCCAGACCTCTAAAGCTATTTTTAGGTTGCCCTTGCTGAAATTTATTAGATTATATATCGACTCAATATTTTTTTTATGGGTTAGGGGAGCTAGCGAGCAGACGGATCACCTGATGGTAAGCGATTACTGTCGCCCAAAGACACCCGCAGCACCAGAGGAGTCGTAAGTGCGGTGCCCGCCTTTTAAAAGGGTTTGGGCCTCCGGTATTCTCACATGGCGAAACACAACGTAAGTGTAGTTTCACGCCGGTTTTCTGTGAGGCTGTGGTATCACTCCAGTCGAGCTGGCCCATTCTTGCCAAAGTATGGCTTTCGGCAGGTTTAATATGGCAACAGTAACTTGGTTGCTAAATTTTGACACGTATACGCAACATAACATTCGCTCGTCTTTTAGAAGTCCTGTTCGTTGCAAATTTCACGACATCCATGGCTCCTCCATAGAGTAAGGAAAAGCAAATGCGATTTCTGTATAGTACTATTCCAACTTACTTTTTTTTGTCTGAGAAAATGCCTCTGCGCATACTACACTTTCGGGGAAAAGGTGAAGTTATGTGGGGCTCACACCCACCAAAAACTCCGCTTTTGCCTTCGGACGCTGTCATAGAGGGGCCACCAGAACTGCCACCCAATTACCATACCTTACCTCTTCCCCAGATGGCAGACGATCAACAAATTGGTACTTACGCAAAAGTTAGTAATGTTTTATTTACAAACAAAATATCTACTGAATTGGGTGACACAAGTCTTGGCATGAGTCATTCTATAAAAACCATCGTTTAAAATTCAGTACAATGTCACAAGTCGGGAGTGCCGGCAGCCTGTCAGCTTATCTAGATTCTAGACCAAACTACATGTATGACCAATTTGAGACTAGCTTTGTTCTGCTGTGCTACTGTGGCAGGTATTAATAGAGCTGTTACATTTATCATGTTATTGTTGCTGTGGAATAAAAAAGCTTTTTAATTGTGTTTATTGTCACAAGTTGTTTGATGGGTTTGTGTCAAAATCAAGATCGTGTGGTCAATTAATCACATAACTACTAATTATTTTGTATTTTAAGTATGGAGCAAAGGATTCCGGCGACTGGAACCACAATTAACTCTATATTCCGTATAGGTACCTGTTTAAAATGTGTTATTTTGTAGAGCAATTAAAACCGAATTGTTTTTAATTTTTACGAAATACGATATAAACTGTATGGGCTGAGATCATAAACAAAATTAAAAGACCTTTGCGTGTATAATTTATAGGCAGTTTCCTTCAAGGGCTATCTCCTTTCTATTTTACATTTAATTTATAGTGTAGGTAGGTATATGGTTATATAATCGTAACCATATAGATCGTAAACATCGTGGGAGAGCCGTATTTCGGCACGAATGGGCCGGCTCGACCGGTGTGATACCACGGCCTCATAGAAAACTGCGTGAAAAACATTTACGTTGTGTTTCGCCGAGTGAGCCGGAGGCCCAAACTCTTTTAAAAGGCGGGCAACGCACTTGCGACTCCTCCGGTATTGCGGGTGTTCATGGGTGGCGGTAATCGCTTAGCATCAGGTGATCCGTCCGCTCGTTTGCCTCCCTATCGCATAAAGAAATCTGTTACAATTTATGTAACATATCATGTAAATTATCAATTATTAACAATATCTTTTGCAATAAAATAAAACACTTTTTAATAAGGAAAAGCTACTACAGCATAAAAGAATACCTTGAAGATAAACTTTAAGTAGGTACATAATATTTTAGAGATATTAAAGAATATTTTAGAGGCTTAAAATTATTAAACCAAATATACTTAATTATAAGTATAAACTTATAATATTTAAATACATAATTATTTAGACATAAAATAAAAAGTGCAATAAATAATGAAGGCTAAATATAGTTAGAAAAATGTAATTAAAATATCATTATTAATGTATGTATAGATACATCTCCCTCTCTCGTACTTAGCGTTGCTGTGCCCAACAGGGTCCATAATTGGTTCTTAGTTTTAAGCTTATCATCTGTTTAATTTTATATGTAGGTACATTATGGAACGCAATAAAGAATTGAATTGAATTGAATTGAATTATATTCCCCGAAGGGTTAAGCAGATGATAACACACACAGTTCGACGGTATGACTAAGTAGCTCGTTAATGATGGTTTTTCTGTAAATATAGCAATAGCTACACCAACAAGGTTCTATTTGCTCTTATCGCTTAAAAACTTAAATTAATATTTATAAGTACTGGTTCATTTTCGTGTCACAAAAGTGTTTTGCAATGCCAGCCTAATGGCGTGTTTCCGCCACATAAATTACTACTTACTTAATAACACAAATTTAATTGAACCGCTCCGGATAAATCTTGTATCGAAAGACATGCGTGTACGCAAGTGATTTATGTTTATTTACTTAAAATAATATTTTGTAGGTAGGTACCTAGGTTAGGATATGTGACGTTAAAATTGGAGCAAGACAACATGCCTAGATTTATATCTAGGTATTAGAATTTATTTACTTCGATGGAAATAGACGTTTCTATAAGGATCTTATGCCTCTTACCAGGCACTGTTCACTTTTCGGGCATTGCTGCGCCTACGCTATGATAGTTTTTTTCATTTATACATAAAATACCATCAGGCATGTATTCCCCGAAACGTTAGGCAGAGGTTAAACTTGCTACACTACGATTTTCTCATGTATCTGGGTTTTTATACACAAATTCAAACAAAAACAACTAGGTACTACTGTAGATTATAAAAAATATTTGCTCCGTGTGGGGATCGAACTCACAACACATGGCGCAGAAGCCGTTTGCTCAGCCACTACGCCAATCATGACATCAGTTGGCCGTTATGTTGAGGTCACGTTTACATACATAATCAACCCATTGTATGTCCCACTGCTGAGCACGGGTCTCCTCTCACAATGAGAGTAGGAATGCGTATTTACATGCGCTCCCCTTATTACTAAGGGGCGAGCGTATTGCCATCAACCGGACACAGATCGAAACTATGAGTTGCAAGCGCCAAGCCTAAGTATAGACACTAGCAACATCAGTAGCATTACTCATATGCCTATTATGTTCCCTTTTATGAAATCTTTAACATTTATTTAACCGATTACTTTTGTTGCAGGATCTCCGCAGCCTTCTAAAATCGAAGCACGTGCAAGGTCTCGAAGTAAACGATGCTCACAAATCGCTCAACCGGTCGAAGGTCGTGGAGACGGTGGAGGCAGCCCGCACCGCTATCACGTCTTCGGGCGGCGGTCCCCTGTTCCTCGCCCTGCCCGCCCATCCTGAACTGCTGGCCAAGTATTACGACTTGAGAGCGCTGGTGAAGAAGGTGGATCTGATGATGGTGCAGACGCATGCATTGGGACTAGTGAAGAAGATGACGTATCACCCCAGTAGGTTGAGTGGCATGTGGGACATGATGAACACTGTAAGTACCTATTTTAGAACCAGTGTATGGATAGGTACAGCTGATCCTAATAAAAAATCAGTCAGTAGATTTGCTTACTTGGGATAGAATTTCGATATACTAAGGTCAAAACTGTCAAACAAGCAATGTCAAAATGATATCTCTATTGAGCAAATCTATACACGGATTTGTTATTGTGAACGGCCGTAAGTCTATATGATAACCAGGCTCTTGAAGAGTATGTAAGCCTCCTAGTCGATGCTTTCTTAAAAAAGTAGGAGTAGCTACTTAAATTATATTTTCAGAAACATGTGGAATTAGTATGCAGTACTTTTCAATTACTTTGTAAGCTGAAGATACTCAGTTTTAATAGGTAGTGCCTATTAAAACTGAGTATCTTCAGCCATTTTGATAGCAAACCTCAGATCGTTCTTCTAAAAGCTTTCTTATTCGACATGATCGCAAACAATGGATGCTGTTTTCAGAGACCCAATACCTACAATTTATAATGAATTGCCTCTACAAAGGCCTACGATATCATATTGTCAAATCGGAGCTACAATACCCAATTTTCTTTGAAATAAAAAGCCAAATTTGACACAAACTATTGTTCTTTACAAAATAAGTCAACACTAATACAAATAGATAAGTCTAAACAATACGATGTGTGTCATAGGAAAGTAATTGGATATCTGTAACCTGATACAATGGAGTTGCTTGTTATATAAAAACACCTGATGATCGCGCGCTGCTCTTATGCTCTAGTTGTGCTTGGGCAATCGGTGTGGACAATTTGGATAAGTGGATTAGGGAAATGATTGACAGTATTGGTTTACAATTAGAATCTTGTGTGTTTATCATAAAGCTGATCTTTTATGATTCAAAATTCAATTTTATTGCTGGTTTTTCGCAAATTGTACGTTTATCAAGAAGAATCACGTAAATCGGATCATAAATCTCAGCATAATATATTTAAAAAAATACCAATCGAATCGAGAAACTCCGCCTTATTGAAGGCGGTTAAAAAGAAAAACACAAACGATCATTAATATGTGAAACCACAAGGGGAGGGGACTTTTGACAGGACCGGGGGGAGTCAAAAATTATGACATTCGTGCGACGTGTTATGGATGGCCATAATGGTAAAACTATAGCGAACGTTATGAGTTAGTCCTTAAGGTTGAGATGAAGAATTAAAAATATATTGTATATATGTATGAAAATTAGTATTTTGTACGGAATAATCAACAAAATCTGCATGTAAATTAGTGGTCAAAGATTTAAACTGAGAATTGATTCTATTTTGCTGCATGTTGCGATCAATTCTCAGCGTAGAGAAAATGGAATTAATGTTTATTTATAATACCAATAGATCGGTGCCAAAAACCTCTTGACAAGCAATTACATATTAGACGTTGCATGCACGCTATTAATTAGGAATCAATCATTCCTTTAAAACATCTAATAATATACCAGCATTCGTAATTCGGTCACGTACTCATTGGAACCCATTCGAAGGTAAACTGCTCTGAGAGAAAAACCTTATAAGCAAACAAAAAAACGCATTCAATAAAATCCTTCTGGAGAAAACTTTAAAGTCCATATTCCAATAGTTAGAGTGCAGACTTAAGTTGGTCGTCTATGAACAATTTAGGGTATGTAGGCCAGTTATTAGCAGGTGCATCTCTTTAAATTCACAACAGTCTAACTTGTATGGTATGTTTCATGTTCGGTCGTTTAAATGGATGGATGATACTTAATTGGTGCTGGTACCGTTTTTTAGAATTGATCACCGTGTGATTGATTGCTAAGTAGTCTTAAGAAGGCACAAATAAAGTTAAGGTCGTTTGATCATGTGAGTTGAGAACAATTTATAAACACTGTTTGGTATCATTTATTTTAATCAAGATTGACATACAATTTGTATCTAAGAACTACTGGTAATAGCAGCCTCGCCATCGCCATCATCTTCAGGTTGTGAAAATAGGATAAATCTGTATATTGGCATCCCTCTTTCACTCGTAAAATGATGGCAATATTACGTCATGATATATTATGGCCTCTGTTGTATTCCAAATGAAAATTGGTATAGTTTTTTTAGTATTGAGCCTGAATGTTATATTTATTTTTGAAATTATCTTAAGGATTAGTACCTATGCCATGATTTGCAGTACCTACCTAAATCTTAAAACTTCCCGGCTATTATCTACCTAATTATGGGTACCTATGACGCTCTAAGTAAAGTTGTGAATGTTCACTTTTTTTATATATCAAACTAGCTGCATACAAGGCAAACGGCGCGGCGTGCGTTGCAGTGCCTCTTTTTAACCCCCTACGAAAAAGGGGGGTGTTATAAGATTTTCGGTTAAAAAAGTTTAATCGGAAACGGACGAATGGTTTAGGAAGAAGGCTGTTTGAACAACTTTGTAAGGACAAAAATAAAAAGTACCTAACATCAATTTTGTTGGATCTAGTTTTTGGTAACATTGTTTTAGGCGGACAACACTGATTAAAAAAATAATAATAGATGTTAAAATAAAACATGATATAAATTAATTCTGTGGGTATTAATTGCATGAAATATATATATAACAAATTTTTATTTATTTTAATTAGTTTTTATGAAACGTAGGCCTAATTGCACGGTCCCAAAAAGGATTTTCTCAAGAGAGTATTTTATCACTCCTCCAACTTTCCACAGGACTCCGTGGTAGATCTCGTCATTGGTCTCGGCGTTCCATCTTCCAAGGTGGTGATCAGTTTACCAGCTACAGCCCGTCAGTTCACCCTCGTTAACGAGACCCTCAGTACTCCAGGCAGCCCCACTGAGGAAGAAGAGCCGAAGGAGATAGACCAAGCTGAACTGTGCAGACAGCTGAGGAGTGGACGATGGACTTTGGAAAGGGACCAAGACCTGTCAGGGCCTTACGCTTTTAAGTGAGTGATGTTGCGGATCGTATAGTTTTAGGCGTTTTATTCTTGGTACTCACGAGTATATTGTTGGATTACCACCCATATAAATGACAGTTGACGTAAGCAACGTGTCAATGCAATTGGTATTTTCACCCTAATAATAAAAAAATAAAATATAAAGCTCATAAAGCTATAATATGTTTTGTCTTGTTGAATTTGATATTCTGTGACTAGAAAAAGAAAAGATAAAAGATCATAGAGCAATAAGGAGTTTATAAGATATTTAATTTATTAACTCATCAACAATATCATTAGGTACAGGAATTCCTAATTCAATAGTGTGGCTATAATAACATTATTATAATTATATTTTTATGGACACATCAAAGTACCAATTTTATTGACAACACGGCTGCTACGCAAGATGCTTTGCGTTCGATTCCCAGGTCGAGCAATGAGTTATTGAGTTTTCTCTGACATTTTCGTCGTACTGAACAGAAATCCCCAAAATTCATATTCAAGAAATTTAATTGATTTTTTAGTCTACCTATAAGTTCATAGACAAGTGTTTTTCTTGTGGAGGGACGAGGTGTGTTGCCGCTCCAACCAAAGCGAGTGATCCTCCGACCAGGCGGGTGTTTTATCTGGCGGGCCACGGCCCAACGGTTGATGTATATGTAACTTGGGTTGCAAACTTCACTTGCGCGATTTAGGATGAGTTCGTCAGTTTTGTAAATAATTCGGATGTCGTTACAATCTAAATTATGTTATTTTCGAAATTTCAGGAACAAAACCTGGATATCGTTTGAAGATTCATCGTCCATCGATGTGAAAGGAAAGTACGCGAGAGTCCGTGGCCTGGCTGGGCTGGCCCTCGACCGCGCCGACCGTGACGTGGAGTCGCCGTGTGGGCCTACGCTCAGGGCCTCACTGGCTAAGGTGCTGAACCAGCAGAGCAGAGCGCCCAGGGCCGCAGTATTGAGGTACCTACAGTTAAATAGAAGACGATACATTTGACGTAGTGACAGGCTTCTACGGAGGTTGTGGTTTCGCTCATCATCCGATTGTTCGTTGGAGCGACTACCAGATAGTAAAGGCGCGCACAATATATAACCACTAGCTTCTGCCCGCGACTTCGTCTGCGTAGCGTGATGATATATAGCCTTCCTCAATAAATGGGCTATCTAACACTGAAAGAATTTTTCAAATCGGATCAGTAGTTCCTGAGATTAGCACGTTCAAGCAAGCAAACAAACAAACAAACTCTTCAGCTTTATGTAATAGTATAGATTTTCTCATGTACCAAGTATTTATATTGTTTTTGAAAAAAAATTACCTGAGGATGTTATGAGAGAAAATATCTTTTTTGATATATCCAGACGCCATTCATAATGCGTTGCGTTCCAAATGCGTAATACAATCATTGGAATATTGAAGGCTTCGCTACACAACTGTTGTCTGTAACCAAATTCATCTTTCAGGTCCCTGGAACACGAGATTCTATCAGCCCCAGGCCACGCCCGCGCTCTCGACGCGTTGCAGGTGTCTCCTTACAGAATCACGCAAGTCGTCGACTCCGATGGCGTTATACACTCTATAAGAGAGGTAAGAACTAAGGCATCAAGCATCGACCATATAGCCCCATATGGTCGATGGCATCAAGAGATATAGACAATAAAGATTTCTATTGAGTTAAATTTGGATACAAATTAATATCTAAGCTAAATGGAGGAGCTGTTAATTAATAATATTATAAAAAAGTTCAAAAAAAAAAAACATATTTTATGACAACTTTTAGTTACCTTATATTTATTTAATTTAATTACAGTATTTATCTATAATTTGCTCACATTTGGCGATATAACAAAGCATTCGACATTTTTGAAACTAAAACTAGATCGGAACTCTATTTTAAATTAGCAGAATTGGTCTTGGGAAAGATTGACAACATTCGAGTTCCTAGAAAACTATTACCTATGAAGGTTTAGGATGCCTACAGAACGACAGTCGAGCGAAGTCGTTTCAACAGTCGTCCGTTCTGCCACAATCATTATAGTCACGCTCATATAATTGCAGGACACTCGTACGGAGTTCTCTTGCTCCCGTCAAGGCTACTTCGTGCACCCCCGCTCCTGCGCTCGCTTCTACCGCTGCGTCAAGTTCGACCAACTCTCGCCTGAATACACTGTAAGTAATGATTGATATTCCACTGAAATTAATTAAATCTATATACTTATTCTTTACTTGAAATATCATAAGTTATAACTGAAACTTTCAACTAGAGTAAACAACTAATCAAACTAAGACATTTCCTGAATTATCTACCGATCTACTTTTCTACTACTACATCTAACGACATTTGTGTATTGACAAAGATTGTGTAAGTGTTGCCAGCTGTTTTGGGCGGATAATTATTTATAACGCTATTTACTTATGTCAAGTCGCTGATAACGTCCTCTGCCACTCTATAGAGGCACCCATGTACCCAACTCGTATTATACACATAACAAAACCGATGTACACCTCTTGCACTTAGTTTAATTTACTAAGTACAACTTCCATACTTCCAGGTGTTCGAGTTCGACTGTCCAGCTGGGCTAGCGTTCGACTCCCGCTACGAGGTGTGCGTGTGGCCCGGCAGCCTGCCGCACTCGCAGGCGTGCCCGGGATCCTCCGAGATCGCGCCCGTGCCCAGGACACGCTTCGTCTGCCAACATGAAGGTACTTACCATTCTGGCTACGGCCCCACTATTAGTGCACTGGATGGCGAGCTTTTGGAGGCAATTACGTCATCCTTATATATTCATATTTTCAAGAAAAGTTTTTTAGAATCAGTGATAGAAAATCCCATAGATCTAAAAAAGTAAATCAATACGAGACGCTTTTGCTGAAACTGATAAAATATTAAAAGTTCTTTAAACCAATTTATTATTTTTCAGGCTACTATGCTGACCCTGAGAACTGTCGCTGGTTCTTCGCTTGCCTGGACCACGGCACGTCTCCGCTGACCGCGTACGAGTTCCGTTGTCCCTTCGGCCTTGGCTTCGACGCAGAGCGCCTCAAGTGCGACTGGCCGTGGTTGGTTCCTGCCTGTGGTAATATCGCCAGATACGAGGCTGAGGCCTTCGGCTACTCTGGTGCTACTCTTTCCGGTAAGCATTATTTAATATTACTCATACCATATTCTCATTGTTGAGACTCTGTTGTTTAAGAGGGGTTTCTAAATCGGGAAAATGTCATAAAACAAGTCGCGTTCAGTTCCTAAAAATATAAAAATTGTATAGACTCCTTGTCCTAATTCAGGCTTACTTTCAAATTGTTTTTTTAGCAAATATTAGTTTCACTAATAACAATTAATTTTCATTACCTTATTCAAAAAGATAGAATACTAAATACAATACTACAAAATACTATAACTATATTTACAGGTGCAGCAGGCTATCAAGGTCAAACTGCTGACGCCATCAACGTTGCCGCTCACCAAAGCCTTGTCTCCGGTGCATCCCTTAGCAACCTGGTCGGTATCCAGGGAGGCTTCCTCACTAAAGACGATTCTTTGGACTCGAACTTCATCGCCTCTCAAGAATTAGCCAACGCTGGACACTCCTTTGAAATCGGACATGGCTCTGCTCAATTCAATAATGGCCTCGTCGGTCATGGTTCCGCCCAAATTGATAACGGTTTAGCTTATCATGTGAGTGACGCGGGCTCTCTCAATGGTAACATAGGACTAGTACAACCGACCCAATATAATGGTCAAAAGAAATACTCTAGTGGATCCATAATCTTAGATGATTACAGACTTCCTACCAAAGAAGAAGCTTTGCGTCATGGAGCACAGAAAACTAGCGGTCAAACTGCACAGACTGGAGAATACAACTCTGCATACACAGCTCAGGCTGCTGGACATGTTTCTGGATATACAGCCCAGGACGGTGGTCAAGTTTCTGGATATACAACCAAGGCTGGAGGGCAAACTTCTGGATATACAGCTCAGACTGGTCATTCAGCATATGTAGCCCAGGGTGGAGTTGGACAGGCTTCTGGATACACTGCTCAGGCTGGAGATCAAGCTTCTAGATACACAGCTCAGGCTGCAGAACAAACTTCCGGATACCTAGCTCATTCCGGTCATAATTCTGGATATACAGCACAAACTGGACATTCTACGGGCTACACTGTCAAAGCTGGAGATAATTCTGGTTACAATGGATATCTTACAGGTCAAGGCCAAAAGACATTACAATACCAAAGCGCAAGTTACGATGATGATAACTCAGGAGCTTACGTCCATGATCCTTCAGGTGACTACGCAGAGCCCTACAAACACGTAGACTCGCCAGTCGAACCTTATAAACACGAAGGGGCTGCTTATAAACACTCTGGAGACTATTACGATTATGGAAGGTACTCCGGAACCTCTCAAACTAGCTACGCAAGCAAATATTCTGACGACCAAAGTGGACAATACGTTGAGGACAACTCCGGAGCGTATGTGGAATCAGGAAGCTCTGGTTACAAAGGAGATTATTCTACGGGATATAATGTTGATAACTCTGGCGCATACAAACATGATGATTCAGGAAAATATCAAGCAGGCGTGTACAGAGTCGATGGCCATATTGGAGAAGGTAAAGCAACCAGTCAGTCCAACTTTCAACAGTACAATGGTTACAGTGAAGCAAATGCTGGTAACTATATCAGCGATTCCAAAGCTTTTACTGGTTCCTCTCACACTTTGACTGCAGGGGCTATCAATGTTGGTTTAGTAGGAAAAACTACTTTGGTTGATGCTGATTATAACGATCAAGCCAATTATCATGGATCAAGTTCTCAAGCCTATAATCAGGGTAATTACCAAGGATCGAAGGCTTACAGCCATTCTACACAAACGTTACACCCAGCTCACGTATCTTATGTTTCTCAACCAGCAGTTGCCATTAACCATATTGGTACAGACGGTAACAATCTTGACGGGTATAGTTTTGTAACTACTCCAACTTCTTCAGGTATACCGACCACTGCCACACCATTTGCTGTCACAACTTCACTACCAACTGTGACTTATAAGACAACGTTCGTTCCCGAAGCGCCTAAGACAAGTGTGAAGCAAATATTCGGTGTTTCACAACCCGCTGTTACTTATGTACAACCTACTGCTATTGCTGTGAAGCAGGTCACTCCTCAAATCCATGTGACTGACTATAATCAGGGTCTGAACTATCAATACGAGAAGAAGGATTATTCTGCCAACTCCAACAGTGCAGCCAAGGTTGAATCAGGATACGATTATTCCAAACCGAGCATTAAGTTTGATGAAGGTTTTTCATATACCACTGCAGCACCAGCGATATCCGTATCAACATACCAACCTGAAAGTTTTAGTCATAATCAGCAAACTGTTCATCATGTTGAATCCGTCGGTTTCGGATATTCTACACCTACACCTGTTTACGAAGAACCTTTTAAGAAGGTCGTCGCTTATACCACCGGCCCATCAGTCTCCACTTACTCACAACCTACCGCTGCTACATACACCCCTCAGTCATTCAGCCATCAGACAATCCATAAAGTGGAATCTGGAAATACATACACGCCATCAGTAGAGTCTGCTTCAATTAATACTGGTTATGATTACTCAAAATCTCGAGTGACCTTTGAACAGCCAAAGGTGATACAATATACGACAGTACAACCCACGCTCGCTGTCCAACCCGTCGTGTCTACATATCAACCGCAAGTTATAAGTCACCAAACACTTCACAAAGTAGACGAAAACCGAGTAAACACTTACTCTGGGGAATCTTCTTCAGGTTATAAGTATGAGCAACCTTCTGTCCAATTTGAAGATGTTAAGACAGTATACTCAACTCCCGCCCCGATTGTGGCATCTACATATAGACCTCAAGCGTATAGTCATCAGACTATTCACAAAGTCGAGACACAGAAGTATGTACCAGTTTCTACTACCCCTAAATATGAGGTCACTTACCAGTCGACTCCAGTGACTGTATACCAAAATCCTATTTTGAAATATACCCAAAAGGTCACTCCTGTCACTTACGTCGAACCAACATACAAATCCCATGCGTTCAGCCATCAAACAATACATAAGGCTGAACAGAACAAGGCTTACAATGTTGAATCTGGCTACCAATATACAAAACCTGCAGTCGCAGTTAAAGAGAAAGTCCGTTACACTACAGTTCAACCAGCTATCGTTTCTACATATCAGCCACAAGTGTACAGCCAACAAACTCTACACAACGTAGATGCAAGTCAAGTTAATACTTACACTCAAGACACTGATGGTTATGAGTACAAGAAACCCTCTGTCAAATTCGTGGAAGCCCCAAAGACTGTATTCCAATACTCGACTCCAGCTCCAATAGTTACCTCTACGTACAAGCCGCAGACATACAGTCATCAGACTATTCATAAAGTGGAAACACAGAAATATGTTCCCGTGTCTTCCACTCCTGCGCCTCAAATTGATTTGTCTTACCAAAAAGCGGTATCAACATATGAGAACCCTATTCTAAAATACACGCAGAAGGTTACTCCAGTGACATTTGTCCAGCCCACAGCGGCAGTCTACACGCAGACGTATAAACCTATAATCCAACAACATGAAGTCAAACACATTGTTAGTCAACCGGTGCAATACGAACAACAGCAAGTACATCTTAGTCAAGAAGGATACTCATACAGTCAACCTGAAATCCAGAGGAACTTTGAATCTAAGACCTATTCAGATGCAAGTGCGGTGTCTCATCAAGTCTTCCATCAATCTACCGCAAACAATAATTACAACTCTGGCAAAGATGTCGTGTTTGTCTCAACATCACCTTCAACCCTCGTATACGAAAATCACTTTGTTGATTATGAATCTCCTAAGGTAGAAAGCTACAAGGCTCCAGAGTACATTCCACCAAAGAATGACTACAAATCATACTCAGTTGTATCGACTGCATCTGCTCCAGTTGTCCATCAAAGCTCTGTGATACATAAAGCCCAAGAATATGTTGCCCCTAAAGTAGAATACCAATCATATTCAATTGGATCAACCGCGTCTACACCTGTTGTACATGAAAGCTCAGTGGTTCATCAATCACAAGAATACGCCACACCCAAAACAGATTACCAATCTTATTCAGTCAGTTCCACTGCTGCCCCCGTTGTCCACCAAAGTTCTGTTATCCACCAATCACAGGAATACGTTGCTCCCCAGGCAGATTACAAGTCATACTCTGCACCTATTGTTCAACAAAGCGGTGTCGTACACCAAGACAATTATGAATACTCGCAACAATATGAAACTGTACAAAAATCGGTACCGTCAGTCCACCAGCATTCTTTTAGTACTTCTCATATTCAACAGCCACAGACAGTGGAATCCATCCACTTCTCATACCCTAGTTCTACGGCATCGCCAAAATACCAACAAGTAGAGTACCAATCTCCCGAAATTCAAATAGTGTCGAAGGGTGAAGAATATTTACCTCCTGTAGTGTCTACTAGCGCTCCTGTTGTAACATCTACATACAGACCTAGAACTTACTCTACTGTATCTACGACTAGGGAGTACTTGCCCCCAGCAGAACCTAAATATGAATACCTACCTCCTTCCACCACTGCCAGACCCATTGTAAAGTCTACCACACCAAGATACAGAGCCGAATCTACAACGGCTTATATGGCTTCTGAATACTTGCCTCCTGTAGAAGACAGTGGTTCTAAATTGGTTAATTTTGAAAGTTTTGGATTCAATGACGCTAGTGGTGCTTCCAAGATTGAGTACAATCCTTATCAAGAATTTACTGTTACCCATGACACAGCTCCCGTGGAAAGGAAACACAACCTTGTAGTTGAAACAGCTAAGTCACATTTGCTTGGATTTGGAACGGTAGGACCAGATGCTGGCTTAGTATCTTCAGTGACTTACACCACAGCCGCACCGGTTGTATCGTCTACATACAGACAAAGAATAAAGTCAACCAAACAACCTACCTATAAATATAGCACCACAACGGAGTACCAGGCACCAGAGTATTTGCCACCATCAGATGAATTGCAATCTGAAGTAAATTTCGGTAGTTTTCGAAATAACGAACAAAATTATGACACTGACATTAAATATAATCCTTATCAAAAAGTAACTATATCGACTTCAGCTCCGGTTCAAAGAAAACAAAATATAGTCATTCAAACCGCAAAATCTCATCAACTTGGTTTCGGTACAGTTGGACCTGACGCAGGACTAGTTTCACCTGTCTCATACACCACATCGGCACCTGTTGTTGTCTCCAGTACTGAATCATACTCTTATTCGCCGAACGTAGTTACTTCTACATACGCTCCTGTTGAGCAAGGCTTGTTCGAAGTCACTCCTTCCGCTGCGCCTATTCGCAGAACTAAGCCTAAAGTCGCTGTAGTCACAAAGATCAATGACTTCAATCCATTCCTTGTACGTAAACTCGGAGCTGTCTGCAGCTGTCAGTCACCAGTGCTGATTCTCAAAGGAAGGAGACCCACTCAAGCACCACAAGATCTTGGTGATTATAATGGTGGTGAGTATAATGGCTACGACAGCTCTAGCCGCGGAGACATCAGTGATGGTGAATACGGTCACAGGTACCCAAAAGTACAAGCTCCAGTTGAGAATACAGTTGCTACTGCTGCACCTATTGTTTCATCGACATTTAACCCTATCATTGTTCCTGATGACTCCTTCTACCAAGACTATCAGGAACAGAGCAGTTATAACGTGGCCGTTACGCCAGAACAGAAAGAAGTGTATTCCGAAAGCTACGTATCAAGTACGCCTGTCATACCTTCTGCCACAGACAGACATGTTAGAGTTCGCCCTCGCGTTAAGGCCGTTTCTGTTGCTCCCACGTACAAAACCGTGCTGTTGAATCAAGATGTGACTCCAACTGTTACTGTTAAGGATGGATCTGACTCAGGATCTGTAATCGAATCTCAAGCCTTTGACCGCTACGGTCCCGGTGGATGGAGAAGCAGAGATGAGACTTTGCAAGGGTCAGTCGACTGCCAGAGAGCCGGTTTATTCCGTCATCCAAAACAATGTAACAAATTCTATGCATGCAGATGGGATTGTACCAAACAGAGATTCACGCTCCATGTGTTTAACTGCCCCATCCAGCTAAGCTTCGACCCTAGCATAGGCGCCTGCAACTGGCCTAGCCAGGGCCCCGCGTGCCAGGGTGACACGCTCCTCACCAATGTTTTATAAGCCTTAACATAGTTGTCAATCTCGTCGTGCCATCGAAATTGTGATAAATATGTGATCACGAATTTTCTCCAACTCTCTATCTTCGAAACGTTTGACGATTTGTCTCTCTCTTGTTTAAGTTGCTTATTTATTTGTTCGGTTTTGTTAATGTTATTTCATAGTTATTTATTACATAATTTCTCTTTCAGCTTAAAGCTTTCTTATGCTAAGCCTTGTGAATTTTCATTATTGGAATTAGAGTTACCATGATCTAGTTCATGTTATTGTAAAATAGTGAAGTCATATTTTTGTATTTTTATAAATTAATATAGAAATAATATGCTGTAATTGTAAATATACGATTTTATTCAATTAACATTGATTTTCATTTAATAATTTTCTCAATACACATGTCAAATTTATAAAAAGTGAAAGTTTAACATTCTATATCATCAAAGCAACAGGCTTTTCTACCTCAGCCAGGGAATGTTTGTACTTGGCAATAATCGGGACGACCTCTTCCTCAATGAATTCCGTCACTTGTTCTGGAGCTCTACCAATAAACGTAGAAGCATCCAGGATTCTGTCCAGTTGAGATATGATAGGCGCAAAATAGCTGTCTTTCTTCACACGTTCAATTAAATCATTATCTTTTCCGTGCTGTTTCACTTGGGCGCCGGCTTCATGAGAGAGTACTCTAATTTTCTCGTGACATACCTGGCGATCACCACCAGCTTGGACCATAGCCATTATAATATTCTCAGTGGCCATGAATGGCAGCTCCTGGGCGATGTGGCGAGCAATAACTTTGGGGTAGACTACCAAGCCTTGGCAAATGTTAAGTAGAGTCAATAAAGTTGCGTCAGCAGTAAGGAAGCCTTCAGCTAGTGTAATGCGGCGGTTCGCAGAATCGTCAAGAGTACGTTCCAGCCACTGAACTGCGTGCGTATTAGCAGCATTGGCGTGCAATGTAATGAGATGGCGGGCGAGAGCGCAACAGCGTTCCGACCGCATCGGGTTCCTCTTGTAAGGCATAGCACTGGAGCCAATTTGGGAGGCTTCGAAAGGCTCTTCAAGCTCCTTGCGGGAGGCTAATAGACGGATATCAGAGCACATCTTATGCACGGTGGCCCCTAGTCCCGATAACGCAGAAATAACTTCCAAGTCTACTTTCCTGGAGTATGTTTGTCCAGTGACGATGTAACGCTTGTCAAAGTCCGCAAGTTCAGCAACTCTTTGGTCGAGTGCTCGGACCTTTTGGCTGTCTCCTTTGAAGAGTTGCAGGAAGGAGGCCTGAGTACCTGTTGTTCCTTTGACGCCTCGGAAGCGGAGGTCATCCCTCGCGCGGGAGAGGGCGCGCTCATCCATAAGCAAGTCGCTTAGCCATAGAGAGGCTCGCTTGCCTACAGTCGTCAGTTGGGCAGGTTGAAGATGGGTGAAGCCGAGCATTGGAAGCGACCTGGAAACAGTAATTGTTTAAATTAATTCAAACTTACGAATGTATCCTCGTAATTCATTATATGACTCTTCGTGCCCTCACGGTTTATTAACATCAAAATGATAAAGACGGGTATTTATTGTAGAGTACCATTGCTTAGCAATTTTACATAGTTTTTACCTTTTTGATGAACGAAAGACTTGAACTTATTACTACTAATAGCTTCCTATCATATCGTTCACGGGCGCGTCCTAATAACTCTGAATATTAATTGCAAGACCATAATATGGATGAGATCTGACGCAAACCGATACTATTCGCAATTAATCAGGAAGTTCCTTTAAATTAATAAAGTTACCAAACATACGCGTCTGTTACTCAATGGAGCAGTTAACGATTATAGCTTATTGTTCTCCGATTGTTATTGCATGCTTAACATATCAGTCTACGATAGTAGATTTGATTTGATATTGATTGAAGACTTTATTTGATATCGGTTAGGTTATTATAGCGTAACTTGTAGTATAACCGATGATCGGAGTATCATTTTCAGTGTATTATACACATTTTGAAGCTTACGGTACACAAATGTGACGCTAAAGTTCAGATTGAAGGCGCTTTTAGTTTAAAAAATAAATGTACAATTAACACAACGATTGGAATAAGATTCCAAGTGTTATGAATATAACAAGCAACATTTCTAACATAACATCTAACAACGGAAGAAAGGTACCAATAATTATAGACACAAAAAAAACATACCATCACGCCTGTATTCCCCGAAGGGTTAGGCAGAGGTGTACTAAGGTACACCCACAGTTCGCCGGTATGTTTAGGTCCCATGTAATAGGGGCCGAGCCAGCCTTTCAACATGCTTGAAATGATCTGTATTTACGGTAAAAAGACGGCACTGTGCTATTTTGCTATATATAAAAAACTTCTAAGCGTGACTGCTACGCTGCAAGTTTTGGGTTCCATTCCTAGCTCGAGATTCGATTCCATATTTTCTATAGCAGTTCGGAGTTTTTAATGGTTTTTAGTAGTTCCGATTAATGGCAATTTACTTAGATAGTATGTACATTCTTAGTGACAGCCAAGCGGCACTCATGGCCCTGACCTCCTACAGGATCGATTCAAGGCTGATCATGGACGCTGCCCGAACTCTTAATGAGCTGGGAAAGCGAAACAAGGTCAGGCTTGTCTGGGTCCCTGGTCACAGGGGTATTGTGGGTAACGAGCATGCTGACGAGCTGGCTAGGGAAGGTTCTGGAACCTCACTAATTGGACCGGAACCATTTGTAGGACTGGCCCCGAGCACAGTCAAAACGGCATTTCGGGAGTGCGCAAGGGCGAGGCACATGGATGAGTGGTTGAGCCTCACGGGACTTGCTCACTCCAAGAAATTCATAGGTTCCTCATCAAGATGGCAAAATGCCATTTGGAACTCAAGCAGGCGACAGGCCCGTCACATGATGGGGGCGCTGACCGGACATTTCGGGACTAACGCTCTCCTTCAAAAGATGGGTCTGACGGAGACATCAGCCTGCAGGGCCTGTAAAAGGGAAATTGAGAGCATGGAACACCTTCTGTGTACATGCGATGCACTGGCTAGAAAGCGAATGTGCCTCTTGGGGCAGGGTTATCCAGGACCAGAGGACTATAGACTCATACCCCCAGGCCTCATTATAAAGCTTATGGAAGAGCTGTTTGAAGAACTGGGGGAGGATGAGGATTAGGTATCTAGGGGAAGCACAAAAGATCCCATTGGGTCGAAGTGCTCTGAGGCCTTGCTGCCTCGGCCCCACACAAGATAAGATAAGATAAGATAGATAGTATGTAATAAATAAAGAACATGGGACCTAAACATAGGTACTGGGGAACATCATTACCTAACCCTTCAGGAAATACAGGCGTGATAGTATGTTAAGAGGGAACTCTAGTGGGCTTTTCTCCATACAAACGTATTCTGCTGTTTTCTTCGTGGATAATGGCTCTAGAGCAATGTTTTTTCCCAAAAAATCTAGGGCGTGCTATTACATGCCCCTATTAATTCCTTTTTTCAAAAAGATAATTACTAAAAGAATTATAACAATCCAAAAACTCGAAAAAAAGGCCCGTTTTTACTGCCATGTTCAGACGACTATCAGACAAATTTTTTAACAAAAAGTAAAAAAATAGAAGCATAGATATATTTTTTGGATCGATCCAGTTTTGATCGAGAAAACAGCGGAATACGAAACGATGTTTAGTCAAGATTTTTGTGGGTAAAATCAGCCTGAGCTGCAATTGTCCCTTTCCCACTTTACGGGTGGAGGTTGGAGTAACGACGACGGCAATAGTTTCTTCAAATACCTATTTCTCAAATTCCTCGCGACTAGAGTTCCCTCTTAAATATGTTTATGAAGAAAAAATATGGGCACATGTACTTACTTATGTTCATCCGCGAACTTCGACAGTTGACTGATTATAGCAGCCAACCTGGGCAGCAAGAGATCCAACCCATGCCTCAGCACGATCAGATCAGTGTTGTCCCCCACGTAGCACGAAGTAGCTCCCAGGTGGATGATGGGGGCGGCGAGGGGGCACTTCTCGGCGAGGGTGTGGACATGCGCCATGACGTCATGACGGACCTTCTTCTCGTGGGCTGCGGCAGCTTCGAAGTCGATGTCGTGAATAACGGCTTCTAGCTGCGCGATTTGTTCGTCACTGATGTCTAGACCGAGCTCCTGAAATTAGAATAAGAAAATTCATTCTAGCACAAGACATAATCTTTTTTTAATTCTTATAGGCTTACACTTGATAGCCAGTTCGCCTAATGTTAAGCGACACTGCGACCTAAGATGGAGCGCGTTTACCTAGAAGAAACCAATTCACTCGTGATTTAAAGACATCCAGATTATATCTATCGAGGAAGACCCACTCGGGAAGCGCATTCCACATTTGATAAAAGTGGACTTAAAGCGATTCGTTCTGATTTTCGCATTTTTGTGCTTCTGGTCGAGGGCAAGGGCACACTCTCCGAAATGTATCCGATAAAATACTGGTAAGCTAGGAACTTGCAAATCTTTATTATACTCTTTTTATTTATTATATTAGTAAACGAGCAGACTAGTCACCTGATGGTAAGTAGGTAATGATCGGCGCCCATGGACACCTACAACACCAAAGGAATTGCTGATGCCCTAGGTCTCCCAAGAGGTCCTACTACCGAACAAGTTAGATCTTTTCTCGCTCCATAAGAAATGCTCCCAATTGAATTCTAACCCCACACGGGGTCATACCTAGAAGAATCCGTTTGACTTCCTCATTCGTTAATTAATTAATTTGTCATTTTTTAATAAGTTAAATTTTTTTTCACGCCTTTTTCAGGCTTATCTTTTGGGAGCTATGTCATATGGGGTGAGCAGTATTTTGGTTAAGAAGAACGTCGATATACCATTCTATGATTTATAGAATTGTACTTTGCGTTTGTTTTTTCGTATGCAATAAAGAATATTATTTACAATTTTAGTAAACAACTTATGGAAGTACAAAATATTAACTACTTGTAGTTAGACTAGTTATAATATCTACTACAAATATTAGCAAATGCACATACATTAAAACGGCATAGGGTTAGGCATGATTTCTGTGTACTATGATTCCTTGAACTGAAACTGGAATAAGTAACAAAAATATATAATTTCTCAGAAATGGCGCTTAGCATAGAATGAGGTAACATACTATTTTGGTCATGAAACAAATGATCCAAGTGTGGTCGGATCTTACTCATAGTTACAATCACAGTTAATTTTATGGACCATGAAAAATTAAAAGTTTATTTTCAGAAAACATTATTCCATTCATAAAACCTTGTTGCGGTTTGTGGTTTTGTTTAGCTACGATCTTAGTTTTAAGAAAAACATTTTAATTAATAATATTGACTACAAGATGCTCTGTTGATCAATCGCTTCATTGTTCAATACACTGAAACAGGCTCTCTGAAAATTAACGGCCTTTGTGGGTGATTAGATATTCGTCTCATTCATTTTAATAATAATCACGAAATAAAAGTAAAAGTTCTTGAAAGACATTGAATGGGCACTGTGAATGTATCATTGCCAACCCACTCGCTCGCGTTCTTCTTAGAGTGGACTTTCAGTCTACGAACCCTGGATGTGAAACTCGAATAACCGCAAGTCATCTTTGTCTATTAAATAAATGCTCTAAATCAATGGATAGGATAATAATCACTAGACTAGCTAGCGCAGGTCGAGATCGAGTGGTAAAAAACCGATGTAACCACTGAATCCTGGGTTCGATTCCCAGGTCAAGCAAAGTGTTATTGGGTTTTCTATGAAATTCTCAGTAGCAGCTCGAAATTTTGGAATTTGTGCCCGGTTAATGGCTTGCCCCCTATAACATGGGACTAAAACATACCGGCAAACTGTGGGTGTACTTTAGTACCTACACCTCTGACTTACCCTTCAGGGAATACAGGTGTGATGGTATGTCTTATGTTATGTATGTTTATGTATTCTGCTATTTAGGGCGAAGACAAATCCAACAAATTAAAGATCACAAATACTGCTCTAGCCGTTCTTGAGTTAAAAATGTTGTAACTACGCCTTTGTTTAATACATAAATATTCTAAATACATTAACAAATGAAAATACAATTTGTGAAAATTAAGACTGAAGCTTAATGCGAATCGTTAAAAAATATTGGAATTATCTACATACATACACTCACGCCCTTCTCCCACAGGGGTAGGCAGAAACTATAGACTGCCACTTCAAAAAGGTCAGGTGCGTAGTACTCGCAACCGGCGCGTATGTATGAGAAGATGTATGAATGTCGCAGAAGCAAAAGAGGCATACAAGAATCGTAGCAAGTGGCAGTCTATAGTTTCTGCCTACCCCTGTGGAATTATCTTGGTCTATTAAATACCTGCACATGACACTACAGCTTACAGGTACCTACAGACAATGCAATGCGTTACGATACGTTTTACGGTTTTATGGAAGTTTACGGAACATTTCTACAGATTTCCATACTCTGCGGTCTGTTAGCGCAATGTTCCTTTTTGCCTTTGTCTCCTAACTGGCTCAGTTTTGGAGAATTTATTACTTAAAACGACTACTTAACTTAAAATTAACAATTAAAATAGTTTTTGTCCACCGATGGCGATAGTATACTATGTTTTCACTCTTTGACGAATTGAAGAGAATTTAATGTAATCCTACGATTTCAGGCAAACAGAGGCAAACGAAGGTGACTCGCCTTGTTAATTAATTAGTTTTAGCAATTAAGATAATCGAAACAAAATATGATTGTATTTATCAACAAACGAAGCAAAAACGATGTTATAATCGATTCAAAATCGAATAGTAATCTATACTAATATATAAAGCTGAAGAGTTTGTTTGTTTGTTTGTTTGCTTGAACTACTGGTCTGATTTGAAAAATTCTTTCAGTGTTAGATAGCCCATTTATTAAGGAAGGCTATAGGCTATATATTATCACGCTACGCGGACGAAGTCGCGGGCAGAAGCTAGTATAGTAATAAATAAAAAGAATAGTAGCCTAAAATGGTGATACCGGCTTTAAATCAACAATGCGGGCTGAAGCTAGTATAGTAATAAATAAAAAGAATAGTAGCCTAAAATGGTGATACCGGCTTTAAATCAACAATTCAAAACAATAGAGAACTAAATATCGTGAAACTGAAGACACAAAATTGAATAGCAGGCAATATAAAGGTACAATGCAACCTGCCCTACTAATTCGCTAGAACAGATAAGATTAGAACAGTGTGTGGTGATAAAGACGTACTTACTTACTGATAAAGAGTCATACAGTGACGAACAACGTTTTAGCGAAAACGGACATAAAGACAAAAGAGTGTAATACTGTCCTAATTGAAGTGTTTTTTGTGTGTTTGTGACGATGGTGTCCGTGCAAACAATTGCGACTATTGTCGTGAAGACTTTCAAAATTGTAAGTATCTGTTTTTGTAAAATCACCATACTTAGAAGTAAGACGGTGCTTGTAGGTGAGTTCGGGATTTGTGCCGTACCTAAACATACCGGTGAACTGTAGGTGTACGCTTCTGCCTAACCCTTCAGGGAATACAGGCGTAATGGTACCCATATTTAGACGAAGCAAATACCTACGAGACACCAGCTTGAATTTACTATAGAGGTCTACGCCATCAAGTATCCAATTGTATCTATGTAGTTTTAGGCATAACATTCCTAAGAATTATTATAATTATCCATGAAAAACAATTAAGTATAGGTTTAACCTTTGTATTGCGATTAAACAATAAAATAATAGGTACCTATACGATAAAATATGAAACAGAAATAAACATATTAATAAGTAATTAATTAAATAATTGCAATAACTATGTCTATATTCTAAGAACAATGAAAACAAATGATTCACGAAAATCCCTTTGAATTGCAACAATATTTTTGGTTATGTTTAGGAATGATGTCATTATATTGATAAAATACGAGTGTTGATAGGGCATTGAACAAAAATAGTTGATAATAGTACCTTTGGTGGAAAAAATATCACTGAAAACTAATCAAGAAGATTTTATTATATTGTATTATTATATTATAATGTAAATAATGAGGAATAAGATCACTTGGGAAAAGGATCATACAGGGGGTTCGTGGCTAGGTATTAAGGAGCCTATTTACTGATCTGCAAGGTTAAGCTGTGCTCGCTGCGGTCAGTGAATGGATGGGTGACTATTATTAACACATCGAGACTCCTTCATTCCTCGGAGAGCACAAGGTTGTCATACGAACATCTATGACAATTGTTAGTGGTATTCAGAAGCTCAAAAAAGCCTGAAAATCATCCTCCCAATATCGGTATTGCCCAGAAATTGGGTAGAAGAGGTCTGATGTCGCTTCTTGTAAAATTTCGATATTAAGCCGCATCTGGGTAGACTGGAAGCCAATCCCAACATAAGTAGTTAGGAAAAGGCTAGAACGATGATTGATACATAGAAAACATACTATCACGCCGGTATTCTCCAAAGGGTTAAACAGAGGTTTACTAATATCTATACCCACAGTTCGCCGGGACGCTTAGGTCCCACGTAACTATCTGTTTTTTTATTTATTTAAAAAATAAATATCATGAATAAATGATCATATATTATCTAATAGGTGGCCTATTGTTAATACTCGTGTATGGGCACGAAACAAAACTCCGAACTGCAACTAAGAATTTCATAGAAAAACCCAATAACACTGCTCGAACTGGGAATGAAACCAGGACAAGCGAAGCAGTTGCTCTTAGAACTAATAGACTAATGAAGTACTCTCTACTATTATAAAATTGTAAAAAAGCTGTGTCTATACATTAAAAATACATTCAGTAAGAAGGGTTGTATTTTTCTTATGTATTTACAAAAAAAAAGTATATAAGTATTATATCCATTGTCTAGTACCTACCCATAGTACAAGCTCTGCTTAGTTTGGGACTAGATGGTGCTGTGTAAAAAATGTCCCAGAATATTTATTTATTTATAATTTATTTATTTTACCACATAAATGATAGTACTTTCATACTGATAATTAAAGCAATACGTGCGAAATCATTCCCTAACCATTCCAAAATATCAAAAATGTTTTTTTTACTTGTCTGTCTGTCTGTTTGTTCCGGCTAATCTCCGAAACACCTGGACTGATTTTGACAGGACTTTGGCAGATAGCTGATATAACAAGGAGTAACTTAGGCTACTTTTTTTCTGAATACCACGCGGGTAAAATCTAGTTTACAAATATAGCTTCACTTACACAAAATGTTTGTAACCAGAGGTGTTTAATTTATTTGGCGTGTATTGTTGGAAGGTTAATCGGCTTTAGCGGCCTCATTTCGTATCTAACTGATAACGAGATAGCCACACCTACTTGACACATGTTAACATTACACATTTCTATTATTTCTAGTTTTCTTTTTAATTTGGAAAAAGTGTGCGTCCTATAGTTGCCAGTTTATTACAAAGAGTATCAAAACAATCATTTCGATACGATATTAAGAATTACACGAAACATCGTATAGCGTTTCTTAAAGTTTTTCTGTCCACGGACCCCTAGGAAATCAAGCGCAATTTCCAACACCTAATAAAAAAAAGCAATACATTTCGGACCAATTTGGTTATTGTTAAAAATGGTGCTTAGACGAAACGGCGGACCCCCATACATAATATGTATGGGGTATAATATACCCGTGATCCCTCTAAATTCCGCGAACCACAGGTTCAGGAACACAGCATACACTATGCTCGTCGAATATTAGCTTTAAATATTACGGTTATTTAAAAGGTATGAAGTTGCTCATTCTTTTAGGTAGATACCTATTACTAGCTACTAACAAGAACAAAAACAAACCTGTTGCATCACAAATATTTATTAGCTCATGGAAGGTTAAGTGTTTTCATTCACGTGACCTATCCAGCTCATCCTGTGGTGCGCAGGCGCATTGCAAAACAATACAGCAAACAAATTTATCTGATAAGGCGTTACTCACCACATTGCTGGAGGTACTATGGTGTACCACTGACTAATACCATGAGTAATATTATCAGTCCATGGTTTGAATAAGTAATAAAATGTGTTTCTAAGATATTATTTGAAATTCTAGGGCAGATAATATAGGTAGGACTATAGGTTTCTGTACTAATAGTACAGAAACCTTATTTATTACAATACAATTGCGTATTTTATTTTTATTTGCGTATTATTTAAATTCAGATTTAAACTTTACGTGTTTTTATTTTGTCTATAATAATTAAAATCTTGGAATCTATCATTATATCAAAAACTATCTTCCGCCCGCGACTTCGTCCGCGTGGAATAGTTACTTAGCCTTAGCGTGATGATATATAGCCTTCCTCCATAAATGGGCTATCTAACACTGAAAGAATTTTTCAAATCGGACCAGTAGTTCCTGAGATTAGCGCGTTCAAGTAAACAAACAAACAAACTCTTCGGCTTTATATATTAGTAATAGATATAGAAGATTTTGATACATTTTGGAACGTAATTCTAATTGTAATTTAATTTAAAAAATTGTATTGTTGCTGTATCATTGAACCTTATTTAGTTATTTAAAAGAATAAGTAAGTTAACGGTTGCATATCTACATTATTCCGACATTATTTTATTTATTAACTGCTTGTCACTTTTTTTAATTTTTAAAACTTTCTTCTCGCGGGTAATATAATTCGTTTTGATAGAGAGAATGTAAGCACAACCGAATCACATTACAAATAAACTACTATTTACTATGCTATTACTATTTAAATTGACTCGGAAGGAACCTGATACCTCATGATGCAGTAATGTAGGATAAATTACACCTGTTTACCACTCTTTTCTTCTTTGCTCAAGATTTTGCCGGGTTATAGATGTAAAAAGAGAAAGATCATTTAGACTTATGTTATTTAAACTCCGGGTAGCTACTTAGGCCAGCAATTCTAATGTAATGCTTCCTCTCTGCCTTAATGGAAATTGTAATTTTATAAATTACTATGCGTAATAATATATTTCATCCAAATATTAACCTGAATTATTTGTATCATAGACAATGATTTAAATCAGAGCTTCCCAAACTTCTTTATGTTGTCGACCACTTGCCATATTTTTCGGTTTTGGGTAGACCACCTAATTACCAAATTTTTTTTTGCAAATTTTTATTCAATACCCATTTAGATCTTATGGACCCAAATTTTTCTTTGCGCTGACATGGACTCCTTGTAGGTCACCGTGGACCCCTGGGGATATAGACCACTTTGGGTATCACTGATTTAAATCATTACCTACGCGTATGCGAACGTAAATCTGAAATATAAATATTCCAAAAAAATTACAAGTATACCTACGCATAGTTAGTGTACGCATTTTCTAATTCGCATTACAGATGCATGACATCTCGATCGACTTCGCGCACGCATACAATGGCTCTCCCAAGAGACGTGAACAATCAAATCATATTATTATGCTATTTACCTTGAGTAGGTACGCCTGTTATGTACCACATTATGTACGTGACCGATTCGCTCTGTGACTTCAGATCAATATTGTACCTCGGATGTTGATTTGGAATTTTGAGCTTGCTTATGCGCAAGTTGCAAGGGATAGATAAAAATATGTATTTTGCCTTCAAAAAAAAGATTTTAGTTAAAAATTAAAAAAATATACGTAGTTTCCCTAGTTTTTTTATAGATTATACACAAAATCACCTGAGCGAATTTATTATTTTATGTTCTGGCTTGTATTTTATAAAATCTAAGCTTTTATACTTTATTATATATGGAGGTAAATATACCTCCATATATAATATAGATATATATATATATATATAATATAGATAGAGGTATAGATATCATGTCTGGTATATAGGTTATACCAGGCATGACATCCACTTGAACAAAGTTGCGAGCGAAAGCTAGAAAATAATAAAACATAATATGTATTTTTTTAAACCAAATACAAGAGGAAGGTGATAAAATAAAAGCAAATGAAAATCAGAGACAAACATGCATAGTATTCTTTTAATATCTAATCGTGCTCGCGTACCGAGGTTATCATTTAATTACAGTTCAGCTAAGTTACTTAACAAAATCTAAGCTTGAAAGCTAAATGAGGCCCAATTAACACTGAACCCAGAATCAATCAGCATAATCTTATGAACATGATTGCCACAGGAAGTCGACGTTTGTTGTTTGAATCCTGTCTTCCTGTCCGTTGCAATTAAACCCTGTTATTGGTCGTAATTGTCAGCTGCGGGCATAGAGTAGAGAGATGCAGAGACAAACACATAGAGGATGTTTAACTGGTTAGATAATTAGACGGTGTGGTGGCAAAGATCGACCGTTGACGCGTTTATACAGGAAATCTGGTTTATGGAGTTAGCTACCTTACGATGGCGACTTCCCATGTAATTATTATATACCCTTCATACTACGGTTTCATCAACATTGGTTCAGTAGTTTAGGGGACAGACGGATTCACATTTGGGCCGTTGAGGTTCATATTATCAAGTTTATTTAGGTGTTACGAGTTGTTAATTTTAAAGCTACACGACAATTTTTGAACTTTTCTATAAGTAGTATTGCTTATAAAAAATCGGTCAGAGATTTTATGAATAGAAAATCATTTTAAATTTCACCTAAAATAAACTAAACATAAAACGGGGTTACATAGTGTGTGTGTTACAGACGGTTACATAGTATTACGGGAGTTCACAGTGATAAGTAATAAAAAAAAATGGATTTATCGAGGTATCCACACTAAGCAAGCTTGTGTAGTGGATACCATTGATAATCAATACCTAGACATTTTTTATTGTAAAGTAATTGCTTAATATAAATACAATTTTTCATTCCGTAACCACTCTACGTCATTTGAAGTCACGTCTGAGCTCCTTAACCGTTGACTCTTGACCCCAGATGACTAACGATTATATCAACTAATTGTCGTCACCCGGGACTCTGCTCCCATAACAAATGAGTCGAACAGACAAACAGATGCACTCGATGCGCAAGCGCAATTGTTGCAAATTTCTTAATTAATTGACATCTTACAGGTGTAGAAAAAGACATTGATTGTTTTTGAGTAGGGCCGGAGGAAACTTCGTTGCATTGCATGGGAGGGGTAGAGGGAGACCAAAGAAAAGATGGATGCATTGTGTTCCAATATGATCGAAAAGGGAGCGATAAAATGAATAGCTTGATGTGTAGCCGTGCGTATAGTACCTACTACCAAAAGTTGGTGTTAGCTTCATAGAAAGTATTAGCAGACGGTTCAGGCTCGGCATCAGGTTCGCCTGATGGTAAGCGATACCGCCGCCCATGGACACCCGTAAACCAGAGGAGTGCGTTGGCCGTCTTTTAAAAGGGTTTGGGCTTCCGGTATCCTCACTCACTCGGCGAAACACAATGTAAGCCTTGTTTCAAGCTGGTTTTCTGTGAGACCTTGGTATCTCTTCGGGCGAGCCGGCCCATTCGTGCCGAAGCATGGCTCTCCCACGGTAGGACATTATATTCGTAGTGGAAATGGGTTTTTAGCTACATTATGCTATTACATCGTAAATAAGAACACTAGTAAATTACTTATGATCTAGTTTTGGTATCATTATTGCGTATAAATAGGATTAACATAATTATTATATCTGCCTCCGTAACTGAGGGAATGCGACGAGATAAGGAAGATTGTGGGTGGTCGATTTCTAGGGGTTATCTGACGCATTCCAATCTTTACATACATGGCAAACATTTTAATGGGTGGTACTTATAATGGATTTGCTTGAGTACATATCTACGTAAGTATACCTACTCTACTTCTGTGGTTACTATTGAAAGATCTACGGGACTACTCTCGCAGAGCTTTCAGTAATTCAATATAGTTTGGATTTGGACTATTCATTTCGACTATGAGGTCACCTATCTCTTTGATTGTTTTCCCCGGAGTGTCAGGCAGAGAAGCACTAATGTACACCCATAATTCGCTGCTATGTTTAGGTCCTATATAACAAGGGGCCAGCCCATTGCCCATAACTGGCGGCGGTAGCCTAATGGCTAGGGAGTTGGGCTTGCGCTCCCACCCATTGTACTACTGACGTGAACCCACTCGTGACACAAGCATTTAGCTTAGCACGAGGGGTTAACAAGAATACCTACTAGCAATGTGCGACCCACATTGCTAGTAAGCTTTTTAAAAATAATAATAAAAAACTGGTATACTACGTCAGCAGGCATACAATGTCGCCACAATTTGACGACTACGACGACGACCTCTGTGGTGTAGTGGTTCGAGTACCGGACTGCTGACCATGAGGTCGAGGGTTCGATTCCCACAGGACACAAAAATTTATGTGATGAATATAAGTGTTTGTGTTCAGCTGGGTGTTTCTTAATCTTATGTATTATAAGTATATATTTACAAAAAAAAAGTATATACGTATTATATCCATTGTCTAGTAGGTACCCATAGTACAAGCTCTGCTTAGTTTGGGACTAGATGGTGCTGTGTAAAAATGTCCCAGAATATTTATTATTAATTTATTATGGCTTAAAGTGATCATGAAATTTGAACTTATGACCATCAGGCTTCAGTTAATCTGAAAACTGAACTAGTAATAATTTACTGAGCCACAAAATTCAATTCCTTTGTATTCTAAATATTTTTATAAGTGATCTGTCTTTGTTTTTTTGTCCGTGGCAACGATTTTGTCGATAACGTAATACAATAGCCAATGTCAACAAATTGTTCTGATAATAAAATGTTTCAAGAATAACTTTTTATCGATGTGTAGGTACCTACTGCGTTGAGTTTGTTTCCGACATATTGTTTTTTAATAATTCCGAGTACGAATTGTTTCTTTTTTTTCTAACACTGAGGTGGTAAACAATCTTACGGCCCATCTGATATATTCATCGAATATTATTCGACATTTTTACACAGCACCATCTAGTCCCAAACTAAGCAGAGCTTGTACTATGGGTACTAGACAATGGATATAATACTTATATACTTTTTTTTTGTAAATACATACTTATAATACATAAGAAACACCCAGACGAACACAAACACTTATATTCATCACATAAATATTTGTGTTCTGTGGGAATCGAACCCACAACCTCATGGTCAGCAGTCCGGTACTCAAACCACTAAACCACAGAGGTTGTCTATATAGATATAGACTATGAACTTTTGCAACACCAGAGGTCGCTCACGCGTTACCGACCCAAAATAGTTTCTGATTATTTGTTCTTCAAAGAGTAAGGCACCTCACGTAAGGCACTTCAATAATATACTAACATCATTCTAAGGGTTAATCCTCAAAGGTTTAGGCAGAGGTTTACGTATGTACACACATGGTTCACCGGTATGTTTAGGTCCCATATAATAGGGGGCGATTCTATTGCTATTAAACGGACACAAATTTAGATCCCGAGCTGTATGAATAGAACCCAAAGACCTCTAGTGTAACAGTTGGGATTTCTTATCCGCGCTTAGAATTAACTTCAGTTGTATTGAGATTTACATGTGTATTCGTTGTAATTCACATTTCTACTTTCCCCCTAATTAGCGGTCTCCTACATAAAGCTCCTACCTACATAGTAACGTGTGTTTGCTCTATGGCCAAGTTTACGTGAGAGCAATTAGGTAGAGAATCTAAACTTACTGTCATAACCAGTCCTAGGTTAGCATAATAATATAACTTACAACTGCCTCGTTAGCCTAGTGGTCCTGAGCGCAACTGGTACGCTACGGGTCCTGGGTTCAATTCCCAGATCAAGCAGTGAAATTCTCAGTAACAACTCGGAGTTTGGGATTTGTGCCCGGTTAAAAATACCGGCGATCTGTGGATGCACATACGCACACTTCTACCTAAGCCTTCAGGGAATATAGGCGTGATGGTATGAGTAGGTCATAATATTATACTGCACCACGACTGACGTAGTAGCTGAGCATTCGGCTTCAACAGTAAGAATTGTAAGTTCGATCCCCGCACGGAACGGAACGGAATATAAA
This sequence comes from Acronicta leporina, assembly GCA_947256265.1. Taxonomy (NCBI): domain Eukaryota; kingdom Metazoa; phylum Arthropoda; class Insecta; order Lepidoptera; family Noctuidae; genus Acronicta; species Acronicta leporina. The sequence continues at coordinate 3,577,906 of OX366521.1, forward strand.
GGAAGAACAAAAGAGTGAAGAGACATGAACCAATATTTGAATGACCTTCAGGTAGTTATTCCGGGTTTAGGTGTTTGTGTATGTGAGAATTTGTGTTTGTAAATGCACCCACGATACAGGAGAAAATCCTAGTGATCCTAATGTAGGCCAACTGTTTTTAAAAAGCTGGATTTATGTTATGGACTTATGATAAAAGTTTTCGTCTCAACATTATTAATTCCAATTCCTACTATGTTCCACCTTGTTTCTCGTCAATTCTCATAACTGGAAGTAATGACTGGTATCGATTATCAGAAATTCTTCGATACGCTATCTTATCGAATAGTGACACACTAACTGAACGATATAGCGCGTGGATTCCAGAGGCGGTGGATGTTTGCTTTCACGATAATAACAATTAATAACTGTCTTAATAGTCTAGTGGTCCTAAGCGCGACTCCTACGCTAGAGGTCCTGGGTTTGATTTCCAGGTTGGGGATATTATTGGGTTTCTCTATGAAGTGAGTTTGAAGTGTGTTCACTTTGGGTGTATTTTATTACATCACTGCCGAACCCTAGCTGGATATTACAGGCATGATGATATGTTTAGATCCCATGTAATAGATAACGAAAACGTGCGACCCTAGTACCGTGCTCATTTCCCAATTCCGAGCTGCTATTGAGTATCAAAGGAAATCACTATAGCCAGCCAGGACCTCAGTTGCGCTTAGGACTACTTGACTAATGAGCCAGTTTCAACCATTAAAATAAATATTAATGAATAATAATTAATCATAGCTGTACTAGATAAGGCACCAACAAAATAGGTACATAACTTAGTCATTTTCTAAACAAGTTTCGTCCTAAATCTATGAGTCAGGGCATAGCCACGCCGCCAGTAGCACCCACTGTTTCGTCGGAAGTGACGATAACAAGCTGAACAACAGGAAATAGAGTACCTGTTGATGAATAATCCTGCTTGGTACGAACATTAACCCGGAAGTCATATCTTAAGAATGAGTGTTATGGTATCTCTTATCTAAGACAAATGTAACGTAATCAACCCATTATATGTCCCACTGCTGGGCAAGGGTCTCCTCCCACAATAAGAGGGATTAGGCTATAGTCCACCACGCTAGCCTAATGCGGGTTGGCAGACTTCACACGCCGTCGAGAAAATCTCTCAGACGTGCAGGTTTCCTCACGATGTTTTCCTTCACTGTTTAAGCGCGTGATAATTAACTATTAATACGCACATAACTTCGAAAAGTCAGAGGTGCGTGCCTTGGATTTGAACTCGAGACCTTTGACTTGGCAGTCCAATGGTCATATCACTAGGCTATCACGGCTTTATGAAGACAAATGTACCTTTCAAAAAAGAAAATGACATAAATATTTTTAAAGAAAGTTTCTGTTAGAGTAAAGAATAAGAAGAGTCTAGGTTCCTGCTCTACAATTTCGTACAAAATTCTTCAAGTTAAATAAATGTAAGCGAATACATTTCTTCATAGCTTTACCAAGTTTGGAACGATTTTCTGGTCGTTTATTTCCTGTGAAGTTGTAGTAGACGATGAGTTGTAGTAGGTACCTACGGTAGTACCTGGATTGACGGTGTAACAATCGAATCTAAGGCTGCGTACCCATTGGACCTCCAAGATTAGACCCTCTATCACAAAAGTACCCGTCTGACCTCATTTTAAGTCCCTTTGGACCTTCTCTTAAATATAATAATCAATGTGCCCATTGGACCATTGTGGTCAATAGAAGAAGTGTATAGGAGAAAACACAAGAAATTTATAGGTGTGTAATGGATAAATATTATAAAAAACTTTAATGTATCAATAATAATTATTATTTTATTAAGTTTATTTAGTTTACCTAGGTAAAAATAAGACTGATTTTAACATTTGACCTGTGATTTATATAGGTACTTTATTTTACTTATATACATTATGTTAAATTTAAAAAAAATCTACGAGAATAACACTTATTATTATTTGAAAAGTGATTTACAAATATGTAAAATACAAAGATATCTTATATTTACAAATTTTATCAAGTTGTAACATTGGCGGTGCTGCCTGTAAAACCAATGTTCACAAATTCAGTTGCTATAGCATACATTTTAGGATGACAGTGTGTTTCTTTCTTTTAAAATGTGATATAAACATTCTTAATTAATATAGCATGCATTTTTATGGATACTATCTTGAAGATCTGTCAAATTAGAAAAATGCGTGATCTGACTGGAATATTTGATTTTATTTGTAACAGAACATTGTGTTTGTTTTATATTTTTGATTAAAATTTTGATTTATATTATGTAGTGTTTTATTTTTGATAAGGTGTGTCACTTTTGTACACGATTGTATTTTAGATTTTCATACGAAAATATGTGAATGAGGTCCAACAGAACACGTTGCTTAATAGAGGGTCTAATAGGCACTCAAGTATAGACAAAATCCAAGTTTGAAGGTCCAAACGGTACAAAGAGGTCCAAAGGGTAATCTTTGTAGACGAGGTCCAAACTAGGAGGTCCTACGGGTACGTCACCGAATCTAATAATACCACAATTTGATAAAATATTATTTGGATTACATTTTATTTGTCGTCTGAAATTGCCTGCAAGTGTCCCCACGAAGCAAATATTTGTATGACCTACAGATAGAAGTACCGAGTTTGCGCGGTTATGTATGTAAGAATTTGTGTTTGCAAAAACAAGCACGATGTAGGAGAAAATCCTAGTATGGGAAATTAAAAAAAAAATGGCAAAAAATCTTTTTTTCATAAAGAATTATCAATCCATTATTATTTCCCACTGCTGAGTACGGGTCTCCTCTCAGAACGAGAGGGCTATAGTCCACCACGCTGGCCTAGTGCGGGTTGGCAGACTTCACACACACCGTCGAGAAAATCTCTCAATCTCTCAGGCTTCTAGGTAATTTACTCACGGTGTTTTCCTTCACCATTTAAGTGCTAATAAACTATTAATACGCACGTGACTTTGAACAGTCACTTTGACTTGGCAGTCCTATGGTCATATCACAAGGCTATCATTGCAGTCCTCATATTTCATGATAGTTCTGGTTATATATCCAATTATAGCTTCTGCTCGCGACTTCGTCCGCGTAGCGTGATGATATATAGCCTATAGCCTTCCTCAATAAATGGGCTATCTAACACTGAAAGAATTTTTCAAATCGGATCAGTAGTTCCTGAGATTAGCGCATTCAAGCAAACAAACTCTTCAGCTTTATATATTAAGTATAGAGTATAGACATGAAATTTTTAATTGTTATCTTCTTCGTCCACAGGTCCTCAACATAGTTATCCTGGTTCTCTATCGAACTGGATACAATGGCGAGTTCCTGGGTGTGGGGGGTACGTGGAACCTCAACGAGGAGAAGAACCCTGACGCTGAAATAGTGGCGTCAGGAGTTATAGTGGGCTACTTCATATACACGCTTGTACAAGTCGTCACTTACTTATTTGGGACCACTGAACATAAGAGGTGACATATTTTCTATTTACAATTAAAAAAATAAAATTGCGTTCAAAAGCATAAAAAATGTGCGAAAAAGTTGCGGAAGTTGGTGCCTTCGATTTGGTCGGTTTTTTTATGAGGTAGGGGAAAAAACGAGCAAACGGATCACCTGATGGAAAGCGATAACCGCTGCCCATGGACACCCGCAACACCAGAGGAGTCACACGTGCGCTGTCCGCCTTTTAAAAGGGCCTCCGGTAACCTCACTCACTCGGCGAAACACAACGTAAGCGTTGTTTTACACCGGTTTTCTGTGAGGCCGTGGTATCATTCCGGTCGAGCCGACCCATTCGTGCCAAAGCATGGCTCTCTCACGGTAAACGGTTTTGTGCTTACTTATTGTAGGTAAGTATGCTTTATTTGGCCCTTGTCTAAAATGAAAGTGCTAATAGACACATAATATTTTCAGAGCCATGTCGGAAATAGTGATGAACTTCGTGGGCGTTTTCCTGTGGATCGCAGTGGGCGCGGTGGCGCTGCACTACTGGGGCGGATACCAGGGCGAGCACCAGTACCAGTTCGTGTTCGCTGAGAAACAGGTAACTCAATCTAGTTTCTGGTATCGTCGCACGACAGGTCGTTGAGCTCCCTAAATAATGGTTGAGCTACACGATGCCTGATGTATGCGTGCTGTCAGTTAGGACAGGTGAACTAAAAGCTGCTATGGCTCTTTCTTCAAAAGGCCTGTCCAGATAAAACATCGTCCTGTTATACATAGTAATGAGAGAGAAGGAGTATCTCTCTCATTACTATGTGTCTCTAGCTGTTTAGAGACCAGACCAGATGATCGGTTAATGGCAATAGGCTCACCCCCTATTACATAGGACCTAAACATACCGGCGAACTGTGGGTGTGGCGAACTCTGCTAAATCCTTCGGAGAATACAGGCATGATGGTATGTTACGTTCTTTTTCTTACTTTTCCAGGTCGGCCTAGCTGTGGGTGCCTTGTGTGTGATCAACGGAGCGGTGTACCTGCTAGATACTGCATTGGCTGTCATACACTTCACGAAGGAGATGTAACTTAGTATTATACGTAAATCAATTTAATTTTATTTAATTCTAAGTACTGTTAAGTGTTTAACGAATGACCTTTTATACAATGTGTTAAGTAAACCCTGTTCGTGAAGGTACTGTTAGGTGTCGAGATCCGGTTCTGTTAACGTAATCTCTATACAAGTAAGAAAAAATATCCCGAAAATAATTTATAAAACGAAGAAATTGAAATGGCAATACTGCTGTGGCAGCAATACCGTCCCTGGGTGTCAAAATGTTTCTTACTTTATTTGGTGATGTCATTGGAATATCTATATGCCTCTTTCGGATCGGACAGGGGTTTTTTTAACATAGTGTATATGGAATTGGATATAGACTTTTCCTGAAAGTTAATCAATCGTATTGCAAGTTTTGACGCGTTGTCTTTTAAACAGATATTAATTTGACGCTAGCATTTCATAATGATACCTGACTCTAGCGTTATTGAGATCTATTCTACACAGCCTTGCTATACAAATGATTTGATTTTAGCCCACTTTTTCACTAATTAAAATTGTACAAAAATCTTGACCTTCTAGTTAATCTAGCTAATTATACTAGACGATTAAAACACATTTCTTAAGATAATTAATAATAACTTTTTGAGATTTTTTTGCATTTTTCATGCTAATTTTTATAAAGTTATTCCGTGAAGGAAAAATTCGACTCGCAGGCAGGATTCGAACCTGCGTCTCCTGGCTAGGTACGCCAGACCTCTAAGCCACCGCGAGTCCCACCTGCCATGTCGAAATTTGCCTTCACATTCTGAACTTACGTCAGCCAGGAGACGCAGGTTCGAATCCTGCCTGCGAGTCGAATTTTTCCTTCACGAAATAACTTTATAATTAATAATAATTTAGTACCAGGATTTTTTGGCAGAAAAATTCAAACAGAAAATTGACATTACGACATGCTCTCGCGCAAAACATGTTCTATTTCCCACCTTCTTCCTAATTTTAATTTAGAATCTGTTTTGTATGTCAGTTTTGTTTTTTTAATTTAATTATTATTTTGAAATAAATTTATCTTGTAATTATTTAGATTTTTTCATTTTAAACCACGGTGTTGACGCATCTCGTCCTTTCGAATTTAACAAAATATTGAACTTATACCAAGACTGAAACTATAAAGCCTCATCACTCTCAAAAAATGTAACTATTCTGAGAACTATTCTAAAACCTGCGTTTTTCCTAGACTTTCTTTTGTCTATGGAGCCTTTAGATTATGCACCTTGCCCTTGAAACCATGCCTTCTTGTAAATAGGTAAAATATATTATGTAGATTGTAGGTTTATGTAATTTCTTTCATTCTAGGAGAAGGCTGGTATCAACATTGTTTCAATAATAAGCTACTGTATGTAGAGTCGACGTGTTGTTGCTTTTCAGCGTCCCAAGAAGCGAGTCGGGGAATTTTAATGACGTCAAATGTCAGTCACCCGTCACGGATTGTCATCTACTGCTTGTTACTTTTCACGGAAAATCAGTTGTCTTTTGCTCACATTGTAGTTAATAGTCAGTTAGTGAAGGTTTATTGTCTATCAATGTACCTATGAATCCTTACTAGGCAATAGATTTGATTGACGTGAATAGGACACAAGGCTCCTATCACGTATTTCCAGTATCAATTAACGCCTCACGACGACCAGGCATTTCGAGAAAAGTTGCCTTGGGCTCACAAAAAAAAAAACAAATTCGAGAATAGAAGACAATATTAAGTTTTTGGGATAGGTATTTCCACTACGTCACAGTCCGCTTATGAGACGTAAGCGTTCAAGTGTCTACGTAAGTGTACGAGTAAATACATAAATTTTATCCTTATTCTGTTACTTACACAAGAGTAATTGGGATTAGCCCACGTAATTAAGTACCTAAACCATTTAGTTTATAGACAACCAAAATATAAACAGCTTTCAACTACAAAGATTCGTTGAACAATTTGAAAATCAGTTGAATTTTTTTATGAATGCAGAAAAAATCCTGTGGATTCAATTTCATATTTAGAATCAATAGCATTGTTTTAATGAGGATCACAATTTAGTTTGTTTAGTTTCATTGACTGCGGCCATTATTCCTGCAAGTCTGCCGTGTCAAAATTAAAATTAAATCTAGATTTGACAGGAAACGACAGGTAATATAAGCTAGCATGGGATGACGGACCTGGGTCAATGCAAAAGTCAAACTGGATGTCGGGTCTAAGGGCACAGGTTAAGTGCGTTCCCGTCGTTGGGAAGAACTGACTCACTCTATGATGCTTAAGATTAGTGTACGATCTCTCGTATCGCGAACCTCACGGCGACCAGGCATTACGAGAAAAGCTGCCTTGTGCTCACATAAAAAAAACTAAATTCAAATTCGAAATTAGAAGTGAACGCAAGCATTTGTTAATTCTGAATTTAATTCGATTGGTAATTCAAGCATTATATCTACTAATCATACATTGTTGTAATTATTATAAATTACATAATAGTTATTGATAATCATTAAAAGTGGATTATTTGTACGCGAATTGGGTAACCATTGCCCCCGACTCGAGGGAGTTTTTGAGTGAAGTCGACGTGGAAGCCGACAAAATTGCTCCTCTAACAGACACCGTAAGTATAATATTGGCATCCTCTTAGCCTTTCTTATGTTGTTGGGATTTAAAATTTTTAATTTAATTTCTAGGCGTAGACAAAAAATAAAATAAATAAATAAATATTCTGCGACATTTTACACAGCACCATCTAGTCCCAAACTAAGCAGACCTTGTACTGTGGGTATTTGACAATGGATATAATACTCACTATAATAGTAGACTATATTAATAGTCACTGCCTGCTAGGCCACAACTTCTTCTCATTAAAATGAACAATTCAAGTTTAAAAAATAAGTAACATAATTTATGTAAGTTATTGAGAAAATGGACTATGATATAAATTGGGACACGCTTAGAAAATCACTTTTCTAACTTTATTTGAATAGAAATATCCTTCCTAAAAATTAACTTTGAAATCTCACACAATCGTGACGTGAAATTATCGTCATACATAAAAATTTTAATAAGCTTTCCTTAGATTGAACATTATTGGATATTTTCTCGCTGTCACACTTAAATTTCAAAAGAATAGAAATGTTAACAGTTAAGTACTTATCCAAATACATAATGTATCCCTAATTCTTACGAGTACTTACTTTCCTGCTTAAATTTTAACTCATTTCACGCATTTAACTCTGTTTATCTAATATTATTTCGCGGACATTGGTGTGGGTTACACGATTCATTTCTTTTAGGGGTAAATTATAATTGCATTGCATTATAATGCACTGTTTTTAAAGCACATCTTATCAGCCATGTTCAAAATATTTCATAACGTATGTTCTTGATGCAGTGACCGTATGAAACGTGTACAAACATAAGCTTAAAACATATTTAATCCGTGACCTAAAATCGGTACTAAGAACGACGTAAAAACCATATTGCAGTCCATTGCGGCGTCTGGAGAGAAAATTGGAATAGTGTATCTTACTTATCGGGTAATGAAGGGGAAAATAAAAGTAATAGTCGTGGTTTATAGTTATACGGAGTAAAATATAAGGAGTGTCACGCATTAGTCGCGTCAACGCACCCGGTGTATGGTGCATTGTTAAGGTGCACATGAAATAAGTACGTACTCAATAGTGATGCTCCATTTTTTATTTCATTTCATGTATTTAGATGCCTCATATATAACTTTTTGGTCACAAACGCGGTTGTTGACGCAGAGCAAATGCAGATACTAACCCAGATATTCTGACTTCAATGTCCAGGTCGAGCGAAGTGTTATCGGCGCAGTTTTGTTTCGTGCCTGGTTGATGGCAATAGGGTCACTCCTTCGAACTGTAGGTGGAAATTACACCCACTGGCTCTGCCTAACACTTCGGGAAATGATGAGCGTATGTTATGAAAGATAATACTTCTTAATTATTTTTTTATTTTGGTCGTATAATGAAAATTACAGTTGTGAGTGTGAGTGAGGCTCTGGGTACGATTTCCAGAATCGAGATGTGTTATTGAGAATATCCTTAAAATACTTTACACAATATGACTACCTTATAAACAAACTTTAATACTGGTATCTTATATCTTTGTCTTACAATAAGAGTCGTGCTAAGCCCAGCACTAGCTTGACAAAACCAACGTGACTTAGAAAGGCTATTGAACGTTTATTGCATAGATTATGTGTGTTTAAGCGTTGATTAAACAGGTGATATAAAAGTACTAACTACCATTTGTATTTATGTAATGTGGGATTGAACAAAAGCATTGGCTCATAATTTGAACTTGAAAAGAAAAAATAGGGAGTTGTTAGAAATAATAACAGGTGAGCTTCATCTAAATTTTTGGAAAAACCTGAGCGTAACATCAAGAAGTGCAGAAAGAAATATTGTATATAATAATAGATTCTATACAGTTCTCTGCGCGCGAATATATAAAATACTGTCAGTGTACATTGGTACACCTCTGTAGGTACATCATTCTGGGAATCCCGGCATGATGGCGTACGTAAAACTTAAGTCACCCCTAGAAAATAACAGATAATTTTTTTTTTCAAAGTTAGTTTAAAAATATTTTGAACTAGCTTCTGCCCGCGACTTCGTCCGCATGATGATATATAGCCTATAGCCTTCCTCAATAAATGGGCTATCTAACACTGAAAGAATTTTTCAAATCGGACCAGTAGTTCCTGAGATTAGCGCGTTCAAGCAAACAAACAAACAAACTCCACAGCTTTATATATTAATATAATAGATAATAGACTGAGCGCGAATGATACGTTAGAGGTCCTGGGTTCGATACCCAGATCGAGCAGTGTTATTTGGTTTTTCAATAAAATTCTCAGTAGCAGGTCGAAGTTTGGGATTTTGGCAATAGGCTTACCTCCTATTAATATGATAGGTACCAAAATACCAATAAACTGTGGGTGTACATTGGTACGCCTCTGTTTAACCCTTCGAGAATACGTGAACCGTGATGGTAAGTTATGTTAATAGCAATAGAAATTCTGTATCAATACAATATGAATGTTGTAAAAAGGTGAATGATAACCGTCGGTCAACCCAGATTTCGTGGTAACTGTACTAACGTTGACATTACAGAGGCGTGCGCGTGCGCATCTAACTGTAGCCCACTAAAGGGACGGGTCGTTAGCATAAAAAGTAGGCGTCGCCCGTTGCCTAGTTTATAATCTATTGTTTGGTGGGCTCATTATCTCACAGACTAAGGATTTGCACGTGAGTAATTATGTTCACTATGATAGTACATTCCTAAGCACTGATTTGTATTTTTACCCGACTACGAAAAAGGAAGGGCGATATTTTATGGCATAGGGGGTGCAAACGAGCAGACGGATCGCCTGATGGTAAGCGATTACCACCGCCCATGGACACTTGCAACACCAGAGGAGTCGCTTGCGTAAGGGCTTGGGCCACCGGGATCCTCACTCACTCGGCGAAACATCAAGCCTGCTTTTTGTGGGGCCGTGATGTCACTCCGGTCGAGCCGGCCCATTAGTGTCGAAGTATGGCTCTCCCACGGTAATTTTTATTGATAATGTTGCCCTAAATTCGTATTTTTTCCTATGCTGTATGTCGGTGCGTTTACAATTACAAATTCGCACATACAAAAAAACTACCTATGAACCTTACAAATATAGAACCTTATGTTTTCTGAAACCAGCATTGCTTTAAGATACTCTCTGAGGCACTGAAGCCATCCAAAACACTTAAGACTAAAAGTAGCAAGAGTAGCTCATCTACAGATTTATAAATCCGGGTGATTTTTATTACGCCAAAGATCTATTTTACTACATACCATCACGCCTGTTTTCCCCGAAAGGTTAGGCAGAGATCTACCAATGGGCACCCATCAGTATGTTTAGATCCCGGGCTGAAAATCTACTGAGAATTTCATAGAAAATCTCAATATTTAACACATTTTTCACCTTAAAATATTAATTAGGTCACCCGATATTCAAGTAGGTACTATGTCCACTTCGGAAATTCCCAATTCGTGGGAAACCTAGTAGGTTAAAGTACAATATAATAACAACAAGAATTACAACTTTCCTGTAAAACAAGGATGATGCCTTTACAGGAAAGCTACAAATTGACTTGAATGAATGAATCATATTATTGTAGTAAATACTTAATTAATGAAGGATATTAAAAAAATCTTATTATTTTGATTCCTATTCACTACGTTATTCTGTTATGTAAAAAAACAGGTACCAAAGGATAGCTGTGTTTTGACACATATCTTTATATGACATACCGTCACACCTATATTAAGGGAGAGGTAGAGATGTGCTCATGTAACCCACAGTTGCTAATCTTCAGGTACCATGTGCGAGCCTAATGCCATTACCAACCACACCTAAATATAAACTTCGAGCTGCTACTGAAAACTCCATAGAGAAATTCAATAAAACTTTCCTCGCCGTGGTTATCGAAATACAGCCCTCAGCCTCCAGAACACTCTAGCGTAGCAGTCGTGGTTATGACCAGATATTGGCCAGATTTTTACCAGGGAAAAGCTATGGTTCGGCACAAATGGACCGGCTCGACCGGAGTGATACCTTGGCCTCACAGAAAACCGGCGTGAAACAACACTTACGTTGTGTTTCGCCGATTGAGTGAGGATACCAAAGCCCCAAACCCTCTGGTATTGCTGGTGTCTATGGGCGGCGGTAATCGCTTACCATCAGGCGATCGGTCTGCCCTTTTGCCCCCTATCCCATAAAAAAAACATGGCTAAGTACACTAACGGAATCTATTAATCGTAATTTCATAAACGTCATATAAGTACAGTTACAGTACATGATGAACATCATGTCTATTGTTTTTATAAACTCGTGTGAAAAACTCATGGTTTATAATGGTGGAATATATTCACACACTTTGGTACTCAGTTACGTACTTTATGGGAGCGATCATAGGTAGAGAAAAAAAATCCGCCATTTTTAACCACGACAGAAAGGAGATGGTATAGGCGTTTAGGATGAGAGGCCGTATGTTTTTTTAACATGTAATGGATACTAATAAAAAAAAAAAACTTAAGTTAACTTAAGTTAAGTAAGAGTGCTGTACAAAGCTAAGTATTTACGACCGATATTTGATCTTATCTCGCGATTGTTTTCCATAGTGGAAGTCTAAATTTGATAATACTTTTACGTAAATTGGATCTCCAGAAGCGTAAATAATCGAGAGATTAATTCCGTTTTTTAGTTTGAATTAAGAAGCAATATTTAAAAAAAAGGACAATCATTGATATAGATGTTGCAAGAGCTGAATTTGTGATTCTACGTTCGAGTCCTAGCTAGAGCAGTGTTGTTCAGGTTTTCTGCTAGAAAATTCTTAAGCAGGTCTCAGATTGGATTTTTGACAAGTAATGGCAATCAGCTCTCCCTAATACATCCGATATACCTACCTACCAGCGGACTGTAGGGGCTACTTGCACCAACTTCTTAAAAGTGTTTAAATTCTATTTAAACACAATTTTCTATTGTCATTTTGTGTTTAAATTGAATTTAATCATATTTCAGAAGTTGGTGCAAGTGGGCCTAAATGTACAACATTTTATGTACATGTCTGTCTGCCTTACCCTTCGGTAATACATGGCGTGATGTTATGTTATACGAGAGACGACGACCAATCTATACTTATCGAAAGTCAGTACTTGCGATGGTTATCATAATAAGTAATAAGACATGTCGAGGCCATAAATTGATACTTACAATACCCAACCGTGATGGAAGCAAGCATGTAATTTTAAGCTTTCCATCGCCTGCAATGTCAAGTTGCTTTTAGTGGAAGTAATAGCGTCATTCATAAATTGAAACGGGATTGAAATTGGAAGGAAATGGTTTTGATTGTTTTTTTTTATGGACTAAGTCGGGCAACGAGCTTACGAACCACCTGGTGGTAAGTAGTCATCGTCGCCCATAGACACCTGCAACACCAGACTCTTTAGAGAAGTGACATGAACGCTAATCGAATAGTTTAGAATAGAATTCTCAATAATTATATTTAAATGACATAAGTATAAGTTTTCGAGAAATCTAGCGTGCACCAATGTCATCTCCATACATTTTGTGTCTATTAGTTTGTCTATTCGAAGTTTAGATTGCCACTTGTCTATAGGCCCAGAGTGGAGTTGCCGATGCATTGCCTACCCCCTGCAGACTGCGGACTGTCAGAGTCGTAACAACCGAAGGGGAACTGGCTCTCACACAAAAGTCGAAACACACATGAAGGTTAAAGCACCTTCATGCGTGTTTCGACTTTTGTGTGTGCGACAGACTCCGACGTAAGAGTGGTCGCCAACTAGTCAGACCCCAAGAGGTCCTTCCACTGAGCAAGTCAGATTTTTTCTGGCCTCTTACGAGATTTCCATCTGCGAAACAGTGAGGATCTTGATGTAAGACGACGAAAGGTTCTTTGGGATGATCTTTGAGTTAAACGGTTGGAAGCAGCTAGTACCTATTGATATACCGTAATATTTAGTACCTAAATATTTAGGTTAAGGTTCTAAAGATAGAGACGAGAGTCGGCTTTCGTTACTGAAAAGTTATATATTTTAATATAATTTCCCTTATTTATCCTTTCAGTATTATATTTCACGTCCAACAATGCTCTTAAGGCTTATAAAGAATTTAAATACGGGCAAAATGGAAATTTTAGAAGAGTTTAATGATCTGTTAGAACATAAAAATGCAGTGGCATACTTGGCAGCCTAAGACCATTCATATTTAGCGAGAATTTTAATCTTAAGCGAATAAATACATTGTACTAGAAGATGCAATAGTCACTATTCTTTTAGTTTAGACTTTTTCCAACAATGGCAAAATAAATAAAACCATATGTTGGTTTAGGGAATCAGCTTCAGTCTCCGAAAACATGTTTTTCGGTTGAGCTATATAAGTCTCATCAGCTGCATATAACGTAAATCAGAATCGCATAAAGACCACATACCATCACGCCTAAGTTCCCTGAAGGATTTGGCAGGGTGTACTATTTTACACATCCAAAGTTCAGTGATACTTTTAGGTCCCACGTAATAGGGGGCGAGCTTATTGCCATTAAATCTAAGCTCCAAGCTGCTACTGAAAAAACACTGCTCACACAGTATGGAAATCAACCGCAGTCCTCTAGCCTAGCAATCGTGTGTACGACCACTAGTCTAATGAAGCAGGTAGTAGATAGAAAAACAAATCGCAACAAACATATCTTCAAGTAAAATGTTGCCAAGGCGAGAAAATATGGCTTTCACTCACAAAAAGTTATCAAATCTCATGTAGAGCCCTGCCTTCACAAACTCTACACCTTAGTCAAAATATGTGGCTTGTCCGTTTCGTTAGTACCTAACAATTTAAAATAATTAATATACTAGTATAACTTAACCTTGTATCAAATAGCAAGGTGTACCACACCGCAATAAACTACCTCTCGGGGCGGATTTACCCCCGAGAGGAAAATTGTAAAAAAAAACCTACCTACTACAAGAACTATTAGTATAAAAGTAAAGTAATGAATAGTGAAAAAAACTATATCCTTTCGCCCATTTGACGGTAGTGAAACGGTCAAGCCTTAGTTACTTAATTTCAAACAAAACACATACCTAGTCTTACATGCATACAACGTTACGTAGTTAGAAAATGTAACCAAGTAAGTACCTACCTAAGTACTTTATCAAAGTATATTATCATAACCTACTAGTTTTACACCAGTAGTACAAGCTACGTCTATAGTCGTTACACTGTGCATACAATCTGTTCATAAAGGAGTACTGTGTCAATTGAGCAAATAGGTCAAAGTAACAGCCTCGGAACGCACCCCTAGTTGCGGGCACCTTGGCGCCTAAACTAGCGTCACAATGGCGCCAAGCGACGCCAATATGGCGGGACGCTGCTCCATTTTACGTACATACTAAGGGATGACATTAGAATAAAATATAAAGATTTCTTAAACAAACAAAAGGTCAATACTTGGTTACACATAGAAAATAAGAGAATTAAAGATTATGTAAATAAGTAAATGCAACTCTTAATTCTAAATTTAACTAAGACACACGATTTTTGTTTGGCAACATACCCACGTACTTTGTATGTTTATGCAGTACTTTCTATTCTGAAATCGAATCTGCAGTCTATTAGATAAGCTCAGTGAGTCAGTGGTCGTATATTTTTAAGTTGTTAGTAAGGGATGGCGCTATGTAATATCTAGGGCGACACCTCTATCTTTCTCAATCGCAAAACGATTCTAATAATACGTCATAGTACGGCTTATGTTTTGATTCGGATTTCAAAACACCGAATAATCTTAAATTCGGAAATGCAACAGCAAGCATGTCAAATATTCAAAATGTCCGTTCGGCCGCGTGTCGGTAAGTAATGGATTCAAAACAATAGCCCATACCAACGACGTCTAACAACATTAACCGTGAACGCGACAAATACTCATTGTTCGTAATGCTCACTCTTTACCCTTACCAATAAAAGCCACACTTATGGTCTAATATTTCATTTATATGCAGCAAACGAGTGGATTTTGCCTTAAAACAATTGATATTAAGGAAACGCGGGGTTTCGTGTTTTATGTTGAGACGTAAAAGTTTGAACAAACTGTGTTAAACCACGTTAAATAAAAAAAAACAAAGCTACATTACTGCATTTGGAAAAGTAGACTATTCAAATAAGTATGTTCCCTTGCCTCCATTGCAAGAAAGCTGGCGGTCATTATCAATTTATTCATTTTCTACTAGCTAAAATGTCTGCATTCTCTAATCATTTACCGAAATAGAATTAATTTAATCTTAAGCCCGTGAGAATTTCCAAACTACTGCGTAAAATGTTACCTATGCTTCTAGATTAGCTGGTTTACCTAAGCTGTGCGTTGTCATAGAAGGAAAGAGAGGAAGGGGTAGGCCGAGAATGAGCTACACAAAACAAATTAAAATTAACAGAAATTCGTGACGTATAGAGGTCAAGGAACTGGCTCTCAACAGAGAGCGGTGCATGATGCTGCATCAACAAGAGCCTATATCTTAAGTTTAAAAAGAAGAAGCTTATATCCTTCTCTAAGGTAAATGCATCAAAATTGGGTCAGCGGTTTAGGCGTAAAATGTATCAAAACCAAGTTTCTTTTTCTCCAATTAAAGTGTTGCTTAAAGGATTAAAATTGTGTCAAGTTCCAAGAACATACTTGATTTAATGGAATCTAACAAGTATAAAATAGATCATTGATGTAAAGGAAAAAATTTACACGTAACGTGACATTTGTCACGCTTCGTCAGAGGTGTTTTCCGATCATTATAACAGATAGAAGATCTGTACACAACGTAATTGTTGGCTGTATTGTGGCCTTGCGTACGCGCAGTATTTGTCACGGCCACCATGGAGGTTAATCCTTGTAAAAAACTGAAGTACTACATCAGTGTCAGTTATTACTTTGAATGTTGACAGATACACATACGATTTTTTATTGTTCTAATTAAATTAGTCACGTTGACAGAAGTTTATACATTGAACCTTTACTTTTAACCTGTCAAACAATAAACTAAAGATATCTACAGTTAGTTATATCATCATCCTCCTTCTCTGTCCTCGCTTCAATTTATTTAGGGTCAATCGATGCAGCATCAGTTATTATAGAAAATCTATTATTAAATCCATACTAAAATTATAAATGCGAAAGTTACTGTTTTTCTGTTTGTTTGTTGCGTTCTCACGCCAAAACCGCGGAACCAATTTTGATGAGTTTTGAATTGGAACTTGGAGATGGATATTGGCTACCTTTTGTCTAAATACTTTGGGATGCGAGTAAAACCGCGGGTAACAGCCAGTGTTTTAATAAATTGAAGATCTAAAAGAAATTATCCACCCGCCAAATCGATACTATTCATCTACATAGGTCCCTGCTCTACCATTTCGTCCAAAATACTTCACTGGAAATAAATGTAAGCGAATGCAATTCTTGATAACTTTATCCAGTTTGGAACGATTTTCCGGTCGTTTATTTCCAGGGAAGTAGTAGTAAACGAAATGGTACGATAGAAACCTAGATTAACGGTATCTCAATCCCAATAAGCGGCGGTAGCCTAATGGCTAGGGCATCGGACTTGTGATCATGTGGTTGCCGGTTCGAAACCCACCCATTACATACCGCCGTGAACCCACTCGTAACACAAGCATTTTAGCTTAGCACGAGGGGTTAACAAGAATACTAGTAATGTGCGATCCACATTGCTAGTAAGCTTTTTTTTAAAAAAAAAAATACAGAATTTGATAAAATATTGTTTGCATTACTATTTATTTTGGTATAAACGTTTTTGTGGGTGATTCTAGCTCCACCGGCCCCTTAAAGTAAGTAGTAGAATAATTTTTCCTTACAATATTACACATAAGCTCACAGTAACGACCTTAACCGTATTCAGTTTCCAATTCATTAGTAAAAGGAAGGACGTGTCCCATATAACAATTCCTCCTATAGAACGTACGTTTTATGAGTAATGGGATCTTAAAACCATTGTTTTGCTGCATTAGTTAGTCATTTTCTGACGAAATCATTCGCAGTTATGGTTAAATGTACTATGAACATGATTTCTAACACGTTGACGTCTGGAATACAGGAAAACTTATGGGTTTTAGTTCACAAATGAATTAATTATTATAAACTATAGTAGGACGTGCCCACTACGAAAATGTAAATAAAAAAAATATATACCACACAGTTATTTTTTTTAAAGTAGCTAATAGTAGTATTAATTAATGTTTTTTTATAGGTTGTTAGGTATGTATTTACAATAAACATGAGTAAATAAGCTAATACAACAGATGTCGATTTCCCAAATATAATATACACGATAATTCTTAATTCACCTTTACATAAACGACGTGTAAGGGGGTGAAAGTAATAAGGGTTATAAACAATTTTGACTATGAGATGAACCCTGAATTACCAAAAAAGAAATAGCTGTTTCAAATTTTTGCATTTGAAAATGATATTATGATGTTTTTCATGAGTACTTTTCCCCTGAAAGATGAACAATAAATTAAAAATTACAGTGATTTTCATACACAATTAAAAATATTTAACTTTTTGTGAATTTTTGCATTTTTTATGCTAATTTTTATAAAGTAATTTATTGAAGGATATATAAAAATATTTGTTATTTCCCGTGGAGCTTCGAATAGCACTACACTACATAGGTAATTAGTGTAAAATACACATTATTTTACATATGATAACAAACAACTGTCCCAAAAAATTGATTAATTTCGTAGCGGCTTTGAAATTATATCAAAATAAACAATCATACCAACAAGAGTTGTTAGTTACAATGAGTACCATCATGTCTTGTGTTTAAGTATTATTTCAGTTTTCACGAATTTATTAGTCACCCTGTAGGTATGTCAAAGTTAAGACGTAAATTCAAAGGAAATTAACTAAGACATGTTAACCGGCTCGTAGTAGAATTGATGTTAACACTGATAGTCAAATAGCCGTATAAATATCATCTCGGCCTATAAATAAAGATCACAATTTGTACGACTTTAAATCTATTTTATAGGATTTGATAGGATAGGATCTTCTAATATAAAATTGTAAAAAGCTGTCTGTACATTGAAGATATTAAAAAAAACAAGTGGGTTAGGGTATATAAACGTCTCCAAACCCAAAAATGTGATTTTTAAAATTCTTGTCTGTTTGTCTGTTTGTTACGGGTTGGCGCAAAAACTACTGAATTGTTTTTAATTTTGTTATCACTGTTAGAAAGTATGTGCTCCAAATTAAAAACTGGTATACTTGTTATCTCAAATAATTAAACTGAACCTTAGATACAGCTTGACCTCTCTAATGTATAGAGACCAATACAAAGAAGATCATCACTGTTGGTTTTTGACCTTCAAGTGAGCGAAGCCGCGGGCATAGGCTAGTAGTACGTAAATGCAATTTCGCATAGTTATCGTTGGTGATCGTCGTGCGTGCGAGTCGCGTGCATGTGTGCAGTTATGCGCGCTGACTTCTAGACCGGAAAACGCTAGAAAGTGGCTTTTCAATTTACGAATAGCTACATAATAAATGCGTTTGAGTCGATTCAACGCGCACGGTGATACTAAATCACGTTAATATTGGGACTTGCAACGTGATTGATATCCTGTGGGCTTGCAATTAAGACGTAATTTCGAATAAGTAACTTTTTACAACTTTGAGAGAAGCACAGTAAAATTGCTTGTTTAATCACAAGGCGATGTTATTACCATAAGGCATTAGGGTTATTTTTTTTAAACTTAAAGGTACCCACCCCTTTTTTACTGGAATGTAGATAGATAAGATAGTTCTGCAAGTGTATCATAAAATTCATGCATAATACGCATCGCGCAAATTGACAGCGAAAGAAACCTAATCGCTATCATATCACGGAAAAATTCTGCGTTTTTAAAGCGTAATTTAAAATTGCATTATTTTTATTGCAAAGCATTCGTTTTTTTTTTCAAATGCATAGGTTGCATTCTTTTGTTTGGATATTTATACTTCGTTAATAAAATATTTTCATTTAATTCCTTAAACTGTATTGCAAGACTCTATTAAAAAAAATACAAGCGTCCTAATTATTGTACATCATAAAGTATGAAAGAAAACAGCCTACTGCAATAATAGTAAAATAGTTGTGTTCCATTATTGAATAAATTAGAATTATTTCGAGCTCACGATTGCCGATAAGAAGTACTGTGTACCGATTTGAACTGATCAAAAGCTTAAAGGGACTGTGATCATTCACATCTGCAGAGCTCGAAAGGAAATGTATTTTTATATTGGCCTAGTATTCAACGACTTTTCTCGTCATCTGGTTTACATAAAATAATAATAAAAAAATATGATATCACTGACATCTGTCATTATTGATAAAACGAATATTGAATAAATGTTAGTCAGACCTCATCGTGGCCAGCCAATACTTTGAATCTTATTTCTTTGAAATCAGGACAGAAAAAGTTCTAAAAAGATCTAGTAACTTTACAAATGAATGAAAGCTGTTTACTCATGTGCTACGCATTACTACGCCACCGGCTCTACGGTTCAAAAGCCAATTTTACTTGACCTCTCATGGTTCCCTCAGAGGATTTAACAAAGGGCGACATAAGGGAAAACGGAAGGACACTTGGAGATCATTAGTTTATTTTCAAATGAAGCATAGAGGAGCGCCGATTGTTGGCCAAGCGGTAGTCGCATCGCGCGGTACGCTGAACGCACTCGTGTCTGCACTGAGCTTAGTAAACACCTCGCGACACCGAAAGCGTCTATCATTTTAAATTTCGAACTGCGAAGTGCAAGTGAAATATTTAAAAAACAGTGCGTTCATTACCGCACCAAGGAGGTTATAATTCCTGTCTTTGGTAAGATTTTTTTTAATTAGCTAGTGAAGTGGTGTTGTAAAATTGTAATTTTATGTTTATTAACGGTGTAATCAAATTCAATACTTGTGTAGATATCATACAAATTATTATTTATATTTTTGGTAATTTCAGTAACAATAATTTTGCGTAACAAAAGGCAATACTTCGTTACTATTTAAAAAAATCTATGAAATGCTTGTATTATTTGTGTAATTCATTATGTTATGCTTCAACTGCTTATGAAAATTAAAGAAGGAACCATTTCGCCAAGTGGTGATCATTTTAACGGATTGATTTTATATTCTTTGGTGATATGGTATTGTTTCACTTTCGATGGGAAGCCTTTTTGAACAATGGAAGCATAACTACAATTTTCTTTTTCCAGAATTTCGTATCCAATATAGCTATAGCTATGTATATTATTACAGGTACTTGTGCACATGTTTATTAGACGATTTTTGTATGTAGAAAAATAACTGATATCTCTGGAAGAGACTTGATATTAATTCGTAATACTATAACTTTACTTTCTTACTAATTTACTTTTTATACTTTAACTCTACTTTAATACTTAATCATACTTTAATCATAAAATAATAAAAACATCATACTTAATCAGTAAGTTAATTTGCGTAAGGGTTTTGAAACACTAGATACATAGATGCAAATTAGGCGACGCTATCTCATCCATAGTTCCTACATTACTAGCATAAAGCTGTAACCAGAGAGCTATTTAGAGAAATTAAAAAAATAGTTTGAAGCATTTGTGGTATTTCTTCCGAGGCGATAGTTAGACAAAATCAAAAATATAATTTATGGGACCGTCTCGGAAATAAAAATCGAATTCTCTTCACAATCGGTGCAGACATTACCAACATAACAAATACACAGTCAAAATCTCCGATCAAAAACGTCGGGATTTGATTTGTACCTACCAATATAACGCGATAGAATCCGCAAAGTTGTTTTATTTCAATTTATTTAGTTAACTCAAAATGAGTTTAGGCGGGAAAATATAGTGCACGTTGTCAATTTTATATTATTTTCCAAACTTGTAATTATGCTAGATATGTAATGTTCGTGAACGTGTGCGAGTGATATCAAATTGAAAATCGCGACTATTTGGATTCACCCCTAAGCTCCTTCGAAGCTTCAATAAAGTTTCCAACATTTTAATGTGACTGAAACAACTGAAAACTTGACAATGGCAAACGCGAAAAGTTGATGGGAACTATTATAACTTGATTACTCTATTTAGGTGATACTGGCAATGGCAAATACACAAAAAGTGTGGTGCCATATTAAAAGAAAAAAAAGGAGACAAAATAAGAACGTCCTCCTTTTTTAAATTACCTAGTTGAATATCACGCAGTTACACGATCACGATTTGTATCATAAGTAACAGCTTGTTTGTCATGCTTGTAGAAAAAAAACAAATATTTCGTAGGGAAAGCATAACGGGCGAGTTGCGTTCCGTTTCAGCGATTGGCATTCAGCTTGTTTATGATTTATGCATTATCGTCAGTTGCCGACTACTTTTACAATATTAAACAACACGCCTTGATGATACTAGTTTAGTATTAATTGAATTAATTAGTTATACAGTTGTGTATTATTGTAATTGATTCTAGCTATCATTAACATGGCCATTCACATAGATAATTATGTTAATTTTGCCAACTGAGTCACCGCTCTTATTATATTATAAAAACAAAATTTAAATGATACGTCAGAGCACGCAATGTAAGGTACAATTATTACTGTCATTACGCACTATTTTATGTTTCCCATTAATCCCATTATTTTCATAGTGGCATATAAAATTGGACATCACAAGTACCTACCTACTGTGTTATTACTAGAGCAAGACTTCCTTATTCACGAGCATTTATGTAGCTGTTTTTTTTTATTAAATTGTATAAAAAAAATACTATTTTAACTGTAATTTTTGACGTCTCTGCTTCTATTCTCTGTAATTTAAGGCTATAACATATTCTAGTTATAAAAATCCTTATCAAGTCAAAAACTTGCCTAAAACTATGCCAAAAAATATATCGATTTACACTAGATATTTTTAGCTACAATAACGCTTTTTAAGAAAAGGTAATAATTGTGTGTGGATATTGTTTATTTAATATCGCAATTAGTACTGCCATGAATCTAAAATGTGTTGTAGACCAACAAATTGCAAAAAACCGATGCGAAAATGAAATTGGCGGTCTTAGATGGACGATCCGCGTTAATTTGACGTTTACATAGCAAGCGTCAAAACAAGAAAAAATAAACCTAATCTGCACCATGTTTTAGATAACGATAATTTATTTGTCCATTACTATCTTATTTCTGGGAATAGGTTTCCTAAGTTTAAGAATAAAAGGGGGCAGTTAGGCTCTAGTTCACCACGCTGAGCTGAGCTAATGTGGGTTGACAGACTTCACACTACGTCAGTAAAATCTCTCAGGCATGCACTCTTAATCACGACTTTGGTTAAGGGAATGATTAGCATAATCGTTAAAATAATTAAGGTTAATTCCTATTGCCCCTCATCCCTGCAATCTCCTGGATCAAAAATGTCTGGGATATATCATACCATCATGTCTGAAATCCTTTAGTAAGGCAGAGGCATAGGTACTAATGCACACACAGTTCACCAGTATGTTTCGGTCCCAATTATTAGGCGGCATCAGACAAGCCTATTATTTAGGAGATGTTGTTTTAAATAGGGATATAAACAAAATTCATAATTTTCATCAGGTTTCCGAGTACGGAGGTGGCGCTCGAGTAGTGTGGGCGATGTCGGCGGGTGATCGAGAGGCCGAGGCGCAGGCCAAGAAGGGAGATGAGGCAGCCTCGAACGACCGCGCCAGCAGGGCCGCAGCCGCACTCAAGCAGTACTGGTGCGTGGGGCTGCGAGCTGTCGAGCTGGTGAGTTTTTAACATAACATAACATATCATCACGCCTGTATTATTTCTTCTACTAATGTACACTCACCGTTCTCCGGTATGTTTATGTCCCATGTAATAGGAGAGCCTATTGCTATTAATCGGGCACAAATTCAAAACTCCGAGCAGCTACTGAGAATTTCATGGAAAAACTCAATAACACTTTGCTCGACCTGGAAATCGAACCCAGCACCTATAGCGTAGCAGTCGCACTCAGGACCATTAGGCTAAATTTTTAACACCGAAATTATAATATGGGCAATAATAAATCTGTGTTTACTAGATTCGTTAGAAGAAAATATCAAGAAGAGTGATACGGCTATCCACACTGATGCAGCAAAGAAATACAATTAGGTACCTAATGTGATGTACAGTAAGCGCCAAAAGTCGCTGAACACGATGCAACGTTCAAAACGTTTGACTGTACATATACTCGTAAACTGACAACCTGTAGTTATAACAGAACATACAGGGAAATACACTTTTCAAAAAGTTTGCCTTCGAAATATTGACAAATATAGGTCAAAGAAAAGTTTACACAGTACCCAAGGAATTTATACTTATACCTCCTATATAATATGTACAAATAGGGAGCATAGGAATGCAAATAGATAAGAAACACTAATTATGTTAAAAGAGTACTTAATTCAAATATTTACGTAACAACAAAGCAAAAATCCTTAAAACAAATACAAAATAAAGTATGACATGGTATTTTCCCAATAAGATATTTCAACAAAATATTTGCAAACAAACAAAGAAACACATTAAACAATAGGATATGTTCTACTAAAAACTAGATCAAATAAAACCATTAAATACATTGTATAATTGGAAATCGATACAACTAGATGATCACAAGGCACTCGGTCGGCAATTACTTGCAATCATGGCGTGTATGGGAACTGTCCATGTTGCGATGCAAGACACGATAATTTGTTGAACAACATACTGCCCTTGAAGTCAAGGGATCCCTTGTTTGTGTGTGTACTTGTGTTTAAATACAGTACAAATCTCAACTTTACTCTGTAAATGAATTTGAATTCCTTTTTACACAAAGAGATTTAGGGCCACTTGCACCAACTTCTTGAATATGTTTAAATTGCATTTAACATAACATACCATCACGCCTGTATTCCCTGAAGGGTTAGGCAGAGGCGTACTAATGTACACCCACAGTTCGCCGGTATGTTTAGGTCCCATGTAATAGGGAGCGAGCCTATTGCCATTAACCGGGCACAAAGGACTCCGAGCTGCTACTGGGAATTTCATAGAAAAACCCAAGAACACTTTGCTCGACCTGGGAATCGAACCCAGGACCTCTAGCGTAGCAGTCACACTTGGGACCACTAGACTAACGAGGCAGTTACTTGAAAGAGATTTAAAAGCGTTAAATACAACATTCACATAACAACTTAGCTTTTCTAGATGTTTCATTTATACTAACGTTCTGAACGATAATATTTTTGGCATGACTAGCGCGGTGATTAAGAGATCAGCTTCAGTATGGATCGATTCCCGAACGGAACAAATATTTGTTTGACCTACAAGTACTTGTTCCGAATCGTATTTGCGTATGTGAACAAGTTCAAAGTTGTTTCAAAGTTGTTTCAAAATGCATTCACTATAACAAGATCTACTGCAAAATACTTGAGTGAAGCAATGCTTTTTTTAATGTGCCTAATTCAAGTCCTTCACTAATCTGGAATTCTTGTCGTATGAAACAGAAGCTTCATTGTTGGAGTAGAATGCATCAAATAAATAATCTGTTGGCACGAGTTAACTTATGCGTATCCTTTAAAGGAAATAGGGCTTCAAACAGCACGTAGGGCTTACAGCCAGGAATGTAATCCGACTTATATGGTCAAAGACCGTAATAGAGTGCAACTAGTAGTTCATTGACAGCTTTCTTCTAGATTATAGATCTATGATTTCAAAAATCTGTTGAACCTTAGCTTAGAAATCCGTACATAGCTTTGCTTAGGCTCAGACTTACACTAATACTTTTGCTGTTTAATAAATTGGTTAACAAGTAATATTTTAATTGAAATATCCTACCTCTAACTACGCAGTAACTAATAATCTTCAATTCAGAATCGACATCGATCATATAATGCGATGATAAAAAATTGTCAGTGGTCATGAAATTATATCGCAGGTACATAGATTCTTTAAACATCTCTGACTCTGAGTAGGCATAGACAAAATGCAAAACAGACAAAAACCAAAATATGACTACGCTTGTATATTTTTTTTTATTGATAACGGTAGGGGGTAACCAAGCGATGCATAAAAGTGAAAACCGTATAATAATCGTTTATGAAGACACCTGCGGTATTGGAAAAGCGCTTGCGGTATTCAAAAATAATCAAAAGGAGAAAACAGGTATTTGACAATGCGGGTAATGCGACCATTAGATCGACGCACGGAAGATACTTTCACTCAACAACACTTGTTTCAAACGATTTCAAGTTTTTTGTTTGCGTACGTGAGCTTTGATTTGAGAGAAATGCTAAAAATGGCGAAGGTTTTCACATACTAGTTGAGAAAAACTTAATGAGTGCAGTCCTCGTTAAAATTTAAGACTGCTCTGAAGTTGCAAGCGAATGGGCATTGAAGAAAAAAATAATTTACCATACTATTTTAGTAGTAAATCATGGTAGCTGTTAGCATGTTACCATTACATATTCCGTATTCCTCTCTAACAATACTTAGTTTATATAGAATACGACGACACAAGAAATAAAATGTTACTTATGAACTTTTATGATGTGCCTTCATAAAAGTTCATAAGTAACATTTTATTTAGGCTCGCACCCAATTACATGGGACATAAACATACTAGCGAAGTGTACACGAAATGGGACATTAGTACGCCTTTGCCAAACCCTTCTGGGAATACAGGCATGGTATGTTGTGTTTTGTTATGTTGGTGAACTTTTCCCAAAATATAGTTTATTTTTAGGTATATTAATACTCAATACATATTAAAAAGTCTTCAATACCTTTTAAAAAGTTGGATGAACTCTTGGTATAAAACCTTGCAGCATTTCTAAATTACGTTTTATTTTCAGCTTATAGCGGTGGTTGCTATCGGGCTGATTGTCCGTGCCCTCTACTCGCCTCAAGTGGTGCAGTCAGACCACAGACACATTGCCGTCATCTACTCCGCCTACTCGAGTAAGTAATACATCACTAAGTTTGGCATTGGCAAAGTAAATAATGTAAGTTAGTCTCTCTCTACGTTTGCTATCCGTACTAGTTTTGGGGATAGTAGGTATATAGACATATATCCAAAGGACGAAATATATATTCAAATGAACAAAATTGCATGTGAGATTCTAATTATGTAAGTCATTTATGTAAATGAGCAGTAAAAATGAGCCCAGAATTAAGCCCTGCGGAACTCCCAGCAATCTGAGATACAATTTCAATTTATAAAGATAGCAATCGCAAAAATGTTTTCAATAGGAAGTTTGCATCACAAGATCAGCAAAAAAGAACCTTGTCTACCACAATACGCTAAAGTTGAAACCATGACCCGATTGGTCTCAATGGAGTTTGTTCTAATCTTTCAATTAAGTACCAATTATTGTCGTAGAATTGATTCTGGTTTTCTGGGACGTTCATGGTCTGTTAGATGGCGAATTTACAAACTAACGATTAACGAATAAAGCAAAGTGAACAAGGCACAAAATTGGGATATACAGAT
The DNA here is from genome assembly GCA_947256265.1 of Acronicta leporina. Taxonomy (NCBI): domain Eukaryota; kingdom Metazoa; phylum Arthropoda; class Insecta; order Lepidoptera; family Noctuidae; genus Acronicta; species Acronicta leporina. Next base: position 3,604,530 of record OX366521.1, read on the forward strand.
AATACATATAGTTGATGATATTCATGAGCAGTAAGAGAGAAACCTAGATAAAATGCCGTGATTTATTTCATTTCACATTTATTTAGCTACAGTAATTGGTTGTTTTAATTTTTCATTGATTTCCAAACAAAATTTCATTCCACTGATATCACCAAGTTCCTTAGCAACTTGAACCTCAGAGAAATAAAAATACCCAAGTTCAAAGTTCTTGCTAAAATTAAGCACAATGTCAAACAACACTTTGCTAATTCGTTTTTAATCCAGTGTGTAATTGGTTTTAATTCTTATTCGTTTACATCCTTCCAACCATTACAAAGCTTTGTCCAAGAAAAGCATGTAAATGAAACCCGGACAGTAATTTGGCATTGTAAATCTACCATTAAGCCACAATCATCCCTCATTATAAAAACAGTATTATTTAATCTAAAAAGTATAAAATAATAATAAATTAATATTATCGTAGCTATCGTACGTTAAAAAATAGGCAAAAGTTGGTAAGTATTCAAAGACGATCTGAATTAATAAAAGTTCGTTTAGTAAGTGAATATTTGCCTGTAATTTGCACTCTTTTTTTAAAGTGTATTTGAAAATTTGCACTCTTTGAAAATTCTTTTTGCGTGCTATTCGGCGGCTGGCTTTATTTTTTTGTGGATGCTGCTGACAAAGATTTGCAGAAAAGTATTGTTTATTCATGAAATATCGCAGAAGAATCATCACGGTTACATAATCATTTTATAAATCAGTTTCACTTAGCGGTTAAGTGGAAAATTGGTTTCATTGAACTTTGTGTGCGAAAGTGAAACCTGTAAACACTTGTAAACGTAAACCGTCAACCGTAAACCAATTTACAATAACTTCCTTTATGCAATGTCGATGGACGCGATTTACTGCTCAAAACATCATTACCCTTTTTCCTGTTTTTATCGATATTTATTTCATTTAGATTTATGATAAAGGCGGCCGCAGCCTTGTCTGCTCTACTTGGCAGGGGCACTTAATTACTGCCCAAATTTCGTAGAAAACTGAGACTTATTTATTGACCATGTTTGTGTTTTAATTAATTATATGTATATTCACAATTTTACCGTGGGAGAACCCTGCGTCGGCTCGACCGGAGTGATACCACGGCTTCACAGAAAACTGGCGTGAAACAACGCTTACGTTGTGTTTCTTCAAAAATAAGTCTACAACAGCCAATTTGAAATCTAATGTCGATGACCTGATAAATTATTTTATTTTTAGGCAAGGCATAGGCATAACTATAAACAATTATGAAATAATTTCCTTTAAAATAGATAAGGGCTAATGTTGCTTTACATGCATCGCCATTGATGATTGATGTTATAGATTACATCCTGAATTTTGTAATAGATATGCAATTATTTAGAAACTTACTGTAATTAAGTTTCACACAATTAATATTAAATCAATCATTGAAACAAATTGATTTAACACAATTTGTTACTATTGGGTAGAATTTGTAAGTAATTGCGTTTAAATAAACTATTGCCCCTAATTATTGAGGATTAAGTAATTAAACTTGAAGTTTATTATACTATTACATTTGCAGACTTATTAAATCCATAATAAGTACCAATTTGTAGATACATACAAGGAAGACAGTGTTTTTATACAGTGGAAACTGCCTTATTCCTTTTGAAGCAACGTCAAAATGTAAACAAATACATTTGCCTCGTCATAATGATCTCGTTAATTTACACCTAACAAAGTAGGTAATTGATTATAAAGTACAGCCTCATTAGTCCCGTAGTCATAAGTACAACTGCTACGCTAGACATCCTGGGTTTGATTTCCAGGTCGAGCAGTGTTATTGAGTTTTTCTATGAATTTTTTAGTAGCCGCTCAGTGATAAAATCGGCTTCCTATTACCTGGGACCTATCAGCGGGAAACATAATCAGCGAAATATACAGGTAGATACATTAGTCGACCTAACACTGCCGGATATATGTACTTATATTATTTATTATGGTATAACTATAATATTTATAAATGTAAAAACGAATTCCTGCCAAGGGTGATTCGTGGAATATTGAAATTAATAAACACCCAAATTTCAATAGAGAAGATGGTTAGGTCTTAACTAGCTCCTTGGAACTCCATTATAGAATGTATTAAATCTAAATCCAAGCTCAGAACTGCAAGACCAAACGATACGGTGAGCTCGTTCTGCGTGAATCGGATAGCAAATAATTAACAAAAATTTAAGGTAGCTGTTAGGAATTTTAACATTAAGACGTCCAACACCTAAGTCTACATGTCACCATGCATGCTTTAAAGGATCCGAAACGTCGGTAATTAAATAATAGCTATAGAACGCGATAAAATCCATAAAAATCGTGTGATGTACGGTGACGTACCTACCACCTATTCTGTTTCACTTCCCTGATGTGGTATAAATAACAAAGATCACTCAAACGAGTCCGCTAATAAGTAACTTAATTAACTAAATCGTCTTAATATGACTGATGCAATGATGACGTAATGTTCAGGCTACATCATCATCACGGGCGTGCTAATCATCGCGAGGCTGTTCGGAGAGTCGTCTGGATGGAGGACATCCATCAGCTTCTCTGTGCTGGGCGTGATCATGTTCACTGCGGCTGCCGCCGTCATATTTGATGGTAAGTTTTATATTTTTAAGCCGATTTATGACAGGACTAGCTTCTGCCCGCGAATTCGTCTGCATGGCCTTCAGAATTGGGCCGGAACTAGATAAAATGAAGACCATGTGTTTTTTTTTATTTATTTATCAAAAATATACTCAAATGATAACAATTCTGATGTCTGCCAAACTGCATAGCAGTTTGTCGGCAGCAGTTCTCACTTTACAATAAGAAGTGTACAAAGTTATTACGTATTTTTTTTATTCCTTGAGCTAAAGTCTAGAATTATATCTACAAATTAGCTATAGGCACAGTGAAAGATAATGTTTCTTCAGAATTATTTTGATATATCAAAATAACGCGTATTTGTAAAATCATTATTACCTACGCTAGTAGGATTCAAAAATACAAGTGTTTTATCATGACCATTCATCCGTTATACCTGCCGAGTAGAATAACATCGTAAGAGAACATGATAGACGCTATTTTAAACGGGTCTTACACGAGGTATGTTCAAATAACGACAAGTTTGGCGTAGCGGCTGAGCAATTGGCTTCTGCGACACGTGTTGTGGGTTCGATCCCCACACGGAGCAAATATTTGTATGATCTACAGGTAGTTGTTCCGGGTCTGGGTGTTTGTGTATGTGAGAATTTTGTTGTAAACGCACCCACGATACAGGAGAAAATCTAGTGTGAGGCAACGTATTTAAAAAAAAAAAAAGACATACCCGTTAGGCGTTACTGATTACACAACATAATTTGTGTGATTATGTAAGTGGTATTCTGTGTTCTGGGATTAAGGTTCTTAACACAAAACACGTGCAATTAATAGTCGTATGCTTTTAACCTACTTGCACAAAAATAGAAGGTTCTCACTTAGACTGTATTTTTGTGTGTATGGAACGCGATGGCTTCACTGATTGTGAGTCGATTTCGATCGAAAATACTTCAGGGCCTGTAGAAAAGTGGCATGAAAGCTAATAGAATAGAATACTCAATACCTTGCAAATGATATAGGTAAGCTTTCGACTCGAGCGCGCATAAATGTCATCTTTATACATTTTGTTTCTATTCGTTTGTCTATCTGAACTTCAGATTGCAACTTATATATAAAGGGTCTTGAAATAGACATAATATACCTACTTCGGAGATCAATCCAATAAATTTGGGCGGTACCTATGTGATGTGACCATCAGTTCTGATAACAACCCGTCGTTTCGGCTGATACACCACAAAATGCTTGTACTTCAATGCACACCAGTTAATGGCTACTTTTCAAACTGTATATTTTAAAAGTGATTTTATATTTATAATCTTTTAATTGAATACTTATAATAAATATATCAAGCTATGAAATAAAGGTTTCTAGTCACTTAAAGTAGTAAAATAATAATTAATATGCACAATGCATCTTTGACTATGAGCCGTTAGGGCTAGGCTGTATATGGCAGACCTTGGCGTTGCTTATTAAAAATGTATACAATTTAGTCTATGGGGACCGGCGTGAGGTGTTATTTCCGTTCCTTTCTAACAAAAATAACTTTAAAAAAGGAGTTGCTTGCAGACTTTGTGTACATCGTATTTATTTATGTTTGCAAGTGTTCCTTCCACTGTTCTTTACAAATACCAAAAAATAAATAGGCACTTATTACAAATTGTGTCAACAATTACAACTTATTGTTTTTTTACAGACTGGCACAGATCATATTACGCAAACATCCGCCCGAATAAGCAAGCATACGACCTTCTTATAGCTTCAGGGGTGTTCGCTGTCATCGAAGTCGCCGTGTTCCTCTTTCACGCTATCATGACCTTTAGAGAGAGGGACAATTATTGAAGAACGAATGCCCTACTTACTTAAATTAATTCTCATCTTTGTTTTTTAATTTTTTTTAACATGATTTAACAGCTGTACTATTTGAAACTTGATATTATATAATTCCAATGACAGAACCCTTAGTAAGATTAGTATTTTTGGATTTTCGTTCTGTTTCTACACAGAATTATCCATACCTAATGTAAAACAATTAGATTTAGCTCTCAAACCAAAGTCTCATCTTCATCACTCTCATTAATTTAATTGTCTTTATCCGCTCTCTTTTATGTACCTATAACAGTTTATTGTTTACTTTTTTAATACCCGTCGGAAGTCTATGTAAAATTTTTATTAAGTTTATTATATTAATAATAGGTTTATTGCGACATAATCGTAGTTTAGTTTTTGTATCCATTTAATATTAAGTGAATTATTATAGGTAGTTCGTTGCCCGCAGAGTAGCTAATGCTTCTATTTATTTATAATTAACCTACTTCTATGTATACTATAATATTGCCCTCTGCAGTAGCTAATTTTTTTGACATTATCATATTAATAATATGGTAGCTATTTTCTACAAACATGTATAGTTTGGTTTGGTTGTAATACTACAACAAAATTATTATCATTGGGTTCTAATTAATTTAAAGGGAGCCAGTATTCGTTTAGTACACAAGTCATTCACAGGTAAATTGATCGAACGAAAAACAAAACACAGGCAGTCTATTCCGGGGCAACTTTTTTATTTTAGTTACAAAAATTCAGGCAACTATTTTATTGTAGTTTAGAAATTCTGGCAACTATTTTAAGGTAGTTTAGAAAGTCTGGCAACTATTTTATTGTAGTTTAGAAATTCTGGCAACTATTTTATTGTAGTTTACAAATTCTGGCAACTATTTTATTGTAGTTTAGAAATTCTGGCAACTATTCTAAAGAAATAATAAGAAATCTGTCGACTACTTTATTGCAGCAATAAACGTGGCAGCCATTATATTGTAGGAAAAGAAAATTGGCAACTATTTTATTGCAATAATAAAATTCTGGCAAGTATTTATTTCAGTAATAAAAGTTCAGGCAACTATTTTATTGTAGTTTAGAAATTCTGGCAACTATTTTATTGTAGTTTAGAAATTCTGGCAACTATTTTAATGTAGTTTAGAAAGTCTGGCAACTATTTTATTGTAGTTTAGAAATTATGGCAACTATTTTATAGAAGTAATAAAAAATCTGTCGACTACTTTATTGCAGCAATAAACTTTATGGCAGCTATTTTATTGCAATAATATATTTTTTTGGCAACTAAGTCTTTAATTTTAGTAATAAACATTCAGGCAACTATTTGTTTGTACAAATACCTATCCAGTGTATCTTGATAATAGAACTCTATTGCAGCTTAGTTGCAGCGATTTATTCGAGAACTTTATATTCTACCAAATTGGGTATCGGCAGAAATTTAGTTAAGTTGTTGTCTTGCTATTTGTTGAAAATATATATTTTTTGAGGTCAGTGAGTGTAATATAATGTGCAGCTAACCGAGAGTCTACACAAGCAGCTATTACCTAAATAAAATTAAAATTAGAATACAATAAAAAACATTATTATGAATCCAGATTTACAGAATTATTGGCGGTTAGGTTGGGTTCCAAAATCCGGAATTTAAAATGTTCAATAGTTCCGTGATTAATTTTGTAAAAGTGGATCCATTGTAATGAGCAGCTAAATACGTCTAAATACGTTTAATTGTTTATCTTACTCAGCTTTAAATATAAAGGCAGCTAATTAATATTTCGTTTAGTAAGTATTTTAGGCAGCTAAGTATTTTTTTTTTATAAGTTTACGGATATGAATCAATTTTTATTGAAGCTACTAATATTTATAATAAAAAACAGATAGGCAGTTATTCCATGCAGCTAACGAAATTACTGACCTACTTAATTTAAAAATGAAGTGCAGCAATTATTTCAATTTGAATTTTATAACAGGCAGCTGAGGCAGCTCGAATTTTAAATTTCTCCTGTGGTTCTGTCAGTTGTAGCTGACATAGTGTTTTTTTTATGTTAGCCTTTTTTACAGTACGAAATATTTCGGCCGAAAGTGCAAGTATAGGAATAGAAATAAGTTTTTTATAAGGTCATGTTCTACAGCCATTTTCAGTAAAGCAAAGTCCTTGCGAAGAATTGCGTAGTAGGTATGCTGTAGAATGTAGTAGGTACATAATTGTAGTTTTTTTCTTACATTTATTTATTGACGATACATTTCTAAATTATGTGCTTTCAAGATAAGTAGTATTACTTATAAGGTTAAGTTGTTGTGTATTTGATTTTATATTACTAAAACATTCCTCTAGATTTATTAATGCTTATTATTTAAGTGCTTTCTATCCTTACCACGTATGAAAATGTTACTTATGTACTTATTTGAATTTTAAACAGTTGATTTAAAAGTAAGCACATATAGAATTTGCATTTTGTTTGGAATCAGAAATCTGCTTTAACATGGCGAATATTTTTCATCCATGGTAAGGATAACGTTCGTATCAAATAAGTGAAACAAAACCACCGCTAATTTTTTTCTTCTTAAAGAACGTACGAAAAGAATTTCACATGATTTTAGTAAAAATAAAAGCACTTTCTTTTGTAAAAATAATAATTTGCAAAACTAACAATATTTAACCGAAACGTTTCACAAGCGGTTCCATTTTTATTTTAATAGGCTAAGATAGATGTCTAAGATTTTTTTTCTAAGGTTATACATATTGTGTTATGTTTTAAAGGATAAACCAAAGCAGTAATCAGTATCCGTCCAGTGGTAGTTAAGTTTCCTCCAAATTACTTCTATCGTCTTCGAAACTGCACGTAACTTTAACTTCAAGGTCATGATCTGATTAAATTTATACTTTCAAATTAATAATTCTTGACGTATTCTCCTTTGCTTATGTCGGTTTCTTTATTGCTTTCCTTATTTATTAATTTTATTTGCTTATGGCGCTGAGTAGTTAATAATTCTCCTAAAATAGTTGTAGATTCAATTGGTGTCTAAAAATTAAATGTATAACGTACGTATAGAATATTTTTCATCATCATAAGATTAGTTAATTTAGTTTTAATGTAAGAATTATTCAGTTAGTTATGTGTGGATATCAGGTGTGTTGTGAAAGTTAACGATAAGAAATTATAAGATTTATATGAAAAATGTAAATAAAAATATATAACTTATGTAACCGGCGCTAATGTTACCTTATTTATTCCCCATTATAACAAAAGGTACCCGCGTCGCTCACAAACTCAATTCTGTTTCGATATTATTATACCTACTTATTATGTTGATTTCAAATTATATAAAACACATAATTATATCTGTCTATATTGTAACAATTTAATAAATAAAATGTATTAAGAACTTTGTTTTTTTAAAGCCCGCCCGCGGCTTCGCCCGCGTGGAGTTCGGTCAGTCTCTCAAAAGGAATATTTTTTTGTAAAATTTTTCATGGATGTTCCGCTGCTATCCGATCCATTTATATGTATAACAGCTTACACTATAACCTTCGCCGAAAAATGGACTATCCAACGGAAAAAGATTTTTTTAAGTTGAACTAGTAACTAGTTCTTGACAGTAGCAGTAGCACGTTCAACCAACTCAACAAACAAACTATTCAGCTTTATATTATTGCATGTATACCTACCTATAGCACCATTAGACTCCCAAAATGCTAGATTTAAGTAGCTATTGACAGAGTTTACAGCACTTAAAATTGAAATAATCGTCAACGCAAGGGAAGATACCTAGTACTTTTCCTAATATATATAATACAGTAGGTATAGGTCGATTTACACTACCTTTAGCTACAATAACGATTTTTAAGCAAAAGTTTTAGTTCTCATTTGAGGATTAAAAAAAAAAAGCTTACTAGTAATGTGGGTCTCACATTACTAGTATTCTTGTTAACCCCTCGTGCTAAGCTAAAATGTTTGTGTTACGAGTGGGTTCACGTCGGTAGTGCAATGGGTGGGTATCGAACCGGCAACCACATGATCGCAAATCCAACGCCCTACCCATTAGGCTACCTACGCTTCATATTGTATAGTTAATGTCGCAATTACAAAAATTGCGAAGAACCAATTGAAATTTGAATTTGGCGCGCTCAGGTGAACGAACAGCCTTAAAAGACTTTGTGTCACACCTCGAAAAATAATTGAACTTTTAATGTTGATATTAGATTTGACATTGACAATTTGACAGCTTAAAATTAATAACAAGGAAAAAGAAAAAAAAATAACCTGAAAAAGTGGAATTATAAACTTTATATAGTCTTTCTGTATCAATTGAACATTCTACGGAGGACTTACCTTTTCAGCTTTAGCCAAATAAATCCACAGTTTTCTCCACGTTGAAAATTTCTTCTGGTCGCTGAAGTTATATTGCATCTCTTTTGAAGCATATCTGGTACTCAGTGGAGACCGATAATTACAATATTCAGAATTCTGTATTTCTAACGGAGCGTCGATCGAAAACATATTGATCACAGTTTATTTTAAAATGTACAACAACAACACTATTATCTTGCTACAGTTACGTCGATAGCCGCATACAGCTGACACTTTAATGAACATAACCTAACTTATCAAGGTCACTCAAATCGGCGGGAGAATTCAATTCCGATAACAAGGTTATCTTAAAATGTTTATTGCATGACGAAATTTACAATAGCTTGTGACGAAAGTAGAGCGGTTATAGTTTCGTTAACACAAACAAATTATTACTTCATTATTGAGGGAAAATGGACACAACAAAGTGGCCAAGTTGATACCTATGATATATCAAATAATTATTTTTATTTCATTGTGATTTCAATTTATTTTCATTACAGATTTTCCCATTACCTAATAAGGTATGAATATATAGCACACAGTTGAAGCAAAGTGGACAAATATTTTGACAAAGGTCAATAGAAACTTAAATTGCATGAGGTCATCACATAACAGTTCATTGAGACAGGATTATAGTTCGCGCAAAATAACTTGACCCCTCACTTGACCCAAAACTAAGGGAGAGGGGGAAAGTTTGCGCAGTGCATTCGCGTCTAAATCAAATCAAAATGTACTAAAAATCGACTAATGTGCATCCACCATTTTGGTTCAAGTTATTTTGCGCCAACTGTTTTAAAATATTTTATTAAGAAAAAAAACGAAACAATTATAAAAAAAAATGGTTTATTTACAACAACAGAGTAGGTATACATAATTTTCATTACATCATTATGGTTTTCATTAAATACTGTAGCTGCAGAGTAATACACTTATCAGGCAGTTAAGTAGATCTAAGGCACCAGTTTAATGTGTAGATTGCATTGTACATTTATATTTCATATAAATATAAAAAATTAAATTCATAGAAATATAAAATTATGACTAATCAGTGCATATCTTTTAAAAAGTGTCATTTCAATTATAATTTTAAATATGAATGCCTTATATTCCTTTACTTACAAATATACAACCATTTCATACACAATGTACAGTTTTTCAATCCAGTCTGTTAATAAATTATTGTCTATCTTGCTTATCCACAAAAATAATTTGTTACATTTATTAAGGAACTAACCAGTTATACTTTAGTGCTCTTGTTTATACATTTCTGTATTTTCAAAATTAAACTAAAAAAATATAATAACTTCCATGTAAGAAGTTGTGATTCCATTGCACTAAATAAAGTTACACAAGATTCAATGTTTTGAGACATGTGAATCAATATTACTTCTTTTGGAGTGATTTCATCATTTTCTCTAACTTCATAGCCTTCTGAATGTCTCCACTGATCTTCAATTTGCCCATCATGAATGCTGTTGCAGGCTTCAATTTACCTAAAAATAGAATTTAAAAGCATATTATTATTCTATGATTTTATTCTAAGTAGCTACTATTTTATTTTTCAATACATGGATATTGTTTTCTTCGATATCTTTTAATGATAAAAGCATATCAATTTTTTATTATTATTCACCCACAAATCATTAGCGTATAAAGTATAAATTAGAAGTTCACTAATAACAATAATTGAATAATACAGTACAGTACAGAGTTACGCATAGGTGTACTGATGTACATCCACAGTTCGCCCGTACATACACTCTTCTAAATATATGTAGCTTAATATAATTAGTCGTAGTATCATAGAAAATATTTGCTGCAGTTGTACAAGTCCATACCAGCAAACATATCAGCGAAGTGCTGTCCATCCATGGTGAGGGTCGCGTCTGGCGGATTTTTGGGCTCTCCCTGGCCGCATGCACCTTCGCCGTTCTTCAGGTCGATGTGCCACACTCCTTCTTCCTTGCCTGAGGTGCATAGTTACCATTTTTATTATTACTAACGCGTACACACGGATACACATACTCTATAAATTATCCGATCTGCTACTGAGAATTTCATAGAAAAACCCAATAACGCTTTGCTCGACCTGGGAATCGAACCCAGGACCTCTAGCGTAGCAGTCGCACTTGGGAACACTAGACTAACGAGCTTTCAATAGAGAGCAAGAAGGTGCTTTTAAATAGAAATCTCACCAAACAAAAAACCATTATGGAAATGCCGATTACATTTTAAAAAAAATATTACCTTTGACATTGAACTGGTAGATGGCTCCGGTCTTTTTCACCAAGTCTGCTGAGAGTGTCTTGCTGATAGCGGAAAACAGACTAGGGATCTGACCACCGGATGAGGATTCCTGTAATTACAATGTAATTCATATAATTTCATATTATGAAACCTAGAACTTCTAAGCTCTTAAATTTTATTTAGACAGCATGCTGCGGGGTTTCTTCTCTTTAGAATTACTATTAGTCTACTTAAGTCTTGTCTACTTTAACTCTAAGTTTGAAAAGTCAAAAACTAGAATTAGAAATAGTGTAATAAATATCCGGTATGTACAAAATTGCTAATTTATCCAAGTGTTATTTACAAGATAGCATTTAATAGCAAAAATAATTCAAAGAAACAAAGAATATGTACTTTCAAATACATAGTATTAATATCAAAAAATTAATCGATTTATATTTTTTACTTATTATATCATCATGCATACATAAAAAGCAACAAGGCAGATTTTTGGTCTGTTTTGATAAATGTTATTATTAATGTGTGAAACCACCATGCAGCCTAGTAGAAAGGAATAACATAATCAAATAGTTTTGCAGATTTTCTGTAATCCCAGCATAATAATTCGATTTTGAATGTTATAGTTACATCCAATAGATGGGGTTTGGTGACCTTGAAACTAGGAACCCTGGGTTATCCATCATAACCTTTTAAGTAACCCTGTAAGTTAATTATCTTACAAATATATTTATTTTAGACCATGTTAAAATATCCCTGTCTGATATAGGTGGGATACAATACAAAACATAAGTGTTGCCATTCCAGTGTCCTCATTTATTTTATTTTTTTCATTTTTCTTTACATGTACAGTGAAAACAGATAATATAGAATCGGACCTGGATACCTAATAAGGTCGGACAGGGTTTTCTTAGCACATTGTAATAATACGTATCGTCGTTTTGTCAGATGTTTTTAACGTGTTTTGGAAATTTGCGCAAAAAGAATTTCATACAAGCTTTTGCTGTTGACTTTTGTGTGTAAATGCTTTCTTTCAAGTATTTCGTAGTTTTTAATTAAAAGTATTTCGTAGTTTTTAATTAAAAAGCTTAACTTGTTTGTATAGACCAGGTAAAATTTTTTTTTAATCAACATTGGTACAGGATTTGGGATGCACACAATGTTATTTGGGTTAGTATTGTCAAAAGGCAAATGGACACCACAAAATAAAAAAAACATGCATAAAAAGATTAGTTATATGTATATGTAGATAATTTTCTAGACATTATTTTTTTATTTTGATTCACACCATTTTATCTTTAATTCCCTTCTTTGTTGTACCAGGGAGGTCCAGGAAGAAGTCCGGTAACAAATTCTCTAAGTTACCTGTGAACAAAGGGTTATTCCGAATTTTAAATGCCAAAGAAGTAATAATTCTATAATTTTATTTTTTTAGTAGTTAGCGGACCGGTTTCCTGGACCTTTGGAGCGGTTTTATATTTGAAATAGTGCTTTCACCAACGATTCGAGGTATACTTTTATAAAAAAGAAAATTTAAAGCTGTTAACTAAATACTGCACTACATGCGTTATTTACAAAATGAAATTCTAGATTTAACAATATTCACTGCATCATTTCTTGTTATAATCCGCGCACAATCATCAGAGCTGAAGCAAGAAAGTGTTATAGTTAAAGGAAGTGCAGTTTCGACGCCAGCCAAGCAATGGAGTAATAACTCGAAAACTGAGCAAAATGAATTCAGTAATATTTAATTCACTGTTGACCTTTCAGGGGATGAAACCCGTGACTTATATTTCAGGTAATCTCTAAAATATCTAAAAAAATATCAGCTTCTTCATAGGTTCATTTTCATTAGGTAGGTAAATTATGTATTTTTGTATCTTAAAGTTCCCTACCGGTATCAAACCAGTATATTAGAAGCTGATCAGTCAGCCACTAGGCCAAAATAAATATTTAAACGGTTCACATTCGTGATATTTTTTTATCATCAACATTTTTTTATGCAACTTTACTTGCAGACAGTACTTGCGTCGACAAAACTTCTTCCGCCGAACTGCACTATTGTGATTGTGCGCGAACTATTCAAAACTTGATAATCTACACTCTACAGTAGCAACGAAAATCTACTTTATACTTCCACAACATACGAATGGTTTTTCCATAGACAAACCTCCTTGTAGTGGACAGCGGAGGTATGGTACTGTCTGGCGCGATTAGCCGATGTGATAGTCGTCTTGTGATGGGACTGCGCCCCCGGAACGTCCAGGAAACCGTCCAGTAAAAGGTTATCCACGTTTTCTGTGATCAATCATTACCCTGTATAGTGATCCTTTGAGTTATTGAAACAGGCTCATATGACAATTCAAAATGATCTTTATTCCATTTAAGTTAAAAACTATAACTTGAGAATAGAAAGTACGTAGTCATCTACTAAAGTAGAAATCAGCATATCACTGGACCTATATTTTAACTTTATTTTTATTATATTAGATAAGGTTACCAGCAAAAATGATAATTAAATACCACCCTTACCGATATTTTATTATCATAAAGATGATATTTAATTATCTTTTCGAATTCAGACGACCTATAATTTACAAGATTTGTTTTGCACAGAGTAAGTAAGGAATAGAGATGTCATGACCACAGTATATAAGTTACAGGGTAATTAAAACCGTGACGACAAACTTTTTGGTGATTAGTATGGTTACATTATGTTTCCGTGAATAATTCTGTTTGAATATGGCACCATTTTTTAACTATGCATGTCTTGATAAAATGTCTTTTATTTACTAAAACAGAAATGGAGATAAACAGATGCTCTGAATGTATGTTACTATGGTTACCACTGGATTTAATGGTTGATCGGGTTAGTTCGTTTTATTAATATTATTTAACTACCCTGATACCGTTAAAATTGAGTACGTCATCATCGTTATCGCACCTAACGTTTCATGATGGAATCTGGTCAAAAATTAAAAAGTGAACTTCTTCCAGTTTATCCTTAGATGTTGATATTTACCAGAAAAAGGGTTGCGGAAGTCACATGGCTAATCCGCTGCATCTGGATAGACTAGACATCTTGGTTAAAAAGGGTTAGAATGATGATGACGTGGGCCCTCTACCTATTAGAGGAAATAAAGGTAACTAATATTATTTCAATTTTAGGCCCACTTGCACCAACTTCAAAGTGATATTTAAATTGTATTTAAACACGGTTTTTCATAGAAATTTTGTGTTTAAGTACAATTTAAACACATTTAAAAAGTTGGTGCAAGTGGGCCTTAATCTCCGTATTCGGCATTTAAATATTTAGCTACGTTTATTTCCTCTAAAATAGTTCCACATCTTCCTCCTAATATAGCGAAAACTTACTAGGGTCACAAGCATACGGTGTCAAATCTTTTACGCCAGCGGACTGCACAATATCTTCGTCGATAGCGAAGTTGCCCGTGTACGTCTTGGGGTCCCTGTGAAACGCAGAAATAAGTAACATTTTGTTATTTTTTTCGATAAACAATGCTTACTAGCATTGTGAGTCGCACTTTACTAGTATTCTTGTTAACCCCTTCGTGCTAAGCTAAATGCTTGTGTTACCGAGCTTCCGAACCGGCAACTTAATAATCGCAAGTCCGATGCCCTAGCCATAATGGCTGTGTACGTACTTTGAACAGAAAAATGAAACCATTAAATGTTTATGTAGAAAAAAAAACGGCTTTCATGTGGTTGTATAAATATTGCAGTTTGATTACTCAATGTTTCGTTTTAGCGGGATCATGATAGAGTTCCCAATTTCCCTGAAGTATATTTTGTCACTTGCACTCAAACAGGAGTTATGTAGTTTTTAAATACTCATTTGTATTAAAGTGGGATACTTATACGTACTTGGTAAGCATAACGTATGCGGCATCAGACACAATCTCCACTTTGCGACTAGTAGAGCTTGTACCGGTCAACATCTCAATGGCGGCAGTTGCGATCGCTGTAAATATATTATTTTTTATTTATTTAGGTTAGGTATAGTATAGGTAGGGTTAGGTACAGGGTACACATGCACAACACCACAGTAATAAACCAAAGCGTTGTACAGTTTAAAATAACATAGTAAAATAAAGAAAGCGTAAACAATAAAATATAAAAAAGAACAATATTATACCTACAACAAACAATAATAATTCTCAGTTTTCATTCATTCTCTCTCAGAAGCCGTGATAGCCTAGTGATATGACCATTGGACTGCCAAGTCAAAGGTCTCGAGTTCAAATCCAAGGCACGCACCTCTGACTTCGAAGTTATGTGCGTATTAATAGTTAATTATCACGCGCTTAAACGGTGAAGGAAAACATCGCGAGGAAACCTGCATGCCCGAGAGTTTTTCTCGAGGGCGTGTGAAGTCTGCCAACCCGCATTAGGCTAGCGTGGTGGACTATAGCCTAATCCCTCTCATTGTGAGAGGAGACCCGTGCCCAGCAGTGGGACATATAATGGGTCGATTATGTATGTATTATGTATTCATTCTCTCACAGAATTTCAAACATTCTCGGCACACATTCATCCATCTTGATGCAAATAGATCACACTCTGGCGCTGATGTCAGAAGTGCAATATATAAAATACCACTACGCCGGTATTCCCTGAAGTATTAGGCAGAGGTGTATTGTATACATCCACCCGTCGCCGGTAATAAGGTAGGGGGCGAGCCTATAACCATTAACCGAGCACAAAAATCTATGTAAATCCGGTCCCGTTTTACCTCTTGGGTACGGAACCCCAAAAAAAAATGGTGGTAAATACCAGTCTTGGGCCAGAGAGCATTGACTCCAATGTTGTACGGCTTGAATTCTTCGGCCATGCCCAGAACACACATTGACATGCCATACTTAGCCATCGTGTAAGCTACATGCACTGAGAACCTGAAATTTGAATTCAAATTAAAAGAAAACTACATAAAAATTCCCTCTTTGAAACAAAATAAGTAAATCTTTTTTTAAGTTGTGACAAAATAACTTTTTTGCTAAATGTATGTATATGAAATGTTACTTATAACAAAAAGAAAATAACATGTCTGTTTGTAACAGCTAATCTCCGAAACGGCTAGTCCGATTTTGATGGGACTTTCACTAGAAGAAGCAGCTGATGTCATAAGGAGTAACATGGGTTACTTTTATAGTAGTTAAAAACATTCTACAAAAACTTTCTTTTTTAAAACTCACAGCTGTCACAAAGTGACTTATACTTACCAGTAAGGATTCATGTTGAGGGGTGGAGACAGGTTGAGAATGTGGGCATGGTTGCTATTTTTCAGATGGGGCAAGCAAAGCTTAGACCTGCAAATATGAGCCCAGTCAGATAATGGGATAGAGACAATGAGATAATTACATAATATGATAACTAAAAACATAGCTCGTAAAAAAAACCAAGTCTCGCAACTCAGTTCTTCTATCGTAAAAAGTTGTGAGATCCTTGTAATACCAAGTCGGTATCTATATTAAAAATCTTTTATGTTTTAAATAAATAGATTGACTTGGCAATCGCACTAAACAATCTTATTTAATATAAGATGTATACATTGTGATTTCATGCGATGGCCAATTCAATATCAGCAGTGCCCTGCCGGCCCAAGTCAAATTATGATGGGATGATAAGATTATGTGTAATAAAAAAAAACAAATAAAAACTGAAACTGCCTCATTAGCCAAGTGGTCCTGAGCGCGACTGCTACACTAGAGGTCCTGGGTTCGTTTTTCAGGTCGAGCAAGTGTTATTGGATTTTTCTATGAAAATAGGGAGTTTGGAATTTGTGCCCGATTAATGGCAATAGGCTCGCCCCTATTACATGGGACCTAAAACATACCGGCGAACTGTGGGTATACTAGTACACCTCTGCCTAACCCTTCGGGGAATTCAGGCGTGATGGTATGTATGTGTGTAAAAAAACAAGAATATAAGAGTGACCTACTTCATTATTCGCAAAGTAAGATTGTCACAAATTATTCTAGCAATTCAGGTTATTTGCATGAGGGAGCAATTTTGTAAGCATAGAATTGATATGACAATTTGCTTATCAACCCCCTTATTTAATATCATTACTTAAATTACATCTGAAATTGCTATTTCTGAAGAGATTAATATAATACATATTTGATGTGATGACATGTAGATTGTTCCAAGTTTTTTTTGTAATATTATTATTAATTTTCTTCTTTACATACCATCACGCCTGTATTCCTCGAAGGATTAGGCAGCGGCGTAATTCCAAACTTCAACACACAACAAATTTCAAATGACACAAATTCCAAACTCGAGCTGCTACTGGGAATTTCATAGAAAAACCCAATAACACTCGACCTGGGAATCGAAGCCAGGACTTCCACCGTAGCAGTCGCGCTCAGGACAACTGGGTTAATGAGTTTCATCATTACCTATATAATATATATCTACGAGAACCCTTTGTATGGCTGCCCACATTGCACGGCAGTTCATCTATACATCTTGTTGGGAGCTGTCCTACATTGAGATTTCCAGTGTGTGGATTCCACTTAAGAATCTTTTTGCCAAAATAGCCATACAAGCTATGTGGCTCGACAACTACCACTTAAGCTAACTATTATTACTGCTAAGCCTATTACTATAAACTATGTCGGCAATTTTTTTTTGTTCTGTTTTGGTTACATAGAGAAATACCAAGCTGTCTTAATGGCTTGCTGAGTGACCTTCAGCTTTCTTAGAAACCCATAATGAAAATGACTAAGCAATTGCAGTACCATTTATGAATGTTAGTTTAAATGTTGTATTTATTAATTTATTTTCTAATTATTATTATATTAACAATTCTTACAAATATACACCCAATTATAATTATTTACTTTCCAATTCTTTGTTATGTGTCTCTTCCATATGGGTACCTAAAAGTCTCCTCCATTCTTTTCCACCTTTACCTGTCTTTAGCCATATTATGCATCCAAGTTAGTTGCATATGGATTTTTTAAATTACTAGTATACTAATGGAAATAGTCTTTGTAGTTTTATTTAAGACCTGAATGTAAGCTATGTTCATGTTTACTTGCCAATAAAAAAAACTGTTTTCATAACCAGTCATGTCATTAATGAGTTTATTTATTTATTTATAAAGAAAAAGGAAAGAGTTCCAATTGAAATTCATACGAAAAGATCGCACATGTCGCTACTAACTTTAGAGACACCTTCAGACTATCAATGATTGCTGTTAGATGAGTAGAGATAATAAAAAATCTTACGCCAAGAAAGTTCCTCTTGTGTTGATGTTGTGCATCAGATCATATCGTTTCATGTCTGTCTGAGCAGTGCCAGTGAGCACAATAGCAGATGCATTGTTGATTAAGATGTCAATGCCATTAAACTACAATAAACGACAAATGTTTAAAAAAATGATACCTACAAATACATAACATAAATTTAATACAAAAATGAAATATTGTTATATCTATTATGTACAGTCAACAAGATGCTATGTAAGCAGTTAACAATACCTGTTTCTTGACATACATTGTGTTATTAATTATTTTCTGATAAAGTGGTTTGAGAGTGTTGATAGCCTAGTAATATGACCATTGGACTGCCAAGTCAAAGGTGTTCAGTTCCATCTCAGATTTTTCAAAGTTAAGTGCATATTATTAGTTAATTATTTAACTCTTCAAAGGAAAACATTGTGAGGAAACCTACATGCCCGATTTTCTAGAAATTCATTGACTAGTGTGGTAGAACTGGTAGCCTACAGCCTAATCCCTCTCATTTTGAGAGGAGACCCATGTCCAGCAGTGGGACACTATAATGGGTGATTCTGTTATTTACGTTAAAGGGTTTGATATAGACACCTACAAATAACATAATTTCTTTTGACACATATTGAGTGCTAATTATATTATTACACTATGTTTGCCAAAACACAAATATCATTAGCTACCCGCATATCTAATTCTTTTGTTGAATGTACCTTACATAATAAGTTAAAAAAAAAAAAATAACAACATTCAATTCATGTACCTTCTTGACAGCCTCATCAACTGCCTTCTGCACTTGTTTCTCGTCCCTCACATCAACAATGCATGGCAAAGCCTTGCCACCAAGGGCTTCAACTAAAAATAAATATTGTATAGTATGATAGGTATGTAATTAATATCATCAACCATCTCAGTCATAGCATACTATAACTATGACTAATTTTAATAAAATTATCAATTACCAATATAAAAATTAATCTGAGATAGTTATTGTTATTATTTATGACCTATACAGGGTGACAAGAAACCTCTACTATTGTAAAATTGTAAAAAAACTGTGTCTGTACATTGAAGATATTTAAAAAAAAACATGTGGGTTAGGGTATATAATTGTATCCAAACCCAAAAATGTGATTTTTAAAATTCTTGTCTGTTTGTTACGGGTTGGCGCAAAAACTACTGAATAGATTTTAATTTTGTTATCACTGTTAGAAAGTATGTGCTCCAAATTAAAAACTGGTATACTTCTTATCTCAAATAATTAAACGGAACCTGAGATATAGCTTGACCTCTCTAATGTATAGAGACCCATACAAAGAAGAGAAAATCGCTGTTGTTTTTGAGCTTCAAGTGAGCAAGCCGCAGGCATAGGCTAGTCTAGAATTTGTATTACATTGTTGTATTTATCAAGAAATCATTGTTGATAATCTGCTATGCTTATGCTATTCATATTTGAATATGGATTACATTAACAAAAAAATAGATAGGTACATTGAACTGTTATTTTATGTAACTTTGTTTGGGTGGTTGACAAAACAAATATCAACAGTCTAGGTCAACTATCGGAAGTTCGAAGTCCAAAACAATATGGAGTACAAAGTCCACAAGATAAACACTGAAATACCATGAGAACCTGACACTTTATGACTCAACTTCGGTCCGTAACTGGCAATAGTAGGTACGGTAGGACGCAAAAGAAAGTTTAAAGTACTTACTTTCCTCGGCGGCTGTGTAAATAGTACCAGGTAACTTCGGATGAGGTTCAGCCGTTTTGGCGGCAATAACAACGTTGGCGCCGTCCTTAGCCGCTTTTAAAGCTATGGCCTTACCAATCCCACGGGACGCGCCGGTAATGAACAACGTCCGTCCAGCCAATTTCCTATTTTCGACAAGAAAATTTAGAAGAAAGTAGATCACAATAACTGTAAACGTTCCAAATACAAATACCTTACCCAGTGTTAGCCACTAAACTCATTTTCGAAATATTATATAGGTATTCCTAATGTGGAAAAGGTAACGGTAATTAATCCTAAAGCTGAATAAATAATACCAATCAATTCCGACACAGATTTGAGATTTTCCTTTTTGAATATTTCGCTTGACAAGACAGACAAGTGACAAGACAAGACAACATTAGAACAAGTGACAGACTATGAGGAATTGAGGACAACACGGCAACCGAGTAGAGATGAGATGTATAAAAAAAATCGACATATGAAGCTATCGATATTTTCTTACTAAATTATCTAATAATTAGATAGTATTTATTGTAGAGTATAAAATTCATATCAAATTCAATATATCTTAACGCTAGTTCGGTTTCGTAATAAATGTAAAAATGGTCAACCTTTTTGTTACATTTGGCTCGCGCTTGTTAATTTGTTTCGGGAATACGAATGCAAATTATGCAAAAAAATGAGAATCGATATTTTTCATAATAAATGTAATAAATATCAGTATCTTTATCATTTGCTCATCCCTATGACCAAGACTGTGATAATGATGCTCGCTCCGTTTCGATACTTTACAAAATCGAAATTACTATATAATCGACCTACAACACCATACCGATATTTTAGATGGCTACAAAATATTTTTTCATCACATCTATTCGAAAAGGACGACTTAAGTGTTCGTGAACGTGTGAGTGTAGGCAAATGATATAAAATTGAAAATCGTGACTTTTTGGGTTCACTCCTAAACTCCATCGAAGCCTCAATAAGGCGGATCGTTCACCTGAGCCCGCCAAATTCAAATTTCAATTGGTTTTTCGCAATTTGTAGGTCTTTAACACATTCTAGATTCCTAGCTGTAGTAATTGCGGCATTAGCTATACAATATTCACAACTGAGCATTAAAAACTTTGCTTAATAAACGTTAACGAAGCTAAAATTAGGTACAATCGTCAATTATGGCCAAAAATGACGATTGTTCCTAAATTTAGCTACAATATCGATTTACAACCAAAATTGGAAGAAAAAATACATGAGTTATTATTTTACGTTACTTGTCGTCCAGGCAACACCACCTATCATTTTCTTTTTCTTGACGGAAAAGGTTTCATTTCGCGCCGCGTGATATGCGGCCTCCGCGAAGCTGCGAGTGCCACCACAGTACGTCGCCCGAGCCTAAAATATATTTTGCACCCGAGTGATATACTCTACTTTTCTTCACCCACAATGAGAAAATAAAAGGCGCCTCATCAACAGGCGGCGGCGCCGACGGCGCGACCTTAGGCCGTCCTACCAGCCAGTCTTTATTCAAACAATATTTGCGTTCGATCTCTTTGGCGCTGAACACTAAGATGTTCCAAATTTAAAAAGTGCGCGGCAAAGTAAATTGCTGTGCACATAGAGAGGATTAAAATGTCATTACTGCCCGCTAAAAGTATAGTCTTCTAGAAAACACCACCTTTGGGTGCACAAGGCGAACCAAGTCGTCCTTTTCGAATAGATGGGATGAAAAATATATTTTTGGCTCGGGCGACGTACTTTGAATCCCTCGCTACGTTCAGGATTCTACTAAAGAATCCCTCTCTTCGCTCTGGATTCAATAAAGCGCCCTCGCCGTAAAAATATTACTTTGCTCCCTTAGGATACAATCTACTATTAAGATACAATTTTTGGTATCATATCGCTTAATTGCACTCCGTGCACCCTGACGGTGGTCGGACACGTGTCGATAAAAACCGTTGGGCTAGTAGATACAACTCCATTTCCCTTTTTCTTTTTTTTTCACGTGGGAGTGTCTTTGGGAGAGTCATGCTTCAGCACGAATGGACCGGCTCAATCGGAGTGATACAGTGTTAGTGGATAGTATATATGTAGTAATATAGTAGTATACAATACAATAAATAAAATAGTAGTGCCTTCACAGAAACCCGGCGTGACACAACGCTTGCGTTGTGTTTCGCCTTACCCTTTTAAAAGGCTGGCAATGCACTTGAGACTCCTCTAGTGTTTCGGGTGGGTGTCCATGGGCGGCGGTAATCGCTTACCATCAAGTGATCCGAATGCTCGTTTGACTCCCTATCTCATAAAAAATAAACTTGGAGTCACCAAGTGGAGTAACTTGAATGAAATCCGGAAAAAGACAATTTGTGCGAAAATATAGTAAATATTTTAGTAATCGAGCAAAATGTGAATATTTGCATTGACTATTTAAAATCGAAAGACGTTATAATTTGAATCCTATTGAAATCAACACAATTTTCAATGTATTTTTGCATAATTGTGGAAATTCAAAAATACATGCTACGATACTGGTTAAGTGTTAGTAGGTACCTACCTATTCAGATTAGGTATAGGTACTAGTATTCTATTATCTGTGGTATAGGTACCTACGTAAATCGTTATGGGCCGCGAGCAGGGCCGATTTAACTATGTCAGGGCCCCTAGCAACTATACATATTAATCTATGGCCCCTAGGCAACGCACGTTTCGTGTCCTGTCGTGTCCCCTTTACTTTTTAACGTACTAAAATAAATGTTTTCCACCAAAACTCAATTTTATTTACAACAAGCTGTTGCCCGCGGTTGCTCTCATCCCGAAGGATGTCGAGAACAGTGCCACCTACCGGATCCAACTATAGTTAAGGACTATTTAGGTGATATCATAAGCCCAAAATGGATTATGTAGGGACGCGGCCCCATGGCCATAACTGATGCGGGTCCTCTTGGCAGTTACACTAGGTACTCTACCTAGTGGATAACCCGGCTCTGGCCATTATATAATAAATAAAATTACAAAGAAAGATTTGAAATACATTTATTTTTGTGCATCATTTCATAACCCCACTCTTGCTAACTTCTAATGTACAACACCAGATAGGGTGAATACATACATGATAATCTAAAATAAAACTTTAAATTATTTTTATCATAAGACATTCAGTTAGGCTTTATAAATTGCAATATATATCTTTATTTATGGCTCGAATCATTGATAATTTCATTAACATCTTTATACTTTACACTGTTCTAATGTACACTTCCTTTTGTACACAGCAATAACTACAGAATTTACATTTAGGGCGGTAGGTACATTACACGATAAAATTATTTTGTAAATTATACAAATTTTGAGTATTATCATATCAATAAACAATCATTCAGTCCATTCACAATACCATCGATAAGTTATCTAAAAGATACTCACAATATTATATTAATGTAATTACAAAATATGTAAATTATTGTTAGAGTAGAGATCTATGGAACCAAATAATATGTACCTTTAATATTATAAATTTCCTACGTGATCGTAGGCAATCTTTCATAAAAATAATTATTCGTAAGCAATCGATTACTTAATTCCAAAGGAAATACATAAGACGTGGAAACGTAAGTTATTTACAAAATAACTTCTCAATATTCGCACAATTTTATACATAATCAAAATAATCTACATATTTTTTATATATCTATAGAATTACTTTCATACTATTTACACTTAACTACAACACTAATTGTTTTAATTTTTAATTGCATAAGAGAAGTAGATAGATTTGGTATTTAATCAAAGTTAGGTAGATATCTATTATAAATTTATAAGTCATACTTAGTAAAAAAAACTATTAATTTGAAAAAAATACATTATAGATGAACAAACCGGAAATTCAATTATTTTTCGGGATAATTTTATACCATATTGTGTTTATTTTTGTAATACAGTTTTAGGTACTTAACTCAAGCGTTAAAAAAAAGTTTAACCCTATTTTCCTCACAGATATGATTGTAACAGTACTTATTATTTTTCAAAAATAATCAGTCACCGTTAAACAAGAAAACCAAACTGGTATACAATTTAAACCACCTGTCACTAATGTTTTTACACAAGTTAATATTTTTTTATTTGTAAAGTGAAAACGATATACTTACCTATAATATTTAAATACTTAAGTACCGCCAGTACCACAAAAATATATAATTTCCCGGCCCAGTTTAATTATAATTTAAAATAATTGGCGGGAAAAATAAGGTTACATTTGAAGTTGTCTTTTAGAATTTAAATAAACACTAGCGGGCCTGGCAAACTTTGTGGTGATATGAAAATTTAAAAAAGTCGTAGAACGCTATTGCGGTGCCATTCACCGACTCAAATTGTTAATCCAGGGGTTAAACGACACGTTTGGCGTAGCGGCTGAGCGATCGGCCACTGCAACACGTGTTGTTGGTTCGATCCCCACACGGAGCAAATATTTGTATGATCTACAGGTAGTTGTTCCGGGTCTGGGCGTTTGTGTATGTGAGAATTTGTGTTTGTAAACGCACCCACGATACAGGAGAAAATCCTAGTGTGGGGCAACGTTTAAAAAAAAGAACTCCAAAATCACACCAGCCGCAACTCTTGGAACTCATTTCCAACAATGCACACAGCGCCATCTACTGGCCTTACTGAAACAGCATACAACGACATGTTCCGTAATGTTATTCTGCTATTCGGGGTGGGGACAAAATTAAATCCAACAAATCGAAGATTATAAAAATCGCTCCAGCCGTTCTTATGGTGTAGATAACTAACTCGACTTTGTTTTAGATAGGTAGGTAGGTATATAGATTCACTATGTTAGGTTAGGTTAGTTACGACTGAGTCTAGGTTCTAAGATAGTTAAAAGTGATTGATAGATCTACGTAAACAGCACGACAAGAATTAGAAATTCATCTAAACAGAAAAAATGATGTCGTTAAGCATATTTCTCCATACCAGTCTAACAAAATATTCATGGAAATCTGATAGACATTAAAGCGATCATATTTTACAGTGAAAAGCACCATAAATTCTATTAAATATTTACCTAATAATAATATGAATACTCACAACTTTCACTTATCTATTTAAAGCATAACATAATCAGAATTGGCACCAAAATGAAACTAATAACGTCGTTTGTCACCATAGAAAGATCATAAATAATGATAATTAGAAAATCGATCAAATTTATATTTTCATAGTTATAGGTATTTCTTACCACACATTATGTACTTTATAATTTTTTTAGGCACCTACGTGTAAGTACATAGTTCGAAATGTTTGAATCACTCGAGGTTCATTTTTAAATACGTAGTTAGGTACCTACTACCTAGCTACACGGTTTATTCATTGCATTGCTTCATTTCATTGAAGCGTATCTTCCTATTCCTAACTTCCTACGGTGACTTAACAACAAAAAACCTCTGCCACGAAACAATATGTCTAGGTAAGTAACTTTCCATATACTTTACAAAACCCATTCAAATGTAAGCGGGCTGTTTGGCAGAATGCTGCAGTGCTGCCAACACATCGTGTTTGAGCCTAACGTACAATCTTCCTTTTCTCCACGGATTTTGAAGTTGGAGCGGTCTAAAGTCATCTCGAAGGCACCTTTCGCGGGCACCGATGACTGCAACTAGACAGAAGTCTTGTAATTTCTCTGGGCCGTACACGGGCCCAGCCTTGCCTTTGAGTACGGCGGCCATGTTGAGCTGTTTGACAACGAGGTCGATGACCTCCCGCGCTGACGTGCGTGGTGTTACGTGCAACTTGAGCGATGTCCCCGATGCCAAGCCGGTTTCGTATGCAGCGAATACCTGAAAAAAAAAACAAAGTTATCATGTAACAAGCATTATCGTTTAAATGCAATCGTAAGTGATAAATTACGAAGTAGCTTCATAAATTGTTTTTTTCTTTACGTCATTACAGTAACCAGCAATAAATCTGAACTGTAATTCCAGTACGTACCTATTGCGTTAGATAAACTTTGCATTTAGTATAGAGTGGATTAAGCAACAAGTTCAGTTAGGAACGTAGATATATGGTTTTTACTTGAAGAATTGTCTACCTGCAGTATTCCCGCTTGGTCGGGAGTTCGTTGCTCTCCAGATTTCACATCTTCACTTTCTCTCCTCTCATCAGTCTTTGGAACTTTATTATTGTACTCGGTGTCCTCCTGCGTCTCCAACAGCGGCTGCCGTTTGACGCACAAACTGGACTTCACGAACTCCTGTCCCGTATCTGTGAAGTCTACATCACTTTTCACGTTCGTCATACTCTTCGAAGCTATGACGTTACAGGGGCTCCTATAATGATTCCCCTGAGGACGGACTTTCAAAGGAACTGTAGTGACAGGACAGCTTTGGCTCTCTGAGTCACTTGACAGACTCTGGGCGGACTCTGAAACGTTACCCTTAGAGGTTCTAACACTTATCATACTTCCTGGATAATACCCTTTTACTGTTAAAAGAGGACTCGATGTGGTTGAGCTGGCGGTTATACTGTGAGGTCTCTGCTTCGGTTCTACGTTTTCATTTTGGAGTACCAGGGTATCTTCACTCCGCGATGGCGGTAAACGATTGCTTCCGATGCTGTTATGAGAACCAGCTGAAGACTTTATATCGAACTGTGAATTGCTACTCATGAAATTGTTGCTTACAGCACTGGATTGAGTATATTGGGAGTCAGCACTGCCTTTTCTGGGAAATTTGTGCGTTTCTGGGTTTAAAAATTGTGAGCTGCACAGATTTAGTGTAGAAGCAGATGTCTGACGAGGAGACAGGCTCAACTGTTGTTCAGATTTGCTAAACTCTGGATGCAAGTTGGCATGGTTGCCGTTTCCCGCGGGACCAGGCCACGACCCCCTTCCGGGAGAAGTTTTAGTTATTTTGCCATCCCTCGATGGTATTTGAAGAAAGTCTTTAAACTTGCTGTCTGTTTCATTTGCTTCTACAGGGTTCTCTGCAGTCTGTGAAGGTGTTTTGTCTAGTATATATTTGAGCAGTATGCCAGAACTCGGTGCAGCTTTATCCTTGTCTCTTGCGAAGCCTATAAGGTCCATTAGCCACCGTTCTGCCTTCCAGACCGCATTCAGATTGTTTTGAAGATCTTCTAATTTGGTGAGTCTCTCTTTGGCTGTTTGTAGCTCAGTGCAAGAAAATGCCTCTCTGTGGGAATGTGCAGCTAAAGCCACGTCCAGTTCTAGAACGCAGCTGAGTTTCGAGTATTTGTTCAGTATGTTCGTATGGTAGGTTTGGAGATGGATCATTTCAAAAGCTTGTATTGGTAAGCTGAGCAGATCACCTTTTTGGAGAAGTATTTCCTTTTGTCCCGGCACTGAGCAGGCTTGCTCTGCGGGGGGACATATCATAATGAAACTGACGTCATTATTCAGTTCAACAACCTCGAGGTCGTATATTCGGTGGGCTAGGACGCTTTCGATGGGAATCTCCATTTCCTTGAAGAGTCTTCGTGCGCTCGAAGCGATTAAATCGAGGAACATAACTTGAGATTCTGAGGGGTTTTCCGGACCGCTAATGGCAAGGCTGTTGATCGCTTGCGAGTCATCAGATTTGCCTGATTGGGTTTTCAGATATTCCCACTCCTCTCTGGAAATAAAAAAAACTGTTTGAGGCCAAAGGTAGCTTTTGAGATAAAAGGTAAATCCATCTGCAAGGTCCAATCTATCATTAACCAAAATTTGTTTAGCGGTTTAGGCAAGAAAATGTAACAAGCAGACAAATATTCAGATTTATTTTTGATACTTAATACCTATTATGGTTAGAAAACAATTATTATATTGTGATTAATATAACAATCAATATATTTATAATAATAATAATAATAATAAACCTTTATTTCAGATATAAAGCATCCATACATTATAATTTTACGTAGTAAAGAAAACTTAAAAACTAATGTTTACTAATATTAATAGTCCTATGCTACGGTCCTGAACCGAACCTCACATTATCCACGTAATATGTAGTACGTATTTGTAGACATATGAAGTCCGATCCAATGGCGCAGCATAGGACAATCCACACCTACTACACAACACGCTCAGCATGGCGTGGGAGCTAGCACGCATTCTGCTGAGGATCGAGGCACATCGCTTTCGGATGATTGCATTGAAAACCATCAATCCTCGCCTCTGCAAACATCCCCGAAGCGCTACAAAAACGTGGGAGCCCCGCCATCACCCTGAACGCATTGTTATATTGCACACGCAGAGCGTTGTATGCCCCCCGCGTATCATACCTAACCTACAGACTGCACGTGTAGAATGACTGGCAGTAAGCTCTGAACAGTGTCATTTTTACCTGATTGCCACATCGTGCGAATCTGCGGATCAGCATATTGCATCGGACAGCCAACGCCCTGCGTTCTCTCTCTATATCCAGGTCATCGTCATAATTATATAATGTGTCGGTATTAAATTTTATTTAGTGTATTTTTTTAGTCTGCCAATCTTCAGTAGGCTAGGAGGACTATAGCGTAACTATAGGTTTTCCCTAACTATAGGATCCTAAGACAAGTGGGACAATATGATGGGTTGATAATGATGAAGGTAAGGTGCATACTAACGCGGAGACGTGCGGGTTCCCGCGCACGCGCGTGTGCGGCGGCACGTTGGGCACGCGCGCCGGCGCCACCACGCGCACCACCTCCACGGACGACTGCAGCTTCAGGTAGCCCACGTACAGCCCGCGCGCCAGCGGCACGCGGCACGCCTGACATACATACAGATAGATACATCACTACACAGTATAAAAAAACTGCCGCGGTAAAGCTATTGCATAGCATTTATTATCAACTTATGAATTACTACTACCCGGGACTTCGTCTGCGTGGACAGATAAAAAGTAGCCCATGTGTTATTCCAGACTATAATCTATCTCTGTGCCAAATTTTATCCAGATCCGTTCAGCCGTTTTGGCGTGAAAGATTAACAAGATCCATCCATCCATCCTCACAAACATCCACACAAGCATTTATAATATTAGTAGGAATTAGTAGGATAATATTTATGCAATATTTTAAGCTATTATACGCTCAAACCCCGCGATAAAAGCTATGCAATAGCTTAAAAAGTCGCTTCTGGCTGTATGTCTGTCTCTATGTACCTATGCTTAGATAGTATTATTTGAAACACGTTTGGCATAGCGACTGAGCGATCTGCTTCTGCGACACGTGTTGTGCACAAATATTTCAGGTAGTTGTTCCGGGTCTGGGTGTTTGTGTATGTGAGAAATTGTGTTTGTAAACGCACTCGTGATAGAGGAGAAAATCCTAGTGTGGGACAACGTATTTAAAAAAACAAAACAAAAAGGAGAACTACGCAACGAATTTTGATGCAGTTTTTTTTAATAGATAGATTGATTCAAGAGGAAGGTTTTGAGCTATTTAACATCACGCTACGACTCTTAGCAACTGGACAACGCGGGTGAATCCGCAGGTGGGTCGCTAGTTCATTATACAATCAAAACAAGTTTCTTTAAACAATGCATTACCCGATAAAAAATTATACAACCTTCAACAGAATAAGTGCAAGACCTGAATGTAGTTTGTTCAGAATCAACTACTATGTGTTAACATAACATAACATACCATCACGCCTGTATTCCCCGAAGGGTTAGGCAGAGGCGTACTAATGTAGGTACGCCCACAGTTCGCCGGTATGTTTAGGTCCCATGTAATAGGGGGCGAGCCTATTGCCACTATGTGTTACTGAGTGACTAACAATTGGACCAATTCAAGGTACGCCAATGACTTTATCATCTAATAGTTACTCGTAATTATCACGCGCTTAAACGGTGAAGGAAAATATCGTGAGCAATCCTGCTCGCCTGAAAGATTTTCTCGACGGCGTGTGAAGTCTGCCAACCCCCATTAGGCTAACTTGGTTGACTACAAAGTTACTTATTTTAGTGAAGGAAAAAATCGAGTTACGGGCAGGATTCGAACCTGCGTCTTCAGGTTAGATACACCAGACGCTATGACCACTAAACCACCGCGAGTCCTAACCGCCATGTCGAAATTTGCCTCCACATTCTGAATTTGCGTCTTAGAGGTGACGTCAGTAACATCTATTGAATTGATGGACTATAGTTTCTTTCAATCGCGACCCGTGCCCAGGAGTATAATGAGTTGATTATGTTGTTTTGCCCACCAAAAATATACCTACCTATTTCGGAACGTGATCAAATATCCAAATATGCAACGTTGCTACATTCAGACGAATGATTACCTGATGGTATGCGATCTGTTCGTGAACAGAAGCCATAAGCAATTCCCCGATAGTGTTATCCTCACTGAGGACTCTTCGTCGCAGCCTGGACACGGCCGCCCACCGTGAGTTCAGGGCCGACACTGACTTGACCGACTTGACACTATTCACGCAAGACAGCACGATGGTACCTTGCGAGTCTCGAAGAGGCTTATGGTATAATTGACCTGAAATGAAATAGCAGCAATTAATTACAGATTTAACATTGCTATGTTTAAATAGAGACCATGCTAGGTATTTCATGCTCAGTTCTTTGTAATAGTACTTACCTAAGTCCTGTATACACAACGCGGACTGCATCTGGGCGGCTGCCGTCAAGAGTTTGAGTCTGAAGTGGATGGACGAGGATGTGTGCTTCTCCATGTCAGACCTTAGTGCCTTCACGTCGTCCCACGAACATGATACCTGGGATTGAGAAACTGAAGTTTTATGCTGTCTTAAAATTAACCACAGTTAATATATGAAATACCTACCTACTTTATATGTTTTAAGGGTAAATGCCACGGAATTACGTTTATCATTCCTTTATTGATGATCATATTATTATACCTACCAACCTACTTTTCCACAGTAAACGACAACTAGGTAAGCATAAAACCATAAAAATCTTTTTTAGGACACAATAAAACACCGTAAACTTTGAGTTGATGAATTAGTGCATTATCCTGAGAAAATAATTA
The DNA here is from genome assembly GCA_947256265.1 of Acronicta leporina. Classification (NCBI taxonomy): domain Eukaryota; kingdom Metazoa; phylum Arthropoda; class Insecta; order Lepidoptera; family Noctuidae; genus Acronicta; species Acronicta leporina. The sequence continues at coordinate 3,635,562 of OX366521.1, forward strand.
GGTATCAAAGAAATTAGGTAGGTACACTTGAATTTTATCATTTACTAGCCTTTGCCCGCGGCTGCGCTCACCTGAAGCTATAGTAGGATTACAAATAGATTCCAAAAATAATTTAATGATAACCAACAGTGATGATCTCTTCCTTGTATGGGCCTCTATACATCAGAGAAGTCAAGCTGTATCTCAGGATCCGATTAATTAATTGTGATAAGAAGTTCACCAGTTTTTAAGTTGAGCATATACTTTCTGACAGTGATAACAAAATTAAAATCTATTTAGTAATTTTGGCGCCAACCCGTAACAAACATAGCTTTTTAACAATTTTATAATAGTAGAGAAGAAGAAGAGAAGAGAAGAAGAAGAAGAAGAGATAAGTATAGCATAGCAATGTACGAGCTGTAACAGAATATGCACAAGACCTGGAAGTTCAGAATCGACTACTGAATCCTTTAGAGTGGTTTTTAAGATGTGATAATTTTTCCCGAAAAGTAAATTACAATACCTGAGAGTGTCTGAGACTACGGCCCCCTGATCCATTAGTGGCTCGAGGTATGGAAAACTGAACCCTATTTGCACAAATTACTATTGTGCACCGATATTGTTGTCGTGTGCACCAGTGTTGCCTTTAGCTTGTAAAAAATATGCTTACGTATTTGAAAGTGACTTTATTATTATAATTATGACTCGATTTTTTTTTTGGGTTAAGGGAGCAACTAGCGGATCACCTGATGGTAAGCGATAACCACCGCCCAACCCGCAATACCAGAGGAGTCACAAGTGCGTTGCCCGCCTTTTAAAAGGCTTGGGCCACCGGCCTCCTCGATATTCTAATTGACGTGTTTGAGGTCTTGCGGTTACTTCTTCAGTTACACGTTGTGTTACCTTCATGAGCCAGTGGAAGTCGGTGTATATACAGGTGGGGTATGTCTCGTCCACTTCGATGACTGGCAGAAATTCTTCACTTGTGACCAGCACTTTATCCTCGTGGTACAAGATGCAGGCTAAGTACACGCCCCTGAAATATAAAGGAGCGATATTGTAGACTATTGTTTATGGCACTGAATGGTTATTGGGGACCTTAATAGCTGTCTAGAGAAGGGTGAAAATTGTTCGGATAAATGCATCACGTTGTACATAGATCTTTTAAACACGATAGTTTGTAAATAGATCTTTTAAATACACTTTTAGAATAACATATCATCACGCATGTATTCTCCGAAGGGCTAGGCAGAGGCGTACTGATGTACGCCTACAGTTCGCCGGTATGTTTAGGTCCCATGTAATAGGGGCGAGCCTTCCAATCTCCGAGCTGCTACTGGGAATTTCATAGAAAACCCCAATAACACACTTTGCTCGACCTGGGTATCGAACCCAGGACCTCTAGCGTAGCAGTCGTGCTCAGGACCACTAGGATAATGAGGCAGTTACATGTTTAGAAATCAATGAATGTGTCATGGAAAACTGAGATATCGTAATAGAACGATGTCATTGGCATGGATAGCGTGTCGAACAGCAGTAGCTAGGTACAACTATGGGGTTGCCAACATTTTGTCGGTAAAAATAGTAGTTCTACTATTATTACCCACTAGCTTCTGCCCGCGACTTCGTCCCCGTAGCGTGATGATATATAGCCTATGTCCTTTCTCAGGGTTTAAAGATTGTCTGTGCCAAATTTCATCAAAATCGGTTGAGAGGTTTAAGCGGGAAAGCGTAACAGACAGACAGAGTTACTTTCGCATTTATAATATTAGTAGGGATAAATAATATAGAAGATAAATAAAATATGAAAAAAATAGTACATAGGTCCCAGTAGGTAGGTACTTTATTTCGTTTCGTTTTACGCTTACCTATACACATTTTGAAAAGAATATTATTGTTTTGAGTTTGATGCCTTTAAAATATAGTAGTTTCGCCTACTATATACTTTTTTCAGAAAAATAGTAGTCGTGCCTCTAATATAGTAGGATACTATATTATATAAACTGCCTCATTAGCCAAGTGGTCCTGACCGCGACTGCTACGCTAGAGGTCCTGGGTTCGATTCCCAGATCGAGCAAAGTGTTATTGGGTTTTTCTATGAAATTCCTAGTAGCAGCTCGGAGTTTGGAATTTGTGCCCGGTTAATGGCAATAGGCTCGCCCCCTATTACATGGGACCTATACATACCGGCGAACTGTGGGTGTACCTTAGTACACCTCTGCCTAACCCTTCCGGAAATACAGGCGTGATGGTATGTGTCTATTATATAGTAGGGTTGGCAACTCTAGCTACAACCCACCTTCTCAAGTTCTTCTGGAATTTACTAGCGGCAGTGAATAGCTGGCGTATGGTAGCTGTTTTCTTTCGCGGCTGTCGTGCGTGATGCGCGAGGGGGCGTGCGCGCGCGCTGGCCGCGGCCGCCGCCAGCGCCTCCAGCGCCTGCGCCGCGCCGCCTCCCCGGGCGCCGCGGGACGATACGTCGCGCCAACCTGTAAATATGTTTTTCATTTAAATAAGTACATGCAATGAGAACCTGGTCCATCTGTACATATATTATGTGAAAATCCTTCAGCGTAGACAATTTAGAAAATTAAAATATGGAAAGAAAGGTGGAAACTTTCAGCGGGGCAGTAAGGGGAAGTACTTACCTTATCCGTTGCAGCTACACGAAAATGGTCTTAGGAGACTATTGATCCATATTTTTTTATGAAATTTTGATCCCCATTTTCAAATAAATTTACAGTAAGCAAGAAAATAGCCATTTTACAAATGTAAGGGAAGGGAAATAGTTTTTATTGCAATTTGTGACTTTTTATAAGGGAAGGGAAAATGTTTATTGCAATTTGTGATTTTTTATGTACTCCAAAGATGGTTGGTCATGTAGAAGTTTTTGATCAGTATTAGAAACAGGATCGATTGGCATCAAAAATGTTTTTGTGTAAAATGGCTATTTTCTTGCTAACTGTAAATTTTTTTGCAAATCTGTGAATGAGGATCGAAATTCCATAAAAAAATATGGATAGTCTTCTAAGACCATTTTCGTGTAGCTGCAACGGATAAGGTACTAACTTCCTCTTACGCTGAAATATTAATTAATATATTTGAAATATTATTTAATAAATTTCGATCCTGTATAGTATCTCACTCAATAATAAGGGATGTTTTAAAAATGACCACAATACCCGACAAATGCTGTGCTGACGTCAATTATAATTTTAATTAACCAATGATTATAGATGACATACAAGAATATTTGATACTGAATGTGAACGTTTCTACTGCGTGTATCTGGCTCTTTTCTTGACATAAACATTTTTATTTCTTAAAATCTACTCGTTTGAGACGTTCCAAAATGATCATGATACTCACTGCTAGGCACAACACTTCTTGGGACAGACACAGTGTACGGCCCCCAGCCCTTGATATTGCCAGCTGCCGCCCTGAAGAAGTAGCGTCGACCGCGCGTCAGGCCGGCTGCCAACACCCGCGTGCCGCTGTTCGTCCCTGATGCGGCCACCTCCCGACAGCCGCACACATTTGAGAAGTCCGCACGGGATGACCATTCAACTGAAAAAAGGATGGGTAACGGATAAAATTTGCAGCAAACTAGACAATACTATAACTTGGGACAGCCATGCTTCGGCACGAATGGGCCGTTTCGACCGGAGTGATACCACGGCCTCACAGAAAACCGGCGTGAAACAACACTTACGTTGTGTTTCGCGAATCTTCTGGTGCTGAGTTTGTCCATGGGCGGTGGTAATCACTTACCATCAGGTAATCTGACTGCTCTTCTGCCCCCTATCCCATAAAAAATAGCTAGGATGCTAAATATGCTGCTGGCTAGATGGTGTCATCCGTTTATTTCTTCTTGCTCTTGTCCCAATTTATTTGCGGTCGGAACAGTATGTCCTTTTCTACCATTCATTCATTCATTCAGACATTCATGTCAGCCTTAAACTCATTATTCAGTCCCTTTCCCATCATATCGGCTTTAACACAATCCATCCATCTTTTCTTTGGTCTCCCTCTACCCCTCTGTTCCTTTTTTCACTGTTATATTCAAATACCTTGTAAGTAAGTAGTTAACCTTTAGACATGGATCAAATCAACAGTCTGTATGTCTCTATAAAGGTACAGTGATAAAGAGGGAAGAGTGATAGATTGAAGAGTGAGAATTTGATTTTACCAAAGAAATTTAATTACTCTAGAATGAAATATGGGAAAGGTGTGCCTTTAATTGAAGTAGACCATGAATCCATCATCGTCCAGAGATGTAATGCAAAAAATCTCTGTTTACCTTTATATTTTGTGATGACAGGTGGTTCTTTGGGTACGGGCTGGATGGTTTTGGTGTCTTTCAGGCGCACAGTAACGGCATGAGCGCCGCACACCTCTAGGTCGGGTGGTGGTGGTGCTGGCGGTACTCGGGTCTGCTGCCAACCCTGGACTAGACGCCTGCAGAAGATAATAATTAGTTTTATATAAAGTTTTTATATGCTGCAGGGTATAGAGAGCGGTCACAGCCTAGTAACAGGACCATAGCACTGTCAAGTCAAGGGTGTCGATTTCAAATCTAAGGCACGAAAGTACGCCTCTGACTTTATTTCGATTTGAAGGAAAACATCGCGTCGTAATTAAAACTGTCTGAGATATTTTCTCGACGGCGTGTGATGTCTTCGAACCCGAATTAGGCTAGCGTGGTGGACTACCTTTAAACCCTCTCATTCTGAAAGAAGACCCACGCATAGCAGTTGAAGAATTTATAATGGGTGTATGATAATGGTGATGCCGGCTAATTAAGAATGTTAATTTTAAGCGTGTGGTAGAGATCTAGGTGTTGGAGATTACTTTATTAGTCACGCGCTCCTTCTCAAATGTTTAGGTCTTAAACATAACATAACATACTATCACGCCTGTATGCCCTGAATAGTTCCGCTATTGTTGAGATTTTCATAGAGATACCTAGTAAAGCTTTGCTTGACCTGGGAATCCAGGACCTCTAGCGTAGCAGACTAGCAGTCGCGCCTAGGACTACTATAGACTAATGAATAAGTTCAGTTGTTAAGGTTCTATATTAGAAAAAACTTATCAAATCAATAGAATTTTATCATCGCGTGACTGCAGAATCACTGCAATGAATCAGTGACATACCTACCGTGATTCAAAGATAACTTCAAACACAAAGATAAAGATAGTGGATGCTTTCTTCTAGAGTGCAGTGATGTAATGTAATGATATCACGTATTTATCTTCAATTCGGAAAATCTGTTACAAGGTTTTTCTAAGATCCTTCCACTTGAGATAAGTCACAACATTATTATTTATTTTGTTTTTCTGGGGCGAGCCTGTTACCGTTCACCGGGAATTTACTGGGAATCATGCCCAGGAACTCTAGCCTAGCAGAAGCCCTCAGGGCCATTAGATTACTCTAATGGCCCTGAGGGCTTCTGCTTATTGAATCATAACCACTTTACGGCTTTATCACGTAATATTGATATTATTAAATTCATATAGAAGAAGAACTGCCTCAATAGCCAAGTGGTCCTGACCACGACTGCTACGCTAGAGGTCCTGGGTTCGATTCCCAGGTCGAGCAAAGTGTTATGGGTTTTTCTATGAAATTCCCAGTAGCAGCTCGGAGTTAGGAATTTGTGCCCGGTTAATGGCAACAGGCTCGCCCCCTATTACATGGGACCTAAACATACCGGCGAACTGTGGGTGTACATTAGTACGCCTCTGCCTAACCCTTCGGGGAATACAGGCGTGATGGTATGTAGGTAGTATAAATTTTTGCGGATTTTATCACGTTGTAATGATATTATTAAATTACCGACATTTTGGATCCTTTAGTTAGAAACATCCATGATCAGATGGCCTTTGTAGTTAATATTTTGGGAATATGGTGACTTACTTAAGAGTTCGTACTCTTCTTTCCCAATGTTGAGCTTGTTTGTCTTTCTCGGAACCGGCGCCGCCTGCGCATCCTGTAGTACCCGCCGCTTGACTAGCAGCTGAAGATCTGTAAAAAGTATGCGTTTAGAGTAATTGCCTTAATAGTCAAGTGGTCCTAAGTGCGACTGCTACGCTAGACTCCTGTGTTAGATTTCCAAGACGGGGAAAGTGTAATTGGGTTTTACAATGAAATTTTGAGTAATAGTTCGGAGATTGGATGTGGGATCAATTAATGGCAGTAGGCTCGCCCCCTATTAGATGGGACCTAAACATACCGGTACATTGTAGGTGTATATCGGTACATCTTTGTATAACCCTTCGAGAATAATGGTATGTTACGTTAAAACTATTAATATTATAATCCTACTAATATTATAAATGCGAAAGTTTGTGAGGATGGATAGATGGATGTAGGTATGTTTGTTACTCTTTCACGTCAGAACGGGTGAACGGATTTGGATAAAATTTGGCACAGAGTTAGAATATAGTCTGGAATAACATTATGGGCTACTTTTTATCTAGGTCGGACTCAATTCTGAAGGCCACGCAGACGAAGTCACGGGCAGAACCTAGTAAATAATAAAAATATTAAGAAATGACAGCGTCCTGTGTCACCTGTGTGTTGTGTAGCTTGAAACACCCGGTTACAAGAAGTATAGATCCTACTAATTGAATCCAATATTACCAGCTTACTTGATAGCTTCAAGCATTACATCAAATTTGTCTTAAAACCCTTCAAAACTTAAGGAATGTCGATTAGCTTTCAAAATTACGAAGGGAGTTGAACGAATGCTCGACTCGACTCTCCAAAGTTGTATAACTAGTTAATTTTAACATCAAGTTGATTAATATTCGCATGCATAACTCGGAACTCCTCGACCTTTGACCGTCTTAGTGAAAATTTCGTTAGCCTGAGGTTTTAACTGCGAAAGTAACTGTTTTTGTTTGTCACGTTATCACGCGTAAATAGCTGGATTAATTTCAATGAAATTTGGCACTGAGTTAGATTGGAAATTGGAGTAGGATGTGGGGTAGCTTTTGTCTCAAATAATCCTTTAAATTGCTGTAATAATCTCGGACAGTATATAATTTTTCTATATAAATCTATTGTGCCTTTATGTTACTGTTACGTTTTGAATTAATTTTTTCCCTACTTAAGGGAACATAATATATATACTCCGTAAAGACGCTGTCCAGATATACACTAAAGTACATAACGTAAAAGTAGAAAAATATATAATTACAGTCGATTAAAGACCTAATAAACCTCCTCTATATTTTAAACTAGCTTCCGCCCGCGACATCGTCCGCGTGGAATAGTTACTTAGTCTTAGCGTGATGATAATTATTATATAGCCTATAGCTTACCTCAATAAATGGGCTATCTAACACTGAAAGATTTTTTCAAATCGGACCAGTAGTTCCTGAGATTAGCGCGTTCAAGCAAACAAACAAACTCTTCAGCTTTATATATTACTAGCTTCCGCCCGCGACTTCGTCCGCGTGGAATAGTTACTTAGTCTTAGCGGGATGATAGCCTTCCTCAATAAATGGACCATCTAACACCGAAAGATTTTTTCTAATCGGACCAATAGTTCCTGAGATTATCGCGTTCAAGCAAACTTGGCAGGTGGCACTTGATAGGTGGTAAGCAGATGATGATCCCCTTCAGCGGCTTGTAGTATGTTTTGATTGAAGCTCACTTCAAGATATAGCCAATATTGTTAGCTTTGATAATTGAGTATTGAGTATCCGAGCGGAACTTTAGTAAAATATGTCACGGGAACAGGAATAATAAAAGAACGCTAAATGAGGATAATTATGTCCTTTAGAGCGTTTGTTGGGTCCGAGCGGACCCAAGCTCGGTCCGCACGGATACAAAACAAACGCTCTAAGGGCTGATGAATAACGTATTTATATGGTTAAGGATTAATATCATGTTTATAAAAACACCTACGCAAATAATGCATTTGGAATTTTAGAACAAAGTTAGCATAAAAAAGGTTATAGTGAGCCAACCTTAAAAGATAGACATATGCTGTCGCGGACTTTTTTTTAGAACTTTTAAAGAGGAACAATTCTTTAATATATGATTATTGCGAAACTTTAACCGTTTACGCAGCGCACGAATCGGAAGCTCTCAAAAGGAAAAAAAAAGAATTTTAGAACAAAGTTAGCATAAAAACGGTTATAGTGAGCCAACCTTAAAAGATAGACATATGCTGTCGCGGACTTTTTTTTAGAACTTTTAAAGAGGAACAATTCTGTCATATATGATTTTTGCGAAACTTTAATCGTTTACGCAGCGCATGCATCGGAAGCTCTCAAAAGGAAAATACCCCGATTTCGAAATATTCTTCATTGATGCTCGGCTCCTATTGGTCTTAGCGTGGTGATATATAGCCTATAGCCTTCCTCGATAAATGAGCTATCTAACACTGAAAGAATTTTTCAAATCGAACCAGTAGTTCCTGAGATTAGCGCGTTCAAGCAAACAAACAAACAAACAAACAAACAAACAAACAAACAAACAAACTCTTCAGCTTTATATATTAGTATAGATGTATAGATTTCGTTAAAGTATTTCTCTACAGTACGTAGTAACAATTATCTTATCTGAGACCAGACACTGAAACTTCAAGAATTTGGGATCAGATTATTTCACAAAGAATAAACTGTTGGAATTCGTGTAAAGAAAAAAAGACTTGTTATTGTTAGGCATTAAAATCAATCAGTAAAACGATTGGTGCAATTGTTTGTAGTGAATCATGTGACTAGTTTGTTTGCCAATTGATGTGTGCAAGGTGAAGATTACATCAATTGTTTTCTACAATTGAATGATTTCAAGTATCTCTTGAAAGGTCACATTATTTGCATATATTTCTGAAGAATAATTTGTATCAATATAGTTGAATCGAATCGTATCACTCCTGTGTTCGCCTAAGGGGTAAGCTGAGATGTGGTGATATATACCCACAGTTTACGTTAATGTTTTAGGGCGTATGAACCACAAATCTTCTCGCTCAGCAACCGCGCCTGATCAATGAGGCAATTTTAACGTGTATTTTAAAACGTATTTAAGTCTATAGAAGCCGTCTAAATCGTGGTACAGGGGCGCAAGATTTTAGAGGGCATTCGCTCAATTCGGTGGGATCTTCTGGCTGGCGCAAATTAAATTGCCTATACGTAAATTCTATAATAATTATTATTACAAATTCCAATGCAATCTCTCCATCTTTTCACGCTTAAACTATTGAACAGATTTCGATAACATTTGGGAGATTGCAGATTGATAGATAGCTACTTTTTGTCTCAAATGGCATTATTAATTAAGCGAAGGTCGTTAGTATTCCGTGGCCACAATACAATTTCATTGCGTCCGTCTTATACCGTGGGAGAGCCATGCTTCGGCATGAATGGGTGGGCTCGATCGGGGTGATACCGATGTAAAACAACACTTACATTGTGTTTCGCCGAGTGAGTGAGGATGCCGGAGGCTCGAACCCTTTTAAAAGGCGGGCAACGCACTTGCCACTTCTCTAGTCTTTGTCTATGGGGGGCGGTAATCGCTTACTATCGGGTGAAACGTCTGCTCGTTTGCCCCCCCCCATCCCATAAAAAAAAGAAAGTGTGGCTAGGTATATTCAATTTATATTTTGTCCCTGTCAAAGTTATAGGAAAGAGACATAACATTGATTCACTGGACCCAGTCTAGACCATAGTAATTGATTACGCAGAGTCCTTTGAAATGAAAAATAGCTAGTATGTTATCAAGTACCTGGTGCATGCATCTTCTCTGCAAGTCCTCTCAGGCGCACAGCCCGTCACCTCGTGCAATTTGGATTCTGCCTCACGAGCCAGGCGACGAAGATGGGTGCCCAGAGAGTCTGAGTTCTTGACTGCAACAAAGATATGTTAGGATGAATAAACTGATAAATTATTCTATAACCGTCCGCGAAGAGCAGTGATAGCCTAGTGATATTACCAATTCAAAGGTCTTAAGTTCAAATCCAACCCCAAACCTCTGACTTTTCGAAGTTATGTAATTATCACGCGCTTAAACGGTGAAGGAAAACTTCGGAAACCTGCACGTCTGAGAGATTTTGTCGACGGCGTGTGAAGTCAGCCAACCCGCATTAGGTGGTGGACTATAACCTAATCCCGTCAAAAGTAGTTTCATCTCAACGTCTGATATGGCTGGCTTCTGCGACACGTGTTTTGGGTTCGATCCCCACACGGAGCAAATATTTTTATGATCTACAGGTAGTTGTTCCGGGTCAGGGCGTTTGTGTATGTAAGAATTTTTGTTTGTAAACGCACCAACGATATACTTAGGAGAAAATCCTAGTGTGGGGGCAAAGTTAAAAAAAACAAATACAGTATATCAAAACATTTGTTTCTGGTATGTTTGTACACGCATCATACAAAAATAACTGCATAAATTTGGATACAGTTTTCACAGTTGTTATCCTGGCGGTCTAACTTAAAAACTGTTGCATGTAATATATTCATACACCGCAGCCGTGTTTTAGTCAAAGTAATAATCCTTTTGGGATTCGGTTAAAAAAACCGCGGTCAACAGCTGGTTAAATAATAACTTGATTTTAATCAAAACATACAATTAACTAGCTTAACTAACTACAATAGAAGTCCGTTTAATATTCCGTACAAAACAACAAGTAATCGTTTTACCAGTCTCTAACCAGAATCTAAAGTAACCTGTCACGGTAACATTGTTATTAATTTCTGACCATTCCTCCAAAACAGATTACTTGAGCACAGATCACGTAATGTTAAATCCAATACAATAAAAGCCCCATTATAATTGAATCAGTTTGTATTGGTAAATGTATAGGTAGACCTATCGATAGCATTGAGGTAATAAGTACTGTTGTACTAGAACCCAGTGGCAGTGACAGCAGTTACGTAAAACAACATTTGTTCTAAAAGCTTTCACTCGCCTGCTTACAGAGTCCAAGTCTGCTTTATCAGAATGGTTTTTTAATGACACTGAGTGACACAAAGACTGACAAATATCGTAGACAAAACTGTCAAAAAATAACAAGGTGGAAAGAAAGTGAGACCTTTGTATTTCACGTTACACTTAGATGTATTTTGAGATTATCCAAGTCAGACAACAACATCTGCATGTACTTGTTATCAATACCAATCTCAGAGAGCAAAACACAAAGTTAAAAACATCAACAAACACATTCTTCGAATTCCTTTCCCTTTGCGACAAATTTTTAAAATAGAAGGTCTTTAATTACCTATGTTTGGTCACGTGAGTTCCTGAATACGACACGGTATTATATCGCAATGGTTAAATCAGCCCAATTCCGTTCAACCACCAGCAATCGCGAAATGGAGCCTATTTTGTATGACAGTCGCGTTTACTCGTCACAATGCCAATTAATTTACTAACGTTAAATTGTATACTGTTGACCGAAAGCGGATGTATTGATTTTGGTTCTTTTGTTGTTGTTGTTCGTTGTTTTGCAATTATAGTGTTTTTAATACCTCGAATATTTTCGAATAATGCTATTTTATTGACTTTATATGGGGTGTTTTTGTCATTTTGGTGTCTTTTACTTAGTAGGTTTATATTCGCAGTTTGTGTGGTTAAGGCATGATATATATGTGCCTTGTAAGTACATTTAGTCCGTTCTGATATAATAAATGCGAACAAAGACTGTTTTTGACGTTCATACCTAAACCGCTGAACGTTTTTGGTAAAATTTAAATTGCACCCGAGGAGAAAGTAGGTATCAAATTCATAATGGCTTATTTTAAGCTCGACAAGGGCAATATCATCTCGATTGGTACTTAGGCGTCTTCTATTAGAGCCTTGTTTGTTTCAGGATAAGAAAAGGCAATAATGGCCCTTATTATTCATGATCATGGTCCTTTTATAGTTGCTTTTAAAAAAACGGCAGCATATTTTCGTAACGTGCGTAAATGCGAGCAAGATCAATGTTTGTTTCAGCGGAGAGCTTTAAGCGCTCTGAGCCGCTTTATTGGGGCGACACAGATAACCGTGTTTTACCGTTCGTGTTTTAAAAAAGTAACTTCATGATTGTATTGGTCTGAAAGAGAATGAAGATTTATGTGACATTAATGTCTAAAGACACTGCCAGGCGAATTTATCCACATCAAATGTATTATTTATGTACTAGGATAGAGAGTAGCCAGAGATAGTGGTGTATTGATTGTATTAGGTGGTATGATTGTGGTGTATCGCAAAAAAGAAAGACCAGATTAATCTTTCCCAAGTATATATCTCCTCCGTCCTCTCCTCCTCCTATAGATTTCCGAAATAGCTCAAAAGATTAGCAAGCTAAGTCATATAGCTCGTACGCACCGAAAAAATCAGGCTTAAACGAGATGGCCAGAGGACCTAGGAAAGGTGGCCGAGAGTCAGTGGATGCAGACGGCATATGTTCAAGTTCAAGTTCAAATGTTTTTATTTCAAATAAGCTTTTATAAGCGTTTATGAAACGTTGTGATTCTAGTTGCACGGTTCCAAAAGGTCGATCCTATGGAGAAGAATCCGGCAAGAAACTCCATGGACACTCTTTTATATAACCAGTTCTTGTAGAAATCTATGGAGAGGCCTTTCGTGTTATCTTTCAGTAGAGATCGCACCTACCACAATGCTTTAATGAAATAATTTTGGGGATGTTAAAAAGTGATTGTGTAGAGCGGCATCTCTCTCTCTCAATCGCAATAACATGTGTTATGACCTCAGGTTCTTAAAGGATTTAATTACAAAACTTTTATCAGATCTCTTCAAACTTTTTAAGTGAAGTTGGCATATGGTGGTAATCCAACATGTAGACAAACAAAACGACGTCTTTATGTCCCGTAAAATTGAGTTCTTAGTTCTAGAGTTACTCTTGTTCTTCTAGAATCACAAGCTTTGTCATCTAATCTGAGAATCCTTTATTACTGTCCCCTTCCAAGTATTTAAACAGCTACCTATCTAGGTAGGAAGTTACTTATTAAATTACTATTAGATTTGAAAAAAAGCGGAGGCTCTCAAGTCGACGGCATAACCAAGGGGTCTACTATAAAAATCGAACTATATAGTTTCTGCTGACGAATCGCACGTTTACTTAGGTACTAAGAAAGTAAACTTGTTTTGACCAATTCGAATATCTTACGTTAATGGTTCATAAAAGTATCCATTTTGACGTTATTTCATCGCACTGGCGATCAAGCGTTAACCTATCAAGAAAAAAAAACATTTCCGATTGGTCGTCTATCTTCAAGCCGTTTAACTAACCTTTATCAAGCATAAAGGTTATATACCAGCAACAGAACCTTTCCATCAGATAAATTACCTAAAGAGTAAATACTTACCTCTAGTTGAATACAAGCCGAAAGTAAAGGCGTTGCCGCTCTTGTAAAGGTTTGACTGCCTTACATATTGAAGGAATACATTTAGCGGTAAAAGCAATGTTCGTGAGCTAAAAGTGATTTCTACTGTGCGATCTACTTGGATTGATAGATATAGTTTTTAAGAGGCGGTAATACCTTACTGCCTCACTCAGAGAAGTCGTTAATATACAAACTGAAAGAGAATAAGCCCAAGCACGAACACTTTCGAAAACGTATTCGTATCGAAATCGAGAATAATTCGTATGAGAAGTATACACACACGTATACTTTCTAACAGTGATAACAACATTAAAATCTATTCAGTAATTTTTGCTCCAAGCCATAACAAACATAGCTTTTTTAAAATTTTATAAAAGTATAGAAGAAGAAGAGAAGATAACATAGTTCAGAAAAGTAGGTATAAAACGAAGTCGGTTTTTTAAATTTTAAATGGCTCGCTAGGTTAGTAGTACCATAATAAGAGCTCCTTTGTATTGAGACATTTGGTTGCTAATAAATATATTATTTATTATTATAATAAAATTCCAAGAAATTTAAGAGATAGGATGAATGCGAAAGTATCTGACTTGCACGCCTAAACAGCTGAACTAATTTTGATGGATTTTGGTATAGAGATAGATTGGACATACCTTCTCGCTTTAAAAGTCCTTTAAAATCCTAGGTTAGTAGTACCATAATAACATTTCCAAGAAAATGTTAAGAGGTAGGTTTTTATAAAATTCTCTCAAAACAAATTACATTTAGTCCTCAGTGCATAAGCAAGGGCTCTTACATTTGTCACGCTCAACATTTTTATCAAAACATTTTACCTTCTAGATTCGTCGTTAGCTTATCAGACTGAAAAATGCAACTGCAATTCAAGAAAATTGTGGACATCTATCTTGTCGAAATATAAGCTAAAAATATTTCGAAGTCAAGTTGTCTTGTAAGTATTCAGTTGTTTTGTTTACATTTTTCCATTTAAATCCCTCACGCAAAACAGGGTGTCTATGGCATCATAGCTCCCAAATTGGATCGATTTTGATTCAGTTTTTGTGATTAATCGAGAGTGTTTTTATGATTATTTATGATTTAAGAAAATCTAGCTGGCCGGCTTCCCGTCTAACTAGAAATGTCAGTATCATACACGAAGCGACTACCATCAGGCCTTTGCAACCAATTTTCAGGCTATATCGATATCCTGACGATATATTTGTCGTCACAGCAGTTCGTATGACAATTGGAATCGATGACATTACGTGCTTTCCGAGGCACAGAGTGGTTTTAAGAATTATCATCCTCACCCATCCCCACTCTGCGCAACGTAAAAGAGGGCAAAGGTGTTCATTACATGTCTGGTGTATCTACTTTACTATATTATTTGCCACAAAAATATCTTGCCCTCGTATATTTGAAAAGCGAATCTCCATTTCAATAACATTGGTGATATGTCGCGCGAGTATTCGCCGCGCCGCGAAACCAATATAATGCAATGCATTTTTGTATCAGCTAGAATACATTCTGCTGTCACTGTGCCTCACGGGTACTAGTACTAGGTACTAGTACTGCAATGTTCGTAGTTTTAGTGCATAGTTCGATGTATGTACAGTGCCTAAAGGCTAAAACGCTAGCAATGAGGTCATTATGAATAGATAGATTCTATATTTATGTATTTTTTGTATGTGGTCTTTGCGGAATTAAAGTTGATAAAAAAGCGAATTCAATATTAATTTTTGGTGTCGGTTGGATATCAAAACCTTAAACCCATTAAAGTAAGTGTTTTTGAGTTGACTAAGAATTTTGTCCTTTTTGAAAACGCTCCTTTGACAGATCGTCAACAAATACCTACATATTAAGATCTAAATAGTTTTATATGTTGATACGAACTGTAATTAGACCTTAGTGGTGCGAACAGCTTGTGGCGTGAAACGACGAAGTATCTCTAAGAGGTTTGATTAAATATTCAAAGGAGCATAATACCGTGGCTGAAAAGGCAATAAGCTTTCAGTTACTTGTAAGTAGTTAGACGCTCAGTCGTAGTAAACAACCATGTCTTCAAAGTTGCGGTTTATCGAAGTTCCCGGATCAAGTTAGCCGGGTCACTGGTAGTTCCCGTCTCACGAACATGATCGATAAACTTCGGGGGTTATCGGGAGCGAGCCCGAGGCGGTCCGCCCGAGATTCTGGATATTTGGATTAGTTTTTTGTTTCCTACTATTCCCTATTTGTTGTCCGTAAATAAAGTTTTATTGACATGTGTGGGTTGTGTCATTTGTCGTTTTCGCTGTTTACACGTGTATGGCATTTAACTGAATTCGTTGGATTTTGTCTTCGGGAGAGTCAACATTTTAGTCAGTCTTAAGAAAGCAAAGATTTTTATATCTACACTATTATTATAAAGAGCAAAGATTTGATTGATTCCGAGTTTAAAAATTGTTTATAATGAATACAATCAAAAACTATAGGTACACCGATTAAAACAAAAATTATATATGGAAATTATTACTACATTATTCCGGAATCTTTTAATTTATAAAGACTTTATAACGTAAAAAAGTTAAGGCGTTATGAAATTCAGTAGCATCTATTTTGTTAAAACAGAGACCATAACAGCACCTATATATATTTATCTAGGCAATATATATAGCATTAAAATGTTAGAATGTACTCATATATTAATCGTATACTTGCAAATCTTTCTTAAATAATTTCAAAGTAATAAAATTACTTCTAAAGACTTCTTGTTACTTAACTATTTTTTAAATGTATAATAAATTAGTTTTAGTTGCACTTGATATAAAAAATATTATGTTACTTTTTCAATCAGAACTTCTGCGGTAGCTGTCTGACTGATATTGTGGATCATAATATACGTAGGGCTATAGATATTAATACTTGAAAAACAAATCACGATCACAAAACAATAAAGAAATCGACCGATTAGATTAACGATAGATAGTGACGGACTGACAGTTATTGAGACCAATGATCGCCAGAAACTAATAGATAGGGACCTATTGATGTATTTTTATCTGTTTAGTATGCTGCCGCCGTTTCGTTTAAGCTCGCTAAACTCCAGTTTCTAAAAGCTCTGATTAGTAAAACGATTAATTAACTTTACTCATCATCCTTCTACTATGTTGAAGTCGGCTTTCAGTATAACCAGATGTGGCTGAATACTAGTATTTTCAGAGTCGTAACTATTGATATAACATACCATCACACGTGTATTAGGGATTCCCTTCGGAAAATAGAGGAACACAGGAATCCTGTGTGTAATTACGTATGCCCACATCTCGCCGGTATATTCAGGACCCATGTAATAGGGGGCGAGCCTATTACAATTAACCGGGCACAAATCCGAACTCCGAGCTGCTATTAAGAATTTCATAGAAAATACAATAAAACTGCTTGACCTGGGAATCAAACCAGGACCTCTAGCGTAGCAGTCACCGTAGGACACAAGGCTAATGAGGCACTATTGAATCATAACATAACCTATGTTTTTTTTTGCATTTGTAATTTTCCACTAAGGAGCGGCTAAGTAATAACAGAGCTGATCAACTGATCTGCCAGGTTAAGCTGCGCTCGCTGCGGTCAGTGTGTGGATGGGTGACTATTCTTAATACATCGAGACCCCTCCGTGCCTCGGGGAGCACGTTATGCCGTCGGTCCCAGTTGTCATACGAACATGATAATAGGATATTTTACACCATGTAAGAAAAAATATAAAAATGCATGTTTATGATAGATTTTTAAAAAGTAAACGAGAAACGTTAGTATTTATTTATAAAAATGCAATGTAAATTTTATAATTCAATTTCAAAAATAGTCTTTTTTAATCTGTTTTAAAACGCCATCCGCCATATTGGATTCCGACGTGATGTCACTCCGATAGTAACTTGACGTTACTTGGTCTTTTGCAGTTGTATTGTTTACTAATGAAGTGACGTCACGACCCAAACTAGCATTGCGGCTAGCGTTTCCGCGCGAAAATTCAAAATCATAAATTAAAAATAGTTTTTAAGGCATTTTTCGGTTTTATAAAACTGAAATAAAAATTCTACTGGATCATTACGATCTAAGGATGAATTTAAAAAAGTTTTCAAAAAAAGGTGTAATACCCTATTGTTAGTGGTAGTCAGAAGCCCAAAAAAGCCTGACTACCAGTTTATCCTCCGAATATCGGTAGTGCCCAGAAATAAGGTTGTGGAGGTCTGATGGAAGTCGCTTTGTCTAAACACTTATCTTCAGCCGCATCTGGGTAGACTGGAAGCCGACCCAACATTGTTGGGAAACGGCTTGGAGTATGATGATGTTTTCCCTTTTCCATTGTGGAACTGTCTCATTAGCCAAGTGGTTCTGAGCGCGACTGCTATGCTAGAGGTCCTGGGTTCGATTCCCAGGTCGAGCAAAGTGTTATTGGGTTTTTCTATGAAATTCCCAGTAGCAGCTCGGAGTTAGGAATCTGTACCCGGTTAATGGCAATAGGCTCGCACCTGCCCGCCTCTGCCTAACCCTCCGGGGAATACAGGCGTGATGGTATGTTATGTTAACTAAGTATCATAATAAATAGGTGCATCCAAAAAGTTTTTACCATGCAGTCACCACGCACGATTCAACATTTTCAACCCAAATCTTTGCGTCCAACCAGTTCAAAATTCCTTCCCAATTATGAAGTAGCTATTGAACAAACATTTCGTGCATTTAGCAGTCTCAAATTTCAACAACATAACTTCCAATGTATTTAGAACTTTGGAAGTTTACCGTTAAGGTTGAAAGTTCAAATAGTTTGTAATAAGTCGGGTAAATGCACATTACAGTCGGTATTTCGTGACATAACAGTGGATACGGTCGTCACGACCCGCGTCATGTGACGTAACAATTGCTTGTTTGGTGAGACTCGCTGCAGGGGACAGGGCTGCCCTGAGCTGTGGTCAGATTAGATAAGGCCTCGTCATATGAAGGTGAATAGAATATTAGCACAGCATAATAATTACGTACGTAATTATCACTCTCCCTATGTTCGATACCTTACAGCAGTTCATATTTTGTTGTAGTTTGTTGTAATAGCAAAAGTTTAAAAAGTGGTCAACTGGCGAATTACAATTTTATTTTTATAATCGTAAAATTGTTAGGTACTCCTCCATCACCGTCGAAAAAATCTGGCGTTCTATTATACATTTACGTTCTGGGTAAAGAGCTTGTTTTAATAATAATAAGCGTAAGTACATAATATTTCCAACTGCCAGCGGCGGTCAAACTGTATCTCAGGATCCGTTCAATTAATTAAGATGAGAAGTTCAGCAGTTTTTAAGCTGGAGCATATAAGTACTTTCTGACAGAAATATCAACATTAAAATCTAGTCAGTAGTTTTTGCACCAACCCGTAAGAAATGTAACTTTTTTTCAATTTTATGATAGTTGAGAAGAAGAAGAGAAGAAGATAACCAGACTCAATTTTGTTAGTAATACATTAAAACTTATCCTATTTTATTAATTTGTAGTTTTATTGATTAAATAATCAACGCTCCGCAGCCGCCACTCCATGAGAGATAGCACATCAGTGATTCTCATACACACAGTCAAGCCTTTCATAGATCATGGCCAGTATTACACACCATAAACAATACACTCGCGCCTCAGCGAACATCCCCGACGCACTGCAGAAGTGGGACTACCCCATCATCACCCTAAATGTTAAATGTTCCACAATATCTTAGTTGGTTGGCAACTTGTCATAGTAAAAATTGATGGGGGCCGTTTTCCCTTAATTATTTAGAGAAAAAAAGGTTGTATATAAGGAGTACAATTGATTCTAGAATGTAAGTTCAACATCCTTTAAAAAATAAAAGAACGTAAAAAATCAGCCAATCTTACGATCATTATTATTTTCTTATTCCTTGTGTATAATTAATACTTGCTCAAAAACCGGCTGTACGACAACCCTATAAATACGGCTACCAGCTTAGTGTCTCGATACAAATATGAACGCGGCGTAGGGTTGCGTTGTCACGTCCTGATAAGCAATTATTCAATAGTACTATACCACGAAAATGTGCAAACACCTATCATGCACATAAAGTGACGTACTATCACGAAATCATTATTCATTTACGTGTTTCCACACACATATCCGTTGCGACTGACATCAGCATACGAAATTGGTACCTAGTAAACTGTATTAGCATATCGCAGTTCCGCTGTCATTGTGTTTCAGTGATTTATATGGAATTCAGTTACTGAAATTCTACGCATCGACATATAATTTATTTAGTTCACATAGCAATTACTTTTCAAATCTACTATTGTTTTTAATTAATTCAGTTTTTACCAAACAAAATAAGGTACGGCTGAATTGTCAAAAGGTAAGGCAGGTGTACCGAGCAATCTGAATTCCGTTTCCGAGCAGCTATCAAGAATTTCCCAAAGAAAAATCCAACGACTAATCGAACCGCCACTACTTTCACTGAATTGAATAGTGACACATGTCAAAATATTATATACCATCAAGTAAGTTCAAAATAATGTAGATACTTACGTAATGTCAATATCAAAACGAGATTCCATTACGAATTTAAAATGACAATAATTTGACATAAATCACTATTGAATAGTTAACGACTAGATCATTAAGGCACCCGAGTTATTTCATTATTCTTGTTCGTCTATTCAAATCCGATATCACTTCTATCTACATAGAACTACTTACGCAAAAACCCGCGAAAAATGTCACCTAAAATATTATTCCTTGCATTTTTCTCGAAGACCTCGCACCCCCGTACGTTCGGAATGCAAATTATAAAAATACCTGCGGCTCCGAAATATGACGAGGTATGACAGCGGAATAATATCCATAATCTTCGTACCCCAGCGAACCAAGGTTATGAACACGTTTTTTGTACAAGTATGATATTAATAGTCACTAGAGTAGAAGAACTATGCTAATGATACTGAAGCTCGTCTGGGGCGTCTACCACAACATTGCCAAATATTCTGCCGCTAAGCAATAATGTGCTAACATTATTGATTTCTGATTTGGAGGGTATGTGGTCTCAAGATGTCTACGTGCTATTGATACTACCTACTGGTGTTTCTGGTGTGCATTGAGAGAAGGCGGTTGCCGCTTACCATCAAGCAATCTATATTCATCGTGTTACAATACATTATCATTACATAATCAACCCATACATATGTTCCACTGCTGGGCACGGGTTTTCTCTCAAAATGAGAGGGATAAGGCTATAGTCCATCACGCTAGCCTAATGCGGATTGGCAGACTTCACGCGCCGTCGAGAAAATCTCTCAGGCATGCAGGTTTCCTCACGATGTTTCTCCTTCACCGTTTAAGCGCGTGATAATTAACTACATAACTTCGAAAAGTCAGAGGTGCGTGGCTTAGATTTGAACTCGAGATCTTTGACTTGGCATTGGACTGCCAAGTTAAAGCTCTTGAGTCATATCGCTAGGCTATCACTGCTTATATGTAAAAAAATGGAAATGTATTCATTCCTATACCGCTCTTAAAACGCATTCGAAGAGTTGGAAGGGGCCTACCTTAACGAATGTACCACAACCATCTATTTTTTTTTTCTAAAAGTAATTCTTACAAAACAAAATAAAAACTGTAAAATAAATTAAGTATCGACAAACATTTTAAAATTAGATCTGAAAAGGCTATGTAGGTACGTGCGCAAAAGTAATCACGCGCAACTTTTCTATTACTTTACCAGACAATGACAATAACAGTTCACGTCTTGTTAAAAAAAAAAAACAAATTGAGTCAATCGATTTCCGTAAGTGATTCATTTGTTTTGAGCAACAGTTGTTTTATTGGTCGAGTTTATTGACACTGTTAATCTAAATAAAGTTTATTCAGACATATTAGAGCAATTCCCAAGGTAAGGGTCGAACGAATTTGAGATAGACTCTGAAAAATGCGTTTCAACGGTCCTTTATTCATATTTTAAGATTATGTCTCTTGTCCTTCATGACTAGATGAATAGGTTTTTATGAGATGGATTTAGTTTTGTTTGAGAAGTACTGATCTAGAGTAGGACTATTTTTAAGAATTCTGTTGGGTGATCCAGTAACTCAAAAGGAAATCATAAATTGGGATACGTCGAAATGACGGCCATTAGACGTTATTTCCAATACATTACTTATTTAAAAAAAAACTACAGCGATACGATAAAATAAAGGATTAGATGCAAATCAGTCTCGAGATAACGAGTGAGTATTATTTCTAGTGTTGTTCGCATCCATAGACTATGATTATCGCTCGCTATCAGACGGGCTCCGCGTTTGTTTTTCATCTTAGTTGTACTTATTAAAAACAAAACTGTAGGTACAGAAAACGTATAGGTACCTACTTTCGTCACATTGTATGAAAGATGTCACTTCTTCCATTGTCGACAAAAGTACAAACAATACCTATTTCCTTGTATTCCAAGAGACAGAAACGTTGAAAAGATAACAATGTATAACTTACATTGAGTTCCTTCTTTGGCTCCGAATTCCATAAGCATCTTTGCCAGTTGTCTGTTGGTCGCCAACACGGCCACATCCAGAGGTGACAAGCCATCAGCATTGAGACTGTAAGAAGAAACATTTTAAAGAAATCTGACTTCAAGCATTTCGTGGTGTTGATGAAAACTATTAGGTAGTCAGACATGAACCTAATTTAAAAAAAAAGTTTGAGATGTCTGCGCGAGTTTTGGGGATGTCTGTATTGTAATATTTAAGTGCTAAAAGTCTTCCCCAGAAGTCAGATCATATGATACATAATTATAATGACTTCTGAATGTGTATTTTAATGTTTGAACCAGTGTTACCCCCAAAATATCCACAATATACAATCATTATGACTATTGCGTCTCCGAAAGAAATTGTTCACGATCGCCGAAAATATCGGGTAATTTACACGTCAAGATAAATACAGTCAAAATGAGAATCCTCCATTTTTAAATCAGTTAAAAATGAGTTTCAATTGGTAATCGCTTTCTGTATTACTAATATTAAAGCCGCGTCTGGTCCTGGTAGATTGGAAGCCGACCCTTACATCCAAATAAAATTTTAGAAGGTAAATTTAATTATGATTACATAACTCTGGAGAAGTAATATTCATGTTTTCATGGGCGGAACTTAGTACAATATGTTCCCAACAAGTTTATAACTGAAAAGGAAAGGCAAACGAAATCGTAATTAACTTTTGTTAATTAGCTTAGAGAAAGAGGGACTTGGCCGACAATATCATACTCCAAGTTAGCAAATTTAATTCTATGAATTTATGTGCTGTAAACGATACGACGGCCTTACTTTGTACTTATCTTAAATACATTACTGACTTTAAAACTCTTATTATGTAATATACCATCTTGTGTGCTCCGAATAGTTTCAAAAAGATATTATCCAAATTGTCTTACACAGAACGACAAAAAGTATAAAACTTGCATTCAACATTGCAGTCATTCAATATATAAGAGAACAGAGTTACTTAATGTTGAGTACTGTAACCTGAGTACGTGATCTTCTCTGATCATTTACTTCCCTTATATAAATGTTACATATCTTCGGAAGCTCCGAACATAAAATGTCAATACCGAACCTTTTACAGTTAGTTTTATTCGAATACTGAAATAACTTAACAAACTGAATCGATTTTGAAGATACTTAATAAGAATATTGCCTAAATGGTACAAATAAGTAAAAAAAACGTGTTCGTCATTGGACTAGTAAATAACTTCATACAAATATAACTTCGAAATGAGTTCAATACTGGCCCTAAGTTACTAACTGACTTTGACATAATTGTTGTAATAATAAAAAAATAGGTATGAAAATTCATTGCAAACTGTCAATGTCATTAAAAATCGACACAAACTGTCAATGTCATTAAATTAATATCGACACAACTCGAAGCTAAGTTCAATAACATCCACTTTGAAGATAGAACGGAAGTCACAAACCGTTTTACATCGTTTGTTTCCCGCCGGCAAATCCAGGTGCGTCAGCTCGAGAACTGTTCTCTTAGCAGTTACATTCGGACAGTGATAAATTCTCAACGGATGCATTTTGTTTGCAGCATTGATCGCAACAATTGTCTCAAGTCTCAAGTGCGCTCCATTGTACTTGTTCTTTGATAAATGTTGAGAGTTCCACAAGGGAATTTATTTTGTTTAGAATATTTACGGTTTCAAGAGCCAGCCTTACTGCAAGTTCAATTGCAGAAATTGTAGTTTTATCTTCTTCTGGAACTATGCTACAATAACAGCGCACAGTCTAGACACTCTACGGCAAACGGCTTGAAAAACATAATCTCACCCCTTTTTCAACGATCTTAGGGTCAGCTCCCAGTCTAACAAGTTAAACTTGCAGATCGAGTAATCAGATAATACTTAATAGTTACGAGTAAGATGACCATATACAAAGATTTGCGAATAAGCTTTATTAAGTGTTATTGATTGGAAGTTTAGTTAGATTAAACAAAACTGTAAAAGGATAATTTGAACTGTTTTTATATTTATCCCGATAAAAAATATAGTTTATAAGTCATAGAAGTTTGTGAATGCTAAAAAGAAGTATAGAACAGGGGTTGTGATTTGTTTTGTATCTATTGATGTAAATGAAAAGTAACATTAGAAAAAAATATAACAAACCTGTTGACGTCGACATCGGTGGATTCCAGGATGTTTCGGGCTTTATCGAGGTAGCCATGTTCAACTGCCGCAAACAGAGCTGTAACAAACAGAACTAAGATTCACTTTATAGAACTACTGAAGAATTGTTAGCTTAACTTGCTGTATTTAGTTTTCAGACTCTAAGAAGATCTTTAGCGTTACCAGGAGTATAAGGACCAATAGCATATTTATTTATTTTGAAGTTCCTTTGTTACTGTGACAGTGATGCCAGAGATGCCAAAGTTTATAGCTCATTAAACTCCTGTTTCGGTAAGCTACTTATTTAATAAATTTAAATTCAAATTAATTGTTAGCTTTTTTTCTAAAATTTGGCAAAATGCTGTCAATGTAGCTATTGAAGGAGTTAGAACAGTAGTAGAAAAAAGAAGATTCAGTGTTGGAACAGCTTATGAAAAAGTTTCCGTGGTTGATTAGAGAAGCCCGTAAAATATTTCTAAAATGCGAGCCTATTGCCATTAACCGAGCAAAAATCCAAACTCCAAGCTGCTACTGAGAAATTCACAGAAAAACTCAATAACACTTCGCACAACTCAACTGAATTCAAGACATGTAGCAGTCGCGCTTAGGACCATTGCAGAATATAAAATATCATAGGATGTAAGTATTCGACTTTTGCTTCTCCAGTTAAACTATAATAAACTAAGTATATAATTTACTTGAAAATAGACTAAGGTAATAGAAATAAGGAGTCAAAAGGGTTTGTGTAATTAAGTACACTGATAATTTAGTGAGGACAAAATTCGACTTGCGGGCACGATTCAGACCTGCGTTTTCTGGATAGATACACCAGACGCTTTGACCACTAAGCCACCGCGAGTCCCACTCGCTACGTCGAAATTTGCCTTCACATTCTAAATTTACGTCTTAAAGGTGAAGTCAGTGACAACTAATGAGAAGCAAGTTACTTTGCTTCTCAACCGACATGACTTAATTTGCAGTAAGTTAAATGTCGTACGATGCCACCATACTATCTATTTGTCATTTGGTACCTATATTATTTTGATCTTAGCATGGAAAATGGAAAAGAATCACAAAAATATAATTACGTACACTGTTATAAAGAAGTGAAACAGAAAGTTATAGCTTTAGATAAATATCTACTCACATTAATGGTACCTATGGTTAATCAAATAGCATTGAGATATACTTAATTGACTAACTGATAAAAAAACTAACAAGAATCAATTGTAGTTTTTTGACGTTTATTCTAATACCTATATAATTATGCTGAAATGAACCTTAAATTTATAATGATGATGATGAGATGACTGCTTGAGCACCATTCAATTCTTAAATTAGAGAAATGGCATTATATGAGTACGTAAGTCAGAAAAAAAATTAAAGAAGAAAGTTAGAAAAAAAAAATAAAGAACATAAAAAAACAAAACAAATACCGTGTAAATGTATGTTAACTTGTGCGATTTTGTCTTGTTGCGCACGCGCATCCTTCTGTAGGCGACGTGTTGCTTTGTCAAGGTGGGAGGGGTGGGGGGCACATGCGCTCAGCGACGGCAACTCCCCCCCGCACCCCTCGAGAAGCGCGCCGTACTGCAACTCTATGGGAGAAAGGGGTAAAATGAACAAAAAGAAATAAAAATAATGCAGGTAGGTAAAAAAATTTAAAAACAAATTTTTGTTTCTGAGTAGGTAAGTTTCTTAAATAAAAAGTAATAGTTTCTTAAGTAAAAGTATTCATGCAATATAACGTCATCTGTGTCTTTGAATGGAACAACGATACGACGACTGGACGTGAAGTTGTAGTTGTTCGATTTCCGTCAGAGGCAAATATTTTGTGTGATCCATACATTTTTATTTCGAATGTACAGACTGGCCGTTGTCTTTTATAAAAATACATAATCAAAAGAAACGATAGCTCAAACACTTTATTTAGAGATAAACTCAACGATTAAGCTATACGATCCACATGTAAAAAAGGAAGTTGGCGTATGGACCAGATTCATGAGTGCTGCCGAGCTTTTCCAGCTCACCAAAGACATGAGGAATTAATAACATTTATTGTTCTCCACAAATAAAACAATACCCTTTCTCCTTTCCTCCTTTGTAGCATTAAACTTATCGCATAATAAAAACTTGTGGCTAGAACAAAAATGACAACTAACTACGTAGCTAGCAGTATGGTAAAGTACAAAGTATTCAGAGTTAATACCCAACCTTCAGTGATTGGAGAGACGGCAGAAAAAGAAGAAAACATATTGCCTATCATATCCTGTAAGAAGATCAACGGAAATACTAGACACTGGAAAATGGAAAGATTTGCAGTGGCTACTATAAGACCTTATCATTGCAAGACTCTTCAAAGTGGAAGAAAACGCTAAATCTTTTTTCCAGCTACTGCAAATTCAGTACTCGAAGAATACTTGAGAGATAATGAAGTTCAGCGAAATGATCCATCAGTCTAGACAACGGAATAGGATTGTAAAAGAGTAGGTATTAACATAGAATAGATACAGAATCTCTTCTAAATTAGGTACTCAAAGGATCATTATTTTAATACTAACCTTTAAATTTGTATAAGAAAACCTATTTTGGTTTTCAAAGTTGGAAATATTAAATTTCATAGTCTCGAAGACAATTTTTATTTATTGAACGTACTTTGGAAAAGTTTTGCAGATTCTTGTAACGAAATCACATATTTTTATAGTATAAAAATCACTCAGAATATAATTAGGATTAAAAAATAATTATACACTTATACAGTCTTGGAGAATAGTGTATTTGGTTACGCAAAAATATACATATTAGGACTTCCGACCCACCTAAACAGTTGTATGTAAGTAGCTATCATTAATCAAACGGCCCACGACCGGCCGACAGCCAAAGGTTAAATTTAATAACAATGTACATGATTAACTCAATGCCAAGCCGTGTGTACCAATAACCCAATATGTTATACCAACCAACATTTATACCCTTCGCTATTTAAGGTACTTCACACTACCGCAGAGTCGCATCGAAGTGAAATAAATTTAATTCGCGACATAAAGTGTCGTGCTGTTTATCTCGATTTATATAGCCTATTCTACTTCAGAATAATGAAACTTTCCATAGGCGAAATTTATTTTTTAAATAGATTTAGTAGTTAACTTACGAACAATCAAATCTGTGCTCTTTATAATATTTGTATAGATAACATATTGCCACTATCTCCTCTAATATAATGTACAAATTCTTAACGTCACAAAAAAGACACGTTAATTTGGAATGAGCGCGTCAGCTGTAAGTGAACTAACAAAGATACTACAACTAGCGAAGCATTTGACGCTTCGCTTCGACTCGACTCAACTCTGCGCTGATATGAATTGACCCTAAGAATCAGATAAAGTATTAGCGTCAGTGATATTATCTATTCTGTGGTATTAGTGTAATTAGATTTGAAAGTCGTTTAATCCATATATGGAACTTAATTAGCATGTGTAAGAAACTTTCAACACATCATAATTGATTGACAGAATATGGACAGAATACTTGTAAGGTTAGTCAGTTTATTTAAAGCAACCTTTACATTCTTTTATGTGGCCTGCAGCGATGGTTTAATTATCAAAGCCTGCAGCAGTTTAGCTGCACTGTGGCCACACTCAATATTGACAATACAAAAGTATTGATCTACTAGCTTCTGCCCGCGACTTTGTCTGCGTAGACTTCAGAATTAGGTCCGATCTGGATAAAGTGTGTGCCTATGTATTATTCCAACTAGTCTATCTTTTTTTTTTTCTTTGTGGGTCCATTCCGCCGTTCTGCCGTAAAAGAGTACTTAACAATTAATTTGACGACACGTTTGGCGTAGCGGCTTCTGCGACACGTGTTGTGGTTTCGATCCCCATACGAAGCAAATATTTGTATGATATGCAGGTATTTGTTCTTGGTCTGGGCGTTTGAGTATGTGAGAATTTGTGTTTGGAAACGCACCCACGATACAGGAACAGAACCTTGAGTGAGGCACCGTTTTTTTTTTAAAAACACCCTTATCTACTTCCTAACGTACTTTCACGTTTATAACATTAGTAGGATTTATGAATATATTTTGAAGGGCTGAATTTATAACCATACCATCCATATATGCTTAAACTTATGTAATCTATCAATTTCTTATGGCTACATACAGCGAAAACAAAATCACAATATATAATCCGTAAAAAGTAATTTATTTCAATAACATGCGGTGTCAAATAAATTGGCATGGTTCAAGAATTAACCCCAAGGTAATATAGAGGTAATGCTCAATAGCCTTATCCAATACATGGCGATACATTAGGTACGATGAGATGTCGAATTCAATATCGATTACAAATCGATTTTTCAAGGTGGCATGCCAGCGGTATAGAATATTAAACTGCTCATATTCACTCCAATGTCAATATCGAGATATTCGCCTGGGTATACCCACTAAAGGTAAATGAGTATAATTTACATACTACCACGCCTGTATTTCCCGAAGGGTTATGCACACCCACACTTCGCCGGCATGTTTAAATCCCATGTAATAGCGGGCGAGCCCATTGCCACTAACGGGGCACAAATTCCAAATTCTGAGCTGCTACAGGGAATTTCATAGAAAATCCCAATAACACTTTGCTCGACCTCGGACACGAACACAGAACCTCTAGCGTAGCAGTCGCGTACAGGACCACTAGGCTAATGAGGCAGTTTGAATAGATTTTAGGGCAAAACATGTTTTTAACAAAAGAACAGTATTCACAGAATTCCGCTATTGTGATACGTTGGTTGCGACTATTTGCCTTACAAATATTTAAGGCATTACAAATATATGCTGTCTTAAGGTAATCTTTGTGAGTAATTAGTAGGTATTCATGGAAAAAAACGGCCAGCCTCTTATCTTATCGAATAAAGGGTTTTACAAAAAGGGGCAATGAAATAAACACATACGTGAGTGTACAACGCTGTAAAACTCATTCCATTAGGTATACTACTTTATAATAAACTCCCGCACTGAGGCAACTATTAACTTGTATGTTCCATGAAATTCAGAAACACCCAGATTCAAAGCAAATATTCGTGGCATACACGAATATTCTTCGAGGCAAGCCAAGCTTTTGTTGGCCCCGCCGCGGACGGGGACGGGACGGGGTCCTGTAGGGCTGGGCGGAAATCCGGCACTGGTATGTAATACTTATCGTAAATTGCATTTAAACAGTGCAATGAAAGCCGAACATAATTAATGAGTTATATTACGCTCAGCAGCTAAATAGCGCAAAATAACGTAACGTAACACAAAGGAAAGTCACGAAGCCAATTCCCAGAACGAAACGAGGTGAAAGGTTCCCATGATTGTGTGCATGTATTGTTCCAATCACTGGAGGGTTGACTATCTTGCAATTACGTTCGTTAGCAAAAGGTAAGTATTTGTTTATTTCCTTTACGTTTCATAGGGGAAATAGGTTGAATATTTCTATATGGTACAGGTACGTACAGATATGGATATAATCTCATAAGAGAGATTTGAATTGGATTGAATAAAAATGTGCTCTTCCAGACTATAATCTATCTCTGTACCAGATTTCATCCAGACTGTACAGCCGTTATAGAGAAAATAAGTAACAAACATCATCTAAACTTTGTCATTTATACAGGTAGTGAGATTTTCGGTATCAGTTGGTGTCAGTGTTACTTGCATATTATGTAAATAAACAAAAGTGTTGTATAACAAAAACTAATTATCGAAGATTATCGAAGTTATTTTTATCGTTTACAGCTATAACTACTACACCTTCTATAAACCACTCTAATTTATCTAAAATAACGTTATAAATAAAGTTAAGTACAATTTACGTAAGAATTATTTTGCCAACCCTATGCGACTCCGTTGACGTGCGTCGACGCATCGCGTGGGTAATCATTACTCAACGCATTAATTAAAAAACCGCACGAAAGCAACAGTGATGTATCGTAAATCGTTTGTATTGGACAGAACGCGGAAGGATCATGGTACGACTACTATGCGGAACGTGACGTCGAATAAATTAGTATTATACCGAGGTGTGAGAAGGTTGTAAAGTATTGACCTTTGCCGAACGTCACGTGAAAAATGTATGCTGAGGTGATAGCCCTGGGGAGCGCATCGTTCGCGAGAATTATTGCGCTTCACTGCAAGTGTATTTTTAAAATTGGAAGCTTCTAGAACATATCTTTTCATTTCTTTTGTTCTTATTTCGGAGGGACTGCGTTAAACTGGAAAATAACCTACCTACCTAGTAGATGTTGAAAATGTTCAAATAAATAAATTTAAGGTAACTCACAAATAGCAAGAAATTCTTTCTATAAATTATCAAACATTTCTAATTTTCGAGAAAGCATGAAAATTTGCATCGCACTTTCCATAAAACCGATTACCGTTAACACTCCTTTTGAAACTTAATTGTTAACACAACAATAACAATAAACACAAACACAACGTAACGTATTGAATTGGATTCAAAATCGATTAAAAACACCGAACGATAGACTAACACATTACAACGTATTAATTCGAATCACTTCACTGGCCGAAAAAAAAGCGAATTTTGAAAATAGAACTGACCGCATGTTAAAAAGTCTAGCATGTCGCTCCATTGCAGTATCATAGTTGCAACTGAGATGGTCGCACGGGTTTGGTCATTGTGCTGACTATCTAGCTCTTTTTAATTGGCTACATCATAATATTTTAATACTGTGACGACACTGAGTTATTTCAGTAACATTTTAATAGTTTCAAATTATGCGTTAAATCATAATACGTCATTATTTTGTAAGATTACGTGTGTGAATTGTAAGATAATTAGATTCGTAACTGCAATTTTGGTCGTAGTGTACGTACTTATTAATTAAAACAGTGTTTTTTATGTAAAAAATGTAAAAGACCAGGTTCATTTAAGACTATTCGTAAATACTTTATCAATATCAGTTAGCCAATTAACAAACTGAGCACGCTCTATCACTTATTCAATAAGCATTTGACACTTTCATCAAATTAGTGGCACTTTTGCACAAGCTCGTAATGAAAATATAGCTACATTAAGTCAATTTAGACAAAGAATATAATTTAACGAAGGAATAGCATTCGGAATTATTACTGTTTAAAAACTATTATAAAATAAGGTATATGAAGAATATAATAAAATTATAGATTCATTTTTATTATGCAATTCCACTGGAGTGATACCATGGCCTCACAGAAAACCTGCGTGAAACAACGCTTCAGTGTGTTTCGTCGAGTGAGTGTGGATAGCGGTGGCCCAAACCCTTTAAACGGCCGGCAACGGACTTGCCGCCTGCTCGTTTGCCCCCATATACAATTTTTAAAAAATAATCTATTTTTTATTTTATAAAAGGATGCGTTAACAACCTATTTGAAATAAGAACATTACGCTTAAACTAACAAAAGACAACATACAGAAAATGCAGTTCCCAAATTTAAATGCAAATATTTCAATTTTTCACGTCCAGCGTGTCTACCAGTTAAAAAGCTAGTGTGAGGCGCTATCTCACTAACTAGGTTGAGTGGAAGTTCAATTTAGTTCTCAAATTAGTTTACCACTGATGGCGAGCGCAAATGGACTCCCTTCTTAACTAAGAGAATTTAAATATATTTTGTTGTTCAACTTCGGTCATACAATAGATGGTAGCAAACACGTCACGTCTGTAGATGTTCCCCGAGGATAAAAATTATTCTTAACAGAACAGGGAACGGTGAACCGAAAGACTGAATAAACAGAAACAAAACGGAAAATAGATTTTTTTTACTTAGTAGAGTTATACATACTGCTCTTTATTCAGTTTTTAAGGGTGGTTGAGACTTTATCTCATACAGTTTATGGCGCGCATACCATTCAGTGGGCACAAATTTTATCTGCTGAACTGCGACTGAGAACCTTTTACATCAATGAGGCAGTCGGGCAATGATGATATAAATGGGTAAATCTAAAAAGAATATACTTTGCTTATGGTTGTTATATTTAAGTGCGCGTGAAACTGAATTTGAACTTTATCCCAGTGTCTTTAGAAGTCAGATGATGCTTATTATGCATCATCTGACTTCTAAAGACACTGGGATAAAGTTCAAATTCAACAACATTTTTTTTTTAAAAAAAGCTTACTAGCAATGTGGGTTACTACATTACTAGTATTCTTGTTAACCCCTCGTGCTAAGCTAAAATGCTTGTGTTACGAGTGGGTTCACGTCGGTAGTGCAATGGGTAGGGTTCGAACCGGCAATCACATGATCGCAAGTCCGACGCCCTAGCCATTAGGCTACCGCCGCTTTTTTGATGATTGAATTGAAACAACGTACTTTATAAAATATTCTTTTTATGAAAAAAATACATTTAAATTACCAAATGGAATTAAGAACTTAAATATTATTCAATTTAAAAACAAATAAAGATAACTATTATTGGAAAAATGTTACTATACTATTGACGAATTCATTTGATAAATTGTGAGTTATTTGACAATGATATATATTTAATTTTGATATAGTATTATTTTTTCCTTTAAATATTTATATGTATACTCAATTGTTAATGTTTAGCTTATAATAATAACTAATTATGCAAAAGAGTGTACACCTTTAAGGTAGATTTTTGAGGAACTAGATATATAATTATTTATTATTAAGATCTAATGTAAAATGTACCAAAAATCACACCAATAAATAAAAAAAATGTATAATAATAAAAAAAAACTTCGATTAAAACCAGAAATATGTTAACTTAAATCTTTAAAAACAAGATAGTTCTCACTATGCTCCAAAAAATATTTAATTAAACAAAAATACCATTATTTTTCGGAACATACTTAGGTATAGAATATAGGTAAAGTATATGAAGATTTATGTAATAAATATGCATATTAATTAATAAACAAATCGATTCGTGAGTCGGAAGTACTTGTCTAACAGAGTTGCGATGGCAAGATCTCAAAGGGAGAGATATAGAGGAGTTATACAATCAATATCGGTGACATTTGCAATGGAAATATTTCGAATCATTATTCAATTTTTTATCCAGTTTCGAGATATTTCATGAATTTTAATAAATTCATAACAATCAGTTAAACGCGCTCATCACTATTCCAAAAAGTCCTTTAATTGGAAGATGGAGCACTGAATTCGATTTATAAACTAGTTTGCTGCGCTTGCCACGATCAATCCATGAATGGAGTGAATCCTTAACGCATCGAGACTTAAAAATAAGTACAAGACATACAAGTTGCCCGGATGTACAAACCTGCCACAATTATTGAAAAAAAAAAACTTTGTTTTAGTCAAGGTTACATTCCAAAACTTCTTTTTTCAAAGATACTTTACGGATAGTTTTGGCAACCATATTCAGCAAGTATTCAACAGATAATTACTTCAGTCTGAAGGTACTTCCATAAAGAGTTGAAGCTACCAAAGAGGCGCCATGATGCAATTTGTAAGTCATTAAGTGATTCAAAGAAAAGGTCAATGTCTCAGCTTTCCTCATAATATTTCGTAACTGGTACTTAGTGAGAAATTCTCACAAACCATTGTTAGTGTTATTATGTAAACAGTTATTAAGTTTTCAAATACATACATTAATGATAAAGTATTTTGATACTCTATTGTCTGAACCTCATTATTTCAATTGAAATATTTGTGCAGCTTTCCATTTTCAAAATTTTCTTCATTTTTGCAGTATTCTTTTCTGTCATGACGTCATCTCCGGTTTGCTAATATATTGCGCAATTGTTTTGTTTCGTTGATTTTTCCCACCCTATTTATTGATAGCTAGGTATATCTATTTCGATATTCAATATAGATTCATTACTATTTTAACAACCTGATAAGACACTTCTCGTCATGGTAAAGCAGAGGTTCAGGGTACTAGGTGTACACCTGCCAATATGTTTTAAGTAGATCCCTTATAATATAGGGGCGAGTGTATTACACAAATCTAAACTTCGATCATCTACTGAGATTTGCATTGCTAACTGAATGTGTTTGTTTTTATGAGGATATTTAGAGAAAAGATTCACAATTCAAGAATCTACTACCTTAACTTTATTTAGCAGATAGGTAGACTTGATAATAATAATATCGTGGTAAATCATCCATTTTCACCCGCATGGGAATTATTTGCACAATGGGTTCTTTGTTACGTTTATCAGCAAAATGTAAGACACGTTAAATTTATTGTAGAATCAGGCCTATTATTTTGTACAACTCGTAAAAAAATACCTATTTGGCGACTGGTTACAATTAAAAATGAAAATATGCCTTACATATTTTTTATGCCAACATCATGTAAATTCTTATTATTTTATCACTCAATTATGATATACAACATCAAGTATACATAAATCAACCTTTAATGTATGATGTACAATAGTCTATCTACATTTATGTAATACATAGAATATCATGTATACGACATTCTATAAATTGTGTTTATTTCTAGAATGTCGTATACACGATATTCTATGTAGTTTAAAATACAGTAACTAAAATTATCTGGAATATAAGGCTCGAAATATTTAGGAAAAATGCATATTGTATGTCAGTAAAATATATAATCACCTTCCAGCCAATGCTTAAATATTACGAAGATAAATCTGTATTTAGTTAGTTTTTCTTTTTTTACTTACTAATAAATGATAAACATTGAAAAAAGACCAGACACCTATATTTTCCACCACATTCTTATGCTTCATATTCATATTCATATTCATATTCTTTATTGCTTATCCACCATATTCTAGTAAATATGTACATTTGATTTGATTTGATTTATAGACTTTCAATATTCGGTCCAGTAATCTCACCAAGTCTTATAAATCTATACTAATATATAAAGCTGAAGAGTTTGTTTGTTTGTTTGTTTGCTTGAACGCGCTAATCTCAGGAACTACTGGCCCGAATTGAAAAATTCTTTCAGTGTTAGATAGCCCATTTACTGAGGAAGGCTATAGGCTATATATCATCATGCTACGCGGACGACGTCGCGGGCAGAAGCTAGTAATTAATAATATTCTAATGTCTTTCCCTTACATACAACATATGTTACTGTATTGACCTAAATTTTAGACTTTCAAATAGTAAATAAGGCAAATGATACACGCTAGTATTTTGTAGAAAGAAGCGATAATATGGAAGGATGTTTCCACAGAATCTATTGAGGAAAAATCAAATAGAGAATTCACCTTCCTTTCGAATATTTGCAATTGAATAAATTATGTGTTCTACATTTTTACCCGACTGCGAAAAAGGTAGGGTAATGAGTTTAACAGTCTATAAGTATATGTATGTTAGATGATCGATCCTAGCTGAAAAACTTGTGACAATCGAGGTGTCGATTGATATGAACCTATTCTTTTTTACAGCACAAGAATGTTATAGGCTATATTTTTTTTAAGAAAAACAACTAGTCTTCAGGTTTTCTGGTCCACATCGGTGGCACACTGTGGTACAAGATGATTAATGTGAATTAATAAAATGAATGAATTAGTAATAGAATTTATAAAAAAAAAACATATTTAAGTATATTACTTATACCACGTAATAAGATATTAAATAAATATTATTTGTACTTAATCCAGTTATGTCTGCTAGAAATTAAGTTCCTAAGTACAAACAAGCAAAACAGTATGATAACGAGTTACGAAACAATAGTTAATTACTGCCCAGTTATGCGGGTGTTGAGTAATAATGGTTTACTACCGAAAAACACATAATTTTCCAACTCTTGCGATAGAACCTAATGATCCGTACTCTGCAAACGTTTTTCTTGCTTGCTAAGGTGTAACAGACACGCACAACGGCTGCCAAATGTTTTAAAAATTACGAGATATCAGAAACCAGTTACTCTAGAAAGGTAATTTGAAATTTATCGGAATGGTTCAGGAAAAACAACATTAACTGTAAATTTTTGCAAACAGACATAGGTGCGTGGGTTTGTAGATTAAATGCATATTAAAAGGGTTTTAAAATTTAGATAAACGATATTAGAAGCAGCATTAGTTTAAAATCTTGAAAAAATATGGACAAAATAATATGAAAGTATTTTTTTTTATTTAATGCAATTCACAAAGTGCAAAATGGGGCAAATTTTTTTAAAATATTTGTTAGGCAAAACTAAAAGACGCAAAACGTCTACGAGCAAGTTGAAATTGAAAGAGAACCATTTTTGTTACAGGCGTTTCTAACTTTTCGTACAATTAATGCTACATTCATAGACATTGTTTGAATCTCTAAAAGTTTTAGCTTGAATTTTTATAACGATTCTTATATTATTTTTTATGTCTTGTCATTAAACGTTCGAGGAGTTTACTGGGCAAGATGGCGAGACTCTAATAGGGTCTTCAGCTAGGACCAAATTTACAAACAAAGCTTAGGGCATCGCTGAACAGATTTCTGACTTTGATTTGCTGGTGGGAAACCTAGGGTGGACAAGACAACTGAGGATAAAGGTGTACCTTAACGATGTAGGATTTCTGCTAGGGGGAAACATAGGGGTTTCCCACTAGCCTATAGGGTGAATAAAGAACATAAAAAAAATTATAATATCAGTAGCTTCGAACACAAGTGTTTGATTTTAAAGACATATCATGGTATTATTATTCATGTATGCGCTGTGTGGTGTGGATTTGGCAATTATGAATAGCAATTACGATTGGTTGGGGTCTTAATTGGAAACTAGCGTTAACTAATTAGGTGACATTTAGTGAAATAAGAAACCGTCTAATTGGTGGGTACAGTTTTTCAACGGCAGGCTATTTTACACATCACTAGTAAAACTCAATAGATTTAGAAAACTGCATGATTGTCGTATTGTATTATGTTGTTATTTATAATTTTATTGTGTTTTTCGATGTCCATATTATAACAATTTCCTAGGATTTCCGAATACAAACAATTAGATCAATAATAAATAATTAATAATCTTTATTGAAATATAACAACTACGAATTTTATCGCGTTATATTAGCAAAATCAAAACTTGATGTTTCGATCCCTTTACAGTGGGTCATGGTCACCATGGAAAAATAAGAAAATCCGTAAAGTTGTTATAATTCAATATGTCTAGATAATATTCGCATGAGCTTTAGAAATCAGTAAGTAAATATTCTTTACTTGGGACTGCTATGAAAATAAAGCAAAATTAAATCCGATATTAAATTAAAAGTGCTTAATTAAACCATTTAAGATATCGCTTG
The DNA here is from genome assembly GCA_947256265.1 of Acronicta leporina. NCBI lineage: Eukaryota > Metazoa > Arthropoda > Insecta > Lepidoptera > Noctuidae > Acronicta > Acronicta leporina. Next base: position 3,672,767 of record OX366521.1, read on the forward strand.
CACAAAGACCAAGGTTTATTGTTATTTAGTGTCAGATTATTTCGACTAACAAGTCCGAGATTTGAACCATAATCCAACTAATCTTTCGTTGAATTTAATTATGAAACTAAATTGGTGGTTTTCCCAGTCAAAGGATATCTTACGTCGTATTCTGAGATAAGAAGTAGGTACCTACTAGTTGATTAACGTTAAGCCACAATTATTTCTAACTAGCCTTTGCCTGCGATTTCGTCGGTGTAGATATGAATTATAGCCTATGTTTTTTTCTGACGTTCGAGCTACATTACCGTAAAGTTTCATTCAAATTCATATTGTAGTTTTTGCGGATGTATGGATGTTTGTTACAACATCCATACATCCTCACAAACTTTAAGTTTTTAAATATTAGTAAGATCACAGAAGGGATTGATGCTTCAAATTTAATTAATCAAAGAAACTAAACAGGAAGTTAATTGTTTACATCTGTTTTGCTGAATATGGAATAAATATTAACTATCAACTTGTTTTGAAAAAAAATAATAATAATATAACTTTTTTTTTATAAATAGTCAATACACCTCGATAAATCTATAAGGTGCGTTTTATTGCTATAGTTTTTATTACTGGCAATAAAAAACATGCTTCTGATAGATCGTTAAAAAATACAACAACTCGTTTATGAACTTAAACTGTTAGTTAATCGAGCGAAACAGATTACCTGTTGTCTCGAAACCAGTTAGGAGTTGTGCGAAATTGCGTTATTGATACACCTACTTATTTTGACATACATTAGATGCTGATTGTTGTTGTTGTTGTTTAAAATCCAACCTACTTCGCCCCTGCTTTGAATCGGATAAGATAAAGAAATGGTAAATTGTATCTATTTATTTACTTGAACTGGCTCAATAGTCTAGAGGTCCTAACTGCGACTGCTATGCTAGAGATCCTCGATTCGATTCCCAGGTCGAGCAGTGTTATTGGATTTTTCAATTTAATTCTCAGAAGTAGTTCGGAATTTAGATTGTGCCTGGTTAATACCTGCGAATTAGTGCACCTCTGCTTAACCTTTCGGAGAATACAGGCGTGGTGGTATGTACCTATGTTTTAAATATGTCTTTTAGCTATACCTACTTCTTGTACGATTAAAGTTCACATTCGAATATTTTACGAGTGAGCGTAAATTGTTCGATTATAAACTGTATTTACGTCTCTTTAGAAATCAAATTCTTTCATTCGTGCGTTCCTAAAATGCAATAACAATATTTTGTACCCTGTCGTGGATTGCAGGCATAAACTTTCGTTCAAATCGATTTTACTGTTACGAAGTGATTTACTAACGAGCGTTTAAGCACGTTTTCCCATAGATAGTTTAAAGACAGATTAATTTAGTAATCACGGAAATCAATGGTTTGCGTAACTAAATGTCAATGGATTTTTTTTTATATAACAATATGATTTATATATTCAGGTCGATTTTGGAGTAACATTTTTTTTATAAATTATTCTTAAATGACAAGGTTATTTTTTTATTCCTAAATTATTTATATAAAAATGTATTTTATTAATTACTTTTAGTGATAATTATAATAATATACCGAGAATTAGGTACTTATCCATGGAGTTTCTGACAGACTATTCTCCATATGACTGATATTTCAAAAGTACCTTTTTATGGACTAGGCGGGCAAACGAGTAGAAAGATCGGGATTACTGCCGCCCATGGACACCCCGCAATACACTAGAGGAGTCGCAAGTGCGTTGCTGGCCTTTTTAAAGGGTTTGGAATTCCGGTATCCTCACTCACTCAGCGAAACGCAACGTAAGTGTTGTTTCACGCTGGTTTTCGGTAAGGCCGTGGTATCACTCCGGTCGAGCCGGGCCATTTGTGCCGAAGCATAGTTCTCACACGGTAAAACATATGTATTATGTACTTATGTTACAAAATACAAATACTTAAAAATAATTGAATGAATATTAATTTAATTGTTGTTAACCCTATGTTACGCATATTGTATAATAATATTAAAACAGTTATAATAACACGTAATAACTTGATTACTGGATATGTACTCAAAGATAAATATACCTCTAATAATGATACCAGTTCACCGTTTACTCATAGGTAAGGATATAATTAGTGACACTTCAGTTTTCATTACTGTGATATACTGTATGTATATACTGTATTTATTTAAAACGTATATATGTATTTCACACGATGAATTGATCTTTTTAGAGATGAATACTAGTTTATAGTCCCAATATCACTCGTGCGGCAACATTTTTTTAACATTGCCCCACATTAGGATTTTCACCCGTATCGTGGGTGCGTTTACAAACACAAATTCTCACATACACAAACACCCAGACCCGGAACAACTACCTGTAGATCATACAAATATTTGCTTCGTGTGGGGATCGAACCCACAACACGTGTCGCAGATCGCTCTGCCACTAACTTATCTTCTGAGTACTGTATCTAGAAGAAAAATACATCAGATTTAAAATTAGACCTCCAGCAATATGACTGAAAACTGCATCAATGTGCAGTAGGTTTTATGTGATACGTGGGTTCTATAGTTTTTGTATTATTTTTCTTTATTATCTCCAATGTACAGACATCGGCCAATTACAATTTAATTAGAAGAAGAAAAGAAAGAAGAAAAAATGATTTATTGGACAGTCGAGGACACTGCACACAATAATATAAAAAAAAAAAAATTAAAATATATACATACTTATATCTAATTATCTTTTAAATTAAAAAGAGAAAGTAAATAAAAAAATGTGTGTCCCGCGGCCGTGCCAAATAGGTCCAGTTCAGCTAAATGCCAGACAACCGATGAGCTGCCTGGCGCTGGTTTTCAACTGGACCTTAACGACTGAGAATCACGGATGCAAACCAGTCCTTCAAATAACACTCAAATTGAAAATAGGTAGGTATAATAATACTTAATAGTAATAAGGAAAAAATATATATACTTAATAATAATAATTATGATAAATATTGATGATAAAGTGAATAAAATACTTATGTATAATTGTAGGTATAAATAATATGTGTATTATAGGTAGGTAGGTATACTTAGGTACTAGGCGATTCAGTTGCCGACTCAATTTGCCTCTCAAAAAACCTGTTTATCCGCATAAAACGTTTTTTTATTATTATTATTATTATATAAGCGAGGTATTTAGTTCTGTCATACCTAGCTTTCGTTGTGCATCTACCAGATACTGCCGTAGGTGTGTTCTAAAGTTATTGATCGTGTTTGTGGTTCTAATGGGTGGTGGCAGATTGTTCCATATTTTGGACGCGGCATAACGGAAGCTTCCTCTAAAGGCTGCTGTACTATGAGGCTGAATTGAGAGTTGCTGGGAGCACTGCCTACTTGCACATTTCCGTCTGCTGGTAACCCAACTGAGCTTATTATACAAGTAGTCTGGTTTTTGGTATTTAATGACACCGAAAAGAAGGCAAGCCAAATGAAGCTTGCGTCTTGTTTTCATTTTTAGTGTAAAGTTTTTGTTGAGGTATGGGGTTATATGACTACGGGGAGGTATTTTATAACAGAAGCGAGCACAAGCATTCTGTATTCTTTGTATGAGCCGTTCTGTACGAGCTAGCAGGCGTGGGCCATAGACTGTGTCTGCATAGTTTAATTTAGACAAAACCAGACTTTCGACTAGCTGTTCCCGTAGTGTTTCAGATAAGAATGGCCTCATCTTGTATAAAACTTTCAGGCGGTAAAAACAGTTTCGTACAGAGTCAGCTGCATGTTTTTCAAATCGAAGGTTGCTATCAATGACAAGACCAAGATTACGCACTTCATCCACTCTATCAATTGGTTCTCCCATCAGTCTTAAGTCGAGTATCACGGGTAGTCTGTCCAGCTGCTGCCTAGAGCCAAATACCATGTATTTTGTTTTTATCGGATTTAGTGTGAGGCAGTTATTTTCCGACCATACAGCAATTCTATTGAGATCATCGTTTAAATCCTTAACTGTCTTTTCATATTCATCAGTTCTAAAGGATATATATATTTGAACGTCGTCAGCGTATATATGGTACTGGCATCTTTGAAGGCATTTAATTATGTCCGCACAGTACAAAATAAAAAGGATTGGGCCCAATATTGAACCTTGCGGAACTCCTCTCTCTATGGTACTAACCGCGGATGTCAGATTTAGACCGTCCCCCAAGCGTATTTCTACAAATTGTTTCCTATTACTTAGGTAGCTTTGGAACCATTGCGTAGCCTTGTGGTGAAAACCGTAATAATTTAACTTTGAAAGCAACAATGGAATATTGATAGCGTCAAATGCCCGCGAAAAATCAAGCATTACCAATAGTGTACACATGCCTTTATCCTGGGCAGATAATATGTTATCCGTAACATCAAGTAAAGCCGTAGAGGTACTGCGCTGTTTTCTGAAACCCGATTGTAGATCAGGCAATAATTTATTATGTTCCAAAAATTTTGTAAGTTGGTTACATACGACTTTTTCCAGTACTTTAGAGAGGCATGGCAAGATGCTGATAGGCCTTAAATCTTTAACTTCTACAGGGTTTGAATGTTTGGGCAACGGCCTCACGGAAGCAATCTTCCATAGGTCAGGAAACGTTGATGACATAATAGAACAATTAATAATAGCTGTTATAGAAGCCAACGTGTGAGGTAGGGTCATGTTTATCATATTTAAGTTGATGTGATCGGGGCCTTCAGCGTTAGTTTTAATATTACAGATAATGCGTGAAATATCCTCTTGTCCTACAGGGGAAATTGTAAATGTTGCCTCACCGTGTCGATGATATTCATAGAAAGTCATTAATGAAATACTCGCCTCAGTATTACCAGGGATTTTTAAAAAGCTGTCATTGATTAGGTCTGGGTCGGTAAAGTGCGACGGAAGGTCTTGTCTTTGTTTAATAGGGGATAATGTAGATTTAATGTTTTTCCATAATAGTTTTGGATTTTCAATTTTATTATTAATGTTATGTCTAAAGTAGGCCACTTTTTCATTATACAAAGAAGCAATTACCAAGTACTTCAACTCCTTATAATATTTCTTTTTAGATTCGGACTTAGTTTTCCTATAATTAATTAGTGCCTTGTCGCGTATATCCATCATAAATTTTATTGTGTCTGTAATCCAAGGATGCGACTGTTCCTTAATAGTGCAAGTTTTAAACGGTGCGTGAACATCGAACACAGAAATTATGTTGTGGTTAAATGTATTTACCATGTCATTTACATTGTCAAGGGTAGAAATATTATTAAAGTTTAGAAGCAGTAGATCCATATTAAAACTGTCAATACATACATTTTTAAGTGGTCTATATTTTGTTATATACGGTTTAAACTTATCGCGTTTTATATAAAATTCACTAAACACAATAGAATGACCGTTAACTGAACCGTAAGGCTCAACTACTGTATATCTTGCTCTTAGATCGGTACATATTAAGTCTATGAGAGTTTCACTGGATTCTGTGAAGTGAGTGGGAGATTTGACTAACTGCGTAAGGCTAATGCAGTTCAAAAACTCGTAGAATTTTTTAGTTTTAGTCTCAGTTGTGTTTAATAAATTGATGTTAAAATCTCCCAGCAGCACGTAGTGATCACATCCGCCCAGTATACTAAAAGAGTCTGTAATGGCGTCTAAGAAAATATCTGTGTCAAACCATGGGGGCCGGTATGCTGTACCTATTGCAATTTTTTTGCCATTTAATGATACCGTTAGCCACATTTGTTCGACCGATTCGAACCTGGGATCCGCAGCGCGACTACATGTACGTGTGCTCAGTCCTTGACGTATGTAAAACCCAACGCCCCCACCACGACCCGAGCGCACACACTCCGGCCGCGGTGTGTGGCGCAGACGATAGCCGGGAACTACTGGGGCGCGGCCTTCCTCCCCCGGCCGTAACCACGTTTCATTGATAGCCAGTATATCAAAACGATATTTGTCAAGTGCAACAATTAAGTCATCATGACCTGTGCCCAATGAGCCTGCATTTAAGAAACCAACTTTGATATACTTCTCACCCTTAGGCATCATGATAATAGTGCATAGCCAAAAATAATTCATACATTATATTCAAAATGATAGCCCTTATAATGTATATCAAAATAATATTTGCAGGTATAATGAAAGTGATAGCCCATAGAATGTATATCAAAATAATATTTGCAGGTATAATGAGTAGTGCAACTGTCAATATGTAAATAAGGTAGTGTAAATAGTGTATATAGATAGCATAGTAGTAGAAATATTTATAATAAAGTTGTGATTTATCTAAAATCATAAACATAAGTAAATAAATAATATAGCGTGTAAACAATATAGTGTGATAAGACTGATTTGCATACAATCCACTACGAACTTCACTACTGCCGTGAGACACACGGCTCAATTCAAAAAAAATAGTATACATAGATATAATCATACTTTGAATGGTTTTATCGTAGTTCCTGTAAACAAACTCTTTTATAATCTTTCTATTAAATAAAATCTTAGAGGATAAAAGTAAACAAATAACAATGTTAAGATATTCTGTTGCCGTCTTTGTCAGGTGCCGGTCCAAAGTTACGTTGTATATCTGCCTCACAACAAATAAGGCAAGCGGAGTCTCCTGGCTTGTTCCGGGCAAAGATACGTCCACGCTTTGACCATACAAACTGCCAACCGAGGCGTCCGGCGGCCTCACGCGCCCTCCGAAACAACTCTCGATTAACCTTAGTAAGCCGTTCGTTGACATAGAAGCGCCTCGCAGTACCCGCGATGCCGAGGTCAGCAGAAGTCATGCCCCGGCGAGCTCGCGCACTCGCTAATAGCTCATCGCGTAGATCGCGACGCGCGAGGCGCACGACTAGGAACCGTGGTCGAGTCTCCGTCGGCGCTGTCGCCTGCGTCGCATTGATACGCCTACCTCCAACTCGTTCAGCGCTTACAATATCGCGCGCCTCGATTTTTATGCCCATCTTTGACGCAACAAGCATAATTGTATGCGTAGGGTTCTCGCCGCTGGTCTCAGGTAAATTCGAGATCTGCACATCATTGGCGAGCAACTCCTGATCCCGGTCATTGATATCGCTCCGCAATTTTGCTACGATATCATCGATGTCTGAGGATGCTTGAGGCTTTAGGCTTTCGATGACCGCAACTCTTTCCTCTAAATTACTAATTCGGTCATTTGTTGCTTTCAAGGAGGTCCTCAGCTCGGCTAAATCATCCCGAAGCAGACCGAACTCACTCCGAAAAGTATTGAGAACTTCTTCCTTGAAAATGCTCAGCTCTGCCCTAAAAATGTCAAGGCTGAGCTCCTGCATGTTGTCTGACGCTGTGTTGCTAGTGGGACTGGTGTTCATGGGATTCGTAAACACAGCATGTGAATGACCCCTTACTGGTGTGTCAGCCTGGTTATCCCTCACTAAGCCTTTGTTGCACTCGGGGCAGTGCCAGGGGGTTGGCATAGGGCCTGAAGGCTTCATACCCACACACAGTCTATGATAGCTAGACCTGCATTTGTCGCATTTAGCGGCCTCTGTCGGCGAAAGGTACTTGCCGCATCCACCGCACTTTACCATCATGAAAACTCAACCAAATGCTCTTGTTATCGATCTAACTAAATGGTACGTTCAATAGCCAATAGATGGCGCTGTATTTAGATAACGTTTATGGCAGTTCTAAGGTGTTGTATGGCACGGCCAAACACCATAGGTTGATGCACAATGTTAGCGTATAGGTGCGGACACACTGCAGCTTTGTTTCACAGAAATGTTTAGTTTATTATAGTAATTTGTTTTTTTTTGTATAGTAGTGGGTAGTAAATTAACACTTCAGAAACTGTTTACAATTATTTAGAGATTTTCTTATTAAGCACTGCACAAAAACACAAGATAACAATGTTACTTATTACTCGCACTTGTAGATATATTTTCACAATAAAGTTATGCTAAATTAACTTGTTTTTTTTTATTTATACTCGAGAAGTATACAGTGAGCTTTCGACTGATTGACATCCGTGACGTCATTCACAATTACATTCGTAGTATGTATGATTTTACTGCTTGTCAAGATATAATGAACGAGTAACAGCTTCAGTAAATTTAGGGACAGGCGAGAGGAGAGAACAGCTTACTAAAAGTGACAACTGTCATGTGTGTTGATACCATTTTAGTTGTTATTAAGATTGCGCCGGTTGCAGTCCGCTCAGGTAGAAAAAATAAGCAATAATTAATATATAATATAATAATTAATATATAATAATTTGGTTTAAATAATATACAAAGAAATGAATATACGTACTTAAAAATGCCGTGGGTGACATCGGCATTTTCCTGTCCTTCGGTGGGGTGCTATACACAAACGCAGGATTGACGCAGCCGCGCGGTTGATTCGGACACATGTCACTTTCCGAACCCCTGCGCACGCGCTTATGCGTCATCAACTCTGCCATTGATTTGGCCGACTCCGATTTTCCCATCCCTTTCAACTTTTTCTTCATTTTCTCGCTCTCCGGCGAATGTATGTGCAAAATAGCCGCTGCTTTAGGTGGAATTATTTCTGGCACTAATAGTTCTTTAGCCGACACACTCTTTTGTTTCTTATTAGAAAACAAATCACTGAACTTTTTTTCCACTTTTTTCGGTTTCTGCGGCTTCAAATTCAAGTCGATGTCTCCGCTTTTCTTCCTCTGCTTGGTGGGCTCCTGCTTGCGTTTCGCCATGGCAGGTGTCTTTGGTTTATAGGTCCCTTCAATACCTGTATACGCTACGTCGTAATCTTTCTCGGTCCAAATCGGCTTCGCGAAAAATACTCCGTTGCTCTTGATCTTGTCAATATCATCAGTCGTTTCCTCGTCCTTGGACCGCCAGCGGTTACCTATCAGTCGTAGGGAAGCGCGGACGGATCTGGAGCGGCGCAGGCCACTTTGCTCCCTCTTGAACTTGTCGAGGAGGGTCTCCATAGCCCTGTTAGGGGTAGCGGGGCACACTGGGCCCAGGGCATTGCACGTCACGATCGACTACGCGCACTCTATTCACTAACGATAGTTACGTGAGTCGCTTCCTTCTCGACGTTCACTCGGTGCCGCGTCGGAGTGTCGAATGCGGTCTGCAACAACGTGGTAAATGGTAGGGCTTCGGCGACCCGAGACCTCGCAGACGCAGTAGCCCGGCCCGGACTGTCGCGATCGTCTGATATAAACTGTTCTCATTTGCACAATCATTTGATTTGATAAGATATGATTGTTTGGAATACGCATTTCACGAGTCAGATTTGTTGCGACGCGAACTCTGAGATAAATTGTAAGGACACGGTGATAGTTATGTTGATTTGTGGAGGTGCATTGCTCGTAGAGTTGGTATTGATTCTTTCGCAATGTTCGTGTTGGTTGTGGCTTGATTTACCGCGATGTGGATCACGCCAGCGGCGCCGAGCACGCCGACAGCTGTGCCATGCTCGATCATTCGATTAATCTATCGAACATTGCCAGTGAACGAGGCTTAACTATATCACAGCTCTATGATTTTTTATAACTAAAAGCTATTGGTAATTTTGACAAGCTATTATGCGCAAGTTACATGATTCTTTGCATTATAAAGTTTGGGTTTCTGGGACGTGATATTTTTTATTCATGAATTTTAATTAGTAAGACCAATCGAAGAAGATAATCATAATAAACCGGTAAATGTTGTTTGCGAAAGTATTAATACAGGTAGGTATATACTTGATGTTATATAATGAGAATTTTAGACTTTAGACTAAACTCAAGACTTTAAAATAGTTGTCATGGCTTTTCGAAAAATCTATTTAGTAGGCTGTGAGTGTCTTTTTATGTAAGTAGTATCTCGACAGAGAAAAGATAGAGAAAAGTAAAGAGCTTCTCTAGGCATGGTCTAGTATTCTTTTATCTGTGGCATGGTTATTTGTAGAAGTGTGGGGTAGTTACAAATAACTACAAAATCATTTCAGATAGGTATCAGAAACTATTCCCATTAGTATTTCGTAGGTATATAAAAATATACTTAAGCTTTTAGTTAAACTTTATAGTTCATAAATATTTTTTATTCTAGTCTGGTGTCTACTTGTATTCTAAATACTTGTACCTATCAACTTATAACATAAATCTTATTCACAGTATAAGTTTGAAACTTAATAATGAACAAGAGTTCTGTTCTTCCAAGAAATTTGCCGTCATTGGCAGTTTGGGACGCTAACCTAGGACAAAGTTCCTCATATGTAAATAACACGTGGAATTAGCAATAACACACATGAACGCATCAGTAGGCCTCGTCAAGGTCTTGTACCTTAGTGGAAATATGAAGCCAGTCAAGCAAATAAACATAGGAATTTATTTATATGTTCTAGCTCCTATTTGCTCTTATTTATACGATACGAGAAATTATATCATACATTAAATGTTTGTCTATTCATAAAAAAACGGAACTAGGTATTTTAAACAGTCCAACTCCAAAGAGTATCTACCATTATTACAGTCTGCCAGGCAAACTAACTTTTGAATTTAGAACGGTATTGCAAGTAACAGTTTCTTGCTTTTTTTAAAGTAGGACATTCAATGTGTAGTTTCCGAAATCCGCATGCAGTTCTGTAAAGGCTTGCAAACTTTTTTGTTCACACGGCGCCGGTCGGACACTATTTCCGAATTCAAAATTGCAGTGCTTCGGGTTTCAGCGGGAAAATAATCGATCGTTCAATGTTCGAATGACTTTAATTGGATTAAGTTTCAATAAAATATTTATTTCACGACTGGCAAGGGGTTGTTTATGTTTATTCCTAATAAGAAACCTCAGAGAGTTAACTGAAATTGACCAAAAATGACAACACACATGCGAAACAACGTCATGCGAAAGCTTCTTCCCCTCCTGTCGGTCAAAAAAGCTATACTTAGTCAACTTAGCCATGCAATACTGATAAAATAAGGGAATTAAATGTTTAATTGATCAATTGGGACTACAAAATAATAAGATTTTTATTTTATTTTATTTATTGATTATAACCAACTTGCCCTAACAGTTAAAAAACCACACAAACAAGTTATTGGTATCACAGACTGCCAAGATTGCTAGCAAAAGAGGTTGGAATTTAAAAATGTAGTCAATTAAAAAATTGCAGATAATAAAAAAGGAGATACATAATTGATCGCTGCCGTCATTACGATAATGGAGTACTACCCCCAATATGGAAGTAATATTGACAGCTAATTTGTCAACAATGGATTAATTGATACTTCATTGGTATAATTAGGGCTGACCCCACTTTTTCGGCCTAATATACTTGTAGTGTTTGTCGGAGTTAGTTAAAAAAAATATACTCAATATGTAATTACAAAAAAATATATTTATATTTTATGGAATACAGCTGTTTACCGCGGTTCACTCACGACGTAAAGTACCGTTAAGTTTAACTTGATTAGATAAAAATATATACTATGTTACGCATTGATAATGTAGCATTCTATTAGGGAAATGATTAGTAAAATCAGTCCAGTAGTTTTTGAGGAAGTAAGGGTTTGTTTGTTAGTAGTTGCAAAAACAACCATTCAAGTGAAATATATAGTTTTTTGCGTATTATGTATTTCTTCAACAGTATAAAATATATTTTTTATACAATAAATACTATTTAATATAGTACTGCTGGCAGCCCTATGTGTAATAATTGATCATCATGATACTTCTACAAAGGCAAACGAAACTGATTGTAAGATTAGTAAATAAATCATATTAAGCCTCTATTCCCCGAAGTACTCTAATGTAGACCTACAGTTAGCCGGTAAGTTTAGGTCCCATGTAATAGGGGGCGAGCCTATTGCCTTTAACTGGGCACAATTTCCAAGCGCCAAGCTGCTACTGGGAATTTCGTAGAAAACCCCAATATAACTGCTCGACCTGGGAATCGAACCCAAGACCTCTAGCGTAGCAGTCGCGCTCAGAACCACTTGGCTAATGAGGCAGATTTCGAGAGAATTCGAATAATTCAGAACTATGAAATATACCTGCTTATATTTCTTTTTTGCTTATTCGTTAAATAAGTTTTGGGTGCGCTGGCCTTTTCCTTGCCAGTTTTGTGTGCGTTGGCCGAAATAAGCCGCTTGTATGTCGGATTTGATGGTAACATTGTGAAACGGATCAAGGGACATAAAGTCAATATTATTGGATAAATACAGCTCAGAAAGCATTCGATATGAACTCCAAACCGTGTTATTTTTTGGGATAAAATTAATGGTGTTTTGATGTAGACATGATATTTATTCCTTGTGGAAATAACAGTCTTATATACTGGAAAGTTTGGCAATCTCAAAATTATATATTGAATAACCAAACTTACAGTTATAATACCGATTACCTGTAATTTTAACATATCTAAAACAATTTTATAATACTATAGTTTGATTTATGACACGCGAATATAAGTTATTGAATTAAGACTTTAATTATTTATTAAATCCAGACGTTTCTTTACATGGATGATATGGTGATAGATCCGAAAATCGAAATCTGTAAAAAACATACCATTACACCTGTATTGCATGAAGGGTTAGGCAGAGGCTTACTAATGTACACCCATAGTTTGCTTAGGTTTCATGTAATAGGGGGCGAGCCTATTGCCATTAACCGGACACAAGTTCCAAACTCCGAGCTGCTGCTGAGAATTTCATAGAAAATCCCAATAACGTATTTGCTCGACTCGGGAATCGAACCTCTAACGTAACAGTCACGCTCAGGACTACTAGGCTAACGAGGCAGTCAAAAGTTTAGCAGTTTTTTAAATAATAAACCTATGTGTATGTGTCTTGTTCTATAAGTCTTTAATTAATCAAATAGTATGACAAAGACAAACACTGAAACCAAAAATAAGTACCAAGAACATCCATTCAAAGTCATACTTAATATGTAATTATTGTAAGCCTCAAACGAAGAATACTTTCGCGTTGACAAAAAAAAACATGCTTTATATTTCGAACCAACCAACAACGTGAAGTCAGTTACGTGTCGATCAGGTAGCAGGTGCTTTGCCCCTATGTAAGTGGGCTGCGACCCTCTTCCACTCTTTGTTATCTTTGAATGAGTTCCGCGTTTTTGTTTGTTACGATTCCGGGACATTTTGGCTTTATAAAACTTGTTAGTTTTAGCAAATATTTATTAATACAAAGTATCAATGAGCGAAAACCGAAAAGCAATGTCTTCTTTTAATGAGTATCTTTATTACTTATCTACTAAATATTAAATACGATTTTTTTTTCTGTAACATATGAACTCAACGTTAAACTTTACTATAACGTTCTCAATTTTATTTTATAATGGATTGTGTATTTGTAAAATATTATTATCTTTTACGATTGAGAATCGATTTTGATTTTTTATCAACATTGTATCTAGAATATACTTCCGAGATAGTCCCGTATAGATTTGGTTAGTTTTTGACCATCGGTGCTGTAGATTCATCACAAAATTCTTGAAGTCGATTTTTTTTTTCAGTATTGAATTTTATTAAACCAGCCAATAGTATCTTCTTAGGTATTATGAAAGATAAAAGAAAAAATCATTTTGATCCATTGAATCCTTTATAACTTAACCGAATGGAAGAAAATGGCGTCGTGTTCACTGCGCTGTGAAAGCTACTGGTAATTAAAAGCATATGTCTCCACGATACGGTTACTTGAGACAGATTATAATTATAAGGGCCGCTGCGTGTGACAATAATTCCAATTAGGACGGATCAAAGGACAGTGGAACCACTAAATCGATTTCATAGTTAGTTGGATTAGGATGCAGTCGTTCCCGTCAAAGACTAATTTATAGAATTGTGCAGAAGGTCAATACGGGTAATTAAACTATCCAAATTGCTGTACCTACTGATTCTAGTCACGGTCCAGTAAATACAAATATCGTATTAAAAAAAAGACGTTAAATTGGCCCAATGTTGCCCTGTGTATTTTTTGACATTTTTTTAATTTTCAGAATTATTTTCTTTTGATCGTTCAGAATAATATCTCTTCCTCTAATGCATGACCTGGGGATCCAAGATTATTCATCGCACTGTAGGCCATTCTTAATTTCATAATGCCAAATATTTGAGTGTGGACTTATTTTCCAAAACTTTTTAAAGTTCAGCCATATTATTTCACTGTTATACTGTCCCACAAAATTAGAGTTCAGATAGTTTATCACGGTGGGCTTGTGTTTCTATTATGATCGTACATTGTTGTTTTTTCATCAACTACAATAAACTGCATTAGGTGATTCGATTAATCGATTTCGAATCCGAATCGATTATATAACACGTGTTTCAATATGTTCTTAACAAGTTTATTTTATGCGTATTATGCTCTATTACGTAGAATTAGATAAAGAACAGAGGTTAATATCTTGAATTATAGTCGGGAAGAAATATCTATTAGTGTTCATTGATGCTTGAATTTTTTATAAAAAAATAATGCAGTATAAATAGTTACGGCACGATTTGCTCCAGCCTAGATTCAAATAGTTTTTTCTTGCTGCATTGGTCTAGTAGACGTTAGTGAGTTTGAAGTCCCGAGTTCTTTTTGGTCGCGCAAGGATTATTTGAAGGATCTATTATTGTATTATTTATTAATAACAGTAACAAGTTACTGTTATTACATTAACCCTCTGGCCACAAATATATTGGTGTTTTTAGCGCTGCAATGTACATATTTATTGACTAAAAACAATAATATTCTTGTTGGATATGTAATCAGAAGTCCATAAAAGGTAACTCACTATAGTATTATTAGCCTTAGTGTGCGATTGTTCTATTTATGAACAGAAATGGTGCAATTTTCCGCGTAAATTACGCAAAAGCTTATTTGGATCAATGCATAGACTGAATAATTATGAACTTGCAGCAATATGATGACTCTATTTCTAGAAAGTAATTTAGTAAAGGCACTGTCTGTACCTAAATACACAAAAAAATTAAATCTCTATTGAGTTTATTACCATCTAGCTTGTCTATGACAACATATACCATCACGCTTGTATTCCGATGTAGTAAGGATGTTTTAGACCCCATGTATGACGAGCCTATTTGCTAAATTCTTAGCTTATCCAAACTCCAAGCAACTGTGTTGCAACAGTTGCAAATGAGAATTTCATAGAAAATCTCCAATTAAAAAATACTTGGTTTTAGTGAAATAAAATATTTTAAATTCCACTTGGAAATTGTCTATAAGGCAGATGTAAATATATCAGAAATATCACCAATCATTACTCCCTAACTTTTATATAAAACAAAACGTAAATTGATTCATATTTCATAGTTATTACTTAATACGGTTGTGTATTCATTGAGCAAAAGCCCATAAAATTAAAATAAATGAGTTCTATGTCAATTCCATAGAGTTTAAATTACGAATCAGGATCAAGATAGGGGAACACGGCCCTTTATCGGCTGCTCGTTGATATCTATGTAAATTTGTTGATTTTGTGCATGTAACGGAAGTCCAAGTCCGAAGAATACCATTAAAATGGTAATTTACGATGTCAGCTGACACCGGCAGAGAATAATTCCTTCGAAATATATTTTCTTTTCATCGCTCTTTTTTGTAGTAATTTCAATAACTTTTACTGACAACTTTGCGGGAACAGCGCAATGGAAAGTGAAGCAATAACAATTGCCAAATGAGATAGTGATGGCTAGAATCGATTCCAAAACTGTGAATTCGTGTTTCAGTGTCGTTAAAATTACTCGAGAAGGAAAGCATTTGAACCGTTTGAATTATTACTCATCAAGATCGAGATTCAGTTCGTTGTCTTCCGTATCGGAGTGAGATACAAGAAGATTGATTACCACACTCAATTTATTGTTATTCGTCTGTGTCCTATATTTTAAGTAATACCTATTCAGACAGCACTGGCTATTGTATTTACGTTGTAATAAAATCAATTTATTGTCAACTAAGTGTTGTGAAATGGAGCGAAATATTTCAGGAACCGTATTTGAAATCTTCTAGTCTTTGCGAAACGATCTAGGTAATAACTTTGGAACAGCGAGGTTTACAGGCCAAGTTTCAAAGTGAGAGCTTAATTTTATTGTTACTACGATTAAGGTATTTTAAGTGCTGGTTTTAAGTAACAGGGCTAAGATGGTAAAAGTAAATTTGGTTAAAAAATCTGTTACACAGAAAAGAGCTAGGAAATGAATACTAGATATTTTACTGTTTTAAAGCATTTATCATGAATTTCTCCAATAAAATAGTTAAATAAGGAAAATACTATCGGCACATTGAATCAATCCTAATCAATCATACAGGTCCATTTCCATTTTATGAGATGCATGATTGATAGATTACAATATCTGTATCCTAGAATTATTAGGGATAGTCAGGCAGAGCAAAGCCCTTTACTAGTTATTCCTACACATTTATATTTCGATTCTTTTCTCGATTCGAACTTTAGATTCAAACTTTATATTCTCAGATAAGGGTCTAATCGTTCACTAAACTATAGCAGCTCTACTCATCAACATCATTGCGAATGGCATTCTACCTTCGTGGATATAATATATCCCTATATCAAATTTTTTTTGCTGGCTTGGGGCAGCAGGTTTGGATATATGGAGCAGCATATTTGTGGATTTCAGACATTCCACCGGGTAAACAGCCCTACTGATCACCACGTATTTATTAAATTCCGTCGTCTGTCTGAATCAAAAATTACCTAATGGATTTTTATAAGGTTTTCATCAAAATCAATCAATCAACCCATAGAAACGGGTCAAAGCAGGTGAAACCGCGGAGTACCTATAGCTAAAATAAATTGTACAAAATTTTCAATAAGTATCTCTAACAAGTTTCAAAGCTACGTGCACTTTAAACTAAGAGAGCACGAGTTCCGACGCTTACACAAAAGGATCACATGAATGTATTTTCGCAACTTGCAGGTTGCAAAGCACAATACACGGCTGCAACTAGCTGCCGGAAAATGACACTTAATTGTTTGACATAAGGCATTTGAAATGAAATGCTAGCCAAATTTTGTGGCTGGCACTTAAGGAGAGCGCCTGAATTATTTTAATTTGAACTTGACACAAGTGTCCTTAGAAATCATAATATGATGCATACTTAATCGAATAAGTAGGATATTGCTTTTTTAATGGACGTTGTTCCACACTAGCATTCAACCTGCATTATGTTCAAAACTGGCACTCAACAGGCATCGAGTTCGCGCATGCTGCAGAAGAGATAGAAAAAAGATTATCCTTACACCTATCGTCACATCAATATGAATTGATTTATTTCCTTATCATTGGATGATATCTTTATCATCAAGCGTGATTTGATTTTACTTTCTGATAACATCTGATGTAATATTATGCGATGTGATGTCTCTCCAATTAAGTAACAAAAGTATCACCATTCTAGACTTTCCCAGCTATGTTGCAATGAACTTTTAGTCTAGACCAGGTACTAAATGTCAACTGCCGTCAGACCTCCGCCACCCAATTTCTGGGCAATACTGATGTCCTGAGTATGAATCTTGTCTGGCTCCTAACTGGCACTAACGATTGCCATAGGTGTTGGCATGACAAACAGCTGAACTTAGCTTAGCCTGCAGATTGATCGATCAGTTTAGTTTTTACTTAGCCACGAGCCACTTGCTAACAATTCCAATTAATTTGTTGCGTATTCTTTGTAATTCATGAGGAAAACCGTCAGACATTTATGTACAATTGTGGTTTATGAATTCTTTTCAGTAGGACAATTGCAATTGCAAGGTGCATAATATTATCGAATGGTGTTTTGACATTACGTAAGCTGTTTATAGGTTTGTGGTGGTAATGTTTATTGTGATTAGGATTCTATATAGGTATGTTTCGTAATAATGAAAAAACATTATCACTAGCTAGCTGTTGTACGCGGTTTCACATGCCGAAAGAATTATTTATACAGACAAACGGGAGCCTGTGTCCTTCAAAAATAAAATTATTAAGTTAAGCGGTTTTTGCGTGACAACGTAACAGACAGACATTGCTTTCGCATTTATTATATTAGTAGACATATTATTAGCCTATTAACCATTGAATATTGACATACATTTCAATTTGATTCTGTTTCATTTAATTATAGTTATAGTAGGTACCTATTATTAGGTAGTTGGGAGACATAATAATTAGGTATATATGGACGAGATTATATGATAAAATTTTGATAATTCCATTTACTGTTTATATATGTTATTATTAATTTTGAAGCAAACTAGTCTTGCACCTCTTAATCTAAAAGATTTGTATTTATTATTATTATGTATTTTATTTCAATAAAATACATAATTTATATTTAATCCAAGTCATTTGATTCGAAACCTGTTTCACTATCACCTTTACATACCTACAATAGTTACCTAAGTACTTACATTTTTTAGGAATGGCAATGTGCCGATTTCGACTATTCTGAAAATGTCAGATGTGCGACGAAAACACGTAGGTAAGTTAAGTACTTCATTTGTAGACACTAAAAGTGTCAGACAGGCGTTAAATAGACAACTATTTTAATTACATAAATTTAGCAGGCATCGTGAAACTAAAGCACCATAAAGCTAAGATTTGGAGACGTTTACGACGCTAGGCGGTTTCTCCGGAAACAGTTGTTTGCTAACATAAATTTGTTTCATTGGAACGTAATTTAATCGTGCCTTTTCGAGACAACATTAATTCGAATCATTGCCATAAACGGTTGAAGGTCTGAGACCGGGCTCTGCGAGATCTCGCGGCGTAAGATTAAACCTGTCATGTGATGTACATGAGATACATCTCTGTCACAAAAAATACACACTCAATAATCACCTAAGTACACATGTTTTTTATTGCAAACACAATTTAATCAACTGTTTTAATGAGTTCAACTGTCAACATAACCAAACTTTCACTAAAACGTTATTCTTAACGGACACAAAACACTTGACAACATTTTTTAACAAACATAATAACACTGTTTGACTGTTAACGGAAATATACAAGTTCGTTCCATTGATAAAAAAACGAAATTTCGTTTATTTATAAAACTGTGCGCCGACGCACAAACGGTTCAAAACATAACTAAAGTAACGTTAGCGTAGAACGGCTGTGACTTGAAGTTAGGTGTAGTTGTCAGGGGGGCCAACACAAATCAACATGGCATCAAAGCTGCCAATATGGCGGTTCAATATGGCCGACGACGCAACCGCGCAACTACGCTGGCTGGCCGCGGCCGCAGTCAATGGCCTTTGTAGTAATGAATGGAGAACGAATGAACTTTGACGAACCTGTTCGATCACTGCATTCTGCGCTTGCGCATGTCGTATAAACAACAAATTTAAAAAATATATAAATTATGTTTGACGGCGCAAATATAAATCGCAGCTAGTCGTAATTTTGTAAAAGTAGACAATTTTATAAATTTAATGAAGGATTGTTTATAATGCCCTTGGTAAAACACCTAAGTTTATTGTGGTTTAAATGCCTATGAAGTATATGACATTTTAGAAACTATTTTGAAAGTGTGCTAGAAATTATGTCTCTGTATAAGCAGAAAATATTCATGTTCGAAATATTTAGCTCAGTTTTAAATAAAATGTAGCTTAGTTTATTTAAAACTGAGCTAAATATCTTATTTTCTTAGTAAAGTACTTACATCGTTCATTCGGAAACGTAGTAATCCAATTGGGCGGAACAAACTTTGTGAATATATTAGTGAAACTTCTTGCAACCAATTGTAATTGTATGTACCGAATAAATAGACCCTTAGCACCATAGAACTTGGTGAATTCATTTGCTGTATATAAGACTGGCAACTAAGATCTAGAAAGATTTGATGTTTATGATCTAGGTGAATTGTAATAAAACTAGAATTTCTTAAGTTCAAAAAACTATAAAAAATTACTTAAAAAATCAGGGAAATGTTGAGCCAGAACAATGATAATTTCCTACGTGAATACATCAATCATACAAATGAATTAATTACTATTGAATACCAATCAATTACCTAGTAAGTCGTGGGCGATACAAAAAAATCAAAGGAGTAAATTTGACAATGTGACAGACAGACAGTTTATATATTATGCCATATATTAAAAGTAATATATTAAAAAGCAGCGGTAGACTAATGGCTAGGGCGTCGGACTTGCGATCATGTGGTTACCGGTTCGAAACCCACCCATTGCACTATCGACGTGAACCCACTCGTAACACAAGCATTTAGCTTAGCACGAGGGGTTAACAAGAAAACTAGTAATGTGCGACCCACATTGCCAGTAAGCTTTTTTTTAAATCTTTTGATAAAAAGTTCCGATCTGATCTGATATGATATGGTTAACTATAGGTAATGGCAATAGGCTCGCCCCCTATTACATGGGACCTAAACATACCGGCGAACTGTGGGTGTACATTGGTACGCCTCTGCCTAACCCTTCGGGGAATACAGGCGTGATGGTATGTATATATCCGTAAAAAAATATATTTCATGATATTTGTTTATAAGATGCTCATTTCCATGGTCATCTGCAATAAGAAGAGTTGCTAATGCGTTGCCGATCCCGGACTGCAGACTCCTGAAACCGCAGCTATCGAGGGGAAATTGTCTCCCACGCGCAAAAGTCGAAACAAACACCAAGTTGCTTTACGTCAAACTCCGACGTAAGAGTGATGGTCTCAATTCGATTCGAAATAAAATATGCGGAAAGTACAATTTACATTTAATTGGGTCATATTGTATCAAGCAATTTCTTTTGTGATCTAGACAAACTGTCGACAAATGCAAATTTGCTACAGAATTTTAAAATTCCAAGTCGTTTTTACAGAGCGGAGGCAAACGGGATCACAATTTGCGAAATGGTGGAAAATGTCACCGGCTTTCATCCTAGGGTTAAATCTTAAGACATTTAGAGACTTCGCGTGTTTCAAAGATTTTTTCGAGGAGCAGGTTTAAATGCCGAGTTGGTATTTACTCGAGCTCCATAGAGCAAAAGCTTCATGAATACTAAAGAAGTTCGCAGTAAGACACTTGAAAATAACACGATTTTTCACGCAACTCAAGTATTCGAACATTCGAAAATTCTTTCTTTGCTATGCGACCCTGGCAAAGCTTATTATACTCCTCATCAGATCAGCCAAAAGAGGTCTGCTGATGAACAAAGGATTACCACAAAGACCGATAATATGACTTCCAGCAAATCAACTCCGAGCTGCTACTGAGAATGTTACAGAAAAACTCAATAACTTACCTAATACTTGATCTGGGAATCGAGCCCAGAATCTCTAATATAGTCGTGCTTTAGATGACTAGACTAATGAGGCAATTATCCAATAAAGGTATAGAACATTTGACTGGAAAAATTATTTATCCAAGAAAATCCAGCTCATTTCTAAGTGCCATACATCACATACATGATACACACGTGGAGTCGCGCTAGAGTAGCGCCGATAGTGAAAGTGTTGGCGCTAACTGAGGATAATGAACGTATAATGCACTCAACGAGCTATAATAGTGATGGGAAACATTCAGGAAATGATCTAAGTTAGTTACTAGTTCTAGAGTGCATTGTAGGTATTACTTTTTACTCTTCGAGGAGATTACGATGAATAACTAATCTAGAAAACGGACAATAAAGTTTTTAATATTATTGTTGTTGTTTAATGGGTTTATGGCTGCTGTAATTATCATTCTGCATACCTCCGTTCATCCCTTTCCTACCGCAACCTGCTTAAATGTAAAAAGTCCGAACCTCAGGATTTGATAATGTAAGTCGCGATAAAATTCCTACAGTGGTTTTGTTTTAGTATGTTACAATTTAACTTGATGACATTTTAATTTAGATTCATAATAGGTAATATACTTTGTATTAGGCGTTATGACTATGTATATAGAAATACATAGTATGTATTTATGTCGTAATTTATCAAGGATTTTTTCCGCTGAAGGAATAACAAAAAAATACTGGTTTCAGCTACATTTTTACGAATGATGTACGTATAACACGATCAAATTCGGTGGTTTTGGTTGAGTATTTTATAGTTTAACATCATGACATTTTAATTTAGAAAGAAATTGCAAAAAAGTCAAAAAACACCGGTGTCAGCCGCGTTTTTACGAAATTATGTTATGTTCAACTATATTTTCTTTTTTGAATAATTTCACCACAAAAATAAACCATCATTGTCTTCAGTTTTGGTAAAGAGAGAGACGCTTTTACTCAAATTATTGGAAGGCCCTCAAGTTACGCAACAGTTCTTTTGTTCCGAAGCTCCCATACTACACAATTACTTTTCCACAGCTCCTTATCTTGGTATGTTAGTATGTGTTTTATGTAATTGCTTAATACGTGCTTGAGGCTCAGATAAGTATCACGTGTCTTTGAAGAAATTTGCTACCTGTGTTGGAAAAAAGGTCGTTTTCCTAGAATAGAACGTTGTACGAGTGTGTATGTAGGTACGGTGAGAATTTTCTTCTTAATGAGCATCGCTTTTGTCTTCAAAGCAATTGCCACTAATCTCTTCATTTTTTCCGGGTGAGCTCCTTATTGTTGTAATCTCAGGAGATAAACGGGAGAAGTTATAGGTATTTGGTAAACCAAACTCAAGCATTAAACTCAGTTATTCGAATTGTAAGCCTCTACTACTGTGTAGTAACGTTTGTACTAACTCTGTAGTACTCTACTACTCTACTACTACTACTACTACTACTAACTGTGTAGTAACTCTACTACTGTGTAGTAATTTCGCCACGTAGAAATTGCTTAATTACAGATGTTCTTATATAATTTTCACTCCCACAAATACAGACGTTGACAACACGTTTGGCGTAGCGGCTGAGCGATCGGCTTCTCCGACAAGTATTGTGGGTTCGATCCCCACACGGAGAAATTATTTGTATGATCTACAAGTACATAGTTGTTCCGTTCTGGGCGTTTGTGTTTGTGAGAATTTGTGTTTGTAAGCACCCACGATACAGGAGAATACCCTAGTGAGGTACAAGGTTTTTTTTTAAAACACTACTCCCACTTTTTTTTAATTCAGGGAATATTAATTATGAAGTCTTATATAGCCGATAAAACGATGGTGCTTCGTCATAAAACGACTTTTCACTTGGGAATTAAATATATTCTTTTTATGGTCCGTGTAGGTATATTGTGTTGTCCGTACTTACTCACTAATTTTGCCAGATTTGGTACCTAGTACTGTTAACCTTGCATCTTACGAAGTTGTCGTTAAAGGCATTCTGGCTGTCAATGTGAACGACATATTAAATACAGGCTGTTGGTTTCATTCCAAAAACAAACACTTCTTATTTATTAAATTATTTTTTTAAGGTTTTATTCAGATACATTTAACATACCATCATACTTATTTTTCTCTTTATTTAATTTAGGGACTTTTATTCCTGAGGTACGTGTCATCGGACCTTCTAATAAATATGTATCTACTTATTCAATTAATATTTTTTTTTTTTTCTTATTAATTAATTTGTTAAGGTTTTATTCATCGATCCATTTTTTCACATACCATCATACCTACTTGTGGTAAGAAGAGAAGGGTCCGACAGAGATTTACTAATTTATATCTACACTTCGCCGATATGTTTAGGTCCCATGTAATAGGGACATCCCATCCCATGTAATAAACATACGGACGAACTGTGGGGGGTCCATTAATGCATCTGTGACTAAATACGGGTGGGAATGTTATGTTATATTTTCTTCCTAGAGATATTTTAAATTAGGTTTCACTACCATCTATGTAATACTTGTAAGATTTCAAGTCTGTTACTACTCAGTAATGTTTTTAATAACTGCAATTAATCAGTTTATAGCTACGCAGCAGTCATTTATTATTGTTTATCACGGCACAAACGATCTAATAACAACAATTGGATAATTACAGCAATTAGAAAAATAGCGTGAAACAATGTTGTGAATTATTGTTAATGATTATAAAGAATTAACAGCCATTAACACAAATTAGTGTTAAGCGAACTTAGGCAATATTATTTATAGGTACTTAAATAAACTTGTCAACGTCATGAGTGAAGAGTCTTTAAACGCGACCCGTAAGGTATAAAATACCATCACGGCTGTATTCGCAGAAGGATAGGCAGACATTGATGTACAGCTACGATTACTAGTATGTTTTAGATATCTTATAATTGGAGGCGAGTCTGTTACCATAAACGACGCACACATCCAAGCTTTTAGCTTCTACTGTGACTTAAAAAAATAACGGAGATGGTTGGTGAGAGTAACAGCATGTAGGTAAGTAAAACTAGCTAAAATGATAAAGATTCCTCATCCGTAGTTAGATACTCAAAACGAGTATGTTAACATACTGGTTTCTGACACTTACGCGAATATTAGACATTGAAATAAAACTATTTTTACGGATTTTATCGCGTTGTATTAAATTTTATTATTTCCCGACGTTTCGGATCCTTTACAGCATCCATGGTCACGGGTAGACTGAGGTGTTGGACGTGTTAATGTTAAAATTACTAACAGCTACCTTACATTTTTGTTAATTATTAGTGATCCGATTCACGCAGAACGATCTCACCGTATCCTTTGGTCTTGCAGTTTTGGGCTTGGATTTAGATTTAATAGATTCTATAATGGGGTTCCAAGCAGCTGGTAAGACCCAACCATCTTCTCTAATGTCAAACACCGCCGTTCCAGAAAGTCTGCAGTTTGTGAACATACCCTAGACAAGACCCAGCACTACATCAGATTTGATAAACCACAAGTCCTCGCAAAAGAAAACCGATTCCTACCTAGGATGATTCGTGAGGCTATTGAAATTAAAAACACCCAAATTTCAATAGAGAAGATGGTTGGGTCTTACCAGCTGCTTGGAACCCCATTATAGAATCTATTAAATCTAAATCCAAGCCCAAAACTGCAAGACCAAAGGATACGGTGAGCTCGTTCTGCGTGAATCGGATCACTAATAATTAACAAAAATGTAAGGTAGCTGTTAGTAATTTTAACATTAAGACGTCCAACACCTCAGTCTACCCGTGACCATGGATGCTGTAAAGGATCCGAAACGTCGGGAAATAATAAAATTTAATACAACGCGATAAAATCCGTAAAAATAGTTTTATTTCAACGAGTATGTTAACTTAAAAAATCTCTACATAATACTTATCTTAAAAATAAAGATGCAGAGTACAATAATTTTTCCATTTATTTGGATCAAAGAGCAGATGAAAGTATAAGGCAGACAGTTGAGACTATAATACAAACAAATGATTGACTTCTTCGCCGCGCACATTCATTTCCATCTAAATTTTACCAAAGACTTCATTTGCATAGAAAAACGATTTGAAACAAAAAAAAGTCAGGAAAGTCTTTTTAAAGTAAAAATACCAAACCTACTGAAATATTAAATGACGAAAAGTTTTAAATGAATTCTTACAGTAGATAGTATTTAACAAAATTCTAACGTAAATTTTACATCTCTATGAGGTTCCTGTAGATCCTATACAAAACCCGTAGTATCACTATAACTCATATACCACTGCTAGGCATGGCTCCTTTCAGAATAAGGGACACAAGGCAACTCCAATATTCTTTGTATAATTAGTATGTAAGGTGTACTTATTGTTGGAGATCCAAATAAAATAAGAGAGGCAGGGCTATGGTCTACCATGCTAGCCTATTACGGGTTGGCAGACTTCACTCACCGCCCATCGAGAAAATCGCTCAGGCATGCAGGCAGCATGCAATGAATTCACTGCAGTGATTCCTGTTCGAATTAAAAAAAATACGTTTTTTTTATTCTTGATAGACTTACGCTTCACCGACTATTCGCCTGATGTTATCTTATGACCATAATAGGACGTAATTTTTCCGTGTTTTCAAGAAACAAGGTCAGTTTCATATTCTGAATTGATAATGGGGGTTGAAAAACGGACTGCAGTGAGGTTAAATATCAGTCTGCGTGTTATCGTGGTCCTATAATGAGATCCGAGCACTAACGAGTCTGTAGTCTGGACGGCGACAGGGTTACCATAATTGTGACGAGCTTCCGCTTAAGTTTAATGAGCCGGTGTTTCAAAACGATGATTGCGTGCAATTATATTTCAAGGATGCGGTTTTGCTATGGCTTCTGGCACATCTGTAGATTAATTTAATAATTTATAGAACAGGGACATATTGATTAGTTATGGTTATGGTTGTTATATTTAATTTATGTGGCCTATGGTAGAATTACGAAATAAGGTAATACTTCTGTCTACCCGTGACTATGGATGCTGTAAGATGTCGGAAACTTATGGAATTATATAATATCAATATATCGCAATAGGATGTGTAAAAAGTAAATTTATTTCAAAGTGTTACAATCTATCCATCTGTTCTTTGGTCTTTATATCCCATAACATTTACACTTAAAACCTCACAAGTAAGCTGTTCTTCATCCCTGCGTAGTCATGTCCATATCATGCCAAATATACCACAAATATATTCAACTTTATCCAGAATTCTACGTCTCTGCACCAATTTGCAGTTCACTCTGAGCCCCAGATGGTCACCGCTCGCTCTGAAATATAATTGGTGCTCCAAATAGCTCTAAATAAGGCAAGGGCCAACGCGGGCGCAATTAGTCGTCGAATAAAGGGGCAGCCCTATAATGCGAATCGTAAATATTTATAGCTACGCTTGAACTGGTAATGAGGTATTTTTATTGATTCGATTGGTTTATATAAATTGGCATGATGATCTTGTGATTATTGTAAATTATTCTTGGGTTTGTAAAAGATCGAAGAATTTGGTTCTATTTTTATTTTATTTTATTTTATTTTATTGGTTCCCATGCATAATTAAGTAGAGCACAGTACACTAATACTAGATGTACAATATTAAGCGGTAAACACTACTTGCAAAAAAAATATATACGGATTAATGGATATAAAAAAAAATATCAACTGTAAAGGTAGGCGAGCCAACATATCAGAAACAATTTTTATGCTGTGTTAACTTGACCAAGAATACATGCCAAAGTAAATATGATTACAAGTGATTTTAGATTATTATATTAAGAGTTAAAACTATCGTAGTAGTATGTATATACTAATTTATTGTGAGAAACAACTGATGCTTAAAATACTGAAGGGAAGAGCCATAGATATCGATTTTACTAATATTATTATGTAGTCGACTAAGCCTAGGGATTGCAGATTTACGACCTAAAACAGTTCTGCGAAACGGTGGAATTCTAATGGCTGGTTTTGCTAATGGGAGGCGATTTTTGACACTTACGCGAATATTAGACATTGAACATTGACACTGTAAAAGGTTTGAAACGTCAGGATTCAATACTGATTCTCTACGCCGCAGCCTTTCCAGGAAATCTTTAGTTTGTGAACATATTCTTTTCAAGGCCTAACACTGCATCAGATTTGATAAACCATATTACCTTGCAAAAGGAAACTGATTTCTGCTCAGAATGAGTCGCAAGGCTATTGAAATTGAATATTACTCAAATTTCTATAGAGAAGATGCCTTAATCGTAAGTTGAGAATAGCTCGACTGATTTGGATGATCTTTTTGTTGTACCTTTTTTTTTCTTTTTGTATTTTTTTGCATTTTCCATGCTAAGGTTTGAATCCCGCCCACAGTCGACTTTTCCTTCGTTAAAATAACAATATTTAAATATTCTTAAGGCCTACTATAACAACAATCAGTTACCTACTTGCTTCTTCGTTTATTTTGGGTACTTACTTATTTTCGAAAATACTTACAAAATAATTAGAAAGCACTCGAACCCTCCAATATTTGAGGACACGGCCCTTTTAATAAATCTCAACTGAAAAGCTTTTAATCCAATATCACAAATTGTCGGTAAATATTTACAGGTACAGAGGTAAATAGCATGATTAGCGCAGCGGTTGAGATATTGGTATCTGCACTACAGACTATTTCGGTTTGATTCCAGTACCAAGAAAAGTTAGGACTAAAAAGTTCTGTTGCCTATTAATAGTGTGTGTAAGTCGATAGTTGTTTTGTGAGTTTGTAATTGTAATGCACTTATGAATCATGGAAAAATTATAATTTGCGGCGGCGGCGGCGCAACCCTTTTTATTAAAACGCTTTTCCATATATTTTTTTGTCAGACTAATAACTTAATACAGATGGCATAGCTTATAGACAATAATATCTAAAACGCAATTAGCCTTAATTTATTGGTGACGATAATTGTCATAATTTAGTTGTCAAAAAAGTGTACCCGATTTACTTAAAATGTACAGGTACCTATGTAAAGCACTAAATTAAATCGTGAACTTCAATAATCTTTCAATTTGAATCCAAATTCTTTTCGTTAATCATACCTACATACGTAGTTGCGTTGTGTTGTATCGATGTTTCACGATTATAATTAAGAGTTTGTTACGATTAAACGTTTAGAACATTTAGGAAATCTAGGATTAGAAACTACTTTTTAAAAATTTAGAAACTACTTTTTTTAAATTTTGGAAACTTCTTTTTTGGAAAAAGTAACGTCTACTTACGCGAATAATAAAGTTAAACTTTAAAAAAACTTTAAATTTTAAAAAATGCTACTTACTTATTTGGGAAATTATTCGATCGGAGACTTTCTTGAAAATATGGAATCTCTCATAATTTTTGATCCTATAATCAGAACACAATTATAAGTATGTTTATGGTTATAATTTTTTGGGTGTCGCATACAAAAGATGCGACCAAATTACGAGAGAGAGGAACCACTGACTTTTGAAACTGTTTCGCGCAACATAATGTGTTTTTTTTTTTGTCACATACCTTAACATAATTCTAATATAACATCACGGCTGAATACCCTGATGGGTAGTAGCAGCGGTGGTACTTGAGTGCCTATAATAATACGAGTGTCTTACAGCTTTGTCGTTATATTTAGGTCCAGAGGGCAACAATTCCGTTGAAAAACGCCATAACACTGCTCGAAGATACATTTAAAAGAACCCAGAACCAGGATAATATAGCAGTCGTGAAACTATACTATACTATTTCGGCAGGCAACTAGGTAAGGAATATCTTGGACTGGAAGGCGCAGTTCTTCTTGATAACTTTCTTTAAAAGTAGTTTTCAACTTTAAAAGTAGATAACCTTAAGGTTTATTACCCAATAATTCATAAAAAAAACGTTTAAAAAGACGATACAAGGTTCCCTTAATCGTATTAAAGTAGTTGTTAATGGTAAAACGTGTTCATACATCACGACTTGTCATGCTGAGCAGGAGAAATATGGCGATACTGAGGAATATTTATGACGTCATTACATTTAACTAGGTCAGGAGTTGAAACTTGTTTTTTGGGTGCTGCGTTGTAGAAGTAAAGTACCTAGTGTCTGTTGAAAATGTAGATAAGTGCTTTGTCTAGTTTGTGTTTGTTTGTTTGTGATTAATATTCTAGCTTTATAGTAGAGATTGCGCTGTCGAGTTTTTGTTTATATTATTCTATTTAACTGTGACTTTAATATTTTTTTTAAAGTGGAGTCAAAACTTTACGACTTTACAATACCAACACATTTTTTTTTTTAAAAAAGCTTACTAGTATTCTTGTTACCCCTCGTGCTAAGCTAAATATGCTTGTGTTACGAGTGGGTTCACGTCGGTAGTGCAATGGGTGGGGTTCGAACCGGCAACCACATGATCGCAAGTCCGACGCCCTAGCCATGAGGCTACCGCCGCTTCAAATATAGTTCTATACTGTACAATCCATACATTTTGCGTTACTATTTGCTAATCACGATGTATTGTCACGATTGTGCATAGGTAAGTAGCCTCACTTGCAATACTACAGGAACCAATTTCCCTTGTTTGAATAATCGCAGGAAGCCATAAATGTCATACGAAATAATGCAGTCTATGGTTTTGTATTAGGTACCTACTGTAGCCCACGGAATCACTCGCGTCTCAAAAAGTTTATTTACTTTATCGTTGAGCTCCCTACCTTACCTATGGTTGAGTTACAAAATGACCATGCTTGCCAACTGATAAGATGGGTCAACTCAAAGCTGCTTAGCTATTTCTTCATAAAACCATTCCAGATATTGCCCTACAGTTTAATGCTCACAACAAATGATTTGACAAATAAATGTTTGAAGTTCTGTGAGAGGATGAATGAAAACTGAGAATTATTATTGTTTGTCGACTGCTACGTTAAAGGTCCTGGGTTCGATTACCAGGTCGAGCAAAGTGTTATTGGGTTTTTCTATGAAATTCCCAGCAGCAGCTCGGAGTTAGGAATTTGTGCCCGGTTAATGGCAATAGGCTCGCCCCCTATTACATGGGACCTAATCATACCGGCGAACTGTGGGTGTACATTAGTACGCCTCTGCCTAAACCTTCGGGGAATACAGGCGTGATGGTATGTTATTATTGTTTGTTGTGGGTATAATATTGTTTTTTTTAATATATTTTATTGTTTACATTTTCTTTATTTTATTATGTTATTTTGAACTGTACAACGCTTTGGTTCATTACTGTAATGTTGTGCATGAACCTTAAATAAATAAATTGCTCACAACTTAGTTAATACGATCTCTGGACTTAAATAGTCCGTGAATCTCTTATATTTGTTTCGGTGTTTCTTCTCAGAGGTCGTCAAATAGGTAATGTATGAAATATTTTTCTCAGAATCTCAATTTTTCTCGGAATCTGTTCGGTTAAAGTGTGAAAAGGTATCAGACAAAAAGGATTACCTACTTTCGCTGGAATGGATGGATTGCTTAAATCCTGAAAGATTAAAAAAATCCATAAGAAGCAGTTTTCTTTCATTTCAAAAAAAAATTACGCAGATGGGATGTAATCACAAAAATATCAAATCATAACACCAAACGTGCAGTGGGTGTGTTAAGATCAGTTAAAAAGAACAACTCTACACACAGACGCTTAAAGACTCAGTAGCTTATGAAATTCTAGCTCATTGAATGCATGAATGTCTAAATGTCTAGCCAAGACATTGCATTCATAAATGGGGTGGACGCATCCAGTGCCAACACTTGGCTTTGAATGGGACTCAATAAGGAGTCGCCTTTTTATTGTGAAGTAATGAAATATTATGAACTCTGATAAAGCGAGTTCATTTATTTATTACTTTTAAACCCCGACGAAAAAGAGGGATGTTATAAGTTTGTCGTGTGTTTATGTATATCCGAAAGAACCGATTTTGATCTATTTTTTTATTTGTAAGGTGGTACGATCGTTGCTATGTTTCAAGAAAATCTGCTCAGCCGTTTAAAGTTTTACACTTTTGTTAATTCAATTTTTCTGTTCTGTGTATTTGTTGCTCAACTGTTTTAAGGCTAAAATATCTTAACGTCATTATTGTGATGCACCTTGAATGAAAGAAAATACTCAATAGCTTGGCAAAAGTCGTAACACTCGTAACTCGCAATTTGGAAAACTCGGTATACTAAAAAAATATAGCAATATCGCTAAGCTGTCGGAAAGTACATAAGATGACGATAGGATGATACTTATGTGATGATGATAGATAATATGTGTTAATATTTTTTCGTACGCGTCTACATCCAATAATTAATTTTAATTATCACGCGCTTAAACGGTGAAATAACATCTTGAGGAAACCTGCATACCTGAGAGATTTTCTCGAAGGCGTATTAAGTCTGTCAACCCGCACTAGGCTATGGTGGTGGACTATAGTGCACCACCATAGCCTAGTGCGGGTTGGCATTTGGAATTAGAGACGTTAGAGGCTATAGCCTAACGCCTCTAATTCGGAGAGCAGCAGCCCATCAGTAACAACACAATATTATGGGTTGATTATGATGTTAATTATGAATCTAGCTTTAACCGAAATCACTTGACGTAAAGTAGTATAATTTTAGTAAAACGTGGATAAACATAAGTCATATAAATTACTCATGAACCAACACAAAGCAGTATAATTTATCAAATTATTCCATCAGTTTCTTCGCTAAAGGGCTAACGAAGCTGAAGATTTGATTCTATTATGTAAATATTTCTTGTTCATGCAAACAGTGCGATACTCCCGCGCAATTACTTTCTATAGTCCTAATTTGAAAAACAGCTACTTCTAACACCCAGCGTAAAAAGAGTTTTACATTGTTTCTGTCTGTGATCGGTAGCTAACAGCCAGTCCCAATATCAAATCCATCGATAGATTTGCTTACTGGAGATAGGATTTTGACATTACTTGTATGGACCTCATTTCAAAATCCTGTGTCCAGTAAGCAAATCTAACTGATTTGTGATTGTTTTGTCTCATGGTACAGTTTCATCGTATAAACTACCTCATTAGCTTAGTGGTTCTGAACTCGATTGCTACGTGTCCTGGGTTCGATTCCCAGGTCAAGCAGAGTAGTGTGATGAATCCTGATATTGAATTATATAAGGGTGGAGCATTTGATTGTCGTCTTTTAAAGTTGCATATACTTCTTTACCAAAAAAAGTTTAAAAAAATCTTAATTTAACGCGATAAAATCCGTGAAGTAGTTATTATTTAAATATGGACAAAAAACGAATATAATTACATGTTTAAAACATTTGAACTGTTTGTTTTATGAATTCTATATAAAATAGTTTCTTTCCATCTCTGACTACGAAACAGATTCTAATGTAATTTTCATCACCAGATAGAGTGACTCAAGAGGAAGGTTTTAAAGTTTTAAGCTAACTAATATGACGCTACTGTTAGGAAGGGAACACCGCATTTTCGTCGTGGGAGAGCCATGCTTCAATACAAATTGGCCGACTAAACCGGAGTGATACCTCCTCTTCCCAGAAAATTGACGTGAAACAATATCTGCTTACGTAGTGTTTCACAGAGTGAGTGAGGATACCGGAGGTCCAAACCTTTTAAAAGGCGGGGAACGCACTTGTGACTCCTCTGGTGTTGCGGGTGTCCATGGGCGGCGGTAATCGCTTACCATCGGGTGATCCGTCTCCTCGTTTGCCCTCCTATCCCACAAAAAACGCGGGTGAAGCGGCGGGCGAAAAGCCCGTAGTCTAAGTAAGAGTTGAAACATGGTTAATAGATACATTGTGCTAATTTTGTCCAAACATGTTTAATACATTGTGCTAATTTTGTCCTAACTTTCGTATTATAAGACACCCTATTATGCTCCATCACCATTCAGTACTCTGAAATACAAGTTTCGCATAGTTTACAATGTGTTTACTTAGACGCAGACAACTTAAGACAAGTAGGCACTTAATGAAGTGGTGTTTGGGTGTTGTTAACTAATAAATAGAGGCAAACAAACTCTGAATCAACATTTATTGTGAAAGATAACGTAAATTTCAAACGGTGAAGTCAAGAGGTCTCGGAGTTTGTAAAGATTTAATTTGCTAAGAATTAATTTGAACGAAGAAAAATCAAAAGTACGCCATTAAAATGCAGAAAACCTCAATTTCGAACAATTAAATTGGAGAAATATAAAATTAATTCGTTTAAATATAATACGTATAGGTAATTCGGTTCTAACAACAAAAACTTTAAATTTTATTTGTGTTTTTTTAAAACAAAAAAAAAATACTGAAAGAAACTGCCTCATCGCGATTGCTAAAAGGTGAGCAACGCACTTGAGACTCCTCTGGTGTTACGGTAGTCCATATTCGGCGGTTACCGCTTACCATATCACTGCCTTTTCCAGTAGCTTACATTCTCGCATCCTACTCTTATCGCCTGCCATTACCTAACTACGACAAGAAATAAAACAATACAATACCACCATACCAACACGTATTTTTTATGACGTCATATTTTATAAACAATCCTTATCGTTAAAGGAAAGTTGATTCAGCCACGACAATGCAGGCATGACGGCTGCTATATAATTAGTAGCATGTTGGTATTTTGTTACCGTATGTCAGGGCAACTGTTCCGTTCGCTCATCCAAATCGATGGGGAAGTATCGACATGCAACTTGGGAATTTTCGTACTGTTGAATTCCCACGCACAATTTCGAACTTCGAACGTTTAAATAAAATGTTATTGGCTAAGTTTTAGATTAAATTTAGAGCTGTGACCAATAGCGGGGTGAAAAAAGTGAACCGTTACAATAAATACTACGTTCATAGCGTGCGTAGCGTGATGATATATATAGCCTATAGCCTTCCTCAATAAATGGGCTATCTAACACTGAAAGAATTTTTCAAATCGGACCAGTAGTTCCTGAGATTAGCGCGTTCAAGCAAACAAACAAACAAACTCTTCACCTTTATATATTAGTATAGATAATATGCTAAAATGAGCAATAATTCTTTGCCGAGGAATCAATGTGCTCTTGATAAATTTAGAGAGAATATTGTCTCTTCATTATACTATATTGTTTTCATAAAGCTATTTAAGGTAAATGCTCAATTTGATACACTTCAGTCATATTGCATATTTATGTACAAATAATGTAATTGAAATTGTTCTATGGTACTTTTATTACTGAAAAATATTTTTTTGCCAGCACAGTTAAATCTCCAAATAATAAAATAGAAAATAGAAACATTGCCTTTTTACAAGAATTATCACCTTCGATAATTGAATTGGCTGTACTGACATTTGCATGTGCCTTATTTTTTGTTTTTAAAAGTTTGCTAGTTTTGAATTCTACGACTGATTTATCCGCGCTGGTTTAAAAAATGTTCTAAGGTAACAATATTTTTGCAGTAAATAATAATTTAACTCCAAAGACCTAATGCCTCCGACTACATGAGATGGTCATCTTGTTCTTTTTTGGCAGTCGAGTTATTTGATTTTTTGAAAGAACTTTTTTATTTAACAATTAGTTTTTGATATGAATTGAGACGAATCTAGCGACGCCTCTCAAGTTGAAATCTAAAATAATAAAGCATTATTATCATGAGCATAGACTTTTATTAGCAATATAAAAAGATAGTAAATTTACAAGCCCATGAGATAGCGTATCTCCTCATCAAGTAGGTAGCTTCAATTTCGTACATGTTTGCTCTTCAAATATGAATCAGGTTGACAAAACACCAATTACTTTACTTATACTCGTATAGTAGTAAAATCTTTATACACATACACTAACACTCTTAACATTTAAATATTACATCGCATTCTAACTAAAGAAACAATATATTATATTTTGTAAAACTGTTGTTTATTTTACTAATCAGTGTTGAAGGATTTTGAGTTGTGACATTTTGTCTTAATAAAATGAATTGTTGATTGAATTCCAATTGAACGGAAAATAATAACGGCATAAAACTACAGAACACGATACTGCATTCTATAGATACGTATGCAAACTTCCGTTCTAGTAGAAATGTTGATAAAAATAATTATGTATGTAACTAAAACGACAAAGCCCCTAGATAATATAATAGTGTAAAGTGAAGAAAAAATTCGACTCGCAGGCAGGATTCGAACCTGCGTCTTCTGGCTAGGTACGCCAGACGCTATGACCTGTCAGTAACATCTATTGAAAGGCAAGTTACTGTTAGTTCTATGTCGTACGTACCTGCGAGTCCTGCCTGCGAGTTGAATTTTTCCTTCACTAAAATAACTTTATAATCTTAGCATGAAAAATGCAAAAAAATCACAAAAAGATCATAACTATCTGATTAAAATGAGCCGGTAATCAGATATGTTTCCTATTGTTTGCCTATTTGAGCGCTAAGTAATCTTATAGTAGTTAATTAGGTGCTTTGGTGTTCCTAGGTAACAACTATCAAAAAGTTTTTATTATCATTTGTTTAATAATAGTCACTAATTGTAAAATACCATTT
Source organism: Acronicta leporina (assembly GCA_947256265.1). Lineage (NCBI taxonomy): Eukaryota > Metazoa > Arthropoda > Insecta > Lepidoptera > Noctuidae > Acronicta > Acronicta leporina. The sequence goes on from OX366521.1 coordinate 3,708,488, forward strand.
ATCTTACCGAGATAAGTTGTGCTAGAGCCACATTTACAGAGAAGAGTCTTTACGTTCGAATTTTCAAGGCATTCTAAATAAATAAACAAAATAGTAAAGGTAATTTAGTTTTAAGCAATTTTGAGTTGGGACACTTCATCTTAATAAAATTGTTGTTGCTCGAATAGTAGTAAATAAAGTGTTTTTTTAAATCAAATGTTATTCTATTATGTTGAATATAACTAGGTAACAATTGCATAATTATGTAATAGCTAACACTATGATTATAATATTTCTTTAGTGTCTAAAACTCAACGCATAAAAAAAAACCGCATGCAAATCAACCACGTGCCATAGACACTTTTCTAGAGCATTGGCTTACAAACAAGTACTCGGTGTATGTCGTGTTTGATCTTAAACACGCAACCACTGACCCACAGAGTTATATGCGTGATGGTATAATATATTCCATTACTCGGGCGCTAAAATGTCGCCCGTTATGTGACCCGAAACTCTAGAGAAAGCGCCATTTCGCTACGTATAAGGTCGATTGACAGAGCATCCAATATGGTCGCATTTTGAAATGCACCGCCATGTTTAAAGTAATCCAACTGCTCACAATAAAGACATTAGTTTTCTTCATATAATTAAGAATCCCTAACAAGGGCATTCAGTTTGTTGAATAAAAAGCCAATTGAATAATAATATTCGAAGCTTTTTATAGTATCTAGCTGTGATTGCCTGTCAAGAGGTGATCTAACTCAAAAAATAACTCTTTGCAATTAAATTGCTCTATCGAAAATCTTGTCAGAATTAATTCCACTGAGAAAGGCTAGTAACTGCCTCGTTAGTCTAGTGGTTTCAAGTGCGACCGCTACGCTAGAGGTCTTGGGTTCGATTCCCAGGTCAAGCAAAGTGTTATTGGGTTTTTCTATGAAATTCTCAGTAGCAGCTTGGAGTTTGGAATATGTGCCCGGTTAATGGTAATAGGCTCGCCCCCTATTACATGGGACCTAAACATACCGGCGAACTGTGGTTGTACCTTAGTACACCTCTGCCTAACCCTTAGGGGAATACAAGCGTGATGGTATGTTATAAGGCTAGTATGAAATTAAATTTGCTACGGAGAAGATTTTTTTTACCATAATCACATTATTACATGTCTATCGCCGACTAGTAAGCCGACATTTGATAAGGTGCAAAGTATGCCAATGTAATTTATTGAGCTGATAACTTAAGCTCCCAAAAAACTTCAAAAAAATGCTTAAATGTTATTTTTATTCATTGAATTATTACGTATAAGTTATAATAATAACGGCACACTGCCAAAAGCTTTTAATTTATAGCTTTGCTCGTTTAGTTCGCGTCTTAATCTTTCAATGCAAATGCTTAATCAGGCCAATATTTCTGAGTTCTTCTAAGAACTAAGTTCCTTCTTCAGCAAAAGATATATTTTTATCACTAAGGAATGCTACTTTGTGTAACAGCATCTCTAATCTTTATTTATAATACATAGTTATATGGTTTTGTTGAACATTAAATTCATAACAACGATTGGTTGGTTAACGATAAAACTTGTGCAAGGCGACAATTATATGGTGGTATAACTTTACGTAGGTACATATTTTTGTATTATTGGAGGGACTTTAATAATTTTGCAGTCTTTATCTGTTCTTCATCTTATCGTTACGTTTAATATCACCATGATACTGAAATAAAATGAATATAAGAGTTTTCATGAACAAGGAAAGCTAGCCTTTTTGAGATAAAGATTTATGTATGTAGTTGGCTGATGAAGTGGTTACGCATTCACAAATTGGCTCGGAAATACGAGCTAAAAATGGCAATGTGAGTAATGTTGATTACTGTGACCGCCATATCACAGGTCAGCACAATTAAAACTATATTCGCAGTAAGTGTGTCCTTATCAGTTTCCTAGAACCATAACCCGTTCGCTGCAACACGATTATTATTCTCAACTAAACCTAATATAGTACAAGGAATTTATTAACGAATGTTACCCACTGTTTAAAATGCGCGCCGCGATTTGCGGCGACAGACGGAGACGTTGGCAAAATTTCAAATTAAGAACTTTAGTATTTTATATACAGCCGGAACCGAGGCAGTGTTGTTGAAAATTAAGGTGTAATGTGAGGAAAATTTGCAGGGCATACGATGCCTGCTAAACAGTAAGTAAGTAAGGACATTGATATAATTGCCGTATTACTCATTAAAAGGCAGTATCAAATTAAGAGTTATCGATACGATGATAAGTGAGCAAACGAGCATCGTTATAGTGATTCAATGATACTAACCTAAAGAGCAATAAAACAATAGCTATTTTGTCCTTTTGAGAATCAATATGACACAAGTCTATATTATTTGTTGGTGGCGTTTTTAATTCATAGGACGGTCGAAATAATAGAAATATTTAAATATTTAATATATTTGCGTACATTTTTATATAAATGTTTGGGTCCTAAACCATTTTTCTCAAAACACTTTTAGGTTGGTGGAAATTCGTTTTAATTTTAATTTGAGATTTAATAACATACTTTTCGTTTCTAACTCTTAATTAATGTAGTCTGAAATATCCGGTTTTAATTTAATTTAAATCGATGTTGCTATTATGATTATTTTAATTAAAATGTATGTTTTAGGGTTAATAAAACGATTCAGGCACAGTTATTTAAAGTTCCTATTTAGGACTATAATATTTTATTTATCATATTATCTTCGGTTTGGTAAATACAAACGTCGCGAAGGCAAGTATTCTTCTTCATAATTATAATATCATCTGGTATTCCCTCAATAAAAAAAACAAAAGTAAAATACATACGTTTGAGCTTTATTTTGATACTGTTCTTCGGACTCCAAGTGAAAAACAATCCTGGTATGTCAACAATACCACGGGCACCCATTTACTGACACAAACCCACGTTTTTATATAGTTCACTTTCATAGTCACAATCGTTTTCAAACATTTTGACTTTAAAAAGTTTATAATACACTTCAAAAACGAAATAACGTAGTAATGACAAGAACGCGACACAATACAAAGAGCATGCGCTTAGGCAACTGTCAACTAGTCTGCCGGGTTACCGCTAGTTGGCGTGCGTATCGGGTAGAGAGGGACAGCCACGTTTTTGCTGTTTGCAAGAACGAGAGGGAGGATGTCGCAGCCTTAAAAGCTCTAACCTGAGCCTCCACTTTGGCCCGGATTAAAATATGCACGCTGCAATGTAGGCGTTGTTGTTTTGTTTTGATTTATGTTGAATTTGCAAGACTTCCGCTTGTGCGCGTCATTTGCAAGCTTGCAGTTGTGCTTATATTACGTTTGTAAACACAAACTATAGTTTGTTGACTTTCATGACGTAATAACGAGTAACATTGGAATAGGTTGACTCTGAACTGGTTTGAATATGACTGTTATTTTTATATCTATATTATGGCTATTATCTGTGATTATGGTTAACAAATTTAAAGGTATACATTTAAAACTCATTTTGGTGAATTCACATTTTAAGTACATTAGTACTATTCTAATAATTCCATATCACTTCACTACATAGTATAAAACAAAGTCGCTTCCCGCTGTCTGTCCCTATGTATGCTTAGATCTTTAAAACTATGCAACTGATTTTGATGCGGTTTTTTTTAATAGATAGAGTGATTTAAGAGGAAGGTTTTAAACAATATAACATAACCCTGCGACTCTTAGGAACGGGGCAGCGCGGGTGAAACCGCGGGCGGGTCGCTAGTAAGTAATATAAATAAAAATACAGAATAAAATAACATAATAAAACAGTTAAAAATATTATAGTACCTATATAATAGGTATTCCTACTATTATAAAATTGAAAAAAAGTTGTGTCTGTACATTGAAGATATTAAAAAAAACACAAGTGGATTCAAACATATCCGAACCAAAAAATGTGATTTTTAAAATTTTTGTCTGTTTGTTACGGGTTGGCGCGAAAACTACTGAATATATTTTAATTTTTTTATCACTGTTAGAAAGTACCTATGACTTCTTATCTCAAATAATTAAACGGAACCTGAGATACAGCTTGACCTCTCTGATGTATAGAGGTCTATACAAAGAAGGGTTCATCACTGTTGGTTTTTAAGCTTCTTGTGACCGAAGCCGCGGGCAGAAGCTAGTTAAGAATATTAACGACACAATTCAAAGTTCTATACCGAAATCTTATAGTGACACAAATCATATTCTTGAGTAATGACGGCAGTGTGATTTTTGTTTAATTTAAATTAGGTAGGTAGTTGAATTGTTTTAATTGTTTGTATTTTCTATGACGTCATTAACCTTGTTATGCTCTTAAAACCGACGTCAATTGACTACGTCTGAAAAAAATGTGTGATAAGAAAATGTTTAATTCCCCAGACATTATGACGGAAGTTGTTGCAATAAACATCTAATTGTCATTTAGGTACCTGATTGATATCAAATGATCAATCTAATTGAATGCATATCACAACTGTGCGTTTCTCTAGAAACTTTCTGCCTCGCACAACAAAACTATGGAATGAACTGTCGCCTGCAGTATTTCCGGACCAATACGACCTTCAAACCTTCAAGAAAAGAGCGTACTCCCTTTTAAAAGGCCGGCAGCGCACTTGTGACTCCTCTGGTGTTGCGGGTGTCCATGGGCGGCGGTGATCGCTTACCATCAGGCGATCCGTCTGCTCGTTTGCCTGCTATCACATAAAATATATATATATATATATATATATAAAAATGGTTTATAAGCTAATAGTATATTTATTTAAGAATCTAGGTACTGAAACCTTTCCAAGAGACCTTTTATCGTGGGAGAGCCATGCTTCGGTACGAATGGGCTGGCTCGATCGGAGTGATACCACTTCCTCACAGAAAACCAGCGTGAAACAACACTTACGTTGTGTTTCAGCGAGTGAGTGAGGTTACCAGAGGCCCAATCCCTTTTAAAGGGAGGGCAACGCACTTGTGACTTCTCTGGTGTTGCGGGTGTCCATGGGCGGCGGTAATAGCTTACCATCAGGCGATCCGTCTGCTCGTTTGCCGCCTATCTCATAAAAAAAGATGTTTATGTATCAAAGTTATGTTATATAAATACTAGCTTCTGCCCGCGACGTCGTCCGCGTAGCGTGATGATATATAGCCTATAGCCTTCCTCAATAAATGTGCTATCTAATACTGAATGAATTTTTCAAATCGGACCAGTAGTTCCTGAGATTAGCGCGTTCAAGCAAGCAAACAAACAAACAAACTCTTCAGCTTTATATATTAGTATATAGATATATTTTTCACTCGCCATCTAAAGTGACGCACATTATGTATATAGCCTATGTGAGTAAGTGATAAAGTAGCATTCTGTGTTTTGTTTTAATCGGTACAGTAGTTATTATAGTAAAAGCAAAATTCAACTGCGGGCAGGGTTCGAACCTGCGTCTTCTGGTTAGTTACACCAGACGCTATGACCACCGTCGATTTTATTCTTCACTAAAATAACTTTATAAATCTTCGCATGGAACACGCAAAAAGAAGACTACAGTATGTAGTGTTTGAGTTTAACCATTGCAATATTATTTTTAGTGTAAATTTGTGATTACAACAACAATTTTATATGGGAATTTTGTTAAAACAATAACGTCATAAACGGTGAGTACCTACTATATTCTTAATTGCGAAAAAAATGAGATAAAGCGGTTGTAAAGAAGTGTTTTGTATGGAACGAGAGATGAGAACATCAACATTAATGGCTAATAAAATGTATGTAGTGTAGGAAATGTAATACCTCAATAACGATATAAGCATGATAGTTTTGTTTCGTGGCGTTTAATTTTTTTTCTCCTTATCAAGACAGAAAAACAAAATTATAAGTTTATGTAAACATCTCGAGACTTGGTAGTAAGTACGGAAAATGATCTATCATAGAATCAACATTATTTAAATATAGTGGGATCAAGTATATGGCACGTGTTGAATGACGTCAAGGCTTATCTACTGTACTTGACTTCACGTTATGATATATTTTTAGTTAGGTCACAGAATAACTAATAGAATTACGTTCAAAACGGGTACTTTTGCTGCCCCTCCCTAACGTATTATGCTCTTTAAATCTATCTAGCTTACCGTTTCGTAGTATTTTTAGTTGTCTCTAAAATAAGGGTCATCTGGCTAATGAATGCGCAGTACGTACGGTGTGGTATTGCACACAGTTATGTACCTACACGTACGTCATATTTACGCATACATTTACACTCATTCAAACGTCATCTTGATCATATCTTCGAATCTGATTCAATAGTGATAGATAGAACTCTAAGGGCCACTTGCACCAAATTCTATTTAAATCATTCTTTTATGCATTTAGTTAAATATTTTTAACTCTTTAAACATAACACATATAAGATCGTCTTGCACCAAGTCTGTCTTATGTCAATTTAGTTAAATGAATTGAACATGTCGATAAAGCAGTTCTCTACGTTCCGTTTTAACATTACATCTACATTACATCATAGTAATGTGAAAAATATATTTAAAAAAATATGTTATGAATAATAGATATAAAATTATATCAAATTTAATGATTATTATAATTATAATAATTTTAATTAATGATAAATCGTTGATTTTTATTGAAAATAGTCTGCATGTAACGAAACTTACGCCATTATTTTGACTTTTCGTTGCCATGACAACCAATCCAAACAAAGTCATATTTATTTGTTGTGTTTTTTAATTGATAAAATGACAAAATAATCTTAAATAGGTGAATAATCTCTCATAGAAATTATTACAAGGCTTCTAGTAGTATTTTATCTCAAAATAAACTCCATTCATCAGATGACAGTTCAATAAACGGTCATTCATATTTAAGTATGAATTAAATAGGGTCTTCAGCGTATTTAACTTTGACAGGTCTTTCAACGTATTTATCACAGAAATTATTTTGGTGCAAGACGAATGTTTGACTTAAATCAAAAATCGTGTTTAAATACAATTTAAACGAATTTAAGAAGTTGGTGCAAGTGGCCCTAAATATTACTCATTTTGGAATTCTCGTTCTAAATTACGTATTTACACATTACGTTATGTAATACATAAAAAATAAGTAGTTATTGAAATGAAACTACTTTTTACGGATTTTATCGCGGTATATTGATATTATTTAGTTCCCGACGTTTCGGATCCTTTACAGCATCCATGGTCACGGGTGAAGATGAATGTGAAGATGAATCGGATCGCTAATAATTAACAAAAATGTAAGGTAGCTGTTAGTAATTTTAACATCAAGACGTCCAACACCTCAGTCTGCCCGTGACCATGGATGCTGTAAAGGATCCGAAACGTCGGGAACTAAATAATATCAATATACCGCGATAAAATCCGTAAAAAGTAGTTTCATTTCAATGTCTAATATTCGCGTAAGTGTCAGAAATCAGTATAAGTAGTTATGTCAAATTTACCTGCTGTTACATAATATTTTGACTTATGCCACTTTTGAATTCAGTAAAAAATTTAGTTGTCATAGGGTAAAAAGGGGCAAATTCTAACCCAACTCAGCAGGTATCAGTTCTTTGTTTATTTCATAGTAAAACCTTTCTTGTAGTAGAACATTGTTATCTTCTAGAACAAAAGAAAAAAATGATTGAAATTATGGGTTTTTGTTACAATAATAAAAAAATAAAGACATAAAATGAGATGTTACAATAAAATAAAAGCCTGACTCCTGAGCTATGTTATGATTCTAGTTGCACGGTTCCAAAGGGTTTATCCTATGGAGAAGAATCCGGAATGAAACTCCTTTGACACTCTTTTAAAATAAACGGATTTACAATATTCATTGGTACAATAATGGGATGAGGTTTAGGCGGGAAAATGAAAAGTGCACATTGTCGATTTTATATTATTTTTCAAAACTTGAATTTCTCCGATGTTTAATGTGTAATTATGGTGGATAATTAACCATTAAGTGTTCGTGAATGTGTGAGAGTGTAGGTAAATGGTATAGAATTGAAAATCGTGACTTTTTGGGTTCACTCCTAAACTCCATGAAAGCCTCAATAAAGTTTCTACCGTTTTATTGGGGCAACTAAACAACTTATACTTGACACTGGCGAACACAGAAAGTGTGGTGCCATAATTATAATCCCACGATGGGATATATTACTTAATTACTCTAATACTTGACACTGGCAAATACACAAAAAGAGTGGCGCCATAATAAAATAATAAAAAAAATAATAATGGGATAACAGGATGTGTGAACATGAATGTCAAAGTTGGACCTATGTCGATAATAATAAGGTTGCCAGCATATGAGATCTCGATGTCATTTTAAAGAAATCAATATACTATTATTATAAATATCTAGATTATAATTGACGCCTATAGTATGTGCTAGTATATAGTATATATCTTCATCCTCCTGGGGTCAGCGCAGTATTTATGTACCTATGTCTTTTTCGTCCATACATCTCTATAAGCCCTCATCTCATTCAATCCTTTTCTTCTTTGGTCTCTCCTGCTCTCACATCCACCGTCTTTCTCGTAACATTTTCTTCCACTGGCAGTTTCTAACAGATTATTTATTGTTTTATGGCATGGTATTATTATGTACTAGCTTCTGCCCGCGGCTTCGCCCCCGTGGAATAAAAAGTATCGGGAACGGGATAAAAAGTATCCTATGTCCGTCTCCTGGTTCTAAGCTACCTCTCCACCAATTTTCAGCCAAATTGGTTCAGCCGTTCTTGAGTAATAAATGGAGTAACTAACACGACTTTCTTTTATATATATAGATATAGATTATAGTAGGCAAGTTTCTGCAACTCGACGGCAAGCACGTATTTTGCGTATATTTTATTTATTGTGATATGTAATTAAAATTATAAATGTAATTAAAACATAAATGCCAGGTGTGTCCTAAGGAAACTCGATATAGGAAGCGCAATGTTGGCCATTGGCCCTGATATAACTGTATTCAATAAACAGGTTGTAGTTGATCCAATACAACTAATGTTGTTGTAGATATTATATCTAAGAATATTGATAAAAAATATGTGGTTTGTGCGTTTCACTTATAAATCGCTGTCTATTCTATAACCAATAGTCATTTTCTTATGTTTTATGTTGTTGTTCCGGGTTGTTATTCTGGCTGTTTTTATATGTGAGAATTTGTCTTTGTAAGCGCGTCCATGATACAGGAGACAGAAAATATTAGGATTTTCTCCTGTATCGGGGGTGCGTTCACACCTTTGAGAAAATGTTTAATTTTTCACATTGACACGAATGGGCCGGCTCAACCGGAGTGATACCACGGCCTCACAGAAAACCGGCGTGAAACAACGTTGTATTTCGCCGAGTGAGTGAGGTTACCGGAGGCCCAAACCCTTCTATAAGGCGGGCAACGCACTTGTGCCTCCTCTGATGTTGCGGGTGTCCATGGGCGGCGGTTACCGCTTACCACCAGGTGATCCGTCTGCTCGTTTGCTCCCCTATCCCATAAAAAAACTCTCAAAGTGCATGAAATGCAATGCTCTCAGACTTAGTAGTCCAGCGGTCATATCACTATGTTATCACTTCTTAGGAAGCATTCAGTGCCTGTATTTCTCCGAAGGTTGGCCAGATATTCTGAGAATCAGCCGTGCTAGATAATTTCTGTGAATCAGTGACCGGTAGGTACTGCTCAAGACAATACCGGTTCAAATCTACTGAAGCTGAACGCATAGATTAGCGTGAAGATGGACGATTCGATAAGCTCCTTAAACATGATATATATGTGGTTTTACATACACATTATGTACCTATATATTCATACTATTATGAGTACTTAAGTTTGTTCTCTGTCATAGCTAGTACTTAGTCGAATTATATGTTTGCATTAAACCACCCGTTTCATTTCGCTCCTCACTAAACAGAGTAGGCAGAGATGCATTGCTATATACGGACCGTTTTCCGATATGTTTATTAAAATCGAGCCTATTGCCAATAACCGGACGCGAATCCAAATTGCCAATAACTCAGCTGGAAATCAAACTCACAAATTAAGGCTGTCATTATTCATACATAATAATCATCAATCGTGCTAATAAAAAAATACACATAAACATAAAGAGAAAAGAAAGGACAAAGTACTATTTTAACTGCCTCATTAGCCAAGTGGTCCTGAGCGAGACTGCTACGCTAGAGGTCCTGGGTTCGATTCCCAGATCGAGCAAAGTGTTATTGGGTTTTTCTATGAAATTCCCAGGAGCAGCTCGGAGTTAGGAATTTGTGCCCGGTTAATGGCAATAGGCTCGCCCCCTATTACATGGGACCTAAACATACCGGCGAACTGTGGGTGTACATAAGTACACCTCTGCCTAACCCTTCGGGGAATACAGGCGTGATGGTATGTTATGTGAAGTAATATTTTCAGATATCTTTGATCATAATGTAACAAATAACCTGTGATTTTTACTGAATTTTTCAAACCCAATTTAAGATATACCTAACTGAATTGTTCAAACTCGAGGTAAGGGTGGTCGCTAGCAACTCAAACCTCAAGAGGTTGTTTCATCGAGCAATTCAGATATTTTCTCGCTTCTTACGAGATGCCGATTCGAACGGCAGTGAGGGATTGTATGTATGTATTTTAACATTTTAACCCCTCCCTAGACGATATAAACTCAGCTAAGTAGTTCTGAGATTATAACTAAAACTGACTATTAATAATACTTAGATATTAAGTAGACAATTATTAGATAACTAGCTTCCACCCGCGACTTCATCCGCGTGGAATAGTTACTTAGTCTTAGCGTGATGACATATAGCCTTCCTCAATAAATGGGCTATCTAACACTGAAAGAATTTTCAAATCGGACCAGTAGTTCCTGAGATTAGCGCGTTCAAGCAAACAAACAAACAAACTCTTCAGCTTTATATATTAGTATAGATAGACTATAGATCGGAAAAGTTCCTCTTGCGGATTTTTTCGCGTTATATTGTAGCTTCTGCATTAGGTCCATACATACATACATAAAGTCAAGCCTCTTTCCCGTAGGGGTATGCAGAGACAACAGACTTCCACTTGCTACGATTCTGACACACCTCTTTAGCTTCATCCACAATCATCAATCTTTTCATACATGAGCGTCGGTTTAGGGTACTCTTTACTGAGCCATTTTTCAGAAATCCATCCAGACTATAATCTATCTCTGTGCCAAATTTTATCCAGATCCATTCAGCCATTCTAGCGTAAAAGAGTCACAAACGACCATTCATCCATACATCCTCACAATATCTCAACTTACAACATCCTCACTTTTACGTGCTAGTAGGATTTTTTAATTCCCGTCTTTATACCATCCATGGTGACGGGTAGATTGGATTTTATTCCAATGTTCTATATTCGCGCAAGCGTCAAAAAACCAGTTTTAGTTTTATTATTATAGTTCACATACTCTAGGAAATTAGGTGACTGAACAAGCTTTGAGGCGAGAAGCATTCGACCTATATAAAACTAATGTGATACTGGCCAGCACATCATTAAGGAACCTGGCCGCGAGCGGTGCGAACCTGTTGTGGTAATGAAGACAAGATTGCCAGCAAATTACAGAATTTACAGTTAGGTTGAAGTTTTGACACATGATTCATGTGGATGATACTCATTCGAAACGGTCTGGGGGCTAAATCGGCATTTTTGGTGAATCACAGTATGGTACCTTCACATCACCATTTTTAAATATAGAATGTGATGAGCTGGTTATTGTATAGATACCTACCTACACAAAATTGAAATATAACAATGTGATTAGTTTTTATATTCCTGGAGCATCTATGAAGTTTCTTGCCGGTTCTTCTCCATAAGACCCACTACCTCTTTATAGCCGTGCACCTAATTTTTGTCAATTTTTTTTCTTTTTTCATTTTTTAAAAGTTCACCATTGATAAGAAAGATTATAATATTGTCTTTCATATTTAATAATAAAAAAAACGTATATAATATGGAGTCTTTGAGGTGAGACTTGCGTGTCTCATAAAGCCAAGTGCTTTTTAAATATTAATGAGGCCCAGAGGCTATGTTTCTGTCCACATTATTGTATTACAGTACATTGTATTATGTAGGTTTTTTTTAAAAATGCTTACTAGCATTGTGGGACGCACATTACTTAAAATTAGTATCCTGGTTAACCCCTCGTGCTAAGCTAAATGCTTGTGTTACGAGTGGGTTCACGTCTGTAGTGCAAAAGGTGAGTTTCGAACCGGCAACCACATGATCGCAAGTCCGACACCCTAGCCATTAGGCTACCGCCGCTTTTATTTGGATTGATTAGAAGTTTCCATTAGATACCAGGTTACCGGTACAAAAATTGGTGGTTTATTTTGATCGACTTCAACACAAACCACCAATTCGAGGAGAATCTTGAAATCGTGGGTTAAAAGTTGTTAAGGTTATATTTTAGAGGATAACTGTTGCAAGTTGTTTGTTATTTGTTGTTAAATGGGACAAGCATTTCCATTTAAAAAAGACTTTCTTATAAGTACGTGAATTACCTACATCTAGTTTCTGACAAGACTGAGATACCTAACTAGTATTTTTTGAACATTGAAGTTTGCATATCGTTACAGTTACTTTAAAAAAATCGGTTTGTTCAGTTTTTTGGAAAAAGTTCTGGCAAAAGTTACTGTGACTATAATTTTGTCAGAACTAGGTATTATACGAGTCATATTAATTCGTATAATACCTAGTTTTCCATATTAATATCACATTTTGTTGAATTTTGGAGGGGTCAGCTCTTAAAATATTTTTTTTTCATGGTTTTGGTAGCTTCTGAGACAATGTGAGTGTGTCTCAAGAAACCTTTTTTATTGTTAGGATTATTTACACGTGACGGTAGCATCACGTCATTATGAAATTTTTTAAAAATACTTCTTGGATATTGCTGTTTATTCGTTTGAAATTTACACATGCACGATTCGTAACAACTGTCGACGGAAAATCGCCGGAAATCACTGGGCAATAACGGCGAATTTATGTGATAAATATTCAGTACCTGCCTGAAAACGAGGCAAGGCACTTATACCTACAACCGAGGCATAGATAAGTACAGAAATATTGTAAAGTATTTATCTTTTTATTTATGTTCCATTTTTATTAATTTATCTTTAGTTCGTTTCCAGCATTTTAATATATCGTAGGTACCTATGAATTAATTCCGTTACTCTTACTAGTTTCACTGGTAGGTAACTGAAAGGATTTATTAAGATAAAAGCTAGCCTATATTCAATATATAGCCGAGATCCAATCTGTGTCTAAGTATACCAAACTGCATGAAAATTGGTTCAGCTGTTTAGGCTTCAAAACGTAATAAACAGGCTGAGTTACTTTAGTATGTATGTGTCACCGTAAAATTGTAAAAACCGTTTCATTATAATCTATCTTAGAGATCTCGAGAGATTGTAATTGTGATATACCTAGTAAAGTTAATAAAAACATGGGTTTAGTACCTAGCAAGGAACAAACTTACAAACGATTAACACAAGTTGAAATGAATTAATCAAGCGCCTGAAACACTGCATATAGCAGCACGTTCTATATCTTGTCAGTAATTAGCAGACACGCAGGCGTTTCGCAACTTCTGTACAATTCCTAGCTATAAATCTACTGCGAAAGGAAAGTATTTAAATCACGTTACTTTTTGATTTGCATATAGTAAACTTAGTTTAAGGAAGAGAGGACTTTTGTTAAAATTAATGATACAGACTGAAAACATTTGGGTAACTACCTATTTGAATTTTAACTACCTACTTAACTCTAATGAGTAGGTAGTAATAATTTGCTATCAGTCCTTAAAGATGACATAACAAGATGTATGAACGTGGATGGTGAAAAACAACTATGCAAGAAACGTTACTTAAAGAAGGGTTCTGTAGTTACTGCATAACTACCCTTAAAGGAATGTATCTAGTGTTTGTTGCATGTAATTAAAAATGTGCTTTACGAAACATAATCTACTAGCTTCTGCTCGCAACTTCGTCCGCGTAGCGTGATGATATATAGCCTATAGCCTTCCTCAATAAATGGGCTATCTAACACAGAAAGAATTTTACAAATCGGACCAGTAGTTCCTGAGATTAGCGCGTTCAAGCAAACAAACAAATAAACTCTTCAGACTTACGCGAATATTGATTAGTTTTGGTACCTATAATAGAGATAGATTGGACGATGGAGAAGGACGTAGGGCTTTTGTCTCGAGAAAATTATATGAGTTTTTAATATTTTTAATTCTGACATTTAGGACTTTAGTGACGTGCACACGTACAGATGAATTGTGTTCTTTCGTATATTTTTCCGAAAAAAAAATCCTCCTCATAAGTATAAAGAAGATAAATATTTATCATAAAAGATACAACGAAATACTTCCAAATCCTCGATTCTCGTTCAATTTCAACCCAAACATAAAGTTCAAACATCCAATTTATCAGACTAATCACACCAATTTCCAATTTCAATCGACTTCAAAATCTTTTTTATTAGCTTAAACATCGACATCCGTTCTGGGAAGCCACTAAGGCAATTTATTGATTGCTCTAAGACTCTCAGCTTTCAGCTCGTTACATACCATCACGCCTGTTTTTCCCAAAGGGTAAGGCAGAGGGGTACATAAAATACACACCCACATATCACCAGTATGTTTATGTCTCATGTAATAGGGGGCGAGCTTATTGCCGTTAACCGGGCACAGATCCCAAACCCCGAACTGCTACTGAGAATTTCATAGAAAAACCCAATAATCCTTTGCTTGATCTGAGAATCGAACCCAGGAGCTCTAGCGAAGGAGTCGCGCTCAGGACCACTATTCTAATAAGGCAGTTGATACGTTCAATAACTTCGATAGGACATCGTCCATTGAACTAAACGAGTGTAAAACAAAGCAACAACCCATACTAGACTCTTCGTATTTTGTGGATGTGACGTTCTGATCTGATTGAAATCTTTGTATAAAATTATGTCCGTACCTACACAACAATTTCGAAAGTCCTTGCCTTCGATTTGGTCTTTTGTTTTCACCACCGACTCCCGAAAATGTTGCGGGAACATTACTTTATTGAAATTAAACTACTTTTTACGGATTTTATCGTAACGAAACGTCGGGAACTAAATAATATCAATATACCGCGATAAAATCCGTGAAAAGTAGTTTCATTCCAATGTCTAATATTCGCTTAAGTGTCAGAAATCATTACTTTATTATTTTGACGACGCGGTGGTTATACTCTCTGTTACTAAAAGTTATTTTATCTCAACATTTCGAGTGGCCAGTAGAATTTTTCTTACCTGCTACCTATTGTAATTTTGTTCACGGTCACGCTCAACAGTCACATTCACGCTTGCGAATACTACCCAAGTGCGTTATGGTATTGTTTCAGAAGTTACAACGAAAAGAAAATAATTTAACCGTACATATTTTGTAATCTGACATGTCTTTGCATGACATGATGCTAAAATAATTAATTCAGCACGTATTTTTTCAGACTGGCAACTTTTCCAACTTTGTTTGTAAGCAATTTTAATATTCACGCACATCACTAGCTTCCAGTGCGGCCGCGACTTCATTAACATATCAAAAGCAACGCCAAGCCATTGCAAACGCTTTTTTATATTTTTCCGTTCCTATAAAAAATAGATATTGGCGAATTTCTTCTAAGGACAGTTCTGGAACAGTATGATATTGAAATATGAAAACCATTATGCAAATACTCATTAAAACTGTTACATTAGAGGTCCTGGGTTCGATTCCTACGTCGAGCAAAGTGTTATTGAGTTTTCGTTTTCTATGAAATGCTTAGTAAAAGTTTGTAGTTTCAAATTGTGCCCAGTTAAATAGCAATAGACTCGCCCCCTTATACATGGGACCTAAACAAACCGGCGAACTGTGGGTAATCTCTGGTACACCTCTGAGGTACACCTCTGCCTAACCCTTTGAAGAATACAGGCGTGATGGGGTACCTTATGTTATAATCCCTTGTATCTTAAACCTTTGTATTTTGAAAACAATGTATTTTAAAATTATGCATTGGGTCTGCTATTATATTGCACAAGCACCACATTCCACAGCAACGTGATATCCCCAAAGGCTTAGGTAAAGGTACTCCTTACTTATGTACGTTATTATATATTAGTTATATGTATGTTTGTACTTATGTACACCCACAGTTAGCCGGTAGATATATATAGGTCCCATGTAATAGGAGTTGTGCCTATTGCCCTTATACGGGCACAAATTCCTGAAAAGCTGCTACTGAGAATTCCATAGAAGAACCCAATAACACTTTGCTCGACCTGGGAATCGAACCCAGGACATCTAGCGAAGCAGTTGCACTTGGGACGACTAGACTAACGAGGCAATTCGTGTGTGATCATGAATATTCGATATTCTAAAACTTTTTTTTATGATTCCTAGTAGTCTTATGCTTGATCGCCAGTTTCCCTGATGTTAAGCGACACTGCGACCTACGATGGAGTACGCTTGCCTAGAAGAAACCGATTCACTCGTGATATAAAACACTCAGATTATATCTATCGGGGAAGACCCACTCGGGAAGCGCATTCCACAATTCGACGATACGCACGATAAAAGAGAATTTAGCGTTTCGTTTGGGTTTTCGGAATATCCACCATGAATCGATGTCGCTTTTTTGTGCTTCTAGTCGTCCGATAGTAGAAAGAGCAAGGGGAACAAGATTGTGGAGATCTGATGCACTCTCTCCGAAATGTATCCGATAAAATACCATACATCTTCTACTATTATAAAATTGTAAAAAAGGTGTGTCTGTACATTGACGACCTCTGTGGTTTAGTGGTTCGAATACCGGACTGCTGACCATGAGGTCGTGGGTTCGATTCCCACAGAACACAAAAAATTATTTGATGAATATAAGTGTTTGTGTTCGTCTGGGTGTTTCTTATGTATTATAAGTATGTATTTACAAAAAAAAATATATAAGTATTATATCCATTGTCTAGTACCCATAGTACAAGCTCTGCTTAGTTTGGGTCTAGATGGTGCTGTGTAAAAAAATGTCCCAGAAAATTTATTATTTATTATTATTGAATATATTAAAAAAATAATAAGTGGGTTATGGTTATGGTATATAAACGTCTCAAAACCCAAATATGTGATTTTTCAAATTCTTGTCTGTTTGTTACGGGTTGGCGCAAAAACTACTGAATATATTTTAATTTTGTTATCACTGTTAGAAAGTATGTGCTCCAAATTAAAAACCGATGAACTTGTTATCCCAATTAATTAAACAGCTACAGATACAGCTTGATCTCTCTGATGTATAGAGACCCATACAAATAACAGATCATCACTGTTGGTTTTTGATAAAATATTTTTTGGGATCCATTTCTAATCATAACATAGCTTCAGGTGAGCGAAGCCGCGGGTAAAAGCTAGTACATATATACAAGTTGTGTTTATGTTTGACGAGTCTGCGCCATCGTGCATCGTTGCGTGTTTCTCCTCTTGTGGCTCTTTATTCTCTCCTCAGACTTTCGCCTCATTATTCCCCACGCGGCGTGCAGGCGTGTCTACACATTATTCGGAGTGCTCTCATTTTTGCACACATTCTAAGGCAAAATATAAGCCATATAAACTAAGTAGAGATATCTTTTTTTGTATGCTGATGGAGGTATAAATTCACAATTTCCTTTTTCGATGAATGGTTGTTATGTTTTCCTTTGAATTTTTCCCCATAGCGTAAGGAGTTGATGTTTAAAATGAGGAATACAATTAATTTAAGCCAAAAGATACTTCATTCCAGAGCCAAAATCATTTCTTCGAAAAGTGACCCGCATTTTTTAAATATTTTATCATACATACCATCACGCCTGTATTCCCCGAAGGGTTAGGCAGAGGCGTACTAATGTACACCCACAGTTCGCCGGTATGTTTTAGGTCCCATGTAATAAGGGGCGAGCCTATTGCCATTAACCGGGCACAAATTCCTAACTCCGAGCTGCTACTGGGAATTTCATAGAAAACCCCAATAACACTTTGCTCGACCTGGGAATCGAACCCAGGACCTCTAGCATAGCAGTCGTTAAATATTTTATTTTTATACTTTAATTTAAACTGCCTCATTAGCCTACTGGTCCTGAGGCCGACTGTTACGCTAGAGCTCCTGGGTTCGATTCCCAGGTAGAGCAGTGTTATTAGGTTTTTTTATGAAATTCCCAGTAGCAGCTCGGAGTTTGGAATTTCTGCCCGGTTAATGGCAATAGGCTCGCTCCCTAATACATGGGACCTAAACAACCGGATGTACCTAAGTACGCCTCTGCCTAACTCTTCGGGGACTACAAGCGTGATGCTATGTTATGTTATATTTTATTTTCACTGTTTTTTGGGTGGTATTCGTAGCTGCACGTGGCATCACCACTCACTATCTAAAAACCAGCGCTGCGGCATTATGCTTTTTTTAAAGTCGCTTTTTCGCCTCGTGCAGGCTCGCCTTTATGTATATTGTTATCTTTTTGTGCGAGTCCACAATAAAAAGTTTTCTTTCTTTCTTTCATTTACAAAATAATATTCTGCCAATTGTTTTCATAGTAGTGTCATTATTTTTTGTTATCCATTGTCATTCCTAGTATAAAATTAAAAGCTGCTCTTAAGCAATTCTAAGCTTCAGCCCAATTAATTTACGTTTCATTGTCTTCTTCTCTACTATTATAAAATTGTAAAAAAGCTGTGTCTGTACATTGAAGATATTTAAAAAATCAAGTGGGTTAGGGTATATAAACTTCTCCGAACCCGAAAATGTGATTTTTAAAATTCTTGTCTGTTTGTTACGGGTTGGTGCAAAAACTACTGAATAGATTTTAATTTTGTTATCACTGTTAGAAAGTGTGTGCTCCAACTTAAAAACTGGTATACTTCTTATCTCAAATAATTAAACGGAGCCTGAGATACAGCTTGACCTCCCACACCCATACAAAGAAGAGATCATAATGGTTGGTTAAGAAGCCGCGGGCAGAGGCTAGTTTTATAATAATTTCAGGAAATCTATTTCAATGTTTTCTCCCCTTAAAATATGATTTTGGTTTCTGTCTTAACGTTTGTTCTCGCAAATCCCTCATCTGTGAGTGCCTATTGACACAAGCAGTTATTTACCTACTCCCAAAATTTCGCAAGCCTACCTCTCGATCGGTCGACGGTTACAAAGGTAATGATTGCACCCGGAAGGGGCTTACCATTGGAAATTACTGTGCTTAACATACGGGCTCTCGAAAGCAGTAGGTAGATGTAATAGTGTTTATGTCTACCCACTATATTATTAGTATTAGTATTGTAAAGGCACCAGGTTTCTATGGGGGCGTTTAATAGAAATTATATTTGTTGTTCAACTTTAAGTTTAATCTTTTATACTGCAAATCTAATTTGACGACCTCTGTGGTTTAGTGGTTCGAGTACTGGACTGCTGACCATGAGGCGTGGGTTCGATTCCCACAGGACACAAACATTTATGTGATGAATATAAGTGTTTGTGTTCGTCTGGTTGTTTCTTATGTATTATAAGTATTTATTTACAAAAAAAACGTATATAAGTATTATATCCATTGTCTAGTACCCATAGTACAAGCTGCTTAGTTTGGGACTAGATGGTGCAGTGTAAAAATGTCACAGAATATTTATTTATTATTATAGATGGAGTCTGTCAACGACTCTCTAAGACTCGACAGTTCTTCTTCTGTCATAACTTAAATCAAGATGATTGTTTATTTATAATATTCCGGCGAAATATATCATGATGCAGCCTTCTTGCACCGAACTCTACTGTTCATATATGTATCCTATATAATTTTAACCATTACCTATCAATCAATCTGCAAAG
Organism: Acronicta leporina; assembly: GCA_947256265.1. Classification (NCBI taxonomy): domain Eukaryota; kingdom Metazoa; phylum Arthropoda; class Insecta; order Lepidoptera; family Noctuidae; genus Acronicta; species Acronicta leporina. The sequence continues at coordinate 3,728,349 of OX366521.1, forward strand.
TTTAGGTACACTTGCCGCAGTCAATTTATTGACGGGTGACCATTCTGAGCACCACGAGACTCCTCTGTATGTGTCTCAAAGAGTATGTCATGCCGTTGTCACCTAAATTATATAAGTACTAACCAGATACCCAAAAAGTTTACTTAATACAAAAATAATCGTCAAACACTAACAAATTAGACCCAAAGGTAACATTTATAACACTGAAAAAGGAGCGATTATTACTTTTTTTTTTTAAAAGCTTACTAGCAATGTGGGTCACACATTACTAGTATTCTTGTTAACCCCTCGTGCTAAGCTAAAATGCTTGTGTTAGGAGTGGGTTCACGTCGGTAGTGCAATGGGTGGGGTTCGAACCGGCAACCACATGATCGCAAGTCCGACACCCTAGCCATTAGGCTACCGCCGCTTCAAAGCTTTTGATCATTTACTTTTTGTATAATATTTACATTATTATCACACTATCTTTTTGTATTTTTTTTGCATTGTCCATGTTAAGGTTATAAAGTTATTTTGGTGAAGGAAAAATTCCATTGCGGGCAGGATTCGAACCTGCGCCTTCTGGTTGGATACACTAAAACGTAAATTCAGAATGTGAAGGCAAATTTTGGTATGGCGGCTGGGACTCGCGGTGGCTTAGTGGTCATAGCGTGTGGTGTGGCGTAGGTTTGAACCCTGCCCGCAAGTCGCCTTTTTCCTTCACCAAAATAACTTTATTATCACAGTTTAGGTAATGGCAACTGGCACATGTGGATAACAAGATATACCTATATTATGTATGTGAAATAAGTAAACAAAAATCGTAACAAGTGGTCGTCTGTTTCTGCCTACCTCTGTGGGAAAAAGGCGTGAGTGTATCTAATATATGTGAATTACCAAACTACTCGTGCGCAATAAGTTGAGACTCGCGTGGAATACGACTCTCCACCCTCTCTATATTATATTCTACTTCGTCCGTCTCGCAATAGACAACGCAATTTTATTACTATCGTAATAGTATGTAGTGAAACATACTTATAAATAGTCCTTTTCTAATTCAAACAGTGTGAAAAGTATGGCTATTGCATTGTAGTGTATAAGAATTATATAAAGCTACACAGTTCCCTTAAACAACATAGGCAAAATAAAAAAATAACGCACTCAAAATCGCAGGCTGAAGCTGTGTGGTTATATTTTTTGTGCATTGTACAAGCTCGCGTCTATGAAGTCACTGTACAAGGAGTTCTACAACTAAAATAAAAGCTTAGTTGTACGTAGAATATAGGTAGGTACTATCTAGGTAGATGTTCTGAAAATCTACGCTGCAACAATATTAGCCGAATATTCCGCGTTTTCCTCTAAGAGTACCTACGTATAATAAAGATTTACTTTGTAACTTAAAACAAGTGCAAGTCACAATTTTATGTAGGTAGGTACCCTGTGTGATGTCGACACTTTGTAACCACGACGCTGAATCTTGAGCTAGATTACAACATAATGTTAATTTTCTTGACAATGGTATTACGTTATTGTGTAAAGTGGTTAAGTGCAAAAATACATACATAGACTGTTAAAAACATTATCCTCCCTTTTGGTTTTGCCGATGTTGGGTAAAAAAGTGAACCGCGCGGCAAATATTGTGCCGATAAGCAATAAGTACGTTGGCCTCAGGTGGGGACGAGTTAAAATACCATACCATCCTCGTTGCCTTTCAGATAGGCATCGCATCTGTAATTTCTCTGGTACATAACAACTTAAATAAAAAAAAGTTGTTGCTTACCGGATAGAAGGGAAATGCAGCTTATGAAATTGCTGGGCAAAAAATATGACAAAGGGTTGGTGTTGTTTACAGCCACCTATTAAGCTAGTGTCTCTTTGGCCTATGCCTAACCTATATAGAACACTACTAGGCTAGCTTGAAAGGTACCTAATTAAAAGGTCAAATCAATAATTCTGTTTTCTCTATTCATAATTATTAATATACTTAGCAAGATTTGCTGTCAATAGTTCAAAATACAGAATTTTCTTTAGTAAATAAAACTTAGATTGAGTAACTATAACTATGTTTATACATATATATAATACCAATAATTTAGGTAAGTACCTAATTAAATAGTCTGTTTCAAATTCAAAAATAGATGAAATAAACCCTGAAACAAGCATCCTGAAATATGTAGATTCTTCGCAAGCCTGCAAAAAGCCTGCTTTTATAACTATCAAGTACCAATAGCTCCGACTCACCAGCTTGTCCCCTCTGCGTCTTCGCTCTTCTTCCGACCACTGGGGACGCGAGACTGAACGCGCGGTCTGCCCGCGGTAGCTGCAGCGTCGTGGGCTGGCTCGGCTCGGAGTGACGCGCGCAGATCGCTGCCTCCACTACGGAGTCAATGCTGGCTGAGCGAGGTAGCTGGCCGGCTGACTCGCGACTAGAACAAACGAAAGATTTTACGTAAAAATCTGATAGTTGCTACCTTACAGTTTACTGAAGACATTAGACATTTTTATCTCGTGTGGGTATGGGTTAGGTTATAATTCAAATTGGCATCTCGTAAGAGGCAAAAAATATCTGGCTTGCTGGATAGTAGAACCTCTGACTGGCTTCCGACCACTCTAACGTTGAGTGTTTTAACTGGCTATAATACCTTTCTAACTGAGACACAATACTTAGCGGCAGAGTATCTTGTGGTACCTACCTACTCAACCAGACAAACTTAGTAGGTTTTTTTTAATTTTACAGCCCTAAAAATTTTATGTAGGTAATTATAATAATATGCTTAATTAATTCAATTAGTCAATTTAACATGATCTCGAAGCTTTTATTTCCCTCTCATGAAACCAAATTTCGGCGTTAATAATGTATGTAAAGCTATATGCTATTTCTAAAGAACTCAATAAATATTGGTTTTAGGCAGAACTAAAAGAACATTTTCTCAAAGCTATCTAAAGGGCGTCTAGGGTAAATATGGACAGCCTATGTTAAGGTTTATGTACCTAAGAAAAGGTTTCTCAAACAAGTTATGTTTGAGAAACGTATGGAAAACATCCAAATAGATACAATCCTATTAACGTTTTCCAGAAGTAGCTACGAGTACCTAAATTCTATAATTATTAACTGCCTCATTAGCCACTACGCTAGAGGTCCTGGGCTCGATTCCCAGGTCGAGCAAAGTGTTATTGGGTTTTTCTATGAAATTCCTAGTAAGTAGCAGCTCGGAGCTAGGAATTTGTGCCCGGTTCATGGCAATAGGCTCGCCCCCTATTACATGGGACCTAAACGTACCGGCGAACTGTGGACGTAGGTACATTAGTACGCCTCTGCCTAACCCTTCGGGGAATACAGACGTGATGGTATGTTATGTTATGTTTTTCCCTAGTTTCCAAATTGACTCATAACTCGGTTTTATTAAACAAATACAAATAGCTAATTCCTTACGCTTCCAATCATCAGCTGTAAATTATAATTAATGATATACTTTTATTATAGCGGGTGGAGGCGCCGCGGCGTGGCGGCGTCTCGTCGCAAGCCCATGCTTACCGCCCCATTTGCATTTTAATCGAACTAAAACTCTCTTTAGGGTTGACGAATTTTTTTGGAGTAAGAGAGAAAAAAGAAAAGAGAGATGTGAAATTATTAACACACTATAAAAAAAAACTTATTATAAAACAGTAAAAAGTAGTCGTTTAGTCAAACTTGTCGGATATATGCAATAAACGAGATTTGAATATCTCTACTATTATAAAATTGTAAAAAAGCTGTGTCTGTACATTGAAGATATTAAAAAAAAACCACGTGGGTTAGGGTATATAAACGTCTCCGAACCCAAAAATGTGATTTTTATAATTCTTGTCTGTTTGTCTGTTTGTAACGGGTTGGCGCAAAAACTACTGAATAGATTTTAATTTTGTTATCACTGTTATAAAGTATGTGCTCCAAATTAAAAATTGGTATACTTCTTATCTCAAATAATTAAACGGAACCTGAGATACAGCTTGACCTCTCTAATTTATAGAGACCCATTACAAAGAAGAGATGAGATGAGCTTCAAGTGAGCGAAGTCGCGGGCAGAGGCTAGTTTAACAATATTTATATAAAAAAAGAGAAGTCTGTCTCATCCGGAGCGTGATTATTTGTAAAAGTTCCTATATAATATATCAATTGCTAAAATTTAATGATATCGTCCATTTTAGTTTCCTATGATCAGTAATCCTGTGGCCCCGAACATAGGACAAGGGAGGCAAAGTTGGTTTTTAATCGACAAGACGCTGATATATTTGTTGGTGATGGATGATCTCTGAATACTAACTAACGTACTGCAAACAGTAGATGTAAATTTAAGTAACCCTGTTAACCTATTATAAACCTATCGGGAATCAAATATCAAATCAATCAATCAAATCAAAGTTTGTGAGGATGGATGGATGGATGTTTGTTACTCTTTTACGCCAGAACGGCTGAACGGATCTGGATGAAATTTGGCATAGAGATAGATTATGGTCTGGAATAACACATGGGTTACTATTTACCTGAAGTCCACGCAGACGAAGTCGCGGGCAGAAGCTAGTCAAAAATAATTGTTTCATATTATTTATTATTAACACTAATGGAAGAATATATTTTTCGACAGCCCTAACTTAAGGCCAAGTGTCACCGGCTGTGTTTCAATGAAAATAAAACAAACGAAACTAGAATAACTTACTTAGGAAAAACTTCTGAGCTTAATTGTTTTCTCGGTTCTCGTTTTCATCTTGAGTTCATGTTTAAACATCATTTTCAGGGTTTTGTTGTCTCTATAGCCATAATCTGGAAGTCTAGTCATGGTTGTTTTTGTTTATATTACGTGTTTGTTGTTTAATTTTACGTGGAATCTGTTTGGTGTTTTACATAACAATTATTATATCATGTTTATTGTTTTTGTATCATAAACAACCTCAAGGTAAAATTATATTAATTACTAGAAGAGGGGGATTATATTCGATCAGGTAGGAGAACTAATAGAACTCTATAGTTTATGGATTTGTATATAGCAACTATAACTGCCTCATTAGCCAAGTGGTCCTGAGTGCGACTGCTACGCTAGAGGTCTTAGGTTCGATTCCCAGGTCGAGCAAAGTGTTAAGTATTGGGCTTTTCTATAAAATTCCCAGTAGCAGCTCGGAGTTAGGAATTTGTGCCCGGTTAATGGCAATAGCCATTAACCGGGCACAAATTCCTAACTCGCCCCCTGTTACATGGGACCTAAACATACCGGCGAACTGTGGGTGTACATAAGTACGCCTCTGCCTAAACCTTCGAGGAATACAGGCGTGATGGTATGTTATGTTTGTCTAAAGCATATTATAACATATTATACATACCATCACGCCTGTATTTTCCGAAGGGTTAGGCAGAGGCGAACTAATGTACACCAGGATATATGCAATACACGAAATTTGAATAGGTATTTATTTAATATAACATGTTACCTATATGCCCCTTTTGGATCGGTCCGGGTTTCGAAGACGAAACAGTAAAAAGAATCGCAGCAAGTAGTGTTAGATTATATTTGCCTACTTCTGTGGAAAATGGCTTAAGTGAATGTATAATTCTTTTGTAAACTTTGTTCAGCAGTTGAATCTCCTTTGGCTAATAATTATGATGATGAATAGAGCTTCAAGTCGCCTAGCCTTGTAGATAAACTGATTACTTTCACACAATTTGCAGTTTGCAGCTGCATGGGACATTCTGTTACGCTAGAAGATACAATAATGTCTACACTACTTACACTAAACGATGCAGTAACCGGGAAATAAAGTTGTGAAGAAAACGCTTAAGTAAAAAGGAATGGAGTAGAAAATTTGTTTCACTTACAAAACCTACGTAAATATCTTAAGTAATGACCAACCCACGCGAGAATTATCCAACGTCTCTATATAAGGTTAAATCGCAGTATCACTAACGGTTACTAAGGGATTTTTTTATGGTTTGGAAAATTCTCAGAACTGCCTCATAGCCTCATAGTCTAGTTGTCCCAAGTGCGACTTGAGGTCCTCCGTTTGATTCCCAGGTCGAGCAAAGTATAATTGTTTTTTTCTATGAAATTCTCACCGTAGCAGATCGGAGTTTGGATTTTATGCCCCGTTAATGGCATAGGCTCGCTCCTTATTATATGGGACCTAAACGTACCGGGGAACTGTTGGTGTATCTTAATACACCTTTGCCTAACCCTTCGAGTTGTTATGTTAAGTTATGAAAAATTCTCATTGATCGTCTGCCACTACTCATTAGCCTAGTGGTCGCAAAAGACTGGTAGACTAGAGTTCCTGGATTGGATTCACAGGTCGAGCCATGTCATTGTAGTTTTTAATAAATTTCTCAGTAGCAGCTCGGAGTTTGGATTTGTGCCCGGAACTTTGGAAATCTCATCTCCTATTAGGTGAATAGGACTTAAATACACTGGTAAAATGTGGGTGTAGAACATCAGTAGGTACGCCTCTGACTAACCCTTTAGAGAATTTAAGCGTGATTGTAAGTATTTTATCGTTAGCCGCCAGCACAGACGCGCGGGTACATCAAACTTGCCCCGAAAAAAATCACACTTTCCTCCCCTTGCCAGCTAGTCAGACCACAAGAGGTCCGGCTACCTAGTCAGACCTCAAGAGGTCCGGCTACCTAGTCAGACCTCAAGAGGTCCTGCCACCGAGCAAGTCTGGTATTGTCACGCCTCTTATGAAACACCGCTTATGAAACAACGCTTAACGCTTATGAAACAACTCTTACATTCCACTTTTGTCATGTATCATTTACATCACCGAAATGTGGAGTGCGCTCCCCAAGTGGGTTTCCGATAGATATAATCTGGGTGTCCTTAAATTACGAGTGAATCGGTTTTCTCGGCAAGTGCGCTCCATCGTAGGTCGCAGTGTCGCTTAACATCAGGTGAACTGGCAATCAAGCGTAAGGCTATTAAGAATTAAAAAAAACTAAGTATACCAGGCGGTCTATAGTTCCTACCTACCCCTGTGGTAGACAGTCGTGATTGTATATACCAGTTTATTTTCCGTTATACACTTGTAAGTATAGATAATCTCTCTAATAGGTTATCTGTGTCATTAGCGTGGGTATTGTAAAGGGCTGTCGAAGGTCGAGCGCTAACTAGGCGCCACTCTTCTGCCTGGAGACCGAACGCCATTTGTTCGTAGGATCGTTATCAAAACGGATTATTGTACTTATTGCTTGCCCTACTTCAAATAATTATATATATATAAACTAGTTACTAGACACTACTTTGCCCGCGGCTTCGCTCAACTGAAGCTATAGTGGGATTAGAAATGGATTCCAAAAATAATGTAATAATAAACAACAGTGATAATCTCTTCTTTGTATGGGCCTCTAAACATCAGAGAGGTCAAGCTGTATTTACTAGTTTTACGATGACTAAGAGATTTAAAAACAAGAACATTAAGTAAGTGATTTAGTTTTTTTATAGGATAGGGGGGAAAACGAGTAGACGGATCGCCTATTGGTAAGCGATTAACGCCGCGCATGGACAACAACACCAGAGGAGTCACAAGTGCGTTGCCCGCCTTTTAAAAGGATTTGGTCCTCCGGTATCCTCACTCACTCGGCGAAACACAATTAAGAGTTGTTTAACGCCAGTTTTCTATCACCATTATCACTCAGGTAGAGCCGGCCCATTCGTGTCGAAGCGTAGCCCTCCCACGTTAAAAGTTTAAAAAATATTTAATTAAAAGTATGCAAGGAAGAACATACCTACCGTACATTGGAATTAAACTAGTTTTTCTGAAAATTCTGACTTAGAAACAAATATTTGTTTGACCCAATTCCTTTAGAGAGAATCTAACTCGCGACCCGTCCCTTCCCTTAAAATCGCCTTAGAATAGATCCCTTAGAATTTTAGTCCAAATTTCAGTTCAGAAGATAGATGATAAATTCTAAATACCTGTAAATAACAGACAACCAATCATTTAATTTTAATATGTTTTTTGTTGTAATAAATATCTTGTACTTACCTTGTTTAGTTTATAAGTTTTTTAATGTAATTTCGTTTCTACTTATATACTTTACCTTTTTATTTTATTTGATTTTATATCGTTTTATCTTTGTGCTGATTATTGTATGTGTAATTATTATTAATAAATGCGTTTGCCACACACACACACACACACGTACACATACACACTTATAACCAATCCTTACATCTCACTTACACATCCTCCATCCCTCTCTCTCCTGCCCGCTTATTGGCTCACCGTCAAACGCTACGACTACACACCTAGCGCAAACTGCGCAGACGGTCTGAGTCGATATGATAAGCGCGGCCCAAATTACTTACATTCACTCTACATTCCGCCGTCCTACATGCCACTATCATCTACAAGGCAACGTTTAAACCATTATAAGGCGTTTTTATTTCTTTCTTCTGAAGATATACCTACATACAGTCCACAAAACAAAGTTTCGATTGCAGCTACATCGAACAGATGGTCCTTCGAGCCGGATCCCTGAAATCAAGCATTCAACATTTCAAGCATTCAAGTAATTTCAAGTAACTTCAAGTAATTTCAAGAAAGAAACAAGTACGCGCGAGCTATTAGCTGTTTGGTTTGCTTGACCACTGCTATATGCTTGGAAGCACTTTTCACATACATACGCGGCCACCTTACGGTGTCAAACGGCCACTACATTAGCGTATGGAAGCACAGTGGACTATCTGACGACTCCACGCACCTACCAGGTGTATCAGTCAGGCCCCGCCGGTAAGGTGTGGATTACTCTGGGACCACGAGTTGGTACGCAACGACGAGTGCGGAATATTCCCCCCGTACTCTGATGCACCCGTGAGTGTCCACATTCTCTGCCGGGAGGTTCCTACCTTTCCCACCTTAAAGTTCCCATTCCTGGTCCGGCATCACCGCGGTAGTAGTCCGGCCAGGCTGATAGATAGACGCCACACATAGATAGTGCTTCAAGTGAAAGTGAAAGTGTTAGTTTTAAGTTTTAAATTAATTTAGGGTTAGGGACCCCTCGTGCGCAATGGAAAACGCACGTGTATTGCGTTCAGGCAAGTCGCCTGCCACAGACGCTACTCCAGCGTCGGGCCAGACAGGCTCAACAGAAACCGAAACGTGGAGTAAAGGCACCGGCACAGAGGACACGACCGGTGAACGCAGCACGCACAGCCAAAGTAGGACGGATAGAGTAATCAACGATAGGTCCGCCGCACAAGTCGAAGCCAGCGCGAATACACAGGCTAGGAGCGCGCCGGGTACGGTGGTAAACGTCCCCGGAGACAGAGCTAGTAGCAGAATATCAGTTTTAAAGGCCGAATTAGAGTTGCACAATTCCGAATTAGCACAGGCTAGGGCGGCGTCCGCAGCTGCTTTAAGTCGTTTGGAGTTAGCTAGGGTAGAAGAATTAGAAAGCTCCAACGGCGCGGAACCGCCACATGTAGAAGAGTCTCGTGTTAGAGGTTGGATAACGGAACAACGTGTATACGATAGGTCGGTCATGGCAGATAGAATAGCTCCGAACCCAGGACAACCCGCGCGGCAATCCGACCCTAGTAGGAACGAACCACGCGTAGGTAACAACACGTCGGCGAACAGCAACGACATGACGATGTTAGCCAACGCGATAGTGCAAGCGGTAAGTTCCAATAGAGCAGGCTCGGCGGTACCTAAATTCATCCACGAATTACCTCCTTTTGACGGAGCGATAGCAGAGTGGATGGCTTTCAAGTCGGTATATGACGACACAGAGGCCATGTTTTCAGACGTACAAAACGTGGCCCGATTAAGAAAAGCGCTTCGCGGAGCGGCTCGCGAAACAGTTAGGGCGTTATTATTCACAGTATCGGACCCGTATGAAGTCATAGATGCGTTAGAAAGACGATACGGAAAGCCAGAATTGTTAGTATTATCCGAGCTAGAATTAATTAAACGCATGCCCCGCATGACGGACGACGGGCGCAATATAGGTAGTTTCGCAAGTAAGGTAGCAAATACAGTAGCCGCAATAAAATCATTAAAACAACCGCAATATTTATACTCACCCGAACTCGTCAACAAAATAGTAGATAAATTAAGTATGATTTTAAAGTTTAAGTGGTACGAGTACAAGACAGGTTTTTCAGGCGCACCCGAGTTAGAATTGTTGTCTAGATTTCTCAACAACATGGCCGACCAATGCGGCGCTATGTTCGCGTACGAAACCGCACGAGACGATCGCAGGGGTAAGCAGAAACCGCGCACGGTGAACACGGCGCGCGATCGCGGCTCGTACGACGACGATAGCGACTGCTCGTGTCAATCTGACGATGAGGACAGCCCTCCAAGTAGCACAGTAGCCACAGTAAATAAATCTATGAAAGGGCGAGCCTCGAGAGCACAACCGCGCCCTCCAAGACCGCCTCCGCCGGCACAATCCACGCACCGCGGTAACGAGAAATGCACGATATGCGGGGGTAGCCACGGCATCTCGGAATGCGCGGATTTTACAAAGTTAAGTGTAAGCGATAGGTGGAGTGCGGCCAAGCAATACAAGTTGTGTTTTCGATGTCTCGGCGACTCACACAGGCGACCGGCAAGGTGTAAATATGTATCATGCGGCGTAGGCGGATGCGAAGCATCGCATCACAAATTACTTCACGGTGGCAACTCGAAAGGGGATAGGCAGACGCAAGCCCCTCCCCCCAGCCACGGGAACGTGAGTTCAATTAACCATTTACACAGAACAAATACCTACCTAAAAATAGTACCGGTTGAATTAGCAGGCCCACTAGGTACAGTCACCACCCACGCGCTATTAGATGAAGGCTCAACAATGACGTTGGTTGAGCGAGACGTGGCGGATCAGGTGATAACTAGGGGACACAGCCGACTCTTATCGTTAGAAGGGGTAGGGGGAAGCAGGATCGACGATGCTGAGTCGTGTCAGGTAAAATTAACAGTGCGGGGTTTATTTAATAGGAATTTAGAAGCCATGGATGCATATACCATAAGTAATTTGAACCTTATCCCGCAAGAAATAAGGCGTGATTTGGTCCAGCAGTGTAGTCATTTAGCCGATTTAGAAGAAGAGTTATGTTACGAGCAGGGTAAGCCGACTATATTAATTGGGCAGGATAACTGGCATTTAATTACATCTAGACAGCTACGTGTCGGCAATAAAAATCAACCCGTGGCATCTCTCACTAAGTTAGGATGGGTTCTGCACGGCCAAGACTCACGACCACGCAACGCCGTAGCAATCGTCAACCACGTTCGACCGACGCAGGCCGAAGACCCCGCGTTGCAATTAATTAGGGATTATTTTAGCATAGAATCATTAGGCATAGAGGCGCGAAAACCGGCGTCAGATCCGGAGCAGCGCGCCCTATCTATTTTAGAAAAAACGTGTAAGAAAATCAATAATAGGTATGAAGCCGGCTTGTTATGGCGGACGGATACCGAAATAATGCCGGATAATAGAAAACAAGCACTCAGCCGCCTATTTAATTTAGAAAATAAATTAGATAAAAATATTAGTCATAAGTGCGAATATATTAAACAAATAAATAATTTGATCGAGCGAGGATACGCCGAAAGGGTACAAGCGCCGCCCACTTCACCACGCGGCTGGTACTTGCCGCATTTTGCAGTCGTACACCCCCAAAAAGGGAAAATGAGGGTAGTTTTTGACGCGGCAGCCAGATGCGCGGGTAAATGTTTAAACGACGCGCTCCTGGCGGGGCCCGATTTGCTGCAGTCATTATTCGGCGTACTGATTAGGTTTAGAAAAGGTAAAATAGCGGTCGTTGCCGACATTAAAGAAATGTTTTTACAAATAAAAATATTAGAACAAGATCGTGATAGTTTACGCTTTTTATGGCGAGGTGACGACAGAGTAGGGCCGCCACAAGAATACCGAATGACGTCGTTAATATTCGGGGCCGCGTCGTCTCCTTGTACCGCCATCTATGTAAAAAATAAAAATGCGGAAAATCACAGCCAGGCATATCCAGAGGTCGCAAGGGCCACGGTACGCAATTACTACATGGACGACTACTTAGGTACGTTCGACACCGAAAGCGAGGCTAGGCAAGTAGTAAATTCAATGCACAAAGTGCACATGGCCGCGTCTTTTGAGTTGCGCGGATGGGCGTCGAACGTGCCTAACGTAATAAGCGACGTCACGGACACGCGCGATAGCGAGACCACCACGCTGGGCAAAAGCGATACAGAGCGTACATTAGGTTTAATATGGAATCACGCGCGTGATACGTTGGGTTTTAACGTAAATCTCCGAAACACGCCCGCTGACGTCATACAGGGTAGAACTTTACCTACAAAGCGTCAAGTAACTAGCGCAGTCATGTCAGTTTTCGACCCGTTAGGTTTAATATCGCCCATCACGATGATAGGCAAATGCCTAATACAGGAGATATGGCGCAGCGGCGTGGACTGGGACGACCCTATCACCCCCGAGCATAATGTCACATGGAAGTCGTTCATAAAAAACGTACAGATGTTGAAAACTTTAGAAATAAATAGGTACATACCAACCACACCCTCTGGCGAGGGGGAGTTACACGTATTTTGCGACGCTAGTGAAAAGGTTTACGCGGCCGCGGTTTATTTAGTGAGTGAGGATACAGACGGGAACCGAACGTCGCAATTGGTGGCGGGCAAAGCCAAAGTGGCCCCGCTAAAACCGATATCGGTACCACGTCTCGAGCTTCAAGCCGCCGTCCTGGGTAGTAGGTTAGCAGAATCAATCAAGCGCGAGTCCGATTACAAAATATCAAAGTATTATTATTGGTCGGATTCAAAAACCGTCCTTACATGGATCAAGTCGGACCCGCGCACGTTCAAATCGTTTGTCGCCCATCGCCTGGCTGAAATAGAGAACTCGACGTCACCGATAGACTGGCACTGGGTACCTAGCGCGGACAACGTCGCGGACGACGCGACAAAGGGTATCCCAGTGAAATTTGATGCGCAACATAGGTGGTTTAATGGACCCGAGTTCATTAGGAGCGACCCCACGACCTGGCCTAAAGGCGACCGCGTCACGAAGCCGCAACCCCCTTCAGGGGAAGAAAGGTCAATTAAACAAGTCCACGTGGTTATAAAACGTGACATCGACAATTGCTTACCGGACGTGCAACGTTTCTCTAAATACAGTAGGTTAGTGCGTGCTGCTGCAACCGTTCTGCTCGCCGCTGAGGTTTTCAAAGCCAAAATACTCAATAGAATTACGAGCAAAGAATTGTCACCTTATCATATGAGATTAGCAGAGTTACTGCTCATAAAAAAGAGCCAACATAACTCGTTCGTCGAGGACATTGCGACGATAGAGGCTGGACGGCGACCGCCGAAGAAATCACCGTTCCACAAGCTCTCAGTGAAGATCGACCGCAACGGCATCTTGTGCTTGGACAACAGGATTAAAGACGAGCAAAACATGCCAGTCCTACACGCCAAAGAAGGTTTTACACGCTTGATGGTGCATCACACGCACGCAACATTCAATCATGGCAATCACCAAACCGTCATGAATGAATTGAGACAACGATATTACATCATAGGACTGCGCAATGTGATACGCTATATATGCAATCAATGCCAATGGTGTCGGACCTACAGGGGGAAACCATCTAAAATCCCCATGGGCGACTTACCTTCAGAAAGGCTGGCCCACAATCAACCGCCATTCACAGCCACAGCGGTGGATTATTTTGGGCCCATGCATGTCACAGTCGGGCGCAGACACGAAAAAAGGTGGGGCGCCTTATACACATGCCTCACCACGCGCGCAGTGCATCTCGAGTTGGCCTCCTCACTAACGGCCTCCTCCATGATAATGAGCCTGCGACGCATGATTGCACGCCGCGGCACACCAACAATAATATATAGCGACAACGGCACCAATTTCGTGGGCGCCGAGAGGGAACTACAGGAAGCCGCGAACGACAACCACTCTGAGCTGAATACTTTTGCGTCAGCCAAACAAATAGTGTGGAAAAGGATACCACCAGGCGCCCCAAACATGGGTGGAGCCTGGGAACGCCTGGTTAGATCAGTAAAGGCGGCACTCAGAGTTACCCTAAATCAGAAATACCCTACAGAAGAGGTATTACATACTCTTATGCTTGAAGCTGAGCACATTATAAACACGAGGCCATTAACTCCAGTAAACCCAAACTTGAACGAGGAAGCGCTAACCCCAAACCATTTTCTACTGGGGCGCTCAAGTGGGATGGCCCCGTTTGGATCATTCAAAGATACTCAGCTGAACACCCAGGATTGGAAGGCTACTCAAGCTTTAGCCGACACCTTTTGGGCCCGTTGGTTGACAGAATACAAACCTCAACTGATGCCCCGACCAGGTTCCGCTCCTCAACAAAACCTAAAAGTGGGAGACATCGTGATTATAACAGATCAAACAATGCCCCGTGGAATATGGCCCAGAGGTGAGATAACGAGAGTATATCCAGGTCCGGATGGACACGTGAGAATCACAGAGGTAAGAACAACAGCGGGCCTCATGCGTCGTCCAGCCTCTCGTCTCATTTTAATAACACCTACCAATTAAAAACATTAAGTTATGGTGCTTGCGCACGAGGGGGAGAATTGTAAATAACAGACAACCAATCATTTAATTTTAATATGTTTTTTGTTGTAATAAATATCTTGTACTTACCTTGTTTAGTTTATAAGTTTTTTAATGTAATTTCGTTTCTACTTATATACTTTACCTTTTTATTTTATTTGATTTTATATCGTTTTATCTTTGTGCTGATTATTGTATGTGTAATTATTATTAATAAATGCGTTTGCCACACACACACACACACACGTACACATACACACTTATAACCAATCCTTACATCTCACTTACACATCCTCCATCCCTCTCTCTCCTGCCCGCTTATTGGCTCACCGTCAAACGCTACGACTACACACCTAGCGCAAACTGCGCAGACGGTCTGAGTCGATATGATAAGCGCGGCCCAAATTACTTACATTCACTCTACATTCCGCCGTCCTACATGCCACTATCATCTACAAGGCAACGTTTAAACCATTATAAGGCGTTTTTATTTCTTTCTTCTGAAGATATACCTACATACAGTCCACAAAACAAAGTTTCGATTGCAGCTACATCGAACAATACCTATCTATAATTATATTTGATGTCGGGTATCTCCAACAAGGCAATTATATTGTATCATCCCCAAACCATTATTCGCATTCGCAACTATATACCTGCTTCTTCGGCACTGTCCACCAGATGGCGCTACATTAATACAAACGAGGTTTTAATCCAAAATGTTAATGGTCTAATTTATAAGACTACCGTGCATTTGACGTCAGGCTTAAAATTAATTTGTTTGTAAATAAGGAAACGTCTGTGATATTAACAAAGGTGGGTTTGGGCACAATTATATTTAATGTTTGGGTGTGCCCGAAATTAAGACATATCATTATAGAATTTCACTTCAAAGCTAAATATATTCAGAGATATTTATTACTGCTGTTGGCATGGACAACACAATAATGGATACAGGTGGGAACGTTCTAAAAAGGTGTTCAAAACACACTCAAAATATTTTCCATTAGGAAACTCTTAAAAATTGCAGCTCACAAGATTTGCGAGAGAATTTCTGAGTGAGCGACAGCAAACACTATTTGTATTCTGAGAGATGGTTTCAAGCGAGAAGATTGGATTTTTGTAAAAACAATATTGGGCTCTTTGGGCTAGCATTTCAGTGATGCTACCGAAAAAGTTATGAGAGAAAAGCGTAGGTATTTTTACTACGTACGTGACTATATGGTAAAGGAAGAAAAGTACGGTTTTTAGCCAGTACAAGTCCAACATATTCTGCCGCCTACCCAGGAGGTAGAGGATCCTTAAGGATTTTCCATACTATGATATTTTTACCGTGGGAGAGTCATGCTTCGGCACGAATAGGCTGGCGCGACCGGAGGGATAGCACGGCCTCACAGAAAACCGACGTGAAACAACGCTTGCCATGTGTTTCGCCGAGGATACCGGAGGCCCAAACCCTTTTAAAAGGCGGGCAACGCAATTTCGACTCCTCTGTTGTTGCGGATACCCATGGGCGACGGTAACAGCTTATCATCACACGATTCGTCTGAACGACCAGCATTACATTTTTATTTATATATATACATATATTTATAAGATAAATAAATAAGCAAATGTTATTTAACGGCAATTATTCACTATTATCTGTTGAATTAAATATAAGAAAGACTGTTCTTCTTACTTAGACAATGAGCGAAAAGTAAATATTTATTTCATACATTATTTATTTTACACAGAGAGATACGGGCAATTTTATTTTGTTAGCGGAGAATGAAGAAAAATACAGAAATCAGAGCCTCTGATTCTAACTTAATTTTGTTTGTAAATTGGGTATTATACCTAGATAATATACCTACTTTATGTACTGTAGCAGGGTGGTTGAACTATTGACTTTTGAGCTGTGGATCGCGGGATGAATTTTTGTGTTGGTCCTCAAGGATCGTTGACAAGGCAGTCTTTACCAACGTGTTGATAATATTCTGGATTGGATTCTGAGATTCTGAGAGGAGATGCCCAGCAGTGGGACACATTTTTTTTTAATAATGCTTACTAGCAATGTTGGTCGCACATTACTGGTATTCTTGTTAACCCCTCGTGCTAAGCTAAATGCTTGTGTTACGAACGAGTGGGTTCACGTCGGTAGTGCAATGGATGGTTTTCAAACCGGCAACCACCGGCAACCACAATCGCAAGTCCGACGCCCTAGCCATTAGGCTACCGCCGCATTTAATGTTTTGATTATGTATGTTATAACCTAAAATATACCAAAGAACTGAGGGTATACATAGCCCAACTGTTTCTAAAATGTTAGTTAATAAAATGTTAGCTTATCAAGAAGCAACTAAATCGGGAATCCTATTTTTCCCATCAATCTGATTCCGAAATCTCGGCGTCTGCCCATCACCCGTCGGTGTGATAGCGAGCTAATATCCGGACGGCATTGACGCTGAAAAATCTCATTAGTTCTATGTACTTCACTGATTTATCTAGCTTTTTTCTCAATTATGTTTCAGTTACTGTCTCATTAGCCTAATGGTCCCAAGTACGACTGCTACGTTAGAGGTCCAGGCTTCGATTCCCGGGTCGAGCAAATGTTTTAATCGGATTTTATGTGAAAATCTCAGTAGCAGCTCGAAGTTTGGGGGAAAAGGAAATTTTTTTTTTTACCCACGCATTGCACTACAAACATAAACCCACTCGTAACACAAGCATTTAGCTTAGCAAGAGTGATAGAGATAACAAGAATACTAGTAATGTGCGACCCACATTGCTACTAAGCTTTTTTTTAAAAAAAAAAAAATTTTATTCCGAGTAAATAATCGAAATACCTATATAAAAAAAGATTAAGATAGCCCACCATATCGCAATGCTTGCAAAAGGCTGCTAAGTCATAAGTACACTAAAATATAATATAACACCAATTTATGTACACTTAGTACCTATGCAATTAATCTTTGACTTTGACATAGTCAAAATGTTCAAGTTTACGCCCACAACTCTCATACAATGGACTTCAATAAACAAAACGTGTATAATACTAAGGGCCACTGGCACCAACTTATAATTATGCTCAAAATCTTAATATGTCACTTGGCAGTGAGCCGACAATTCCTTCTCCGAGATGACTCGTTGCATGAAACCTATTCATCCGGTGTGACAATAGAAGAAGGTTATGTTTGTGTATGCTTTGGCTGAGTTCCACATGTCCAGGAACTTTCGCTTTTCTTCTTTATAAATAGAGTAGGTTTCGTCCACAAATTCATTCGCGAGCTTTATAATAAAGCATGTATCACTTGAGGATAATAAACGTAATGCTACTTATGGTCCAAGGTATGTTTAGGACCTATTAAATTTATGGAATTGCAGTGATAGCCCTGGGGTTGGACTGTGTCTCGAGTTCGAACCCAAGCCACGCACCTCTGTCTTTTCGTAATCATGTTCGTATTAATAATTAATGATCACTCACTTCACGACGGTGAAGGAAGACATCGTGCATCGTGAGGAAACCTGAATGCCTGAGAGATTTTATCGACGGCGTGTGAAGTCTGCCAACCCACATTAGGCTAGCGTGGTGGACTAATCCCTCTCATTCTGAGAGACCCGTGCCCAGCAGTGGGATAGTATATGGGTTGATTATATAATGTAACTAGCTTCTGTTTTCGCGACTTCGTCCGCGTAGCGTGATGATATATAGCCTATAGCTTTCCTCAATAAATGGGCTATCTAACACTGAAAAAATTTTTCAAATCGGACCAGTATAGTTCCTGAGATTAGCGCGTTCAAGCAAATAAACAAACAAACTCTTCAGCTTTATATATTAGTATAGATATGGGGTGAGGGTATTGACATTAACCGGACACAAATCCAAACACATCCTCACACGAACATACCGGCGAACTTCGGATGCACACCTTTGCCTAACCCTCCGGGGAAAACAGGCTTGATGGTATATTGACTTTTTTATGTAAGTTACTCAAATTCGGTTGTAATTTTTGTACATAAAAAACGTGATATCGTTGATGATTCTTTTTACTTCAAAATTTGTTTTATGTTAAATTTAATGAGCGTATATTTTTTGTGAAAGTTTAGTTTATATTTTTGGGAATAGAATATTTGATATAGATAATTATTCTATTTCTCTTGCTAAAACTTTACCGTACCAAAACGTGGAAGCCTTCAGAATTACAACATTTCTGATGACGGTTAACAAAGTCAAACTACAGAATTTCATTTTTGTACAATTTAAAAGCCCGAATAGCTTGACAGTCAAATTATTTCTAGGTATTGCCCAAAAATAAAATGATTTATACACTTAGAAATAACATCAATTTTAAAATTTAATAAACCCCTGCAGCTTCAAATTAAGATTACCATGTTCTTGCAATTTTGAAGTCACAGTATACCAAAATTCCAAATCGATCAGACTCGCGGATATAAGAACACAAGTCACTTTATAAACAAAAAAACTCAATCAAAATCGCTCCATTCGTTTAAGTGCTGTGAGGCCACAGAGAGACACAGGATACATAAACTTATACTACCCCTCTTTTTGCTACTCATTAAACTGCATTTATTTAAAATTATAGTTATAAAAATAAAACCAGGTCGCTATAATTTGGAAGAGCGAGCGTGAATGAATGAACCGAAACAACTATTCGCTTGAACTAGTACTTGTACAATCTGACTGTAATATCCGGATTCGTGGCCGAATTCAGCCGATCCTGCCTCACGTCCAGTGCCATCCCAACCAGCTTATTTGGCGCCAAATTGAAAAAGTTCCCGCCAAAAACACTGTGATAGCTAGTAGAACGTTCCAAGTTTAAATTGCATTTTAAAATTTTGTTTTAGCAGGTGCATCGAGATATGTCAAAATCTTTTTTTTTCTTTTGATGTATAGAAGGATCGATGGTATTATCGGTGCTCATCCCGCACAGAATAAGTACAAACTTTTTTTTATTTGTTCCTAATAATGTCAGCAGTGATAGCCTAGTTATTTAAGACCATTGGACTGTGGACCAGAACAAAGTGGAAGAGAAGAATACGGACTACTTACCACCATATGGGACGCATAGCCAGGAAGAAAGAGAGAGAGAGCTCAAGCGAAATTAATCAGTGATTTTAACTGCACGACCGTTTGGAACGGCAATCTTAACATGTGCAGAAATTTTTCTCTCGCACTGTGGATGCGTTTACAAACACACCAAGACAAGGAACCGTTGCCTATGGACCACGCAAATATTTGTTCCGGGCAGGAATGGAATTGACAACGCTGCGCAGATTGCTAATCCACAGCATAGATTTAAACCTATCAACAATTACTGAAGTAGTGCTCAACTTTGAGGATCATTCTAGAAAAAGGGCAAAGTGTTAACTTACATCTTTAACTTCAAAGTATCTTCATCAACTTCTTGATCTACTTAAAAACTGCAAGTAATGCTGACGAGTGCGAAACTTCCTTAACTCGATATTCTAACATGACTCGTAAATTTCAATTTAAGATATGAAGTCGAGCTCCATCGACTTTTACTGGTGATTGATTGACTTCGAAGCGTGGCAGTCTATTTTGGTAATGATCTTTGTTAGTTATAGAATATCGAGATGTTGAAAAATGTAGTTCATTAGGCACTACATGACCTGTAAGTGTTGAACTGTAAGAAAAATGATTGCAAAGCAACGATAGAATGTGTTTGGTGCGGTCTAGTGAATGAATGTGTTTATTCAACACGCGGAGATTCGCCAGTCTCCACACTCATTGCATTTATTACAATAGTAATTAAGCTAATTTGAAAGGATTGAAAGGTATTTTAATCAATGTATGTATTATATTTTTATGAACTCACATTTCCTTCTTTTTATATTTCTTATTTATAAGATATCTTTACATAAAATTATTGTTCGAATAAATATATTATTATTTATGTATTTCGATTATTTTAGTTTATGTATCATTTATGTTTCCCGCTTCCGTGTGTCACTGCAAGGGTGCCTACTGAAAACCAGCGCTGGGCATTTGATACCTAGCACATGCTGAGTTGGTAACCCATTCGGTACGGACATGACGACAATGTTCTTTCTTTTGTTTTGTTTTTCCTCGTTACTTGTACAAGTTATCAAAAGTTATCTAAATTTTATGTGTACCTATGTATTTGTATCCGTCTGTTCGTCTGAATAAAATGTTTCTATTCTATTCTATATTGTGGGATATTCTTTGCCAGTACATTATCTTAAAAAATATATCAAATATCTATCTAAATAACTAAAGTAACTCCAAATATCCGTGATCATTAACCAATTTCGTCCATCACACTCCCATAAGATAATAATCCGATAATGATGGCAGAAGGCCACTCTCTAAGGCTATGATCACATGAAGCTCACAAGCTAGTAAAATTTTGTATGACGATTGCAACTTTGAGATAAATATATTACAATATTGTTTAAATACAACTTATAATATTATAGTTTTGACGACCTCTGTGGTTTAGTGGTTCGAGTACCGGACTGCTGATCATGAGGTCGTGGGTTCGATTCCCACAGAACACAAAATTTATGTGATGAATATAAGTGTTTGTGTTCGTCTGGGTGTTTCTTATGTATTATAAGTATGTATTTACAAAAAAAAAGTATATACCTAAGTATTATATCCATTATCTAATACCCATATTACAAGCTCTGCTTAGTTTAGGACCAGATGGTGCTGTGTAAAAATGTCCTAGAATATTTATTTATTTAGTTTCACCGTAGGAGAGCCATGATCCGGCCTCACAGAAAACCGGCCTGAAACAACGCTTACGTTGTGTTTCGCCGAGTTAATGAGAATACCTGCCCAAGCCGAAACCCTTTTAAAAGGCTGGCACTACACTTGCGACTCCTCTAGTGTTGCGCATACCCTCAGATTGATCAGGTGCTCAGTCTGCTCGTTTGCCCCCTTATCACATAAAAAAAGAAATAGGTACCTAAGTAGAAGATAGATAAATAAGCAAAAGCTATTTAACTGCAATTATTCACTATTATCTGTTGAATTAAATATAAGAAGGACTAACTTAGACAATGAGCACAAAGTAAATATTTATTTCATACATTATTTATTTTACACAGAGAGCTACGGCGGTAATCGCTTACCATCAGGCGACTCGTCTGCATAAAGAATATAAGAAGAAAACTACCTCAATAAAACCAACAATCACTTTTGGATTTTGTATACACATGGCTAAATCCGAAAGTATTTTTTTTGTATTTATACTCTTAACTGTACATAGCCTAACAAAAACACGTGGTTACGTATGGTTACGTCATACTATTAGACCTGTTTATCTAAAGACTTCCATTGTTCCCGCAACAGGATATCCGAAGCTCATGTTACCGTGTCTCAGTGACCGGACTTGACTTCAGCGACCTAGTCAATATGGCCAACGTTTAATCTAGTTAGATTATTGTTTGTGGAGTTCATAATTTGATCAGTTAAGTAATCATTAATCATTATTAATGATGAAACGTGGGAGAGCCATGCTTCGGCGAATGGGCCGGCTCGATCGGAGTGATACCACACACAGAAATCCAGCGTGAAACAACTCTTGCGTTGTGTTTCGCCGAGTGAGTGAGGTTACCGGGGAGGCCCAAACCCTTTTAAGAGGCGGGCAACGCACTTGTGACTCCTTTGGTGTCCATGGGCGGCGGTTATCGCTTACCTTCAGGTGATCTGTTTGCTCCTTTACTCCCCCTATACCATAAAACAATAAAAAAAGGAAATTAAACTAATGTTAATCTTTAATGGCTTATTTTAATTTGTACTTACATTGTTGCACCAGTCAAGTACCATATTGATATGAATCGGCCTTGACCTTCTATCTACGTATGACAGCTAATTTCCTTCTGCCCTTCAGAATGCATTTTCCTCATAGTACCCTATTCGTTTAAGTAATAAAGCCTTAAATGCTTTGTTATCTGATCTACATTAGTGATAAAGAAAAACATTACTTCCTACATTAAACATACAGGTTTGGTTGAGAGCTAGGCAGAAGTTTACAAGGTCAAGTATAAAATTAGGAACGTCATTATTTTTATTAATAGCTGATGTCTTCTATCATCGGCTAAATACAAAAGGGGCATAGTTTAACTTAAAACAATTATGAACCAGGAAGTTGGTTGAATTTTACATAAAATTTTGAGGGAACTAGGTTGTTCTCGTCTATCGTGGGTGCGTTTGCATACACAAACGAACTGACTGAACCCGGAACAACTACCTGTAAATGATACAAATATTTTCTCCGTGTGGGAATTGAACCCACAACACGTGTCGCAGAATCCAATCGCTCAGCCGGTTTCATTGTATTTGGAACGAAAACCTCAAAATTCCAATATTTATTTTGAATCGTGTCACTATTGAATTCAATCATTAACACGACGTAATATTGGATTGATAATTTGCATTGTGATGAACAATAGCCGATATCTCGACCTTAACCTAGTCAGGATGGGCGTAACTCGCCCATCCTGACTAGGTATATCGTTATTTACATTGAGCTCATTATCGTTTTCCCAGTAGTAGTCAAAACTTTATTATATCAGGAAAGTTATATGATATTCGACAAATAGTTTTCATCTGTTAACAATCCAATATGAACCATGTAACATACATTTCCGCAGTGTTCGGTGATGCGGGTAATGCCGGCTGACGTGGCACACCCCACGTCGGTTTCAATCACGCCAACGCGAGGGCACGGTGAGTCAATATGTTACAAACTGAAATGTCTATATATATAATTAATTATGTGATTTTCTCAAGTAGGTCAGGGCACAGATTCTCTTAGCCTTTTTTTAGAGATATTGGGGGTAAATATCTGCCTTTTTTTCAGGTGGGGAAATGCGTCTTATGCCACCAGCCAACTTCAGGGACACGGGGACGGCTATGTCGGTCACATGGCCAGCATACCGACTAAAACCACCACCACTACCACCTTCGACACTGGCGAAGTGGTGGGATCACGCGAATCGCTCTCGCGTGATCCGCGATCCCACCGCGGCCGTCCAATGTTGGACCCTCCCCGAGAGCCACGTGCAATGGGCGATAGACGAAAGGGTATTTTTTTTGCCCTTCTGTAAGAAAAGTCTAACCGTTGCCGTTGATATTCATAAAATTATACTATTCCGTTTCCTTTTATGAAAATATGCATGCAAGCGAAAGTAGCGCAAATATAGTTTTTAGTCATTTCAACTGTTAGATTTTTATACGAAACTAGCTTCTGCCCGCGACTTCGTCCGCGTAGCGTGATGATAATATAGCCTATATCCTTCCTCAATAAATGGGCTATCTAACACTGAAAGAATTTTTCAAATCGGACCAGTAGTTCCTGAGATTAGCGCGTTCAAGCAAACAAACAAACAAACAAACAAACTCTTCAGCTTTATATATTAGTATATAGATAATCCCTCAGATGCAGCTGAATAACAGTATTTTATACGAAGCGGCTGCCATGGCGCTTCTGCAACCCAATTACTAGGCTATGTCGATATCCAGAAGCTGATTATTAGGCTTTTATTTTGTGTTACTACTGCGATTATCACAGGTGTTTGTATTGCCGACAGCCAAGGCTGGCGGCTTTATGAGCTTAGCGAGGTACGCACGATTTTCTCATTTGGTTGTGCTAAGAATGGTCACCAATCCAAGTAGTAGATCAATTGATCAGCATAATTATTACTTAATCAAAAGTCTACAGCGTCTATAAAAAATCTTGTACAGAAATAGATTTATTTAAAAACTAAATTTGAAATTTATAACGCACATTTCTTGCATTTTAAATAACTTATAAAATATCAAGTGGAACAAACTTACGTTGAAGAAATTGCAAATATGCAAATATGATTCCTTTGAATGTTAATATGAAAGTAGCTTGTCAAATGTATCATAAGCAAAGCTACTCGGGTGCTTTGACACGTAAATTTGAATTGAGCTTAACAGATTATTATTATACTAGCTGTGGCCCCCGGTTTCACTCTCATTCTAAAGGAAATTTTGAGACAAAAAGTAACCCATGTCCTGCTCCGAGTAATCAACCTCTTTATCAAATTGATTCAGCGATTTAGACGTGAAAATGTAACAAACAGACAACAGGCAGAGTTAATTGTTTTTATTTCAAATAAGCTTTTACAAGCGTTTATAAAACGTTATGATTCTTGTTTCACGGTTCCAAAAGGTTGATCCTTTGCAGAAGAATCCGGAAAGAATCTTCATGGACACTCTTTTAAAATAAATTATGTTACAATCTTCACAGGTACAATATTGCGATAATAAGATGGGTGGACGTTAAAGGTTGTCCAAGTTTGTCTATAATATTAAACGAGGTTTCATATTATTTGAGAACCGGATATCATTTAAGATAATAAGCTATGTATGTGGTAAAAGCACATACCATCGAAGCAACAAATGAAACTATCTACTGATTTCTGACACTTACGCGAATATAAGACATTGAAATGAAACTACTTTTTACGGATTTTATCGCGGTATATTGATATTATTTAGTTCCCGACGTTTCGGATCATTTACAGCATCCATGGTCACGGGCAGACTGAGGTATTGGACGTCTTGATGTTAAAATTACTAACAGCTACCTTACATTTTTGTTAATTATTAGCGATCCGATTCACGCAGAACGAGCTCACCGTATCCTTTGGTCTTGCAGTTTTGGGCTTGGATTTAGATTTTATAGATTCTATAATGGGATTCCAACTATGTATCTACTTCGACATGCTACATCGTACATACATTTACAGGTTCTGTTGTAGTAAACAAGTAGTAGTAAAAAATATGGAATCTGTCATAGCCATGTCCATAATAATATTTTATACATGGGTAATATAGTTCGGAAAATAAGTCGAGGTAATATGTCACTTTTCCTTTATTAACTTTTTACTGGAAGGCACTTATGCCTACATTCATAAAAAAGTGAAGAAAAGAAATAGAACCCTTATTTTTAACCCAAAAATGTTTTCAAGCCTTTATTTACACAAAATATTATCACAATTTTTCGGTCTAACACTCAAAAACACTTCATCATCCTATTTTGGCGAGCCAGACGTTAGATATGGGCTGACTAAAGTCGTATGAATAAATTAGGAGGGTATCTGACAGATGACTAGCTGGGGAACTCTGCCCGAGACATTTTAACTTAGGGATTATTTAAAAAATATTTTAGTATAAATTTTGTGATTTTCTTTGGGAAAGTTTTTTCAAATTTTCCCAAGTGTGTTTTGCGATCTGTCTAGCCCAGCCCTACTATTAGGAGACCTCATTTATGAGTACCTTCACCTTTCAGCCTGTGGACTTAATATAAAGAAATTTTGGCACGTATGGGGTACCAATGTAGCGGTCTGCACACGTTACGAAATCATAAGGTTTTTAGTCTGCCACCATACGCGAGCCGTTACGCACGGGGTCACTTTTGTAATTTTTGCCTACATATTAAAAGTAAGTTGTGCCCAATTAACTGCTATTATTTTCGCCATTCCACCTCAACCTGAAGCACCAACCACTACAAAGTTGATATGAGCATTGTAGCTCATATTAACTATATACTAGTTTCTCTGGACTTTTAAAGAGACTATGATTCTCTAAGTTTGTTTCGGTGTTTCTTCTCAGAGATCGTCAGTTAGGTGCCATCCAGTTAAAAAATATCTATAACATTAACATAACATACCATCACGCCCGTATCCCCGAAGGGTTAGGCAGAGGCGTACTAATGTACACCCACAGTTCGCCGGTATGTTCAGGTCCCACGTAATAGGGGGCGAGCCTATTGCCATTAACCGGGCACAAATTCCTAACTCCGAGCTGGTACTGGGAATTTCATAGAAAAACCCAATAACACTTTGCTCGACCTGGGAATCGAACCCAGGACCACTTGGCTAATGAGGCAGTTAAATATATCTATAAATTGTCTTTAAACGGAGTATTTAAATATATAAATATAATTTAGTTCAATGGGTATATCGCCCCTTATCTCTGCACGTTATAAGGCGTCTTTCTGCATTACAAAATCCACTCATTCTCCAATCGCTCTCTGCCTCATTCATATTTCCAGAAGGAGCTTCAAACTTTTGCTTCAATACGGAACAACTGCAGTTTCATAATGAAAAGCTTTTTAAGTGGGCGGTTCCATCTCATTATTTCTAGTGCTTTGGAGCATTCACGAAAATATTATTTATATTTCTTGGGATCTTGGGGATAAGTATTATTGTGTTTTTCTATGAAATTTATTTATTTATTATTTATTTATTGTAAATTCTCAGTAGCAGCTCGGAGTTTGGATTTGTGCCCCGTTAATGGCAATAGGCTTACCCCTATTACGTGGTAGCTAAACATATATAATGTAAATTAGTTTGCTTTACCTTTGGGATAATACCGGCGTGAAGTTGTATTATGTTATATATAAAAAATGTAGAATGAAATAATCTTTTCACAATCGTTGGACAAATCTTGTCTGAGGGATAAATGTGGCGGTTTGAAAGATTTTCAATAAAGAAAGTGTCATGATAGAATATTATCTCTCAAACTTCTCTCAAACGTCCCCTAGGAATCGGGTTTTCAGTAAAAAGATAAAAAGTTGTACCACATCTCGCGATTTGTACATTTATAACCACCGGAAAAATTCTCTTAGTTCCTTTATAGGTTGCATAAAATTTTAATTATATTTTAAATATAGTATAGGTACAACCTTGTTTTAGTATACGCGAAACCCGAGACATGTATCTAGTATTTTATGTAAAGAATCTATGTACAAAATTTCAAAGTTGTGTCATGAAAAATCACAAAGTTATAAGCCTGTTATGTTTCTGATTTTCCGTATAAAAACATGTTCACCGCGTCTTATTACCCCCGCCTCGCTGTGCGCCCGCGCCTAGTGCCGCTATGATCTATCATGGCTTGTGTTGTGCGCATGTAATAGCGGAAAACACTTTGTGTGTATATATTATGTGTACCACTTGTAACTTTTTTAATTATTTTTAGGACAAAATTAACATTGTAAAAATTATTGGAATCGATTCAGTTACTTATTCAGAACAATCTTAGGTTTCGCATATATTAAAAATAGTATTGTTTACGTAGCTACAAATTCAGAATTAGAATTCTACTTACTCAAATAAAAAAAAACATAGACTAACATACCATCACGCCTGTATTCCCTGAAGGGTTAGGCAGAAATATAGTAACATACCTACAGTTCATCGGTAGGTTTCGAGACAGGAGGGCGAGCCTATTGCCATTAACCGCGCGCAAATTTAAACTCCGAGATGCTACTGAGAATTTGATTTAAAATCATATTAAAGCTGCTCGACTCGAGAATCAAACTCAGTAGTCGGGTTGATGACCACAAAACGAATGAGGCGGTTAGGTATAATATATATCACTCTAAATTGTAAACAGAAAATGAAACATTATATTATTAACGTCAATATGGCGTATTCAGTGAATTCAGCGTATCACATTAAATTATATCAGGAAGCTGGAATTGTGAAACTATTTGCACATTTTGATTTTAATGTAAGGGATACACGGTACAGTCGTTGGGTGATCGGCTTCTGCGCCACGGTTTGTGGGTTCGATGCCCATACGGAGCAAATATGTATTTGTATGATCTACAGATTTCGGGTCTGGGCAAACGCCCAGTTTGTTAACGCCCCTATGTTTGTTTGTTAATTGTCACATTATACATAAACATGTATAATGTGACAATTTGTGTTAGTAAAAGCATAGCAAAGCATCCTTGATACAGGAACAAATCACAGTGTGGGGCAAAGATAAACAAAAATATTACATGGCTTTTTTTATGAGATCACCTGATGGTAAGTGATTACCGCCGTGGACACCCGCGACTCCAGAGAAACTTAAATTCAGAATGTGAAGGCAAATATCGGCCTGACTGGTAGGACTCGCGGAGGTTTAGTGGTCATAGCGACTGCGTACATTTAACCAGAAGACGCAGGTACAAATTCTGCCTGACGTAGATATTTTCCTTCGCTAAAATAACTAAGTAATTATTTTTCGATTGCACACACTACTTTTCTACAGAATTTTTATATGTAAAGATATGTTTGTATAATGTACATTAAACTTGTTAGGCTTTGCTCTCTCTGCTCTCATTTCATTCACTTACATATGAACTTGAACAAAAGAGTCGCAAGATACATAACTTATACAACTTTGAATATTATGACCGCTACGATAAGTACTAAATTTAATTAATGAACAGGGTAATTATTTTTACGGGGCATTAACTTCACCATAGTCATACATTTGGAGAAATGGGACATTTAACTCATTACGTGGGCGGTTCCAAAAGTGAAATCTGTAACCACGTGGAGAGAAAAACTTGGCACAAATTTTACATATAATTATAAACTACATGAGTTATTTACTTACTAGGCTTTTAGGCTGCATGCCAGGATGAAGCATGCCATTTCTTTTAAAATGGAGAAGAAACTAAGATGTCTCCTGTGAATTATGTGTGATGAAAAATATGTCACGTATAACCAACCTTTATGTCACTTCTAAACACGACATAAAATAAAATAATGTCACGTAATCCAAATACTCGTAACTTTGTCACTACGTAGCCTACGACGTAGAGCACGTAGCAGCGTAGCACCGTAGCAACGTAGCCACGTAGCGGCCTCGTAGCACAAATAGGAGGCATCAATCGTAGGCCGAATATGACCAGAGGGAAGTGTGGATGTAACTTACCGTGTGACAAGTATGTATGGGCTTTTAGACCCTCTTAAGAATAATGATCCGATACTTATAAGTCCTCGCTTGGTGAAATATTTTTATAAAGGATTGGCTTTACTGGGTGGCCAATTCCTTATCCGGCCGGAAAAAGAGTAATATACTTACAAACTTTGTAATTTTAACCTGTTTTGGCATGATCATATTTAGATCCTCAAAATATTAACTTAATTTCATATAAAATAGTATCGGATCTGGGATTTCATAGTCAATAATTAAGCTCGCGACCGCAAGTAATCGATTCAATAAACTGAATATATACATTTATTTTAGCGAAAGAAAAAATCGAGAAAGCAGCGGGTGGGACCCTCGGTGGTTTAGTGGTCATAGCGTCTTGCTGTTGAAACAGAAGACGCAAGTTCGAATCCTGCCCGCAGTCGAAATTTTCCTTCACTAAAATAACTTTATAATTTTAGCATGGAAAATGCAAAATATAATACACAAAGTTATGCATATTATACCTATAATTATATCTAGTTAAAGAGCACAACAATTTTGAGTCAGTCCACAGCGCACGCGTGGAGCACAATTTTACGAGACAATTCCCAGCTAAACGGGTACCCGTGTAGCATACCTGAATTAAACTATTTTGTCACTGAAAATGGAAACAGGTGCGCAATAGCTGGAAGCTATTTGGGTTTTACTTAAACATACCATCACGACTGTATTCCCCGAAGCTAACCCTTCGGGGTTACAGAGGCGTACTAAGGGACATCCACACTTCGCCGGTATGTTTAGGTTCACATGTAATAGGGGGCGAGCCTATTGCAATTAACCGGGCACTAATTCTAAACTCCGTTTTCCAGAATTTCATAGAAAAACCCGGTAATGCTTTGCTTCATCTGGGAATCGAGCCTCTTCTAGCGTAGCAGTCCCACTTGGGACCACTACACTAATTTTTTTACTTATGTAACAATTAAAAAGATTCTTCGGTGTTTCTTGCCGAAGAGATTCGGTAATAAAAACCGACGAACCTTTGGTTTTTATTTTTGAATTGATTCAATTCAATTCATATTCCCCGGGATGAAGGCATAATAAAAGCATATGCATATATTTTCTAAGTATTACACTCGCTTTGTTCTCAATTTAAATTTAAAATTAGACTTAGTACATTGATCTAAACTTCTTATGTACCTAACTGTAATTATAACCTTTTATGTACAGACACATTTGTAAACTACTAATTAAATTAACGAAGTGTAAAAGTACGCATTGAATGCAGAGTTAGAAACTTTAATTGGGATGCAGCGACGCGTGTAGTTTCATACAAATAATTAAAGTGAGGGTAAAGTTCGAAATAACCGCCACGCAGTTACGAGTTAAACTAATATACATATAATACCTGTATTCCCCGAAGGGTTAGACAGAGTTATACTAATGAGCTCCCAGAGTTCACCGATATGTTAAGGTCCCTTGTAATGAGGGTACCAGATTATTGCCACATCAAACAGAAATTCAAACTCCGACTGGGAATTTCATAGAAAACCATCCATAAAGATAGGAAATCCATGAGATGCTCCATGAGGATTTTCTGCGCCACAATAAAGTACTACTGTTCACCCACAGTTTGCCGGTATATTTAGGTCCCATTTAAGACGGGGTGAGCATCTAATCGCTACAACACCATAATAGCGTTACGTAGCGAGAAACTCCACAATTTAATATCAATACCGGTAGTACCGTCCTTCTATTGGGCTCCCTACACAGACTAACACAGGAAAGGCATCGCATACAAACAATCTGTCAGTGGTCCAGGATTATTTGTATTGTTCTGTTTACTCTGTGTCCGTCTGTCTGTCGTCTTGTTTGTACAGCTTGTGGTTTATCAAGCAGTGCAAGATTTATGAGATTAGGTGCGGTAACTGTTAATATTTAACTTTTGGTTGTGCCTTATGTTTTGCGTGAAGGATTCAATTAGAAAATAAAGTTATTTTCTAATTGAATTCCAAACTGCTGCTGGTGCAAATCGACTGCTACTCTAGGAGACGTGGGTTCGATGCCCGCATCAAAGTGTGATATTCCATTTAAAGTGACGGCACCTTTGGCGTAGTGGATAAGCGGTTGGCTTCGACGTTGTGTTGTGGGTTTGATACCCGCATGGAACAAATATTTGAGCTTTAATATATGAGCTCGGTGCCTATGCTTAGCATTAAGTCCAGTTCACATTAAGTTTTTGTACAGTAACACTACAATCTAGCGATCCATATCATTGTTCCACTGGAATAGGAATTGTCTAAATTATATTGTCTTTTATGATTGTCTAATTCTAACCGTTAAAGTCTTAACACTAGATTGAAAATGATTTCAAGGTGAAAGCAGTTAAGAAAATTATTGAAACCGGAATTTGTTTATGCCAGTACTGGAATGGACTGATCTGGGCTGGAATGAGTGCTCGACGTTATCCGATGATATCCGACAGAGAACTAAAGTTAGGTACCGACATAGCGCCCTGAATTGGCAAACTGAAATGGTAGTGGGCTGGCTATATTTGTAGAAAATCCGACAACCGCTGACGTGTTTTTGGAGACCGCGACTTATATATATATACATAGCGTAAGACGCCCTCGGCAAGATGGAGTGATGAATTGATGATTTGCAGAAAGTTTCTGGCAGAAGCTGGAAGCGGCAAGCCGAGGACAGGTTAGAATGGCGCGCATCGGGGGAGTCAGTGGATTGTTATACTGATGATAATGATGATGGGTGCTTGACACACAGAAAACTGGCGTTAAACAACACTTACGTTGTGTTTCCCCGAGTGAGTGAGGATACCGGAGGCTCAAAACCTTTAAAAGGTGGATACCGCACTTGTGAATCCTCTGGTGTTGCCAGTGTCCATGGGCGGCGGTAATCGCTTACAATCAGGTGATTCGTCTGCTCGTTTTCCGCCCTATTCCAAAATAAAAAAACTCACAAACTAGTTCAATAAGGCAATAAAAAATCATTGAATACTTACGTTACCTTTGATCCATCGGCAGTTAATTTACGAATGTTATTTCTTGTGATATATAAGAAACCTGATCAACCCTATCAGCCTTTACTGTCGCAATATATCACGATGTTATCTATTACATCGGACGTTAGATTTCTGAACTGCGTAGGTAAGATCTCATATTTCTAGTTAGCATAAGTTATATCGTCTAGACTGGACCGTTTTGGTCACGTAATGAATTTATCTAGTTTGAACAATGAGAATAATATCAAGTTTATGATTGCTTTTTTTGTTACGAATTTGTTTTATAGTACAGTAAATCTTCATGTGTCTGTCTGAAGAAGCGGTAGGTGATGTCGGATTCTTACCGATAAAAACTGTACTTGCTTTCCTTAGCCCTATGACTATAGCCAACATAAGCGTCTAACATAACATACCATCACGCCTGTATTCCCCGAAGGGTTAGGCAGAGGCGTACTAATGTACACCCACAGTTCGCCGGTATGTTTAGGTCCCATGTAATAGGGGGCGAGCCTATTGCCATTAACCGGGCACAAATTCCTAACTCCGAGCTGCTACTGGGAATTTCATAGAAAAACCCAATAACACTTTGCTCGACCTGGGAATCGAACCCAGGACCTCTAGCGTAGCAGTCGCGCTTAGGACCACTTGGCTAATGAGGCAGTCTATAGGTAAAAATTCGCCATACCCAGCCGCTTTTTCAGATTTCAGGATAAAAAAAAATAGAGATTCTTTGTGATCTTGGAGTGTCTTTGGGGGACGCTTTTGTTCAGCAGTTGACATCTTTTGGCTGATACCAGGCTTTACAGTTAATGACAGGTGACAGTCTCAATTATGATGATAATGTTTTTTTTTAAACTTATATAAAGTTAAACAAGCATGCGACCAATCGATTTTAATCATAGCCTATGTGTGCAAGCAAAATCATGGGTTGCTCAGTAAATTAACTGGCATTTATGCAAAGTACACCACACTGCCGTATGACTTACTATTTCCTCCCATCCACATTCACTTTTCACGATAATCACGACTTTACTAGTAATATTGGTGGCTTAGTTTGTAATCCCAAAAAGGGCACGCAAGTCGTAAAACTTTTATCTCTTCATAAATAGCATTTATATGAGTTTTGGTTACCAGAATAAGATAAGGGAAGCGAAGGTAATATTATTGTGAAAGGTAGAGGGTTTGGAAACCCTGTGCCCGTTGCTTTTTTCTTCTATAAATAAAAATAAAAAATAAATATTCTGGGACATTTTTACACAGCACCATCTAGTCCCAAACTAAGCAGAGCTTGTACTATGGGTACTAGACAATGGATATAATACTTAAATACTTTTTTTTTTTGTAAATACATACTTATAATATATAAGAAACACCCAGACGAACACAAACACTTATATTCATCACATACATTTTTGTGTCCTGTGGGAATCGAACCCACGACCTCATGGTCAGCAGTCCGGTACTCGAACCACTAAACCACAGAGGTTGTCAGGTCTATTGTCTATTTAGGCTATTTATGCTTCGATGTTATTTTGAAAACCTATCTATTTCTAATGTATTCGATTCTTTTATATTATCGCTTTATCGTCTTCATCTACAATAAAAATTGTATTCGATTTTTATGATAATAGTCTATATCAATAATAATAAACAGACCTTTCATTGTAATTTGTAACTCATAATTAGGTACTCATCTTGATTTCTTTTATCATACATTTTGTTTGTAAGCATGTTATTGGGTAATCGACGTAATATTATCAGTCCGTTATGTTTGAAACAAAAATAAAAATTTTAGTCGAGTACAAGAGCAATACAAGGAGAAGTTAGCAATTTTCCCAAACATAATTTAACTAAATTATTGTTTTGTCATAGAAAGTGTGCTAAACTTCAGTAAATTTCTAGATATATTTAAGTACTTACATCAAATTCACTTTAAATAAAATGGTGTATACTAATTTCTTGAGTGCTGAAAATCTGCTGCTGTGTTAGCCTTAGTGAGAAAGTACAATCGCATGGCAAGTTATCCAGCTGGTAAGCTGTAGCATAATAACGTTTCTGTCTTTCGGCTAGATGGGTATCTAGCCAATGAAATTACTGAACTTATGAGACTTTACAATTAATGATTGACACTTTGAATAAAAATAAATTAGGTACTTACCGCTCCCAGCTGAGTCTTCGTGGCGCATCAGCCCCAACATCCTCAGGTGTTCCCCGCACTCCTTGTGTTAGTAGCCTGGCCAGGCGGGAGCCAGTGCTGGTGCTGCTTGTGCTCGAAACAGAGCTGCGAGGAGTTGGCACTCTGGAACAATACAGATTAATTAGCATCATCAACATCTATAGATCGCCTTTTGAACTTTTGGTAGGAGAATGAGTGAACTCCATGATGAATTGGTACATATTGGTATGTTGTGAAGGACAGCCCAAACGTTGTTCCAAAGTCAATTTGTCCAAAAAATGGTCCTATTGTAAGAATATGCCATTTCCTTAAACATTGTTCTCCATTACCATGGAATGAGGAAGATTCACTAGAATTAAGCTGAACCCGTTCATAATCCACCGGGTGTTGTTCAAGAGTTTTGGAAATGACATCATTATGCAAAACGGACTCGACCCAACTTTGTAAAGTGTTCATGTGCCTGCCTTGCTAATAGCTAGAGAATTTTCCCTGAAGGTTTCCTAACCTTCAAACATTTTTTTTATAAACAATTCCTAGTCAAAGTCAAAATCATTTAGCAACGACAAAACTAGTAATAAAAGGTGTAAACTAACTTGGATGTAAGCAACACTGGGAGAGTTGGGTAGCAACAAAGAGCTAAAGTACTTAAACGCTTACATATTACAATAATTTAATCTAATTTCAACACAATTTCATCAAAATCTAACAGAGTAACTATTTCGTTAGTGTCCGGCCTTTTTATCTTCTCGTACTGAGCAGCTAGGTAAGTGATCACGGTCGTCCGGTAGGAGGCGCTGAGGTAGCTGCTACCGGTCGTAACCGACAAAGATAAGTTTATTTTTGCTTTTTATAATTAAACATTATTATAACAATTTTTAATTTATTTTTCAGGTCCTTTAGCTTTGGCGGGACGCTTCACCAGATAGGTTGTCAAGCTTTTTGGGCTTGACTATCACTAAAGATTGTTAGGTGGTCATATGAAAACCGAAGCTGATGGTTTTATGTTTTGCGAGGAAGGATGGAGCCCCTTCATCGTACGGAGCATCACGTAAAGCCAGCAGCGTTAGAATGTTAACCCATCTACAGACGGACGGAAACGCGCAGCTTAACCTTGCAGATCGGTTGATCAGAGTAGCCTCTCCTGACTTCTATCTCCTTTCTCAACAGACAGCTAAGACAAACGAGTCTACGAAAAACAATGAATTCTTGTTTTTGTCATAGAATTCGAGCATTGAATTGAGATAGGTTGGAACTATTGCGATATGAACCCTTATCAAATATTTGTATGATAAACGTGACATGGGTGAGATGTGACATGTTTGTCCTTGATTCACCTTGAACCTGAGGCACTAGCTTTCTTGTAGATTTTCGTACATTTAGAGTGTGAATGAGTTTATTAATATTTTTTTCAGGGATTTTTTTTTCTTGTTAATTGAAAATGATTATAATATATTAACAGAACCGGATCTCGATAGCTTCACCTTCCTGTCTTATATTGATATTAATTACAATCAGTTTCCCTGTTTTCATTATAAGTAATGCCCATAAATCGTTTGATAGTCTGTTAGCAAACTAGCCAAAGGGATACGGTGAACTTCGGCACTTGGAAGGTTCTAGAAAGCTTGCCAACTAATGAGGAAAAGTTTATATACAACCTCGAAACGTGAGGGATTACCCAGTTGTTCAACTGCCAAATCTTTGGGAGTTATCAATAATACCTAGGATTATATAAACTCATAGGACGAGCAGTGATATCCCAGTGATATTACCGACTAGTTTGACTGCCAATGCTTAAAATAGGCTTATTAAAAAGGTTTTTCTTCGCAAGTTAGTTTGTTTTTTTAGCTCCTATTGGAAATTTCCTTGTACCGCTTCGTAAGCCTACAATATTTAATAAACGCCAAGAACCCAGTACATTGCACAATAAATAAGCATATTGTAGAAGCTTAGGTATCTATATAGTGTTTAATATTTCTACTCAAAGGATAATATTGTTCTGTACATTGCTTCAATTTCATGAAACTAAGTTTTAATTAAAAATACTTCATAGCCATAAGTGTATAACAACACAACTGTTAATATGGCCCTTATATATCTATCAGTTATTACAAAAAAGTAAGAATTGTATTGGTATTATACAACATAATAAAAATATAAAATATAAGTATAGGAACAGAATATTACAGCAATTCACTAATTGCACTTAATTTTGCCTATCTTTTCCGATAAAGGCGTGATAATATGAATAGTAGGTATATTTTAAAATGTGTTATTTTGTGTTGAATTTTTCAATAACAACCAATCAAGTCCTAAGGATAGGCCGGGTCGTAACAACCTTAGGAATTGAGGATTTAATGCCTGAGGTTATTTCAAATCACAAATACGTTTATTCGTACTTCAATCTAAATTCCAATTAAGCAATTAATAGGTACTAATTAATTTATACATTTGGGGAAATTGTTAAATGAAAATGTTGGTTGAGTCACGTGCCAGTCACGTGTAAAGTCGTCATGTTATAGTGTTCGAACTGAACATGATTATGAATTTAATCGGATTATATTTAATTTTTGAAAACACTAAAAAAAATCTTGATAAATTATTGTTGTATGAAGTTGTTTTGTTTAACAAAATATATTTTTTCCACTTACATATTACTTAGACACTGCGTTACACATTACTTATAAAACAATGTCTCCCGCCGCGTCTGTTTGCGATAAACTCGAAAACTACTGAACTCATTTCATACGATTTCACCAATAGTGATTCATGAGAAGGGTTTCAAGCTATTAGACATCACGCTACGACCCTTAGGAACCGGGCAACGCGAGTGAAACTAATCTATCGAAATATATATGGCCCTGTGCAAGTATTGTTGTCCCACTGCAAAGATCTTACCTCAATTTCTCGAATGATAGAATCACGCAAAAAGGAGCAAATATATATTAAGTAGGTAGTTAAATATCAGACAGGAATAAACAAATATTCAAAAAAAAAATTACAGATTTTTTGAGAATAGTCCGAGCTCGCAAATACATACTTAATGAATAAAGAACACGACTATTGATTAAATTTTTTACAGTACGTTTAAACGCAAACGTAAAAGTTACGTTTCGCGGCAACCTTTTCATAAATACTTGACCAACTAAAGCCTATGAAGTGCCTCAGTCTAGCCCATCTAGTAGCGACGTATCTATGTGGAACCTATCGAATGCGGTGTTGATTCATAACCTAGGGCTGCCGTAAAAAAGGGAATCTTATTTTTGTGTCCTTTTGCAGGTAAAAAAACTCGCATGGATCGGTGGCTGTTAAACTTGTATCAACTAAAAGCCTCGCTTGCCTTCTCTTCTTCTCTGCTGGGCATGGGACACACCACGCTGGCGTAATGCGGGTTGGCAGACTTCCCACACCGTAGATAAAATCAGGTTTCCTCACGATGTTTTCTTTTCACCGTGATAATAAAATAAACTTATGAAAAAGCCAGGCGTGTTACCACGACGGGCATATGCCTACGCAAGTTAAGCAAGCATAGACTAATACAAGTTGCGTTGTAAACTTCACTTGCGCGATTCAGGATTTGTCCGTCGTAGTGTTGTATGTAGTGCGATAGATGTCGCTGCAAACTATTAATACGCACATGCATCCGAAAAGTCAGATGGCCAATGGTCATATTCACTAGGATATCATCGCAATCATTATTAAAAAGCTTGATAATAATTATAATTCACAGTTCCATTGTTTCTCTAGCCTGACAACCCTGCGGTGACTATTTGTCGCTTGGCTTCGCCGCAAAGCGCGCTCTATGCTCAACTTGATTTCTATAGACTCGGCACGGGGGATGCACTCAGAATATTTTCTTAAATGTTTATTCCATAGAGAGTTGAGACAACTACTATATATATATATTTCGTTCTTTAACTTGGTAAATAGGGATCAATTTTTTTTACTACGTCTTTTTGGTAGGTAAATATTTTCCGATATTAAGGTACGGGTAAGATTGGGAAGTAATGAAAATGTTGTCGTGGAAGATCACGTGGGGACCTATGTCCCCTTTTCTTCATAACAACAATGGATTTGTCCCTTATTTGGAAGTTTTTGCCATACAATTTTTCAGAGACACCTTGAAAAACTCCGACTAGTTTTTTTTTTCTTTTTGTTTGTGGGACTATAATCGTATCTAAGTGAAATTAAAATGTGTGTAATATGTAATTCGAATTAGGTTTTTATGGAAAGAAAAATTGTAAGTTTCCGAAACAAAAACTGGAATAATTCAATGTTATGGAATTTTTGTAAAGTATGCTTGACTGAATATTGGACATCACATCTGCTATTGGGTCAGCTAATTAGTAATAAAAACTACAAAAATTTAAGTCATATTTTATTTCCACAGCGAAATAGATTTTAACGCTACAATAGAGGGATATTGTAATGTTAAAATCCATTGCTATGCCAGGAGCACATCTTACTGAATAAACTGAAGCATGACACAGAAATTCCTTAGAGAATACTTAATTAAGTAAATAACTTACAGGAGTTAGTGTTTCAGAAAGACGTGGTATTTCTTGAAAGGAAAGCATCGGAAAAGGTTTAAAC
The DNA here is from genome assembly GCA_947256265.1 of Acronicta leporina. Taxonomy (NCBI): domain Eukaryota; kingdom Metazoa; phylum Arthropoda; class Insecta; order Lepidoptera; family Noctuidae; genus Acronicta; species Acronicta leporina. The sequence continues at coordinate 3,767,422 of OX366521.1, forward strand.
CAAGGAGTAAGTTTTACTTTAATCTTAGACTAGCTATGCTAACCTAGAGTAACGTAAAAAATGAGCTGATAGCAACAGATTAAATTATTAATGTAGTCAAAAAAAATCAGTAAGTTTGGTAAGCAGTGCTTCCTTTTTTGTATTTATTTACTAGTCGTTGCCCGTGGCCGTTTTTGAGACGAAAGGTATAAAAAGAAAGAAAAAAAAAATTAACATGAATAATGCCATCGAGGGAACTTATATTTTAACAACATTTTGTAAGTATCACCTCCGTGAAGGCATAGGCAGAGATGTACTAATGTAAACCCACAATTCGCGCGTATATTTGGGTACCATGCTTATTTTATACATTGATCCTATTGCCATTTACCGATCACAAGTCAAAAACTCCGAGCTACTACTGAGAATTTCATAGAAAGTTTTTCTATGAAATTCTCAGATAAATAAGAATTGACGTGGGAATGGGACCCAGGACCTCTATCTAGCGTAGCAGTCGCACTTAAAACCACAAGACTGATGAGGCAGTTAATATATTTTATATGACATTTTATGTACTCCAAAACTTCAGGTCATCTCTTGAAAGGATAACCCCACAACAAAACTTGTAATCCAAGTTTAACGTCTTAAACAACAAACCTTAACTTTAAGTTAACTGGCGACTTAGCGTGACGTCACACCCCCCAGTAGGTCCTGCTGCTTAAAACTTAGGTACCAATATATATTTTATATTGTTATGTAGGGACACAAGTGAAACTATTGACAGCTAAATGCACACTGTTTCATGATTGAGTTAGAGCAAGCAGGGACGAATACCACGCACAATAAAATGTTGTTAACAGTTGTGTTGAAATTCTAACAAAATAAAACTGACTGACCTTCGTGGGCCTCCACTGTTTTTATTACCTGATTCTGTTAGAATTTTTGATCCGTGCTACTCTAGTACAGAAATACTTGAAAAATAAACTTACTTCAATGATTATTTTTAAAATTCAATGTTTTCAATGGTTAAAGTGTTAATAACTTTTGATAGAGAGAACCGATTTGAATTAAAAATAGCCTAAATGTTAATCCAAGAAACAGGCTATGAATTCCTGCCCACTTCCACCTAATCTCTTCAGTAGTTATTATTTGATGCGTGGTCAAACATACAGACAAAGCGACAGACAAACCGACAGACAAACAGACAGACAAAAGTTCCAAAAATAATAGAAATGGATTGTGTTACTGATTCTGAGTCCCCCAAATTAGTTTTTTTGTAAATATAAGCAATGTACAGACATGGCTCACTTACATTCTTATTATATGTAAGATTGTTTTTTAGCACACAGCTTAATACAATTACAGGCCAAAGTTCCCCAACAAAACATAAATAAGCGATAGCCTTCAAACTTAAAGATATCATTATTAATCAACTACGAAAACGCATAACAGCAAAATATTCTTGAAATCTCCAAATTTGCGTATTTCTTTCAAAAAGCAAAGTAATGGGTCGTCATCGCTTTGGATTATTACGAAAAGTTTAATCGTAATTTACATACTTTTTCTCTTAAGACCCTTGGTAACTTCTGGTAAAAACTTTTTTGCATGATAGCGGAATAAAGTAAAAGATCACAGACTAAAGAGGTTTTATCCTTCGAAATTATTAATCTGTGTCAAACATGCTTCCCTCCATTCCAAAGTGAAAAAAATTGAGGAAGATTTTTAACGTGGGAGAGCCATGCATGATTCGGCTCGAATGGCTCGGCCTCACAGACAGCGGCATGAAACCACGCTTGCGTAGTGTTGCGCTGAGTGAGTGAGGATACCGAAGGCTCAAACGGCGGCCAACGTACTTGTGACTCCTCTGGTGTTGCGGGTGTCCATGGGCAGCGGTAATCGCTTACCATCACACAGACAGACAGATACACACAGACAGATACAATTATAACACCTCTCTTTCTGGAGTTAAAAAATTATACGTAGAAAAAGCTCATTACTTATACAAAATCATTTCCCTAACCCTTGCTCTGGCTTTGCCAGAATAATCATTTTAATTGATAGACAAACAACACAATGTTTTAAAGACCCAAATACACGGTCTATTGACAAGCACATTACGTAGGTAGCTAGTACATTGTATAAATACTATATATTTCATAGAAGACATTGTAGATAATGTCACACGGCTCAAACAATACTGATAGTATCGACGATACAATGGGTGGTTCACTAAAGCAAATTAGCTTTGGCTTCAGTAGTCCTTAATGCGATGACCCACAACCGCTTAGGTCCAGTTAAAAGTAGGTAACAGGTAAACAATAGGCTGCCTGATATCATGTGAAGAGACATTCAGTGTTCAGCACAATAGGACTATAAGTCAGGCCAGGATCTTGCCACTGACCGACCGTCATTCTATCTGCCTGTGACGACATGTTTGGGGTAGCTGCTGAGCGATCGGCTTCTCCACAACGTGTTGTGGGTTCAATACCACAGGGAGCAAATATTTGTATAATGGAATCAACAGATTGTTTGTTGTTGTTCCGCGTCTGTGCTTGGTGTATGTAAAAGCACACACGATACAAGAGAAAATCCTAGCGCGGGGCTACGTTTTATTTAAATCTCAGCCATAACACCCACTGTTTCCGATTGTGCTGTTTCCGATGTAATGCCAGCCGCATTCACTGATTCCCCGATGCGCTCACTATTTTGAGCGCATCGGGGAATCAGTCGAAGGGAATCGTCCGAAAATCGGGCTGGTGATCGTTTGATGTACTTTTACTTTTGTCATTTTTGATACTACTCAATACTCGATTCGTTTATTGCACTCCACAATGTTAAAAGGTGTTAGAATACCTATTATAAAAGTATCAACCGTGGACCCCGTCGGGCACGGCAATAAATGTATATTGTATTTACCTAGAGAAACAACGAACTGTGAGTTTACATTAGTACATCTGTGCCATATCCTTCGGGGAACACAGGCATGATGGTATGTACTTTAAGAGAAATTCGCTTTTGAATTTCATCAAGTATCTATGCTCGTGGTTGTTCACCTTATTCGTCAGGAGTGGTAATGATAAAACGTCATAGTATTTCCTTAATTAAATAAGCTGTAATAACATAAGTGTGCAATACATTATACACCTAGTCCCCTCCAATACCTATACACATATCGATTGAACAAATAGGTACTAAATTTTACGATTCCGTTTAATGTGACAGTTAAACAGTTTTATGTCCGTCCAGAGTGTTTTATCAGATGGACCTGTATTAAGGCACATTTTATCTTCTCTCTTTCTCTTTTATACGACAAAGTCTATAAGTGTATCAATTTATAAAACACTAGCTAAGATCCGTCTATAGATATTTTATACATAAATACTTACTAAAATATTTATTTTCTTATCGTAATTTGTCTGATATTCTAGCACTCTAACTTAGGACTAGCAGAGCTAGAATGATAGAATGCCAGAGAAATTAATTCCTGACTACAGCTTGCTAGCCTTGGCCTTGCTGGCTGAGCCAAAAGAGTTGTCCTGTCAGAATTCAATTAATTTGAAGAGATGAAAAACATTTTCTGCAGAGCTAGAACTGAATTCCTGACTAGGTCCTTCTTGCTGGCTTTGGACTTGCTAGCTGACCCAACAGACGTTGTACTATCCAAATTTCAAGAAATTTGTGAGTGTTGTTATTTTTGAAATTGAGATGAAAAAGCAGTAAGTTTTGCCTGAATTATTCAAGTTTTCCAGACAACATTTTAAATTTTTCTTTCCCTAAAAACCTTCGGACTTCAAACATCCAAAACTCGGTCCCGACGTTCTCAAATGATTCGCTTACCAACGAATAGCATTTAATTTTCATCTTTATAGACAAGTTCTAAACAAATAACGTTTTCCAATTTTCTATTTCTATTATTATCACCTCGATCCTAACTATCGCACAAGGAAATAGCCTTTAGGTTCCAGTCTAACCAGGTCCATTTGACCTCTGGGATAGCAGTCACGCTCGGGACCACTAGGCTAATGATGTTCCCAGTAATTACGAGTAAGTTATTTTCTGGCACGCCTACTAATACTTACTCACTCGGTATAGCTCGATTAATTTATTTATTTATTTAAATTGGTTCACCAACAATTGCTAGTGTTGTGACCGTTTTTGAGACGAAAGGTATAAAAAGAAAGAAAAAAAAAATTAACATGAATAATGCCATCGAGGGAACTTATATTTTAACAACATTTTGTATGTATCACCTCCGTGAAGGCATAGGCAGAGATGTACTAATGTAAACCCACAATTCGCGCGTATATTTGGGTACCATGCTTATTTTATACATTGATCCTATTGCCATTTACCGATCACAAGTCAAAAACTCCGAGCTACTACTGAGAATTTCATAGAAAGTTTTTCTATGAAATTCTCAGATAAATAAGAATTGACGTGGGAATGGGACCCAGGACCTCTATCTAGCGTAGCAGTCGCACTTAAAACCACAAGACTGATGAGGCAGTTAATATATTTTATATGACATTTTATGTACTCCAAAACTTCAGGTCATCTCTTGAAAGGATAACCCCACAACAAAACTTGTAATCCAAGTTTAACGTCTTAAACAACAAACCTTAACTTTAAGTTAACTGGCGACTTAGCGTGACGTCACACCCCCCAGTAGGTCCTGCTGCTTAAAACTTAGGTACCAATATATATTTTATATTGTTATGTAGGGACACAAGTGAAACTATTGACAGCTAAATGCACACTGTTTCATGATTGAGTTAGAGCAAGCAGGGACGAATACCACGCACAATAAAATGTTGTTAACAGTTGTGTTGAAATTCTAACAAAATAAAACTGACTGACCTTCGTGGGCCTCCACTGTTTTTATTACCTGATTCTGTTAGAATTTTTGATCCGTGCTACTCTAGTACAGAAATACTTGAAAAATAAACTTACTTCAATGATTATTTTTAAAATTCAATGTTTTCAATGGTTAAAGTGTTAATAACTTTTGATAGAGAGAACCGATTTGAATTAAAAATAGCCTAAATGTTAATCCAAGAAACAGGCTATGAATTCCTGCCCACTTCCACCTAATCTCTTCAGTAGTTATTATTTGATGCGTGGTCAAACATACAGACAAAGCGACAGACAAACCGACAGACAAACAGACAGACAAAAGTTCCAAAAATAATAGAAATGGATTGTGTTACTGATTCTGAGTCCCCCAAATTAGTTTTTTTGTAAATATAAGCAATGTACAGACATGGCTCACTTACATTCTTATTATATGTAAGATTGTTTTTTAGCACACAGCTTAATACAATTACAGGCCAAAGTTCCCCAACAAAACATAAATAAGCGATAGCCTTCAAACTTAAAGATATCATTATTAATCAACTACGAAAACGCATAACAGCAAAATATTCTTGAAATCTCCAAATTTGCGTATTTCTTTCAAAAAGCAAAGTAATGGGTCGTCATCGCTTTGGATTATTACGAAAAGTTTAATCGTAATTTACATACTTTTTCTCTTAAGACCCTTGGTAACTTCTGGTAAAAACTTTTTTGCATGATAGCGGAATAAAGTAAAAGATCACAGACTAAAGAGGTTTTATCCTTCGAAATTATTAATCTGTGTCAAACATGCTTCCCTCCATTCCAAAGTGAAAAAAATTGAGGAAGATTTTTAACGTGGGAGAGCCATGCATGATTCGGCTCGAATGGCTCGGCCTCACAGACAGCGGCATGAAACCACGCTTGCGTAGTGTTGCGCTGAGTGAGTGAGGATACCGAAGGCTCAAACGGCGGCCAACGTACTTGTGACTCCTCTGGTGTTGCGGGTGTCCATGGGCAGCGGTAATCGCTTACCATCACACAGACAGACAGATACACACAGACAGATACAATTATAACACCTCTCTTTCTGGAGTTAAAAAATTATACGTAGAAAAAGCTCATTACTTATACAAAATCATTTCCCTAACCCTTGCTCTGGCTTTGCCAGAATAATCATTTTAATTGATAGACAAACAACACAATGTTTTAAAGACCCAAATACACGGTCTATTGACAAGCACATTACGTAGGTAGCTAGTACATTGTATAAATACTATATATTTCATAGAAGACATTGTAGATAATGTCACACGGCTCAAACAATACTGATAGTATCGACGATACAATGGGTGGTTCACTAAAGCAAATTAGCTTTGGCTTCAGTAGTCCTTAATGCGATGACCCACAACCGCTTAGGTCCAGTTAAAAGTAGGTAACAGGTAAACAATAGGCTGCCTGATATCATGTGAAGAGACATTCAGTGTTCAGCACAATAGGACTATAAGTCAGGCCAGGATCTTGCCACTGACCGACCGTCATTCTATCTGCCTGTGACGACATGTTTGGGGTAGCTGCTGAGCGATCGGCTTCTCCACAACGTGTTGTGGGTTCAATACCACAGGGAGCAAATATTTGTATAATGGAATCAACAGATTGTTTGTTGTTGTTCCGCGTCTGTGCTTGGTGTATGTAAAAGCACACACGATACAAGAGAAAATCCTAGCGCGGGGCTACGTTTTATTTAAATCTCAGCCATAACACCCACTGTTTCCGATTGTGCTGTTTCCGATGTAATGCCAGCCGCATTCACTGATTCCCCGATGCGCTCACTATTTTGAGCGCATCGGGGAATCAGTCGAAGGGAATCGTCCGAAAATCGGGCTGGTGATCGTTTGATGTACTTTTACTTTTGTCATTTTTGATACTACTCAATACTCGATTCGTTTATTGCACTCCACAATGTTAAAAGGTGTTAGAATACCTATTATAAAAGTATCAACCGTGGACCCCGTCGGGCACGGCAATAAATGTATATTGTATTTACCTAGAGAAACAACGAACTGTGAGTTTACATTAGTACATCTGTGCCATATCCTTCGGGGAACACAGGCATGATGGTATGTACTTTAAGAGAAATTCGCTTTTGAATTTCATCAAGTATCTATGCTCGTGGTTGTTCACCTTATTCGTCAGGAGTGGTAATGATAAAACGTCATAGTATTTCCTTAATTAAATAAGCTGTAATAACATAAGTGTGCAATACATTATACACCTAGTCCCCTCCAATACCTATACACATATCGATTGAACAAATAGGTACTAAATTTTACGATTCCGTTTAATGTGACAGTTAAACAGTTTTATGTCCGTCCAGAGTGTTTTATCAGATGGACCTGTATTAAGGCACATTTTATCTTCTCTCTTTCTCTTTTATACGACAAAGTCTATAAGTGTATCAATTTATAAAACACTAGCTAAGATCCGTCTATAGATATTTTATACATAAATACTTACTAAAATATTTATTTTCTTATCGTAATTTGTCTGATATTCTAGCACTCTAACTTAGGACTAGCAGAGCTAGAATGATAGAATGCCAGAGAAATTAATTCCTGACTACAGCTTGCTAGCCTTGGCCTTGCTGGCTGAGCCAAAAGAGTTGTCCTGTCAGAATTCAATTAATTTGAAGAGATGAAAAACATTTTCTGCAGAGCTAGAACTGAATTCCTGACTAGGTCCTTCTTGCTGGCTTTGGACTTGCTAGCTGACCCAACAGACGTTGTACTATCCAAATTTCAAGAAATTTGTGAGTGTTGTTATTTTTGAAATTGAGATGAAAAAGCAGTAAGTTTTGCCTGAATTATTCAAGTTTTCCAGACAACATTTTAAATTTTTCTTTCCCTAAAAACCTTCGGACTTCAAACATCCAAAACTCGGTCCCGACGTTCTCAAATGATTCGCTTACCAACGAATAGCATTTAATTTTCATCTTTATAGACAAGTTCTAAACAAATAACGTTTTCCAATTTTCTATTTCTATTATTATCACCTCGATCCTAACTATCGCACAAGGAAATAGCCTTTAGGTTCCAGTCTAACCAGGTCCATTTGACCTCTGGGATAGCAGTCACGCTCGGGACCACTAGGCTAATGATGTTCCCAGTAATTACGAGTAAGTTATTTTCTGGCACGCCTACTAATACTTACTCACTCGGTATAGCTCGATTAATTTATTTATTTATTTAAATTGGTTCACCAACAATTGCTAGTGTTGTGACAAAGGTAGCATGTTAGAAAGCATATGACAGTGTAACAATCACTTAAAGGTAAACTCTGCATGCAATATTAAACCATAATTAAACGTAATTTATGGATGAACTCTTAACATTAACATCCTCTGTAAGTAATAGCACCCTGAATAAATTGTAAAATCAACGGTCCATTTCACACAAAGCGTACACTACGTTTTGTCATGCCACACTGCTTCATGGTCTTCTACTAGTTACTACTTGAGAACTTCTGTATCAGCTGCTATCACGTTCTACATTATCTACGTTTGTCCCTACCACTGCCGATTATCTATGTAAACATACACATGTACACAACATGACCACAAGTTGATTACGATACAGGAACTCAATCTGCGTTAAATCCTTCCACCGACGTCAGTAATTAATTCTACATCGCCGTGGTACACCTCATGTTACATACATATTTATATAACATAATGTTTGACGCCTTGGAGGGAAATGGGCTATGATATCATATTTTAGTGAGGCTGTGGGTAGGAACAATCTAGACCAGTTACCAGCTGTTTACAAGGAAGCGAAATATACCAAAATCATTGTATTGACGATGATTAGGCGCAAAATTGGCATACGCATTGCTTCGGTAAGTGCTCGTCTCTTTACCAAAATTCCTCAAATTGGTGAACACGTAACAAACAAACATACAGACCTATTTACTTTCGTTATTATACTAGTTCGGAAGTTTGAATTAATATGGATATGAATTTAATTTACCTATGTATGTAGCCCACTGTTATCACAAACCTTTTAGCTTACCAGAGCGTGCTGTTTCCAGCACCATTTGAAGCGTCATAATTAGTTATGAGTGATAATATAATAATGGCTATCATTTATATAAAAAATTACATTAAATGATAAGAAGCCATATAAAACAGGACTGTTTTGTATGTAAGGATTTGTGTTTGTAAAGAAATCCAGGGTAAAGAAGGAAGTCCATTTAGTAATGACAAAAATAAAATTTACGTACTTACCTAACATTATATTTTCATTATAAAAAAATGAAATGACTACAACCTTAAACCATTTAACATTATGCTTGTGAAGCCAAAAGTTTTGAATCTCCATTAGAATTTTCTCATATATACGAGTTCCCAACACTCAAACTATTCTACCGAAACTGTCAACCCAATGCTAGCTTTAACATTTAAAAAATATAGTTCAAATTCAAAAATCTGTTTTGCATTACAGGATGCGTTTTCTCGCGTCACAGGATGTACGGAAGGAATTTCGTTAACACAGGTGTCACAGTAAATTGGCTGCATAAATAAATGTAAAATAGGACCGGTATAACTTGAGCTATCGGCATCAAGCTAGACCGGGTGTACAGAGATTCGAAGGCTCAGTACTACTACTATTTATGCTGGTGTAGGAAATTGAAGCTTATGCGTTCACGTTAAGGTATTAAGTGGGTTCTTTTGAGAGGATAACGAATGCAATAGGAATTTCCCTGCGGCTTTTATGTCAGTCGTGTAAGCTATTACCCTGGTAATGTACGAGATCACACTCTAGGCTTGGGAAAACAGATTGTGTTTTGAATCAATTACCCTGAACATGGCAGTGCTGGCTGTGTTTTGTCAATAGCTATTTTCTGTATGATTGTTTTGTTATATTATGACGTCATTATTGCGGATCTTTTGATGGTAGAATTCTGCTGGTAAATTCGTCTGGGGTGCCACCCACCGTATTACCAAATATACTGCCGCGTTTTGAAGGTTATTAATGTACCAAGAAGAATTCTGGGCAGAAGAAACTTAACAACTAATGTGTCAAGAGCGAATAATATCACTGGTGTTGCTGACGTACATTTGTTTTCATTCACTTATCATCCAATGACTATGGCAACACATATATTTTATACAAGCTGCTTTGGGATACCTTGATGGTATATATTTAACTAAATCAGGTTGCGATTGCCGCTTGGCATCAGACTTATGCTTAAATGTCATCGTAGTACCATAAACATGTTGTGTTGCTTCTTCTTAGTAAAGAGGGGGAAATGTAGTTGTAGGTGTTTTAAGAAGGCCCTAAGATAAGTCTATATTAAAACAGCTATTGCCCGCGGTTTCACTCACATCCCTAGAGGATTAACTGGATTCAACAATATAACTGTGAAACTGTGTGTCTTTGTGTGATGCGCGTATAAATACAGACACGGAGACAGGCAGATAAACAAAAAAAGAAGATAGGTGATTAATAACATAACATACCATCACGCCTGTATTCCCCGAAGGGTTAGGCAGAGGCCTAATATACACCCACAGTTCGCCGGTATGTTTAGGTCCCATGTAATAGGGGGCGAGCCTATTGCCATTAACCGGGCACAAATTCCTAACTCCGAGCTGCTACTGGGAATTTCATAGAAAAACCCAATAACACTTTGCTCGACGTGGGAATCGAACCCAGGACCTCTAGCGTAGCAGTCGCGGTCCGGACCACTTGGCTATTGAGGCAGTAGGTGATTAATACATTTAAATAAAAAGTATTAAACAGCGGGAATTAATTATTTGATCAGAAACAGCTCCTATCTATTTGTTTTTATTTCCTCGACGAAGTAAACGAAAAGAGGCACCATTATCCTTAAAAAGGCAATAAAAAGAAACGTGTTACCTTTGAGAAATTACCTGAAGCATCCGGAAAATAAAAATAAGAGCGAAATTGTTAATTTCTGAAGATGAGACTTAACGAAAGCTTTTAGGCCTTCGCCACACTTGGCGGAAACTCTGTCGCGTAAGATCCGCGACGGAACGGCGATACATGTTATTGCATATAAATTACAAATAACGGAACGACCGATCTTCCGCGTAGTGTGCCCGCTATTTGTAATTTATGTGCAATAACATGTATTGACGTTCCGTCGCGGATCTTACGCGACATAGTTTCCGCCGAGTGTGGCAAAGGCCTTAGACTTTATAGACCATTTACTTGCTAGCCTTTCTCAACAAATTTGCTTCACACTGGTCTCGAGTTCAATTTAAAGGCAAGCACTTTTAATTATCGACATTGTGTGCGTATGAAATTATTGATTTATCTGGGCCTATACACAATTTGCAATTTGAAGTTTGAATAGAAACTAAATATATTCAAATGACATAAGCTTTCGGCAAATCGAGCGTGCACAAATGTCATCTCCATACATTTTGTATCCATTCGTTAGTCAATTCGAGCGATATATTGGATCTTGACTAGGCTCCCAGGGAAAAAAGTGTTACCCAACGGATTTCGATTTGGACCCTAAAACCTCATAAATGCAGAGTAAATAGGTTGATAATGATTGGATCAATGCGGTCAAAATAAGTGCGTTCAAGGAGCAGTATCAACCTTTTAGCTCCATGCAACAAAAATCATAACTTTTCACAGACGCTTGTAAAAGCTTTAAAAAATAAAAACATTCGAACTTAAACTTAAGTCGTACATTGTTCTTATACCAGGGATCTGTTCAATTTCTTCTAGCCCTAAATACTAGCTCACGAATCTAATTCTTTATACAGTACCTAAATTTGAGAAAAAAAGGTCAAATATTCGATACTAAGTTAAAGTACGAGTAGAACTCGGCTTACAAAAGCAAATTTATTTTTATAGACCGAATTACAAAGGGTCTTATGGTAATTTGGGAAAGAAAGTAGGTAACATAACATGAATTGTGCCCTGAGGCGACGACACAACGTGATTCTTGGTATCGAAGTATTAATACAATTGTACGTTGGTTTCAAAACACGCCTTTACACCGATGTTATTGATATTACATCAATACAACACGAAGCGGCACATTAGGGACGTGACTTTACTTGCTCAACTTTGGTTAACTTTGTGCAACTATTAAACATGGCGTAGAATGTACTTATGTTGTCACTTATCATGTAGGTAGGTAATAAATAAACATAACATAACATACCATCACGCCTGTATTCCCCGAAGGGTTAGGCAGAGGCGTACTAATGTACACCCACAGTTCGCCGGTATGTTTAGGTCCCATGTAATAGGGGGCGAGCCTATTGCCATTAACCGGGCACAAATTCCTAACTCCGAGCTGCTACTGGGAATTTCATAGAAAAACCCAATAACACTTTGCTCGACCTGGGAATCGAACCCAGGACCTCTAGCGTAGCAGTCGCAGTCAGAACCACTAGGCTATTGAGGCAGTGAGGTAATAAATAGTAGTAAATAAAAATACTAGTATTATAAATAATTAGCTGAAAGTATTTCTTTCCCAGAAATGTTATTATGTTGCTGATGCTTCGAATAATCTGATAATAGGTACTTGAAATGGAAAGACTAAGCGGGTGATGATTATAATTAAATTCCACTTATAACCAGAGTTTTAGAAGTAACAAAGATTTTAAGAAAGCCCTGTCTCCCACTATCTATGACATAACATTGGAATGTGACGGATATATATTAAATTTTAGATTACTTATTTGTTAGGAAGGAAAACACAACAAAGTCAAAAGTTTACAAAGTCAAAATGACGTAAGGAAAGCTACCATTGAATTCAATATTGGAGCGTTACTGCGGTATCTGCGAAATATAAAACTAAAGTACTCTTCTGTAATGAACATAGTTTTGTGAAAAAGGATTTATAACAGGCGGCTTGCCAACTTCTCAGGTTATCGCACGAACTTGGCCTTGACAGTGAACGGAACGTAAGAAATCTTTGCCTAATATTAGACTGTCAAAAGAACTATGTACAATCAGCATCATAAATGTACTTATATCTGAACGTATATGATTTGAACAACAGAAATTAAAGTACCTATATCGCAATGATACAAAGGATGTTTAAGAATGAATACCGCGTATATGGCAGCTGTTTTGACATGTATTTAATCCCTTTGAGATAAATTTTGATTTCGGTAATAGTGTGGATGTGGCAACCTGTTTCACCAGTATAACTGTCATGTTGTATTTCATTTCATTATTGCATTAATAGGTGCAGGTACTTTTGAATTGTCAAAATCTAGTTGCATGTTTCGAAATAGTCGGTCTTATCAAAGAAAAGTATCAAACCTTAGACAATCTAAGGCCAGGAGAGGTTATATTGAAAAATGTCTGCTGTCAATTCACACGTGGAACGTAGACAACACTGCACATTGTTCAATTCGAATGCGATTCTGATCAGATTATGACTTATCTAAAGCGGTTACCAAGTCACACTGACAATTACCATTGAGATATTATGATTTTATCGTGAACTCTAAACTGTATCCATACATATTCTATGCAATGCAATGATGTATTAAAACCATTTTATCTACTTTGCATAGAGCAGATAGGATTGCGCCAAAAGATTCGTTGGTAATATTTGCGAAGAGCTCCCGCGGCGACCGCTCCACAATTTTCACAGAAGGTTCTTTGAAAGTGGATGCGATTTGTGGAAGTACTACGCGAAAATATTCGTCGCAGTTAGATGTAATTCTCCACATAATTTTATAAAAGGACCTCAGCAAAATAACTAAGTTCTCAACATTTATTTTACACAGACCATTCACAGATTAAAATTCACAGCAGTAATACGTTGACGACCCTAGGAAACTCGAAAGAGTGGCGATCATATTAGACCATTTTCGGTCGCAGTGATACTATAGCCGCAACCAACAATAAAAAATAAAAATAAAAAATACGTTGACGAACAACTAATTCAATAACAAAAACGGAAATGGATATGAGTTAAAATACTTACCTAAGTGCAATGCCATCAGTTCTGTCTTCACTGGCTATGCTACTTCTGGGTGAGTTTCCGAGCCGACTGCTGGCTGACTTGCGCCGGAGCTCGTGTGGACCCGGCTCGTCCTTGCTGGTGAACGAGATGCGTGGAGCATGCGCACGTAGCCCGCATACTTTGTGTCCTGACACGCCGCGACATAGCATCTGACTTTGCGTGACATCTGCAACAATACATATCTTGTTAGTTTTATCCTACTAATTTTATAAATGCGAAAGTTTGTGAGAATATTTGTTACAGACTTCACTTTCACGCCAGAACGGCTGAACGGATCCGATAAAATAGAGAGAGAGATAGATTATAGAATATTGGAATAATATACATGGGCTTATTGTCTAGGTCGGACCAAATTCTAAAGTCCATGCAGACGAAGTCACAGGCGGAAGCTAGTGTTTATATACGAAAGGAACTAAGGTTTTCATCAATTTTTTCTATTATATATTTACTGACGTCACCTCAAGAAGGACAATGTGGAAGATAAATTCCTGGAGACCCTTTGGAAGGTGCGATGTGTTGAAACAATCCCTCCACCACATCAAGTTTATTATTATATGTATAAATTCTATTTTATCGCCTCGTTTAACGTAGGTACACATTGATATAGATAAATAATAGACTATAATCAATATTACTGGAATTTCAAATATTGTCATTTCACATTGATTTAATAAGTCATCATTTCTGAACTAAAACTCTCAGAGGTCATAATATTTCACCACCCAAAAATATAACACGATTACATTAGACGCTCACGAACTTTTAAAGGAATATCTGTAACTCCATTCAGAAAAATACGGGAATGCGTAGGCAAAGAAACCGTTCATGCAATGAACATAATATCGAGTCGAATTTTATCAACCAACGTTTGCCATACAAGACCAATATTTGCAGCTACTTGAAGACGGAGAAAAGGACGATTTTTTTATTGCCTCAACCAAATGGATATTGGGTATAGGACTAAAGGTAGTTTCGCTTATTGTTTGGATGATATTTTTGGCAAAGGGATTTGCTTAGAATGGTCTCAAGGGTTGAATAGAGGATTTTATTTCGAAAAGCGTCTCAAAAGGTCAATGATTATTATACCTTTTGTTTTTGTCTTTCTTTTCGAAGTTATTTTTACCGTATACCTTTGGGTTTGTAACTGGAGTGCTGATTAGAGATGAGCTCCATTCGTTCCGTAATTCTATCGTTATGTGCATTGGCAGTTACATGAACATACAGTGATTATTTTTAAATGATAAGACACATATATTACGGCCCGTTATGCAGCTTACTTAAAAGGTTATTTTTTATGTTATCATGATTTATATCATACGACAAATACAAAAAAAACATTTTAGAGCCTTAAAGTTTTAAGACAAGAAGTAACGGTTCCATTGCTATTTAAAGTTAACAATAGCTTTAAATTAGATTTGTATTTTTGCATTATTATTAATATTATTTACAAAAACTACATAATAGAGCTATATATGTACTTACAAATAATAAATAAAGGTCTTACTCAATTTGGCAGTAAGTAGCATTCATTATACAATCAAATTTACAACTAAATCAAATTGCGCTCAACATTATTTTTTGCGAAACGATCAAGTCTTATTAAATTTAGTTGAAACACTTCGCAAGTCATCTATTGAGAGTGCTTGGTACCTTACCAATTCGTTGTTTATATTTGTTTTATAAAAGGAAATTGAGCAATGCTTTTGATATAATGACACTTCCGAGATTTTTAGCTTTGTGGAAAATAATTTGTGAAATGTTTAGGATTTTAACAAACACGCATTTTCCGCCTTTTTTCTAGCGACAATAGAGAATATTTAAAGTAGGTACCACTCCAATTTTATTATATAGAATTTTTTTTTCCTCTAGTTCGAGGACTATTGGGACTTCATTGCTTAGAGTGAACGAAACTAAGTCAGTGTCACTTTTATGATTAGTTTTTCGCAGAATTCAATAAGTTCTATTGTCATTTCGATCAAAATTCTCATGGGACGAAACGAAGAAAAAACGTAGATAGTAACTTAGGGCTATGACAGTACTATTTAGTATTCTCGGCGCTTAACAATATTTGCTCCTATTCATCATTCAGCTCTGGATGGAGCTCATTTATATCTCATTTCGTATTCAATTTCCCGCTGCCGTGTTTGTCTCAATAATTTGTCACTACCTTACTGAAAATCTGAGCAGTTCTTGATTAAATTATTAAATTACGGCAGTCTACGAGGAATATTTGGAAATATTTCGATATTTGGTGTTAATGCTAAACTCCTAATTTAACTTTTGCGGGTATGTTGTAGGTACCGACAAATTTAATTTAATTATTTGTAATGTTAGTGGTAACTCCGATAAAGTATTTTTAGTGTTGACGTGTTTCTCTTAGTGGTTCTTGTACGGCTTTAACATCAAATTAGTGGTTTAATTTATAGACTAGTGGAGTACTGTAGCACTAAAACTTGTCTTCTGAACTTTTTTTTTTAAGTATGAAATTTGAGCAATACACTCTTATTTTAAAAAAAATACTTTCAATTTTATTAAATACAACAACTATTTTCACTGTAATAAGCATAAGTAGTTGTTCTCTCTGTTCAAATGTTAATAACAAATTAATAATTATAGGAAAACAAAAAATAAATAAATGTAATCTCAAGAGAAGTAGGTACCTATTGCAGATTGCGCAAAGACGATATTCTTAACACTGGTTTCATTCCTCGCGGGAATCCACCTCAGACGTTAGAGCATTAAAGTTCACATTACTAACACATTATATACCCACGGTTTCTTAGTTTTATGGATTTAAGCTAGATTGAAATAAAAAAAATCAGGTGAAAACTTAAAAGAAGACTAAGTGCCGTAAATTAATATTATTATTACTAGCCCGTACTGTCCCTCTGCTGGGCAAAGGCCTCTCTCTATTCTTTCTTATTTTTAATTTAATAATTTAATTAATCTTTAATATATTATTTAGTATTTAAGTCCTTTTAAATAAGTATTTAAAATTATACAGAATATGTAGATGTTGATACAGAGTAAATTTTGCATGTGGTGTTTACCTGTAATTGGTTGTGCAGTTAGACATAAAACAAAAATATTTATACGTTCTTATCTATATTTATCTGTGACAACTGTTGGTGAACCATAAATAAATAAATAAAAAGGAACCTATACTCATTAAACATTTTAACAAATATTTGATGGAGCTATTTCATTAATATTTTCCTAAATGATAAATAAGCGTAAAACAGTGTTCAAAGTCTTTCGTTTTCAGCGTGCTACGATGAGTTCACCCCTTCTCGAGGGAAATAAGCGGCCAGCGCGGCGGTCGGATTATTTTCACTTAAACTCGGGGCAGTTTCGGTTTTAATTTATAGCTTTAACTTATTTACAATTCTGATTTCAGAAGTTCCGAGAGTAATTTAGTTAATGGACAGCAATTGAGAGGGTTTAAGGTAAAATTATTTCATTTTGTTGGTGGTATGTAAGTGGAAATGTTTCAAATTGTCTAACTTTTAGGTATAGTGTCTTCGCACAAGGTGTTTTTTTGTCAATGATAGATGTTAGTCAGAAGAAGAAATTACTTACCACTATGTACTAAGTATTCTAATTGTTTTACGAATGTGAGAGAGGAATGCTACTCTATACATTACATAGCGCCAGCCTTTTCTTACAACATAAAAATTGTACACCCTAGATACGCTTTGCACTTGTACGACTACTGCAGTGTATGTGTATCGCAGTTGGATTGTATAATTCTCTGTTTTACATAACCGCTAGCTGCTCACGTAATAGCTCTGTTAAATAAACATAAATTAATATAAACAGCTTAATGAACGTCATTCAGAAGCAGCATTTCATAATTGCTGACCTTGAACACGCGGAATTACATGAAAGTTTAGGATTCATCAATACAGCGAGTTAACGATTAGCGGTTTTGTAAAACTGCGTATGATGCTTTATTAATAGCACCAAGGAACGCCTTTAAACTGAATCAAAGTCTAAAGCAAAGCGATTCTAGCTATTGACAGACAATAAAGCGATTACAAAGAACACATGCAACTACAAGACAAAACATTATTTATAACTAAGATTTTTTCTCATATGAAAAGTAAAATGAAAGCAAATGCAAACTTGATGTTTATATGTATATTGTACCTTACCACTTCATAATGAGCAGAGGAATATTTCAATACAAGCAGAATCTGAGAGCTCAATTAGTTGTTTAATAGTACCTATTGTAAAAGTACAAAATATAACTAAAATTCTGTCCAAATTTACAAGAAAAGAAGCCACTTTATTGAAAAAAATACAAATCCCATTTTGTGGTTTCGAAATATATTTCTCAATATGTAGCAATTCATGTAAGGACCTTTTAACGAATCGACTTCCTTTCCAAGCAATATTGCCAACACAATTTGGTCCGTATTGTAATCCAAAATGTTCTTTCGAGGGTTGAACATTGCTATACAAATATTTTACCCTCAAAGAGTTCTTGAATATACTTCTGCAGAAATAGTCTGAAGTTTTTGTAAAAAAATCTTACTTGAATCGGGTTTATTGAGTTCCAGGAACCGTTGAACAAGATTCTAGCAGTTTTTTCAATTATTTTATGAAATGATTGATTTAAACAATACCTGCCGGCGAACTGTGGGTGTACATTAGTACGCCTCTGCCTAACCCTTCGGGGAATACAGGCGTGATGGTATGTTATGATTGATTTAATGAATGATTTATTTATGAAGAAAAAACAAACTAGGTACATCTGAGTTGCAGTTACATTTTTAAGTACCTACTGCGTAAATTGTCTAGTCCTGCATTGTACAGGGCAAGTAATCGCTGAGCTGTCTTCTTTTTTAACCCAAGAGGGAAGGGATATGCAGTTGAAAATTAAAACAAGCTGCAATCTATACACGAAGCATATTTCATTCAAAACTATTTATTCTATTATAGTAACGCCACCAGCAAAAGAAGATTTAAACTTAGGTACAATTGTTTTGTACTTAGCCTATTATCAAATTGAATAAAGAATGAAAAAGTTTATCAATCGAACAACCCTAAGTAAACGTTCATGTTCAATCGTTAAATTAAACTGGTTCGAAGTAATCTAAAACAATATAAACTTCCAACTATAAGGACAGTGATACACGATCAAGATGTTTCACGTTCCACGAATAACATCAAATAGCATGTACTTTAAGATAATTAAGTTGTACCCGAAACTGTACTGTCTAGAGACTCCACGCACTCAATGTTGTGTTACTACCCTGATGGATTTTCCTTTGCCTTTTGACATTTTGAAGGTTCATTAAATTTGTCTTGTGGAATAGATTTCAAAGGATGAAATTTTTCTTCATCTATATTTAACATAATGCTGCAGGTTAATCTTGTAAGAGAAGATAAAGTCTTAATACACTTAAGAGATTTTTCAGGGATTGCCCAAGGAGCCTTATTAGGTCCTGTTTGAAGGTAGATTTTTATAACAAGTATTCTTACAAATATCTTTTTAACCGACTGTTGCATAATTAGAGGGTTGTTCCTTTTCAGTTTTAATAAATGTAATGATGATATATTTGTTACAATTGTATAATATGTAACAGATGGTTTGATATTTTGATTGGTGTCTGTCAACACAATGCTTGAAGTGAGTTTACTTTTTTATAAAATGAAAAATTCTTATCCATAATGATGATTTCTTTGCTGACTAGACAAGGTAATTGTAAAAGCGTTCAACATTATTATATTTCTTAATAACTCCAAAATTCTTTCTAATGCAAATTTTAACATCAAAAGACTCGTATAATTTAGGATAAAGGTTATAGGTATTTTAAAAAAACCGCACCATTGAGGTCCAGCGTAGCGTGCACAGTCATTATGTCGAGTCCTCAAATAACTTTGTCACGTTTCTCGTTAAAAATGCCGAGTGCGGCCTATCGGCGTGCCCTTTATTGGATGTAGGGTTGCTGCGCACCTGAAATTTTAAATTTCGACAGTGGACGCAAGATAGGACTGCGATTGTCTTTTATTATTATATTAATCGCAACACAGATAACCCATGACATGCTCCTAAAATTATTTCTGTACAATTTGGCAGCGCTATAAAAAGCGTATTTTTAAGCACAAACTGTTCAGCTCACAGCTTTTAAGTCTAAGTTATGATCTTGTGGTCATAGATCACATAATTTGCGGCGCAGATTACTTAGATTCAGAATATTTTAATGGATTTATTTATATTTCGATTGAGTCCCTTTAAAACTAAACTTCGAAATAAGCTACTTATTAGCATGCGAGTCATAAATCTTAATTCATTTTCTCATGATTCTGTCAGAAACTCAGAAGCCTATAACAAATACAGACATTATTCAAGATTCTTGATTAATTTAGAATTATATTATTATTGGCGCGACACCCCTAAGTGGTGGATCTCATTAAATTGTGCCGCGCCATCGATCCTACTATGCATTGTTCTCATGTCTGCAGGGTTTGCACCTCAAGTGTCCTCGCACAGCTCAGAAGTCACGCACGCACACCCCTACACGATCTATTGAACTTGATTTGAATTATTTTCATTTTTTATTTGTGTTGGGTTGTGTCAAGAGATTTTTGATGGAACAAAAGTGTTTTCGGATATTTGAACAATTCGATACCTACACTCAATAGAGAATTCGAATATACTGTGTATTTAAGTTCAGCTAAGAAAATAATATTTTGCAATGTAAATGCAAATGTTTTTTTACAGAACAGTGAAGATAAAGCTGATTTAGGTAACATCGCGAGACACAGCTAGTTCTAATTTCCGATTACCAACGTTACCTAATCAAGAAATAATACGACCTTTTATAATGTTATACCTAATATAATAATGTCGGCGGGAGTTTCCGACAGGTCAATATGGATCACTCTGAATGAACGAATGAACGAACTAGTTCACTCGGAACCTTATCGCTTTACCGTCAGGTGGTACCAGGTTATTTACGAGAAAATAATAAACGTCGGTGCCAACGAGTTGCCATGATGAGTAGGTGTGGTTTCTCGAATTAATCTCGTTTTGAAACAGGCTGATATGTATAGGATATCTCAGTGCTGTCTTAATGAAATTCTTAATAAATCACAATAGTTAATACTATAAAATAATCATTGCAACTAAATCTTGCTACATCATGGATAGGTGCCTATATTTTAAAAATTTTGCGATTATAAAAAAAACTGGGACTTTGTCTTTCGGGGTGCTTGTACAAAAAATATACATACGCCCAAACTCGGAACTATTTCATATATGCCATGCGAATCTTTGTTCCGTGCAGGAATCCAACCCACAACCCGTGGTGAAAATAACAGAAAATTGTCTCAACTTAAACTAAACTTTATAAATAAGAATTCGTGAAAATTCCACATGAAATAATGAAAAATAAGACATTTGTCTACCAAATAATATTCAGCTGAGTCTCCCAGGCAATTTTACAGCAAAATGCAGTGCCTTCAGTAAATGTAATCCGTTACAAACACGGTTAGTTGAGCAGACGGCAGCTATTGACGCTGTCATAGAGCGACTCACATGACGAGGGTCGACAATATGATGTGAATACAGAATGATCCTAATATTAGATCACTGTGAAATAACTGTTCCCGATTTGCTGAATGAAGTTCACTAACAAGTATATTGTTTGAAATCACTGAGCAGTGATTTCACCCCTAACTTTGATTCACATAAAGTTGTCTTTGACTGAAAATATCGTGGTATACTGTTTTTTTTTATTAAATACGGAGGAGCGGCAAGTTTTTGTGAATGTGAAATTATGGTTGAATAATAAAAATGGAGACACAACATTAACTGTGAATTTATACATACGAGTATATATAAATAAGTACCAACTAGCCGATGCAGATATATTCTTTTTCTAGTATTATAAAATCGTAAAAAAGCTGAGTATGTACATTGAAGATATTAAAAAAACTATTGAATAGATTTAGTTATTTTAATGGAGGAAAAAAATAGACTAAATAGTTTTAATTTTGTTATTACTGTTAGAAAGCATATGCTCCCTGAGATACAGCTTGACCTCACTGATGTATAGAGACCCATACAAGGAAGAGAACATCACTGTTGGTTTTGATTAAATTATTTTTGAGAACCACTTCTCATCACATTTGACGACACGTTTGGCGTAGCGGCTGAGCAATTGGCTTCTGCGACACGTGTTGTGGGTTCGATCCCCACACGGAGCAAATATTTGTATGATCTACAGGTAGTTGTTCCGGGTCTGTGTGTTGGTGTATGTGAGAATTTGTGTTTGTAAACGCACTCACAATGTAGGAGAAAATCGTAGTGTGGGGCAAAGTTTTTAAAAAAAAACTAAAAAAAATTCATCCCAATAGCAAAGCTGAAGCTTTGCTTTTTTTTTGAAAAGCTAGTTATACATAATTATATAATAGTAATATTTTTGTTAAAAATAATGTGCGACCCACATTGCTAGTAATAACTAATACATAATATTTTACATTCCCGCACATCGATATGTACGGGAATGTAAAATATTAACATAGCACCTACCTAAATGTATCCAGTATTATCTCTCTAGCTCAAATGATTCAAGTCCACAAAAGAAATCTGAAAAAGTAGCATCTGTTCGCCAGGGCGATTTAATTCCTAGGTGAACAAATGAAAAATAATTACGTCGAAATATTTCATCTCAGTGAATATCACCTAGTGCAATTATTCCGAGGTGATATAAAAGGCAACCAAAAAAAAACAAAATATGCCGCGTTTAGACATTTCAGAGCACAGAACACAAACTAGGTGTTGCAACTGCTAAAAACTGTGAAAATAAGAACACACAACACAAATTTCTCTTTTTACCTCGTCTTTCGCTATGTAATTTTTAAAACATTACTCGGAATATGCGACATGCAAATGTGACGTAGGTATCTCTTATTTCTCGTATCAATAATTCATAAGTGCGCCTGAACAACGGAAATACCGTGAGAAAATTCCTTGAGTGCTTATTCCGGGCTTAGGCCGAATCCTTAAGATTCCGTATGGAACTTTATTATTTCTGTTCGTAATTTTTTAGAATTCTGAGCATTCTTCAGTGACAGTATGTTTTTTTATTTTGTTTAGTTTGTTTTGATTAGTATTATCAAAGCTCATTAATTATCTGGTTATACAGGATACACTATCTGGTTGCTGAACGTGAGATCCTGGTTTTAATTCCTAGTTCAAGCAAAATGTTATTAGGGTTTCTATGAAATTCTCAGATGGATTTGTGGCAACTGGCGCGTCCCTTATTATGGACCCAAAAACAGCGAACTGCTGGTGTTCATTAGTCCAAAGACATTAGTAGTTATAGCTCTGACTAACCCTTCGAGGAATATAAACAAAGTAGTATGTAGATGTTAATTATACACATTTAAGTTACTAGCTTTTGCCAGCGGCTTCGCTCACTGAAACTAGGTATATTAGGAGTAAAAAAGGAAAAACCAACCAAATGTATGGGTCTGGTTACATCAGAGAGGTCAAGCTGTACCTCAGGATCCGTACAATTAATTGAGATAAGAAGTTCACCAGTTTTTAAGTTGGAGCATAAACTTTCTAACAGTAATAAAAAAATTAAAATCTATTCAGAAGTTTTGCGTCAACCCGTAACAAACAATTTTTGGGTTCGGTTACGTTAGATACCCTGACCTTGTTTTTTTTTAAATATCTTCAATGTACAGACACAGCTTTTTTAAAGTTTTATAAAAGTAAAGATAAAGAAGAAAATGATTGGATTTTGGAGTTTGGATTTCTGCCCTGTAAGTGGCAATGGTTCCTTATAATTATCTAATAGAATATGTGCTATAATACAATGAACTGTAATCATACTCCAGATGTATCCACCTCTCCTTCCGCCGGTTCTTTAACCCTCCCGGGTATACAACCGCGATGGTATGTAATGACAAAGTCGACAGAAAGGAGAAACAACCAAAACTATTTAAGGGTCGGTTGTTAAACTTCACCTCCATCAAAAAGTTATTAGCGATCCGTTTGAAATAACTTGTCTAATTTACTCGCCATTTTCTTAATCGTTGTGATTAAGTACCGTTTAGGGTATTGTAAACTTTGTGTAAACCGATACAAAACTTTATAGACAATGCTTTGTTATCAATCTCTTCTAACAAAATGATTAGTGACTAATTTAAATTGGGATGTTTAGATTAATTTTCCTCTTCAATTTGAAACTGATTGTGTCAGAGCAAAGGAGTATTATAATATACTAACCCCCTTATTCATACGAATATAAAACTTGTTATAGCTGTAAATTGTTTTGTATTGTTTTAACACTTGATATTCTGTGATAGAAAAACAAAAAAATAGTAGATTGTTCACCAAGGGGAGATAGTGACACATCACTAACGAGTGTGCATTTGAGGCCTGAGCTAGAGAGGAAATTCAAATTTAGCAGCTCTCTGCCATAAAATTCAATATTTTATCTGTATTAAAAAAATGAAAACAAGGCGTGATGGATTTTCCAGCCCTAAGGGCAGAAAGTGCTGCTTTCTACCCCGATATTAGAGTAGTAATAGGTCACTTTCCGAGTATGTGAAGTATAAAACATTCTATAACAAGTTAAATTTTCTATGAAAAAGTGGGTTAGTCTATATTTGAAAATAGTTTCTAGTTCTAGTTGTGCATTAATCCTGAATTGAATTACAAAATCTAACGATATGCCTAGACCTACGCAAGTTTATTGAACAATAATTTGCAATAGGTACATAGTTACTTATCATCTGATTTGGATTAGCGACAAATTAGTTATTTTGCATAACTCAATATTCAGACGCAATCTCAATTTAGTTTAAGCATACATTTGTATTATGTAGTATGATACTATATAACATGCACAACGTAATTAAATTCAATATTTATTTATTTATATATTGGTTACTGGAAAACCAACAGCTATACAAACTACTTTAAGCCAATTACAGGTTTTCACGCATAGCGAAATAATAAGTTTGTAGATATCTTAGCAAATACCAATAGGCCCAAAATACAAAGTGATTAATAGAATAGAATAGAATTAACAATGATGTTTTGCAAAATAATAGTCAACTATACTGTAGAATTACTGGAAGGAGTTTTAAGTTAAGACAATTACGTACCGTAATGCTATTAGTACCTATTGAATGCGTCAAATTAAAATTCATTACATAATTTATTAAAGCTTAATTTATTTGCTTGATATAATATTACAATTGTTTTACATATATTGCTTACTTAATTCAGCACGTATATACCTAAGTACTATTTTCTAAATTTTGTATACAATATTTCAGACAATGTGTTAAAAATCTTCAAAACAATGAAAAAGTTCATCAGAAGCATATATATTTCATTTATTTAAAAATTTTTGCATGCCTTATACAGGCAGAATATAGCTTGAACTATGCACCGTTGTTAAATCCGGTACCACCTGTATTCTGTGCAAATAAATGTATATTTCTTTCTTTCTTTCTATACAATATACGGATAAGTAGATATAATTTACTCATGACAGTGAATTTTTATTATTATTATAATTAATTAAACCTTAAAGTCATTTCGAGACAGGTACAAGCATTTTTTTTTTCAAGAAATTAGTTATTGGTATAACTAATTTCTTGCTTGCAAAACTCGTAGCTGTATTACAGTTGTACAGTCGCACACTATAACATGTTGTGCAAATAGATTTTTAGTTTAGTATTTCATAACTCGAGCCACTGATAGCTTGAGGTATTGTGATTATCTTTTCGGACAAAATTAACACATATTAAAAATTACTGTAATCGATTCAGTAGTTGATTCTGAACATATTAATTTCAGGTCTTGCGCTTTTTCTTCGTTGTAGATATAAAAAAGTTAAACTAATTTTGGAATGCTGCCTCATTAGCCAAGTGGTCCTGAGCGCGACTGCTACGCTAGAGGTCCTGGGTTCGATTCCCAGGTCGAGCAAAGTGTTATTGGGATTTTCTATGAAATTCCCAGTAGCAGCTCGGAGTTAGGAATTTGTGCCCGGTTAATGGCAATAGGCTCGCCCCCTATTACATGGGACCTAAACATACCGGTGAACTGTGGGTGTACATTAGTACGCCTCTGCCTAACCCTTCGTGGAATACAGGCGTGATCGTATGTTATGTTAATTTTGGAATGCAAAAAAATATGTACATATTGAAAAGTACAACACTATTTATTAATAAAAAAGTTTACAATGTCTTCAAATTCAATTACTCTCGTTCAATCAAAGAACTCAAAGAAAATCTTTTTCATTGACGATAAAATTGTAACTTTTTACGAACAATTTTAAAGAAAAGTTTATCGATATCGATATTCACAATACAAAAGTTTTGGAGTCCATTAAACAGTGAATCAATTAAAAGGCTTCTCAGTTAACTTTCCAAATGTGCTTTAATAGGGTGAAAGGCCCAGTTGATGGCCCTTCGCTTTTATAGCCATCAAAAAGATATAATCTCTGTAGATAAAATATGAAGATCTGTGCAAGAAGGTTAGCTGCTAAAAGGTTTTATTAAGACTGCTACACCTTACATTTTGTGTGTGGTTTTTAATTATATTTTTTTAAAAACAGTGATATGACCGTTGGACTACAAAGTCAAATATCTCGTGTTCAAATTCAAAACCTCTCACTTTTCAGAATTATGTGCATATTTAATTATCCTCACTTAGACGGTGGAACACACCGTGAGGAAACTTGTACGCCTGTGAGTTTCTCAAGGGCGAAGTGTGAAGTCTGCCCAACCACAATAAGCTAGCGTAGTGAACTACAGCCTAACCCCTCTCACTATGAGATGAAACCCGTACTCAGCAGTGGGGCAGTCTACAGGTGATGACATAATTTACATCCATAGTTCATATGTTTAGGACCTATGTACTGATGTCGATGTATTGTATTGATGTGATGAATGAATGTTTTTAACCGGGTACAATTCCCAAATTCAATTTGCTACTAAGAATTTCATATAAAAAATCCATTAACTCTGAAAACAGCATCTCTTTTGTTAAAAAAGGGATCTTTTTCGGACGATGAAGTAATCCTATAAGGGATGTATCTTTTTACCTATATACGGAACCCTAAAAACACTAAAGCGACTGGAAACCTTTCAAATTCCGTATAAGATTCTACATCTAAACTTCATATTTACCTGCTACCTTAACTGCTCTCCCCTGAACCGTCACGTTCTCATCAACTCGTGAAAGGTATAGAACTTTAATCAACTTAGTTCAGAGATAAACTTGCTTGGAATAAATAAGGAGCAAATTCGTGTAGTTTTCCTCACATTACTTAAGTAGGTACATGTATGTAATTTTACGCACACAACAACTTTGTAGTCGCTAGAATACACACACTTGCATAAATCACATCATCCCTCTAGGTAGACGTTCTCTGCCTTTGAATTAATGCTATCTTGTGGCATAGTGTGAGCAGTGACTTAGTTGAAATGAAACTGCTTTTTACGGATTTTATCGCGGTATATTGATATTATTTAGTTCCCGACGTTTCGGATCCTTTACAGCATCTATGGTCACGGGCAGACTGAGGTGTTGGACGTCTTGATGTTAAAATTACTAACAGCTACCTTACATTTTTGTTAATTATTAGCGATCCGATTCACGCAGAACGAGCTCACCGTATCCTTTGGTAGTTTTAACATCAAGACGTCCAACACCTCAGTCTGCCCGTGACCATGGATGCTGTAAAGGATCTGAAACGTCGGGAACTAAATAATATCAATATACCGCGATAAAATCCGTAAAAAGTAGTTTCATTTCAATGTCTAATATTCGCGTAAGTGTCAGAGTGACTTAGTTGTCAGAGAACTGACCCGCTGAACGCGATGGTCTAAGTTCGAAAAGCCTCTAATGTTTTCAAATCATCTATTTAATTCTGGAATATTTTACGTCGACGAAAAATTGGTTAGAAATTTAATTTTGATTTTTATTAAATCTAGGCTAGACAAAGCAAGATTTTATTCGGTACGAATCCAGGGGATTTTTCGACGAATCTAGAGCAGAAGATGCATGAGAATTTTTCATACTACCTATAAAAAATGTACCATGAAGTTTCTCAAGCCGTCCGATCTACTTACAACTTCCTTGCTCAAGCCGGCCCGTGCCGTGCCAGTAGCTTTAAATTCTCCTAAATAAATAGAGTCTACCCGGTACCATGGATGCTGTAAAGGATCCGAAACGTCGAGAAATAATAAAATTTAATACAACGCGATAAAATCCGTAAAAAATAGTTTTATTTCAATGTTCTCCTAAATAATTTAACCCAAATCCAGCCATCCCTAGCAGCCCTCCTCAGCAACGCAGTAAGCCGATATCCGAGTCCCGTAAGGGGACGCCTTTAACTGCTGTTACTTAGTTTATAAGTTGCTCCTAGCTGGAAGCATTCGGAGTCTCACCGCCAAGACCGGTTTACGCTGTAAAGACTCACTGAATTAGCAGCCTGTATCTTTACTTGAAAAAGAAATCGTTTCTCAAAGGCGTGTTTAGTCTGCCTACCGACACTATGCCAGCGAAGAGCATTTTAGGAAGGTTTTATTAACCCCCGACGCAAAAACGACGGGGTGTTATAAGTTTGACGTGTCTGTCTGTGTGTGTGTGTGTGTGTGTGTGTGTGTGTCTGTCTGTGGCATCGTAGCTCCCGAATGGATGAACCGATTTTGATTTTGTTTTTTTTGTTTGAAAGGTGAATAAGTGGGGAGTGTTCTTAGCTATGTTTGATGAAAATCGGCCCAAGATGGCCGCCGCCACAAGATGGCGGTTTACATATTTTTTCACAACTCCCACAATATTGGTATCAAATGAAAGGGCCTGACTAGTAGAATACTATACACTATGAAAAATTTCAAATCCAACATGGCGGCCTCCACGAAATGGTGAATTTATTAAATTTTTTCACTACTCCCTCAATAAAGGTATCAAATGAAAGGGCTTGACTAGTAGAATACTATACACTATGATATAAGATATCTAATAGCTATGAAATAATTGTACAAAAGTTGAATAACTAAACGAAGAAAATACCTAATTAAAACGCAAGAAAATAAAAGAAATTAATTGTGTCGGGGGTTTTTTTAAATTTTTAATTTAATTTGTTATATGTTTACAACTTACATTCAACAGCCGCCTTCGATGACTAAACCACAACAGTTACTTTACCTATTTCTGTTACCAATCTGAATTTTTGCACGCTATAAAGTTCACGTGGGAGAGCCATGCTTTGGCACGAATAGGCCGGGTCGAACGGAGTGATACCACGGCCTCACAGAAAACCGGCGTGAAACAACGCTTGCGTTGTGTTTCGCCGAGTGAGTGAGGTTACCTGAGGCCCGAATCCTTTTAAAAGTCAGGCAACGCACTTGTGACTCCTCTTGTGCTGCGGGTGTACATGGGCGGCGGTTATCGCTTAACATCAGGTGATCCGTCTGCTCGTTTGCTCCCCTATCCCATAAAAAAAAAGACGAACCATATATAATTTACCAATCGTTAATCGCGTTTAAATCAATCCCGATACTTTGATTAAAAGCAATAAAAGCGACCAGGTCGTAATGAATTAATCTGTGCGCAAAGAAAAACACTGGAATAATAAATTGTTCAATAAAGTTAGAATTGACTGAAGTAAATATTTCATTTGTCAGGAGCAACGTGTGGAATTTACGACGCCGTGGTTATATTAAGACGTTTGTACGAACAAGATTTAGCTGAGAAGTTATCTAACTGTATATAAATAAAACTAGGTAACCTTTACGAATTTTATCGCGAATATCAATACAACGTGATAAAATCCATGAAAAATAATTTTATTTCAATGTTTAATATTTGCCTAAGTGATACCAGTAGATAATTTAGATTAAAATTACTAAGATCGTACATAATATACAAATATTAAACTAAACTGCCAAATCCTTGAAAAATAAATCTCTTATTGCTAGATACCAATATATGAGAAAAATAATATGAATGAATAATTTTTCTAATTCTAAATAATCTTTTTGTTTGTCAATTGTACTGTATTGTAAAAACCGATGCTATGCGATTAAAAGTAGCTAGCTACTTTTAATCTATACTAATATATAAATCTGAAGAGTTTGTTTGTTTGCTTGAACGAGCTAATCTCAGGAACTACTGGTCCGATTTGAAAAATTATTTCAGTGTTATATAGCCCATTTATTGAGAAAGGCTATAGGCTATATATCATCACGCTACGCGGACGAAGTCGCGGGCAGAAGCTAGTCGAGAATAATAACTTTAGTCTTGAGAGACTTAATATAAAGTGCTTTGGTTTACTTATAAAATAGTACGGCACCACAGTACCTAGCAATGCAAACAATTTGTACGATACGAAAAATCTCGTGTTATTTCGCTAACAAATTGTACAGTCGGTAAGTTTACTTCCGTAATATTGCCAGAACAAAAAGGTAGACAGTTAATGTATGTTGGATGTTTTCCTTTAATTTCCTGTGCACAATAAGTAATAGCGTTCATTATTTGAACGTGTTCACACTACTACATCAAAAGTGGAACACAGCTAAAAAAATATAGCTAAATTGGTACCTAACAAACACGATTATTATAGTACTTACTAGCTTTTGCCCGTGACTTCGTCTGCGTGGACTTCAGATAAAAAAGTAGCCCATGTGTTATTCCAGACTATAATCTATCTCAGTGCCAAATTTTTGTACCTACTTGTTTTTCCCAAGGGAAGAAACAAGTATGTAGGTACACAAAATCACACTTTACAGACATAATAATAATCATAAACGCAACGTCCCTAAGTTTTCAACCCCAGGTCAAGTCGAAGGTCGTATAATTCCCTATAGTCCCATAGCCACTTCATAAGACTTCTTGCGAACATTTACGAAAATAAGCCTTAGGGAATATTAGTAGGGAGGTATACATATTCGTCACAGAACGTACAGATATTTATTTTTGTTGGTGGAAAGTCTAGACAAAATCGAGCAAGCTTGGTCTAAGCTGCTTTGTAAACAACTTGCTCGTTTTTCTTCATAAGAATAATTGATTATTTTTCATTATATTTGGCATTACTATTACATGCTAAACATAGCATAGAAGAATTAAAGATATTTTTCTAAAAGAAAAATTCGATCACAGGCACGGTTCGAACCTACGTCACTCCGGTTAAGAACACCAAACGCTTTAAACCGAGCCTGTGATGTTGAATTTTTTTCCACAATCTACGTCTTAAGGTGAAGTTAGCGACATCGTCGAAAAATATTAACTAACCTGCCTGAGATCAATTTTTTCTCTAGCTAACATTAATATCTTTAAAACTTTGATTAACTTTTTGAAATTCGAATATTTTCGACTTCCATCATTTCGTGGTGTGTATTTTATTTTATTCTTGAGAGTCTTACGCTTGATCACCAGTTCGCCTGATGTTAAGCGACACTGCGACCTACGAAGGATCGCGCTTACCTAGACGAAACCGATTCACTCGTGATTTGTTGTTAAAATTATTCGTGATTTCGTGTATTCAGACCCTAAAAAAAACTGTAAAATTGATGGACACTATGTGATCATGCCACTCACTATGGCGTGATTACATAGTGATACTCACTCACCACGTCCCTGATACAAGCTACCAATGAACGAAGTTAGCAGTAGCTACATACAACTGAATTTGACTCAATAATTGTCACCATTAAGAATAATAAAAATATGTACCTAATTCAGGAACGCCGTGCTAGCCCGATCATTTTTTTTTTTTTCAAACTAAAACACGCCTCTGTGTAACCATTACTTGCCCAGGAGTTCCCTGAAATTGACCCTTCGCCGCTGCTAGCAAATTGTAGTGTAACAAAATTTTGATACTGGACTAAGAGGTGAATACAAATTCATTTATCACCGATAATACCGCGATAAATCCATTACGCCATTTTAGGGTTTGACGGTCTCAATACCGTCTAAATGGTTCCCGATAAAATGTCAAGCGTAAAAGATTTATAACCGTTCAAAATTGTTGCAATCTTTTAAAGCGTTCCATTTCAGTCTAGACTAAGTACTTTGGTGACTTTGTTGTAGTTTATAGCGAAGGGAGCAGTGAGAATGCTATTTATTTACTATTAGTTGTGTACAGCAATGAATTCGTATTTCCCCAAACGAGTGAGAGTTTCTCAAAATTCCATCTTAATGGTTAATTACATTATAGGTATACCTATGGGCTTCATGGTGAAAATTTCATGCGGTTTTGCGAGCAGTGTTTATTTTTACTGAATTAAGTTAATATGGTTGATTGTTATCTTTATCAGGAGGAGGACAATTTAAAGGTAAGATCTTACAACGGTCAAGTTTGCCGGTATGTTTAGGTTCCACATAATAGGGGCGAGCCTATTGCCGTTTATCATATAAGCAAAATAGCAGTCACGCTCAGGACCACTAGGTTAATGAGGCATTTATTGTTACTGGTAAATAGATGCCCGAAAAGACGTGAGCATCAAGATGGCGGGACCAGGTCCCCAATTTAAAATGTATCACATTAAAGAGTTTGTACTACAACTATGTACTATTTATAGGTACCCTAAACAAGATATTTGTAACTCTAAGGTAAAGAAAGTATGTCAAGACATCCTTGCGGGACCTTCTGGAAGCGCTACTCAGAGGTAGGTAATTCTCACCCGAAGACGTAGTACCACATAATATGTACAGGTATATACTCAATTTTTAACTGTCCTTTTTTTAAGATAGTGCTAGGTATTGCCCAGAAATTAGATCCGAAGACAGTCGCTTCATGTAATATACTCACATTCAACTACATCTTAGACTGGAAACCAACTCTATGTTAGAATTAAGAAAACGCTACGTAGCTCTACTATCACTCAGTGAGCGCAACAACATATAATGTGTCACCCAGTATATAATAACATTGCAGTACAACTAGTGCAGTCATTATTGCTCTAATGGCATTGCAATAAACATTACGACCACACTCGTAAAAGCCACGCTTATACCTTAATAACTCCATGTGCTTCTATGGATTTTCATTTTAACATAACATAACATACCATCACGCCTGTATTCCCCGAAGGGTTAGGCAGAGGCGTACTAATGTACACCCACAGTTCGCCGGTATGTTTAGGTCCCATAATAGGGGGCGAGCCTATTGTCATTAACCGGGCACAAATTCCTAACTCCGAGCTGCTACTGGGAATTTCATAGAAAATCCCAATAACACTTTGCTCGACCTGGGAATCGAACCCAGGACCTCTAGCGTAGCAGTCGCGCTCAGGAACACTTGGCTAATGAGGCAGTTTCAAAATATTCATTTTAGAAACCCCATATAGGTTTAGTTGTTTATAGTTGTTTGTTGTCGGATCGTAAGGAGTATGAAATAGGTTCGATTTGCAGATCAAGCAAAATGTATATATGTGTAGCTTTGACTATCTATCCATAGTCAAAGATGTGTAGCTATATCGGCAAACGAGCGTCGCCCATAGACATTTGTAACATCAGCGGAGTTGCTGATGCGTTGCCGATTGTTAAGAACCCCTACGGACTGCAGCTGCCAGAGTTGCAGCAACCGAGGGGGACAGCAACACAGCAACAGTTGCAGCAACGTAAGGGTTGGTCGCCAGCCAGTCAGACCCACTGGCGTTATAGGATGTAGGTGTTTTAATTTTATAATAATATAATAATTTTGTACATGCAGTCACATGAACGAGCAATGACTTCTCAACACGTTTGCACCACCATCCGAACAAATATATATAACATACTAGCTTCTGCCCGCGACTTCGTCCGCGTAGCGTGTTGATATATAGCCTATAGCCTTACTCAATAAATGGGCTATCTAACACTGAAAGAATTTTTCAAATCGGACCAGTAGTTTCTGAGTTTAACGCGTTCAAGCAAACAAACAAACTCTTCAGCTTTACCTATATATTAGTAATAGCTTCTGCCCGCGACTTCGTCCGCATAGCGTGATGATATATAGCCTATAGCCTTACTCAGTAAATGGGCTATCTAACGCTGAAAGAATTTTTCAAATCGGACCAGTAGTTCCTGAGATTAGCGCGTTCAAGCAAACAAACAAACTATTCAGTTTTATATATTAGTATATAGAGTATAGATAATAATTTTGTACATGCAGTCACATAAACGAGCAATGACTTCTAAACAGGCTTACACCACCATCCGAACAAATATATATAACATATTACAAGTCAGTAGCTAACTTTAACTTAAACTTGCACAACTCTGGCTAATCACATACAGGCACGCCCCGCGGCTACGCTGTAAGTATCACTATGTAAACATGCTGCAGCTACTTTGAGGTGTAACGGTTGGATGATCTTTGAGTTGAGTTTAGATTGAGTTGTTAGTTGAATTATTATGGAGGTATAATAATTCAACATAGTATTTTTTATAAAATATTGCTATTAAACTTTTTTTTTTTTTAACAAATACGTTGCCCGACACTAAGATTTTCTCCAGTATCGTGGGTGCGTTTACAAACACAAATTCTCACATACACAAACGCCCAGACCCGGAACAACTACCTGTAGATCATACAAATATTTGCTCCGTTTGGGGATCGAACCCACAACACGTGTCGCAGAAGCCGATCGCTCAGCCGCTACGCCAAACGTGTCGTCAACTAAAAAAAACTAGCTTCTGCCTGCGACTTCGTCCGCGTAGCGTGATGATATATAGCCTATAGCCTTCCTCAATAAATGGGCTATCTAACACTGAAATAATTTTTCGGATCGGACCAGTAGTTCCTGAGATTAGCGCGTTCAAGCAAACAAACAAACAAACAAACTCTTCAGCTTTATTAGTAATAGCTTCTGCCCGCGACTTCGTCCGCGTAGCGTGATGATATATAGCCTATAGCCTTCCTCAATAAATGGGCTATCTAATACTGAAAGAATTTTTCAAATCGGACCAGTAGTTCCTGAGATTAGCGCGTTCAAGTTAACAAACAAACAAACAAACTCTTCAGCTTTATTTATTAATAAGTATAGATTATACGATAAGATATCGCCTACCCACGGTAAAAGAATTAGCTTAAAATAGGTACTAAAAAAATCAGAAACAATACCCTAAAGAAAATTAACTCGCTGAGCTAACTGGGCTCACCGCCCTTCCTCCTCATGACTGCCTTGCACATCATAAATGCGCGCGATGTTATTTTAAAACTGCGATATCTCCTAAGATATTCATTGAAATCCAATGATGTAAAGGGCACTTTTGTTTTAAATTAAATACTTCTGATGAATAACGTATTTATTTGGATAAGGATTAATATCATGTTTATAAAAACACCTTCGCAAATAATGCATTTGGAATTTTAGAACAAAGTTAGCATAAAAAAGGTTATAGTGAGCCAACCTTAAAAGATAGACATATACTGTCGCGGACTTTTTTTTAGAATTTTTAAAGAGAAACAATTCTGTCATATATGATTTTTGCGAAACTTTAACCGTTTACGCAGCGCACGCATCGGAAGCTCTCAAAAGGAAAAAAACCCCGATTTTGAAACATTTTTCATTGGTGCTCCGCTCCTATTGGTCTTAGCGTGAAGATATATAGCCTATAGCCTTCCTCGATAAATGAGCTATCTATCACTGAAAGAATTTTTCAAATCGAACCAGTAGTTCCTGAGATTAGCGCGTTCAAGCAAACAAACAAACAAACAAACAAACAAACTCTTCAGCTTTATATATTAAGTATAGATATGACGAATATTATGGTAAAAGTAATAAATAACGTTCTCTAAACCCCGAATCTATACTAATAATAAAGCTGAAGAGTTTGTTTGTTTGTTTGCTTGAACGCGCTAATCTCAGGAACTACTTGTCAATTTGAAAAAATATTTCAGTGTTAGATAGCCTATTTATTGAGGAAGGCTATAGGCTATATATCATCACGCTACGCGGACGAAGTCGCGGGCAGAAGCTAGTGACTACATAAGTACAAATATTCACTTATGTAGGCATACTTAAAAGAAAAACAAATAAACGTTCATTCCAAAACTTTCACATTGAAGTATAAATTTACATGTATCAGTCTGTGATATTTTCATGCCAGTCCCTAAGGCAAAGCGTTAAAATGCATCACGCACGCGTGACAAAATATAAATCAACGTCGCTGTTCACCCTTGGTTAGCTGAAAATATAATGTTTTCGGTACGCGTTCATGAAAAATGACGAATTCAGCCAACAACGTACTTACTAGAAATGTCATTGACTTGTAAAAGTATCTTTATGAAATCTATTTACATTATAATAATTTGTATTTTATTATTTAAACTAGCGTCTGCCCGCGACTTCGTCCGCGTAGCGTGATGATATATAGCATATATAGCCTTCCTCAATAAATGGGCTATTTTCATAGAAAAACCCATTAACACTTTGCTCGACCTGGGAATCGAACCCAGGACCTCTAGCGTAGCAGTCGCACTCAAGACCACTAGGCTAATGAGGCAGTTATATAGTGATAAATTTAGAAGTTACGTGAACATTGGACTTCGAAGTCCAAGATCGCGAGTTCGAACTCAAGGCACGAATAATAAAATTAATATGCACATGATTCTAAAAACGACTTCTTTTTCTTATGGGAGCCTGCACACGCCTGAAATATTTTCTCGACGGCGCGGGCGTATGAAGTCTGCCAGCCCGCATTACACCAGCGTGGTACTATTGCCTAATTTCTCTCATTCTGAGGGAAGACACGTACCCAGTAGTGGGACAATATATAATATACAGGGTGGCGATTTAATAAAAAAACATACCTTAATTTTTCATAAAAATGTCTTTTAAATTTTGTATGCAAAGAGTCAAAGACATAGTGCGGACGTTGTACTCATTGTAGGTATGTATATATCTAGAGATAGTGAGTCAAGCAACTACTTGATCGGGACGTCCGCATGGTCAACGTACTGCAGGGTGCATATCGTTTTATGAAAATTTTCGAATAATTATCAAGTCCTTTAACACGGGATTGCTTAAAGATAGAAATTATAAATTATGTCTAATATGTTGTATGTTATCAATACTACACCATGTTGAAGCAGTGCAGGTGATTATATCGCCACCCTGTATATATAGTTTGAAGATGATTATAATATGAAAGAGTTTCTTCCAAACGTACTTATACATGAAAATTTCCGCCCATCGTCGTTGCATCATTGTTTTAATTGAACGAGGAGATTGAATTAAAAAAAATAATATTCAGGTCATAACAAGCCAAAGGAAAATCATACATACGTGTATGTTACGTAACGTATATTCTAACTTAAACACGTGACGATTACATCCAAATGCTACACAGGATCACTTAAACTTTTCAAATTGAGTCACTACTTCCTAATTACTTGGAAAGTTCCCCCTTTTATCTGTTCCACGTAGTTCCAGCTAGTTGTTACGAGCAATAATCAAAGTTTACCCCTTTATTGTATTATTGCCCGAGATTATTGCTTTTGTTCGGCTTTATTGAAATACATTTTGAATTCATGGACAATATTGGGTTAAATAACTTCGATCGTTTTAATTCAAGTGTTATCATAATCTTAAGTTGATGGAATGTGATTTCTAATGACTTCATGTTACGATTCATGATACATGACTTCGTACATAATTCACATGATTTTGAAAAAAAACATTTGAAAGAACTAAAGTAACGTCAGATATAAAAGCACGTTGAGTATTTTTATTTACAAGAATCAATTCATAATTTTTGTATCGCATAGTTGTTTTCTAATCGTCGACCCTTCTAACTCAGTAGAACACACTGCTAGGTATTTTACAACCAACAATGTCTGAGGTAATTTTGTGAGTGATTTTTTAGCATAGCGTTTCTACATCTAAATTGTGCCAAGAGTGAGGTGATTCTACCCGTCTCATTAAACAATCTTAACTATGAAAACATTACTTTTTATACATGCTTAACTGTGGTAGTTTTTTATTTTCAAAACCATAGTTTTCGTAGAAAAAGTTGTTGAGTAATACAGGTTGAATTGCCCCATAATTCAATTTCACCTTAATTTATTTCTACACTAAGTTGAAAGTTGCTGACATCTCATTTAAAGTCTTTGTAAAAAAGTCTTCCTTTCTTTCGAAAGACCACAGATTCAAACTTTCGTGACTGCTCGACACTTGGGCACAAGTTTGTACGTGGAAAGTCTTAGCTAAGCTTTATTTATTATTTAACAACGACGCAGAAAGTTGCGTGTTATTCAATTTCTGACTTTTTTTTACATTGGTGTGCAGTTCAGTTTTATGTCCAAAATTTAGAACTCAACCTCTAGATATCTTAATCTCAATAGAACTAGTGAAGTTACTTTAAATATCTATCTTTCGTAGAACAAGCACCCGAGAATTATAATTTACTAGCTTCTGCCCGCGACTTCGTCCGCGTAGCGTGATGATATATATGCCTATAGCCTTCCTCAATAAACGGGCTATCTAACACTGAAAGATTTTTTCAAATCGGACCAGTAGACCTGAGATTAGCGCGTTCAAGCAAACAAACAAACAAACTCTTCAGCTTTATATATTAGTATAGATTATATATTAGTATAGATTAGCTTGCCGCAGCTAATCTGTGCATGGGGGACCAATAACGGCCGTCAACGCTGTCATTTATTGGGCTCTGAAAACCTTCTTAACCTAAATATTATCTTCAACAAAACGTTCCTGATGGGTGTGATATTTAATAAAAAAAGATACATAGAGAGAGCAGAAAACTGGATCGAGCTAGCCGGCAGGACTGTCACATCGGAATAATAGAGAAAAATTTACATATATACAAAAAGGTCTATGGTCTTATGCCTTTTTACAATATTTTTAAGAGATCTGGAAAATACGGGATATGATAGCGTGCGTCGTCTACACTTCTTATAAATCGGATGAGTAACATACGATTAATAATTCTAAGCCAGACTGCTACGCTAAAGGCTCTGGGTTCGATTCTCAGGTCGATCAGTGTTAGGCATTGGGTTCGTCAATGAAATTCTAAGTAGTAGCTCAGAGTCTAGGATTTGTGTCCGGTTAATGGAATGGGCTCGTCCCCTATTACATGGTAACTAAACATGCCGGCGAACTGTGGGTGTACATTAGTATGCCTCTGCCTAATCGTTCGGGGAATACAGGCGTGATGGTGTGTGGGAACGATTTAAATTCATGATTACAATAGTTCATGCTCAGCTCAAAACTGTTTCCAAGACGTTCAGTTTAGTTTTAATCAGTTTCTGATATGTTCAGAACTTCTGTTACTTGAGATAGGAACTTCGATTTTCAACACAAATATTTAAGCTCTTGGCACTGCACTAACTGCATACATTATTATTCATGTTGGTGTACCCTAACACCAGCATCGTAAGTAGACTGCGAGTTTGATTAATTAATTAATTATTAGATTTTTTTTAACTAGATGGCACCGGCATAATCCTAACTGACGACCTCGGAGAAGAAACAAACTCAGAGAATCATGGTCTGTTTTAAAGTCTAGATAATAGTAGTAGTATTAGAAGATATTTGAGCTATTTTAACCCCCAGTTCTTAATTACTTGAAGTAAGACACCTGAAAGCACTAGGTGTACCTAGCTCAGGTGAGCTCAATTAAAATTCAGATATTATGCAGATAGGCGGCACCGCTCGGCTTTCGACCTCAATTTTCTACGAACCCCTATAAATATGAAGGGTTTAGGTAGCTTCTGGTTATAAGTTATGATTACTAATAAAACTGGGCCAAGATAATTGATTCTTCACTTTAATATGATAAGAGTATCCTGGTGATATACCTAATCATAGGTTAAAATCCAAGGCAACGGAAATGGCCGCAAGCGTGACTGCCCAGCTAGATGTAAATACCAGGTCAAGCCTTTCTATGTAATTCGCAATATCAGATAGAATTAGTGCCCGGTTTATGGAAACAGGTTCGCCCCCTGTTACATAAGACAGAAAATATACCGCCGAGCTGTGTAATATATACAGCAGTACGACTCTGCCTAACTCTTCGAGGAATTCAGGCATGATAGTATATTATGTATAAATAAATAATTAGGCATATAAACATATAGTTGTGATAGCCTAGTGATATGACCATTGGACTGACAATTCAAAGGTCTCGAGTTCAAAACCAAAGCACGCACCTCTGTCATTTCCAAAAATTTAATGAGAGTATTAATAGTTCTTTATAACGCATTATTTAAACATTTTGACGTGGGAGAGCCATGCTTCGGCACGAATGGGCCGGCTCGACCGGAGTGATACCACGGCCTCACAGAAGACCGGCGTGAAACGACGCTTGCGTTGTGTTTCGTCCGAGTGAATGAGGTTACCGGAGGCCCAAACCCTTTTAAAAGGCGGGCAACGCACTTGTGACACCTCTGGTGTTGCGGGTGTCCATGGGCGGCGGTTATCGCTTACCATCAGGTGATCGGTCGGCTCGTTTGCTCCCCTATCCCATAAAAAAAAAACGCGTCTAAACGGTAAAGGAAAACATTGTAAGGAAACCTGCATGCCTGAAAAATTTTCTCGACGGCGTGTGAAGTCTGCCAACACGCATTAGGCTAGCGTGTTAGACTATAGCCTAATCCCTCTCTTTCTGAGAGGAGACCTGTGCCCATCGGGACAATATAATGGGTAGTACATAACATACCATCACGCCTCTATTCCCCGAAGGATTAGGCAGAGGCATACTAATGTACAGTCTACAAAGGAGACAAGTAACCAACGCACACTATGAAATTATATATGATCACTGTTAAAACTATTCCACACGATGACAGCCACGCACACATCGCATTCGCTGAGTGCGCTCGCTTCCATTATATTAAAGCGTAACACAATTTCGTGCACAATATTAACTTGTCTCGTGGCGCAACGGAAATCTAATCAGATTCCCATGTTATATGATCGGTGTTCGAGCCACAAGGTTAACATTACGTTCTTTTTGAGATTTTGTCAAAAATAGTTTTATCTATTGAAAATAGCTTATTGACTAAATAAAACCACTTGCTAAAATAAACAGCATATCTTTATTTATAAAATGAAAAATGAATAAAAAAAATGTTTTTATCTTTTATTGGACATTGCACACACAAAATATTAAAATGTTTTTTTTATTATAAAATGTAGAAAGAAACCATACAATTATTTATTTTTATACAATTACAATAAACAGGGGGTGGAGTGAATAACCATGTCACATAGGTAAAAAATAGTTATAATACCATTAACAATAACATCACTCACACCCACTACCGGCGACTTATTTTACATGTTTGTATAGAAAAATAATGCTGCTACATTGAAATTCAGCATGGATTTAA
Source organism: Acronicta leporina (assembly GCA_947256265.1). Classification (NCBI taxonomy): domain Eukaryota; kingdom Metazoa; phylum Arthropoda; class Insecta; order Lepidoptera; family Noctuidae; genus Acronicta; species Acronicta leporina. Next base: position 3,808,581 of record OX366521.1, read on the forward strand.
AATGTTTGAAGATACATTAATATTATAATTCCATTATTACTATCAATGTTACTAAGAGAATAAAAGGTTTAACTACGTTAAAATGTTGTCTGTAATTAAATCGCTAATACGGTATAAATGTTGTTTACGTTAAGTCGGCGGTGACTATTGATATTAAACTTTCTCAAGATGATCCGTAATTACCGTAATTAAATAAATATGCTCGTTTGGATAAGCAACTCGCACTGTGGGTAGCATAACATTTTTTTAAATATCTAAATAGTCGTGACTATTATTCCGAGCTCCCAACTTCAATGAGCTCACCGGGACCCATCGACGACATCCAGCCCCAATACCCAAGTCTACTACTAGTCCTAAGTGGTAAAATATTTTTCTCACAATAATGTTCTCCTTTTTTTCTCCATAATATTTTTCGACCATCCTTGTCCGATTTAAAACATTTTTCGTCTGTAAATATAACGACATTGTTTTGCCAATCAAAGTTTAAATATTCTTTCGCGAAGCGAATGCGATTTTCACGGTGCACCGTAGATAATAAAATTTTTCGCGCCGGTCTGCGACATGTCAAACCATCCGCTCGCAGGTGGTTTCGTATTGTTTGCATAGAAACATTATGTGCTGCTGCTGTTACGCTGGTCTTAGCAAAAGGATCTTCTGTATGAACGGCAACTATCTCACGGTGCCTAGGCGAAGCGTTTGTGTAAGCCAATGCTTTCGGACCAGGCAGGCGACGGTTTACTTCGCCTGTATCAGCGTGACGATGCACCCAAAGTCGAACGGTTATTCTCTACAAAAAATAAGTGAAAGTATTAGAATTAAACATACACCTCCCTAAATTATAAAATAAGAAAAAAATAACACTATTTATATAAATTGTTTTACTTTATTATATTTATATAAACACAGTTTAGCTAATTTAAGTAAAATATAAACAAATATCCAATAATATCGAAAGAAAGTATTCAAATCTTATAAAATAATGATAATATTATATTTATATAATATTTATTGCATATATATTATTTAATATAAATATATACACATAAAATTTTATGTATTATTTTAAATCTAAAAAGTATAAAAAAATATTGTAATTATTTAAGTAGGTAGATTTTTTTGTTTGTTAGTTGTTTATTTAACATGTTTACTATATATATGTATGCAGCATATATTTATATACTTAAGTAATAAATTACGTAAATATTTTTTAAAAGAATAAAAAAAATGGAAATATATAAACATTTCCTATTATTTTCTACTATTAATTTTTATATTCTACTAATAATGAATGCATCTATTAGAATTAAACACCTACCTATATTGATATATAATTATTATACACAGATAGTATTATATCGATACTATTCAGTACCGGCAATAGATGTTACCTAGTTGTTTCTTTTAACTAAGTACCGGGTTACGGTTACATAAATATAATACCTAAATTAATAAAAGTAACTATAATTTTCTTTTATTTTAATAATAAACAACTATAAATAAATATTATTTAAACAAATTAAGTATACAAAAGGAAGTATTGTTATTAAAAATAACGTTACTCACCGATATCATTAGGCGCCTTGTGATTTCACTAACATTAATGTTTTGCTCATGCAAAACAACAATCTGAGCATTACTTTAATACTGTTAAATAATGCATTGTCTAAGTTAAACAATTTAATGAAAAAAAAAAACAATAACCCAAATTCGTAACAAGTAAAGGAGGAGGCTAGGCGTAGATTGCTAATGCAGACTGACTCATACATAAGTTCACAATAGAACGCAGGAACATATAAAGCGGGTAGTTTGCTGCTATAAACTAGCAAATAATTTAAGGTAGGCGAGAAACTTGTAGTAGTGTCTCAAACCGGTCAGAACATCACTTTATTTTGTAGATAAATATGCTTTATTACTTTATACTTACTCGAAATTACCTAGAAAATCTCAAAAAGAATACCTCAGTTAATCTGTGATTCGATCTCAGACCACAGTTCATGGAAGGCTGAATAGATTTCTGTTACGCCACGAGAACTGTTAACGTTAGATACGAAATTATGGTATGCTTTTGTATAATCGGTGTGAGCTCACTCCGCGAATGCGATGTGTGTGTGTGTGTCATTGTGTGCAGAATAGTTTTAACAGTAATGATATAGTTGCGTTGTGTGCGTGATTGGTTACTTATCTTCTTTGCGTCGTGTACACCCACAGTTCGCCGGTATGTTTAGTTCCCATGTAATAGGGGGCGAGCCTATTGCCACTAACCGGGCACAAATTCCTAACTCCGAGCTGCTACTGGGAATTTCATAGAAAAACCCAATAACACTTTGCTCGACCTGGGAATCGAACCCAGGACCTCTAGCGTAGCAGTCGCGGTCAGGACCACTTGGCTATTGAGGCAGTTATAGTATATAATGGGTAGTAATTTTTTATTAAAGCTTACCAGCAATGTGGTTCACATATTACTAGTATTCTTGTTAACCCCTCGTGCTGAGCTAAATACTTGTGTTACGAGTGGATTCATGTCGGTAGTGCAATGGGTGAGTTTTGTTGCAACCACATGATCGCAAGTCCGAGCGCCCTAGCCATTAGGCTACCGCCGCTTGGGTTGATTATGTATGTAGGTATGTATTTAGGCATAAAAACAGTTGGGGTCGTATATATTTCGCATAAGCGCATACTGTCCTTACTAGCTAACTTCAGACACACACTTATTCGTCCGGTCTGTATATTTAGTAACTGCAAACATTAACAGTAACCGTTTCTACTAATGTGGTGTCATTAAAAAGTTGAAGTTATGACTAAATTGTGTCGCATTGCAGCTACAAGGAGAGCTAAAATAAAATATTATCGGTTTACAGTATTTGTTTGATTCATTCAGAATAACAAGCTTTAAAAAATTATGAATAATCATAAATTAATACTGAAAAATGTATGAAAATCGACTAATAAATTTCAAAAATTTAAAGCGCATTTACAGTTTATTGTCCCTTTCTTGCAATTAAGTGATAATATAAATTTTGTATGGCGCACGGAATATTTGTCATTTTTCCATACGCTCTCTGTATTATAATATAGAATTAAAATGCTTGCTTGAATTACCATCTTTTTGAACTGATTTTATTCTGGCCTGTGGTGGCAGTTCTAACATAACCTAAGCAATATAAATATCTTTCATCCCAAATTTACCCAGTCAAAACTAAATTTGACTATCAAAATAAAGTAAATGTAGCCTCAGATAAGGCAAACAACTAAACGTGGGTAGCAGTATTGGTAAACGTGTTGCAATGACAATGTAGCTGGACGTTGTACCTACAGCTGTTTTACATAACAGAGCTATTTTGTAAAAACAGCTAGCAGTTATATAAAATGGCGTATTATACAATGCGACTTCGACATAATATATGTAGTACCTAACTTATATCATACTGCTATTAATTTTCTGGACTACCTCATTAACCAAGTGGTCCTGAGCGCGACTGCTATGCTAGAGGTCCTGGGTTCGATTCCCAGGTCGACCAAAGAGTTATTGGGTTTTTCTATGAAATTATCAGTAGCAGCTCGGAGTTAGGAATTTGTGCCCGGTTAATGGCAATAGGCTCGCGAACTGTGGGTGTACATTAGTAGGTCTCTGCCTAACCCTTCGGGGAATACAGGCGTGATGGTATGTTATGTTATGTTATGTTATGTTATTAATTTTCTAAGATACTACTACTATTCTACACTAAATTATCCCTCGGGTTCCGTCACCGGGAAAAGCCGTTGAATAAATCAGTATAATATTGCAGAGTTAATTCCCAGTTACGTCCGTAATTTGGCAAACTAATTAGCTGTTATGTGAGATTACTCTCGCGTGCTGTTAGGACCAAATTCATTTATGGACGAAGTTGTACCGTGTTGAATACCTTTCCATTATGGCTGGTGTATCATTTCAATGTCACTATGGCTGACTGATCGGCTTCTGTGCTACGTTAGCGAGTACATTCTCCACACTTAATAATTATTTCTACAGGTAGTTAGAGTCTTAATATTTGTGTTGGTGATATTTTTTTAATAAAAAAACATATTAGAGACCCGCAAAAATAAGAGTTGAAAGAACCTTTTTAATTTCTAGTACGGGTGTCATAATATCTCAATATTATTTTGCTCCCTAATATTAAATCCAAGAATCCATTCCCTGACTCACCGCCACAAAATAAATTGGCTACTGACCTCACGAAGTTATGACTCTGTTCAGTTAAATAGGTGTTTCATGACCCATGCAATGGTAATATGGTACATTGGTTGGCATAATCAGTTTGGAAGACTGCCAAATGCGATAATCGTATTATGATTTTCTTACCATCAGTATACCCCAAAGCTTTACTAATGAAAAAGAAAATTATATTTATAAAAGAATATATGCCATGGAGTGATATACCACAGAAAACCGGCGTAAAACAACGCTTACGTTGTGTTTCGCCGAGTGAGTGAGAATACCGGAGGCTCAAACCCTTATAAAAGGGCGGCAACACACCTGTCAAACTAACTGCTGCAACTTATAATGATGGGAAAAGTCGATGGAAGAAGATTAGTAGGCCGAAGAAGGAAGTCGTGGCTGCGCAATATTCGCGAATGAACCAGCATCAAGAGCGCCGCTGAATGGTTCCGTATCGCGAAGAACAGACCGAAGTTTTCCGAACTGACGGCTAACCTCGAGTAATTGGAGATGCACTTCAAAGAAGAGGAACACACCTGTGACTCCTCGGTGTTGCGAGTTCCATGAGCGGTCAGTCAGTCAATCACACTATGCTATTTCGCCGACCTATGTCATAAAAAAAGCGTTTAAATTATTGTTATGTCATAATTGCAGATGCAGATCTTTAGAATCAGCATATTATATTATAATAATTATTACTTACTTGAAAATATTTTTAGTTTATAAATAATTTTAACCATTTTTTTATTATTTATTTTATAGAAAACTTTAAATAAATTTTAGCCATTAGATTTTATGTATTAAAAAAGCCGCTAGTAGTAACCTACGTCAAAATAAATGTAAATATATTCAGCTATTCTAAAGATTAGGCCGAATATGCAAAAATATATGGATATTACTTTCCATGGATTACGTTGGTATTTTATACTGATATCTATATACTAATATATAAAGCTGAAGAGTTTGTTTGTTTGTTTGTTTGCTTGAACGCGCTAATCTCAGGAACTACTGGTCCAATTTGAAAAATTCTTTCAGTGTTAGATAGCCCATTTATTGAGGAAGGCTATAGGCTATATATCATCACGCTACGCGGACGAAGTCGCGGGCAGAAGCTAGTTTATTATAATGCCGTATACATAATACCTAATTCAGATTCTAAACTTTACGAAAAACGGATTTTCTGACGTTATTTTGATATTATTATGACTCAAAACACAAGAACTCACGTAGTTTGAGAGTGAGCGCAATTTGAATTTGAAACCTGCTACTTGTATAGCCATAGTTTTTGTTTAAGTTTTAATAATTATTTTTTGTTTGGCTGATATAAATTATTATTTATTATTAAAAACTGGCTCATCAGTCAAAAATGCAATATTTTTTGTAAAATGTTTTATTTTTACCATTAACCACTGACTTGCTTTAAACATTTTACAAAACAAAATATAAAATATTAAGAAATAGATACTTTTCGCATTTTATTTAATAATAATTTAATTTAAATTTCATTTGACATTTATTCTCAAGTTACGAAGACGCTGCATTTATTGGCTCGTTAACAAATGTATTGTATGTAATAACTCAATTTAGTATCGCTCAAGTTGTTTACATGAAACGATTTGTGGCCAGTCATAACAAATTATGGAGAGATCACAATAATAATATGTTATTTTGCGTCTGTGCCAAAACTATTTATACATATTATATTAATAAACGCACTGGCGACATTGAATTTCACTTTTAGAGTAATAAAATTGGAATTGGAGTTTAGGCGGGAAAATGAAAAGTGCACGTTGTCGATTTCATATTATTTTTCAAAACTTGAATTTCTCCGAAGTTTAATGTGTAATTAGGGTGGATAATTAACCATTAAGTGTTCGTGAACGTGTGAGAGTGTAGGCAAATGATATAAAATAGAAAATCGTGACTTTTTGGGTTCACTCCTAAACTCCGTCGAAGCCTCAATAAAGTTTCTACCGTTTTATTGGGGCAATAGAACAACTTATACTTGACACTGGCGAACACAAAAAGTGTGGTGCCATATTACAATCCCAAGCAATCCCATAATAGGAAATATTATTTGATTACTTTATTACTTGACACTGGCAAATACACAAAAAGTGTGGCGCCATAAATAAAAAAAAAAAAATTGGAATTGGAACTCATATTTTTTAAGGAAGGTTTATTTGTATTTTTGGAGGCTACAGTTGATATGTTATAATTTAACATATCAACTGTTTAAGTCATATTTAACCACAATTTTTCATAGAAATTTTGTGTTTAAATATAATTTAAACACATTGAAGAAGTTGGTGCAAGTGGGTCTAAGATCAGAGTATTGCCTTATTGGTTTGATCCCAAACGTGGCTGCTCTAGCAAAGTGTTATGGATTATAACTGGAGTTGATGATAATTGTTAGCCATGTATCCTCGAAGGGAAGGGAAGGAAGGAAGAGAAGGGGAGGCCTCCAGGCCTCTCTCAATATGCGCGATTTCACCATGTATTCGGCTTGTCTTCTGCCAGCAATCTTTCGCCGATCATCACTCCATTTTGCCGGAGACTTTTAAACGTGGGAGAGCCATGCTTAGGCTCGAATGGGCCGGCTCGACTGGAATGATACTACGGCCTCACAGAAAACCAGCGTGAAACAACGCTTGCGTTGTGTTTCGCCGAGTGAGTGAGGTTGCCGTTAAAACCTTAAACTTACATTCTCAAATTAAAGTACATGATTATCATATGTTTAACCACGAAAAAAAATCTGATGCAATAACATACCATCCCGCCTGTATTCCCTGAAGGGTTAGGCAGAGGCGTACTAATGCATATCCACAGTTCGCCGATATGATAAGGTTCCATGTAATAGGGGGTGACCCTATTTCCATTAACGGGTCCAATGCTACTGAGAATTTCATATAAAAACCCAACAACACTGCTTGACCTAGGAATCGAACCCAGGACCACTAACGTAGCAGTCGCGCTCCGGACCACTAGGCTAAAGAGGCAGTTGTGATGAAGTAACTCTTCTTAATTTTAAGCGGTAGCCTAATGGCTAGGGCGTCGGACTTGCGATCATGTGGTTGCCGGTTCCAACCCCACCCATTGCACTACCGACGTGAACCCACTCGTAACACAAGCATATTTAGCTTAGCACGAGGGGTTAACAAGAATACTAGTAATGTGTGGCCCACATTGCTAGTAAGCTTTTACTAAAACAAATTATACTCACATAGATAGATAGATCAATTAAACTCTCAATGCCTTATTAGTCTAGTGGTACTAAGCCCGACTGCTACGCCAGAGGTGTTGGGTTCGATACACTGGTCGATAAAAGTGATAGGTTTCTCTTATTGCTACTGCGTTACTCTTATTGTCCCCGGTTAGTGACAATAGGCTCGCCCCTTATTACAGGGTACCTAAACATAGGTACTAAAATGCGGAATACAGGCGTGATGGTATATCGTTTGTTTTAAAATCTCTCGACCAACTATTTTTGATTTGGAAAAAATACCCCACATGAGAAACCCTTTGCCCCTGAAACTTGAACCGACTGATTGGTTCCATGGATCTATAATGAAGGTTTCGTGCCAGCTTAGCGTTGAGACCCCTCTGCGTGCCAATCTACATGTCGGATCACGTGATCCTTTTCTGACACAACTTTTTTCGAAGGCTTAACGGGAGTATGCGACGGAGGGCTTTGTAAAAATTGACGGTACGGTGTCTGTTTATTAAGCTGCATTTATACAAGGGGAAATTTAAATGTGTAACAAATAAAATTGAACACGAGCTTCAATAAAATAGTTAAACTTTTTTAGATTAGTGAAAAGAGTTTATTGTTTACGTAGTAACTATTTGCGTAAATTATGTCAGTCCGGCAGGCAGGTTGCAAAAAAAACCGAAATTACTGCAACAGATTTATTAAAATAACTATTAGAAATTATTACAATCTAAAAGGTGTGACAATTGTTCAATATTAGATACAAAAGTGAGGTAAGTTTCCATGAATACGATGCCGTCGTCGTCCGGTCGCACGATGTGCGTCACGTCGAGCGTAGTCAGCAGATTTCAGCGGTTGCCGGGCTGTTACTAGGCTGATGTAATATTTATATGAAATTACATGAATTTGCGTATCCCGTGTAGAACTGGTACTTAACATCTCCCTCCCGAAGATCAGCGACTATTTGCAGAATTCTTCGAAAATAGCGCTGATAATCTTGGCTGAGCAGCAGCAGGATGACTCTGGATCTCGGCATAAGTATTACTTTCTTCTAAATCGTTGCTTGCTTGTTTAGGCAGCGTTTGTTGCGCGCGCCTATTCAAGTATCTTCGTAATGCGATGCCTATTGCCAGTGCACTTGCACCTAATAGCAGTAAGTACAGCGGTGTAATAGTGTAGTACACGCTATGAATATCGGCTTTACTCAAACTTAATGATGGCTCCATAGATATTTCATTAGTGGCGACATGGAGGCTGCGTAGATCTGCAGATTTTAATGTTAATCTTCTCGTCTCTAGTTTGTAGTTATCTTGGTTACTCAGCGGTATATTCATAATTTTCAGTACATGTCCTTTCAAGCGGTCGTCCTTATTGGCTAGGGTTAGGTCGGGCGTTTGCACGATGCAGCCTTGAGGTATAGTGATGAGGTAGCTTCCTTTTAATGTGTTATACTGAGTTTCAGAGCAGGATAGGCGAACTTTAGTTGCGGTCGGGAAACTTGCTACGTAGTGCCGGTCATCAAGTGCTTCCACAGCTTCGGTCTTCAACTGAGCTGATGTAAACTGACAGGTCTCGTCGATTTGCTGCGTAGTAATCAGTCGGTGAATACAGTCGCCTTGGCTTTTGTAGTGGTGATTGATACTGTCCTCGCAGAGATAATATTGGCCGGACTTCGGGCATTCAGCCTCTATGTACATAAAATCTTTGTCGTGAATTGCTAGGAAGGGGAAGGATGGGATAAGGACTCTGTTGTCTTCATTGGGAACCACGGATAATTTGTATAAATTATAAGTAGTGGGAAGGACGATCGGGAGCTTAAAAACTATTACTAAGTCTTGGTTGCTATAATAGTAACCTAATTTTATAATATCAAAATATTCTCTAAAACTAGCATTAAGTATTTGTTCTCTGCCATAGAGAGCATTTAACTGTTCTAACATCCTATGAAACATATCTAACTTAAACATAAGAAAATGTGTGCTTTTGGCACGTATAAAAGCTAATAAATTTTCTAACCTAAGTAACTCATCAGATAACGCCTCGATATTATCTGCTAACATAATTATAAATTGACCCAAGTGGACGTACTTCACAAAATCGGTTTCATGCCGCAAATCGCTTAGCATAATTTGTTCTACAGCCTTGCCAATTTTATCTTGATTATTGACCAATTTAGTTAAAATATTTGAATTCTCCGACATCCAACGTTTGTTCAAGCTAACACGATTATTAATTTCTGTGACCATTTTATTCTCATTTTCTTGTAGGGCCTTAATGGCATTATCATAACGAATAGCATCCGTGTAATCTAAGTTTCCGGAGATACTTTTGATAACGGATCCTAATCCGTCGATTAGACCTCTCCTGGCACGATTAGACTGAAATAATTCTAACTGATCGGATAATTTATCGATTTTGCTATAGAGATAATCTATGTGAGGCTGGAATAAAGATGAAGTTTTATTATGAAATTGAGGTGAAATATTACCTAGCTGCTGTTTAACTAACTCTACGTTACCATGTATTACCTCTAAGTTAATTGGTTGTACAAATGAATGATAGTAGGATATGATCTTAGTTTCACCCAGTTTAAAGGGCAGGATGCCAGGTCCATTACCCAGGCTATTCAACATTATGTCTTCCGCTTGTACCAGACTCAGGATCAGGAGGACAATCAGGGTTTTCATATCGGTCCTTCTGCTGTATCAATGGCTGGATACTCCTGCTGCAGGCCACGACGTGTAGATTCGGATCCTCGTATGGGGCTTGACAACCTCCAGGACAGCTCGAAGTCGTTCCGTAGTCCTCGAGGATCCTACCGACTGCGCCAATTATGTCAGTCCGGCAGGCAGGTTGCAAAAAAAACCGAAATTACTGCAACAGATTTATTAAAATAACTATTAGAAATTATTACAATCTAAAAGGTGTGACAATTGTTCAATATTAGATACAAAAGTGAGGTAAGTTTCCATGAATACGATGCCGTCGTCGTCCGGTCGCACGATGTGCGTCACGTCGAGCGTAGTCAGCAGATTTCAGCGGTTGCCGGGCTGTTACTAGGCTGATGTAATATTTATATGAAATTACATGAATTTGCGTATCCCGTGTAGAACTGGTACTTAACACGTAAGTAATTAATTGATCGAGCGCGCCGCGCAAACATTTGGACTCTTAAACCCGAAAAGAGTTGGTATTTATGCTAAATTCATGCATGAATGCTTCATAGATATTTCCTAAACTAAGTAGTTAGATACTATTATTTAACTACTTAGCTTGTGTAATCTCTAGACATCAAATTATAGCAATTACCCAACTTGGTCGCAAGACAATTACGTTACATATTAATCTGAATAACATTAATTTATGACTTTAATTATAAACCAGTAATCCCAGCAGAATTAACCCATATTCAGCATAACACAGTAACGACACGTAGGTCATAAAGACTTATTTAATATACTTAAACACTCGTAAAACCTTTTTATTCACATTTACAGAAATGTTGTCAATTTTGAAAATGTTCTCTTTTTAAATTTAATGTTTCTTACACCGCTATATTTCTCTAGCTCAATAAGACTGCTTCAAAGTTGGTAAATTTTCCCGGAAACTCAATAAAATCCATCCTTGGAACTTTAGAATCCTTTCCGTTCTCAACGTTCTTTTTCATCTTAAATTGAGAACAAGAGTTACTTTTTTCGGGTCACGATCGTTGAGATCCTTCAATTTGTGACTTTTAGTTTCTTTGAAACTTTTTCAGCTTTCATAACTAATTTAATGTCCTCGAAAAAATATATTTTGAACTCGGCTGTACTTCAAGTATTGTAATTATAATTATGAATTTGATCCACCAGAACACTATGATACGGAATTACTTCAGACAAAAGAAAACATGACATTTTATCAAATCTTGATATCTTGATAAAGCATAATAAGTTGAAGAAGTTTCTGAACTACAAATTGCTCTCGGTAAAAGTGTCAATCAAAAATATTTCTTACACGAATAATTTTGTTAAAGTTTGTAGTTAGATGAAGATTTAAATTGATAACCTATAATACCAAAACAATATAGTTTATTTCTTTTTAAAAGAAAGAAAGAAGCCTGCAAAAACAAGGAACTGCGTATTAGTTTGTTTTAATTTTATTATCCTCTTCGAGTTTATACAGATAATTAGTTTTATATGGATTAATTGCTATTAACTATGTTTTCAATCTTTTTGATTGGATTTAAAATTGGTTCTCCATTTAAACCCGAGTGCGTGGCAAGAATATCTAACCAATATATCGTACCTGCAACTGTAAGTACTGCATTGCGAAATCCTACAAAGTAAGCATTGGATTTGTACTCGAATACTTGACTGCTTTTAATTCCTGCAATATATGTTGCTCGTTGCACTATAATATTTTCTAATAAAAGTTGTTTATCTTCAAAATGAAGACATTTATTGAACAAATAACTCTCTAGGAAGCATCTATTTGACAAATGCATTAGGAAGATGTTGCTTCACTGAGTAGTTTCACTTTTCGACTAAATTCTAATATAATGTGGAGGAAATTATAAATATAAACAGGATTTAGTAAGATTTTTTTTATATATTCCGAATGAACTTGCATGAGAAAGGATTCGTGTCATTTAGTTTAATTTTCAGAATTTTAGTACCTCATCAATATTATTAAAAGTTAATGTGCCTACTGTTTTTTCCCAACGACAAAACTATCTTCCTTCTTGTCAATTATTTTTCTTCATGCCAACCTATAAGTTAATTCAAATCCAGAGTTAGACTCAGAGCATATGTATTATTACAATAATATATATCAAGATAGAATATTGGCCGTTACATTAGCAAGTAAATTGATACTTTGTATCAAGTATTGTATTTGCGGAGTTTTCACGTCTAGACGCTGGTAGCGCGACACCTCCCACCTCACCTGGCAGTACGACGGCTATGTCCGAATACCGCATTCGCCAATCGGAGGTTCGTAAAACGCTGCGCAGTCTTGACGTGAACAAAGCCAGTGGACCAGACGGAATTCCAGCCATAGTTCTGAGGACATGTGCGCCTGAGTTGACTCCAGTGCTGACACGCCTCTTTCGTCTCTCTCTTGAGACTGGTGGAGTGCCAAATTCGTGGAAGCTTGCAAACGTGCAACCTGTGCCCAAAAAAGGTAGTCGTGCCGACCCTAATAACTACAGGCCTATTTCGGTCACGTCCATACTCTGCAAGACTATGGAACGTGTCCTTAACAACAGGCTCCTGGCGTACCTAGAAGCAAATGATCTCCTCAGTGACCGACAATACGGATTTCGCCGAAACCGGTCTACTGGGGACCTTCTAGCGTACGTCTCACATACATGGGGTGCAGCCATCGAGAAACACGGGGAGGCGCTTGCCGTTTCCCTTGACATCTCAAAGGCTTTCGACAGGGTCTGGCATGATAGCCTTATTTGCAAGCTTTCATCGTATGGCTTGCCCACTGGTTTCGTGGCTTGGATATCGGATTTCCTGAGGGATCGATCGATACGAGTCGTCATTGATGGCTGCTCGTCCGATCGAATGGCTATTAATGCCGGTGTTCCCCAGGGGTCGGTACTCTCTGCGACACTCTTCCTGCTTCACATCGATGGTCTGCTGAAGCCCGGTATCTTTGGGTATGCAGATGACAGCACCGTTGTAGAGAGTTATACAGCCAACGCACGGACCAGTGGACCGGAAATCCAGTCTCTAAGAGAGGCCATGGTCGAACGCCTGAATTTGTCCTTACAGGCAGTCTCCGAATGGGGGGATGCCAATCTGGTCAAATTCAATTGTGCTAAGACCCAGGCGTGTCTGTTTTCCGCAAAAAGGAGCCCATTCCGACTGGCTCCTTCTTTCCGAGATGTGCCTGTGCCGATAAATGACCGTCTTGAGCTCTTGGGCGTTACTCTGACGTCAACCCTCAACTTAGGCTCCTATATAGAGTCCAAGGCTCAAGTAGCTGCCAGAAAGCTAGGTATTCTCTCGAAGGTGCGTCGGTACTTCACGCCGGAACAATTACTCTCATTGTACCAAGCACAAGTTCGGTCGTGCATGGAGTACTGTTCGCACCTTTGGGATGGATCAGCTAAGTACCAGCTTGAGGCGTTGGAATACATAGATAAGCGTGCCAGGAAACTCATTGGCAACGACTCCCTTGTCCGGGCTAAGCTCCAAAGTCTGGAATATCGCCGCAGAGTTGCTAGCTTATCTATATTTTATCGGATACATTTCGGAGAGTGTGCATCAGATCTCCACGATCTTATTCCCCCTAGCCCTTTCTACTATCGGACATCCAGGAGCACGAAAAACCGGCATCGATTCATGGTGGATATTCCGAAAATCCGAACGAAACGCTTCAAGTCCACATTTATCATGCGTACCGCGGAAATGTGGAATGCGCTTCCCGAGTGGGTCTTCCCCGATAGATATAATCTGGTTGGCTTTAAATCACGAGTGAATCGGTTTCTTCTAGGCAAGCGCGCTCCATCTTAGGTCGCAGTGTCGCTTAACATCAGGTGAACTGGCGATCAAGCGTAAGCCTATCATGAATAAAAAATAAAAAAAAACAAAAAAAACATATCTGTTACAATATATATTAGAGTGATAAATTAGAATTGACACGAAAATGATATGTATTATTTTCAGTTTGATTTGTATAAAACCATAAAGGTATACATTTATAAGAGAGAAACAAGTAAAAACCAATAACAAATTGAACTCATTAAGTCACATTTGTTCTTCACCGTTTAATAAAAAAAACAATTCAATATTCAATTCCATCCAAGAATTTGAATGGTCAAGAAAAAAGATTTGTACAGCGTTACTGCATTTGTAGATGCAAGTTAGCCGTTCAAATAAACTAATAATTCACCATCATTGCTACCTTTTATAAAAAAAAAAACGAAAGAAACTTTTCTTATACATCGATGAACAACATTATTTAACCGACGAGATCCGCAATACCTTTATATTTACGACATAGAGCCGGCTAACACTTGAGGACGCCTCTTTGAATCACTAGTTTAGTGGTGCAAACTTAAAGGCAAAACTTTTACTGCAATATAAACTTTACGGCGATATAAAGTCTGAAGAAAGAAAGAAAGAAACATTTATTTGTCAGAATATAGGTATACAAAGTTGTAGGTGTTTTCATATTAGGTGCTAGCCATACTCTACCATTATCTGGCGTACAAATATTGATAGATTTGTCAATAAATTCAATATTTTATCTGAAGATTCTTGTAGAAGCTAGCTTGAGATCTTATAAAATTATAACAGGGAAAACACAGCATTAAGTACAAATAGGGTTAAAAAGCAATTTACACAGTTCATAGCAGAAGTGAAGACCGTTCGAATCTGCCGGAGAACCGACAATCGCTGGAGCAAACGAGTTCTCGAGTGGAGACCGCGACTAGGCAAACGTAGTGTAGGGCGCCCGCTGGCAAGGTGGAGTGACGATTTGCGGATCGGGCTCTGGAAGTAAAGGCCTACGTCCAGCAGGCAGTGGACGAGTGTAGGCTGATGATGATAGCAGATCTTAAGTTCTTGAGCGAGTGTCAGATAGTTCGGGTAAAGTACCAAAGGTGGAATCCAGCAACGATAAAGAGAGGGGGAGATGAATATCATTCTACAGCGTCCACTGGGAAGGGCATTTTCGTATTTCATATTTATGTTTCTTTTTAAGTACGCCAGACTACCTTAATATGACCTCTCCTTTTCTTACGAGTCCATCCAAAGGTTGTCTGGAAGAGATCGCTGTTAGCGATAAGACCGCCCATTGTACCATTCTGTAATTGAACTAATTGTACTTTACTTTGTTTTGGTGTGCAATAAAGAATATTCTATTCTATTCTATTCTATTTATATATTACTAGATTCTGCCCGCGGCTTCGCCCCCGTGGAATAAAAAGTATCGGGAACGGGATAAAGAGTATCCTATGTCCGTTTCCTGGTTCTAAGCTACCTCTCCGCCCATTTTCAGCCAAATCGGTTCAGCCGTTCTTGAGTTATAAATGGAGTAACTAACACGACTTTCTTTTATATATATAGATAGATAAGATTATATTATACTAGCTTCTGCCCGCGACTTCGTCCGCGTAGCGTGATGATATATAGCCTATAGCCTTCCTCAAGAAATGGGCTATCTAACACTGAAAGAATTTTTCAAATCGGACCAGTAGTTTCAGAGATTAGCGCGTTCAAGCAAACAAACAAACTCTTCAGCTTTATATGTTCAATTCACAAGAAAATATTCACGAAAAAGGACGAGGAAACTGAAATTAAATGGCAATACTTACAGTAGCGGTGACCTTTCCTGAGTGGCTTATGATGGTTTCATAACATTAAAAAAGTACTGGGTATTGGGGAAATTGTGTCAATTTTGGCATGACAATCTTGAATTTTAAACTTCATAATGAAAGAAACATACACCATCTTCTTGTTAAATCACTATAATATATCCAACTTAACAAACTCAAAGTAACTGCTACCCTCAATGAACAAAATATTATCAAAACAGTGTTGCCAATTTAGAATGATAATTTAGTCGATTATTGAATAAGCTAACAATAAGTATATTTACTTTCATAAATATTTAATTTTTTTTTATTTTATTTGGTGACGTCATTGGGATACGCTTTCGGATTGGAAACGATTTTTTAACATATTGTATAAAATATTACCTACACAAGAATTACTAAGATGCTTTAACTTAGTATAATCGTTAAAAAAACAGTTCACAACAACAAGGAAACAAAAGAAATCCTACCAATCAACAAGCCGCTTCCAAATTCAAACAAACCAAAGGAAAGCGGCAATCATTCTACCACGATAATCAACCTTTTACAAGCGCTCTTTCAGTTGAAAGATAGGTTTTTTAACGACAACCAAAGGTTGCGTGCTGAGGAAATGCACCAACTGGGCACTGGAGAAACTATTGTGGATCACGCGAACTATAATGGAATTTTCCAAACTCACATTAAACGGTAAGGAAACACAATGGTTATTTTTGACTTGAATAGCTTCAGGTAGCGCTAGTAAGTTTAACAAGCACTACCTATAACAGTAGTAAAAATGCAGCAATGCGGTAGTTTCTATGCGGGCTGGGGTAGGTAAGAAAAATGAATCGAAACAAAAAGACTTAAAAATCCTGTAGTAACATTGTTCCCTTGAGCCCTATTCAAAGATTAAATATTATATAATTATAACAAAAAAACGTTAATTTTATTGATGAGATAATTAAGGAAAATATACTTATTTCTGCTTAAAGATTGACTTATTAAGATAATGATGTGCTGAAAAGTGTACTTATTTTAACTGAAAATGAGGAAAACCATTCCACCGTAATACAGTTTATAACTAGTGTAGGGAACAGGGTGAATCTGTATGTATTTTTTTTTATTATTTATCTATATATATAAAAGAAAGTCGTGTTAGTTACACTATTTATAACTTAAGAACGGCTGAACCGATTTGGCTGAAAATTGGTGGAGAGGTAGCTTAGAACCAGGAGACGGACATAGGATACTTTTTATCCCGTTCCCGTGGGATGTGATGACAGACCGCATTCCACGGGGGCGAAGCCGCGGGCAGAAGCTAGTTATTATTAAATCAAGTTATTCCACCGTGAAAATTTGAAAATTACGCTTATAAAAGAAGGATTATGAGGACACGAAGACACGGTACAGTTTGCTAACGAGAAAAGTTCAAACACTTCCACTTTTTGTTTTACTTTTTACGTAATTAAATTCCTTTACACAGTCAGGAGCTTAATATTTCAAGAAAAAAAAGAAAAAAAAAATGAAAAATAATTTATTTGCGTAGAATACAGGTGGTACCAGATATAAAATTGGTGGTTTTGGAACAATACCATATTCTGCCTACATAAAGCATGCAAATTAATTTAACATTTATATTCATTATAATTATTGAGTTAATTATTATTAATATGTATTATTATTATTTATAAAAAACTAGACAAAATAAGAAAAATAACAAAGTTATTTTTTCTTGGGAAAGAGTATTAATTGTTTAGTACGTGGTGTTTTCTTACAATTGTATTTCAGAGATAATATCGATAATTGTACATAGTTGCTTTAAAACACTAAGGATCCTACTAAAATATATGCTATTAAAACTTCTAGCAAAATTGATGCTATTTTGAAAGCAACAGAGGTAAGCTTCTTTTTATTAATGCCAGTGCCCCTAGGTATCTATGTTAAAGCAGAAACCTGGCAAGAAAAACCTTATGACCTCTATTCTAAAGAAATTAGGTTGTAACCATTCTTAAAATTTTCATCTTTGATGAAACGTATTACAAGACCTAAGGTGGGACCTGAGATCTTTTAGAAAAAGAAAACCACCCCAAAACATTTTGTATTGTATTGCGAAGGTTAGGTTAGATGCCAGCCGAAATATAAGGCACAATTGAACGTTAACAACAAAATTTATTCAGATCAATTATTTCTGTGAAGCTGGTATAACATAATCTCGAAGCTTTTCTACAAAGCAACGAGCAACGGAAATACTTGCACTTTATTTAAAACCTATTTTTCGATTTCTGATCGAATCGGAAGCGGATAGATTTCCATTTAACTAACAACTCCAGACAAAGAAGACAGGTCCACTTAAAACTTCAAATGGAAAAGAAAATCTTGGGATAAAGTTATTTCACGGATAAAAAACGAGTTCATTTGTGTGCACAGGTAAGCATTGTGTACTTTGTGTACTCGCTTCAGATAAAGAGGAAATATCTCAAAGGAGTAATTGATGGCTAAAATGCGCGCCATTTTATTACGTTTTTTTAAAGAAAGGGTTTGAGTGTCTGTTTTCATTTTTAACCGACTTCAAAAAGCAAAAAGGAGGAGGTTCTCAATTCGGCCGGTATATATACATATATATATTTTTTATGTATGTACACCGATTTCGCCGAGGTTTCTGGACCGATTTACGTAATTTTTTGTTTGATGCGGAATAAGTAGTTTCGAATTGGTCCCATAAAAATTTGATTCAGGTAGGCCCATTAGCTTTTATTTTTTATATGAACATTTTTTTTTTAATCTCGCAGAATTGGCTTTCCCGTTTCTTGAGATCTTTATGAATATCCAAGTACAGGACCAACAGTCTAAACATATCCAACTGCACAGAGGCGTGAGACAGGGGGACATCATATCTCCAAAATTGATCACGAGTGCATTGGAAGATTTGTTTGAGACATTGGACTGGAAAGGTAAGGGCATAAACATAAACGGCGATTATATCTCGCACTTACGATTCGCAGACGACATAGTCCTAATGGCAGAGTCGCTAGAGGAGCTTCAACAAATGCTGGACAGCCTAGCATCCGCCTCGCAAAGCGTAGGTCTCAACATGAATTTGGATATAACCAAAGTCATGTTCAATTATCACATTGATCTGAGACCTATTGCTGTTTAATGGTCATCTTCTTGAAGTTGTTTCAGAATATACTTACCTCGGGTAGATCTTGCAGTTGGGTAAAAACAACTTTGAGAGGGAGGCCAAGAGAAGGATACAACTGGGCTGGGCAGCATTTGGAAAAATACGTCAAGTCTTCTCATCACCCATACCGCAAAGTTTGAAAACGAAAGTTTTCAACCAGTGCGTCCTACCCGTGATGACCTACGGTGCTGTAACGTGGACACTCACAGTACGGCTAGTCCACCATTTTAAAGTCGCTCAGCGTGCTATAGAGCGCGCTATGCTCGGAGTTTCTCTAAAGGATAAAATCCGCAACGAGGTTATCCGACAGAGAACCAAAGTCGTCGACATAGCGCGCCGAATTAGCAAGCTGAAGTGGCAGTGGGCTGGCCATATCTGTAGAAGAACCGACAACCGCTGGGGTAGACGTGTTCTTGAGTGGAGACCACGACTCGGCAAACGAAGCGTAGGACGCCCTGCGGCGAGATGGAGTGATGATTTGCGAAAGGTTGCTGGCGGAAGCTGGATGCGACAAGCCGAAGATAGGGCGAAATGGCGCACATTGGGGGAGGCCTACGTCCAGCAGTGGACTAGTTTACGCTGATGATGTCTCTTGAGATCTGTATTTTTTAAGGCGCGCAGAACCTTTTGTAGGTCTACCCAGCTGACTTCAAACCTATTAGTAAATAGCAAATATAAATAATAGGTAGTATATAATTAATATTAAATCTTTATTATTTTTTACTTTTGAAGTCGGTTTTTTTTAACGTAGTTATTTTTTCCGCTTTTGTTTCATTTATGAAGCAAATTAAGTAAATGATTATTCCATTGCAGGAAAAATTCGGCTTGCGGGCAGGATAAGTGATTACAAAAAAACAAATAGCTTGTTTTTATTGTGTCGTTAGAAATAATATTGTTTTTCTATGTCACTTTCATGCTTTTAGACCAACCAATTTCAAGTACAGGTATGCGTTGCTAGTATTACCTACTATACTACTAGCGTTGCGTTGATAGTCTTGTTTTAGTGTGGTTTATGTAAAATCGTGGAAATGCAATCATTATAAAATACTAGCTTCTGCCCGCAACTTCGTCCGCGTGGAATAGTTGCACGATTATAGCCTATAGTCTTCCTCAATAAATGGGCTATCTAACACTGAAAGAATTTTTCAAATCGGAACAGTAGTTCCTGAGATTAGCGCGTTCAAGCAAACAAACAAACTCTTCATTAGTACCTACCTATAGATTTAAATGGCATTACACTCCACACATGGCATGTTATTACTTTTATGGTATAATGGCCAAGTAAAATGAGTTTCAAGATTGTTATCATGAAATTCACTGTAGGTTGTATTTTTACGGTGAGTATGATATTAAGTACCCTTTTTATACAATAATAATTATCATAAAATGCTCTGATTTTAGTATACCTAAACATTGCTCTTTTAGGACTTTTAATTAATGTATTATTTAAAAGGCTAAGGACATCGTTATCGTTTTAATACAATGTTACATAATTAAATTAAGTTTCTTAACGTTGCCTGCACAACATACGTTTCATTTACCTTTCTTTTGTTTAACTTGCATAACGTTTATTTTAAACTAGCTATTACACGCGAGTTCGTCCGCGTGGTTTTTAAAGTAGCCTATGTTACTCCTTGTTACATCAGCTATCGGCCAGTGAAAGTCCCATCAAAATCGGTCCAGCCATTTCAGAGATTGGCCACATTGGAACAAAAAGACAGACAGGCAATAATTTAAAAAAAATATTATTTTTGTAAATGTACCGTGCATACATCCAAATGCACTTAGTAAAAGGCGGTTATTTTAATATTACAAACAGACACTCCAATTTTATTTACTTGTAATAGATGTAATTGATGATTCCCGGGTAAACCGAACACAATAAAAATATATTTAAAACACATATAATGTGTATAAGTATATACTCGAAACATTTACAGTATAATAACTTCACTCACCATTCGTTCGTTGTGGATCGATCTGCGCGTGTAGTATGGAAAAGCCGGGTGCGATGATGGCAGGGAGCGTGCGCGAGCGCAGTAGGGGCGGGGGAGCCCGGCGCCCGCCCCCGCCCAGCGCCTCCGCAGCCGCCGCCGCTGCCGCCGCCGCACTGCCAGAGATAATGCATTGTTTATTACCTGTAGTTCTCTTACACCTATGGTTTATTAATTTGTCAAATGGTTTAAAATTTATACTATACTAGCGGCCCGCCCCGGCTTCACACGGGTGGAGAATCCCTAACTTTTTCAAAATATTCTATAGCCTATATGTAAGGGGTTGATGAACCTTATCACTTAAAAAAAATAGAAAAATAGACTGTAGCCGATTTCCAGACTGAATATGCATATAAAATTTCATAAAAATCGGTCTAGCCCTTTTGGAGGAGTATGGTAACTAACATTGTGCCACGAGATTTTTATTAAAATTACATAAAAATCGGTCAAGCCGTTTCGGAGGAGTATGGTAACTAACATTTTTACACGAGAATTGTATATATAAGTTTATTTATATTAAAATATATACTAGTAATTACTATCTTACTTAAATTAACTGCCTAAATATCTAAATAGATAATATACTAACTACATAAAAACTAGCTAAATAAACTATCAGCCGGTAGGGTAGGTACCCAGAAGGTTGGCTGCATTGCCACCTTGGATGGCATACTGATTATTTGACCAAAGTATACGCCAGCCTTTGGGTCACGTGAAGCGTCATTCGGCGTCACGTCACGGCACGTCAGCGGCGTTTGGCAATATCCTTAAAGAGAGAAAGTGCACTCGGACCCCACGGCCCTAGCGTTTATTTATTTATAAATTAGGACCCCAAACATTCATTCTTAAGCCATCAACACTTGTATGGTTACAGCGTCCAATTAACAATTACATCAGCGTAGCTACATAGGTACATAGGTAGCAACATACTAAGGTATCTAAGTACCGAAAGTCCACAATACAATAAAACTGTAATTCAAATAAAAAATACATTTCCTTCTTTATTATTTACTCAAACGCTATAAAAGATAATTATTAGAGAATACTGACATTTCAGTGTTTGCACTCCGGCAAGCTAAAGTTGCGCACGCGAAGCAATAAAAACCTTTGATTTAATTGGAAAAAGTTTTAACTATCCACCTCCCGACTCCCGGCTGCAATAAATTAAACTAGACTCGTTGCAAAAACGACCCTTTGGTTTCTAAACTCACCCTATTTCCTGGTCGTAAAGGCATGCAACCGCTGCACCGTATCTAACTATCGAAATAAAACAAAGGCTTTGGCGTCTGGCAATGATGCAAAAATTCTCAGAAGACTAATTCAGATACCAAAAAATGATGGAAATATGGTTTCTTTATTATATCTAGACGTCGATAAACGAGCAGATGAGCAACCTCTTTAAAAAGTTATTTTATGAAGGAAAATTTCGACTCGCGGCAGGATTCCAACCTGCATCTTCTGGTTGAAGACCACTAAGCCACCGCGAGTCCCACCTGCCATGTCGAAATTTGCCTTCACTTTCTGAAGTTACGTCTTAAAGGTGACGTCAGTTTTTCCTTTATAATCTTAGCTTGAAAATGCAAAAAAAAACACATACCTAAAGATATTTTTTTCATTTTGGATACTATTACGCTTGACCGCTAGATCGCCTGATGTTAAGCGACACTGCAACCTACAATGGAGCGCGCTTGCCTAGAAGAAACCGAATCGCTCGTGATTTAAAGACACCCAGATAATATAATCTCTGGGAAGACCCATTCGGGAAGCGCATTACACATTTCGGCGGTACGTACCTATGAGAAAAGTGGACTTAAAGCTGAAGATAAATGGTCATCACTGCCTGTGAAAACTTGCAACATCCTGTGCAGTAAAGTATGCCGATTGAAAAACTCTACGTCATAGCGCCATCACATCAATCAAATAATCGCAACACAGGACGTGTGCACTATTGCGGGAGATGACAAAAACAAAAAACATCCATCCAATAATTATATCTGACTAGCTTCTGCTCGCCACTTTTTCTGCGTAGATTTTAGTATTGGGTCCGGCCTAGATAAAAAGCCTATGTGTTATTCCAGACTATAATATATCTGAGTGCCAAATATTACCCAGATCCGTTTAACCGTTCTTGTCCTCACAAACTTTCACCTTTATATTTTTTGCATTTAAGAAGCGGCGGTAGCCTAATGGCTAGGGCGTCGGACTTGCGATCATGTGGTTGCCGGTTCGAAACCCACCCATTGCACTACCGACGTGAACCCACTCGTAACACAAGCATTTAGCTGAGCACGAGGGGTTAACAAGAATACTAGTAATGTGTGACCCACATTGCTAGAAAGCTTTTCTAAAAAAAAAAAATATTATAAGTAGGATTTATTATTAAAAAACAGTTTCACAGGAGAAAATTTATCTAATTGATACCAACTTTTTGCAGAACTATCACAAGTGAAAATAATATCATATTGAAATAAGAAAAAATATGAAAAAAAATATAACAGACACCATTTTTTAATATTAGGGACAATAGGCACACAAAATAATGAAACCCGTCTCCTGAATTAAGGAACACAACAACAATATCACATAAAAATCATATAGAACGGAACATGACACGCAAAGCCACGGTTACAAATCATTCGAGGCACAAGTTCTCACATTCCACCATTCCTTTTTGTGTAACCAACGATGTCGGTGATACACCTTGACATTCACCCTCGGATAACATCTACACAAAGAAAGCTACGATACTAGGTGCCTATTTCAAAGATGCGAGAAAATGAAAAACTAGAAAAGAGCACTGATATACTGACAGAAGAATATTAGGTCTTATTTTGGATAACTTTGGTTGTTTATATTGCATTTTGTAACCTAAAAACTCCAATATTTGACAACTATCGTAATATCACCAATATCACCATCGTTATTTCGCTATAAGATTTTTCACGTGAGAGAGTCATGCTTCGGCACGAATGGGCCGGCTCGACCGGAGTGATACCACGGCCTCACAGAAAACCGGCGTGAAGCAACGCTTGCGTTGTCTTTCGCCGAGTGAATAAGGTTACCGGAGGCCCAAACCCTTTTAAAAGGCGGGCAATGCACTTGTGACTCCTCTGGTGTTGCGGGTGTCCATGGGCGGCGGTTATCGCTTACCATCAGGTGATCCGTCTGCTCGTTTGCTCCCCTATCCCATAAAAAAAAGTCTAATAAGCTCCATTATTTTGTAATAAATACAAATGAATGTAGGTAATCTATTTACGATTTACAAACAAATTTACACTCTAAAATGCATGTATATTACTATCTTTAATAACAGTTTAGTCTCTTGTAGCTATACAAGAGACTAAACTGAGATTATGAAAGATTAAACCTGCTTAATTTGGGTTCATTTACATGGATTGATTTACGTAATGGAACTAGAAAAATGGTTATAGTAACTGAAGATGAATTAAAATTGTTTTTACCTTGCGGGTAAAAAAGAAAATAGACCATGTTGGCAAGATATCTATTATGTCTTGAGCTCTACGCATTTTTCTTCTCTGAATCTCTTGAAATTTGGTAGACAATTTAATAATACTAATTTCATATACATTATCTACAGAACAATACTGTAATTATTTTATGTAATATTTGCCTAGGTGTAGTGTACGTACACAAATACCCATTTTAAGCCGCTTTAAAATAGGTACCTATACTACAATTATACATATTTATTCACTTTATCAATATCTGTCATATTATTATTATTATATTGTGTTTTCCTTATTACTATTAAGTATTATTATACCTACTCATTTTCAATTTATGTGTTCAAAGTTATGCATCCGTGATTCTCACTATATAAGGACCTTAGAAAGTGAGAATCACGGATGTGTTTATTGAAAACCAGCGTCAGGCAGCTCATCGGTGGTCTGGCATTTAGCTGAACTGGACCTATTTGGCACAGCCGTGGGACATACCAATTTTTTTTATTTATCACTTCTCTTTTTATTTTATAATATAATTAGATATAAGTATGTTTTTATGCTATTGTGTGCAGTCTCCTCGACTGTGACAATAAATCATTTTTCCTTTCTTTCTTCTTTCTATTCTGCACATTCACTCGCCGTGAATTCAGTGCCGAGTGTCGTAGTTTCGATTGTGATCTGCGATAAATTTCATATATTCATATATTCTGCGTATTCCACAGGTATTCCTACAAATTCCTCCTACATTCATAGGCATTTTCCTGTGCCAACTGCATTCTACGACTACTAAGTACTTCTGTATTCTCCTCTTCTCATAATACAACGCTGGCCTCGATGGTACCATCCGCGGTAAATGACCTTCATTACGCTCCAAAGACGCTGGCCGTTAACAATACAATTTAAGGAGTTTTGTTTACAGGAAATGTTGAAGAAAATAAAAGTCGTTACAGACGGCTTCCTGAGTTTTAAGTGCGTGTTAGAAACTACGTTATTCATGAAAGTAAATATATATTCAGAAGTTAAAAGTCAAATTGCTGATGTTTTTTGTCAAATTTCCCCGAAATTCGGCACAATTTATGTTACAGAAAAATTGTTATCATAACGAGTTTAACCTTTAAGTTTAGGTAAATTAGCACTACGTATTCGGAGCACTGCTCATTCAAGTGAAACTCTTAGTAGTGGATTTGTGCTCAGCTATTGCCAAAATGCTCGACCCCTATTACATAGGATCTAAAAATACCTCTGCCTAACCCTTTGGGGGATACCGGTGTGAAGGTATATTAAGTTTGTTTAAAAGACTATGACGAAGAGTCGTTTCGTCATAACCTATTTGAATTTACGTTATTCTTAAATTAATGTGATTTTATTCGTAATAAATTGAGATAATGGTATCTAATAATCATTGGATCCATTATTCATTGAGACAATTTATGATAATGTAAATTTTGAGTGAATTCAGTTTAGACTCAAAATTAATAGACTGCGTAATTCAGATCTTATAACCTCTATATTCAAGACCAAAACTTATTCTAGTCTTGCGTAAAACAATACGCCATTTGGCGTAGTGGAACCATAAAATACATCGCAGCTATTACCATACACGTAGGTGAAAGCGATGTTATGTGAATATGCTAACAGCTATTATGACGCTACCTAGATATTATACATAATTATGTGTATTCGTAACCTAAATACTATCTGCCTTTGTAATATTAAAAGCCTGCAATGAAACTCTGTCCAATTTTCAAGTACTCAATTACCTTTAATTATTCAATTCAATAACTGCCTCATTGCTAAGCGTGAGGTCCTCCGACTTGATTCCCAGGTCGGAGCAAATTGTAATAAGGTTTTTCTAGGAAATTCTCAGTAACCGCTCGTAGTTTCGTTAATAGCAATAAGCTCTCCCCGCAGTTGGTGTGTTTTAACTTTTGCGCGTAAGAGTCAATTCCCCCTCGGTTGCTGCGGCTCTGGCAGTCTGCAGTTCGTAGAGTCTCTTAAGGAGCAGCAATGCATCAGCAACTCCTTTTGTGTTGCAGGTACCATAGACGACAATGTCTACTTAGTTACAACATTCTATGCAGTAAGATATGCAAGGGAGTTGTCATACATAGCGTTCTGTTGCTGCAGCGAGCCGGAACATAGCATGTGACTTCGCAACAAGAATAAATAATTTGACCACGGAAATCCTTATAAACTTTCCTTTTACTGATAGATCAGTACACAGAACACACATGGATTGCGTATATGACATGCGTACTTCTTTGTCTTCCCCTTCAGAGTAAAAGAGCATGTTATATTTAAATGTGGCAACGAAATGAGGATACAAATGATTCAAATAAAACTTTATTATAATTGAACACATTGTTTAATTAAACAGTATTGTTACCAATTACATTAGCGACTGTCGAATTATCTGCTACGTGCATCGGTGGTAAGGTACTACTCGACGGTGAGTCCATCACTTTGAGTGTAGCGTTCCTAGCTTCATGTGTACGGTGGCTATGATGAGTTGAATTACGTATATGATGAGTATTAGTTATATTAGTAGTGTTAGCGTAATTAATAACTGTGGTAGTGGTTTCTTCTACTTTCGCGTCACTATCACTTCTCCTTGTTTCATCAGACCGTTTCTCTTTGGTCACCAATGACAGGTTTTGATGCGTACAGTTTAATTGTTTCTTATCTTTGGAAATAATGAAAATAGGTATTAGAAACAATACTTATGAAACACCTTATTAGTTTAGTGTTAGTAAGCGCAACTACTGAATATAAGGGTTCGACTTTTGGATCGAGTAAAATGTTATTGGGAATGAAAGTGATGAAGAATGTTGTACGAAATTTCCAGCAGTAATGGCAAAAGACTCGCAAACTATTAGATGTTTACGTGGGCCCTACACATACCGGCGATATACTACGGGCATACAGCAGAACACCTAGTTATTAACATTCTAGTCATTCTTCTACACACGCAATGAAGGAGACAATTTCTAAGATACTCTATAATATTATTACGTCTTTTTGTGTTTTCTGGATATTACATTTCTTAAATACATCATCATCATCATTCTCTGGTCCGTATTCCAATTTACTTGGAATCGGCGGTGAACGTATACCTAATGTTTCTTATAAATAACTTCATCCTTACCAATGAATAAATTGCTCAAGCCTGGTACATAAAGTGCGGTATCTCCCACACCTAGTTCTACGCGAACTTTTCCAACATTAGATATTCCGTCTGCTTCTAAATTTACCATGCCTTTACCTAAAAGAGTTCAGGAATTAATACAATTATTAAAACATGCTTCTATCTCTATCTCTTATTTACTCTTTCATTTATTGTCAGCATCTGCATTGGATATTACACTCCTTGCACGTATTTTCTTTCGTAGTTTTCGATGTTTCTAATCATATAATAAAATCTGATGTGTCTCTGTTTGCTCAAGTGAATTTGATTAGATCACTGTGGATCAGTAGGTACCTCTTATTTAGGTTCTCCGAGTGGTTCTTTACCGAAATATTTAACTCGATGCTTTTGTGACAGTTTAGCCTACGGAATCTACCAGTTAAGGCCACTGAGCGACCATTCTAATATAGTTTGTAATATCAAACTTGGATCCCTGGTTGCTGGGTCAGAGTGTATCGGGTGGGACACTTTATTATCATCAATATTGTGTAGAAATTGTTTTCTTACCAGAACTACCATATTTCAGTTGTAAATTTGCGTCACCAATAGCACTGATTCCGTTAATCTTAACTTTAACATCAACGTTCTGTAGTAGATTATCGCACGGTTTGTTAAGATTGTCACTGATTTTAATACTATCGTTGCCGTCAGTACCATTTTTCTTTTTCTTTTTATCCCTTACTTCTTTCAGTTTAGTTTCTAGCTGAAATTCATGAATATGTTTTTATTGTTTATGTCGGCAAAACAAGCAGAATAGCCACCTGATGGTAAATAGTCATCAAGCCCATTGATACCTGAAATACTAGAGGAGTTGCTGATGCTTTACCGAGCCGTAAGGACTGCAAACTGTCGAAGCCACAGCAATCGAAGGAGAACAGGCTCTCATATGCAAAAGTGCTTTACGAGTCGTAAATTACGACAGACTTAAACGTTTAGGTAGGTCGGAGTGTTTTTCTTTGCCGGTGTCATGTAATTGGAGGCGAGCCGATTGCCATTAATCGGACACAAATTCAAAACCCCGAACTGCTACTGAGAATTTCATAGAAAAACCCATTTACACGTTGCTCGACCTGAGAATAGCAGCTTATCAATAGCAGCAGCTTTTGAATGCTAGACTAATGGAGCAGACCAGTCAAATAATTAAATTTTGCTTCTCTACCTGATAATAGCGAGGGTCGCGTTCACTATCATAGAAGGTTACAATGTGTTCAAAAAATAAAACCTATATACAAAATATCAATGCCAAATTAATATATATGTAGTCGCAGGATTTTTTACTTAACTCTTTGACTATCTTTATTTTTATAATAAAATTGATGTCTAAAATGTTTATTAAAAAAGTTGAGAATTGATGGTCTCGTAAATAATGCAAAAATTATATTACCTACAGTAATACAGGTAGGTATCTCGCACATATACAGACAGTAACAATATTTGAGACTAGTAACAGAGTTAGTTGTTCGTACGAAGCCTCCAGCATCAAATAATTGATTTGTTTCGAACTTGGCACATCAAAAACTATTCGCCATACGAGCAATTGTTTGCGTTGCCAAACACTGATCACCAATTTTGTTCATTACAGTCTCTTGAACTAAGATTCGTTGCCAAGTTTGCGATATATTGCTACTAATTTTATGTTCATTTAGAAATAGAAAAACATATAAGTATGGTAGTATCTTATAGTTCTAATCTAATGTGATCACTTGAAAATTCACAATAGGGTATTATACCATTTTTGAAAACTGTTTTAAATTCATCCTTAGATCGTAATGAACCAGTAGAAATTTTATTTCAGTTTTATAAAACCTAAAAATGCCTTAAAAACTATTTTTAATTTATGATATTGAATTTTCGCGTGGAAACGCTAGCCGCCATGCTACTTCGGGTCGTAACGTCACTTCGTTAGTAACAATACAACTGCAAAAGACCAAGTAACGTCAAGTTACTATCGGAGTGACATCACGTCGGAATCCAATATGGCGGATGGCGTTTTAAAATAGATTAAAAAAGACTATTTTTGAAATTGAATTATAAAATTTACATTGCATTTGTATAAATAAATACTAACGTTTCTCGTTTACTTTTTTAAAAATCTATCATAAACATGCATTTTTATATTTTTTCTTACATGGTGTAAAATACCCTATTCAAAACAAACGACTCCGTATTTATGAGATTGGATTTGTGTCTAGTTAATGACAATAGCGAGAACCCCCAATAGTGAAAATTTGTGTTGGTAAACGCACCCACGAAAAGGAGAAATTACTAGTGTGGAGAAACTTAAAAAAAATACGTACCATATCTAACAAGATATCCTTTTGTTCTAAAAACGTTTCCTCTACTATTTCGCTCCGCCTCTTAGTATCTAAAAGTGGTTTCACATTGAACACACCATTTTGAGAATTGATTGAATTTGCATCACCGTTTTCCAGTACAGCCAATATCTATGAAAATTACACATTATTAAATAAAATATTTATTTTCTCTCAATGTTAATATAATTAAAGTGTAGATTGATTCAAAAAAGCTTACCTATCTTATCTAATGTATTATTTATATTGTAACATAGAGTTTAAAATAAATTCCAAAAAATAACATGGCTTGGGGAATATCATGGCTGATTTCATAATTACATAACATACCATCACGCCTGTAATCCTCGAAGGGTTAGGCAGAGGTGTAAAGTTTTTTTTTTAAAGCTTACTAGCAATGCTGGTCGCACATTACTAGTATTCTTGATAACCCCTCGTGCTAAGCTACATTGCTTGTGTTACGCCTCACGTCGGTAGTGCAATGGGTGGGGTTCGAACCGGCAATCACATGATCGCAAGTCCGACGCCCTAGCCATTAGGCTACCGCCGCTTTTTCACCGGTATGTTTAGGTCCCATGTAATAAGGGGTGAGCCTATTGCCATCCGGGTACAGATTCCAAAATTCGAGCTGCTACTGTGAATTTCATAGAAAAGCAACACTGCTCGACCTGGGAATCGAACCCAGGCCCTCTAGCGTAGCAGTGGCACTTGGTACCACTAAACTAACGAGGCAGTTGATTTCTCTAATTATCTGTATACTAATAATTTGTTGATTAGTAGGGAGTATTTTTCAGAACTAATAATACCTTTCTGAAAATTTTCCCGCTGATACGCCGGCTTGAAGCAGTTATACCTAGTAAGTAAACCTTTTTGGGATACGAGTGGAACCGCAGGCTACAGCTAGTTAATCTACAAGCTTAAACTGTTGCCGCAGTCTACAGATCATCTGATCCAAGCTTCCCTTACACCCAAGCCCCGGAGACCACATTAAAGCAATCAATCACATACATACCACTGACAATCGTTAGTGGTAGTTACAAAACAGAAACCTTGACAACCAAGTTAATCCTTAACATATTGATATTGCCTAGAAATTGGCTTATGGAAAACTGTCATGAGTAGAATAGGATATTATTTTATTTGATGTTAAATTTATTAGTTTGTATGTACGGAACTAGCGAACTGCTGAACTAACGATCTGATTTGTAAATGACTTAAAAAAAGGAGTTTATCAATTCGATCCCTATGTATGTAATAGACTGTTTGACTAGGTATAGTCCAACTTAGGGAATAGTCCAAGTTTCATCAAAATGGGTTCAGTAGATTTTGAGATAGAGAGTTAAGTCTATATCAATCACTAGGAAAAAATGTGGCCTAACAACGTAATTTTAATAAATGTCATTAAGCCTGTTGTTTCAATGTTAGCATGAAAGAAAGAAAGAAAGATTATTTATTTTCGCCCATAACGACGCACAAGTTTTTTTTTAGCCAAAGGCCAGTGTGTCAGTTAGACACTACAAAAATAACATAAACACAAAAAAATAAAATAAAAAGAAACAAATTATTTCATCTGACAACACTGGCAAGTGACAACCAAGTGCCAGCACTGCCAACAAAAAATAATAAATACAAAAAAAAAAACAATAACAAACACAAAGTCAGATGCAATTGAACTTTAGATAACAAATTTTTATAACTGTGGCTATGTTTAACAAAGAGAGAGATGTGCGTCGTATCAACGAAAAAAGGTCAAAGCTCAGCATGTTGCTGCGGAGATGTAGTGTTACAGCACCGACAGCGCTGGTTTTCAGCGATGACCCTGTGACGTAATGGCGTCCTCCAGTGGTGAAAAATCAAACATTATTATTCAAAGTACCATTTTATACATACAAAAAGAAAAGGAAGCAGTCAAGTTGTGAGATTCAAAAAGAAAGCAATGTGATACAGTAAATATAAATAAATAAATAAAAGATTTGGTGGAATCTTTTATTTATTTATTTATATTTACTGTATTTACTGTAATTTATTTATATTTACTGTAAACGTGTCAAAATAATAATAATAAAGGCAATTTAAATAAAAAGTGATGTGTGTATGTGTAGTGTAGT
Organism: Acronicta leporina; assembly: GCA_947256265.1. Classification (NCBI taxonomy): domain Eukaryota; kingdom Metazoa; phylum Arthropoda; class Insecta; order Lepidoptera; family Noctuidae; genus Acronicta; species Acronicta leporina. The sequence goes on from OX366521.1 coordinate 3,840,520, forward strand.
GTGATGTCAAGTATTGTGTGTCTGTGAGACACTGTGAGAACCCCAAAATGAGATGAGAACCCCGAACAGAAAAGCACTCGAGCCAGCAGACAATTGTAAGAGATTTAGCATAATTTAATACAGAATTCAGCTGATAGTTCCTACATGCTAAGTGCATTCTAACATTGCAAGTTTTAAGTTGGTTTAATTATTTTAAATTATATTTTTACTAGCTTCTGCCCGCGACTTCGTCCGCGTAGCGTGATGATATATAGCCTATAGCCTTCCTCAATAAATGGGCTATCTAACACTGAAAGAATTTTTCAAATCGGACCAGTAGTTCCTGAGATTAGCGCGTTCAAGCAAACAAACAAACAAACAAACTCTTCAGCTTTATATATTAAGTATAGATTCGTACTCACCCGTAATCCCGTCATCACGCTAAGCCTAAGTAACTATTCCACGGGGACGAAGTCGCGGGCGGAAGCTAGTCTTTTATATAATTTACTAGCTTCCGCCAGCGACTTCGTCCCCGTGGAATAGTTACTTGGTCTTACCGATATTATATATAGCCTATAAGCCATAATCAATAAATAGGCTATCTAACACTGAAAGAATTTTTCAAATCGGACCTTTAGTTCCTGAGATTAGCGCGTTCAAGCAGAGAAACAAATAAACAAACTCTTCAGCTTTATATATTAGTATAGATTAGATAAGATAATTAGAGTAAAATTATTATAGAGGATGCTGACGCTGTCTTCTTATTCGATTCACTCACCACCCTAATTCGATTCACACTTCACCCTAACCACTTACAACCCTATCGATAAGCGAAGTAGGTAAGTCTATTTTTAGTCATCCGCCACTCTGTGTGACACAATTTCACATAACTTCCATACGGTCACGATTCACTTTAATGGATCAATATTAATTCCAAAAACAAACTAAACTTTTTTTTTTTATGAGATAGTGGGGCAAACGAGCAAAAGGATCACCTGATGGTAAGCGATAACCACCGCCCATGGGCACCCGCAACACCAGAGGAGTCGCAAGTGCGTTGCCCGCCTTTTAAAAGGGTTTGGGCCTCCGGTAACCTCCTTCAATCGGCGTGAAACGACGCTTGCGTTGTTTCACGCCGGTTTTCTGTGGGGCCGTGGTATCACTCCAGTCGAGCCGGGCCATTCGTGCCGAAGCATGGCTCTCCCACCCACGTGAAGATAATGTTTATATCCTAAATTTGTTAAAGTTGTGCCGCTATGACCTGCCGTGAACCGTGGACCCGCTGTACGGGGTAATGCGACTGGTGAGCATGTATTATATGTTGAAATAAAACTATTTTTACGGATTTTATCGCGTTGTATTAAATTTTATTATTTCCCGACGTTTCGGATCCTTTACAGCATCCATGGTCCTGGACCATCCGTGGATAAAATCCGTAAAAATAGTTTTATTTCAATGTCTAATTATTGCGTAAGTGTCAGAAACCAGTATGTATTATATGTACGGACAACCAGCTAAGATAACACAACGTTATAACTTTGTCAATTTTCTTTTAAATTCGCAAAAGAAAATCATTAATATTAATTACACAAAATCCTGTGTCATCTTATCTTTTTTACCAAAACAGTATCAAATATATTCTCAAAATCGGTTTAAGACAGCCTGTAACATTGCATTCATAATCTCGATTCTCGAAGGGGTAATAAGACGCGGTAAGCATGTTTTTGTACGAACAACCACAACGTTACAATTTTGTGATTTTTCCTGATGTAGTTTTGAACTACAAACGATAATGTAACGTTATTTCTTCTCCGTGTCGATATCCGATGACTAACACCAGAACGTAACAAATTCATACGAGTTCCACATAAAGTACATACCAGTAATGTGAATGCCAAATGTGTGCTTGCCATTGCGTTTTACTGTTGACGTGAAACGAACCAATGACTCCGCCAGTGCACGGGGTTGCCAGATAAAGGGAGAAAATATCCGGGTGTATAATATAATCTACACCAAGTTGGTAGATATAGCTTCCACTTTCTCTAGATTGGTATTCATACATATTTCCCATTGGGGTAGGCAGAGACTACATATTTCCACTTGCTACGATCCTCGCGTACCACTTTCACTTCATCTACGTTTGGTAATGGATAATATAAAATCCAACATGCGGGTATTTTAGATATGAGGATGATCATTTTTGCAGGGAAAAAAAAGTCCCCTGACCAAATCACATCTGCATACTTAATTTATTTTTATAGGTTGACAATTGTGGTATGCAATTCTGATTCTAAAAACATAATTGATTTTCTTGTTATTTTGCTGGGAGGGTTTGCAACATACTAACTATGTCTATCTGAGTACCAATTTTGCCTGGCAGAAAATGCCTAATGGCATTAAGATCGCCTTTGTACCAACGGTGAATAAATAAATAAATGAAAATATCATATTCCTAAGGTTAGGTGAGTTTAATCGTAAATAATTACAGATTTGTTTTTTTACATATTTGTGGATTTTATTCCTAAAAATATTGAACATTGCTTTATTTAGCACCGAAAATATATGAACTCTTACACAACTATCGCATTTCAACAGGGCTAAAAATATATCTGATGCATAAAACATTTACCCCCAAACACGGGAACTATCGCTATTCTGGCAACACAAAACGTGCAAAATTTTACGATCAGTTTCAGAAATCGACGTGTATAAATAAATTCAATTTTAACGCATTTTATTGCTCGCATACTGATGCTGAAATGCATTCGGATCGAAATAGGAATAAATAAAACGACACTTCAACACGTAGGTAGGTATAATGCCGAGTTCCTTCACCGATGATGTAAATAAAGCAAACGATTATTTGAAATGATGTGTTTACTTTCTTTTTTTAGTCTGTTATCACAAGTTGGTAATAACCGGTTATCACCAAGCTTGATCTAATGTTTTTATGTGTTACTAGCTGTTCCTTTACGTCCCAATGGATTTTTAGGACAAATATTTACATCCTGCTTCTAGGGCTAATATATCTCTACTCTAAAAATCAAAAAATCATCACAATTGGTTTGCTTGAAAATTTTTCAGGGATATCCTGGGAAGACCGGCGTTATTTTTTTTTGTGTGCAATCAACCACTCACTCATTAATACTTTTGGTGTCACTTCTACTCATGTTTTTGCCGAAATCAACAGATTGCTTTTAAACATAAAAATACATATGGGGCAATAGAGTCTCGATACACGACAACACTGCCTTAGTTTGGGAGACAGTTATCAGTCTAGTTCTAAGTCACTATGTAAACTATATAATTTGTGACAGTAAAGATTATTTATTATTTATATTAACTCAATAGTTATGTCATCAAATTGTTAACCGAGAGTTCGAGCATTTAAACTCAACCATTTATCGGTTAGATAATTGCCTCCAAATTGGCCGCAAATCCAATGCCTGACTAGACAACGACCCTAGTAGACGAGGCAACACATTTTTCCTTGAAGTAGTCCAGCGATCAGACCGTGGCCAAGAAGGAACGTTGGGAGTTCAAGATACTCTACCGCTTTTAACCGCCATTAGAATTTCCTGCACTTTATCCATAAAAAAAATGACAGTCGTACGTAGGGGTAACGTAACGGTGTGGTATTTTATATTGGGTTTAGATATTTATTCTCATTCAGAATTATAGTACAATTCAATTAACACGAGAACATAATTATGATAAATATCTAAGATATTATGATTCTTTAAAATCCTACACAGAAACGGTAGTAGAATAATAATGTGCAACATAATTTTTCTCATATACATACAGTGTATACGGGTAACCTGAAACCAACCTTTTTTTTTCAATTCTTCTTTATTAATGTCAAATGATACTAAAATAATTAAAGTATAAATATTATAGATGGAAGATAATAATAGTACTAAACTAAGCTTAAGAAAAAAAAATTTTTTTTTTTAAGGAAATTTTGATTTTGGTATGTTCGTAGCAAGTGGCTGAGTAAAATAAATAACTTTCACAGATATCATATAATCCCACTCCAATTCTGATCCAACTATACTATAGTCATCTACTTATGTAGGTACTTCGGTTCTGATTATTTTTCCTGTTCCCGCCAACAGCTTTAAGCTATTTAAACTTTCACACAATCGATAAGAAAATTATTTTCGATTTTTGCGATAGCCTTCCGATTACGTCAATTAAACTTTATTTTTAACATGGATCACGCAATCATTGTAATCTGAGACAGACATCATTTTTAATTGGAAATTAAGCGTTTTCCATATTTTTGACATCATCATAATTCGTTTTTTTTTTTACAATTATCAACTTTTTTTGAAAAAAAGCCAAGGTAGTAAGAGTTCAAAAGCGAGACACGCAACTCTGACTTTGCTAATTCTTTAAAAGCATTTTAATACCTAATCAGAGACTCAATATTAACGAATCATTCTCTTCTTTTAAAATTGCAAAATAAAAGCATTGATATTAGTTACACAAAAGCCTCTGTAATCTTATCTTTTTACCAAAAATGAATCAAATATATTCTCAAAATCGGTTTAAGAGAGCCTGTAACATCGTATTCATAATCTCGATTCGACCGAAAATTTGCCAACAATTCGTATTTCTCAATCGTAACAATAAAATGGAAAACCAATAAAACCGAAATGGAAGTTGCGAAACAAAAAGAATTTGATTTGGACAGAATTTCAATCAATTCGTTATTGCTCGCACAGTGGGAGAAACGGTAAGCAAACTTCAACTTAAATATTCTATTATAAGCTTTTTCTGAAATCTTAGCTTTTAGTTCGTCTGCGTCTACATTGCTTTCTCTGAATTAAAAGTTAGAGCTCGTGCACTGAAAAAAAACCTCTGAAATTTTCGATTACTCCAGCTATTTAAATGCATCTTTAGTAATAAACGTATTAAAATTATTAAAAACTTTTTTTTAATAAACCATTAACAGCAAAATCCATTTGTAAATATAGAAACCGTTTTCCAGCTGTCATATCAATGGATCATAGCTGATAAAGAATGAGATGATAGACTTGCACCTAACAGCAGTATCTATTCAAATCTCCATAACTATAGCTCAAACAGATTTATCGCAACAAAATGTTGCAATAAATTCTGATTTGCCATAAAAACATCGCTAAAATAAAATTGTATTTATTCGCAGACAATGCTATCACACACGTTGACGCTACTTGTTGGTTATCTGGCCGTCGCCTGGTCCCGGGAGACGTTCCGACCAATGCCTACCATAACCAACTCCCTTGTGAATCTCGGAAAAATGGAAATCTCATTTTATTTCAACGGTAACGGTCGTGGTAAGATTTAGATGAAAATAGGACGATGTCTCAATGGACAAAAATAAAAGTATATCATACAAAATGTATTGGACTTCTCAAAACGACTTCGGGTGTATTGTTTAACGTATTCGCTTGGTATATTTTCTTTTGTTAGATATTTCAGACAGTCTGGGATACAAAGTGCTCAGCATTTTCGACAAATGATATAGTGGAAAATAGCTGGAATTGTTCATAGTAATAGATTTTTTACTTTCAGATTCACCATCTCACCGTGTGCCTGACCATAATCCAAGCCCACCAGCATCTAATTTTTTTTTCCCCAAGACTGAACCATCTATGGAAGAACCGTGTCTTTGCTCTAGTATCCGTAATGTCAAAGATTCTTTCCTTTCAAACCCTGCTGGACTACTTAACAAAATTCTTATGAATAACGATCTGTTCTCCTTTAACAAAGATCCTGTCTCTTCTACATTATGTTGTGAATCTCACGAACATATACAAGAAGGAACTGTTGTTTTCGAATTTCCTCCCAACCAAAAACCTTTGAAAACTGGCCCTGCGCGATCGAATCCACTGCCTATGATGCCTTATCTATTCGATAGTGTGATCCCAAATAAATCAATGCTACCTCCTATGAAGACTAAAGCAATAGAAATATTCTTATTCCCAAAGAAAAAGGACATGGCTAGCTTTGACATGTCAAAATTTCAAGCTAAGAAAAAAGATGCCGTTTCTAAGGAAGGTATTGCAATAGTGGGGGACAAGAAATTGGAAAACAATATCAATTTATTCAAGCCACTTCCTACTATAAAGAAAGACTTAAGTGCTCAGGAAAAAAAATTAAAAGAAAAAGAAAATGAAGGTGAGAAACCCGGCGATGAAGCAGAAAAGATTATCATAGAACCTGGCATGAAGCCAAACGCAGTGTAAATGAGAAGTGTAGAAAATAAAGTATAGGATTCAAATAGAGTTTTAATCGACCTGTGTTCGTAGGCACTGACTGAACTTGATGCCATTGAATATACTTATCGATAATGATACTTTTTTTTTCAATCAACACCAATTAGTTAAATCATGTAACATCACCAAAATACATCAATCGAAGTCAAATTATTGACAAGTAAAATTAAAGTATTTAGGAGAAAATAGTAGAAACTCTATCGAACTAGAGCGTGACTACGATCAAAGATCAGAATTGTCAAGTCTTGCGAAATTCACGTCAATGAAGTTTGATTCTACCTCTGGCTTGGAAAAATTACGCATGAATGGAATGGAAATTGGAATTCTAAAAAGTTGAAGTTTGATTTATTGAATACATAGCATTTTTTTTCTATATTCATAGCCAAATACGTCTCAATTGTCTGGGGGAAAGCGATATGTAAAACTAAGGACCAAATTCGTAATCCACACTACATTATATATCTACTAGCATTATGTACAACGTAGGCTAATACCTACCAAATTCAGCCCATGTTCGGGTTAAAAGAACGATAATCATAAGTCAAACAGCAAACACGACCGCTCGGTCAAATAGCCGGCGCGTAATGAAGCAGTTTTGTAGCAATGGCATTAAGGTGCAGGCTACACCGCCAGCTAGCGAGTGGGCGAGCGAGAGATAAGCTACGTCAGCGATACAAACGATGCGAACGAAATATCCGACGATACCAGCAATGCTTCGTTCACCTCGTAGCGTAGTTTAGCTCTGTAGTTCGCGGTATGAACCGAAATGTGAAACGCTCCCCCGGGTCTGATCCCACATATTTTAGCTCGCCAAAGCTTCGCTCAGTTTATATAGTTTCTCTGGTGTCGCTTTATCCACCAGCTGGCTCGCTCGCTAGCTAGCTAGCGGTGTGGCCTGCGCTTTATGTATTCGTGCAATTACGCCATACTATCCATTCCATGCTGGCTGTTGTCGCTTGCCAAAGAATGTTGACGTTATAAACGAGCGGTGTATATCGCCTCCGTCAATACTCTCGTGGTAAAAACGATTTTACGTAGGCGGTTCGTGAGCTTCGTAAATGTGGTACGTGTCTTTAATGCCAACTACCCTCATTTACATTTGTATAGCAGAGGGAATTATCTGCAGGTAATCACTGATGAGAGCTCACAACGCTTGATTGGGGTCAGGATAAAATTAGGCCTTATGCGTGGAATATTTTTATACTATGGAATCAAATTAAAATTTTATCTTGGGTAGACCGACCTTGCTATTTGTTTAATTTTTGCGCAGATATTATAGTCAGTCGTAAAAAGTAAATTCTGTTTTTTAGCATCAACATATTACAGACATAGTTATAGTTTGGTAGGTATAGCAAAATTTAGCTTTTGAACTTTACATGGTAGGTACGATTGCCAGTTATCAAACTTTCTGATAATTATAGTCCAGATTGGAATAAATATTATTATTAATTGCCACACGGCTTTATAAGATAGGTACGTCAATGGTGGGTATTTTGTAATTTTATGGCGATAAAGGGTTGACTGTCAAAAATATTTAAATATACCTACACAAAAATCTTATTATAATACTCACTGTTTCTCCTTCCGCTGCTGCCTCTTCTTCTTGAAAGCCCTCTTGACTCTCAGTAACAAGAAGGCAGCCCTATCTATAGTTAGCACTGACGGCCGCTTGGCGGCGCTGGCCTCGTCCATCCCCTCCTCCTCGGCTGGCTCATCGCACAACCTCAGGCCAAGCCATCGTTGTTTAGTCGAAGTCCTCGTGGTGACGCCGCGGAGAACACACGCGTACTTATTACGAACACGTCTCTATAGCATTATATCGAAATTCGAACCAGATTTAATATCACTTTTTTATAAGTAAGTATGGTAATTAATTTACACTATCACTGATTGGTACACTAAATAAATATTATTTATCACGATTGTACGCAAATCACCTGAAACAAAAAAAAAGGCAATGTTTAACATTTTAAAAGATTGACAATATTCTAACTATAACTTGGTAGGAGGTAGATATTATAATCTGGGTATCTTTAAATCACAATAGATCGGTTTCCTCTAGGCAAGCGCGCTCCATGGTAGATCCCAGTGTCACTTTTTTTAATTGGATTGGGGGGCAAACCAGCTGATGGATCTCTTGATGGTTAGTGATTACTGCCACCCATAGACACCTGCAACACCAGAGGATTCGCAAGTGCGTTGCCCGAAACACAACGCAAATGTTGTTTCACGCCGATTTTCTGTGAGGCCGTGGTATCACTCCGATCAAGCCGGCCAATTTGTGCCAAAGCATGGCTCTCCACGGTAAAAAAGATATATTAATATAAGGCGGTCCAGCGTAGGTCCACCAAGAATAAACGACAAGATTCACTGGTTTATAAATAGGAGTTTTAAGAATCTTAACATTTCTATCACATTTAAAGTTGTATTAAAACTCTATAATATTCGAATAGAACTGAATAAGTATTTTCTAGTTTACTAATCTTTAGTCACGAATTATTGCGGTCTATGGAAAATTAAACATTCTTTTCCGATCCCATTCAGAGAAGTTTCATATAAGTTGGGGAATGTTTTGTAAGAAATTCACAACTTGTTTCGATAAGTGTCTGCTGGTAGAAATTTATCGGATTAGTCGTCCTTGAGTCACAGAATTTATAACGTTACGTGACACGTAATAACACGTATTGATGGAGTCTAGACGGATAGTATATAAAATATAAATTGTTGATTTTATGTCGTATGCCTTTAATACAAAACCTATTGGTGCATAGTTTTAATAGGATATTTAAAAGGCAACCTGTAACGCCATCTATGATATCCCGCACAAACAATAATTAAAATAATCAGCTTTTGGTAATAGGTAATACAAAACCTGTAAACTAACCTCTGGAATTATGTTATAGGGTTATTATTAGGTTGTTTTTAGGTTCGAGTACCGGACTGCTGACCAGGAGGTCGTGGGTTCAATTCCCACAGGACACAAATATTTATGTGATGAATATAAGTGTTTGTGTTCGTCTGGGTGTTTCTTATGTATTATTGTATGTATAGTATGTATTTACAAAAAAAAAAAGTATATAAGTATTATATCCATTGTCTAGTACCCATAGTACAAGCTCTGCTTAGTTTGGGACTAGATAGTGATGTGTAAAATGTCGCAGAATATTTATTATTATTATCATTCGAATGAAATGCAGTTGTTTTGTGTCGTTTGAAATAACCTTTAGCTAGATCGCGCACTGTCAGAAAGTGTCTGTAAATTTTTTTTAGAGCCGGTATACGCAGAACGTAAAACTCCCTGAAAAATGCAGTTTTTTTTTATGTCTTATATTTTTTGGGCCTCCCGAAAACTCTACTTTAAAAGTTTAGAGATTAAAAAGAAAAACTTTAGTTAAAAGAATAATTTTATCCACATAAGAGCCATCGAGAGCACATCAGTAATATTCTGCCATAAGGCCGAACTTAAGCGACAGAGAAACAATTACGTAAAACACACACAAAAAAAAAACAACTGAAGTTGTTGAAGAAGAATTTCTGTTTTTACAAACACAAATTTATTTAGTTTCTATGTTTTTTTTTAATTATTAATATTTTGTGTTATCTAGTTAATTAAATAATATCAATCAAAACTGCCTCATTAGCCAAGTGGTCCTGAGCGCGACTGATATGCTAGAGGTCCTGGGTTCGATTCCCAGGTCGAGCAAAGTGTTATTGTGTTTTTCTATGAAATTCCCAGTAGCAGCTCGGAGTTAGGAATGTGTGCCCGGTTAATGGCAATAGGCTCGCCCCCTATTACATGGGACCTAAACATACCGGCAAACTGTGGGTGTACATTAGTACGCCTCTGCCTAACCCTTTGGGGAATACAGGCGTGTATGTATGTATGGTCACGGGTAAAAAGTAGTTTTACTTCAATGTCTAATATTCACGTAAAACTTAGAGCCACTTGCACCAACTTCATAAATATGTTTAAATTGTATTTAAACACGAATTTTCATAAAAAATTGTGTTTAAATACAACTTAAACACATTTAAGAATTTGGTGCAAGTGACCCTTAGTGTCAGAAATCAGTATATAATAATTTTTTTTCGGCCATGGTCAAAAAAGCATATTTATAACAATAAATTACAATACAAAACGTAATTAGGATTCCATTTCAACTCGTGATGTTGAAAATTACAATCTACTTTCCCCTTGGGTAATTATGGGCTTAAAAAGCACGACAGGGTAAATGTTTAAGTAAGTCAACAGAGTGAACTAAATGAATGCCCCTGGAGGGAAAGTACCCTTAATTTTGAATATGAAGAACCATGATTTTATGGCAGAATATAAAAACTGTCTCATTAGCCTAGTGGTTCTGAGTGCAACTGCTACGCCAGGGGTCCTGGCTTCGATTCCCAGGTCGAATATTGAATTCATTTGAATTAATTTTGTAATTCATTCATTGATTAATTTTCATCAACAGTTCTTACTTACTATGTAACAACTAATAGCGTAGGTAATGTAGGAATAACAGAAATACACAGTTCTGCTGACGTAATTATAACATAAACTCATCAGAAGGAAAATAACAAATGTTTACTTTTCATTAATTTCGGAAATTACATGAGAATTACTCAGTATTGCGTTAATTACATACATACCTCAGCCCGCAAAGAGATTTCAAAAACTATAGAGCAGATATAGAAAACAAAAACACGTATGATACTGCCTCTATGCTCTCAAGATGACAAAGTCCTTGTTCCACCAAGCAGTGATGTTGGGCGTCTGATGTGTCGTGTCAGTGACGGGGCGTCTGATGATAAGCGGCAACCAAACCCTAGATACTAGATCTAGGGTTTGGTTGCCGCTTATCATCTGACGCCCCGTATGGTTTTGTTATTTTAAAAATAAATACACAGGTCGCGCCAAATGCAGGTATAATCTATTGATGAGTCCTCTTTGAAAAGATGCATTTCATTATAGAGTTCTATTCGCCGTTATGTTGGTAGCAGCGAAATTAGCAATAAAGTATTCCACGTTCACAAAAGCCGACCTTCAACGCCAATTCTTCATTATCACTTTTTTCTATGATTTAAATTCCACATGTTTGATAAAATGAATAAAGCGTATTTACAATTTTAGGGCACATATATAAGAAAAAGCGACGCATTCACAATGAAAACATACAACACGCAACTGGAGTGTGTAACACTGACTTTTATTAGGTAAAATATTCGATGACACGGCACATCCATTTCGTGGGGCGGCCATTTCAAGATGCGGTATAATGTACTCGTAAATGGAAGTCATTTTTATGTGACATACTTTTTGTTACTACTTAACTAGGTAGCTGTCTTCCGTGGTGTTACTTTTTATTAAAATACACACATCAGCAAGTTTGTGATCACATAACATACCATCACGCCTGTATTCCCCGAAGGGTTAGGCAGAGATGTACTAAGGTACACTCACAGTTCGCCGGTATGTTTAGGTCCCATGTAATAGGGGGCGAGCCTATTGCCATTAATCGGGCACAAATTCCAAACTCCGAGCTGCTACTGAGAATTTCATAGAAAACCCCAATAACACTTTGCTCGACCTGGGAATCGAACCCGAGACCTCTAGCGTAGCGGTCGCACTTGAAACCACTAGACTATAACGAGGCAGTTAGTCCAATGGTTTCAAGCAGTAAGCTGATATAATTTTTTAAATTGAACTTTATCAAGACAAATTATTTGTGGTGTGTTTTCTTTTAAATATAAATACTTAGTTTGAAATTAAAAAATAAAACTTTTTAATTGTTATGAAAAATATCAAAAAGATTTCGACTTTTCAAAGTGATCTGCATTGTTTTTAATTTAAGCGAAACCTAAATATACCTGTACCTAGTTTGTTCCGAATAAGAAACTGAATCGATTCCAATATTTTTTACACCATGTTATATTTTGACCCAAAATATTAGAAAAAACTGCCTCATTAGCCAAGTGTAGGACCACTAAAGGTGTAAAAAATATTGGAATCGATTCAGTTTCTTATTCGGAACAAACTAGGTACAAACTAGGTAGCCCGGCTGCTACGCTAGAGGTCCTCGGTTCGAATCCCAGGTCGAGCAAAGTGTTATTGGGTTTTTCTATGAAATTCCCAGTAGCAGCTCGAAGTTAGGAATTTGTGCCCGGTTAATGGCAATAGGCTCGCCCGCTATTACATGGGACCTAAACAAACCGGCGAACTGTGGGTGTACATTAGTACGCCTCTTCCTAACCCTTCGGGGAATACAGGCGTGATGGTATGTTATGTTTTGTTATATTAGAAAAAATTACTAGTGGGACACCGGGCGACAGTATCTTTCCGCAATCATACATGCACAACATAATTCACGGGAATTTATAGCGGCACTATGCGTGGGCGCACAGCGGGGCGCTTATAGCTTTGTGATTTTTCGTGAAACAGTTTTGAAATTTTGTACATAGATACTTTAACCATTAAACTAAGTACCGTCCCACGATGGGCACGGGTCTCCTCTCTTTGATATAATATTTCCAATTAAGTAATAAACCATTTTTTTACTAGATATAGTCTAACCCCCTCATTATTTTATCTCAGTATTAATGGGATGATGATGATTGTATATTTCATACAATCTGGCAATATTTATACACATCATACTAATTCAAACTATTTATAGAAGTTTTTTTAAGCTTTTTATTAAAATACATAGACGCTACCAATGTCGTTCCCAATTTTTATTTTCAGATTTTAAAACCATATCCAGTTACATATGACTTGTCGGAAGACGCCTTGTCCAATAAACCGGAGTCTCAAGTATTTTTCAGAGCTTATTTTAAAAATGTAGTTGAATGCAGCAAGGATACGAACAATGCCATTCTTTGTCCAAGCCATCCAAGGACTTTCCACATATTAACCTTCTTTGTGCGCATAATACTGTCTTTTATTGCATTTTATTTTAAAAAAGTTCACTACTTATTTATCAGTTTGTCTCTATCATATATTTTGTCACTACTCTTCTACAGTCCGTTTTTTTGGACTTGTCTTTTTTGGTAAACAAACCCTTCCCGATGCGAAAATCACAAGTTTTTCTTTAATCACGCACTTGATGTAGGAAACGATTTTATTAACACTTACATTATACACATACACTTTAAATTACACCAAAAACTGCTTCGAAATCACTATAAAAGTCTATTATTTTTAATAAAAACGAAATTTTATGTAATTACATTTTCACAGAATAAAATAATCATGACAATTTGACATTTCAAAACTCTAGATTATCTACGACTTTTAGGGGATGCGACAAAATAATGAATGATTTTGATTTATGTGAATGAGCAAAAAATCCAAAAAGTCCTTATCTTCACAAAAATAATATTGTGTACAATATTATCCATAGCATTTTCTTGCTATTTAGCATACTACGTTTTTAATCATGAACCCTGTGCTGACATTAAAATATTAAATATTACAGATGGAATTAACAAGAATTAGAATTAAGAACGAAACGAAGCCGTGATAGCCTAGTGATACGACCATTGGACTGCCAAGTCAAAGGTCTCGAGTTCAAATCCAAGGCACGCACCTCTAACTTTTCGAAGTTATGTGCGTATTATTAGTTAATTATCACGCGCTTAAACGGTGAAGGAAAACATCGTGAGGAAACCTGCACGTCTGAAAGATTTTCTCAACGGCGTGTGAAGTCTGCCAACACGCATTAGGCTAGCGTGGTGGACTATAGCCTAATCCCTCTCATTGTGAGAGGAGACCCGTGCCCAGTGGGACATGTAATGGGTTGATTAAGTAGTTAAGTAGTAAGTAAGTAGAATTAAGAACAATAATAGTTGTAGCTAGGAATTTTGTCTAGAAGGGGCAGACATTCTGATGCGGACCACAGTGACGACGTTGTTCCCGAGGTGAACGGCGTAGAAATGAGTGGTGGTTGAAGTCTCAAGGCCAGAAGTACTGCTCCAGGACCCGACGGCTTGCATGGCAAAGAGTGGGTCCCGGCCTTGGCGGCTCTCGGGCCTCGATTGAGGTAGTTCCTTAGCGCACGAGGGGCCAATTCCACTCCGATGGAAAACGGGGAAGCAGATCCTCTTTGCAAAGCCGGGACGCCCTGCACGTTCTCCGTAGGCATTCCGATCCTAGTGCTGCTCGTCAATGTGGACAAGCTAATTGAAAGTCCTTGTGGACTGCCTTGTCGGGCACCTGGTGGGGGTGGGTTTACTCTATCGGGTTCAATGATACTGTATCAGATGCACCGAACCAGAGGTTCATAATACATGTGTGTCGGAAGCGGAAGACTCTTCAGAGCCATCAGATTCTGACAAGTCGTGTATTTTAGAGGAACTACTAATAAATTAATGTTTTGCAGTTGTCGTTTTATTTCTTCACATTCACTTCATATTTAAAATTAAAAAACAAATCAGTACTCGTCAAGGTGAGAATCATTCAGTCTTGGCTAAGAGTATTTAGTTCAGTCATTCATTCATGATTTCCCAACATTATCTAACCACTATCAATTATCTCTGGTTACTAGGACGCCATATTTGTTTACCAAAAAAGACAAGTTAACTGGGATAGACTGTAAGTTTCTTCCATTACAACTCTTGTAAGGCTAGAATCGCAGTCATCTACAACGGTAACCATCTAAAATACCTATTTACATTGACAAGTACCTTGAATTTTTTTAACAGTTTGGTCTCCTCCCCTTGTCTTACATCAGCGTCAGCGTCAGCAGGCTTATCATGGTCTCATTGATATTCCTAGTCGATTTAGAGAACTTTATGTTCTTCCAGAGTACTGCCGCCAGTCCTTATCAAAATTTATCATAAAACAAAATTGCAGGAGCAGAAAAATCATGATTACATCAATTTATCACGGTATTATAAGCAGTCACAAACTTTTAGACAATATTTAAGAAGTGCACTCAAACTTTCCGAATCTCACTTCACTTAAAACGAAATCCATAACAAAGTTTTGTCAACCCTACTTCAACTAACTGTATAACACAAATTAAATAAATATCGACGTCCCTAGCACTTTGTTTCTAACTATATTGTTTTTCTTAGAGTACAGCGCGCCCTTCAAGTTCGGTAAAACACGTTCGCCCATGTCGATCCTAACAAAACTTTGTACCGAAGCCGTACTAAAACGAATATGACAGACAGTCCACCCAATTTTCTTTAGTTCGAAGTTACACATGTTGTGAAAGAGATAAATATTAATACTTCATCTCGTGTTCTAGCAACAGCTGTGCATGACAAAGCGTGTATAGATTTTCTCATTATTTTCATACAAAATTTTTTTTCAGACTGTGTGGTTAGGCTGGTAATATTGATAGATTGATTGGGTGCAATGCAAGGGGCATTGATGTATTAAACCACCTTTCTTTTTATGTCAACCATGTATATACCTTTCTTTTATGTATGTACGTACCTTGCGTAATACATTCAAAGCACGCCTTGGGACTATAAATAAAATATATAAGTAAAATAGATCGTTCTGACTCAAAACACAATTTCTAAATCTTAAAGAAATATATTCAATTATTCATGATCATCCCCAATCATTTCTTTTTACGATAGGGGTAGGCAGAATGTTACTTGCTAAGATTCTTGCATATTTTGCTTCGTTTTTCGCACGTTAAACATTTTCATGCACGATTCTTCATCTCCAACATTGCTTGCTTAACTTTTTACCGCACCAATAGACACACATCCACAATGACACGATAGAAGTTTAATTACAATTCCGTACATCTTTTACGACGCCTACAACGTAACTTTGCACCCAGAAAAAGTTAATAAAAGAGTCATAACAAACGTGAGGACGCGGCTTCATATCGGGGAGCTTGATCCTTATGAACCATATACATTTGAGTACCTCTTACTTGAACTATTATTTGTTTGAGAATGCCGGACATTCGGCCCGTTATCAAACAATTTTATGATGAGTGGAATTCTCCAGGAAACTGCCTAATGGAATAGCCGTTAAAAGGTGCGTGTTAATCTAATTGTAACAACAAATTTTGTGTTTATGTTGAACGTGTTCTAAAAACTATATAGGTACTTAGGTAAGCGAATACTATGGTCAAGATTTTTTAAATTATGTATCTCACTGGCACATGACTTGCTTTTAATAAAGCAGAAGTTATCTTCTCATGTATTTTTTTTATCGTGGTTGCTTTTACAAACACAAAGTCACACGGACACAAACGCCCAAACCGGAACAACTATTTGTGGGTTATACAAATATTTGCTCCGTGTGGATTTGATTCCCACATAACGTGACGCAAAAGCCGATCCCTCGGCCGCTACGCCAAACGTCTCGCCAAAATATAATTAACTTAACTCAATTATCAGTTTCTTTATTTAAGTATTTTTCTGATTACTGATCGCCTTTTCTGATGAGTGATTTTCTCAAAGTAGTATCTGCGGAACTTATGTTACCAATACTTTTTTTTGGGGAGTTGGAAAAGCATACGCAGAGTTACGGCCCTGAGTCCTTAACATCCGCCACTACTACGCTTGGAACCGGCCTGTGGACCTAAACAATACATCATCCATTTTAACATATTTTTAATGCTAAATATCTATCTTTTTGTCGATTCGTTTGTTATGTTTTCACTGCTATACCGCTGAAACTATTTGATGAATTTTGGTATAGAGATAGATCAGACTTTGTAAAAGGACATAAGCTGTATTTTTTCTCAAAAACGTATTTGGTTTATTTAAGGTTTATATTCGAATGAAACCACAGGCAACCGCTAGTATTGAATTGAATAAAACATAATCCACGCGATTTTAATATTTCAGCCGCTAACAAAAACGTTCATTGAAATGCATAAATACACTAAGCACTCGCTACATTCGTGAACTCGTTACAACTTTACCAATATCCTATTGTTTGAGCAATATCAAATATATCCTACATATTCGAATAAATTTGTTTTGTTACTGTTCAAATTTTTTATTTCAATTAAATCACTAAAATAGGTATTTTTTTATGGGATAGGGAGGCAAACGCGCAGACGGATCACCTGATGGTAAGCGATAACCGCCGCCCATGGATCCTGCCATATTAGAGGAGGCACAAGTGCGTTGCCCGCCTTTTAAAGGGTTTCTGCCTCCGATAACCTCGCTCACTCGGCGAAGCACAACGCAAGTGTTGTTTCACGCCGGTTTTCTGTGAAGCCACTATCACTCCGGTAGAGCCGGCCTATTCGTGCCAGAGCATGGCTCACCCACGATGAAAAAAACCAAAAGGCATTGCACTATCTGCTTTAAAATTATCTTCAGTGAATTTTAATGAAGTAAACTTCATCGTCATGTATTCAAAATTCACACAAACTTTGCTTAACTAATTTTGCTTCAATCCAATTATACTGATTTTGGCTTGAGTTAACTAAAACAAATTCAGCAAATGAAATCTTGTCTCAATTAAACATAGTTGAAACGAGACTTTCTCACAACATGTGTGCACTCTCGGTTTAAGCGGATGTCACAAGCCGGAACATCCACAGGGAATTCATAATTTTGTTAAGTACCGTCGACCAACTTACCTTGGTACGTGCAGACCTGTATCAAAGTACCTCTGTGCTTAAAATTTACTTATAAAACGCTGATTGCACAGGTCTTGTTAACTGGTTATTCCGCGTGCCCACAGCTATTAAAAGTTTGTTAATTTTGTGGGTATTTAAAAGGTTGAACTATTTCGTTTTTGATTACATTATAAACCGCTTTGGTTTGGTTAGGGAACTATCAGTGTACATAGTTCCGAGTCGAGTACCTACTTTAAAAAGGAAATATTAAACCTGAATTAGGCCAGAAAAAAATTGGGATATTATTTAGATACTAATAGTTATCGTTCACGCTTGTACCTACCTAGACTAATATATCACTTACAAAAGTAATCATAGCTCTTCATATCTCTTGGGATTCAAAACCAAAACTCTTTAATTTTCACGTGAAAACACGCCTCGAATAGGAACAATGGCGGTGCGTGACGTCACAATGGAACTCTTTAACACTGTCCCTTAGTGAAGTATGCTCCACCTGCCATTAAAGGAGGTTGTAATTACGGAGTGATTAAGTTGAGCATCTTTCCCATTGTTTTAACTGTACACAGAAAAACCTTACCGTTCTTAAAAAAATCAAAGAGATGATTGTTTTATAGTGACTAGAAGACATACACTTCGTTCTGTGCACCTATTTGTGGTTCAAGCAAGACTATTACTTAAGTAAAACACAAGGGCGATCTTATACGGAGTACGCATTTCAAACTCTTTTGCACTTGTACCTATTTCTCTAGCGGGAGTGGTCTGGATCTCACAAAGAAGTCTCTTAAACAATTAAAACTGTTTGGACCGGCTCTTACACGACAGTGGTACTCGTAGCTAGGCAGGCTCATTTAAGGTAATTTCGTCAATATTTTTATATTATTAGCACACGTGATGACAATACTATGTATGTATCTAGATTCTTATAAGATGTTTTATAATGAACCTTAATTTATGTTTATTAAATTTAATGGTAGTTGAAAGCACTAAGTTTATGTTTCTTAGATAAAGAAACTTTATAATTTATCATAAAGTCTGAAATTTTAATGGAAATGTTTCAAATGCATGACAATAATGTAATTAATCTTGAAAGTAATAAACAACATTATTAAAACCATAACAAAACATGAATTACTTTTTTGTTAAAGCGTCTGGCAAACAATTTTAATGTCTATTAACACGTCTAGACAATAAATTAGCCTTATAAAGGACAGAGAATTCATGAAGTTTAAAAAAATAAAAATACATGGATTTAAGGAAAAGATCGACTTCGGGCAGGATTTGGACCTGCGTCTTCTAGTTAGATACATCAGACGCTATGACTACTAAGCCACCGCGAGTCTCAATCGAACGTGGTCCCTTCTAAAACTAATAGATTATGTACCAATGACGGATCCAGGTCTCATCAGTCTAGTGTTCCTAATTGCGACTGCTACGCTACAGATCCTGGGTTCAATTCCATAGTTGGGCAAGGTGCGGTAGCAGCTCTACTAAAATATGAAAGTAGGATTATTTCAAGTTTAATTTATGATTTGTTATGTTGATGTTATGTAGCTACGTAATAATTTTCTAAGTCATAGTAAGTACGACAAATGGCGCAAACCCCCATCTTTTATGAAAAACTATTGCAATAAATTGTACGCTTAAAAAAATGGCCGTTCCTTATTTTACACAAAGAACTTGCAAGGCGAAGAACCAAGAAGCTAACAAAATGTCTGAGTGTATTCTTTAGGCTTTTTGGGCTATGGTATGATATGGTATAGCGGGCTATTTTCCGCAACTCTACGACAAATCGTGTATATTGCGTGTGGGTGGGAAGGATTAACTCCTCGAGCCATCCTTACTCCTCTATTCCTCAAGAAAGGCTAGCAAGCGTGTTGCTGGCGATCTCTCGGAGAGTACTCGGTTTACCGAGGTACTTTGCCTTGTATGCTTCGACCCCAGGACAATGTAGGAGCACGTGGGCTACTAACGATTGTCATTATATTCGTATGACAACCAGGACCGATGGCTTCACATGCTCACTGAGGCAAAGAAATATACTCTATTTTTTCTCTAATCTAGTTTTTATTTTTTTTCATGATCTTTAACTAAGTATTTATAAGGGGCGGACAGTAAAATCATAACTATTTATGGAGACTTAAGGGATATGTACCGATCCGACAATCACAGCAAACAAAAAAAAAAACTTTACTGTTTATTATTATTATTAAAAATAACAGCCTTTTGCCATTAACCAGGCACTGGTTCAAACTCCGAGCTGCTACTTAGAATTTCATAGAAAACCCCAATAATAACCCCACTCGACCTGAGAATCGAACCTAAAACCTTTAGCGTAGCAGTCACGAGACCACTAGACTAACGAGGCAATGTTGCAATCACAACACAAACTACCTAACATAGTATGTACAGTACAATTCCAATATTTTATTCAATTACTAACAATATATCTGGAGAAAATTGCGTCCACAAGATAATACTCTTCAAGGAAATGGCTGCCATTTAGTTCTACAAGTTCTACTCGGATTTATTGCTCACTATAAATTCACTGAAGTCACTGTTTCTACACCTTCTGACGATTATTTGAGAGAAATCTTGTAATATTTCTTACTTACTCCATAGTAACGAGAGTAATGTTTTAATTGTAGCTCAGATTAGCTTCAAATACGTGAAAATTTATTATCATCTGTCCTTTATCATTGGAAGTAATTATACTTTAAAAGACACCTCCTATGTATTGATAACGTGTCATGATCATCAACCTATATACCTTTACGGTTAGTTCTATATCCTATGATGCTACCATACTCCAACTATCTTTCTGTGATTTTTTTTGCTATTTCATGCTAACATTATAAAGTAATTTTTGTGAGGGTAAAATTCGACTCGCAGGCAGGATTCGAACCTGCGCCTTCTGGTTAGATATACCAGACGCTATGACCACTAAGCCACCGCAAGTCCCACCTGCATTTTTCCTCCACTAAAACAACTTTATAATCTTAGCATGAAAAATGCAAAAAAATCACAAAAAGACAATATGCACAATATTAATGCTCATCAATCAATACTCATGACAGGTAAGATCAAAGGAAGAGTAAGGGGAAGGAGCCCACTGCGTTGGTTCGGCCAAATTCGCTCGACATGCGACTCCAGTGTGAGCGACGCCATCAATACCACAGAGGATAGAGCGAAATGGCGTAACATAGTCTATATAAAATTGTTTCATAGAGATCACGACCCTCAGTAGTGAGGAGAGGAGAACGACTCAAAGAGGAGGATGCACAATATATGACTTCGGAAACTCAAAGGTGCGTTGGCCTTGGATTCGAAATTTTTTTTTTTTATTTTCAGTCCAATGGTTATATCACTGCTAAAAAAAGGTTGTCTATAAGACTTTTAGATCGAAAGAGGTTAGTTGAAAAAAAAAACTTCTTCAACGGTCAAAGCTAACAATACTATCATTATTGCAATAAATTTTCGTTTGTATCTCCACAATCCAATCCCAGCCAGGCTTACTGGATCTCGGCAGAAGCTGGGATAGAAACTTATCCAATTAGCGCCGAGCATTGACCGATGACAACAGTAGTAGTCGCCTTTGACCTCCATAATAAGTACTTATAATCTTTAGTACGCTATAATAGAGTAACATGTAGATAAGTACTGGTTGCCTAACATGCTGAGTAAATGTTGAGTCTTATACATATATAGCAGAGGAATGAAACCTCGCTCCCGTAACCCCAGCAAAAAATTGGGTGGAGAAACAACTGTGTGGTTTTAGTCGGTAAGTCACCCACTCTGGTTCGAATCTGACACGCCCCGTCTCCTTCCCAGGGCAGCGGAAGTCCATGAAGACTTCCAAACGCCAAAAAAAAAACAGTCTGATACCACTGTAGATGTCCCATCCCTACTAATTTTGCCATTGATTTTGACTTTTTGGACTGCTACGAAGTCACAAGTCAACTATCTAACTAAAGCGTTAATAAAAT
This sequence comes from Acronicta leporina, assembly GCA_947256265.1. NCBI lineage: Eukaryota > Metazoa > Arthropoda > Insecta > Lepidoptera > Noctuidae > Acronicta > Acronicta leporina. The sequence goes on from OX366521.1 coordinate 3,862,309, forward strand.
AAACTACAATTTCTCATAACAAGCATTCTAAACTTGTTTGTGTTTTAATAGAAAATGTTAATTCAATATTTCAAACAATTGTTTAGGTAATAGAAATTCAAATAACTTTAGGTTTCTATTTGTCTACAACTGACGCAATTAAATATAGTTTTGATTTAATTTAAAATTACTATGAAATGTTTGCAACACACGTCATGCCTTAACAAGTAAACACTCTTTACTATTAAGTTGCATTACCAACTTACGTGAAAAAAAAACTTAAATACGTATTTGTTAGGATTTTTTTTTATTTATTATTATTCCGATAAAATAAATTATAATCGAAATGAAAAATGAAATGGGATCGAAAATATACCTAAGAACTGTTATCGAATTCGAGTGCTTCTATGTACGAGGTTCCTATGAATTGAGATTTATAATAGCCGTCATAAATCCACGTGTAGGAATCTTCCTGAGGCGAGTAAGTGTATGAAGTACCATTCTTTATATGTATATTTGATAGAGATGTCTCCACCTATTCCCATATGTGACAACTTATTTCGACTAATAAGCGACTAATTTTTTATTCAATCAGAATTTAAATCGTTGATGGTAGCCCAGCCATAAAAGTCACACATCATTTTCCTATGCCAATTCTTTCTTTACAATGCATTTACGAGCTTGCTGTCCTCAAATCAAGGTTCATTTTCAAGGCATCTTCTATTCAAAGAACATAAAATGTCATATAAATTCTCAAGCTTGCCAACAAATACTGAGTATGAATTTGATAAAATGGCATCTTAATATTGACATTGACAAAATGTTTAACCGACGCAACAGTGACGTACATTTAAAAATAGAACGAAATTCTGATGACAATGTTCTAAAATTAACTGATCCTAGTTTTTTAATAAATAATTACATTTCCAGTAGAATAATATTTTGCCTATTCCTATCGTACAGCAGATAAAATACGGATTGATAGCTCAGTGATGTGACTATATCCAAGTCAGTCTTGGGTTCAAATCCAAACCTCAATTTCCAAAATCATGTAGTTACGTAATATAGCTAATAAATTATTTTCCGGCGTGGGAAGTCTGGCAAACCACTATGGCCAGCTTAGTGTTCTCAACTAACCCCTTAGAGGGACCTGCAACCAGTAGTGGGACAGTAAGTATACAGTTTGTAAAATACTTATCCAACGATTACACTCTATTTATTGATAGACCGGAAAATAAACTAAGCAACCTAAATAGAAAAATCTGCAAGAAGTTTTCACGTCACTCGCAGCAACCGACCTATTCACGCTCCGCTTACGCCGGCATTTTTATTTAATTTTATTGCCATACTGCTTACAGATTTAAAAAAGGATTACAATATTTTTAACACTGGCAGTAAATTTAAATTGCACAACTTGTTTGTTTAAAATACGTTTGGTAAAACGAAATGCACCAAGTTCGTTTCATCGCTTGTCTACTAAATCACGGTTAACTTGCAACTAATGTTTTTTTTAAAGTAGATATTTTGTTTGTAATAGATGCTAAAGATACAACATTACAAATACTCAATTTGCTTCAAACGCTCGTTAAGTAATATAATCTTAACGGAACGTTGTAGTATTCAATAAACGAGTGATTATCGCTCGCTTGCAATTAGCACAATAATTAATGAAAAGCTATTATAAGTACAGCCTCTAAAATCTAATTTTGAAAATTATTAAGGAGAATAAATCACATAAGTAGTATCTCTCCTCTTGAATAATGTGTTAGACAAATTATAATTGAATTTAGTAAGTATAATAATTACCTTATTTAACTTTATGATCAGTAATTGTACGTTAACTCATCTTTGTAAGACTAACTATAATAATAATGTTGTTTTGATTAATTGTGCAAAAACCCATTTTTTTAACGTTGTCCCACACTAGGAATTTCCGTTGTATCGTACCTACTTTTACAAACGCAAATTCTCACATACACATACAAACAGATCCCGACCAACTGCCTGTAGATCATAGATACAAATATTTGCTCCGTGTGAGGATCGAACCCACAACCGATCGCTTAGCAACTACGCCAAACGAGTCGTCAGTTTAATATTACTATCATTCTTAGTGAATACTTCATTTAGCTAAACGTCGTTTAGCGTTAACGCTTGTCACGTCCAGCGCACTAACCTGCCTGTCTATTAACGCTCCGTTTGCAATCTCGATGCGCTTCACCGTTGTAGCCTAAGCCGGAAAATTGCACTTTATGTTAGACTTATTTCTTAATTAAAGAATGACATATAAATTATTTACAATTATGTTTTTTTAAATGCAATATTGATACGTACAGTTGCCGCAAAATTACTTGAACCAAAATGGCGAATGCGCAGTAGTCGTTTTTTAGTACATTTTTCTCGCAAATGTACTGCGCAAACTTTCCCCCTCTCCGTTAGTTTTGGGTCAAGTTATTTTGCACGAACCATACCTGCATTCTGACACTGATAATATAGAGTAAGTTAGCTAAAAGACTTTTTAAAACCGCTGAAATATTTGACACTTAATAAGTATTAACCATCACGCCTGTATTCCCCGAAGGATTAGGTAGAGGCGGTGGGTGGGCAGTCCGCCACTATTGCCATAAACTGGGCACATAAAACTCCGAGCTGCTAATGAGAATTTCATAGAAAAACTCTATAACACTTTGCTCGACCTGGGAATCGAACCCAGGACCTCTAGCGTAGCAGTCGCGCTCAGGACCACTAGGCTAATGAGGCAGTTCAGTTAATAAGTATTATTATTAATTATATCTACTTCTAGAAAAGATTTACTCGTTTCTATCTTCAAAAAATATTTAAAGTTCACTGCAAAGGAACTTCGACTTTCTTAGCAGAATTTAATCAAAAAAAGTTAAAACGATGTAGTTACCAGGAAAAATTTGAATAATCTGGATATATTTCTTCCTTATTACTCGTAAGGTCTTGGGCGTATAAAACTGGTCTAAAACAGCTGTGATATATCTTTTTGTGATTTTTTTGCATTTTTCATGCTAAGATTATAAAGTTAATTTAGTGAAGGAAAAATTCGACTCGCAGGCAGGATTCGAACCTGCGTCTTCTGGTTTGATACACCAGACGCTATGACCACTAAGCAACCGCGAGGTTAGTGGTCATAGCGTCTGGTGTATCAAACCAGAAGACGCAGGTTCGAATCCTGCCTGCGAGTCGAATTTTTCCTTCACTAAATTAGCTGTGATATAGCTACGTGTTTTTGTTTATTTTTTTTATCTGCATCTAACTGAAGCAGTGAAAGGTCAATGTTGTAAAAGAAACAACTGAAAATAGGCTATAAATTAAACTTGTTAAATTGTAACTAATACTTAATGAACAAGCCATTTTTTTTTATGGGATAGAGGGGCAAACTAGCAAACGGATCACCTGATGGTAAGTGATAACCGCCGCCCATGGACACCCGCAACACCAGAGGAGTCGCAAGTGCGCTGCCCGCCTTTAAAAGGGTTTGGGCCTCCGGTAACCTCAACTCACTCGGCGAAACACAACGCAAGCGTTGTTTCACGCCGGTTTTCTGTGAGGCCGTGGTATCACTCCGGTCGAGCCGGCCCATTCGTGCCGAAGCATGGCTCTCCCACGTGATAATAATAAATAAGCAGAGAAAATGTTTTACAGAAATTTTGGTATTCGTGTTTCTAACATAAACAAAACACTTTTGACAGTTTTAAATTTCTAATTTTAGCCCTGTGGTTATAATTTGCCATCAACCATTTGCAATCAAAACTTGAAATTGAAAAGTTGGAAAATGTAATTTTGTATTTAAATAGATTATTATAATTTGTAATATTAAAGTTGAAATATTTTGTTTGTCGGCTTTCATGTAATGTAACGTTAAAAGGACTGGTCATTCTTTCAAATTAATTCCAATAATAATTTTAATGTGGTGTCCTGTAATGCATCTTTTGAATTTTTATGGAATTAATGAATCTATAAGTCTATGTCCCGCTCTAATGGCCCTACCTCTATATTCTATACCTACCAAAATTCATAAAAATATCGTAGTTTCAGCGGCTTACGCATGAAAACAACTAACAGACAGAAAAAGTTACATTAATGCAACAGAAAAATCTCATCTATTTATGCAATACATTTTCAAACTTAAAATCTTGATGTAAATTTAAAATACACGCTCGAAAAATATTAAAAAAAGAGTCGTGAAGACGCGAATAAGGTCTTAATATAACGAAGCGAAGCACGAGCCGTGAATATAAGTCATTCATTCATTCGCTGAGCACTCGCCTCTTTGCTTGCCTCCGTCATTGACATTTGATTACTCTCTTTTTCTTAATTCTGCTTTCAACTGTTTCGAAAATCGAACGTGTGTGACTTCAGACTTATTTTGACGTAAGCTTTTATTACAAGGTGTGAATATAAAGCATATTACTACGTGGAGAAGCAATACTTTATGTAGGTACTAATATCCAAAATAATCTACAGAATGTATTTAATAAGCATATGCAAAACGTTACCAATTCAGCCTTATTTTAATATGTTATAAGTCAATAATTTTAGTACTTAGATAGTAAATAAATTAATTTATTAGCTTTTCACCTCACTAGTAGCAGTTAGCAGTTAGCTTCCGAAGCGAACCTGTCCGGAAATTGTCGAAAAGACAATTATCAAAGCTGCACGAAAAATATCGAACGATTGAAGCGATTATGTACTTGGGTTTTAGTCACGCAACAACAACATGGCCGTAAAGATCTCAGGGTTTTTTTACTGAAAGCAATTGCTTCGATCCCAACCCTTCGAAAGGCCACTTAGACCCCAGATAGCCGATATTGCTTCCGATGGGGTGAATTCCGATGACCGCCACGCTGTACCTCCTATTTTCAATTATACTTTTCTTTGTACGCCTTCTTGTGAATTTAACCCTTTGTTGTGTCTATGGAATTCTTATTTCGATTTGAAATTAGAAAAAAAAAATCATTTTAAATAATACAGTCGAAAAGTTAAAATAAAAAGTAAATAAAATAATAATGAGTGAGATCAAGTTTAAGTCATTACAAAATTTCACCGTCTAAACATACAATACAATATAAAATGAATTCTCTTGGTGACTCCATAACTTAAGAACGACTTTAGTGATTCCATTCATATTTTTTTGGCTTCATAATACTTTAAAGAAGGTTCTGACGGAGAGAAAAATTAGGAAAATCTCAGAAAACTTAACGACTATTTATGTAAGCTTCACGCGTTTGACAGTTCGCACGCCGCAAAATATCGTAAGATGCAGGTCTTTAGATTATCACATTTTAAAGAGACGCGAGGTTTGAAAATTTATCATCACTTTAAATCGCGAGTGGAACCGCGGGGAACAGCTAGTATTAATTATAAAAGTAACAAACAAATAGTCCTATTCAAACATGGGAACCTTTACAGCTTTTAGGTGGTTTAGAGATTCAGGAGCTAAACATTTTTAATTTTATTAACCAAAAGTTACGTTTGACCATAATATTAGTTATAAATATTCATCCCTTTTGAGCATTTGCGTTAATAAAAGCATTAATTATGATATATTATAAAATTATTAATTATGAACTAACTAGTAAAAAGGTAGGGATCATCATTCGGCACAACTGTAAAAAAGTCATGTCGGCTGAGAAAAGTTAATATCAAGTCACCTTCAAGGAAAGGAAATTCGATGTCGCAGGCAGATTTCTCGGTAGCTTAGTTGGCTAAAACGTCCGATGTGCCTAACCGGAGGAATGTAGTTTCTAGCCCTGCCTGAGATGGATTTCTTCTTACAGTAAAACATAAAATCACGCTTATATTTCACGAGGGGTTCAGCAAGAGTTGTATTAAATAAAAGTATAATAATAATAAGTCTAATGTAATAAAATAAAATGTAATGTAATAAAAGCGGCGGTAGCCTAATGGCTAGGGCGTCGGACTTGCGATCATGTGGTTGCCGGTTCGAACCCCACCCATTGCACTACCGACGTGAACCCACTCGTAACACAAGCATTTAGCTTAGCACGAGGGGTTAACAAGAATACTAGTAATGTGTGACCCACATTACTAGTAAGATTTTTTTTAAAAAAAAAACAAAAAAAAAATAGGGGCGAGGTTATTGCTATTCACCGAGCTCAAATAAATCCAGATTGAGATGCTACTAATATTTTTTTATGACATAGCGGGGCAAACGAGCAGACAAATCGCCTGATGGTAAGCGATTACCGCCCCCCATGGACACCTGCAACACCAGAGGAATCACAAGTCCATTGCTCGCCTTTTAAAAGCGTTCGGTCCTGCGGTATCCTCATTCATTTGGTGAAACGCAACGTAAGCGTTTCACGTAGGTTTTCTATGAGGCCGTGGTATCACTTCGGTCGAGCGGATCACCTGATGGTAAGCGATTATATATAATATATAAAATATATTAATATAACTCAAAAACGAAGATTTTTTTCAGAAAATCTACATCCAAGAAAGCTATTTCATGTGATTCCAAGAGCAACGTAAACATTATTCTCAAGATGCTTTCCGATAAAAGTAGTATGAACTTTGAATAAAATAACTGAAAACTCTCATAAAAATCGACTTCGAGTTGGAATATATTCGGCGAACAAGCGTTGTAGTTAATGCAAACAATCTATTCAAAAGATTGTTGTTTAAAAATAAGTTACAAGAAGCGATTGACCAGAAGTTTTTTGCAGTTTTGTGCACTTTTTGGGATGGGTAAAAGATTATAAACTCGCGCCAGGACACGTGACTTGATCGAAAATTCGTAAGACGGTTGTAATAGTTCTGAATTGTTAATTTTTTTATCTATACTACTGGTCCGATTAGAAAAATTCGTTCAGTGTTAGATAGCCCATTTATTGAGGAAGGCTATAGGCTATATAACATCACGCTAAGACCAAGTAACTAAGTCGCGGGTGGAAGCTAGTGTAATATAAATTGTCATATTTGTGTAAGATAGCGCAATAAATAAAATTGCATTTTACCACATAAATACTACTAGTACTTTTATACTGATAATTAAAGCAAATCCCTAACCATTCCAAAATATCAAAATGCGTTAATGTTTCACTTCTGCCGGCACTCCCGGAGTGCAACCCGTTGTTTTTTTGTTCATGTTAATCAGTCAGGCATGGATTTTCTCCGTCTCTTGGAAAGAAACGCGAATGCTTATCTTAGACATCTACGAAAAATACACGGCCATCCCTAGCTTATTAAAGAGGGGGCTTCAAGATCTTCAATGAACACACGAGTGAGTGTCCTGTGAGTGTCGACGTAAATACGTTGCAATGAAACGTTTGTGGCTGGCTTAAGTAAGGTAAGTACAGATTGACCAATCAGCGAGGTTAAGCCTCGAGCAATCTGTATGTGTGATCATTAATTATTACATCTACTCATAGAGCCGCAATAAGCCGGTTTCAATACGAATATCCAAGTCTATACACAGAGTTAACAATGATTTGTCGTATCTATATACTAATATATAAAGCTGAAGAGTTTGTTTGTTTGTTTGTTTGCTTGAAGGCGCTAATCTCAGGAAATACTAGTGCGATTTGAAAAATTATTTCAGTGTTAGATAGCCTATTTATTGAGGAAGGCTATAGGCTATATATCATGACGCTACGCGGATGAAGTCGCGGGCAGAAGCTATAACTAATATATTTATTAGATCAACAGAAGCCAAACCAACAACATTAAGAATTTTTGTCTGTTCGTCTGTATGTATGTTTGTACGCGTATCACGCAAAAACTACTGTATGAAATTGGATGCAGCTTTCATATACGTATTGCTGGAGTTCTTACTTAAAATTTAATGCATATTTCACCTGGGTTAAAGTAGAATTCCATTTGAGAAGCGAGTGTAACAGCGGGAAGCCGCTAGTAAAATCACTACATATTATAAAACAAAGTCGCTTCCCGCTGTCTGTCCCTATGTATGCTTAGATCTTTAAAACTATGCAACGGATTTTGATGCGTTTTTTTTAAATAGATAGATTGATTCAAGAGGAAGGTTTTAAGCTATTTAACATCACGCTACGACTCTTAGGAACGGGGCAGCGCGGGTGAAACCGCGGGCGGGTCGCTAGTATAATATAAATGTTTCACCGAATGTAATTCAAGTTTTATGCGTCTATTAAACTCTGACAGAAGAATGAAATCAAAAACAAATCTTTGGTTTCGACCTTCTAAAATCTAATACGTGAGATACGTTTATATGTTTCATATTGAAAACAATGGGGTCTCAGGACAATAGGTAGTTTCAAAGCGAGTTTCAAAAGGCTTTTCTAAATAATACTGTTCCTGACTAGTAATAAACTGTGTTGCTAATTTCATTCATTAATTATTATAATGTATATTATAGCCAAAGTTACTGTAATACCTCTTAAGCTATATTTATTTAATCTATCACTTTTTTATTTTTTATTTACTAGCTGACCCGACGAACTTCGTACCGCCTAACAGTCGATTCTGAAACTAACGTCACTCAATTTGTTTTGCCTTCCCGGAACCCCTCCACTAACACTTAAACTTTATGGTATGGTATTAAAGTTCAAATTGACTTTTAAGTATTATTACGAATCTTTTATATTGAGAATATAGAAAAGTGTTGTTTTTAGACTTTTTCATGCATTTTTTTATTTTTTTCTCTCCGTAAGAACAATCCTCGTACTTCAAGGAATATTATAAAAAAGAATTAGCGAAATCGGTTCAGCTGCTCTCGAGATTTGCGCTTAGCAACATATTTGGTGATTAAATTTTATATTATAGATTAATAGAATTAAAGGGTTTCATTATTTTAAATCAGAATATTTATTCTACACAACTTAGGGCCACTTGCACCAACTTCTTAAATGAATTAAAATTGTATTTAAACGCAAATTTACTATGAAAAATTGTGTTTAAATACAATTTAAACACATTTAAAAAGTTTTTGCAAGTGGGCCTTAGTAAAGATGTGTGAAGTGATGACTCTGTATCTGTTTTAGACGTAAAGGATACTATCCAAATAAAATAGTAAACACTTATACATAAAATACTTATATAAATATGCATATATAATATAACATTATCAATACATATACAAATATATCATAATAAATGCAACAATTGGGTTCATTCCTACAGAAGTAGTGACTTATGTAGGAAGGAACCCAAAAATATTGTTTTCAAACAGTCCGTCCTCTCTCCAAACTTTTGTTGTACCCGACAGAGTACATAATGATTAATTTTAATAATAACTCCATCTTTATATGGAATGCAATAAAATATTGAGTATTGAGTATACTTTATAATTTACTTTGAAAACTTAATTCTAACGAGGTTCAAATATGGCAAAATTGGGATTTAAAATATATTATTTAAGAAATATTATATTAGCCAATTCTTAATCATGACACAATATTTTCTAAAAATTCATGCAGCATTACCCCGCTGGAACCATGCTCAACCCTAAAAATAACAAGATTGACATAATTCAAAATTGTAAAAAGTAATGTTCCATTTTCGCCGTGATATTTTCGGGGTTAGCGTCTACATGACATCATCAAAAAGTAACAAAGACATATGATTACAGTTTCCAATTACAAATTTGTACGCTCGATGTAAAATGTCAAGTTTGACATGGGTCTCTTGATAGAATAACTAGCTTTTCTTTACAATTTTCACCGCGTCAAATGGTGTCTTGATTATCACAAGCACTTTTAAATAATTCGATATACATTTTAATACCTTTTTTAAGGTGTGTGAGATACTATGTATCTATAGTATGGATTCTATTTATTTTATCCATCCATCTCTAAAAATCTGGCAAGCAGGACAAGAAGAGTGAAATCCCTGTATTTTGGAGCTTAGAACCCGGACACTGACAGAGCAGCCTGGTGGCGTCAGTTGAAAACTTTTAAACCCAGACTTCAAATAAAACCCCGGCCGAATACCCTTCGCTATAAAAGATCCGGGGCAACTTAGACGGATGGTAACCCTACTTTGATCCTATAAGAATTTTCACGTGGGAGAGCCATGCTTCGGCACGAATGGGCCGGCTCGACCGAAGTGATACCACGGCCTCACAGAAAACCGGCGTGAAACAACGCTTGTGTTGTTTTTCGCCGAGTGAGTGAGGTTACCGGAGGTCCACACCCTTTTAAAAGGCGCAACACCAGAGGCGTCACACTTGTGACGCCTCTGGTGTTGCGGGTGTCCATTGGCGGCAGTTATCGCTTATCATCAGGTTGCCTCGATAGTTTGCCCCCTTATCCCTTAAAAAATATTTTGTTGACACGTTTCTAGTCCGGTCATGGTATGAGACTGTGTAGTGCGCAGATTTTCTAAAGGAAGTCTTCTGAACAAATTGGCGGACGGAAGTTATCCACAAAATAATGTCAAGCGAAACATTTCGAACTAACGAACGCCTTTGTACTAAAAGCTATATTTTTTTTTCTTTTATGAGGAGTAATCATGATTTCTTTATTCAGTAAACACAACATTTTATTTTGTATGTATCATAATTTTTCTAGTAGAAAATTTGAACTAATCGATGTACAAAATGATTCTGTATGCATAAATCAAAAGGTATGGGTGGTTTTTAAACACCATTGTCATTTTGATTTTATGTACTTCCTGAAACATGATTAGTTAGATTCATTTGAAAAAAAAAACTGCTAATCATCACTGTGAATTACTCTAGAGACCCGAAAGATCCTCGTGGATAATCTACCGCCAGAGGACGCGAACGGGTATGATGAGATTTTTACTGATTATAAGCTTCATTTTCCTTTCCTTGTTCTATAGACGAAGCCACAAAATTAAACTAAACTTCTAAATTACTCTGTAGATGGATGGCCCTTACATAATGGACCCTATAATAATTACCTAAAAGTGTCAAATCGCAGGTGTTGCTAGCTGCCTAAATACTTTGGTGGATAATTATTTAATACGCAATGTATGGCTAGACGCAGGATGTTCGCTGGATATACATCCAGTGAAGTATTAGTTAGGTATACACAAAAACAAATAGTAGAGAGTTAGGTATACACCTCTCTTATATTATACATTAATAAACCTCTACCTTACCTTTTGTGGTATACAGGCGTGGTATGTTATTATATAGATACGTGGTATGATTTATCTCTTTAATTTAATTGCGGGATATTCTAACACAAGCATTATACTTTGCTTAAAAGAATATCCCTATGTAACAAATGTATTTTAATTTAAGCTAATGAATAAACATTTATTATTATTATTAATTTAGGAGCTCAGCTCTAATCGGTGGAGCAATCGGCCCTGTTCGCTTCTGCTTTCCGTTTTACATCTTGATACAACTCAGTCCCACCCCTTCGTTTACTTCTTCCACAAAGCTTCGTCTAGTTCTTCCACTATCTCGTTTGCTTTAAAATTTAACTTCTAGTTCTAAAGAAGTCGTAATTACGTATCAAGTGGCCAAACATCTTTCCTCTTCTATGTTTCTAACAACTGTATTTTCGCATGTACAATTATCAATACTTCCTCACTTAATTATGTAAACTCAATAATTGTCTGAGCTTGATGTGAGATCTTATCGGAAACAAAACTTTCTACATCCAAACTCTTTCCTCAAATATTACGGAGATAGCAATAATGTAGATATTATTCACATATACACAGGAATATAAACGGTAAAGTCCATCGACCCGTGTATGGCATACGGAGCCATTTGGCGTGAATTATCGGCCACTCGTTAAGCGCACGGAAGCTTTCACCTCCGCTTGTGTTTCAACCGCACTTAGCCCGTAAATGACGACCTCAACATGCTAGCAACGATTTCGTGGATTTTTGTACAAACGAAAGGAGTAATGTTGCTTTAGATATATTTTTCTTTTAAAAAGACAACTCTCAAGATGAGTTCATAACTAAGTAAAAACTCATATTTTTTCATATCATTTTTTTTTCTGTTATGATTCGTATTGTTTTTGTAAATTCATTACTTAAACTGTATAAAACAAGCTTTATACCTTTATATTTAAGAAGAGCGAGGTATTTTTCTCATACTTAAAAGATTTTTTTTCCAATCCCTGTTTTTATGCAATATAATTTATTTATTTCTGTATTAATTTACTTTATTTTTATGGTAACAAAGCACGCACCTTCATAATTGTTTTAACTAAATAATAAATAAAATAAAATTACGTATATTTATTGTTGTAGAAAATGATTACAATTTCTTCTTTCAAAATCTTATTTCTAAGTGTTTTTTTTTATGGATACAACATCTACTACAATAGAGTTAACGACGGCAACTAATTGCTAGACAAATTTATGTTCTCAGAATCAGAGGGCTTGAGCCACAATGGCCCACTGCTGAATTACAGACTTCACAGGCCCGGCGAGAAAAACTCTCAGACATGCAGATTTCTTCGCTATGTTTTCCTTCACTGATGAAGCGAAAAAAAAATGCGCACATAATTGAATATATTTTTACAAAAGAGATGTATAGGTGTATTTTTTCAGCCCTTCACTCAACAATAAATATCCGTCACATTGTTGTACCATTACGGCCATACCATACGTCCCCTCGGAGGGATGCCACAAATTGTGAGCGATGATAAATTGCTGTTTCCTCCATTGAAGCGCAGTGATTATGACTGCGTTGACGTACAAGCGTTCATTAAAGAGTCGTGTGGTGTTCAAAGAGAGGTTTCAGGCTATGTTTATGCACTGCAGTGTATTCTGACATAAAACCATACTTGATACAGTTATATAAAAATATCAACGTCGTATTGACAGTTTTTATTTGGTTTGGTTAAAGGTGAATTCATTGATTAAAAGTTTTGATGCGTTCATAAACACACATCTGTATTGATAACCCATAGACATATTTGTTCCGGACGGAATTCGAACCCGCAAACCAAAGCATAGCAACCGAATAACAATAATTTAGCGGTTGCTCCAGTTCTACTTATATTGGTAAATTCAAATGTTTTATTTGATTTTTTTACTTTACTTTAGACTATACCTAATTACAGGTACTTTTGAAATGGTTCGCGCAAAATAACTTGACCCAAAACTAACGGAGAGGGGGAAAGTTTGCGCAGTACGCGATGCAAATGCGAGCAAAATGTACTAAAAAACGACTACTGCGCATCCGCCATTTTGGTTCAAGTTATTTTGCGCCAACCGTAAAAAAAAATACTCAGTTCCAAATAATGGGTCTTATGGATAAGGACCGGCAAAAATCTCCGTAGAAATTTGGCGTTTTTCTTATGTTTAAAATTTTTGAAGAAATGTGTTTTTTGCTTACAATTTTTGAACAAATGTGTGATTTTCTTTTGCTTACAATTTTTGGCAAATGTATGATTTTCTTTTGCTTACATTTTTTGAACAAATGTGTAATTTTATTTTGCTTATAATTTTATACAAATATGTGATTTTATTTAGCTTACAGTTTTTGAAACAATGTATGATTTTCTTTTGCTTACATTTTTTAAACAAATATGTGATTTTATTTTGCTTACAGTTTTTAATCAACTAGGTACGTGATGTACACAGTGTTATATTTACATATTCCCTTGAATCCATCAAATAAATTAAAATATATTGAACCTTTAGTCGCATAACGGTGGAGCGAACTATCGCCCGGACACCTTCAAACCTTCAAGAAAAAAGTGTACTCCCTTTTAAAAGACCATCAACGCACTTGCGACATTGTATCAGTATGATTGACCGGAATTCCGACACTAACAATCAGCAAATTATTTCGAGAGTAGGTAGTTATGTTATATAACTACCGACCGACCACCGCTGCCGTCCATAATCAGAGCCGGCACGCTATAATAATTAAATTAATGGGTGTTGACTTCATTTCATTACACTTTTTTGTGATTATTTTGTATCAATTAATTAAATTAAAATTTATGTTTGTCTTTTATTTTCATCATAGTTTTTCTTTTAGGTTTTTAAGTTGTTTTTTTTGTGTCGGGGGTATTTTTAAATTTTTAATTTAATTTGTTATTTCACACTTTTTGTAGCGACTCCTTAGTTATTATGTTTAATTTCTTTTATTTTCTTGCGTTTTAAGATCCAGGTAATTTAGTGTTTAATTAGGTATTTTCTTCGTTTAGTCATAGCTATTAGATATCTTATATCATAGTGTATAGTATTCTATTAGTCAAGCCCTTTCATTTGATACCAATATTGTGGGAGTTGTGAAAAAATATGTAAACCGCCATCTTGGGGCGGCGGCCATCTTGGACCGATTTTCATCAAACATAGCTAAGAACACTCCCGACTTATTCACCTTTCAAACAAAAAAATCAAAATCGGTTCATCCATTCGGGAGCTACGATGCCACAGACAGACACACACACACACACACACACACACACACACAGACACGTCAAACTTATAACACCCCGTCGTTTTTGCGTCGGGGGTTAAACATTTATGTTTCAATGACAAATGAAGATGATAGGCGGCACTCCGCAGAAATACATTATATTATTGTCTTTTATGCTTAATGCAGTACATAATATGTGTTTTGTTTTGTTATACTTATTTTAAATACCCATAGGTTTATATCTATATTTTTTAAAAGGTCAGGTTAAGAGCACCCTAAACCGACGATCATGCATGAGGAGGTTAATTTTAAAAAAAAAAAAGCTTACTAGCTATGTGGATCGCACATTACTAGTATTCTTGTTAACCCCTCGTGCTAAGCTAAAATGCTTGTGTTACGAGTGGATTTACGTCGGTAGTGCAATGGGTGGGTTTCGAACCGGCAACAACATGATTGCAAGTCCGGCGCCCTAGCCATTAGGCTACCACCGCTTATGCTGCTAATGAACGTAGATGAAGCGAAAGTAGTGTGCCAGGGTCGTAGCAAGTGGAAATCTATAGTCTCTGCCTACCCCAATGTGAGACAGGCGTGAAAATATGTATGTATGTATGTATGTATGTAAATTCCTACAGATGACGTAGCGGGCCTGCTGAGCATGATGTCCTGGGTTCGATTTCGACATGGCAGGTAGGACTCGCGGTGGCTTAGAGGTACAGCGTCTGGTGTACCTAACCAGAAGACGCAGGTTCGAATCCTGCCTGCGAGTCGAATTTTTCCTTCTGTCGCAATATCTGTGCGTATTTTTTTAATCACATTACATCTAATAACATAACATACCATCATACTATATTCCCCGAAGGGTTAGGCAGAAACGTACCTACTAATTTACACTGACTGTTAGCCGGTATTTTTAGGTCCCATGTAATAGGGGGTGGCCAATGGCCATTAACCAGGCACAAATTCCAAACTCCGAGCTGCTCCTGGGAATTTCATAGAAAAACCCAATAACATTTTGGTCGACCTGGGAATCAAACCCACGACCTCTAGCGTTACAGTCCTAAAAAAAGAGGAACCAAAGTTTATAAAGATGTGTCGTCAAAGTCTTTTAACGACACGTTTGGCGTAGCGGCTGAGCAATTGGCATTTGCGACACGTGTTGTGGGTTCGATCCCCACACGAAGCAAATATTTGTATGATCTACAGGAAGTTGTTCCGGGTCTGGGTGTTTGTGTATGTGAGAATTTGTGTTTGTAAACGCACCCACGATACAGGAGAAAATCCTAGCAGGGGGAACGTTTTAAAGAAAAAAAAAATATTAAAAAAGGTTTCTTTTTCTTAGGACCACTAGACTAACGAGGTTGTTATACAAATATTAAAACGTATGAAATATGAGTTTTACTTATAAGTTAGCTAATAAGTCATAAATAGGAACCATAAAGCGGTTCCTGATTACTTTTTCTCGCCACAGGAAGCAATAAAAACTCCTGAACGTGACATACGCAATCCTGCTGAAGAAATTAATATAATGTTGAATTCGAGAGACATATCTATTAATAATCTCAGTAAAATACGCATATTACAAAATCAAACTTTATCCCCTCCACAATAAAGTTCCGTTTAATAGTAACGTGATATCAGACGAATTTGAGACTTTGATAACAGAAAATAGACTCTTTGACTTTGAATATTGAGTCGAATTTGATAAATTATTCTTCATATTTGGTGTTAATTATTCTCGAGCGTGAAATTTAGGTGTCTGTTCGTCAATTAGAAGGGAGCTGCATTAATATATCACGATACTTCGGTTGCAGAACTTAATTATTGGAGAATATACTACGATACAAAGTATAATACATTAATCAAAGTTGTATATTTTTATCTGTTTAAGATCAAAATTAAATAAAGGAAATAATTTCGGATTCATCTACTAATTAATACTGTATTCACGCTGTTTCACTTGTGGTCCTACGCTAGTTCTTGGGTTAGATTCCCAGGTCGAGCAAAGTGTTATTGAGATTTTATACGAAATTCTCAGAAGCGGCTTGGAGTTTTGAATTTGTGCCGGGAATGATAATAGCTCGCCATGAGACCTAAACAGACCGGCGTACTGTGGGTGTACTAGTACTTACGCCTCTGCCTAACCCTTCGGGGAATATAGGCGTGATGGTATGTTTATTGGCTTTCATGACATAGAATATCTATACACCTATGCACTGTTGTTGTATATAGACAGTCGTGTAAGTATCGAAAGAAATATTATCTAAAAACTACCTCATTGGCCAAGTGGTCCTGAGCGCGACTGCTACGCTAGAGGTCCTGGGTTCGATTCCCAGGTCGAGCAAAGTGTTATTGGGTTTTTCTATGAAATTTCCAGTAGCAGCTCGGAGTTAGGAATTTGTGCCCGGTTAATGGTAATAGGCTCGCCCCCTATTACATGGGACCAAACATACCGGCGAACTGTGGGTGTACATTAGTACGCCTCTGCCTAACCCTTCGGGGAATACAGGCGTGATGGTATGTATGTACCTATGTATGAAACATTATCTTAACGAGAACACATGTTTCATGATATTCTCTATCAGGAATCCTTAGCGATATTATCGGTGTTGATATTAGTTTAAGGTTTAATCGATTTGATAAGAGACTAATCAGTTGCACTAATGTCTTATCACGGGAAACCCTCGAAGTATGTAAGTGTGTTGATAGTTGGTTCCTGATACATATTTTAGCAAGTTACCATTAAACTACTTGCTTTGATTTGATACACCGAAATATATCTTGCTAAAATATCACAGAACTGCCTCGTTAGTCTAGTGGTCCCAAGTGCGACTGCTACGCTAGAGGTCCTGGGTTCGATTCCCAGGTCGAGCAAAGTGTTATTAGGTTTTTCTATGAAATTCCCAGTAGCAGCTCGGAGTTTGGAAATTGTGCCCGGTTAATGGCAATAGGCTCGCCCCCTATTACATGGGACCTAAACATACCGGCGAACTGTGGGTATACCTTAGTACACCTCTGCCTAACCCTTTGGGGAATACAGGCGTGATGGTATGTATGTATTACGAAAATAATAGCAGGTATTTCTAAATATATTTTCAGGAATGTTATATTTGTAAACAGTTAATATTAATGACAGTTCTACTGCTCCAGAATTCCAAATATTTTAAATGGTTGGTGACAAACGTAAATAGTTACGTTTGTTTTTCTAAACGAATATTAAAAAGTTTGTCTGTCGACCTTGGCACGTCATTAGCTCATGATTAAGTGCTCCGATTAGGTATGTTGATTTTTTTTCAATCTTATTATATAAACATTCCTTCAATCTTATTACGAAAATCTAACTCCGAAGCAGCTCCTAGCCCTAGCTACGCTAGAGGTCACGGGTTTGATTCCCAGTCCAAGTAAAGTATTATTGAGTTTTATATGAATCAGTAGCATCTCAGAGTTTGGATTTGTGCCCTGTATTTAGCAATAAACTCACTCTACGGAGACCTAATAAAAAAATAATGTAAGTATGCCATAGTATATATTTTTGTAATAATTTTGAGTTTTTAACCTTAATAACTAAGTTCTTTTTTATTTATTTATTTATAAGCCTTTTTTTGCCAACTTATACATGCTATCTACTCTAATTGTTAGTTCTTGTTAGTCGTCGGCGTGTCTTGCGACACAAAGGCCTCCTCCAGCTTTTTCCAGTCTTGTCTTGACATAGCCATTCTATGCCATAATGGCCCTGCAATCTTTTTAATGTCATCAGACCAGCGTTTTCTTTGTCTCCCTCTTTTCCTTTTTGTTTGGAATCTCGGGGTCCATTCTGTTATGTCCTTTGTCCATTTAACCTCGTTTTCTCTGAGCATATGGCCTGCCCATCTCCACTTTAGTTTTTTTATTTTGGTCACAACATCTTCTACTTTCGTGATGCATCTTATGTCCATGGCTCTTTTTCTGTCTCTTTTAGTAAGGCCCAGTATGCTTCTTTCCATGGCCCTCTGGCATGTGATTAATTTTTGTTGTTGCTTCTGTGTATTTGCCCAAGTCTGGCACCCATAGGTCAGTATTGGTAATATGCATGTTTGGTATATTTTCCTTTTTATTGTCATGTTGTATTGTTTACTTTTCATTATTTCTTTAAGAGTCCAGTATCTCTTCCATGAGTTGGCAATTCGTCTTTCTATTTCTAATGTAGTTTGGTCATTGAAAGCGATAAGTTGGCCCAAGTATATGTAAGAGTTAATGTATTCTATTTCTTCCTCTTCTATTTTGATTTTTACACGGGATCTGTTTGTTATTATTTTGGTCTTTGTTTTGTTCATTGTTAGTCCCATTTTTTTGCTTTCTTTTGCCAGATCCTGTAACATAGTTTGAAGGTTCTCTGGATTATCTGTTATAAGTATTAAGTCATCTGCAAATCTTAGGTGGTTTAGAAGTGTTCCATTGATATTTATTCCTATGGTGTCCCATTCCATCTTTCTGAAGACTTCTTCTAGTACTGAGGAGAAAAGTTTTGGTGACAGTGGGTCTCCCTGTCTCACTCCTCTGCATATTGGGAAAATTTCCCCTTCAGTCTCTAGTTTTATTCGTGCAGTACTGTTGGAGTATATGTTTTTTATTATCCTTATATACTTATTTTCAATTCCTTGGTTCTTCAGAGCTTCCCAAATTTTTTCATGTTCCAAGGAGTCAAATGCTTTGTTGTAGTCCACGAATGCCATATATAATGGGTAATTATATTCTTGACATTTTTCTATCAATTGCTTTATCACGTGGATGTGATCTATTGTGGAAAAGCCGGATCTAAATCCGGCTTGTTCCCTTGGTTGTTGTTCATCGAGGTTTTTTGTAATGCGGTTAAGTATTATTTTTGAAAAAACCTTATATATGTTAGACATCAGACTTATGGGACGATAATTGCTAATTTCGGATCTGTCTCCTTTTTTATGAATGAGGATTATAGTGCTTGTTGTCCATTGCATAGGTATGGTTTCTGTGGTTAGAATAAGATTAAAAAGGTTGGTCAGTCTTTTAGATGTTTCTGGTAATAATGTTTTAATCATCTCATTGGTTATCTGGTCTGGTCCGGGAGCTTTCTCATTTTTCTGTGTCTTTATTGCGTGCTGAGTTTCAACTTCAAGGATTTGGGGAATTTCATCAGTGTTGTCTTCAAGGTCCGTGCTGTATTCTGTGATGTTTTCTGTAGAGTATAGTTTGCGATAGTAGTCTGTTGCTATCTTCACAATTGGTTGCCTCCTTGTTTCATCCTTATTACTTTTTTTTCATTTTTGGAATCCAAATCTTTTCTTCTTTTAGTTCTTTTAACGCTTTGTTTATGCCTCCTGTTTTAGTTATGTGTTCTGTGATAGTTCTGATGCGTTTGCTTGCCCTATCTCGTTTGATGTTGGAACTTATTTCTTTACTTAATTTGGTTATTTCTTTTAGTGTAGTCTTGTTTTTTCCTTTTTTGAGCAGTTCTTTCCTATTCTGGATGAGGTCTAATGTCTTAGGGGTAAGTGTTCTTTTGGTTTTGATGGTTTTCTCTTTAGGCTTTGTCCCGTACATGTCATTTATTTCTTGGTTGTAATGTTCTTGTGTTTTGTTTGTTTCCTTAGATGAATTGTTCTCTTGTAATGTTATGCAGGTTGTCAACATAGTGTCCCTTTGATTGAAGTGTTTCCTCTGTTTCTTTTGTTCTTTACAGGATATCATTGCTCTGACCATGCGATGGTTGCTATTAAAGTTGATATTACTTATTACACCTACGTCTTGGAATGATTTCGGTTGGTTACTCGTTATAAAGTCTATTTCATTTCGGTAAGTCCCGTCGGGCGATATCCAAGTCCATTTTTTAGAAGGTTTTTTCTTAAAAAGACTGTTCATGATGGTTAAGTTGTTCTCAAGTGCCATGTTAACGATTCTAACTCCGTTGTTATTTCTTTTTCCTATGCCAAAGTTTCCTATTGCAGTCTCTTCGCCTTGGTTTTGTTTACCTATTTTGCCATTAAAGTCTCCCATGACAATGACGTTTTTATGGGCAGTCTCTAATGTAGTTGAAAGTTGGCTGTAGAATTCATCTTTTGCCGCTTCATCTGCTGCTTCGGTAGGTGCATATACTTGAACTATTGTCCATTTGTTTGTATATCCTTGCAGGTGTATATTCAATGTGGCGATTCTTTCGGATATGCCTTTGAACTCGAGTATTTGTTTCTTTAAATGTTTTTTAACCATGAACCCTACTCCATAGAGCCCCTTCGTTTCACCTATATAGTATAGGATGTAATCTTCATGTTCTTCTATTTGGTTTCCAACTCGCCTTATTTCGCTAAGGCCTAGGATATCCCACTTGATATTTTCTAAAGTTGTTTCTAGTTCGATTAGTTTTTCTGATGTTCTTAGGGAGAGTGTGTTAAAGGTGGCTATGTATATATTTTTTGGTTTTGCTTTGTCTTTGTGTAATTCCTTTGCTGGAGGGTATTGGTCATCTTTCCCCACGGTGACCAACCGGCTTGGGGTGAGAGGTGGTATACAATCTATTTGTTGTTTTTGCTTAAATCTATTTGTTGTAGTCGTTTTCGTATGTTTCCGGTTTTCTAGGGCCTTAATTAGTTTTTTGGGGAATTTGGGTAGGGATCAGATCTTGTTTTTTCAACATAATTTAGTATGTTTGGTCTTATAATTTCGTTTTTCTGTATTTTAGTACGAGATTGGGTTGTTTTTCTATCTAGATTGCTTATGCTAGTTTTTTTCTGTGTTGCTTGGTTGGGAGAATCTGAGGGCTCTCTTCTTCTTTTTTCCCTACTATTGTCCTCCGGTTTTATCACTATAAGTTTGTCATGTTTTATATAAGCAATGTTTCCGTGCTTTTTTTCCTCTTCCACTTGGGATTGTAGTTGTTTCCGCTTTTCCAGAGTTTCCTTGGAATAATCCTCTTTAACGTATATATTTGATGGGAGATTCGACTTGTTCTTGATTACAAGATGTTTTTTCCATTGGGTTGTGAAAGAGACTACAACCGGTCGGTTTTTGTTTTCCTTCATTCTTCCGATTCTATATATGTTGCTAATTTCTTGGCTATTCATTTGCACTCCTAGCTCTTCTATGGTATCTTTTATATAATCTACTAATTCTCTCTCGGATTTTCCTATTTCCTCTACTCCAAAGAAGACGAGGTTATTTTTTCGTTTCTCTCTTTCTAAGAATTTAATTTTTAACTCTAGTTCTGACATTTTGGTTTTGAGAAATTTGTTTTCTTCTATTATTGTATCCATTTTCCCCTCTATTGCTTCTGTGACGTTCTTGGTTACCGCCTGTGTTATCTGGTCGGCTTGTTTATCCAATTTCTCATCAAGTTTTCGTAGAAGTAGTTCCATATTTTTGTCCATAGTGGTTTATTACTCTGGTAAATTTCTAGTTTTGTTGTGGTATCACTCCTTTTGTGGGGACTTTTAATTTCTATACTGGCAACCCCGATGTTGATGACCACTAGCCGTCACTGTCACTACGTCACTGTCATGTGTCACTGTCGCTGTCAGTGACAGAGGTTGTAAGGTTGGCACTATCTATGTGACTAGGTTTTAACTTTTAGGTTATAATGACGATGATTTAATTTAGTGTTTTCGTGAAAAATATTAACGCCCGCACTATGATTATCGCTTCTAAATGTATATTAGTCTTTGTTTTACTAGAATGACACTATAGTATTGTTATTTCCACTGTTTTTCACTGTTTATGAATTATTTTACGCGGAGGTCTTTAGCTTACGTGTTGACACTTTAGCCACCGGAAACGGATCAATTCAACTAAGTTCTTAAACTAATGTAAATATACTTGAGTAAGTCATTTTGAGTCGGCGCCAAACAATCAATGAACAAAGATTGCCATTGGACTGCCAAGTCAAAGTTTACATACCTTTTGACTTTTCGAAGTTACGTGCATATTAATACGTAGTTAATTATTACGCGCTTAAACAGTGAAGGAAATCATCGTGAGGAAACCTGCATGCTTGAGGGATTTTCTCGATGGCATGTGAAGTCTGCCAACCCGCATTAGGTGGACATAGCCTAATCTCTTTTATTCTGAGAAGACCCGTGCCCAGCAGTAGGACATTATAATGGGTTGATTATGTACATTAACAATAGAGTATTTTACACCATGTAAGAAAAAATATAAAAATGCATGTTTATGATAGATTTTTAAAAAAGTAAACGAGAAAGGTTAGTATTTATTTATAAAAATGCAATGTAAATTTTATAATTCAATTTCAAAAATAGTCTTTTTTAATCTGTTTTAAAACGCCATCCGCCATATTGGATTCCGACGTGATGTCACTCCGATAGTAACTTGACGTTACTTGGTCTTTTGCAGTTGTATTGTTTAATAACGAAGTGACGTCACGACCCGAAGTAGCATGGAGGCTAGCGTTTCCGCGCGAAAATTCAAAATCATAAATTAAAAATCTATAAGGCAAAAAAGTAAAGTAAGTAAAAGCCTATAAGGCATTTTTCGGTTTTATAAAACTGAAATAAAAATTCTACTGGTTCATTAAGATCTAAGGATTAATTTAAAACAGTTTTCAAAAAAAGGTGTGGGTATTACACCTTTTTTTGAAAACTGTTTTATTATAAGCAAGGTAAAAACGTCATTTAGAAGATAGATAGTCAAAGTTTAGAAGTGAATAAATCATTTAGTGTGTAGAAACACAATACTTACTTGGATGTTTGACAATAATTATAAAAAAGTAAAATAATAATAATTTCACGTCCTTCTCTTCAATATTGGAAACCACCGCTAGTATTAAAATGTTTACGAACACAAAAGTTTCAGGGCGACCATCAATCATGTGCACTTTTCTTTTTGTTCTAGGAAAGTACAATAACCCGACATCGGAGATATTGCAAGCTGCTATCACGTTTCCATTTTTGGCAAATTATTACTTTATTAACGTTCATTGTACACTACATTCTGTATAAAATATTAGTTTTACAGATTCTCATAAATTTAAATTTAGATTGTTTATTTTAAAAAGTATTTTGAAATTATTTACGTAAAAAAAGAAACCTGCAATTTACATTACATTACAATTACATAAAATTAAATAACATTAAATAGATTAGAGATGAATGTTTAATTCTATTCCCGGGTCCTGAAAAGTACTATTGAATTATTTTCTATGAAATTTTCGGTAGCGGCTTGGAGATTGGATTTTTATAGGCAACAAGCTCTACCTCATACCTCTGCCTAACCATTCGGATTTGTGCTTTAAGAATGCAGGCGTGATGGGTACCTCATGAAGCTCATTAAATCATTGTTTTGACTTTATTGAAGGTTATCTTCCAGATGTTGGTGAGATAGAATCACTACTAATACTATGCTAATAATATGTTTTTATTATTATATTGGCAAACGAATTGACGAGCCACTTGATGGTAAATAGTCATCGCTGTCCAAGGTCATCTGCAACACCAAAAGACTTGCTGATGCGTTGCCGAGTTTTAAGAGCCCCTACGAATTGCAGGCTATCGGAGCCGCAGCAACTGAGGGGGGAACTAGCTCTCTCGCGCAAAAGTCAAAACAGACATCAAGGTGATTTACGACAGTCTCTGACGTGAGCGGGGTCGCCAGCCAGTCAGATCCCTAAAGGTCCTACCACGAAGCATAGATATTTTCTCGGCTCTTACGAGATGCCTATCTGAATGAAAGTGAGGAACTGAATTTAACCCGTACCGAAATGCGGATAGCTCATGTCGGAGATTACTTACTAACACCAACTTTTTTTACCGCAGCCTATACTAACACCAATAGTTACCAATAATAATTCATTGTGTCCTGTAATTTCCCTGGCTACATTGCCCTTAAAACCGGACCACAATATTATTAGCACATTATTGCTTGGATGAAGATGAATTCCAGCAGCAGAATCATACCAAGGTTAATAATAACCTGCCGTATTTACAAACTGTAACTTGAATTCTAGTGTAATGGTTTTGCGTCAACAGCTTATCATGTTAATCAAGAGATAAGAGGGACTACTCAGCTCACACCGTGACCGACTAGAGGATAATGCACGATAACATGTCCTTCACCATACCTACAACATTGAGGGAACAATATGTCATTGCCTCTAAAGAGAAAACCTTTGCGTCAAAAAGCTGCGAAAAAAGAATAATGGTACTAAGATTGTCTGGGCTAGTAGAAATACGACCGCATTCCAAAAATTCCGCCGCTAATCGAAGTTCAGTGATAGCCTAAGGATTATGACCATTGGGCTGCCAAGACAGTCAAGTCAAAAGTCAAAGGTTTCATGTTCGTCAAGCCGCCGTCTGACTTTTTAAAATCAGGTGCGTACTTAGGGGTGAAAGAAAATATCGTCTGAAATCCTAAAAGTTAGAAAGTCTGCCAACCCGCACTAGGCTAGCGTGATGGACTGTACCTTAATCCCTCTGATTCTAAAAGGAAACCCACAGTAGTAGGAAAATATAGGTAATAATGAGCTAAAAATATTGTGTTTCGGTTTGAAGGGTAACTAGTAAAATTACTGGGCAAATAAGGCTTTGAGTTCTCAAGATGACGTCGTGCGAAAGCGACCACTGGTGTTTCTTGCATGTATAAGCTGCGATTGCCGCTTACCATCTGACGATCGGTATACAAAAAAAACTTGACATTCTAAAAAAAATACTTTTAAAATCAGCTCCATTAGGGCGTTAAAGGGTGTTAAAGGGAGGCGTCCCATTAATTAATTAAGTAATCAGGCGTAAGGGGGTTGTGAAAACGTAATGGATTCTAAAACGTGATGTTCGGCTGATGGTGAGAGTTTCGCCACTTGCATGTGCTTATACTATACATAAATCAATTTCTGTCTTCCTTAAACTTTTTTTTGTACGGATGGTCCTCATGGATCAATCAGACTTGAACTTACTAAAAGCCGTAATTTCACTTTTCCTATAGGCCATGGGAGACATGACATTCGTTATGACCATGACAGCTTTTCCAATAAATTACGTCACTAAAATTGATAGCTTCCTCTTTATTGCACAATATTTTGGCTCCTATCAGATTCAATAGGCTTAGTGATTACCCCCAGTAAAGAACACATAAAGATTTATCTTTCTTCCGAAAGAGAGACAGAGCTTTACATTGTGTATAGCTCCGTCCCTCTCTAAGGGTGGAACAATTATAGCTTTTATCCATATAGATACGGAGATTGTCTAAGCGAAAGTCGAAATGCTTTATTTCAATTAGACTACTAAAATAGGTTCTTTTGAAAAGTCAAAACTAGTTGCACGGTTCCAAAAAGTGTTTCATAAGGAGAAGAGCCGACAAGAAACTCCATTGTTGTTTGTTCAACAATTCTTGTTATGGTTTCAGATTAAAAATAGAAAATAAAGATATAACACAGAAACACAGCACATAAAAACAGAAAATATACCTAGTAACATTACAATTTAAACTACACTTTCGGCCACACGAAACAGGTGTTCAATTACAAATTGTGTACATTAAAGTACCCAGTTTGATCTGGTCGTCTGCACGTCTGGCATAGCAATAATACAGTCTAGGTTTTGCCATTAGAGAGACATGAAAGGTCAATCGGTATATAATTCTAGAACGTTCTCATTTTCCCTTTACAGCACAAGTTGTTGCAAGAACTTGATTTATTTGTTTACCGATTTTAATCTGTTACGTGGCTTGTCGACTTATTTATACTTTTTTATAGCATAGGAAGCAAACAAAGCAGTAGGATCGCCTGATGATAAGAGATACCGCCACCTATGGACACCCGCAGCACCAGAGTTTTAAATGGGGTTTGGGCCTCCGGTACCCTTACTCACTCGGCGAAACACAACGTAAGCATTGTTTCACGCCAGTTTTCTGTGAGGGTGTGGTATCACTCCGTGCCGAAACATGACTCTCCCACGGTAAAAACGAAGCAAAAGAGGTACGTAAGCATCGTAGCAGATGGCGTTCTGTTCCTGCCGTACGTATGCATCTTTTATATTTTATCGCCCGCAATGCCCCCTTACCATGCTAACAATAATTGCATTTAATATACCAACGCTTAGCATCGTGCCAGTTTCTAAAGACGATGCAAAATCCGATAAACCAATACTGTAGTGTCAATATTTGATTTGTCGTCGTACTCACGCGGACCCAAATCTGTGACGTAATATCCTGGGAATTAGGAGAAATTCCCGTTCTCCACTCCCTTACTGGATTACTCTTATTTGTTTTTTTTTCTGTTGTTGTTTCGGCTTTGCACTCCTATATATTCTTTATTACATGGTTGTCTTACCTGTGGACAAAAAAAAACATGAATAAATTAATAATATGTTTTATTTCAGTTAAGAAAGATTCCTATATAGTAAGCGTGACTGTTACAGAATGATTTCTGACAGATTTCTGTGAAGGATCACCCATATTACATAAGACGTAAATATACAACGTAATATAGAATGATATGTGGTTATACATCTTTTCTAACCCTTTGGGGATAGTAGATATATTTTAAACTTAGAGTAATGAAATTTTAAATAAAGAATTGAATCCTAGCATTTTCTTCTCTATGGTTGGTGACTCGAAACAAATGATGACCTCTGAATTTCACCTGTCAAATTATTTCTCCGTTATTCAACTGAACTATTTAAAAGTACGTTACGTTACAAAGATTTATCATAACAAAAGCTCACGGAAATTAAACAAGCACTGTTTTAATCACATCCGATGAAAAAACAGAAGCGCCTGCGATTCAGCCTGAACAATATTATTGCGAGAATCTTATTACTATGACTTATGGTTCATTATTCCGCGACGTGATTGCTGCACGGCCAGTCAAAGCTACCGCCTTGAAAATTGAATCAATTTACGTTAAGAGCAAATTGAGTGAGATGGGAAGATGGGAGATTGGCAGTTTCTTTTTTGCTTTTAATCGAGTTAAATCAGGTTCTATTGTCAGTAAAGTTGATTTTAATTGACAGTAAGTCACAGTCCATTATGACAATAGTCACACATAGTATAAATGGCATAAGGTCCATTATTCAACAATTTTATAGCAATAATATTATTATGTTGCAAATGGTTTTTTTTATGGCATAGGGGGGCAAACGAGCAAACGAATCGCCTGGTGGTAAGCGATACCGCCGCCTATGGACACCTGCAACACCGGAGGAGTCACAACTGAGACACAACCTTTTAAAAAGGTATGGGCCTCCCTTATCCTCACTCACTCGGTGAAACAAAATGTACCTAAGGGTTATTTCACGCCAGTTTTCGGTGTGATCACTCCGGTCGAGACGGCCCATCCATGCCATAGCATGGCTCTTCCACGGTATTCTCCTTATTAAACGCCTACCCTGGTGATATAATACAAAAAATGTGGATTAAAAGCATAGTAAGCCCACCAATTTACTCGTTACGCTCCAAATGTATTATGTCGCTATCTATAGTATATTCAATACAAGTACCTACATGGTAATTTAAAAACCATTTATTTTAATTTTAGTTGCTGTAATTACGTAACTTTAGTCATATTTGAATAATTTATTAGTTTAACAAAACTGACTCAATCTAAATCTCTAGATTCAATCTCACAAATTATTCCACTTCATGTCACCATATCGAGTACCTAATCACCCAATTTCAGTTGGAAAAATATTTTCAAATCAGCTGAAAGTTTATTTTATCAGCTCGACATTCATTTTAATAACGACGACGTTTCATTTCACATATAAGCTCCTATAAACGGAATAATTCTTAAAAGCGAAGTCTAGTGGTCCCAAGCGCGACTGCAACGCTAGAGGTCTTGGGTCGATTCCTAGGTCGAGCAATGTGTTAGAGGATATTTCTATGATATTCTCAATAGCAGCTAGGATTTTGAGATTGATGTGTAGTTAATGGCAAAAGGCTCGCTAATTATTACCTGGACCTAAACATACCGGCGAACTGTGGGTGTAACATTAGAACACATCTGCCTAACCCTTCGGGGAATACAAATTTTAAATCCTTCAAACAGCACGGATGTCAAATATCAGACAACGAATTTAGTAACCGAGTTGTCGCAATTGTTGTGATTATTTAATATTGATTGTAGTTTTTTTAATTAATTTACTATTCGTTGAAGGCAGGTTTTATTTTTGAATAAAATTTTAATTAAAATCATGAAAGGGCAAGCAGAATGAGCTGCTCTGTGGTGAAACGGCTCAATTTTCAGCCTCAATAATCATAGTGATTTACGACGTAAACATGATAAGGAAAAATCACAATTCCGTGTATTGACGCGTTAACATTTAGGTCCCATATTTGTGAAATAAACATAAGATACCATCACGTCTCTATCTTCGGAGGGTAAGACAAACGTGTACTGTTATGCACACCCACAGTTCCTTATTATTATGTTTTTAGGTTATAGAAAAATACGCTCGCAAAACTCATTTTAATGTACAGTCAGCGCCAAAAGTCGCTGAATACGATGCAATCTTCAAAACGTTTTTACCAGTTTTCTGAGAAAACTGGTACTAACTTCTCAGGTCAGAATTTTTTGGTTAGTAATGATGCAAAAACGTTTTGAAGATTGCATCGTGTTCAGCGACTTTTGGCGCTGACTGTACCTACTCGTAAAGCGTCTCCACCCAATGACATTGACTCCACCCCATCAAAGTTTGCATGAAAATTTATAGCTGGTGAGTGGTCAGTGGAGTATTTCACTACTGTAGCTTCAATAACACCACTGTAACTACTATAACTTTACTGTCTTTTTACTTGACTTTTTTTCACAAACTGATATCCAATAAAAAAAAATTAAGGGCCACTAGCACCTACTTATAAAATATGCTTAAATTGTAATTAAACACAATTTTTCATTGTTATTTTGTGTTTAAATACAATTTAAACACATTTAAGTTGGTGCAAATGGCCCTTAATCATCGCATCTTATGATTACAGTTTAATTCACTTTCTCATGTACCGTTAATTTTATAGATTAAGGCCCACTTGCAGCAACTTCTTAAATATATTTAAATCTTATTTAAACATAAATTTACTATGAAAAATTGTGTTTAAATACAATTTAAATACATTTAAGAGGTTGGTGCAAGTGGGCCTTAGATAAACACCATTTTTGGTAAGCCTTAAGAAAACTATTTATAAGACTTTCCCTTGAATTGATTGTTAAAGTAAAAAAAAATGATTTTTTGTTTATTTTTATAGTGAGGTATTTTCAATGTCATGAACGTCACAAATGTCACATCAGAGTGTTTTTTAACGACAAGGATGCCAATATCAATTCTGCTAATGTCGAAGTGAGATGAAAAAACCAGTGTTGAATAATAGTACAAAAAATTTTCTTTTTACCATGATGTGCCATATGACATAAATTACGACACCAAAACTAAAAGCCTTCCTCAATAAATGGGCTATCTAATACTAAAAGAATTTTTCAAAACGGAGCAGTAGTTCCTGAGATTAGCGCATTCAAGTAAACAAACAAACAAACAAACTCTTCAGCTTTATATATTAGTATAGATGTTTAAGGGCTTTAAAATTAAGTATTCATTTACTGAATTATGATATTAATCCTTTTAATTCCCGCCTTAAAATACTTTTACAGTCTAATAAAAACACAATACCCACATCTTGAGAATAAAAAGCTAACACTACAAAAGACGGCCAGAAACAAAGGCTAAAACCCTACCCCGTTTCAGCCTAGCCGCGTAATTAATAGTTCCAATTTATTCAGAGGCAGCCCTAATAATTTGTGTTATGAGACCCATATGTCCCTGACCTTAGGTCTTTTGTTGTTTCTATTGTACTGGACTTTTTATTGCGCCGAGGATTTTTTTCTTAATTTTGTCTGAGCTGAGGAAAATTAAGAGTTATTGCGCGATTTATTGGGCTAAGCACAAATAAAATAAGTTGGTGAGCAAATCTAACACAAGCTAGATTGGAATAATCACTCATTGTTGTTGCTATTGAGGACTGTGATCCTTAAATTCATTAATACATACTACACGCCCGAATTCCCCGAAGGGTTCGGCAGAGGTTTACTACTAAGGCGCAACCATAGTTCACCGATATTTTTAGGCCGAGGGGGCGAGCCTGGCACAAATCTCAAACGCCAAGCTACTATTAAGAATATTATAGAAAACCCAATAAGTCTTCGCTCGACGCGACGTCACTTTGCAAGTAACGTCCGCGACATCTATTGACGACATAAAACTAACTAACATTATTCATCTTCATATCTTGTGCATAAAAAATCATTCATTTTACGTCTTCAAGTCATATACGGAAAAACCGCAACATTTGGAAAAATCCTGTTAGTAAATTAATAGATAGAATCACACAATAAATTCTCTGCTGTAAATCCTGATGTCAGCGATAATTTGCTTGATTTTGTGATCTTAATGAGGGAATGATGCCTGTTTTTCCTCCAGAGATTAGTAGCACATTTTTTTTATTTCAAATACTTAATTGCGCCAGGTTTGGGAAGCTTACAGAAAAAAAAGGACAATTAAAAGGTTTTATGTACCTTTAAATACATATTTTCCTCATGCTTTGCTTTACTTTTTAAAAAAATAATACAAATGGCAAAATGTGTCCATACATTATGTTGAAAATAATAATCATAACACAAAAAAACTTGTAGGGGAAGTTGCTTTTTTTTAGTTATAACTAATGTTATGCCTATGTAACTGATGTCATTGATGTTAATCATTTTTACAGGCCTAAACCATTTTGATGAAATTTAGTATAGAGATTGATTAGATCTGGGACAAGGATATAAGCTACCTTTTGTTTAAAAAAGTCCTTTGGAATGCGAGTGACACTGCGGGCACCAGCTAGCTATTTATGTATGCGATAAAGCACAAACACTCAATGTGACCGATTCGTTCGCCACATCGACATTCGATAACGTAACATCTCGATAATTGCAATGTCTGATTTCATTAGGATTAAGAGAGATAGGGTGGCGTATTTACAAAATACATATTTTTGCAATTTCATTAGCTTTGAGATCGGGTGTGTATTTGCTTACATTTTTATACTATTTAGGTTCTTTTCATACAATCACGCCTGTATTCCTCAAAAGGTTAGGCAGAGGTGTACAGATGTACAATGTTCGCCGGTATGTTTAGCTTAAATAAAAATAAGTATACTTTTCAATATTGAATATAAAAAAGACAAAAGGTAAACTGTGCTTTGGCAAATAGCATTATTTGAAAAATGTAATTAAAATCATTTATTTGCACGTAGCGCTATTAGGGTGGCCTCATATTATTTTAAAAGTAATTAATATCATCGTTGTTATTCGCGTTTATAGTTGATATTTATCTAAGTATAAATATATATATTTTATTATGTGTGTATGTATTATACGTAGGTATATATTAAATATAGTAGTAATAGTATGTATTATCTATATATTGTATAGTATTGGTATTTATAATAGTTGCACCATTGACGACCCCATTTATTTTGTTCTGTACAGTTATGTCCATCCTAAGGTTGCTTGGAAGAAATCGCAGCCTGCGATAAGGCCGCCCATTGTATATTTGTAAAACTGTTTTTGTCCTGTCTATTTGTGTTTTTATTGGTGTACAATAAAGTATATATAAATAAATAAATAATCATTAACAAATTTAATGATTAATTACTTAATAATTTTATTTGACTTTATTTGACTCGATAAAAAGAAGACATTGTAGCATATAAACTCAGAATTTTCTAATTGTATCAAAGTTTTATCAAGGAACTATTTTCAAAATTCCATTGAGTCTTTTATTCCAAAAGACAATCATGGTGAAAGTCCACTCAGGTGTAATTTTTATGCTAATGCTTGTTTTTTTTAAGTTTCAATAAAGACTATTTCAGAAAATTATGAAAAACAAGGAACACAGATATTAAGTGCACTAAAATGAATTTAAAACTAATCTGGAACATTCCAAAAAGGTCTAAAAATTTTCATTAGAAGCGCAGAGTTAAAACTTTCAGATTTTTATTTTTTTACTCGTTGGGGAGATACTTAATTGCTCATATTTCATCCGTTTTATCTGAGCGCAGTACACGATTATGCCTTTAAATTTATTGCGTCTGCTAGTTACTGTAAAGCTTCGAAATTGTGCAGTAAATCGGCAGTACTACTGCAATCTTAAATAAAACCTGATCATGAAAATATAATACATAAAATTTCATCTTCAGATGGCATCCTGAGATGCACTCGCAAATAATATATTTAAAATAAATGACACTGACTTTTAATTTTATTTCCATTATTTTCCATCCATCCATTTTTGCTACAATTCATTAAGTAGGTAGTACTAAAAAAACTATTTAAGTAAATCCCTGGTCAATGTCCATGATCTTACTTTCCTATCGGTCATAAGCGCTACTGCTACGCTAGAGCTTTTGGGTTCGATTCCCAGGTCGAGCAGTGTTATTGACTTTTTCTATTACATTCTCAGTAGCAGCTAGGAGTCTGAATTTGTGCCCAATTAATATCAATAGGCTCGCCTCCTTATTACATGAGACCTACACAATATCAGTGAACTGTGGGTGTACCTTAATACACTTCTGCCTAACCCTTCGGGGAATACAGGCGTGATGGTATGAAACTCTACTATTATTTATTTTAATTAAAAAAGGCTAATTTAGGCTACGCATCATTACCAAATCTTATAACCAACATTAAGGGCCACTTGCACCAACTTCTAAAATATGTTTAAATTGTATTTAAACACAAAATCACTATGAAAAATTGTATTTAAATACAATTTAAACGTATTTTAGAAGTTGGTGCAAGTGGCCCTTAACTTTTAATTATTCTCGAAACAGGAAATCTAATTTACATTTGTGATTCGTAGCGCTACGAACTGCTACGAGACGTAGGCGTGCCGTAGCACTTCGTAGTCAACATTAATCAAAGGACCACCCAATTATTCTTGAAATATTTGTTCTAAAATCTGGTAAAGCTAAATCATACAAGGGTTAATAAGTATTTTCACAACTAGAAGAGCAATGTTCTAGAAGATTCCCTGCGTAATGCATTTAAGAGGAAACAGGATCTTTAGTGATGAAATAACAACTCTACTCATAAAGTCTTTTTTTAATCGCACAGCCTAATTATTTTTTTAAGTAAGGGTGTAGTTGCGTGTAAGATTTGTAATTTTAATGTATGTAAGTATTACTCTTACTGTCTTCAAAAGCAAAATTATCGATCACAAAATCGCAAACCAAAAACGCCCTTATTACAAAACTTTGACTTCTTAGTATATGTACAAAAAGAAGGCGGCTATTTTCACTATGTAAAACGAAACGAAAGCATAACATACCATCACGCCTGTATTCCCCGCAAAGGTTAGGCTGAGGTGTGCTAAGATACACCCACAGTTAGCTATGTTTAGGTCCCATATAATAGGGGGTGAATTATCATTAACCGGGCGCAAGTATTAAACTCCGAGCTGCTACTGAAAATTTTATAGAAAAATCCAATAACACTTTGCTCGACCTGGGAATCGAACCCAGGACCTCAAGCATCGCAGTCGCGCACAGGACCACTAGGCTAATGAGGCAGTTTTATATAGTATCTTTTTTCGAAGAATACTACTTATTCTACAGATTCAAGTTCAAGTTCAAGTTCAAATGTTTTTATTTCAAATAAGCTTTTACAAGCGTTTATGAAACGTTGTGATTCTAGTTGCACGGTTCCAAAAGGTCGATCCTATGGAGAAGAATCCGGCAAGAAACTCCATGGACACTCTTTTAAAATAAATGAATTACAAACTTCACTGGTACAATATTGCGATAACAAGATGTGAGGACGTTGAAGGATGTCCAAGTTTGACCGAGGTCGACTATATTAAACGAAGATTCACGTTATTTGAGAATCCGATGTCATTTCTAAATAAAAAACTATGTGGTAACGCACACCATCAAAGCGACAAATAAAACTAGGTGTCTACTTAGACAAGCCACAACGTACACACATTTACAGTTTCTGTTGTGGTAAACAATACTTTCCATATGAAGACATCTCGATATGTAAATAATATGGAATCTGTTAAAGCTATGTCCATCTACTTATAAGGTTCCTACTATAGCTACTAACTGACCAACATGAAAATTAATAAGCTTATATTAGTCTCTAATAATCAACAGTTTCATTTTGCCAGGGAGGCCGCAAATGCATCCGTATCTAACAACCACACATTCTTATCGTTAACATAGTCCTTGGTTTTGTAATAGGCTTTCTTAAGAAGAACAGATTTGACGTGTCTTTTAAATTTCTTGCCAGTGAGATCGGTGACACATTTTGGGAGTTTATTATAGAAACGCACACAATTTCCTAGAAATGATTTATTTGTTTTAGTTAGTCTAAATTTAGGTACCACTATTTTATGTTTATTCCTAGTATTAAGGTTGTGAAAGTCACTATTGACACTGAACTTCTGCAGGTTTTTGCGCACATACATTATGTTTTCAAGGATGTAGAGTGACGGCATCGTAAGTATATTGATGTTCTTAAACACTTCTCTTAGGGAATCGCGAGGGCCCATATCGTAGATTGCGCGGATGGCCCTTTTCTGTAAGATAAATATGGAATCTACGTCTGCAGCTGATCCCCATAGCAGAATACCGTACGACATAATGCTGTGAAAGTAGGCAAAGTACACGAGTCTGGCTGTAGCTACATCAGTGATCTGCCTAATTTTTCTCACTGCGTATGCAGCGGAACTTAACCTGCTAGACAGGGCCGATATGTGCGCACCCCACTGCAACTTACAATCAACCGTAACACCTAAGAAAACAGTTTCATTAACTAGGTCGAGTTTGCTGCCTTCAAGAATTAGATTAGGTTCAATTTGTGGTACATTTGGTAACGAAAATTTAAGACATTTAGTTTTGCTAGCATTAAGTAGTAGGTTATTAGCAGCAAACCATTTGGATAAGGATTTTAGACTCTCATTTACATTATAGAGATTGCTATCATTTCGATCGATTTTAAATATAAGTGAGGTATCGTCAGCAAATAATACTATATTCGATATCTCAGACATCATATAGGGAAGGTCATTAATGTACGCTAAGAAAAGAAAAGGGCCTAAAATAGAACCCTGTGGAACACCAATTCTAACTGCAGACCCGGGAGATGTGACTCCATTTATGCCCACTTTTTGCAGCCTCTTAGAAAGATAGGAAGACACAAGCTCCAAAGATAGCCCTCTTATACCGTAGTAGTTCAATTTACGGATAAGCGTATCGTGATCAACGCAATCGAAAGCTTTGGAAAGATCACAGAAGATACCTATAGCATCCTGTGAACCCTCCCAAGCCTCTAAAATGTGAGAGACTAGCTTTGTACCAGCATCAGACGTAGACCTGCCTTTCGTGAAGCCAAATTGCTGATCATGTAAGATCTTGTTTTTGTGAAAGTGTGCTATCATTTGATTAAGCATAAGCTTTTCAAATATTTTACTTAAGGCAGGGAGAACAGAAATGGGCCTATAATTACTGGGATTCGCTTTACAGCCTGATTTGAAGATAGGAATAACTTTACTATGTTTCATTAAGTCTGGAAAGGTTCCTGTCTTAATACAAAGATTAAATATATTTGTAAGGATTGGAGCGATATTGTCAATTATTGAATTTAGTGCTTTAACAGATATGCCCCATAAATCTTCAGTATTTTTAATATTTAAACTTTTAAACGCTTTTATAACCATAGGCGGAGATACTTGGCTAAACTCAAAGTTTGGTATGTCTCTTTTGAAAAAATTCTTTGCTAGAGATTCTGCTACTAAAGGGGACGAATCTAAACATTTCGTGACCTCGATCGGGACATTAGTAAAGTATTTTTCAAAAGCTTTTGCAACTTCCGCGTGGTCTGAGATTATTTTATTGTTTACTTTTAAACTCAGATCTGTGTCCTGTTTTCGGTTTTTATTAGTTTCCGCATTTATTATCCTCCACACTGTTTTAATTTTATTATCGGATTTGTTAATTTGACTGCTAATGAGTTTCGATTTCGCTAGAATGCATACTTTTTTAAAACACTTAGAATATTGTCGTACATAATTATGAAAACCTTTGTCAGAGGTTAATGATTTTTCATAGTACAGTTTGTAAAGAACATCTCTACTTTTCCTAATGCCGTTTGTGGCCCATTCATTAAATTTACATTTTTTACGCTGGGTAACTCTTCGAAGAGGGCATGACTTATTAAATGATTTACATATTATATTGAATAGCTTATTGAAATTTATGTTGGGGTCATTAGAAATAAAATTAGTGTTACGATTAGAAACTTAGAAATAAGATTATCTTATAACTACTATGTGTGTCGCACATTACTAGTATTCTTGTGAAGCCATCGTGCTAAGCTAAGTTTGTGTTACGAGTGGGTTCACGTTGGTAGTGCAATGGGTGGGTTTCGGATCGGCAACCACATGATCGCAAGTCGGACACCCTAGTCATTACGCTACCGGCGCTTCAATTTCTCGCTTTAGTTAGTAGAATGAAAGATGCGATCATTTTACATTTTAAAAGTACGTTGTCATTCAATCCTAGTCATTAGTATTACTATATTTTGAGCCATTTTGCAAATAAAACTCCAAAAATCTCATAGATTCTGCTGATTGCCTTCATTTTTAACCAACTAAAGATTAATGACCTCTTTTAGTTCATTGAACTCCCAATTTCCCTTTAAAGCTCTACATAAAACATCAAAACATTTTTGTCGATTTTATTTTAAGTCGATTTAGAAAAAGGTTAAAAGCTATTTGGTATTCTGTGAGAGCTTTGCGTATGAAACAGCTGAAAAAAGGGATACCGTACTATTATTGCCTTCCAATAGACCTATATTAAATTCAAAGTAATGCCCTATATTCAAATTAAGACCATTTGCATGAACTTTTAGTTAAAAAAAAATCCACATTGCCAAATGTAAGTTCATATTAACAAGAAAATAGAGAAGAATCTTCTCCATCGAATATGATATTGCCTGTTTAGACTTACAGTTTCCAGGTAAGCGTAGAACTCAGTATTAATCATGAGCTTTAAAAAGTTTGATATTGCAACGAACTTCGACTTTACGATATATATTTTTAGTCTGTGCATCAAACTTCGACGTACGGGTGGTCGCCAGCTAGTTACACCCAAGGGGTCTTAGCAGCTGCACAGCTCTTGTTTAAGTAAGAGTAGGTACCTAGATATATGTCTAGGTATGGAGTTCACACAATAAGTCTAACTTACACTTGGTGGAGTGGATGATATGGCTGATACATAATGCACACGCTACAAGATCTCACGGCTGCTACCGAATGTTCAATGTGCGTATAAAATCAATATATTTTGATACTTTGCATCACATTCCTATTTCTTATATTCGGTACTTTCCATCAGCTCTCAACACGCTCAGATGAATAAAAATAATTCTAAATCTTTTTTATACATGCCCCACATTTGTTTTGTTTTTAAAGCATGGAGCTTAATGATGCCATCATTAGGAGTTATTAACAAAACTTACATAAATAAAGTAAATTTTATTTTCGTAGCTAGACTCCAATTTAGTCTGTAGTGCGCAAATGATAGGCCATTCGTGTACTAATTGGATGTCTTTGTATTCAAGACTTTTTGTTTAAATCACACCAAATTTCTCTTTATTTCTTTTAACCTCTTTTTAAACCGTGAAAGTGAAAGTTGTTACTCAGAACAACGTATTTAGGAGGCTGTCCATCACCCAATGAGTTATTTTATGGTTATGGGACATAATTTCTACAATCCACTAAACTAGCTCTCCATTTTTGGGCTGGCGAATACGATAGCCCAGTATGGAATAGATCAGAGCATGCTAAACAGGTGGATACAGCTTTAAACGATACGTGTTGGATCATTACTGGCTGTCTTAAGCCGACCCCGGTGCAGGTATTTGGCCGAAAAGATTTCATCACCACCCATAGTCACCTGTAATCTGCATCCTGACTTGTTGAGCTTAAGAGCTGTTACGGAATGCAGACTGCCAGAACCGCAGTAACCGATAGGGAACTGGCTTTTACGCTCAAAAGTCCAAACAAACCCCAAAATGTTTTATGACAGACGGATACATGAACGTATGGATTGTCGCTAGACACCCCAAGAG
The DNA here is from genome assembly GCA_947256265.1 of Acronicta leporina. Classification (NCBI taxonomy): domain Eukaryota; kingdom Metazoa; phylum Arthropoda; class Insecta; order Lepidoptera; family Noctuidae; genus Acronicta; species Acronicta leporina. Next base: position 3,900,732 of record OX366521.1, read on the forward strand.
ATCTTTAAAAAGACAACCGAGCAATCTGATATTTCTCGCCTCTTTACGAGATGGTAGTAAGGAGTTGCATTCTAACCCTAACTTTATATAATAATCTTTTATATTTTATATTCATTATGACCAATGGACTGCCATGTCGTAGGTCTCGAGTTCGAACCCAAGGCACACAACTCTGACTTTTCGTAATCATGTGCGTATTAATAATTAATTATCACTCGCTTACAACGGTGAAGGAAAACATCGTGAGGAACCCTGCATGCCTGAGAGATTTTCTCGATGGCGTGTGAAGTCTGCCAACCCACATTAGGCTAGCGTGGTGGCGTATAGCCTAATCCCTCTCATTATGAGAGGAGACCGGTGCCCAGCAATGGGACAGTATTATGGTTTGATTATGTATTGATTTATTGTGTACTTCGTCATTGGCGTATTGCGTAGACTTGACCTTGCAATTATTACTGTTAGCTGTGAAGTTACCTTAAATAAATATTTTTTTTTTTATCTTATCTTCTTCTATTTCCATATTCATTTTATATTATTTTTGTATTTTAACTTTTTAAGAACATTGTAACTCAACAAAACTTTATAAAAATAAGCAAGTGAACTCCTATAAATATCAACATTATTCGGTTTCATCGTTATAAGTTTATTCAAAGCCTCTGAATCCACGGCATAGTTTATTTTAGACAATATTGGGTCTCTGCTTACTTTAGTACTGTACAAAATTAAACAAAGGTTTATAAACCTCTATACTAATATTTGCATGTGTGATGTGTGGTTGTAAATATTGTACATTCACTTTATGGAATTAATTTTTGAAGTGAAAAGTCCTTTAGCGGTGTTGTGCACTTTTTGGGATGAGTAAATAATTATAAACTCGCGCCAGGACACGTGACCTGATCGAAAATTCGTAAGACGGTTGTAATAGTTCTGAAGTGTTACATTTTTAATCTAATATAAATTGTCAATTTTGTGTACGATAGCGCAACAAATGAATATTGTATTTTACCACATAAATGATATACTGATAATTAAAGCAATTCGTGTGAAATGATTTCTTAACCATTCCAAAATATCAAAAATGCACAAAGTTAATGTTCAAGTTTTCACTTCTGCCCGCACTCCCGGAGTGCTCCCGTTGATTTTTATAAGCAATCTGGTAAGAAATCCCTAATTGTACACCGTTACTATAAATTTAATAATGGGGCCTTTATTGCAGTATTTTGAGATTTTCGGAATCAATAATCATAATTCCTTCTAAATCGTAGATGTTTAAAAATTACAATTTTCAGTAGCAGCCCGAGATTACATTTTTGACCGGAAACGACAATTTTTTTTTTACAATCCGCAAAAGAGTAAGATATGCAGGTACCTACGTAAAACTTAACGACTGTACGATAATAATACACTAATAGGGGGACAAGACATTCAAGAACTTAAAAGATATATATTTTTTTCTATGCATAAAACCTTGCAATTTCTTAGATAATTTTCAGGTCTAATATTTTAGATCATAATGAATTCATCGAGATTTCATCTAGAGATGACACTTTCTAATAATATAGCTTCTATTCTCTTACATCTAGATTAGCATAAAATTAATAGATAACATCAAAATTAGCATCACAACAAAGACACTTTCATTTCGGTGTCAATTAACCTTGAATCTTTCAAGCTAATATAAGCTGAAAAATTAAGATAGAATTAAACCTTTTGATTACTTTATACAACTAGGCTTTTCTGTTTTAAAGTTTTACTCTCTTAAATTATAAAAAAGTCACGCTAAAGTTATCACCCGACTGCCAAGAAAGGGTTATTTTAAATTAAATCTTGGAACAATTGCTTATTAGCTATGTTACGTAAAAATACAATTTGACCAATTATAAAAGTGCGTTTGAAGGGGAATTTGATAGAAGACTAAGTAATTATATTATGAATACCTAGCTTCTGCCCGCGACTTCGTCCGCGTAGCGTGATGATGTATAGCCTATAGCCTTCCTCAATAAATGGGCTATCTAACACTGAAATATTTTTTCAAATCGGACTAGTAGTTCCTGAGATTAGCGCTTTCAAGCAAACAAACAAACAAACAAACTCTTCGGCTTTATATATTACTAGCCTCTGCCCGCGACTTCGTCCGCGTAGCGTGATGATATATAGCCTATAGCCTTTCTCAATAAATGGGCTATCTAACACTGAAAGAATTTTTCAAATCGGACCAGTAGTTCCTGAGATTAGCGCGTTCAAGCAATCAAACAAACTCTTCAGCTTTATATATTAGTACTAGCTTCTGCCCGAGACTTCGTCCGCGTAGCGTGATTATATATAGCCTATAGCCTTCCTCAATAAACGGGCTATCTAACACTGAAAGAACTACTGCTACGCTAGAGGGGTTCGATTCCCAGGTCGAGCAAAGTGTTATTGGGTTTTTCTATGAAATTCCCAGTAGCAGCTCGGAGTTAGGAATTTGTGCCCGAAAAATGGCAATAGGCTCGCGCCCTATTACATAGGACCTAAACATACCGGCGAACTGTGGGTGTACATTAGTACGCCTCTGCCTAACCCTTCGGGGAATACTGGCGTGATGGTATGTTATGTTGCAAAACCTGATTAGGTTTTGCAACGCTACAAACTGTTCTATCTATATCTATCAGTATTATTCGTTTATAAGTAATAGTATAAAACGTATTATTGGTTTTTTATTACCGTGTCATCTGCAGTCTGTAAGGGAAGTGAACCTTTACTCACGCGACTTTCAGCTAAAAATATAAACGCTTAATGTGGACAGTTTTAACTCAGTCCGCTGTATCGTCGCGATGGCACGGCAATTAAACCAAACAAAAATAACTTGAAATATCTATGACATGGCTTTTGAGCTTTTAAAATATATTGTTTTATGAAATTAAAGAAAACTATTTTTTACCCATAATGGGCTGAAAACCAAGGTATAAATAACATAATCAAGCCATTATAATGTCCCACTGCTGGGCACGGGTCTCCTCTCAGAGTGAGAGGGATTAGACTACAGTCCACTACGGTTGCCTTATACGGGTTGGCAGACTTCACGAGCCATCAAGAAAATCTCTCAGGCAAGCAGGTTTCCTCACGATGTTTTCCTTCATAGTTTAAGGCTTCGAAAAGTCAGAGGTGCGTGAACTTAATTTCAACTCGAGTCAAACAATGATCAATGTCAAATAATTTATATGTCACCTATTAGATACTACTCTAAATTTTATTGGTTTTCCAATTGATTCGGTATTTAAATTATGGTAGTAAATAAAGAATACCTGGAACACCCTGGAGGAGGCAGCATAGCAAATCTGCTCAAGATAAAAAAAATCTATTGCAATATTGTTATCTAACCACATCTGGTTTGACTGGAAGCCGACCCTAAGATAGCTGATCAGACCACATGCACTTATTAAAGGACTGATTCTACCGATCACCTCAAAGCTTTTGCTTCGAAATCCATACTGTATTCTTGGAAAATAATTACACACATGCATATATACATACCATCACGCCTATATTCTCCGAAGGGTTATGCAAAGGTATGCTATGTACCTACACCTACAATTCACCGGTATGTTTAGATCCCATGTAATAGGGAACAAGCCTATTGCCATTAACCGGGCACAGATGACAAACTCAAAGCTGCTACTGTAAATTTTATAGATAAACCCATTTACAATTTGCTCGCCCTGGAAATCGGACCCAGGAACTCTAGCGTAGTAGTCACGCTCAGTACCACTAAAAGATTGAGTCCTCGCCTGCGAGGTATAGGGGCGCGGTGTAGCACGGGAGGGGGGACGGTTATAGACTAAAATGAGGCAGTGTAAAAAATAATTATTACATTTTAATAAAATTAGCGGTCTATAGTTTATACCTTCGGGATAAAGACTTGTCTGAGTGTACGTATACAGTGTATTTATATAAACTTTAATAAAAGCGGACAGACCACATTTTGGCTTGTAAAAAAGTGGGTCTTTGTTTTACACGTTTTATTGTGTTTCATAAAAGAAAAGTTTAGTATGGCGTGTCACCCTATTACCGGGTTCAGGTGACATCCTGTATAACGTCAATGTGAGTAAATACATTAACATATTGTCATATGAATATTTAATAGACACTCAGAACTGACATAGTAAATATATAGATTAATACCATACCATAATCAGGATAACAAATTGAGCTCATACGTTTTTGTTATTACAATAAAAGCTACTTGAAAATAATGTCGTGTAAATAATTATTTAATGGATTTGGATCGATTCCATTATATTATAGCGTGTTACTAATAAAATACTAAATAATCGGGGGAGAGCCATGCTTCGGCACGAATGGGCCGGCTCGACTGGAGTGATGCCACGAAAAAGCCGGCGTGAAAAAACACTTACATCGTGTTTCGCCGAGTGAGTAAGGATACCGGAGGCCCAAATCCTTTCAAAAGGTGGGCCACACTCTAGCTGAATAATAAGGATTGGAAAAAACGAGATCATTGCGGGTACCAACTAGTGGAGAAATATATTTTAAAATATTTGTACTCGTAGGCTCGAAAAACATCGGCCGGTACATATTTTGTGTAAAACAAACTTTTTTTAAGTCTACATATAGTGTGGGCCGCACATTACTAATATTCTTGTTACCCCTCGTACTAATCTAAAGGCTTTTTTTAAATTTGAAAAGCACTTCTTGGTGATGGTAATTTCCGATTTCCTTTCACCTAATCTTGTTTAAGTTTTCAATTTAATTAACAATACCAATTCTTAACTTCTGCACCTATTCCCGCAATTTTCGTAACCGATTCGAACAAACTTTAAACCCCGAGAAATCACCATCCGGACCGAGGCGAATATTCGGGAAATTTAGCTATCAATCGTTCCACTTTCTTAATATTTATTGCAAGGATTGAGCCCGCTTCAAAAGGCTCGGAATGACTTGCGGTTGATCCAAACCCGAGAATCTATTGGCGAACTAGAATAACATATCAATTACTCGATTCTGTGTCTCAATATCAACAAAACTAGTTCAGCTACATTTATGAAGTAACTTTTGCCCGTGGTTTCGCTCAACTGGAGCTACATAATTATATTAGGATTCGAAATTGATTCCAAATATAACTTAATCAAAAAAAACAGTGATGATCTCTTCTTTCTCTGGTTCTGTATATATCAGAGAGGTCTAGCTGTATCTCAGGATCCGTTTAATTAATTGAGATAAGAAGTTCACCAGTTTTTAAGTTGGAGCATATATTTTCTAACAGTGATAACAAAATAACAATTTATTCAGTAGTTTTTGCTTCAACCCGTAACAATCAGACAAACAGACAAGAATTTAAAAAATCAAAATTATGGATTCAGACACGTTTATATATTATTATATAGGTAGCCACTTGTTTTTAAATATCTTCAATGTACAGACACAGCTTTTTTATATATTCATTATAGTGGAGATTTAAAAAACGTAAACTTAGCCAACCAATTTTGACTTTTTTTTTTTTGTTGATAAAAAAACGTTGCCCCATACTAGGATTTTCTCCTGTATCGTGGGTGCGTTTTACAAACACAAATTCTCACATACACAAACGCCCAGACCCGGAACAACTACCTGTAGATCATACAAATATTTGCTCCGTGTGGGGATCGAACCCACAACACGTGTCGCAGAAGCCAATCGCTCAGCCTCTACGCCAAATGTGTCGTCATTTTTTATTGTAACGACAATGATGGCCTTTTTTACCTTGCGGGGACGATTATTACAAAACTTCTGCTGGGAAAAAAGTTGTAAAAGTTAACAAATCTCGCGCTGCTTAGCCGCTAGGATCTAATAATCCGCCCAGCTAGGTACCATATTCACATACGGCACCAAACAGTACCTACCTACTTACTAGACAATCGCTCTTTGTGAGTTTCCAGGATTTTTAGGGTTCCGTACCTCAAAAGGAAAAAACGGAACCCTTAAAGGATCATTTTGTTGTCCGTCCGTCTGTCTATCTGTCAACCCCCTTTTTCTCAGGAACGCGTAGAGGTATCAAGCTGGAATTTATATCAAATACTCAAGTCTACTGTCCCTTGGAGCTGTTAAAAAATCAAACTTCTAAGCCAACGCCATCAAAAGATACAACCGGCCGCAAAAAAAAAATTTCGACACTCGTAAGGGAATCAAAACCTACAAGGTACTTCCCGTGAACTCAGAATCTTGAAATTTGGTACGAAGCAACGTCTTATAATACAGATAAAGGAAAAAATGCGAAAAGCATATAATAAAAATATTTTTAAGTACGGAACCCTCGGTGCGCGATTCCTACTCGCACTTAGCCGGTTTTTATATTTAAGGTTTATATCGACAGACGAAAAGATGAGCGACGTGACGTTGCAGGTGTCCATGGGCGGCTAAGACTAACTAACGTGTTCGCCGCCCATGGACAGATGCAATAGAGGCAATGCTGTTGTGTTGCTGATTCTTAGAGGTCGGATTGCAGACTACCGAAGTCGTAGCAACTGAGTGGAGTCAACTCGCTGTCACGCGCAAAAGTTTGAAGACACATCGGCCAGCCAGCCAGAACGCAAAAGATCTCGCCACCGATTAAGTCAGATATTTTTCCGCCAAAATGCCAATCTGAATACTTCAAGAAATTTGTATTTTAGTCCGATCCAAGGCGGAGGAAGATTAATTTGTTATTAATATTAAATACTTATTCATATTTCTCACTTTGTCGATAATTTCTGTAATCTAGACATTATTTACAACAATCAACATGTGTTTCACGACTATATATACGTTTTAAATTGTGGTGTGGTTTATCTACATAAAACTAAGAGTTTGTTTGTTTGTTTGTTTGCTTGAACGCGCTAATCTCAGGAACTTCTGGTCCGATTTGAACAATTATTTCACTGTTAGATAGCCCATTAATTGAGGAAGGCTATAGGCTATATAATCATCACGCTACGCGGACGAAGTCGCGGGCAGAAGCTGGTAAAAAATATGTCTACTTCACTGAATTCTGTAATTTGTATTTATTCAAATGGCTGGCCAATTCGTCCTTTCCAAAATGCAAGATTAATCAAACACATTCAATAAGTCTCTCAACTCTCAACGAAATATTTAAATTCTAGTACTAGAATTATATTATCTGTGATTCTAGTAATATATTGTATGAAAAAATGTGCTAAGAGTACCAGCATATATATATTATACAGTAGGTTTTTTTATCTATATATTAGAAAATTAAAATGTTTTCAAATTGTCCTTTTTAATAGTAGTGTATGCTAGCACTGTAACTAGAATATTAGTAATTAAGTACTCCGCGGTGAAGTTTTTTAATTAATTCCACGAAAATGGACCCTAGGGTAAGTGATTCGATTAGCCGACGTGCTGTCTTTAATTCAATTATGTATGTAGTCAAAGTCAAAATGTTTTATTTCAATTAGACCAATAAATAAGGTACTTTTGAAAAGTAAAAACTAGTTGCACGGTCCCAAAAAGTGGGTCTTATGGAGAAGAGAATGTAACTTCATTAGGTTACGTTTAAGTCTTTATTTCTCACAGTAAAAAATGCAGTAAGTAAGCCGAAATAAATGTAGGGATCGTAGTTCCTAATTATTTATTGTATTGAAAACTTACAGTTCAATAACAACAACTTGGCCAACAGACGGCCAAAACAGGTTTTCACTTATTTATTTATACATTTATTTAAAAATTTAGTAAAATAAAATATTAAGGCCCTATTGCACCAACTTTTTAAATATATTTAACTCAATTTTTCATAGAAAATTTGTGTTTAAATACAATTTAAATACCTACTTTAAGAAGTTGGTGCAAGTGGCCCTAAGACTATTTTTTTCTTTTCAATTTCTTTTTCAAACTCTTTCAATGATATTATAATAAGTAATTCTGTTCCAAGACCTTAGTTTATAAACATACCTCGATAGATAGACCTGTGTATTTTGCTATAATTTAGGTGCTTTATTTGAAATTAACTTTCCGGGATATCGCATGTCCATATTACAAGCCTGACTGGCCGAAACTCCGGCTAATAAGCGAGTAATTTATTCATGACTGGATATTAACACGTATCGCGAAATATTATGTATTACAAAACACATTAACTAAAATAACCTTTAGCCCACTAACTAGTTACCAATACCAAATATGTTTAGATAGCAATGTCACGCGGTGTTACCCGCACTGAGCATTATAATTTTTCCCATTATGGCGGAAATTTCACTTAATCTACCGTGAATCTTCTAACTAGGCCATGGAACATATAAAATATGCGCAGATATAATTTTTCATACGTCACAACTGCGATTTTTTTTCACACAGCTGGCTCATAATCACATTTTAATTAAATCGCATTTTGTTTCATTTTAAAAAGCAAGTGTGACGATAAATGATTATGAATGAAATTCATAGCGGACGAAATGTAGCAGGCTGCCTTTCGCATGTGAAATCGCTGTGAAAAATAATCATTATTTCTGTTATTTTACAAATAAAAATAAATTAAAAGTAGCAATCATTTCCGTACCTTTTTCTGTCTAACCATTGGTTACGTTTTCATGGTTAGCCATGAAAACGTAACCAATGGTTAGACAGGGCAGCTCTAATCGTCTGGACAAACAAAGATAGATAATTGTAAATACATTGTGTACCTACAAAAAAAATAAGCATATTATTACATTCATACTCTGCGAATCTATAAATAATTGATAGTCCAGTCTCGTGGGAATGTGTGAGGCCTTATGTGCTCGCTAACTGCCTTTTCATCATTAGCAAATCTAATAAGCAATAAATCTTTTTACATTAACTTTCCGACACGATAAAACAAAAACATTTAAACTATACAATGCCTTTGATTTTGCTGACTCTTCTAATGTTTTTGTGAGTTTGTTTTTAAAACAGAACGAGAAAAACATTCTCATTTTTCATAGATATTAATAAAAAACTTTAGTTATAAATGATGGTCACGTACTTTCAATAAATAGGGCGTTGACCTTCGTTTTACACGTAAATAAATGTTTCTTCGAAACCATAAAGAAAATTTTTAAATCAGAATTCTGCTATATTTCACCTGAAAATCTCATACGTGTTTATATTAAATGCGTCATGTAAAACTGATAGCTATAATATGGGCCATGCTTGTAGTCTGAAAACATTTAACCAGTTATGACAGAGCTAAGAAGGAAATGTTTCAAGCTTTGTCAAACAAACAGCGAAGTAAATAAAGGAGATGCGAAAGCGAAGCGAAAAAAATACAATGCGTCAACACAGTTTTCTTTTTTTTATGGAATAGGGGGGCAAACGAACAGACAGATCACCTGATGGTAAGCGATAACCACCGCCCATGGACACCCGTAAGGCCGCAACACCAGAGAAATCAAGAGTGCGTTGCCCGCCCTTTAAAAGGGTTTGGGTCTCCGGTAACCTCACTCACCCAGCGAAACAACGCAAGCGCTGCTTCACGCCGGTTTTCAGTGAGGCCGTGGTATCACTCCGGTCGAGCCGGCCCATTCGTGCCGAAGCATGGCTCTCCCACGTTAAAACGTTTTCTTTGGCATTTATATATATGTAGATTTAAGTAACTCCTTGCATTTATAGATTTCAGAACGCCTTGTATCGTTTCGTGCACGCCACGAATTCAATTCATGACGAGTTCGATTCGTCCCGTGCTACCTATATTTTTTAATAGGTTATAGATCATATATATATTAACTAAAACTACTTTTTACAGTATACGTAAAAAAAACTAAAACCTATTACACTATATACTTACACTATTTACATAAAATTAATATATATATTATATAAACTAAAACTTTTTGAATTAGATATTTGTTAAAAATAATGTGTTAACAAATATCTGTTAATAATTAACTGCCTCATTAGCCAAGTGGTCCTGAGCGCGACTGCTACGCTAGAGGTCCTGGGTTCGATTCCCAGGTCGAGCAAAGTGTTATTGGGTTTTTCTATGAAATTCCCAGTAGCAGCTCGGAGTTAGGAATTTGTGCCCGGTTAATGGCAATAGGCTCGCCCCCTATTACATGGGACCTAAACATACCGGCGAACTGTGGGTGTACGTTAGTACGCCTCTGCCTAACCCTTCGGGGAATACAGGCGTGATGGTATGTTTTAACATCTGAATACCAAATCATTTAGATTTGTGCCCTATTAATGGCAATAAATATATAATACCTCCTGTAATATGGAACATTTAAATATTCTCTGAATCTGAATGTACTCGTACATCAGTACAACTCTACCTGATGCCTTGAGAACAGAGGCGTGATGTATTTTATATTAGAATACTAGTACTGCAAAGCAGTCTCTTCCATCCCTTTTCATCCTCAGCCTTATTTTTCGGAGACTAAATTGTATTAGTTTAAGAGTAAGGATCAATCATCTCATGATGGATCGATCTTATTTACACCTCTTTGCAGCTTCTAATGTTGTTGTCACACTAACCTCATTCTTGAAACGAGACGAATGATGTAACTACGGGCCATAGGTATGACATCGAAAGTGGATTTTTCTATGAAATTCCCAATAGCAGCTCGGAGTTTGGAATTTGTGCCCGGTTTAGGCTCACCCCCTATTACATGGGACCTAAACATTCAGGCGAACTATGGATGTACATTAGTACGCCTCTGCCTCATCCTTCGGGAAATATAGGATGATGATTATGAAACAAAACAGTAGATGCTCCGAATTACTGAGAATTTTATGACGGAAAAACCTGACAACAATACTCTATAGACCTTGGAATAGAGAAATAGCTAACCGAGTGCTGAGCGAGAGATCCAGGGTACTAGTATTCTATTATCTGTGTCCAGGGTACGATTCCCAGGTCGAGCAAAGTACCGTTGGATTATTCTATAAAATTCTCACTAACAGCTCCCTAATCATCCCGATCAAATATATTTTCTACTTTTGTGTTATTTTTTAGTTATAACAAAATTAAACACACAGTATAAGATAGAGTAGTAAAAGTCATTACGATAAACGCTTGACCCCTTAAAGTACCCGAGTCGTATAGTAAATGACCAGTCCGACAGGTGGCGCTCTTTATAACCCCTGTCCACGTCACACAAACTTTTTTATTAAGAACAGGACGGCAATTTAGTGTTACCTCCTTTTTAAGACATATATAAAGTAAAAAAGAACATTTACTATAAACGTGGATAAACTAACATACACTATGGTATAAAACTGTGTCCGATCCAAAAGGAGCATATTTATCCTAATTAATTAAAAATAAGAATCATATAATATTAAATATAGTAAACATATAATGTGAAGTTTAAAATTTCCGATTGTTGTACTAAAATTATCGAAATTTACTCCAAAATGTAGCAAATTTTTAAAATGTAAATAAACCATCATTATCCTTAGCATATTTGGCGCTATAAGCGTTTCCTTGATTTATAAAATTTTATTCAGGTTTTTTTATACTCTGTATAAAACTTACAATTCCTTTAAGAGTCAAACAGGGTCTTCTTAACATATTGTATACTAGCTTCTGTCCGCAATTTCGTATGCAGATTCAGAATTGAGTCCGACGTACAAAAAAGTAATCCACCTTTTATTCCAGACTATAATCTATCTCTGTGCCAAATTTTATTCAGATCTGTTCAGCCGTTCTGGCGAGAAAGAGTAATAAACATAAACATGCATAAATTCATCCATCCTCACAAACTTACGCATTTATGATATTAGTAAGATATATGCCTTTTATCTTTTTTATATGTTACTAGCCATTGCCCGCAGTTACACAACTGAACTGTATTTTTTAATTCGTCATTTTTTTCTAGTTTTATTAATAATTCTGCTATTTGGGGCCCACAAATCAAAGATCATAAAAGTCGCTCCAACTATTCTCGAGCTATAAATAATGTAACAAAAACGACTGTTGACTGACTTGTTTTCTCTATAACGATATTATATAGAAATTGTTGTAAGTACTAACTGAAAAAATGTAGTTTCCCTCATAATTCATGAGTACTAGCTGAAAAAAAACTGTAGATATGATCAATATGATTATGATTGAAGCAAAAAAATATCTCAAGGTGTAGACAGAAGCAATCATTCTGCCAACAAACTTTTCGATACAGTCATAACTATTCTGTTTACGAGCTGTGTAGTAAACAAACTATTTTGGTATTAAGAATCACTTGTTTTAAGCCATACATCTAGGTTTAACCACAATACTAAGATTTATATAGGCACTAGATAGATGAAATGAAACTACTACTATTGTTTAAGTGCCGTTAATATTACAATCAAATATCAATACCCCCGAAAGCAACTTACCTATTTTTTGAGTTCACATAATATATAATAGGGACAATACAATTTTTATTTTTACCAAGCACAAATCTAAATTCCAGAAAATGTGCTGAGAGTTTTCTAATAGTCTTTTTTTTGCACTTTTCCGGACATGAAAATCGAACCTCCCACTCAGCCAGCCGCATCTGTGGGTACCCCAAAGCATTTCAAATGTATTCATTAAATAGTGTGATTATCGAATATTGCACCAAACGCATTACAGATCCATGAATTGAATCTTTTTCTTATTACATATATATTTTATAGGGAACGAACGACTTAATGGTAAGCGATTACCGCCGCCCATGGACACCTGCAACACCAGAGGGGTCTCAAGTGCGTCACCGGTTTTCTGTGTGGCCTTGGTAGCACTCCAGTCGAGCCGACCGATTGGTGCCGAAGCATGGCTCTCCCCTGGTAAAATATCTGGAACAATTCACTTTCCTACAAGGACAGGAGGGGATAGAAGAGGAGGGGAGTTATAGCTATGCCATGGCTTTTAATTTTTGTACCTGTTATCGTTTCAATTTTTTCTGTCATGATATTTCTCCTAATAAACGACTATTATTAATTTTACTCCAATTAAAGTTTTTTTTCTTGACTTAAACCAACCTTAATTTCAGGAAACGTCGACCACAAAGCCCCAAGTTACCAAGCCGTGCCTCCAGCTCATTCGTGCCGAAGCATGGCTCTCCCACGGTAAAATCAAATCTCGATTTCTCTATCATTTCAGTTATCAGACAATTTCACATCAAGTCTATCCTTGGCTTGCTTTTACGTTATTGGTATTCGCATTGATCCCGATAATAAATCTCAATGCGGAAATCTTTAAAGAAGATTTTCAAAGTTTGTTCTAAAGACCATAATATCAATCCCGTTCGTTTACAACGGAACTTCTGAGAGTTGTTATAGCTTTTATTTAGATACATAACATAACATACCATCATCTGTATGTCTCGAAGAGATAGGCAAAAGTGTACTATTGTACACCGATAGTTTGCTTGTATGTCTCCTCTCAGAACGAGAGGGATTAGGCTATAGTCCACCACGCTAGCCTTATGCGGGTTGGCAGACTTCACACGCCATTCAAAATATCTCTCAGGCGTGCAGGTTTCTTCACGAGGTTTTCTTGAACCGTTAAAGCACGTGATAATTAACTATTAAGCACATAACCTCGAAAAGTCAGAGGTGCATGTTTGGGATTATTGGTCATATCATATGGCTGAAGATAGCCATATGATATGACCAATAATCCCATGTAACAATTGTTATGTTAAGATCCCGTGAAATGTGCGAGTTTGGCCAGTAACCAGGTACAAATCCTAACTTCGAGCTGCTCCTGAGAATTTCACATAAAACCCCCAATATCACTTTACCCGACCTGGGAACTCGTTTCAGGAACTCTAGCGCGACTGCTACGCTGTATATATCTAAGGCAGTCCATAGTAATACATTTTAGATACATCATTAGCAGATTATTGCTTTAATTAAGATAAGCATAACTAGGGTTGCCATTTGTCCTGATTTCCCCGGATTTGTTCTATATTGGAGGGCGTCTGGGGAGCATTCAGAAGAGGTTTTCAACAAATATCCCAATTTAAAGAAAAAAATATATAGTTTGTGAGTAAAATTTTTTTTTAGGGCTGCCCGGGAATATTACTCTATCTAACCTAAATGTCCGGGGTTTGGTTAGTTTTTGTTCGGCGCCAGAAGTTTAGGTGATGGCAGCCCTAAGAATAATACAATATCATAATAAACCGCTCTTCATCTATGAAATATTAGGTCAGTTGCCCGTTTAACGCCACTTACATAGCATGACGGGTGACGTCATGAACTGCCGATTGAATCCTAGTTATAACCGATAAATCTGATGAGGCCGATGCCCTTAGGTTGAACTGAATGCGGTTTTCGTATTGTATATCTTACCGCATAGGGCTGGTAAAGGCATACACATACCTATTAACTCGATGAAATATGACATTCTGAGCTCTGTAAATGAAAAAGGTCTTATGTCAGTTTTAAATGTGTGATTAGAAATGACATAAGTAGCGACGCATGTTTGAAATTTTTTTTTTGTTTGTTTTATTTTAAAATCTACACTATCTACAGCTTCATCTGTCCGAACTATGTGCCCCAAAATGATTAGACAGAGGTTTAACGATATTAGTACAATAATTTGCCAGTACGATTGAAGCTGAGCTGGTTGCTGTCAGTATGTGGATTTTTTACACAATCGTCACCACTCTGTCCGTGATAGATCACGTAAAACCATCGGTCTCGGTTGTCAAACACCTACGACAAATCGTTAGTGATTGTCAGAAGGTCAAAAAGCCTGACAACCAGTCTATTCTCAGGATATAGGTATTACCCAAAACTTAAGCATTAGTCGTATCTAATCGTAATAGGATGATAGCATGACGGAGGCTGGTTCAAATCCTAAATAGAGCTGCTAATGAGAATTTTTCACACTACATTTCTAGACACTTTGTTCGACTGGGGTATTGAATCTAAGACTTCACGCAGCTGCACCTCAGACCAATAAACAATGAGGCAGTTCAAAATTTCAACCTTGGTCACTTCAGTTTATGTACAAAATATTACAGATTAGATTCTTGGCCAGAGAATATTGTCGAGACCAATAGTCCCGTAAATCTTCCCAAAACACACCTGCCTACACGAAATATGATTTATTTTAGAGTTTCTGATGCATCTAGCACGTACGAGTACTTCAGCTCCGATCTTACTCCCTACGTGACTAACAAAGTAATACTATTTATGACTTCCAACGAAAATTGCATTACGACTTTTAGATAGTAGACAATCAATGTATAACTTTGTTATGGAGTCTACAGGTGAGCTTTTTGCAGTTAATAGAAAGATTTGCTGCAAAAATCCATCTAGAGCTTCTTCATAAAATAAAACTGCAATTAAGAACATATTGATTTCTGAAGTTTACGCGAATATTAGACATATTGAAATAAAACAACCTTACGGATTATATCGCGTTGATAGAGTTTGTTATCATAACATACCATCACGCCTGTATTCCCCGAAGGGTTAGGCAGAGGAGTACTAATGTACTTACATCCACAGTTCGCCGGTATGTTTAGGTCCCATGTATTAGGGGGCGAGCCTATTGCCATTAACCGGGCACAAATTCCTAAGTCCGTGCTGCTACTGGGAATTTCATAGAAAAACCCAATAACACTTTGCTCGACCTGAGAATCGAACCCAGGACCTCGAGCGTAGCAGTCGCGCTCAGGACCACTTGGCTAATGAGGCAGTTAATAATAATGATTATGTTATCCATTGCGGAAATTTGACAGTTTTACTAACTAGATATGCGACTGTACCTAGACAACATTCATGGTCACGGTTAACTATCCGGATTTTAAACTTCGGTATAAAATCAGTAAACCTCAAGCTTTATTCCATTACAATACAATTCTTTTATGGCTTCACAAAAATATATTTTTAAGTATCTAATAAAATAAAGGCGGAAGAGTCCATGAACGAAGAAGGATAATAACGAAATACATACTAATAATACATTACATATTATTACCGCAATAAATAGACAAATTTCGCGTTCATTCAAGACGATTCTTACTATTACCAATAGCATGTGTATACGCCTTAATACACAGATATTTGGCTTGAAGCCAACGCTGTTTACCTAAACGGATAGTGTGCCATAGATAAAAATCTTTTGTAACGACTATATCGAAAGCGTGGGCGCACCGTCCATCCAATAACGATCGGTGATTCCGTTATATCCTGATTTATAGACTAGAAATTGGCACAACGTATATATTATACATATACACTTCCACCTAAATAATTCAGAAGGCCGGTGATGAAAAAATTCTTATGTGCATGGCCTAAAAGTTGCTAAAACATAGATAAGAGATGTATGTGTATGTATAGTATTATGTAAAAACTAGCTTCGCCCGCAACTTCGTCCGCGTAGCGTGATGATATTATAGCCTATAGCCTTCCTCGATAAATGGGCTATCTAACACTGAAAGAATTGAATCGGACCAGCAGTTCCTGAGATTAGCGCGTTCAAGCAAACAAACAAACAAACTCTTCAGCTTTATATATTAGTATAGATTGACAATTTATTTTTCCATACCCTAATTTTTGTTGTTTCTATTTTAACCCGAAGGTTGAAGAATAAATAAATAAATAAGAATAGAATAGGCCTTACCCGAACTGCAAACAATCGAGATCAAATAAAAAAATGGATATGACATTATGAAAGCCCGATTTGACGAAAGCTTGTCATTCCATACATTTCGTTTCGACTCGTTCCTCGAGTCGAACGTTAGAGGTACAGGGCTAGCACAATTTTAGTCATGAGCCCCTGACTTATAATAGACTATTTCATAACACTCTGTTCTCGTAGACTATTTACAAATGATTAATGATTAGCAGTCACTGAAAACCACCATCCTTGCATTTGTCCAAATAATACATCTTGACATACCTACACAAACGCCGGTTGCAAATACTACGAGATATTGATATGATTTTAAAGGAACGCGCATAAAAGATCGGTGTATAAATGCAGTTCTAGGACATTTCTGTGGAAAATCGCCTTATTGTGGTATGTAACAAAAGGAATTTAAAAGAAAAATGTAGTAAAACGTAAAAATATTCTTTTCACTTGGTTCTACAGAAACACTAGTACGAAAATACCTTTCCCAAAATGGAGCACAAACTTTATTTCCGACTTGACACTCAAAAAGTTAATGTACCAATAAAAAGCAAAAGCTACAAAGAAGGACGGATAACATCGAACAAGTAAAGGCTGGCTACATAAGTACGTAACCCCATTCGGCTTTCAATGAACCACACCTGTGATTACTCACGCACAAAACTCTTTGGCCCTTATTCTTTAATTCTATGCAGAAGATGCATGGCAGAAGTTTTAGTCTGAAACATGACATTTAATAGTTCTACTACAATGATTTGATAGAAACACAACGAGACCTGAGCTTGGCCTCGAATTAACATAACATACCATCACGCCTGTATTCCCCGAATGGTTAGGCAGAGGCGTACTAATGTACACCCACAGTTTGCCGGTATGTTTAGGTCCCATGTAATAGGGGGCGAGCCTATTGCCACTAACCGGGCACAAATTCCTAACTCCGAGCTGCTACTGGCAATTTCATAGAAAAACCCAATAACACTTTGCTCGACCTGGGAATCGAACCCAGGACCTCTAGCGTAGCAGTCGCGCTCAGGACCACTTGGCTAATGAAGCAGTTAGTTGAGAGTGGCCTCGAATTTCAGGATAGATAAGTGTTCCGAAAATGAGACGTATTTTAGGAAAAGCTTGTAGTCTGTTTTCTTAGACTGAAGAGATTTTAAAGAGAGGTAGAGCCCTACCTCATCTTAATCTCTCTACCTCATCTATATCTCAAATAATTGAACGGATCCTTAGATATAGCTTGAACTCTCTGATGTATAAAAAAAACAAACAACTATGAGTACAAAGAAGGAAGCGTCGGTAGCCTAATGGCTAGGGCGTCGGACTTGCGATCATGTGGTTGCCGGTTCGAACCCCACCCATTGCACTACCGACGTGAACCCACTCGTAACACAAGCAATCTAGCTTAGCACGAGGGGTTAACAAGAATACTAGTAATGTGCGACCCGCATTGCTAGTAAGCTATAAAAAAAAAGAGATCATCACTGTTGGTTATTTTGTTATTGTTATGGTCCATTTTTATCCTAAAATAGCTTCATGTGGGTGAAGCCGCGGGCAAAGGTTAGTATATCATATTATGAATAATTTTTAAGTATCAAAATTACCGTTTAGGGTGAACGCCTGCCGGTCAGTGTCGTAGGGTGTAGACTTGTTAGCTTTTCTAGAATAAGTCGTAGGTTACAATCATAAACGCTTCGTATCTTTTCTCATTCAGTTTGTGATTCTTGGGCACATTTTCTTAAAACGTATTTTTGTATAGTTGTAGAGGGTGTAAGTAAGGCGTGAGCTGATTCGATTACTTACTTCGAGCAAAGACTTATTGGGATTTTAGTCTGGAAATTATAAGCAGCTTAGATCTGAGCCTTGATAATAGCAATAGGCATTTATTTATTTTTTTATTTTCATTTTACTGCCTCATTATCCAAGTGATCCTGAGCGCGACTGCTACGCTAGAGGTCCTGGGTTCGATTCCCAGGTCGAGAAAACTGTTATTGGAATTTTCTATGAAATTCCCAATAGCACCTCGGAGTTAGGAATTATTGCCCGGTTAATAGCAATAGGCTCGCCCCCTATTACATGTGACCTAAACATACCGGCGAACTGTGGGTGTAAGTACTAATAGAACGCCATCGGGGAATACAGGCGTAATGGTGTGTAATTTATTTAATTTTTTTCATTTCATTAAACGGGGCATACCGGCGAATTGAGAGTACAGGCGTGATGGTATGTTATGTTACGTGTGTTCATGTACATAAAAAAGTATTTATAAAAAGTGCAACCAGACAGGTAGAAAATCCGCCTTTCTATACTTCATACCTCGTACTCATGGATCTCTTAGTTAGTTTGTGATCTTTAATAAAAAAACTAACTTTTTTGACAGTTAAAAATTGTCAGGTCTCCTTTACAAGTACCCCTCACCTCTTTAAGCCGGAAAGTATCAATTTAAATGAAACAAACGATGCGTGCTTAAACACTCGGTATGAGCTCATAGACAAATTATACCTATAATCTAAAATATTGTCAGGTCTCAAAGTAACAAGTACCCCTTACCCCTTTAAGCCGGAAAGTATCAATTTAAATGAAACAAACGATGCTCTGGGCTCAATTATAGTTATCGACGAATGCCGTGTCCTACATAACATTAAAAAAATATTCATAGATTATACACTTGTACACGTCTACTCCACTTACACAAACACATTATGTACTAAACCAAACAAATACAGCTATTACGGCCCAATCAATAATGTTCAGAATACTGAAACAAAATACCGTTTGGAAAATAAAAAGTCCTCATTCGGTAAGCCCATTAAAGGTTCGTGTATCCCTTCCATCATTTGAGTAAGCGTATGAAATAAACACACAGGTACATTGAAACCACACCGGGTTCCTAATATGTGTACCTCCGGGTACATACCTACCTGTCAAGGGCAGAAATTATGTTATGGCCGTCAGGTTGGGACATCCTTAATGTAGGGTCCGAGGGCCGGACTTGGACTCGCCCAGGCCTTAATTTAGAAAATATACATAATTTAGAACGTCACGTGCAACGACGCTTGTATTCGTACTAATAAATTGAATTGTTGATATTCTAAAAACCGAAAAAATCAGGTTTTAACAGAATAACATTTTAGGAATAAATGTATAGTGTCTCCATAATTATTTTCGTCTATTGTACGAGTATATCGCTATGGTGTATCGATAAAGTTTTTTGTACTTTAATGTTAATTAGTTAAGTTTCTCATTTTTAAGTGAACTATTGTAATGTTCTTTTTGGGAAATAAAAATTCTTTAAACCGTAATGTATAGTCACATGTACATTGGAAACTAACTCCTATCGACTAAAAACCGCACGTGCCTTAAGTCAGTTCTGATATTCTCGGCACGCATCTTACGAGCCTACTGGAACGCGAATAGTTTCAATTCGTCCTTACAATATCATCCTAGGCCTGACTACATCCCTGTGTTCAACCAATGACAATTTGCCCGTGTTTCGCTCCTGTCCCCTCCAGTCTCCTGATTGAATAGATGTAATTTCAGATATAATTTATTTTTACGCACAAATACAATTTGCTTCGATTCCGGACAAATGAGCTAATGTTGATCTAATAAAGTAGCGATTTAGTCGATTTCTCTGTGTACTTTTCGTATTTCGTCACGATAAATAACGTACAAATTTGTTTGAGTTCGCCCTATGAAGGCAATCCATTGCCATGGGAAAATATTTATAAGGTTAAAAATCCGTCACACACGTAAGTAGGTATGATAAACCTATTGCCCTTATTGTTTACTTATCCGTAAAACCAAATTACCCTACGTATAGAAGAAAGAAAGAAAGAAAGAGACAGCTTTGATTTTCGTCCGTATGTGTGGTAAGTAATTATGCCGAAGTCTGAATAGTTTACCTAAGTGTATTAAAGGTTTATAGATACTAACTATTGCCTTCAGTAAGAAAAAAAGTAGCCTATATGATATATCTCTCCAACGTCCAATATTATAATACCTAATTTTATTCAGCGGTTTAGGAGTGAAAGTATATAATAAACAGACTGACAAGGCTACTTCCGCATTTATAACATCACACCTAACTACATCCCCTAAGGGACAGTTCATCGATATAGTTTTAGGTCCCATAGTCCGACATAACCCTCCGCCTTTCCTTCCGACAGACGGTGGGCATCCATTACAAACGCAAAAAAAGGCAATTTTTCATTCCCTTGGACCACCCGAAAATAGTGCCTTGTCTTTACTTTGCAAAGTTGGGTAAAAATTATAGCCACACATAGGTACTTCCTATATTATTTATTTACTTTCTATATTATTATTCTTGGTCACACTGTATGTATATTATTAATATCCATTATCACCTTTCATCGAAATGGAAACAAAGTCATTTTTCAATACAATCCGAACATTGTAATTTACGTTCCAAAATAATATCAGAAATGTATAAAAGTGTTGTATGAAAACAAAAGCATGTTTGTGAACAATGGACAGTAAAATATACTAACAAATTATTCATAAGTGTGTCATACAAAAATAATTGGTAACATTGAAGTGTTTTCAATGTTTGTAGCAGTAGATATAACAAGGTTAACTTTCGTTCAGTTAACGTAGAAACTGAAATGCTTTGAGATAGGTCATACGACTAATCAAAGGTGTTCATATGACAAACCTTATCAAGTGTTCTGAATGGTCACCCATCTATAGACTGACCGCGGCAAGTTATTATTCAGCCGCGAGCCTTTCAAATCATTTCAATTCTATAGGTTTGACGTAGCGTCTGAGGGATCGGCTTCAGCGCCACGTGTTGTCGGTTTGATCCCCACAGGGGCAAATATTTGTAAGATAGTTGTTCCTCTGACTGCCTCATTATCCTAGTGGTCCCGACCGCGACTGCGACGCTAGAAGTCCTGGGTTCGATTCTCAGGTCGAGCAAAGTGTTATTGGGTTTTTCTATGAAATTTCCCAGTAGCAGCTCGGAGTTTGGAATTTGTGCCCGGTTAATGGCAATAGGCTCGCCCCCTATTACATGGGACCTAAACATACGAGTACCGTCGAACTGTGGGTGTACATTAGTACGCCTCTGCCTAACCCTTCGGGGAATACAGGCGTGATGGTATGTTATGTTATGTTATAGTTGTTCCGGGTCTAGACGTTTGTGAGTGAGAGAATTTGTGTTTGTAAAGGCACCCACTATACAGGAGAAAATCCTTGTTCGAGGCAACGTTTTAAAAGAAAAATATAAGTACCTACAAAAAAGTGAAGTGATATTTCAGATTAAACCTACAATCTATCTATCTATACTAATTTATAAAGCTGAAGAGTTTGTTTGTTTGTTTGCTTGAACGCGCTAATCTCAGGAACTACTGGTCCGATTTGAAAAATTCTTTCAGTTTTAGATAGCCCATTTATTGTGGAAGGCTATAGGCTATATATCATCACGCTACCCGGACGAAGTCGCGGGCAGAAGCTAGTACTAATATATAAAGCTGAAGAGTTTGTTTGTTTGTTTGCTTGAACGCGCTAATCTCAGGAACTACTGGTCCGATTTGAAAAATTATTTCAGTGTTAGATAGCCCATTTATTGAGGAAGGCTATAGGCTATATAACTATCATAAGGCTACGCGGACGAAGTTGCGGGCAGAAGCTATTATTTTATAAAAGTTAAGTAACCTGCACGTTCTTTATAAAATGGGTAATAGACCATTCTTTCATAATAATCACCGACAGAAATAACATCATTTGATGTAATTATTATTTAATAATTACTTTTTTTAACGAAATTGCCACTTAGCTAAATTAGTTCTACAGAAATTATTATATTTTTCCAAGTCAAAGACTGTTGTTAAAAAGTTTAGTATTAAAAATCAAATATTTGATTAATATAATTTATTTATTTATTTAAAACTCTTAAACTATCATTACAGGTTTAGAAACCTAATGCGATAGCTAAGCCTACTAATAATAATTGATTTAATATTAACTATTTAAATAAAACGCTACTATAATGAATAATTCACTGAACTAGGAGGCTTAAATGGCCACTTTAGGTTAATCATAATAAATCACGAACATACTTATTGCCAGTTGGCCAGTACTTATTAGCTGACCTCCTAATGTACGATAATACAATGCTAGTTCAACATAGTAAGTCCCTTACGTGTTAAAACGTTCTTCTCAGAGTGTCAATCGCACTGGCATAATTTATATAATTATATAAAAATCTAAAAGGCTTCAGCTCAACCGTTTGAAAACCGTATCAAAATCTATTACGTTTTTTAAATAATTAACAAAAAAAAACGCAACTGATTTTGATACAGTTTTCATTATAATTTAGACGTGTTTTTGGAAAGGTTTATTTTATAATACTCTCATATTATAGTATAGAAGAAAAGGCTACAATGAAAACGTTACATACACTGTACAACGTGCGAAGCCGGAGCATGTCACTAGTTTTGTAATATAAAATAATTACGCAATGAAGTGTATTTGTGACCGCAAACGCTCGAGATACGATCGCCTAGGTCACTGTGTCCAGAATAGATACGACGTTATTATATCTACTAATAGAAAAAAATATACATATATCGACATAATATCAGGTATGTCATGAATATAATATCCAATTATCTATAATCTATATATAAAGCTGAAGACTTTGTTTGTTTACTTGAACGCGCTAATCTCAGGAACTACTGGTCCGATTTGAAAAATTATTTCAGTGTTAGATAGCCCATTTATTGAGGAAGGCTATAGGCTATATATCATCACGCTACGCGGACGAAGTCGCGGGCAGAAGCTAGTCTAATATAAAAGACTACCACATTGGTAACAAAATGCGGCTGCTGAGCGTGAGATCCTAAGTTCGATTGCAGGATCGAACAGTTTTTGTGGTTTCAATAAAATTCTCAGTATATTCATTGTCACGATAGGTTACAGATGTGTTTCCCAATTATTGTTCCCGCATTGCAATAACCATACAAACGCTATAAACACTATTTTGTGGATGTATAATAGTTAAACCGTATTTACTTATCGCTGTAGGGATCCACAGGAGGGTAAATATCCTCTCTCTTAATCTAGGGTTAACGAAGATAGATTCAATGTTGCGTGGACGGTGGGGGAAATAAAAATCAGGAAAAAACAGAGTACAAGGTTAGTTCTCGGTAGATATTTTTATAGAGAGAAAGTTCAAGGTAAATCCTGGTATAATTTACAACGTTTATTAGTATAAGCTCAAGACCTGAAGGTAGTATGGTCAGAATCAACTACAGAACCGATTACAGTGGTTCTTAATACGTGTTAATTGTTCGCGGAAGGTTAATTACAAAACCTGAGACTATGATTTATCAGTGGCTCGAGTTATGAAAAACTGGAACCTGTTTGCACAAATTATTACATACTAGCTTCTGCCCGCGACTTCGTCCGCGTAGCGTGATGATATATAGCCTTCCTCTATAAATGGGCTATCTAACACTGAAAGAATTTTTCAAATCGGACCAGTAGTTCCTGAGATTAGCGCGTTCAAGCAAAAAACAAACAAAGAAAGAAACTCTTCAGCTTTATATACTAGTATAGATATTGATAGATACAGATTTTGAGGTGTGTGAGCCGATAATTGTTGTCCATAATGGTACGACTGTAGTACAGCCACATTTAGCTGGTATATCAGCTATATATAGCATACTAGCTTCTGCCCGCGACTTCATCCGCGTAGCGTGATGATATATAGCCTATAGCCTTCCTCAATAAATGGGCTATCTAACACTGAAAGAATTTTTCAAATCGGACCAGTAGTTCCTGAGATTAGCGCGTTCAAGCAAAAAACAAACAAACTCTTCAGCTTTATATACTAGTATAGATATTGATAGATATAGATTTTGAGGTGTGTGAGCCGATATTGTTTTCCATAATGGTACGACTGTAGTACAGCTACGAGTTTTGCATTTAGCTGGTATATCAGCTATATACTCGTAGCATATTATGGTATAGCAGTTATAATTGAATATACTTAGTTTGTTAAAAGAATTAGTTCGTTATAGTTAAATGAATTACGACTCAATTTTCTAATTGACGTATTTGAGATCTTGCGCTGATTCAGTAACACGAAGTATAAAGATGCTTCTAAGTTAGATTAGCCTCGTATTACTTCAGTTAACTTTCACTTACTGGAAGCCTGAAGATAAAAAGGCGCCGTCGAGGCCAGCTTGGCGGGATGATATAGTTGGATGGTTGGAGAGGACGTAGGAAAAGAGTTACCTGGAAATACTTGGAGAAGGCTTTTGAGAAAAGGTAAGTTAGATGTCATTACCAACTCCGTTTTCCGTCCGAAAAACGACATTATTCGGTTAAAAGAATTTATTTCCCAAAAAGAACATTACAATAGTTCACTTAAAAATGAGAAACTTAACTAATTAACATCAAAGTACAAAAAACTTTATCGATCCACCATAGCGATATACAATCTTTGACTATTATAGATAGCCAAAGTATACAATAGACGAAAATAATTATGGAAACTGTCAGTTATTAATGAGGTGTAATATTAGTCTTTTTTTTAAAATGTGAACAGATTCAGACTCTTTTATAGTTTTCGGCAGTTTGTTATATAATTGAGCTATAATTGAGCTCCCTCATATTGTATATTCCTCTTTCCATACAAGGTTCTGATCTTAGTTTATCATATTATTCGCGGGCAATACCACATCTACACTGATAATTTCAAGTACTTTTGTAACGTGTCTTGAAACTAACGAGGAACAAGAAGATTAATGAAACTTTCTGAAGACAAAACATATTTTTCATAATTTTCTTGCCCACCCTTGTAATAAGAAAGAACCGTAGGTATATTAAGTACCTATGAACTTATACCACAAAGGCAACTACGATGTTCCTGATGAGTGTCAACCAATCCCACGCATTCAGGTAGAAAAAGTAATAACTTGCTTACTGACAAGTAAGCAATTATTATTGCCAATATAATATGTAGAAGATATTAGCAGAGCTTGATTAAGATAAAGAATTGTTAATTTTTTACTAACAGAAAATAATTTAATCAACTCGAAACTTTGTCAGACTTAATTAATAACTTTAAAATTTCATAATCGTTAATTGATTCCCA
Organism: Acronicta leporina; assembly: GCA_947256265.1. Lineage (NCBI taxonomy): Eukaryota > Metazoa > Arthropoda > Insecta > Lepidoptera > Noctuidae > Acronicta > Acronicta leporina. The sequence continues at coordinate 3,926,393 of OX366521.1, forward strand.
TTCAATTAAACGAAACGTTAATATCGGTGAATTTAATATTCACTGCGAAAGTTACTATTCGTAAATGAATTCGAATGATCGATTCTCGTTAATAATCGACTAAAATACCACGGGCAATCCAGCCCTTTGTCGCATCACTAATGCATCACAAACTTTGAGAACGCGGGAGAGCTCTTAAAGAATTATTAGGTAATGGTTTAATGTCAAGAACTTAATTAGTGAAAGGGCAATATAATTAATTCTAAGGGTCAAAACTTAATATTGACGATAACGCCTGTATTCCTAGAAGCTGGACTACCGTATATTCACAGATCGTTGATATATTTAGGTCCCATGTAATAGGGGGCGAGTCTGTTGCCATTAACCGGGCACAAATTCCAAACTCCGAGCTGCAACTTGAAATTTCATTAAAAAACCCAATAACACTTTGCTCGACCTGGGAATCGAACCTAAGATCTCTAGCGTAGCAGTCGCGCTCAGGACCACTAGCCTAATGAGGCAGTTACCTGCTATACTTTTTTTATTATACTATAAACAGATTAACTTATTTCAATATCATGAAATTGAAAAACAGAACTATGTGGTACTTATGTAATTATACCGAATCGGCAGCCATGTTGTTTGTAACGGCACTGCGATTGAATAGGGTTGTCCAGATTACAGAGTGTAATCCGTCCATCACTGAGTGCCATTAATCTATAGATTCTATTGCTAATAAATCTATGCTGGAGCTTAAATTGCTTTTCACTGTGCAAAGAATTAATTGAAAGAATAATGGAATAATCAAAGGCTGGACTAAGTAACAACAAATACCTACAGCGTGTCACTATATCACCGCAAGACCTCAAACACGTATAAAACATACCATCACGCCTGTATTCCCCGAAGGGTTAGGCAGAGGTGTACTAAGGTACACCCACAGTTCGCCGGTATGTTTAGGTCCCATGTAATAGGGGGCGAGCCTTTTTTTTTTTTAAAAAGCTTACTTGCAATGTGGGTCACACCACACATTACTAGTATTCTTGTTAACCCCTCGTGCTAAGCTAAAATGCTTGTGTTACGAGTGGGTTCACGTCGGTAGTGCAATGGGTGGGGTTCGAACCGGCAACCACATGATCGCAAGTCCGACGCCCTAGCCATTAGGCTACCGCCGCTTCAATTAATCAAATATTGCCATTAACCGGGCACAAATTCCAAACTCCGAGCTGCTACTGGGAATTTCATAGAAAAACCCAATAACACTTTGCTCGACCTGGGAATCGAACCCAGGACCTCTAGCGTAGCAGTCGCGGTCAGGACAATTTGGCTAATGAGGCAGTTTTCCTCAAACACGTCAATTAGAATATCTTGTCATAATTATAATAACGAAACCCTAACGTTTTTGACGTGGGAGAGCCATGCTTCGGCACGAATGGGCCGGCTCGACCGGAATGATACCACGGCCTCACAGAAAACCGGCGTGAAACAACGCTTGCGTTGTGTTTCGCCGAGTGAATGAGGTTACCGAAGGCCCAAACCTTTTTAAAAGGCGGGCAACGCAGTTGTGACTCCTCTGTTGTTGCCATCGGTGTCCATGGGAGGCGGTTATCGCTTACCATCAGGTGATCCGTCTGCTCGTTTGCTCCCCTATCGAAAATGATTGAAATTAAACACAAAAAAGTTTAACCTCCTTCCTCAAAACTTAGCTTTCCTTTATCAATTTGAAAACGAAAACGAAATGATGCATAAAAGTGGCTGAATCATGGAATAATATTTAAAAATACAAAAACCACTTTTGATAAGATGTAAGCAGCTGCTTGTCATAGGCAGGAAATAAAAAGTAAAACTTCTTTATGGATTGTTTGTTAAACAAATAAGATATATACTTGTTATAAAAATCGATGAGTTAATATAATAAAATCGATAAATATTATTGCATAAATTTTTTGCGAGCTTTGAACTCTTGCAAATATTTACATGTCTTGGCGCATCATATACAGAGATGTGTTATTATAATAATGTGTTAGAAAACCTACAAAAGAGGTGTGCTAATTTTATTAATATTGAATCCAAATATTTGCGCACGTGAATACTTACCTACAAACAATTTTATACACTAGTACCGGATTAACCATTTAATAGTAATTAATTTAGTAAGTTTATAGGTAACTTTATTCTTCAAACATACAATATTAGGTACAAATAAGTAGGTACTCTCAGTACAATTATTATTCCCCTAAAGATCTATCCAGGTAATGCATTTTGAGTAGGTATGAGTAAGTTCCTACGCCGTAAATAAATTGTGAATTAGAGAAATAATACTTTAAAATTTTATAATCTCTTGTTTCATTACAAGGTTTTATCTATGGTTTTCGTTCGAATTATTTTCTCTCCTCATTGATATTCTATAAATAATAAACTTCAAATAAACACCTCGTTGGTCATTAAATTGTTAATATTAATAGGTAGGTACCCCAAAATATTTACGACAGATTTCCCAATAGTAACATGTGAAGGAAATTTATTTGGTGTCGCTATGCGCTTGGCACGTGATGGACTGACTACTGGTTTCTTTTTAATTAAAACACGCCTTGCAAGTGACCGGAAAAATCTTTCTACACATTGTAGTAGAAAAGACTATACTTATTTAACCATATTAGTCAGTTTTTTATAAGTTTTGGAAAGGCAGGTATATGGAAGATAAGTCTTTCCCAAATAAGTAAATGCCGCAGGTACTTACCAAATAACAAACGACGACTCGACCAATAAAAAAATCCGTAAACCAAAAATAAAACTTTATTATTACTGTAACCAACACTCAATAAATTCTTAAAACATAACAAAAATTTAAACTTGGACACGTAAAACACTGACACTGGTTACATATACGCGCGAACTTGACAATTAAGATTCAAATTAGTTCGAATTTCGAAAGGCGCGGGAAATCGTCCCCGGGCGTGCGTTCAGAAGAAAATTCGTGTTGAACTGAAGGGCGGCGCTTCTGAATGGACGCGTCGCGACCACGCTCATGCGCGCTCATGTTAGCTACAACGAATGTTTTTCTAACGGACTTTAAGCTTTTTCACGCTTTAGCCAGATAATGTATATACGTCTTTAAGTGCACTGGACGCCCGGGGTTTTTTTGTTCTTAGAGCGAGGAAATGTCTGTAGGTACCTATCTCTCGTAAGGTAGCGACGACGAATCTAAAAAAGGCAAACTTGTAATTTCTACAACGCGTTGCTGTTGATAGGTTACATTCTGTTCTCTCATATCATCACTGTATTCCCTGAAGGGTTAGGCAGTTGTTCTAATATGCACCCCGATTCGCCAGTACCTATGTTTATGTTTCATGTGATAGAAGACGAGCTATCGCCATTAACCACGCACAAATCCTCTCCGACTACTGAAACTCAGCTTCTGAGAATTTCATCGAAAAACCCAATAACACTACTCAGCAGGGAATTGATCCTAGAACGTCTACCGCAGTAGTCAGTCTCGTCGCTAGACGACTAATGCGGCAGGCTTCGTTAGTTAAACAAATATAAGTAGATAGCAAATTAACTCAATGGAGGTATAATCTAGGTAGACCCAAGAAGAAAAGAAAACTAGTTAGGATATAGGTATATTAACTCGTAAATACTAAACAGAAACACATTTATAATCCGAAACTGTACCGGACCATAACATTTTTCCCATTTTTCCTACAAAAACTGACAGCTCTAATTACTTTCTTAGAGAACAAGACAAATCGCCTTAGTGGAACAGGACACGTAATTTGGGTTTTTTTTTCTAAAAGGAGATTAGATCGTTCTAGTGACTAGTAGTTAGGTACCTAAGCGCTTAAGCAATCTTCGTATTTTCGACAGATTCCCAAAATAATAATCTAACGTTCTGTTTTTTCTAACTTGAATATGTTTGATTACCTAGTTTTACCGGACAGTGGCATTTTTTATTTTTATGGGATAGGTTAGGCAAACGAGCAGACGTATCGCCTGATAGTACCTAAGCTATAACCGCCGGCCGTGGACACCGGCAACACCAGAAGAGTCTCAAGTGCGTTGCGGGCGCCTCCGGTATCCTCACTCACTCGGCAAAACACAACGTAAGATACTACGTATATGTTACGTCTATTAACGTGCTAAACAAAATGTAGACTTGTCAGATCTCTCTCTTTTTCCAGTCATAAATAGAACGCGGTGTGGAATGAAACTGATTTATTAATCCTTTATACTCAAAATCAAACTATTTATTTGCATACTAAGGTTAATGGTTCTTAAATATAAAATTGTACCTACAGCTTAGCACCTTTTTCAGATGTTGCAAATTTCGAGGGCTCTAATTCTTTTATACATAAGTACGTAGGATGTTTTATTTTCGAAATTTTAAAATTAAAATGTGTTGTTAAAATTAAATAAATAATCATAAATTAAAATAAACGAATTTGTCGGCCTTCAGTACTTTTAATAAACATTCCATATTGTCTGTTTGTGAGACATTTGAGAGTTCTATCTTGATGTAAATAAAACCCTTAACTTGTTGAATAAACTTGTATAATTGGTTAAAAGGGAAAATAAAAAAACTGAGTACAAAGGCGTGTCGTTATGTTCGTGAATGAGAATAATGAGTGATAAAAAAAATATCCAGGTAGTTGTAAAAATTGTTCACAGACGTCACTTTAAAAATAAAATGTTTAGCACTTATTTGCATGCACGTTGTATTGCTGCGATGAAACATGTAGGCGCGCGCCGCGCCATGCTCCCCCCGTTGAAAGGTTAGTCTTTCAACAACTCATCTTCTGGTCCAGGAAGAGGGCACAAGCGTACCAAAGCTCGGCGAAGGGTGCCGGCGGCAGTTTTCACATCTGCGACTCGTACTACGCCATCGGGTCCCGGAAATAGTTTTGATACTCTTCCGAGCCTCCAACATAGAGGTGGCAAATTTTCTTCTTTCAGTAAGACCAAATCATCCACTTTGAGAGATGGAATGTCCTTCATCCACTTTTGACGTCTTTGTAATTCATTGATGTATTCATTTTGCCAACGACGCCAAAAATGTTGGCGTAACTGCTCCAATTTTTCATATCTCATCAACTTATTCGGGTCCACATCTTCAAGAGCAGGAGACGGGAACGAAGTTAGCGGTCTTCCGATGAGAAAATGTCCTGGGGAGAGGGAAAGGACATCATTGGGATTGGAAGACATGGGACACAAGGGCCGGCTATTTAATATTGCCTCCACTTGCGCAAACAGAGTCTGCAATTCTTCAAAAGTCAGGTGCATATTGCCTAAAACACGTTTGATGTGATGTTTAGCGGATTTTATGCCTGATTCCCAGATGCCGCCGAAGTGAGGGGAGTAGGCGGGAATGAAATTGAATTTGATGCCTTCTTGTGCAGCGAAGTCAGAAAGCAAGTGATTATTTGCTTTTAGAAATTTTCCTAATTCTTTAGCCGCTGCGACAAAATTACGACCGTTGTCGGAGAATATTTCCGCTGGCTTCCCACGTCGGGCAATGAATCGTCTTAACGTGTTCATGAAGTCATCCTTGGAAAGGCCTGTAACTGCCTCTAAATGTATACATTTATACCGCATGCAAATAAATAGGCACAGGTAACATTTTGTCACTCTTGCTCCTCGTCCCTTACGGTTAATAATAAAGAAGGGTCCAGCGAAGTCTAGCCCAACTGAATAGAAAGGAAAGTTAATGGTGACTCGCTGTATAGGAAGATTGCCCATTTTAGGCTGTAGGGTTTTACCCTGGAAACGCTTGCATGTCACGCAATTGTGTACTGTACGACGAGCAAGATGTCGCCCATTGATAGGCCAAATTATTTCGCGAACCGTGGCTAACAAAAGTTGAGGGCCGGCGTGCATCTGGCGAATGTGTTCGCGTTGGAAAAATAATTTTGTCAAAGTGTGAGATGAATCGAGAAGAATTTGATGCTTTCTCTCAAAATGAAAATTAGAAGATTGGATTCTGCCACCAACTCTTATTAAATCATTGTCATCGATGAACGGTGACAATGACAAAATTTTAGATCTACCTGACAAAGGTTTGTTTTGTCTTAAAAGCTTGTACTCAATTATAAATGATTCCTGTTGAGCCATATAACAAAGACAATGAAAAGAGTTATTTAACTCATCTGTAGTTAAATAGCCCGTGATTTTAGAATCACGATTTTTTATATTAAAAATAAATCTTTTGACGAAGGCAATTACGCGTTGAAGTTTAGTGAATGAAGAGTAAGTTGAAAATATTATTAATGGTTCTACGACACCACATGAAATGATTTTAATTTCAGGTAAGTAATCTACAATATTATTAGAATTTAAAATAGGCCAATATGATTCGTCTTTAGATAGAAACTTTGGGCCGTACCACCACAAGTCCATCTCTGGCAATTGACTTGGATTGATACCCCTAGAAATGAGGTCAGCTGGGTTATCTGAAGTGGGTACGTATCTCCATGATGAAGGCTGTGTCAGCTCGGTAACTTCCCCTATGCGATTTGCTACAAATGTTTTCAATTGTCTAGGTGCGCTGTGGATCCAGGCAAGAACTACACTGCTGTCACACCAATGGACTATGCGAGAAGGTTTGTATCTTATAGCATCACAAACACTTTTGGTCAATCTTGAAGCTAGCAAGGCAGCACAGAGTTCCAACCGAGGAATCGTCATAGGTTTTAAAGGTGAGATCTTTGATTTTGAACATAATAGCTTAATACTAACATCATTATGGTTATTCGTGGATTTAATATAAATACAAGCACCGTAGGCGCATTGCGATGCATCACTAAAAGAATGTAATTCGATGTACTTCGCTTGATCGCAAAGCACTACTCTGGGGATTTGGAGATTACTAAGATGGTGTAAGCTATTGGAAAAATCATTCCAAGATTCTTCAATATTTTGGGGCACGGGATCATCCCAATCTAGTTTGAGGAGCCAAAGCCTTTGTAACATGATCTTTGGTATGATAATGCATGGACTTAATAACCCTAGAGGGTCAAATATTTTTAATGAATTTGACATTATGAGTCGTTTTGTAAGAATTTTAGAAACTGAAAATGATTTAATTGGAAAGTGTAAGTAATCATTGGAAGGATTCCACCCTAACCCAAGTGTATTTGACGACTCGCTTAGTATAAGTTTGTCCTTTTGACCTTGTTGATCGTGTAAAATGGAACTTAAATTACTTTTGTATTTACGTAATGGGAAGCAAGCTGCACTTAAAGCTTGTGATACTGAATTTTGAATATGATGCAGCTCGTCTTCACTGTTCGATCCGGTGATAAGATCATCGACGTAGAAGTCGTTCTGAATTATTAATTTGATAAGTTCATCTGCACACTCTTCCCCGACCTGCCGCAAGCACCGCGTACTTAAATAGCTCGCACTTGCGGTTCCGTAAGTGATGGTATTTAATTGATACGTTTTAATAGGCTGTGACTCGTCTTCTCTCCACAAAATCAATTGAAGGTTTCGATCATCTGTGTGCACTTCAACCTGGCGATACATTTTTGCAATATCGCCAGTGAGTAAATATTTGTACTGTCTAGCCCTGATTAAGATAGAGAAAAGCGAGTCCTGAACATTTGGTCCAACCATAAGCAGATCATTTAGTGAGCGGCCGGATGAGGAGGTGGCAGAGCCGTCAAAAACCACTCGGATTTTGGTAGATTCACTGTCCTCCCGAAATACCGCATGATGCGGCAAAAATAGCTGGGAACCGGTTTTGCAATACGCGATTCCGATAAATGACCTAGGTCAGCATATTCTTTTATGAATTCTGTGTATTGTCGTTTAAGTTCAGGATTTTTTCGAAACCGTTTTTCTTGATTGAGAAATCGTTTCTTAGCTAAATCATATGAATCCCCCAAAGTATTAGGACTGTCAACCAATGGTAGTTTAACGCAAAATCTGCCCGAACTTAAACGTGTAGTGTTAGCAAGAAAGTGATCCTCACATAACTTTTCACTTGGAGTGAAATTGGTCTTAAGGGGAAGCTCTTCGACTTCCCAAAACTTGATTAAATTCTTATCTATATTTGTTATTGAATCTGAATGGTAAACTTGATTTGAAATGAGTGAATAATTTGAAGTTGTTGAATGATTGCAATGAATGTATTTAGAACAACTGAAGTACATGGGACCAGCAACTAGCCAGCCGAATTTTGAGTTTACTAACTTTGGGTTCTTGGGACCCAATGAATATTGTTCTGTACCTACAACATCCCAAAATATGTCTGCCCCAAGGATAACGTCAACCTTTGCTGGCACGTTAAAGTTAGGGTCAGCCAACTTTATATTATCAGGTAATGTAAAATGTTTAATGTTTATAGGAGCCTTAGGTAACTGGCCTGTCAGCTCTTCGAGGACTAAACAGGATAAGGTAACATTGTATGGATTGTTCAATGAATTAATTGTTATTTCACAACTTTCTGTAACCTTATTGCATACACTATTGCCTATTCCAATTATATTTGTTTCCTTTATTTGATTATGTTTTAATTGTAATTTATGTTTAAGATTGCTCGACATAAGCGAACATTGGCTGCCGCAGTCAAGTAGTGCACGAGCTCTTTCGGTGATATTAGTCAACGGGTTCGAAACCTCGATGACGACAGTAGATAGAAATACCTGGTTATATGTATATTGTTTTGAGAATGCAGACAACATTTCACCGGAATTTGTGGATGATTCATCAAGTGATTGATGCAGAAGAGAATTATGGCGTTCTTTGCAATCTTTAAAAATGCAAGGTCCTAACGTACAGTCAGTCACTCGATGGCCCTGTCTTAAACAGTTGGGACACAAATTGTACTGTTTAACATCAGCCAATCTTTCAATAACACTTTTATTCTTAAAAGTAGGACATGAGAAAATTCTATGTGAATCGTTGCAAATAATACAACTAATCTTATTTTGTGTGTATTGCGGTTGATTAGAAATAAATGATTTAACGTGCGGAATTATCTGTGGTTTATTACTGAAATTGTTGTTATGTTGCCTTTTGTTCGAATTTGTATATTGATGAGGAGAACTCTGCATAGGTCGTAACACACCTTTTAACATTTTGTTATTGTTGTCAGATTTACTGCGATTTAAAGCTTCCAAAATGCTAGCACGGTCTGTTAAGAATTTGTGAAACTGAGCCAAGTTTGGAACATCATCAAATGAATTGCGTAGTTCTTCCCATTTCATCAAGCTATGGCTGTCCAATTTAGATGACATCATAAACACGATTAAAACGTCCCACTTATCGGTGGGTTGCCCCAAATTAGCCAGAGCTCGCAAGTTCTTTGTTACGTGGTCAGCTAGATATCGTAAGGAACGTTCAGATTCGTTGGTTATCGGTTTCATATTAAATAATTCTGACAAATGATAATTAATTAGTAATCTCTTGTTGTCGTACCGATCACAAAGTAACGACCACGCCTCCTTATAATTTGATGACGAAACTTCGAGATTTGAAATTATGCGCGCTGCGTCACCTTCGAGATATGACAACAAATAGTGGAATTTGTGAATGTCTGAAATACGTTCGTTATTATGTACTAATGCTTGGAAAGTATCTCGAAACTCTAGCCAGCGAAAATATGCTCCGTCAAATTTGGCGATCTCGATTCTCGGTAACTTAAAACCAACCTGATTAGAGTCATGATGATGATGACATGAGAACACTGAAGATTTACGTCGAGCTTCGGATTGATTGCTCGCGTCTTCAATGAATTTCTTGGCCGTTGCTATACATGAAATAATGTCGTGCTCGATGCCATCACGTTCATCAATCTCTAAGTCCAAATTTTTATGATTGATAATTTCAATTTCAGTTTGAAGGTCATCGAACTTAGTGGATAAACTTTCAAACTTACTTAATTTTAATGATAACTCCACGAGTTGAATACTAGATAGTTGTATTGATTCTAAAGTAGACAAATAATTTTTAAATTTAGTTATTTGGCCTTTGATAGAACTGCGTCTTAAGCTTAACTCCTTACACTTAAGGCTGTTATGTTTATCTGATTCAGTAGCCATTGTAATGGAATAGATTTGTTATGTAATTAGTGTAAAAACAAACAAAAACTAGCCCACTTAGCTGCACTTTGTTTACAATTTTAGCTGTTAGCTTATGTCACTCCCGTCCGTCCGGCGACACCTGAGGCGAAGAAACCGGTTCCGCACAGTAGCTCACAAACTGCGGGCCTGATTCTCTCGCCAATCCTGGAATGTTTGGCAGAACGGGTGAAAAAACGGGAAATTATTTCTTCGGATGGCTATTAATGAGGGTGAATTTTAATGAAATAGCCAAAATATGTTAATAATAAGAAGTAAGTAGGCAAGTAGGTGCCCATTAAATAACAGAAAATGTTATGTTATTTTCAAATGAAATTAATATGTACTGGATAAACAATATTGCGTATAATTGACACAATAATGATAAAGGAATGTTGAATTGACGGATGCACCTGACTTTAAGGAAATTAAAATTGACTGATCATTTTATGATTTATCTACCAAATAACTAGTGAATTGTTACCTGACACGGGATAAATTCACTCGAAATTGTTTGTAATAATGAAAACAACCTATTATATGATGAATAGATAAAGATTTCTGTTGAATTGCAACAAAGTTAAATGAATGACCTTTGTACCCTTGGATGAATTTGCAACAAAAATCTAAAAAATGAATTATGTAGGTGATTGATATCGATATTATTGATAAATAACGATTGTATTGGCCCTCGGTGACCCTATTTGCACTGTGGAGGCAATAAAATATGAGTTGAAAATGGATAATTATGCTGATGGATATTTTCTATAAATATGTGATTTGTATGGGACAAAGAAGGATTAGGACACTTATCTCTGAGGGAGATTGCAGCCGTGGTCGTGACTAAGTCTTGCTGTAGCTTAGCCGCCGGGTCCTGACGGTTCAATCCAATAGGTAATGACTTGCAGATTTGTGTTCTCATAAAATTCTTGTCCTGTCACGGTCGCCAACTTATGTCTGTTTGTGAGACATTTGAGAGTTCTATCTTGATGTAAATAAAACCCTTAACTTGTTGAATAAACTTGTATAATTGGTTAAAAGGGAAAATAAAAAAACTGAGTACAAAGGCGTGTCGTTATGTTCGTGAATGAGAATAATGAGTGATAAAAAAAATATCCAGGTAGTTGTAAAAATTGTTCACAGACGTCACTTTAAAAATAAAATGTTTAGCACTTATTTGCATGCACGTTGTATTGCTGCGATGAAACATGTAGGCGCGCGCCGCGCCACATATCATACCATCACGCCTGTATTCCCCAAAGGGTTAGACAGAGGCGTAATAATGTAGGTACAACCTCAGTTCGCCGGTATGTTTAGGTCCCATGTAATAGGGGGCGAGCCTATTGACATTAACTGGGCACAAATTCCAAACTCCAAGCTGCCGCTGGGAATTCATAGAAAAAACCAATAACACTTTGCTCGACCTGGGAATCGAACCCAGGACCTCTAGCGAAGCAGTCGCGCTCAGGGCCACTAGGCTTAACATTGTTAATCTTTTTTGCGAGGGCCCAGAGGCGCGAGGCTGTCCGCGGTCGCCGATGTCGCCAACGCCTAGCACCGCCACTGTTAGTAAGTAAGTAAAGTAAGTAAAGATTTATTTCTTAATTTGGTACAAAAATAACATTTACAGTGTCACAAAATCAGGATAGTATTTACGACCAACTCTGGTACCCAGATTAAGATTTAACTTGTGTTTAGGGTACCAGCGTTCTCGCGCACACTAACAAAACATATCAGTAGTACTCGTAGGACGAACACAATGTTCATTAAGAAAAAAAAATAGGAAATACAATATATGGACCAACAAAATGTAAAAAACTTTACTACTGTAGCCTCGTGATGTGTGTGTGTGTGTTTGTGTGTGTGTGTGTGTGTGTGTGTGTGTGTGTGTAAGATCTTAGGATCCACATCGTATTAAGTCTTCTGTCTCTTTATAGTCCAGAGTCAACAATATTACAAATTTTATTAATTTTATTGTACAGCTGATTTGACAAGTAACTGTAATTACGTTGTGCGAGATTAGTTCTGCATTTTTGTTGCGCTGGGCATACATTATAGTATCTGCGTTTTTTAATAGTGTTTGTGTCATGGGGTACTGCCGCATGCTTGCGAAGGATGAGGAGTTACCAGATGGGAAGCTCATAAGTACAGGGTCTAAGATGAAGCAGTTATAGAAAGAAGCTTTATTGACACAATCACATACAATGAACATAGTAACATTAAAAAAAAATTAAAATCTGTGTGCCCCACGGCCAGTGGCGTAGCGTGTCTTGTCGGGGCCCCGTATAAAAAATTTGCTTGGAGGCTCTTATATGGGAGTAAAGATTTTTCACAAAAGAAAAAAAATATTGTGAAAAGAAATATTTATTTATCATAACATAATTCAACCATTTTACAAATAAAAATCAAATTTTAAATATTCACTCTCCTTGCCTTTTAATATCGATAGATCGTGATATCGATGAAGGATTCCCCGCTGAGTTGAAGATGAAGTAAGTAAAACGGGGAAGTCCCGCCATAACGATGTAGAGTGTTGCCAACTTTTGAACGCACGCTTAAGGCGGGAAAAAAAGTAATTGCTTTATAGAATTTTGTCATTAGTAAAATAAAGTTTTTATTTATAACCGTACCCGTATAATTGATACGGCAGATACGGCGGTAGCTACGCCCCTGCCCACGGCTCTGCCAAATAATTCCAGTTCAGCTCAATGCTAGAACACCGGCGAACTGCCTGGCGCTAGTGTTCAACTGGACCTGACCCGAGTGTCACGGATGCCAACTCACTTTTTCAACTAACAACCGCAGAGGTTACCGGGACGCCCAAACCCTTTTAAAAGGCGGGCGACGCACTCATGACTCCTCTGGTGTTGCGGGTGTCCATGAGCGGCGGTTATCGCTTACCATCAGGGGATTCGTCGGCTCGTTTACCCCCCTATCCCATAAAATTGTCTTTGTCTCTCATCCAGAACCAGACCAAATATTTTCCTGGCTACGCCTTGCTACGAGCTACCAACCGTAAAATCGGCCCGCTTTATGTCAACAATATCAAAGAAAGTCGTCGCTTATCCTCTAACGTGGAAATTAAAATAAAGTAACTTTTTGCGAGCTTTGACCGAGCCGTGAAAATAGGTCATTTTTTGCCACTAAATGTAACCTCGAACAACTCGGTTTAACGACACGACAATCGCAGTGACTGACCCTAAGCTACGAGTCGCGACTTCGATTTCCACTCGGAAGACCTAGAATTGTCGAAACGTTTGGCGTAGCGGCTGAGCAATCGGCTTCTGCGACACGTGTTGTGGGTTCGATCCCCACACGGAGCAAATATTTGTATGATCTACAGGTAGTTGTTCCGGGTCTGGGCGTTTGTGTATATGAGATTTTCTGTTTGTAAACGCACCCACGATACAGGAGTACAGGAGATACGGTGTGGGGCAGTTTAAAAAAAACACCTTTCATCCAGAAACATGTTGGTACAGTCAGCAACAAAAGTCCCTAAAAATGATGTTGCAGTCTTTATTATCAATTACAGATCCGAAAAGGCAATACATTCTTCACTCAATGTAGGTAGGATCATTATCTTTATATTATAGACTATCTTCTGCCCGCGGCTTCGCTCACATGAAGCTCAAAAACCAACAGTGATGATCTCTTCTTTGTATGGGTCTCTATACATTAGAGAGGTCAAGCTGTATCTAAGGTTCCGTTTAATTATTTGAGATAAGAAGTATACCAGTTTTTAAGTTGGAGCAGATACTTTCTAAGTGATAGCAAAATTAAAATCTATTCAGTAGTTTTTGCGCCAACCCTTAACATTCTGTGGGTTCACATTTTGTGGGTTCGGAGATTATAATTATACCCTAACCCACTTTTTTTTTATAAATATCTTCAATGTACCGACAGCTTTTTTACAATTTTATACTTATTAGTAGATTTGCTGCTCAGTGGCGTTCTGAGACCCGATGTAAAATGTAAATACTTACTGTTTCTTGGATGGTTGTTAGTAGATATAATAAAGTGCTTCGCAACCCAGCCATAGGCTTACCTCGGCAAGTGCAGTTTGGCCTCGTAGATGCGATCTGAACGGTTGTCATGTAGCATTATCTCAAACTTAACTCTCGCGCTAAAATTTTGAAACCTTCAGTCGGCTGTGTTTATAAATAAGTAATTCTCCCTTTTCGGATGTTAATTAATTGTTTATTTAAATACCATCACCTTATAAATAAATGTAACAAAAATAAATACAAACAGGTATTAAAAGTCCGTTTTCCATTTGAAACATATCAATTTAATATGATTTTTATAAACATTACCTATTGTATAATTTATAAACCGAAATCTTACACTGAACATAATTCAACTGTCTCGTATAAAATGCGTTTGTGACTTTACCGGGATGAAGGTACAAAAAAACTGTATACTTTGTGGTCTGTTTATTAAAAATGTGTTATATCCGTATATCGGACTATATCTGAGGCCGGTGTTTGCCGACCCCTAACGTGTGAGCGGAATGGTGACTACTCGATGACTGTTTGTTCCTCTTTCACCAAAAATTCTACAACTTCTTCTACCGTCGTCGCTGTCGAGTCGGTGTCGATACCGTCTGTGTCAACGTCTGTGGAACGAAAAACAGTTAATTAACACCTAGACTATTATAATTTATCAAATAATTAATTTTTGAAAATATTTTGAAGTACTTCTAATAAATCCAACATCGTTATTTAACATTCCCATCGCCTTTATCATTTCCTAAGCATTTTTATAATGACATAACATACCATCACGCCTGTATTCCCCTAAGGGAATGTAGATAGAGGTGTACACACAGTTCACTGGTATGTTTAGGTACCAAGTACTAGGGGGGCGAGGCTCGACATTAACCGGACACAAATCTCAAACTACGAGCTGCTACTGAGAACTCCATAGAATGCCCAATAACACTTTTCTCGGACCTCTCGCCCATCTAGCGTAGCAGTTGCGCATTTTTATAATGATTATTTTCAATCTTGCAGTTCTTATTTCACATACCATACCATCACGCATGTTTTCCTCGGAGGGTTATGCCGAGGTATATGTATCTAATAGGGGGCGAGCTTATTTCCATTAACTGGACACAAAACAAATGTCCGAGCGACTACTGAGAATTTCATAGAAGAACCCAATAACGCCTTACCCTAACTGTAAATCAAACCCATGACCTCATATTAGTATCGTTAGTAGTTTAGCATACCGATACCACAAAAATATTCTGGAAAAGATCCTGCTAAGGAAATGCCTCCTTTGCGTGCCGTCATCAGACATATAATATGTAGTGTCCCTTTTTCTTGGACACGCTGTATATAAATTATCAAAGCAATACATACAATTCCTGAGCTCAAGCCGCCGCGGCTTCTGCTCATTCCACTCCTGCACCTTGGCCTCGCGATACTCAACGTGCTTCTTCATTTGCTCAGTACGCTTAGCCACCAATTCCTGCAAACAAAATTATAAACAAGAATATTATATCAATGTCTTCTATTTTCACCTTAGCTCAGCCGGTCGGCACACGGAAAGTACTCCATCTATAATAATGTTTTGACAACTTTTTAACTCAACTAATTGGCTGGATTGAAACAATGCCAGCTACTATATCAGTAAAGAAAAAGAAGTATATAAATAGATAATTTCAAATTATTAACTAAATACATAACATAACATACCATCATGCCTGTATTCCCCGAAGGGTTAGGCAGAGGTGTACTAAGGTACACCCACAGTTCGCCGGTATGTTTAGGTCCCATGTAATAGGGGGCGAGCCGGGCACAAATTCCAAACTCCAAGCTGTTATTGAGAATTTCATAGAAAAACCCAATAACACTTTGCTCGACCTGGGAATCGAACCCCAGAACCTCTAGCGTAGCAGTCGCACTTGGGACCACTAGACTAACGAGGCTATAAGCTAAATAAACAGAAATTATAACCCTTTTTCGAACAAGAATGAAGGAATCAAGAATAAAATTGTTTTTCTTTAAACTGAAGAACTTTTTAATGTTCTGTGATTATGTACCTTGCTAGCTTTGCTACTGCGCATGCGGTCCTTAGACTCGAATTGTGAGTAATATTTCTTGAGGTTCTTCTTGATGTCCTTCTGCTGTTTCTCGGAGAGCAACGTCGGTGGCCTCGGCCGCCAATTGAACTGCGCGAAGCCTTCCTTCATCACTCTAAACAGAACAATAAAGATCAGTTTAAAATATAGACAAAAATGCCACTTATTGAAATGTCCTAACTGAATGTGGGTATTCAGTCAAGATGTTTTATTTAGAAAAGTCTAAACTAGTTGCAAATTGGATATTGTATTGTAAAATTTGACGATTTTATATATCATATAACAAAGGTTGATAAAATTCAGAAGTATGACTAATAAAGTCGCGAGAATAAGGTTCAAAATTATATGATCAACCACTTGTAAAATGCAGTTACTGAAAATGCTTTTACTTTCATGAATCAAAGAGTTAAATACTATTACTAACCTTCTTAATATCTTGCCCTGGAAGGACCAAATGTAGTAACCAGTATCAATCTTACTCTTGAGTGAAGACACGCCAGTCACGACGAAGCGACCAGTTGGATCCCACTCAATGCCCGACATCTGTAAAATAAATATTAAGTTAATTTAACTTAGCGCGTAATCTCCGAAACTTATGATCCAATTCAAAAAAAGATTTCTCTGAGAGATAGCTATAGGTATTATCTACAAGAAACATTGTATGTTTTATTCTCATATTATCCAGGCAAACCATTTGCGGGCGAAACCTAGTCATGGATAATTTGTATGTAATTAAATATGGCATTGTAATAAAAATATATTATGATTAATCACCTGATAATGGTCAGAGACATTCATGATAGTGAAATCATTTGTGTCCAAGAACTCCAAAGCGCCTCCAGTCAGTCCAAGGTTAGCTAGCACGATGAACTGTCCAGATGGAGACCAGAACAAGTGGTTGAATGGTTGCCGCTCGAACTTTTTCAAGAGAGTTGGAGCCTGCCCAGTGTTCACTTGGTAGAAACTAATACAGATGTTAGCAGGGTCACCGTGAATAATCGCGAACTTAGACCCTACAGGTTCCCAAGCAAATGCTTGAATAGGCTCTTTAATTTCTACTGAGTCCACAGGAATCTCCTTCTCTCGCATATGGAATATTTCAAAGTTGTAGTACATTCCTGAATATTTGATTTCATTTTTATCTTTCTTCACTTTGGAGTAGCGGTCTACTTTGACGCACAGGTAGTCTCCACTCTTCTGCCAGTGGATCTTACAGTCTGCTACAGAGAACAAGTTTTTGGAGCGTATTTCGGTGCGGTTCGGCAATTCTAGTAAAGTTACTCTAGCAGGTACATCTTTATCTTCCGCCACCCAATATGCTAATATATTGTCTGTTGATGACCAGCTGAAGTCTCTGTGAATGAAAATAAATATTTATTTAAAAAAATAAGCTATGATTGCTCCTTATTGGAACAGACATGGAGATATAATTACCTAATCTAAAAAAACAATCAATAAATTATACTAAGATTGTCTAAGAGTCATAAGTAGATCACCTCTTCTCAATTCTCACACAAGCCATAGATTTAGGCAAATTTACAAGCAATAAGGCTTTTATAACTAATTTACCTATACATATACAAGTATTGTAACCAGATTTTAAAATTTAGGTATCCCTCAGTTGGTTTCTTTAATTCAAACATGTTATTTACCTGATTCCAGGGATTTTGATGGACTTCTTGTCTAGTAGACCGAAGCTGGGTGTCTCGTATACGGAGAGCACATCCTGGCCGAGTCTCGCGAAGTACCTGTCGTCCTTGCTCCAGCGGAACACCGGCCACGTCACGTACTCGTCCGGAGGTGGGAAACTACGCTTCTCTTGTCCTGTTCTATAAAGGTCAAAAGTAAAAACAATGATTCAAGATATACTACAAGTGGGTAGTACTTTTTAAAAGTCATTACTAAGATGTTAAAAGTTAGACAAACAGAATTTTAATTGTGGTCACTTAATTATTTTTCATCAGTTATATTATGGCTTCGAAGTGAATATTATTGAAACAAGCATTATTGACAAATAATTATTATATAATAAATGCAGTGCACATAACACATACACAGCACATAACTGCCTCATTAGCCAAGTGGTCCTTAGCGCGAATGCTACGCTAGAGGTCCTGGGTTCGATTCCCAGGTCGAGCAGTGTTATTTTTCTATGAAATAATGGGTTTTTCTATGAAATTCCCAGTAGCAGCTTAGAGTTAGGAATTTGGGCCCGGTTAATGGCAATAGGTTCGCCCCCTATTACATGGGACCAAAACATACCGGCGAACTACGGGTGTACGTTAGTACGGCTCTGCCTAACCCTTCGGGGAATACAGGCGTGATGGTATGTTATTATAGTGTGATAGTATGACACAATGAATGTTGATGAAGCAAATGAAGTATGTATGCAAGAATTATAGCAAGTGGTGTTCTGTGGTTTCTGTGTACCCTATGGGAAAAAGGCGTGATTGTATTTATGTTATTTAAAATAATAATAAATTTAGACACAGTCAGGTCTGCTCTATTTCCCTGGTGACTGTGACCTGCTGACGAGTTTTTGCGGATTTTTTTTGCTTTGCTTATTCCTACAGATGACAATATTTTCTAATTATGTAGTACATAATTCTAATTACTTCTAATTCTGTTCTGACATTTTAAAATACCAGATCCGGTTAACTACTTTGCCCTCTGACTGAAACATAAACTTTTTTTTCATCACTGTAATAGGCCACTTAAAATTACTTTAAACTAATATGCACAGTTAACAAGTTTTTGTTTATATGTAAATCTGTAATGCCTGTTGGTATTCACTGTCTCAGCTCTCACGCCGCGATCTGAATACGTAATAATAAACCCGTTTTGTTGAGGTGGAACAATCTCTAATGAGTGTATATTTTTGCAGTAATTTTTTAAACATTTCTATTTACTTAGCTTTAAAATTGAAACTGTAAGTAAGTTTTCTATGACTATTTATTTATTTATTTTATTTAAAACTTAAACTATCATTACAGGTTTTGGAAACCTAAATCGATAGCTAAGCCTACTTATATATTAACTATTTTAAAAAAACACTAAGTGATAAGGTAAGTATAATAATACCTCACATAATATACTATAGACGCTATAACTTATCAAGAGTGAAATATTTTAATCCAATTTTTTTTGTGGCCTCTACAATATATTCTCAAACTACTTAATTACTTCTAAAATCATATTCAAGTACTTGACTAGGAATGTATTTTCCATGCTATAGCATAACTGCCATGGCAAAGTTTACAACAGAATTCAAAGATTTTTTTTTAATAAGAAAGTAACATTAACAAAGTTAATATTAAGATTGTGATAACAAAACACCCATAGAGTATTGGTACTAATTTCTATAGCAAAATGGTTACCAAACTTTAAATTTCACTTTAATTTTTACCATATTAAAGTTAGTTTTACTATCACTACATAGTATAAAACAAAATTGCTTCCCGTTGTCTGTCTGTCCCTATTTATGCTTAGATTTTTAAAACTACGCAACGGCTTTTGATCCGTTTTCATTAATAGATAGAGTGATTCCACGGGAAGGTTTTAAGCTATTTAACATTACCCAACGACTCTTAGGAACGGGCAGCGTGGATGAAACCGCGGGCGGGTCGCTAATATTAGATAAAATATAAATTCTGTCCAAGAATAAAAGAGTAAAAAACATACAGAAGTTTATGAATACCTGATATCCCAGATGATGAGCTTCTTATCTTCACCCCTATCGCCAGTGGGTGAGAAAGTGACAACATAATTTTCACATGGCGAGAAGGAGATGAACCTAGCTTCTGGGTGGAAGAACTTCTGGAACTGGGAGAACTTGGGGCCAGCCCACAGGGCCACACCCCTCCAGTGGAAAGTCGCCAGGTACGTGCCAAGCGGCGACCATGCGGCATACGTCTCCGTCCAATTCTAAAGGAAATAACTGTGTTTAGTTACAAAAAATAAATACTTAGTCTATTTTAGAAAAAGTATTTATAAGTAGCACTCAGCCCAGCAGGTCCCAAACTTTAAAGGCTGGAACACAAGATATTGCTTTTATTGTTCAGAACCTTCACCTATTGATAGTAATTATTAATATTCTTATTCTATAGATCCCTAAGAATCTGCAGAACCCATTTTAGACATCTAGTAATGTTAGGATGTATATATATTATTTTCATTCAAGGGTTTTATGTTGCTCTTTATTTTGTTATTATTAATTCCAAAATGCATGCCAAAAACCAATTATCATTCCTCCTTCCAAATAATCTCAAACATTCCCCCTCCAATAACCAAAAAATACAACTCACCGGTCTCTCCTGCATAAGTGTGGGTTCAGGCAGGGCATTTTGCCACACCTGTAGTGCAACACCAGTGCCAATGCCCACCAGGAACTGGTCGTAAGCATCGGGATCCATGAGATACCATTGTAAGTCCGACTGGACCTTGAATGGTTGAGGTGCTGGAGGCTCCCATTCTTTTGGGATATCTGAATATCTGATGACAAACAAAATTTTTATGCTAAATATAATGACTAGCACTAATGGTAAATTTAATTTTTGCGTTTTCAGTCATAATTATTACATAATTATGTTAATAATAGTTAATTAATAGTGGTTTGGAAGCATTGTTTCATTATTATGGTATTCTGATGTTTCAGGAGTAGGCTGTATATGAAATAATAGGTGTTTCAGCATTTGCTTTTTACTACAATATTGATCTGTCTAAATTATTTGTAACCACAAGAACATTAAAAAAATTAGAAGTAGATAGAAAGCAGGAACTGTTACACCAACTAGTGGCTAAAATAAATGAGTAGGTAATGCATTGTATAACAATCAGAAAACACAAAGTAAACATATTTTTGTAGTCATAATACAAGTGTTTTTGTAATCATTCGACCAAAACATCCAGTGAACTCTTTCTAATAATAAGAACATGCAAAGTGATACATCTCAATAAGATATGAACTCAATGCATGTTCCACTGTTTGTGAAACTCCGCAGGAAAACATGGGAGTTGTAAATGGGTGTTGTTTTTTCCCCAAGGCCAAAGGAAGTACTTCTATGTTCCTCAACAAACTTTATATGACAACATTCATAACGTTGCGCATTTAA
Source organism: Acronicta leporina (assembly GCA_947256265.1). Taxonomy (NCBI): domain Eukaryota; kingdom Metazoa; phylum Arthropoda; class Insecta; order Lepidoptera; family Noctuidae; genus Acronicta; species Acronicta leporina. The sequence continues at coordinate 3,947,626 of OX366521.1, forward strand.
CACCTAGAAATTTGCAATTGCAGAGCTTAATAAGAGTACTTACTTCTTAAAATCAGTGAACAAATTCACTAAGAATGTATGCTGCTTATCTAATTTACAGTTATTTGTCGCCTTTACGGCCTCGGCGGCATTCTGAGGGTTGCTGTACTCCAGGAAAATGTAGCCTGTTGTGTTTCCATTCTCACTTGTTGGGTAATACTCGCTCACTATCTTCCCGAACTTGCTGAATATCTTGGTTATGACGCTCTGGAGCTTCTCCAGGCGCTCGGGTCCGACCTGCGGACATCCGTCGACCACGATCACGTTCTCATAACTGTCAGATTCCTTCGGTTTCTGCTCTAAAAGGTCGGCCAACAACTCTGCAACGTCAAATTTAGGTTAGGTTTTATAACTTTCATACACTCTAATAACTCACTGGCAAAGTTCAAAATCTCAAATATTATAACTCCGTAACACCAATTATGCTTCACATTTACGTTAAAAATAGTAACAACATGAATGAGAAGTTGTAAAATGCGTGGGTGACGCATATGGCCGGTCAAACTTGTCACGTAAAAATGCCCACCTTCATCGGTAATATCGTCAACGAAACCCTCCGGATCGTCGAAGTCAGGCTCCTCGTCAAAATTCGGCTCCTCATTATCACTTTGAGGTGTTGGGTTCACTTTCTCGTCGCCTTTTTTCTTAGCCATTTTGACGATTTAACGTGTGTAACAGGAAGACACGCCATTAGTGACTGACCATAGAGCACGAATTTTTGACTTTCACTCAAATTGATAATTTATGATGTTACGTTTTGCTAGCACTTTTTAAAAGCTTTCTAAGATTCAACACATAATTTTACCATCATTATTTAAATGAATAGGCTTTAACTCTATTTAATAACTTATAGAACCCATAAAGTAATAATAAAATTAAAAATCTCATAAATTCTCCTGACAATATTGAACTGTCAGAGTAAATTAACAAAACTCCTGCAAAATTATTATAATTATTATAAAAATATAAAATATACTTCAAGTTTACAGAACCGATAAAGCTTTATAGTATAATTTTAATAATAAAACTTTATTTAGTAATTAATTCTAAGAATACAGTAACGAAACGCTGTAATTGTTAATACCATAGACAATATAAAAAATGGCGGGAAAATTGAATTTGAAGGTCTGCTTTGTTTTTAGCATTTTTAGTTCTGAGTTTTGTTGAAGTTTTGAACCATTTTGTACTGTGTTAATTTCTGGATAAATATAGAAAACAAATTAAAACATAACGTAGTTCTGATAATTATCCAAGTTATCAGTGCCAGACAAGAACCTACCTACCAGAATGTAGTAAGTACTAAACTACCTTCAGTTATTTTTTTACAAAGTAAGTAAAAATATCATAGTTCTGCTCTGTGTTCGAAATCAATTATTTATTCTTATTACGAGGTCGAATGAATACCACATTCTCAGGTTGATTTACACAAATCATACCTAGTACTTACCCTATTCTGCAGTATTATTCAACACGATGTAGTCAGTTTTTAAACAAGCGATCGCCAGTGAAGCAAATCTTTTGTATTGAATCCACAAAGGTATGTTTTAAATTTCTCTTATCTGCCCGAAGGTATAACCAATCTTGAAGTAATAATATTTTTCTCTCTGAACTCTGCCATCTTTGTACATTTATTATACTTACTTTACTTACTCTAGGAGTAACTACCTAGGTAAACTACTAATGTTGCAAAATTTTCCAATTAAAAGCTTGGAGGCATTGTTACGGTATAATAAATGTGATGAAATATGATCCATGATTCAAGTTACACAAGAAAAAACTAATTTTATTTTTTCACGTGGGAGAGCCATGCTTCGGCACGAATGGGCCGGCTCGACCGGAGTGATACCACGGCCTCACAGAAAACCGGCGTGAAACAACGCTTGCGTTGTGTTCCGCCGAGTGAGTTGAGGTTACCGGAGGCCCAAACCCTTTTAAAGGCGGGCAGCGCACTTGCGACTCCTCTGGTGTTGCGGGTGTCCATGAGCGGCGGTTATCACTTACCATCAGGTGATCCGTTTGGATTCCATCGGTTGCCCTCTATCCCATAAAAAACAAAAAAAATTAGCTCATAAATTTATTGTGCCGTACTATTAAAAAAACTAAATTGTTTAATTCGCTTACACGACACGCATCTCGCCCATAATTCAAGAGTAGTGTAGGTACATGAAATATCTACCAACGTATAACACAGAAGGCGGCATTTGTGGAAGTGGACGACCAACGGGTCACCGCACATGAAAATTGAGGTCACGCCGTATGCACCGTGTAGTATAACTAGCTATAGTAGGTATACATTGGCTTGGACACTGTTAGAGTAATGTTAAACGCAAAGGTATGCGAACCACACGTGCTCGGATTTATTGAAACTGTCTATCGGATGTGTTTCACCCATACTAGATTGTCTTTTTTTTTGCTGACTCGTAAATTCTGTAAGCGTGTAAATCTGTTACATACACGCTTCACAGTATCAAAAGTAGTACGGAAATGCAACAATATGCATACCATCATAACATACCATCACGACTGTATTCCCTGAAGGGTTAGGTCGAGGTGTACCTACTATGATACACCCACAGTTCACAGGTAGGTATGTTTAGGTCCCATGTAATAGGGTGTGAGCCTATACCAAATAGGTAGGTAGGTACTAGATATTATGGTATATGTAATTCGATGTTTTTATGATATTCTACGTAGTAGGACTCTTCCTGTGGAGAAATAGAACACCGAAATCTGTCAGGCGGGTCCAGTTGAACCCATCTATATATGGAATTTTATTCATGACTAGCTTCTGCCCGCGACTTCGTCTGCGTGGACTTCAGATAAAAAGTAGCCCATGTGTTATTCCAGACTATAGCCTATCTCTGTGCCAAATTTTATCCAGATCCGTTCAACCGTTCTGGCGTGAAAGAAGAAGAAGTAACAAACATCCATCCATCCATCCATCCTCACAAACTTTCGCATTTATAATATTAGTAGGATACTTGCTTCAAACATCTTCGTTGTAGTAGGTAGTCTCTAAAGCGTAAACACGTAGTCCCACGTGTTTTTTTATTTAATTTACATTTATTTCGCTTAATTACAGGAGGAATAGAAAATACTGAAATAAATACCTAGTTATTATATCGTTGTACGTCGTAAGTAGGTAACTGCCGTAACTGATAAGTTAGCAAGGTAACAATATATTTAAGTCATTAGCCTGAAAGTCCCGTTAAGCTACATGTGAGTAAGTGACAAACTGACAAGGCGACATGTTATGAATCTATAATCGACTTACATGGACAGAAACCAATATAATATTACAAAGTTATGAATTAATATGATAGGAAATAACGTTTGCATAGTCTCCAAGTGGCGATATTTTGACGAGACAATTCACTCACCCCGTATTCCCGGAATTACCGGGAATATTAGAAACCCATCCATGGAGAAACCTGGTAGAAAACCAGGTATTGGTATCACAAAACATTAACTAGCTTCAGCCGAAAATGCAGTAAAGTTGTGAAATCAGCAGCATCATCCGTAATCTTAGAAATCTATGAAATGCTTTTACTGATTGCATTACGTGTTCTGCATACTGTCTTCCTCAAGATTATTTTCAGTACACACATACCTACCATCACTCCTGTATTCCCCGAAGGGTTATGCAGAGGGGTAGGTACTAATGTACACTCACAGGTCGCCGCTATATTTCGGTTCCATGTAATAGGGGCGAGTCTATTGCCATCAACCGGACACAGATCCCAAAGAATATCATAGAAAAACCCAATAACTCTTTGCTCGACCTAGAAATCGAACCCAGGAACGGCCACCAGGGTAGCATCTCGCTCAGACTGTTTTTCATTATGCAATTATTTAAAATTAAATATTTAAGTAGTGTTTTATATACCTTGTAATAGAGCTACCTACCATAAATTCATTAAAGATAATAAAAGATCGGTAAACTAAGGTTAGGTACCATCAATCATTGCTACTACCGAATAAAATAATGAAGCCGTTTGTACGAACAAGCCCAGCATCTCTTAAATTCCATAAATAGCAAGCAGAACACTCTAATCCCCTTATCAAGCAATTTCATAACTCTTATCTGAAGCTCGAATGTGTACAGTGAAGCACCGGCCACGCTTTCTACGGGCTTCGAGGAAGGAGGTCGCGACTCAGGTTTTAATACATATTACTCTTAGCTACACGTCTTTCATCACAGACGAAGCCACTGACCGAAGTTGATTGCAGCTTACTCCGTTATGATCATGTGTTGTAATTTTTTTAACAAATGATTTCGCATGATTATTGGGGGATGCCTATATGCGTAGTCTTAGATTATCTTAGTTCAGAGTACAATAAGTTCTTGCATTTAATAAGGATAATTTATTCTTATGTTATTTCTTTTACAATCCTTTCATCTAGGTTGACATTGAGGCTGACTTAATTTTACAAATTGAAATTATAGACTGACAGATAACTGTTATGTGAGGATAGACAGAAGATTATTAACGTCTTCTGCTTAGGGTTATGTATATTAATGCTGCTTTATCTTCTTCCACATTTACCATCCGCATCTCCAAGTATTTTTAATTTAAATAATAAATACCTGAATAAAAACATAACACTAACACCTTTAGCAGACTTTTATTTTTGAAATTTTCTATTTTCGAACTTTCTTCGTTGCATGTAACTCGTGGACACAAACAGACATGAAGCTCGGACATACAATATGTTTTACGACTAGCACACACGCTAATATTTACGTAAACACTGGAATAAACTGGTGATTAATGTTTATATTTAAACGTAGTAAGAAGTCAACTTTGAAGATTGTAATTAATATTACAGTCATGAAGAAATTCTATGCACGTCAATACTTATAATGTAGTGTGAAAATTATATTCGTTATGGAAACTGACCCAGATAATATCTACCTAAGTACATATTTGTTTTTAAAACAATATAACATAACATACCATCACGCCTATATTCCCCGAAGGATTAGGCAGAGGCGTACTAATATACCCCCACAGTTCGCCGGTATGTTTAGGTCCCATGTAAACTTTGCTCGACAAAACAATATTCATTGATATTCATTGAGATTCTTAAGAAATTTTTGAAAAAATGTTGCAATTGAAATGAATTTACCAATGTTATTGTATCTTTGTTTCTGTAATACTAGACCTATTCAAGTAGGATTTGGCGAGGCGATTATTCTCTCGGAACAATCAAATAAGACAAACTGCCGGAAAATGCCCTATTTTCCGGCGGTACGGATTACGTCATTTTCTTACGGTGGTTTTGTGGGGAGCTGCTAGTAAAACTATGGACTAAACCAAAACGAAGGATGTATCATGGATTATTGTATATTGATACTGTATTTATTCATGATCAGATTAATAGACATTTCTTATCTAATTATTGTCGTAATAAAGGTAAAGAGAAAAAGTGTAAGTAAAAGGCAAATAAAATTGTTAAAGCTCAGTTAATCAACGTCTAGACCAGTTTGACACTAGTTTACAACGATATGTATCTTAATAGGAAAATTAACATTGAGATAGGATTTGATTCGTATGAAGTTCACAGTTTACGGTGTATTCTTATAGCTCCTGCGTTGAAGATTACCTCAGACACTATTTTCTTACCAAAGCCGTGATGTCACTATCCATAGACTGATTCGTGACACAAAAACTATCAATACCCTCAAATAAATTAACTGGTTCTTCTACATTATAGATATCTAATGTCTGTCTAACTGAAGAATATTCCAGAAATTAATATCTTTTAAGTACTGTTATTGTTCAGTAAACGTGATAAATTCACAAATACTTAGGTAGATAGGTACTTACCTACTACATATTTTGCAGAAACTTGATATATATAATATTATGTAAATTGGCAATACCCCCTAATCCCCAACTTCATCTAGTAACACATCTGTGTAAACTTATTTTGCGTTATGTGTAATGTGTAGGTATGCATATGAAAATATTGTGTAAACTAGCTTACGCCCGCGACTTCGTCAGCGTGGAATAGTTACTTGGTCTTAGCGTGATTATATATAGCCTTCCCCAATAAAGGGGCTATCTAACACTGAAAGAATTTTTCAAATCGGACCAGTAGTTCCTCAGATTAGAGCGTTCAAGCAAGCAAACAAACTCTTCTGCTTTATATTTTAGTATTAGTATTTATTTATATATTAGTAGGTATAGATAGCATACGAAAGCTAAGCAACAACATCGTTGAATGTAGTCTGTTCCCAAGCTTTGTTCAACATTCAAAAACATTTGTCCACATATATCTCCAAGTGGGACAAATGCTGCTAAAACTGCATTTGCTTTTACATGGGTAGTATTTATCATTATAGGCACCTACATACATCTAATGCATACAATTGCATATCCAAGCAAACTAACTCTGTCAGCTGTATAAACATAGACTGACATTGAAAGACAATTCTTTAATACAGCGATTGACTCCATAATTATCATAATCTCATACGTAATCATTGAATAGCTTCGTTTTGAGGTTGGAAGCACACACTACACGCGAGGGCCCATAGTTATGAGGCAAGCGCTTGGATCTTCGAATACCAAGCCTAGAGCAGAGCAGTCAGTCCAGTCAGTACCTCCGCTATAGCGCCCGCGGGCCGCCGCGTTTCCCGCGTATTTTTCGTTGAACCACAGACAACACATTCTACCTATCCCGAATCTTCCCGCGCAAGCAAAGGTAATGAGCGTAATACCGTTTGTTTAATTATTTTGTGTTAAATATTCTTTTTGTGAAGTGCTGTTCAAATGTGTCGTAAGCTCATGTTCACGTCCGCAAGTTCACGCCCATTGTGATTTTGTTGTTTGTTTGCTTTTGAATTGTTATTTGTACTGTTGTTTATTGTACATTAAATTTTATGCGCAGTTATCGCGATTCTTGCCACACATGATTTTGTATTTGAGATAGTTTTCACGAGTCAAAAAAGCATATATCTAGTCGATGGTTAAAATAACCGAAATTTAAAGGAATATTAGTTGCAAAAATATTGACAGTATTCACAAAATAAGTAATTACTTACTTTTAGTCTAATTAGACATAAGGAATTATAACTATTTGTGATAGCGAAGTGTGTATCAAATTTTATATAGGTGGTACGTACTAATAAAGCAGGTTCATCAAGTTGTTTTAAATAAGTATATCTTTATGCGAAAACAGTAATAACTTGATTTACCTACCTAAATCAAAACATGCAGTTTCATTATGAATAATGTATGTAATAGAACTATTTACATTAGAAAATATACTTCAAGATTCGAACACGTGTAAATAACTATGAATAAATTTAGTGATTCATATAATTACCTTCTCGATAAGTTTTAATAATTGCGTTATGTAACTTACACATTCAACTTAGTCTACCTACTTACATAAAAAAATATTGGCATGAAACCGGTTCTACTGTACAGTATCTTACTTAATGTCAACTTGAGAACAGGAAAAAATAAGTTCTAGACTTACATACTTACTTATAAGATAAAGTACTTAGGTAAGTATAATAATACTTAACCTTTACAGGTTGTTGATTTTAGTTGCTTGATTATATAATAAAACTAAGGGTTTGGTAGAAGTTAGTATATTCAAAGATAGAGCAGAGACCTCTGCAAAACTTCTGGGCAATACCCAAGCCACCAATATACAAAGCCACCGCTAGTCCCACCTGCCATGTCGAAATTTGCCTTCACATTCTGAACTCTTTAACTCGCAGTGGCTTAGTGGTCATAGCGTCTGGTGTATCTAACCTGAAGACGTAGGTTCGAATCCTGCCTGCGAGTCGAATTTTATGAAAAATGCAAAAAAAAACACAAAAAGATAGTATTGGTATATATTATTGTAATATCTGTCCAATATATTTTAGTTTATAAAATACTAGACTTCCGCCCCGGCTTCGCACGGGTGGAGAAATCCCTAACATTTCCTTTCCTTTTTATAATATTAGTATAGAAAACTAATATTAAAGCTGAGAATTTGCTTGTTTGTTTCCTTGAACACGCTAATCTCAGGAGCAGGTCCCATTTAAAAAAATCTTTCAGTGATAGATAGCCAATTTATTGAGGAAGGTTATAGGCTATATCATCACGCTAAGAACGAATTCGCGGGCGGAAGCTAGTAGTTTATAAATATGGTAATATTCACTGCAGATGCTGTCATCATTTGCATAAACTTTCGAAAAATATTCATTATGTAACCGCACCTTCAAAAGGGTCTGTAGGTGTTTGTTTTGTGACTTTTGTGTGTGCTTTTTCTAGTGATCCTTTTTATTGTTTCTCTATTGATCCTCCATAGACAAGAGTGGTATCTCTGTGTGTATCTACATGTATAATTTTATTTTACGTAGGATTTTCTCGACTTTTCCACAAGATGAATTGGTGGTTCCTTCTCCTGGCTCTGGCGGTCGCCAGTGGCGAGGAGACGTGTTTGTCAGTGCTAGACGACCCTTACCTTCTATTTGGTACGAAGACTGCTTACATCTTCGGCAATAAAGGCGTTCCCTCCACCAGAGCTCATGATGTTCCTGGTAAGTTGTGTGCATAATTCATTATTTGCCATATTTAATTGAAGAACGTAACATAACGTAGCTGTTTTGCAAAACAGCTAGCAGTTAGGTATGTGAAACAGCGAACCAACTGCGACATATGCAGTGTCTAAATATATCGTTATAGGTGTACCCTCCCTGGGCCGTCTTTATCCTATCGGAGGCCAAGGGGCCCTTATGACAAGGGACTTTTTTTTATTAACAAGTGCAAAAAAACAAGACCTTCAAATTGGGGCCCCCCTTTGGATCGCGGGGCCCCGGGCACTTGCCCATAGTGCCCAGTGAGAAAGAGGGACCTGGTATACCTACCTTTATGCTGATTTTAAGTTCGTTTAATGCGTCTTCCATGTGGAAGTATTGAATACTCTGTTCGTGTATGGATTGTAAATTAGGTACATAAATATAAATAAATAGGTAGGTATATCGAATAAATGGTTACTTACATCGATTATATTTACCAAAGATACTAAGTACAATAGATACTAGTAGTATTTATACATATACCTAAGTAATTTATTATACCTGGCTGTTTTGTCCACCAGACATCAATCAACGGTTAAAATCTAGCATCTCTATATATTTTGTTTGTGATTAAAATCTACATAAGTAATGATAAATTACCGACATTAACATTTTGTACCGTAATTATAAAAACCATGAAAATAGGTAATATTATTATATGAATAATACAAATCATTGCGTTTTACCTTATTACAACATTTTTAAAACAGTTTTTTTTTACACATACACAAACATTCAGTCCAGGAAAACACACCTAAGGCCACACAAATATTTGTTCCATGTCGAACAAGCAACCCTGGTGTAAGTAAAATAAGCCAACCGCTCCATCACGCGGTAACATAGGTTGGGTCTTGGGTTACATTATTAAACGTAGGTACAGACGGATCACCTAATATGGTACTGTAAGCAATTACCGGCGCCCATGGACACCCGCAACACCAGAGGAGTCGCATGTTCGTTGCCCGCCTTTGGGCTTGTGCCTCCGGTATCCTCACTCATTTGGCGAAACGCATTGTAGGTTAGCGTTGTTTCACGCCGGTTTTCTGTGAGGCCATGGTATCACTCCGGTTGAGCCGGTCCATCCGTGACGAAGCATGGCTCTCCCATGATAAAAATATTGAAAATGTTTTACAATCTACCAATACCTATCTGTTGTGTCTCACTACTTAGTTATTACTTAGAGCACAAATTTTGCGACTATTACACGCGTGAAGTAGAGCGGTAACGGTATTCACAAATATGTATTAGATGCGGACAATTTGCAACCTCTTTCAAATTTACCTTTCAAGACAAATAGAAAGTCCGTAACCAAATACCTAAGTAGCTTGTCAAAAAAAAGCTGCACCAATTACCTATATTCGGTAAATTTCCTTTGCCTATTGGATTGGAACGATATGTAACACATACACACATCAAAAAAGTTTGCGATGAAATGAAATGATGAAATGATATTTATTTCTGTAAGTAGATCATTAGAGACACTTTTACAAGTCATTGTTTTTGTTTTTTTTTATAGCTAGATGGCTTCGGGATTTCCTAACTGACGACCTCTGAGAAGAAACACCGAAACAAACTCAGAGAATCATGGTCTCCTTTAAAGTCCAGACATAAAATAATGCAAATAATGTGAGTGGGACAATGCAGGGCAATGTCTGAAATGGCCTTTTGAGGAAAGAACCATAGCAGCTTTGAGTAGACCAGTCCTAACTGACGGCAAGCATGCATCAGTCATCATGTAGTCAACGACCCGTCGCACGACAATACCATATCAGTAGGACATAGGATCACTAGCTTAAGCTGATATAATTTTTTAAATTGAACTTTATCATGAATAATTCTTTGTTGTGTGTTTTCTTTAAATATAAATAAGTACCCTGTTTGAAATAAAAAAAATAAAACTACTAAAGAAGAAGAAATCATAATTTATAATCTACCGTAACAAAAAAAGCGATTCGATTTTTGAAAGTGATCGCTAAGTTTTTTTGATGTGTGTATATGTCGCAGGTTTTTCATAAAATTATGTTTTTTATAAAAAACCTAGCTTTTTGATCAAAAACCGGAAGATGAGACATTTTAATCTCAATTTCATCATAAACCTGTAACAATCCAGATATTTTATCAAAAACCTGAACTAGTTTGGGTTTATGATCAATCTGATATACATTTCCGTTGACAGGAACTTAAACACTTCCCCCACTTTTGTTTCGCCAGCGCTCGCGCGCGCCCCGCTCTTTCCCTGCTTCTTCAGTCACAACTTTCAGTATATTATAATGTACTTTGTGGTCACAACTCAGACGGGCAAACCGAGAGATTGAGTCTAACTGTCATACTGACCAACTAACCATAAACATACCTACTAAGGAACTGGTTATATGCAGAGGTTTAGGCAGAGGTGTACTATACACCTCTGCCTAAACCTACAGGGAATACAAGCGTGATGGTACGACGGTACCTTAAATAGATTCGTGGATGATCCCTTTCTTTTGCACTCGTAACTTTATCTCTTTTAATTCACTAGGTCTTATTATATAGCCAACCAAAGAACGAAATATAAATTTGTATGTTTCTAGGTATTCATTGTCTTAGTTATAAATAGACTTAGTATTTTTTTCGCTTCCTTTGCAAGAACATACTCTACAATCAACGTACCAAAAACAAAAGAAACCACGAAATAATCTCATAGTGAGCTTAGGTATATCTTACATCAGTTACATCACACAAACATCTAAAAATAAACGGCCAATTAATATTGTTCACGTAATACTAGCTTAGAGGAGAAATTAGATAGCCTTTTGAACAATGCTAGATTAACCGCCTAGATAAAATTAGAAATCTAGTAATAACAAGATTTTATTTCTTAGCTAATTAGAAAGTAGGTACTTCATCTCTCTTTCGACTGGAAGAGACAATAGAATTATTATAATACCAATTGAAAATAGTAAGTTAATAGTTAATAGTAAGTTAAGTATTATAAATTATATTATTTACTACGACTTATCAGTATACAGAATTCGATTATGTAAGTTGATCTGTTCCTACATGGTTATCTATACTAATATATAAAGCTGAAGAGTTTGTTTGTTTGTTTGCTCGAACGCACTAATCTCAGGAACTACTGGGCCGATTTGAAAAATTCTTTCAGTGTTAGATAGGCCATTTATTCAGGAAGGCTATAGGCTATATATATCATCACGCTGCGCGGACGAAGTCACGGGCAGAAGCTAGTTTTATATAAATGAAGATGATGATACGATAATTGTTATAATACTTTTATTATGCGTACCGTACCGCCAAGGTGTGAAATGTCTTGCTGGCGTACTAGATGCTCTCCGGATAATTTAAACACACTAAGTTCGAGTGAACAGATTTTTACTGGATAACGTTTTACATATATCTAGCACAGAAGCTAAGGGAAGCTCCACTTCACATTACAAGCAATAAAATGTTAACACTTTGCTAAGTAATAAATGCGGTATCGGAAATTTTCGATACCGCAAATTTCTTTTTCACGTGGGAGAGCCATGCTTCGGCACGAATGGGCCGGCTTGACCGGAGTGATACCACGGCCTCACAGAAAACCGGCGTGAAACAACGCTTGCGTTGTGTTTCGCCGAGTGGATGAGGTTACCGGAGGCCCTCCCTTCAACGCACTTGTGACTCCGCTGGTGTTGCGGGTGTCCATGGGCGGCGGTTATCGCTTACCATCAGGTGATCACCCAAAAAAAAATACCAGTTACATACTAATTATAAACCCTACGCAGATGTGGCAAGGTTTATCATAGTGGCAATTGTGTTAGGTAACATGCATGGATGTAACCCGGGGTGTTACACGCAGTAATATAGTTCTGGTACCGGCTCATAAATCACGCGGGCCCTGCCCATTTCATAGCTCTTTTGAAGCTGTACACTAGAGCTTGATTAAAGATGTATGTAAGTGTACGTAAAATGTCATAAATTGTAATTATAGCTACACTATTGAATTACGAAATCCTGTAAGTACTGTCGATGAGTTAATAAATAAATAAAAATATGTTATACAGAGTGGAATACAATCAGCCCATCTCTATTTTCCCAGTACAAGTTAAACTGGGTACACCTTTTTAAACACAGTTGCAATTACAGCTTGTAAAATTAAATAAGGTGACTCAATGTGCGAAGTAGGTACCATGCCGTAATACTGGCTAGCAGTACTTTATAAAAAACGGTAGTTATGTAATAAGTGCAGCAAGTACCTACCCAGGTACCTATTTTTTTTTCTCGCACCAGACGTGTGCACAATTGGCACATCATTCACCTTGTAACACAATATGTGATTTATTTCCCACACCGCCGACGCGGACGCCGACGTTTATTGTAGTACATTTTGACGAATAAAAACAGAGTACGTTAACCTGACCTGTCTATCGTAGATAACATCACGGATACGTAACACAGTGGTCATCATTGTTAAATTAAATGAAAATTAATTGCAACAAAAAGTCGGCACAACTGTAGCGTGTCTAAACTGTATATCTTGAAAAATCTATTCAACGTCAACCAACTTCAAAGATGTGACCAAATAAGTACTTTTTGCTACTGTTAGAAGCAAAGCAGTTACTTACTTGCTAATTGAGTATCATTGAACACACAATAGCTAATTATTTATTCCTATTCTCGTCAGTTCCTCTCAACAGTTTAATGAAACCATTGAATGACTTGAACTCACAACCTATCAATCGCCGTTCAATTTGAATCACACAAACCAAGCATCGTGTGCCAAAACAGTTTGTTAGTTTTCCCAAGTCAATTATCTCTCATCTGCAAATTTTCCGATCTCTTTAATCTTGCAACTAAAATATTTATTGATAGTGTCATAGAGTATCATTGTCTATGACGTGATGCCCTATTTTAATTTTAATCTGTATTTTAAATTTGGAAACGGTCCAGTCGACGTCACACTACGTTACGGCGTACGTTGCGCCTTTGAAAATTAATACCGCGTGGACTGTTTACCTAAAGCACACGTGCCAATGTTGACGATAATTTCAGCATTACTTCAGCTTTATTATAAGACATATTGGTTGCCTGTAATCAATCCATTTGTTGGTGAAAACAGACCTGTTGCAATGATACGTTAAAATTGACGCAGACATTAAAACAAATAATGTTCTTTCCATACAGTATCGTTAGATTGAAGCTTTTGTTATGTCCCCCTGCCTGCCCCCTAGCCCTGTAACGTACATATAAAAACACGTACAATATCTAATAATTATAAGGCGAAGAAAACCCATTTACAGATAGTAACACAAATATTGACAAATGAGAACCGCCATTATAACCTTACATATTATTTAACACTATTTACTTTAATCATACCACTAGCAGAACTAGTGTTTATGGTTTAGGTCAGTGACATTATTCAATTTAATTACGGTCTAATATATACAGGGAATAATAAAATGCAACAAATAGTATCAGTTCACCTATGTACTCTATATACCAAACGAGCTGGAACAAAGCTAAAAGCTAATACGCGTAGCTTAGTTTGCCCTAGATAGATCCACTCTGCCCTATATGAAATCGCAGCAGGGGTGAGATTAGATGTATGTACCTATGCAACATGACACACTTTTGCTAACTTATATACTCCAAGCGGCTCTATGTTCAATAGATGAAGTAAATAGCACAGCTTAAGTAACATAATCTTCTATTTAAATAAAGACTATAGCGATTTATTGTTGTAGGTCAAGGAGATTCATTTCATTAGGCTTTCACTAATGTGAAAATTTCTCTATGAAGATATAGTGATTATTTTTCTATATACACCAGGCATAATTTGGTCTAGTCTCTCATGCTTCCTGAAATAGACTATGCAGATGCTTGTTACTGTGAACAAATTAGATCGTCTACTCAATGATTGCATTCACTCCAATTTTGGGCTTTGAAAATATGACCACATATCCCTCTACCGATGGCTTTCTAACCATCCAAGAAGATCCCTTAGATCTCTTTGTATCTTTTTTCTATACTCAATGATCCTAGTTCTCATGAATACCTTTTCAGTTTTTAGGCGGTTCTCATAATCGCAAATTTCGAGTATCTGAAAATCTCATACTCCCTCACTGCACAGGTTTCATCTCTAATGCCTTCGCTGTCTCTACTATAAAACTATGGAACAGTCTTCCACTCGATATTAAAAAGGCTCCGAGCAATACTTATATTATTATGTATCACTATTTTAACCAGATATTTATTACTTTGTACCTATTTTTAACTTTTTCTCCCAAACCCAAAGGTTAACTGGTAGAGAACGCCATATGGCATTAAGTATAAATAAATATATAATTGTGAATTACATCTTTTAACTGTGATTACATAGTCACCAGGTATCAGTTAGAATTACGAGAAGATTTAGTAGGTAGGTACATCAAATAAAATACGGATCAATGTTTTCCATGAATATGTTCCCAATTTCCGGTCTAATCTCTTTGATTTATTGTTTTTTATTTCTCCAGGCAATGAGACCGAAATCAGCATGTGAAATAGTAAATTATTAGGATCGCTTATAGTCGCATTTCCCTCAACGATTTGACCTGTATCTATTCCTTAATTATATACCTTCTGAATGGGCACAATAGTCTAAATTAAGTTGAGCAATAGTGGCGGGAATATCGATCTATTAGTATGGCTCGTTCGATTGACAAATGGTCACTAATAGGTCATTAATCTTATTTATGAGGTTGACCTGACACTACCTATTTATCAACTTTTATCAAGATAGCATACAATTTTTATTGTTAAATTGTAATCAGCATTAAGCGACAAATGAAAATAAGGAACCGTGTGACTAGAGGGATGGCGTCTTCATAAAAGGACAATTTTTTATATTGCCATTTAAGGTGGAAAAGTTGCCAGTCCTCTGGGCACGTTGCCGTTTTATATTTTTTATACATGTAGTACTTACCTATGTAAGAAAATGAGTGCTCCAAATCTCCAATCCGTGAGCTTATCAAAGATTATGAGAAGTTCTTTTTGTCTTTTAATGCTGCTATCTCCATACTCGCACTTGGATCTTTCTGCTCAGATTTGGACGTTTACTGATTAATATTACCTAGTATTCTATTTTCTGTGATATTACGATAACAGTACACAGTCATCAAATAACTAAGTATTACGGAGCTACTAAAAAGTCATGGGGACTAGACTGATGTGATTTAATGAAGTATGTAATACAATCTACGTACAAAGAATATTCCTATTGTCTCCTTGATAATTAATTATCCTTATCAAGAACTGCAGAAGGCTACCTATTCGCGGAAAGATCATGCTCAGGTCAACATAGTAATCAGCACGGGGCTAAAAGTCAAATGTAAAAACCCAGCTCAAATATAATTCGGTACATAGTACCTAGGTATTCATTATTATGATGTGATCAGATTGTTGACGTCTTGTTTTCACTTATTACTACATACTTATCTAGTATGTAATTTGGTAACGAAAAAGTTCAATAATAAATTGATGCTGAGTACTGATCCATGCGTCCAGCCAAGTGTCCCACTAGTCCAATATGTGCGCCACGAAATAATAATTATTGTAGTCGCATATCTTATGCCGAAACTATGGCTAATGCAATTAGGTAATAATGTCAGATACTCATTTTAACCTCCCTGTATTCCGAAATCGAGCAGTGATTTTGGGTTTTTCTAAGAAATAATTGAATATAATAATTGACGTGGGAGAGCCATGCTTCGGCACGAATGGGCGGGCTCGACCGTAGTGATACCACGGCCTCACAGAAAACCGGCGTGAAACAACGCTTGCGTTGTGTTTCGCCGAGTGAATGAGGTTACCGAAGGCCCAAACCCTTTTAAAAGGCGGGCAACGCACTTGTGATTCCTCTGGCGTTGCGGGTGTCCATGGGCGGCGGTTATCGCTTACCATCAGGTGATCCGTCTGCTCGTTTGCTCGTAGCAGGGAGTCCAAAATTGTACCCGGAATAGGCTTGGCTACCTTCTTAAAAAGAGTGAGTGAAGATTACTCTCTCCTAACTTCTACTACATACAGATAATAGAATACTAGTACTTCTGCTAACCTTTCGGGGAAACAGGCGCGATAAGTAGTACTTTAGTACCGTAGAAGTTTATTTTAGTGTATTATTTTATTGACTTCTATATCAGCATAGATGACAATCAATGCTGATATAGAAACACTCAATAATTCAAGTCAAGCTTCATGACAATGAAGCTCAGTGCAATGAGCGCATCAAGGGAAATATCCGTGTGTCGTACTACATAATGTAGTAATCTATTTTTAATGTTGCGTGCCTCCGTCGGCGATTTACTCTTTTTCCGGGAACATCGTGGGATGAAGCTTAGAAATGTACCTACCTACATACAGTATTTGAATACGTGTTATGGACGAAAAGTTAGTATACACCGGACGCATTGATGTAATAGACGTTTATAAAAATAGAGAAACGCTTTTAGAAATGCACGCGTGTTAATTAGGACCAATTTGTAATACAAAGTTTCAATTCTCTTGGCATCTTAGTATGACTCTTTTATTACCAGTTTCTATACTTACCAATTTTTGTCAGGTCTCCTTACCGTAACACCTTTATACCTAATACCCGTAAATAAAACAATAAAATATAAGAACTAGAAACTTTCTTTATTGTACCAATGTCGCCATAAAATGTAATTTTACAGTTTAATTATTTTAACTAACAGCAAATGATTTCACTTTAATTAGGTACATGTAATAAATAAGTACTTAATTGAGTGTTTATAAATCCGTGAAATCGAGTCTTTAATTATAGGTACCTAATTACTAATAATTATTGTCATCATCTTATCATTGTTCTCCCAAGAGCTGTTCTAATGCTTTCAGGCCTCTGTGATATTTTCACCTTTCGCACCATATTTAGTGGAAGAATAAATAACTTTTGCAACACTAACAGATGGAGGCCAGCCCCTTCTTTGCCAGGTTAACCGAATATGTACCAGGAACATCGGTACAATGTAGTCAATTCCACGAGCTGTACAGCCGTATTACGACGTATAGACTTAGAAATATTAGATAGCTCGTAGAACTGCCGGCCGGTCAGAAAGGTTCTCGGGTGGAGGGCAGGTACCGGAAAACACAGTGTGGCATCCTCCAACGAGATGAACGGACGACCTGGCGAAAGTCGCTGGGAGTCGTGGGATGCCGGCAGTATATAACCGGTATTTGTGGAAATCTTTGGAGGTGGCCTTTGTTGAGCACTGGAGGTGTTTTGGTTGATATTATGACGATAAGTAATATTAATATTGATTTCCATCTGGTAAATAAATGCGTTCTTTATCTAGGTTGTCAGCCCACCGCGTTTTGGTTGCTGAACCGACACGGCTCCCACAATCCTGAAGCCCACGAGATCGCCGAACTGCAGAAGCTTGCCGACCTCAAGAATAACATCGTTACCAATTACAAGAACGGTAACTTTAGGAACACGAATGTGAGTACGGCCATCCAACGTAAATATATTCTACTAGCTTCTGCCCGCGGCTTCGCTCTTGTTCAAGCTATATCAGGAGTAAAAATGGAAATCCAACATAGATGACCTCTTCTTTGTATGGGCCTCTCATACATCAGGGAGGTCAAGCTGTATCTCAGGATACATTTAATTAATTGAGATAAGAAGTTCACCAGTTTTAAGTTGGAGCTGGAGCATATACTTTCTAACAAAGATAATAAAATTAAAATCCATTCAGTAGTTTTTGCTCCAACCCGTAACAAACAGACAAACAAACAAGAATTTTAAAAATGACATCTTCGGATTCGGAGACGTTTTCACGTTTATATAAGTACCATAAACCCACGTGTTTTTTTTATATCTTCAATGTACAGACACAGCTTTTTTACAATTTTATAATAGTAGAGATATCACGACAATATATTATTATAAAACAATGTTTCCCGCGTTTCAAAAACTACCGAACGTATTTGAATTTAATACGGTTTTCACCAATACCTAGACGAAGGGTTTCGTGAGGTAGGTTATTTAACATAACACTCCGACTCTTAGGAACGGAGCAAAGCAGGTAAAACCGCGAGGTATAGCTATGTAGTTCTAGGTAGTTATTTTGTTCATTAGAAGAGAAGAATTAATTAAATCATTTATTCAGGTATATGACCTACTCAAGTATATAGTATTGTAGGTAAACATTTGTGCTCAGAAGTAAATATTGAGGGTGTAAGTCCGCAAATATACAACATAGTGTGAATGTTTACTTGACTTACTTTCCGTAATGGCCTCTATACTTAGGTAAATTTGCGATTGATTTTGGTAGAATTCCATAAGATTTTCATGTTTACATATATGTTTGCTGCTAAGCGATGGGATAGGGCTCGTGTGATACAAAATTGAATAGTCTATATCATGAAATAATAAGACCAGCCTACGAAAACATCAACTGAACAGCATAAAACAAGTAAATATTTCTATTTTACCGTGGAGTCGTGGACCACCGCTGACGTTGCAAAAGCCGGCAACGCACTCACAACTGGCCATGGGCGGTGGTATCACTTACCATCAGGCGATCCGTCTCCTCGTTTGCACAACCCTCCTCCCCCCTCGGGATGCTTTAAAAATTAACTTTGGCACTTTTTAATACTTAGATAATTTAGTAAGATCATCAAACCAACACATAAAGGAACAGTGGTGTCTAGATTACCGCCGCAATCACATGTCGCACTGAAAGGACACAGACATCTTATCTCTTTATCCTTCCATTGTTCGTTGCAGCAACGCATTTGCAGTTCGGATCTCAACCTCTTGGAGCAATGGCAGTGGAACAACCGCCACAACCTAACGTTCGCCGGTGACCTGACAGTAGATGGTTACATGACCACGCAACAACTGGCACAGGCCTGGAAGCAAAGGTTCCCAGGACTGCTAACGTCCAACCGAAATAATTACTTGGTGAGTTGGAATTCCTTTATTTCTTGCCCTGAGAGAAAGTGAGAGAACAATCAGAATCCACTAATTACTTTTAGAGAAGAGTATACATTTCGGATAAAAGGTTATATGTATGCAAAATAATGTTGCCATTTATCTTCAAAACGGCGATCAGTATCAG
The DNA here is from genome assembly GCA_947256265.1 of Acronicta leporina. Taxonomy (NCBI): domain Eukaryota; kingdom Metazoa; phylum Arthropoda; class Insecta; order Lepidoptera; family Noctuidae; genus Acronicta; species Acronicta leporina. The sequence goes on from OX366521.1 coordinate 3,967,348, forward strand.
TCTGAGAAAGCGAGAAAACAAATAAAATCGAAGTCAAGTTTTGTATGAAAATGTTCCCAATACTCACTCTATAATCCTTTTAAATCTTAGCCTAATCCTACGGAGAATACAATAAGTAACGATATTTATGCATGGAATACAAACAAGATATTAATAGTCATGTAATATTAATATCTAGTTTGTATTCTCGTTGTTCTAAGTTCTCTATCTAGGACAACGACAACTGCTCCTAGTTTTCCGCGCCATGGCCTATTAGTTTCAATGAGAAACATTTTCAGTGACATGCAAACTTCTGCATAACTCACGCACGTAGATGACGTCATTGGACTCATTTTAAATAAAATGCGGAACATTTTACTTTAATTATGATTTGTTAATTCGTTGTAATTTTCATGCCATCCTTTTGGCCCACCCATTTTTGTTAACAAAACAGCAGATTCGGCCAAAATAAATCGTTAAATAACAGTATTAACTATTATATTTATTAGAAGTAACTTTGTATTTTATATAAATTAACTTATTAAAATAAATGTTTAATACCATGACGTCTGGGTTCCTTGAAATTAGGCAGCGGTATACACCCACTTTTCGCCGGAAGGTTACGTCCCTCGTAACAGAAGGTGAGCTTATAGCCATTAACGCTAATTCCGGCATAAATTTAAACCCCGAACTTGAAGAATTTCTCAGAAAACCCCAATAACGGTTTGTTCAACCTGAAAATAGAAACCGATACCTCTCTATAGAACTACTCTAGCGTAGCAGTCCCGTTTACGGCCACTAGATTATTTAAGAAATTCCATGTACCTTTCTTTTTATTAAATAATCTCTATCATAACATACCATCACGCCTGTATTCACCGAAGGGTTAGGCAGAGGCGTACTAATGTACACCTACAGTTCGCCGGTATGTTTAGGTCCCTTGTAATAGGGGGCGAGCCTATTGCCATTAACCGGGCACAAATTCCTAACTCCGAGCTGCTACTGGGAATTTCATAGAAAAACCCAATAACACTTTGCTCGACCTGGGAATCGAACCCAGGACCTCTAGCGTAGCAGTTGCACTCGAACCAATAATGAGGCAGTTAAATAATTAAATAATCTATAATTTACATAATTATATGCACGGGTGTGTACCGCAAACTGATAGGGACAATCATTCATCCCTGAATTTCGACAACTGCACAGTGCACATAATATATTCAATCATGAAATCCTATGGAACTACTTCCTTGACACTCATCAAATGAAAGTTCTTTCCAATCCCATAAAATATAAAAGAAAGATTAGAAAGATAAAATGTTGATCTACCGGCAGTTCAAGTTCGTGAACGACCAGCGATCGAGCAACACCTTCAAGGCGTTCACTGAGGGTCTATTCGGCGACCAGGCTGATAGCATCGATATTCCTAAAGAGAATGACGAAAAATTACTCAGAGTAAGTACAAATATTTATATATGATAAATGTAAGTCTATTTGTAGTCGTTTGTAACTCAATTTAAAACTTGTTGTCACTTTCAGCCGTTCATGTTCTGCCCAGCGTGGACCAAGGAAGTCGGAGAGAACAACGACACGGTATCTCAGCTCAACATCTTCGAGTCCAAGAGGGAATATCAAGAGGTAAGCCCTATTTTCAATGGTAAAAAAATACTTATGTATTATGGGCGAGCCTACTAATGCAAAAATATTTAAGGAGGTTTAGTTGGGCTGCCAGAATAGGAGACAATAAATATGAAGCTTAAACACCACTCATTGCCAAAACAACGATTCCTCGCGGAGCTCTAGTGATCTTGCTCACCGTTAGGAACACAACATACCTCGGAGCTATGTTATTTGTCTACGATTTTCTGCAAGGTGAAGGTACTTCCCCAGTCGGGCAGCCCAATTCTAATTTCTAATCAACTATAACTGTAATGTTCTTCTATCTTCTCCATTCGGCAGATGATCAGCAACGTATCGCTCCGCTTGGGTTTCAACTACGACATACAGAAGGACATCATGCTGCGCATCTATCATATCTGCCGGTACAACAAGGCCTGGGACGTCACCAAAATATCGCCCTGGTGCGCTGTAAGTACACCTCAATGCTGAGGGTTATTATGACCTTCCCTAGAATACACTTTTTCGTGGAAAGACGACTTGACTTAGACGGTTGTTTGTCTTAAATTACCTACATTAACAAAATCCCAGGATTTTTTAAAGAAGAAAAAGGTAAAGACGACTTAGTGGGTGTTTATGTCTGAAATTACCTACATTAACAAAATCCCGGGATTTTTAAAGAAGAAAAAGGGAAAGACGACTTAGACGGTGGTGTTTGTCTTAAATTACCTACATTAACAAAATCCCGGGATTTTTAAAGAAGAAAAAGGGAAAGACGACTTGATTTAGAGGGTGCACGTAATGGTCTTAAATGTAAATGATGCGATAAATAATATTAGTTATTAGTAATATTATAAAATTATTAGGAGTTTTATCTAAATATGTCCAATATTCGCGTGTCTCAGAAATCAAGGCTTTTTTATGGGTGAAACCGATTGTATGAAAGTCTTTTGTTTTTAACGGTTTGATCGTTTTAGATGATTCTTTTTTTGTACTTGGCATGTTTAAGTAGTTTTTAGCTATACTTAGGCCCGGTAGGTGTCGCTGTTGCCGACAACCTTTACGATGCGAGTGAAACCGCGAGTAAGATCTAGTCTTCTAAAACATTTTAAGATTTGGTTATTTGATTGCTTCTCTATTTACTTAAATGTAGATACACAATATTGAATATATATATTGATAGACAATATTGAAGTTATAGAATAATATTTCCAATCTGTATTTATCATAACAGGCTTTTACCCGCGAGGACCTGAAACGTCTGGAGTACGCTGAAGACCTGGACACCTACTACCGGTACGGCTATGGCTCCAGCCTGAACAAGAACATCGGATGCACCCTCGTCAAAGACATGATGACCTTCTTCGAGAAACACGTTACAAACGGTAAATTATATTTTTACTAGCTTAACTCCGTTCCTATAAGTCTTAGCATAGGGTTGCCATCTGTCCCGGTACACCGGGACATGTCACCGATTTGGAACTCCTGTCCCGGTCCCGGTTGATCTACAAAATGTCCCGGTTATTCTACCGTGGTAAACAAGAGGGTAGCAAGTCCAAGGGTGCCATTTTTTATTACTGATTTGGAATGTATGTCAAACGAGCTTTCTTCCTATCTGTTTCATAAATCCACGTAAATTAGAAATGCATTTTCTTGTTTGATAAAGATATTATTAGTCACTGCTAATGTCCCGGTCAGTAGGTACTTAGGCTGCTATGGCAACCCTATCGTAGCATGATAAAATACAAATGAAAGCATGATAAATAGTTTCAAACCTTCCTCTTGAATCACGCCAACTGTATGTAAATTCATTCGGCAACTTTTGAGTTTATCGCATTCGCAGCACCAGCATCGTAAAGGACCAGCAAGGTACAAGACCCATAAGAAGCCAAATAGTTGGTGCAGAGCACCCATGACTTGATCAGGTTTTGAGCGTCCATTTTGACCTTTCAGTGTTTACTATCGTAACCCATCGCGTGTGGGGACCCACAGGGTTGTCTAATAGCCATGTTATCTCACACAAACAGGAGCGTTGGCTATTAGACAACTAGTTGGCTATTCGTACGCGAACGTAGAGCTACATAGTATACTTAACATTGTTGAGCTGTTTGTCTTTCTAAGAAATAAAATAAATTCATACATACACTCACGCCTTTCCCCCACAGGGGTAGGCAGAAACTATAGACCGCCACTTGCTACGATTCTTGCATACTTCTTTTGCTTCTGCCGCATTCATACATCTTCTTATACATACGCGCCGGTTGCGAGTACTACGCACCTGACCTTTTTGAAGGACGACCTATTCTGACGCTGCCGCTGACATTCGCCTTATAAATTCCTTTACATCGTCTTTCATTCATTCTCTCATGTCCAAACCATGTCAGCATATTCCTTTCAATACGTGTCACTACATCGTCTTTAAGTCCACAACGTTGTCTTATCACACTATTCTTCAATCTATCATTCTGAGTTACACTGCACATAGGTACTTTGCAAGGAACTAAATAAAATAAATAAAGGCGTGAAATAACCATCGGACCATACCGGACTGCTGACCACGAGGTCCTGGGTTCGATTCCCACAGGACACAAATATTTATGTGATGAATATGTTTGTGTTCGTCTGGGTGTTTCTTATCTATACACTATACTATAAAGCTGAAGAGTTTGTTTGTTTGCTCTAACGCGCTAATCTCAGGAACTACTGGTCCGATTTGAAAAATTCTTTCAGTGTTAGATGGCCCATTTATTGAGGAAGGCTATAAGGCTATATATCATAACGCTACGTGGACGAAGTCGCGGGCAAGCAAGCTAGTGTATTATAAGTATGTAGAAAAAAAGTATTGTATCCATTGTCTAGTAGTACAAGCTCTGCTTTGTTTGGGACTATTATAGATGGTGCCGTGTAAAAATGACGCAGAATATTTATTATTTCTTTATTATTTAAATATTTCAGATGAGCAGCCTCGGCAGCCTCAGGCGATGATCCACTTCACGGAGGCGGCGATGCTGTTGCTGACGCTGAGCGCGATGGGGGCTCATCAGGACTCTGCCCCACTCACCGGAGACAACTACCACTCCGCCGCTGTACAATCGCGAAAGTGGACCACTTCCACCATGACTCCATTCAACGCTAACCTAGCCGCCGTCTTGTACAAGTAAGGCGACAGTTCTATTTGTTTCTATGTCCTTCTGTTTAAATACACTTACCTAATTAAACAAAATGACGCAGGCACTTAATCCTGTTCTAGTCCTGTTGTAATGCCTGTCTTGTTCATTGCGAAAGTCTCAAATCTCATCATATCCTCCAAAAGAAGTTCACTGCTAAATAAAGGCCTCCCCCAAAGACTTCCACAAGGAACGGTTGTATGCCGCATGCATCCAAAGACTCCCAGGGACCTTCACCAGGTCGTCCGTCCATCTCTTTGGGGGTAGTCTCACACTGCGTTTTCCGGTTCGTGGTCTCCATTCGAGAACCTTTCTGCTCCAGCAATCAGTTCTACGAGCTATGTGAGTTTGATTCCCAGGCAGAGCGGGGTTATTGGATTTTTCTATGAATTCTCAGCAGCTCAGAGTTTTGGTCCGTACCCGGTTAATGGCTATAACCTCAATAACCCTGGGACTTGGGACAAAAAAGTAAAGGCGAACTGTCATGTAGACCGTATTACGTGTGTCTAACCAGTAGACGCAGATTTAAATCCTGCCCGAATTCGAATGGAAAATTCGAATAAAATAATTCTAAAATTATTCTTCACTAAAATAATATGATAGGTACATTTTGTAGAGACATTGGATGGGGTAATTGTTGAACGTGTGGTAGGTATACTTACTAGTCATATTATTATCCTCAAGTGTGCCAAGTACCTACGAAGTAACAATAATATTATTATTCTGTTAAACTATCATTACTCAAAATAACTCGACGAGAAATAGTCACCGTATTACAATTTCTAGGTTTTTACGTCATGTAGCGTTGGCATAAATAAGTAGGTGGGTACTACGTGTATGTATGTAATGTAGGTATGGTATTAGTAGGTAAACAAATTGTATTCAGAAATGCTTACCTACCTACATATTATTTACCTACATTGTAACACAAACAAACAACTAAGTAGGTAACCTTTATTGAAAACAATATTGTTTATAAGTAGGTAAGGTGCAGCTGTTCCGTATAATGCGAACAAGTTTTTAATTCTTGAATTTTTTTTATACGACCACAAACAAATTGAGTTATAAACTCAAAACAGTTTATTTTGTGGTTTTGCAGTTTTGCGAGTTCGATTACTAGATCGGGCGAAATGTTATGGGTTTTTCTATGATATCAATTAAAATAATATTTTACCGTGGGAGAACCATGCTTCGGCACGAATGGGTCAGCTCAAATGGAGTGATACCACGGCCTCGCAGAAATCCGGCGTGAAACAACGCTTACGTTGTTTCGCCGAGTGAGTGAGGATACCGTAGGTCCAAACCCTTTTAAAAGATGGGCAACGCACTTGCTACTCCTCCGGTGTTACGGGTGTCAATGGGCGGCGGTAATCGCTTACCATCAGGCGATCCGTTTGCTCCCCTATCCCATATGACAATCCCAGTAGCAGTTCAAAGTTTGGGTTTCCGCCCGGTGAATGGAAATAAGCTCGCCCTCTTATTACATAGGATCTAAACCACGCGAACTGTGTTCATAAGTATCTACCTGTGCCTTAGCCTTCGGGGAATACGAGCGAGATGGTATGGTATGTTATGTTTACTGAGTACCTACTACAATAATTATCAAAGAACCTTGTTTCACCTTTCAGATGCACCCAAAACGGGAACTTCCAAGTGAACGAGCCGTACCAGGTTCTATTCCTTGAAAACGAGCGACCAATGAACCTGCCCGGCTGTAGAGTAGGCCTCTGTGACTGGTCACTGGTGAAGAATCGGTTCACAGATCTCGCGAAGAACTGCGATTTACAGTTTTGTAACGCTGCAAATAAATTGAACGGCTTCACTGCATTGAGCTTTGCTATCGTCGCTTTTGTTGTAAGGTATGCTGTGATAAGGATATAAGCTAACGTCTACTACTTTAAGTCCAATTTTGTATCCTCTGATGTGAACAGAAGTTTAATGTTTGAAGATTTTGTCTGTCTGTGCCATGACAGATATCAAACTGCTGAACGGATATGATTGACTTTCAGGTTTACTCGGAACCGTTCCTATTTGATGTTCACAATTCATTTATAAATAGCAAAGTTAGTGTCGGTGGTAGAAAGCTTGTTTGCACATAATACGAACAAGATCAGTAAAGCTTTTATTTTGTTTGAGCTAAAATATATTGTAACTTCCCTACATTTTTCTAGGATTTTTAACTGATTTTTGAATTTGTGTCATTAATATCTACTCTTAAAAATACGTATACAGGATTAGATAAAAGGTAGTTCTATGAATTAATTTTATTGTACAATTGCTGCAAAATAACTTGAACCAAAATGGTGGATGCGCAGTAGTCGATTTTTAGTACATTTTGCACGCAAATGCACTGCGCAAACTTTCCCCCTCTCCGTTAGTTTTGGGTCAAGTTACTTTGCGCGAACTATATTCATTCTATCTTTTCCACCCTGCTTATGGAAGCATATGAAAATGAAAAACTGAAAAATTAGTACCTACCTACCCTTAGCAATTTTTCAGTAATTTTCATAACAATAGATTCATCAAAGTCGGGGATTTTAGCCCATCTGAAGTCTAATCATGTTTATTATTATAACAGAAGATGTTTAATCATAATTTATTGTCATACAAAATATCATTATTTAGATTTTTAGAATACCTACCTACACTAGAAAACATAGTGATTGGGCTTCGAACAATGATAATAGAATAACAAAGCATTTAGATACAGTTTGTAAATACGTCTTCATTAGTTTCTCTATAAAAGTTGTAACTTTTTATTCAGTAGCGTAAGTATTTGGAAACACTTGTTTTCTGAAAGTTCTTTTTTTCTACAGTTTTTCTTATTTCTTACCTACCTACTTATTTCCGTAAACGTGTCCCTATGTATGTTTTCCAGAAAAAACAGACATACAAAGGTGTGTAAAATCTTGCTTTTTTATAATAGTGGCCAACCTTCAGATTGCCGAATGTAGGTACATACCTACTTACTTTTCAAATTAAGACAGATTTCAGTTTTCTTTAATAATTGTTTTATATTATAATAAGTCGTATTTATTATAAGCACAATATTTCTACACAATTTTGTTATTTTAAGTAAACGCTTGTTGATGTTTGAGAATATAATATTGTTGTTGTAACCCGCACCAAATAAACTATGTAATAGTTGAAATAAAAATGTTATAAGAAATCAGTTTTTTTTAACACGCGTATATTAGGTTCACCTGTATGTAACTATGTAAGGGATTCTAAGGTACCTAACTAATAATTCTAAGGTAATTAACCATCTTCCAAGGATCGTAGCGTCATGAAAATTGGCAGCTGTATGTAGTTCTGAGATGACAATACAATAATATGGTACTGTCGAACTTATCTGATGATAGAGCCGGAAGATATGAACTAGAACTTCATGATGGAACATCGTATCATAGCCGTGTTTGGACTTGTTAGAAAATTCTTGTAATGAACTTTGACCACGGTTAGGTTTCAAGGTCTGTTGATGAAGCCGGAAGATAGGCACTGGCATTCCATGATGGAATATCGTATCATAGCCGTGGTTGGATTTGTTAGAAAGGTCTTTTAATGAACTTTGACCACGGTTCAGTTAAAAGGTCTGATGATGAAGCTGGAAGACAGGAAATAAATGTACCTATAAATGTTAAAAATATTTCGTTATCAAAGACTAAAAAGTATAAAATAAATTGATAGTTTAAAAAACACTAGAAAAACACGCTTTTATAAGTGCACGTAAAAACCAAAAATAAATTATGGATCGTTCAAGTTGTCTCTATTTCTGGGCTGAAGTGTAACTATGTACTTTTTTATTGTAAAAGCGTGGGGCGCACCAATTAATTAAGTTTTTAAGAGTACTGATTAACAAAACAACATAACATACCATCACGCCTGTATTCCCCGAAGGGTTAGGCAGAGCCGTACTAATGTACATCCACAGTTCGCCGGTATGTTTAGGTCCCATGTAATAGGGGGCGAGTACTGATTATAAGAAAAATATTAAGTAAATAATATCGTTTTTATTTCGTTTACAAAAATTAACAACTTATCGATAAAATCACAAATTGCTCATACACAATTTACATTATGATAGCATACAATTGTTTTATATACAAACTACATTTATGTACAAATGCGATATATTATAATTAGCTAATAAAATAGGGAGCTTAGTTTAAAAACTGATTGGGGTTCACACATATTGATCTTACCTTGGATTATACAAGATTTGATAATACATGCTTAGGGCAAGCTTGACTGAAACAATTGTATATAGGAATATGAAACTGCAAGTATAATTAATACTAGCTTAAACGCGTTATCTATGAGACACACATATAATGTGAATGACAATGGGGTTAATTTATAACTATTATGTTTATAGGAGAGTCCATTTGACATACAATCACTGACTTGCAGTTTGGCTTGTACTTATAACGTAATATACTCAGTACATAATATCTATTGAATTATTAGTCAGTTTATTCATTCTCATATTTGCTACAATAATGATTTTTCAAAAATGGAAATCGTAAGTAAAATGTTTTTTACATTTTCACGGTAAAGTAGTATATTATTATGCTAAAAGATACATTTATGTATCGATTTGTTATTAACTATGTAAAAACTCAGTTTAGGTATAATTTCACATCTAACACATCTATGCACCAATGATGTGAATTTATAAGATTTGAGATTGAATAAAATAATCAAGGCGAACAACATAATAACTGCAACCATAATCCTTGACAATTCAGTACCTACGTTAATCTGACTGCTATGCAGTGATAAATAATATGCTACAGTTTTATATATAACATATTAACACATACATACCTTTTACTAAAGACGAAGCTCATCCTTCTCAAGCCATACAAAATATTGCCGGACTAAACTTATTTTCGGTATTGTAAAGCAAAAAAAAAATTCTCATAACTAAGAAATTCCCTGAAATTTTCTGCAAAATATACATGTCTGAATAATGACAAACTGAAGTTAACAATACAATAAAATTATACATAATTTGATTATGGACAATTTCATCATACTTTATATCAGTTAAATTATTACTTGGAACTTATTTCATATGCAAGGTGGATAATTAGTTATGATGTTTAATTTTGTTTGTCGGCACGAATGGCGCAGTGGCTGAACGAACGACTCTTGTGCTACGGGTCGCGATTTCAATCTACAGGGAATCAATATTTGTACGGCCTGTATAATTTGTGCGCAACCATGGATACAAGAGAAAACCCCAGAGAGGGCGACAATGATTAAAAAATTAATACTTTCTAATAATTACATTAATCTCACTGCAAAGAATGAGATTTGTAAAAGCAATGAGTTCTATAACTTAAATTTAGTTAATAAACAGATTTTAATGAAACAATGTAACTTTGTTACGATTATAGTCTTAACACTCTGACATCAATAACTTATAAGATACAAAACTACACAGTGAATTATGAACCACTTGTACAATAACACAAAAGTTAAGTAATATTTTTAAGAATTATAGTAAAAAAATATACATTTCATCAAATTACCTTTAAATGTATTAGTCACTGTAAACTTAAATAAATGCGTGAACATTATAATGAGTGTGAATGTTAAAATAATTTGATTTTAAATACGGAACAACATATATCTGATTAATATTGTCAAACTTGCCACGTTATTTAATAATCAACAGTAGTTCATTGATAAAAAGCAATAAATCCATTTAAAATCATTAACACTTTCACATTGGTAAACAGCATCAACAGTTACGTGAAGTTGATTGACAATATTTGGGCTCACAATTCACTTTATGATCGCTAAGCACTGGTGGGTTAAAGCAGATGTACATGAATTCACAAGTGATGCCTCACTGCGTCATGTGTTAGGCCGTAATTCGCCATACCGCAGTACCTACATCACCCTGAATAAATAAAAAATGGAAAGGAATTTGTATGAAATTAACTATAGAGTAATTTATCAGGACCTTACTCGGATTTGGTGAAATGCACTGTCACTTCATCATTAAAAGATGTATAATTTTTGACACAAGTAATAAAATTGTTTGGAAAGTCTATCTAGTAATTCATTGGTTTAGTGGACGTAAGAGCTACGCTAGGTCCGATTCCCACAGATTGAGCAGTGGTATTTGGTTTTGCTATAAAATTCTAACAAAAACATTCACAGACAACTGTCTGTGAATCCTTTGGGGCATACAGACTTGATGGTATGTTATGAATGATACATAACAAAATGATTTGTGAAAATCAGACAGTAACTGAATGTATTGTAAATCAAGTGAACATTGCATTGCGATCAGCCTTATTTACATTCAAGTAGTGAGCATCCTCTAGTAATTTTGTGTACATCCGGCTTTACTACGTTATGCTACAATTTGATAACCTAACTACGACGAGAATCACGTGGCATCCTGAGCACTGCTTGAACTATGCCTAGTCCGTTTCCCACTACCAGTGGCGGATTTATTTTTATGCCTCTTTCTATCACTGTCTTCTTCGCTAACACTGTTGCACCTTGGCTTAGGACTCATCATAGTATCCGACGACACTGAGTCTCTTTGAGATTTCTTCCTTTGCCTCTTAGGGACATTTTCGCCGATCATCATCTCGTTGAACGACCTCTGGCGAGCCTCCCAGTACAAGTTCTGACGTTGTACAACTTCAGGGTACTTTGCTTCGAAGGCGATATCGGGTGGTATGAGGAGCTCCCACCCGGTTTTTGGGTTGAATTTGGCGACGGAACTGAGGATCTCCAAGACGTCTTCGGGAGGAAGACGAACCGCTGCCGCTATCTTCCGTCGGTCCACGTATGGGTGTTGTGTAAAAAGATACAACTGCGCAAAGAATACAAGTTTAAGGCATAAATAATATTATTAACTATTTGTAGTTTAAGGCATAAATAATATTATTAACTATTTGTTTCAAAGAAATGTCATGCTTTTAAAATATTTGTAGCATGCTCTTCAATTGTAACGCTAGAGGTCCTGGGTTCGATGCTCAGGCCAAGCAAGTGTTATTAGATTTTGCTATGAAATTCTCTATAGTAGCTCGGAGTAGGTCCTGAGATTGTAGAGATAGTGAATGTTTGGAAGGACTATTGCAAATCTCTCTTCATTAATAATTCGACGACAGACCACCTATGCATCTCTAATCAAATCGGTGACCCGGAGCCAGATATCTTGCGGGATGAAGTAAGAGCGGCCATTCGACACCTGAAAAGCAATAAGGCTGTTGGAGGGGATGAGATCCCAATCGAGGTGTTCAAGGACTTAGGAGAGACTGGGGTGGACTTTTTGTATACCATCTGCTGTAAGACGTGGGAATCTGGTGTATGGCCAGAAGACTGGGCCCAATCAATATTCATCCCCTTGCACAAAAAAGGTTCAACTAAGAAATGCAATAATTACAGGCTCATCTCTTTGATATCACACGCAAGTAAAGTCATGCTTCATATCCTCAACACGAGACTACAGGGATACCTTACTCGCCAAATTGCACCAGAACAAGCCGGATTTGTGAAAGGAAAAGGCACACGTGAGCAGATACTCGTACTGCGACAAATCATCGAAAAGGCTAGAGAATTCAACACGCCACTCTTTATTTGTTTTGTCGATTTCCGCAAAGCTTTCGACACTGTAATATGGAATTGTCTCTGGAAAGTATTACGGGAGATGGGGGTACCGCATCATCTAGTATTACTTCTAAAAAGGCTATATGAAGATGGTACAGCCGCAGTGCGGGTGGATGATGTCTTTTCTGATAAATTCAAGACTGAATCCGGAGTTCGACAGGGATGCATCGTGTCACCTCTACTGTTCAACACCTATACAGAATACATCATGCGCATTGTCTTAGAGGGGTGGAATAAAGGTATATCAGTGGGTGGGCGCGTGATAAATAACTTGAGATACGCTGATGATACTACCCTTCTTGCAAGAACAAAAGAAGACTTGGAAGAGCTTTTGACTCTTCTTGAAACCACTAGTCTCCAATTCGGACTTGCTCTCAATAGGGATAAGACGAAGGTAATGATAGTGGACCGGGCTGAACATAATGTGACAGGTACACTGCGTATAGCAAACTGCGAAGTAGTACAGAGCTATATCTACCTCGGTTCCACTATTACGAACAATGGAGGATGTGAAGAAGAGATCAAGCGCCGATCCGCTATCACAAGGTCAGCAGTAGAGCGACTGGGAAAAATTTGGAAAGACAGACGAATAACGAAAAATACTAAGGTTCGACTAATGAAATGTCTAGTTTTTCCAATTTTTCTCTATGGAGCGGAAACTTGGTCGCTTAGGCTACAAGATCGCCGGAAAATCGATGCACTGGAGATGTGGTGTTGGAGACGCATGCTCAAACTACCCTGGACAGCGTTCCGCACCAATAACTCCATCCTCAAAGAGCTCCACATAAAAGAAAGACTTTCGTCGACTGTTCAGCTACGAATAATGAAGTTCTTTGGGCATATCTCAAGAAACGAAGACTCGATAGAGCGACTTGTAGTACAAGGCCGCATAGAAGGCAGAAGACCTCGTGGTCGATCCCCAACTCGCTGGATTGACGTCATCACGAAATCCACGCAATCCACTGCAGTACAATGTGCTCGCAGTGCTCAAAGTCGCCAGAAGTGGAGGGACATCGCGCGAAGTGCAGTGGCCTCGAAAGCCAGCGATGAAACACATCAATGTCCATCGACAGCCACGACCACTCTGTCAAGAGTGCCCGACTAGGAATGAAATGAGCTCGGAGTTTGGAAATAAGGGTAACGTTTGTTGCAATTTGTGACTTTTTGAGTTCTCCAACGATGGTTAGTCCCATAGAAGATTTTGATCAGTATTAGAAACAGGATCGATTGGCATTAAAAAATGTTTTTGTGTAAAATTGCTATTTTCTGTACTTTAAAATATGGATAGTCTCCTATGACCAGGCCCGTATTTCCCCTTAGGCCCACAAGGCCCTGGCCTAGGGGCCCAGCCAGCCTAGGGGCCCCAGTTCCAGTGGCGGAAACTGCGTACAAGCTCAAAGGCCTAGGGGCCCAGCCAGCCTAGGGGCCCCAGTTCCAGTGGCGGAACCTGCGTACAAGCTCAAAAACCTGGCTGGCCAATAAAGAAACTTTATCGAAAGTATTCTTTAAAGTCTTAAAAGGATATTACGCATTCGAGTAAAAACGTAGATTCATATTAAAAATCAAATCTAATTAGGTTTCGTGTAATCAATTTAGCATCATGAAACGTGGAATATAGAGTGTCGGATTTAGCACCACCTGGGCGAGATTTTGATCAGCGCCAAACGCATACGAAAAAAGGCAAAAAATATAGATTATATAGTTATTAATGTTATAATCATAGATGTTATATATAAGCACATCAACAAAATCTAGGGATATTTTAACTAAGACTTTTAATGTACCTATAAACTTTCTTCATAAGTTTAAGGGATTAATTAAGTCTTTCATTCTTCCTAATTTTACTAAATTATACCTAAATATCTTTTTGTGATTTTTTTGCATTTTTCATGCTAAGATTATAAAGTATGCTCGCGGTGGCTTAGTGGTCATAGCGTCTGGCGTACCCAGCCAGAAGACGCAGGTTCGAATCCTGCCTGCGAGTCGAATTTTTCCTTCACTAAAATAACTTTATACCGAAATATTTAAAAACAAATGATGGTCCCAAAATTCTGGAAAGGCTACAAAAATTTGATTATTTGTTATTGATTTTTAGAAAGAAAAGGTTGTAACCGTTAACTTTTTTTAAAATTAATTGATTACGTAACACGCGTACCATGTCGAAGCCGGCAAGAAATGCTTCTAGCTGTAGGCATGTTGTTAAACATAGTCTAACGCGTAGTTCCTGACGCTCTGAGTGTAAATTAAAACATGATCTCTAGGTTGTGATCACGTTGTCAAGCTTCAGGAGATGTAATAGAACTGCATACGTACAGGCAGAAATCATGATACTTCTCCAAGACCTATTACGATTTCTGTCTTTATGGTCGAAGTCGAAGCATATCAGTAGAATTGGTGAGAGTTTTGAGCGCCTGCCTTCGGGAAGTCGTGCGTTCTGGTCTCTTGCCAAAGTTCTCGATGGAAATTTCTGTAAGCCATCCTTTTCACCTCTACACATGGGAAATGGTCGTCGCTCAAATCCCTCAAACTACAGACCGATAGCCATAAGAAAAGGGAGGCCTTTTCTCGAAGATAATGGAGTCTATTGTCAACTGCCATCCGGTTCTTAGAGGATCTGCTTCGTGACCAGTAGTACAACTTTCGTAAGGATCGATCGGCTGTTGATCTTCTATATGGTATACCTGACACATCGTTGGTCTTAGGGGATCGAAACTAGGGGGGAAGCCTTGGCGTTTAGTTTGGACATAGCAAAGGCCTTTGATCGGGTATGGCACAAAACGCTTCTTTAGAAGCTTGCCTTCTATGGGCTTCCCGAGAAACTATGCGAATAAGTCACCAGCTTTCTTGCAGACAGAAGCATGAAGGTCGTAGTTGACGGTGAATGCTCGGATTCCACACTTATAAATGCTGGTGTCCCTTAAGACTGTATCCTATCCTAGCCTACTTTGTCCCTCCTCTATATCGTCGACTGCCAAGATATTTCAAACCGACTAGACCCATTGGCGTTGCGAAGACATTTGGCCTCGCTATGTAATCTTCTATCGCCTATAGGAACGATTTATTGACAGATTTATTTTATATTATTCTCTCCTGCCTCTATCTGCCACCGTTCTACGGGACAGCAGTTCCATTCCCATAATCTAGATGGTTGGCAGTACACAACTGTGCGTTCCTCTAGTAACTTTCTACCTCGCACAACAAAACTGTGGAATGAACTGTCGCCGGCAATATTTCCTGACAAATATGAAAGAGCGCACTCCCTTTAAAAAGGCCGGCAACGCACTTGTAACTCTTCTGGTGCTGCAGCTGTCCATGGGGGGCGGTAATCGCTTACAATCAGGCAATCCGTCTGATCTGCAATGGATCCGTCTGATTGTTTTCCCCTATCCCATAAAAAAGACGTCGTTCTCTCTATTGCATCGTTTTCTCTAATTTCTTAATAGAAAGAACGGAACTTGTGCAATGCCAGAAACCGACCAAGCAGTGCAACAAAGGCTACATGAAGTCGGTCTACATTGTAGAAAACCCTTAAGTCTTCCAGCTCTTCGATGTGGCAAATGCGGTATATTTCTTACACGGGTTAATGTGGTCTGATCAACAAAGGGCACTTGTGTCCATAGTGAGTCTCATTTTGGATTTCATCCTGAGTCATGGAAAATACGTGGTTAGAAAACACCTGACAGGGTCTGCCGTCTCCGACACCCACAGGAAGTCCATCCGTATCTAGGTGAAAGATATAAGAGGTAGTAGAAAACGCAGAAAAATACCACAAAAAATATCCAAATATGTTTATATATGGCCGAATTATCGCGTAACATACCTACAAAAAAATAGAGACGAATTGAGAACATCTTGTTTTTTGAAGCCGGATGAAAATGGAATGATTTCGAGATGGGAGAGGGGGCCCCCAAATGCCAAGTGCCTAGGGGCCCTGGCCACCTAAATACGGGCCTGCCTATGACCGTTTTCGTGTAGCTGCAACAGATAAGGTGTTTCCCCTTATTGCCCCGCTGAAAGTTTCCAGCCTGTATATAAGGTAAGGTGACTCACGACATGGTCTCTGGCGGCGCACAGCAGGTGCGCGGGCACGCGGCGCGCGCGGCGCAGCAGGTCGGCGGAGCGCGGCGCCCACAGGCCGCGCACGCAACACGCGGCGCCGCTCAACGCTGACAGCAGCGCCGTCGCGCTCAGCGGACCCTCATCCGTGCGGACCAGCGCGCGCAAGTCCGTGAATGTCATTAATTTCGCTAAAAGATTAAACATAAAATCTACATTTTGTTGGAAAAATATAATGCCGGCACTACACTATTCGCGAAGTTGATCAAAGTTAAGCGAAGACGATAGTGTAGAAGGGCACTTCGGTTCGCTCCGTTCAATCTCGCCTCACCCTGGGCGACTTCCGATCGTTGTCGGTTTTTGCGCCCGAGTCAAAGGACTCGAAGGCTCTTGACGAGGTTGCACGAGGTTATAGCCATGTGTGCTGACCTTCCGGCTGACGCAGGTCTTGTCCGGACATGGGTGTTTCGGCAAGTACCTGTGTCGCGTCGCCGGAAGGGAGCCGGACGCCCGCTGCCATCATTGCAGCGACTGCCCTGAGGACACGGCGCAGCACACGCTCGAGCAGTGTACAGCGTGGGCAGAGCGGCGCCGTGTCCTCAGGGATGCAATTGGAGTGGACCTTGCGTTGCCGGCCGTAGTATCTGCTATGGTCGGCGACGCCGAAGCCTGGCAGGCAACGGTCGCCTTCTGCGAGGAGGTTCTCTCGCAGAAGGAAGATGCAGAGAGGGTGAGAGAGAGTGCCTCCACCCTGCCGATCCGCGCCCGGCGCACTCGCACCGGGCGTAGGAACAGGGCAGATAACGCCCTGTTCCAACCACCATAAAGGGCCACGGGCGGCGGACTTGGGGAAGTCCGACCGCCCACTCACAAGGCCCGAGCTGGCAACGCGGTTTGCAGTTTCCGCGCTCCGCTCAGCGGATCGGTAGAAGAAGGGGAGGGAGAACGTCCACGTCTGTCTCCCCTTATGCGAAGGGGGCCGCAAAAGGCGGCCCGCCACTGCCGGGTCCGCGGACGAATGCTACAGCGCTCCCGTAGGCCCGGCACCAAAGTGGTGTCGCGAAACGCCGAGGTTGGTTTTAGTCGGTAGATCGCTCTTTTCAGAGCGGAGTCCGACACACCCCACCGCTCTCCCCGGAGTGGTGGATAGTGCATAAAGCATTTCCAACCCCGTCAACAAAAAAAAAAAAAAAAGTTATAGCCATGTAACTTCGAACTTCGGTCAATTTCTACCATTACATCGTCGAAGCAACTTCGCAAGTGGTGTAGTGTAGTGGAGGCATCAAAAAGATACAGTTCGCTCGAATTTCAAGTGCCTGAATTTGTGCACAGTGATAAATTTTATTTATATACTGACTGTCCTGACAGACGTTGTACTGTCTAAGCATAAACTAACTAACTACCTAACCACCTCGAAACATCTCATAGAAAAGAGGATTCTGTTTTTCCATATTTACTTTTAATACACTTAGCGTTATTGACCTCTGAATACCTTATTTCGGAGCTTTATATTACTTAATTTCAAAAAATTGTTCCGTAGTATTGACGTGAAGCTTCGAAATAAAAACAGAAATAAATACAGAGATAAAAATCTCAAATAACCGTTTCGGCATCAGTAAACATTAACGCGCGTTGCAATAATTATTATTATATGACCCAGCTTTATTTATTATACACTAGCTTCTGCCCGCGACTTCGTCCGCGTAGCGTGATGATATATAGCCTATATAGCCTTCCTCAATAAATGGGCTATCTAGGTAGCTTATGTCCTTTCTCAGGGTCTAAAGATTGTCTGTGCCAAATTTCATCAAAATCGGTTGAGAGGTTTAAGCGGGAAAGCGTAACAGACAGACAGAGTTACTTTCGCATTTATAATATTAGTAGGGATACTGTGCTGTATTATTTTAAGATTTTATGGAATCTTTAGTTTCTCAAATAAACTGTGCACACTGTATCTACACTATCGAGGTTTCACATTATAACATGAGTTACTGTAAGGCTGTAGGCTATAAGGAAGAAAACAATGATTGTCAAAATTTTCAACGGAATCTAACAGCTGTTATAAATGGAATCAAATTTCATTGAGGTAATAACGATGTCGTATTAGTCCTTTAGAGAAAAAATTGAAATTCTCAACAAAACAAATTAGAAAAACTGTTCTAATAATCAATTCCAGGTCACAATAATGGTTTCTTATTTATCTGTATTTTTCTTGTTTTATCTTATTTAGTACCTTAAGTGTATTTTTTTAATTTTAATACTTGATATTACAAATACTTGAATTCAACGCTATCAATGGTTAAAATGTTAATGACTTTTGATAGAGTGAACCGATTTGAATTAAATAAAGCCTAAATGTTAATCAAAGAAACAAGCTACTTATTCCTTTCCATTTTCTCCAAATATCTTCAGTAGTTATGATTTGAGGAGGTTCTCAGTTCGGTTGTATTTTTTGTGGACACCTGTGAATTTAGTTTTACGAGCCGTCTCTTGGTATCCTTATTAACCGGGGACTGTGTTGTAGAGCTCTGATGGCAGTTCCCTCGTCTAAAATCCAGCCACGACTGGCTAGACTATGAGCCAAACCCTATATAGTTGGGGACATAATTATGATGTATGAGTGAATTAATGTATTCATACCTCTAATGAGTATTTCCTTGATTTGTTCGTGTGGGGGGGCTCTCCGCGCAGGCGCAGTGTCGGCCTCGTCTTCGGGCGGCGCCGGCACCAACGTGCGCACGTACTCGCGCGCCTGCACCGTCAGCGCCGAGCCCTCCGACGTCGTCGCACTGAATAACTTCAGGCGCTCCAACTGGACAAAATATAATATGATTTAGCGAGCATCAAACACCCAATAGACCCCCAGAGAAGAGGTAGCTGGTTAGCTATAAAGATTCCGCAAGTTTCCCAAGTGCGCTGGTTAGTTACTCAGCGAAGTGGAGGTAGCCTAATGGCTAGGGCGTCCAACCTGCGATGATGTGGTTGCCGATTTGAAACCCTCAAGAATACTAGTAATGAGCGAACAAGACAGCTAGTAAGCTTTTAAAAAAAGAAATTAAAAAACCCAGAGACCCTGCTCTACCCCTTCTAACCTGACACTATATGATCTGCAAGCAATCATCCATTACATGACCCCTGACGGCTCCTTCAATGAGCCTATTTATGACATGTGACCTGACTTCAACTCTAATTTACTAGTGACAGAGACAAACAAAGATACTTTCACATTATTAACTTTGAAGTTTGGATGTGTGTTTCTGAACTCTTCTACCATGCTTACCTCAGCGTGGTCTGTATCACTTGGTTTCCAGAGAGCATCATACCAGGACTCCTCGTTGATACGCTGAGATATCGTCTCAAAGGACTTCTCTCGCGCCTTCTTAGATACTTCTGTCTCTTGACGCGCGAATTTCACTGTCACCTATAAGGAAAAATGATTAAATGTAATTTTTTAAGCATTATAATATCATAATATTAAAATAAACATTATAAGATTAATATGAGAGATTCTCATCAATACTTTTCTAACATTCAATTAAAATACTTACATAACTTTCTGAAGATATTTTTATGTAACATGCAAATACCAAAGTAGATAAGAAATAGGATGAGAGACATCTCAAAAAAAAGTTTACAAAGTTAAGACTGTTAATGAATAATGTTAACCAGATAATACAAGTCCTTTTTAAAGCAATTTCAATTTCAGTTCATCAACAAGTTGTGATTGTTAATCAATGAAACTTTGGGAATGGATTGTTAAACACACACTACTTATGTAATTATTAGGAGGTAACAAATATTTGCTAATTTTTGAGTTTCATGCAAAATTGTTTTTAATATTAAATTACCTGTTTAACTTCAGGTTCCTTCTCTTCATCGTCAGAATCAGATTTATTCTTGTCATTTTTACGCTTATCTTGCTTATCATAATATGAATATGAAGGCCTCATTTGGATGACACCTAGAAATTTCCAAGATTGTTACAAAAACAATAATCAGCATAATTTTGAAAAAAAAAATGGTTGTTGCCTAGAATAACTCCTAAGTTTAAAAGTTGCACTTCAACTAAATGTGTTTATTTTGTGTGTGATCTAACTCTAGAAATAAGGGCCTCTAGTTCAAGAGTACAGTCAATCCGTAAAACCATAATTGCAAGGAAATTGAATGTATTGCCTAGAAAATAGAATTTATATTTGCCATTAAGTATGTGCCCGCTGCACCCTCATGTTGGTTCTCCTTTCTGATAATATTGACATGTTTGAACAAAAAATTTTTGATAGGTCCATACAGTGTAAGTCACATTTTTTTGCCATAGAAGTAGGCAGAAACTACAGAGTGCCATTTACTGCAATTCTTACATATAATTGTTTTGCTTCAACCACATTCATAAATCATACAATTGTTCATGTTGGTTCAGTCCCAAAAAAATATTCACAGGTACCTTGGATCGGTGTACAATGTAGCTCCTTGTCCTGCAATATGGCAACAGCATAGTGCTGTGTATCAGTACAAGGGGCACTGCTCTCATAGACAATCTTGTCCATAACACCATGTCGGAAGTATTGAGACTTGTCTTTCTCCTTGATATGCCATGATGACTCCTGTTATTAAAGAAAATGAATGAACAGAAATTCATAATATAACCTATTTATGTACAGCCAGATTTCACCTTGAAAAAAGGAGGTGAGCCTATACCCATTAACCAGGCACAAATCAAAACTGAGGTGCTACAGAGAATTGCATAGAAAAATTGAACAACACTGCTCAACCTGGGAATTAACACCAGGACCTCAAGCATAGCAGGTGTGCTTAACTAATAAGGCCTGATCATAATAGTCAGTGGATTTAACCTTGATGCCTCTAATGGCAGTAATGGCTAAGTAGGAAAAGTACTATTGTCCAGCTACATTCAAATACAACATTAACATGGCCTATTGCTATTTTTCAAGTACACTATTTCTTCAGGTAATACTAAGACAATAAAGAGAGAAAAATAAAATCATAAAGTCGAATAAACTGAATTAGAAATCAGTCTTCATATTATAATAATTATATCAAAAACCTTGAAATTATATTTATCTTTACATTAACTTTACCTACATGCCAATGAAATGTTTTTTACCGACGACAGATTCATATTAATTTAAGATAATAGAATGAATAAAACCTCATAAATTAGTAAAAAAATTGGGTTATATTGGGATATTATGTGCAATAATAATATAGCAAAGCAAAACGTTAATTATACCTGCTGTCCATCAGTGTTGAGAGCTATCTGCTCGCCCTTGGACGGACAATACTTGTCGCTGTACGTGTCCAGTCCGACTTCCAGTCTGACCATCTTGTTCCTAGGTTTCACAGATGCATTCACAACTTTTACGTCTTTCCAATCCCTATTCGCTGGTCTAACGGGATATTGATATATATACAGATTCTGCGCTAACGCCTGTGATAGATACACAGGTATCTGGAACGAATAAAAAGAAGAATATTGTAAAAATCAAAGTTATTACACACAACAACATAACCTTATGTACTACCACGTTGTTAGTGACTTAATCAACAATTAATTTTACCTCCTGAACTACTGGATCTTCTTCTTCCATTTTGTTGTAATTTTTTTCTGTAAACGAAGCTATAACATGACCGGATTTTAATTAAATGAAATGTAAAAAATCACACCGCAAAGCTAGTTTGACAGAACAAATCCAGATCCACCATTTTTGACAGCACGTACGAGTTGCACGTGCTAAAAAATAGGATGATCCAAAGAGTATAATCACAGACTACTAAGAGATACTATATATATAACTATACTAAAACTACTACTATACTTTACTATTTAATAAACTGGATTTTCAATCCTCAGGATCAAACAGGTTCTCAATTCTCATTAAGTATTGTGTGTTGCCAGTGAGTGAGTGCTGTGAGTGAGCAATGTAACCCGCGCGTCGGGTTTGTAGTAAAAAAAAATATAATAATCGATAGATACTATACATTATATAGTATCTATTATATATTATGATAGTTAGTTAGTCAGTTTTGTATAATCTTCTAGAAGAAAAATACAGTTTCTTGGTTAATTTGTATATTTGAAACCCAATATTCCTGGTAAACAAAAGTCAAAAAGACAGACTTTTTAAAAGAAAGTTAACTGTGACTGACATGAGAATGTCTCTCATACTGTCAAGTATTGTTTTAGAAGAGAGTATTTTTACATTTATTTATTTTTATAAACATGTATTATCTCCAAACTTATTCTTAATGCTTTAAAATAAATGGTTTACCTCTGAATTTTTCATAAAGGGTAAATATAACGCATCGAAAATGTCGGATATGATAATAAACGGTATATTTATACTATGCATACTTCTATTATAAAGCGTAACATGACTGAATGAATATTAATTATAAAGATTTAGCCAATTCGTGCTTTATAATATACAGCTGCTTTCTCCAACGCAAATTACCTACTCAGATTCATATATATATACAACTTCTTTCAGATTCCGTTCCAGTTGATAAGAAATGGAGCGAATTAATCAGATATAACATTTTTATTATGAAATTGGTTGAGTTTGTAAGTATATTGACACCTTTTCACTATTTAAACTGCGTTTTGGAACATATTATTTTTATATATTTTGTAACAATTTTATTCGTTATAGGGGATTTCACTAATAATTACCATATTACCATTGGTGATTCCAAGACCACAGGGACATATGTATTGCATATCAACTGGTCCAACGCTAGTAATATCATTGTTGTTCGTAATTTTATATTTACGAAGAAGAGTGCCTTTATTTATGGAAAAAATGTATTTGTTCTTTCAAATTTTATTTACGTTTGGTGCTTTCATTCAATGT
This sequence comes from Acronicta leporina, assembly GCA_947256265.1. NCBI lineage: Eukaryota > Metazoa > Arthropoda > Insecta > Lepidoptera > Noctuidae > Acronicta > Acronicta leporina. Next base: position 3,990,674 of record OX366521.1, read on the forward strand.
TTTCTACTCAATCTTGTCAGAGTTTGGTTATGGCTAATTTACGGTGTATTCTATTTTGCATTGTTAACAGCTTTGGCACTTGATTTATTTCTGATTGCTAATGAAAGAGGATGTACATTTAGTTGTGCATAGTAAGAATTATAACATTTATTATCAGTTTTACGTGTACCCAGGCATAATTAATATAATAGTAATATATTACAAGATTCAATTATAATAAAATGTCTTTTGATTAATTAAACCTTAACCCTCTCCTGCTGTGAGAGGTTTCGTTCCCAACTGTGAGGCAGTGTTGTAATTTTATATATGGCAATTAATAAGCTTAAGCGACCTTGACCCGTAAGACCCTAAACTGGGTCATTGACACGATGACAGGTTGTTGGATTTGGTGGATATGGTAAACGAATTGACATTGACAGCTGTGACAGCTAAAATGGATAGAGGCTAAACACTAAACAGTAAACAGACTATATTTTTATTTTTCTTATTTTTTACAGTAGTGCTATTTTTTATGTTTTTAATGTAAAGTTTTACATTTCTAAGAGGAGCGTCTCTCGTGTTATGCTGTATTTCTTAAGGCACTGTAGGTCGCAGGAAAAGCATCCAAATAAATGACTAGTAATTAGGTTATATTTTGAAACACTACATTGACTCAATGAGTCGCGCATCGGTCCCAATGTATAGGTAAGCTTTAAATTAAAAAACGTACGAGACAAGTGTCATGAGTATTGTTACTTTTAGGTTTTATCAATGCTCCTCATGATTATCCCGTTTGTAATGGCGGAGCCCGACACCATGCACTGCCTGGCCGTCGCTCCGACCCTCGTCCTGTCCATTATGTTCGTCGTGCTATACTTAGTGGACCAAGTGCATGATCTGGCTGAACAACTATACTTAGCATTACAAATTTTTTTCAATACCATAGCATTTCTTTTCGTATTATTAATCGCGAGCCCCACTGGTGCGTTATATGGACTATTTTATTGTCATCTACTCATTGCACTATGCATAGATCTGTTCTATGTCATCAGAGAGCGAGGAGTCGCAATATTGAGAAAAGAATGATGTTAAAGTTGAATAAAATGCTTCGGAAAGCATATCCTTTCGTATTATTCAGTAGTGTTGAGCAATTGAATTGTCACAATTTATTAATGATAATACTATTTTGTACACTATAGTACTAGCTTTTCAAAAGCACAGAACAGGTTAAAATATAATTAGTTATTAAATTAGTTCTGTAATATTGTAACATTTATAAGTCTACAAGTGGGTCCCTCTCTTACTTTTAGGTAGTGGCACTACTCCTCAATATACTCCCTCACGTTGTGGAACCTGTGGATATGTTACAATGCCTGGTGGCGGGGCCCACTGTTATGTGCTCCATGCTTTTAATGGTGCTATATGTTGTGGACCAAGTACAATATGAGGCTGAGTTATATTATGTTATCTTTGAGCTAACACTCACAATATTTGCATTCATAAATTTATTTCTTGGTGGTAAACTAGTAGGAGCCATATATGGATTATTTTATGCAGATTTAATTATAGCATTCTCAATGGATTTATTCTACATGCATAAAGAGAGAGGCTGGACCTTTTAAACTGTATTATTAAATTTGTTCGTTATCTTAACAATTGTATTATTTTTAGCCGAGTTGTGTTTAGGTTGGAACTGATAATGTATTCCTGTCAGAGCAGCTATATCCTGTAAAGTTTACAAGTATGTGGGAATGACTAATGATTATAAATAGGGATTGTTTTGCCATAATCACAATGTGTAGAAAACTAAAGTATTGTACACAGACTGTTGCAGCTCATACTTTAATAATGTTGACAATCATTTTAAAAAGACTGTTGAAAGTGAGACTCTGTCAGTTAATGTGGTTTGTGTTGGTTTTGATACTTATTTTTGTGCTATGGATGTTTTGTGATGTGAATGACACCAGAGATGCCAAAGTAGCTGCTCTTTATCCAGTTTTACTATGGTGGACTATGGAGTTTCCTGGCAGTTCAACTACTAGACATTGTACCAATGATATTAAGTGTTATGTTTACAGTGATCGAAGGAAAAAAGAATATTTTGACATAGGAGCATACTTGTTCTATGCAAGTAACATTGATTTCAAAGATCTTCCTTTACCAAGAAATCCTAATGATGTCATTTGGGGTCTATTTCATGAAGAGTCACCAAGAAATGTTGAAGAGTTGTTACATGAAAAAGCACTAGGATTGTTCAATTTTTCTTCAACATTTAGTAGATTTAGCAACACACCATTTCCATTGCAGCATTTACATTCATCTGAAGATATAACAAGCAGAAAGTACTTTGTTGAAACATCAATGAAAAATGAATTCTTAAAAGAAATTGCTCCAATAATGTACTTGCAGAGTGATTGTGAAACTTCAACTGAGAGAGATGCTTATGTGAAAGAGCTGATGAAAATAGCCCAAGTGGACTCCTATGGTACTTGCTTGACAAATAAGGCTATGCCACGAAAATTTAAAACAGACTACTTAAATAACTTGCATGAAGACGATTTCTTAAACTTTATCGCTAGATACAAATTCGTAGTTGCTATAGAGAATGGCGTCTGTAACGACTATGTTACTGAGAAGTTTTGGCGCGCCATCAAAGTGGGAACTGTCCCAATATATTTCGGTTCGCCAACAATCAGGGACTGGTTACCAAATAACAAGTCTGCATTACTTCTAGATGATTACCCCACACCAAAGATTTTGTATGAACACATTAAGCAGTTGTTGAATAATGACACTATGTATGAAGAATATTTAGAACATAAGACTATGCAAGTTATTACAAATGACAGATTAGTAAACGAGTACAATATCAGACCTTACCAGTTAGATGGAATTAGAGTTATTGAGGAATTCGAATGCTTTGTTTGCAAGAAATTACATGAGAAAAAGAAGGGTGAAATTAGCGTAAACATCGTAAATAAAAGCCACTATGATTGCCCGAAACCAATATCTGCTTTAACTTTAAATGTAAATCCTGGGAATAGTTGGGTATACTCTTGGGAAAGTGCGGAATCAAACGCTCAAAAGATATACGATAGTATTATGAATGGAGATTAATATATTTTTGTTTAATTTATATTTTAATATATTTTTATACAAGTTGTACATTGGTTTTACATTTCGTCATTGACTAATACCGTCTAGAGGTGTGATTGGATGTATGTCAACACGCATACCCCTTTTGATTACGTGTGGAATAATCTTGGGCACCATCCTGTAAAACACAAACAAATTACAATAAAGAACAATCAATTTTCATCATCAATGAGTCAGCACTATCGTCATGGATGTAATTCTAGAAAGTAACTTCTTGAGCAATCTGGGACTACTCTTTACCCTGTCTTTCCACATGATCTCGTTGTTCCCAATTCCATGGGAATTCCCCAAAATCCCGACTAAATGCATCTCTAGGTACTAGAGGAATATTTACTTCAAATTTCAACGCCTTATACCTACACAAATTAAGGCTGTACTTTATCTGCCAGAGAGTAACCCTAAATAGGTACTATTTTAGAAAAATAAGAGTACAAGACCAACTGACAATATCTGATAAGATTGTCTTCTTGGTTTTTGAACACAACACCACAGAATATGTTTTCAAAACTGTCTAATTATTCACCTTCCTTCATTTTGTCTTCAGTAATATAAGTATAGGTACGGTTGGGCGTCATCTGTTATTCGCGATATTGTTTTGTGTATAAAGATTAAACATAAAGCAAAGTTAGTTTATAATAATAAAAATATTTCTTACGATATGCAGTCGATGATAGGACACACAGATAGACAGAGCGTGCATCCCGTGCAATCGTCTGTCACGTGCGGTATGTGAGTCTCAGGGTCGAATCTGCAAATAAAAACTATTATTTACCAAATTCATAAAACGAGTTCGTGTAGGTATAAAAATGTGATTTGTATTGTTCTAGATTAGATTAGATTAGATTACATAATATATAAAAAACTATGTTGGGATCGGCTTCCAGTAGAACCCAGATGCGGCTGATTATCAGCATTTTATACGAAGCGACTGCCATCAGACCTCCGTAACTCAATTTCTGGGCAATACTGATATTCGGAGGATAGACTGATTGTGAAGCTTTTTTGGGATTCTTACTACCACTAACAATCGTTAATGATGTTCGTATAATAATCGAGACCGACGGCGTTACGTGCTTTCCGAGGCACAGAGGGGTGTCAATGTGTTGAATGGTCACCCATCCACACACTGACCGTGGCGAGCACAGCTTAGCTTGCAGATCAGTTGATCTTAGCCACGAGGAATCAAATCTCCTACTTTTTTTTTTCAAAAGATTACTAGCAATGTGGATCACACGTTACTAGTATTCCTGTTAACCCCTCGTGCTAAGGTAAATGCTTGTGTTACGAGTGGGTTCACGTCGGTAGTGCAATGGGTGGGGTTCGAACCGGCAACCACATGATCGCAAGTCCGACGCCCAAGCCATTAGGCTACCGCCGCTTGTATTTACGTAGTCCATTACATTTCTGGGATGATTTTCGTAATGTCCAACGTTACATAGCATACATACTTACGTAAGTATTAATTACTAGCCCCTGCCCGCGGCTTCGCTCACTTGAAGCTCAAAAACCAACATTGATGATCTCTTCTTTGTATGGGTCTCTATACATTAGAGAGGTGAAGCTGTATCTCAGGTTCCGTTTAATTATTTGAGATAAGAAGTATACCAGTTTTTAATTTTTAAATAACACATACTTTCTAACAGTGATAACAAAATTAAAATCTATTCAGTAGTTTTTGCGCCAACCCGTAACAAACAGACAAGAATTTAAAAAATCATATTGTTGGGTTCGGAGACGCTTATATACCCTAACCCACTTGTTTTTCTTTGAATATCTTCAATGTACAGACACAGCTATTTTACAATTTTATAATAGTAGAGATGTAATAATTATATGTGAGGTCTAAGTTCGGTGCCAGGGATGAGCAATTCTATTGAGTTTTGTTTACTCGGGAAGTTTGCTTTTGTCTAGTTAATATAGCGAGTCCATTGCTATTAAACATGCATAAAAACACCTTACGCATTTGCCTAATCCTTGGGGATACAGGCAGGATAGTTTACTATGAATTAAATAACTTACTCGATAGCTTGATATCCAGAATCTGCACAAGCCATGTAGCATTTACCGCAGTTTATACACATGTCCTGCAAACAAATGTTAAGATTTAGGAAGAAAAATGCTACTTCAACAAATGGAAAATCACTAAAAGTATGGCACTAAAGTAAAAATCCTATCCTACAGAGAAACCCACAGATAATCCTACTAATCTATAATATAAAAATGAATCGCCAAATGTGCTAAGCGCAAATCGCGAGAGTAGCTGAACCAATTTCGCTAATTCTTTTTTTATAATATTCCTTGAAGTACGAAAAATTTAAAAAAATGCCTAAATATGTCTTAAAAACAACACTTTTCTATATTCCCATACAAAAGATTCGTAATAATACTTACAAGTCAATTTGAACTTTTTTATTTTTTAAAAAAAGCTAACTAGCAATGCGGGTCGCACATTACTAGTATTCTTGTTGACCCCTCGTGCTAAGCTAGATTGCTTGTGTTACGAGTGGGTTCACGTCGGTAGTGCAATGGGTGGGGTTCGAACCGTCAACTATATGATCGCAAGTCCGACGCCCTAGCCATTAGGCTACCGCCGCTTCAACTTCAACTTTAATACCATACCTACTAAGTATAAAGTTTAAGTGTTATTGGAGGGGTTCCGGGAAGGCAAAACAATTGAGTGACGTTAGTTTCGGAATCGACTGGTAAGCGGTACGAAATTCGCCGGGTCAGCTACAGCTAGTAAATTATATTCATTGCTGTAGATAGACACATTAAAAAGTCAATATTATTTATTTTTTTATCCTAGAAACTACGGCCAACGCCACACGTAAAGAAACCTGCATTCCTGAGAGATTTTCTCAACGACGTAGGAAGTCTGCTGACCTGCATTAGACCATGGACTATAGACTAACCCACAAGTTTCCTCTCAGAATGAGAGCCCAGCAGCGAGACAGTGTATTGGGTTGATTATTATTATTATTTACTAAAGGACGCCGGACGAGATATCTTCTGACGATCTCTGAAAAGAAACTCCGACTCCGAAATAAAAACAAAGTCAAACAATCATGATCTTTACACCATAGCACCCATAATGAATACATCACTTGGTCAAATTATGGACTTAAAAAAAGTCGAGGGAAGGGAAGGGTGGAACCTAAGGCATACCTACTGGCAAACTATGGGTACTTTACTTTGCGCCTCTCCCTAATCTTTGGCATGATCTTGTGTAAATTATTATACCTCTATCTAATCTTTCCATGAGGTTTGAGCAATAGTTGAGAGAGTTAAAAAAGAAAAACAATGCATGTACTTACATCATCAATAAGTGCAACTACTTGCTTCGTATTATCCAAATGTTTGTACGTCCCGACTCTTGGCAACGCTTCGCCGAGCACATCACTAATCTTCGGTACTACCGCACTTTCTTTATGGTGACCATTCACATTACCATTTGTTAGATAAGTTTGGACTTTATTGTCAGACAATAAGTCAGATTTTAACCTGGCTGCATGGAGTAGCTCTTCGCGTTTTCTGCTGTATGGCCCGAAGTGGGCGAGTACCTAGGAAAAGTGAATTTAAAATTAGAATAAGGATAAAAATATCATCGAACTGTGAACCACAGACAGACAGTTTTTTTTTAATCATCACAGATCTGAAGAGATGATTGTGGGTTGGCTAATAGATTTCTGTTGAAGCCCCAATCTCCCCTGCCATATGGCCATGTACCATTGACATAACATGCATGCAACATTAAAACCAAACTTTTGAAGTGTCCGTTACACAACTATCAATATTTTTTTCAAAATACATAAATAATAAAAAGACTTTATTCCTTGAATTATAAGGTTCAGTTTACTTTGCCGTTCTCGTCGTACAGCGTCTGCACAGGTTTTCCCTTTTGATGCTTGAACGTTGGCGGCGACTGACCTGTCCACCCGTCTAGGCCGACGGATCGTAAGTATAGCAGGGCCTTCAGACCTGTTATGTAGTCCTCTACGACCGTGAAGTCTTGGTTCTGTATCGCGCTGCATATCTGAAATGCGATTTAAAATGTATATCTGTCTTTGTCATTTATATGTCAAATTTAAGACAGCTCCATTGAGTGATTATGTTTACCGATACATTTTTAGTTAGGTACTAGCAAGCTTGAAAGTATTATTTTAATATTCTTACTCTAGGCCTTTCAGTGTATTCTATACGTACGTTTATATATTTCTCACCTACCTATTTTAAATTTGTTAGTAGGAAACTACTAAATCGGCAAAAATCTGTGATTAAGTAAATATTTACATACCTACTTAAAAAATCGGATCCCTATTTTATAGTCGGATAATACAGAATGTTACCTGTACAACGGGTGCCCCACACATGATGAACTGCAAAGCTGACTCCGCGGAGTCTATACCTCCGATGCCCAGTATTGGGAAGCCGGGCAGCTTGTTGGCTATGGCCGAAACAGCCCTCAGCCCCATCGGGCGCGTAGCATTGCCCGATACACCGCCGTATGTTGTATGTTTCTCTATACCTGCATGAGAAGGGTTAACTAGGCCAGTCTTTCTCAAAGTGAGCAATCGCCCCTTGTGAGCGCTGGAGAGCGTACAGAGAAAATAGGCGTAGGTACAGAGAAAATTGGTCGTGTTGAAGCGTTTTAAGAAATATGGTAGGTCTCACGTGGGAGAGCCATGTTTCGGCACGAATGGGCCGGCTCGACCGGAGTGATACCATGGCCTCACAGAAAACCGGCGTGAAACAACGCTTGCGTTGTGTTTCGCCGAGTGAGTGAGGTTACCGGAGGCTCAAACCCTTTTAAAAGGCGGGCAACGAACTTGTAACTCCTCTGGTGTTGCGGGTGTCCATGGGCGGCGGTTATCGCTTACCATCGGGTGATCCGTTTGCTCATTTGCCCCCTCTATCCCATAAAAAAAGTGAAAAAATTGTGGGGAGCTAAAAATATTTGATTCTGAAAGAGGGCGGTAAACGGAATAAGTTTGAGAACCTCCGAGTTAGGCGCTGATGACACGCACAGTATGACAGTATTTTTAGGTTTTATGTACCTAATAGGGGCGCGGCTATCACCAATTAACCGGGCATAAAAAACTCCGAATAAAACACACAAGCTGCTATTGAAAATCTCTACTATTATAAAATTGTAATATAGGAATATAGCAATAACACTATTTGACTTGGGAATTGGACCCAGAACTTCGAGCGTAGCAGTCGTGCTTGGAAACACTACACTAATGAGGCAGTCTTGCTAGATTACGTAGATACATACACTCACGCCTTTCTCCCACAGGGGTAGACTGAACTAGGTATAGAGTGCCACTTGCCACGATTCTTGAATACTTCTTTTGCTTCTTCCACATTCATACATCTCATACACACGCCCTGGTTGCGATAAAAATGCACCTGATGATCTGACCTTTTTGAAGGACATAGCCTGTAAGATCGGCAGGCATATGTTCTAGAGTGACATCTTAGATAATTATAATAACAATGTAATAGAGGCAGTATGAAAGGACTTACCAACTGCTGGCCAGGGCGTAGCGTCAGCTTTGACTGACATCAGTCCAGAAACAGTGTTGATAGCTGACACGCCGCTTGCTCCACCTGTAAGCATACCAGGGTACTAATAATAGTACCACCATAATGGTCATAAGACCATTATGGCCATATGATAAATGATATTTATTTCTGTAATTAGATCTTAACATAAATTAGGCAATGGAAAATCTATTTTTCTGCCCTGGGACCCTAAAAACACGACCTTTGAAAATGTTTTGTTTATATTTTATAGGGTTGCGATAACCACTAAGCATCTGTCGGGCCATATCGATATCCTAAGGTTAAAAATTTATAATAATAGGCCTATGCCTAACCACTCAGTGATATAAGCGTTAAGCGTTAAATATTATCGTTTCAGCGATTTCATGATGGGATACTTCGTACCTTTATAAGCGGCTTCTGCGATGCTGACAATATCCGTGATGTTGGGAGTCAGCTTTACGAAGAACGGGATTTTGATAGCTTTTCTTACCCACTTTGATATGCCTTCCACTAACACGGGGTCCTGGTCATAAAAGGTTTATTTAACTTTTAGAATTCAAAGATCTCAAGTTTGAATCCAAGGCACGCAAATTTGACCTTTTTTAAGTTAGGGTCAATTATTAGAACGGAAGTATTGTTTTTTTACAAATATGTATATATACATAAGTATTTGCCTCATAATATATATATATATATACATAAATAACTACCTCAATAGCCATGTGGTCCTGACTGCGACTGCTACGTTAGAAGTCCTGGGTTCGATTCCCAGGTCGAGCAAAGTGTTATTGGGTTTTTCTATGAAATTCCCAGTAGCAGCTCGGAGTTAGGAATTTGTGGCAATAGGCTCGCCCCCTATTACATGAGACCTAAACATACCGGCGAACTGTGGATGTACCTACATTAGTACGCCTCTGCCTAACCCTTCGGGGAATACAGGCGTGATGGTATGTTAGACAAAAAAGAACAGCCAGAATACTATTAAATATGCCAATAGCTTTTATATTAAAATTTACTACTGCAAAACTGGGGCTAAATTCAGACGCGCACATTAATTTCGACCTTACTGTATTGAAATAAGTGTGTTACCTGTCCGCAAGCCAGCCCCATGCCGGACTCGCCCATGCCGTGCGGACACGACAGGTTGAGCTCGAGCGCGTCGGCGCCCGACGCCTCTGCCTTCTGCGCCAGCGCCGTCCAGTCCTCCTCGCTGTACGAACACATTATCGATGCTATCACCACCTGCAATTACATAATCATCGTTATCAATCTACTCACTGCCCCGCTGTTGGTCACAGGGCTGAAATGGTCACTTTAGATACAGTTTTAGAGCTTATACAATACGTTACATAACTGAAAAATAGTGGAAACAATCACCTGTTTCCTTATTTCCTATTACAGGAGACAGGTGCTTCCGCTCTTTATCATTACATAAAAAGGAGACGTATGTATAGGTAATATAATATTTGGTTTATATTCAAGACTAGGATAATTACCAAAAAGGAATAAAGTATAAATATAAAATAAAATGTTAGAATGCATGTATGCATGCAAGTGTGTGTGTGTGTGTGTGTAAATGAGCGATCAATGATTATTAATAAGATGTATAATGATTAGAATAAGATGAATAGATCAATGTTACTCATAGAGTGCGTTCCACTTAGCGCTCACAACGATCAAAAAGCTCATTTAGTCGTTGTGGTCGCGGCGAAAACGTCACTCATGACGTCATGACTTACGCTCACTACGACCCCGACTAAAAAGGTGGGTCGTAGTAATCGTTCCACTTGAGTTTACGGCAGCAACGCGCACACGCAAGTGGAACGGGAAATACTGCAGTCGTGAGCGTGATCGGTGTGAACGTCAAGTGGGACGCACCCATTGTGGTCTATATCGACCACCAGGGGTCAACGACGAACTGAAAGGGATTCAGTCTACAGACAAAGATGCTTTGGTTCAATAAAAAAAAATAAGAAAATATCTTTGACGATGTAAAAATTTCCTTGGTTCAAGAATATTTCAAAGCGAACACCATACCAGCTGTCATAAACACATGATGAATTTCCATCAAATATTGGGTAAGCAAGGGGTCCGAAAATCGAAAACCCAATATGCCAAGTGGTCTATGGGTTAAAAAAGTTTGGGGAGCTCTGCTTAAGATTAATTACAATATGATTCACGAACACACGACATAAAATTATGCTATAACTACCCAGCATATTATACTGATATCGCATTGTATAGACTTTTTGTACACCTAGAGGACATTTATAACATAACATACATACCATCACGCCTATATTCCCCGAAGGGTTAGGCAGAGGCGTACTAATGTACACCCACAGTTCGCCGGTATAGCGAGTCGCTACGCTAGAGGTCCCATGTAATAGGGGGCGAGCCTATTGCCATTAACCGGGCACAAATTCCTAACTCCGAGCTGCTACTGGGAATTTCATAGAAAAACCCAATAACACTTTGCTCGACCTGGGAATCGAACCCAGGACCTCTAGCGTAGCAGTCGCGGTCAGGACCACTCGGCTATTGAGGCACTCGGCAATAGAGGACATATTATACTGGAAATACTGGATATACTGGAAATGTATGGCTTCAAAGCTCAGAAAATGAGAGGCGATGGGCTGACTTTCAATTTGCTGCCGCTATAGAAATCAGATCTAGCATAGCAGACAGCGAGACTAGTTGATGGACACCGCGATCTCCATCGCAGTAAGTACCGACCGGCTCCTCGTAGATCTGGCTCACAGAGAGATAAAGATTTTTCACGATAGACATTTATACTTATACAGTAAGTTAATACTGAGGTATAAACTATGGTGTCTCTCTCTTGTATGTGTTAGGATATGTGTTATGAGCAGTAATAAACGTGTCTTGCAACGGTATGGAGGTGTTTCAATTGTGTCAGAGTTATTATAAATACCCATAACTCTACAATACTGACCTTGTTAGGGAAGTCTCTCTTTAGCTCAACGATGCTCTGGCACCAGTAATCAGCGCACTTCTCAGAGATGAGTTCGATGTTGAGGAAGCTGCCCTGGCCCGGCCCGTAGTTCTCGCCAGACGTCACGCCCCGGACAATGCGCGGGGACACGTTCGTTACTAGGTCCTAGTCAGATATCAAATGTAAATTCACAGATTGGGTTTCGTAAATCATTTTTAATTTTATGAATCTATAAAATCGTACAAAAGCTGTGTCTGTAGGTACATTGAAGATATTAAAAAAAACAATTGGGTTAAGGTATATAAACGTCTCCGAATCTAAAAATGAGATTTTCTTGCGTGTTTGTTACTGGTTGGCGCAAAAACTACTGAATAGAATTTAATTTTGTTATCATTGTTAAAAGTAGGTATTGCTCCAACTTAAAAACCGGTAAACTTCTTTTCTGAATTAATGAAACGCATCCTGAGGTAGGTACAGCTTGACATCTCTGATGTATAGAGATTAGAGACTCATACAAAGAAGAGATCATCACTGTTTGTTTTTGATTAAATTATTTTTGGGATCAATTTCTAATCCTATTACCTATAGGGCTATAGCTTCAGGTGAGCGAAGCCGCGGGCAAAAGCTAGTAGGTTCATAAAGTTAAAATGATCTATGAAACCAAAAGTAAAATTTTAAACAAAACGGCTTCTAGCGAAATAGTGTTTGACTATGACTTATTAGAATTGCGATAGTTTTTTTTTTTGGATGTGCGGAAAATCCGATTTTATATGAAGGACCCATACCGATAAATAACTGCCCCCCTTGCCCCTGACACAGATACTTTCAAATAAAGTTGTTACTGTGTCTTATCCAGAACTAAACAACCCCCCTGAAATTAATTCCAGTGACCTTCGTCACAGACCTGGAGTTCGCAAAATTCACCATGACCGTGACGTCGGTGGGAGACGGTCCAATAACTTAAAATAACATTAACTTTACCATACCTTGAAATAAATCTACTTTTTTACGGATTTTATCGCGGTATATTGATATTATTTAGTTCCCGACGTTTCGTATCCTTTACAGCATCCTTGGTCACCGATAAAATACCGAGATAAAATCCGTAAAAAAGAGTTTTATTTCAATGTCTAATATTCGCGTAAGTGTCAGAAATCAGTATGTTTACCATACCTTATCAAGTCCAAAAGTCTTGGTGACGGCGAAGCCCCATCCCTGTTGGAAGGCGCGGCGGATCATGGCCGTGCTGGTGGTGGGCGGCGCGCTGGCCAGGCCGAAGGGGTTCTCGAACCTGATGCCGCAGACCTCTACTGACAGGTCCATATCATCTATAGCCGTGTGGAACTTGGGCAGCTCTATTGGAGACGTGAACGGTATGCCCTGGAAAAAAAACAGTCAAGAAATTTCTTTCCAAATATGTAGCGTGCTTTGACAAAATACACACATCAAAAAAAGTTTACAATCACTGAAAAATCTAAATCTTTTTTTGTTATATTTTCATAAGAAATAAAAAGTAGTTTTATTTTTAATTTCAACTAGGGTATTTCTATTTAAAGAAAACACACCACAAATATTTTTTCTTGATAAAGTTCAATTTAAAAAATTACGATCGCATCGATCCTTATCATCATATATACAAGACGCATAATCGTATTGGCGAAAAAAATACTTTGAACAACGAGTATTTTCAACCTTCGAAGATTCACCGCGTTGCTGAGGCACGTGCCGTACACTGCGGGGCGGGCCGCGTCCAAATACTATCAAGTATTTTGATACTTGGTTTTCCACCCTGGTATTTTTACTCCACACTCGTACTTGAAAGCCCCGGTATTGAATCATGCAAGTATATCTCATGCCTAGTCCTGCACAGTCACCCTGAACACGCAACTCAACACGAGCACACAAAAAATAGTCATCACAGTTTAATTAAAAAAATAACCTTGCCCCACACTAGGAATATATCGTGACTGCATTTACAAACACAAATTATCACACACACCAACAGCCAGACCCAGATACCTTTCATTTCAGTAGATCATACAAATATTTATTCCGCGGGGATCGTACCCACAACATTTAGCATAGAAGTATGAAGTGCCGTCAACCAGTATATCTATACTTCTATACTCATATATAAAGCTGAAGAGTTTGTTTATTTGTTTGAACTAATCTCAATTTTTTTTAGAATTACTGGTCCGATTTGAAAAATTATTTCAGTGTTAGATAGCCCATTTATTGAGGAAGGCTATAGGCTATATATCATCATGCTACGCGGATGAAGTCGTGGGCAGAAGCTAGTTATGTTATAAGCTCCAAATATGACTAACCTGTAAATAGCAGTGCATATACCAGGCGGCCGTTTTGCCGTCGTTGACGGACTCGACCGTAGTGTCAGCCACGCCCGCCAGGTCTCCGCCCACGAACACACTAGGAATGCTCTTGCTCTGCATGGTACTGTCATCCACCTCGGGCAAACCCCAGCGGTTCAACTTCACACCAGACATCGCGTCTTTCACTGGGGGATGGAGGGTAGTTTGATATTAATTATATTATCGAGTTTGTCATAGCAATAATCCCTATTACATGGGACCTAGACACAGCAACGAACTTTGGGTCATACCTCTGCCTAACACTTTGGGAAATACAGGCGTGGTTGTATGATAATAGGTTGGTTTGGTTTTTTTCTCGTGTATCATGAAATTATGTATGAGTTAGAATGTTATCTTTATTTTTTCTTCTTATATTTTTGTCAGACACCATAATTAATTCAGCATAATCAGATAAATGATATAATAACGAATAGTGGACTGACAATCAAATAACTATTTTCATATAAGCATTAGGTGACAGGGAGCACTTTTAAAAAAAATCTATAATTTATCAATCTTAAGGAATAGAGAATTGATTATTTAAATAAATTCAAATACTATTGTTTATTCTCTGTAAAAAAAAACTATAAATATTACCATCAGCTTCATACAATCCCGACCCAAACGCTGAAATAATAAAGTTCGCTTTGAGTTGCATCACTTGATCCTCGTCTTCTATCCATTCACCATCATCCAACTGTTCTGTGCGGCACAGTTTCAAAGCTACGATCTGTATGGAAGTAAGAAAAATATATAAGCACATTTTTAGGTAAGTTTGTTAGAATAAATTATTTAAATAAATAATTTCAGTTTGAAGGGCAATTTTCTATCTTTTAAATGTAAATAAATAAAAATGCTGAAGCGAAGCTGTTTACGGGTAGCCAGTATAAATGTAATAGTTGCTAGTGTTGCTACCGAAAAAAGTATGACATACCTTTCCATCTTTGACGATGACTTCTCTGGGGGACATAAATGGTACGAACTCGCATTTCTCTTCCTTTGCCAAATCGACCTTAAATAGGAATAAGAAAAATATTACAATGGCTCCAAAAAGCACAAATGAAAAGAATGTATAGAGTATGGTACCTATACAGTCCAAATGGAGTGGAAGTCGGAATCTCAAATAGTAAGTACATCCAGTACTTTATGATATCCATCTATGATAATTTCGCGATTATTGCTTCGATATCACCATGATGATAAGGTTCGAATGTTAGATGAACCGGCCCCAAGGCTAGACTTTGGGCAGATTAAATTATTTGGTCGAAAAAACAGCTCGAATCGAATGATGTTTTTTTTAAAAAAACGTTACCCCCCTAGGATTTTCTCCTGTATCGTGGGTGCGTTTACAAACACAAATTCTCACATACACAAACACCCAGACCCGGAACAACTGCCTGTAGATCATACAAATATTTTCTCCGTGTGGGGATCGAACCCACAACACGTGTCGCAGAAGCCAATTGCTCAGCCGCTACGCCAAACATGTCGTCAAGATTAAATGTCAATGAAAGATATTAATAAATATCATTGCGCTGTTCAATTACCTCCTCAGGTACTGCCCTAATATTGGTGACTCCCTTCCTAAACACCACGTAAACCCGTCTAGCACCACAACGCAGCGCGGACGTGGCGCAATCGAAGGCCGTGTCTCCAGCACCCAGCACTATCACGTTTCCATGTAAAACCGGGAGAGAGGCTTTGCACGCACATAAACCTAAAATATAGAGAAAGAAACGCTAAAGAATAAGCAACTTTAAAACCGCGAACTGCAGTTCAATTTACATTGCAATAATTACCAAACTTATTTAATGATTTTCAAAATTTTGTCACGTTATGTGTGTCACTGTCACAAAATTAATATAGTTTATATATCTAATCATAATGAGCTTAATTCTGCCTTACCTTTCTTGCTTCCTTTGGACACGAGAGGCAAGAAATCCTTGCTAGTGTAGAAACCCATTTCTTGTTTCAGACCTTTGAAAATAGGAATACTCTTAGGTTCCGGCAGACCGATTCCGAGGAATACGGCTGCATGACCATCGTCTAGTAGACCCTGAAAATAAATAACGACCTTAATAGCAAAAGAATAAGGGCAGCTTTGGCACACCAGCGGGGTTTGCATGCCGCGACATAATTTTGTCGTTACATCTCGTCTTATAAACCAAATAAATAATAGACTGCCGACCTCTATCATTCGTGCTTAGCTTTAAATTTTGCTAAAATACAGTTTATGCCCGGGAGGCGTAATTATTAATGTATGGAAAATTTACAAATCAATTTATATTATTTCTTCAACATTGTATACAGTTAAGTTAATAACCTGCCGACTTGCGTGTGCGCAGTATATCATTATCTCAGCGTATCTCAGATTGTTGTAGGTACTAACCTTCACAGTGATGTCGTGTGTAGATAGTTTCCTGCCGGTAACAAACTTGACTCCAAGGTTCTTTACGAGATCCACTTCGAATTGCACCACATCGTAGGGGAGACGATATTGTGGGATCTCCGAGGAACTATCGAATAAAATGTCAAAGGTGGAACGGTGGATTTTATATGATTCTAGGAAACTCAAGGTGCGCCACTTATGGAAACTAAACCATACTGGAAAATTGCTAGTGATGGATCTATGAATTTAGTTTGGGACTTAATCTTACATATAATAAGAATGTAAGTGAGCCGTGTCTATACATTGCTTATATTTACAAAAAAACTAATTTGGGGGACTCAGAATCGGTAACACAATCCATTTCTATTATTTTTGGAACTTTTGTCTGTCTGTTTGTCTGTCGGTTTGTCTGTATGTTTGACCGCGCATCAAATGATAACTGTAGGGTCCGCATATAATATGTTTATTACACTGGCTCACCAATACACCAAGCACAGCCTTCGTCCCGTCCCAGACTACCGCCGGGTATGTCTCTCGGCACATAATTATAAAGGCATGGTCTCACTGCCAATTTCGTAACTGTCAGCTGTCAAGACAAGTTGTCCGCTAATACTTGTGTATGTGAGATAGTGTCATTATATCTATGAAATAGATATAGAAACACAAACACTACATCCCTTCCTTTTCATATATTTTTATTTGACCAGTGGCTGATTAAATGTTAACAGCGCTTTAGACAGGCAGCACCTCATCGGCGCCCCGTCTGGTTGTCATGAGTTATTACAGATTATAACTTCCACCCGCGCTCCTTTGTAACCTTCAGCCTCTAGGCAAGTTTCTACTTTGCTATAACCTTAAATTCCTAGTCAGCCACTGGCAGATAACATTTATATCAAGAGATACTCACAAAATTAAAACAATAGGTATCAATATTTGCATAAGTTAAAATTAAAAACTTAACCGCTAGTTTCAAATCACAAAACATAAATGTGTAACTTTTATTTTTTTGTGAGCCGCTGAAAAAATCGTCCCAGATAGGATTAGCCATATCTTCACAAAGATAGTTTCCTTTATTTTTCTACCTTTTACCAAACCACATTTCTATACAGCATAGGTATATCCTGCTTCTTCCTTTCTTACTATGATGTCACCATCTAAAGCTTGTTCAAACACATTTGGTGTAAGATTAAACTAGAGATAAGTTCATCCGCTATTCTATTTCTCATACACACATTTTATCTCCTTCTTTAAGTTTTTGGCTACTCAGCTTTTACTTAACCATACTTTCCCTTCTCCTTTTCCAATTCAGAAGTCTCTTACTTGAATCATATCCCCATTCTATCTTTTGAAAACAAAATCAAATTGTTTCCACTGGTCATTTTTCGGTCACTGAGTGAATGAGGTATTCGTAATTTAGCTTATTTTAAGACACTTCTCTGTATCTTTGTTCTGACACTCTATTTCACTGTTCATCTACGGTCAATAAGGTACTGTATGGAAAATAACAATATTGCACAAAATTCTCATCAACACAACAAAATACTTATGACTTCCTTGAGATGATGTCACTACTCACTGTGCTATACAAGTTTTATAAGTACTAACACTCGTTTTTTGCACTCCCACTAAAATTTTAAATGCATAAATAGAGAATTATACTATTTAATTAAATTCAAAAAAAATAAACAAATCAAACACCCGTTAAGTACCCGATTGTAACTACTATCAACTGACTACCTACTAAATGATGATTTCATTATTTGTAGAAAATGGTTCTAATAAACCAATGGCGACTTAAACCCACTGATACCTAATATTAGTGATTTAATTTGCTTGTTTTTTTTTAATGCCGTGCATAGATATTGCTACAGGTTTTGGTGCAATTAGTTTTGAATCTCACATTCCTGACTTTGTAAATATAGGTACTTATTATAACGATGCGTCATTTTCATTAAAATCTTCTAAGACTTTCTTATATAAAAGCACAACATTGCTCATCATTCTTCTTCATTGCTGCCTCAACTCAGATCAGTACTATTTTTATTTATGATACAATTTGTAATAGGTACTATTCGGTTTCGTACACTCCACAAAAATGATGGTTCAAGTTGAAGTTAGGTTGAAATGAGAGTGAAGAGAAAGAAGATCACAAGTAGTTCACTATGTAGCTTTAATAGTTCTGTGTTACACGTAAATATAGTTCAGGCAATTCTTTTTGGTATTAATTGTGTAGTTGTTATTGCACACACTTTTCTCACATACTAAAGGTCACATTTAATACACCGACATTAGTATGCATGCATGCCTTATATTCAAACAAAGATATCATCATCAGCCTATACCTATTCGCTGCTGAACAAATATATATCTACGCCACTATTATCCTTATGAATAATTATGTTAATACAATAGAAGATAACCGGGAAATTGGTCCACATCATTTTTTTTTAAAGCTTACTAGCAATGTGGGTCGCACATTACTAGTATTCTTGTTAACCCCTCGTGCTAAACTAGATTGCTTGTGTTACGAGTGGGTTCACGTCGCGTCGGTAGTGCAATGGGTGGGGTTCGAACCGGCAACCACATGCTCGCAAGTCCGACGCCCTAGCCATTAGGCTACCGCCGCTTCCTTATCTTCTTTATCTTTAGTTATATCTGTGTCCAATAACTATTTTATTTTTATTGATTTTCTTCTTAATATTATTATTCCATTTATTATATCAACTTACTTTTTTATGTCATTGTTCACTTTTCCTGAGTCTCTTGTAAATAGTCTAGTTTTAAATAGTTGTTTTCCATAACTATGTTATGACATTTCTTTCTTTTCTGGACAGCTTTAAAAATAATGCTTGCCATTACTAGCACATGTTAACACGTTTTGTTTCTTCATCTTGTATAAACTTAATATAATTTTCTGCATCTTGTTTAAGCACTTGTGTAACCTTTTTTAAAAGTAAAACCCCTGCTCATAACTTTCAGCTTAAGACACCACATCTAAAGTCAGTCAATCAATCATCACTTGCTACTATTATAACTTTACCTAATGTTACTCTCCCTTGTTAAAATATTTTTCACAACATCCCTGAAGAAGTGCACGCTACAATAATTTTATCTAATAAGTTGCTCTCTCTAATAAAGACCGTCATATCAGTCTACAATTCACAAAAATCGGCCCGTTACAATTGTACGTAATTTTATATCTATACTATGTGTTCATCGGTTTTATCAATCCTACACCTAAAAAACATTTCCAATTTAATCGAAACCCATTCAGCCTAGGTTATTTCATGGATCAATTTTTTTTTTTTCAATATAATATGTGAGTACAAATGAATGTTGTTACAGAACGAGGTTAGCAGTATCTCTATATTTTTTTAATGTCATCTGGTATTTTATTATAGATTTTTTTTTGTGCCATGCAAAGCAATCTCCTACAGTCTACACAGCAGTGCTGTGCCATAGCCATACATAATCTCAATTTACAATCTAATGAAAGCCTATTTAGACTAATTCTAATCATGGGTGGTACCTTTAAACCGTTTCCAATTTAATGGAAGCCCATCTAGACTACTTTTACTCATGAGTGGTACCTTTAAACCATTTCCAATTTATGGAAGCCCATTTCCTCATGGGTGGTGCCTTTAAACCGTTTCCAATTTAATGGAAGCCCATCTAGATAACTTTTACTCATGGGTGGTACCTTTAAACCATTTCCAATTTAATGGAAGCCCATTTCCTCATGGGTGGTGCCTTTAAACCGTTTCCAATTTAATGGAAGCCCATCTAGATAACTTTTACTCATGGGTGGTACCTTTAAACCATTTCCAATTTAATGGAAGCCCATTTCCTCATGGGTGGTGCCTTTAAACCGTTTCCAATTTAATGGAAGCCCATGTAGACTACTTTTCCTCATGGGTGGTGCCTTTAAACCATTTCCAATTTAATGGAAGCCCATTTAGACTACTTTTCCTCATGGGTGGTGCCTTTAAACCGTTTCCAATTTAATGGAAGCCCATTTAGACTACTTTTCCTCCTGGGTGGTACCTTTAAACCGTTTCCAATTTAATGGAAGCCCATTTGGACTAACTACTCATGGGTGGTGCCTTTAAACCGTTTCTAATTTAATGGAAGCCCATTTAGACTACTTTTCCTCCTGGGTGGTACCTTTAAACCGTTTCCAATTTAATGGAAGCCCATTTGGACTAACTACTCATGGATAAAATCTAATCATTTATATTACCCTGTAGCAAAGCACTATCTATCGGTTAGCAAGATGAGTAACTTTAGTCATCGCAATGATTGCAACATCTAATGGAATTATAAGGAATCATCATAGAAAACTAACGCCATCTATAAACACTTACGGTTGTCACAGCGTTACTACAGATGTGTATAATGAAGATCCTGCACACATACAATCTGTCGCCAATATAAACCGCGAAGATTCATGCAAATATCCATTCCATAGCTAGGAACCTTAGGCCGCGCTGATCGCTCTCAAGGATAATTCTCGACCATCGGCAGCCACGCAAGCCATTGGGTGCGAGGGTAGCTTGAAGGACAAAGGAGTGCGAAGGCCCCGCCATTCCACCTCTTAGTTCGCATTAGGGTTGCTTATGTATGCACATACGTTGTAATTAAGTTAGTAAATAAAATAACATATAAGACGTACATGTGTTGTTAATTACGCACACCTACGCCATCGACTCTAGGTGAGCCAGACTACTTTTCATATAATGTTTTATATATTTAAAGAATACACACAATTATGTTTATATCTTTAATTTCAGTAAAGCAGGTGGAACATCTTTATCCTGTTAATAAATATTCTTTTATTATTTATTTTTATTCTAAAAATCTACCATTTCATGTTATGGCAACACTCTTTTATAGTAAGTAATGTACTACCCGTACATATTAACTGTCTTCGGCATCATTAGAAATAAAAAATAAAAATATCAATTGTCTATGGTTATAATAAGACAAGGCTGTATGGTTCAACCCTTTGCCTGCCTTTTGGCGAATTATAATAACAAGAACAATGTCTATGGTTATCTTCTCAATCAGGCGTTCCCGCCAATTTTGAAATATTATGTTTGAAATTTTATTATGTAATTCGGAATACAATCTCATATTCTATTGAGATACATAATAAATTTACGAAGCCTCAATAAAAGTATCTGAAGCCTAATAATACCACAATACCATAATAATATGTTGTTTACATACTTACAATTACTGCACCTTCACTAACATTGTTTCAATGTTTACTTACGATTCCATTTTTATGG
Organism: Acronicta leporina; assembly: GCA_947256265.1. Taxonomy (NCBI): domain Eukaryota; kingdom Metazoa; phylum Arthropoda; class Insecta; order Lepidoptera; family Noctuidae; genus Acronicta; species Acronicta leporina. The sequence goes on from OX366521.1 coordinate 4,012,361, forward strand.
TTTTAACAATTATCTTTACAATAATTAGAAGTATCCCATCCTCGTCGCCACTTGTAGGGTCCGCATATAATATGTTTATTACACTGGCTCACCAATACACCAAGCACAGCCTTCGTCCCGTCCCAGACTACCGCCGGGTATGTCTCTCGGCACATAATTATAAAGGCATGGTCTCACTGCCAATTTCGTAACTGTCAGCTGTCAAGACAAGTTGTCCGCTAATACTTGTGTATGTGAGATAGTGTCATTATATCTATGAAATAGATATAGAAACACAAACACTACAATAACTACTAAAGAGATTTGGAGTAAGTGGGCAGGAATTCATAGCCTGTTTCTTGGATTAACATTTAGGCTATTTTAAATTCAAATCGGTTCTCTCTATCAAAAGTTATTAACATTTTAATTATTGAAAACGTTGACTTTTAAAAATAACCATTGAAGTCAATTTCTTTTTCAAGTATTTCTGTACTAGACTAGTACGGATCAAAAATTATAACAGAATCAAGTAATAAAATAAAAAAATACATTTACAGGGACTAAGTAACATAAAACAAGAAAATAAAGCAGATCAATCAGAAACCATTATTGTGACCAAGAATTGATTATTAGTACAGTAATTCTAACTCTACTTATACAGGGAATCACGGGACATACATAGGATTTATCAAGCGAGCACAAGCCGGTGTAAAAACTAAATATTTGAGTAGGTTAAATAAGTAAACAAAAAATTACAACTTACTTTCTAGCGGACTAACACGACATCATTATTACATCAATGAAGTTTGATTCGATAACAGATGTCATTTTGAGTTGACAATTTTGACAATATTATTGTTTTCTTCTTTAAAGCATCCAGCCATATAGTAACTAATTTTATAATGTGAAACCTCCATAGTGTAGATACAGTGCGCACACTTTATTTGAGAAACTAAAGAGTTTCCATCTAATCGAATAATTAAATACATAAATAAATATAATAATAAAAAAATGCAACGTGCGTTAATCTTTACTGATGCCGAAACAGATATTTGAGATTTTAATCTATGTAGGTATGTCTATTTATATTTCCATGCTTCACGTCAATACAATGTGAACAAATTTTTGAAATTAAGTAATTTATAGATCAGAAATAAGGTATTCAGAAATCAATGGCGCTAAGTGTCTTACAAATATGGAAAACCAAATTTTTCGAGGTGGTTAGTTGAAACTTGGACAGGACAACGTCTGTCAGGTCAGCTAGTACAATAATAAAAGTAGGATGATATCAAGTTTAATTTATGTCAGGGGTACCATTAACCCCCTTCTGGATCCGCTGCTGTAAACTGCACACCGGCAATACTCCCTTATGTTAGGTCCAAATAATAGGAGCGAACCTATTGCCATTAACCAGGCACAAATTCAAATTCCGAGCTGCCATTTCATTTCTACGCAAATTTTAGATAATATTTAGATACTAACATACCATCACCCCTGTATTCCCCGAAGGTTTAGGCAGAAGCGTGCTAATGTAGATCCACAGTTCGCCGGTATAGTGAGTCGCTACGCTAGAGGTCCTGGGTTCGATTCCCAGGTCGAGCAAAGTGTTATTGGGTTTTTCTATGAAATTCCCAGTAGCAGCTCGGAGTTACGAATTTGTGCCCGGTTAATGGCAATAGGCTCGCCCCCTATTACATGGGACTTAAACATACCGGCAAACTGTGGGTGTACATTAGTATCTTTAGATAAAAAGGAATCTTATCGCATTATGTTAATAAAATAAGACGACAGCCCCGGAAGAGGTCGTTCTAGAACAAAGTTCCTCAAGGTACGAGTACTACGGTACTTGAAACCTGCGCGTATTTATGAACAGAATTAAAATGTTACAATATCTAATATCAAGAAATATATACCTCAAGCCACCCAAGTACTTCTCCTTCTCGTAGACAGTGATGTTCTTGTACCCCAGTCTGGCTAAGAAGCAAGCACAACTAATACTGGCTGGCCCCCCGCCAATTAATGCGATCTTCTGCTCACCACCTTTTGGCAGTGGCTTGGTGTTAGGATCCAAGGTTTGCGGGATCCCCATTTTCATGAATACCTGGGATGGAAAAAAGTTATGGTTACTCTAAGTACAACGATTTACAGGAAAAGTGGATGAACGTAATTACATAGGTACTAGTCATTTAACAAAAGAAGCTGATAGGTCCGATGAAGTATGTAAGACACTCATTATGAGTCTATATTATATTAGTATTATAAATAATATCTGGTGTCGTCTTCCAATATTGAGATCAAATAGAAAAAGACAGGTAGTTACCTTGGTATTTAAAATTAAGTTTTTAATTGATAAAAGAAGTGCGACCGTCAGGCTTAATCGACAAAAATAAAATTACAAACTTACATCAACCGCAAAATGCTGCAGTCCTCCGATGTTGATGGCGCCCTCCTCGCTAGCATGCAAGTTACACCCTCCCACACAGAGGTCGCTAGTGGGGCACACCATACCGCACGTAAGTCCGAGGGGATTGTCAGACAAAATCGCTTTGGCCGCTCCATAGTAGTTCTGTAACAGTATTGTCAGATTAGTACTCATCAAAGTCGTCCTAGTTGAAGAGTAGAATGCGATTGCTTCCATACAGCGATGATGAAGTTGGTTATGTAGCAAAGAAATTTGGAGAACAGAAAGCCTTAGAGATTTTCTCAACGACGTGTTTAATCAGCCAAGCCACTTGTTTGCGAGCTTCCAAATACTGCCGGTTTACTGGGGTGTAGGCCGGAATGTAAGGTGACTTTTACCACATTAAAAACCTCTCCGGCAGCCATCTTCAGCACAATATTGGGAGGATCCGGTCTGACTTATTCTTCCGCAATACTTCTTGTGCCACCGTACCTTTGACATTTCTACTACTACTACCTAATTACTACCTAGCGTAATTTTAGAGGAGACCAGTGCTCAGCAATATGACAGTAAATGATTGTATTGATAACATCATCGAAAAACGTGCCTGACGACACGTTAGCGACACGTAATTTCCGGAAACTACGTTGAAACCTGTTGAAAAAAAAACGATAACTAAAGACTATCTCATTACCTTGGTAGCGATGCTGGAGATAAAACTCTTGACATCAATCTGTGTGGGGCAGGATTTCTGGCAAGGTGCGTCTGCGCATTTGAGACATCGCGCCGCCTCCCTCAACGCGCCTCGTTCCGACAACGTCGTGTGCTTGATGTCGTCGAAGTTCTTCGTCAGTGTTGGGCACGTCTGAAAATTTCAAGTGGTTTTAGGCTGTATATTAAAGGCTTGAAGGTAGTTAGATACATTAACGATCTCGCATGTGGAACTAACTGTCCACGACAGTAGGCACTTATGTGAGGCTAGACGAGATTAATCCTATAGTTGGTTATTGATAAGCAGTCTTCTAAGGTTACCTATATATTTACACTAGCTTCTGCCCGCGACTTCGTCCGCGTAGCGTGATGATATAATTATAGCCTATAGCCTTCCTCAATAAATGGGCTATCTAACACTGAAAGCATTTTTCAAATCAGACCAGTAGTTCCTGAGATTAGCGCGTTCAAGCAAACAAACAAACAAACACACTCTTCAGCTTTATATATTAGTATAGATTTGTGAGACAGGGTATGCCTATTCAAGACGATAGCGTCATAATATGTACCACAACAGAACTTCTTTCTCCTTTAGTACATATATACCTACAGTTTTTTTTTTAAATAACCGCTATTCACTCTAGGATTTACTCTGTACTATCTATTGTACTGTATTATTGATAACGCTCCCTATCAAATATATTTTTAACTACAGAAAGAATGCCCAACAACTACCTGTAGGCCAAGAAAATACTTGTATGGTGCGAGGATCAAACTTCGTAGCACAAAAGCCGTTCACTCACTCACCGGCAATGATGTGATGTGAAGTAGTTTGTGTGTAGGACGGACGTCATTTCACATTAGGTAGGTACCCTTGAACTCATATTCTGTTCTAAATACAAATAGAGCTTTAAAAATATCTCGTAATACTTACCGTACATTTTCGGTCCGCGTTCCTCTTCCAATGTTGTTTGTTCTTCTTTGTTTGGGCCGAAGGCACGAAGTTCGTGTACGGTTTAACCGTAGGATTGAGCTTCAACAGGTTCTGTAATAAATAGAACTTATTACTTAATTTTGTTTACAAATAATCAGCGAATGTAATGATAGTGACCTTGTTATTAAGTCTTATAAAATACGTAAGATAGGAAGAATTTTTCGCCCGTTCATCGAAAATATAAGATAACCTTTGTTGTTTAGACCTCTGTCAGTGACGTATTTTGTAATATTTGATAATAATGTCCGTCACCAATAATCCTATATAGCCTTATTTATAGTAGGTCAGCTATATTTTTATAGGGCAACAAAGCTTTGACATAAATTTATCGATGTCAGCGAGGCATTGACCTGCTTTTTCTCTTGTTATTGAAAATCGTTACCCCACACTAGGATTTTCTCCTGTACCTATTGTGGGTGCGTTTACAATCAAAAATTCTGGAAGACTCGGAATAACTCTGTATCTGTAGATCATACGAATATTTGCTCCGTGTGGGGATCGAATACACATGTGTCGCAGAAGCCGGTCGCTCAGCCGCTACGCCAAACGTGTCGTCATTTATTTGAAACCCTACGGTTTTAGACTCTATGGTCTATGCAGGATTTGTGAAATTCTTCATTCACCCAGGCCTCGATGGAGTTATCTACCTTCTAGGTAACTAGTGGGTAGATTCTATTTACACCTTTTTTTGGGTGCGAAATATAATGGATCGTCTGCCACCTCTGATTATCTACCCACTGTGCTCCCAAAACAATAATTGCACTACCGTCGGATAATACAACAACAACGAACATAATTATGCAATTGCATGCTTCGGCTATTTGTGTTGAAATGACGCATACCGGTTTTAATGTGGTAAATTGTTGTTTGAAAGTTTCAGTCAGTGTCATGGTAAAGCTTTTTTTACTACTGAGTAGTTCAAATAAACACTACCAATTTCGAAGTTTTCATGTAGATAGGAATATGAAACGAAAGTTAAACGACTAAAACCTGACAAAGAAAAAATCAACATAAAATTATGAAACAAGTAAATTTTCCTATATCCAAGAACAGTGGCGTTCAGTTTTTAGCCGTGGTCGATTGCCGCTGTTAATTCATCACCTTTTTCGTAGTCAGGTTAAATAGGTATCCGTTGGCCTTTGTATTCAGTCAAACATCAGGCAAGTCAAGTAGAAAAAATCGAGTTAGTTAAAAACGGTCACCCAGCCGTGTTAATTATATCTGCAATTAATTTGAGTCACGCATTGTATTTCTCTCCACATTATTTCTTCTGAATATTTATTATTACTTTCTGGTCAGCTGACTGCAAGACCTGTTTCAGTGTCAATGACTCAATAAACACTACCTAACTACATAAATGACCTATATACAGTTAGTTATCAGACTTGTAGGACAACCAGTTTATCTTAACGATAGCTGGCATAACTACGATACGAGCTAATCAATGCACAATTTATTACATTAATTAATTCACGATGTTTTCCATATTATTATCATATCAAAAAGTAACTTACCTCAATATCTGGCAATTCCCTGCTCAAGAGCACTTTCGACATTTTTCAAAATAAACTTTATAGTTCCAATTATAAAAAAATAGTTTTCGGTTACACGTTTGTTTTGTATTTTTTGATAGTTTCACAAATCCGGCGCAGGGGACTGCTCACTGGCAGCGCCACTCAAGCGACTGGTTGTAAAACGTCTCGTGAATTGCTAACATTATTCGTATCCAGTTTACGCTGAACTATGGTTTTAGCCGTAATTCTTGTTGCAGTTGGATGCGGGAGAGGAGGGGCAGGTCAGCTAATAGTGGACTTCGTAAAACAGCAATACGCAATAGACCTATTGGCAACCGATAAACAATTCGCCCAATATATTTGTGATAATTATTTTGAACCCTATAAAGTTTACTTTAAAAATATTTGATTCTCAATCCCGTGGGAATTTTCTACAATCACTGATAATCAAGGAAATAAAATTTTAGGTACACCTGATGCGCATTTGTCTAGACGCCATCGAATGAGTGACAAATGTATTGTTTACAAGACCTTGAATTTAGCTGACCGGTATTATTATGCATTTACTATGTGACGCTATGCGCTAAGAACTTTGGACTTCGTTCTACAATACGCTATAATTTGCTGTGGGTTTGATCCCCACACGGAGCAAATATTTGTAAGATCTACTGGTAGTTGTTCCGGGTCTGGGTGTTTGTGTATGTGTGAATTTGTGTTTGTAAACGCACCCACGATACAGGAAAAAATCCTAGTGGCAACGTTTTATAAAAAAAAAAATATTAATTTGTTTACTTTACACCAATAAAAAAAACTGTAGTAGGTAGGTGTATAATATAGTAGTCCTATTGTTATAAATCTCGTACCTACGTTATGTAATGAATCTTTATAATACTTTTATTTGCACAATCTGCTCTAAGAATATTGATGATATCTATCTGTCACCAAGGATGCGCAATTTTTATCTTTCATGTGGCAAGTATTTTTAAAGTTGAAGATAATTTTTATCGTCTTGAAGATGTCTTACTTTTGCGATTTTCTGTAAAAGGATAAGGTCAATTATATTTATAAAATATTATTATTTATTTATTTAAAATATTTTTTCCTTCCACATATTATTATAGAAAAAAAAGAGTTCGTTTGTTTTAAAATTTTGACACAACGTTGTATTCGATTACGTGTTTGTATTTTTAAAACATCAAAATAGATACTACTACGAAATAAAATTAATTTTTTTTTGAATTTCAAAATTGATGGCGAAATTTAAGTGAATGTGGCGGCTATTCCAAAATAATACACATAAGTCGGATCCCTAATAATTTCGTGGTTCTCAATCTCGTGATACCTACAAACTATCAAAAACCACGGTCTAACAGACGAGCCTACAACGACCTAGAATTATATTTCTGGATTTCTTGGCCATTTTCATAAAAGAAAAGAAAAAAGAGAGTAATCTAAGGCCATATAATCGACTAAACTACGCCGATATAGGACAAAATACAAAATTCTGTGATCAGGGAGCGTATAAATCATTAGATGCCGACATAAATATAGTATGTACCTACATAAATAAAACAAATAAACTGAACAGTTAATATAAATATATTTTGAATTATTCAGAGGCTTTACAATATTTGGAAGAATTACTCGACAGCGTTATCTATTATTATACCAATCCAATTAAAGACACAGCGCTTAACTATACATATACAAATTTTGTATAAAAATAATATTATACAAGCTGTTTACTTTGAATGAAAGCAAAAATGCGATACATGGTTTAAGTGACTACATATCCAACAATACATCAACAAGACAACGTAACACGAATACAAATAATAGCATCTAATAAACTACAAATCATGTATGGAAATTTGGACTAACATACAAAATCATTTTTTTTTATATTTTCACGGAAGTCGAAAATTTTGTTTAGTTATAATGCGCATATTAATTAATTGTAAATTTCTCGTGTTGAAAATAATATCAGTGCATTTTTAATCAGTTATCCGTTATCTTCTTGATAAAATAATATCGCATATATTTCATGTTTTAAAAATACTGATTTTTGTTTCTTATCTCACCTTACCACTGTCTGAACATGACTATTTGTGTTATTTGTTGACCTATAATTATATATTTCATAACTACACTTAATATAGTTAGTCCATTCAACCATAAACGTATTAATATATAAGAATACATAAAACTACACTGTGAAATAATTAATTTTCAATTAGTAGTATATTTACTTAAACACAGACATGTTAAAAATGTATCTATAAAACGTTACACCAAAGAAGTGTATTTTGTTTTTGTATTTAATACTAAATTACCGTTATTTACATGCTGATTCTTCTAAATATTTGCATCTGAACAATACATACATTAAAATCTTACCGCTAGGGATGTTCTGTGCAATTGTTAGAGCTTTTTAAATTTAGAAATAGAATGAAAAACTCATTAGTAAAACAACTTTTTTAAAACGAATAAAAATCTCTATGGCATCTAATTATAAACGGCGTGCCGCATTCGGTTACAAGCAACAACAATTGCACACTTAACACAAACTTACGTGTACTGTTTTTCTTATTTTAACATTTATATTTTAGAAGTGGATTTAGACAGTAATTAACTTAGTGCCTTTTTATATACTAAAGAAACGATCTGTAATGTCTACGAGAATCGTGAAGTTAGGCATTTAAGGTAAAAAAAGCGTCTCATAATCTAGAGGCCGTGTAAAAATGTCTAGATAGTCAATTAGAGCCTAAACCCGTTTATCACATTTTTTTTGCGAAAAATGCCTCCCGTGACAGTGCGACCGGATCGAGATGACCCATCTCCGATACTGTCCACCGCGATCCGGTCGGTTAATGCTAAAAGTAGTTGTGCGGTATTTCATTATTAGCCTTACAAGACTAAATATTTGCGGTACAATCTTGTTGCTCATAGAAAATCACGCTGGTGACCATAGCTTTGTATTTTCAAACAAATTCAGAGATACAGTCGCCAATATTCCTCAGCGATCCCATAGAAGTGTGACCTTAAAACTATAGAAATAAGGCTCAATTTGATTTTATAGTAAATGATTCTAGTACCAAAAACCACAAAGCTATCCACCAGCATACAAAGACGTCACGATAGCATAGCTACACCTTACCGATATGTATCTAAGTATTGACCATTCACACAGGCGTTTATACTCAAGCTTTAGCCGTTTTCACGCAGTAACATGGCTTCGAAATATAATCATTGCATTTCACGACGTGGGACGTTGATTTAAGGTTCGAATTCAATTGAGTCGCAACTCCTCGTCAGATGCAATGGCTGTATTTCGATAAACTGACTTTTAAGTTTTTGACTTCCAATCAATTTCGACTTCAGTATGAGTTACTTGCAATTAATGATACGAATTAATAAATGCAGAATAATGTGCTTGGGTTTAACATTTGTACAATACAGTGGGTTCTTATTAAATGTATTTTAACCTATGAATCACATCGAAGTCAATTTATCCTGGAATCTGCGTAGCGATTAAAACGAAATACAGTTTACATCATTATATAGAGATACATATAACTTTTATAATTAATTAAATATACAATGAATATGAAACATTAATGATTAACCATTTTCTTACGAACGAATGCTGTACTTATTACGCCACTAGGTCTAGTCGACATTGTAACTCGTACACAAATTGGAACCATAATAAAATTAAAATAAAGACGAAAATGTATACGAGCATTGGCCGACTATAAAACATTGATATACAACAATGTGAAAACAAGTAAAAAGCAATAATAAATCGAAAAATATAATCTCTGGCAAACGCAAATTTCAACAATTCCATTTTTAAACCGTTTTTGAAGCGACAATGTTCCATGTTTAAATAATTTGTACCCGAAATTATCATAGATGTAGGAATGTAAATACATTTTTTTTGTTATAGCGATGGTTTATTAATGATAAAGCACCCAAATATGAGTTATACTCGGACAATTAGTTAGCTGTCACTGACAGGCGGTGGTACGACTATATTTCATTGTGAGGTAATGTACAAATATTCACTTTAAACATTAAAATATTGCTAGATGCAGAACTGCACAAGTTTCACGACATAAATACGATAAAAATACGAGTAAAGATTCCAGTGATGGCCATAGACAACGGCCAAATCTGGTACTTTAGGCAAAGGTAATCCATTGTGCAGCCTCTAAACTGCCAGTGACAAAAAATCCGGTCGATATAAAAAAGCGTTATATATTAAACGGACCTCACTCACACCAACCCACGTTACATTATTAATGCGTACTTTAACAGTAAAAATTAACATCTATGTATGCATTTATTGCAGTCCATTCGGTTACAGCGCTCGTGTTATGCACATTTATACTGATGTTGGTGCGCTCTATATTAAGCTATGCTGTATACACTGGCATCGACGTCTGTACTACGCTATCTGTGAAAAAAGTAAAATCTATTATGTATACATTGTTAATGATATATTTTTGCCTCATTAGTTTTTTGTCCTAAGCGCGACTGTCTGATTCCCAGGTCTAACCAATTCTATTTGCTGGTTTTATCGCGGTAGATAAATTATATGTATTTCCTATCTGATGAACTGTGGAGAATCGTGGTTTCTTTTACGTTTCAGACAGTAGTAATATTATCACATATTCGAGTACACAACGTTAGATCACAATGTAGATCAAATTTTGAATTGGCCTTTTGAAGAAAGAGCCACAGAAGCTTTGAATTTACCTGTCGGACTGATCAGTGAAGTGGTAGCAGACAAAACAGTACCGTGGGAACCTAGATTAACCGAATCTCAATCCTAATAATAACACAATTGGATAAAATATTGTTTGGATTACGATTTATTTTAGTGTTACGTTTTTGCGGACAATTCAAGCGAGAACCTTAATACCTGTTAGTTCTATAATGATAAAATAAGTATATGTTGAAAATGTTGTGATACCTTATTTCAGAGTGGCACAATCCTTAGAGCAGCGCACACTTTCGCTTCGGTTTGATGGGCTGCACGGGACAGAGCACGGCGCGGATCGCCTCGTCGAACACAGTCTTGAGGCCCTTCTGCGTAAGCGCAGAACACTCCAGGTACTTCACCGCACTGATCTCTTTAGACATGCCGAGGCCCTGGAAAAAGGAAAACGTCAATAGTTTTACAGCATCTTCTCAAAATTTTCAAGAAGTGTATTTTATTTTTCATGTATTTCACGTGGGAGAGCCATGCTTCGGCTCGACCGGAGTGATACCACGGCCTCACAGAAAACCGGTGTGAAACAACGCTTGCGTTGTGTTTTACCGAGTGAGTGAGGTTACCGAAGGCGCAAACCCTTTTAAAAGGCGGGCAACGCACTTGTGACTCCTCTGGTGTCGCGGGTGTCCATGGGCGGCGGTTATCGCTTACCATCAGGTGATCCGTCTGCTCGTTTGCCCCCTAGCCCATAAAAAAAGAAATTGTTTATAACAGTGTAGTAGTCTTAAGGGCGACTGCCACGCGTCAGGTCCTGATTTTGATTCCCAGATCGAGCAAAGTGAGCAGCTCAGAATTTAAATTTGTGACCAGTTAATGGTATGGTATTGTTACGCCGCGAAGCTATTAGAATGACGTGGATGGGTCACGAAGGTTCTGGATAAATCGTAGAAGCATGTAGAATATTCGAAAGAAAGTACTCGAATACGTACTCACGTAATAACAATAGACCAAGGTCAGGTTCAAAGGTCAATACCCGTAAACAATAGACGATCAGGTACCTACTCGCATTTTGTAGGCATTTCGCGATTGTTCGATTCCAGAATCTTCGTGACTGATATAAATAGCCGTCGTGAGAGTCGGCTAGCGCAGTTTAGTTTTGGACAAGGTGAAGTGAACATCAACGTGAAGACAAGTGATTCTCAGTGTGACAGTACAGTGCGACAAGTAATAGTGTAGTGATTTTATTTGTGATTTCTGTTGTGTGTTGTCAAGTTTATTAAAGTAATTGTTTATTTCGGTAAAATTAGCGTTAATTAATTTATCCCGAACCCCAGCTCGTAACAATTGGTGTCAGAAGTGGGATAAATTATGCCGGTTTTGCCGAAGGACGATACGGAAGGTATCCGTACCAGAAGTCAGCGGCAGCAAGAGATGGACCAGAGACGATTTGGAGATTCTCCAGGGTATCCTGCGGGTCATCTACAACCAACAACAGACCCCGTCGCTGGTCCATCTGGAACCTCTTCGGTACCAGCTGTTGATCTAGCGGCCTTAATGGCAATGATGCAGGAGCAGGCTCGCTTACTGCGGGAGCAGCTACAGAGTGACAAAGAGGAGCAGGCACGCTTACTACGGGAGCAGCTACAGCAGGACAAAGAGGAGCAGGCACGCTTACTACGGGACCAGCTACAGCAGGACAAAGAGGAGCAGGCCCGCCGTCAAGACGAACAGATGCTCCTCATAAAAGACCTGCACGGGACTCTGGGCAAACAGCTCGGTGCAGTAAAGGAGAAAGTAGAACAGCACGAGACTTGGATTTCCGAAACCAGAGTTGAGATGGCCGATATGAAGAAGGCTCTAGGGGACCTGAAGGCAGGAAAAGGATCTGAGGCTGCTGTGGCTGCTGCACCTACGACCTCTTCATTACGCGGATTTAAAGTACCGCCATTTGACGGAACCTCCTCATGGTCGGCATACAAAATGCAGTTTGAAGCCTTTATGGAGTCAAATGGATGGAACAAAGGCCAGGCTAAGACGGCACTCACCTTATGCCTCCGCGACCAGGCTTTGACAATACTGGAGGCCCTCGGCAAGGAGATGTCCTACGATCAGCTGATTGAGGCATTGGACTCGAGATATGGTGACACCCATCTTGAATACGTGTTCCGCGCACAGCTGAAGGATCGGGTACAGCGTGGTTCAGAGACCCTGCAGCAGTGGGCCGTAGAAGTTGAAAAGCTGGTCCGAAAAGCCTACCAGTCCTCACCTGCGCTCATCGACGGTAACCTGGTTCAGGCTTTCGTTGATGGAGTTCGTGACCTAGAAGTCAGAGCTGCTGTCAGGCTAGGACATCATAAGACGTTAAAAGACGCCTTAGCCCATGCCTTAGAAGTTGAGGCAGTTAGACAAGACCATCGGACCCACCGCATCCGGGAAGTCGTATTACCGACATGCCACCTCTGCGGGGAGAAGGGTCATTTCCAGGTGGGTTGTGCAAAACGCAGCGAGGGTCGAAGGAACGGCGCAGCATCACCTAGATGCTACATTTGTGGCGAAAAGGGCCACCTTCGAGCTAACTGTCCAAAGGGAACCTCGTGGCGAGAAAAGACTCAAGGTGATAAAGTAAGGGTGGTGAACGTCACCACCGAAGAACAGCAGGGAAACGAGTAAAAGCCAGGACTGCGGGGCGGGTGCTGGCTAGTGTGAAAGGAGCCCCAAGGATTTCGATCTCACAAGCCCATGACGGAAACAGCCTGATCATCAGAGGCGAAGTCAACAGAACACCCTGTAAGCTGACATTAGATACTGGAGCTTCTCGCACGGTAGTTAATTCCCAGCTGGCACGTCGGGTTCTTGGGGACTGCGTCAGTGAGCGCGATAGCATACAATTGGTAACAGCTACTGGCCAGCACATATCCGTCCGAGGCGAGAAGGAGGTGGAATTGAAGTTTGGTAACAGAATATATCGGCATAATGTCATCGTTGCCGATATAGTAGATGATTGCATCCTGGGATTGGACTTTATGCGAAAGCATTGTTGTGAGATCGACGTTCATCAAGGAGTGTTGAAATGCGGTTCGGAAGAAATCTTCATGGAAGGTGCAACAACAGGGAAGGTGTACTGTCTGAAGAAAATAGTTCTTCCTCCTAAGTCGGAAACAATCGTCCCAGTCGCTCTGCCACAGAATGCCGGGCAGAAAAATCGATGTGTTCTCATAGAGAGGTTGGACGATGACTTACCGTGGAAGATGGCACGAACGTTGGTGAGGGCTGGCAATGTATCAGCAGTACGCATACTCAATCCAGGCGAAAAAGAGAAAGTTATCAAGAAGGGCACATTGATAGGAACTTGCGAAGAATTAGCTTGGATGCGACGTTGCAGTGATCGGTATACTGATAATAACGTTCGAAATCCAAAGTTTAACGTTGAAACTCTTTTAGAAGACTGTCGAAATGATCTGTCTGATGAAGAAGCGATCAAGGCTAAGAAAATATTGCTCCAGTACGCTGGTATTTTCTCTACAAATGATGCCGACATTGGAAAGACAGGACTGGTGCAGCACAAAATTAATACTGGCAACGAGTCACCAATACGTCAGCGACCTAGAAGATTGCCAGTTGCGCGAGAGAAAGAAGTTGAGACCATGATTGAGGGAATGGTGAAGGATGGTGTGATAGAGCCTTCATCTAGCCCATGGTGTTCTCCGGTGGTCCTGGTGAAAAAGAAAGATGGCAGTATGCGCTTTTGCGTGGACTATCGAAGATTGAACGACGTTACGAAGAAAGACAGTTACCCATTGCCAAGGATCGATGACACGCTGGATACCCTGACGGGTATGAAGTGGTTTACAACCCTAGACCTAAAAAGTGGTTACTGGCAAGTGGAAATTGACCCCAATGACAAAGAGAAGACTGCTTTCTCTACGGGAAAGGGTCTGTGGCAGTTTAAAGTCATGCCGTTTGGTTTATGCAATGCTCCTGCTACGTTTGAGAGACTTATGGAACTAGTGCTCACTGGTCTGATTGGAGACGCCTGTCTGGTCTACTTGGATGACATTATCATCGTGGGCCGTACGTTTGATGACCACGTTCAAAACCTCGAACGTGTTCTATCAAAAATCCGAGGAGCCAATTTAAAGTTAAGTCCGAAGAAGTGTTCATTCTTCAAACGTCAAGTAAGTTTTCTGGGGCACGTAGTGTCGGAAAAAGGTGTTGAAACGGATCCAGAGAAGATTGTTGCTGTGAAAGACTGGCCAGTTCCGAAGGATAAGACGCAAGTCAGAGCATTTTTGGGTTTGTGCTCGTACTATCGACGGTTTGTGAAGAATTTTTCGGACATTGCGAAGCCTTTACACAAACTGACAGAGGAAAAGACACAGTTCTGCTGGGACGCAAACTGCGAAACTGCGTTTCAAGAGCTAAAGACACGTTTGTGCAATACACCTATTTTAGGCTACCCTGACACTGAAAATGAATTTATCGTGGACACTGACGCAAGTAATACTGGAATTGGTGGAGTTTTGTCACATCAAAAAGGAGGTCAGGAAGTTGTCATAGCCTACTTCAGTAAATCATTGTCAAAACCGGAAAGAAACTATTGCGTCACGAGGAGAGAACTGCTCGCTATAGTTAAGACGTTGCAACATTTTAGCAAGTATTTATTGGGACGGAAGTTTCACCTGCGAACAGATCATGCTGCACTGAAGTGGTTATTGCAGTTTAAGAACCCTGAAGGACAAGTAGCGAGGTGGATTGAGCTTCTACAGGAATTTGATTTCCTGATCGAACACCGTAATGGCAGATCTCACGGTAACGCAGATGCGTTGTCACGAAGACCTTGTACGGAAATATGCAAGCACTGTTCCAGACAAGAGGCTAAGGAAGCGGTTCCCGTGAGAATGCTGAAAACTGACCTTAGTGACGAATGGAAAGAAACCTTGCAGCAGGCACAGGAGACTGACTCAGATGTTAAACCGATTCTCGACTGGATGAAAGCTGGTGCCTTTAAGCCGAAATGGAGTGATGTTGCGGCAATGAGCACAGTTACAAAAAGTTATTGGGCACAGTGGGACAGTCTATTGATGCATAATGGTGTCTTGTGCCGTAAATGGGAAAATGCTAAGGGAGACAAGAGTCATCTGCAGATGGTAGTCCCTAAAGCTAAGGTGCCAGACATCCTACAACTTTACCATGACGGATGTTCAGGAGGTCATCTAGGAGTAAAAAGGACTTTATTGAAGATTAGAGAGCGATTCTACTGGATTCACTGTCGGGACGATGTTGAAGACTGGTGTCGTAAATGCACTAGCTGTGCAGCTGTAAAAGGGCCCCATACGCGCAGCAGAGGTGCATTGAAAGTCTATAATGTTGGTGCGCCCTGGGAACGAATAGCTCTTGACGTTGCGGGACCATTCCCGGAGAGTGAAGGCGGAAACAAGTATTTCATGGTTGTGATGGATTACTTCACAAAGTGGCCTGAAGTGTTCGCCATTCCTAACCAAGAGGCTTCGACGGTCGCAGATAAATTGGTTCATGAAGTCTTCTGTCGTTTTGGAGTACCCTTGGAGATTCACAGTGACCAAGGAAGGAATTTCGAGTCTCAAATATTCCAGGAGACGTGTCGAGTAATGGGTACTCATAAAACCAGAACCACCTCTTACCACCCCCAGTCCGATGGAATGGTTGAACGGTTTAATCAGACCTTAGAGAGATATCTAGCAAAAGTTGTGGGAAGTAAGCAGAAAGATTGGGATAAGCACATTCAGCCATTCCTTCTATCGTATCGGAGTGCAGTTCATGAAAGTACGACGGTGACACCAGCCTTCGCGAACTTCGGAAGAGAGCTACGGTTGCCTGCAGATCTCATCACCGGTATACCCCCAGATACTCCCCAATGTGTGACTGATTATGCGAACGACTTGCGAACCAGAATGAATGACATATATGAGTATGTCAGACAGTCGGGCCAACAAACTTCTGAGAAAATGAAGACGCGTTATGACCGAAAGATGAACAACAGAGGCTTCGATGAGGGCTCACTAGTGTGGCTACATAACCCGGTGCGCAGTAAAGGAAAGTCACCCAAGTTACAGGCAAAATGGGACGGCCCCTATCGAGTCGTGACTAAGATCAACGATGTCACCTACAGGATACAGAAAGGAACAAGAGGTGCACCAAAGATCGTTCATGTGGATCGTTTAGCGCGTTATTACGGATCAAATGATGCTCGGGACGAGCATGTCTTAGGAGGGGGCAGTGTTACGCCGCGAAGCTATTAGAATGACGTGGATGGGTCACGAAGGTTCTGGATAAATCGTAGAAGCATGTAGAATATTCGAAAGAAAGTACTCGAATACGTACTCACGTAATAACAATAGACCAAGGTCAGGTTCAAAGGTCAATACCCGTAAACAATAGACGATCAGGTACCTACTCGCATTTTGTAGGCATTTCGCGATTGTTCGATTCCAGAATCTTCGTGACTGATATAAATAGCCGTCGTGAGAGTCGGCTAGCGCAGTTTAGTTTTGGACAAGGTGAAGTGAACATCAACGTGAAGACAAGTGATTCTCAATGTGACAGTACAGTGCGACAAGTAATAGTGTAGTGATTTTATTTGTGATTTCTGTTGTGTGTTGTCAAGTTTATTAAAGTAATTGTTTATTTCGGTAAAATTAGCGTTAATTAATTTATCCCGAACCCCAGCTCGTAACAGTATGTATGTTAAGTTCTCATGTAAAACGGGCGAACCTTTACCCGGGAAAAAATCCAAACTCCGAGCTGCTACTGAGAATTTCACAGAAAAAACCAAATAACACTTAAGACTCAACCTGGAAATCGAGCCCAGTAATATCTAATCAGGGTAAATGCAGCAAGCTACTAACATTATAGCAAAAAATATTAATACCCGATTGCAGCTAACAAGCCAGCGGCGTTACCCGGGAATCCGTCACGCGAAATACGTCTAATGTCAATAGCACGTTGCTTGACGCTTTATGAAGTGTTGATGTTTACTTCGTCCATAACTGAACTAATTACTGAACGAACGAACTGAGCTGTGTCTATACATTGAAGATATTTAAAAAAAACAAGTGGGATAGGGTAATATAAAGGCCTCCGAACCCAAAAATGAGATTTATAAAATTATCTGTTTGTCTGTTTGCTACGGGTTGGCGCAAAGACTACTGAATAGATTTCAATTTTGTTATCACTGTTAGAAAGTATATGCTCCAATTTAAAAACTGGTGAACTTCATATCTCAAATAATTAAATGGATCTTGAGTTACAGCTTGACCTCTCTGACGTATACAGACCCATACAAAGAAGAGATCATCAATGTTGGCTTCTATATTTTTACTCCTAATATATGTAGCTTCATGTGAGCGAAGCCGTGGGCATAAGCTAGTAAACTATAAAGAGAGATTGTTACTATGGAGAATAGACCACCCGCATGTCCTCTTAATCCAATTTATTTAGGAATGACACAGTATGTCTTTTTCTTTTTTACTTCCACCATAGTATCATCTTGCCCTTACACCCTTTAAAATGTTATATGGATAAGGCAATGATACCTGTGTGTAAGTGATAGGCGCGAGTTTCTTGTCCTTCAGTTTCTCAATGGTGTCCTTGTCTTCGCGGAGATCCAGCTTGGTGCCGACTAGTATGATGGGCGTTGAGGGGCAGTGATGCCGGACTTCGGGGAACCACTGAAAGGAACACGAGAAAACATTAAAGATCGTCCTTCTCATCGATTAATTAGTCATCTTAGAAACTTTGACACCTTCGTTCCATTTCCATGGACATTTGGCTTATAACGGCTGAGAGATCGGTTTCTGCGCCACGTGTTTTGGGTTTGATCCCCACATGGAGCAAATATTTGTATGATCCACAGGTTGTTCCGGGTTTGGGTGTTTGTGTATGTGAGAAATTGTGTTTGTAAATGTACCCACGATAAACACAAAACAATAAACAATTTAAATATATGTACACCATACCATAAAAATCTTTGTTTTAATCCTGACACTGCAAAACTTTTAGAGAGAAAAGGTAGGTAGCCTTTGATCTTCTCCAAGGTCCTACCCATCTTTTTACCAAAATTTATTAAAAATCTGTTCATAACTTCAGACAAGAAAACATGACAAACAAAAGTACAGACAGTAACTTTCATATTTATAATATTTGTATGGATGTCATTAATATACTTCAGAACAAAGAAAACAGTCACAGTGAACGATAACACAGATTTGACGTAGCTTGTGCGCACGAATGACTGTGGTTTATTGTGTACTACTATCAGAAGGAAGATTTGACAACTTCCGACTTTAGAACGTTTTCAAGCAGGGGTGGATTTCGAAGATGGTCTTATTTGTTTTAAGTAGTCCCCCTGCCCCTAAAATATCCTATAGATTAACCTAGGATCAGATACAACATATTTAAGATTCATGGACAGACTGCTGAGGTAAAAATACCGCGATGATCTACCTTAATTAAATGTTTCCAAAAAGATCTAGACACAGATATTCTAACTTTGCCGTACAATAGGAAATCTCCTGTATCGTGGCTGCTTTTACAAACACAAATTCTCACATACACAAACACCCAGACCCGGAACAAATTCCTGTAGGTCATCAAATATTTGCTCCGTGTGGGGATCGAACCCACAACACCTGGCGCAGGAGCTAATCGCTCAGCTGCTACGTCAAACGACTCTTCATCTTTCACATCAGCTAATATCTGAATCATCGAATCAAGAAGTCAATTTTTTGGAGAGACAGCTAGGCTTGTTTAGCCCATAAGCCCAGGGATACTTTCAAAATTAGCTAAGAACATATTGATTGGATTGGAAAAGAACTGGACATCTGCATGCTTTATGACAGGTCGATATAATATTTGCATCGACATGACGCACACAAATATGTCACAGGAATTTATTAGAAAGTTGAGCAGATACCTTAGCTCGGACGTTCTCAAACGAGGCTGGGTTGACGAGTGAGAAGCATATGAGGAAGACGTCGGTCTGTGGGTAGGATAGCGGTCGCAGCCTGTCGTAGTCCTCCTGTCCTGCCGTATCCCATAGTCCTAGGTTGATCGGCTTGCCATCCACCATCACGTTCGCTGAGTAGTTGTCGAATCTGGAAGTGTTATAGAAGATTTTGTTTTAATTTAATGTCATATTATCATACGCCTGTATTCCCCGAAGGGTTGGGCAGATGCATACTAATGTACACCCACAGTTCGCCGGTATGTTTAGGTTCCATGTAATAGGGGGCGAGCCTATTGCCATTAACCGGGCACAAATTGTTAACTCCGAGCTGCTACTGGGAATTTCATGTCATAGGTATTATCATCTCAACCTTTTCCCAATGTTTGGCTTCCATGCAAAACAGAAGCGGCTTCATATTATTTTTGATCAGTAACCCAATTTCTGGACAATACAAACATATACATACCTGAAAACCCTGAAGGATTAGGCAGAAGTGCACGAATGGCTCACGCACAATTCGCTGGTATGTTTAGGTCCCATATAATAAATAGTACACAAATCCAAACTCCGACTTTGTACTGAGAAAACCCCACTAACACGCTCGACTTGGGAATCGAACCCAGGTTCTCTAGTGTAGCAGTCGTGCATAGGACCATTAGACTAATGAGGCATTTCTGGACAATACGAAGGATGAATTCATTATTATCTAATCTTGAGGAAAAACTGGCTGTAAGATTTTTCGGGCTTCTGACTACCATGATTGATTGAAAACCGAGTATTCAACGTTTCTGTTTAAAAATAAACAATTAGTTGTACTTACACTGTAGGTATGTACTCTCCGGGGAAGGCATTTGTGGTATAACTGATGAGCAGACATGTTTTACCGACGGCACTGTGGACAAACAAAAGAGAAATATTTAAACGCTAGCCATTGCGAGTTGACTGAGAAAGTATGTACAGTCAGCCTATGAAAACCTTGAAATATCTTTCTTAACAACAATTAACTTGGTTGTCTGTACCGCTTCTGTATTAGAAGAGATTTTACATCATTATCAGCTCATTTACTATCCTATTGCTGGGTTCAGGGTCTCCATTCAAAGTGTTAGAGGTTAGGATACTTAACGATGTTTTCCTTCACTGTTTTAAGGAAGTGATAAATACTCTTTAATTAATAATTCGCACATGTTCATATCACTAGTTCCCATCACTGCTTCCACAAAAATAAAAGACCTTCCTCGAGTGATAAATAAATGTCTGCATGATTGATTTATCAATTCAATTTTTTTTATGATTGGCAAACAAGCCAATAATAAATACAATTAATCAGGAATAACCTCTTTGTAAAACAGAAATCCTCGTAATTATTAAAATATATTATTACATTAACAAAATTCTAGGAAGATATGGAATGTAGAATTTGCTTAGCTGCCCTAAAACACTAAAATCTCTGTTAAATGTCCGTACATTTTCAAAGTGAATTAAAATTATATGGCAGTATCGACACTGACCTAAAGAAAAAAAAACACTCGAGCACGTTCTGGCGTGCTAAGGATGAAGGATGTGATAAGTTGAGTGGACGCCATATGCTTGCCACAGAAAAAAATATAATATGCAAAAAATCTAGGCCTCCATGATAAATTTATGAGCCCTGCCTGACACATTTAGGTGTAGAGATTAAAGAATCAACACGCCGTATCTCTTCTCTACTATTATAAAATTGTAAAAAAGCTGTGTCTGTACATTGAAGATATTAAAAAAAAACACTTGTGTTATGGTATATTAAATTCTCCGAATCCGAAAATGTGATTTTTAAAATTCTTGTCTGTTTGTCTGTTTGTTACGGGTTGGAGCAAAAACTACTGAATAGATTTTAATTTTATTATCACTGTTAGAAAGTATATGCTCCAACTTAAAAACTGGTGAACTTCTTATCTCAATTAATTAAACGAATCCTGAGGTACAGCTTGACCTCCCTGATGTATAGAGGCCCATACAAAAAAGAGGTCATCAATGTTGGTTTTCCATTTTTACTCCTGATAATAGCTTCACGTGAGCGAAGCCGCGGGCAGAAGCTAGTAATCTATATATATTTAGTATCTATTTAAATAATAAGTAATTAAGTACTTATTTATTTCTCTAAGCTTCACTTTAAATTCATAGAATAGATAGCTACTTAGGTTTTAAAAAAGTTATCAACGTAAAAAATAAGCATATGAACGAAGAATTAGCAGGTATTACCAGCTAATCATGTTTTTAACAGAACAGTTTGTAACAGAATTTTTTAAATCGGCCCAGAGTTTATTCGTTACAAACATACATACAAACCTTTCCTCTTTATAATATTAGTATAGATTAACTTCAAGATATTGTTCCATTTTTTATAATAGAAAAATTTAGATAACCAGTTAGAGGTATGCTTTCATTAATTTTATTCGTAAGTCCAGGAAGAATGTTACAAGCAACAACAAGTGACACTATAATCACCATCATCGATTTAAACTGAGAAAGAAATATGTTGTTTCCTTGCTCAAATTACTAAAATCATAGCTCAAATACCGTTACTCAGAGTCGAATCTCGAATAAAAAATAATACAAATTCTAACTCCCGTTATAAATAGCCAACACTATTTTTGCCACCTACGAATATACTCTGTATCCATACATACATATAAATCCTCTGCTTAAAACAAACCAACGAAGCACTGTCCTCTATTCTCGGCCACGTCTAGAGGTCACAAGTGCACAACATAAATTGGTCGTGTTATAACGATCGCTAATATTCTGCCCTCGTATCGTGCCGAGTACGACATCCTGTCAGATACTCCTGCCTAGGGAATGCCGATGTCGATAAACTTGCATTTTAATATGTAGAATAGTTCTTAAGAAATATATCCAATATCTTACACGAGGAAACATTAAATTGATATAACAACTGTTTTCGGTAATAGGAAATAAATATGAAAAATCAGAACGTCTCGGAATCAGATCACGTATCACGGTCAAATGCAGGGCTTTTAAAATCGACTCCCTTCGCCTGGTTGTAGAGGATCCGAAACGTTCGGAATTAATAATATCAATATCACAAGAAAGCAGTTTAAAAACTTGCTTTATCAAGATCTTGATCACTCGAACATACGTGAACAAAGAATTGATCATAAATTATGTAAATTAAATGACGGCAGTGCGAACCCTAACTAATATAAAGAAGGAAAGATCGTCGACTGACCGCCCATAACCCTCGACCCGGCGCGTACGCATCTCTACGAGCGATCGCTCTTTATTCCACAAATGGATCATGTTGCATAACAGTCTGCTTGAAGGAAATAGTTAACATGGAAATCGGCCACAATCAGGTGTACCAGGTATTTTTTGTTGCCTTATAAAAATACGGAAATTTGTATGAATCATTAAAATATCACGAAAGCAATCATTGTGTGCATTTCTACAAGCTTTATATCGCCATTTGATCGACGTTATCGTGAATCAATAGTGAGGCATTTATAAACATAGATTTCCGACTGTTACAAAATGTCAGAATTGTATAAAACCCACTGTGAACCAAGTATTAAAACTATTAGGTAAAAGCATAAATCTAACGTTTTATTGTCTCAACAGGCTAACTTCAACGACAAGGCTACTGATCAACCGTGGAATAAAATAAAATAAATGCACAATTCGTTTTTACAACCTTAAAATTACCAGGCGATCTTCGGCTTTGTCTTCGAGTGAAATGCACACGAACAAAAAACCAATCCACCATATGTTGAAAGTATTAAAATAACAGCATTAACAATACATTGATACTCTCAAAACATTTGAAAGAACTTGACACTTTTATATCAAACAAATCGAGCAAAACGTCAATACCGACACAATGATTGGATAATATCGGTTCGTGACTGACTCATCATTATGACTCAATGAAGGTCAAAGAAGCCAATGTTATTGGATAAATAAGAACCGTTTGATCGGCCAAGATTTATTTCGTATATTTTTTCCGTAATAAAGACCGTGAGACGTCGTCGCCCCATCCAAATATTGGTGTTTGTTTTCTCGCCTGGAGTAGTTTCTCAAAACTGGGGCGCAGTTACAATCGTATTAATCTTTCCGGTCTCCAAGTTGATTTATTTGTAAATATTGCGTTTGGTTTAGGTTTGTTTTATTTAGTCTGTCAATAAATCAACTCCGCTCATTTATTCTGTATTTCTACTACAATCGGTCAGACATGAGCTTCAAGCAAAGTTGCGTTTAAAACCGATAAGGCATTCGCCTTCGAAATCTTATTTGAATAGTCAAACGGGTTAAATATACCGCTACTGTAGCCGACTGTTGAATTGTGTCCCACACATTTGCTTTTCTTCTGTTAATATTTCTCATAGGAGTAGGTAGTTGCTTCACAGATAACCTCATGAATCGTTTTAAACACGTGTTCCATTATGGCTGGTGACATGTTAACCATGTGTGTAACTCGCCTAATTATCGCGTTAACTCACCCACGAGTTATTACGTTTCCGTATGTTATAACAGCGCTTTGTGTACAACAGTTCGACTGCTGAATATTCAATTAGTTGGTAATCCACCTAAGGTCATTTCGAATACCTTGTTACCAATCTCATGCAACAGACCGACACAATGTCGTTAATTCAAACTAATACTACGTTAACGGCACAAAAGCAAGGAAGGTATATAGCCTTCAGAAGCGTAACACAATTTCCTGTTAAAAAGAAAAACTGTAAGGATACTTAGTTTTTCTGCACGAAACAATATGAGTTTTATTACGAAATGAGGACGAGTTAATGTAGTTGAAGTATAGGGCTGTCGCGAAATCAAAACACCGCGGGAGAGTTACTCGAACAACTTTATAAATAAATCGAGTAACTGAAGACTTATGGCTGGAATACATGAAGTCATTCATCGTAATAACTGACTGAGAAGAAATGTATCTGTGTATTGTCGAGACTGGTAAACTTTATAGCTGTTATGTTTTTAGTTACGCATGTTAAAAAGCAACTACAAGTTTGTAGAAATGTATTCTAAACGGTTGTATCACCAAACATTCAGGAAATAGAAAAGCACATAAGCCAAATTACGGCGAATTTTAAACAGATATGAGATATTGAAATAAAACTATTTTTTACGGATTTTATCGCGTTGTATTAAATTTTATTTAATTCCCGACGTTGCACTCTTCAAGATTGGACTCTTCAAGATGCAGGAGTATACAAGCTTGATTGTGATTGCGGTCTCTCATACATAGGCCAAACTAAAAGAAGCATAGGGACCCGCGTAAAAGAACACATTGCCGACGTCAAACACCGCCGTTCCAGAAAGTCTGCAGTTTGTGAACATACCCTAGACAAGACCCAGCACTACATCAGATTTGATAAACCACAAGTCCTCGCAAAAGAAAACCGATTCCTACCTAGGATGATTCGTGAGGCTATTGAAATTAAAAAACACCCAAATTTCAATAGAGAAGATGGTTGGGTCTTACCAGCTGCTTGGAACCCCATTATAGAATCTATTAAATCTAAATCCAAGCCCAAAACTGCAAGACCAAAGGATACGGTGAGCTCGTTCTGCGTGAATCGGATCACTAATAATTAACAAAAATGTAAGGTAGCTGTTAGTAATTTTAACATTAAGACGTCCAACACCTCAGTCTACCCGTGACCATGGATGCTGTAAAGGATCCGAAACGTCGGGATTTAAATAAAATTTTATACAACGCGATAAAATCCGTAAAAAATAGTTTTATTTCAATGTCTAATATTCGCGTAAGTGTCAGAAACCAGCAGATATGAGATTATAGCAAGAATCTAGAATGATTCTGAAAGGAACTTTATCAAATAATTCAGTCAGATTATTTCGCTTACGATGACGATAAGATAGAGACTCGTTCGGTTCACCAATGTTTTCCTAGTAAAATGTTTTAGTTGAGAGTAGTGTTTAATCGCTTCCAGACATTGTTGTGATAGTATCAACTCTGTGTTGAGTAATCTCACGATTTGTGGCTTTTGCTCGGAAACTGCTACCTTCCAGTTACTTAGTTCATGTTTCTTTATCTGTTTGCTTCTAAGATTTCGTGTTGTGTCCCTAATTCATGTGTTGATATTTTTTATATTTTAAAGGTTGCTAAAACTGGGCCAACAATAAAGGTAATTTAGAGGAAAAAGTTAAGTTCTATATCAATTAGTAAATAAATAAACAAACAAAGCATTATTATATTTCTTTTTTTTTTCGTACAGATAAATCACAATAAAAAACCTATGCTTACATCGCTAGTTCTGTAACTACAATATTGCTAGATCAATCGGAGAATTTATTTAATTAGTCAGTTGATGAACTTAGGTTCCTTTTATAGAGAAGGGGATTACTTTCTACCTAGACTGTACGTAATGGTATCAAGACCGCAAACCATATTGGTAAAACGTAAGCAATATAAGGATTCGTTAGTTTGGGTTTCGATGTAATGTAATACGATTTGACGATGATTCATTTACAGGAATAACGATAAATGGCAAATCAGATTAATCCTTGTATTAATTACATTTGGTGGGTTTTTTATGGCATAGGTGGGCAAACGAGCAGACGGACCGACTGATGGTAAGCGATTACCGCCGTCCATGGACATGCAATACCAGAGGATTCACAAGTGCGTTGCCCCCTGTGTCCTCACTCACGCGGCGAAACACAACGCTAGTGTTGTTTCACGCCGGTTTTCTGTAAAGAGTGGTAGGCAGCCCTTCATAACGTTTTTTTCAAGTGGTTAAGTTCATATATTTCTACACTCAATGACAAGTGGCTTATCAAATTAAGTGGAAATTAAGTTGACATGGTGATACTGATATGTAATAAGCTTTACAGCTGAAATGTAAAATTAACATTTCACATTTTTTTGTATAAATTCGGTCGTAATATATTATTTATTCTGTGGTTTGGTGGTTTATCGTTTGCCTAAATTACTCTTGTATCATCATTCATGCGGACTATGCATCTTATTCAGATGCATAGCAGGTTTTTTTACGATTACCTTCCGATCTCCGCAAATCAATTTATAGCCAACAAGGTTTTCCTAATGATAAACTGGTTGTCTATTTTCGGTCTTCCGTGTTTTACTAACGATGGTCATATAGGTGTTGACTGTTGGTATTATATTACAGATTGACGAACTAACATGATAAACACCCATCTTTAGACTGACCCCGGCAATCATCACTCCCTTCACCCGATCGATCATAACTTAACCATCCCGTCCCCTGCTACCTCTTTTCGTGCAGTTTTGAACACGATCGAAGTCGCAAGAATTCTTTAGTCATGCAAAAGAAATACCAGACTTGTCACATAACTTTTGGATATAAATCAAGTGACGTCATGCCTAATAGAGAAAGTACAGTACGGGGAATAAGGACGGTATGAATAAATTTTATATTGGTTAGACCGCTAATGAACAGTTTAATCTAGGAACTGTAAACACTGATCATTGAGAACATTTGGAAAGTGGTTTATTTCTCACACATAATATAGTTTTAATTCCTACTATAATAATTTTGAAAATTATCTTTTTCACATTATAACCAGACTGAGCCGCCAGCTGATGCAATATGGGTCCGGGTTCAATGCCGCACGTTACAAATATTTATAATGCCATACAACATTTTATTATGCTGTAGCCAATCCTAGGATTGGCTATTTGTTAAAATAAATAATAGGGAATTTAGCCCTTTCTCAATTAACATTTAATTAATTTCACCTTATTTTAAACGCTGACTGTACATTTCACAGATACATTACTTCCTTATAAAACAAAGAAAAAGGATGACGCACCACCAGCTAGATATTGTGTAGCCACAGCTGACTCAAACGATCTTTGCTCTTTTATTTTCAAACACAAATGTATTACGTTCAATTTGTTTATTTTTCTATGAAATTCTCAGTAACAGCTCGGAGTTTGGATTTGTGCCGATTAATGGTAATAATTTCGCCGTCTGCCTCGTTAGTCTAGTGGTACCAAGTGCGACTGCTACGCTAGAGTTCCTGGGTTCGATTCCCAGGTCGAGCAGTGTTATTGGGTTTTTCTATGAAATTCTCAGTAGCAGCTCGGAGTTTGGAAATTGTGCCCGGTTAATGGCAATAGGCTCGCCCCCTATTACATGGGACCTAAACATACCGGCAAACTGTGGGTGTACCTTAGTACACCTAGTATAGTCCTAAAAACATACCGACAAATTATTGTTGTACATTGATACATCTCTTCTGCCAAACCCTTCCGGGGATACTGGTGTCATGATCGTATTTTCAGCTGTTCTCTATGTATGGTATAGCGATATCCATACTAATGAATGGACAAAGTACAATACAATACAATACAATATTCTGTAGTGTATAAAGTAAATCTGTCTGTCTGTTATACGTGTGTCTTGTGATGATGATGAATTTTATTTCGATTGATTACTTTTGTCTCAAAATGTTTGTAAAGATGCGTGTAGCACCGCGGGCAACAGCTAGAATGAAATATAACAGTGTTACTAAGCAGGAAAACGATTACATTTCGGGATTTCGTGGTTACCTTTTTTAATAATAGTAGCTAAACGCGTTTTCCTTTGACATGACACGGAAACGTTTCCAGAGTTATCGAATAGACTAGTGTCCGTGCATGACGGCGTGACCCCATTCAATTTCTTTGTAAGCCAATGAACTGCAAGCTGCATACATAAAGCCATAGCATAAATACGATGTTCAAGCATTCCTATTATATTATTAATATTTTTACAAGTGAGTTTATACGCGTGGAACACATGCAGCATACGTCCATGTATTGCTGGCTCGGTCATCGACCTTCGCTTTGTTTATTCGTACACAATTTTATCATACAATTTGATAACGCCACTAAACCAAACTCTACATGTTCCGTTTTAGATTCACTATCATATGGTTTAAAGACTAAGGATTCCAAGACTGGATATTTCGTAAGTGCCTATATCGTTAATACTTAGTTTATAAGAAAATAAGATTATTTGCATAGATTAATTAAAAAAGGTCGGACGGTCAAGGTTTTTAATTTTACAACCTACATTAGCAATGATGGCTACCGGGATTCGAGTATTTCGAGGTATCATTATCATCCTATATATGTCCCCAACGATCACGGTGTCTGCTTGGAATAGTCTTTACGAAAACGCAATAGTAACAAGTATTTCAAGTTTCCTCCGGTAATGAACAACCAAGATCTTTAGAATATTGATTAAATTGCTTAAAATCATTCATGGTCAATGTCCGTCTACCGGTATGTGATAACGTCATTATTTACGAGGTTTAAGTTATCCAAAGAGCTTCAAATAATATTAATTTAATTCCTAATAATGTTTGCGTGAACGTCAATCATCGTTGTAAATACTTAGAATTTTATTTCTTAAACTTCCTTCATACAGAATACTGTTATATTTACTAAATTACCGCTTTTTTACGACTGAGTTATCTTTATGAGGTGAAAACTAGAGCAAACATCAAGTAAATCAACGTTGTAGTTGTCGGTTGGCTCACATGCATATCTACTATCTAGCTTGTATCGTCCCGTCATTCGGTGAACAAACTAACTGTAATGCAAGTTTGTGTTACGTAGTATTACGGTGATTACACCGTCTGGTGATAAAAACCAGAAGCTCATACAAAAAGTTTTGTAATATTCCTAGACTGATGATTTATAAGAGGAAGTTTAAATTTAACACAACGTACCGACAAGCCTGTATTTCCCGAAGGGTTACGCAGAGATGTACTGTACAGATACCGTTCACCGGTATGGTTAGAGAGCTATATTATAATATTTGTTAGATTTAGTATTAAGATATTCTTAAAGACGGATTTACAAAAGGAATTATTTATATAACAATTAATACGGCTACCAACGTTCGTTTTGTAGTTTTTTTAATGTGGGACCTTCCCGTTCAATATTATTTACCTGTATGTGACCGAATGATGTCTATTAGATATTACTCGATTGTGTAAGTAAATGTTTTTAACATTTAAAGTTTTATATGTAATTTGAATTAGAATGACATTGTAAATGGCATATAAAATATTTTATTGCAAAAGATAAATTAATGACTAACATACTTACTTAATAATATAACGAAAAAAACATTGTATAATGATTTACAATACTGCTACGTAGATTAACAATACCTATTTACAGATAAGTATTGCATTACATATCTACTACCGATTAGTATAATGGGTCTTGATAATAGATTTTAATGCAGAGTTGATTAATGCATAGGTAGATTTTGTATATTTTCTGCACGTGCGTTGCATGAAATAATAACATCAATGAATGGTAGGCGACAACTGTTGCAGATTCATTCATAAAATTGAATAATAATGAGTGCATTTTATGATACGGAAAACAGGTGTCATAAAACATCGTAAGGAAACCTACATGGTGACATTACGACATTTTTATTAGTAATTGATGCATCTATTGGAAATATTGCCAATTATGTAAAATGGCACCATGCAGAGTAATCGTTGCCCTACGCGTATGTTGGCAAGCATGTTGAAAAGGCATGGAAACGATTGCTAATTTTCCTTCATTTGAGGAAATTATGATTATTTTTCACAGCGATTTCACATGGGAAATTTCGCAGCCTACTTCTTTAAGTCCGTAATGAATTTTCATTCAAAATCATTTACTTATCACCATACATGCTATTTACATCGTGAATAAAATGCGACTTCATTGAAATGCCATTTTGAGCAGGCTGTATGTAATTTCCAGCCTTAATTTGGAGCCTCAACCTTACTTAACTATTATTAAAGAAAGAGCGAAAAGGCTACGCATGCACCATAAAATTAATAGGATACGTTTCTAGACGTTAGGCGTAGAATATGAGAAAAGTTGGCAACGCACGTGATCGAATTCAAGAAATTATAGGAAAACATAAAATAAAATCGTAACTGACCGATTTAACAAAATATAATACGTGGGGTTTTATAAGATTTGAGCAATTGAAGCTTAAACAATATTACCTTAATAATTGATATTTTTCTAAATGTTCGCGCATTATGCAAAAACGAATGCAGAAAATTGGATGCAATTTACACAATTGTATTTTTTTAAAATAAAAATGTTGCCCCAATAGATTTTTCTCCTGTATAGTGGATGCGTTTACAAACACAAATGCTTTTTGTTCGTATGTGACACAATACGACCGGACTCGGGGACCCGGAACCACTACCTCTAGGTCAAACAAATATTTACTGGTGTGAATATCGAACCCACAACACGAGGCGCAGAAGCCGATCGCTCAGCCGCTACGCCAAACGTGTTATCAAATGTTGTATTGCCGGAGATCTAGTTTGAAATCTTGTGCGTGTAAGTGAATACTTTTGGGATTCGAGTGAAACCGCGAGCAACAGCTAGTCGGCTATAAAGCTTGTTGAACGGGCCTGTAAAGAATGGTCGGGAAACCGATATAATCTATAGTACCCCCTAAATCCATTTAACACTAAGTACCGCGGCACGGTACTATAACACGGGTGAGTAACGAACGCATGCGTCATCCAAGATTCTCATGAACTTCCAGTCGAGTAACAAAATTGAATTAATGGGACACCTATGCATGAGTCACTCAACGCACTTAAAATATCATTAATACAGTAATGTGCACGTAGAACAGTTACTTGGAATCATAAGCACCGATGCGTAATCATGCATAAGCTCCCATTATGATGCTGATGCAGTTTTTACGTCACAGCTAACGGACAGAATTTGAATTAAAACAGCATCATTCAAAGTCTCTAGGAATGGAAAATTGGTTGTTATTTGAAGCATGTACTCTGTTTCGTTATTAAATTGTAAGTCATAGTTATTAGCAAACCTTTCGTACTTATCATTAGATAAGTCTTACCGGACGTAGTAACTGTCAATAGTAATCAAACAAAATCTAAAGTAGCAAGCCGGCATGGCAGGGTACAAGTTGTGGTTAGTGTAGTGGCTATAGTAACTACCGCGCCGCGCCCTTTCTCCCTTTCTCGTGTGATATAGGAGCGCTATGCTAATTAATTACATTAGTAAGGCACTCACAGCGCGGCTATAGCCGGATCGCTTAATAGCCTGACTATTGGTCCAAATTGATTCCGTGTAAAGTGAACTTTGAGTGCAAGCTTTTGTTATGACGTAAGTGAAGCGTTTAGTAGCAGTATGACCAATGCAGTTGCCAAGAAATTAATAATGCAGGCAGGGTGATAAATTCAACTAAATTTTCAAAAGAAATTTAGAAAGAACGCTACGCTAGAGGGCCTGGGTTCGGTTTCCAGGTCGAGCAGTGTTATTGAGTTTTTCTATGAAATTCCCAGTAGCTGCTAGGAGTTAGGAATTTGTGCACGATTAATGGGAACAGGCTCGCCCCCTATTACATGGGACCTAAACATACCGGCGAACTGTGGGTGAACATTAGTACGCCTCTGCCTTACCCTTCAGTGGCCTTCAGGGAGTACCTACAGGCGTGATGGTATGTTATTTATTAACGTTTCACGCCTTAACCGCTAAACAGCTTTTGGCAAGGAGGCAAATTGCATATGCTATTTCTGCCTTTTGTCTCAAAAAGTACTATGGGATGGAAGTGGTACCGCGGGTAAAGCTAGTTATCGTTTTAACATCGTCTTAATACTTTTCAACCAAGTGTCTTAACTTCGCTCATAAAATAACGTAGATATGATACTATTCACAAAATACTGAGCCAGTACCATCAGTTACTACAGTTACTTTTAAAGCTGGGATAACATGGTTGGGCGTCGCAAATATTTGCGGCATGCCAGACATTCATCTGTGTTTGGACACTCTTGTGATACGCCAGGTATTCTCGAGATGAATCTCAAACATTAATGTTATTACTGCATCCCTTGCAGAAGCGGTTTCATTCGTGGAAGCAATTTCGCAAGAGCTTTATTGTTTTGTATAACCGCAAACGTTATTTACTTATGCATAATTTAATATATTTTTGACACATATACACAATCCTAATATAACTGTATGCATAGAATTTGGAAGAAACTATTTTCCATTTTAACAGTCTATTACGTTAAAATAAAAACTACTTTCGATGGGTTACGGATATCAATTTAATTCCCGTCTTTCAATATGTCAAGTACTTCTTTGAGTAACTATCAGAAACCAAAAATTTTCATTATTTTAGTTCCTGCACAAAATATTATTTCGGGCCATAGAAATTTAAATACCACCTTTTTAATATCATTTACTTTAAGGCTAAGGAATGATCGGCTTGAATCTCGTCTACGTCAGAGTTAAAGTTTTGTTAGCACCTTTATTACATCTCATATTGACTGATCCCGATCCATTTATAGCAGACACGAATAGGTTTAATGCATTCATCAACATCAATTTTATAATCTGTTGATTGTTGGTCGTTATGATGAGAGATATGATTAAGTTAGTCTCCTGTCTGTGTAAGTAGTTCATTATTAATCTGTGATACGGTTTAAAATAAAATGTTGGAAAGTATAAGATCGGTTAGTACCTGCTAAGTACGTACTAAGACGATTCTTCTACCATACTTTTACCGAGGAGAATGTTATAGAGGTTTGATATGCTGTTTAAAGGGTTTCTTATAGTGGCAGCCACGTATTAGGGGTCCGTGACCATGAGTGCTAGGGGTCCAGACCCTATCACATCAAACTTCACTCCTAATATATATTTATTAGGAAAATTATGCAGTAATTCACGCATCGTTAAACAATAATCAATAAACGACCCGCTCACATGGTAGAAATTTGAAATATTGAATGTGGCAAAAAAAAAAGTTTAAGTACCTCCCACACCATAAAGTCTATAAACTGCCATCTAGCAAGTTTATACTTAGGCGGGACAGCTCAAAAGTAACTAGTGCTAGAGAAAACCAGCTCGTATTCCGTAAATATAGTTACGACTACAGAAACAAATTGCCATGCGCTGGAGTGCTGCAGTCGTTCCCTTTTAAATATTTCGAACAGGTTGCTTCTGACAAAAGCTGTGTGCACTATTGAATAACATAAATTATAGATTCAAGACGAGTATTGACATGATGTAAATGTAGTAGTGAAATGCGACAGTATCTTCTCTCTACTCATATACTGGGAGCTGTCGACCAACCAGAATACAAAACATTGATTAAAGGCTCCATGGCTCACCGACAGCATCGTCAAGATAAATGGAACGGAACGAAATATAGGATGTCATAGCATGACATTTGCGTCAATGGTTTATCAAGATGAATGCCTGTTTCCGAAATTTGTGTGATGTGATGGAGACTTGGATTCAGATGTAGATGCCTGTACAAGTACCTACGCATTGTCCGTCTTTACTTCACTACATATTATAAAACAAAGTCGCTTCCCGCTGTCTGTCCCTATGTATGCTTAGATCTTTAAAACTATACAACGGATTTTGATGCGGTTTTTTTAATAGATAGATTGATTCAAGAGGAAGGTTTTAAGCTATTTAACATCACGCTACGACTCTTAGGGACGGGGCAGCGCGGGTGAAACCGCGGGCGGGTCGCTAGTATATAATCTTATCTTATCTTACATATAATAAGAATGTAAGTGAGCCGTGTCTGTACATTGCTTATATTTACAAAAAAACTAAATTGGGGGACTCAGAATCGGTAACACAATCCATTTCTATTATTTTTGGAACTTTTGTCTGTCTGTTTGTCTGTCGGTTTGTCTGTCGGTTTGTCTGTATGTTTGACCGCGCATCACATTATAACTACTGAAGAGATTTGGAGGAAGTGGGCAGGAATTCATAGCCTGTTTCTTGGATTAACATTTAGGCTATTTTAAATTCAAATCGGTTCTTTCTATCAAAAGTTATTAACATTTTAATTATTGAAAACGTTGACTTTTAAAAATAACCATTGAAGTCAATTTCTTTTTCAAGTATTTCTGTACTAGACTAGCACGGATCAAAAATTATAACAGAATCAAGTAATAAAATTAAAAAATACACTTATAGGGACTAAATAAGATAAAACAAGAAAATAAAGCAGATCAATCAGAAATCATTATTGTGACCAGGAAATGATTATTAGTACAGTTATTCTAACTCTACTTACACAGGGAATCACGGGGCATACATAGGATTTATCCAGCGAGCACAAGCCGGTGTAAAAACTAAATATTTGAGTAGGTTATAGAAGTAAACAAAGAATGACAACTTATTTTCTAGCGGACTAACACGACATCGTTATTACCTCAATGAAATTTGATTCGATAACAGGTGTCATTTTGAGTTGAGAATTTTGACAATTATTGTTTTCTTCTTTAAAGCATCCAGCCATATAGTAACTTATTTTATAATTTGAAACCTCCATAGTGTAGATACAGTGCGCACACTTTATTTGAGCAAGTAACTAAAGAGTTTCTAATTATTCAAATAATTAAATAATATAGCCTAAGAATATACCACATATATGTATGTACATATATGTGGTATAACATTATTAATTAACATTAATATTAACATTATAAATTAATCTTAATTTACTGACGCCGAAACAGTTATTTGAGATTTTTGTCTATGTAGGTATGTCTGTTTATATTTCCATGCTTCACGTCAATACCACGTGAACAAATTTTTGAAAAAGTAATTTATATGTCAGAAATACGGTATTCAGAGGTCCATGGCGCTAAGTGTATTACAAATATGGAAAACTTTTCGAGGTGGTTAGTTGAAACTTGGAGAGGACAACGTCTCTCAGGTCAGCTAGTAATTAATAATATCAATAAATAATTCGACTTAATTCTCTGTGGTGTCAAAATTAACCATTTACCAGATAAAAGTCGTTTTAAAATATTTCAGCAAGACTTCTAGTATCAATATGCTCCGAATATTTCTGCCAATTTCCAGATAATGTGATGTGCACATCACTACGGGAAAATAGAATATAATAAAATTGTATTTTATAAAAATAGAATCTGTAACAATGTTGATATGGACGAAAATAATTACAATATTGATTACAGAAAATTGTCCTGTTTCACATAACATGGTAGGTCATAATTAAACTTAACGCTATAATCGTCAAATGCGGTATGTGCTAATTAGCTGCAAACTAAATCCTATTTTCGAGCATCACATAAACCGCATCCCTTTTCAGGTCGGGGAAATAGAACAACAGCGAAGCGCGCTCCAGGGAGCACTAACTCCGAGGAGTAACGAAACCCTACTTTGCATAGACAATACCAAAAGAAACAATGGAATTTGTACTTTATACGGACGTGATAAGCTCTACAACAACAGAAGAGATAAGTTTATTTGTCTTACAAAATACTGTACTGAAACGAGGATAAATTTTATATATGATTTGTTACGTCAGACAGACGTTACCGCAAACGATATAATGTAATATATTTTCCTGGTTCTTTGATTTTTGTATTTGTAACATTTATTTTAAAATGTGACGTGGACAACTGCCTCCATAGTCTAGTGGTCCTAAGCGCGGCAACTAGATCAGAGGGAAAGGGTTTAATTCCCGGGTCACAGATTATTGTAGTAGGTATATTATAGTAGCAGCTCAAAGTTTGGATTTGTGCTATGTTAATGGCAATAGGTTCGCCCCCTATACATGGGATTTAAACATACCAGCGAACTAGGTTGGCCCCTGCCTAAACACGAGGGGAATACAGGCGTAATGGCATGTTATGTGTAGTGGAAAACTCGCATCACTTAAAAGGGTTATGTGAACTTTATGCCTTTACACACAAATTCCAAAAAATACAAGTCTTATTGGTCTTGGTGACGGGTGAATTGGGTTCCATTCTCAGATCGCGCACAGTGTTTTGCAAAAGGTACGCAAGCAAAATAACTTTCTATTCTTTCCAGTCAAAGACCCGAAAAAGGCAAAAGACCCGATCCAATTACATGGGACCTAATAAAAACATACCTGGAACAAAAAATAAGAGGTCTACACGGACCTTGAAATACTGAAAATTTCAATCGAGTGTTTGTTACTAGTTTTATATTGGAATACATGTAAATTACGTAATAATAAGAGGCAAATTACTGTTTGTTTACATGTTTTAACCATAATAATGATGGGGGTTTTTCTTTTTAGAATTTACCAACACATTTTTATGTTTACGTCAATGGGAAAACGTGCGGCTGTTGTAACTGCAAAGGAATTCCATTGAAATTGAAACGTTATTATAGTTTATTATTGGTAACCAAGTCTGTTTCTTTCCGTACCGTATTAAGAAACTAGAGACGCAAATAAATATTTTTAAATGGTAAATTAATTTGGTAACCCTAGCAACAATCTACGTAATTCCAGGTCCAGTTTAACTACAAATAAGACAAATTTGAGAGATTTTTTTTAAATGGTTAATTAATTTGTAACCCTAGCAACGATATACGTGTTTCCGGGTCCAGTTTAGCTAAAACTAAGACAAATTTGAGATATTCAGAAGGAAAAGGAAGACGACTTTAGCGAACACTGGAACACACAGTATACCAATATCAGATATTGGTATACTTTGTGCTGAATATCTATACATACATAAAGACGTTAAACGTTTCTCTATGTTTTTCTTCAATGCGTTCCTAAACCATTCATCCGATTGTAATGAAACTTTGGGAGTTGTTGTGCACACGCAAGAAGCTTTCCAACTTTTTCCGGGCACAATTACTTATATTATTAAAAAAGAAACCAATATATTGTTACGAGCTGGGGTTCGGGATAAATTAATTAATGCTAATTTTACCGAAACAACAAATACTTTAATTTACTTAACAAACACACAACGAAATCACAAATAAAGTCACTACACTATTACTTGTCGCACTGTACTGTCACACTGAGAATCACTTGTCTTCACTTTGATGTTCACTTCACCTTGTCCAAAACTAAACTGCCCTAGCCGACCCTCACGACGACTATTTATATCAGTCACGAAGATTCTGGAATCGAACAATCGCGAAAAGCCTACAAAATGCGAGTAGGTACTTGATCGACTATTGTATACGTGCATTGACCTTTGAACCCGACCTTGAACTACTGTTATTACGTGAGTACGTATTCGAGTACTTTCTTTCGAATATTCTACATGCTTCTACGATTTATCTAGAACCTTCGTGACCCACCTACGTCATTCTAATAGCTTCTCGGCGTAACAATATCATACTTAATTTGATTCGCAAAAAATAAGTGCATATTTCACACGTTCGTGACATAGAACACAAACAAGCCCACGCGTGTTCTACAGCAATAACAATAACCATTTCATTTTTAAACATTTCCTAAACAATTGCACTGCAATAGGGTAGAAAAGTTTCTAATAGGTCAACAAATAAGACTGCAGGTGCACCTGTCTATAGTGTCTATGACTACTAAGTAATGTTTACTTATTGTTGTAGTATTGTTACAGAAAGGTACAGTACTTGCATTATAAACTTACTACTGGCCTAGTTTGAATTCATTACAAAATATTTAAAAAATACATATTATTTCACCTTACGG
Organism: Acronicta leporina; assembly: GCA_947256265.1. Taxonomy (NCBI): domain Eukaryota; kingdom Metazoa; phylum Arthropoda; class Insecta; order Lepidoptera; family Noctuidae; genus Acronicta; species Acronicta leporina. Next base: position 4,050,175 of record OX366521.1, read on the forward strand.
CCAGTCCAAATAACAAATCTGTCAACAGATTTGCTAACTAGAGATAGCATTTTGACAGAAAGTCAATACAAGTAATGTCAAAATCCTACCTCTCATTAGCAAATCTATCTACGGATTTGATAAAATATAATCCATAATCTTACTAATATTATAAAGGCGGAAAATTTGGCACAGGGATAGATTATAGCCTGAAATAACACAGGCTACTTTTTATCTACGCCGGACCCTGAAGCCAATTCTGAAGAAGCACGGGATGAAGTCGCGGGCAGAAGCTAGTATATAATATAACTATTATCTCTACTAATATAAAATTGTAATAAGGCATGTTTGTTACGGGTCGAAGTAAAAAATAATGAATAGATTTTAATGTTGTTATCACTGTTAGAAAGTATATGCTCCAATTTAAAAACTAGTGAACTTCTTACCTTACTCAATTAATTAAACGGAATCTGATAAAGAAGCCCATACAAAGAAGAGATCATCATTGTTAGTTTGTATTAAATTATTTTAGGAATCCATTTCTAATCCTACTATAGCTTCAGGTGAGCGAAGCCGCGGGCTATAAAATTAATGTTAGGTACTTTATGGAGAAGCTCATGCCATAAAATACATGTTCAAGTAAAGTGGTAAAAATGGGTAGATGCAGATAATGCTACACAAAGGGGTAGGTGAAAACCATATCTACTAGGGCTGCCTCCTAACCTAAAATCCCAGACAATCATAAAATTCATCACACAGAGCATAATAATTATATAGCACACTCCAGAAAACCCAGTTAAGTTGGGAAACGTTTTAAGCTGTATACGAAGAACGGCTAATTTAACAAGTAACATTTTGGTTTCTGACACTTACGCGAATATTAGACATTGAAATAAAACTATTTTTTACGGATTTTATCGCGTTGTATTAATTTTATTTAATTCCCGACGTTTAGGATCCTTTACAGCATCCATGGTCACGGGTAGACTGAGGTGTTGGACGTCTTAATGTTAAAATTACTAACAGCTACCTTACAACCCTTACAACACCTCAGTCTACCCGTGACCATGGATGCTGTAAAGGATCCGAAACGTCGGGAATTAAATAAAATTAATACAAAGCGATATAATCCGTAAAAAATAGTTTTATTTCAAAGTAACATTTTTTTAAGAATATCTAGTAAATCGCAGCCCTATTCCTCTGATGTAGCACTCGGGGCCTAAAAGCAGTCACATCTACATCCTGAAAGCAATTCATTTTACTCCTGCAGCGTTCGTTTTCAAAGCTCTATTTACATGGATTCTCACCGTGGAAATGATCATAGTCAATTAAGAGATGAATTATTACGTAATTTGTGTTTAATGCAAAGTTATGATACCGTGAAATTATATTCATATGCGGTAACCGAGAATAACTGGTATTAATTTAGAAGTAAAATAAAAGATTTATAACATAACGGCCTGTATTCTCCGAAAACTTAGGCAGAGGTGAACTGTAATACATCCACAACGTTGGCTCGTTTATTTTAGGTCCCTGTGGTATAGGGCCACATATCTTACGATTAAACAAACATTGAAAAAATAACGTCCCATTGCCTTATAGTCACGACCATGGGATTCCTGACATACACCACGAATATAACGTAGGGAAGGAAATTAGCGGTATTAATTACGCAATAATAAATAACAGTATGTTTCATCCAAGTCCAGACGAATTCCGATCTAATTTTGTGCAAAGTGTTAATCAAAATTGGTTCAATAGTTTATTCATGAAGGGATCATCTAACTTTCTTATTTATACCATGGAATAATCGGTTCAAAACTGTTCTTTCACTTGAGAAACAATTTTAATATATCGATACTAAAATGTATCGAAACTAGGTCTTTACGGCAGGTTACACAAAAGCTTGTGTATTTTAAAGTGTGGCTACACAAAGGGTTATGTTTGATCAACAAACAGAGTAGTGCACTCATTACCAGTTAGTGGCTGGATACTAAAATGGTGTAGTAACACCAGAGTTTATGTGCTTTGGACCATAATGTTTGGGAAAATTAATAAAGCGTTTATTTATGCAACGAAAACAGGTTACAACACTTACAACCTTCATATTGTCAAGTGTCCCATCAACTGAAAAAAAAAGCAGAGCACGTTTCCAAATGTAAGCTTTTTGATCCACAAAAGCTTACTTCATTACGAACGGTCCTCACAAAGTTTTAGTACATTATGAATTTTCATAAGCAAAATGTTTCATGTTGGAACGAATTTGGGAGACTTAGATTTTCACGAAGTTAATTTAGTTATTCTGACGCCATATTACATTTTCTCCTCTTTTTATACAGTTTCGGGAACATGCAAATTCATTTTCAAATTGATTTCTCGAATGTTCTAGGTGGATTCATAACATGTATAAATAACCTTAAGTACTGTTAAGATTACGGTCAACACGGGACATATTTGAGGACGCAATGAAAACGCGTATTCTAGTCGTGATCAACAATAACTGTTTGGACTCACGATGCTGTTTCGTATTCGTAATAATGGTGATGATATCGTAATTATTTCGCCCCCTTTGTTCGGACATAAACCGTACGTAGATCGACTTTACCGCAACACTATCGTAGTTTCCTTTTATAATAGATCTTTCATTTTCAAACTATAAAGCACCTCATGAAGTACTTAGGTAGGAATTGCCTATACAGTGCGCCTAGGAAACGTTATCGGTTGAAACTCATCGATTCAACAAACCAATGTAGTTTGCTAGCAAACAGGTCAGTCGAACGACTGGCTGGGATCAGAGAGGCACCAGGAATTAGGGCAGAGCAGTAATTACTTACACGCTCAGCGACCTAGGGTCGAACCGGCAGTGCTGAAAGGGCTTTGTGCGGGAAATAGTCTCTTGTTACGGCTAGTTGAGCATTCCGAGCCATCTCGGCAACTCGGCAAAACGGAAGTGGGTTAACTAAAAAATCCTTTGTTAGTTTATTGTTTGCTACTCCGTAAAAACTATTGCTTTTGAATGTTTTATTTTGCATCATTATTTGTGTTAAGGCTCAGTAAAGATTAGAAAGTAGGCTGGTACTGCTTTCTTCGTGATTTAATTCACGATACTAGCCCTCCGTACCTACCATAAATAACATTCAATATCGCCTAATGACTCAATAATCCAATCAGACAAGTTTTTTGTAATCAGTTTCTCAGAAAGTAGAGTTGGTAGTGTCGTCCAGACACCTTGTATTTGATTTACAGCTAATAAACGATCGCGTTAAACAAGTTTGTTTTATTGTGAGTATACAAACACGCCATGGATATTTAAATCCACCGTGTTATAGCTGGATTGCAACTTGCCAGGCTAGCCTTGATAGAACCCACGCGTACTTGCTTTTATGATTCTAAAAAAGAACTGTGTCTACGTTTTGTATTTCGAGAATATCCATATTGTTCGCATTTCGATGGTCTTGTGTATATTACGCAACTGATTTCATATTTTCTCAAGCTTACGTTTACACTTTGCAACATGGGTATTTAATAAATATTTTACCACTAAGGTGCTTTTATCCCATCGAACACATATACTGCAGAAGATCTTAAAGAGTGGCTGTTGAAAAGCTTCTTGATCCCTGATCATTATTTAGTTTCCCGTGTGCGAACAGTGGCGAGTTGAAACTCGGGGGGGTCGAACTCGGTTCACTGGATTCACTATTGTCTCCAAGTGAAATTCCGGTATACGCCGGATCAACCGGTCCCTGCAGGACGAGGGGAGAGCAAGGTTACGCGTTATTTAGCACGCACGTGCGACGCACGCAATACTTACCAACTTCGTATCGAACTAATTGCGTTCCAAATTTGTTTATTTGAATCTTGTCAGATTCAATAGAAAACATTGGAATGCAATTTATTCAATTATTCAAGACATATTCTCATATAGCCAACAGCCCAACACTTCAATCATGAAGGTAGGTATTGTAGGCTTGTGTCATTTAACATAAATTACCTATGGTGCGAGTTTCCCACGGACGCCGTGTCTGTGCTAGTAATCACAGTAATACCTAAACCTATTACCTATTCAAAGGTTCATGTTAAAATACAGTCATATTACTATGCACCACTCATATTACAGTTACCATCGCTTTACTACATTGGATGATAAATTAGAGAGCAGGTTTTTTGTAGACTTCTTGTAAAATATACAATCTAGATTTATAAAACAGTTTGATCAAACCACAGCATTCGATGGTAGGGCTACTACAGAAAATACAACGACCGTAAAGATATACACATCACAATAACGGTAGATAGACTTACAACACAATGAGTCTGTTCCCACAAATTCAATCTGTCTGACGCATCATAAAGTTTAAAATTACCGTCATTCTAGATAAGGAACTGCGTAGTGCGTATTTGTTACTTACACACGGAGTTCTGGAATATAATACAGGTTAAAACGAAAGGAGGTTTTAATTATATTTCCGCTGTTCCTTAATTTGATAACGCAAGAGGCGCGCGACTGCTCGCAATATGGAGACTCAATTACGGAACTAAAGTGGCAATACTGGCAAGGATAAAAAAATATATTTGAAAAACGAAGCGATACATGATACGGTGCTTTCCTGTGTCTGAACGAGACAGAAAACAGACGAGTGGGAAATTAAGTTTCAAACGGGATTTATGACTTCTTATGATTAACTACCTGACAGTGATAAAACAAAAAAGTCTGGAAGCATTAATTTTCCAGTGTGGTGTTCGTGGGTTTGAGTTTACCAAATTCAGAATAATTAAGCATTAAAAAATCTAAAATTGAATTGTATTGGAAACAAGTCGCGAAAAAATAATACTCATGGCAATTCTTTACGAAATTCAACTTGTTACAACCTTAACCTTACAGATTCAATGTTCTTGACTTCAAAGTTTAGACAGATAGACTCGGCTTTTCAAAAACCTTACAACTTAACGTGAACCCAATTAGACGCCGGAGATTAAAATTAAAAGCCTGACATAAGTGGCCCTTCTTAATTAGATTAAATATTTAGCAATCCATACCAGTCTTGAATGTAGGTGTGGTTATTATAACGATATTTTCGGAGCATAATGAACGCTGAATCAATTAATTCAAAAGTATTGAGAATGGTATTTGAGCTCTTCTTCATTGAAGCGTTTCAGGCTATGTCAAGGTTCGCTTTGCTAATATAAACTGGTTGTTAACGTTTTAGCAAGGACGCAGTCGCATAAACAAACAGGTTGCGAATTTGCGATCCTGCGTCTGAGTTAAATATAAGTCGAAAGCAGGAACGCAGCTTGCGAAGTTTTATAATTCTTTCATAATTTGTAGCAAATTACGTTGTCAGATTTTTTGAAACTGCATCAATTCTAAAACATTGCTTACTATATTTAGAACACGAGGTCAACGTCTGATACACCTCTAGATCATTCTAATCTTGCTTCACACTAATGCTTAGTTACATAAAAACGAGCTCAACACACCGTAACAACTTATATAATCCTATAATACTGTTCCAATCGTTTATCAAACAAACATCTGTCTAGTTCACCGCCAGCATCAATCACTTAATAGAAGCAATCGGATAGTCAAGTCGGTGGCCGCGACTAAAAGGCGAGATTTGTACGCTTGGCACACTAATTTGATTACTTACAAAGCGGGTTTTGAATGCGGGCCTCAAGTATTGTCTGATGTTGTGGGGACATACGGCGTAACGTTTGCAATAGTGCCGGCAGCAACCGTCTAATTCGATTGATTACACAATAGAAACGAAAGTAGCTGTCTGTGTGTCAGTTTCGACTGTCTTTCTAACGACTCTTATTGTTAAAATTTGTACAGAAGATTGATTTTCAAACGTTTATTTAGTTTCCACGTGGGAAATGGAGAGCTCTGATAATACAACAATTAATACTTATTTATTTATGGGAAACGTATTTAAGGCCGGTAATTATAGCGGATTTAATTCGTCAGCATACAAATAGATTACAAGAAGAAAACATAGATTATGATTAGATGAAGTAATGCCAAATTGCCGAAGAATTAATAATCATCTGTACTATTTTACAGGATCATTTGAGGCTAAGTGGTCCCAAAACAGTCAGTATAATATCAGATATCTCGTGTGCCTTATTACTTGATTGACAACAATACGAAAGACACAATTTATTTTATAGTATCATTAATACGCGTTTTGGGATAATACCCTAATGTAACAAGAAATGAATATTAAATTTATTCCTAGCTAAAAGTGTAAATTAGCATTTTAATAACGCACCTATTGTTGTAAATAACATTTGTGTCAAATCACTGTTCAACCACACGGTGCCTAATATAATGGCGTTAGTAAAAATAAAAAGTGTCCCTATGTTTTTATTTAATTACTTACAATGATTAGTTCGTTTAATTACCACTTTATGTTCTATAAAGTTATCTTGATACCGTAGCGTTAAGCATAAAACGACAGTAAAAATGAATTTTCTAGGAACAATACAGTCTACCAATACTATCGTTATCGATGGCAATAAAATACTAGATAAGTTGATACTAGATTGGTGTAATGCTAGTTAGCATAATTCCTAAGATCTACAGGATGTCTTGTTGAAGCATGAACGATAATAACATAATTAATTTCTCAATGAACCCAAAAAAAAATTACGAGCATGGGAAATAAATAGTGAAATAGTAAAACCTATCTCCATTCGTAAAAAACAATATGCAGCACCTACGAAATTAGGGCACGCTTAAATCCTGCACGTTTACAAATGTGCTGTTCTTTAGAAAGCCCTGTTATTTCAACAGGGCCTTGCCCTATTTGCACTACACAAATGACGAACCATTGTTTCTTCGTATTTCTATTCACAATGACAGGAAGACTTGCCAAAAAATAGAAAGCCGAAGATTAAGTACTGTTGAAGCATGATACGAAATAGTTGGGCTTAAATATTCGATAAACTCCACAGTTTATCGAAAATGTGTTCAATTAGTATGAAGTTGTGAAAAAAATAACCGGGCTTCATTCAATTTGCACTACAGATAAACAGATGATTCACAAGTTTGTTTTTATGTAATAATCTAGCTGACAATCGGTAAGCCGCACCTTTTAGTAGGTACCCCACATGAGGCCTGATAGTAATAATAGTAGATTCCGTTACCGGAACGATGGGTTTACAATACACCTTCGGCCTTTGAGTATCAAGGTCGTCCCATATGACTGTGTCGGTCTATTGAGGTAGAAAAGAGATCGATCACCCCTCCTCCTCGTCTCCCCGTCCACCGTACATAGGGTACTTCATCAGGACTCTTATAAGAATGTTAGCGAGTCTACTTTCTAAGTTTCTTGGGGGCAAGATAACGTGATTGATTGCATGTTAACATCATGCAAACCAAACGAACTTCATGATCGTGCACTTTTCAAAGGCAGTTTGGAATTCCTTTCTTAAACAAACTCCAGGGTAAAGAGTCAAAGACCAAAATCGTTCGAAACTTGATGGTGGTCTGGCAAGACAAAACGCTCCGCAAAATAAATCTAAAATGTTCGAGGGGCTGGCGCAAACAGGTTCGAAAGTTTTGCAGTAAAATTCTTTCTTTATTTGTTTCTTTAGCTTCGGTAAACATTCTTTGGGATCGAAGTAAAGATGTCCGACGTCAAAGACAATTTAAGAGGGCAAACACTTATAGGGCCAACCAATCTATTAGGAAGACTTATAAGATTGAAATGCTCAAGGAATCCGAACGCTCACGGAATTTGAAAGTGGCTGATCGACTCACAATAACAAAATAATGTTCCTGTGGCCATGGTTAGGCTATCTATCTTTCACTACAATTGACTCTGATTTATCTTATCTTGTGTGGGGCCGAGGCAGCAAGGCCTCAGAGCACTTCGACCCAATGGGATCTTTTGTGCTTCCCCTAGATACCTAATCGTCATCCTCCCCCAGTTCTTCAATCAGTTCTTCCATAAGCTTTATAATGAGGCCTGGGGGTATGAGTCTGTAGTCCTCTGGTCCTGGATAACCCTGCCCCAAGAGGCACATTCGCTTTCTAGCCAGTGCATCACATGTACACAGAAGGTGTTCCATGCTCTCAATTTCTCTTTTACAGGCCCTGCAGGCTGATGTCTCCGTCAGACCCATCTTTTGAAGCAGAGCGTTAGTCCCGAAATGTCCGGTCAGCAGCGTCAAAAAAAACAATAATTATATTGAAGTAACAGAAATAGGTGCGTCTGTAATGACCTTCAAGCATCGTATAGATTATGTGCGGAAGGCAGAAATAGACGTTTATTTATTACAAGTGCGTCAACTTTACTACATTGGCGTAGGTCTTAGATTTTATAGGTCAAGTACACCAAATTAATGTCATTTACAAAGCTAACATTTCAAGAGCTGAATTTTACGGAAAATGGAAATAAATGGAAATTGGTCTAAAGTTCGCGCTTGTGTATTCTCAATAACTATGGGCTTTCTACTGAAAACTAAAGAGATGCTCAGGCATGGAATGTTCAAAATGCAGGTAATTATGGAACAGAATGTTGATCAACATACCAACATGCCTGTATTCTCATAAGGGTAAGCTTAGTTAGTTAGGTTAGGCAAAGGTGTACTAATAAAGATTTACAGTTTGCCAGTATGTTTAAGTCCCATGCCTGGCATGCCTATTGCCATTAACCAGACAAAAAATACAATCTTCGAGCTTGTCTTTGGAAACCATAAATTGCATGACCTGGATCGCACCAAGGTTGTTTGCAATGACTTAAGAAATTATTATGAAAAGTATTTAATTCTTTAAGTATAAAAATGTAAATTGTTAAGTCATTACTGGTTACTGCCTGTTAATGCTAGCATTAAAACTAATTGACGTTTCTAAATGCGGCAGTTAGGGATTAATTTACATAATTATGCAAAAAAATGGTAAGTAGTAGTTTTAAGTCCATTCAACTGAAGACACCAAAGCTCCTGGCAAAACTAGTCTTTAAATTAAAACGAAACGGATCTTCTAATTGGAAATGTTGTTTAATTAGTGAATGCAAACAACTGCTTACAGCTTAGTTGAATAAGTGATGCAAAATGCATATCTAGGTAAGGAGATTAGTTACATAGTGCTAAAAGGAAGTTAAACATTAGCGGCCGTCGGGGCTGTCCTACTTGTAGCCTGCATGAGAAAACATTGTTGATACAACTGGGTTGCATAGCAATAGTTGGTATATCACTGCACTTTCAAGTTATTTTGAGTGATGAAGTTTAATTGACAGATAAGTTATTCTAGTTTAAAAAAATGTTAGCACTGAAACATAGCATTGACTGTTTTTGAGGTTCATTGAACTTTTTAAAACTAAGATTACGAACTCTACTGGAAAAGACTGTAGGTAATTGTTTAAGTATGGAGGTAATCATAACACTTACACTTTAACCGACATCAAAAAGAAGGAGGAGGTTCTCAATTTGGTTGTATAAACATACAACCAAATAAACAGCAAGCAAAACCTTCACATAATACAAATAAACATTTGTATTATGTGAAGACAAAACAGTACCGAATATATACAATGACATTCTCCAGGTAAGTAAAATTCTACTTAACACTCAAATATTTATCATATATTTTCATTAATCTATTTAAACCCGCAACAAATTAGTAATTACAGACATAATATATAAGGATTTTTGGTTTTTATAATACAGCTGTTCATCTTGAATGCCTTCATTTTTTTTTTTTTTAAAAAGCTTACTAGCTATGTGGGTCACACATTATCTAGTGAATTTATGGACTAAAGTGAGAATAGAAAAGTAACCCTACTAAAGCTTGTATATATACATATAGTAGTAAATGACATTTTAAACAGCATAATTAATATATAGTTAGTTATGTTTCAAGAGAACTACACAGACAGTTGTATCGCATGACAGTCAGGGTAGGTTCACATTGCAAAGCAACAATATATCACAGTATCAATCAACTGCATAATATTAAATTACTAAACATGTACCTATGCAAGTTAGGATGCAATATGAGATTCCAAACCTAGGTCATTGAAGTACCTACTTAGCCTAACTAACTTGAGAATGATAAGTACCTAGTGTATATTTAATATTGTATTACACATCTACATATTAGTAAATCATCATCATAGCTCATATTCATTACTTCTGATCGTAGGCTTCTCATAACAGAGACATATCTAGCCAAACATGTGACAAGCCAGGCAATGTGAGATCTTGCGGAAGGGGTAGCATTTGGGGCATGAGATCCAACAATTGGATTCTGTATTCACTTACAGACACTCAAAATATTTTTGTAAATATTTGTATCAAAAGTTATATTAAGCATATGCAGTGCCATGTCAAGAAATTGTTTTGTCACAACATCAAATGTTCTTTGCTGTGTTGCTCGAACCAGCACAAAAGAAGAGGGCCATTAATAAATATATAACAATTTAAAACCATAAATTAAAAAAAATTCACAACATTATTTTGAAGTGTTAGTAAGTGCAAGGAAAATAGGCATAGTGCCTCGTTGCTTTTTATCATGTTTTGTTATCAGTTTATCCATTCCTAGTATGTATTTCGTTGTTTGATAAGATATGAACAATATTTTTTCTCGTAACAATAAAAGGTCAAAAAACCAGTGAAACTTGCAATTTAATCCTTATTTTGTATTCGTAGCACAACACAGGCTTATCATGGTGACTTCCTTTGCTACTTATATAAAAACTTATTCAAATTAGGCTCTATGGCAGGACTACAATTTAGTGTTATGTTAACCATAATTGGAGACAATCTTAGACCTTCACCAGGGCAAAGCGAGCAAGCAGACAATCTCCTAGCAAGCCTTATTGTTGTTGTCATTAGTAAAATAATTTAAAAACCATAAATCGGTAACATCCCAATTTTATGGCAACTTTCATATTTCAGGATCAGAACAGGAAATCTCTTGAGGGAAATGTAAAATAATTAACTATGTTTAAATTCACCTAATTCTGATGATAAGGAATATAATAGGTCTAGAGAATAGTAGTAACATTACATATAAAGCAGGTTTTCTTACATATTCAAACACTATGACTAATCATGGTATTTGATCAATATTGTTCCTTTGACCAAGGATTTGGCTGTAGATTCTTGACCCTAGCAATGACGGCGCATAATATGTTTCAAACATAAGGCCGAGAACAATAACCTGTAGGTCTTGAAGTGTTATTTTTTATTACCACATTATTCATGCATTTTTAGAACTCACAAAGCCCGAGAACACAATGGGACAATGGTAATAGTAAATAAAACGTGTGTTATCGTTGTATAACCGTTCCTAATAACGAACGCGCTGGATACGGTACAAACCAAATTCGTATGGAGAAGATTCAATTTAAATTATGACGTCAGACAGTTTACCAATAATTGTTACGCTACGAAAGCATGCTATTAGAAGTAATCTTAGAAAACTCACCCGTCGCCGACCACTACACATTTGATAGCCTGCATTTCTGCGTTTTATTCGACCGTTGTCACTTTATAGCACAAATTATCAAGGGTGGCTTCAAATATATTGGATTTGCTCAAACTGCACTGATTACCACGTCTAGATGCAATCAATACACATCGGCATCACAATCAACACTTGTACGAGTGAACTGCACAGTTTTTAGATAAAAATATTAATTTCATATCTCTCCACTGGCGATAAGAGTAATTGTTCACGAATCCTCTGTTTCGTTCACTTTGGAGACGTTTCGCTCGCCGCTACGCTATATCGTTGGTCAAGTTCGGCATTAAATAAAAAGTTGCCAAGTAAATTTTTTTTTTACCTATTCTTTTCACAAACTAGAAGTAGCGATTATTTCTTACACGGAAACGAATTAAACTTAACACATAGGTATTCAATTTATTTGTCATGTAAGCTACATACTTTCTAAAGTTATTTTCTTCACATAAAAAGTATATCACATATATTACACGAAGACTAAAAAATCCCGTAGATACATGTGCATTTTTAGTTCTGGTCACATACGGAAACCATAAGCAATATATTTTCTTTTCTATATGGCTACAACCATGACGACCATCGTCATAATAGTATTTGTAAACAGTGAAAAATATGCACATATCATAAATTATTTAGAAACGAAAATTTTAGAAACAATCAAAAAATATTTCAGATGTTTGACTACAAAAATATCAACATTCATCGATAATTATACCGTAAAGTTACGGTTTTTTGTAACCTCTATAAATGCACGTTTTTGCGCGTTAGGTTTTCTATAATCTATGCTATTATGGCGACTTCGATAGATCGCGTTGCGCGGTATTGCGTGATACGATTGTTGATTTCCGTTATAATATGGCAAAAGGTGATAAAGAGTTAGAAAAACCCATAGTGAACAATGAGTTGCCTAATCCGGAGTGTCGGAGCACGGACCATGAAGACTCGGAGTCGGCACAGGAACAGCCCCTCGACATAGGAGAGCATTATTTGGTTCGGCGTTCGGATGAGTCATGGCACCCGGCTGAGATTATACAGACGCGATACAGTGCTGCTGAGGGCTGTTATGATTATTACGTGCACTATGTCGGCTACGATAGAAGGCTCGACGAGTGGGTGTCCCGCCACAGGGTTATGTCAGGTAGATTCGACATGTGCGAACAGTCGAACAACAACATCAACAGCGATCACCTGCTCACCGATAAGTCCGGCCGGAAAATAACAAGAAACCAAAAACGTAAACACGATGAAATCAATCATGTTCAGAAGTCTTACGCGGAGATGGACCCCACGACGGCGGCGCTCGAAAAGGAACATGAAGCTATCACTAAAGTAAAATACATCGATAGGATCCAGTTCGGCAAGTACGAGATAGATACGTGGTACTTCAGTCCTTACCCTGATGAATACGGAAAACAATCAAAGCTTTGGATATGCGAGTACTGTCTAAAATACATGAGAATGGAAAAAACATACAGGTATCATTTAAGTGAGTGCACAGCGCGACAACCACTGGGGGCCGAAATATACAGAAAAGGTACAATAGCTATATTTGAAGCAGATGGAAAGGAACACAAAATATATTGTCAAAATCTTTGTTTACTCGCCAAACTGTTCCTAGATCACAAAACATTATATTTTGATATAGAGCAATTCTTATTTTATATACTGTGTGAAGTTGATAAGCAAGGAGCACATCTTGTTGGCTATTTTTCTAAAGAAAAAGATTCTCCGGAAGGGAACAATGTTGCATGTATATTGACGCTACCACCATATCAGAGACAAGGCTATGGCAAGTTGCTTATAGCTTTCAGTTATGAGTTGTCAAGGCTTGAACATGTTGTGGGGAGTCCTGAGAAGCCATTGTCAGACCTGGGAAAGCTCAGTTACAGGTCATATTGGTCCTATGTTTTATTAGAAGTGCTAAGTGTGAGCCGAGGCACCCTAAGCATCAAAGATCTGAGTTCAATGACTGGGATATCCCAAACAGACATAATTTCCACACTACAGTCTATGAATATGGTGAAGTATTGGAAAGGGCAGCATGTTATATGTGTCACACCGAAGATAGTAGCAGAACAATTAGCAAGTTCTCATTTTAAAAAGCCTCGGTTGTCTGTAGATCCAGCTGCATTGAGATGGACACCACCCCACAAACAGGGGAATTCGGCTAAAGCTAAAAAGTAGTACAGGCTTACAGGCACCGCTTAGAGAACACTGAAGTAAGTAGTCACAACCAAAGGACTTTCTCTAGGTGCTGGCCTGTTTTGAACATACAGATAAAAAATAGTTTACTGTCTAATGTTTAATATGCTAGGATGTAACTTTAGCATCACAAATAAGAGTGTGGGTCTGGTGAGAAATCAAGTACCTTTACGTAGACTCTGTCCAAAAAATGTCATAGTAATTATTCAAAAAACCTATTCACTATCTGTACAAAATTAAGAAAGTTTTTTTTTTAATATGAGTTTTGAACATTGCCTAGCAAAGCTTTTTTATATTTATTTGGGATGTTAAAATTACATAACCTTCTGCAGTGTATAGATCATTGCTAGAGTATTATTGGTAAGCTATGCATCATTTTTGCTTTAAGTAAGATCAAAATGTTCTGTGGCATTTGTTGTTGAAAAAGATATTGATTTAGAATTTACTATAAATAGATACCAGTGAAGGAATAAGAAAGCATTTAGAATTAAAAGTTGACTAGTTGAAATTTAGAAATTTAAGGCAAAAAAAAACAAAGTAACTGTTATACAATATTTCTATGTGTGTAATAGACAACTTCCATTATTAGGATTGATTATTTAATTTCTCATAGCTTAGATGTTTATTTTTCAATTGAATTCATGAGTGACATTGTTAATTAACTCATTGAACCATAAAAATATTACTAGACAAAGTGTGATCATGTTCATAACATTACATGCATCTTACACCTATGTGGTAAATTTAACCAGTCCCTAAGACTGTATTATCTATAACTGCACCTTACCCAAGTGTATGTATGCAACATTGTAAATAAATGGTAAAAATATGTAAACAGTTGGAGGGCCATTCATTATTGCCAGTTGTGTATTTTCGTAATTAATTTCGTTGTAGTTTGTCAACTATTACTGTAAAATTTGAAAATTAATTCATATTATTGACATTTTTAATGCCATGTAAATGCTGGAAAATTCATTGCCACATTTATATAAAAAAGCTAGATATTTACATAAGATTAGGATGTAATTCTGTAAATTCACAAATCTTGATTAGTTGCCAGCAGTTTAATAAAAACAATAATAATAGAGTATAATTTTCATTTAACTGTTCAATGCTATGTAGAGTAATTAAAGTGAATTATTTAAAATGTGTATCATAAATCTTGCATTATTGCAGTATGTGAATGGGTGTTAAATGAAAATGACCTCTAAAATCAACAACCCAAAGTTTAAAACTATATTGTAAACTAGATCTGTATTCTACAACTTATTCAGTTCCTTTTTATACTGGTAACAGTGATACTAATGATTAAGTTTAATTAAGTTTCTGCATTGATGAGTGAAACTGTCTGACAGTATGAATGTTTAATTTAGCTTTAAATACCTATATCATAATATCGTATAAAGGTTTTACGACAGTGTCTGTAACCGTTATAAACACGATAAAAATAAGTAGTTCTTCTAGTTATACTGACGACATAGTGCAGCAAGCAGTTGTGCGTACTTTTCCAGGTGACTACGCCGCTAAATCTGAATGATTATTATTACTGTCATAACATGTCCAAGTGAAATCAATAGAAATTATTGTAACTTTGTACAACTGCAGGTGAACCATTTGAATTTGAACCTATATAATTATGTGTCACAAGACACAGAATTCTGAAGTCGTAAATTGCAATCAATTAATAATTATAAATTATCAACAAAAAAATAATTGGGTGGTTACACTTGGGATTTTTTTTTGTAGAATGTGACATGTGTAATATTAACTCAGACCCACACTATTACTAAATATTGTTTGATAACTATAAAATATAAATTAACTACGAAAATGGCCCTATTGCGGCTGCCGTGAAAAGTTGAATGACTTGTAGATGTCCTCAAAATAGTGTCGCTTTATAAACCATTACATCATTCTCTCGTGAGGTGAACACTCTGAAATTATTGTGAAATACTTATTTTTGAAATCGTACTGAACAATGTCTACGATATTTTTACTAGTTTAAGATTGTTTTAAAATTCTGTAGGTAATGTTATTTTGCAATGTAAGTATCTTTAGTTGATAACAATTTGTCACTTGTATGTGTGTCAAGTTGCATTAGAAATTAAAAGGTCTCTCCATTGCCGTTTTTATTAGATTCTGTGAATCATCAGTAATTTTCACTGTTTATTTGTGATAATTTGTAATCGTAAGTAAAAGTGTCAAATAAAACGAATGCAGATCGCATTTAGTTGTATTATTTTACGTTCCCCGTATCAACTTCGTTAGTGTTTTACTCTACTCGGAACTGTATTTTAGACCACTCTTCTTGTATGTTCAAAAAGGGAAAGGGCTAATAGCCCAACATAAGCTGTGCGATAGGCGTGTAGTCGTAAGTTCGAGTCCCAGCTAAATGAATAATGTGTTTTGTCTGTGTCAGCAGTGGACGGCAATAGGCTAATACGATGATAATGGGGTTCCAACTAGCTGGTAAGACCCAACCATCTCTATTGAAATTTGGGTGTTTTATAATTTCAATAGCCTCACGAATCATCCTAGGTAGGAATCAGTTTTCTTTTGCGAGCACTTGTGCTAATTATGCTGAACTACTAAAACATTGCGTAACACCCGGCTATATGTTGTGGAATAATCAATTCTACACGCAAGAGGATGGTGTAGCAATAGGCTCTCCAGTATCTCCCATTGTCGCTGATATCGTCATGGAAGATTTTGAGGAGACTTTCCTGCAATCTGCACCTGTAACACCAAAATTACAACCGCAACAAGCGGTACGTAGATGATACTTTCACCACATTACCATTTAGTAAAGTAACAGCATTTTTAGACCACCTTAACTCCTTAAATATTATAAAATTCAATTTACTATGGAGGCCAGCTTTCATGTTTTGGTAATTCAATTAATTTAAAAAAACAGCCAGATTTCAATAGAGAAGTTGGGTCTTACTAGCTGCTTGGAACCCCAATATTATTATATCTATTAAATATAAATCCAAGCCTAAAACTACAAGACCAAGGGATACTGCGAGCTCGTTCTGCGTGAATCGGATCGCTAATAATTAACAAACATGTCAGGGTAGCTGTAAGACACCTCGGTATACCCGTGACCATGGATGCTGTAAAGGATCTGAAACGTCGGGAATTAAATAATATCAATATACAGCTGATTTCTTCTATTAAAATATCAATATACCGCGATAAAATCCATAAAAAGTAGTTTCATTTCAATGTCTTACCGAAGTATGTCGTGATATATACCGAAATATATCGAAGAAATCAGTACCGAAGTATGTCGTGCTTGTGCGAGTGGTGTGCATCACACAGCAGCACCTGAAAAGTACCTAAACTGCCAATCAATCATCCCTAATGAGTGCACTAGGGGTGTAAATCGATAGGTCACCTAAAAATCGTAGTTAGCGTACGGGTAACATCGCAACGACGTTTCTTCAACAATTCCGCAATGCCTTTAGATAGGTACATGATTCTTCTAACTAGTGTCTGTTGGCACCAATTGGCACATACCAGTGATGAATTTATGACAGAGAGACGTGTTCTCTGAGAATGCTCAAGGCCACTCTGCGAGCTTTGCTTGGCATTTCTTTACGCGATCGAATCAGAAAAATTGGATCCGTAGAAGAATTGAAGTTGGTGACATAGCTCTAAGGATTAGCGGGGCACATAGCTCGTAGCACTGATGACTACCGGGGCAGAAAGGTTCTTGAGTGGAGACCACGTAGGTACCTACCACAAAACATAAAGTGGGATCGTATCCAACCTGATGAAGGTCGCTGGAATTCGTTGTGTGCAATGCAGGCGGCATAAAGGACTTTGTGGAAGTATTTGGAGGAGGTTTTTGTTTAGGCTGATATGATGATGTTGATGGTTACCTCGTTGGTTCCTCTATACTACCGATCTGTAAGGCACAAGGGTGGCATCAGCGCGTTACTGTCTAGCTAGATAGACCCATACGAAGATCACTGCCGAGCTGTAGCACTTGAAATCTAAAATCGTGGCCAAAAAGTTTTGTTGTTTTCAAATTTCTGTATTCCGCCGTATTATGAGAGCTAGACTCCAGAGCGTATCCAATAGATAGGTATCTAGGTACACAGTCTGTGGTTTCCATTATCCATCGGGCTAAACTGACCAACAATAGAAAAAGAAAAGGGATCAGTTAACTCGGTAATAAATAAAACTAAACCTCCACAATATCTATTATTCCAATTAATTTTTATTTCCCATTATTTCATTTGCACATTTATATCGAACTTCTAAACACATTACCTACTTACATAAAATGTAGGTAAGTACGGTCAACAGCACACCAAGCTATCCGAAATTGTCAAATTTTTCAATCGATTTTCAATTTAAATCTCTAACAAGATAGAGTGTATTATCTATTGGGGAAAATTGACAATTAGGTTAGTGTTAACATGATGTGCTGTTTACTGTACCTACATATCAAATATAATTACCGATTCGGATTCGCGCTGGTTTGTGCGTTTGGAATTAAAACATAGGTAGGCCGGTAGGAAATTAGAAACGTAGAAATTACAATAAAGGTGCTAATTATTTTGATAGCGAACTTAGCGTCCACAGATATAAAATTATACACTTGGTTTTTTCTAAAACTAGGTAGGTAACTATTGAATGTAGGTAGGTACCTACCTATCTAAGTTAACATTTTTATAAAGTTTGCTACTGAAGGTAAGTAGGTACCTACCTACCTAATTCGGTCCGAATTAGTACCTAGAAATAGAGTAAAGTTTTGAACAATTAATTAGGTAGATACCTAAGTCATTGATTTTACTGAGCCAACCAACTAGGTACCTCATAACTAAAAAAAACAGCGAAAAATAGGCTGCTATGAATTACGTTATCGCTGGTCGCCTCTAAAAATTATTATCAACGCAAAATCAGGTTAAGTACCGAATCATGATAAGACTGAATTCCAGATTCCGGCATCCACTGTGTTGGCATGAGCAACCTATTTAATAGTATTTATTGTTGGTACATACTAATATGTTAGGTAGGTAGGTACGCTAACGATTTAATGTAGTTAGGCCAGCACCACACGTTGGCTTCAATGGCAGTACCAACGCTACTCGACCAACGTGTGGTTTATTAGTAAATAGCGTTGGTGCCTACACCAGTGTAGCTTGCTGACGCATTCAAATCGCTTAGCGCAAACGTTGGTTGGCTCGCTGTGTCCAACCTGTGGAGCCGGTGTTATAGGTAAGTACATACCTACCGTAATAATTAATTATGTTTTAATACTATCAGGTTTGTAAGTACCTATCTATCCTTCAAGATGACTAAATGGGGTTCATAAACTTAACATTCCAGTCGTTCCAAATAAAGTCTCAGTTAATTACGTAGGTAAGTAACCAATATCATAATAATATTTCAAGTGATTGAACTTTCCTAGTAGGTACCTACCTATCTATGTATTATATCCAAAAATATAAATATATCTGATAATGTACCTACACAACAACAAACAGTCGAGTTTCGATTCCAAGTGTAAATTATACAATTAAAATAATGTCTTTAATTATTACGAGATGAGACGTAGAAGTGATTTTAAACAAGTTGTATCGATTGACTACTCGATACTTTAATTATTCGGATTGAAGTGTAGGAAGCCGTTTTTTCGTTAGAAAAATGTCAAACCTGTTTTAATCCGAGTTGCTTAGCTGTAGCATCGTATTCAACGTCGTTTTAGGTTGTAAGAGAGAGATGATGACGTAAACCTGAATAGTCATATCCCACTCTAATGACATTATACACTTGAGAGCTGTACTATACACATTATAACCGGCATACGGTCGCTGCTTCGTCCAGTGGCGTCTCGTCTATTAATTCGGTTAGCATTACTCTAAAAGCGATATAGCTCATTATGCCTCATTAGTAAGGTAATTAATGCCGAACCAAATGTTAAAAAATCGCTCGAGATAGTTTGTTTGACTTTTCAATAACAATTGAATCGTGTTTGTTACACAAAATTCACGTCTTATCGCTCCGTGGGCCAGGTCTATTGGTATTCTATATTTCTAGCTATGACGTTCCGCTTTAGTGAACCGGCAGCCATGTAATCCCTTATGTATGCCTGACGCTTCGATTTTTAAAAACAGGCATCAAATATCCAACGCAATCATGAGCATCAACATCCTTATTAGTTACAACCTCTATTCCCAATCGATCTGCTTCGATTTTCAAGACTATTGTTTATTTTTTCCATATCTCATCTCGCAAGAGAAATGTCTTTCGTTATTAATATAAGTACACACACTAAAAAAAAATAGGAAACAATTCACTTTTATACATCCGTCTTAACGTTAAGTAATTACCGAACACTGAACGACTTTAGCTTCAAAATACTCAACACTTATTACAATATTTTTTTACTGTTTATTAGATTTTTTATTATCTTCAGAACGTTCTAACCAACATACGAGTTACAGAGCTACGACTAACATTACCTACGTATAGTGTACAAATTAACGTTTACAATTCAGCGATTATGTAAACAATACCTACAACAATATTTTTTTATTAAAAGAGATATTCTTCTATCAATCATGTGTTTGAAGGGCATTATTTATACGATTTCTAAATATTTTAAACATAAAATTATGGTATATATCGTGTAATGTCGAGTCTTCGCATTAAAAGTGTCGAGATATTGACCCTACAAAAAAAAACATGTTTTCTCTTGGGCACGGGTCTCTCCGGCGCTGGATTTAAAGGCACTGAGATCCCTATTTTCCAGCCCTAGATTAGACTCCTGTAGTTGCTCTTCCTTTTATTAAGTGTAAGTACGGCTGTCCGTGTTCAATTTCAAAACAACCATTACAAAAATCAGTAAGGGACAACCATTAAAAAAACTCTTTATTGTAATAAGTGTCCATAACTGGGCTTCGTGTCTGAGTAAAGCTTTTTTCTTGAATTGCAATTACAATTCCATTTTAAACCCTGTTAATGTTGTCCACCAGGAAATACTACGATCAAAAGCATTCAGGTAAACGATTAAAAAAAAAATTATTTAATTTCTGATGACTTTGAAAATTGTATTAATTTTCCTAAGTACCTATTGTCTATGGAATGTGTACCAATTTCTGGTGAAGTCTTTGACTTAGTCATAAATACGCAAATAATGACATAACTTCGGTACAATATTTTTAATTTAGATGTAGGTACCGTACTGGATGCTGTTATGCAATACTGTGACAACTCTCAAAATGTTAAAAAATACAGTTTTGATGCCAACTGCTTCCATAACATCTATAGAAGCGATTGGCATAAACCTTTGGAAGCAATTGGCATCAAAATTGTTCTTTTTTATTTTGGGGATGACACAGTACCTACCTAATTTTTTATCGGTTAAGAGCGTCCAAAGAACTTTGCCTAATTTGTCTTTTTATAATACCACAATGCCCCCTAACACATATGACTGATATGAACTTTATGTAATATTCAGATGTATTCAATATCACGCAGGCTTGCAAACATTAAAAAAATACAATTAGTGTTGCCAACATTAAACTGTGAATAAATACTTTTTAGAGTGCAGAATACATCTGAACAGTAATTATATTATTGCTAAGAATTATTTATAAATAATAGTGCAAGCTATGGAAGTGATACGACATCTACGGCTTGCTGAGGTTGGTATGGTAAGCCAGCCACAACGAGAAATACCACGCTATATAATTATACATATTCTATTTAAACATTTTTATTTAGAACCATTATTGCACACATTATCCCTATTGAAATGTTATGTCTTAATTTTTTTAATAAGTAATATTCGAGTTGATTAGTTTATTACGAGATTTCCTCTGACATCTGACAATACCTATATACATAGACATCTGTATGGTACCTACAATAAGTACATACTCTTCTATACGTAGAACATTCACACATATATATATTTTTATTACTTTACCATTATGAAAGATCAAACTATCCGCAAGCCGACTTCTCAAAGTCCTACTGGGACACATTTTAATTATTTACCCTGGGGTTGACTGTTTTTGTACTCAATTTTAGACATTAACTCCACTTCGACTGAGTCCGTATGATATAGTTTTAGCACAGAAATATTATAAAAATATGGAGGAGTAAATAAGTAAAATGTGCCCGGAAATTAAATGTATTCTTAGAGTAAGATAGCATTTCCTAGAGTATAATTTATATATTAAAAAAATACTATGATTTTGGGTAAAGCGCTTACTTCATATATTTTAACTATTTTAATACTGACTGTATTAGATTGTTTCGTTACATTTGTAGATATCGAGAGACAAATATACACTATCTTATATGATACGACTGTAGGTAACTCTTCTTATATGTATAGAAGGTATCAAGATTAAGGGCTAACGCGCACTTGTGATTTTTAGTCCACCGATAGTTTAGTCGCTGTAGTAGTCGTGTATAATTTCATGTCGAATTCAAATCGTGAAATGTGCGCACTGCCATGTAACTCCATAGTGAATCCCAGAACGATCAAACTATCGCCCGACTAAAAATCACAAGTGCGCGAGCGCTCTAAAATAAACGTAAAGATTTACCTTGGACACTGTCATTACAGGCGGCAAAGTACACTAAACGGACAATAGGTAAACTGGTACCTACCTATATTTGACTAAAACTATCCAAAAAGGTTTTAAACGTAAAAGAGATCAGTTTTTTACCTGTATGGTTTTATACTATATATTTTTTTTAAATTATGGATGTCTTTTGCACTAGACAAAATTCAGGTCAATTCAATCTACCACACGCATCGATGAACCAATAGAATTATTTTTATTGGAAATTACATAAATTATGAAAGCCCGACTGATCAAACATTTATTCACACGTGTAAGATTGAAAATTTCTACGCCCCCTGTACAAACTGCATCAAAGGTCACTAATCCTACACACTTCAAAAGCGTTTAGTATCTTAATGTATTAACAATGTGTATTGCACAAGTAGTAGTGTGTAACAACGTTTACATAATAAATGACGATATGCTGTTTACGATTATATATTAACTACATAGTGTAAGTAATTAATATTTCGCCTAATTTTAAGAATTTCAATTTTTAAGCTTGGTAACATTGTACATATACAGAGTGGTCACTATAACATTGCAGTTGTTAAAAACATAAGATTCTATTTTTAAAATATGCAATTATTTTAGAATGAACGGGATATAAGCAGTGTTAAAAACGTTTTCTTGTGTACCTATGTACTTAGTTGAAATACCAAGGTACTAAATTTGTACGAAAGGGTCACCTCTCTAAAGAGTCTCGCTCGAGTTCATTAAACTATTAAGGTAATTGAATAAAATCAGCAATCATTTTTTTTTCGATTTAAATACTACAGATTCACAACACAGAATAACGAAGAACAATTTAATATTTTGTTAGGTTTACATCCTAATACTTCATGTATCTCAGTAACCACTCTGTTTGAACGAAATGCTCTTAAAATCTTATTTAAGTATATAAATTAATTATTTATTATCTAATTTAAATTATTTAAACGACGTAGTAGCTACAATGAGGTATGGAGTAACTTGAAACTGGCTGATTAGAATAAAAATAACACTTTGATATTTTATTATAAAAAATATTTTTTCTTTAAAGTTCAAAGGCATGGCACGATGAAGTGGCGATAATGAAATAGTTATTTAAAATTAAATTTAATAACTATAATGTCATAATATAAAGTCTCAAACCATTAACAGCAGCAGTTTTGTAATAATTTATAAAATTTTATTACACTTTAATATCAAATGAATCAAAAGCCAATATCAAAATGTAATAAAAAGATTGGATAAAATTAATTTTGAATATAATTCTATAATGAATTTAAGTTCTCAAAATTATAGTGGATAGGAAAATTATAGGATATTTCAAACGTTTTAGTTTAAAGTATATTGTTATTTACATAATATGATGTTATATATTACATTATATACTTGAATATTGTCAATATATACCTACAAGCAGGTACTGTGAAGCGATACACGTTTTCATATACTTGAATATATAGTGTATATTGTATACATATATATATTATATAATCATATTATAGTAACATCTGATTACAATGTACATGAAGTTTGATATAATGTAGTAATAAAACAATTGCAACTACACTTAATAAATAAATAGAAAAATAAGCTCCACTAAAATAATATAGACTTGATTTGATATCATTGACAAGTAATAATATACATACATTTTTTATGTACGGAATAGTTTGGTTTATCTTTGGTTGACAGTTGTTATACTAGGTATCGATTACAGTTATCGATTAAAGAAAATCGCTTAACTTAAACAAATTAGTCGTTTTTCTGTGCTAAGTGCTTCGGTAGTAATAATAATTACTTACTCCCAGTAGTGATGTGATATTGCAAATAAAATTTGATAATCCTCGCGATGCCGCGAACCAGCTTAGTAAGTTGGGGCTGTGTAGTCGATGTTTCCTGAAATGAAAGTTGGTTCAAGTCAAGAACAAAAAAATCATCAATCATCATCATATTTCTCATATCATGAACAGAAAACAACTGAAACGATAACAGGTACAAAAATTAAAAGTTGTGGCGTAGATACCCCCCGCTCCTTGTAGGAAAGTAAATTGTTCCAGGTATTTTACCGTGGGAGAGGACTGCTTCGGTTGGCTCGACCGGAGTGATACCACGGCCTCACAGAAAACCGGCGTAAAACAACGCTTACAACGCAACAACGCTCGGCTTGTGTTTCGCCGAGTGAGTGAGGATATCGGAGGCCCAAACCCTTTTTATTAAAAGGTGGGCGACGCACTTGCGAGTCCTCTGGTGGTGCGGGTGTTTATGGGCGGCGGTAATCGTTTACTATCAGGCGACCATGTGCTCGTAAAAAATAAAAAATAAAATGGGTGCATGTTTGGGTGTGTCGTTGTTGGGTTTGGGTGTAGCTTGAGTTATCAGGAAGTTTCAACTCACCAGTGGCATGAGTCTGGGAGAATGGTGGGTCGCTGTAGGCGGGCTGTGGGTCGGGGGCGGCGGGGTACGCGGGGAACGTGCCCGGGCTGGCCACGCCGCCCTCCACCTCGTACGCGGGTGCGAACGCTGCATCCGCACCCACGCGGAACCGCTGGAACGCGAAGAAAGCGCACGCCACCTGGATACGGAAAGCGCGAATTCTCAGTTGTCATCAAACATTTCCACTGTATCGTGGAAGACAAGTTCAACACGGGATGAATAAATAGTTCTGGACTGGCTGCCGGCCCGGCCGTTTCGCCCACGTCCTTAGTCCTTCCCTAGGATATATCTTCATATCTATCTCCTTGCCAAATATTATCGAAAAATGTATTCAACGGTTTAAACGTAAGGTAGCGTATTTTTTTATTTATTTATTTATAATTATAGCGTAACAAATACAATTACTTTTGATTGTGATTGATAGCACACAACACCTAGTAATCTTTGTAAATAAGGGTTTTCGCCAAAGATTTTTAACGTGGGAGAGCCATGCTTCGGCACGAATGGTCCGGCTCGACCGGTGTAATACGACGGCCTCACAGAAAACCGGCGTGAAGCAGCGCTTGTATTGTGTTTCGCTGGGTGAGTGAGGTTACCGGAGGCCCAAACCCTTTTAAAAGGCGGGCAACGCACTCGTGACTCCTCTGGTGTTGCGGGTGTTCATGGGCGGCGGTTATCGCTTACCATCAGGTGATCCGTCTGCTCGTTTGCCCCCTTAACCCATAAAAATAAAGATAAATATTTTACTGCTATGGATATCCTACGTCTTTACTCTTTCTCAAGAAAAGATATGAAGATCGCAGAAAATAAAAGACACAACGACATTGTCAACTGCAGTGCGTTCAAGACTTCAGTACGCCCAGAGAAATCCTAGTGAAGAAGAAAATTAAAAACAAACTCACCCAGGCGAAGATAGAGAAGAAGCAGAAGGCGATGGCCCCCTGCATGTTGTTGGCGGTGCCCACCGGAGGGTTCTCGGTCTTGCCCCACGCGTTGGACAGGTAACAGAACCCGACGAAGTACAGGAACGCCCAGAACGCTGGAAGCAAGCAATGATTTCATAATACTGGTTTTTGACATTGAGATGTTACCCCTGGGCGATCATTTCAAGGAATAAGTGTATTGTATGTAATACCTAGGTACAGTACCCCCGAAATAACACTGCCTGGCTAAATTTAGGATCTCGCTCAACTCCTTAGCCTACCGTTAAAATATCCGAAACGTAATATCAAACAATCGCACAAAAAAGTACACAGTACCTACACCACAAGTGATTTTATACTGATTTCTGACACTTACGGGAATATAAGACATTTTAATGAAACTACATCTTACTTCGTTGTGGATTAAACTAGAACCCTGAATTTTCAGTAACCACGCAGGCATTGTATAGACACGGTATATTTCAAATTTTATTGAATTTGAACCAGTAGTTTAAGAATTATAACTAGTCAAAGTTTCTTAATTTTGCCACTGACTGACTGACCGATCATATAAACTCTAAGGAACTTCTGGCAGACCTAGAAGCTTCAAATTTAGAATACAATTAGTGTTAAGTGTATAAATCAAGGAAAAACTAATACATTATGCAATTTGCCGAGTCAATCTGTTTATTTAAAACATAAAAGATTTTTAATATTGATACTGACTTGGTATTACATGGATCTCACAACTTTTTACGATAGAAGAACTGAGTTGCGAGAGTTATTTTAGTGAAGGAAACATTCGACTCGCAGGCAGGATTCGAACCTGCGTCTTCTGATTTGATACACCAGACGCTATGACCACTAAGCCACCGCGAGTCCCACCTGCCATATCGAAATTGGCCTTCAAAATCTGAACTTACATCTTAAAGGTGACGCCAGTCGTCGATCGTCAGTTTCAATACATGTTGAGATTATAAAAAAAATAATCGATTATTTTGCAACATGAGATAACTGGATCTGTAGAAAATGGAATGGCGGTAGTATTGAAAAAAAGAACAACATGTTTATCGTGAAGTCTGATAGTTCTGATACAAATGTCAATAGCCATTAATTAATATACCTTCATTTGTGTTCATGGCAACTGTAATACTATGGTAATAATGAAATTCCTATTCTAGAATTCGCGATTGAGCGAAAGTAAAGCATAATTATTATAAAATGACACTATTGTAAAATTTTATTTTTGGCACTGGCTGAGATTCGCCCAAAAATAAGCCGTAAGACCGGGAACGAATTTTAAACAGAGAATGGCAGAGACGGAGACAGCACTGAGACGGAAGGATGGAATTGGGAAGGCTAGGACTAGGAGTAAAACAGTGTAGGTTTGTTGATAAGTTTCTTTGTAAGCATTCGACCTCGTGAACATGAATCCGTTCACATGATAAGTAACAAATTAGGGTGAACTTTACGAGCTATAAAAATTTTACACCCGCTGAGAAGATTGTTGGGACGAGCGAACAACGTTATACAATTTAGCTGTTGTGAAGTAAGTAATAAAGAGCGAATGACCTGGCTTTAATGGAAGTTGTAAAAAATTATAGACGCAGCTTAGATTTTTATTTTATAGGTTGCAATTAATATCATAATAATTATCATAGAAGAATAGAGTAGATCGTATGGTCTTGTTTTCTTTGAGATAATAATTTTATTTGACATTTTTGTATCTTGTAAGGTTTTTATTAGCATTTTTATAGTACGGTCTGTCCACAGACAATACCTATAATTTCAGACGCGCACAGTAATTTTGACCGTACTGTGAGTACTTACACGTATACTAGGGTTGCCAAAATAATGCTCAAAACACGTATAATTTCCTACTTTGACTTTACTAATTCTATCAAAAAGTTGGCAGCCTTATGACTTACCTAAGGAACTGTGTACTTAGGCTTGTACTTGTGTTCCATTAAGCAGTTTATTTTAATAATAACCTCTAGTTTAGGTGAGTCATAGAACGAGATCTGCTATTTTAATATTATTGGTTGCAACACGATGATGGTTAAAAGATACCAGGTTTATCTTACAAAGATTATCCATCTTGTTTGTTGATTCATGGATCTCACACTCCTTATCTCGATGACTGGACCAAGATTTTTGATATGCATGAGTCAGTAGACAATTCGGATCAAACAAGAAACAACGCTCTATAAAAAATCTAATGGAGTGTAAGTAAGGGATACAATTCACAAATTTACGCTCGTTTGTCATATCGGTCTAACTCACGGAACGGAATAAATCATTTTTGTTTAATTATAATAACAAAATGCGTATGAATCTCTTAGTAGTCTGTGTAACAAACCTTCGTGCTGAAAAGTTAGAAAATTTAAAAATTTGAATGGCGTTGATTCGGACGCTTTAAGCGCCAAAAGCGCCTGGAGTTGGATTTATTATTTTTCGGGATTTGCAAATTAGAATTTGGTAATCAACATTGGTAATTAGTGATGATCAAGATACCAAAAACCTAACTTCACATAATAACGTGACATTTATGACTGTTAAATAAAAAAACATAAGTATGTCATACATTAAATGATAAAAGTAAGTATGACTAGGCCTATGCAATGAAAGTCTCACAAAGGCAGCTCTAATTATTTTTAGATAAATGTTTATACTTATTTTTATTTTCCTCTTATGTGAAGTATAAAATACTATGCTTTACTTCGGGGGAACGTATATATTCCAAACTCGTGTGGTTTTCGGCCCTCGCGACATGGGGCCTCAAACGCACACTTGTTAGGAATATGTCACTTTCTCACCTTGGTGAACAATCTAAGTACTAATATGGAGAAATACTAGCGATATTTTCTTTCCAATTTTATGAAGTGCATAAAGAATGCATTTTTAGATGCACGTTTAGATACTGCTTATTGGTCTATTTTGAATGTGGGTTTGGAATAGCAGTCTAGAAATATCGGTCAAAGGATAGCGTTTTGTAAAAATATTTAAAAAAATCGTGTCTGCAATTTGTACGATGAATATGCCAATCTCTTAACCTCTGACACGGCGGAATGCACTACCAGATAAATAAATCAGTCCGCCATTAAAGAAGGTCAATTAATGCGACCTTAAGTTCAATTTAGCTCAATACCTATAGCATTACTCAAGTTTATCGACATAACACCACAATATAAGGGAATGTGGGCTGTATGATAACCTGTTGGAGTGGTGTAATCCTTACTGACAGTTATAGAAAGATGGATTATTACCTTGATATTATACATACTTATACACTTTTTTTATGAGATAAAGTAATGGTGGTAAGTGATAACCGCCGCCCATGGACACCCGCAACACCAGAGGAGCCACGAGTGCGTTGCCCGCCTTTTAAAAGGGTTTGGGCCTCCGGTAACCCCACTCACTCGGCGAAACACAACGCAAACATTGTTTCACGCCGGTTTTCTGTGAGGCCGTGGTATCACTCCGGTCGAGCCGGCCCATTCGTGCCGAAGCATGGCTCTCCCACGTAAGAAAATACTACAACATACTAGCCTGTATTCCCCGAAGGGTTAGGCAGAGATGCAAGCCGAAATGTTTAAGTCCCAAGTAATAGGTTTTCCCTTCTTTGTGTCGAGGATAAGATTAAAAAAAAATTAAATACAAAACAAA
This sequence comes from Acronicta leporina, assembly GCA_947256265.1. NCBI lineage: Eukaryota > Metazoa > Arthropoda > Insecta > Lepidoptera > Noctuidae > Acronicta > Acronicta leporina. The sequence goes on from OX366521.1 coordinate 4,079,433, forward strand.
AATGTTCTACATAAGTAAACGTGATTTAAGGAATTTAAAGTGCACTTGCCGAAATTTGAGATATCTCTAGGCCAGACCTTGGCAAATTGATTAGAAACTTTTATATCGCAAGAATTTTAAAAGTTTGAGTAAAGGTTCTTATGATATTTTCTCCATTGTTAAAGACTTCCTCAATTAGATTCTTCTTCATCTGTGTGTAAGGAGGTAGATTGAAACATGATCACGTGTTCACATCAAACTATCACAGTTCACATCAACCAGTGACTTAAAAGATTAGTCTTGTTGAATCCATAGAATGGTGACCTAGACCTTTTTACACCTCGTATGTAACATTTCATTACAAACATTGCAATTCTATTCAAATTAACACACATAACATACAATCACGCCATATTCCCCGAACAGTTAGTCAAAGGTGTACTAATGTACACCCACATTTCACCGGTAATGTTTAGGTCCCCATGTACCTAATAGGGAGCGAGCCTATTGCCAATAACTGGGTACACATTCCAGATTCCAAGCTGCTACTGAGAATTTCATAGAAAGACCTAATAACACTGATCGACCTGGGAATCGAACCCAGGACCTCTAGCGTAGCAGTCGCGCTCAGGTACCTACATCATTTTTTTACTGTAGTATCTAAGTCCTATATCTGTCTAGTAAGCCAACCTGCTTGAGATCAACCTCGTATATTTTTTTTAAAAAAAGCTTACTAGCAATGCGGGTCGCACATTACTAGTATTCTTGTTAACCCATCGTGCAAAGCTAAATGATTGTGTTACGAGTGGGTTCACGTCGGTAGTGCAATGGGTGGGGTTCGTACCGGCAACCACATGATCGCAGGTCCGACGCCCTAGCCATTAGGCTACCGCCGCTTCAATTTATATAGCTTGCCTGTAAAAAAAAAACACCAATTCGAAATTCAAACTTACCAGAGAATCCCATATCAGCCAGTACGTAATGCTTCCTAGTCTTGACCGAGGACATTTGCTCGAAGAGGTACTCGCCGGCGATGAACGCGATAGCCGCGATGAAGGCTATCACGGAGATACCGACGCCATAGTTGCAGGCATTAGTGTCGTCGTTGTACGCGCAATGTTCCTTGCCGTCGTCTCCTGTACGCCAACCCTTGGCTGATATGCAGCCCATCACTATCACGCTGAACAACTGGGGAATAAGACAGTTAATAGTAAGGATCTATTTCATAGATCACTTACATTTTACTGGGTTTATTCTGAACGACCTACAGTTCAAGGTGAATAGAGCTGAATTGAGCGACTGTTTGACTTTTAGGGCCACTTCCACCAACTTCTTAAATGTGTTTAAATTGTGTTTAAACACGAAATTTCTATGAAAATTTGTATTTAAAAGTTGGTGCAAGTGGGCCTTAAAAACTTACACCTTTTGGCAACCTTTTGGTATTACGCAATGAGCAGGGCGATTCATAAACGATCAACCCTATAGGACCTTTTTTGCGTGTGGATATCCTCATGGATTTCCTAACGCCCGGGGTTGGCGACGTGGCGTGCGTGTCGGATTCAACCCAGAGTACACCACCGACTAAAATTACACGAGTGTTACGAGAGCCAATTTTTTGCTGGGGTTACGGGAGATACGGTTAGGGGGTTTCATTCCTCAGCGATTCCTATAGGACCCTACATCGACGTTAGTTATTGTCTTCATATATTGTAAAGTAGAATCTTGGTAATATTGTACTTGCACAAACCATGGAACCTGAAGTCAAAGTCCCTAGAAATTGCATCCTGGGTTCAGTCTATTTGTAAAATGGAAAGGAGGTTTTAAACCTGAGACATGAAACGGGATTTATTTGACGCTTCAAACTGTTTCTTTATACCATGAAAAATAAGTTTTGTAAATCGAAAGCTACTTAGTATACACAAGAAAAGGAAAGTGATATTTAATGGAGAGCGGTATCTGTTTCTCTCAATCTCAAAACGATCGCAATAAAATGTCATGGTACGACCTTTGGTTTTAATGTGATGATCAATCCTTTACTGCCTTGAGTCACTTTATCTCCTCACTTCTATTAATATCACACAGTGTATATCAACAAGGCAATACAGTCGATGAAGGTCTTATTACTGAAATTCTGATTCGTAACACTTTTGTGGGTGCGTCCTCGTAAATTAACTCTATAGATTGACATCTTTATTCTGTCTAGCTTGCTCAGGTAGCGTCATGCCTCTTTTTTATCGGAGAACACCGCTGTCTAACTAATCTGATTAGTAACTTTAAATCTTTAGAAATTTTACATTTTAAATTTGTTGTGCTGGTGTAAGGCAGGCACGATTTTAATGCAGAAATGTCTTGCTAAGGTACTATGTAACACGGGAATTGATTGTACACCGCTCTTATCGCATACACACTCCCTGACGCTCCCCGGAGATCAGTTCTTGGTTGTCATCATCAAGAATGAATGATTAGGTACATTCCTATCTTAAATTGTCATTATAATGAGTCTTGTATATTTACGGTAAACTAAGTCTCAGATTACGATGACACTATTTGAAAAAAAAAAGAGTTCGGTTAATCTAGGTGTCTACCGTACCATTTCGTCAACTGCTATTTCACTGGAAATAAACGACCGGAAAATCGTTCCAAACTTGGTAAAATTATCAAATTTAAATGAAAATTAATTCTTGCTTACATTTATTTCCAGTAAAGTATTTAGGACGAAATCGTAGAACACGTGCCTAGATTAACGGTATCGGAATCTGTAGGTATACATATTTTGAATAAAATTTGTTAAATTAAAATTTATTTTGTTATTTCCTTTGTATGGGAAATTCAGTCATAAAAAAATACACGGCAGTAAGATACCGTATGTCTCGACTGTCGAAGGATATTTATAGATATCGATGGCTCTAAGACTACTTACATTCTTGACCTAGTTTCCATTATCAACTTTAAAACTATTGGAGACGACTTTTATGTAAGTACCTAATTTAAATTTAGAATTTAGAAGGTAGGTACCAGGTATTTTAGCTTTATGTATAGGTACAAGTAATGTAGTAGCCAAGTATGCCAAAAACAGACCCGGACGCTTGACATAGATTGGGGTAAGACGTAAAGGGGATGGTCCTATGGCCGTGCGTGGCTAACATGTGAGGGAAAGCTAGTGCGGTTTATAGTCAGTTATCGAGTTCGTACCGTACCGTACGAGTCCTAGCTTAGGAGGCTGATGATCCATGAGGACTGTCCGCAACCAATTCCTTTGCCCACACATCATGATTTACACACTGTTCAACAAATGATAATTTCTTTCTATTTATTTTACAGGACTCGTGTCACGGTACAATACATATCTACAAATAAAGAAAAGTCAAAGTACCTAGGTATATTCTATGCTTACGTATTCATGTAATAATACCTACCTATATAATAATAATCATCATAATTCCCTTAGAACTTTAGCAAATCTTTTTATGGTGTGTCTAGTAATGGGTGTATATTTTATTGCATACAATCCTACATCTATCATCATCCTACAAATCAATTTATCCTAAACTGAGTCAATATAAATGGATATCTATTCAGAAATCTATTTTAATAAGTAATGTGATCTGTTCATAAATAAAATAAATAAAGATATACAATCTGTCTTTAATCGATGCTGCTATGGCCACATAACACGTACGTCATATTTTGTTTTGTTTTTTTTCCAAAAGAAGATCTAGACAATTCTTTATAAGACCATCTTCTTTATGATAATGATGTAAGATAACCCACCAATAGTAGTTATTTTAGCAGATTTCAAACAAGGTTCTATGTTGCAATCAATGCAATGTGCAGTAGTGTGTGGGTGTAACACACAAGTATCAATTACTAATATCAATATTATATGCACACAGAATAGAATATTGTCTATTCTTGGTAACATAGACTTTACTTAATACAAGGCCAGTAACAAACGGTATTGTTATACTGTTCTATGTTTGAAAAACAAATCTAGAGGTAAAGGCAGCCTTGCTCAGTACCTAGATTCCTAATTTAAAAAGAAGGTAAGAATTTCAATTTAGTTGTAAATGCTTCGTGTTTTCGGCGCTATACATAATACCTACCTGATTATTAATTTAATTGTTATTTTCCTTAGAAACTGGCAAATTGAAAATAGGTACATACTTTTTATATTTACATTACATACTACTGCCTTCAATAAAAATGGTATAGTATACATTAAGTATGTTTTTATTGAGTGAAAAAAAGTGATAGCTATTTTCGATAGCGTACTCTTTTTACGCTCTATAAAATTTGTACATAATATTTCTTACGCAGTACATAATTATGATCTTACCCAACAGACCGCCCTGACGATCACGGGAGGTCTCTGGATGAACGCCTGAGGGTCGAAAGCTCCCCCGGCCTTCCCACCACCGTACGCTCCGCTTGTATCCATTTCTAACACTTTTTAATGAAAATTTGCTATTTGAAGCACCAGTGTTAACTAACTGTCCATAAATGGTTCAATATGAGTTCGACCTCTGTAACACCGAGTAGCCAATTCGTGTTATCGATCGCGCAGACGAAATTCACAGATGACAACAGGAAAATCTGACATTCTTGTGTTCTCTACGCCCCGCGTTACGGCATCCGGCATCGATCTGCTGGGGCGCGCTCTGATTGGTCTGAATAATATGATTCGAGTAGGGTTGCCAATAAGGTTCGGGAAACTCCGGTATTCATGAAAATACGGCACAGATTATTGAAAACGAACTGTCTTTAGATTTATTTAAACATATTAGCTAGAATTGCGCGTTTGGTTCATTTTATTCCTTCTTTATAGCATTTAGCAACTTTTTCGATCTTAATTGTTTTCGCTGTATTTTTTATTGTCGTTTCATTGAGCAGACAATTAAAAAAAGAAAATGCTGTTGTGTTGACAGGTTGAAAACGTAGGTAGGTTAAAGATGGCGGGGTGCATATCGACTTCCGGTTTTCAAGGAAAGCGGAAATAAACTTCCGCGCGAGGCGTAGAATTTGTAGGCAATGTTAATGTTTATATGTTTGTTGATATAAGTCGTTATGTAGATAAAATAAAATACTTGGTTACTACAACTTTGATAGGGTAGATAAGTACCTATCTAACAATGAACGTGTCACTGAGTTGTTTTGTTGTTTTTTTTATGTGATAGTAGGCAAACGAGCAGGCTGATCGCCTGATGGAAATCGATCACCGCTGCCCATGGACACCCGCAACACCAGAGGAGTCACAAGTGCGCTGCCGGCCTTTTAAAAGGGAGTACGCTCTTTTCTTGAAGGTTTGAAGGTCGTATTGGTCCGGAAATATAATTAATAATTAATTATACTATTGAATATAACACGAGTAGGTACCTACCTACGTGAGTAGGTAAAATATGCACCTAAAAAGTAAATGGTGCCCAACAACTTAAGAGTCCATTTAACCAAATCTATAATACTTAAGAGGGAACTATACTCGGTTAAATCAGGTATTTGAAGAAACTATTGCCGTCGTCGTTACTCCAACCTCCACCCGTAAAGTGGGAAAGGGACAATTGCAGCTCAGGCTGATTTTACCAACAAAAATCTTGACTAAACATCGTTTCGTATTCCGCTGTTTTCTCGATCAAAACTGGACCGATCCAAAAAAATTTTATATCAAGATTTAGAGGAAAGGTATATCTATGCTTCTATTTTTTTCCTTTTTGTAAACAACTTACCAAATTTGTCTGATAGTCGTCTAAACATGGCAGTAAAAACGGGCCTTTTTTTCGAGTTTTTGGATTGTTATAATTCTTTTAGTAATTATCTTTTCGAAAAAAGGAATTAATAGGGGCATGTAATAGCACGCCCTAGATTTTTTGGGAAAAAATCATTGCTCTAGAGCCATTATCCACGAAGAAAACAGCGGAATACGTTTGTATAGAGAAAGGCCCACTAGAGTTCCCTCTTAACCTTCATCATTTAAAAAATGCAGAACAAAAATGTCACCAAAGTTCTAGAAAACCTATTTATTACCTATTCCTGATAACAGACGGCCACGCGTCAATGCACTTCTCCTTGTGAGAGAATATTGCTTATCAGAAATCGGATTGATGATCCTGGTAAGATAGCAAGGTAGAAAATACAAATAATCATAAAAAAATGAAGCCACTCTTCAGACTTGAGAAGATCCGATAGTATCATCTATGATATAATTTGTCAAGAAGTCTAAATTGTACCCATAATTTCCAATTGATCGATATTCAAATATTTCAGGGATTTTTTTTATTCCTAATAGGCTTCACTGCCAGTTCGCCTGATGATAAGAGACACTACAATCTACGATGGAGCACGCTTATCTAGACGAAACCGAGGCACTCGTGATTTAAAGACACCCAGATTATATATATCGGGGAAGACCCACGCGGGAAGTATTCTACTTTACAGTGCTACGCATGACAAAAGTGGACTTAAAGCGTTACGTTCGGGTTTTCGGAATATCCACAATGAATCAATGTCGGTTTAAAATAAGAGTCAGATAAAGATATTACAAATATATTTATTGAAATAAGAAACGAACTAAATGAGGATCATAAGCTGCTCAATAATATTAAAATAAGTTTAAAACAATTCTGATTACATTAATTATTTTTATTTGCCGCCACTCGAAAGAAAATTTTGACTAGTTTAAAGAACAACACTCGACTAAAAGTAAAGTTTGATGGGAAAATCATTCCGCTTTATTATTTTTTTCTAGCACCTTACAAAATATGAGCGGCGGCCAAAATGGGTTTACAATTATTATTTAACCGATAACATGAAGGTAGGTATACAAAATGTTTACATTTGAGAGTGATTATCAAAGAAGACTGTATAGAAACACTGATTTCTTAGATATTTACAAAGTTAAGCTTAACATATACTGTTCTACATTTGAATAAGATGATTTAATTACATTCACGGTGTTAGTGACGGAGACTATTAGTTGTTTCATTGTTAAAGACATTATGTATTTCGTAAACAATGTTAGGTAAAAGATAACATCGAGCCACAGATAAGAATTTTAATACATTTTTATTTAAAACAATGTTAATCATGTTATTTAGAGTTCATGAACTCATTAGTTTTGATAACCGTTCAACAATCATTTTTTGAAAAATATATCTATGGTTAGTTTTTTTACGCAACATTGCTGTATCAAAATGCCGTTGTTTACTTTTATGGCCGCTAAATATCACTTTGTAAATGGACATGCGTTAAGTGTTAACAAATAATAGATGGTATTTATTTGATAATTTTATTTCAATGTAATCAGTAACAAGTTTAGTGTTCTTTTTATGTAAGTAATTTGGTAATATTTACCTATAATTTTTTTTAGCAAGGGCAATTCTGCATTCCGTTCCAAGCGGGGTGTTGCAAAGCGTATATTAGATGGAGGAATATGACTTAAGTGGAAGCATAACTTTGTATTTCTTTTGAATGATGGGGCAAACAGCATGTCCTTATTGTTACAAGATTGTTAACATACAAGGTCTATGAGGTCTATAGCTAACTTTATAATTGTCTATGATACATTAATAGGTAAACCCTAATTTTTCACACTATCACTAAACTAATGTTTTGTATAAATTCTAGCTACATTAGTCTCTACATCATAATCAAATACTCTACAATTATTGTACATGAAAAACTAACTACTGGGATATATTTTATCTATGACATAGTTAATTTAAGTAAAACAATATTTACAAAAATAGCCATTTTTGTCTGTTTTTTGGATCTGACTAATATCTAATTCTTTACTATCCCAATAAAAACACCCATTTTTTAATATTACAAGGAACTAATTATTTGTAATAACAAAAATACACAGCTCACTAAATTTAAATAACAGAGGGTACTTATAGCAAATTATATATTTAAATGTCAAGTATGTATAAAATGTACTACGTTGGTACAAAATGCTACAAAACTATTACATAGTATGTTTATTATCCGTTTTGTCGTGTGTAGGAATATGTTGACGGCAAGTGACGCTTATCTAGTAGAGGCTTCGTGTGTAGCAAGTTCAGCGCGGTAATGGAATGATCACACATTGAAGCAACATTGTTAAAAATTCATAGATTTTAGTCAAATTATCTGGAAGGCTTCAATACCTTCTCTGATTTCAAAGGTCTAATGATATTAACATCACATTCTACTTTACTCAGTCCTTTAAGATAGAGGTAAATATAATTATGCAATGGAAGAAATGCTTACACAGCTTGGTTTTTATTGTATATTGTTTATAAAAAACTTTCTCAGTTAAATAGTTCGTCAATAAAGACTTAATCCAGTAAACTTCATGCTGAATTCATACTCATCAACAGTGCAACACATAAAAAGATTGCTTTCATATTGCCACACTTCTAAAATAATGTAGATGCTTACAGTATAGCTGCGCGCGATATCAAAATCTCAGCATTCATTAAATTAATGGAAGTCTTTGCCGATGTCCAATTCTTTGGAAGTTTTGACAAGTTTATAAAATGTATTCGAGTAGAATTTTCTATAGTCTATGGATTTTAGGAATCTGTGAGTCCTTGGCGTTTTTCTTCTTCCAACATGGCGTCGAGTTCGTCTGTTAGGTTGGCGAGCATGTTGCCGATGTCGTTGAGTACGTCGACCGGTTCGGTGCTCTTTTCGTCTTTGTGTTCTGGGAGCGCATGCGGCGTGGTGGGCTTGATGTCGCCGGGCCGGGGCGGCAGGCCGGCCAGACCGATGCCGGCTCGGCCGTAGTCCACTGTGTGCGGCCGCCCGCCAATCTGACCTCGGTTCTGTTTTATGGTCCCCGCATTTTCGTTCGCAAATGGAATGCTGTCTGATTCCGTGCTGGAGCTAGACTGTGGATAAAAGTTTGAGAACATCAATAAAAATTATCGAAGAAATCACCTAGATACTCGAAAAATAAGAAAAACAATTACATAAACATACCATCGCGCCTGTATTCCCCGGAGGGTTAGGCAGAGGCGTACTAATGTACACCCACAGTTCGCCGGTATGTTTAGGTCCCATGTAATAGGAGGCGAGCATAATTTCCGAACTCCTCCGAGCTTTGCTCGACCTAGGAATCGAACCCAGGACCTCTAGCGTAGCAGTCCCGCTCAGGACCACTTGGCTAATGAGGCAGTCTTTTTTTTCAAAACAATAACATTTTCAATAATTTTGCTATTATTCTAAGCATGGTTTTTATGTAAAAGTGGACAAGTGGTCAAGTTCCAGCTCCTGCTTGGAACGATTCGCCTAGTTAACACAGCCGCCACCAACGGGCCAGGCGTGTACATTAAAATTTTCTTTAGTAGCTTAAAACGAGTAGCTTAAAAGTCTAGTAGCTTAAAAGATTTTGTAGGACATCGATCATGAAAATTGTAGGCAGTGGAAGTATTAAACTCACCTTAAAACTAGCATCGGAGCCGGTGCGCAGTTTGTCATCGTCGTACCTCCTGGGAGGGGAGGAGGGCGCCGGCGGCGGCGGCAGCAGCCCCGTGCTGTCCAGCGACACGGACAGCGAGTCCGAGCTGGGGTAGGCCGGCAGCGACAGCGGCAGGCTCTTCTCGGGGTGGATTTCCACCGTGGTCTGCCCGAAACGGGAGAACGGGGCGTACTGAGAGCTCTGCCGCTTTGGAGGGTCGGGCGGCGGTTTCCTCGCGACGTGCGGACTCGCCCCGTACGCCACGCGCTGCAGCCGAGCCGAGTACGCGATCTCGTCGTACGTGTAGTCGGGAGACTTGTCCCTGTAGGCCGGCGTGGCTTGGATCTTGGCCACGGGCCGCGGGCGGACCAGCCCCCGCGGGCGCGGGAGAGTCCCGCCTCCTTCATAAGAGCTGTCGTTCGTCGGGGTTATGTCGCCGTCATCATACGAGCGCCGCCATTGTCCTCCCCCGTAATAAAACCCGGCTTCAGGTGAAAACGTGGTATGAGACGCTCTTTCCGAGGGGTCCTCTAGACTTTCTAGTGATTTTCCACGTGGATGGCGTATCTGTTGGCATTTATAATCATTTTATTTTTAACCTATTTGGGGTCATTAGATTCCCAATTTAAGTTTGAAAGTTATATTACATAGAAAGTTGTTGAAAAACATTTACAAACAACGGCATCAACTTAATTTATAATTCACGTTAATGCCGCTGATCCTCTTACCATGCTATCTGTTTAAGATTTTGTTTTGTCAGTCATTCATTAAAATATTTATAAAGTTAGCGTTATTAAAACCATGCGCAATTAGTATGTAAAAATTATCGTATTAATTCATATCATAATAAATAAAAAGTAAAGTGTAACATCTAACTACCGTGCAGGAAAATATTCAATCACAGCGGTTTCTACGGTAATGGGAGAAAAGGCTTAAAATTCGTATAAAAATATCACACACATGGAAAACACTGCGTTCGCTATTACGATAAAATCATGTGCACATAAAAGCCGGGTGCTCGGGTGCATCGAGAACAAACTGACAAGACCGGTGCCAAAGGAGGTTGTCTCATACCTGGATGGGAACCAAATCTGTGCCACAAAGGGGCGTTGGTATGGCGTCAAAGTTTAGGTCGGGGGGTTTATGGTAACTCCGTTGTCTCTCCCAAGGCTGGTAATGTAGCTCCCTCGGATATAAATCCTTTACCCGATTATGTCCAAGGTGCGGTTTGTGTTTGGAAAAAGAAAAGAAAACAAAACATTCACATGCTGCTTCGGGCTAGTGGTATGAGGTGGATGCAGCGGATGGACGTGTGTGCTGGCGGATACAACCCTGCGACTCATTGATTGGCTGACTGGCTTAAAGCCACTTTTTCTTTTAGGACATTTATTTTAAGGAAATAAGCCGTCCGGCTAGAACTTAAATTTATAATGAAAAGATATTCTGGAATTGTTAGGAATCTTTATTATTAAAATAATATAATATAATAAAACAAAATAAAGCAATTAAATCTCGATTGATTTGATGTGGAAATGAAAGTGAAAAAAATTATTTCTGATTTAAAAAAAAAATACATCGCAGAACTGTAAGACACCCGGCCAGCGAAGGCGAATAATGGACGGTACACCTAAAATCTAAGCGAAATGATTACGTTTCTGAACGCATCGGGAAAAGTTTGCAAAAATTTTACCACACGAAATCCGTTATAAATTTACGCCAATGAGTTGATTTTATGAGATTTTCCCATAATGTGTCAGTTTCGGCTCGGCAAACAAAAATTTCCAGCCATCTCTGTGGTTACTAGGGTCACACAATAAAGGGCTAACAACAAAAGCCTCGATTGGTTGAACGAAATACTTTAATTAGTTAAAATAAATATATCGAAGCTATTATAACGGTCTTGTTAAAATAACGCTGTTAGTATAAATAAAAAGAATATTGTAAGACAAGTATTAGACTTTTTATTTTAGTTTCATTTCTGTTAGAAGTTTTGGCGGCAAAATCCAAGATGGTCGATGAATGAAATGAGATGTCATGTGAAAATAAATCATAAAATTAAATTAATATTTATTTGAAGTGATGCTTTGAAAATAATCTTTTAATTGACAGAATAGAAATCTAATTTGCTCTCTATTTCACGGTCTATGAATTTTATTACGAAAGCGGATTTTGATGTTTATAAAACAAAAAAATGCATTGAAAATATCCGCTGTCATAAATTGGGCTGCTCTCATTGGAGGCTGTAGTGTAGTCAGAGAGATTTAAATATAGAGCGGGCCTTAGGAACATTTTCATAAAAAAAACATTGACCCTAACTTTATTTTGATTTCTTTCTTTGGCAGGCTGGCTATTTTATTCGTTAGGTATGTCCTTTCTATTGCCCTTAATATTTAAATATCTTTGATTGTCTATGATTATTTTGCCTCTAAACGCACAAATTCTATTACTTTTTTAAATAAATGGTAACACCATGTTTTTTTAATATACCTATATAGAATTTGTACGTCATAGAAAAGTTGATTGTCTCAGTCTTCAACGAGATCAGCCCATCACTATCAAGAGTCTAAATTCTAAAACATCACTACAAACACAATGACAGTGGCTCTATGAGTGCAGGTACTGACCTGGCCCGGCTGTATTCTTGTGAAGTCGAGGGAGCCTTGGTTGCTAATGCTCCTCTTTCCTGCTCTTATGTCTTTCACTCTTTTTATGGCAAGAAGTATTTTCTTTTGGTGACCGAGACGGACTATGCCCATATCTTCTAGATCCTGTAACATAAATGAATATCGTTTATGGTTTGTGTTTTTTTTTCTTATCTTTAATTATACAGACTAATTCCTTGGAGCTCCTACAGGAAACAAGAACTTCTTTTTTTTTAAACAGAAGTATATTACTACATACGAGTACTAACACAGATCGTCGGTCATTTTTAAGGTCCTATGGAATGTAGGTGGAGCCAGGAGCGACTACTATGAATTTTATAAAAAGACTAAGTAACAATTTGGTTGGCTTGGAAATCGAATAATCTCGCGCTCAGTAGCAATAAATATTGCTGAACCATTAAACTATGGATGGTTATCATATGGTGCTCCTTAGACAGTCAAGCATGCATGACAACTACTGCCAAAACTTAAACTGTAGTCAAACATAAGTAAACTAAGTCAAAATGTATAAAAATCACGAATAATTCACGTCCTTTTCAAGCATTCTGGACCCCTTATGTTCAAGTGTGAGTTGAAAGAAGGTTATTAATATTCTCACCTCCCAAGCGAGTTGGGTGACATCGTGTACGGTGCGGTACCCCTGAGCTACTAAGGCAGGCCCGTATTCCTCTAGTCGAAGTAATCGTAGCCATTCTTCTAAGGAACCCTGCAATGAGGAAACAATATAAATATGTAGTTAAGTTTGAAAAATTCCTTGGTAAAGCCCGTGGCAGTAAAGCACGTGGGAGAGCCATGCTTCGGCACGAATGGGCCGGCTCGACCGGAGTGATACCACGACCTCACAGGAAACCGGCGTGAACCAACGCTTGCGTTGTGTTTCGTCGAGTGAGTGAAGTTACCGGAGGCCCAAACCCTTTTAAAAGGCGGGCAGTGAACTTGTGACTCCTCTGGTGTTGCGGGTGTCCATGGGCGGCGGTTATCGCTTACTATCAGGTGATCTCTCTGCTCGTCTCGATCATGGATGATATTGTGTTATTGTTGGATGCAGGCGGCATATAACCGATCCTTGTGGCAGTGTTTGGGGGAGGCCTTTGTTCAGTTGGCTGATAAGATGATGATGACGAGATACTCATCATTGTTACGCTGTAAATTCAGCAGAGAAGCTACTAAGTGGCCTTGGGATGGCAATAGGTCTAGTCCGCTTCTACTCACCGGTATGTAATCAGGCAGGTTATCCGGCACGTTGAGGTTGGCGAGCTCCGCCTTTAACCGTTTGCGGTGGTTGGGCTTCTTGATCCCGACGGCCGTGAGGTCCTCGGGAGTCATGCGCGTGACGGTGGGCAGGTCGTAGCCCGCCTCCGCGAACAGGCGCCCGTACTCCTCCATCTGCAGCTCCGCTAGGCACGCGTGGATTATGTCTGTGTCCTGGAATTACGACAGCTTTTTAGTGGAAAGTGGGAAAAAGAGGAAGACTGATTACCGCCGCTCATGGAGACCCGCAACACCAGAAGAGTCTTAAGTGGGTTGTCCGGTTTTAAAAGGGTTTGGGTCTTCGATATCCTCACTCACTCGGCGAAACACAACGTGAGTTTTGTTTCACACCAGTTTTCTGTGAGGCCGTGGTATCACTCTGGTTTATATGTATGTCATCCTACGTTTTTCATTTTTCATGTTGTATAATTTTTCAATCAAAATAGATGGCAAAATTTGCGAATTTTGAGTACAATTTGGAATCACATGGTATTCTCAAAGCCGCTAGACAATAATTAACCTGATACATAACGTATATCCCACCTACATAGGTAATTCGTAAATTATGAATAAATAAAATCTGAATGCAACCACAACAATAATTTTCGTCGGTCAGTGAATCTTTTCCATGCCGGATAATAGAAAGGGCTTACCGGAAGGCCTTGTGCAATCATCGCTCTGACTCTATCAGCCAGGTCCCCACAGTGGCAGGCGGCGTGATGGTGGTGTGGCATGCGTCCGGACGCACGCCCACTGTCCAAGGATGCTGACGAATGCCTCGACCCGGAGCCCGCAGATCCTGACGATGAGCCAGGACTATCTCGGCCGGGACTCTGAAAATATAACAAGAAAAATAAGTGGCCAAGTTTTTAAAGGTGGTTTGGTCGATTTATGGAGTGTTAGTTATTAATTAAGTCTTTTTAATAAGTGCATAAGTTGTTTTCTGTTCCCACAGACAAACCGTGAAAACGGTTTTGTGGGGCCTTGTTTAAATATGTTAATTTTGAAAGTTTAATAAAGATACATACATATTCATATCATCATAATCATATCATCATAAAATATGGAGAGATGCCAGGATTGTAGCAAGTGGAAATCTATATTCTATGCCAAAAGGAGTCAGGCGTGACAAAAAATATACGTTTAACACACCAACGTGATGAGAAGGTTTACTATACTCGAATAAATGTTAAAAGGCCTCTTTCGGGTACTAAGGAGTCAATTTTAACTTTTTCGTTTGATTGGCATATAGCTTTGATTAATCTATGAACACATATGCAAACTATAGGTACTCTTATAGCTGCCTCATGAGTCTAGCTAATGCTTCGCCAGGCAAAACATCAGGAAAGTGGTAGTAGGTTCTTTTAAAATTGTCAGTAGTAGCTCAGGATTTAGATATATTCTCGGGTAAATGTAATAGGCTGGCCTCTTATTACATGAGAGACCCTTGCACATATGTATGTTACAATCTTGTGGATTGGTATAGACGTGATGGTATGCTATGTATAATTATTATATGTTTACATGCTTTTTCTTCTTTATTCTATTAACAACTTCTTAAAGTTTAGTAAGTTTATCATTGATCACCTGTGTCATATCAATCCCCTGGTCATCGCTGAGTGCTAGCTGGTGATGGTAGTACACGGCCGCCTTGTGTGTGAGCGGCTGCGCGGGCGGCGGGAACGTGAAGGTGCCGCCACCTGCCGGGCTCTTGCCGAGGCTTCCGCTTGCGCCCGACACGCCAGACACGCCCGAAACAGTGCTGCCATAGTCGGAGTGGTCATCTGGAAAGAAGAAAGCTCATATTCGTTAGAGAACAGATTGGTTGAATTTAGGACAGCAGAGAGCTTCGAGAAATCACGCGGTGTAAAATAGAGGAACACGCTGTGTAGTTGCTACATGAATATGATATTCGCGGGTCTTCCTTCTTTTGAGGTCCTGCGAATGCTGGACCCCAGCCTGTCATGGTCGTGACGAATGTCTCGATTCCTATAACCGTGACTGTAGGGCTAGAGTAGGTGCAGTTTTTACTCTGTACGAATCCGACATAACCTGCCATTACCCCGGGAATCCGATGATAGATGAGGATTTTCCGAAACCGAAAAAACATAGGTGCCGTTCATGACGTCAATGATGGACATCTATTGTAGGATGTACGCTGTAGTTAAAAATGTACATAGCGTTTTTTAATAAGCTAAGTTTAAAATCTCCCGCTATTTGAGTATTTCAAGTCACAAGTAACTATTTACGTACCTAGTTATAAATCCATATTAATATATTAATGCGAAAGTTATTCTCTGTCTGTCTGATTGTTACGTTTTCATGCTTAAGCTGCTGAATCAATTTTGATAATATTTGGCGTAGACACAGATTAGCTATTAGAGAAGGACATGGCTCCACAGCTCGTTTTTTTGGATTTAAAGTTAGATTGCTTACCTCTGGTATGTGATGGTGTGTCTGGAGGCTGTGGGTACGGCTGTTCTTCGCAAGACGCGTACCCTTGCGAGCCGAAGCTGGACCCCGAGTGGCGGTGCTGTGGGGTCCCGAACGCGTCTCCGGGGACCGCTGGCGGGGGCACGCGCTTCGCGGTCGCGGTCTTGCCAGCGCCGCTCCCGCCGCGAGACATCCCGCCCACTAGAAGAGAAGAAAGAGAAATTGAGTTAAGTTTAATCATTAAGTAAATATGAATATAATCTACTATCGCAATTTAAATGGGTTCATAATAAGTAATAATGCAGGTTTATCATCAATCAATTATATGGGCACAAGTCTCCTCCCAGAACAAAAGGGATTAGGCTATAGTCCACCACACTGGCCAAATGATGGTTGGCAGATGTCACATACCATCGAGAAAGTCTCTCAGGCTTACATTCCTCACCATATTTTTCTTCATCGATTGACTTGGCAGTCCAATGGTCATATCACTAGTCTGTCACTAACAAGTGACTGTCATGTACAGTCAGCGCCAAAAGTCGCTGAACACGATGCAATCTTCAAAACGTTTTTACATCATTACTAACCAAAAAATTCTGACCTGAGAAGTTAGTACCAGTTTTCTGCATATAAGAAAAACATTGCATCGTGTTCAGCGACTTTTGGCCCTGACTGTACATATGTATAGGTACTGCAAGTTATACTTAAGTAGTAATAATAATACCTAAGTAGATAGGAGGATAAACTAAATTTACAAGAATACATTTGGCGGATAATTATGATATTAGCACTCCTGTGTCATTAACATGAAGTAACAAATTTTCGCGAATTTGTGCGAATTCCGCAAAGTAAGTAACATGCAGGTGCTAAAAGAGCACGCAGGTTTAATTTGATCGAATTAACAAAATTCACTGTACTAAGTAAATAAGTACGTATCTTATAAGTTACTCAGAAGACGAAGACGGCGGCGAACCAGACAAATTAAGCTTCATCTATTTGCTCGTGTTTGACGAACTAAATATTTTAACAAAACACTCAAGTAAATGGTTCGCCTTTAGACCCTTAAAACCTTATATAATGAATACGCAAAGGAATATAAATGAAATGAATGAAACCCTTCACAGAGTAAAACTTCAAACACTCCTTCCTATCAGGCCTGAACACGACATAACCGCAATCTCTTAATGAGGAACTCCCATCCCACTCCTCATCTGTAAGCTGATAAGCCGTGGAGGGGATAACTTTGGTAATAAGGTAAAAACGCCATCAATCATGTTTGGCCCATCTCGGAGATCGGACGGCCCGGATCGGATCGGCCACCTAATTGCTTGTGTCGAATCGATAACGTTAACTAATGGGCGGGAAAAATCGACACAGAATTAATTGCGATTCAAACTCCAGATAGGAAAAAAAACCTTGGCGAATTTATGCGAAAATTGCGTTTTTACAAACAATTTCTCGCTTGAATAATAAGGCTGGTGTTGAAAAAACCTTTTTATTTTGTAAACAGCTAACGTTGCTAATTAGCAGGGCAATCGATCATTAGAAAATTTCAACGACGATGTTTTGTGTTAACAAAACAAAATAAAGATGACGGGTAAGATATAGCCAAGGCTCTCAAGCTGAGAGCATGTAGGTACCTACAGTTGGTTTTAATAGCGTAAATATTATTTTATATCCTTCGGCATTCTTTGGTATCAAAAGTTATTGCTTCAATTACACGCACGCAATATTGGAATATAAAAGGTTCAATCAAGAACTAAATAAAGTATTGGCGGACACATGCGAATTTGATGGCGGGGCGTGTTGAATTGGAGAAGATTAAAATATGTAGGTTCTGCAAAAACAACGCAATTGTTGTGCAGTTTACCTTTCTTGTTCACTCGTGTACCGCATTTTTTTATAAATAAATCTATTTATAAATTAAAATATCCAATCATACTGATTACTTCAATTACATCATATCTTCAATACGAAAAAGATTTGTATGCACGGCAGTGTACCGCTAAGTTTCACAGTTTCGCTAACTACTTAGTGACCATTTTTACATATTTAGAGGAGACAGGCGAACGTGCGTGTCACCTAATAGTAAGTGAACATCACCGCCCATCTAACGCTGTATACATTGTTAAACTTAACATTTCAGAAGAATTAAAAAGCTTTATTCGTCAGAACCTAAGCAAAGAACGCGTCAGATAATGATCCAAGTGACAAGCCGGTAATCCGGTAAGCATTGCCACCCACTTTACATTATTACCCTGTCAGTACCGTGGCTTACCCACCTGGCCATTTTACACTTTGATGGATCATTTAAACGTGGTACCGACTGAAATGACGAAAAAAGGTTTTGATTTTATCGCTCCTCATTCAAGAGGCGTAAAAAACGAATTCGCTTTAAATAGTTTTTGTTCAAAAGCAGTTTTACCGTGACAATGTCTGCGAATACATCAAAATGATGAGATTTTTTTGGATCCTAGTATATAACTCAAATAAAAGTTAACACGTTTCGTACCTATTACAGCAGTAGTATGATTAACACAATATACATTAGAAATATAACTTTGAAGCATATAATTATGTAAAAGACATATTATTATGGATAGTACACATACTTTTATGGATTAGGTACCTAATACAAACTTTCTAACAATAAAAATAAAAGAGTATTTATGTATTTCCCAAAACAAACCATTGCTTAACTATTAAATGGACATTCAGCTTTCTTATCATCTAATAGCTGGTACAAGTTAATAAAGTACAAGTCAATAAAATTTGATTATTACGTCTAATCGATTACTAGTTTTATAATTGATATTTAAACAGATAGCTATAATAAACGCGGCAGTAAATAATTATTGTTATCAAAGTACCAGGCAATAGTTCCTGAGGTCTAACCTCAGTTACAATAATTGCCAATAAGCAAAACGGTAGCACTTCTGGCTCGTAATAAATAAGTGCGTATCTGCTAATTCCCGACGATTAAGCCTGTGATTAAGCCACTATTACCGACATTTACAAAATTATTTTTGCCATTGATATATATAACTACAGCTAGATCTACACCTTATGTGCTCACTTTAAGTGTTAAAGTGACCTGAGATGCTGTCAGACAAGTGAACGGCTTAGTGACGCCATCTAGTGAGGTCGTATAGAATTATTTAGACGTATCTGCAGAATCAAGCATGTTGGAAATGTTGGTATCTATTGACATACGCAAGTAACCCGACATTATTAACAATTATGCGGCGCCGACATCAATACGTTGTTTATTTTTAGATACCCATATTAGTTATGTGGCTGCATGCTTACCAATGCAGTATAATTTTAAAGCCCTGATGCATCCGATAAGTTGGGTAGTCGTAAACACGATAAGTTAGGCATGCAATAAGCAGAATAAAACAGAAAATTACCATTGGTAGTTTATTTCTCACGGGAAATTGAATAGATAGTGTTCAGCAATAAAACTCAAGATTGGTAGGATCAATTGGGAGCAACTAATTAGTGCCTATGTATTAAGACTAAAATAAATTCATTGGCTGAATTTAAATGCTGTAATAAATACCTCGTAAATGGATATAATTTCCTGAATCTCCATATATTTAGTTAAAATTTTAACTAAGATTAAAGTCAATGCAATGAGCAGGGCAGTAACATTTCACCAGGTTTTAGAAAAGTAGGCAATGAAATGTTATTTCTATCAATCAATACAATCGTACAACAGAAATAATAAGTCTTTACCTAGGAAATTGCCGTTCTGCAGTACTGGCCATTTCAATTCAAAATAATTTTTGTTTGGCTAAGAATTCTAATTTCAAATTAATTTTATTTTAAAAACATGGAATTATTTTTCCAAAAGTAGTCATTTGTTTATTGATTAGTGTTACATTTACATCGCATTTCAATCTTTTTCGTCATCATGGATACGTTAAAATTTCGAGTAATTATGGAATATGAATACCGTCGTGGCAGCAACGCGGCACAAGCGGCACGCAACATCAACGACGTTTACGGAGCTAACACTACAAGCCAACGCACCACCTGTTATTGGTTTGCTCGCTTCCGTTCTGGGAATTTAACCTGAAAAATGAACCTCGCGGTCGTCCGAAGACTTTGGTCGACAATGACGAATTAAAGGCGATTGTGGAAGCTGCTGATACACAATCGACGGCTGAATTAGCAGCAGCTTTCGACGTTAGCGTCAAAACAATATTGGTCCATTTGCGTCAAATTGGCAAGGTAAAAAAGCTTGACAAATGGGTGCCCCACGAACTCACTGATCGCCAGCGCGAAGTACGCGTCGAAACGTGCCTTGCACTGCTCAACAGACACACAAATGAAGGAATTTTGAACCGCATTGTTACCTGCGATGAAAAATGGATTCTGTTTCATAACCGCAAGCGCTCAGCAAGTTGGTTGGATCCTGGTTCAGCACCTAAACAATGCCCTAAACCAAATCTTACCCCTAGAAAAGTAATGGTCACTGTTTGGTGGTCTAGCGCCGGTGTGATTCATCACAGCTTCTTACCAAACGGGGTGAGCATTACTGCAGATGTGTACTGTGAAGAACTGAACACAATGATCGAGAAGCTGGCACATCTCCAACCAGCATTGGTCAATCGCTCGTCTCCGCTGCTCAAGCACGATAACGCGCGACCTCATACTGCACAGCAGACGGTCTCCAAGTTGCAAGAACTGGGGTTGGAAGTTTTCCGTCATCCGCCCTACTCGCCAGACCTTGCGCCTACAGACTACTACTTTTTCCAGAATTTGGATAACTTCTTGGCGGGAAAAAATTCAATACCCGAGAGGCAGTACAAAATGCCTTTGAAGAATTTGTTGCCTCCCGTCCAGCTGATTTCTTTAAGAAGGGCATCAATAAACTGCCACTGCGTTGGCAAAGATGCATTGATTGCATGGGTGATTACTTCGATTAATACAAATAAAAAATACATGAAAAAAAATCGTTTAAATTTTTTCATACAAAGCGGCAATTTCATAGGTAAAGACCTAATATATAATATATACATTCAGCTTCCTATACACGGTATACCCATATAGTACTTAAGAAAAAGCTTTACAAAAAAAAAATCGTAGTAAACGTCCACTCTAGAGGTAACTTAATTACAGGTTTTTTTAAAGACAAAAATTTAAAACAGGTATAACAATTATAATGAATAAAATTATTGTATTATTTAAATTATTTATTAAAATACAATTACTATTATCGACGAGCGCTTGAAGCAAGAACTTGCCGTTGTGAACGTCGTGCACCCGCATTTTAAAGGTATCTTTGCAATTTGCAGCCTTTTCAACCATCTTCAAAAAGGAGGAGGTTCTATATTCATCGGTATTTCTTTTTTAATTTCTTAAAATCTCATTTTGTAATTATTAAAAGCAATGACACCAAAATGCCACAATTTAACTTAACATTAATTTATGACAATGTAATTACTTAACCTACAAAACAAAATATAAAAGCTAATCTGGTTAAAAGGATATTTCGAAGCCATTTTCACATTCCCGCCAACAAAAAGCGTCGTAAACCTTGTTCGTGTCAAAGGAATTTACGTGTACAGCCTTATTCGGTTTGTTATCAACCGTTTGACTAATTGACTAGCGAACAATAGTCAGCGTATAAAGATATCGGAACATGTTTAGACTTTCACCGCTAACAGCTTAGAAATGGTTTTAGAAAATTACAACGCGTTTAAAATTCCCTTCTTCGCTGATAGGCCACTCCTAATGTTTAAAACTGTAAAGATAAGCTGCTGCCTGCTGGTGTTTAAACTTAAATGTAAATGGTAATCAAGTGAGCTATCAATATCAATGACTGCCAAAGTACAGTAGACCAAACCAGCCAGGGGT
Organism: Acronicta leporina; assembly: GCA_947256265.1. NCBI lineage: Eukaryota > Metazoa > Arthropoda > Insecta > Lepidoptera > Noctuidae > Acronicta > Acronicta leporina. The sequence goes on from OX366521.1 coordinate 4,101,057, forward strand.
AACGCGATCGATCTGAATCCAATTGGCCCACCAAGGAATCATTCATTGAGATAGAGGTGAAGGTTAGAAACTCTCAGGTGCTTGCCACATTAGCCTAGTGATCCTGAGCGCGACTGGTACGCGCGTTCTGCGTACGCGTGGTAGGTCCTGAGTTCAATTACCAAGTCGAACAGAGTTATTGGGTTTTCTATGATTCTCATTAATATTTAGATAATTCTCAGTTGTGAATATTGTATAGCTAATGTCACAATTACTACAGCTATGAATCTAGAATGTGTTATAGATCTACAAATTGCGAAAAACCAATTGTAATTTGAATTTGTCGGGCTCAGCTAAACTTGTTGGCCAATGTATTTAGATTATTATTTTACGTAATATGATAGTTTGTCGTCTATCAGGGATCAATTAGCCCGAGTATCGCTAACAAAGTGTATTTGACAAACAAAAAATGCGCGTAGACCTTCTAGCATTTTCTTTGTCAATTTTTTTATCATTTATTTCCGTAGGTTTCCTTCGCAGTGTTGCTGTAGATAACTATGCTGAAAGGAGGTTTCCATTAGAGAGGTTGTTTATTATACATATACTTTATACTTCACCTACGCGGAAAGTGATCCATTACTATTCTAATACCGGGGTAGAAAATAGTATTTTTCAGGCCTAGGGCTGGAAATATTGTTAAGAAAATCCATTGTTGCACAGTGTTTTATATTTTTTAATACTATTACTACTTATATTTATAATTTTTGTTGGTTAGGGGCCGCCTTATCTATTTGAATTTCGAACCAAAAGTTTTACTTACTCGATAAATGCAGTTTTCTTTAAATTATGATAACAAACCTTCATGGAGTTTATGGCGCCACAAATGAGACAATAGGGAATATTTTTCATACTAACGATATAATTTAGCAACAGGTTTTGGCTATGGAAAATGTAGTGTTAATTGAACGGTGGGTATTTTTCATATCCAAATATTTACAAAATAAAAACAAATATTTACAGTTTGAAGGCAAACAGTACCGTGAGGAAATGCATCTGCCGGCATAAATTGTGCACTTGTTTGTTTTTATGTCGCGATACATGTACCAGAGACTGTTGAAGCGAGCAGCCATGACACATACGTGATGCAGTTGCAATGCGTCTGCATTTTATGGCCTTGAAGTACATCTTCCAAAAATAATTAATAAGAAAATATTATACATATTAATATAATTACCTTGCGGGTAAATGACCGGAGAAAACATGAATTATAACATAGTGGAAACTGAAGAATCTATAGAAAAGTTATCAGTCAGGAACTCAAGCATACTAGCTCCTTTCCAATAATTATTGTTGTATAGCCAGATAGGTCGCCTATAGGTAAGTAATTAGTGTTTTAGTCTGTAACAAATGTTTGTCCCATAGAGGATCTTTTGATCCAATTTCCATAGGGATCGGTTAGGTATATGCCGCCTGCTTAGGTCGTTTGTTTATCTCGTCGGGAGGATATCCTACGCTGTATTTTCTAGTGCGTAGTCTCCACTGGAGAACCTATTTGGCTCAGCGGTCATCAGATCTACGAGTTATGTGCCCCACCAATGCCACATGCTTGCACATCGTTTCAGCTATGTCCGCAACTTTTTTCTTCTATTGATCTACAGATTTCTGATTCAGTCACGTAGAGAAAAGACAAGGATAGCTTCTTCCAAAGCTCACTGAGTGTCTTTTCTTATGAGACCCATAGTGACAGATTCATTGCTAAGCATTACATTCAATTAATAAAAAGTAACTTTGCAGAGTCCTAATTTTACTAGAGCCCTTACTTTACTAATTTCTGTACCTAGTACACTCATGGGACTAGCGGCTATACTAATGCAATGGCCAAAATCAAAAATTTCAGTATTTCTTCTAAGGACTGATTTTCCATCTTTCAAATAAAGCATAAGTTAGCCGTAAGCTCTTTTTATTATTGTGGTACAATGCAGCCGAAGAATCCATTAACATTAAGGAATGTTAAGAACAATATCTGAGCGCAGTATTTTCATATTTGTCCTTAGGCAAGCTCTGCATAATCAGACATTTGCGTCAAGACAACATGTCTTGTATTTCTCGATATTCAGTTGTTGAATTTACGATGCACGATTAGAAAGGATTCGAGATTAACCACCTGAGCGGAGTCGTAAATAGTAATCCTATGCTGAGATATTAAGTTTGATTTAAACTTGTGTCACAAACGGAATGTTAAAGCGTGGATTGGCTAGCTTGGGTGGCAACTCGTCTATACCGTATGTCATTTTTTTTAAACTGACTACCTGTTGACCATCAAATTCTCGTAGTTAATGCCTCCTTTGTCGTTTATGCTTAGATTTTATTTATCCTCTTATGCCGCTTATACGGCTTATTTTCAGTCAGGTTAAGATAGTCAATAATATATTGTAAAACTTCGATTTAGTTCAATGTAAACGCGTCCTATGGTACCGTGCTATGGCGACTTGGTTAAGGTCGCTAGAAAACATTGGATGCAGGCGGCATTACTCGTTCTGACATGTAGTAATGAAAAAAAATAAAATACTATTTTATAAATTTTGACGCCTTAGTAGGTAACTTTTAAAGACAGAAATTTTCTGTTGGGTAGTTTTTTGCGCCGCTTCTTCTTCCCAGCGAAAACACTACGAGGCGGTGAAGGGCGGGCGCTTTGGGGGCTGTCAACATTGTAAAAATGACTACCCAGTACTTAGTTCAAAAAGTACTACCTAGTAGTCTATATTAAATAAATTATTGTTGAAATTTTTTAAATCTTTTGGCTGATATGATGAAACACGTCACCTCACCTTGCTTTTCTTTTTGACGATATTGGGGGCGGATGTTTTTATACAAGTCTTTCTCAGTCCAGTTATCTCAAAATAGCTCAAATTATGTATAATAACTATTGTGATTCGTTACTTATCGCTGCTGGCACAAAATTAGACCACACCAATAAGTCTTGGTTATCGTAATGTCACTATTTGCGAAACAATAAACCTTTAGGCGCGGACACGGCTACTATTGATTTAAGTTACAACTAATGTCTGAAAGGATCGAGTTTCAAAGCTTGCGGCCTAAGAATACTAATGGTAATCGTTGAAGGAATTTGTGTTCTATCTAATAAGTAGTGTAAGGCATTAAACGATTTCTGAACTAAAAAATGCTGCAGTTAGTTTTCTCTGCTTGATGAAGCAGTATAGACAATTATAAGCCTAGTACTTTAAAAAGGTATTTTTATCGTGGGAAAGCCATGCTTCGGCACGAATGGGTGGGCTCGACCGGATTGATACCACGGCCTCACAGAAAACCGACGTGAAATAACACTTACGTTGTGTTTCGACGAATGAGTGAGGATACTGGAGGCGCAAACCCTTTTAAAAGGCGGGCAACGCACTTGCGACTCCTCTGATGTTGCGGGTGTCCATGGGCGGCGGGAATCGCTTACCATCAGGTGATCCGTCTGCTCGTTTGTCCCCCTATCCCATAAGAAATACATATATTTTCTGTATAATCAGATGCGGCTGAATATTAGTATTTTACATCAGACATCCGCAAACCAATCGAGGCTATGAATGGTTGTCCATCAAATCCGGTAAATCATGTCACGGAACTGCCTTATTAGCCTAGTGGTCTTGAGCTTGACTGCTAAGCTAGATTTCCTGGATTCGAGCAAAGGGTTATTGGGTTTTTCTATGAAATGCCCAGTAGCAGTTCGGAGTTTGGAATTTGTGCCCGATTTAATGGCAATAGGCTCGCCACCTAAACATACCGGCAAACTGTGGGTGTACATTAGTACGCCTCTGCCTAACCCTTCGGGGAATACAAGCGTGACGGTATGTTAGTTTAAAATTATTTTCCGAATATAGTTACACTTACATATTTACATCGCATAGGAATTATGTTGGAACAATAACGTTCTAACAACTTCAGAGTGATTATAATGAATTATTAAATCAGAAACACAGCGTGGTAACAATAATTTTATGTATTTAAACAATTACGTTTGATTTCTACAATGATGTATTAAATTCCATATTAAAATTTACCGAATTTAAATATGATTGTACAATATTCAGAGAGAGCAAAACGTTAGGTGGTAGATATTCATAACATTTTTTTTGGGTTTTTAATGTAATTATTACAACCGCTATACCTACTTAGCTCAGTTATAATAATAGTTTATTAAGTAGTTAAGTACCAGGATCTACCAATACTACCTACCTGTACGTACTTCTATATTCTTAAGTTCTTTATTCTGTGCTAATACTGATATAATAATATAATTTTCAATACTGGTAATTTTATTCACTTTAATCTCCGGTATCATACTTTCACTTTTTTAGGGTCCTATTACGTAAAACAATCTATAGATATCAATTTACTTTTATTGTTATCAATCAACAAAAGTAATCGATCGTAATTGTATATTGGAGTCACGTGATTGTAATTATTTGGGGATAAGGAATTATGAAAGTATTTTACTATCCGAATTGTTTCGATAAGCTATCAATCATGGAACCAGATTGATTGATTGATGTATTTTTCTTAAACTGACGCTATCTAGATCTCTGCATATATTAACGTTTGGTATTATTAAAATATTGACATGCTGATATAATAATGTCTGTTCGCACATCCATTACTCAAAGTCGTAATTCCTTATTTATTTTATGATAGCAGTAACATTCTATCAATATACATAATTTATAATGTCTATCATTATAAATTATAGCAAGACGCCGACCGTTAGTGACGGCAAAGCTATATAAACAAAAAAATTGAGCTTAAAAAGCCCAACCTATAGGCGAAAATGGTAAATTACCGAATAAACTTGCGTAGCGTCCGTTAAGCAAGTGAAAACAAAGGGCACTATTATCACTCATTAGGGCTGCAATTAGGGCCGCGGGGGCATTGTACGGTAATGGCTTAACCGACGCCAATTAACTTCACTTGCTCAACGTTCGCCGAACTTAATGTACGAACGCGCTAATTCACATTTCACGCTAAATTCTCTGTTCTATGCAACTATGCTGTGAATTAAATCAGTGTTGTTCAAATTTTTTATAGAGCAATTTGGTTTCGGCAGAAAATTGTTAAATTGTTTTGTTAGTGTCAATGAACGAATTCAAGGCCGACTCAATGAACGATCTTTTTTTATCGTAAGTGTTGACGGATTCAAAATTATCTCTTATCTGTGCTTTATAAGTTAATGGTCTCCAAATTTACATAATTATTTGTTCGCCAAAATTAATACAGAAGAGCATATTTCTGGCTTAGACCGTTATATAGACGTAAATTCACTGCAAAAAAGCTTTGAAAATAGACACAAAAAAAACTTTAATATCTTACTTAGCATGGAAAATGCAAAAAAATACACTAATATTCTTCGTCATAGATGGCGTGGCAGTTCCATTCATATTTTATTGAAAAAATACTTTAAATCTACTTATTACTACGGATTACGCCGTTGTGGATAAATACTCAATAAATTCTACAAATAAATTACCTAGTGATTCGTGTTCTAAATTATCATTCCAAATTCAAAGTCGGTTATAATAAATCTTACCTAAATTATTAAAAAATGTTTAAAAATATAATTATCGCCGATAATATTATTATTAAACAATCAATAATTTAAATATAGAATAATATTAATTTTAAGAATAATATTAAAATTAATATTACATGGAAATAAAAATACCATTACACATAAGTATCCCTATAATATAAAAGTAATTAAAATAAAATCAATATTTAGTTTAATTTAATAAAAAATAAAAATGTACGGGCTGCAACAGAAGCCGGCGCCTCGTTGGACAATGCCTGCTTGTTGCTCTTCACCCATCACTCTATCCCACTATTGCAGCATCGAAACACAAGTAAACGACACTATATACAATAATGGGAGTAATGTAAAAACTCGGGTCAGAACTGGCGCTCACAAGAGTAGCAATCGCTCGAAGTCGCCGCGACGCTAAACCGCGTATCGTAACATGGTACAAATACTCGATCTCTTTCCACTTTGACGACAGCGCCATCTATTGGTACTGACAAATACTAAGACAGGTTCGAAGAAAAAAACATGCAACAGTATTGATGATTATTTTACAGTAGGGAAGTAATAATAAATTCCTGCATCAAATTTATAAAGCCACAGCAGGTTTTAGTAAGCATTGACAGACTTAGTTTCTCCATACATTTATTTAAATTTCTTGAACATTATTTCTACAAGGGGATTGCAAGTAGTCAGACGCTGTCACACAGTGTCGGTATTTCGCGATTCATTGATAACCGTGGGACTTATCGTGAGGAAGTGAAACAGAATCCAATCGCTGACCGGACGCTGCGTCCGACGTGTATAATCCATGGCATCCACTTTCCCTCTCTAGCGGAGTTATGATTAGTAATAACTGGTAACTAACGCGGTAGGGGGTACGACACTTAATATTGGTATTATAGGGCTACTAGCTGAGAGATGGGCTAAGACGACAATTGGGAATTTTATATGTAAGTAATAGTAACACTAGCTTCTTATTCCGCAGGTAAATTTGCGTGTCTGTAATCACAATAGTATTATTGTCTTATATGATATTCAATTGGCACCTAAAAAGGTGAGAAATCATACATTTTCCGAGAACATTTACTAGTAACATTCCTATCCAAACTTCCCGAGAAACGGAGATCTTCAATTTATGTATCGCAATTTGATAATACCTACTACAAAAAACAACGTACATATTAGTTTTTCGTATTGATCAGATATTTCCCACGTAACACAAGCAGTCAGAGCAGCGCCAATCAACCGACCGACAGCTGAACGCAAGCGGAGCGTTATTAGATCTGCCCTACACTATCTATCATCTCGCGCGGTAGACCCTGGGAATTGTACATAACATGAGGACATGACACGTGTGACGTAGAATTTGATTCTACTATTCGTACTACCCGATATAATAAATAATACAGAATTCGAATCGACGATAGAGTAACATGGCGAAGAGAGATATAGAGACATACTTATTATAAGTCTCCTCGTCATCTTAGTTTTATTCCAGTCATTCTAAAAATGCCAGAACTTTTTTGACAGCAATTTTATCAACATTGGCTGATGATAATTGATTCAAATAGAGTCCTCCATATGTGAGACCAAAGAAAAAGTAAATTTCAGTACAGAATTACGACCAATGTAAATAAAAAAATTGTAGATTGATTACATAACTGAAATCGAAACGTGTAGAGAGGTGCAAAACTGTTGGTATATTTTTTGTACCAGCGTTGTAACAGATCAATAAATAACTCTCTCTGAAATAATGTTCGGTCCGTGTCTGTAACGAGGTCCGTTGTTAAGAGAATGTGGATGACAGATCATAATAATTGGTTGTCGCCTGACATTACATACTATTTCACCACTATCTGCGAAAAAAATAATCACTGAAGTATATCTCAAGAATCCGAAACATGGGGAAATTGGGAAGTCATATAAGGCCTTTAATATTATCGGAGTAAGGTGCAAAATTGAGGAGAGAATAGCCAAAAATGAGCACGTAAGAAGTCGACTTCAGTAACGGGATTATTTCGAAGAAACAGCCATTGAAGCCCTTCGTTTCATCTCTAATTGCTTCTGGGGAACTGATGTTATTAAATTTGTGGATCCTCGTATCGATCCGCGGCGTTTTTATGTTGCCTGTAATATTGAAATATTGCTTCATTTTATTTATTGCTGGGGGAACACTGAGGCGCGGCTCTTTTAGGGCTTAAGCTACCTGCTGGCCATTGTGCGTTTCTGTAAAGGAATTGTGGGCTGCTATTGTTTCAAAATTTAATCACCTACCTTTTAGTTTCAATGTGAGAAGCGTAGGTATACTTACCAACTTAAGAAGAAAAATGTTACTTACTCCAAAAATAATAAACCAAAGCAAAACTTGCTTAACAGCTCAACATAGTTGAAAAATAATGACTAATAAACAATCTTTTTCAAGATTCGTGCCTCGAAGGGCACGTAATTCTATTAGTCCCGGTTGTCATACGAACACTTATGACAATCGTTAGTGGTAGACAGAAACCAGAAAACCTAAAAACCAGAATAAATTGTATATACCGAATACAGTTTGGACAATTTCTCAATAGTATATAAAACAAAAAACCTAAAAATATCGCTAGAAATTACGGTTTTGTTTACCGTAACCACACTCGTGCTCCCCCCAGGGAAGATGGGTAACCGAAAAACGGAGAGTTTACTGTGCCAACTAGTTGAAAATTTCGGTTATGTGCACTTAATTTATTAAACAAATAGCAATAATAGAAGTTACACCATAAGTAATATATATTTTTTTATTATTAGTAGCTTTATGTTTGATTTTTTTAAGGTTTGGGAAATTAGTATGATTTTACACACCTCAGAACGGAGGTGTTTGCGATTTGGGTTGAGAGGTTATCTATATAATCAGTATTAATTATCGAGTTAAATCCTGGTTGTGGTTGTTGAGTCTTACGAAATATTTGCCACTTTATTGGTCATTAATTAAATTTAAAAATTACGTTCCGTTCATCATTTAGCTACCTTACCTACCATATAAAGATTATTCTCATATTTGTGAGCCAAAATTCCTTTCCAATTAAAATCACATAACGGTAACAATCTGCATCAATTATAACATTTTATTTCAATAATTTTTATTAAGCCCCTCTCTGACGGTTATGCGTCGCATCGCATAACTACTGCTTGCAAATAAATTCATATAACAATATACGACAAAATTAAAAATGTAATTAAAATTGCCGCTTTGCCATGGGGCGGGTCGACCTCATTAAACGGTCAGGTAATTAGCAATTTTGTAAATGGTCTTATTCATTATTTTGTTGGAGGCTAAATTAATTGTGGCTGTAAAAAAGTCGACTCTTCCGACCGTACACTTGTTGTCGGTAATTTGAATGTTTTCCCTTATTTTTTTTCTTTTTAAATTTAATTAGCCGAAAAATATATATACATTTTTTTTTAAAAGCTTACTAGCAATGTGGATCACACATTACTAGTATTCTTGTTAACCCCTCGTGCTAAGCTAAATGCTTGTGTTACGAGTGGGTTCACGTCGGTAGTGCAATGGGTGGGGCTCGAACCGGCAACCACATGATCGCAAGTCCGACGCCCTAGCCACTAGGCTACCGCCGCTTCTAAAATAGGAGAAAGGTCCTATTAGGTCCTAATAGAAAAAAGTTTTCCGGTACGTAATTTTTCCTTTTTTATACATCTTCTTACCTATACGAGTGTTTATGACTAAAGTACAAAGAATGGACTAATTACATTAGTTGCCAAAAAAACCACAGTTATAGATTATATCTACAAATATAGGTACCATCACGCCTGTATTCCCCGAAGGGTTAGGCACATCGACCATATAGCCCGGTTGATGGTTAGGCAGAAGCGTACCTACTAATGTACACCCACAGTTCACCGGTATGTTTTAGGTCCCATGTAATAGGGGGCGAGCCTACTGCCATTAGAAATTCCTAACTCCGAGCTGCTACTGGGAATTTCATAAAAACCCAATAACACTGCTCGACCTGGGAGTCGAACCCAGGACCTCTAGCGTAGCAGTCACGCTCAGGACCGCTTGGCTAATGTGGCAGTTATAAATAAATAGATATAATTATATTAGTTTGTATTAACCATAATGCTGTTTGCCACTTGTTCATAGTAAATAGAATACAAATGACAAAATCCCTGGCCGCTGACGTCATAACAGATAATTCTGGATATTGAAACATATCTATTGCAACTAATTAACACGAAACAGTAAATTATTATTTTATTGCCTACGTTTGCCGCAATCGCATGAATTATTGACGGTCATAAACAATGGTTAAACCATTCCCTCCTATTGAATTCAATGATATCATTTTAGTGCAAATTAACAGATTGAAATGAATTTAATTTACTTGTGTATTTTAACAAAAACATTACAGTGATGGTAGACATAACTAAGCAGACAATAATTCACATTTGTGATTTGTATGGCCACAGCAGGCAATTTCTTTAAAATAATATTAGTAAGTATAAACTTAGCCATGCTGTTCTGAAGACGAAACTGGTGTCTTACCTGAAATAAAACAAAAATCCCATTAGTAAAATTACCGAGAGGACATTATAAAATAATAAATAAAAAAAAGAGTATGCAATACTTTAAATACACAGTGGTAATCATTATTAGTATAAACACAATAATAATAATAGCAATATAAAATATTTAAGCAAAAAATAATAATAACAAATCTAAATAAAATTAATAATAAAATAAAACTAATAAGTATATAATTTAAATAATAAAATTATTAAATAGAAATAAATAATAATAATTACTTACAACACAAAAAATTCTAGTGAATAAATAAATATAAAGTAAAAGAATATAATAAATATTATTATAGAAGGATAGGGGAAAGTAATAACATAATAGATTTTTTAAATATTTTACATTTATATACACTAATTACTATAGATTAATAAATGAAAACTAAAGGAAATAAGAATTAAAGAGCTCCTCCTCTCTCCTACTTAGTTATTAATGTTGCTGTGCCCGACAGGGTCCGTAATTGTTTCTTACTACTATACTTAACACCTGTATTACATTATGGATTGCAAATAAAAATATGAATATGAATATGAATACAAGTACGACTAATTAACAAGAACGCAAGAGGCGTTTCAAGCTTAGTAGGCTATACTAATTTATTCTACGACGGCGCTAATTCCGGGATCCGAAGCGAAGATGTCAGTATTTTTAGATTAAGTACCTTGTCTTATTAGATGTGTTAAAACCTTAAATAGGAATTAATTATTGCATTACCTATGTTTGTTACTTTTCAAAGATAAAACTTATACTCAATCAATCTAGACGAATAAAATACATCGTACAATAAACGAAACACAATTAAAAATACAATGACTCGTGCATCTGCATACGTGATGGCTCCGACAATCGTGACTAGCCACTGGGTCAAGACGATCTATTAAATAGTAATGGTTTACTGTTCGTCAAGCACGTACCTACATGCGAGCGTTCGAGGAACAACAGAAATCAAATATGTCGAGAGCCTAGTGAAGACGACTGCCTTCTGTAATCGATTTACGTGCAATATGCATATGTCGTGTGAGATGGTCATAATATATTTCGTTCGTTATATAAATTCTACCTAGAAAGATTCTAAGACATACTTTTATCCGGTGTCATCATCATCATCATCAATATTAACCCATATACTGTCTCACAGCTGGGCAAGGGTCTTCCGTCAGAGTGAGAGGGGATAGGCCATAGTCCACCACACTAACCTACTGCGGGTTGGCAGATCGGAAACGTCACAAGCGAGCCTTGGCTCAAGCTCAAAGCTCATACACAGCTCCAAGCTTTTGGTCGCAGGGTAGAATGGAAGCCACCGAATAAAATCTGCCGTTTCTACACCATGTTCAAGTTTATCAACATGACCACCACATGATAACCAAGACCGCTTAGACAAAACGCTGCAATCGAGGAGTGAATAAAACAGAAAATGTTTCTAGACCGTAAAAATAAATAATTTTTCCTCTGATTTCTGACACTTACGCGAATATTAGACATTGAAATGAAACTACTTTTTACGGATTTTATCGCGGTATATTGATATTATTTAGTTCCCGACGTTTCGGATCCTTTACAGTTTTGGGCTTGGATTTAGATTTTATAGAATCTATAAAATCTAAATCCAAGCCCAAAACTGCAAGACCAAAGGATACGGTGAGCTCATTCTGCGTGAATCGGATCGCTAATAATTAACAAAAATGTAAGGTAGCTGTTAGTAATTTTAACATCAAGACGTCCAACACCTCAGTCTGCCCGTGACCATGGATGCTGTAAAGGATCCGAAACGTCGGGAACTAAATAATATCAATATACCGCGATAAAATCCGTAAAAAGTAGTTTCATTTTAATTTTTCCTCGTTAAATAAGTGATATGTAACATCATCTCATACTTCCTTTACGAGCGTTATGTTAAATTAGAATGAGATTTCATTACCTACAACAAGTTGATATTTTATCTCCATAGCGTGCAATACGTCAACATGTCGCACGCAATAACCCGCTCTATGTTCATACTTTATATTTTGTCTCTCAGTTAGCTACTAATTCTACGGTTGTCTGAACATGTTTTAATGCGTATCGCGTTTAAACGACAGTTTCAATATCTCGTTCGTAAAACATAAAATATGTTTTTTATTAATTTATTGCGGCAGCAAATCATTAAAACGTAATAAAGCTATGTAAGCAAACGTCAAATTAGAAGGTGATTGTCATTTTGAAGGTTAGGAATTTTGGCGCCAAACGTTATGTGGAGAAAGCGTGCCGTCTTGACCCTGAGGCATAATAAATTGGTGTCAATGTTCGCCAGGAGGCATAAAATATGTTTTGATTTACGAATCCAATGTCATTGTCATAATCATACTTCGCTAGAAATAAAAAAAAAAACATAGGGATGTCGTGCTGCTGTGACTCTTCGTCTGTTTGAAGATAGTGTCCATTCATTTCATCTGGAAATTATTATATTATTGCATAGACTTCCGTATCATAGATGAAAGGGATTTAGGTCTCCACATGTGCTGTAATGTTCATGCTGCCATCTAGTGTCCTTATAAATTGCGAAATTAAAATTATTTTGGACTGTCTTTTATCAAGATTCTCTTTAGATAATTTCAAATTAATAACCAAGATACAGTTCTCGTTTCCGGAGGTGGTAAATTCCGATTAATTGAACGTTTTCTAATCTTAACTTCTAAACGCTAATAAATCCTAATTAAAACCTCATTAGTGGCGTTGTATTTTTAATCCCAATTCAGGTTCGTTCTTTGAAGTTCTATTTGCGTCTTAAAGTTCATTTACCAACATTCGACATGATGGATGGCATAGTTTGTCGTTTAACAAAGGTTTAAGTTTGAGTTATGCTACGTGTATATTAAAATGCCAACAAGTTAAGACGCCCGATTGCCTAGCTGTCAATTATGCAGATTTTTTCTTTCAAACGTAATTGCTTTAGAAAGGCGAACATGTCTATTAGTTTGACTTTTGAAGAAAAGTTTAACTGGAACTGAAACTTGCGACGAATAAAAAGTGTGACTGTAATAACAATACTTAGGTTTTATTTGCAATAAAAAACCTCAAGTACATTAGGAATTAATCGGGAAGATGAGCCGAGCACAATAACACGACACAGCGAACATTAGCAGGTCATTCCACCCTTAATAAATTGAAGTTGTATCAAAATGCAAATACAAGTAACAGCGATTTGTCCGTGGCAGATTATAATCTGAGATGAATGTATCATTGTACATTCGGGCCGTAGGATAAATAGTGCCAATTGCTGGCGCAAATTGTGGCGATTTGTTTGTGAAACTGAGATTTGTGACAGTTTTAGACACATGTTTTGTCCCGGATTACGTTTTGGGACGGTGAAACTATGCATAGTTCATATTGCGAACAGATGATTTGCATTTAAATTTGGTCTGCTTCGTAATATACTTACACATTAAAACGAGAGGTATTGTTCAGTAACAATTGTTAAACGTGGGAGACTGTACTTCAGTGCTTATTGACATACTTAGCTATTTCTCACAATGTTCTTAGTATTACCATGAAAGTTGAAACGATTTGTCCACATGATAAACGTGAGTATAGCCCGCTAATAGTTAAGTTTTATAATTCCTTAATCTAATAAATTAAGGTATTGTAATTAAATTAACCTAATAGTCAATAGGATTATTTGAATTGTGGTCTTTCAGACTAGATCTAGCCTGTCACGTGGAGACATTGAGATCGATTATTGATTGTGTTACCAGTAGCGAAAGCACGAACTCTTTCGAAAACGTATTCGTATCGAAATCAAGAATAATTTGTATTTGAAGGAGCTTAATGAACGTAGATGAAGCGAAAGTGATGTGCCAGAAACGTAGCAAGTGTAGTCTCTGCCTACCCCAATGGGAGACAGATGTGAAAATATGTATGTATCAGATTTGTAGCAGAAAAAAACTCATTCGTTTCGAATACGAATTCGATAGTTGTTTGTGCTTGGGCTACTGTTCCAAGATGATAGAACATGGTTAATTACAAACCATAATTAAGAGTTAATACTATAATTATTAGCTTCTGCTTTTACAATGCATCATTGGTGGAGCAAAGTATTATAGAGATTTACTATGTAATTCTCAGTACCAATGAGTTCAGATTTGTATATTGTTGTACCAACTGTATAACAGTTAGAAGTATACTGCCGATACATGGCATGTTGTCTCGTTAAAGATACGGAAAAAGCCAAAAAATACACATAAGATAGATGAAGACTGCCAAACTGCACCGCTGCGAACCGCAAAACATAAGATGCCATAGATAACAAAGCCAATAAATGATGTTTTATTCTCTGTGACACACTTGTCCGATAATGTCTGATCGGATGGCGCCGGTGGAACAGGTTCCATATATTTATGTAACCTCCTTATGCATTTGCTGTTGGACGTGTTGGTTGTTTAATTATATTATTGGACATATTTTAATGCTTTAAATATTTGAGTAAGTACTTAACGTGATATATTTCATTGTTCTTATTTACCCGTTGGGATTAAGCCGTCCACAGAATTCATAGTAGCTCTGAGTTGTTTCTTACATACATACATACTCACACCTTTCTCCCACAGGGCTAGGCAGAAACTACATAAATCCACATGCTACTTTTACTATTCTTACATAGTTACTTCTTTTGCTTCAACATTCATACCTTCTCTGAGACACACTTAACCTTTTTGAAGGCAACTTCTTTGCAAGCTGCTGCTGACGTTCGCATTATAAATTACTGACTGTCTTTAATTGATTTTTAAAATAAAAAAAAAAAGAATATAAAAATACAGACCATAAAGGACTGCATTTTCCCACTTTGGGTAGCCATTTTCCCCTTCTTCTACAATATCTAAATTCAATGTCTTTTGCTTTTTGTCAGCTCGAACCACCGTAATATCATTCAAGCCTAAAGCGAATCATTAAATCTTTTTGGTAGTTTCACAATAAACATACGCGTACGCAGTCACACGCAGAAGTCGTTCCAAATTTGAAATCACACATTTTCGTTCCTAACATTTATGCGAAACTACAAGTGTTTGAACCACGTTTAACCGTAAAAGTTATGTCGACAACTCGTTGTAACAGCCTTAGCTACCGGTACACGGCTACTGATAGCCTATGACACGGGATTACTGACTACATAACATGTTTAATACATTTAAATTTTAAGATTGTCGACTTATTAGAATTATAATTTATTGCGAAATCGTATTGCTAACCTCGTAAGCGATACGAATGTTTAAATTACAATATTGCTTTAAGCGCTTTTGTTTTAGCTGGAAAAGAAAGTAAGTAGGTATTGCAAATACTTTCTACAACAGGAAAAGTTAGCTACAATATGCGCACGACCTCGAAATATCCTCCTTACTGTGCTGTACCTAGTACTACAAACAATACGGTCCTTGCAATACATTTGCAGTAAAAGGGGGTTTGAATTTTAAAAACAGTGCTTGTTCTTTTCTTAGACCATTTAGTCGTTCATTTATAAAAAATACAATTCCAATTTCAAAAATAGAATTCTTTCAACTTCACAGAAAACGTTTGTAAATATAATTTGTTTTTACATCCTCGTAGAAAACATAACATACAGCCTCAAATCGATTTCTCGGTAACTATGACGTGGTTCGTTGCATCGCGCGATGCCAATTTCCGTTTTGTGTTTTTTTATAAATGGCAACCTCATGAGTCATTGTGGCAACACCAACCAGTTTTATTCTGACATCATTTGTGGTTCCTTCTGTTGAAGTCACGTAGGACCCGCGATAGCGAACTAGTTTGCCTATCGTTACATTACAAGGTTGCTTCAAATGTAAATTCTGTTTATGGAGAACCCACATTTACAATTCATTACAAAATTTACCCAACTATTGTATTATATATTTACCTGAATATTTGAAAAGCATTATTTATTGCATAATTTATCAACATTAGTGAATCTAAAATAGAAGAGAGTTCAATAGAAAACAGTAAGGCTCAAAACAGCTATTAATTTTCCGTTACATTAATTAGTCCTACACAAACCAGATTTGCATCATTCAAATGTAGTCTTAAGGGAAATACATCAAACCGGAGATGGCTAATATCGGTAAATAAATAACCCTCAGTTGATAGATATTCAAACACAGATCTCGATATGTTCCTTAATCAATCATTACGTTACTACCGATCATTGATTTACTTCGTTCATTAACCATATTATTTATTTATGATATCCAATGATCTTGAAATCTAATAGTGTAGAGAGAAATCTTTGATTTTACTGCCTTATGGAAAGCGTTTACGTTCAAACTGGTTGAATATGAATAAGTTCTTTGATAGAGAAAAATGTGTAATTATAAATTGATGGCATAAGGAAATTGATATAATTTCCTTTGCTAATGAAGTTTAATTAACTGTCTTAGTTTATGGTCCGTGTGTTTGTTTATGACAAGACAATTATAGGCTAATAAACATTGGAATACGGTTTGCTAAGTAATACTCATAAGGTAAATAAGATGAAGTAATTACTTACAAGGGTGGTATTCTGCATTTAGATATTCAAGAAACCTTTCTGAGAAATTAGTCTTCCTATATCGAAGAAGTCTCGTAAGTGTCACCATTAGCGAAAGCTTCAAATCAGACTTCTTCAAAAGTCGGAAATATTTCCTACAATGGAGGAATTGAGTGCATGACCCTAAACACAAAAGGTGCACCGCTCTGCCGTGAATTGGGTCGTCAGATTTATATACGTACAAGAGATGTTCTGCGTGCGAACAGCAAAAGTATCGTTGTAACTACATAAGTATAAGGATTAGTGTTTTGTTCGCTAGATGGCACACGGCAGGGGTCAAAAAGCTATCTGACAATCGTAAAACCGGATCGTCGTTTGTATCCCAACAAAGCATGGCCCGACTTGCAGTTTTGCATTACGAAAACAGAATGCATCCTACCTCAATGTTCTGGGGCCTAAAACGTAGCATGAACAAGATAGTTCCATTTAAAGTTTATTCCTGGCGGGCGTTACGATTTAAATTGTGATAGTCTTTAAGTGGATGTTCCCAGTTAGGTGCCCGCACTATTTTAGCTACGTAACTTACGCAGAATACGTAACTCCTTAAGTTTGTGCTGTCGACTCTAGCGAAATAAATAGAGGTGTTATGTTACTTAGAAGTAGGGTTGTCGGCCTTCGTTTTCTAGGATTTGCTACTAGTCCGCGGTGAGTTAGGGTTAGATTTCGTAAGGCAGGCCCAGACTAGCGAATACATCAAAAAGAAATATGGAGCTTTTGCGCATCAGAAGAAAATCTGGACTTTCAAGTCGTAAAAGTAAGGTTTCCAAACTAAAAGTCCGGTTTAAATGTTTTTACTGAAAGCAGCCCTACTCCGTAGTGATAATAACATAAGGGTGTGTGGCTTGCTTTTATGTTAGGTAGTTCAGTGTTATAGTACCTACCCAATATTTTTTCTTCAGACGACATTTACGGCTTTCGCGGTAAGATACGTACATCGCGCAACATATTTTTCATAATTTATTTTATCTACTGGTCAACTCAACCTTCTTGGTGTTTACGACAAGGTATGATTGAAGTTTACTCAACAGCTTTGATGATTTCTATTGATTTCCGACACTTACGCAAGTTTAAGAGATTAAAATAAAAATTTTTTTTCGTATTTTATCGCGATTTAAATTGACTTTACCGTGACCACAGATGCAATAAAGAATACAAAATGTCAGGATTTTATAACATCAAAATAGCCGCGTAAAATAAAAGAAGTTTTATTTCAACAAGGAGGTTACTTTAAGCGCGGTTTTTTTTAATGTGACACATTTTAACGTCCTGCCGACAACGTTAGCCGCATTGTGCCGGTATTGGCCGATGTTAACAAATGTTATCGACTGGTTGTGCCGTCGACATGACCGTTATTAATGATACCACTATCTACACAGATAATATCTAACAATATTCGGTACATGCGATATTATTTTTTTTGTCATGTGTTTTAAGAGATGGGTGGTCCTGGACATTTGATACCAGACAGGTAATATGAGACTCATTTGAATTGTTTATTGAGCATTTTTTTACCGTGTACACTCAGAATAAATATAAGCAGAACAGAGACACTTGTGGATCGGTAGGTAATAAATACGCTGATAAAAGGAGCTGTAAAGTTTAATTAATCTATGGACGGGTGACCACTCCTGATTTAAATACGAAAACCTGTGAAAATTCAAAAACGATATTGAATCGATATCGGTATTGCGTAGAAATTGGGATGCGGAGGACTGACGGCAGTCAGTTTGTGTAAAATAATGTTATTGAGCCGCATCTCGTTAGACTGGAAGCCGTCTCCATCCTATTTGTTAAAGACGGTAAGAGCCTCTTGAAAGATTATGAAACAAGTAACAGAAACTCTGTTTATGTTTGAGTAATTGAAAAAAACGCGTTCAATTTCGGCACATCTTCAACCGTGTTCAAATTCAAATCCGAAATGACACAACTCCAAAACTTCTTTCGTGACTTCCTTACCCGCGATTCAATTAAGATTGAGTTTCAATGCCCTCAAAAGAAATCGTGTGCAAAAAGATGAATTCCTTTTGCTTCCAGGGCGTAGATTGAATGCCATCTTCCGTTTATGTGGTCCGACCATAAAACGCGTCACGTGATTGCTATCGGCATTCCTCTCCCTATCTGAGGGTATTTACGGCGAAATTTTATCACACAACAATCCGGTATGAAAGAGGGACAGGTTCCAGTGGACGTGGGACGAACTGGCCGACTGGTCCCGCTTATATAAGCTTCGGTATTAAGTGTCGAACGTGTAGATTTAAATTGGTGTCGCCGTTTCAAGGGCATTTGTTTATCTGGAGCGTGGGTGACGGATACAATTCATTTTTCTACACTGTGTCTAATGCATACGTAGCCTAGTATTCTGAGAATTCTGATCTATACTTTTCTATTTATAGAATTTTAATCTATAGTATTCTGTCCCAGCACAAGTATATATTTTTCTTAAAAGGAGGAGCCTATGTAAGATTTTACTGTAAAAGTTGTATGCAGTGCCGGTTTTATATTTTTCATTAGTAAAGGCCACTTCATTTGTGCTGCCCTCTTTCTCAGCCCACTACTACTGCCCAAAGTTGCGTCTTATACGGCCTATGGACTGTCTAAATTACAAGACCGTCATTGATTTTACACCCTGTAATCCAAATGCATATTTATAAACCTTTATGTTTCCGGTGTAATCTATTACTTACAAGATATTCAATCCAGTAGAAACTACACTCCTCCATCCCGGACCATTAAATCGCTTTAATGTATATACATGTGCAAACTGATTAACTTGTTATCAACGACCGCGTTCCATTATAATACCTTCAATAATGTCCTGCCTCTAAATTTCGTCTACGCAATTACTGTCAATATTGTTACAAAATTACCATCTATTTGCACTTTAAGGTGTTAATTTAGTTATAGGAGACTTATTTATAGAATAAGTCTTGTAACACAACAGGTTTGTAATGTATCTAGGAAATAACTATGTCACCAAAGTAAACATACGACGGGACCCGTATTAATTTTGATAAATTGTCGTATCGGCGCAGTATTTCAATATGGGCAGAGTGCTTTGTACGGAGTAGTGAGCAACCACACCACGTACGGTGCTTGTTAGCGCGTTCAGACGCGCGCGCATTTTTCACCAAGATGGCGGGCGTATGTTACCTCTTGGCGCCAACCCACTCGATAACCGACATACGAGCGATTTATGATCCCTGCCTCCATTTTATTAGTCCTCCACTCAATCGGCAGTTGTACGAATTTAATCGAATACTTTATTAAAAATAAGTTATGTCTACACCGCCTTGCCATTAAACGATTTGAATTATGTTATTATCTGTTGTTTGGCGGTGCTGTATATCAAAATGCCTTTCATTAGAAAACGAAAGTGAGTTGCATACGGTAGAGTTACGACATTACTATAATTTATGTTACTTATGCACCTGGGCTGATAATCCCCCTCAAAACTGCTTCAAGTCTTAGAACTAAGGCACTACACGGAGGTAAACACGGACGAAAACATTAGGTACCTCCGTCAACTCGTAAATGTGTCTACGTTAACAGTTAGCAGCTCAGGGCCCCAAGTCTGCTATTAAGTCGTGTCAAAATTGTAAATCAATGGCCTCAGAATTGATGATTTTTGACGGTTTTGTCTACGAAATCTGTCAGTTCTAATGTCATTTAGTGCAATTGAACAACCATTCTGATACAACTGAAATAGCAGACTTGGGCCCCTGGTTAGCAGTTATGGGCATAGCTAAGAGAATCTAAAAGGCTAGGAGAAACCTATGGAAATTTAGAGTAAAGACGTTTAGTACGACATCCTCTGTCAATCCGAACTTTGAGAAAAGAACCTTTGCTCACTTTACATAACTGATTTATTGCCAGTATAATCGCGGTACACGTGGGCGTCATATCTCTCCTGATAAAGAAGTTCTAGCGATCTATGTTCCGACTTGCAGTTCAATCTCGAGTTAGCATCTTTCAATCTAATGGCTTTTCGGTACAATGATTTATGATTTGTTTATCCACATGTACAGCAAAGAGAAAGCGGAGATTTACTATTCAATTGACAATTCTATTTTGGAGTATTTGTGTTTGGTAAATGAATATGTTTGTGTTTGTTTAGATTCTATGATTTATTGTGATGGTCATGTGACGTTTTTGTTATCTACTATTACAACACAATTTGAAAGTAAATACTTATTACTTACCCCTTGTCTGTTATGACGGTATACGATGTCTATAATTAGAAACGGATTATGTACACTTTGGATGATTTATTATTAGATTATTAGCCTAGTGTTCTTGAGTACGACTGCTACTCTAGAGGTCTTGGGTTCGATTCCCAGGTCGAGCAAAGTGTTATTGAGTTTTTCTATGAAATTCCCAGTAGCAGCTCGGAGTCTGGACTTTGTGCCAGATTAATGGTAATAGGCTGGCCCCCTATTACATGGGACCTAAACATACCGGCGAACTATGGGTGCACATTAGTACACCTCTGCCCAACCCTTCAGGGAATACAGGCGTGATGGTATGTTATGTTATGTTGTTTGCTATGATTGTGTTTGTTATGTGCCTCTGGTTGAACCCTATCTTTTATGTACTTCATAAAACTCTGAAACTGTACATGAATAATTATTAAATTTTGGGCATAAAGAGTGCCGAATTTTGAGAAATTCCCACGGGACTGGGAAAAACCGTATCGTCGTAGGGAACAAAGGAATGAGCTAGGCATGCAATATAAAAAGATAATTATGAATTCTACATGCCAATATTACATTTCGATGGTTCAACTAAAAACCTATCTGTAAAATGAAAACAATATTTTTCCTTATTCTTGATTAAGTTATACCTACTAGGAATATACATGACATAGAACATACGTGTTACTTATGTCACAGACTAGTATCAGCCAATTATACCGTATTGGTCTAGGTAAAACAGACACGAAGGTGAGGCTTAGAGAGCGACTAGACGATTAAGTGCGTTTGCTAGAAAAACTTCCCTACATCGGCAATGCAAATGAATTAATTATTAACACTCATGTGCGGCTTTGATATAGATTTACATGTAAATGTCGATTGAGATCGCGTAAATTATTATTTAATTTTGGTTTAATCACTAAATTAAGTAAATGTTATGTGGTTTCGTCAGTCTCGTAGCTTATTACGGTTGAGTGAACTTAATATATTCGCTATCGGTTTAAAACCTTTATAATTAGTTATTTGTTAGTCTAGTAGTTCACTTAGAATTATATATGACGTCGAAGGAAAAGATTGAAAGTCATTTAAAATCAGTATGCTTCACCAGGACCTTTTGTAGATGGAAGCCAATTAAATAGACTGACTTAATATTAGACTTACCTACTAGCAAGATGAATAAAGAGGATTTTCAAATAAGGAAATATTTTTTGTATAAATGTAGTAATTCAGCAATCAGCTTTCAATAAACCGATTCCCTTTGTGACAGTGTTGTAATTTTTGCCTATCTATATATATAAAAGAAAGTCGTGTTAGTTACTCCATTTATAACTCAAGAACGGCTAAACCGATTTGGCTGAAAATTGGTGGAGAGGTAGCTTAGAACCAGGAAACGGACATAGGATACTTTTTATCCCGTTCCCGTGGGATGTGATGACAGACCGAATTCCACGGGGGCGAAGCCGCGGGCAGAAGCTAGTTTATAATATAAGAAAAAAAAGACTTCAAACAACAGATGATCCTTTTTGAATAGTATTACTTTAAATATAGAACACTTCACATATATCTACTATTATTTATTATCTCTGGCAAAAAGATGTCCGCCTCTAGCTTTTACACCCGCCGCCTGACTTCAACTCCACAATTTCGTAACCAAATAATAGTTTACAACGCACTAAATAAAGACAAAGATAACAGCTAAATAGTAAATGCACGATAATTGAAACTTACGCTGCGCAGGCGCCATACAATTTGTAATGGTCAGGAAAACGGTGTTGCCGGAAATGTCGTGTTTGCGAACACATGACAGATTCTTTGCTGATATGATTTTGACTGATGTCAGTTGTTTTATTATCAAGTCTAATATGATAATAGGGGATAAAAGGTAAAGTACGTATGTACAGAGAGTGCAAAGTAAGAGTAGATACACTTTCGCGCCATGTTTGGTTAAACAATGTTGGTCTGTTGACATTTGTTTTTCTTTTTTATCACTCTAAAGGGCCGTGACTGCAGGTACGTTTTGTATTATATTGTATAGAGAAGCAGTCAATTTATAAATATGTACATTTTATAATAAATCATAGGAAAATCAGCTTTCAATGTAATTGATCACGAGATCGGTGGTAACACTGTCATGTGTCTTTATACAAGTGTCCTAGGTAATTGATTTCGTTAATTGTAATGAAATAAAAATGGATTATAATGCTAGCAATGAATAATTGAATCGGTTAACAGTTTGTGGTGACGTGATAATATGTAATAGAACCAATAAAACCTTCCATCCACTGCAGCGGCCGGGCTATAATTATTGCTCCGAGCTCATTGTAAATCGTCATTATGATAGAAATCGGCGACTGAAAACACTGCTGGTACGGCTGTAATTGAGCAGTCGTGTTTGGCAATGCAAATAAATATACTTAGTTCGTAATAACCCTAAATACTGACATTGTTAGCGGTTTAATTGTGTCCCTTTATATTTTGTCCGCTTTTGTTACCATGTTTACATAATTTAGTGGAACATTAAAGCATTTGTACCCGTTTAAATTACAAAATTAAGATCTTGCCAAGCAAGAATTATCTTCATTGTAAAACTGAGTTGAGAACACTCAGGATACAGAATTGGGAGAAGCAATACAGTATTATAAACGTAGCTAGTTTTAGAAAACCTCTGCGTCTGCGATCACATAACCACAGGATCATACAGTGCATTTTACCATTTCTTCAATACGAAGAAAACTCAACTTATACGGTTTTTGCACAAGAGACGGAAGGAAAAATAAATCTAATAAAACTTAGTTTCACATCTAGGGTTCAAAGGAGTTAATAAAATCTGGCGAGCGGAGTTCTTACAATTTCGTCGTGTTCGTGCATCTGTTCCACTCTTATAACTCCTAGTTTGTGTCGGTGCGTGATATTTCATAGGTATCTATGTTAGGCGCGGAATTTACTGTCTGCTTCCTTGAGAATATACCCATGGAAGAAAATTATTTCCTACAAATTATGTACATATTTGAGGCATAAATGTACATAGCTACATAAATGGAAACCCTTAATATTAAGGCTTTTTCGAACGATTTTTTTTTAATTTTATTTTTATTTATGTAAGTAAATGACATTTTGTTGAGACTGGTGACGAATTGATGAATTTTGGTATCAGGATGGATTGAACTTTTTGGGGTTCGAGTGAAACCGCGTGCTACCGCGTGTACGAATGTAATTTAATTAGTTTCAGTATTTAATTGTACCGTACATAGCAGATTGGTTGAATGTATCAACGTAATTGGCTGCTTGTTACCAATAATTACATTTTTGTCGTGACATTTCTTCCATTGAGGGTCGCATGTTTTAGAGGCATACCCCATGCGGGTGCCAGTCAGCAAACAAGTAATGGATCGTAAAAAATAATTGTTATAGTCTCGTTGAAGCGATATTTCGATTCAATTTTATTTAGAATTTCCATGTTGTTTTCTGAATCCAATTTATATGGGTTCAAAGACATTCTCATTCAAATGTGTAACTTTTATTGGTTTACCGTGGTATAGGGATATTTTCACGTAATATTGAAGGTATTGGTACAGTCACCGTATGCATTGAATGGAGTTTTATTGAAGTCCAGCTGATGTCACCTTGATAACAACAGGTATTCCTTCTCATCATCATGTATAAATTTGGTTCAAAATATCGTCGTGGTTCAGAATATCGTGATACTTGTTAATGAATAAGAGTATTGACCTTTAGATAAGATTAAATATGTTTTTGTTTAAATAAATAAATATGAAATAACGAAATATTAAGAGATTAATGAACCTCCTCCAAAGATAGTCAAAACTGTACCAGTCCAAGTATCACCTTCGATCTTCTGGGTATACCTGAAACTGCTGCCTCTCAATAAAAGTGACTTGGTTAGTACTTACTTACTTCACTTTCGAACTTACTAACCAATAGAATCGAACAAAACTCCGTTGTTCAACTCTATTGATTATTTATAATTTTCCTAGCTGCGCACCGCTCCTCTCCGCTCCAATGGACAGGAAGCCTAATGTCCGCGATAATATTAGTCAGACTGAACATTACAGCCATCGCGTGCAAACTCGTCCAGCGAAATTCATAACGTATAAAGGCGGGCACACACTTGCAGCAAGTAATTGAGGCGTAAAGCCGCGATTACATCGGCGCGGGTGGCGTTGTCTCGACATGGAGCCGTATCTTAATTGATTGGACCGTGCCCATTACACACCATTGACTTTCGGTTACATTAGGGCCGCTATTAATATGTCCCATTGGGTTATTTAAGGACCTCGTGTCCTTGACGACACAAATTGTCAGATGACAGATTTTTTTTCTTAATCTTTCTAGATGCAATGGAGACACACTTGTTTGCAAATTCGACTTACAAATTTATCATAATAATTAAATTTTTCAATGAGGTAATCGAAACTCTTAGGTCTTTTAATGATGATCTTGGAAGAACGAGGTGGAGTATGAGAAAAGTAATTTAAATAACTTAAAATCTGTTATTTTGTTCTTAAAAAACCATTGCCTCCTACTAGGATTTTCTCCTGTGTCGTCATACAAATATTTGTTCCATGCTATCGAACCTACAAGCCGTAGTAGAAGCTAATCGCTCAGTCGCTATGCGAAACTAAACGTGCTGTCAATATTCCCTTTTGTTTAGAAAGCGGTAGCCCTAAATTAGGGCTGTCAAGCATTAATTTTCTGTGCGTCGGCGTCGGCGTCGTGCGTCCGTATCCAACCTTATGATAACTCGTGCGTAATTTAATTAAGACGTCGATATTTCGTCAAAGTAGGTACTCGGGTCTGAAATGTCAATAGGATACTTTCCCTGAAGGAAAACTTGATTAGATGAGTGAAAGTAAATTGTTCGTTATATTATAATGGCTGTAAATATAACTTTTGAGTGAGTATATTACATTATAATATTATTTATTAAATATTGTTTTACTGGCCGTGTTTAGGAAAAACGAGTGATTTCCCAAAATTCCGTTCTAATGATCTTCTACGTAATTAACAGAACTACAATGGAATATATTATGATTCTAGCCCACCTGTTTTATATATAACACTAGCTTCTGCCCGCGACTTCGTCCGCGTAGCGTGATGATATATAGCCTTCCTCAATAAATGTCCTATCTAACACTGAAAGATTTTTTCAAATCGGACCAGTAGTTCCTGAGATTAACGCGTTCAAGCAAACAAACAAACAAACTCTTCAGCTTTATATATTAGTATAGAAGTATAGATACCATCACGCCTCTATTTCCTGAAGCGTTAGGCAGAGGCGTACGAATGTATAACCACAGTTTGCCCCATGTAATAGGCAGCTAGCCTAGCCATTAACCGGGCACAAATCCCAAACTCCAACCTGCTACTGAGAATTTCATGGAAAATTCATTCAACACCCAATAATATTGCTCGACCTGAGAATCGAACGCAGGACCTCAATCGCTCACTAGGGTTGTGACTTGTGAGGCAGTTAAAATTTGTAACCTGTTCATTTACAATGATGTCACATTTTGCAATGGCGTATAAGGGATTAATAATCTCAAAATATATTAACATGCAAGTACTTATATTAAATTAATTCATTCTCTCAACCTTGTGAAAATCATGCGACACATTTTTTCCATACGTGTCCATTTAACAAAATTGCTAGTGATTATCAAAATTGAGTCTTCATTGCAAATTTAAGCCGTTTTATATCCATTTATTATATCGCACCCATCAATTATTGACTGATATGTACTTCAAGTCTTTAGCATTTAAAACCCTATATTACGCAACATTAATCTCGGTAAAGTATGTAACACGTGTAACAAATCAAAGCGTAACATGTAACAGAGTGTAACAAATCATAACGTGTTGTATATCACGCTGTCGAGCCTGCGGCGCTCAGAACTCCTTGTAACTTTACGTATTATTTTTTTCATACAGAAAGGGTTATTTCGGGGAGGTATGTTGATTGTATGTAATTTGGGAACAGTTGAAGTGTTTCGGAGATCGTACAAGGAAAAGTCAGTGCGTTGGAGCTAATAATCTGGCTTTTACAAAGTATGTTGGAGATTCTGGGAACGGTTTGCAAATACGTAAGTAGTGCAGTTATTGTAAATAATTGTCAGTAGATTAGAAGTAGAATATAGGAAAGACAAAAAGAAAATGATAAACATCGGACCAGTATTTTAGAACGTAAGTAAGAAATCACTGTCCAGAAATCTTAACCTCAAATTGAGGTTCAGAACTTGCAACTACTCATCAAAATTACTTCGATAAGATCAAATCCTCATACGATTTCGCAGAATTAAACACTCGACACAACCTAACAAACGCGTAACAGTGTCGTCGACATAAGGCTGTCTCCAACGGCGACAAATCGGCTCATCTCAAAAGCATCACGTATTCTTTTATGCATCATTGTGCAACAGGGATGCAGCGCACGTGTCGACCCACACGCAGAATTTGTAATCGGCTCGTCGTAAATAAACGAGTTGGCACAACCCTACTTGGCGAGACGCAGCAGGGCTGGTACGTTATATTACCAATGTTTGTTATCTTAGAAGTCAGCTTTTTACTTTTTTGTTACTTTATAATTATCTTGATGGGGTTTTTGCAACGTAATTGTTATAGTCTCTAAGGTAACTGAATTAAACGCTGGTTTTTGTCGATTGGAAACGGAAATGCTTGACAATAAAAGCCAAATGACAATTGACCGAGTAATAGGGGCAAAAAAACCTCGTGGTGTTTGTTGTAAATAGCATTATAATTTAACTACTTACCTATTATTGTTTGAAAAAATCTATGATTGTGCTTTTTTGTATTCAATTATATCCGTGTTGATTTTTTGTCATTCCAGCCAAGGAACATAAACAGCTTGAATAGATCCTCCTTATCACATTTTTTTTCTGCTATCATTACAGCCTCAATACCCTAGTGATCCAAAGCGCAACTGCTCCGCTAGAGGTCCTGGGTTCGACTCTCAGGTCGAACAGTGTTTATTTTTTATATACTATGTATTACAGACTGTTTTCTCTCCCTTTTTTTTCTATAAAAAGTTCAAATCATTTATGATTGCATCTGTTAGCAGCCCTATGAACCCGTAGTGGTGGGCGTCTCGGATTTATGTGCCGCGCCGAAATTTAGACGTGCTCACTCTGCGTGCACAAAATGCACGACAATATTCATCGCGCATAATGCGTTACTTATGTTTTTTTCCTTAAAACGCAAACGTCTCAACAATACGACTTGGTTTAAGGAGCGGCTTGGCGATAATGCAAAAATTAGGAGCGCAATACAATTCAAAATTTGCATGAAGAAATTGAATCAAGGGAATGTTAGTGTCAGTTTGTATGATGATGAATCAGTTGACCATTCATAAAATCACATATCTGGGGATTTTTTTAACACGGGACTGCCTACAACGAGATATGACCTGGTAAAGTTTGCTGGGAGTCGTTGAATAGAATAGAATATCCTTTATTGTACACCAAAAACTAATGTCAAGTTTAGGTTATCAATCACAGAATATGTTACAATGGGCGGTCTTATCGCTAAAAGCGATCTCTTACAGACTACCTTGAATCTACAGAAAGGCAGTTGTTTAGTAGCTGACATCATATTTTTCATAAAGTACTCTTACTTAGTTATTAATGTTGCTGTGCCCGACAGGGTCCATAATTGTTTCTTACTACTATACTTAACACCTGTATTACATTATGGATTGCAAATTAAAAAAAAATGAAAGATGAAGATTTACGTATCTATTTCTGTATACCCTGTATGAGTGAACGTCAATATTATGATTCTACATAGGTACTTATAGCGTCATTTTACTTTGCCCGCTTGCCATTTTGATTTTTATGCGTCGTGCAGTCAAATTTAGACCTCACAAGTTGCAAACAACCCACAATATACGCGTAAATTTTGCATGCTTAATAATTATATCAAGTTTCGCGTTTCCAATATTTTTATGTGTAACGCTCACATTGTCATAATAATAATTTAAAATAAAGTGCTAACCTTCACGGTAAATAAATATACGCTCCTTCAAAATCAACCTCAATAATAATAAAATCAGACATAAGTACGTCAGATTATCAAAAAATCGTTTGCATTATCATACAAAAGGCGCCCAAGTCATCGTGTGATACTGTCGTGATCTTTATAGCCACGTAAGGCACGATCCCCAAATACGAAAACGAATATTAATAACCATATTGCAAACGACCGACGACAACGCCATGTTTAACGTACAAATTCAAATTCGAAATTCAAACGCAAGTTTCAATTTTTAGGGATTCGTACTTGTATGTTTTTTTTTAATATAGATAATGTAACCAATGTAATAAATACTACCAACATAAAACTATTTAGTTCACATTAAATATTTAAATAATAAATTTAGGATGTGCGTAGTATGAACAGTTAAATTATGAGTAAGTATAATAAATATTTACATTAATAGAGGTTTATGATGATCATAACATTTTATGAAAATTTATATAGAGTTAATTAAATAAAACTGTAAACTTTGACAAACAGTGCATGAAGTGCAAAAAACTATTCTCGAAATTTCGTCAAGTTTATAATTTGTTTATTTTAAGCAAAAAGTCATTCACAGACAAACCTAATCCATACAAATATTATACGTCGAGTTTATTTATAAATATTTAATACAATGAATTTTACGACGGTGTGCCTCCATAGGTGACGCGTAATGACTTTAAATGACTTTAAACTTTTATAAATAGCCTTTATTGTGACAGTTTGATTACGCAAGCAATAATATTGAGGAGGCTATGAAAATAAGGAAGCATTAGTGGTATATTGCGTCCATAATATTTTGTTTGGCTTTCATTATAGTTTCGAAACGCAATAACTTCGTTCAATTCTGTCGAGCTTTATACTTTTTATTCGACGCAATAAAACCATGTTGTGCTCTATGAAAAATAATATCTATTTTGTCGACATTTTCCCAAAAATGTGAGTACAATCAAGTGGTTTCCATTGTAAGTTGAGAAAATCCCAAATCACGCATTTTATGATTCATTTTCTACACTCCACCACTAAACTAACATTCAATAAAATAAAATGTCAGAATAGTTCAAATCCTACAGAACAAACGAATAGCACATTATTCACGAGAAACAACATATTAACTCTTTGTTTTCGTGACTTAAGTAAATCTGCCAAAGGAAATCCCTTCCATTCCAACAAATTTTTAGTATGTTACCTACCGCAGAGGCGTTAAAGTGTCAACTTATGAATATACATAAAAACAGACAGGTGCCGTGAAGTAATGACATCGTGAGCAACATTTCCTTTTCGACTTTCGGCTTTCGGCTTCGTAACGAACATGTTTAGGAATTAAAAACTCCATACATGCGTCGACGTCGACGAAGTGTTTCGAAGGGCCGGAAATGAAAATGAAAATTTGGTGTTTTGATTTAGCCGCGCAGGGTTAAGGCGTGTTTTTGTGCTGATCCTATTTACCTGATGTGTTGAGGGTTAATTAAAGCAACACGTGTTAGTTAATAAGCATTTATGTGTACATTATTTTCATGTTTCTTCGGGTATATCAGTAGCACAAAACTTTTGATGTCGACAGCTATAATTCTTGGAATTTTTACTTCCAACATCAAAGCACCTTAGGTAGTTCCACGAATGGCTGATAATTACGTCAGCTAGTAAACCTACACTCAAAGTGTCATCGCGACACCGAAAAATAAAGTCCAAAACGAGCGGAAAATCTTGTCAAATAAAATAGTGTTGTAAGTAATAAAACTTTCTTGCTTAGCTTGTTAGAATGACTTCCCTTAATCGTTAAAACTGTTGTGACTACATTAATATAGCTAATAGCGCAACACTCGTTAACGCCATAACGGCTAATTATTACTCTACTAAATTCTAAAATAACCGTTGAGATTTTAATCGCGCTTTCAGCTTTGTCTTTGCCCGGCTCTATGGTTTATTATGAAAACCGTTATAATGCAATCATAATAATTTCAAGACTCAATAGTCTTGAAATTAAATTTGATAAATTTATCGATAACTAATGAAGTAGAAAATATGATATTGTGATACCTACGTCCATTATTTTTATGATTTCCTCTGCTTTATTGAACTGGTAATCATTAATTGTGGTAAAGGTCTTTTATTAAAATCTTTACCTAATGAAGTAACATAAATTTTATCGATATTCCTCATTTAAAACTATATAATGTCATTGTTGATATATAATTTCAAGTTTAATATACCTTTCATATTATTTTATCGCAAACTAACAGCAATAAGGTTCCACTACCAATTAGTAAACTTTTATGAGACTATTATTGTGCGTGAGAACTCATATTAAAAAAAAAGTTAACTTCCAGTACTAGTTCCAAGTAGGATCACGAACAAGCCAATCATTAAGTTCTCTAAAAACTTTTAAAACATATTTCCCATACAAAATGGTTAAAACCGCGCAGAGTTTAAGCGTTCTCGTCACGTCCCCTGTCACATGGTGGTAGACAATGGGGGTATAAATTACAGCATTAGCGCACCACCATGGGACCCCATGGTAATTCTCCATAGCAGAGGCCGCGCCGTGCCATACGATTTCATGTAAAGAAACATTTATCCTGGTTATTATTAAAACTGGAGAGAGAAATAGGAAAACATGTTTTGTATAGATGCATGATTTATTTATTATATTTTAGAATACGATCAAGATTCTGAAACATTGGTAACTTCTTAATAGAGCAACTACTTTTCTATCTCTGCTATTGTAAAATCGTAAAAATGCTGTCTGTACATTGAAGATATTAAAAAAAAAACAAGTGGGTTACATAAACATTACCGAACCCAAAAATGACTTTTTTTAATTATTGCCTGTTTGTTACGGGTTGACGTAAAAACTCCTGAATAGATTTTAATTTTATTTTCACTATTAGTAAGAATACGCTCCAACTTTAAAAACCGGTGAACGTCTTATCTCAATTAATTGAACGGATCCTGAGACACAGCTTGATCTCTCTCGATTAAATTATTTTGGGATCCATTTTTAATTCTAATATAGCTTCATTTGAGCGAAGCCGCGTGCAAACGCTAGTAAGTACATACAGTTTTAAATACAGATATCCTGAAAAATCCACCTAATTTCAAAGTGTTTTCTGTCTTACGATACAGGCGACTGAAACGCCATAAAAAGTATGCAAACTAACACAATAACTTATATAAGACTAGCTTCTGCCCGCTACTTCGCATGCGTGGACTTCAGAATTGGGTCCGGCCTAGATAAAAAGTAGCCTATGTGTTATTCCAGGCTATAATCTATCCCTGTGCCAAATTTTATCTAGATCCATTCAGCCGTTCTGGCGTGAAAGAGTTAATAAACATCCATCCATGCTCCACTAACTTTCGCATTTATAATATTAGTAGGATTTAGTTATTAATAATTGTATAGCTTCACACAAGTAATTAAGACGTATAGAACTAATCAACTTTTATGATTAAGACGTTAATCCAACGAGAATAGGGAAAATAAATACATTTTAGAGTGATAGCGCACTGTTTCACGTGGGAGAGCGATGCTTCGCCACGAATGGGCCGGCTCGACCGGAGTGATACCACGGCCTCACAGAAAACCGGCGATAAGCAACGCTTGCGTTGTGTTTCGCCGAGTGAATGAGGTTACCGGAGGCCCAAACCCTTTTAAAAGGCGGGCAACGCACTTGTGACTCCTCTGGTGTTGCGGGTGTCCATGGGCGGCGGTTATCGCTTACCATCAGGTGATCCTTCCACTCGTTTGCTCCCCTATCCCATAAAAAAAAAACTTTTAATTGGTGGAACTGATTTCTAAAGCCAAGAGTTATAATGCTAATTAAATATAAGCTTTAAAATTATTGTCACGTAAACACAAAAAAATAGGTTTTACCTTGAGAAACAATTTAAAACTGTCTGTGTTAGCTTTAATTCATATGAATATCATAAATATAATCCCATTATATTTTTAAAACTGTAGTTTGTAATATAAAATAACAGTTATTTCAGAAACGAGAGCATTTTTTATTGAAGGAGGCTTAATTTATGATTAAAAACAGAGCTGCGAATTAAGATATACCTAAATAATACTTACTTGTTGAAAGTTTGCGATTAATTATCTAGTATTATAATATATAACATTTATTTTGCCTCTTATTTATAAAGTCACTGACACATAATTTAAAAACTTTAAAAGTAATGATTCTTTTTTAAAAATAAATTATGCCTGCAATATTTTCTATTAAATTTATTGTTTTTAAACTAAGATTCTTTTCATCAGTAAATACTGTTTATAAGTCTTGTTCATATTTTAAAATTTATGGTCCCGTAAATTAAATATGGAACCAAATTGATTCCGCTATACCGACAGAAATAGTTTGTCATCGCGAAGAAAAAATGCAAAGCGGTGTCTTTCCTCATATGGTTTGATAGAGACATAAAAATTTATGAATTCGTGAACCGTTTGATTTATTTACGCTTCCTTTTACGATTTTATGGCTGAAAAGATATATCGTAGTCATACAGTAGTTTGTTTTTATTCCTATTTTAGCTTAGGTTAAGTGACATTTGACGTCAACCTACTTTCTTTTATCAGTAAAGCCGATTCATATTTATCAGGTGACACTGACTACTCACAATTTAAAGGGATACATTATTATATAAGAGAGTAGAAATGTTATTAATCCTTAATTAATTCTTTCACTGTATTCACACTTATTTCCCCGCTACGTGCTCATCAATGCATCCAATGTCTTATTATAATAAATCAGGATCCAAGCCATAGAATATTAATATGAAATTGCTTCTTCGATGAAAGAATAGCCTATTCCATCAACATAATTCACTTACACGGAAGCCTACACATTTTTTATACAAAATACCGTTTATATTACGCAGTTAATTTTATTAAACGTCACATTTTATCATAAAAGTGACAGAAAAGTGTCATTATTTTTATATAATCCCACATTTAAATAGAATATCAATCTTAAGAAGTTTTAAATATAGAAGTGACTACTGTGTGTTGCCAATAATAATAAATTAAGTCTGTTATTTAATTACGGTTCACGACACCAATTTGTAATATCAGTGCGCGGTGTCGGCACATTTGTAACACGAATGGGCGTAAAATGTATGTAAGTTATGTGTGAGGTATAACTTACGCTAGATAAATTAAAGTTCATCAGACACCCACATAGTTTACGCATCTCACGTAGAAATAGGACCATAATCTATCATAGAATTTCTTTTTTTTTTAGTTTTTTTTAAGCAGGCAAGCGTTAAAGTATGTTTAAAAACTAAACAATATTTTATTTATTATTTGTAAACAGCAGCATTTTATTTTTAAATTATTAAGTTTTTTGATTTATTTTATGTAACAGTCAAGGTAAATTAATAACGGCATTAAATAATGATTCTGGTGAAAATATGTATGGTTAGTTTCCGCATATTCTAGTTGCATATTTTGATGTCGCAACAAACAAAAGCTCATTAATTTAAATGCCTATTGTTGTTACAAATGACATTTATCGAAACACCAAACAGACGGAACCGTTTGTAGAGCTAGTTTCAAAGAGTTTGCGGGGGCGTCACGGAGAGGTCAGCGGAGGTCAGATGCGATCCGATATGATTTATTTGTTCTAATTAGAACATAGACAGGGCCCAGTACCTACCGATACGCGGTAATAGTTTCACAAATAGGTTACTGATAGATATTTACACTACCGTACTTATTAGGTATACGTAATTTATGTTTCTATGAAAGTAAGAACACGATTTAAGATGATAAACTCGCTGTACACACAGCGAGTTTATCATCTTAAATCGTGTTAACAAAATATATTTTATAGGTTGTGGGAGTGAGATGTAGCTCTACCGGATAAATAGTGGCATCCCACTCACACAGCCTAAACAAGATAGCGTTAAAACGAGGTTCTCATGCTATCAGTTTAGAATAGTGACAAATTATGGGTAAATAATACACTCGTTAATAATTGATGGTTTTAAGTGTCAAAGTGCTACGATATTCAGGCACGAAATTCGTGAGATACCATAGTAAATTATGATAAACATCAGTATCACAGGCACAGATTTCTGGGCAAGACCGATATCTCAAGGATAAACTAGCAGTCAGGCTTTTCGGGGGTTCCTAACTACCACTAACGATTGCCATAGCTGGTTTTAATTTACCTATATCAATTAAAGATTACTGCCTAAGTAAATGTGTTAAATCTATTGATACTGTAAGTTATCGTACCTACGAACTAGTAAAACAATTTCGCTGTAAAATTATATACGAAACTTATTTACCCATGGCAACATTTTGCGGCTCAGCCCACCGCTAACGTATCGTGGTTTAATTAATTACCGTAACGACCGATTTGTTTCAAAACTGGCACAAATATAGAACACTAAGTAGGACGATAGCATAAAATAATCGGGTTTCCATGTCCTTGTAGCTGTGGTAAAAAGTAGATCAGCGAAATGTTTTATGTTTTAAAAACTAGGACTTATGCGATGATGTCAGACTCAGATCATAGTGTAAATTGAGATGCTTTTATTTGTTTTTATTTTTTTAGAACAAACGAAGGAAATAAAAAAATGCATTACTTATGTGATTTGTCAGGCCACTCATTTTTAAACGATTTGATTTTAAATTTCGAAATAAATGAAGTTGATTTTAAATATTCACACTTTTAAAATTCGAAGTTTTGTGTCCGCAACTTTAATAATTATGTCAAAATTAGTTTAGTGTGGGAAAACTTAAAGTGCAGTAAAAAATTGTGTTTTTCCAAAGTTAAATGTGTAATTATGGCGGATAATTATTAACCATTAAGTGTTCGTGAACGCGTGCAAGTGTAGGCAAATCTATACTAATCTATACTAATATATAAAGCTGAAGAGTTTGTTTGTTTGTTTGTTTGTTTGTTTGTTTGTTTGTTTGTTTGTTTGTTTGTTTGTTTGTTTGTTTGCTT
Source organism: Acronicta leporina (assembly GCA_947256265.1). Classification (NCBI taxonomy): domain Eukaryota; kingdom Metazoa; phylum Arthropoda; class Insecta; order Lepidoptera; family Noctuidae; genus Acronicta; species Acronicta leporina. Next base: position 4,136,938 of record OX366521.1, read on the forward strand.
GAACGCGCTAATCTCAGGAACTACTGGTTCGATTTGAAAAATTCTTTCAGTGTTAGATAGCTCATTTATCGAGGAAGGCTATAGGCTATATATCATCACGCTAAGACCAATAGGAGCGGAGCATCAATGAAGAATGTTTCAAAATCGGGGTTTTCTCCTTTTGAGAGCTTCCGATGCATGCGCTGCGTAAACGATTAAAGTTTCGTAAAAATCATATATGACAGAATTGTTCCTCTTTAAAAGTTCTAAAAAAAAGTCCGCGACAGCATATGTCTATCTTTTAAGGTTGGCTCACTATAACCTTTTTTATGCTAACTTTGTTCTAAAATTCCAAATGCATTAAGTATTTGAGTAGGTAGGTGTTTTTATAAACATGATATTAATCCTTATCCAAATAAGTAAGTTATTCATCAGCCTTTAGAGCGTTTGTTTTGTATCCGTGTGGACCGAGCTTGGGTCCGCTCGGACCCAACAAACGCTCTAAAGGACATATCCTCATTTAGCGTTCTTTTATTATTCCTGTTCCCGTGACATATTTTACTAAAGTTCCGCTCGGATACTCAATAGGTACTCAATTATCAACTAACAATATTGGCTATATTTGAAGTGAGCTTCAATCAAACCATACTACAAGCCGCTGAAGGGGATCATCATCTTCTTACCACCTGTCAAGTGCCACCTGCCAAGTTTGCTTGAACGCGATAATCTCAGGAACTATTGGTCCGATTAGAAAAACCCTTTCGGTGTTAGATAGTCCATTTATTGAGGAAGGCTATAGGTTATCATCCCGCTAAGACTAAGTAACTATTTCACGCGGACGAAGTCGCGGGCGGAAGCTAGTGCTATAATATTGAAAATCGTGACTATTTGTGTTATTTCCTAAAGTCCATTGAAGGCCTAGTAAAGTTTCCACTAATTTACTGGTGCAACTGCATCCAACCAAAAAGACTTGACCTAAAGGGTCTATGTTACCAGGTCATAAAATAAGCAAAAAAATGTGTCAAAATCGTCTTGTAACGATTTTTTTTACAGTTTTGTCTGCCAAATATGTCCTTCTAGTGTCATTATTTTAAATTGCACGATTATTTTAAATAGCAAACTTGGAGTTCAGATAAAACACGGAGGGAAGTGAACATTTTATACAATGCATCAGGTACCTACTGTTGAATAACCGCGCATAACTAGAGAAAGCTGGCAGGCCATCGGGCATCGCCTACGTATAACAATAACTAGTTTCCTTACCTATAAAACTTGCGCCGGATAATAAGGTGACACAATTTATGATTTTTTCTAATTTGATCTGCTTATATACCATCATGCATGCATTCCCGGAAGAGATAGGCAGAGGTGATTTGGCCCTATGTAATAGGGTCACACCTATTGCCATGAACCGGGCACCAAGCTATACTCCGAGCTGTTAGTAAGAATTTTATAGAAAACTAGCTTCTGCCCGCGACTTCGTCCGCGTAGCGTGATGATATATAGCCTATAGCCTTCCTCAATAAATGGGCTATCTAACACTGAAAGAATTTTTCAAATCGGACCAGTAGTTCCTGAGATTAGCGCGTTCAAGCAAACAAACAAACAAACTCTTCAGCTTTACTTATTAGTATATAGATATAGATAATTAAATGTCAACTTCGACAATCGTAATATGAAATCCGATCATTCTGTCATAATAAACAATGTTTCTTTTGTTAATAAAACCTTTTTTTTATATTCGTTCTGATCGTAATAAATATAAAGTTTGATTGGATTTAAAATCTAAATTGACACGACAAAGTAAATGCGAAAAATACTGCCGTTTAGGAGATAAACCCTGCGCCTGCGATCATAAATAAATTATTGCTATTCAGATCTGAATGTTAAAAAATAAAATAACATATCATGAAGCCTGTATTTCCGAAGGGTAAGGCCGAGTCGTACACCCACAGTTCCGGTATGTTTGGAAATCAAATGTGGGTACCTAATAGAGACTGACACTGTTGCCATTAATCGGGCACAAATCTAAATTCCGAGTTGCTACTGAGATAAATCTTTGCTTGGCCAGGAAATCGTAACCAGGACCCCTCGGTCAGAAGTCGCGCTTGGCGACTAGACAAACGAGGCTGTTCTGAATGTAAACAACAAAGTTAAAAAAAAATTGTCTAAAAATTTACTTTATTATAGTTAACATAACATACCATCACGCCTATATTCCCCGAAGAGTTAGGCAGAGGCGTACTAATGTACACCCACAGTGCGCCGGTATGTTTAGGTTAATGTAATAGGGGGCGAGCCTATTGCCATTTACCGGGCACAAATTCCTAACTCCGAGCTGCTACTGGGAATTTCATAGAAAAACCCAATACTTATCACTTTGCTCGACCTGGGAATCGAACCCAGGACCTATAGCGTAGCAGTCGCGCTCAGGACCACTCGGCTAATGAGGCAGTTACTTTATTATAATTATGCATTCTAATCCCACTCAAAGCATTATTAATTATTTCCTGTCCTCAGTAGCCTGCCCACACAGCGAGCAATCGTCAATGATTAAATAATAATGAAATAATTAACCGCCGTGATGAGATCCTAATCGCAACATGTCATTTAGCAAAACGTATAGCGACATTAGCTGCAGGGGATGTGACAGATCGCTTGGCTCGCGTCCAATCGATAGCCGCGACTGCCCGCGACATGTTACGAACACGACAGCCAAGCAAAGTCAAAGTCAAACGTTTTATTTCAGTAAAACATTATCTAAAATTAAAATGTCAAAGTTAGTCTTGTGCACGCATGGTAGAACGTAGTATGGTATTCTCACTCTTTCTTCCGTGACAGCTAGGTCACGTGATTGGCGCCCGTCGGCGTCATCGTTGTGTAAATAAATTAGCCGAGCAATTCTAAAACTTCCTTGCTTCTTTACGGGATAGATAGTCAAAGTCTTTACTCGTGAAATTTTCAATTATAAATTTTATACAGTGTACTTTTTTAACTAAACAGATGAAGAACACAAGACAGAAATGGTTGGACTAGTAAGCAATTTATTTATAAATATTATAATATTATTATTCTGGGACATTTTTTACACAGCACCATCTAGTCCCAAACTAAGCAGAGCTTGTACTATGGGTACTAGACAATGAATATAATACTTATATACTTTTTTTTGTAAATACATACTTATAATGTATACGAAACACCCAGACGAACACAAACACTTATATTCATCACATATTTTTTTGTGTTCTGTGGGAAACGAACCCACGACCTCATTGTCGGCAGTCCGGTACTCGAACCACTAAACCACAGAGGTCGTCAAAATTATTTATAATGATTTATAAATTTCCTTATTAGTATCAAAGCTATCAATCGCTGTGTGCTATCGCGGGTAGAGTATAGTGATATATTATTTCTTTATTAGTATCATTTGGTACAGTTGCTTATTGAGGCCCCGACTCCTGAGCTAGGTAATAATAACCTGTGTTACAGGAGTAATTGTCTTCTCCCATTTTTTGACACTATAGTATGTAAAAGTAAAGGAATACCTAACCGATTTATCCCATTATACCAAATGATAGGAATGAAACTTACGTTCCAAAGCATAAACGATAATTAATTCAACGCATGCATTGCTAATAAATTAGAGCTTAGATATATAAATTATTAATGCTCAGACCTGCATTGTTCTATTCCTAGATTCGAAGAATTCGGTTAAAGGAGGTTTAGCATTCACACGAAGCAAAAATGGGCGTGCGAGACATGAGACAAAAAATATTAAACTCCAATTATCGAAAGGTATTGCCAGATTCAACACATAAGTGACAAAAATTGATAGAATGTTAAATGTAGAGAAGTATTCGAAATTTAAAAGAAAAGGTTTCTTTAAATTAAACCTTATTTATAGTAACTGTCGCCGAGCACAAAAGCGTCAGAAAGGGAGAGTGCTTCGTGAAATATTACTTCGTCAGAGTACTGAGAGGGAGTCCCGTTTTGACATGTAATGAAAGAAAAATTACACGAGCCAGCCTTTGTACAGTCGCCACTTTCATTTCGACGGAATTAACTTTTGGATGTTCAGCATTTGTATGACAGTACTGTGGAAACTCGACGTCTAGACGTGTAGATTTTATAGAAAGTGAGTACGTAGGCAGTTCTGTCAGGAAAGGTTAGGGTTTTTTATATATTTTTTCACATTCTGATAAATTTTCCAATTTTCCTATAACATATAATTTTATAAGAAAAGTAAAATTCAGTCTATGATATTATTGATTACCCAAAAAAGAGTGTTTGCAGTGAGAATTTTGTGAGTTTTTGTATTAGTCCACTTTTAAGAGATTCAACTCCAAATAGTATCTTAGCAAATAAAATTAAATTGAAAAAAAGTCGGACTACGGGAATGATACTTCGCTAAATTTTCCAATCTCTCAGATTTTCACTTCATAAAGCAGAATGGATGCTTGGGCATTATGAGAAACACCAATTTATTTTACTAAATAATTCATTCGTTGAAAGGATAATTCACAAAGCGACGGTACCGTTTCCTCGACGTAATTTTGGAGATATTGCAGGGGATGAGAGATCGAGAGAGGTTCTCTCAGTCGCGAATGTAGTAATACGATTTCAAATGTGAATTTCTGTCTAAATGAACTCAGTCACATTGACATAATGTATATTTATGTTTGTCAACTTGTTCATTTTAATTAAATTGTGATAAACAAAGTTTGCTTGTGAGATATTCGCGAGCGCAATATACATTAATTGTGGTATGAAACATATTGTGAACTAAATAGGCATCGTTGCACACAAATTAGGATTTGTGTTTAAAATATGTTACTAAGTAATTCATATAACGTAGTACTTACCTACTTCTAGTTTAATACATTTTATCTTTATGAAATAAGTTTAGGTACTTACAACATTTTTTCATCTTGGGAGAGTCATGCTTCGGCACAAATGGGTCGCCTTGACCGGAATGATACCACGGCCTCACAGAAACCCAGCGTAGAACAACACTTACGTTGTGTTTCGCCGAGTGAGTGAGGATACTGGTGGCCCAAATCTTTTTAAAAGGCGGGCAACGCACTTTCGACTCCTCTGGTGTTGCAGGTGTCCACGGGCGGCGGTATCGCGTACCATCGGGCGATCCGTCTGTTCGTTTGCTCCCATATGCCATATAAAAACATCGGAACTATACCTACGTGTTTTACGTTTATCTTTATTACGATTTAATTTCAAATATTACGTAATTTATATTCTTCGTGTTACACTAAGGCGGCAACATAAAACAAACTAATGATGATTTCTAGCCCAATTATATGAATATTAAGTAAACATTTGGCCATAAATGACTACTGCGTAATTTTATATAGGGCGGTACTTCTATTAAATGAAATGAGCTAAAGATATATTATTAGAATTATTTATTTAAAACGCAGACCATATAATTACCACAATTTGATTATATTTCTATTGAATTATTGAAATTTTATTTTTAATATACTACCATACCTGCCTACTTGTGTCATCAGTCGTCACATAAAGCCTGATAAATAAACCCAAAACTATATTTATGATTTCTAAACAGAATTGATAAAAAAGTTTTACTGAACATAAATAATTTCTAACTATATCCGTATGTATTCCGTAAGTAATAATTAACAGGCTGACCTTAAAATGTTTAAGTAAAAAGAAAAAAAAGTGACACGAATTCCAACTAAGTGCAAAATAAATATCACCACTCTATCAGAAAGCAAACAGCATTTTTTTGCAAATACCACGATAACATTAAACATCGATCACCATACTTGGATAAAAACCCGTTGGCAGGCATTGCAAAGTAGATCCAGCATTTCTTTTTGTGTGAATGTTGATAAGAGACACACATTTATTTGAATCACTGAACACATTTATCATTTGGCGGGAAAGTTGGCTGTGGTTGAGATTATTTTTTTAAATAAGGAAATGATCATTCTGTCATAGTGATTTCATTTCAATTTTTATTTCATTTCATATTCTATCAGACTTTTTTCTTGGAATTTCTGTAATCATTTGATCAGATGAAGAGATTCTTAGAAAAATAAAGGTATGTTACTTACCCAACAGATGCAAATGTTTCTGATAATATACTTTTAATAAAAATGGGCACCTAATTAAACCTCCTTAAATGGAGCACTTGAGCAGAAAATAACGCGACGTGAAATTGTAACCCTATAATTTCCATTGGAAAATGAAAAAAAAATTCAAACCCCTATCGCGTAATATACAAAAAAGCGTTTATATGTACGGTGTGAATACAAAGCGAGGAAGTCAGCTGATGAAATCGTCGTCCAAACAAGCGGTCGGGAATCCTGAATAATTTATACAGAGAAAAAGAATGGTCCCTCCCCTGTTTACGTTCTCTTGTTGATTTTCCATGGGGATTGCTTCTAACGCAGCCTGTGAAATACACACCTCTCCCTCTGACGTACGTTTAATAAGCGGGACAGGAAATACTTGTTGTGTATCGAGGCTAGATTGAAAAGGATTTGAAATTTCGGCGGAATGAAAGTAACATTTAGATGGACGCGGGGGAATGAAATGAATGTAGATTTTAAATGAAGGTTCATGTAACAACTGATTGTACATACATAATTTTTGTTATGTAATTTTGATATTGTTAAATTTTGATAATGGAATCATGGCCTTAATGGAACGAAAAGTGTTGTACTTTTCCTTGAAAATTACTTTGCAATTATATTCTGTTGAAATATGTCACACACCCTCAAATTTGCAATTACTTAATTTGACACAAAATCTAGTTGAGAGGATGTTGTCAGTTCATACGAAGGGTCTAAGTAATACATACTATTGAAATATTATATTCGTTTTGATTATAGTGCCTAAACGGGTAACCGTTTAGGCACTATAATCAAAACGAATATAGAATACCTTTGGGGCAGATTAGTATCAGTTTTCGAACCGCAAACTTTACACCTACTTTAATTTAAATTCAAAACTAGTTGGTCATAAAACCGTAATTTAAGAACATTTTATATTAGTCACGGGATATTTTCCAAGAACTTAATCTGACAAGCGTAAAAACGTCGTAAATATTGAAAATACAAAACCTATGTACCCACACGCCGCCTACGCAGTGCACTATGAACGTTTCGCAGAAATCTTGGCGAATTTAATCTGTGTATACGCATGTATGCGAACAAAGCCCGAATACACGGTAGAAGCTACATCGTTATTGATCATAGCCTATTGTCTGTTAGTGGATGAATGCTAAACAGTCTGTCAAATAGAAGCGGTCCGTGGTGTAGGTATGCGAGAAGCATTTATCTGTGGTTTTCGACATGATCATTAATGGCGATATTTCAAATCAAATGTTTTTTTATTTCGAAACGAAAATAAACATGAAACGTTATGATTCTAGTTGCACGGTTCCAAAAGGTTGAACCTATGGAGAAGAATCCGGCAAGAAACTCCATAGACACGCTTTTAAAATAAAATAAGTTACAATCTTCACTGGTACAATATTGCGATAACAATATGTGTGAACGTTGGAGGATGTCCAAGTTTGACCGAAGTCGACAATATTAAACGAGGATTTGATGTTTAACTTTTTTTTTATGGGATAGGGGGGCAAACGAGCAAACGGATCACCTGATGGTAAGCGATAACCGCCGCCCATGGACACCCGCAACACCAGAGGAGTCGCAAGTGCGTTGCCCGCCTTTAAAAGGGTTTGGGCCTCCGGTAACCTCAACTCACTCGGCGAAACACAACGCAAGCGTTGTTTCACGCCGGTTTTCTGTGAGGCCGTGGTATCACTCCGGTCGAGCCGGCCCATTCGTGCCGAAGCATGGCTCTGCAACGTAATGTTAAACAGAAACTGATTCGATAGCCAGGACAGACTTACTTTTCGCAATATGAGAGTTGATTAGCGTAGTGTTCTCGAAGCATTCTGCACAACGGATCGCAGGCCATATTCCCGTACGATTATATTTAAAATCTGCAGATCCCCAATTTAAACGTCCGACAAACGACAGGCTTGTGCATAAATATCCTATATAGAAAAAATGCTAGTTCTCGGTAACGTAAAAATGAAATTTCTTTAGATTTCTTCCACGTAATAATGCAAAAGGGAAAAAAATTGCATGGCAAAATGAAACCTCCTAAAAAGAAAATAAAATATGGCGAAGTTAACAATCGGGGAGGCGGCTCGGACCTTATTAGAGAACACCTACACATTCGTCGTGGAGATTATATATTCTTAAAGGCGAACGTACACTGTGGGAAAGAATGAAATCCATAACTAACAATATCGTTTTTGTACAGACTTTGAACTAGAAAAGCTTGCTTAGGCATTCTTTTTTATCAGTAGGCAATCAATAACACTTTAACCGTGTTTTAAAATTGAATTTCTTCAACATTGCAGCATTGTCAGACCCTTCAACCATAAACATCTTCGTTCCCCTACCACTTGTTTCATTCCCTGTCGTCTCATCATTCGTCCGTAACTTTACAAGCGTAATTTTTCGGATTGTACGCAGGCACAATGCACGTTCACCTTAATTTAACCTTTAGGATCGCATGTACGATTCCCGGAACGGCATGTAAACGTTTTTCCTCGTTCCGTTTCGATTTTACGAGTCAAGTGCGAGTTTTAGAATTGCTTTTATGGGTTCATAGTACCCTGCCTATGTCTGAATTATTAAATTCGCTCGCATCGAGTCGTGAAGATATAGTTTTATTGTGCCTTTATTTATTCATTATGACGATTTTAGAATAGAAGATAGGAGTTCGTTACGAGATTTTATTGAAGCGGTCTTACTACGCAGGGTTGTACCGGCTAACTAAATAGTTAAAGTTACCCGTTTCCTGTAGATAGTGTTAATACTGCTGGAGTGAATAGTGTCGTACTTACCTGAAACAAAATAAACAAAAACAGTGAATAAAAATAATGATAAATATCTTAATGACCTAAAACGTAGAAAACATACATAATAAAGTTGAACGTAGTTACCATTACAAGGGCTACGCTATGATTTTTTTTAGTGTTATCAAGCTAGAGTACACAAACAGTACACCATTAATTTCGACGATATTATCCAACATAAATTTATATTCAGACGTATAATTAGCTGCCCACGCGCAAAGGAAAAAGCGTACAGAATTTCACAATCCTTGCCGCCCACGCTCCGCCCGAGCCTTTAAAATACGAGTATTTACACGAAAACGGACTTTTCTAAGATTAAAATGTTGTCGGATTTGCATTGAGGCGATAAGAGTATAATGAGGCTGGCGGTTGCCGGCGCCAATAGATCACGGTAGACGGCGCCACTGAGACGCGCTTGCGCAAGCGCCGTACGCAGACTTCGCACTCGATCACAGATTAGATCTCTAAGATACGTGAGGAATTCACAAAACTTGCAAAAAGGATATTTTTTAGCGATTTGAGCCGAATTTGGCAAATCAAAATCCCAGTCTGTTTTAATTAATTTGGTATTATGCGAATCATATCTGCGTAAAAATGATATTATGTTAATTGTATCGAGCATTAATATGTATTAAGGTTCGCTTTGACGACACGCTATTAATCTTATGTACGTAATCTTGCTTGTTATGTGCAGAGGATTAAGTCTGAATACATAATATATTTGCGTTTTAAGGACAGTTAAGTCCGTAACGGTATTTTTTTACAATAAACAAAGATTGTCACAATCAATCGGTTTGAATGTCACTGCTTTCCAATTAACTTCTTAGCATCAAGCATCTAGCAGACCTGATTCTGAAGCTGCAATAAAAATTAATAAATTATTTCGAGTCGAATATTTGCTTGGCATTTTATGTTCAGGTTTTTTTTGTTGATAACCAGCTTTGCAGTCCTACTGTCCAAAGGCTTTCTCCAGGTTGGTCTTCGAAGCAGCCCTCACAGTACTCGTCTAAATCATCCCCCCACCTCTTTCTGGGCCTCGACGGCGCCTTCCAAGCACTGACTCTTGTCCAGCGAGCATTGTACTTTCATTCAAATTTAGGATAGCAAAAATCAAAGTATGTTAATATCAATGGTGACTACGATAGAGTTGTAATACCCTTCGCAAGATTAGTTACGAAGACATAAGGTAAGATCTTAACGTGTAATTGGAGATGCCTTGGATTAGCAGCGAGTTGCTAAATAATTATAAACTACGTTCACAGTGAGACTAACGCTGATATATCGAAAAAAAGCAGCTATTTCATACATTTTCACAGAGTATTATGCATTTTTGTAAGAATCTTCTGGTCCATCTGATAATTTTCTAATCTATGGCTATTTAGCGTTGCGCGTAACTGTCTCTCTTCGGTAATTCGCGAGGCATACCAATAAATCGCCTTCCATTAGCCGCTGATACAGGCCCTACTGATTACTTGACTGACTTTAGCAACCTAACATCATAGTGACACGTACATCTTGTAGAATTAGGTTATTACTTGCGTTGCATTGCTGGTTTCCATTTAACTTAAATAATTATTAAGCAGTAATGTATGTATTTACGCATAAGTTACCTAAAAGGATGTGAGTACGTGTAAGAAATATTAGATCAAACTTCACTATAATCGCCTTTCCCAAGTGCTAGTCTAGTACAGAAATACTTGTAAGAGAAATTTACTTCAATGGTTATTTTTCAAATTCAACGTTTTCAATGGTTAAAGTTTTAATAACTTTTGATAGAGTGAACCGATTTGAATGAAATATAGCCTAAATGTTAATCCAAAAAACAGGCTATGAATTCCTTTCCTTTCCTCCAAATCTAGTCAGTAGTTATCATTTGATGCTCGTTCACAGACAAACAGACATACAAACATTTCAAAAATGATAGAAATGGATTGTGTTATTGATTCTCAGTCCCCCAAATTAGATTTTCTTTGCAAATATAAGCAATGTACAGACACGGCTCACTTACATTCTTACTATATGTAAGATAAGATAATTATCAGCATTCAAACTATGCCATTGTCGAAGCTAGTTTATACGTAATCATACATTACGCGTTACACTCGTCTGGATCCGGCTTTACAGAAATTCGATGTGCAAGTACAGGTGTGCCCATATCTCTCTGCACATGAAACGCGTACCTTTCGAGGTGTGACGGGTCACTTGCCCGCCTACGGTCCTACGAACATTAGCCGGCTTCACTCACTACTTTTAACTCCTTCCCACATTATTTCCACAGTTACGATATTTGTAATTTATAGCTAAGTATAGATTAGCTTTCTTAGGGCTGCTATTAATGTGAAATTCTTAGATCTCATACGAGACATGTGGGCTTCTAAGGTTTTTCTGGATAGGGTTGTTATAAATACTTGCATAGTTTGGGTATCTTAGCTTATCTTATCTTGTGTAGGGCCGAGGCAGCAAGGCCTCAGTGCACTTCGACCCAATGGGATCTTTTGTGCTTCCCCTAGATAACTTATTCCTCATCCCCTCCCAGTTCTACAAACAGAACTTCCATGAGCTTTATAATGAGGCCTGGGGGTAAGTATAAGTCTGTAGTTCTCAGATCTTGGATAACCCTGCCTCAAGAGGCACATTCGCTTTCTAGCCAGTGCATCGCATGTACACAGAAGGTGTTCCATAGTTTGGGTAAATCTCAACCCGAAAAATACAAAGTTAAGGTAAAATTGTGTTTCGCCGAGTGAGTGAGGATAACGGAGGCCCAAACTTTTAAAAGGCCGGCAAAGCACTTGCTACTCTTCTGGTGTTGCGGGTGTCCATGGGCGGCGGTAATCACTTACCATCAGGGGATCCGTCTGCTCATTTGCCATAAAAAATGTAGAGTATGTGATTTCTTTCTTGCTTCCGTTTATACCATAATTGCATGCATAGCCTCCTCTATTGGTTTAAATAATTATCAGTCCATCATAGACTTTATAGTGGACTCCTTGTTAGCTCCCTGAAAATTTTATTTTATCTTGAAAAAAATATTCTAAGTTTCAGTGGTTCCTAATCTGTTAGTATTTACTTAAATGATTCTAACGATGGCAGCCCTAGTTTTGCGTCGATAAATGTTGATTGAGTGAAATGGTTTGTCCGGCAAACGATCACTTAACCCACTATTATAACTATTATATTATATTGCTTTTCGTTCCGTTGTAAACAGGAGAAAAGAGTGTTTATATAAGCGAATAGTTATAAACTAATTTAATGTACCTAGTTATCATAGTTTTCAATTACTAACATATTGAGTTATGTGTGTAGTTTCTCTTTACAACAAAAATAACGCGCTTGAATGTGTGATGGGTTCTGTATCGTTTCATTTTTTTTTCAATCTTAAAAACATATTAACATAACATACCATCACGCCGGTATTCCCCAAAGGGTTACGCGGTTAGGTAGAGGCGTACTAATGTACACCCACAGTTCGCCGGTATGTTTTTAGTTCCCATGTAATAGGAGCCAACCCTAATGCCATTAACCGGGCGCAAATTCCAACTCCTAGCTGCTACTGGGAATTTCATAGACAGACCCAATAACACTTTGCTCGACCTGGTAATCGAACCCAGGCCCCCTAGCGTAGCACTCGCGCTCAGGACCACTAGGCTAATGAGACAGTTAGTAATTGTTAATATATAAAAGTTACTATATAAACACCTTCACGTCTGTATTCCCTGAAGGATTAGGTATATGTTAGTGTACTAATCAGTTAGCCGGAATATTTAGGCCCCATATGATAGGTGGCAATCCGCTAAACTCGACTTACTACTGAAAAAATCAATAACACTACTCGACTTCAGAATCGAACCCTAGTCCTCTATCATAGCAATGGCGATTATAACCATCAGAATGAGGCACTTAAGTTTTCTAATAATATTGTATACTAAAATGATCAATAACACGCTAGAGACATAAGCTGTGCTCATTAGACGTGCTCAAGTAATTATTTTCGATATGGCATAAAATTCCAATTACAGAAAGCTACACCACTAGTCGCCACAGATTCAATAAAACCGTAATTCATCGTCAGTACCTTACTGATTTGATTATCTACCCATAAGCGCTAAAATTGAGACATAAAATCATGGCTCTCTAGTTTTCCCATGCTACGCAAGAGCTTTGCCATATTAGAGCTCTGTAGCGTCACGATTTCATTTTACAATAGCTCATATTACCGCTAGCCATATAAAGGAAGGTAGTTTGAAATAAAATGGCCAGCGCGCCAAGAAGGTTGGCAGCTAATAAGGCCCATAAAGACAGACGCCTCGATGCACTAAAATAAAGTTAATTGCTCGAAAAAGGCTGGCCGCGACAGCCATGTTTAAAATCATGTAGACATATTCTGCTTTTGGTCTGGTGTTAATCAAAATCGAAGGGGTCCTGCGAAGGACCTGTCATGGCTGTAGCTAGGGTTACCATGTCGCCAAACCTAATAGCCGGACAGACCAGCCAGTTTGGCCGGACATTTGGGTAGAAAGGCCGTACACCCTATATTATTGAGGATTTTGTGTCGGCGCGAGGGGGCGGGCGGCCTGCGGGAGTGACCGCCTGCGCTCGGCCACGCTCGGTGCTCGCTCGTTTGCGAAATGTAAAAAGCCTAACAAAAGCCGGACAAGCCAAACACCGTTTATTTTGGCCGGACACGCAATCAAAAAGCCTACCTATGTCCGGCTTTATCCGGACGCCTGGCAACGCAAGCCGTAGCGGATATCGCGAATCCCATGAGATCCCAGGGGAGGCGAGAGCGGTTTTAGTCCGTACGAGTTCGATATACCCTACCGCCTCCCCTGGTGGCACAGATGATCAATAAGGATTTCTGCACTCCGTAAGTGTTCGAAGAAGAGGAAAGTCATAGCAACTGTGGATTTCATTTAATTTACATCCTTCATGATTTGTCGTAAGATTGGTTTTCCTTTGGGTCAAATCTAACATGCAAGTCACGATATAATTTTGTCGTCGCGTATCTCGTACCAGACGAGATAAGATATTGCTATTAAATGGGCGTAGCAAGGGTGGTCATTGAAAAATATTTTAAGGCATGTCACTTTCTACCCGTTACAAGCGGGTTGACAGCAGGAATAATAGACTTCCAAATATGAACTAAATGGGTATTTAAACGCATAAAACATAAGTTTATTTGTCTTATGGCCATGATTATGCGTTTATGTTGATTTACGTAAATCAGACGAATATTCGACAAGTCAGGGCGCCTGCTGTTGTGGGCGAAGCCCTGACCTACACTAGAGACAGGCAATAAAACCTATTTTAACTAACCGCAGATATATATCAAAAATATTTATTAAACATAGACATTTCCAAAACGAATAAATCTTTTGGTTCGGACTGTTTACTGTAAACTTTTTTAAATAAATTATGACATAAAATATAAACACAGTAAAATGTTTTACGTACGTCAACTATTTCTTTTTACGCGGTGGTCCCAATTCTTGTTTAAATAAATGATTATGTCCACGAAACTGGGGCGGGCTCAAAGAGAAAATAACTTTTATGGACTGAAGGGTATCAAAGCCGGTCTCTGATGTGTAAGTTAACAGTACTTATTGATGTGTTTTATTTAGTATCATAAATATATAAAAATGAATAACTGTTTGTTTGTTCATCCTCTATACATTCCTCATTTTTATTACGATGAAACTTAGGTCGTGTGATATGTTTCTGACTAAGAAAATTGAGATAGACACTAATGAAATTTGACCTATAAAAACTACCAATGAATATAGATAACGCGTTGTAATATTTAATTATTTGAACACTATTCCAATCAGAGTTAAAACATTTACAACCAATAAATCACACACAAATAAAGCCGATGACACACTTAGTGCCAAACTCGTCTATATTCAAAAGTTCGCATCACGAAATCACGAGCGCACCTTAACACCATAAATCACAATTGTTGTCCACTTTAATTACAAGTCAAGCTTTATCTAGGATTCGACATTCATAGCATATCGTAGGGATTGTCGCACCCACGGCTCTAGGCGCCGGCTGTCCACGTGGGCGACACAGAGTGAAAGGAATCAGCGTATTAATAGAGAAACCTGTACCTAATTCACCTGCTGATTTGCGTACTCTGTGTTACGTTAAAAAGTATCTTGTACTACTCAACTCTTTGTCATTTATGAATGCCTGTCGAAGTTTTATGGTCGGTTTAGGACTACTCAAAGTTTTTACGCAAAAATATGCATATTATTTTGTTTATAGCCATTGTCATCACTAAAGCGCTACACCAATATTTATGAAATTCTTTACATATTTAGGTAATTTTAATCCACGATGAAAATGGGATGAGATTCTTAATTCGACTGTTTGTTTCTTATTCTATCTGATAGAATATAGTCTTACTTATATACATATATATTAGGTTGGTCTGAGTATCGTTCCTAAAGATGGATCACAAAATGTTAAGCATTTTTCTTTTTTCAAATTAAGTTATTGTTTAGAAAGACTCTTCTATAAACAATTTCACACGCAAGTCCATAAACAAATTTTTCAAGCGTAAATTGTTACAAACCCAGTAACTTGATCCACGTATAAAAAAAAAAACACCTACGTATTTATTACATAAAAGTAAATAACAACCACGCAGAAACCAATAAAACGTCATAATGTTTATGAAAGATAACGACCACACGTAAATCTCAACAATTTTACCGAGACCCCCCTTATAACCTCATAATTTTAACTACTGAGTATAAAATTTACGAAGCCAATAGACGTTGGAAGTGTCAGGGTACACTGGTTAATCTATGTAAGGATGTAACATCTAATAAACATCAAATAGACACACAAACAGATATGGAGCGGATAAACGAGTGAGGTTATTTACCTAATCTATTACAATTTTCTTTTTGTCGTTCTGATAAGCAAGAATAGGCTTTACCGTGTAGGCGTTAGGTGTGTAATAAGGTGAGAATGTTTACTGATAACTACTGGGCGCCGAGGGATCGCTCTCACGACTATTTCGCCCACACGTTTTGGGGACTAACCTAGACTAGTATTTAAAGCAATCGAACTCACTTGAACGCAGACCAAAATGGCGGTTAAGACATAATGTTTGGCAAGATTTTTGTCCAATTAAAACCAGACTGACAGTTTTAGTATTCTCGCATTGCCGTAAGCGGGGCTTATGAAGACGCGATACCAGAAATCGCATTTATGAATAAGTGAGAGGTTGTAATTTTATTTCCCACGGCAAAGGTACTTACATAGATTTCAGTTAAAATTTCATTCCTTTTAATAACATATTTAATTCATAAAATATTATGGCCCATGCATCTTAAACTCCACACAAACAGATAATATGAACTCAATCTAAAGCCAAATTAAAATAATAAAAGATCTAAGTACTAACTGAAATAAATAGGGTTCGAACATACGACGAAACGTTTCGAAAGAGGTAATGTCCTGCTTTCTTCGACTCACCTTAGCGGGGCACTACCGGGTCCCCATATCATTTACATACAAAAACAATTCACAATATGAGGCTATTTCTCAACTGTGTAAATTAATAATCACTATGCCAGGCTTTTCTAAGGACACTATACTTCTCCTAGAATTCCTATTAGAATTTCAGGTATCAGAACTTCGCAACACGGTTTCCGACATAATGAGAAAAAGCCTAGCATAATGATGTTCTAACGATCAACCAGCTATCAGGCTTTTTGGGTGACTAACTACCACAAATAATAATTGTCATGGAGAACCAAGATCAATGTCTTAGGGTGCTCTCCGAGGCACGGCGCGATCTCAATGTGTTACGAATTTCACCCATCCATATCCTAACCGCGGCAATCCAGCATAACCTTGAATATCAATTGATCAGCGTCTTAGCCACGAGCCCCAGACACTTCACAGTTTAATTATTTAATACTCAATTAAATATTTTAAAAATATCAATTCGCAATATCGGTTCAGTAATCATTTACATTTTATGAATATTTATTTTGACTCACCGTTAAATAATTAACGTAATTAGCGTTAATTGGATTAATAAGGCGTGTTATTAATACTTCGATGATAAGTTTGATGTCGATTCGATTTTAGAAAGCTTTAACCGCAATTAATGGAATTAATCGATTTTATGATCGAGTCTAATTACTTATATTAGTCGTACGATTAGGAATCAGTAATTTATAACCGTATGATGATATATATTATGTTTTCAAAATCAACACATCTATATGTATATATCCCCTGGAAGGGTAAGCAGAGGTGTAAATAGTTCACCTGTACTTTAACAGACCCGTGTAATAGAGAGCTAACCAATTGTTATTTATAATACAAATCCAAACTCGCTTTCTAATCCCTACTGAGAATTTCCATTATTAAAAAAAACCGATAACATTATGCCTGACCTGGGAATGAAAGCTATCTAAGACCTACGCTTGCAATCATTTGTCCACCAATTTGTGAGTTTTGTTTAGATTCATAGGCTTTAAAATATTTTTTAATACGAATTGATGGTGTGTAATTTTTTTATGGGGTATGTGGGCAATCGAGCAGACGGATCACCTGAGAGGTAAGCGATTACCGCCGCCCATGGACACCCGCAACCAGAGGAGTCACAAGTGCGTTGCCCCCCTTGCCTCCGTTGTTCTCACTCACTTGGGGAAACACAACGAAAGCGTTGTTTTACGCCTGTTTTCTGTGACGCTGTGGTATCGCTCCGGTCGGGCCGACTTATGGCTCTCCCACGTTATTAATACTTTATGTAATGGATGTTTGAGTCAATGTCAAATAGTAAATGTGACGTGTCTATTAGAAATATCGCAATAAAGGCCATTCTTTGAAGTCTGTACAATATAGAATGCTGTAAAATTCTTTTGACAATACTTACATAAAACGCAGACTCCTAACTTTCATGTTCAATTTGTCGAACGACTCGTGTTTATTTATAGCACATAATATATTTAACGAGATGCTCTTAAAGTGCTCAGTGTAATATATTCGACGTCGTAATTATACGGGACTAGTTGCGACGTCCTTTGAATAATGTATGCGCGTGCGCAGCGTTCACTTTGACGGTATGGTTTGATTTGATTTTCTGTAAATGGTCCCATGTAATGTCTCGTATGGCGACATTGTTTTGTTGGTATTAATTTATTCTGGATAAATATGTACCTGTATCATATTATTACGCCCGAGATAATTCGCTTTCATACAAAATATTAAAACTGAAATTATCTTTTTAGAATTATTTCATTAAATTAAACCAAAAAACTGTAAGTCAATTAATGAAGAACTCTAAAAACATGAAAATTTGAGGCAGATACTGTTTTTGATAAACTTTTGTCCTAATTCCTAATTAACCTCAAAGACTTATCGGATTTTGAAGCTTCAAAGGGTCCCAAAAACCGCACAAACCGAGTCCCATCACTAGTTTAACATTTGACAGAGAACATAATTAATGTACGAAGTAACTGAATAATCTGTTCAAGAGATTAGTGTGGTTTCAAATAGCTAACACCGTGGATTACGTCAGATAGGGATGGGTCGCACGCCTAGCGGTGAGCGGTGACTCCTCGCTGGATTAGCAGACACATAATTATAGTTTAGGAATGTGCCAAATATTTTATTAATGGTCTCACTGACCGTAGAACTTTTTTAATTTTTTCTTAATGTTTTAGAACCTGGCAAAAATCGTTGTAAAATAGGTGTTAGTATTCTCAATGCATCTTTTTAGTTGGCACGATTGTTATTGGCAGGCAGGAGATTGGCTTCAATTTTATTCTTATGCGGAACATACATATTTTACATTATATTTTTTTATGGGAAACGTATTGGCTCGTGGTAAGCGATCACCGCCGCCCATGAACACCCGCAACACCAGAGAAGTCACAAGTGCGTTGCCGGCCTTTAAAAAGGGAGTACGCTCTTTTCTTGAAGATCGGTCGTATTGGTCCGGGAATACTGCGACAGTTCATTCCAGAGTTATGTTGTGGTTTATATATGGTTTTTCGAATTAGGTAAAGGCTTTTACGATAACACCCAAATTTGAGCGCACAGCATAGTCCATTGTTCTTATCTTGTAAATATCTTCAAATCGCTTTCGTTTATCGCTATGTTTTATCGATCGCTTGCTCCATAGCCTTTGCCCAACATTGTGGGAACGTCATATGGAATACTGGATCGCTTTTGTTATAACACTCAGAGTTATTAAGAGTAATGTTCTGTGAAAGCCGTACAGCTAAGATTTATATGCGTAAGACGTGCTTGTGTGGGAAGAAAGTTTGGGGCTACGAACTGTCACTAATACCTAAATAACATTAGATAGGTAGGTATTAACAGAACCCCGAACATTGAGATAAATCAAATATTTGATATGGGAACTTTGACTAATAAATCTAAAATATATTCGGACTCTATTAAGTTTGATACCAGTTGTTCCGACATAAGAACCGTTATTTATACTAAAGATAGAATGACACAGAGCGGGACAGAAAAAGAGTGGAGACGCTATTGTGCTATATTATTCATTTTCATTCATAGATATAATGCAATCAAACTCACAATGATCGAATCGGCCGTTTATATATCTCAATCGCTTACATTTTCATAGTTTATGAAAAATTGCTTGTCTACGAGGCCCAGTATCAATATCGAAATAATCGATACCAATAAAGTGAGTACCAAAAATGCCTTTAGAGATTATCAAAGATGCCGTTTTGTCACCATTAGGCAATCGAGTCACATGGATTTACTTGTAAATAGCTACATACTTATTAGTTCAAAAAGTTAGAAAACTGACTTCTTAAATCCGTGTCAATTTACTTTTAAAGCTAAAAGCCACATATTTGAGGGACAACAAAAGGAATGCGTCTCCAAATAAGTGCCATACAGTTATTCTTATTGATCGTAACCTTTCCAGATATATTCCACTCTGTTAGATAAACCGAGTGTGTTTAGAATTACAATTTAGCGTTCAGTTCCCGGTTGTGAGTGACATGTGACACATTGCTCAATGTTTGTCGACCATTGTGAACCGTGGTATCGTTGAAATGTTCCTGAATGGTCCAAGTTAGTACAGGATAGCGGGAGGTTCTTTTTATATAGGGGAGCAAACGAGCAGACGGATCACCCGCAACACCAGAGGAGTTACAAGTGCGTTGCCCGCCATTTAAAAGGGTTTGGGCCTCCGGTATCCTCACTCACTCGGCGAAACACAACGCAAGCTTTGTTTCACGCCGGTTTTCTTTAAGGCCGTGGTAACACCCCGGTTGAGCCGGCCCATGCGTGCTGAAGCATGGCTCTCCCACGTAAAAAAATCGTAATAATTTGAGCAACTCTAGTTGTGTGTTTGAAAAATGTTGTTAGGAGAAGCCATAGCAAAACAACCACATGACTTTGCATCTCTGTTATTGTGTACTGTATTAGTAAAACCTTTCTTAGTTACCTACCTCATTGAATCATGATTGAAATGTGAATATGATACAATTTTGACAACTATTTTACAATTGCGACACGTGTTGTGGGTTCGATCCCCACACGGAGCAAATATTTGTATGGTCTACAGGTAGTTGTTCCGGGTCTGGGTGTTTGTGTATGTGAGAATTTGTGTTTGTAAACGCACCCACGATACAGGAGAAAATCCTAGTGTGGGGCAACGTTTTTTAAATAATAAAATATTAAAAAAGAAAACAGGATCATTTCTACCATGTCCGCCATCACCTGCACCTTACACTATTCACCTAGAAGACGTCCAGATACTTGAATAGCCGGCACTAGTCAGGTGGATGCGCATTCAGCCGCCTGACGGACCGCGCATAATTATGTTACCTATTTGGACCTCAATGGAAACTCATTACCATAGAGCCATCGATGTTGTTTTACTGATCATCTTGGGAATGTTTTTGTTTGACTTTATTGGGAAAGAGAGATAGCTGAGTGAGTTACTGTAGTTAGTAGGATAAACATATGGACTGGAATTTGAGTAACAGTTGTCTACGTGATATATAAATAACTAGCTTCTGCCCGCGGCTTCGCCCCCGTGGAATTCGGTCTGTCATCACATCCCGTGGGAACGGGATAAAAATCCTATGTCCGTCTCTTGGTTCTAAGCTACCTCTCCACCAATTTTCAGCCAAATCGGTTCAGCCGTTCTTGAGTTATAAATGGAGTAACTAACACGACTTTCTTTTATATATATAGACTAGCTTCTGCCCGCGGCTTCACCCCCGTGGAATTCGGTCTGTCATCAGATCCCACGGGAACGGGATAAAAAGTATCCTATGTCCGTCTCCTGATTCTAAGCTACCTCTCCACCAATTTTCAGCCAAATCGGTTCAGCCGTTCTTGAGTTATAAATGGAGTAACTAACACGACTTTCTTTTATATAATTAATATAGACTAGCTTCTGCCCGCGGCTTCGCCCCCGTGGAATAAAAATATCGGGAACGGGATAAAAAGTATCCTATGTCCGTTTCCTGGTTCTAAGCTACCTCTCCACCAATTTTCAGCCAAATCGGTTCAGCCGTTCTTGAGTTATAAATGAAGTAACTAACACGACTTTCTTTTATATATATAGATAGATAAGATCTCTTTCTTCATTATTCATTTATACCTAAACCACATCTGCTTTGCTATTACAGGTCTTTTTCTTCTAAAACAATTGCCTGGAGTACATAACCCTACATTGTTAGACTCACATAGATTCTGCCATGATATCTGGACTCATAAAAGAACCATGATCATTGAGTTCGTTCTGTTATTTCTTATGGGTAGTAAAAGCACATATAAAAAAGAACATTGACTTATAAACGTGTCTCTCACAAATAAAATAATATAATTTAATTTCATCGTCTCACCGTAAGCGCTACATCTTAGATAGTCTTTCTTTCTTTGTCCATAAACAAGTAAAGCCAATTTGTTTCCATTCTCCATAAAACAAATAGCTCCAATCGATAATCTAACCACTATTCTAGTCTTTTATCTCTTTAAAATACAATAGGGTTGGGCGTAACACGGAGGCTGGCGAGTTAATGCTATTGTTACTGCTATTTATAATGCTCTAATCCCGCAACAAGCCACTACAGCTACAAGGCAGGCGCTTTCAATGCAAAGTGCGAATTGTCCGGCTTTCGATACGATGAGACAACCCTGTTCCAAGTGCTTAGCGATGTTGTAGATACGATTCTCAATGTTGTGAGGGGATAATCTTCTAGATCGAAATCTTTCGCGGTTATTTTTAGCATCGCGTTGTTCATCGCAGCAGTGTGCAATGATTAAGGTTGGTTGAAATGACAATGTTAGACCATTGTTAGACTCAGGAATTACTTTTTTGATGATGGCGTGTGGCATACGAATGCTGTCGTTCATCAGTATTAAAGTGTCACGGCTATTGTGTAGTTATTAAACAGCAAAACCAAGTGGACAAAAAATCGGAGGAGTAAATAACATAACGCTCCTTCTGGCGTAGTCGGGTTACAGTTTGCGCTTGCATAAAAGAGGAATGACCACGATATATATACGTTGAGATAAAATCTCATTTCAGAAGTTTTCTAGAAACTTCACTCACTTTTTTTACGTGAACATGATCCATTAAAGATCCAGAAACTATTTTTTGCAACTGCACGTCACTGAGCCAATAACCCAGTGCCAGGTGCCAGCCTTCAGCCAGTTATCCACGCATTTGCATAATCGAGCGGAGCCTCTGTTACGCCATTATGATAGAATTAACCAATGAGAGGCGGCTTTAATAGGTTAGGTTTGTGGAAGACTGGAAGATGAACACATAAAACACCATCACCCCTGTATTCTCAGAAGGGATAAGCAGAGTTGTACTGGTGCAGTTTCGGAAGACACAAACTTGTGAAGAGTAATTTTCGTACACGCAGATATGATGCAAAAAGAGACTAATTATTTGAACAGGCAACACTCATGTTCAACCCTGGCCACATAATATAATTACAAGCTTTTAATATAACATAATTGCATATAGCGATGGTATTATCGAATCACTCGACGCGACCACCCATTTATATACCGCAGACTACGAATTTGTATTAAAATTGAGCACTTACGATATGCAGTATTTTAATTGAGAATTATTGAAATAAATCTTTTAAATATTAATGATGGATATTGGGCATTGAAACGTGAAACGTGTGGATTTTATTTTATGGGCGTGAATTTTCCCTATAGTTAGTAGGTATATCAACGATCATTTGATATTCCAAATCCCACGATAAAATATTAACTTCTGAACACTGCAAGACATGAAAGATCAAGAAATCTTTTTAATCCCTACAATTTTAATCGAAATTCATTGAGAGTTCATGGAGCAAATTCGAGTCAAAAGTTTCAGTTCGACAAAAATTAAATTTGTATGAAGACTATATGATAAGTCTTCATACAGTTTTCTATTTTTAAAATATAGACTTTAAATTTACTGGTCTGAACCAATATATTTGTGTAGGAACTTTAACGGACACATAAAGCAGAAAGACACATAAAAAGAAAACAAACAAAACCACGTTTAAAAAAGCAAGTAAGTGTTATTGTTACATTAATCTTGCTTGTACGTAATATTAGCAAATTTTCACAAAATAAGTAGTCATAGTTTTGTTACAGTAGTCCTTAAGTGTTGAGATACAGAGATTTTACTGCTTCTGCATTGCGAAATAAAGTTCTCAGGAAATAAACCTTCGGAATTATGATGCTTATTAAAAATTCAATAAGCGGCGAGCTTGTTCGCGCGTAATTCGACTATCACTTGTCTATTTCTGCGCTAATTACCATCTAACCGCAACCGGGCTACTAGTATTTCATATAGAATAATTTCCTGATCAACCCTGTGGTGCGTTACGTATTACTTTAGCGTAAGGGTGAGTTTGCAATGGTTGATTATACGAGCGATGCACAGTTTGGAAGACCTGTTTTTTTACTCATATAATCTGAAGATGATGATACATATTATAAAACTGCCTCTTTGTTCTAGCAATCACAAATTAGGTTTTTAAACATGACCCATTGTGCGCTAAACAGTTCTTAAGATTTTCTGACAGTAACTCTGGCGTTGTTTCTCCTTTATTGTAATAAACCTTCTGATAATATCTTTGCTCTACTATTTTCGGCTGCAATTTTTTTTTACTCATATTTTTTATACGAGAAAAGGATAGACAATACTAGTGCAGAGATATTCCCTAGTACGGAGACATTTGATGGTTCGAATACCACACTAGCGTTGTTACGATTCCAATTAAAGACCAAGTTTAACGCATCACGTCGATTAGATTCCTTGAGAAAAATTCCTTGCCATATATTATCGATATCTGTTCGCCGGGTTAAACGTGAAAATGTAACAGACTCTCGCATTTATAATATCAATTCAATTAGCATTAGTATAGAAGTATAGATGCGCCCTAATATAGGTTAACAGTAGCTAGCAGCTATGTGTAACGCTGTAGCTAGTCACATCCAGTCAGATGATATCGCACCATTTACATAATACGGCCATATACGACACGAGCACGAGTCGGCCACGAGAATTATCTCGTATCACAGTTTGGACGTTCCTGTCGATAGTTTTAGTTTTTAGAGCCACACCCGGAGTTATATTATCGCTGTTTGGACAGGGTGGATGAGTTAGTCAGTTGAAATTGGTTAAGCTACGGTAAGTATATATACGATATCTTTTAGTATCCTGAATAGCCTTTAAGTCAGCAAATATTAACGTATATAAACGATACGTATATAAAATAACGTAAATAGTAACGGTTATGTGTAACCGACGTTTATTTTACCTTAGTTAACTATAATCCTGTTTTAGATTACAGTTAACAAATAAAACCATCTGATACTGACGCAATAGATTAGTATTTCTTGGAAGAACTTCGTGGTTTGTCTTTAGAAGTTCTGTTGTTTCATGGATTAAAATAGCGTATAGAATTTTACAGTTCTACGAGCTATGTGCCCCGCCCACTGCCACTTAAGCTTGCTAATCCTTGAGCTATGTTCCGTAACTTAACTTTAGTTCTTCCACGGATCTCCTCATTTCTAATTTGATCGCGTAAAGAAATGCCAAGCATAGCTCGCTGAGTGAGCTTGAGCTTTCTTATGAGGCCAATAATGAGCGACCACGTCTCTGTGCCATAAGTCGTCACTGGTAACACACACTGGTTAAAGACTTTTGTCTTAAAGCACTGCACATATCTCGTAGAACTGACGGCCGCTGGGGCAGAAAGGTTCTCGAGTGGAGACCACGCACCGGAAAGCGTTGTATGGGACCACCTCCTACGAGATAGACGGACGACTTGGTTAAAGTCGCTGGGATGCTCGTTGGATGCAGGCGGCATATAACCGGTCCTTGTGGAAGTCTTTGCGGGAGGCCTTTGATCAGCAGTGGACTTCTGTTGGCTGATATGATGATGATCATGATAGAATTTCGCAAGCAATTCTGAAGTCTGCACAGACAAAGTCGCGGGCAGAATCTTACGTAAATCTGGCACGGTCCCAAGGTTAATTATGATTATGTCATAGCTTCTGTATTACGTACGTAGAATTCAACACAATAAGCGTAGGCAAATTTAATACCGAGAAGCCATAACTGGCACAATAACGACATCATTAATTTCTGACAGTCCACCATTGTTAGAAATCAAGTTTCGGGCTGTTCAGCCCAGTTAACAATAGTTCTCGAAAGGTCATCAATTAGTACATATAATAACTCAGAACTTTGTCCTGGTTCTAGGGAATTAGAATAGGCTAGTATTGGGTTACAACTGGTTTCTCGACCCGACCGGTCATACTCTGACACGATGTCAAGCTACTATGGAGCCTGCGTTATACAAGCGAGCCTTCAAGTACTTGTAGAGGAGCAAGTGTGTTGCCCCTCCATCCAATTAAAGGGAGGAACCTCCGACCACGCGGGTGTTTTGCCTGGCGGGCCGCGGCCCGAGGGTAGTTTTTTTTTTTTTAAATGTACATTAGCTGTTGATTCAGGGAATCTTAACAGCGTAACCGAACTTGGTGGCGAGGCACCAAATGCCTCCAGCCAGGAGCAACTTAGAATTAAGCAACAGCAGCTAAGGGCGTCCCCTGCGGGACACGGGCCTCGGCTTAGGGCGTAGCTGGGGGGGCAGCTAGGGACGGCTGGATCTGGTTTAAATTATTATTAGGGACTAATTTAAATAGTCGCTACATACTAATATTTAAATAGTCGTTCTGAAAACTAATTAAGTAATTAGATAGGTAGTCCAAGTACTCGAGTGATAAACATCTAATATGGACTACCTATTCTACCTATGAAAATATTTTCATCAGCCGTTGCTGACCCACTTTTGGGCAAACGCCTTATGTCAAGTAATGTTTACGTAGTATGATATACCTATCAATAAATTATGACACAAAACGCAAGAAAATTCTTTACAACGATATTTCCCAAAGCTGTTACGGCGACAGTATTGAGTAGAGAACATTCTAGAATGCTAATCCCGTGTTACGAAAACCTTTAAAGTCATTCGATTAGGCCTGATAGACACGCATGCAAATTACTATTAATAGAAATTGCGAAGTCCCGTCCCAAGCGGGTTTGTTTGCATTTCTTATAAACTTAGCTAACATCCACTTAGTGATTATATTTGTTTTAACATCCACTTTGTGCAGTAATAAAACCGCTGCATTTGTATGTTTATTATTGTTTTATTGCTGTCAAACGACTTTGTGTCGTCTTTGAGTTCTTTTATTTTGCTTTTAAAGTTCATAATATGCTGTCACTTATATTACGCATGTCGTTTAGTCATAATTGAAATTTAATTCAAGAGTATTCTCTTTTACCTGGACGTAACATAACATACTTACCATATTGGCATGTATGACTCATTAGTCTAGTGGTCCTGAGCGCGAATGCTACGCCAGCGGTCTTAGATTCGATTCTGAGTAGCAACACAGAGTTTAGGATTTGTGCCTGTTGATGGCAGTAGCTCGGCACTACTATGAGATATTAATATACCGGCGAACTGTGGCTTTATGTATTAGTACGCCTCTACCTAGCCCTTCGGCGAATACAGCCATGGTGGTATGTTTTTTTTATGGGATATGGGAGCAAACGAGCAGACGGTGATCCATGGGCGGCGGTTATCACTTGATAATCGCCGCCCATGGATACCCGCAACACCGAGGAGTCACAAGTACGTTGCCCGCCTGTTAAAAGGGTTTGGGCCTCAGGTAACCTCACTCACTCGGCGAAACACAACGCAAGCGTTGTTTCACGCCGGTTTTCTGTGAGGCCGTGGTATCACTCCTAGTTTGTATGTCAAGATATATTTGATGCCGACTGTACCGACATAAATTTAATAAACTGGGTCGATATTTAGTAGCTTCCAAAATGTTCAGCAGCTTCCACTTTCCTTATTTTACCTAGTATCTTCTTTATAACAAGATAGTTGGCTCGCAGCGGGTCGGGCCCATAAGTTGGGGTCCCGCCACGCACAGCGAGGGGTCATTATCGCCACTATACACAACATGAGTTATATATTTGCGTACACACCGTGTTTACACGTCGCGTATAACAATACAAGTAAATTCATAACAATTTAAATAAAATAAGTAAGTTGCTATGAAGACTGAAGTTTGACGACACGTATGTACCGGCTGAGCAATTGTCTTCAGCACCACGTGTTGTGAATTTGATCCCCTCGATACCTAGGTAGTTGTTCCGGGTCCCGGTATTTGTGTATGTGAGTAGTTGTGTCTGTAAACGCACCCACAATACAAGAGAAAATCCTAGTGTAGGGCAACATTTATTTAAAAAAAGAAACAATAAAGATTAAGAGAACCAAATATTTTGCACAGTTTGCACCAAATTGTTTGCATTATTTACCGCTGCAACACCACTTGCGGGCAACTTCACGGATGAAATTGGCGAAGAAGGTTACGGTACGTAGGTTATAAAACATACCAGTAGGCCAAGCACGAACAACTTGCGTAAACGTATCGAAATCGAGAATAATTTGTATGAGAAGGAGGTTGATGAACGTAGATGAAGCGAAAGTGGTGTGCCAGGATCGTAGCAAGTGGAAATCTATCTAATCTCTGCCTAGTGGGAGACAGGCGTCAAAGTATGTATGTATGAGATTTTATGCAGAACAAAACTCATTATGTTTACGATACGAATTCGATAGTGCTTCGTGCTTAGACTACTGGCTAGACTGTAACACCGACTTCAAGCGTATTTGAGAAAAGCTTAGTAGATACATAAGATTATCTAAGAGATTAGGATTTAATTGACAACTTCAGCAAAGCGCAGTTAATATTATAATTCTGTTTATTACATATCATAATTCTCGTCATCTATTAATCACGAAATCAAGCGTTGCTTCGCATAATTCTCTATTGTGGCAAGTTATGTTCTATAGAGAAAGAAAAGTTATTCATGCATCGTACTTATTGATAGGTATTGCTTAAAAGCCACAATGCACTTACCTATATTACATTCAGTAGTGCCGGAAAATATTGTTATTATTATTGTTGTGTATTGTTAAATTAATACTGTTTAGTTCCAACCCAACAGAGGTTTTCTCTATTTAAAACGAGAAAGTTTATTACCAACTTTCTAAGTGCAATGAATAGGCAATTAGTATGAAGGTTTTGCCTAAGTCGTTACTATCCTGTAAAGATTCAGGAATCTTTTGTACAATGTATTAAATAAGGTGCTTCGGATAACAATAAATTTTACAATGATTATTGTGAAATTCCACATTTCCTTTATTAATAAAAAAAAAAACTGCTAATCGGTATGATAATGACAATTCCCAACACTAGCTACCGTATCGATGTTCGAAATTCAAATTCAAAACTTAAGTTATAAAAAATAATAGCCGGATATTAGATAAAATGGTGCGTCCCTCACGGAAAACTCACGCCTACAGTTTGAGTGGGCGAATTAAATAATTTGCTTTCAAATCGAGTTTCATTTAATAAGTATCATTAGATAAATGAAGTACGGGATAATGATGATTATTTAATGATAGGATGTGAAACTGAGGATGTTATTAAGCAAAAATATGATGCAGGGAAAGATCTCATTCATCTCGTGAATTTATATGGGCATATAGATCTGTTATGGGCAATAGTTTTCGTTTGATGGTTTGATTTCATATTCAGTCTAAAGGGCAAGCCCAGCTACAATCTGTTATATACCTATAAATCGAAGAAAGAAAGAAGTGAAGAAGTGTATGGAAAATGGCATTGGTCAAACTTTGACAACGCACCTTACTATAAAAAATACACGCCAAGCAGCAAGCATTCAGAAATTCCGACAAGCGTCAGAAATGTTAGGAGAGTGTGCATGTGAATTTCGTGTGATAATAGAATTAGACAATTCCATTTTATTTATGGCTGTTGAAGTGCCTGTGTCGAATTGAATTTATCTGTAATATCAAGAACGGTAAAGTTTATAGAAGAATAATGGCAAATTTTATTAAATATATATTTTTTTATATCAATTAGAATGCAAGCAAATAAAAAATCTTCAACTAAAAAAAATAAAATAAAATTACGTATTGAAGATTTTACTATCATCGTATCGTATTCGAAAGATAATATTTTGACATAACGGTGCATCGATAGAAACCTTGAATTCCAGACCGATTCCGATACAGCTAAGTAAGCAGGTAATAAATAAGCAATTCTCGATATAAAGGTCTGGTCAGACCTGCTAGCGTGGGCGTGTGGACTGGTTTCTCTCTTCTTTTATTTTTTAATTCTCGTTTCGCTAATAACACCGCTTCAGCGCATCTCGAGTTCAATACTCTGATTGTGGTGTAGTGTGGACTAGCACGAATAAATTGATATTACGAATCGTAGCAAATTTTCAATGGAGAATACTACGTTCGATTCGATATTTTCATCAATAAAATTGTCTTTAAAATGTTTTCGGTATAAAATTAAACGGAAATGGGATAGGGACTGTTTTTGATTAAAATTTGACAGCTTTACGTTACTCGTATTCGTGGTAAGCCGGCTTTATTGTGAGTTAAAAATGTATAGTGTTTCTAAACAAAATTGTGTGGTTGTTTTTCACGATTCTTTCTTTTTATTGTTTAAAAAAGAATATAGTTTTTGAATTTCGAGTTTTAGGGCCACTTGCAACAACTTCAAAAGTATATTTAAATTGCATTTAAACACGATTTTTCATAGAAATTTTGTATTTAAATGCAATTTAAACACATTTTAGAAGTTGGTGCCAGTGGCACTTAGTATAAAGTTGAGATGAAGCAGTACGAGTATATTCAATTATGTTTTATCTGATCATAATGTGTTATAGAATGTGTTTATTCTTATAAATGTTCAGATATCAGTATCAAGAAAATTATTACAAAGTCTTCTTTATAAGGTGTTGGTTGACAATTGAATTGCCTCTGGCTTAATCTCAATTCTCAGGTGTTAGCTACCTTTATAGGCGAAGGTTAAGACAATGTTTATTATCATATTTCACGCCACAATGAACTGACTGACAGTGCAATTATTTAAATTGTTTGGTATGTCCATTTTGCAATCTTCATTGTTCATAGTAACGGCCTTAACGATCTAATTGCTCATAAATCTAGCTGTTGAACGTGAGGTCTTTGGTTCGATTGCCGAGTCAAGCAAATTGTTATTGAATTTTCCTAATTACCTATCTATATATTTTTATTTTTTAAAAGCTTACCAGCACTGTGTCGCACATTTTTAGTATTCTTGTTAACGTCTCATGCTAAGCCAAATGCTTGTGTTAGAAGTGGGTTTACGTCGGTAGTGCAATGGGTGGGTTTCGAACCGGCAACCACATGATGGCAAGTCCGACGCTCTAATCACTAGGCTACCGCCGCTGCTTTGTAGTATCTCGGATTTTCGACTTGCATCGCGTGATTGATGGAAATGGACTCGCCTCCTATTAGGTAGGTAACTGAAACTTTAAGAAAATTTTAGAAGCCGTCCATGTTTTATGATTGATTGATTCGAAAACTCTTAACCATTCAAGTAACAAATTAAAGACACGATACAAAATCTATTGTGGTTGTCCCCCTAAATTTAGACTCTCTTTGTATTAGGCTAGCGTGAGGACCAAATGTGAAACAGGTAGAGGTGACCACAACTACCTTACACTAGAAACTTGAAAAGTAAGTTTCTAAATAATAATATAGGTATTTGCAGTGCATATGCATACCTAGCTTTAAACAGAGTAATAATAGTCATATTTTATTCGTGTACAGGCTTGTCGGTTACAGTGTCAACAATATTGCGGCGAGCCCTTGATACAAAACAAATTATGCTTCGACATGCATTCTCCATTACGTACCTAATTAAAGACACGGATACTAGGTATACCTGTTGGTACCTGCATTTATTACGATCTTCATTTTATAATAATAATAATTAATTGCCTAGTGGACCTGAGGGCGACTGCTTCGCTAAATGTCGTGGGTTCTTAGGCCAGGCAAAATCTTATTGGATTTTCTTTCTATTAAATTGTCAGTAGCATTTTGGACCCGGTTAGGGAGCAGGCTCGCCTATCATCCTATTACATCGAACCTAAAACATACCGGTGAACTGTGGGTGTACATTGGTACACCTCTGACGGACACTTAAGGGGAATACAGTCGTAATGGTTATGTACTTAATAATAATTAATCCAATATGCCGTGATACGACAAGACCTTAATAAAAAGAGGTATTAAAAAATTTGCGAACTTGCTTTAAAATTTTACAACTGTGCTTAGTAGACAATTTAAAATATGTCAATTTGTATATTTAAAAAAAAACGATAGATGTTCCTGAGATAACCGACTGTGGCACACAGACGGTTCAATTTTACCACGATTCTAAAAAAATAATCTTTAGTTACCCAATATGCTTTGAATAAAATTATAATAGAATTCCGTGACAATAGGCATAATCAGACTCACCCAACATTTTAAAATACGTTAAATTTAAATATTTTAAATGTCATAAATGACAATTATTTATATGACAGTTGTATCGTTCGGATATGCGCAGCGGGGGCTGATCAATGCCGCACCTAATGGCGCCAACATAGTTTATTATATTGGAATTAGTTATTCAACAGTTTGTTAGTGTTATTATTTTATACAGGTGTTAATTGAATTGGGAATATTCATTATTAATCGGTAATAAAACTTTCTGTGGTGATTGGGCTAACGCTAACAACTTAATTGTTGTAGTAAAGTTCAAAGACATATTTTTCAACGACTACAATAAAATTGTGTCTATGATGATGAAATGTGCAACCATAGGTAAGCCTGACAGCAGGGTTGCCTTAAATAAATATGTAAGTTTCTTAAACCTCGTTTTCGTAAAGATCAAGCACCTATTCCGAGTTAAAAAAGAAAATCAACAATTGGGTACCAATGTCAATTTTTTTTTATTTCTATGGAGTATCAGCCCTACCTATGACGGTCATGGAAACCCGCCACAACCATATAGGGTGTTTGGATATATAATTTACATTTTACACACAATATGTTCGTAGTTATGTAACATGACAGGATAGTGATCGGTTGCACAACGAAACGAGAATGTCGCTCCTTTTATTTTTTGTGCTATCTGAGAACTGAATTATGTATATTGGTGACTTATCTTATTTAATTTGATTTATAAAGCAAACTTGGAGTTTAGTATTTGAGTTATAAATAATAGCATTCGGTATCAAATATGTTTAGTTCGAAAATCAAAATATAGATCTAAATCTAAATATCAATTACTGACACTTACGCGAATATTAGACATTGAAATGAAACTACTTTTTACGGATTTTGTAAATAGACCATGGATGCTGTAAAGGATCCGAAACGTCGGAACTAAATAATATCAATATACCGCGATAAAATCCGTACAAAGTAGTTTCATTTCAATATAAAATATCAACTTTAACCAACATTGCTAATAAATGCTACGCAAAATCGAATTAAATACATTTAAGCATATTGAGTAATAACTGGATATTTTGAAAAAACGAATAGATATTATTATGTTTAGCGCTTGACAACACTCTGAACAGTTGATACTTTTGCTCGAAACATTAAAAAAAAAGTTTACCATAAACTCTTTAAAGGTCAGGTGTTGATATCACAGGCACCGCTTAATGGTTTCCTATGAAATTAACACGGCTTATCTTAATGATACCGTTTATGAGTGGTTTATCTTCGAGGAAATGCCTGATGTTTGCCTTTGTTCGTTTCAACAAGCCGCGAGAGCAGGAACTAGCTGATTGTTTTATAAGATGCTGGGAACTTTGTAAATTAATCTGAGGTGACATACAAGAAATTTAGAAAAATATCAACGGATTCATTTAAATAGTCAACCTGACATACCATTAGGTCTTCCCCTGGGTCAGGATGTCGTACATCCTAGTGACCTGGACCTCAGTGTTCCACGGACCTAGAATACTTCGGAGAACTGGATGCGACCCAGTAAGTCTTTTTAGATAGAACCTAGAATATCATGGCCTATTCTGTCATGAAATTAAAATAATTTATTAGGAAAACTGGCTAAGTATTTCATGATGTATCGTCAGAACCGTAGTCAGGCATTAACTAAATTTACATGGAACCATCACTGAAGTAGGTATGATATTAATACTATGTGATAATATTGTATTCAGTAAAAATAATGACGATTTAAAAAAAATACATTCATTGTGTTAACCTCCTTTTTCCGAAGTAATTTAAAAATTTTCATCTGACTCGGTTCCTTTTTGATGTATCATTTACATCAAAAAGGAACCGAGTCAGATGAAAATTCAATTTACTACGGGAGCAATGCCCGATAAGATAATAAGACAGGCGATAACTAACCGAGTAGATCTCAATCGTAACGATAAGTGGAAATTGAGACTGCTGGCCCACTTTGTTCTGATAACAATTGTATTTTATGTAGCTAATACCTACACGCAATAGAAATTATATAGCATTTGGAGTAAGTTTCTGAGACTGAAATATTTTAGCTTATAAGGATTTCTGGGAAATTTCCTGAAAAAATAATATTAGTTACTAATTTACAAAAAATTTAAATGCTTCTTAAGACATTCGTTCCAGTGTTTCAAATTTATTGTAGTGAAAAGTCATGAATAGCGGACTCCTTTGATTTACCGAATAACTCAGCTTTTATTCGAGTAGTTACAAACATTTCCGTTTAAAGTTAATGTCACACCTGTTAAACATCAACATAATGAACATTTAACATGATTTGACTCTACAAACCGGTAATTTTGCTACTTTGGAGTGTTTTATTATATTCTTCTCACATTTTAACGTGACAAACATCGAGAAACTTGCGCGTAACGTTACCAGTTTAATTTAATCTTTACAATCTTGAATTTTGTTGTCCATATTGAGACATTAAGGAAAAGTAGATTTACATAGCGTTCCAAATGCGTTGCGGGCCACGAATCAAGCGACTGCGATCGAAGTGAGATAACCAAGTGTTGATGTTAATCACATAACAATGCACTATATTATATTCTTTTTCAAAGGTAACTTATTATTTCGTGAATTTGTCTTGCACATAACAATAAATTACAAAAGCAAATAGAAAAATCTGTTCTTCTCGTGCGCTGGGCCCCGGATGTGATTGAGCAAATTAAATAGCAATTGACAGGACATTTAATATTGAAGATTTGTTAATCTTTTTTGTTGTCAATATAACCCAATTATAAGTATTTCATTTCAAATGAATGACGATAACGTATTAATGAATTTTCAATAACTTTTATAGTTCAAATGTTCAAGCGGATATATCTCTAAAAATTGTTAAGGTAAGTAAAATCAAAATTGCTCAATGAAATCATAATTTGGGTTACAATATCCAATTCAAGTAATGATAATGAGTAAAGATATTCGAATTTCTGAACTAAAGCGGATCTACTCGTTATTATATTCGATTATTCAGTCACCCGCTGGCTTCAGAGCCTCAGCCTTATTATAGAAAGTGTTAAAACGTTCATATTCATGTACTCACTACTCAATTTAAAGTGAGGACATATGTTAAGCGGCGGGCGGTGACTGCGAGGGCCGGGTCGACTTCAACAATTTCGTTTATATTGTTGTCCGATGTCAAATTATCGTCATTACAATGTCGGACGGCGTTAAATATCGTGGGAGAGTTGACACTTAGTAAGTGTGATGGCATGGAGATTATAATTGTGACGCAATTGAGTATGAAGATGATGATTATGAAAAAAAATTTGAAGTTGGCAGAAGATCCATTGATGATTTTCCGTACAAAAAAAAGTCTTAATACCAATTGAGAAAAATATGTAGTACCTATATTTTTTTACTTCAATGCGTTTGACCTTATTTAGGTAAAAATTTCCTACTCCTTCCCACTCTACCAGGAGCATTTTTCACTGTACATATTTTTTTTATGAGATAGGTGGGCAAAATTGCAGGCAGATCACCTGATGGTAAGTGATTACCACCGTCAATGGACACCCGCAACACCATAGAAGTCACAAGTGCGGTTCATATCCTACTATTTATAAATACAACTGCCTCATTAGCCAAGTGGTCCTGAGCACGACTGCTACGCTAGAGGTCCTGGGTTCGATTCCCAGGTCGAGCAGTGTTATTGGGATTTTCTATGAAATTCCCAGTAGCAGCTCGGAGTTTGGAATTTGAGCCCGGTTAATGGCAATAGGCTCGCCCCCTATTACATGGGACCTAAACATACCGGCGAACTGTGGGTGTACATTAGTACGCCTCTGCCTAATCCTTCGGGGAATACAGGCGTGATGGTATGTTGGTTAAAAATACAACACGCGGCAGTGGATTTACAAGATATTTCCAGATAAGTGGAACACTAAATTCCCGATCAACAATCTAAATCCATGTTCAATCTTCACAGCGAATTCACGAACATCAAAGTTGAGTGGCCACAACTCGATCATAACATTGTCTATTCAATTTGCAGTTTATCGTTCCGCTGCGCGTTTGCTCTGTCAGTCGCTTTGAAATGATCGAGCCCGACTGTCAATGTAACCAACACAATGTGTTAGAGTCACTTCCGTGTGTCGATCGTAAACTGTGTGAACATGATGTAATTTTATACTTGTACGTTGCGAATAGGAATAGCTTTATTTTAGTAACGTCAGAAACAAAGCGGATATTTTTGCTATGTGCTTCAAGACAAATTATTGAATCCTTGTTACCTACACTCAAATATTGCTTTATAAGATCACTCAAAGATTGCTTTATAAGATCCTACTTGTTTTCTAGCTTACAGGAAAGTGAATAATTTATCTAAAGCAATGGTTTCATTATAATCTAAGATTGTATCATAACCTACCTACACAACTTGTAATGTGATATCAAAAAGTTAAACAAATTTAGATTGTCAAAAAACTTAATGCAACATAATAGTCATTTTAAAGACTGCCTCATTAGCCTAGCGGTCCTGAGCGCGATTGCTATGTTAGAGGTCCTGGGTTCGACAGGTTGAGCAAAGTGTTATGAAATTCTCAGTAGCAGCTCGGAGTTTGGGATTTGTACCCGGTAATGGCAATAGGCTCACCCCCATGGGACCTAAAAATTACAGCGAACTGTGGGTGTCATTAGTACGCTTCTGCCTAACCCTTCGTGGAATACAGGCGTGATGGTATGTTAATGTTATGTTAATTTTAAAGACGCCGGAAGTATTTCTATTTGCTGTTATTGACACTTGCTTACTGGAGTCTACACCTAAGGTAATAAAAAAAGAAATAGATACACTTCAAATTCACAAACTTTCTAAGTCCTTATTCATAGACGACCATACATTATACAGCGACATATAAAGTGTGCGTTTTCAATAGGAAGTCGGTGCAATAACTCTTACTGAAAGACAAGCCTCGCAGAATTGCAATGTCAATGGTCGAACACAGAGGTGTATGGACGCCCGACGAAGATTTATTTGTATATTGATGTTTGAGTAATCGGCAGAGACCGGGGGAATTAACGTGTTCATCGTTTAAGGAGGTTCTCGTTTCGCCGCCATTGTATCGATGTGGGTCAGGAGTCAAGATGAGGAAGCAAGGGGCTGATTAATTCGTTTTAATTCACTGTTTGTTATTAATCGATACTATAATCGATTGTAATTTTACAGTTGTGTTGTATCTTTTTGAAGGCAAGTTTGAGATAACATACTATCATACCATCACGCTTGTCTTCTCCGAAGGGTTAGGCAGAGGTGTTCACCTACAGTTCGCCGGTATGTTTCGGTTCCATGTAAATGGGGATGAACCTATTCATAGAAAAAAATAATATCACTTTGCTCAACTAGGGAATAAAACCTAGATAGTGCGACTGCTACACCTATAGCAGTCCGTCTACGGTATATATATTAGTCAGTTTAGGGTAATGCAGTTTTTAGGGCGCGGAAAGTCCACCTGGTTCATCTGACAACTGGGAAGGGGTTCGGGTGGATAAGACGGACTCAAACTAACTAAAAACTGCACATTGCCTTCCCTTAGTCTGAAGTCACGGCCATAGGAGCCGTTACATTTGCCACAATCAGGCCAGCCTATGTCCGGTAAAATAACGCCTACTTAAAGCTATGCTTTGCATTGCTTTTCTCAACTTTACGAGTTCTTTAAATTTTTTTACGACTGCAATGAACTGTGGAACCAACATATTTTTTTTTATAATACCTATTATGAGTACATGAGCAAGAAAAAACAGGGAACACCTTTATTATTTAATTAGTAAACATCTTGGTTATGGTATACCTTTTTCTCGCATCAGAAATGGTTTTAATTATACATGTTTTGCAGTAAGTCTATAATTATGCCAAGACATTAATTATTAGTCTTCGGATCGCTTCCTAGATTAAAACTAAGCAATTAATCACTCAAATTATTAGCAAAACTAATAAATGTCCAAGTTACGATCTATTAAAACGATAATGTTACCTAAACACGAAATATCGATCAATCTATAAAATATTACGTTTTATAGGCAAATGAGTCTATCGAAAAACCATTCGAATTCGATTAGAATCGATTGGTAAATCGAATATGGAGGAGTTATTGATAAGTTTGTTATTAAATATAATGTTAATATAATGGATAAGTACGTAATTGTATATCATAAAATGGTGTTCAAAGAGTTTCTATATTGAGCATAACCGAATGATTTGTTAATGTTTTTCCTAACCGATCTAATATTGTTAAAAATCAAAATGGAAATTAATATAACTGTTCGCGGTTCATCACAATCAGCGAAGATCTCGCGTAACATACAAAATAAGGCAGATGAATTGAGAACAGTCTCCTTTATTGAAGACAGTTAAAAATTAAACAACGAAATGTATATTCCATATTTTCTTATATTCATTCAACGTGTGACGCAAACACAATCGCATATTGGAGTCATAGTCCTCTATAACGTTGCAAAAACCATCGGCTGACATAAGAGTCGGGTTCTCAGAATCGATGAGATCGAGTTCGAAGACAGGCAAGAAAACAGAGACGTGCACAGCCTGCTTAGAATATAGTTAGGTACTATCGCTTTACAACTTTGTACCTACTTGACAACTTTCCAATATACCTATAATCGGGCTTTTGCTATTCTGGACTTTTCGGGTACTACCTTTTTTCTCTCACATCCGAAAATAACTAGGTATGATACAAAAATATTTAATAAAAACAAAATAATATGTCCTCCCTCAGTTATAAGAGCTTTAGTTAAATTTTAATATTTTATTGAAAATGGTTTAGGGGTACATGCGTAAAAAGGATCAGAGTAAACAGGTAAACAGTTACTTATTAATATGGAAGTAAATGGTATTAGAGACGAGACTTTAATGGAAATCTTTAAAAACCATATAATTAAATTAAATGTATAACTTCCTGAATAATTTAAAGAAATTAATGAAGTAGTGCTTGAAGATAAGTCTGGAATGCTTAGACTTGAGAGCTTTAGATGGAATTCACCGGAGACTGAGATGCGGGTTAATGACGTTGATGATTGTAACAATCTTAGAACTTGATGAAGCAATTTGATTTAATCAGCACGAACTTTCTAAGTTAGTGGTATCATATTACAGGCAACAACTTCGTTTGCATGGAACACGCAAATTAGAGTGCAGCTTTTACCTGTAGTAAGAGATAGTATATCTTCATTACAACCCGCAAATAACCCAGTCATTTCATTGACTTCAATTAAATTTGAAGATTAAAAATAATGCAAAGATAAGAATTCCGATAATTCTAATTAAATTCAAACTTACAATAACCTAAAAAAACTTGCTACCAACTGATTATATCATTGGCAGTTTTTTTTTCATTGCTAAACGAATTCTAAGATTATAGAAGCGAACAACATCAGTTTACATCAGGATATCTCGTTCAAAACCGGTTTCTGTTCATTCATAAATACCCATTCTATTTTTTATCTAAATCGGCAATGATCTGCCAGCGTACAGCCTTGAGACGGAACAATTCTTATTGTAAAACGATTGTTGTGTGTATCCGAACAGTGAGATGACAGGTTATAATTATGCAACGTTTATTTCTTTCTGCTGTCATAACATGTCTGAAATTAGATTAAGAAGATTAACTACACTGGTCATCAAAAAAATCGGCCCACCTGCAGTTTTTCCGCAAATCACATTTTTTCTTCAACTAAACTAATCAAAATGGTTTAGTACCGATATGTTTAAATTGTCTGGTTTATTTACACTAATTTTCACACGGAAAAAACCTGAAAAAGGTAAAAAAGCCTGAATTTTTCACTATAAAGTTAAACACTATGGTTTTACACTGTTTTTAATTAATTTTAAACACGCTCTAATTTTTCAGTCTGAAGTGCTGTGATCACAATTGTTCCAGTTTAGTATTGAGTATTCCCCCCTCTTGCTCGAATGACGGCCTGCATTCGCCTTTTTAGTGACCTGATCAAGGTTTTGATGGTCTCCTGAGGGATTCGTGTCCATTCTTCCCTGATGGCGATTTCCAGGTCTTCCAACGTTATAGGGGCTGGATTTCGGGCTCTAACTTTTTGTTTTAGCGTGTCCCACATGTGCTCTATAGGGTTAAGATCAGGGCTTCTTGCTGGCCATGACATAACCCGAATGCCAACTTCTTCAAGATAATCGGTGACAATACGCGCTACGTGTGGTCGGGCATTATCATGCATTAACTCAAAGTTTTCTCCAATATAGCCGGCATATGGCACCACGTGGTCTTCCAATATCTCGGTGATGTAGCGTGCCGCGGTCAAAGCACCATTCCTTATAAAAACCAGCTCCGTACGTCCGGTTAAAGATATACCACCCCAAAACATCACAGAGCCGCCACCGTAACTCACTGTTTCTCTTATGCAACACTGGGCATAACGTTCACCTGGTCGTCGCATGACATTACGACGGCCATCTGAACCATATAAAGTCATCCGACTCTCATCACTAAAAAGAACTGACTCCCATTGGCCTATAGACCAGTTGACGTGATTTTGCGCAAATTGAAGTCTGGCTTGTCGATGAGCTGTGGTCAATTGTGGCCCCGTTGCTGGCTTGTGTGGTCTTAAATTCTGTTCACGAAGTCTCCTCCTTACAGTACTGTCACTTATAGCCACACCCCGATCTTCACGTAAGCGTCGCTGGAGATCAACGCCAGAAAGGTGTCGATTTCGTAAAGCTGACACCACTATAAAGCGGTCATCCCTTTGAGTTGTCACCCTATGTCTTCCAGATCCAGATCTTCTTCGATACTGCCCAGTCTCCAGAAACCTTTGGTAAACTCGCCGAACTGCAGAACGGCTGAGATTTAACCTCCTGGCGACTACACGTTGACTTAAGCCTTGTTGCAGCAAAGCCACAACTTGGGCCGCCTCAGCTTCAGTGGTATCCATTATTTTTAGACAAAATTAGTCAAAACTACAGCCTCAACAATTAAACTTCACGACATTAACACCCAATCCCTAGAAAAGTCCGATTCTGACTGGAACAATGAGCCGATTCGTTCCCATGTAAAACCGTCAAATCAGCACTCAACAGTATTTCTGTGTAAAAACATTGTTAAGTACCTTCAAGTGCAGTAAGATTTATGGCAAACAAGAACTCAATCATCATATCGACCCTCAAAACAAAAAATAAACATGTGAAACAGTTTATCTGTGAAAGAATCGGTTAATATTGAAAAAAAGTGGGTGGGTCGATTTTTTTGATGACCAGTGTATAAAGCTTTATTTTTTGTCTATCACTGAGAAAATGTACTCAAGAGTTTTGCTAAATGAACATTCAAATATTCCATCTTCTCTCTTGTATTCTAAGTTCTTTGTTAAGAACAATTTTAGATACCTATTTAATTTTATTTAACTTCTTAATAAGATGGCCGGACATAAACTTAAGTACACTAAACTCATTATCCAATACTGACCGCTAACATAGCATTACTTTTTTCAAAGCCAATTACGTGATAGAGTTGCTTACAACATGTCATAAAACTGGGTCTATTAAATTGTACGGGACCATAAAACGAGTTCGGATACATTTAATATCGGTACTCGTATGATTTAAATCGAAATTAAACATAGGTATTCGTGGTGCTGACTGCTCGCTGATTAAACACCGTTTTAATTTAGTTTGACAATGGAATTATTAAATGGTATTGAATAGAATGAACCTCATTTGTGTCGATTGTTTTCAGTGCGAATCATTACAATTCAGATAATTTATTAAATTAATTTTACATTCAATGAAAATTGATTTCATATTTCAATACCTTTACGAAACCTCCTTTATTTGTAACATCGAAAATTGTCCATAGGATTTGACATAATGGAACATCCTCCTCAAGAATACATACCTATAAGTATTTTAAAAAGAAAAATATTTATCAATATGAAGATCTAGAAATATACGAACATTTAGACGGAGAAGGGGCGAGATAAAACTGCAACAAATCGAATGTCAGGAACACTCCGTATTTGCCGTTTCCCTCCACGGCACAGGCACCGTTATGCACTCGCAAACTTAACTAAAATATTATGAAACATGTCGACACGCGAATTAAAGCTTTATTACTTGCTGATAAGACGTAAAATAATCTTTGTAAGATGTTAAGACAATGTAGCAAAACGCGAAAGGCGACAAATTGGGAATGTTGGTGTGACGGCAAAGGAACCGGATAATGGCAGCGATTTGACTCAACTAAAGTATTTTTACATATTAATTGTTGTCAATATTTTGTAATATATCGACATATTTGGATGTTCGTTTTACAATCAGGAAGCTGAGAGCGGGTTGGAGAAATATGGGAGCAATTTGTTTAATACATTACATTATCCCACTTTTTTAAATAAGTATACGTACCCATTAAAAGGTACATTAAAACTGAATTTAATATAAACTCCGAGAACGTTGCGTA
This sequence comes from Acronicta leporina, assembly GCA_947256265.1. Taxonomy (NCBI): domain Eukaryota; kingdom Metazoa; phylum Arthropoda; class Insecta; order Lepidoptera; family Noctuidae; genus Acronicta; species Acronicta leporina. The sequence continues at coordinate 4,179,243 of OX366521.1, forward strand.
TATATTCGTGAGGTCACTGTAAGTAATTATTATGTCGTTTTATATATTTTTCTTACGTATTATCTACCTCTCTTTAATGTGCTGATTATTCATAAGTTCCCTTAAAATGATGTCTTTACTGCAACAATTACTCCTAATAGGACATTTTAAGATTCAAAATTAAATATAGGTCTTAATGTTGTATCTTTTTCCATCTTCTACTTCTTCCAAACGACTGCACAATATCGTGTAATTCTTTTTTTTTGTTTTTTATTGTTAGGACAAGGTTTGTATGAGTTTTTTTAATCCATCGGAAAAAAATATGAAATCGGTTTCAGGCATCTTTTATACTACATAAATCAAATCGAATCATTTTAATATAAGTTTCTCTAAAGTCACGTGTACTGAAAACACATGACCTTGTATCTTGAACTGCCACTTAAAGCTGAGCTCTGAACTCCTGTCCAAAATACCTGGTCGTGTTTAAAATTCTTGGGTTCGAGGGAGATGAGGAAGGTCAAGATATTGTGGTTGATGCCGTCACAGGTCAGGCTGGTCAGGTTGGTAATGTGTCAGGCAATCTACTTTAATTAAAGATGACGTGAGCTTTGTTCGTGGTGCGGTTGTAAACAAATAATGACTGTTGCTTTTGATACTATAAACTGTTATTTTAATTGATTGATAGTTCATAATTGTACAAAGTATACATATAATACTCACACCTGCGCGCGCGCGCACACACACACACACACACACACACACACATATACATGTTACTTTAATCTTACTTGTAACTATTGCTTTTGTTTGTCAATAACTTACCTATTGTCAACCTCTTGTAACAGAGTCATTAACATTTTGTATTAAATGCATCAACTATAGTGCTACAATAAATACATACTTAGTAATTACGGAGTTGTCGTCAAAAACCTTTTTTTAAGACGTTTAAAAACTGAGCATCTAGGTGGTTTACCTACTGACTATGAAGGTCTTACAGCAAATCATGGAACTTACCTGAAACAAGAGAAGAATAATTAATTAATAACAATAATTTAAATTAAAACGTCGCTCATTACATCTACGTAAATTGCAATAACTAGTATCATCCCTAGATACAGGGTTAGGGAAGGCAAAGATCGACTTGAGACTGTATAAGTCCCATATACGCTGCCGCGTCCAGGACTAATGATCTAGGAAGAAGTTCCACACATTATAACAAAATAACCCAACTCCCTTTTTACCGTGGGAGCGCCAAGCTTCGGCACGAAGGGGGGGGCTCGACTGGAGTTATACCACGGCCTCACAGAAAACCGCCGTGAAACAACGCTTAGGTTACGTTTCACCGAAGGAGTGAGGATACCGGAGCCCCAAACCCATTTATAAGGCCGGCTGAAGGAATAATAATTATCAAGTACTAAGAGGTAACAGGACGAAATAACTGGTACCTAATTAGGGCTATGATATTTATCCAACGGACACGCCTACCTCCTCTAAATAGGTTACACAAAAAGAAACTGTCACGGAACAATTAACGCACACAATATAAAAATATCTACTGCCCTCCAGAGAGGTCTTTAATAGCCATGCTCCATAAATCCAGTCTGTACTTGTTTCTATAAACTGTCCACACCGTTTTCCTAGAAATTTGCAGTCAACTCCAAATACGCAAATGAAACAGTAAAACTAAAATCGCTATCTCTTATCTCAATCCCATACTTAGCTTAAATCCCATTGGTAAGCTAAAGCGTAGGTAATTAGACGGAAATATTTGCAGCCGGGACTCGAACCGGCTATCTGCCGACATCGCGGCGACGGCGCTAAACGACATTGTGCTCAACAAAAGGTTGCGATCGTCTTTTTTTAAATCTCAAAAGCCAAGAATCACCACAAAAAGTTTACACGGCAAAGAAAAAAAAGTGTCTATGGTGAGATTATCGAGAATAAGTTATTTGTTTTATTTTCGATATTTAAAATTTTCCTTACGGCAGAATGTCCATAGTGATAACTTAGTAGATTAAGCGCACGCCTGCATTCCCGGTGGTCGGAGATGATTTCAAATTTAGAATAAATAAATGGATATTATTATTTCTAACTAGCGACCCATGCGATGCTTACATAAATATTGCCAACTTTTCCGGTAGATTAAAAAAAATATATTTTCTTAAAACCTTAACAACAAAAAAAAATCAATTCCCTGCATGTGTTCGTACATTTACACACATTTCGGTGATTCATTTTTATTAATGTAGATTCAACATAGTAGAAGAACACGGTATGATGAAAAGGTGCTTAAGAATAGAGGAATTTGAGTTCACAGGAGGAAAATTCTTTAACTTTTGCAAGGCTGATAATTTATACAGATGCTTCTTGGTAGAGTATGATATATTTATTTATAATTAGCAAGCAAGGATGCTTTGCTGCTTGGATTTATGCCTACCACTAAGATAGCAATCAAGACTACACGGACCGCCCGATGGCAAGCGATTACCGTAGCATATGGTAGATTGCAACACCAGGGGTAACTCGCGCGTTGCCGAATCTGTAAAAATCTTTTCACTCCCTTTTTGAAGAATCCTATAGGCAAAGTAAAAAAACCGCTATATCCTATTAAAACAAAACAAAGATACAAACGACAAAAGGAATTCCTATTCGTGTCACAACAACATACATTTGTTATGAAAACACTTTTTGTAAGTAGTGAAAGTAATTCCCAGAAATCCGGTAACCGTTTTACCATTGATACTGTTTTTTTAATCTTTGTTTTTAGCTGATATCGTTAAAATGTAACGATAATATTGGAAAGCTGAGCTGTAAGAAAGAGGTTTTTATGGCTATCAAGTAGTGATCTCAAATAAGGAGACTTTTAAAAAGTAAAATAATTACGTTTCACCATTGATTAATAGAAAAGATAGTTGTTACACCAGCGAGGTATTATGACAGTAGGTACGAAAACGCTTCAACTGATGAAGATGGTGTTAACATACAGGACCTGACGTATTCTTTGAACGACGAAAATTTACAACTTGGATGATGAGCGCGAATATAACTAGGGAAGCCAAACATAGTATTAAAATCCCTGTTACGCAGTCAATGTAGTTGGTCAGTAGTGTCGTATGTATAGGTCTAAAAATCTATAGACGCTTTTTTCGATAAAGACATTTTGTATCTAAATTGTGTAGCATCTCTTCAAAATTGATATAGAAACTGAGGAAATACTCAAAAAACTGTAAAGATATAAGATATTTAAGTATAAGCAACTCGAAGAAAAACGAAGAAATGATTTCCGTTCGTTTTAAATAGGACAAAAAGATGGTGCGGTGCATTGATATATAACAGGAAGAGAGGCCGCAGTAAGTCTAAAAAACACATTACAAATCGAAGGACACACATGAGGTCATAAATATCTCTAGTCTAACCTCAGTTCGGAATGTGGAGACAATATAATAGATGCCATTTGGGCCCACACTGCACCGGTAGGAATGCGCTACCTACGCCGACTCTGATCTACGTCTCAAACACAAAACATCAAGTTACATAACCCTCTGCGCTGTTTCTGTATTACCGTTGACAAATATATTGATAGCAGCTACCGTTAGCCTACTTTATAGTGCTTCGGAATGTTTAATATCCTAAGTGCATCATGCAGACTCTTAAAGTTATCGAATGTATTGGCGGGCAGCGGCAGAACGGCCAAATAACCTACACGAGTAACGTTCTACTTGCTTGAGAAAGCTTAAAGGCTTGTTTTCCATTATACTAATACTACTACCGTGGAAGAAATAAATTAAGATATTCTAAAGCTGCACATTGAACATTTTTCATAGCATTCGATCCTCGAATCTCCTTTTACAAATAGAGCCAAAAATTCGTCTTATTTATTCGTCATTATTCCAGAGAAAAGGAGGGTGCATTTGTCACTCTCTACATCTCATACTGGGTGACAAGTTAAAGGTTAGTCATATTTTAGGATATAATTCCTTTACAGAAAAGCAAAGCAACGAATTTTCTGATAAAGGATTGTAAAGCTCATGAAAAAAAAATCATTTACCAAAAACTCTACATTATCGATTTTACCGATCAGCTAATGACCCTTTTTTGTAGTGATTTCAAAAAAGATAAGTTTACAGAATGTCTTATTAATATTAATAATCTAAGTCAAATTCAATTCCATTGCAATATCCTTAATTTTGTTGAAGCGGATAGTTTTAAATCGCACTTGATACGGTCAATTGTTTCTAAACAGGAAGTCTCACTTATTGGTCGCAGCAATAATTTGATCCACACAGGATGTGAATGTGAGGTTTATATGAAATAATGATAACATTATTATCATGCATGAGCATATTTATTGAGGCGTAGCACTGACATAGATTAACCATTATTGCTGTGGTTTTAGCTGAGTTTTGATATTTGGAATATTATTTCTCAGTGTGGTTTTTGTTATTGTTTATGTGTTCAATCGAGCTCTCCACCTGATGGTAAGTAGTCATCACCATCCATAGACATGTGCAATACTAGAGGAATTGCAAGCTCCTTAGTAGTAGACCTGACAACTTATCAAAGGGAACTTATTAGCAGACTTGCTGCTGCTGGTGCTGCAGCAACCGAGGCGTGACTAGCTCTCACGTGCAAAAGTCGAAATGAGCACCAAGCCAGTCAGACCCAAGAGGTCCTATCACTAAGCAAGTCTGATATTTCCTTTCGTGTTGCCTATCTAAATGGCAGTGAAGAACTGATTTCTAGTTCGTCCACACGAGGTTAATACCGTGTAGGATTTACCCCCATACTTTATAGCACTAAAATATTTGGCAAAGTAGCGTAACATGAACAAATAGATTCACTTTCAAAATTGATACACAAACAGAGAAAATACTCAAAGAACTGTAAGTTACCATATTTAAGTATAACTCGAAGAAAAACTTATAACATAGAACAAAGGAATCACATTGAAGTAACTCATCTGTAGATTACAAAATATAAAATAGTTTATTGCTTCATAAGTTTACCTAAAAGTTTAGTGTTTGGAGCTTCCCTTTAAATAAGTAATGCCTGTGTTGGATACTATTTGGTACTAGAACAAGATACTAGATATAACAGGATCTCTGCTATATAAAATACCTGTTTCCATTATCAATGATTCAGTAACGGAATTTCAAATTCAGCCGAGAAACACCCCCGAATACAGAGGAAGTGAACCAAATAGTGCCTAACATGTCGAAACACCAAGCTTTAACATCATGGCCTCCTTTAGAGTAGTAAGTCCAATTTTAATGGCTGTAAAGAAAACTAATCTGACTTTGACTCCACCTTTTAACACAGCGGACTAGTTACGCGAGGTGATTCGTCTCTATTACTATAAAATCGTAAAAAGCTGTGTCTGTACATTGAAGATATTTAAATAAAACAAGTGGGTCAGGGACTCGGGGTATAACCCTAATAATAATAATAATAATATACTCTTTATTGTACACCAAAGTAACATCATAAATAAAAACATAAATTTTAACAAAATAAAGTACAATAGGCGGCCTTATCGCAATCAGCGATTTCTTCCAGGCAACCTTTGGATGGACTAAAATGAACAAAAAAAAGGAAAAATGGGGTTGACGGTGCATTCAAATTAATAAATATATACCTAAAAATACAGATACATAATAATAATTTAATAAATACGTAATACATATATACCTATAAAAATACATACTATACTATAAATGATATATACATAATATAAACAATAAATAATGCGACAGGAAAGATAAATAAATTGATAACAACAGCGAATAATAGAATTACAATGACAAATAGTGTTCCTTCACAAGTCTTTTAAAAACTGGGAGTGATTGGGCGCGCCTAATTGGTATTGGTAATGCATTCCAGAGACGAGCAGCCTGCACTGAAAAGGACTTGTCAAAAAATGACGTGGAATGCATTGGCATCTTAAGTCTCAGATTGTCCGATGACCTTAAGAATCGGGAGTGGGAGTCACCAAGAAATTCGAAACGTTTTTTAAGATACAAAGGAGTAGAAGGCAGAAAGAGTACATTGTAAAGTAAAGAAAGAATATGAGCATTCCGGCGAAGACGAATAGGTAACCACTTAAGCTTTGCACGAAATTCTGAGACATGGTCAAATTTGCGTAAGCCGAATATGAACCTAATAGAAAAATTTTGAAGGCGCTCTAGCTTATCAAGTTGTTCCTCTGTAAGGTCAAGATAGCTGACATCCGCATAATCAAGGATTGGAAGAAGGAGTGACTGAGCAAGCGCAACTTTGGTAGCAGTCGGTAGGAAGTTGCGAATTCTTTTTAGACTTGCAGCAGACGCAAACATCCTGCGACTAACTTCCTGCAGTTGAGCAGTCCAGGTAAAGTTTCTATCCATAAAAATCCCCAAGTTTTTTACTTTTTCAGCGTATGGAATAGTGACATTGTTAAAACTAACTTGGGGAAGGGTGTTCCAGTCAATTCTGGAAATGGTTCTGGAACTGCCTACCACAATCACCTGCGTCTTCAAGGGGTTTACTACCAGTCCGTATCGTAGACTCCAGTCGCGAATACAAGTGAGGTCTTGATTAATAGAGGAGACTGCTTGCGATAGATTCCCAAGTGGAGCTCTACAGTAAATTTGCAGATCATCTGCATAAAGGTGATAGGACGAAGTGAGTTGTTCGGAAATAGAATTTATAAAAATTGCGAAAAGTAGAGGGGATAAAACGCCACCCTGTGGTACACCGGCAGATGTATTGCACCAAGTAGATGAAGCATCTTCAATACAAATACGTTGCCGACGACCGAACAGGTAACTATGAAACCAGCCAATTGCCGATGGAGATATGTTAAGAGAGCCCAATATGCCAAGCAAAACATCGAAATCAACAGTATTAAAAGCATTACTGAAATCCAATAATGCCATAACCGTGAGATTACCGATTTCCATGCCGGACCTGATGTCATCCGTAATATTGACAAGAGCTGTGGTTGTGCTATGACCGGAACGAAAACCAGATTGGTAGGAGTTAAGGAGGTTATTTTTGGATAGGAAAGAGCTCAGTTGGTTATAAATTAGCTTTTCGAGAACTTTTGACAGGAATGGTAAAATGGATATGGGGCGATATTCGGAAAAGGATGTAGGGTGACATTTTTTGGGTAAAGGGATAACTTTGGCATCTTTCCAAACGCTTGGAAAGACGCCACTGACGATGGAATAGTTTAGGATGTGACAAATGATGGGTAGGATTGTAGTACCCTACAATGTTTCCGAACACAAAAAATGTGATTTTTTTAAAAAAAGCTTACCGAATAGAATAATGTTGTTATCACTGTAAGAGAGTAAATGCTCCAACTAAACACTGTAAAATTCGTATCTCAATTAACTAAACGGATCCTGAGATACAGCTTCACCGCTCTGATGTATAAAGACTCATACAAAGAAGGCATCATCACTGTTGGTTTTTGATTATTATTTTAGGGATCCATTTCTAACCCCTTCAATAACTTCACGTGAGCGAAGCCGTGGGCGGAAGATAGTAAGTAATATAAGTATCAACTATCGTCCAACACTCCGTATTGGTCCAAAATCACTTTGAAACGCGCATTCGCGTTCAGGTGTCGTAAAAACACGGGACTATTTTATTGTAGGGACCGAAATGTTTTAGTGAGACTCGTAAAATAAAAACGTTGTAAATCTCACGCATTGTGCCGTCCATGTTATATTTATTGTTGCTGTACATACCATCCCTAAAAGTATCTCTTACGAAATGACATTTGCCTGTATGTCGTCCGTCCGTAGAAGCTTTGGTGCTATCAAAGTTACAGAGCAATTTTAAAGCATCATTTAAGATAAAACATTTGACAAAATATGTAATTTATCAGAATTTACGATCAACCCATTTGAGAATAAAACGCAAGTCGACAAGAAAATGAATGAATATGTCAATATATAGCAATTTATTGCTTGAAAATGACTATGGTTAGTCTGCAGAGAATAAAGAACTATAAAAGTTGATTTTTTATTTGGTTACAGGCTTCGGCAAGTGGTTGAGCCTTGAGGTATAAATGTCAGCGCGTCGGATTCTTTTTCTGTAATTTATTCGTGGTTATCCATCGTTACTTGAAGCGAAATGGTTAAATAGATCGCTAAATTATGCTTTTACTGTATAACTTAAACTGTGAAAGCCAAGTTATGAAGTTTCTTATAATATTCCTGTTAGAATTGGAAATTTTCAAGTTGTCATTTTAATGCAGTTTCCACAAAATTTACTTGAAGTTCTTTAATGATCTCGTACCCATTGATCTCGTGCATTCTGCAAATCATTACCGTCAACTAAGGTAAACAGCTTGCATTAAGCGAACTCAATTCAACCTGTTATTGCTCATTGCAGTTGCAACTGATTTCTAATCCAATTTAACAACTGTGTAAACCATTATGATAGTTCAACGGCCTGTCAGCTCCCGCAACAAATTTTAAATATAGAATATCAATAAAATTGTTGCCAGTACAATTATTTTCCCATTTTTCATTAGCAGTCAGCGTCATAGTCTGGTTACAACAATTATGCAGTGGGTTATTAAATAAAAAGGCGCCAATTATAAGGCTCCGGCCACACAATTATCGTCGGCTATTGGCAGGTTATTGAGGGCGCGCACACGTGCTGTGTTGCCAGTGAAAATTTGTTGAAATCAATCTACTCAAATCTCATACTCTAATCTACACGAGAACTGTAGAATGCGTTACAAACAGAGATTTGTAAGTACTACTACTAGAAGTCCCTAGTGACTCTCTTCCAAGATTGTCCGCATATAGCGTATGCCAATGTTACCACGTTTATTTCTTAGTGGGTATAGAAACAATCTCTATTATCTATCTCAATAGAAGAGTATCTGAGATCGCACAAGAAAAAATGTCTTCGCAGATTAACAGCTAAGAATGCGCTATAAAAATGATAGAATCTTGGCAACACCGACGTAACATGATTGATACGGCGAGACGTGTCGCTACATGGCGACTGGCGGCCGTCGCCACGTCTATCGTTAACTAGGTAAAAGTAAAGTACACTGCTTGTCCACTTAATCACTAGTAGAGGCCACTAGGCGCCACTAATTTAATGAAACACAAAGCGCCAGTAAACACGTCGCATTCGACTGAGGAATTCTTAACTAATACTAGATTTTACCATACATACATATACTCACCTTTTTACCACAGGGTAAACAGAAACTATAGACCGCCACTTGCTATGATTCTCGCATACTTCTTTTGTTTCTGCCACATTCATACATCTTCTCATACATACGCGCTGGTTGAGAGTACTACGCACCTGACCTTTTTGAAGGACCTCGCCAATGAGATCGGCGTATGTCCTTCTAGAGACGACCTCTTCTGACGCTGCCGCTGACATTCGCCTTGTAAATTCCTTTCGTTAATCGTCTTTCATTCTTTCTCTCAACGTGTCCAAACCACGTCAGCATATTCCTTTCAATACGTGTCAAATTATACTAGATTTTTCTACAATTGAATGCGAATATGTGAATACATTGGAATCTTATTAAATCAGCATTTTGAATGCTAATAAAGTATGCTAATATTAACTTCCTACTTGATATTGATACCGATACTAACTCTTCAAAAGCCAAGTTAGTAGGAATCGAGTTTTAAGAAGCCTTTGCACGATATATACACAAACTAGAATAAAGTAGATGATAGAATTCTTTATTAAACAATAAAAGTTTTCTAAAAACATAATTTACAGCAATTTCGATATAAACCACTAAATTTATGAGGACCGACCTAAAAACGCTGAATTAATATGAAGACCATGAAACAACAACAAATAAGCCACTGAACTTTATAACTCAACCAAACATAAATATGCTAACCTCAAAACAAGAGTTTAGAGAATTGATCAATTTTAATGAGCATTTAGATTGGTTTTAGATCAAATATATAGGTCTGTTCTGCGCTGGCGCCACAGCGACGGTTGAGTGGGATGAACTACCTGCGCTTGCGACGAATAACTTAACATAATGCGAATGGTCAACTATGTCATTCCTCGCTTAGCTGTATTTGGTCACAGGTTAAGAGTTCTTTGCTTGTTTCTTTACAAATCTCTGTCATTTATATCTTAGTTACATTTCCTAAATCACAAAGAGATGGAGCATGTATGTCATGGAATAGAATTTACTAAGATTCGCAAATATAATTTTGAATGCAACTAACAATAATAGCATTAAACATTCTCAATATGTTCCTGAAAGACAGGTTTAGGAGTATCACAAATGAAATTACGGATAAAATATCGTGCAGGCAAGCATGAGAAAAATAGTTCAAACTCCACCCGTTTTAACCTATTCCTCGTTAGCTCAATACCGATAACTAGGTAAATTGGTTGTAGGAATAACATTTGTATAAGATCGTTTTAAATACCCAATTTAAATAAATTTGTGGGTCATGCCAAAATTGATTGTTTTAATTATAAATAACTGAACCTTCGTCAATGTTAAAACTAATGAATACCGACATATTGTCACGGATTTTTACAATTATGTAACTCCAGAATACTCTGCTAGTTTTTTTATTATTTTGTTTTTAGTACGTAGTAGGTACATTAACTTATTAGAATAGAGAGAGAAATGTCAGTTAAAGTTTATACTTTGCTTGCTGGAGTCAGACATAACATCTTTGCTAATGCTTGCTGACCTTACGTGTTACAGGCTAAACGTCATTTGTAACCTGATAGATATACAATCTAAATTATCGTTGTTGTTTAAGCAGTTTCCAATGCAAATGCCAAGTTCTTGATGGTCGAGATTGATAAATATTGGTACTTGTAACCATAGTAATTATAAAATTGTTAGCATCTACACCAGATGTTATCTAAGTACAGTTTAAAATGATTAACTCAAAGAACTATCTACTATAGTTAACGTCTGCAGGCTTCACAATTACTGCATCCAAGGTTATATTTCTAGATGGAGCAAAAACTTTTGCTATTTTTATGATTTTTTTAGTAGCATCTCAGAATAACGAACTGTGAATTCTGTGGTGTATCCTCAGAGCCGACAGTCAGCAACAAACCAAATTTATAAGTGATTATCTCAGAAGCATAAGCATATCAATTAAAAAACATTGAAATCGGTTCACAATCGGAGAATGTATCGCATAACACAAAAAAATAGAGTCGGGTAAAGAACTGTCATCTTTAGTAAAATAAGGTTTTAATAACCTAAATAATCTTGTTATAATGTCGTTTCAATAAACTACGTAAACAGGTGCTAATGCAAATAAATGCCAAGTTTCCGATGGTCGAGATTGATAATTTTGTTGTATACTTGAAACGACTGCAATTATAAATTAGTTATCAGTAACACCAGATGTTGATTTGTCCTTTATTAATTGAATGAGTTTAGGTGCCCGTACGATTGACACAATAGTGTTAATCGATTGACTTCTGCAGCGCGCACTCTGAGCACTCGATTCGATTCTCGGATAGATAATCTCTAAATTACCTTAATTCTTGTACGGATTACTAGAGGATTTGAGAATCATTGCATTAAATGTAGGTAGATACCCAGAAATAGGTATGATATAAGGGCCGAGCTGATTGCCATCAATCAGACACAAAGCTATATAACAACTGAGATCATATTAATTACGAGTATATTCAGTCCAGAACCTTTATTTTCTTAAATTTTAGGTAAGTAGTGTGATATTTAAAATTACTTAAAATTAAATCCACGCATGAGCAATACAGTTTCACAACGTCTTTATACATAAATTATGTAATAAAATTAAAGTTTTTATTTGTACCAATGTTGTAAACCTGGATTCGTTCGGTCAGGCGTCATTTATTGCGTTCAGAGATCATTTACGCCCGTTGGCGTTAATCGAACAATGTATCAGGTTCTACTAATATCTAATAGCTGATCAATAACAATAGCATATCATCTCTAAGCTCTCTAAAATCTGTAATAAAAGCAGTATTTAATCATTTAATTAACTTTCAAGTCCAGCTTGACTTTTAACCTGTCAAAGATCAAGTATTAGCAGACACAAAGGAAAAACAATTGTTGCAACCATCTGGAGGGTCACAATTGAAGAATTAATAGTAGGTATAATTTTTGGAATTTCGAAATAGAAATATACATATTTTATGTTCTTAATTTCTTAAGACAGAAACCACATTAACAAGTGGTATCTCACCAAGCAAGAAGGTAAGTAAATATTTGAAACTTTGCGCACAATAGTAGCATCGGCACACCTCTAAATATCATCGGCACAAAATAAATAAGGCGAAGTTAAAACAAATAAAAAGCACATTTTAGGTCGCGTTCGTTTTATTGCCAGTGAAAATAATACACCAGTATCGACGCGATCAGAATTTTAGGCACGTCGGCCGTTTACACCAGCCTGTTTATTTTAAATAAGGTTTCCGTTAAGTAAAAGTAAACCTGGGGGATTCAGTGTCCCCCTGCGCTGAATGAAAAATTAAGGAAAATATTCGAATTATTCTTTCGTTCGAAATTTGAAATATGTGGGAACACCTTTGGACCCTTTCTACATTAATTTGAAATTAAAGGGCATAATTTTTTTTGTCATTTTTATAAATACCAATATTTTAATTTTGACGCTTTCTTACGTTGTCTAATTTATATGTAATTTTTTTCTTATTGGATAAATAAACATGGACACATAGCGGCCCAGTGGCTTGATGCAATCATATTGAAGGCGGATCAATCATAGTAAAAGATTTTGTCGACGGGTGCTGATTAAATTAGTGTGTAACAACGTGTCCATTCCACTATCGATCCCAACTATGAGTGATCTATTTTCTATTGGTTTAATAAATTTTAACTTGACGTTTAAAATAAGTACTTGATACAACATGGCCGCTTCCCATGATTCTAATAATAAAATTTAAATATTCACAAGACAAAAACTTTATGCAAATAAGCAAGAACAGCCAAAAGCTTCAAGTAAACGGAGAAAACACAAAAAGCGGATCGCACCAGTTCTCACGCTCAAAATGAGAGTTCTAAAGATTTTGCATTATATTATGCACAGATTTGTGTCAGTCGACAAATAATACGGTAAGAAACTCCGAGAAAACATACTAAGGTAGAGAAGAAATTCTCTTGAATCTCGCCTGCTCCACAATCAGCTCCATAAAACGTGGAAAAACTTAAGTATTCCGCATGCGTCGACTACGACAAAGGTTGGCGGAAATACTAATTTAACCCCTTCGCAGCGGGCTTTGCGATGAAACCGTTTATTTTCGAATATGAACGCAATTGGGCTGATACTCGTATTTACCTGACTTTTGAGCAAAGAAATAACATTGTTTTCTCAGAAAATAAATGTTTTGATACCAATTTGTTTTGTACACGAATTTGTTATTTTCTGTATCGTTAAAACTTTACGCTTTAACAATATTAAATGCAAAGTATTTTTTTTTATTCTTCCAATAATAAACTATGGGCGGAGTTGTTTTTAACAACACTGCTGTACGCTTGAAAATTAAAATAAGTTAAAAAGTAATCAACAAATTACATATAATCATTGTCTGAAATTCTATAAATTCATCGCCAATCACTATAAATATAGCTTTGACCTTTACGGTCTTTTCAGGGCATATAAAAGTACGGGAACATTCTTGCCTAGCCTTGTAACAAACAATGGGAAATCACTTATTCATTCTAGTGATAGTAATAAACAAAACCACCATACTGGTTTTAAAATAAATAATTTTATTTGAAATACGAAATAAAAGCACATTCGTTTTAAAATTTAAATATCGAACGAATTTCCATACCCACTATAGGCATGATGACTGATTTTCAAAAACTGTTTTAAAATATTCTTATGTATATACTATCTCCGAAAAATAAATTATTTCTGCAATAAAACATGGTTTTTGATACAAAAATGCGATTTTAATTCAATGTTTTTTAATTAGCGCGAAAACGGTCGCTGGTGTCATGGCGTCTGCTTATGACGTCACTTCAATGTTTTGGCATCGTACACAATAGGACATTAAACAACTTATCAGATGATATTTTTGTTAATTTTTATTTAGACATGACTTCGCAAGTGTATAAGTGGTGTGCTGTTCCCTAGTGTGATAATACGTCAAAAAAATATCCTGATAAATTATTTGTTTACGTGCCACACAACAAAACAATAAGATATAAGTGGCTTAATCTTGCACGGCGAGATTAAGCCACACAGTTTTGCAGCTTCCTTTTCTTTCCTTCCTTAATAAACTTTTCAAATACTCCAGTATTTAATTGCAAACTAGGTTTACTATTGGATAAATATTTTGTTGTAATATATTTCAATGTATGAAAAGATTGATGAGTGTGGATGAAGCTAAAGAGGTATGTCAGAATCGTAGCAAGTGGAAGTCTGTGGTCTCTGCCTACCCCTACGGGAAAGAGGCGTGACTTTATGTATGTATGTATGTATATATTTCAATGTAGTCCAAACCCGAGATAGCTTTGATTTCATCCAGTAGCATTCAATGGATGTAACGGACGGTTCTTCACTCCTACGATGGACCCACATGAGAAATGCAATGGCATTTTTGCAGTCCCCTTGTGAGGCAACACTGTCATGGCATTCTACCGATACAACTTCTTCCTTTACTTCGTCAACTATTAACGTCACTGCATATAACTTCGCGTGGACCTTTTTTCATTACTTAATAAGTTCTTAACAAGTCGTAGAACAAAAAACTAAGTAATATACAATTAGGAAATACATAATAAACAATTTTTAAGCGCGGAGATCGTCGAAATTCCTACGAAATTTACGTGACGGTGACAGTTCAACATAGATGTGACGTAATTGAATCTGATTGGTGTTCAACTGAACATGGCGGACTTGTGTATTTTGAAGATTTATTTTATCAAATAAATTAATAATCCCGTCTTATAAATAAAAATAAATATTTTTTTCTAAACATATTAATTATATTTCAGTATATGAACATATTATTTTAGTAATTCTTGCTAACCGTCATCATGCCTATTCTCGTGATAATTTAGTAATAAACAGTAACACCATACTGGTATTAAAATATTATTATTTGAAAAGCGAAATAAAAGCACGTATATTTTAAAATGTACATAAATGTCTCGAACGCACTTGCATAATGTTTTTTTTAATCCACACTTTGGATTCAAAAAAACTCAACTGGGAAGAATGGAAGACGAGAAGAGACCTTTACTCGAGAGTGAGAATCATGGTATGAAATGAAATTATGATATTAATAAACAGATCTTTTTAAGACACTTTTGCAAATCAATGTTTAAAATTTTTAAGTACAATCAAATGATCATTTAAGTATAGCTATTGCTCTCTTACTTGCTTGCAAAGACCATTGAGTTTGTGTTCTGTAGTAGCGTCAATAGATCTACCAGCAGCAATCATTCAGTCGGGCCCGTTCCCCAGAACCCCATTAATTATTCAGCACCGATTCCCTGTGAATCAACGCCAAGTGTTTCCTTTCCTAAACTAGAATTATGAAGATGGAAACAATGTGGTTCGGAAACGTGATGATTCGATGTAACCAACTTTAATTTATTGCTTTTGTTCCTCACCTGAAAGATTAATGTTTACACTGAAGATTGGATCCTGAAGTGCTTAATCATGCCCCTTTTAAATTAGGGACACAAAGTTTTCATACAATTAACATGAATTGTACTGAGATAAATCATGTGGAGACAAATACAAACACAAGTGTTGGTTTTACTAATTTTCTAAATGTAAAAGCTCGAAAGAGATTTACGTAAAAGTAAAACAAAACAAGTTTTTAATCGCAGTGCGAACAGAGCAAAAACAAAAATCGTAAAACAAATGCTATAAATATGTATATGCGTAAGTAAATACTCTAGTTATTTATCTCTTCAGTTCTTTAATGAATAATAATGTACAGTTTGCCTCAAACCACTGTCTGCACAATGCTTGCTTGTTTTGCGGTGACATTGTAAAAACGTGGATGAAGAAGCGATTTCCCTCGGGCACAAAGGAATCGATAGCTATTGTGATTCCCCCTACGACATTAAATTATATGCGAGGGTGCCTGCTGAACACTGAGACATCTGCCAAGTTTATCGGCTTTGCATTTTATCAATATTTGCCTATTTGATTTTAGAGTGGGTGCGTGCGAGAGCCTGTGAAGCGATTTGATCGGAGATGAACGTCGCTATTTTGGGAAACATTACAAGTTATCATAGTTGTCCGGTTGTCATGACCTTTAGGACCTCAGCCATAGTTCTTGATGACACTTTTTGTGTCAAGTATATATATCATTTGCCTTCACTAGCACACGTTCACGAACACTTAATAATTAATTATCCACCATAATTACACATTAAACTTCGGGGAAATTCAAGTTTTGGAAAATAATATAAAATCGACCACGTGCACTTCACATTTTCCCGCCTAAACTCCGCACAAATAATTAACAATCTTTTGATTTTCCTCATTCTTTTTCTTTTTTATTATTCGTCAATATTATATCTTATACCTTTTCGGCCGATAACTTTCCCTTATTTGTCCTCCTTTCCCGGAAATAACCATAATCACAAACAATACTTTTTTTATACATTTCGGAGATGTAGATAAAGCACGTGTAAAAGGAGGATCTTTGATATAAACAAAGAAGGTACTAGTAACGCGAGGGGCACAAAATTGTGTTTGTCGTTCAGTAGCAGCAGAATTTGAACCAATAAGGGAGCTCCTGACGTCTCTAAAGCGCAGGCTACCCTCGAAACAAAGCGAAACTAAACTAAGTTCGTTTAGCTTCGCTCATGTCGCCCAACTATGAGAGCTAAGCGAGCTAAACGAAGAGGATTCTCCCGGAAATGTAATGGAGACGGATTGCTGTGCCAGTCGATGGTCGTCTTTAAAAAAAAAACTAGTGTTTAACCTCTCTTCACTTGGCTGGTATAGTCGGGTTTGCTAGCCCGCTGGCGTTGTTGAGCTCTACAGTTCGGTGTGAATCGAAGTATGAAAAGACAAATGAGCAGACATAGTTACATGAGCGAAACCAAGCGAACTTAGCTTCGTTCTCAGTGTGGCCTACACTTTATTGCTCTACCAACGATAAACAAATCAATTGACCTAGTACTGAGATCTAAAGGGTGAAAAGAAAATATTGCTTTGTTTTGTGTATTCCTTTTATGTAAGTATTACAGCTATAAATGGATGTTTCGCGGTGAAATTGTTAAGAACAGGGAACCATATTGTCGCTGTGGAAAGATAACCTTGTATGTCCAGAGATCTAAACTTTACATGAAACGAAAAATGAGGTAGAAAAATACGTGGTCACGGTACGTTTTCTAGATTTTCTAAAAAAAATGCTTTTTTGACATACGAGGTAAGTATTCATTCTACAGCGACGATAATAAGGTGGCGATGGATCTTTCAAAAATACAGTTTGCCTTGAAATGTGGTTAAAGTACTGGTGAGTAACTAGTCTATAATAAAGAAAACACCTTTCTATTCCAATATCAATGCCTAAATGACCAACTAATGATTCAAATATTTACAATACGGATCTGCTATATCTTGTGATAGTGAAATTACTCCTTCACTATCTGTAGTGAAGGATGTATAGAGGCTGATAAGGATGACCTTATCAGCCCTTATCGTCATATCAAGAAGGTCGTAACAGTTTTAATTAGACAAATGATTAATATTAGTGGTGGGAAATTCGATCATAATATTCTCCATACTTTCAACCTTCATACGTTGACCATATAAACAAAAGGTGCGTGTCAGTGTGTCAAACGCATGGTAGTGTGTGTAATGATTTTTATTGATTTAATCATAAAAAGATTTTTTTAGCATTCTGCACTTCTCTTCCATATAACTTCAATTTGTACATTCTCACAGTGCTCCATGCGCGCAATATGCTAAAAAGAGGGTACAAAGATTTCTCTTCGTGTATTAATATAATAATTCCTGTTTGCACCGGACAATTATCGTATTGGCTGGTTTTAAACAGAGGTATTAAGCTGTCCAACTATGATTGAACTACCAATCGGGGTGTGAACTGCATTTAGATTTAAGTATAAGATTATACAGTAATTATTTAGTTGGTATGTGTGGGTGTAAAACTGGATATATTTAACTACTTATGGCTTTCTATATAGGTGCTACATGATACCATAACATCATATTGCCCAATGGATGAGGCAGAGGTATACTAAATATTGTATACCCACAGTTCGCTGGTATGTTTAGGTCCGATGTAATAGGGGGCAAACCTATTTCTATTTACCGGAAAATTGGTTCTGGTTATTTTAATCCATACTCATAGTAAAACGCAATAACACTTGGCCGACCTGCCACATTAATTGATTATCCTTTATTAACTGCTGTCTTAACCATAGCTTCGCAAAAGGAATCAGCAAGTTTGTAAGATCCATGTTATTGTCAAGATAAATACATTAATAAATTGTCATCATTAGCCAAATCAGATGAACCATTATACACCCGTTTCTTCATCTGTAACTATATAAGGACGAAAGTATCCATTACATCCCAAATTTATACCACATAAACAAAATTTAATTAAGACCTTTAAAATAAACAAAGAAAACATAATTTCGAATTCGACTATAATTATCGGCAGGGTCAGAACCTGATGTCTTCAGTAGTACATCGATAAGGTTGCAATTACAGAGTCATAACTCAATAAGAATTCGTGTTATGTAATTACATGATGAGAAATCTGGCCAGCTGTCTTCGTGAGTGCGGTCAAGATTGACACAAGGGTGATAGTGGACCAGATTGTTATGTAAATGCGGACAAATTACAAGAATAGGCGCTTATAAAGCGGTTTTTCGGGTTTGTATGTATATTTCTTTATCACGCTCTTTAGCCGTAATAGCTTCATGGATTTCAGCTATAGTGACGCCGTTATATTCTTCTCAGTTGTGAAAATTATAAATTTTGCGATTTTTGGCGCCATAATATATCTATGTCATGAAAATCTTTTTTCTTCAAATCTTGGGGTACCCCAAGATTCAAGATCAAAATAATTTAATGGAGTATCTATGGGATTTCATGTCTGTTCTTTCTTTTTGGAACTGTAATACCTTTTGACATTTCACAAAATAATATATTTTAATGGTCTACTAACTAATGGAAATTCGACCAAGTTTACGTAGCAGAAATAAAAATTGCCCTTGATTAAGAAGTGACTTCGAACAATTGTTGTGAACAGTAAACGTTTTACGTGTGTATGTAAAACTTTTAGTTTCAATAGCGTCATCATCTTAATAAGACTCAACCTTGCCAGCAAAACGGTAAATGAAAATGGTAAGTAAGTAGGTAGGTGTTTAATTCTTTTTCTTCCACTTTGTAATAAATATGCGTGTCTATCAGGCCACAGCTCTGTTTCTAATCTATACTCCTCAAGCCTCATACATCTGCATCGTGTCTGTCAATCCAATATCGAGGTCACTTTCGTACTTTATATCTGTTTAATTGACTTAGTCTAACACGTGACGTACCCCATCAGATTGTGTTCCAATGATTGCAAGCTAAAGTTATGTGACTTGTTGTTTTGTTACTATACTAACGATTGAATTGGGCTTTTGGTTGAGTATGGGTATGACATTTGAAGCTTATAGTTTCAATTGCGAAAAAATCTAATTAAATTAAAAAAATACATGAAACGTCCAATTTATATTGCCGTTCTGATAATTGTTCGATTCTGATGTGAATTATTTCATAAAATCATTGTGGCGATAATTAAATGAGAAAATAGTAGTAAACATATGATTACGCCTGTATTCCCGAAGGGTTAGGCAGAGGAAAACATAAAGTTGCTGGGTTTACATGTGCGTTTCACGACACGATTTGTCGTCACTTTATGAACCATCCGATTCCATTCACCACCGAACCATTCGTCAAATACAATTATCGCAGTACGAAATATGCGACGACAAATTTTGAATTGAACAAGTATTTTAGAGTTCTTATAATGGTGATACTTTCACGAACCCTGGGATTCGAAACAAAAGTAAACTTTAAATTAACAGATAAAGCTGCCAATTTCATGATGGACATTCGTCAGCCTATAATTTATGTGTCGCAATACTTCATTGCATATACATACCAGCTGATTTCCTTTAAAAGGCGATCTTTTCGTTTCTCGTAATTAAGGTAACGGTAATATTGTATGTAATTTTTTTTTTATTAAAATGTGGAAACCAATATATGACGTCAGATTGTATAAGGAAAATAAAATAAAGATTGTGTAATAGAAAAAAGTTTCATGCAATTAATTACGGACATTTTAGAAAGGTCATTGTTTTCAGAGCTGGCAATTGGATGAATTTTAACAAAGTGCAATTCTTAGAAGGCTAGATAACAACCTCATTTGATGGTCTGTGATGCTTTTAATAGATATAAACTTCTCACTACCAACAAAGGTGAAACACATATAGGGTAGGTACTACAAGAAATCAACATTTTAATTAAAATCTTATCGCATCTGAGACTGCTGAACGAGACGTTAACTTAATCAAGGCTTTTGTCTTCAATATAATTAAATTAATTGACAAATGTGTACGTATATTTATAATGTGCTACAAAACAAATAAACATTCATTTTCTCATCATATTTCTGTCATCAATAGCTATTAAATTTTACGGTGTTGGGTAAAAATTATTAAGTGGAATTGCACCTGTTTAATTTCATTAACTACCGCACGTATGAGCACTTTAAATTATTAGCAGCAAATTAATATTTCTGTATCTGTCAACTCTTCCATATATGAATAAAAACTCATAAAATCGAGTAAGGCATCAATTTACTGTTGTAATGGCAAATGTAAAAATGTATTTTCACATACTTTTATTAGCAGTTGCTGAGCATAAAATGCCGTTCACGCGGTACACACGGTACACTGGTATCTTCACTAGGGTTGGCAAACATCAGTAGCAGATAAGATATGATACTAATACCATAAACAAATATTTATTTTGTCTTTTACCATAAAATAACGTCAAGTTGTGTGAATTTAGAATGTCGATCCATTTTCACAACTATTAAGAATTGTGACACTATCTGTAGTCGATACTGATGAGTTACTAGTAGATAGTTTTCGACAACTCTTTTTTTGCATTAACATGCTAAGATGACAAACTGTGTTTTGAACCAGAGGACGCATGTTCGAATCCTGAATCATCGAATTTCTCCTTCACTAAAATATTCTTATCGTATCAGACGTGAAATAGTCAAAAAAATATAGTTGAATAAAACCTGCTTGCTAGTGCAGAGAAAACAAGCTTGGGCAACCCTACAACTAAACGCTTCAAATGTACTGTTGACATTTACAAAGCAGCAGATATAGAATAACACGTCGATAAAATCCCACTGGGAGCCTTAGATTAAAGACTAGTCCACTTTACCACTTTGAATTTCGAACATAATCTCCTCTGGCGGTTTCCTCTGCGCTAATTGATCATAAAAACATCCAGGCTTTATCAACAGCTGGTTACGACAAATTTGTTTGTGAATCTAGATTATCGATGAGAGTTGGATTTCTCTTAATAATTTCTTGCACTTGCTCCAAAAGAACGTTTCAGTTTAGCAGTGTTGCTATTATTATTTATTCCATTTGAACGATGCTTGAGTTTTCATTGATCGAAAAAGGTTTTATTTCTAATGTAGGTAATATGAAATGTCTTCAACTTTTTTCAATAAACTTATAATGGTATATGACTATATCGTTACTAAATAGATTTTAATAAAAAACTGCGACGATATACTCGACTTTCCTTCAATTAGCAATACCGAATTACAGATTTCATTTGCCAAAACAATTATGTCTAATAATAAGACAAAAATTTCATCATCTGGGGCCATTATATCTCCATGAACATTTTTACTAGCATTTTCCTTCTCCCCACGTATGTTAAGAAAAGCTGAAGGTATATTTTTCCTCTCCATTCATTACTAACAAGTCCTGGTGGATTACGTGTGTTGCGCAGAATTAAGGGCGCGTTTCCTTTTTATAAGAGATTGCCAGGATTACCCGTCATTAGGGAGTGCACCAAACAAAGGAGTTACTTGTGAGCATTTTGTATTATTCTAACGTATAATAAACGGGATAATTATACCGTGTTCGTTTCAGAACTTAATAAAGATTCAAGTTGTTTAGTAAGTTGACATTTAGGGGTATGTATAATGTATGATCATCTCTACTTATGTATTGCTCAGTAGTCTTCCATTTAACGTTGAAACATTGCAGTATTAGTGATTTCTTCATAGAGGAAAGTTCAAGACTTCAATCTGCTCCTACACATTTCCCGCCAACGCAGCAAGATGTCTTCAACACAATAAAACGTTGTACAGTCAACAACACGTCTAGCTATATAGTTGTACTAAAAAACCACCGCTAATGCAACCAAATATAGATTCAAAGGGCCAAGCGCTATAGCTTCATCGTCATCTGTACCTACGTAATTATCTCTTTGATTGACATTGTTATCCGCAACAATCTAAAATTATACTCTTAAAACGCCCTCTTACGTGTGACAACGTTCCATTACTGGATCAATCGCTTCCCACATCCATATTAAGCGCCGAATTACATCCAAATTCATTTGATGATCGATTTGGTCCCCGAGCTACGAATTATAGTTAATGGGCGCCGAGTGCGTCAAAATGGCGTCAAAGTAAACAGTTTTCATAGAGTGGACATGTTTATCTGGCCGTCTGTATCTTCGGGGCTCGTCAGGGCGGGGTGGGCAACACTTGCAAGCATTGTGGGCAAAGACCGAAGCACAAGCGCCAAGCGTTGATGTTATTATATTTTGATATACAACAATTTTGACGGCAGAAGTAGCTTTCAATATGTTGTTAATATTATAGCCTAATCCCTCTCATTATGAGAGGAGACCCGTGCCTAGCAGTGGGACAATGTAATGGGTTGATTATGATATTGTGGAGGAGCGAGGTGTGTTGCCCCTCCAACCAAAGGGAGGATCCTGCGACCAGGCGGGTATTTTGCCTGGTGGGCCACGGCCCGACGGTTGATGTCGGGCGGTTGTATATATGCAGCTTGCGTTGCAAACTTCACTTGCGCGATTCAGGATTTGTCCGCCGAAGTCTATCTATGTAGCGCGATAGATGTCGCTACAATATGTAGGTATGTTCTTGGAATTGTTATGAGTGACGATTCAAAAAAATGCGTGACCTAACATTTTAGTTCTCTAATGTAAGAAAAGTGTTTATCTAGCAGTAGTTTGAGTTTCTTCTTCGGCGCGGCGGCGGGCGGTACAACAGATATCTAATATTTGCTATGTAAATATTCACATTAAACACAGATAGCCTACATTATTAATTAATTAAAATCAATGTGTTAACTGCCTCATTAGCTAAGTGGTTCTGAGCGCGACTGCTACGCTAGAGGTCCTGGGTTCGATTCCCAGGTCGAGCAAAGTGTTATTGGGTTTTTCTATGAAATTCCCAGTAGCAGATCGGAGTTAGGAATTTGTGCCCGGTTAGTGGGAATAGGCTCGCCCTCTATTACATCGGACCTAAACATACCGGCGAACTGTGGGTGTGCATTAGTACGCCTCTGCCTAACCCTTCGGGGAATACAGGCGTGATGGTATGTCTGTTATGTTAACTGTCTACTGTACTACTAGATATAGCAGGCAGATGGCCTATTGCCATTAACCGGGCACAAATCCTACAGACTAATGAGTCCGCATCGCTTATGTCTTAAACCACTCCCTAACACTATATCCGGCGCCTACATCTCCTAAACGCTAGATATGCCGATAACCTAGCTATGTATATAATGTATATTTACAATAATTACGCCGATTACATCGTGGGTCAGGTGGCAGCGATTGACGACCGATACCGCCGCGGTATCGCGGCCCACATCTTTAAAGTAATTGTTTTCTGAATCACTTTCGATTAGTTAGCGGTATCTAGGTAGAACCTACATCCGGACGGTAGGATAGGATGTTCTATATATCCACTTACGAATATTCTACCGAGAAATTAGTAGGTGTGTCAAGTTTTTTTTTCGCAGAAACTTAATCCACCTAAATTCATTACGTTAAATAAAAGCTATAAAAACTTAATTGAAAAAGTACTTTGATTTTGAACTTGGAATTGTCATATCAGGAGATCAAGCAGACGATAGATTACAGAGAGATCTCTTAAACTAAAGAAATAGAGAGACGAAATCACGATGAAATTTTTTTTTAATATACAATAGTTAATGTTTTTCGGTAGAACTACTATAACTTTAGAAAATGCTGTTCTAATAAATCATTAGTGAATGATTTATTAGAACAGCATTTTCTAAAGTTTTTAAAGGAATTCAATAGTGGCACATGTCAAAATATTACGAACCGACAAGTAAGCGCAAGACAAAATCAATATAACAAAATTTTGAATTGTGTCACTATTGAATACAGTCAACAAAATAGTAAACAATTACTAGTGATTGCTTTCAATAAGAAAAAAATTGGATTTTGATTCACTTGAACATTAATGAGTTCAAATAGTCTGGTTGAACTCTCTACTTACTCACGGAAGTTGAAATGGGTTAACTGCTTCGAAGTACTTACCTGAAACAAAAACAACAACAATTAATAAACACAAATATACATAAATGTACATAATATTTACGCTATAACCTATTAGTAGCTCAATTTATCAAACTTCCCAACTCCACACTTCAATAGATCAAATTTCACATAGAAAAGGAAGGAGAAAGGACTCTTAATCCATTGTAATCGCTAGCACGTGTGTCGCGAAACTTCGGCTAATTCCACCTAATAACCGTATTCATACCAACACAAAGGAAAACCAACTCTATTGAAAGATCGTTAAAGCAGAAAACAACTCCTCCAACCACCCACAATACAGCGTTGAAATCCAAAACGATGTAAATCCAATGTCTGTTTTAATTATTTTTCGGAATAAATTAATTATTTCAATATTTTCGATATCGCTTTAATGTTTAGTACCTATATGTAAAATATTTTAATATGAAAATTACAGATTATAGATGAATCCCAAAAAAGATATTTTTCCAGAACAGATTTGATATGATAACTATTTTAAAGAAAACACCGCATTACTGATCGTTGTATCTTTTCATTTTTTCACTACACAACACAACAATAAGTGCAAGTAAAAGCAATAAGCTTTAAATTAGCAAAGCGAAAATAAAAAAGTATTTATTTTTTAAATTATTGTTTTACTGTACAGCATACCAAGATTTTCCTCATTCCATAAAATAAAGAATGCTATCAAAGCTTCACGTTGCGCTTTCGTCGGAAAGCTATATATTTCAAATAACTTTAAAACAGAGTTAAGCACTTTTATCGTTTGCCCTCACTTGTAGGAGGGTAGACACAAAGGGCCGAACGTATAGGGACGAACAATAAAGGTATTGAAAGCAGTCTGGAAAGGGCACATGCTTTCAAATAATAGCTCAGGGAATCCGAGTCGACGTACCTTAAGAATTTATACGAGGTCCGACTTTTTATACCAGTTGTCGTCTTGCTTGCGAAACAAATCATTTGATTTTTTGGGAAAAAAGTAAGGAGTTTATCCTAGACGTTTTCAATAGATGCTATTGGACGTGAACATTTGAAAAAGTTGTCTGGAGCGTAGAGACATACCTAAGTCTTACGAAATGTCTTCATAGTTTTTTGTTGTACATCATAGGTACATATAGCTATGATGTACATGATATACTCACTAGTGAGTATTTAACTCTTACAAAAAATACATAAATTTTAATGAAAAAAAAAACGGTCTCAGGCAAGGCTGGAAACAGCGTCCCTCTGGTTTAGTATGTACACCTGACGGTAAGCTACCAAAACAAAAATGTTACAATTAGAGAATCCTTTTTCTTTTCGTATTGATTGGTAAAGTTTTTTTAATTATTTAATTTTATTAAGACCTATGTCCACTCCAGTGTTAGGGCATGACTTTCTATAAATTTATATTGTCTGTCAACTTAATATGGATATTGTTTTTTTATACATATATTATGCCTTAATAATGAAATTCAAAACCGACACTATATACTCATTCGCTTATTAAACCTATTTACAGAACAAAAATGATATCCTCGCTAGGCTATCCATTAAATGCAAATGTCCTCTTGTTACTCCCTAAAAGGGAGGGGCAATCGTGCCGAGAAAAACGAAATGCTTAACTTTTTATAAATGTTTGCACGAATGCTTTGTCCAACGTCTGGAGCGCAAAGAGGGGATTTTTAGGACAAAAGCCAAGCATTTATTAAAATGTTGACAACTTTTTGTTGCTTTGAAAGATGTGCCATTGTGATAGGCGAGAGTTTTGATGAAATTATTAGTGTCAATGGTAAACGTGCACTGGCGTTTAATCTGGCCAATTGGGGCAAAAAAAATAATGTTGTAATTATATTTTTTCGTGAGATGTACAATGGCATTAACACAACAATACGAATTTTATTTAAATTTTCTTTTGTAATCTATATATATAAAAGAAAGTCGTGTTAGTTACACCATTTATAACTCAAGAACGGCTGAACCGATTTCGCTGAAAATTGGTGGACAGGTAGCTTAGAACCAGGAAACGGACATAGGGTACTTTTTATCCCGTTCCCGATACTTTTTCTTCAACGGGGGCGAAGCCGCGGGCAGAAGCTAGTTATATATAAAAGAAAGTCGTGTTAGTTACTCCATTTATAACTCAAGAACGGCTGAACCGATTTGGCTGAAAATTGGTGGAGAGGTAGCTTAGAACCAGGAGACCGACATAGGATAGTTTTTATCCCGTTCCCGATAATTTTTATTCCACGGGGGCGAAGCCTCGAGCAGAAGCTAGTAGGTATATAAAAGAAAGTCGTGTTAGTTACACTATTTATAACTTAAGAACGGCTGAACCGATTTGGCTGAAAATTGGTGGAGAGGTAGCTTAGAACCAGGAGACCGACATAGGATACTTTTTATCCCGTTCCCGATACTTTTTATTCCACGGGGGCGAAGCCTCGAGCAGAAGCTAGTAGGTATATAAAAGAAAGTCGTGTTAGTTACACTATTTATAACTTAAGAACGGCTGAACCGATTTGGCTGAAAATTGGTGGAGAGGTAGCATAGAACCAGGAGACGGACATAGGATACTTTTTATCCCGTTTCCGTGGGATGTGATGACCGAATTCCACGGGGGCGAAGCCGCGGGCAGAAGCTAGTTAAACATAAAACTTGATGGTTTTTGTTTCAGTTAATTTGGCATTACGCAAGTGTCAAATGTCACAAAACATTTTTCAGAAATAAAACGGTTTAATTTATTAAAACAAACATAAGAATAAGATCTTAAAAAGTAATTTTATTGAAGACGAAGGCAAGGTTTCGCCGTTAATTTAATATTGATGTTCGGATAAAGTACTGAAATTTACTGAAATCGGCTTTAAATCACTTTAAGTTGGGCCGTTACTTTCATACAAAGTGTCAATTAAAGCCAGTTTATACGTGTGTGCGAACAATAGGACATGCTACCGCGTCATCAAGTGTGAAATAACACGAAATTAAAAGTGGGACACTGATAAACATCTAGGCACAATGCACCGATGGACAGTGAGGTTTATTTTATAAATTAAGGGATACATACATTTATTTTATTTAAAAATTAAACTTTGCCTCTCAATAGGATTGTCTTCTATATTGCGTTTACAAACACAAACTCTTACATACCCACTCTGACCCGGAACATCTGTAGATCATACAAATAGCCAATCGCTCAGCCGCTTCGCCAAACGTGTCGTCTACCACACATACATGATACCACAATGCTTATAATTTCCCGGAGTTTAGACCAGATGGGGAAATGCAGATGCCCGCAGACGTACAGACGTATCCTACGTACACCCCCAGTTGGCCGGTATGTTTAGGCCCCATGTAATGTGGGGCGAGCCTATTGCCATTATCCGAGCACAAAACAAAGCCTACTGAGAATTACGCTATTAGCAGCCATGCTTACAAGCATTATATAATTAGACTATGAGGCTGTCAGAATTTAGGGGGAATTTTTATTTTAAATCATTCACATTTCAAGTTTCGATTACACATTTTGATTCAGAAAAAATGGTATATCAGATTTTGTGTCAATTGTTATAGTTGTTTTGAGGTCCCGTGTTTTATATTTCCATAAAAGTTTCTGTTGTAAGTAAACGTCTCACAGATTAAACTTTTTAAGTCAGAATTTCGCACGCTTAATAATAAACTGACCTATTGGGAAATAAGTCAGAATCGATTTACATTTAGTTTTATCGTGCAATAACAGTTTTTATCTAATTTTAGTGGAACAATAAAACTTGATTTATTTGCCAATAACTAGACCAGCGTTCCATTTATAGATTACTTTTTCCCAGTTTTTGAAAAAACAATTCTTGAGTTCAGTCAGTGCTAAAAGAGTGCAAATTGAAATAAAAAAATATGATATTGAATAGATTGAATAGAACCTGCTTCATTAGCTACACTCTACGCTAGAGGACCTGGGTTCGATTCCCAGGTTGAGCAGTTTTATTGGGTTTTTCTTTGAAATTCCCAGTAGCAGCTCGGAGTTAGGTATTTGTGCCCAGCCCAGCCAATGGCAATAGGCTCCCCCCTATTACATGGGACCTAAACATACCGGCGAACTGTGGGTGTATATTAGTACGCTTTTGCATAACATTTCGGGAAATACAGGCGTGATGGTATATTATGTTATATTGAATAGATGTTTGTTACATCGACATGTCTAAGATAAAGCCCTGCCCGATGTGGATACTGTTCACCATAACTAGATTAATGGTCTCTTTTTACCCATGTAAGGTAAAACCTGATAATACTTCCACCGAAGTAAATTTACGGCTTTATTCACACAGAACTGCATAAACCTCACTTAACATTCAGCGCCGGCCCTTAGTCGAACTCCGAAATGTCCGAAACAGCAGGGCGGGTTGTTACGTCATACACCCAGTAAATAAATATAAATCCTTGTATATTACAGTAACAAGCCAGTGATTTACTGTTATTACACACTATTTATAGTTGATTGCTTTGTAATTGACATTTGCTGGCCGAGAAGCAATTGATCGTGTTATTTCTTATTACATGAAGTATGCGTTGTGTGGTGCATATTGAGTGTTTTTTAATAATAGATGCCCATAATTGTTATAGTTATTGGTTTTTAATACGTCTTAGAAGATCTCAAGTCCTTTCCGCTTCTTTCCTTAAATTTAAGGCACTTAAAGGGTTCCTTTAAGCCGCGAATTTCTTTGATTAATCAGTAAAATATTTCATCCCGGTTTATCAAAGTTGAAAACAATATTGAGTTGTAACAGAGCAGTTCAAGGCTGGTTACCCATAATGGATGAGCAACAACAACAAACTCTTCTTTTATTTAATTAATTGTATGGGAATATAATATCTATGTAGAGCAAGGTTCACACAAGGTTGATTATTTAGTTGCCAATCCAAGAGGTGATAATAAGAAACTGCCTCAATAGCCAAGTGGTCCTAACCGCGACTGCTACGCTAGAGGTCCTGGGTTCGATTCCCAGGTCGAGCAAAGTGTTATTGGGTTTTTCTATTAAATTCCCAGTAGCAGCTCGGAGTTAGGAATTTGTGCCCGGTTAATGGCAATAGGCTCGCCCCCTATTACATGAGACCTAAACATACCGGCGAACTGTGTGTGTACATTAGTACGCCTCTGCCTAACCCTTCGGGGACTACAGGCGTGATGGTATGTTATGATAATTATATGGCTATTGAGATAATTATTACAGTAACTATTTAAAAGTTCACAAATGAAAGTATTATTATTGCTTTATTGTCATCCAGCCTAGCGATATAATTTGAAATTGAAATTTCCAATCAGAGGCGACCGAATTATATGTATTTGATACAAACTCACTTTGATATTGAACATTACAGCCAACCAAATTTTACAGTTGATAATACGTTTGGTTTCTCCGAAAGCAAAATCTTCCACAATCATAGAAATTGATGAATTGCAAGTCCAACGGATGAAATAGAATCTTATTATTCATAAGACGGGGATTAGGAACAGGCCTACGTTAGTTATAACAATTAATTTCGGGGGTTGGGGCTCAACTATATTGATATTGTAATGAATTTAGACCTTCTGTCTAACCGCAGTTGAGAATTCGAAGACGAAGTATTGTTATAAACACTTTGGTTGATTAATTCTCTGAATTGATGGTCACTGTTCGTGGCAGGGGTACGAATTGTTGCTGTTACTGTATAATTGTTATTTATAAACGGAGCTAATTAAATTATGTTATAGTTTTGTGGCGTAAGTTTTTAATTATGCTTTAACGGTTTAATAATTTATCACAAAATTTCATAGACTTAGGCTTTTATTCCAGTACTGTTAAACTTTGGATTAACTATTAGACTGCACTAGCATAGTGCTGTAGATAGATAATAACTGGTACGTAATTATGGTCCTAGAGACTACTCCTTGTTAGTCCTTGTTATTTCTTTATTTAAAAAAAACTTTGCCCCACACGTTGTAGTCAATTTTTTTTTATCACAACATTTATTGTTAAATTTTCTTAGGTATCTAATAATTTTTCAACATTTCCACAGAAATTTAGACTCAATTGATACAAGTTTCGTTCCAGATACAAAAAATATTCTAACATATTCGATGAAGTCTTGATGTTTGTCAGTACTAGTCTCGGAATCATTGAAACACTTGTACGTGTCCTAGCGGCCGTGGACTGATGGACGGTTATTCGCATCGTTTACGACCTTATTACCGGCCACGCGAGTCGTGGTGCAATCTCAGTGTCGTTTGATCTGACCCAATAATCTGAGGGTAATCTTTATACTCCAGTTATGTTACGGTACAAGTTATAAGATGTGTTACTTTAACTTTGTAAGTAAACCGTAAGTTGATTTTGAAAGAATGATTATTATGAGTAAACATCATATTAATAAAGCGTCAATAATGATTAGAGCTAAAAAAATATAAAAGCGATAACTACTATTAATTGGCGATTTTCGCAATAGTGGAGCAACTGACTCGTTTTAATGATTTATTAATTTCCATTAAATCTGTGTCTTTAGCGATACAGACACTAATAATATTATCAGCACAATTAATAGTTAATTATTATAACTAAATCAGCATTTTTTTAAATATTAGCTAAAATTATAATTTTAGCATGGAAATGCAAAAAAAATATACATAAATATTATAGATAATAATTGCCTTAATCAACGAACCTTGGCGTTATTATTCTGAACGTTTTCTTGAAAAGATCTAGAATTCCAATTTTAAATAGAACGTTAAAATGGCGTCGAAAGCTACGAGCTTGTTCCGAGCACGGAATGTGCAGATATCGTGGCTGACACACGGTATCGACGTGACGGCGATAACCCTGCGGTTACGTGAGGTGGCTCCAAAGGCCCAAACAAGATATAAACAACAGTTTTATGATTATGATAGTGTCAAATTAAACAATTTAGGTATTCAGTATATCAAATTAAATTTCTACTTGGCGCAATTAATTGAAAAATATAATTGGGTAAAATGAATTATTTAACTGATTTCTGACACTTAAGCGAATATTAGACATTGATATAACCGTCTACCCGTGAATATGGATACTTGGATAGGTACTGTAAAGGATCCAAAACGTCAGGTCTAAATAATATCAATACATGATATAATCCGTAAAAGTCGTTTTATTTCAAGGAATTCTATTGAAATTTAACATGAGTTAATTAAGATTTACACGACGGGAATTTCTTTATTCGACGGATAGCTATAGATAGATATTTTTATCCGAAACGAAAGGATTAAAAGGCTGAGATTCAGAGACGAAATTATAGGAAGCTTAAGCTGTCTTATGTCAATACAAATTTGATACGCCTAACACCTCTTAAGACTAGACATTTTTCACGATGCACCAATGAACTAAACTTGGAGGATACCCACTTCTGCTTTTTTTTCTACATGGATGAAACATGTCAACGCAATACACTTTACAACTAACATTATTACATGTAACTCAGGTGCATGTTTATCACTGTTAAGATTCCAAACAAATGAATCACAGAATGAATGAATCACATGAACTGTGTAGTGAAGAATA
The DNA here is from genome assembly GCA_947256265.1 of Acronicta leporina. Classification (NCBI taxonomy): domain Eukaryota; kingdom Metazoa; phylum Arthropoda; class Insecta; order Lepidoptera; family Noctuidae; genus Acronicta; species Acronicta leporina. Next base: position 4,211,371 of record OX366521.1, read on the forward strand.
TTGAAACTAATAGCTTTGCAGTAGTTAATGAGCTATTCAAGATTAGCTACACGTGTGCAGAAACAAACTTGTAGAACTGATAAAGAAAATTCTCGATGGTCAAGGGCTTGAAAAGTTTAAAAGATTTTTTTTTAATATTTCAGCGCTAATTAATTATTCTTACGTGCTAAAGGTACTCACGCTTTTCTCTCTCAGTAGTAGGCAGAAACTACAGACCGCATTTGACAGGATTCTTGCATACTTTTTTCAAATTTATACACATCTTCACACTACACCACGCTCCTGACTTTTTAATGGCCTGGCCAAACCAGCGTATATCCTTCTTGGACAATCTCTTTCGAGGTTGCCGCTGACATTCGGCTCATAAATTGCTTTCTTTAATGGTTTTTCATTCTCTCAACATATCCAAACCGTCTCAGCAATTTATTTTCAATACGTTTCACTATATCGTCTTTCAGTCCGCAATGTTGCTTCATCACACTGTTCCCAATTTACATTCCGAATTATATCGCACATACCTACTTCGCAAGAAAAACATTTCCACCGCATGTATTCCTCTTAAATGTTTCTTCTGCTATACCCTAAAGGTATTGAATAATTTATTAACAAGACAATAGCAAAGACAGCAAATGTATATACAAAAGCAATTTCGCTAAAATCGCCCACTAGCAACTGTCGCCATTGCTCGTCATCAGACAGACGGACAACCCTCAAACGCTGCCCGTAATACTCGTACATATTACGAATAGGGAACCAGATATTAGGGGATGTTCTGTCCGTTAATCCTATTGTTGTCAATGTGAATGGATAAATTAATTACTTTGGGATTGTGCTTTGGAAACGCAATTGTTCTTATTCTATTTTAGGTCGAGCGGAAAATTCATCAATTTTCAAGCGGAAACACAAATTTTACGTAAGATTTCGTAGAATATATTGAAGTGAACATGGTTTTGGGTACATTTGTAACTCTGCCAGATTACTCAGACGACATTTATACTTTTTATTAGTATGGGGTTGACATACTGATTGTGTTCTGTTGCCAAATGTTTCTGATATGAGTCGAAATATAGGACTAGCCTATATAAACAGTAGATTATTACATGTATCTGTACTATCATCATATTTAAAACGCTTTCCAAACTATAGTGGAGTCGGCTTCCAGTCTAACCAGATGCGGTTGAATAACAGTGATTGACACTAAGCGACTGCATAGATAATACCTGCTAATTATAATCTAGCCATCAGGCTTCAACTACTACTAACAATTATCTACTACTTCTGAACAAAACTCGACTTAGAACTTTAGATATTTATAAGCTGCAGTAACGTAAATATAACTGTTATACTATAAATGTATTATTAAACTGGAAATTACTATTGACGTTAATCTGTCTACGAGGAACTTTAGTGCCCAATAAACTGGCTAGAGAACACGTTGGAAAAGACTTCGATTGAAGAAATACTTCTAAATTCGTGGTATGTTTCGTAGTCTGCTGAGCCAGTGTAGTGCACAAATCTGTGTGTGTACGCACGTCATCTCGTTTATCTACTTAGTTGTAGTAGGCATCAGGATCACAACATTTCTAAGGAATGTCCGAGGTGTGAAATTACCTACTCAAATTTAGCCGCGAAAGAGGATTGTTGTCCAATTTGAAGTACCTATGTACCGCTAAAATTGCAACCTCAATTGATCTATGTATGGAAAAGTCACACTATAGGTAACTTTTTTTTACCTCAATTCGCAAATCGTGGCCTGTAAACTCTAGCAACACCCGGGGAATTACTGGCGCCTTGCTACTGTGAGATGTCAATTGTTTAGTCTGATTAGAACAATAATTAACAGTAGTTAATGAACTATTTGGCGATGCCGGATTACTTTGACTTATTATTTATCTTTTGCTATTTTCGTTACTTATTCTACTAATTCAACATTGCTTCATAACTCCATGTTACCTACGAGCATTGTATTTTCATGTACAACACATGTTTTGGTATGTTTTCCACGACAAAACTAGAGCATTCAGTTCCACTTACCCGTGCCATTGTTCGACAATGGCTTGTAAGGCCAGCGTAACGGAAAATTAAAAAGGCAATTTTCTTAATGAGACCACTCGCAGCGTGGGGTTAACACGGCTTACGCGACAGTACACAGGATAACCGCTTACATGTAATAAAGCTATGTATTGAATTAATTCATGTAAAGATTGCTATGTTTTGTGCCAACTGTTTCCTGTGTTTTTGCTTTGTTTTGTTGAAATTAAAGTAAATAAGGAAACAGTAAAAAGTGCACAGATGCATGGAATTTTGATTAATTTGACGCTTTGTTCCTTTTTTTATGAAAATGTACATATGTATCTCATTAATCATTATTTGTAAACAGGATGTCGTTTATAAATAACCTGCTTGCCGTATAAGCAGAAATTTGTGTCGAACTATCAATGGGTAGCCACAAAATGTCAAAATAGTAATAAAATGACCATTTACACAACCTTATAGGATAACAAAACAATATTATACCATACAGAATCCATAATTATACAATTTTGCTCGAGATATATGGATCTTACACGTATGTAGGCGAGACTGGGGGCGTAAACCTCAATATGAACACAAAATATGGTCAGGATATTGGTACATTTATGTGATAATATCGATAAATGCTTGTGTAAACTAAAGTCAAGGTCTTGCATGTATAATTAGATTTAAAAAGTATGTTCGGATACCACCTACGTGCAGCATGATATAACGAACACTTTGTAAGTATTGGCGATAAATTGTAGAGAGCATGCTAAGTGTCAAGGCTAAAGGAAGTTACGTCCTAGAATGTCGGCGATCCGCGATAACGATTATGTGAATGAATATGTGACTAAAACTGGTCTTGACTCTTGCATTTAAAGTTACTAGTGCAAATAATGCATAGAAATTTATTTATTTACTGTACGTAAGATTAATTTCCTAATATGTTCTTTCGAGTAGTACATTTTATGGTCAATTAGACAACCAGGCGCCGTAGTGGCGATAAATCACAATAACTTTAAACGAACCATCGATATTATTCGGCTATTATGTCAAAATTAATGAAGCGGTATCATTCCCCAATAAAATATAGCCACACTGTCTAATCCGAGATTAATTGCCACCCCGATTAGTAGTATAAACAATCAGTTAATTTACATAAAAGAAAGCGCTTTATTCGGTTAAGTTACGCGGTTAATCACAGGTTTAGATTGACTAAGCTCCTAGTGGTAATTTGTACCCGTCACACCAATAATTAACCCAGACAAGGCGAGAGCAGTAAACGGTTAACTACCATTTAAATAACAGAATAATGAGAGAAGTAACCGGATTCGTAAAGGTTAAGAGTTATAATGTTTACGCATTGGTTACGTTTTTAGACACGGTTAATAGATGATGTAAATTACACTGGTCTGTTGCTGCTTAGCGGTTAATCCTCGCGCAAGTCTGACGCCAGTAATACACATAATTAATCAAGAAAGCAGTTAAACCACATATCTCGAGGACTCACATAGTAAAAGATTCTTCCAGCTGCCGCCAAGAGCTCGCAGACAGCGGTGGAGACGTGGCGCGGGCGCAGTTGGCGGGGCGCGTGGGGGAATCATCCTCACATCACCTTCTGAAGAACTTCTCCCCAGTAACGACGAGCCTCTATCCCTCGACAAAGACCGACGCCTTCCGAAAGGCGCTCCTCTAACAGTCGCAAAATTTTCCTCACAAGTAATATTGTAAGTGTCCAAAGGAATTCCTTCGGGTTCCTCTCTACGACTCCTAACAGAAAATGTTCTTCTGAACCCGTTGGCTAGACCATCAGTTATTTTCTTTTTCGGCTTCGGAACTTCTTCAGAACTAATGACAGTGATGTCATCCATATCCTGAGGTTCGTATGTTCTGTAAGTTCTAATCTGTTCTATTCCAGTGAGGTCTTCGATGCCTCCATGTCGGTACTTGAGGGGTTTCGCGCGATCTATAACACCGAGTTCGTCATAGCTTCTGTATGTGGAGGAGGCTCGTCTGGGAGCCGGTGGCCGGCCGGCTCTGTCAATCGTCATTTTTGGATGTCCAATCAGTGACCTGACGAAGAAACGGTCAGTTTGAAAAGCGTGTCTAGAAATCGATCCTGGTTTGCACGACGGACTTCACACAAGCGATGGTGGTTCTGGATGGAAATGGACACTGTCTGGATGGATATGTAGTCTGTGAATTGTGCAGCACACGTTTTGACAAGCAACTAGTACATAGGTGTCAGTTTCACAATCAGTCAGCATACGACACATCACGACTATGTTAATGATTCACATGTAGTGTCAGAATTGAATTATCTGTTAATTAATTTAGGATATCATTAAGATTTAGACAACCATTTAATAGTTTATTTGAAGCCATAAAATTAATACGAAAATACCACTTAAACTGTTTTTTATTGTAAACATACCTCGTTATAGGTCAAAGAACTACGCTTAAAGCCTTGAAAACCTATTTTTGGAGCGTTGTTTAATTATACAATGGGATCAACGACCAATGTGCAATGCAAACTATTAATCAAATAATTTGATAGTGATTAGGATCAAATATGGTAGGATCTTTTATAATGAAAAATAAAATAGATGTTATCATTTTCTTTAGAATTTTTCATAATCCATTTTGGCAATCCCTTTGAGTCGTGGCATATTGCGTTTTTTTTCCTTTTTATTTTCTTAATGTTATTTCCGTGACCAGAATTACCATCAGTCACATATAATAGTGTTAAGTGCGTGTGAGGCAGCAGTTGAAACACAATGCCGTGACTAGTACAAGTTGTGAGGCTACATGCCCATAAAATTTGTTTACCATCCCTGACGCCGCGGCAAAGTCAAGCAAATCTATAGATACCATCACGAAACGCTTGCTTGCTGCTCCCTTTATCAGGCCTAATTTTACCAAAATAAAGTTTTTTATTAACTTATTGCGTCTGTAATAGGTAATATTTCGTATATTTTATTTCTGTGTTTTCCGCATTACGTAGTAAAAGTTCACCACACTTTTCGTTTATTTTCTAATTTGATGTTAGTTCAGAAACTTGCCTCTAATATTTGCTCCCGTTTATTTTTCAACAAACTCGCAACGTATAACCTTCAGATAACACCCCCTTAAATAAATACAAACGAATCAAGAGATCACCAATAGGTATAATCAGTTCATTCGAATAATCCAAACATTCTAAATACATGTTTAGTCTTGCTTAGAATCGTAAACTGTCGACTATCTCGAGTGATGAACACACTTGAAGCTAGTGGAACTCGACCACCAATTCAAGTGGCTAATGACCGACACGTAATTACCAACAATTGCACTCGCCTGCTTACTGGAGTCCACTACTGTCCTCGGAAACTATCCGATTAGTGAGACGGAATTCGAACAATTATCGAATTAGGTACTGTTTCCTGCTTGTTAGGACACTCAAGGTGAATTAGATCCTTATTTACGAAATTTATGTCTTGAATTCGTGTGAGGTTGTGAACAAGATAATTATGTAGAAGATATAAATAAGATAAATATTTATGGAGATTGGAAATTATACTAAATACTATTATTGAATAATAAATAACTTGAAAAAGTATGGTTTATAATTTAAAATATACTTAACTAAAAAAAAATTGTTAACTTTTTCTGTAAATCTTCAACAATCCAAGTCAAATATTGGCATGCGTTAAGCAAAATTCAAGACCGGCTTCATGTTGTTAAGACATTGATGATTATGTTAGTAAATGATAGATAAATTGTAGCCTTGATACCAATTAACTGGCTCAACGAGCCAATCAAGCTACTGAATGAAGTGACGTCAATTAGTCTCATTAATGAATTCTTAACGATGTTGCAGTCTCTTTTCCATTTGGAAAGGACTTTGTAATTGGAGAGAAAGAGGAGGCGAGGTAATTGATGATAGTTGTACTTAATACGAGTGGCTTCTTAATTTGGTGTTGAAAATGCTTGTGTTTTCAAACAGTTCAATAGATAGATCAATTAGCTTTGAATGGACAAAATTAAGTCGAATTTTTTTTTACAAAATGGGTACATCTCTAGATTTAGTAGATCGATATATTTCTGTACCAGATACTGTAGGTACAACCATTACCCACACATATAATCGCTTAAGCTTGGATGCATTTATCATTATTAAAGCGTAGTACAGACAAAAATTTGAGATTGCATCATGCGCCCACGCAGACTTCCCCGAACAATTTATTTTAATTTATCTGTTAATACCAGTTTTTTCAACATTCATTCTTCATTCGTCTTGTTTCGTTTAGTTTGGTTGAATAACACAATGGTTTTGTTATGCATTCGACACAATTGGATGCCACTGCATTATTTCATCTTTGCTGAAATGTAATCGATAGCATGAAATGAGTTAAGCAACTTTGAATTTAAATTTAATGTGGACATCGAAAAACATTTAAGTTCAAAATCGTTTGGAAAGTGTAACAACTTTTTTGGTAATATTATTATGTTACATAATAGAACTTTCATTTTTAAAATTGCTACTAGTTAATTGTATAGTGATGCTATGTAGAACGATAAAGAAGCAATTTTATATTGTTTAATAACAAAAATCACGTGTGTACCGCTTCAGGCAAAGCCATTAATTTAATCCACTTTTGCTAATATTCAAAGCAATTAGAAATTGCCTTTGGAACAACGTTTTGAATATTAATGTTCAATATTTCAATAACTCAATGCTAAATACTCGTGCGCCTTGAGGCGGTCAACCGTTGTTTCTATCGTTTGAATCTTTATTCGCTTTAAAGAGAGAATGAGCGTAAAAATAAATATGGCTGGCACGGTGGATTCTAGTTTTATATCTTTAAGTAACCTCAAGTTAAAATCTCATTAAAACATAGGTACTTATAAAAAGGAAAATCTCCAACGCGATTCTTGATATCTCATGTAGAGTTACGCGCCGTAACTCTATAAACTCAAGCTTGGTCAAAAAGTATAACCTGGGCAATGCAGTTCAGATTCCTTTATTGTAGTGATTTTTGTTATTTATTATGCCCTCCGAATACATAATAAAATTTTCTGATTTGAATCATAATTATCCTTAATCATAAACGACCTTTCTAATCAGAAAGTACCTATCCTAATAACACCTTTCTTTCACGATCTTTCACGACCTTTCTAATCAGAAAGTAGGATCATTTGTCTATCACACCTTGTTAAAACTTCGTCCACTGTCATCGCCTAAAGATATTTTATAACGAACTACAGCACTCACTCGTGCGGAAAATGAACATCGGACACTTGTAATGGAAACAACGACATTTTGCCACGATACTCTAAGTAAGAAAAAAAAACGGATCGTATCTATGAAACGTTGGTCGTAATTGTTATACATATATTGACTGTTTAACCATACTAGTTACCAGTTATAACCAACTGCCTCGTTAGCAGAGTGTTCCTGAGTTCGATTCCCAGGTCGAGCAAAGTGTTATTGGGTTTTTCTATGTAATTCCCAGTAGCAGCTCGGAGTTAAGAATTTGTGCCCGGTTAATGGCAATAGGCTCGCCCGCATTACATGGGACCTAAACATACCGGCGAACTGTGGGTGTACATTAGTACGCCTCTACCTAACCCTTCGGGGAATACAGGCGTGATGGTATCTTATGTTAACCATACTAGTACATGTAATGTGATTGTATTATCATGGTTAGAAACTAACGTCTCAGATACATGCTCGGCCTAGTTTTGATCAGTATACATACAATAGTTAAAAGCTAAAGATGAAGAAAAGTGTTGTAGTTTTCATTTATCTATGAAATCCTTAACATACCCAGAAGAATGTTCAGTCATAGGTGGTACAATGTCTGGTTCCTCTCAAGAACTAATTGTTATACTCGAAGTGAGTTATGAGCAGCCTAGTAACCTTTCCCCCTCTGTCAAGCGTGGCGAATTATGTGAGAACACGAAGTACGAAGCATTGGGCGACGACTGAATAAGGTTGAAGGGTGCATGGGTATCCTAATGGCAACAACAGCCATTGCAGCAAGGGAGGTAAAGAATTACTCTATTCGCATACTCTCAGACAGCATGGCAGTCCTACAAGCCTTGAACAGCCACACGGTAAATACAGGGTTGATATACGAATGCCACCAAAGACTAAACCAGGTAGGTGAGCTAAATAAAATAACCATCCAATGGATCAAAGGACACAGCAACTCCCGAGGCAACGATGCAGCGGATGAGCTTGCCAGACGGGGTTCAGCCGCAGGTGCTGTGGGCCCCGAACCCATTATACCCTTCCCCTTCGGTCAGATACGCACCCTAGTAAGAAAACGGACTAGGGATAAACACAACGACTACTGGACAAACCACGGTGAGTGTAGGCAGGCTAAGGAGGCTCTCCCTTCCATCGACGACCGCATCACCAGGCAGCTACTACAGCTGCCCAAACAACAATTGAGGACAGTCACTGCAGCCGTTACTGGCCATGGTCCTTTCAATAAACATCTTTCTGTTATAGGAATCACAGACAGCCCCCTTTGCAGAGCCTGCCTGGGGGCCGACGAGACAGCGGCACACGTGCTCCTGCACTGTCCTGGTGTCGCCACATACAGGGCAAAGTACCTCGGCAACCCGAGTACTCTCCGAGAGGCCATAGGCAACATTGGGCGCTTATTGGCCTTTCTCGAAGAGTTGGGGTGGTTTGACTAAAAACCCAACATCGTCCCACCCACACGCAAAATACGCGCTTAGTCGTGGAGTTGCGGAAAAAAGCCCGCTATACCAATACCAATACCAATACCAAAGGTTGAAGGGTTATAGGAGCTTCTATACAAGTTTTAGTAGCAGAAACTAAATGAAATCTATCCATAGTTTTGACTTTGATTTCGCTATAGTTATTTTATTGATAAAAGTCAAAGTCAAACTTGCAAAAGTAGGAAACTATAACAAAACTTTTGGAAAGTATTAGCAATTCTCGCCAAATTCAATTTCATCGTGTTAAAATAACCCAAGTTCTCTTTAATAAACAAAACTAAGTTCCTTATCGCTAAGTTCTTGAACCGAAAAACTTGGAGCTACCAATATTTTAAAGAACCACTCGAAATGTACTGGCGTTAAAAATAGTTTTAAAAGTGTGTAAGTGCCACTTAGCTGACTTTTGTATTAAAGAGGTTTTAAACAAAGATTTCGGTGCCGGAAACCGTCGCGTCAGTTACGAAACCCATTGATTATGTACTCTGATAATGTAATTTTGTAATTTTAATTGTGTTTACAGTATTGAGTGTAATGTGTTCCATTTTTTTTTGTTGCTAATGCTGCATTGTTCATTGTATACGGACTAGATAGCCGGTTTTACTTTGAAATTTAGTATAAAAGTTCTGGTCTTAAGAGATTCTAACGGAGTTTGTTTGATAAGGGTCTTGTCTTATTAATATCATATTTATTGCCCGTAAAATTTATATCTCGTGTCTGTTTTATTCTCTCGAGAGTAAACAAAGAATGTTTAAATAATTTATTAGACAAAATTTGGTAAAATAATAAGTTTTTTATCAGTTTTTCTTACACAAGTTTTTTTTTACTTTTACAAGTATAAAAAAACTTTGTTGTTTTCGATCCTACTTTATATTTATTCTTTTCGTTTGATACAGTTCATCGGTTCTGAAGGTACACTTGAAGTACATTAAAACTGTTTTATTTTTCTAAAATTATAAACTCAAATAATATAAACTGCAAGGTAACATACACACTGTGTAATAAACAGTAAGTAAGTAGTAAAGAGAGTCCCTCAACTTATCAAGACATAAGATTATGTCAATTAAATCTTAATGTAGGTAAATAAGAAAAGTCAATATCAAAACAATTTACAGGATAAAAACTATTATTACTCATTGAAAATAATTTAAGCATTCTTAATGATCTGTTCTTACATGGTGGCGACTGGTGGGTTAATGGGGAGAAACACGGCATGCGATTACGACATACACAAGACACAGTAATGTATTATGATACATGCATTCGGGTTGGGTAACGTACTCCAAATATGGCAGCCACACGTAAACAAGAGAAAATTGACACTTCCTTGAATTAAATCTTGATTTTTAACCGTCCATCATTTGATTTCTGAGGATTTCTGACACTTACGCGAATATTAGACATTGAAATGAAACTACCTTTAAGGATTTTATCGCAGTATATTGATATTATTTGGTTCCCGACGTTTCGGATCCTTTACCACGATAAAATCCGTAAAAAGTATTTCAACGTCCATCATTTTTTTTACGAAATACAAACAAGTGTTCCTTCACCTGATGTTATGTGGTCTTAAACTTAATCATCGAAGCCATATAGACGTCAGCAACAACAGTAGCCCAAGCATGAACAATTTCGAAAACGTATCGAAATCGAGTATAATTTGTATCAAAAGGAGTTTAATGAACGTAGATGAAGCGAAAGTGGTGTGCCAGGATCGTAGCAAGTGGAAATCTATAGTCTCTGCCTACCCCAATTGGGAGACAGGCGTGAAAATATGTAAGTATGTATAAGATTTGTAGCAGAAAAAATCTCGATACCCTTATACGAATTCGATAGTTCTTCGAGCTCATTAATTACACTGGCTAATTGCTCATAATCCTTCAAACTGGTATGTAGGTATAAGTCGTCATCATCTTCCAAGCCTTTCCCAACTAATACTTAGTTGGGAAAGGCTTGGAAGATGATGATGACTTATACGTTATACGTTGGGGTCGGTTTCCAGTCTACCCTGATAGGGCTGAATATCAGTATTTTACACGAAGCGACTGCCATCAGATCTCCGCAACACAATTTCTGGGTAATACCGATATTCGGATGATAGACTGGTTGTCAGACTTTTTTGGGCTTCTGACTGCCACTAACAATTATCATAGATGTTCGTATGACCACGGGGGAGGCTTTACGTGTTCTCCAAGGCACGGAAGTGTCTCGTTGTATTAATAATGGTCACCCATCCACATAAGTACTGACCGCGACGAGCGCAGCTTAACCTTGTAGATCTTTTGATCAGCTTAGATATTATTTAACCAAGAGCCCCTCAGTAGGAAGTAATATTAGTACATTATTGCTTAGCGGCCGATTTTTGTAATCACGAAAAACTCGGCAGCAGAGTACTACCTGATTGCATGTCATTTAACTTAACTTTTATTATTTTATATATCTTATAAAATTTTATTTAACTAGTAATTATTATAACTAATAGTTAATGAATTAAATGTATGGTGCTAATGAGAGAATAACAATTCCGTAAGGTTTTGCATTTACGTACTTACGCAAACCTTCGATATGCTAACTAGCCAAGGTATTTATAATAAGTCCTTACCTGATCAACAAGATTACTCAATTAATGTTTTCTTGATTATTCCTATCCATTAGCCACGTTGTACTTATGTGTAGATAGGCGTATTTACATGAAACATGGTTGTACATACTTCATTATTTCTTTATATGTAAAAGAACGTATAGATTAAGTGCAGCTCTTTTAAAGAAACGATCTGATTCATTATAAAACTGCCTCATTAGCCAAGTGGTCCTGAGCGCGACTGCTACGCTAGAGGTCCTGGGTTCGATTCACAGGTCGAGCAAAGTGTTATTGGGTTTTTCTATGAAATTCCCAGTAGCAGCTCGGAGTTAGGAATTTGTGCCCGGTGAATGGCAATAGGCTCGCCCCCTATTACATGGGACCTAAACATACCGGCGAACTTATAACGACAATATTTCTAAATGTTTTGTTCTGATCAATGTGGACAGATTTATTTTCCAAGCTCGTTCCATAATCCTCTCCATGGTACAATATAAATAAAATCATAACATTATTTACTCGCTGAACTAGTTTCAAGTAAACTATCGATCGCTGAAGCAGCTCGGTGCTTGCGATAGCTCGACTCAGCTTCCATTAGAATTGCTAATTGGCTTCTGCAGCTTATAGGTTCATTCTGTATTATATCACGTGCAGTAGCTTTTATAGAAAATATTTTTATAGAAACTGAAATATAATAATATTGTATGTGACAATGTAACTGTTTTCAGTGAAAGATAGCACATTTAACGTATAATTTCTCGAAAATAGACTTACTTACCACCTTTACAAAAAACTCATTAGCTATCTGCACTAGATTTTTTTCTCACTTGATTGTGGTTAATAGAAACCCCTATTAACCATTTTGGATAAGTCGAACTATGGCAATAATTAGATGGAATCATGTTAAACTTTTCTGCTATCTATAATAAAATAAATTAAACAATAAAAAAGGAGTTTTTCGAAAATAAACTAAATAGGAGGAAAAAATAAAAAGGTTAACTTCGCAGTAGACACCAAACAGTGTAAGAATTCAATTATCATTGGTCATTGACCTTCAGTGGCCTATTGAGGGCAACATTATGGCCGTAAGTGTATGAAACTGATAAATTGGCACACTTGTACGTAAATTATATCAAGGTACAAAGACATTGTTGACAAGTATTTATCGTTAAATAATAAATAATTAATATTGTACGCAAACTGAGTTATCTAAACGTCGGTACGTACAAAGGAGTACCTACCTACAAGGAAAACCACCACTTCGAATTTGAATTGCAAATCAAATTTCTTTCGGAAACTGACTTCGAATAGTTCGCTTTTGTTAAATTGTTTCGACATTTAACCTTGTTGATATCCATAAAGATTGGTGCAAAACGTAAATATGTGTCTTCGGTACAATAAATTCTGTTTGTAACTGTGAATGAATTCGCGTGATGGCAACCGCTTGCCATCAGATTACGTAATAAGTCGGTTGCCACTGGGTGTATTATATTGACACGCGCTTCGGCAATATTACTGAGCAAAAAATATGAAACAAAGGCACTTAGCATAAATATTATACTTGTTATTTTATTTCGATTTCTTTTGCCTTTATATGTCAGTCTATTTGTTACGTTTTCACGCCTAAAAAACTGAACCAATTTTGATGAATTTTGGTATAGAGATAGTTTTGACTTAAGATAGAGATATAGGCTATTGTCACATAACATCTTTTAGGATGCGAGCAAAACTGAGGGCGAATGCTAGTACTAAATAGATTGTAAGTACACCTTAAATTTACCGAGCATTCAAGAAAACCCAATCTGCGAACAATTGATAGCGCTAATTAAAATAGAGAAAGCCCTTGGAAAGCTCGCCCTACAATTGCCTCTAATTACCAACTCTAATTAGAAGAAAATAGAATCAATAACTAACAACAAGACACTGATGTAGGATGTCTATCTTTTTATACAGTCCCTTTTCAAGAATCTGCCAGTGATTAACTTAAACTTCCACATTTTTAAAGACCGTAGTCGGAACACACGGCTTAGTACTGAGACGGATACGCAGATTTGTCACCAGGATTCTAGGTTAATGGACATCAAATTACCCAATAAATAAATAAATTATAAAAAAACATAATACTTATAACATCTCATTAGATTTTCTAGAAAATCCCTTATGAAAGGAAATAAAACCGTTTTTAAATGTATTTTTTTAGATTATTTAAGTCGGCAATCTAGCTGACGAGCCACCTGGTGGTAAGTAGTCATCGTCGCCCATGGACACCTGCAACTGTAGAGGAGTTGCTGATGCGTTGCCGACCCCTAAGAACCTCTACGGACTGCAGACTGCTAGAGTCGCCGCAACAGAGGGGAAACTCTCTTACGCGGCGGCTCGGCACGGCTCTAAAAATCAAAACAACATCAAGGTGCTTGACGACAGACTCCGACGTAGGGTGGTCGCCCCCAGAGCCCAAGAGGTATTTGTAGCACGACGAATAAATTGTTGCACCCATACATTTAAGTATTATAATAACTAAAGTATTTATCAACACTTGTTCGCACAAATCTAATTTCCATTACATCAAATGAACCAGCAACACGACGAGCCAAGTGATAAAATAAGCTTCATATTAATTGATTCAATAAACAGCTATGTTTGACCAAACGGTTATAGTGTCTTTGCTAAAATATCGCAACATTTACGGATATGGACACTCTTAATAGATAAAAGTTATGCAAGCGGCAAACTCATACTCCAAAAATTATAAATCATAAATTTTTTGATATACAGCGCAAAGGGAACATTTAGTCTACAACTATGGCGCCGAGAAATCTACAAACTGATAACGTTAAATAACCACTTTCGAAGGTGACCATCAGCGATCGCCAGCCACATTAGCGCCAGCAATACCTGACCCGGCAGGAGAGAAAGTGACTATCCAATCGATTAATCTGTCGAGTCCCCCGGGCATCGGATACCAGACGTATAGTAATAACAGATCAACATTGAACGCTGTAATTGTTGCATTGATAATACGCGACTGACAGAGCAATTGCCGGCTGCGAAATTGATACTGCCAGGCGAAGCAAATTCATATCTCGACCTCCTTGCAGACGACACCACTGTTGACACCTTAACGAGAGCCTTTAAAATGAAATTTCATGTAAACAAGATAGCGACGGCGATGAAAGAGAAGCGATTTGTGCCGCTCAATAGCACGTCATGAAGTGTGAAGGGACGCGAGACCCGGGTCATTCATCAGTAGTGAAAGCGGGGCCAACTGATAGTCCTAAATTACCCCAGGCCAAGAGTAAGGCCATCGTTACCCAGCCGCTGTAAAGACTCGACAAAATGTAGGAACCGCAGACGAAATTGCAAATCATTCGTCAATGGATAGTAAACGACCTCACCTTGTCGAGCCATTGACATTGACGTAGATACAGGTTACTGAAGCTAACGAGATTGATGACCGGCCGCTTGCATCCAATTTATTACATGATGACATAATGCTAAAGAAGAACTAAAAGAAAAGGATATCGATGTCAAAATTGTTTAACGTCATTTTTGGAATAGAAAGTGGAGTGTTAAGAAATGCAAATATGGAATGTCAGTTGTACCATATGTTGTGGCAGAATTTTGCCAACCTCAGTCGTCTCGTTTGCATTTCGAGACCGCGATCGTTGGAGGGCCTTTATTTTATCTTTTTACCGGACAGCTGTTTAAATGAAAGCCAGTTTTTGTGCATTCCTCTCAATTTTTAACGAGATTTCCCTGACAAAAACACGATAGCTCTGACAGTTATTTAAACATTCTCTTCTTGCTTTGTGAATGTATTGTATTTTTTGGGTGACGGCTCATACGTGAGGTCGACGCAGGACCTCACAGAACTTTGAAAATATATTTGAGCTGTCGGTTGTATAGCGTGTTTTGTGGAATATTACGTGAACTTAATATACATAAAACACGCACTAAATTCTTTGATAGGGATTCTTTGATGAATTTCCGTGATGTATGTTGTGATATGAGACTTGTTAACAGTTGTTAGCGCGGTGACGCTACAACGATCATCAATATGTAACGGAACACCGGCCATAAGTGTTCGGGACATTATCGATTTGTATTTCCACGAACGCACTTCAGGTCGGAGATGATTATGCAGTTTCGAAATTTCTGAAGCGTCATGACATGCTCATAATTATTGTATCGATAAATCAGATAAACACATCGAATGTAAAGCCAAATGCAAAGGCTCACGACAAAGCTCGCATTAGAAAGCTGAATTCTTATACCGTTAAAATGCGTTCAATAGATACATGGCGAAAAAGTATTGAACTCATATTAGTGTAGTTAGTCGTAATTGCGTTTCATGCAAAAACGAGACGGGTTCTAGCTAGTCGCGAAAAAACGTTTTCGCTTCGCAACCTCCATTGTACAAGACAGTGATTAATATAATTTTTATTTGCTTTGATTGTATGTGTCTACGGCGTGATTCTGTGTTCTCGTTATTGAGCGGCCGTTGACATTGAACAAAAACCATGATTAGACCGGAGGTAGTTTAACTGTATCCATAGTAAAAGTCTCGTATGATGGATTGGCCTGTCAAACGTATGTTGCTATTGTACAGTCATCCAATATCTAAAAGTTAATATTTATTATAGGTTTCGATTAATAATCATATGTTTGGATATGAGATCGATTGGAAGCCAATTATTGTAAATTGTAAGAAATCTAATATCAGTACATAGGTAATTGAGATATTAGATTTAGGAAGAAACTTAACATCACAGGTATATATTATAGAAACAGCAAACATTGATAAAGCGCTAGCAAGACCCCTTTTATAATACTAATAATAAAGTAATAAATTATTACATTAAATTATATTCGAATGAAGCAATAAAAGTTGACAAATGTATCTTAGACCTGGTGGGAACGTAGAAATGTAAAGAATTCAACCAAATGACAAATACCCTGGTGCCTACAGTTGAACGAACCAAAATCAATTGTATTACCGATGACAGATAGTTGTATAGTGTTACCGCAGGTTACCGATAGGGACTCTGATAATCATTGGTTAGCGGGTGACATTATCGGTGGAAATAAATTGTGTATTCATGCCTCACTCGGTGGAATATAAATTTCTGGCAACACACACGATGATAGCTATAACATACTTAACTTACGCTGATAAACACGTTGGAGCTGTCATAGTTGACACTTGTGTACCATCGATATTTCCAACTACATAATATATTATGTAGACGTTTTAATAATTTAGTGAGGTTATACTAAAGTTATTTTTATTTGTATTGTGTGTCTTTAAATATTGTCAAAGTTGCCAATTAAATTGCAAGCCGCGAGAAAATTTATGTAGTGAAGACTACTTTTGTTAGTAGTCAAAATATTTTAAGTACCACTATTAACCCTTTTTCTTTTTAAAGTTTTTCAAAAGACGAGGATTCGAAACTGTACTTGTTAGAGCATTAGCATTACTAATTATTACTATGTTTTAAATATCCATAGAAAAACTAGTTCTACAAGTTGCCTTTGCTCCATAAAAGGAGTAGCGTCATCTAAGTATGTTTTTACCTTCCCGTTGTCATTGTTTACGCTTCGTAGAGCTTATGGAGTCATTAAAACGGCTTTCTTAGACACATCGGCCCTTTGTTCAGCTGATAACTCTATAATAATAATAATGTTCTTGTACCGTATCCTTTGTTCGTAACCGTTTAATTAGTTTTTATGACGGTCTTGAACTAGCAATAGACCAAAGGGAGGTCAAGGATCGGAAAGGTGCGATAGCTCTATTGTGTCTTATAGTTTATGGATAATTTTGACTAAGAACATAAAATCATAATTCACAAAATAAAAGAAATTGTGGGTGTTGATTTAGTTGACGAATTAATGTCTTTTAATGATATGTTTACACGACCGGTCGAATTCTTCGCAACGGTAATAAGTAATTTACAAAGCTACGAGACACCGTCCAAACAACACATTTACATATTTTAAGATATGTATCGTACAGGTGAAGCAGTTTAATCGACGCTCATTTAAATTCGACGAATGCACTTGATTTATTATTTCACTATTGACAAATCGTTTGAAGATCTTGTCTTATAGTACATTTCGAAAGGTCGGAATAGAGACTCATGTGTTGAATTAATCGATTACTTTTGTTTTTCTTCTACTATTCACTTCGGAGTTATAAGAATTTACGGTGCTGTCAATTCTTTTGGTGAAGATAACCTAACTATAAAGTACTATTTCCGATAAACTGTGATAATATTAATTGAAAGAAAATATTTTGTTCATTTAGTTTCTCATGCCAAATGCATCACTAATACAAACGAGTAAACATTGATTGAAACATAAATGGAACATGAAAATAAACTAAAGAAAAATTAATCATCATAAAAACATCACTCGATACAATTACACACAGAGAGCATGCACAAAGGAAAATGAAATGACAGCTAATTGTAGTGCCAAATACGGAACAGAGATTACACCAAGTGTGTTCACTTGATACGGCACCGCCCGGAATGGACACCTTGACTAATCGCAACACGACCGGACAAAATGGGTCGAAGTTCTCGAGACAGATGCACTTTTGTAAAAGAGTACGTGAGACATCGTTGGTACAGGCGTTACGAGTACCTTAACATAACATTTTTTTTAATACTTTGTCGAAACGTTTTTGACACTTGTAATGTAACATTGGGCGCAAACGTGTACCGTTTATCGAGTGATGGCATTCATTTGTTTTAATGGTACTACTGCCACTTCGATAAAAGCATTATTAGTAAATCATTTCACGAAAATTAACAGTGGTTAAATAATATTTTTACACTTATCCAATATTTACTTCATAAACTTTATTTCCCCTTGAATCTTCATTCGAGCTGACAGCTCCTAAAAACTGTTATTTTACATTAAAAACAGCAATAGAAAGTAATATTATTAAATTATACAAAGGAGAGGCAAGATCAAAATAACCACAGCATTTTATTTTAGTGGCAACGATAATAATCAACCATCAAACACCTCATCTTTCTTTTTAAATTTAGGAGCTATGCAAATGGACAAGCTTTTTATCTCAGGTTTAATCGTAAGAAACGTCTTCGGATTTGGCGGAGAGATAAAATCTGTGAGTGATGCTACAAGGGTACTATTAGTGTCCGTGTGTTTAGACGTTAGAACGTTCCTTAGTGATGATATTTATTTTCGGCACAATGGTTAGAATGTGGCTCTACTAAGCGACGACTCACAAAGCCACAATAAATCTCCAGTAGTCTGGAAACATTTGATAGCAGAAATTGAAGTCATGATTCAAAGGATTTGTTGTAAGCAATTATGGCATTGATGCAAAAACGTACTGATTACTAGTACACATGAGATTCTGTATACAAATGATTCACTACATAAATTTCGATCAAGAACAACAACAGAGTGATCTATAGCACTATTACTTTATCCTGTTTGATCAAACGTTTCTTTTGGCACAATGAGCTCTTTTTAGTCCAAAATCCGTTTCTTTTATTTCAATACCACGAGTTTGTTTACATGAATCGTGTTCGAGTAAAAATCCATTGGAGTTAGAGCAGATTTGTTGCGAGCGAAGTCTGGCAGCGCGCCAGTACATTAATCAGAAAGAGGCACCTGCAATTTACACTCATCCCGTCAGGTGTGAGATGTTCAACCCGAGCACTGTTAGGAGATGACACCGAGAGCACTATTAAGACGGAATTTGTGTCTAGATTTTCAAACTAAGGAGCAGTGCGAATTGAGCATTGCTTAGTTGTGCCCAAAAACAGAATAATGCTTAATTTCGTCAGCTTTGTATTAACTCATTAACACGGAGACGGATACC
The DNA here is from genome assembly GCA_947256265.1 of Acronicta leporina. Classification (NCBI taxonomy): domain Eukaryota; kingdom Metazoa; phylum Arthropoda; class Insecta; order Lepidoptera; family Noctuidae; genus Acronicta; species Acronicta leporina. The sequence continues at coordinate 4,230,558 of OX366521.1, forward strand.
GATATCTGAAGGTTAAAAAGGTAAATCGGCTGCTAGATTGGCAGATACACATGCTATGCAACGAGATTCGATTAATAAATTTTTAAGTTACACATCTACAGACTGACCGCGATAAATGTAGGTTAATTATTTCGATTTTCGATCGAAATAATTAAGCTACATTTATCTAATATTATTATGCTATAAGGAAGGAAAATACAAGAAAACTATGATTACCTCATTTGAACAAACCTTATCTTGTACAAATATCAGTGAAAATCTACAAAGCTTCAATGAAACTGAAATTACTTTTTAATAAAATTTATTGCTTCATGTGAACATTATAAGCTTCTTATCGGGTGTACACTGTTCATTTATTTGTTTTAAATAGTCTTAAATGCGTCAGATTATGACGTCACTTTAGCTTTCAAAGCACTAACTTTTGTTACAAGGTCGTCTTACTTAACATCAGTTTTTCTCAATATAATAATTGCAAGTCGATTTAATTTTGATTTTGTAACTAAAAAAATGTGTCTGAATTTAAATTAATGACATTTTCTAGCCCTACTGATAAACGTATAAACAATAGAAAGGAAAACATAATGCTGTGTCCTCATTTCACGCAAGCAACAAATATACAGTGTGATGATAAAAGAAAAGAATTGAGTCATGATGAAATAAAGGCACGAGGAATTGTAAAATGAAGTCATTCTGCTTAAAAAGATAAAGAGTAGCAGTCGTAATTTAAAACGAAAAAGTACGCAGATGTAACGGTGGCGGTGTCTTGTTACACAAAAAAATGTTTTTATGTTACCCATTCAGATGCGTTTGTATTAAAAGATGAAAAAGAAAACAGACAATGTATTACGGAATATTTTGCTTTAATGGACAAGTTGAAAGTGTGATCTTATTTCATTCGTATAAAAAGTGATAGCATCTTGTTTAAATGATGTTATGTGGGTCATTTTTCACTTTTATAACTAAAGAACTTTTCAGAATTCGATTTAAAAAGGTCGCAAGATGCAACTAAAACATTTTCTTCAAATATTTTATTTTGTTTATCTTAAGCTAAGTATATAAAATAAACACAAATGACAAGCAAACAAAAAATCAACCCCGAACAGTCAAAACAAAACCAGAGGAAATTAAAAAAAACTAACATCTGTAACCATTACCCAAATCCGAACAAATTCTATTCAAACAGGATGATAAAAAGCTCAACTCTATGGGAAAGTAACAAATAAAGAACACTCACATCCGGACCTTATACCATATTTCAATTTAAAACTAAAAGAGCAAAAAATACTGAAGGAAGTCTAGCCGAGTAAAAACAATAAAGTAATGGATTACTTTAGAATTCTAGAGATGTAACAATACTACAAAATATGCTTTCAAAAAGAGATGAATTAATGTATATCCTAGACCCACGATACAATAGTAATAAAAGGCATGCTCGGGATAATAATATGAAGCCAATAGAAGCAGCCCTAGAGTATCTTGATAATCAATTCCATCTAATATTATTAGTGCAGTAAAAGAAAGCCTGTCACGTCAAAGGTATCGGCAATTTTAATTAACCAATGTCATTTATCAACAAGTATTGGATTTGGTAATCACTGTGGGCCATTCAAATTGAAAATCAAAATTTTCTTTATGAAGAATGAGAGTGATTAACGATGTAATGTCACCGGGACCGCCCCTCGGCAAGCCACAATGTCCAAGTCATGGTATATAATAGCAATATTGTAATGCTTTGGCGTGAAGTAAATTACCTTCTGCAGCATAATTAACAGTTATTACATAATACTAAGTATTGGACAAAGTATTCACAGTTTCCAGCCGCGAATAAAATATGTCAAAGCCAGATTTTATCCAAATAAACGTATCGTTAGAATAACAAGAAGATGGATGAGGGACTCGAAAGATAACAGATCTACATTTCAATATAATATTTTAAAATCACAAAATTTATACGTGTTGTGCACATTTTTAAAATTTAAACCAAAATATACTTTTCTAGGATATAAAAATATTGAAGACTTAGTATTATGGGCACACGCACTCAGCCCAACACATCGCTACACAGGATATGGTAATGGTGGCAGAGAAATGGAAGCCGGCAAATGTTCGACTATTTTAGTATAAGTTCGTTGTAAGGGCGATTTATTTTCAGCTCAATTTCCTTTCCAGACGCACCGGCAGAGATGTGATACCACTTTTACTAAATAGATACATCGATTAGGTTAATGTGGGTGTTGTACGTAGGCTGATATAGTAACGTAGGATACTACATGGTAGGCAAAAACATGTTCATTGAATTAAGTAACATGTTTTAATGTAAATGAAAACAAAAGTGACAGACGAGAACTGAAGGTCGGGCTTTTAAATACATTTTGGGTATGCAAGCTTACCATACAAACAGAGTTTGGTGAACATGAAAGCAAGCCTGTCTTTAAGATACCAAGTAAGCACGAAATGGGCATTAAAGGTGGGATGAGATTAATTATATTAGACTCCGCTCGTCTTTGGCACTTTCTGTTAAGAGGGGTTCTTTGGGTGCGTTAGTACAAGGAATTAATTTCATAAATGAATTCGTCAAGATTCTTGAAGTAAATTAATTTGGAATGAAATTTCTGTTAGATACTGTAATGAAGACGCTTAACATTGTCAGAGGCGTTTGCGAGGTCGGAATTTATTCATTTTTATTTTCCATATAATCTTTCAATTTTTTTTCTTATTTGGAACTGTAGCGGACGTTTCTAACAATGTACACAAGAGTGTTTGTTGTTTCTTTCGGTGTTATAACCATTTTGTATTGATAGAAATTGTCATAATTATATGTCTACGAAGTTGTCCCTCGATGAATTACTAAGCATTTTGAAAATTCATTTGCAATGAGTAAATTAATGATTTTCTATTCTCAGATATTTTTCTATTTTCGGTTGTTTGAAAATAAATTTAAAATTAAATTTGGTTAATTCTGCAAGATCTCACTGGTGTAATTTGAGAATTTGCTTTTTATTATTCACGTCAACTTTCTGCGCTTTCTTGATCGTCTCCATTATCAATACTGCGATCAATTCCCAAACTACCGCAAATTATTGCAATTATAAAAACAAGTTACAGACTACATTTCACCTTAGTATTTAACTGTAGTTAAAGTTCCAAATTGTCTGTGTGGTTTGCATGAGAATGATTTTAAAACATCTGCATCTGCTTATGGTAGTTCGGGGAGTAATTTTTCAGTCAGATGTAAATTCGTACAGCTGTCAGGGCAGGTGGCTGGAACGTGCCCGCCATTGAAGGATTACAACTTTATTGTTTTTTTGATAAACAAATGAGTTCGTTTCAGTTGTCAATGTAGCTATGTATTCTATTTTGACATGATCTTTTTGAATATTCTTAGTCTTTATAATTCGCCTTTATACGTTTATGCGTATAAAGTGTAAATCTTAAAAGCACCTTTTTCTCGACTTGATTTGATATTCCAGGCATGTACTGTGTTCATTTCATATGTTTATTATCTTGTGAAGGTAAGTACACATACTTAGTTAAAATATTATATGTGCCGAAAAATTTACGTCTATTCCTTCGCGTAGTAATTTATTCAAAGCAGACTCCGTCTTCAGTAACATGCCCCACATAATTACCTACGGTGCTTGTTTTAAGAGCAACGTAATCCTTCAAGCAATAATATGTTCTAAGATAGATGGCAACTGTTATAATTTCGTGTACACATTCGCGGTCTATTAGTATTCTTAAAATGTTCTCACCCATTATTCTAAGTTGAGTTTACTCGATACGTTTTACTTAAGAACTGTATAAGTTAACAATGTGTTTGCCATACAAAGTTACAGCCAATACAGTAACAAATAGAAGTATTGTATTACGTTTTACTACTTACAAACTATGTTTAAACTTGTTGCTGTGTTTCACTGATGCGTAAAATTGTTATACTTTATTGCTTTTCTCGTTTTTGTTTGGAGAAACGTGTTATTATGGATGGTGCACTTTTTTACGTAACTACCAATATTTCTGTTGGTGAGATTAGAGCAAACTATGATTTACTAAGTAAAGTAAGAAACAGAAAACTAACTAACTATACTAAATGTTCCGTAAGTAACCATACTACAGAGCATCTTACGTGACTGCAAGAACTATGAGCTTTCCAATCTGGGTATATAATATCAAAGGCTATCTTCGTCAAGCGGGCATAGTCAATATTCTCAATAGCCGCGCCCCGAGTAAGGATGGAGAAATTATGAAAACACCTAGAGAGTCGATAGTTATCTTAGATACTGATGTCGACTATCACACAGTTGTCAGTACTAAGTCGGCGCAAGCCCAGGTTACCGTAAAAGGCGACGACCGTCTACAAGATACAGGCGATCATAATCGATGGAAAAACTCGGTCCTAAGACCCGGACTTGACCTCTTTGGAACTTAGGAACCTATTATATCTCTTTCAAACAGAATAATAATTTTTAGAATTATTATTTTGGTGGAGTAACTTGTTCTTTAATATGAATTTGTTCCTTTTATATGAATAAATCGTTGCCCTTTAAAGTATTAACTGCAGAATAATGGATCTTTAATCTCAGCTGTAAGCAAACTCGAGATTGTGAGATAAAGAGTCGTATGTATCACAGATGAGCCTCGGGAAGTGCTTGCACATCTGCCAGCCCACGTGCCACCCTCGCCCGCGCAGGTTTCTCTTTAGCTTTTTTTTATTTTCTCGGCGAACGCATTCATCATTTACGGGCAGATGCATGCAGTAATAACATGTTTCCTTGGTTAATTCATTCTTTAATTAAATTTCTTTCTCCCCTTTGTTTTGATTTCTCTGCGTAGGCGTCGTTCGGTTTGTTTATCATTAGAATTACCTACATATTCCATACAATGAAGGTAACGTTTGGTTGTCGTGTGAGCCTTTTTGACCTGAATTTGGGTGTGCGCACATGTGCAGAACCGTGTCTGTTTTTTGTCAGTCGACATCTGAGGTCTATTCCGTAACATGTGCGAAATTTGTGCCCCTCGCCATCAGCGACAGGATGTTAGAGATTGTAAGGATTCTTATTCTATTCAACGTTTGACGTTTTATAGGTTTATTGGTGCTACATGCAACAAAGATAAAATTATGAACAGTTCAAATTTTATTGAATGGACCTAAAACAACGTATGCGGTTGTAGTTTGTATATTCCTCATGTAGTAAACAAAATATTTGGATTAATGATTAGTAGTACCTACATAAAACTACAAGCCAGTTTTCTACTTTGTCGGAAGCTTTGTTAGTGACTATTCAGAACATGTTATAAAGGTCTTTTCTTCTACAAATCGAGCCATGGGCATGCTTATAGCTTTGTTGTGTAACCTCTATGGCGGTGATTAAATCTCACCATTATTATTAACTGGCTCCATTCAAACACCCACTGTCGTTCTAGGCGGTTCGGAACTATGCCGTCCACCCACAGAGGCTGGTCCCGTAGGCGCACCACGGTCACACACACTAGCTTTTATTCATATATCGACTTCTAAACTCACTAGGTTTGATTGTTCGCGCTAACTCAAATTTACATTCGAAGAGTCAATGTCGCCTGGCAGACACAAGGTCCGCCATTGTTTTGGCCGTTTTGGTGGTCCGGATGGAATATCGCAGAGCTCATTTGAATATTTAAATAAATAAACTCTGGCTCCTTTTCAAATCCTTCATCGGATGCCAGATCTCTCGTGTGCTGCCACCACGTAATGTGTGTACGAATGGTTCGTGCGTCGTGCAAGCCAAGATCATCAGATCATCCAGGTAAATAACAGCATACCAACAGTGACAGTGAATCCATAAGAACACATGCAAAAACTTTATGGAAGATTTTATTTACCATTAATTTTCATGTTACTATTCAAGAGGACCATCGGCTCAGTTTTCACAACTTTTTACATAAATAGTTTTGTCACTAGAACCACACATTCATTTAATCTAACGTCACAAACACTGCAGATAATCCGATCCACTCGTAATTGGAGTGCACTAAGTTTGTCACAAGTTGTTAAAACACTCGTCTCAGCAGTCATAAATAAACCGAAACGCGCGTCTGTCCTTGCGCTGAGCGTTTGGTAGACTGACCGGGCGACACACGCGGTGCGGTCGCAGTGCGGGTCGAGCCGGCGTTGCCGCGCGGTAGCTCCCCCCTTCCCGCTCTGTCACCGAAGCCGACTGCACCCAACAAATCCGACGATGGCTCGATGGAACTGTCGTGACTCGGCTATAGATTAAACCCACCTCTGTATGAAGTTTCTTCTCGTATTTACGCGGGTATTTAGTTTGAGTAGGTCGTGATTTGACGGACGCGCGATACGCTCGTGTGGGCGCACGGCCCTTGCGAAGCCTGTTCGATAATCTGAGATTGTAAAATTTATTTACGCTACGATAAGAAACCGTTATCTAGCATAGTACTCACACTGTACTCAGCGGTGCAATGGCGAGCACATCGACAGCGATACGACACAATCACACTCCAACATAAAACCGTGAAAGATGATCTCATAGATACATATGGGCCTATGGTAATAAAATAATATCAATACACCGCGATAAAATCCGTAAAAAGTAGTTTCATTTCAATTTTTAATTCGCGTAAGTGACAGAAATCAGTATACTTACAAAATATATTTTTCCTGATGTGAATATCAAACAGCATGTCATCCTGTATAAAGAAAGGCATAACTACTCGTAAAACTGACATTAATGATAGATGATTCTTGATTAAAGTTGAAAGGTCTAATCGATAAATCATTACAACTTCAAACGCCATCGTTTGTACGTAGAAGACTTATACAGTACGCATAAGACTGTAATAATGGTACCTTATAATTAGAACATTTCCTCATATTTGTATTAAAGATAGACGTGCAAGACTTGTGCGCCAATTTCATTTGATGAAGCGTTATCTCACTCGACGCCTGCAGCCAATATTTCAATTCGATCCATTATGTTACGCGAATCATCAGCTTTCGCGCAGACAGTTATTATTATTATAGCCTCCATGCGCTCATCTATAACGAGGCTTTCTTTGGATTATAACAAAAAGTACCCTGTGATCAAATTTCAAATTTAATTAAATTTGAAGAATCCCGCGTATCCAAAATTATGCCTTTCACGCTAAAACCAAATCTTTCACTGAAGTAATTAGATACATAATCCCATCCTGGGGCACAGATCGTACAGAAGCGATAAATTCTTAAACAAGTTTGGGATCAGAGCCCGTCTATCAGCTTGGGGCTCTTTACTCTTAGTTTTATTTTCTGAAAAAGTTCTGGGAAGGTCGGATCCCAAGGACGTCTTCGGCGGGTCACGACTCTATTTTGTCAGTTATTATTAATATTATTTGACGAGAGCGAGACGCTGATATTAAAACTTCGCGTTTTGTGTTAGATTAACAGAAAGGAGTTCTAATTAGTTCAGCAACTTGTGCTCCAAATTTTAACTTTTGCAATTTATATTATTAAATTGGTTGTCTGTGTCAATATTGATATAATAATCAAGGGTATTTGCCCTAGTTGGAAACCTGATCAAGTCGAAAGTGAAGCTTCAGTTTTAAGTGTCGAGTCTCATAATTAGGGTTACCTTTTCGAAAACCGATAATTAGCTAATAAAACCGGTGCTGTTGGTCATTGCACTCGCTCAGTCGAAAGGGACTGAGATACGCCTTTGAGAAATAAAAGACTGGACCGAAACTTTTTGCAACTTGAGGCTACTTTCAAACTACATATCACAATGGCGAATGGTAGAACACATGGAAGGAATTGTGAATTTGTCGTGATTAATACAGTTAAAGATATGGAAGAATTGCATAATGGGTAATTTAATTTGCCCTCTAGATTTTGTGTTTTAATAGCATGTTTGTTTTCCTCTGAGTCGCGGCTTGTTATTATTCAGATGATACTGGGATTTGCTCAAGTTAATAATATATCGTATTATTCTTCAGAAAATTACAGTTTTGTGGAGTTAATTTTTTTTTTTGGATTTTCTAGTTTTGGGTTTGGTATATTTTGATTCTTTGCTATTTGTTTAGATATATAGTAGTATGGTATAATGTAATGAATATAATTTATTTTTCATATTTTATAAAAATGCGTTGTTGGTCCTTAGAATTTCAACGCCTATTTTTTCATCATTTGAGCTTCGTGCTACATCTCTTTTCAATATCTAAACAACAATTACAATATTTCATCGGCTGAGTTCATAATCGTATCTACCTACGCTCTTGGAGACCTACTTGTCGTGTGGCCACGCATTCTGTTTTAAGCTCTACTCTTTGTTGTCATATCATACAGTTTTATTTCTGTCCTACTTACAACTGGAATAATGGTCTTTATTTACAAACGATCCGTCAAATTTCGCATATCCTACGAGACATTACTAATCTGTTTTTTGACCCAATCTCACCTGCTTAAATAGAAACAGTTAATAATAATGTTAATATTATATTTTAACATTATTAGTAACTAATCTATCTATATATATATATATATAAAAGAAAGTCGTGTTAGTTACACCATTTATAACTCAAGAACGGCTGAACCGATTTGGCTGAAAATTGGTGGAGAGGTATCTTAGAACCAGGAGACGGACATAGGATACTTTTTGTCCCGTTCCCAGGGGATGTGATGACAGACCGAATTCCACGGGGGCGAAGCCGCGGGCAGAAGCTAGTATTCATATGAATTTTTAACTTAAGTATTAAGTTATTTTATTTTTTGTGCAGCAATCCATTATAGATTATTAATTTTATTATTATGGCAATGTGAAGTAACAGTTCCCGAAACAGGTTTACATACAGTATCTTCTGCCTGTGGCTTATCGATAATCTCGTAATTAATAGTATATGTAAAAAATATTACTTACCTTGTATAAAAAATAAGGTGACCTCAAGCAACATTTTTAAATAATAATCCAAGATGTTATATGGGTATACTATAATATGAAATTGATTTTACTTAATGTTCACTAGCTACCTGCCCCGGCTTTGCACGGTTGTACAGTGTGGGCGACGTAGGTGAAATTCTCTTGATTTTTCTCTACTATAATATGTGTGTATTATATCCTATATACACTAGTAACTAAAATAGTGAAAAACGTATCAAGATCCCTTGAATGGTTAAGAACTTGGAAAAAGTTAATAGATAAAGAATAGTTAAGAGAAGAGTGTAACAGAATACCTTTTTTATAGCAAATATTACATTGGACAGTAAGTAAAACTATTAATCATGTATTTAAGTATTATAAGTATGTATTAACAAAAAAAAAGTACATAGGTATTATATCCATTGTCTAGTACCCATGGTACAAGCTCTGCTTAGTTTGGGACTAGATGGTGCTGTGTAAAAATGACCCAGAATATTTATTTATTATTATTATTTATTTAATATTTAATCACAAAAGAGTCAGATCAGTTATCTTCTATAATTACAGAACCACACTTGTCGCATTGGAAAATCCCTTGGCGTTAAGATTAAAAAAAAATCTTAAAAATAAAAGATCGCTAAATGGCAACGCTCGCCGCAACGGATGTAATATTTCTTTTGGTTAAGTAATTTTAACATCTGAATTCTAATCTTCCATTTAAAATGCAAAATCAATATGTTTTTACGAATGACTCCGATATGATCTCCGCTTATTTAAAATTGTGATATTTGGATTCTTGAAAAAGTTTGTTTAATATTGATGCTTCATGCTTCTTCTTCATGCAAAGAGACATCTGAGAATGTTTCATAAGTATTTTAGTCTAAAACATTACAGATTTCGTTTAATTATTTAATTACAGATGGATTGAATGATTAATCTCAATTAAATGACATGGCCAACAATGTTACAAGGAACCCAAGTTATTAACTATTTGCAAAATAAATCCAATGAATGACTATTAAAGAAGGCACGAGTGACACTGACAAGCAAAACAAAAAAAAACAATCTGGCAATAAAATGTCTCTTTCAGCGTCACTATGTGTGAGCCGGGCTCAGATATAAATTAAATAATAATTAAAACGTCAGGCCGTTCGTCCGTAATGTACGACGCGGCATGTTCATTAACAAGACTTTTTTCACATATTTTTATTCGGCCTTTTTTAATTGATCTCTCATTCAAGTGATTGTCCTTAATGGTTTTACTTACAACCTCATTTATTTAATTACAGCTGGATTTAAATTGGTAAATACTTAATAGGTAAGTACGTTCTAGAGTGGGGTGTCATTTAAAGGTATCACCTTATCGCGTTTTGTTCTTTTTGGTGCGTATACAAGGACCAAGTAAGAACAATTTGGTCCTAATGAGATACATGAACAATCTTTAATAAATAAAAAGGGAGACCTTATGGAACGGGAATAAAATGATACAATTATCAAGAAAAGCAACGTTGATTTGACATAATTACGAGTAAATAACAGAAATCAGTATGGACTACACCGCCATCTTCAATACAAATCAATTAGTACTTATATTTATATACTTATATTTGACATTACTTATGAGCAAATCTAGACTGATTTGTTATTGAAAAAATTTCAGTTAATCACCAGCGTAATTTTATCTTAACTCATACAACTGATATGTAATGTAATCTTTAAGCTTCGTTACCTATATTAACTAATCACGTTGTTACTTCGGGTGCAGTATCAGAATATCTAATCAGTGTTTATTTTTATATCTAACGAGGTCCTGCATTGATTGGCATTCTGTTTGCATTTAATCGGGTAATAATAGCTGACGCAATACGGGCCTTGACGAGAGACGAGAAAATTATTCTAACATTAATGTAATCTTTGTAATCCTTGGAATCCTTGGTTCGAACGTCATGATTTGGTAGATCCGACAGTCAAAAACCAATTTTAAAATACTTGTTGTAACAAGCTATAAGTACAAGACAAAATACAATAAATAACGTAACTGATGAAAAACTAGATAAAAAATAACTTACTTATGTGAAGAAAGAGGTAGGCAATATTTTCTAAAGTTGTCAAGTTGGAGTGGGTAACAACAATTAACATTCTTAATTTAAATCTCCCATTACCGTACCGTTTTTATATATTTTATTTGGTTCTAGTTTCTTTAATTGTTACTTTACTGTCTGAAACGGTAAGTAAACAGTTAACTGGTTCAGAGAAATAATGACTCACAAAACGGCAACACACACCTACATGTGCATATTTAATTTAAACACATCCTTATGACTTAGAGAAAAAAGGTGGTATTTTTAAATGTCTTCAATCTTACAAGCTACTTGGTTTGGGTAGAAATTGCAGAAAAAGAAAGGTGCCTCTGAAAAGTAACCAAAGGACGTACGACACCATCATTAAAATATAAGTTATCTGAGAGAGATGGCACTATTACAGCATTGGTACTAAGTCTTTAATACTTACTCTCTAACAGTACACTCTAAAATCACCTCTATTGTAACGGAATACGGGAGACCAAACATGCCTGTGGTGTCCTTTACTCACAACCTAAAAATTATCGCGGTTAGGCTTAAAATGTTTGTAATCGTGTTAGTTTATGTGTAAAGGTTACCGTCTAATACTGGTCTAGGTCTAGTCTGTGATGTCCATTTTAGTCTTAAATAAGCCATTACATTATATGTTTCCTTACCTTTTATGTAGAAAGCTTGACGTGAAAACTGTCAGGCGTTGTCCTAATAGAACGCGAATGCGCGATGCGAGCGATGCGACCATCGCGTGTTCGCGCGACGTCAAAACCTGGGTGTCCTAATAGAACGCGAATAGGCGATTACGCGAATCTCGCAAGCGCGATTTGACGACGGGAGCGAGCGTGACCGTGGACTAGGGCAGTGGCACGGTAGATACCAACAACCATGGACGTCAGACACGCAAAATTTTTGCTGTCGGGAAATATTTGGATGACGTTTTGTGCGGATTTCAATTAGGACACCTATTCAAATTCAATATGTTTGATCGCGCGTTCGTACGATCTAAGTTCGCGCGAATAGAGTTTCAAACATTTGAGTCGCGCGACCGCGTCGCGCGATTGTCAGTTAGGACACCTATTAGAGTTCAATATGTTTGATCGCGCGTTCGTACGAGTAAAATTCGCGCGAACTTACGATGATCGCGCATTCGCGTTCTATTAGGACAACGCATCATGCTTTTTGAGCGAAAATGACAGAGCGGCGGGCGACTGGAAGCTCGTTTTAAAACTCCTTAAGCGGAGTTGGGACCTAATTGGTTAAGATATACGTTAATATATCGCACTTGTAACAACCAATCAACATTTTGTGATGATGACTTGTGATGTGATAACATTCTTTGTGTTTCACAGAAAAATGAAGGAAGACCTTGTCGAGTAGAAGTATAATATACAAAGCATAGCTAATATTTTTTTTAAACCTAATAAAAATGTAGTTTAGGTAGGGGTGTACTAGGACACACCAAACCAGTGCGATATATTTATACTTTAAGTCCCCACCATCATTAACCAGTAGAAAGCCAACCATCAAACTATTTTTTTCTCTAGCCCGTACCTTTTCGTTGCTGGACAAAAACATCTCTTCTTTCTTTCCAAAATTCTACTAAAAATTTTGTAGAAAAACCTTTGCTTTATCTCAGCGAACCCAGGCTGAGCCAATCAAGTCCTACAAACGAAGAAAAATATATCCCTTCACGTAATTAAGACAAAAAGGATTGTGACATATTTTAAACCTCACTTTATGTATTCGTTCATTCATTCATTTATATAAATATATTAATTACGCATGTCGTTGGCCGCTCATGCTAATTCGTAAAACGTACCTACCTAGTACCTGCCTGCCGGGAGGTATTTCATATGTAAATGCGTTCTTCCTGCGTCTCTACATCCAATTATTTGCGCTTGGGCCTGCGTAAAACTGAGATACATAATGTGCATAAGTAAATAAGTAGCTCAGATTACATGCCTTTTTGGGTCACGTCCGTATCATTAAAATTTTTGGTTAGTAATTTTAGTATTTAATTGACATTTAAGTTCATCTGACATTAAGTGATGACTTTTGCTCTCATGCGCGGGCGGTGCGGTGGGGCGTATTGCTAATAAGTATTCCTACTAGCACAGCTGGGTTTATTATTTATTACTTGAGCTTATCCCCAAAAAAATCTCTTTTGAAGATGGTTTAGTACATTTATTTTCAAAGATATAAATATTATGTTTATCTGTTACCTGTACCTAGGTATAACATAAGATACCAATAAGCCTATTAGGACCCATTTAATAAGACATGGGCCTATTTCCATTAACCGGGCACAAATCCAAACTACCAGTTGCTACAAGTTAGAATTTCACAGAAAACCCAATAACACTTTTTAAAAGAAAAAAAACAAAAAAAAAACAAACAAAACAAAACTGTTGGTCCTGGGAGCCGGGCCTAGAACCTTACCAATAACAAATTACAAAAATCCTACTCTAAGGATATAGTACGGATCTATGTATATACGTATCTATATGATGGTATAGACAGATATAAATACCATTACGAATAACATCAAACTGAAAGGGGTGGTCTATTTTAGGATGGAGATTTGATCAACTAAACAAATAGTTATATGGAAGATATATATTTATACAGTCGTCTTTTTCTTTTTATCGTGGTGCAGCTTCAATATATTCAAAGTACATAAACAGGGTGTCAACAACACTATTACATTCTCCTTGGACTTTGCATGTATCGCATACCTAATAAAAACAAAAGCATTTCAAAATAGTGATAAGACAGCGCTCGGTGCCGTCCCGTCTGCAAACAATCCAGTGTATTGAGCAATCGATGTTACATGATTGATCGGTACCTACATCGCTATCATTGTTGTGATAATAACATCGATAATTTATTGGAATTCTTTCTACCTCGCCGTGTCATCGTACGTCGTGTTATTTACACTGCCGCGGTACTTGCAATCGATAATAAATAGTGCTTTGTATGAAGCGTTGGTGTGAAGTGACGTCTTTATGAGAAAATGTGCAGTTTATTTGTTATTTGCTTTTACTTATCAGCTACCTACTGAGGCAACTGGGTTCTTAACTCTCTTAGCTCACGTAGGACATAGGAGAGCAAAATTATAACTTTTACCTAGAGCAAAATTTACTGATTTCTGACACTTACGCGACTATTAGACATTGAAATGTAAATACTTATTACGGATTTTATCCGATCATTTTATATTATTTATTGTCTACCTGTGACCATGGATGCTGTAAAGTATCCAAAATGTCAGGAATTAAATAATATCGATATAATGCGATAAAATCCGTAAAACGTAGTGTCATTTTGGTCGAAATTGTTCAACCAAATAACTCTAACAAGTAAAGTCAAGTTATGATTGCATTATAGAACCATCGCGATTACGAGTTCGGTAATAATTATACTTCTGGATTTTTATTCCAATCATTATATCCTACCTATTCCCAGTTCCATTACCATCACAAGCAAACAGCTTCCTCCATGGACACATCACCTAAACATCCTATCTTCCTACAGTCATCCAGATTCCAAGACTTTTAAAACAATGGATCTAACAACTAAGCTGATAGTTAAACGTCCGCTTACAATGTATTTTAATGTAAATTTCCTCGACGTCACCCAATACTCTTGCAGTACAAAAGCTATAGTGTTCCATCTCATTTGACACAAAAACTCAGTAACTGGATAGCAAGTTTCCCGCGCTCGCTAATTGGCCGAGCGCTTCACTATAGAATTACGAAAGTAGGACGACAATGAGTTTTGTACAATTTCAGCGACATATTGTGTTAAGATTAGCGCCTATGTGGAACTCGAGGATCGTTATGTGGGTTAAAACGGTATATTGTTCACTGTTTATATGCGTAGCTAAATTGCTTAATAGCTTTTTGAAGTTGTTGAGATTTTAAAATAAACGGCGTTCAGAGCTCGTAAAGTCTTTATGATATGAGTTTATAGATAGAAAATAATATCACTTAACATTTTGAAACCCCTACGTACATTTTCGATGTCGTGTCGTAAACTGAGAACAAAGGTGTGGGGAAAAGGCAGAGGAAGTACTTTTCCCTGCAATAGAACACTAGGATAGATAAACTGATAGATAGATCGAAGAAAAAGTATAAAATTTTACTATTTAATTTAGTCTTTAATTATTTTAAATTGTTTTCAAAGTTCTATGACGTAGGCATGTATCTACTTCTGGTTATAAGATAGTTTCCTAGACAAGAGATCATATTTCTATACATCTTCTTTATTCAGGAATACTGATGTCATAAAAACTGTAAAACTTGTGGTCTTCCTACAAAGTGTCATACTGTCGGCGTGAGGCTATTTTCGACAATTTTATTTGCATATTTTAACGCTCAATTGATAGGGGCTTATTAATTTAGGGGTTGGGTCCAATCCACCGTAATATATTTATATTCTGCGAAGGGAATTTCGATAGCCCTATGACATTTACCTCGAATAAATTGATAAATGTATCGATGATAAATTTCATTGATGTTGTTAAAAGGGTATAAATCGGCTTTGTCGTCCGTAACATTCATCTGATAAAATACTATTTTATCAATGTTATTATAATTACTTTTGATAACTGACTTTCCGATCGCTTTCTATAATTACACATTGGGTAATCTGATTGTAGTTAAAATCAAGATTTATTAAAATTACACCAAGTTGAATTTATCTGGAGTGTAGATCACTTAGCTTTCAAATAGCGCGTCGTCATTAGTCGATACATTAACTTAACTTTTATTTACGTACCATCACGCCTGTAGTCCCCGAAAGGATAGGCAGTGGCGTACTAATGTACACCCACAGGTCGCCGGTATGTTTAATTCCTACATCCATCGTTCCCCCCTATTGCAGTATTCTCAGTTCTTAGCAGCTGGATAGCTGCTACTAAGAATTTCATAGAATAACCAAATAATTGTTAGAAAGAAAATTACATGAAAAATCAAAGGTTATAAGACCGCCCATTGTACCACTCTATGATTTATAAAACTGTACTTTACATACTTAAATTTTTTTGGTGTACAATAAAGACCTGGGAATCAAACTCAGCCCTCTAGAGGGCTATACTATACTAGTATAGCAGTCGCGCTCGCAACAACAAGGCTAAGATTGTCAGTTCTTTTCTAGTTCACGAAGAGATGAGATGTCTGATCGATTTGAAATTTAGTATCCTGTTAGTTCAATGATATTGCAAGAAACCATGACTTGATGCTGCGGGGTATTTTTAATTTTTATATTTGAATATGAATGAAATTTTTTGGTTTGATAATAGGAATACCATTCACAATCAGCCCATCTATGCGTTTTCTACAACACATTGTCTAACAGACTGTAAATTAATTACACACAACATTACATATCTTTGTCTATCATTAAACAAATGATAGAGATAAAACATAACTCGCGTTTCCCGTCACATCGTAACCCATAATTTTACGTTTGGCTGGAGCGAACAGAATACTTCTAAAGCGTGTAATGCCGAATCTAAATTTATAATTAATGTTGTCGTGGCATATGGCATGTGTTGAATGAATTATTTATGAATGTTCTTGTGATAAAAATAACACCAATTATACGGGTTTTGGATGGGTGTAACTGAAACGATTTTAGAAGTACGTAAATCACACTTTTTGGTTTACTATGACAAAAGTATAGTCATAATTTATAAGAGATGAGTTGGTATGGCTGAGTTCGTCTTTTTTGTTTGCATTGCCAAATATTCTGCCGCTAATCAATAATATGATCCGGTTTGAAGGGTAGCCACTAGCCAGTGAAATAACTGGCTTCTTTTATAAATAGCAGATGTCATGTCTGACAAATTTTTCGTTAACATAACCTATTTATGATAACATGCTAAGTGTTTTATATAAGTTTATAGCTAAACGTATAGATAGCACTTAGATTAACAAGACTGATTGTCTTGATATCCCAACATTAGCGAATTGTATCTACGGTACATTACGGTAATAGTTTCAGCTGACTGATCTGATTACATGATGATGATCTGATTACTGAGCATGAACCCACAATTTTATCAATACCATCACGCCTATAATCCCAGAAAAGTTAGGCAGAGATGTATGTATGTACTAATCACTTAGCTATTAAGCAACGCATCATCATCAGTAAACTAAATATACCGGCGAACTGTGGGTGTACCTATATTGGTACGCCTCTGCCTAACCTTCGGCGAATACAAGCCTGAAAAAGTGAAGTATTAAGTAGGTACCTAATTTTGATAAATAAGGTACTTATTACTGCACTTTTTAGTTCGCCAGTATATTTAGTTCTATGTAGTAGCGACTAGCGAGTCTATTACCATTAACCTGGTATTAAGGTGTCACCACACATTTTTTTTTAAAAAAAAAAGCTTACTCGCAATTTGGGTCGCACATTACTAGTATTCTTGTTAACCCGTCGTGCTAAGCTAAATAAATGCTTGTGTTACGAGTGGGTTCACGTAGGTAGTGCAATGGGTGGGTTTCGAACCGGCTACCACATTATCGCAAGTCCTGCGCCCTAGCCATTAGGCTACCGCCGCTTAAAAGGCTGCCTTAACCTTATGGAAATAAAACTCAAATAGGTAGTGCATAAGAAACAGAAGGATACATATATAAAGTCAAGTGTATACGTAGAAGCCTGGCAGTCTAAGCCTTGCTTATCTTGTAATTTCATCGACAATCGCTTCCAATAGATCCTTTGTTATAAATTCTGCTGCCCCGTAAGTATTTAACACCATTCGAGGCCACGTGAAGTGATAACATACTTGTTGGAGTGTGCAACTAGTGATTAAGCTCTTCTCCTGAGCACTACGAGTACGACTCACTCACTTTCCATTGGTAAACACTTTAGTTTTACCAGGAAAACGTTTATTCTATGAAATTATTACATATCTGGAATTGTAGCTAAGATATCTTTGATACTATGAACAGATTACTCGACAAATGCATATAGATACCTAATTGATGTAGTTTTATTGCCAAACCCATGGGAAATTTCAAATTTACGGATATTAAAACTTTATGATATGCCAAATTTTAATGTAAGGTTGTTTTATTTCATTATTCATATACAAAGCATCATGCTTACCAAGTACTTGCAATATCAGGTATAAACTCAAATATATTTGACGTGCAGAAGTCGCTCATATCCCTTCATGAACTAGAAAAAAGCTAACAATCTTCAAACGGCTGGCCACATTTCCTTAAATCATAGCTATGAACACTCACGATCAAGGCACCATTAAAAGTAAAAAAAATATCTAAATCGGTCCATTACTTTAGGAGCTACGATGCAACAAGCAGGCACAGATACACAATTTAAACTTATAACGCCCGGTTTTTGGGCGGGGAACACAACATGGCTTGCAATGCGCAATTCTAGGCGTTTTTTATTAGGTAACTTCACATCTCCAGAATACATCATGTAATCATGGTCCTAAGTAATTTGTTCATCTTCTTCTTCTCTTCTCTACTATAATAAAATTGTAAAAAAGCTGTGTCTGTACATTGAAGATATTTAAAAAAAAACAAGTGGGTATGGGTATATAAACTTCTCCGAATCCAAAAATGTAATTGTTAAAATTCTTGTCTGTTTGTTACGGATTGGAGCAAAACCTACTGGATAGATTTTAATTTTGTTATGACTGTTAGAAAGTATGTGCGCCAAATTAAAAACTGGTATACTTCTTATATCTCATATAATTAAACGGAACCATAGATACAGCTTGACCTCTAATGTATAGAGACCCATACAAAGAAGAGGTCATCACTGTAGGTTTTTTAGCTTCAAGTGAGCGAAGCCGCGGGCATAGGCTAGTTAACAATAATTGTATTGTCTGAGTATAGATTTATTACATCTTGAAAGCGTTTACGACTAATTTTCTTGTGTGGATTGTATAGAATTACACTCTAAGCATAAACCCTCATGCGCAAACACAGATATTTATGTTTATCGCTAATAACATGCCTCTAAAAGTGATTTAATTATTTCACGATAAGTCACTTAAAATTTCTCAGCGGGGCTTCAAATTGGATGAAAGTTTTTGCAACAACCTAATGGCCTTAATAGCACCGCTTTATTATTTTCCATGCCACATTGTTTCAATTTATTTAATCGATTTGAGTTGGATAAGTATGTGTGTCAACAAATATAGATATTATATTCCTCAGTATGAAATAAAAATGGGCAAAAGGGGTTATCCCGTGTGGGGATGGGATTCTATATAATTTCCCACTGCCATTTATATCGGCACCTCGTAAGAGGCGAGAAAATATTTGACTTGTTCGGTGGTAAGGTCTCTAGGCCTAGATCTAGGCTCAAGGCTGAAGACCCTTACGTTGGAGTCTATCGTGAAACACCTAGAGTGTGTTCGGACTTTTGCGCTAGAGAGTAAGTTTCAGCTCTCGGTTGCAGCTTCTCCGGCGGTCTGCAGTCCGTTAAAGGTTTGCAACGCATCAGCAACTCCTTGCATAATGCAGCTATGTATGAGCGGCGATGATTCATTACCATCAGGCATTTCGTCTGATCGGTTTGCAACACAAAGTACGAAATGGAAAAGCTATAAAAATAAAGAAATCACAAAAAGATACAAAATGACAAATTAAGAAAGTAAAAGCAATCAGAGTGGGGACTAATAAAAGTCCCAAACAATCTTTTAATTAAGTCGTTACAGAAAAAAACCTGAAAGAAAACATACAAACTATAGAAGCCACAAAGGCACGTGGGCAGACCGCTGCCGTTCCAATTATAATAATGGATATTATTTTTACGACACAAACGAACGTTCCCCGTTTCCTACCGAGGAAATAGAAATAAAACACCGGTAAACGAAAGACAAAATAAATGTTACGTGCTGAATGAAACGGGGATAAAAGCTTAGTCTATGTACAGTTTTATTTATTACTGGCCGAGGTCTAAATTAAATAGTATTACAGAAGTAAAAGAAGAAAACTAAGACCGTGTGATTCCAGTTATATTATAATCATCGTCACCATATCAACCTAAACAGGACGATTTCCGGACAAAAGCGTCTGCTGTGGATTTCCGTGAGAACCGGTTATATGCCACCTGCATAAAACAACTGCCTGATTTATCAGGTCATCTGATCATCTTGATGGAGGTCCTCCTTCACTGCACTGTTGAAGGAAATTTTGTTAGGTTTCATCTACTGCTGATCCCATCATACTGTCGGTGGCAAAAAGATAAAATGGGATAAATCAAGTTAATGGCATAGTCCAGGGTGCACGAAATCATCCTACTAATATTATAAATGCGAAAGTTTGTGAGGATGGATGGATGGATGGATGCATGTTTGTTACTCTTTCACGCCAGAACGGCTGAATGGATCTGGATAAATATTTGGAATTAAGATAGATTATAGTCAGGAATAACTCATGGGCTACTTTTTATCTGAAGTTCACGCAGACGAAGTCGCTGGCTAGTCATTCATATATCAATCGCTATTAAATTAACTTATAATTGTAAAGGTACAAGAAGGTGCTCCTATTTCCAGTGCAACATCTACAAACCTCAACACAATTAGACATCAAGCTACGTGTTCACCACTTGAAAATTTATAGGAATCTATTCACAAATCTCATGTATTTAATATGCATAAAAACTTATTCTGTCATGGCGGATACGGAAAAAAATAACAATCGGTATTTTTAAAACGTTTAATCCGTATCTAACAACTCAAAGACACGGAGACAAAAAGAGTAATTACAAAATGATCAAAGCCACACCAAGATGTTTCGTTATTAAAACGCTATGCGTCGAAATACAGAGACTATCGTCTTCGGCAAACGGCCTTCCATAATTGTTGCTTTTTTACATTCACCTGAAGGTCGACGGAGTTAAAATTTTAATTGCCCAAAACATTAATTCAGTGGGAACTCGTTTTCAAGGACTTCGAATAACCGCTTTTGTTCATTCGCGAAAGAATGCACAATTTAATTTTGTTGATTCTGATAGAGATAAATACGGGTTTTTTTGCGGTTGATGATTCTAAAGTTATAAACCTAGAACTAAGTAAAATTAAACTGATTGCAAAGTTTAATTAAGCACCTAATTATTTACATATAAGCATGAGCAACAAATAGAGCGTGTCAAGTACCTACAAATTTTGACTTACAATAAGACAGACACCCAAAAATTCCAGCTGCCTTTTTTAATAACGTATTCCAGTAGATTTGGGTTTGAAGGCATTTTGTAGAACTACATGCTATTTATCTTTAAAAGAAGGATTAATACAAATCGCTAACATTAAAAATAGTGAAGCTTTTTTTGAATAGGTGGCTTTTGAATAATATAGAGCGACGCATCGCAAGAACAGAATATAATATTAACTGAATTATTGACGTAATTTTACCGGATAATTGAATCTACAAATTACAAACTAGGTTTAGAGCCTTATTCCAAAATCAAGTTCAAAGTTCAAATGTTTTTAATTCTAGTTGCAAATGTCCTCAATAAACTAAGGATACTTTAAAAAATACTTGTCTTTGTCGATTTGACGGCGATAAAGTGAAACGGCACTAGTGAATACCGACTTTAGTACCCCTTAGAATAAGGATTCATGTATTTAATATCAGTAGTAGGGTCAATACAGTTTCTATCAAAGACAAACAAAAGGGATTCTGAATTAACTATTCAAATGCTTGGCATGTCGTGTCAATCCATCAAACAACTCCAATAACAGTTGTAAGTTGTGACATGTCCTTCCCTTGGAATATATTGGCTACGTGTCCATATTGTAGGTTTGACATTACTAGTAATGAGATACTCGTATATAGGAGACGAGCCACTAAGTATATACATTGAAGGAGTGATTAAAATGTATTATATGCTTCGGAAAAAGAGAATTAAGAACAAGATCGTATAGTGCACCTACGTATGTTTATTTAACTAAAATACCATGATGATTGTGAAGATTTTTTTTTATTTTAGTGAAGGAAAAATTCGACTCGCAGGCAGGATTCGAACCTGCGTCTTCTGGTTAGGTACACCAGACCCTGTGACCTCTAAGCCACCGCGAGTCCCACCTGCGATGTCGAAATTTGCCTTCACATTCTGAACTTACGTCTTAAAGGTGACGTCTTTTATCGTCGGAGTTTATGTCTGCAGAATTCGGTAGAAAATAAATCTGTGAAGGGCCTTAATAACCTAACAAAGACAAATTATATAATATCAGAAGCGTAATTTTGATATAAAAATAATAATAAATAGTTTAAATTGTGTCTTTCATTTAAAACCGAAAGGTGTCATATAAATGTTTATGACATCTCTAAGAAATGTTCGATGAATTTTCAATTCATGCTTCGTTGTCAGCGTTTGACATTGTTTTTAGTTTAATAGAACACCATTTGACATTTACAAAACAGACTTGATCGTAATTTTATTTAGGACATTACAGGATGACTTCTGATATCGTTTCACGGTCTTTTCTAGTTGAATTGGTCTCCGAACCTGCAAATTATTAACACATTGCGTCAATTTTAAAGCTATCGATATATTATCACCACATGTGGCCAGAATTTGATGCTTACACGAAGCTGTGATTGGTGTTCACACGATACTAGCTTACAGCCGACAGCTTCGTTTTATTATTATGGACGACGACGACTTGAGTGACGAGATAACGAACGCTAATAAGATATAGTTAAGTTATTTGACGGTTTAATGATGATACCCCATCGTTAGAAGGGTTAATATGCACAGAAATTGGTTCAACACTTAGGTAGGTACTTATTTTTAGGATTAAATAAATTAATAATTAGAAAAAGTAATAACAGTTATGATTATATTTTTAAACTAGGTTTTTCCTGCGTCTTCGCTCACGTGAAGCTATATTAGGATTAAAAATGAATCCCAAAATAATTTGATCGAAAACCAACAATGATGATATCTCTTATTTTTATGGGTATGAATTCATCAGAGAGGTCAAGCTGTATCTCAGGATCCGTTCAATTAATTGAGAATAGAAGATCACCCGTTTTTAAGTTGGAGCATATACTTATTATACTTTCTAATGGTGATAACAAAATAAAAATTCATTCTGTAGTTTTAACGCCAACCCGTAACAAAAAGACAAGAATTTTAAAAGATGTTTATTACCCTAACCCACTTGTTTTTTTAATATAAGTATGTTCAATGTACAGAGACAACTTTTAACGATTTTATAATAGTTGAGAAGAGTAGATTAGACGAGCGCATTCCTAAAATAAAAAAAATAAAAAATCTAAACATGGATTGATCGATTTCATAAGAAAGAGTTAAAATAAAAACTTAAAAAAACAACAAAAGTAAACAATTTGAAAACTTAGGGCCACTTGCACCAACTACTTAAATGTTTTTAATCATATTTAAATACAAATTTTCATACAAATTTTGTGTTTAAATTCAATTTAAATACATTTAAGAAGTTGGTGCAAGTGGCCCTTAAACTGTAAACTGGTTGTCGAACTAAAATACAGTTCAATTGAAATCGAAACACAAGCAACACATGTCGACATTTGTTCGCAAGCACATACATATTAATTTTAGCGTTCACAATGTTGAACAAGGCGCAAGTTCAGTGTTTGCCTGCTCTTAGTTACGGATATTAATGGGGTATGAACGTGACCGACGGACGAACGTCTCCGCTATATATAGAATCCCCCGTAATGGCTTGTATTTTCTTAGCTTAGCGGTATACACAGTGTTTTGGTTACGAACGAACATTTAAATCTTATTTTCAGGTAGCATGTCTAATTAGACATTTTGGAGTTAAATGTTAATTGCATAAAAACGGTTCTTAAGATCATAGTAGTACTTAAGGATAAGATTTTACGTTGCAAAGCTAGCTAATTGTCACGAAAAATATTGCCGACTATATTTAAACTTGGCAATACTGAAATAGTATTTCCGAATAGAGGTCAATCTGATTCAATAAACTACACTATATACGTTTGGCGTAGCGGCTGAGCGACCGACTTCTGCAACACGTGTTGTGGGTTTGATCCCCACACGGAGCAAATATTTGTATGATCTACAGGTAGTAATTGGGTATGTGAGATTTTTTTTGTAAACGCAGTCACGATAGGTACAGGAGAAAATCCTAGTGTGGGGCTAACTACTCTATGTGTCAATGTTATAATTATTTCTTAAATTATTCCGAAAAGCTCCTAAATTATTAAATAGAGAATGGTACGGCTACTATACTACCCGTGTGTCCTCGCATAATGAGTTGTATTTCCTCAGCTTAACTCTGCACGCACTATGAATTCCTGGTATTCGGCTGCATCTGACTGATAGTGCGCCGCGGCGTTGTTCGCATACAAATTATCGCAAATCAATGGCCGATATTATCCGTGAGACCGAGCGACGCACGACAGCGTTGCTGTCACAGCTGGATGTATTTATAATGTTGTTTAATCTATACTAATATATAAAGCTGAAGAGTTTGTTTGTTTGTTTGCTTGAACGCGCTTATCTCAGGAACTACTGGTCCGATTTTAATATATAAAGCTGAAGAGTTTGTTTGTTTGTTTGCTTGAACGCGCTAATCTCAGGAACTTTAGGTCCGATTTGAAAAATTCTTTCAGTGTTAGATAGCCTATTTATTGAGGAAGGCTATAGGCTATATATCATCACGCTACGCGGACGAAGTCGCGGGCAGAAGCTAGTCTGTGGATAAACTGAGGAATACAGCACGATCGAAATTAATTATGTTATATTTTGCCTACGCAGACGTTCGGGACGGACCTTATCTTAGCTTATCTTGTGTGGCAGCAAAGCCTCAGTGCACTTCGACCCAATAGGATCTTTTGTGTTTCTCCTAGATACCTAATCCTCATCCTTGGAACGGCTAACTTTAGATCATACCACAGACTCACTTTTCGCCGGTCTCATCCCATGTAATATGGGATCTAATCATACCCGGGAAAATGTGGGTGTACATTAGTACTTCTCAGCCTAACCCTTCGGGGAATACAGGCGTGATGGTATGATATGCTATGTTATTCATTTAAGAATTTACTATATTTTTACAGCTGTGTAATATTGAAACGGTTCATAATTTATAAATTCATATATATATCGTCTTGACTATTACCTGCTATAAAAGGACTAACGCCCACTTGCACCAACTTCTTAAATGTATTTAAATTGTATTTAAACACGAAATTTCTATGAAAAATTATGTTTAAATATGACTTAAACACATTTAAGAATTTGGTGCAAGTGGGCCTAAGTATAGATACCTGCCTCTGTTTATATTCAACACTCATTCGATTTCGCCTAAACTATTTTATTAAGTATCTTTATTTACATATATAACCAGACCTCTGTACCTTACCCCTACAAAATATTCAAGGAATTTGAATTTCATTTGAACGCGGCCGTCAATGTCAACACTCGTGTGGCCAACGGCCATGAAACAACGGCTCTTATGATTCACACCCTCAAGAACTGCTGAATAATACACTCTTCAAAGGAATTTAGTGGGAACTGATGTGATGATGCAACACACTTGAGTAGCACTTCATTATTAATTATCGTAAACAGTTCTGATGAGAATCCTACTAATATTATAAACTAGCTTTTGCCCATGGCTTCGCTCACCTGAACCTATATTAGGATTAAAATGTATCCCAAAAATAATTTGATCAAAAAACAACACTGATGATCTCTTCTTTGTATGGGCCTCTATACATTAGAGAGGTCAAGCTGTATCTCAGGATCCGTTTAATTAATTAAGATATTAAGTTCACCAGTTTTTAAGTTACAGCTTATACTTTCTAACAGTGATAACAAAATTAAAATCTATATAGTAGTTTTGGCGCCAATCCGTAGCAAACAGACAATAATTTAAAATGATCACATTTTTGGATTCGTAGACTTATTATACACCCTAACCCACTAGTTTGTTTTTTAATATATTCAATGTACAGACACAGATTTTTTACAATTTTATAAAAGTAGAGAAGAATAGAAAGTTTTTGAGGACGGTTGGTTATTTGTTACTCTCTCACGCAAAAACTATTGTTTGGATTCTAATTAAATTTTACTGTAGCTCATACATCAGACTAACACACACCTAGGTTATGTTGACATTTGTTTAGGAGGCGAGACCATTGACGGGTACATCAAAAACTCTATTTACCATTTCTAAAGATTTTTTTCAATGAAATCTAAACTGATTTGTCTTTGAAGGGAGGCGTTAATTGGCCTGCAGTGGGACAACAGCTGAATAATAATAATAACAAGTAATAATTATAATTAATTGCAAAGTTGTTCTTCATTCAAAGGATCGCATCAACAAAAATTTAAAATCTACTGGAAATAAGTGAATTTAATAAAACAATAGAAACAGCTTCGTGACGTCACAATAACAGACTACCGAAAACAACATAAATATTGGAGCAAAGTAAAAAAAACACGAACCGACGGAACCCCATCGATTCACCCTGTCCATGGCATGCCACTGACAAATGCAATGACAGATTTCTGGCCCCGTTTTTGCTATCCTTACAAGTTTAATTAAGCCATTAATGTGTACCTTGAAACGTACCCCGTAAAGCACACTTTCCCTTGCTTATTATGTAGGCTAAAGATGGCAGGATTTATCTATGGTATTTGGAAAATTCCCTTCAGTGACCGCACATTTTTTTCTTTTTCTTCTAATGTCCTGTGGCTAGGGTTGTCGGAGAATTTAATAAAATGATAATTTGTGTAACTTTACCGTCTTTAATGAATACTTCGTCATCGTGAATATGAAATGTCCCCTTACCTGTAACAAAAATATTTAGTTAAACAAAGTTTATAGTTGATAAATATTACTTTTCGTGTAAAACGCAATAATACAAAAGAAGATTTATAAAAATAAAATATAAAAACCATAAAAAGAATTTGACAGCGGTGGGATTCGAACCCACGCCCTTTCGGACTGGTGCCTAAAACCAGCGCCTTAGACCACTCGGCCACGCTGCCTACAATAAGAGACGTCGAATTTAACAGCTGATTTCCAAGGCCTGTATAAGTTTAACAATTGAAAATGGAACACTACAGGGGCCCTAGTCTGCTATTTCAATTGACTCAGAATGACCGTCCAATGGCACTAAATGACATAAGAAATGACAGATTTCGTAGACAAAACTGTCAAAAATCAACCATTATGAAGTCACTGAATCACAATTCTGACACAACTGAATAGTAGACTCGGCACCCTGAATCATTGTTGAACGAAATAGAATCACTATATTTTTGTTTAATAAATAAATATTCTGGGACATTTTTACATAGCACCTAGTCACAAATTAAGCAGAGCTTGTACTATGGGTACTAGACAGTGGATATATAATACTTATATACTTTTTTTTTTGTAAATACATACTTATAATACATAAGAAGCACCCAGACGAACACAAACACTTATATTCATCACATAAATATTTGTGTTCTGTGGGAATCGAACCCACGACCTCATGGTCAGCAGTCCGGTACTCGAACCACTAAACCACAGAGGTCGTCTAAAATAAAAACAAAGGAGTTTCAATATTATAATAGTATAAAATAAAGGTTTAATATTTTGGTTAAAATCTCACAATGTTCATGACATGTTCAAGATTTGTTATCAATTGCCACCGATTTGTCTGAAAACAGTAAATAATAGGAATAAATAAACTGCTACAATCGTAATCAGGTGAAACATAGTTGTGCCATTTTTATTCTACGTAGGTATGTGATAGTATATATTTTTTTATCTTACTAGCATTGTCGGTCGCACATTACTAATATTCTTCTTAACCCCTCGTTGGTCAGTGAGTGACCAAATTAAGAAACTTTGACTAGTTATAACTCTTAAACTACTGGTTCAAATTGTATGAAATTTGAAATATACTGTGTTGATACAGTGCCTGCATGGGTACTGAAACTTCAGGCTTCTAGTTTTATCCACAACGAAGTTGAAGGGGCTTGAAAATGTAATGCTTTGAGAAATGGATGGTACGGCCGTGCCGCTTGTTCGTGCTCGACTTGGACTTTACGGGAGCACGGCAGTGCCCCCGTAAAGTCCGATTTGGAGTAATTGGGACTTATACGCCTTTTCACCAGAGGCACAGATTTGTGAGAATTGCTAAAAAACGAGAATTTTGGATTATCTCACTTTAATTCTAAAGGTGCGCAGTGTGTTTCATTTCACCGACTCGATTTTACCTATAGCATTTTGCACAAGTTCAACACTCTCATTACTGCAAACGCATTAGGCACAAAACAAGGTCTAATTCAAAATGACGCACCTCATTTACACCGATCACTTGTAATAGGCACTTAACTACTCCCGAGACGGCCAATCATTATGGATTTATGCGCGATAATAACTTGGCCTTAGCCAAGTCCGCCCACTTGCTTATGTGGTTCTGTTACACTAAGGATATTCATGAGACGGTTTTTTTTTATGGATGCTATTATAGATTTACTATACCTAATTCAGTATTGATATAACATCCTGTAATCATTGTTTTAGTAGTCTGAGTACAACACTAGTGACTTGTTTTTTGTTCATGAGTATTGTAAGCCGACATCTTAGAGAGACGAGATTCTCAATTCGTCTGTGATTTTTTGGTTAAGTTATGTCATAATTTCTCTCGACCCACATGGGACTTAAACGGCGAACTAGGTGTACCTTAGTACACCTCGGCCTAACCCTTCAGGGAATAAAGACGTGATGGTATGCTAAATGATATCACTGATGAATTCTAAGTAGATTTGAATGATTATTAGAATTTAATAATACACTTCGTTTCTTTTATCACGTTCTATTCGGTAAGCGATATAAGTACAAAAGAAACTCCAAGAGGAATTCTATCATCTTAGTCTAGGAGGTGGTGGCAATTGATAATTTCACGGTCTGATGATAGTCGCATCAGGTAAAATACTGGTCAGACTAGAAGCGACCACATCATACTGTAGTTGGGAAGAAGGATGATGAGGAATGAAGGCAAAATTATGTAATTTATAGGGAATCTGCGTTTTCCTTAATAGAGAGATGACTCAGCGTAATTTAGTAACACCTCGAAGCTCTTAGATTGTCTTCCTACGTACGCCCATCACTGTCTGATGTATAAATCATTTCTTATTTATGATAGTGATTGGGAATGTAATTGTTTACATAAGGAAGTACATCAGTCAACGATGACAAATCAACCAAACATGTAACCTTAGTATCAGGTGAGTTGTAATTAATTATAATACTAGGCTAATGGATTTTAACTGTTAGACATGATATTAATTCAGCTAAAGCTCTACTTTGCTTTGTGTATACCTCCCGCTACCTTTACACAATACATTGAGGTAGTGAATACCTGAATATATCTATTTGTCTCTGGTGGGACCAGCGACAAATCGATCCAGAACTTGTATTCGAACTTGAAATCTATGTATAACTCTTCCGTACTTGCTATACTATACACCTTTTCTAGGTATAGACAAACAGTTTTAAGAACTTTATGTCTATGTTTGTTTGCGTATCTCGCTAAAACTACAGGATTTCACAGTCGTATTAGTGGAGGTGCATATTTTCTCTTGAACCCGTCTAGAAGCTGGGTTATAGTAAATCCTTTTTGGGAAGCGAGTGGAACCGCAGGCAGCAGCTAGTGTAAAATATATTAACATCTTTTGTGTAGCGCTCCAAAGTGAATTGTCCAGAGACAACTTCTAAGAACAATATACTTAGATTTACTTATAACCCCAGCCTCGGGAAGCAATCACAAAAATCGCTGTGCCCAGACAAAGGCCGAATTGTGTCGAACATAATTTGTGGCCCCAGCATCCTATAACAATAAATCTCGAATGTCAGCAGATTTACGACACTGTAAACATGCAATATCATCAAACTTATTTAAGTGCGTATAAGGGATGCCATTTTGAACGTATTTAACGACGCCCAGACTTAAATCATGTTTCGTGAATTGTTTTCGATTGGTTTCAATTAATAAAATATGCAAGTTTAAAATAATAAACGGTGTGATTTATAGTGAACCGTGATTAATTTCGAAATAAAACGAAAGGAAAAGGTTATATTAAATAAGAGATTTGTTTTCAAATGAGTGTTGATTAATCCATGAATAACGATATCCAGAATATTCCAAAACCGCCATTTTTGATAATTATACGAGTAATTATTTATTCAAAATCGTGCAACATAAATGCTGCTTGTTAGTTTATAAAAATCTGATCATTTGTTTTCAGAAAACAATAAACATTTTCATATACCTAATTGAAAAATCACAGACAGTTCAATGAACTCGAAAAAATGATTACAGTAAGTAGTTTTATCGAAGATATTAAATGCTGAAGCCAAGAAATATATAAAAGAAGCGCCGAAGTATTCATTCGCACGAAAATCTCGAAATTTTATTATTTAAAACTTTATTTGTTATAAAGTTCTATGATCAACAAAATGAATTCTATTTTTGTTCGCATCCGCCTTCTTACAATGGTAAATCGGGAGAATTTATTATTTGTTAATATTGGAGAACTTAACGTGTTGAAATGGTTGAAATGGATGAGTGTTTACTTTTATGTCATATTATTAAAATGCCAGAAATATTTAGGCAAAGTAGTATTTAAATATTTACCGTATAATTAAGACATAAGATTCACAATGTTTATTTAACGCAGTTTCGCATTCCTGTCCAATTTACTTGTCTTTCAAATATTTGTCGAGCATTATCTTTGCGGTTGAAACCATAATTGAGTAACGGGTAAATTTAATAAGCGAATTAGTAGGGAACAGCAGGTATGAAAAAAAATGTGGTGAATATATGTGGCAGGTCGGCACTGGCCGTAAAAAAATCGCCCACCAGTGATGCCGTTTAGAACACTAGTGATTTTTAAATTTGGAAAATACATTCATTTTATTTTTCAAGCTTCGCTTACTGTTTGGTATTTTAATAGTGATGCACAGTAGCATCATGCCCCACGGTGGAATGTTTGACCGACAATTAACCTTGCTTCTAAATAAGTCAAATATACACACGTTAATACAGCAATTAATCTCTTTTCATATTTAGATTTAAGGATAGATCTTTCAACAGTAGCTATCTTTTAGACTCACAAAGCTCACAATGGTTCTGCAGTTCTATCATCATTATGGTATCGGGTCAGGTTGAAGCCCTAATAGTATACAATTGTGGATTCCCAAAAATTTTATCTTATTATGTTGCTCAGTATTTAGCAAATCTCAAAACTATCTTGCAACAAATAAAACCTTTTTCGCCCAAACTACATGCCAAGCTATTCCATCATGCTTACTTTTTTCCAAACTACCTCTTATAACAGCAAAACCTTCGCGTATCACAAAAGGAACTCCATCTGATTCGGCAGTCTCTGTATCTTTCATTCCTGCTATGTTATGTTTTCTCTAGTCATTTGCGGCAAATGTAATCACGATCCCATGGCTCTGAAATAAGGAAATGGAAGTCCAGAACGGTTTTTAATCAGTACAAGGCCGACATACCTCGCAAGGCAATAGAAGATCCACGAAGATTTTCCGCACTACGAAAAAAGGTTGTCTTACTGTGGAAAGATTCATCACATGTCTAACAGCCCGTGGATGCCTGCGTAGGTAGGTAACAAGGGTCGACGGCCCGAAAGGGTGTGGTTTAGTACGCGCGATAATCCCCGCTAACCATCGGCTTATAAAATAGCCGGGGCTCGGGATTTGTAGTTTTCTGATGTGCTCCATGCTGATTTTGCGATGCTTAAATGAGGTGTGTTATCGTTTCAAGTTAACTCTTTTGAAATCACTCTACAATGACACCTATAAAAAGAGGCAAAGTATGTTGTGGAACGGTTCTTTAAACTAGCAAAAAAATTTTGTGCTGCCCTAAACGAGTTTTATACTGTTGAAAATAAAAAACAGGATATATTATAGATAAAATAGAACACTTACTTATTTCAAGCAAATAAACTTACACCGGTTATATGTCGCATGTATCTAATGACTCCCAGCCTATAAACCTTTACCAGACCGTCTGTCCACACTGTAGGAGGACGTCCTACATTGCGCTTACCTCACATAGGAGGGACAAATGAAACAGCTCATGAACGAGCTGTTTGACACAAGAAGTAGAGATACCTATGTAAGTTCTAGCTTCGTGAGCTTCGTGGAATTCAGAATTAGGTCCGACCTAGATAAAAAATAGCGCATGTGTTATACCACACTATAATCTGTATCCGTGCCATGTTTTATCCGAATCTGTTCAACCACTGGTGTGAAAGAGTAACAAACATCAAGTCATCCGTCCTTACAAACTTTTGCATTCATAATATTACTAGAATGCTCTCAAGTCTTGCTAATTATCGGAAATTGTAGCTAATGTCCAAATCCTTCCAACACTTCCTGCCTATTGAATACCTAGTTCTCTTATATCATTCAATATGACATCCAGGCCACTTTACTAAATACATAATCGAGTTTGTCCTAAGACACCAAACGTCAAGTAGCGTTAAGGCATTTATTATAACCATTAAAATATCATGATAGATGAAGCAAAAACTGGGCGGTTACCGTGTGTAATGACATTCAATTAACTGAAATGATATTAACTGATAACTGATACTAACTTATAATAATATTACTGCCTCAATAGCCAAGTGGTCCTGACCGCGACTGCTACGCTAGAGGTCCTGGGTTCGATTCCCAGGTCGAGCAAAGTGTTATTGGGTTTTTCTATGAAATTCCCAGTAGCAGCTCGGAGTTAGGAATTTGTGCCCGGTTAATGGCAATAGGCTCGCCCCCTATTACATGGGACCTAAACATACCGGCGAACTGTGGGTGTACATTAGTACGCCTCTGCCTAACCCTTCGGGGAATACAGGCGTGATGGTATGGTATGAAATGATATTAACGCCTAAACACACACCACGTCTTACGCAAATCACTGCATTAACTAGGCGATGATGTCACTAAACACAAGGAGTAGAAGGTCCGTTACTCGCAGTTCGTGAAGTTACAGTTATAGGGACTCAGAAAAACACTGCATCATTTGACGTAGCTGATAGAATTATTGGAATTTGACGATAAGTCAAAAGGAAGTTTGAAGCGGCGGTAGCCTAATGGCTAGGGCGTCGGACTTGCGATCATGTGTGTGCGTTAGTGTGTTTTTTTTTTAAAAAAAAAAAAGTCGACTAAACTCTGTGATGGCTTAGAGTTAGGCGGAGAGGGTATTTACCCATAATTATATTATTTATTTATTACATATTATTATACCCTAGTATATTTTAGATCCCATGTAATAATGAGCTAATTGCCATTAATCGGGCACAAATTCAAACTAAGCTGCTACTAAAAATCTCATAGAAAAAACCCAATAACATTTTGCTTCCTTAGTATCTACTCTTAGACAACCGAAGCAGTCTACTTCATATGTTATGAATATTTGTTGATCACATCAACAAATTTTCACAATCACAAAAGACCTCACAATTTTTCTGTTCTCATAAAATGATCCTTCTGCACCTTGCTTAATATAGTGTGATGATGTTGATGCTCTCTGACTCATATCGGCTCCTAACTTTTGCAATAAGTCATTTAGTTAAGCAGTAAGTGGGCCCTTGCTATATATACATATATATATGTATATTGCCCCTTATAATATTTACTTACTGTTTGTCTATTTAATCTTTGTAAGGTCGTCAGTATGACGAAAATTTCCGATGGGTTGGCAAAGTTTGTGATAGTGTTAACGAAGTTAAAATCTACTTTACATACCTACTTGGAAAGAGTTGTTAATATTTCCGATACACATATGAATAAATATTTAATTAATTAGGTCATTTATATAAAAAACTAAAGGGGAAGAAATTGCTCATTGCTATTTGTATAAAAACCCCAGTTCAGTATCAGGATATGTACATAGTCTTCATTGTTAAATATTTATAAACAAAGTTAAATTAGTTTTCCGCAACGAGTTTCGCATTAAATATTTCATAAAAATACTGAGAAATTCAAGCGGAAAACGGTGGTTAGACAGCTTCTTCGAGAAAATCTACAAGAACAATTCGCCTTATGATGCAGCTTTACTAGCTATCCATATTATATCCTTATTTTCCTCCTTCAACTGTAACTAGAGTGGAGGTTTTATTGCGAAACCAACCTTATGTATGAGAGGTAGGGTTGTTTATGGATGACAGTTAGAAAAGGCCATCAACAACACGCATGATAAAAGCCAGCGGGGCACAAGTGATTAAAATAAGTACGGATTTAGGTGCGGCTACCCTAATGGGGGATACCACGCCCTACTCTGACCTGGCGAACTTCACTTAAATATTTTGTGGTAACTACATTAGTAGTATAGCTCTTCTCTAGTTTAATGGAGTGGGAGAAAGAGAAAGCTATAGTAACATGACGATGTAATTAAGTTACAATGTGAAGTGTCATGATAGTTTCAGCAAGTCACTTATTTAACTGGAAATGTGTTTGACACCTTATAAGTAAATAAATTAGTCTTAAATTAGTGTGTACCAAAATTATTAACGACCTATTTTTTTACATCTATTCGCGAAGCGAAAATATCAGAAACTAAAAATTCGACTCGCATTCCTTCACTAAAATAACTTTATAATCTTAGCATGAAAAATGCAAAAAAATCATAAAAGATAGTATGAGAACCTAAGTCATTCAATAATTGAGCAAAATATAACTGAGACACTTCAAAACTCGAGAAGAACTTTTGTGCTCACAAAATAAAAAGTACAAAAACTAAACTGTCAAACAATACGCTATGACGACGAAAAACCGTGGAGCATTTTCACACTATGTTTTTTCCACATTACTTTTCGTCGTGCTCATCTTCATTCAACAATGCTAACAAAAGCGTCGCCATTTTTATGACGTTAAAAAATCATTAGCACACCCCAACGCAATGGAAAATCCTATTCCGCCTACGTTGACATGCGAAGTCGAGTGGTACAATAGTAGAAAAGAATATTACGTGAGCTACGATTTAGACGCATAGAAAAGTGATTCGGTGCAAAATGAATAAGGCATTTTTTACATTTGATTTAAGGCCAATTTTTCCATCGACAGATAACTTTATCGGAGGAATAAATTCGAATTTTTGACAATTTTTCTATACATAATCTGTCAAATGTCAATTTTATTTCTCCGTTAAAAGTTATCTGACGATAGAAAAATCGGCCCTTAATTAAATTATTAAACCATTTATTTAGGACTCTGATTAATATTTAATGATTTCACCGATTTAGTCGCAAATTGTACCTTTCGCAAAATGCACCCCGTGCGCAAAACGTACTATTCTCAAAATGCACATTTTCTACATTACCTCTTTTACAGTGCTACAGATGAAAAGATAAATTAGGGATTGCTAATTATGATAATTTAAAATGTCACAAAGTCGAATTAAATCATTTCTTTTTACCCGTAGTCATCTGTCCACCGAAAAAAATTAAAATTAATGTCAAACAGAAGAGGTATCTTTACATACACCTATGCGAAAGAAAATCACCTTATGCCCAATTTCAACTATTTATAGTTTTTCGATACCTACAGTTTTATTTTTTTATCAAAGTAAATATTAGTTACCTACTAATATTTACTAAGGGAATAAAATAGTATCTATTAGTAAATTACAAATTATTAATTAAGAACTTACAAAATATTATTAACCAGAAAGTTTAAAGGTTTCCGTTAAATAAATCAAATCATAATTATTTCAACTTTTGAAAAAGTAAACAAAAGACATTTTGCAATACAATTTAAGTTGCATTTTCCATCCTTGTGTAATTTTATATACGGGAATACGTTATCACATTACTTTATTAATGCAAGTGTTGCCACTATTACCTCAACACAAAGAAGGTTTTACCTCACAAAGAACTGTTGGTAATGTTGCCACATCTAATTCATGCCTAATTGGCTGTGCATTTGTCTACGTGCGCTTTGAGGTAATTTTACTTGTGGGTGAAGCTTATTGTGTGTTTGCGTCTGGTTCATTTAATTAACTATTAAGTGTTCGTGAACGTGTGAGAATGTAGGCAAATGATATAAAATTAAAAATCGTGACTTTTTAGGTTCACTCCTAAACTCCATCAAAGCCTCAATAAAGTTTCTACCGTTTTATTGGGGCAACTATACAACTTAGACTTGACACTGGCGAACACAAAAAGTGTGGTGCCATAATACAATCCCAAGATGGGAAATACTACTTGATTGTACTTGATTACTCTAATACTTGACACTGGCAAATACACAAAAAGTGTGGCGCCATAATAATAAAAAAAAGGTGTACGACTTCTAATATAACATGACCCCTTATTTTTATACATTGATTCTAGACTATAATGTTTACATTACTTATCTTTACATGGGAAGGATTTCATACACATGGTATTTCATACAAGCTACTGTATATATTACAGTAGCTAAGCATAGTATAAGCTCAAACAATACGGGGCTCAAATAATATCAATCAAGAGTGATCGCAGCTCACGTAGATACCGATATCTGGCGATGCAGTGGGGTCACCGTCATTAATCACTTCGGTACTGTTCGAACGCCCCCTAAGGTGACACACTGACGGTAAGATTAGACAACAAATTGTGAATTTTTGAGTTGCTGTTTATTTAAGTTCATATGAAACTTATCCTAACCTTCTTCTTTAACCTAACCCGTGACACATTTAGAAAAGTCAAAGACTTTGGATTCGAACGAATCGAGTGATAGCTTAGCGATATGACCATTGGACTGCCAATTCAAAGGTTTCGAGTATATAAAACTAATTCTTTTAAAAACCTTTCCTAAACTTCGTCGTCACAGGTTAGGCTAGTCTGTACGCAGCATGGGCTATCTTTGTAATTCACAGTGTTCGTCTTCAGTGAATAGCACAAAATATAGGAAGTCCATGGATCCACTAGGCTTATAAGTATGATTAAAAACTAAATTATCTATCTCTCTGATAACTATGGATTCTTTGAAGCCTCGTAGCAGATCTATAGAAAGTTGACGTTCCTGGGATGACGGAACGAAGGTAAACAACATAATCCCGTCAAGTATCGGATTACAGATACACTAGAAAATGGACAATGCCCTGAGGTCCTAACGCAATTTAATGAATTAATCTGCTTCTAGACGCAGTCAAATTTGACGGAGCAAACTCGAATCGGCTCTACACTCCTCACGCTTTAACCTACTGACCTATCTATTTGTATTGTCTTCAACTGTTTTAAGGATAGATGCTAAAAATAGCTTCGCACATTAACGCATGCTAAGCATTAATCTCAAATCACCCATCAATTAAAGTTCTTTTTTTTATGGGATAGTGGAGCAAACGAGCAGACGGATCACCTGATGGTAAGCGATAACCGCCGCCCATGGATACCCAACACCAGAGGAGTCACAAGTGCGATGCCCGCCTTTTAAAGAGTTTGGGCCTCCGGTAACCTCACTCACTCGGCAAAACACAACGCAAGCGTTGTTTCACGCCGGTTTTCTGTGAGGCCGTAGTATCACTCCGGTCGAGCCGGCCCATTCATGCCGAAGCATGGCTCTCCCACGTGAGTAGTAGTCCCTAAAATAGTCCCTAAATAACTTCATTACTCTAAAGTTGCCTAAACATAGTGGCCGTATGTCCGTAGCTCGGCACACGTATCTGTGATCGACGTTCCCGTGTGATTACTTTAACAAATCTGTCGATAGATATAGTTAAGTTTAGGGACCCATTAGTTTTCTGTTATCTTTGCTGCTTTCTGCCAATTCCAACACACAGTAGGTCAGTGGTTCAAATATTAGATAAGATTACAAAAAGATGATTTTTATAACATTTTACAAAAGTTGTTTTTTTTAATCTGACATATTTAGTCTTTAAACCTTTTGGTATTAGATGGGTTTTGGGGAGTTTGGAATTTGTGCCCGGTTAAAGGCAACAGGCTCGCCCCCTATTACATGGGACTTAAACATACCGGCGAACTGTGGGTGTACATTAGTACACCTCTACCATACTCTTCGGGAAATACAGGCGCGATGGTATGCTATGCTTTTAGATGGGTTGCCCAATTCTGGACAATCTCGAGACGAAACCATAAAAATACTGTTCGTTGTGTGTTGTGTTAGGTAATTTGGGGACACAGTGGGTCAAATAGTTAGGGCCACTTGCACCAACTTCTTAAATGTGTTTAAATTGTATTTAAGCACGAAATTTCTATGAAAAATTGTGTAAAATACAATTTAAACATATTTAAGACGTTGGTGTAACTTGGCCTTAGTGTTAAGAAATAAAGTGTAGTTTTTTTTTGCACTTTGTTATTTATTCCACAAATAACAGTTCCAAAAGTATGTTTAAACACCATATTATATTAAGTATATTAAATATGTTCTTTTAGAAAAAAAACTGTTAGAAAATGTTAAGATAAATCATTGCTATACCAACGTAAATTAAATACACGATCATTTGTAATGTTGCCATGATTTATAGAAATATCTCCCCAAATTCTTACACCCTTTGCCCACTGAATAAATTATACAGATAAGATTTACATGTTATCTTACATTCTCTTGATAAAAGAAGAATGCTCGAGGTTGTGGAGACCTCATTGTTTAAAAATCGACTACATTTATAGTTTCTTTAATATAAATTAAAAAAAAAATATAGGTATATAGTCGGGTCTACTGGGTTAAACTCTCACGATACTGATGCTGATGTAGTGTTTTGTATGTATTTTTTAGCTTGCCTAATTAGCGTAGAGGTGCTAAACGTGGCTATTACGCTAGAGGTCCAGCGCTCGATTCCCAGGTCGAGCAAAGTGCTATTGCTATTCTATGAAATTCTCAGTATAAGCAAAATGTTTGGATTTGTTCCTACCCTCTACATGGGACTTAAGCATATCAGCAAACTGAGCGTGAACATTAGTAGGTTCTTTTGCCTAACCCTAAGAGGAATACAAATATGAATGAGAAAAAAAAATCACAATCAAACTGGCTACAATGCAGATCGTTTGTGCGGAGCGCTGACAAAATTCTGTCCGTTATTTCAATGCCCATTGTGCATGTCTTCATACGTACGTATTTTATATTATTTACAATTATACAAAAATATAGATCCAGCAATAGAAAACGCTATACAAATAGATTAAGTAGAGATTTAAGATTCGAATTCCACTCTAACATTGGTTGTATATTTTTCCGGGACCTGATTAAATTGCTCCCCGTGACTGCATACAGCTTACAACTCTGTAAATCATCTGATTTAGAAGGGACTTCTACCTCAAAGTTGTCCTTATTTCTCTGCTTGTTGGCTTAATAAAATCAATATAAATCAAACACCACCATTATCTTTGTCCCCGATCAACACATTTTTAAAATTTCTACAACACAGATAAGCCATAGACGGGCATAATTCATTTTTACGGGCGCCTATGCGCCCTTGTCTATGCGATGCCGACGGGCTTTCACGGCCCGTGAATAGACGCCTTTATGCTTCACTTGCTATACAACTACGCCGACAATTTAGACACTATTTTAACCCTTATCAAACTGCAATAAAGGTGATTTTCGCGTGTATATTTTCGTTCGTTAGTTTAACGTTCACCCTTAACTGCCTGAATATAGCGTAAATATCGAATATGCATGGTAGGATTTATCGATTCGTACTTTTTCAGTTATAAAATTATGGCTAAGAACCTGAAGTGCTTAACTGCTGATTATAAAAATAATATATAATTAACTGTTGATAAGTATTTGTAGTTGCTAGTAAGAATTGATGCATGAAAGGCATCTGGATTACCACAGTGGCTAAGGCTGGTTCCCGATAACTAATTTACTAGAGATAGAATTTTGACATTATTTGTATGGACCTTATGTCGAAATCCTATTTCTAGTAAGCAAATCCACTGACTACTTGCAAATTCACCGTCAGCCCAGGAAAAAGGCTTATGAGTGACAACATTATTTTTTCGAACAAAACAAAGATTTAAAATTTCCGGTATCTTCCACTCGTAAACCACAAACACAAGAATTCCATCCGTTTAAATAGTCACAATTCAAAACAAATTAATGAAAAGTAACATCAGCTAATTTCTTCTATCAAGCTGCTCACGCACTGATTCGTAACCAAAATAGATCCGCAGGTACACCCTCATTTAATCCGAACGTCCTGTTAAAAAATCATAACCTTTGTTTGTAACCAGTATAATTAGAACTAGAAATACGCGTTAAATACCTTCAAAGATAAGCAAGAGAAGGGGTTAGAAGGGTCAAATGAAATTGGTTAGCTCGCAATCGCAGTCGCAGATAGCTACCGCGCGACACCCTGTATATTTATTTAGGATACATCCCTCTTTATTTACATATACACCAGTACAGCCTAAAATATACTTTAATTACTCGAGTTCAAGTTTGAATTTCAATTGGGATGTGTTCTCATATGCCGCGGTACCGAGGCTGTGTAAGTTTAAGGTATGCACGGATAAACAAAAGGGTTTATTGACCTTGGCTTTTAGCCAGATTTGGAAACGAGCGAATCAAGAGTATTGGGATAATCCCAGTTTAAGTTTTGGTTGCTTAACAGTCTACCTGACCGTGGTTTGATACTAGATTAGTGTGTTACAACGTAGTTCTGCAACCTCATCCTGTTAAAAGATTTAAAAAAAAGAAGTTTTTGATTGGACTGTGTTTTTTGTGTTTAAATCAGTATATAAACTGCCTTATTAGCCTAGTGGTGCTACGCTAGAGGTCTTGGGTTCGATTCCCAGGTCGAGCAAAGTGATATTGGGTTTTTCTATGAAATTCCCAGTAACAGCTTGGAGTTTGGAATTTGTGCCCGGTTAATGGCAATAGGTTCGCCCCCTATTACATGGGACCTAAACATACCGGCGAACTGTGGGTGTACATTAGTACACCTCTGCCTAAGCAGAGGGGTTAGCCCTTCGGGGAAAACAGGCGCGATGGTATGTTATGTAAATCAGTAAGTATATTACTTACGTGATATTCTGCCGATTGTGGACCAATTTAGACTTATAATCTCATATAATTTATACTTTCGAGATGGTCCCATATTTTGGTTGTCGTCTCGTGAAGACAACAAGATGGTTAAAGGCGGTTTTTCCTTTTCTTAAAAAGTGTTTTTATTAGCAAAAAAATAATTCTGACTCGAGCTTCAAGGCTTTAAACATTGAAGTCAAATAATTTTCCTAAATGGCTCGTACAACACACACACACACACACACGGAGATAATTATAAACACTGAACTTCTGAGTACTAAGAGGCAATTAAAAACAATGAATGTGAATGAGAAAAACAACAGTATTCACTTTTGTTACCTACTTGTTAAGCGCCTTTGTTGAAGTGGGTAATATCGCGTACACAATACTTGCAACACTTAAATATATAAATATACAAAAAAAAACTTTTTGTCTATACTAGGTAGTACTTAACATCCCTATAATATAATATATACTCAGATCATTATGGTGTCTATTACCATTTCTATGTTTACCAACTTGTTTAAAAATAAATACATGGTCTTGAATGAAAGAGAGGGGTTAACAAGACTACTAGTAATATGCGACCTACATTGCTAGTAAGCTTTTTAAAAAAACGCGCTTAATCGACGTTTGTTGCCTTTAGTTAATTACACCGCTGAAAGTCACCCGAATGGCGAAATGGCCGCGCTGTTCAGGTACACCGCATTACGTAAACGCAATCTAAAATTCACGCCTGTAAAAACAGCTTTCATCTCTTTAATATTATCCGTCGTGAGATAACTAAGTGACACCCTTCTAAGTGCCCAGTACCACACTGGAACCTTTTAAATAATAAATTGACTTCTAAACAGACTAAAGATGACTTCGTTAAGTCATGGCGGCGATTTTAAACACTATAAATGTTTGAAAAAAATATTATATTTTAATAACATTGATTTAAAAGCACTTTTTAGTTTTATTTAGATGGAGTTTTTATTAAAATTTTGAAATTATAGCATTCATTTGCACATGATAATGTGTCTAACACTTTTATTCACGAAGGTACGCGTCAAAGGGTCGATCCGTGTAGACTGAAGTTAATTCCACGCGACGACTTTGTGATGCTAATGTGCGCCCAACCTTTGGGACAAACGTGTGCATATTGGAGTCTTACATGAGGCAAATTGGAATCAGCTATTAGAACAAAACAAGAGGATTGCGACAAGAAATAGAGAGAAGAGAGATTGAATTCTTCTCTCTTATACCCCTGCAATAAATGCTATGAATGCCGATTTTAGAATATATACAAAGTGGAATACTACAAGAGTATCACCTGGCGTGGCTGCATATTTGAAAGATTCGGTTGATGCGAAAAAACTGAAACAATATGTCAGCATGTCTACTACGCCTATCCTGAATCGGAACCTGAGCCGGAAAACATACAAACTCTCTCCACCTAGTGTAATTAGTTAAATGGAAGTACTAAGGTTAATACAACTGGAAATGCAGAGACTTTGGCTTTGAAGTCGAGAGTAAACTTCTAATATAAGTAAAATTTCTCAGTGCAGTTCCTGCACATTTTATTTCAAAAGTTCAAAACATCCGTAGTGTTTTATTGTATCGATTGTAATTGCAAACGGAAATGAGTTTACATTAGTTGATTTTAATTGCTATGTGTGGCGGGAACGAACAGAAGTGTTCAAGTAATGTGGCTATTTGTAGTACAAAACTACAGGATACCGAGCCGCTAGGAGCAAGCATACAGTTTACAATATTTTAATTATAATTTATTCCTGTACTGCCTTAATGAACCTGCATTGCTAATGTTATAAGTATGCAGGATTTTTATGTACTAACAGAGACAGTTTTAAAATAATTAATATTTCAATTTATTTAACAGATATTATAAAATTACGCGGTATAACTTAACTAATCAAGATGGCGCTGCTGGCTGCAAACATCAATTAAATTCAAACTCAGAACGACATTCAACTCACAACGACGAAATTTTATTCACCGCCTCCCAAAAAATAAATAGAGGTCAGCATTCTTTTTTCGAAACTGTTTTTTTTTATAATTGACATCGCCATTCAATTAAAGATTTAAAAGCATACAATCTTCAGGACGAAGGTATATTAGCGTTTGTCACGAAGCCACTACAAAGGTTTTATTAGCTAATTCAACATTGCTGAGCTTTTTGCCATGATTACAGGCGTCGTAGGGGCAAATTAGTTGTAGTCAAAGAGACGCCATGATACAAAAACTGCAATATAAGATTTCAAAAAAAGTTATTATGTCGTTAGAGGCCTTGAGCTACTTTTATTATAGCAAATTAACATTGATATCTGACATGAGTCCGTATATACTATGAGCTGTTAATATAATCGAGGTGACCTCTCTAAAACCGATTGCTATGCTATGCTATAATGTCAGTATCATGGTGATACTACTTAAGTAGAAAATATTTAGTTAACCAAAATTTAAAGGAAATTCAATCTACTTAATAAAACTGTAACACCAACTGATTAACAGACAATGCACAGCTTACTGGAAGGTTTAGAAGCATGAAATTTTCCACTGGAGTTTCTCCTATAATGCAGGTGAGCAGTAATACAGAATTAATAAATACGAGAAGAATCGCCCCGCTACACAGCTAGTACCCCAGAAAAAAGGTAAAAACGATGTTCTAATTTCAAATCAAATAACGTATTTTTTGCACAAAACGTTCAGTAAAATATAAGGAAGAATACGTTGGCCCATGGCCCAGTTTCTTTGCCTCGAAGAAAGTTTGCGAGACCTTACGTCATGAGATGCGTACGAATAAGAATCATTGTGAGACAAGCAATCAATCTTGTGGCAGACGCCTGCCAGACAATAGTATACAAAACAACGTCTAAAACACAGTGAAAGTGGGTTTAAAGCTGTTTTTTTTTTGTACTACGCTAATTATGAACGTATTTACAGATTTTTAAAAATATTTAAATAACGTGGAATTGGCCGCCAAATATAAAGTTGTATTAAATATTTAACAAGTACTTACATAAATCAACCGGAATTATTAAACTGAAAACCAATACGAGGAATCTAATAAACTATAATAATATTATTTGTTAATTTAACAAATTAGTGCGTAAATTACTTAATAAATCAATATTACGGATGGAATAAAGTTCAGAAATAATTTTTTTTAACAAACATTGGTAAATGTTTGAGGCATACACATAATTATTTATCTATTTTGTGTATGACTAACTTGGCATACCATAAGACGTCTTATTTTCAAGAGTACCTAAATTCCGCATTGGGTACAAGCATAAAAGACTTTAAAAAGTAGTAACGGATTCATGGTAGGTACCCAGACGATTCGTAATCACTAAATGTACTCGTAGCTGTTCTAACCACATTAAAATTAAACAAACGCGTACTATTCGGTCCACGCGTGCCGTCTGCGCCCTACAATAGTTTTAGAACATTAGGACGCGTTCAGACGGCTCGGTCAGAGTACACCGGCGCCGTCGCGTCCGTCCCGCCCGCGTCCGCATCCGGACTTCGCGCAGATGCAATTTGTAACGTCCTCTCCTATTGAAAATAGTAGTAACCTGGATATGTAATAGAAAACCTCGTTTGCAGTCGCGTGTGAAGGAAATTGTTTGCAGAAACATTGCACATGCAAGTGGAAATTAAATATGTAATGGTTGTTTTATAGGCATGCAGTATTTTAGTAACTTTGCCTTTTGAGTCAAGTGTAAGTGTAACTT
Organism: Acronicta leporina; assembly: GCA_947256265.1. Taxonomy (NCBI): domain Eukaryota; kingdom Metazoa; phylum Arthropoda; class Insecta; order Lepidoptera; family Noctuidae; genus Acronicta; species Acronicta leporina. The sequence continues at coordinate 4,275,265 of OX366521.1, forward strand.
AGTTAACGGGCTTCTGACTTATAGATACCTTTTATATTGTTAAAATTGAAGACATCGGCTACCTTTTGACAAAATAAATGAATAGTAAACAACCCTTTTGGGACGCGAGTTCACCCGAGGTTACGGGCAACGGCTAGTTTCTATAAATACGCGGTGTATAGTGATCAACGTTCACTGTTATACTTGTTTAGTGTACTTACCACAATGATTCTACGGTAGGATGACCTCTTGCTGCTGTCGATAGTGTTGCAAATGAATGAATGGGCCTTTAAATGACCACAGGAGGTGAAATTAACGTTTCGAAATATATTATTTAAGCTGAAGCTTAAAAAAAACTTTACTTTTTTGTTAAATATGTAGTTATGGAACGTAACCCTATTTTGAATTTCAGTATGTATGTGGCGATTGTTTGTTCAGCAGTTCAAACAAACATTGCCGTACGCCTTACGGCAACGTTTTAAGATTCATAACCAACTTTGCCGCGAGCTATAGTCACCGACACAATGGCTGAAGGATCAGTCTAGACCGAGCAGTAAACTTTGTAGACGCAATATAATATGCATTGAGGTTCCACTCAATAAATATAAGAGTGACTAGAAAATAGTACGAACTAGAAATTACTAAGAAAACATTCGAAAATGTTGGAACTTTTGCGATTGTGATATCTGAATAATTCTAACAATCAAAAGTCGTTAGATATTAAAAAAATAAACAGGAATGAAATCTTTTTAGAAATTTTGAATGCTTTCAACAAAGCCCTTATTTTTGCTTCATAAATGAAAGTGATTTCTGAAGCAATATCAAAAGAATTATTGTTTTATGGGCACTCCTAATTAGTACCTAGGTACCTACTTTTTGATTCTCATGGTAACTGTGTATGCTAATGGATCAGTTACATTTTAACTAAAACTGGTAGTCGCCGGGTGCTCGAAAATCGACCATAAGATATTATTACTTATTATATGTATATACTCCATACTTTCAACCTTCATACATTAACCATAAACAAAAGTCCCATACATTATTAACTGCATATATATAGCTAGCTATATCGAAGCTAGAACAATCAAAATGTCGGCAACTAACACCATTATCGCCAATAGATTGATATCATCTCATCCGAACCTCATTGCAGTACTCATTTCCCATTTTCATAGCCGAACGTAAACTGTTGGCTAATTTCATTTGATACCATTCAGCCGTCAGCCTGCCGCGTAGTTTTCACACAAAACACTTGAATTAGACGCTCATTGTGCTAACAAATTGCCATTGAATCGTGTTCAGCGCTATTAGGTAGCTTTGTTATATCCAGATACGTTTTTGTCGTCGAATGCACGTGTGCATCAGTCTTTATATTTGAAATTATTGTGTTCTAAATTGCGGTAAGTTGATTGAATACTTTTGTGGCCGATCAATGAGTAATTTCCGATTTATTCGGTGAGGATTCAATGTTATAAAGCACAATAACTGATAACTTTTTCTCTTATACATATACTTACTGGGTGATGAATTAGTTCCTCATTACGCTGTGCTACTATGATGCACCTCATACACGAGTTATTCCCAGACCTAATATAAAATAAATATAGTCGGAATATACCTCCAAAGGAACCCAGTACATTGATCCTCAAATATAATAGCACTACTTGAAAAACATTGGTATTAAATTTTAATCCCGTTACTTTGATGTTAGTGTTTTTGCACGGTGAAGTAATGAGTTACTCGGTAACTCACACAAATAAACAAACAGAAGACAGCATCGATATTGTATCATAATCGTAAAGCATCAGAAGTCAGCCACCCGACAATTATAATAATTAAATCAGGAAATCATTCCCCTTCGAGCAAAAGTATAAATAAATCAAAAGGATCATCGATGCGGCTGTTACATACGTTATTTATTTAGACTCGACAAAAAACCTCATGTGACCGCGACCATATCCACGAATACACTTACCCGTGAGGGTGTCAGACGAATTGAATTTATCAGGACAATCCTGAATATAAGAACGACTATAACACTTTTAAATTAATATGGGCAATAAGTCCACTGTTTCTTACAAGGAAGATAAAATAACATTGAGATGAAAAACCATAGCTTGTTACTCCCATAATATCATGGAGTTGTTATGGAGCTTTTCGCAGTTCATAATTCAAAAAGTCTGCGTCCCGCGTTCATATTAACAAAAGTTGGCACTCCTACTATCAACGCACACATGTGCAACTCACACCTGGGACCAATACGGCAGCGACAAACCATTATTCATCCCCGACCCAACTTGGGCCGCACAAAAACCATTCAAAACTTGTATCCGAACGAGATCCATAAACAAATCTGCTTCAATTGAAAAATACGCGGCAAGGAAAGTAGGCGCACAGCTTCGTGATAGGTGGAAATGGCGGGAAAGTTCAACAGAGGTAGTACAAATTTTCTCCATGGCATAGACTATAAACTTCGATTAATTATTTTAGTATTATTGCGATTTTACAATAGGCTTTAAAGTAATAAAGCTTTATATTAACAATATATATAGTATAGTAATCGGCGTCATCTTCTATTCATGCTATTTTTAATGGATAATTGTAACGATAATTAATGTAAGGTCAAAAGTGCACTACCATGCACCCGCATTTCCATACATAAAGTAATATCTCAATTATCTTCAAAGTGGAATCTGTTGAAATTCATCGGGCATACTTCCAACTTCGTTATACGGTTATAGCGATATGTGTTGTTTATTATTAACATTCTCATCAACCTCTCCAAGACAAATATGCTTGCTCTATGAGTGGGTTTGCCATAATAGTTCAATGGAGCAGAATTTAAGCTCACGGCTCGGTCACCAGTCAACGCCATACCCGAGCAAGCTGTGGCTTAACAAGGTCACACGAGTTTATCTATCAAAGATACAAAGGGTAAAACGGTTATGATTATCCTCGTATATTGCTCGTTACTCTTAAGGGCTGAATTTCCCATAAAAACGTAATACCAAAATATATCTTAATTTAATTACAATTTTAATCAAATTGTGTTATTATTCGGATTTGGATACCAATCTATATACTAATATATAAAGCTGGAGAGTTTGTTTGTTTGTTTGCTTGAACGCGCTAATCTCAGGAACTACTGGTCCGATTTAAAAAATTCTTTCAGTGTTAGATAGCCCATTTATTGAGGAAGGCTATAGGCTATATATCACGCTACGCGGACGAAGTCGCGGACAGAAGCTAGTAATCTATATTCCTACAGAACTATTTCGTCAACTACCACTTCACTGGAAATAAAAGACCGGAAAATCGGTAGAAAAGTTCGTAAAGATATCAAAAATATGGAAATTATTTCACGTGAAATATTTTCAAGGATATGGTTGGATAGGACCTATAGATTTATGGTACCAATCCGAATGCAAATAAAACATTTTTTTATTAAATTATCTTTGAATTAAGATTTATTTTGGTATAACGTCTGCACGGTCAATTCGGTCCGGACTCATAAGGGAGATGAAAATATGAACTCATTTTAATTGGAGAACTTCAAAAGTATCTTTCATTTTATTCGTACTGTTGAACAATTGAGTGGACCGCAAAGAAATTGTTATCACAATGAATTTTATCAACAGGCAACACTTTGTGTCGACATAAAGTTTATGACACGCCGACTCTTAATACAAATATAGCGAAATTTTGCATCGCGAGAGAGTCAACTTTCGCTAACGAATATGGTCGCAGCGGGTTTTATTTCGAAATATATTGGCGCTGTGCAGGGCTGCCATATGTTCGATTCCCTTCAATTGTTGACTATTTAGGGCTGTGTCTAAGTTCAAACTGGTATTTAACAGTTGTTTTGTTATCTCTACTATTATAAAATTGTAAAAAAGCTGTGTCTGTACATTGATGATATTTTAAAAAAAAAACAAGTGGGTTATGGTATGAAGGTACTTTTAAGTCATGTCGTTATTATTAAAAATGTAGGTAGCACTCTCTCTCTCAATAAACGTTTGCTGTGAAATGGTCGTTTCATAGAGATCATCACTGTTGGAGCTTCAAGTGAGCGAAGCCGCGGTCAGGAACTAGTATCAAGATATAATTAGTATGGTACGATTTAAGATGGCGCATTTATTTTTAGAGTGTGAGGTGTTACTCACCTCCGGCTCCGGAATAATATCGCTGAACTTAAGCTTTCCCTGTCTCTACAATGGAATCTATTGCTTGGCTAGTAATCGCATAATGCTATTGGTACACAGGTGCTGCCCATTATAGCGACTTTAACCCTAAGCTACCTCATATGGTACCCAAGGGAGATAATATCACTGCCCCTACCTAGACCACACGACGCGCCACGTCCGGTTCAGAAACAGCATAGCAACATTAAGTTTCTGTAATATTTCATGTTTTATCGCCAGTGTCATCCATAACCGCTAACTATAAAATGGACAAACTTGGGCTTTACAGTTTTATTGTGGGGAACTAATCAAGGCAATTTGCACCGTATAGGTAAATTAATTTATAGGTACTTATGCTTTACGCGAATCGTAATATGAGCGTCTAAAATAGCTATTTCAAAAAACTAACATGTGACGAGCAAAATTCTTAGTCAGGGTTGGCGCTGAAATATTGTAGTTGTATAGTAGATATATATTTATGGGTTTTAAAAAAAATATACTGGCAATGTGGGTCGCACATCACTAGTATCCTCGTATTAAGTTAATGCTTGTGTTATGAGTGGGTTCACGTCGATAGTGCAATGGGTGGGTTTCGAACCGGCAACCACATGATCGCAAGTCCGACGCCCTAGCCATTAGGCTACCGCCGCTACTTAGTCCTTATTTTTATTTTATTTACGTTAGGGAAACAAACAGCTTGTACTTATCTTAATAATAGGTTACAAAATATTAAACTTAAGCCTATAGTTTCCGCCTATAAACACAAAGGAAACACTTAGAAATCGAAGCAGAATTTATAAAAAGTAGAAAAAGTTATTATGTGTAAGTTAAAAATGATTTAGTGTCATGGATTGAGCGTTAAAAACTGATTCAATGTCAAATCCTTCGATTGACGATTTGACGAATTCTTATGTCAAATCCTTCCTCTAGTAAGCAAATCTACTGGGCGATCAGTTATTGGGAACGGCCCTTAACCAGTGTTGATCCTATACAGAGTCGTAGATTGTCTGAAATCTGCCAACCCTGTTGTCACTTAATATCTTTAAGTTTCTGAAGTAAGCCTTCTTAATTGAATGCGAGCTAATTACGAGAGTTGTGGGTCCAATACGTTGAAGAAGTAATCGTCGCTGAGCAGTTAATACTTCGACTTTCGATCAATTTGCCGTTGCGTATCCGAGCGATCGAATCGATAAACTGATTAAAAATGTGTGTAAAGAAGTGCATAATGATTAAAAAAACTTGATATAATAATTACCAGAAGTTTTACTTACCTGTTGTTAAGTATTTTAAATACGTAAGTGTCGCAATGGTGATTTTTGGCGAAAACATGCATAAGTAAGTATTTAAATACACTCACATCATTTTCCCAGACGGGTTCGCAGGAACTATAGACCGTCACTTGCTGTGATTCTTTTTAATACTTCTTTTGCTTCGCCCACATTCATTGATCTTGTATTTTTTTATGGTATAGGGTGGCAAACGAGCAGTCGGATCACCTGATGGTAAGTGATTACAAGTGCGTTGTCAGGAGTTGCAAGTGCGTTGCCAGACTTTTAAAAGGGTTTGAGCCGCCGGTAACCTCACTCACTCGACGAACGTGAGCGTTGGTTTCACTCGGCCCATTCGAGCCGAAGCATGTCTCTCCTACGGTAGATATGAAATCCATACTAATATATAAAGCTGAAGAGTTTGTTTGATTGTTTGTTTGTTTACTTGAACGCGCTAATCTCAGGAACGACTGGTCCGATTTGAAAAATTCTTTCAGTGTTAGATAGCCCATTTATTGAGGAAGGCTATAGGCTATATATCATCACGCTACGCGGACGAAGTCTCGGGCAGAAGCTAGTTTGTTATATAATTGTATTTTGATAATTTATTATCAATGTGAATGTCAACATGACTAGACTATTTTCTATAGTATGGTTAAAACAAATAAAAAAAGCTGTTTAATTTAGTAAATTATAATCATTTATGAATGCCTTAATGTTAATTCAAAACTGTTTTATGAAAACACTATATGTCAAGTTTTCAAGAGTTTACTTTTTAATAAGTATGTAAATTGAAACGATGGCGTTTCACGTAGAGCCTCGATTTATGAACATTGTACTTACAAAATAACGACAAGATTCGTTCAAGGAAATACGCCTTACCTGCAACAAAATAATAATTATTATAACTGTAATATACTAACATTATTACTATTATAACTGTAATAATAACACATACTAAATATATATATAACATAACACATAGGTAGGGCTCCACTATATCTTGATATGGCACACGAGGGAGGTGTGGGAGGTGGATTCGGCGGTCATTGTACCAATCGTTGTGTCAGCCAATGGTCTTATAGCCAAGAGCCTCGACCAACACCTACGGAGGCTCTCACTACTGGCTGGATCAAGGGCTTGATATAGAAAGCAGTACTTCTGGACACGGCCCGCATTGTTAAGAGGTTCTTCTCTCTAGAGCCCTGACCACCGGTAGCTTGGATCCTGCTCCCGATACCGGTGGGCTACTATTTTTTATATTTTTAAATGTATTTATTTATTCTTTGTAAAAATATGTATAAAATAAGTCAGTATAATAAATGGAAGATAAATAACATATACTAATTTACGCCTATAGTTCACCGGTATGCTTACGTCACATGTAGGGGGCGAGCCCTGGAACAAATCTGAATCTGCGAGTTGCTACTGAGAATATCATAATACTTTGCTCGAGAATCGAACCCAGGTCTAGCGTAGCAGTCGCTCCCAGAACCTCTAGGCTAATGAGGCAGTTTCTCAAAAACTTCAAAATCTAGATAAACTCACTCAATAATATTTTTCTCGACCTGGAAATAGAATTTAGGACTTTGCACTCATCAGCCACGTTTACGAGTAAAATCAAATAAAAACTTGATACAGCAAAATTATTATTATTAAAAGTTCCCGCTGAGCATAGCGATTGTGTATAATATAGCGCTTAATTTATATAATTAATACAGGCTTTGCCCACCAATTTAGCCTTTAATAACAAAAGCTTAAAGCATAATAGCCTCACTGGGGCTAACGTATGTCTAGCTTATAACCATTTGTAGCCAGCCAGCACTTTTACGAGAGTCTTATGACGTCATCTGGCCAACCTAGACCTCATTGGTTCCGGATGCTTTATTTAAAAAATACCATGATGTTATGAAACCTGCAAGCTCCGAACCTTATTTTTGTTTTCATTTTTTTTAAAGTTCGGTGTGCGATGTCTATCAATCATTCCTAGAGATTTTGAAGACTAGCTTTTGCTCGCGGTTTCACTTGTATTCTAAATTTTCACACAGAACATAACCTTGTCCGAGATCCAATTTACATACCTAGACATATCTTCTTTATCTCTATATAAAAAAGAAGATAATTATGTAAATTGGATATGAATTTTTTTTTTATTTTAGAAATTGGTAAACGTGACGCGTGATGACATTAACAGACAGTTTTACTTTCGCTATTAATACTGATATGATAATACTGGATTACGGATACAACTATTTTATTTACATTTCAGGACCTGCAGCTGCACGGACACGGACCCCACACACCGGATTCGCCATATGCAACTTCAGTGGGCCACCAGAGAGCTTAATTTAATGAAGCTGATAATAAATTCATATCAACGATATTTTATACAGATGCACAGTGTGAAAGTAACAGTATGCGCAGGAGTATAAATAAAAATTATAATACTAACATAAATCACAGGACCGCACAGTGTCCTGCTAACAATCGTTTTTATTATAGTCGACAAATTATTATGTTATACTTTAGTATTTGTGATAATCTGGCATTTATTTGAAAAACACGTGCATATTTACAGATCGGATCCAAAATAACCGTACCTCCACGTCAGAAGAGAGCCCCTCCGAACGATCGCGCAGGTGAAATCTCTACTATTATAAAATTGTAAAAAAGCTGTGTCTGTACATTGAAGATAGGTATTTTTTTTTAAAGTGGTATTAAACGTCTGCTTGTCCGTTTGTTACGGGTTGGCGCAAAACCTACTGAATAGATTTTAATTTTGTTATCACTGTTAGAAAGTTATTGCTCCAGCTTAAAAACTGATATACTTCTTATCTAAAATAATTAAACGAAACCTGAGATACAGCTTGACCTCTCTCATGTATCACTGAGATCATCACTATTGAGCTTCAAGTGAGGGAAGTCGCAAGCAGAAGCTAAGTAGTAACTTAAATAAGTGTTTTAGCAAAAAAGAATCTTTTACAACCCTGATTGTGTTTACACCTACTTTGTATACAGAGAAAAAACCGTGCTGACAGTTGCTAAAATTATGAATAAAATGATATAATGAACGAAATAATGGGAGAATTCTAATTCACCATCAGCAACTCATTGCCCCCTTAGAATTACTAACTCATATAAGTATCGGCAAACTATTGGTATTTAGCAGTATATCTCTGCCTGAGCTAGGCAGAGACTGCTAAACACAGTTAGTGAAAAACTGCATCGAGAATTGATCATTAAATAAATAAGATTAGTTTAGATAACTTAAAGATATCAGTTAAACTTTAGAAAGTCCACAGATAGTGTCGAATATATTTGCGGCACTTCAACATAAAAGATAAATCACGAAAGCCAATGGTATTGCACTAGAACTAAAAGTGAAAGGGTAATTGATCAATCAAACGGGGTTATTACTAACTTATCTTTATAGAGTTGTCATAACCAATCGGTATAGACCATTTACTCTATGCACGAATGACAGACTCAAAAGGCTAGGTTTCACGACCTATGACAGTTATTATCTCTTAAGGTTTAATCCGTTTTATCCTAACGGCAGTTTGTAGGACTTTACAGACATATCTTTGGATCAATTAACAGCAAAAAGAATCGGCTTTAAAAAAAAGACAGTATTTTCAGGATCATCGCTGTTTAGGAATTGAAGTTTGTTGAATCAGCAGTTATTGTTCTGCCTCTAGGCTAGGTCTATAATGTGAAACCGTATTATTAAATTCAGTTACATCTTACCTAAGGTATATTTTGGAATAAGTGTTTCAAGTACGCAGAATATATATTTAAATATACTGTATTTATTATTATACATGAAGTATCAAATAATCAGTAAAACAAGATCACACGAACGCTTTTGGGAGAAGCATCGACTCCGAAATTAAACCAGACAAATGGATTTTCTCATTTTCCCAATCTCTGATATTAAAATTTCGCTCTGATAAATTTTAGCTCCGACGATTCAATTACTTAGTTTACCACTAAAATGTTTTATTAAGATGAAATTCTAGAATACCTACTCGAATATTGGAAACTATCTACTTGAATTTCGAAACAGACGAGATTATTGTCTGGCTCTTGATTGCCTAAATTACATTAATTCAAGAGCATTTCAACAAGATAGATTACAAATACTTCAAATATAAATGTATTTACTAATCTCAATTATTAACGACGTTTGTAACAATAAATTTATGTATTACTAAATGGAATGCAGCTAATGTTTTTTAAATATCTTTATTTATTTAAAGATCAAATTATTCAATTCTATTACAAGAACATGTCAGTCCCATTATTTTTTTCATATATGTACATAATTATTATAGAACTTAATAAATCTACAAAAATCTACAAACTAATAATACAATTCAAGAAAATCGGAACTTAAATAATAAAACCTAGTAAAACTGAGTTCAAATGTATGTTCCCAAACCACGAACTTTACTATTTACAAATCGCAGAAAGCTGTTACTAACGATCCATACGTAAATTCGTTTACTACGAAATAAAACTAGAAAAAAAGGGTAACGTAATTGAAGTTCTTGATGCACGTCCTTTTGCAGGCAGCAAAGCAAATCGCCTAGATTTTTCTAGCAAAACAGACGCTAAATTGGCAAATAAGTCTCGCGTACGTGTGCATGTACAAATCCGGCACGAATAATGAGCACACAAGATCACTACTGCATCTTTCTTTAGAGATACAAAGAGCTACCTATTCAGTTTATGTTATAAAATTAATTATTTTTAAAACGACGGTAAAAAACCAATGACATCGTTACACAGACTGAGTTTTTTGAGTGGTTAAAATTACTTATTCTAATTGAGTCAGAAATTCTTGGTTAACTTAGTTTATTCTCGCCTTTTTTTTTTTTTTTTGTGCGTGTGGAAAATCCTCATGGACTTCCGCCGCCCGGGGAGGCGGCGGGGCGTGTCGGACTCCACCCAGAGTGGGTGACCTACCGACTAAAAACCACACGGTGTTCCTTCCTGCACCTTTGCGTCGGGGGCTACGGGAAACAGAGAATTCGTCCGCGGCCCCCGACTGGTGCCGGCCCGCCGCAGCGGGTCCCGTCTGATTGTGTAGGGGGAGAGTGAGGCGTTGGACTCCCCCCCATCGCCTTAGAGGGGCGCGCGTGGAACACTACGCGCCACCGCCTCGGGTCCTATAAGGGGGGCGTGGCGGACGTCCCCGCGTCCGCCACCCCCGGACCCATTTATGGAGGCCGGAAGAGGGCATTGTCGGCCCTCCTCCGACGCCCGGCGCGCCGGCTGCGGATCGGGTTAGTGCTGACACACTCCCTCTCCCGTTCCGCAGCTTCCTTCTGCGAGATGACTGTTTCGCAGAAGGCGATCACTGCATCCCAAGACGCCGCGCTGCCGACCATAGATCGAACGACGGCCGGCAGCGACAGGTCGTCTCCCACCTCAGCGACGAGGGCACGGCGCGGCTCCTCCCATGCCGCACACTCTACGAGCGTGTGCAGCGCCGTGTCCTCCCGACAATGGACGCAGTGATGGCACCGGGCGTCCGGCTCCCTCCCTATGCGACACAGGTACTTCCCGAAGCAGCCGTGCCCTGAGAGCACCTGCGTCGCCCGAAACGTAAGGGAGCCGTGCCTCCTCCCGAGCCAGCGCTCGAGCACTGGCCGGACCGCCTCGATGGTGACGAGGCCGGCGGTAGGGCGCGAAAGCATGTCCCGCCATTCCGCCACTAGGACCCGTTGGAGCTCCTGCCGGCGCAGCGATAACTGCCGCTGCACCGGCCCCGCACCTCGCGTCCGCTCCTCCTCGCGCCACAGATGGAGTGTCGCGAGGACTTTCGCCTCCAGGTCCCAGGGCGGGGATCCGGCCAGTGCACAAGCCGCCTCGTAGGATATCGTGCGATAACCGCGAATGACCCTGACGGCCATCGCTCTCTGCGGTCTTCGCAGCACCGCGATACTGCGGGCCGTCAGGTCGGCCGCCCACACCGGGGCCCCGTAAAGGGCCATGGATCGCACGATCCCCACGTACAACCGCCTACAGGCGGTGCTCGGGCCTCCAAGATTGGGAAGCAGCGTTGAAAGCGCGCCCGCCGCGCCCATCAACTTTGGCGCCAGCCGCAGGAAGTGGGGGCCGAAGTCCCACCGACTGTCGAGCACCAATCCTAGGTACTTCATGGTGGACTCGACAGCGATTCGGGCCCCTCCCACCACGATGTGTGATCCCGGCGGCGGCGCCCGTCGGGGGCCATAAAAAGCGATGGCCTCCGACTTGTTGAGGGCCACCTCCAGGCCGAGGCGCCGTATGCGGCCCACCACCTGTGAGACCGCACCCGTAGCTAGCAACGCCGCTTCCCTGTGCGAGCTGCCCCGAGCGGTGACCAGCGTGTCGTCTGCGTAACACGTCAGGTTCACCCCCGGCGACAGCTCGCCCCTCAGCACCCAGTCGTACCCGATGTTCCACAGGAGAGGGCCCAGAACCGAGCCCTGTGGAACACCGCACGACATCTCGCGCTGGCCTGTGCCGTCGCGTCCCCTGTAGGTGACACACCTGTCTGCCAGATAGGCCCCAACAATGCGGCGGAGGTAGGGAGGAACCCTATGGTATCGCAGGGCCTCCCTAATACAACTCCAGGGCAGGGTGTTGAAGGCGTTGGTGATGTCCAAGGACACCGCCAACACCACCCCACCCCGGGACACCGCTTCCTCCGCCAGGAAGTTTATTCTCGCCTGTTTTAACTTGATAAATAAAAGCAATAGAAAAAAAAAACTGAACATAACGTCCATCCAAAAACAGCACTAATTTACGAGGCACTCCATTTCAGATAACGAACCTGGACCCGTAATAATTTAATCCGTCGGCCCTTTATCCGTTCGGTGCTCTACTGCACACTTTCTCATGGCAGAAAGTGTACGAAATATGTGTAGCGAGTAGCACCGCGCCCAGGCCCGCGATGTGAAAATGATTTACGTAGTTGAAGAAGGAAAAGCCACCGATTTCCCCCTACATAAATCGGACGGGTCCCGACCTAAAAGAGTTATAAGCGAATCACATTTTTCCATTCGCTGAGATATTTTACAGATTGATGTGTGCCGAGTACTTTTGTATGGAAATAAATACTAAGGATAATGTTAGAAATATTTTTTTTTGCTAGCTGTTGTGATGGGATTGATTACACTAATGCTTTCTTTAACGATTATAGAGCACCGCCGGTTATGGGAATTTCCCCTATGACCGTAAATTAGAGCGGAGTGATCATCAAAAGGCGATTTATATCGCCTTAACCTAAAGTCTTGCCTAAAGCTAATTTTTGTACTTAAAAATCCTAGTCTCTATGCAAACAAACAGAAAAATAAAATAGTATCGCGATGATTTTGAATAATTTGGCAAGGCCGCACGGGTACGTGGTTTAACCAGACATAAAAGCATCTAATATATATAATAATATATATATTCTGCAAAAGAGGGTATTAAAGAATAAAAATATACTCAAATTTATTGTGTAGAGTTTCCATTGTGGTCATAATATCGTACCCGAAGATTGTTCTCCGCAGTTCCACACTACAGCGAATGCAACAAGAGCCGCTACCTATAAATTGGTAGCAGTGGGTAAACAAAGCTCTCCACTACCGGGAAAATACCGCAACACTGCAACGTGAAACATAATTGAGGTTAACGGAACGAAATTTAAGTTGGCGTGCATTTCATTGTTTATGAACGAACGGAACTTTTTGGTAAAAACCTTCTTTCAAAAAAATTATATAATAATTTTGCAATTTTTCGACTGAAATAATTTAGGTTCCCTCAAAATGGAACAGGGCAGAACCTAATTGGATAGGTTAACTAGAAAAAAAATAACAATTCATGTTTTTTTATTATTATACGTGGGCTATAGATAAGATCAAATTCAATTATTATATAATTTAATAATCATTATAACAATATTACAGATACAACATTAAATTGATAATAGAATTAAAAATAAAATTACAAATGAATTTCTGAAGCTATGAATCGTTTTCAATTTTCATTAATCGAATAAAACGTTGTTACATAAACATTTTTCGTGTCATTTTCTAAATGTACTCTTAAATAATAATTTATTCCCGATTTTTATGGGCCGCCAGTGGATGGGTTTGTGATAATATAAAGTGATTCGGATAATAACCAACCTCATGTTATTCAAATTCCCTCATTCCAGAAGTTCGTAATAATTAACCACACGTAATTAGGAATGTTTATGGTCAATTGATGGCCCAATATATTTTACTCAGGCGGCTATCGTCTATCAAAAGATAGCGATAATTATAAAAGCCAATACGTGTGAAATTATTTTAAACTTTATCATTCTTTGATTCAGAATTTTATTTCTTTTTTAGATAAGAAATATAGGCTATAAATTGTAATGAAATTAAACATATACAAGCGTAGGTAGTTAAAAACTGTGTATTAAATTTATTACTACAAAACAAAAAAAAACAAAGCATCCCCATACTTTCACAAAGATTGATTGTATATCGGTGTCTTTTTTGAAATATAGTAATATTAAAAGGAGTTTGCTCCCAAAAAGTTATTATACCATTTAAACTAAACAAATAAATATAATTAAATGCAAATTAAACGTTACTTTTAATAATTATGCACGCGAGTGTACAGGCGTGGCGCGTATTACGGTAGCTGATAATTACTAGAGCTCAATTACACGTTCGATAAACATAAAGTAAGAGTCAGAATTAATTGATATTAGATCAGCGGGGAAAGTCGCGTGCTGACTGAGGTTAGCACCCTAATGAGTGAGCCAATAAACTATAGGGACCGTGTTCCTGTTTGCTATATGTTTATGAGATATGTAACGTATCTTAGGAACTTAAACTGAGATATATTCGTAGTTTTATTAGTAGGATTGGACAGATAGTGAGATGTACAAGTATTCTCACGCATGAGATTACATAGCAACGATATTTCTTTAGCTTACGTTTTCTTAAAAATATAGTACCTATTCAGACGTCATAACCAAAGTCAGACATTAAAATATTTATTTGGCAGAACATGACAGTAAAAAGTTAGACACCGTAATCGCGTGCACACGTGCGGCCAAAGAAAGAAAGAACCCAAAAAATGCAATTTTACTTTCAACTCTCATGAAAGTGACATCAAGGGTATTTAGTTATAGAGAGTTTCTACCTCACCTAAATGAGTCCACATGAGTCTCCCAATATTGTTATTAAGATCCATCCGTATGTGACAAATGAACACCCATAGATGACCTTTTAGGTCAAATTCTTCAAGTCTACTTTAAACAACTAAACGTAAATGGTATGGTTATGCATTTATATTAGGAATTAGGCGGAAATTATATTAAACAGTTACATAATAGTTATCTAAAATAATATCATTTCAATTTATGATTTAAAAAGCTTAGGCCTACGCGTTTTAATTTCAGTGGGTGTGAGTTTATATGCACGTTTTGTTTTTGAGGTCGTGAATACCTACGTCCTACACAAATTACCGTCTGTATCTTTACGGACAATTTTAATAACATGGTGACCTCTAATTATATTGTAAGTACTAAGTACCTACTGTATAGGTAGGCCAATTTATGATAAGGATTTCAAATTACTTGAAAACAATATAATTCTTAAAAGTAATCATCAATTAAAAGAAAAGAACTTTAAATAAGTAAGTCAAATCTAAATACAAAAGAGGTCAAATCTTTATAAAATAAATGCAAATGAAGCTAATAATAAAAATTGAAGACCCCATTATGGGGAGTATAAAAATGTATTACAAATATCAACTTGATACCGAATTCGAGAGCTCACCGGAAAATCCAATAACCGAAATGAAACGGGCAAAATTATGCTTGTAAAGAAGATCATTGCGAGCAAAGCCGCCGGAAACGTTAAGTGTTCCGAGTCCACGACTAATGTTAAAATCGATATTGAATCGAGTTTCTTATACTGTTATCTATAAATCTTTGGAACTCTAAAATATTCTACAACCTGTATATTGTCCTAATGTCCATCTCAGCACATTAAATAAAACCAATACATTCAAAGAATATCATGTCAGTGTTTCTGTTTATTAAAAAACCATCTTCCACTACTTTAAATCAAAACAAGCGGCGAAAACAAACACTAGTGACGTGCTTCGAGTGGGAAAAAGTAAATAACAATAAGAAGCGACTACTTAACGAGGGGTGCGTGGGGACCCCGGGAGTCGTGAGCACCCCAGTCATACGTCACATGTGCAGTGACAGGGGGATGTTCTCTCGTATTTGTGCAGTCCATTGTCCGTTCCGTCACTAGAGGGGCATTCGGAAAAAAGGATTCGGAATACTTTTGGAAAGGGAAGGGAATTGTATTCGTAATTATTGCGGGACTTCTTAGTCAGAAATAAAAGTATCATTGTAGTATAGATTAATTGTTAAAACACTCAATTAGATAATTTGTCAAATAAATAAAATTATTATTAAACAAAAAGGTAGACACCAATTGTGTTCAATTGGACTTTATTCTGGCGTTTTGGCCGCCGCACAAAAAACATTTACGTACTAATCCACGAACAATAAAAACCAGCGAATTAATACTACGCTGTGATGCTGCACTCAAAAGGAATTCCGAATAAACATGTACGAGTATAGGGCAAGAACGTATGCAAAAGTTGATCGTTTGAATGTTGGAAACAATTTAACGCATCGACCAGTCTAGACAACACCGACAAAACGCTAGGGAAAACTCCAGCATTCAGTTTCCTGCTTGCACCGTCATTACGCCAACAACTGGCCTAACTTTTAGCATAATGACATATTAATTCGTTAATTTCAACAAAACTCATTGTCTGAAGATATTACAGACTTAAATTTGCAAATTACCTTTGTAATACTACCAACGTTAATATCATAACAGATTTCATCATGACAGGTTAAAAGCACACGAGAGAAAACAATCTTTAGGAGTTTCAAAAAATCTTATAAATTATGGTAGTGAAGTCACCTGTCGCATTAAACAAGAGTATAATAATTATTGTTGCTTATATTCCTTGAATTAACAAGCTAATATTGAAATAAGATACTTTTACCGATTTCAGCATTGACAGTAGGTCACAGGTAGACTGGATGCTGTAAAGGATCCGAAACGTCGGAAATTAAATAATACCTATCTATCAATACAACGAGATAAAATCCATAAGAAGTAGTTTTATTTCAATGTCTAAATATTCGCATAACTGTCAGAAATCAGAATCAAAGCTAATATGTTTTTAAAATTATCAAGTAAACTTAGCCCGTATCTATTAACTAGTATATAAAATCATCAACAATGAATGTTGTTGCACAGCTGCGTGAAATTTAACCCTCACAGCGCTCGCTACGGCACAAAGATCCGCGAGGCACTAAAAACATCCGAATTTATCCGCACAAACTTGCCACCCTCGACACATGTCCGTAATGATACGACATGTCAACCCCCCAGACGCGTGTGAAATGAGCACACTTCAAACGGGGTCCCCGACACCCCTCGAATGCATTTAGTTGCAGGTGCTTACAATTTTTCTTCTCAGACAAATTCGAATGGAGTTGTTACGTCTTATGGAGGCAGTAATATCTTTGTGTGTCGTGGGGTAAATTTTTCTTTCATGTGTAAACTCTTCAGGGGTGGTTTCTTTTGAAGAATAATGGTGCCATTTTAGGTGGTGAACAATTTTCTTTTACTTTTGAGAAGAATATTAAAGTTAGGTTTATCTAAGAAGGTTTATTGCTAATCTCATCAAAATCAAAATCTCAGTTAATTGTGCATAGGAAAATAAAAAGATTAGGTAACAATTGAGAGAATCTGGCAAAATCACTTGAGTCAGACGTTCATTAGCATAATAAATATGTACGTAGGTACATAGTGCACTTGGAACGGGCATCGTCTCGAGAAGATGGGAACTACTATTTATCCGAAGCACCTCCGCAGTCTTGTTCATGCTAATTTTCGTTTTACAAATTGCCTTGTATGCACAGCCTTTGAACGTTTCTATGAAATAACATACCCATTTAGATGTTACCGCGACTTTTACAATTGTGTAAAAGTCGCGGTAAAGAGTAAAGACAAAAAAGTATTTAAGTGCACTTTAGGTTGATTTGTACCTTCCTTCTTCATAACTGGGCTATATGAAAAAAAAATCAGTTATTTTTATAAGTCTATAAATAATTAAGTACCTGTAACAAAAGCGACTGAAACAATTAAAAATTATTTTGTACCTACTGAACCTAAATTAAATATCTAGTAAAATGCAATTAACTAATATACCTACAAACGAAGCTTTATCAATTTACGGTTTGTGGAATATCAACAAAAAAAATTGAACCAATTTTTATTTTGTTTTTGTTCGGCTATATTAAAAATAAAATCAGTACACTAACAAGTCCATATTTGGTGTAAAATTTATAAATAAATATTTTCTACAAATAAGTTGCAGTATTATTGCAGCGTAACGCGTTATTAAATTCTGATTTATCGCAGCGTGTCCGGTGAAGATATGGCCCGCCTGCGTTTTATAGGGTTAGGGGATGCATTCTTCCCAGTCAAGTTTTTGCAGAAGATTAATTTGCCAACAAGTTGTTTTCGTTCACTGCTATTAAAAGTGATATTCTAACAAAAATGTATGTAATGTGTGATATAGAGAACCATATTTTGTATAAAATTTTACTATTGATCGGAAAAGCAACCTCAAAATTTTTTTTAAAGTATGTTTCGTTCATTTTGTCAGTTCAAAAGGTAACGTATGTGATAGAAACTGATCGTAGCAATAATGAAATTGTTTTACGTTTCACCTAGATAGCTAGCACCCGCAAAACGGTCCTATTCTATTTAATTTATCTAAAACAAATGAAATTCGGAAAACAAGATTAGAATATTGATTAATTCCTCCGCAAATATCAAGTCACAACCTATAATTAAGAACTAAAGTCTAAAGCAACAAATTAATTTGCTAACAACTTACTTTCTATGATCAATACGTGATTGTGTAATTGCAGTGTAAGTTAGTAGTGTAATTATAATAGAGTTTAGAGGCGGTCCCGTCTGCCCTATTCACATGATTAATTTCGAACCAAGCCGGTAGCAGAAACTTGTATCAGCTGATGTTTTATTTATTCAAGTATTAATTTATTGACTTTCACTAGCAAATTGATTTGTCACTCTTCATTGTTGAGGGGAAAGATCTATTGTGGATTTAAGTCCTAACATAAAGTTTTTGGGGGTGAAGAAACCCTCATGGATTTTCTGCCGACTCGGGAGGTAAATCCGAAACTGGCGAGGACGGACACTTTGTACAGAACACTTACCTAGGGCATCATTTCATTTCTCTTTCAAGCATGCAAATTTGCTCACAATTTTTCCTCCTCCTTTACCGTTTAAATTGAGCGATTGAATTGATATAAGTCAGAGGTGCGTGTCTTGGATACAAACTCAAGACATACGACTTGATCTTGGAGTATTTAGATATAATTATTGAAATAATTCTACTTATTCTATACCCAAACGTAAAATAACTAAATGGTGTTTAGTTATGAAAACGTTACAGATTCCGATATATGCAGTAAACCTACTTTATAATAACAACTTAACCCAAAATTATCATCAAGATTCACGTAGGTGACCACCTAAGTAATAAAACGCAAAACCGTCATCATAATAAAAGTTTAGTTCGGGTTATCTAACATAACGCAATCAGGGGTCAAAACGATAATTTAACTACTTTTTATACAGAACTCATTTATCATTTTATATGTACTTATTTTATTCCAAGGTGGTCTATTGTGGAGATATGTATTTTATGATTTAAGCTGCCGTAATTGGACAGTTAAATAACCAAATAGAATTTTAATTCAAATAAGCGGTAAATTGTATGTCGTTTTTCGGCTAATGTTTCGTATAAATATGATGAAAATATTCATCACTCATTTGATTGGATTATTAATAATTTGTGTCAGTCATTACGATATTATCATCAATCAAAGATTTTATATTACGACTGGAGTTTCTAATACGCATTTCTAAGCTTATTGCTTGCTGTTCTATCACAAAAATATATTGATTTTTTAAACATTCATTTCAAGAATGGTTTGTTGGGTTTGTTATATTAAAATGAACGTAGCCATTTGTTCCGTACGAGAATCAAACATAGAACTCGTCAAACAGAATCCAATCGCTCTGCCGGGTAGTGCCGTTAAATTTAGGATGATCGCTCACCTGAGACATCCAAATTTGTTTTTCAAAATTGGTGGTTCGCAATTTATGGATCTATAACATATGGATGTTGTTATATAATTAATGCCGCAACTATGTTCTAAAATAAAATTGATTGTAGATGTAGAATTCAAAATACCTATTGGTATTTGAGTTTAGCGGGCTCAGGTAAACTAAGTATTCGCCTTAAGCAAGAAATACAAAATATAATACAAATGATACAATGTTGTTTTTGTATGGTTTGGATAGGAAAACCTCTGTAGGGTTAGCTAGATAATACAACTATCAATCGTGGAGAACTCTTTTGAAGTTTTGTTTACTGAAGCATTAAGATTAGCTGTTTTTAGTATATTCACTCATTACAATTAACATGAAATATCACGCTTACACAAAAGGTTCTGTACCAATATTTCCAACCACTATGTTCCTTTCACCGGAACGTTACAAGTTTATCGTCAATAGGTTCAATGTTCGGTTATCGTGCAGGTACAAAATATATCATAAGAGGAGTTATCGGTTTGACGTGCGTGTGACTACGCTTCAAACTACCTATCTCTTATCAGCCCTAAATTACTACGCTGTGCACCTTATCATAACCGGCGCAAGAAATTTGGAAATTCTATGAAGAATCTGCCTCATTGTCTAGCACTCTCTAGTAGTCCTGGGCGCGACTGCTACGCTAGAGGTGCTGGGTTACGATTCCCATGTCGAGCAGTATTATTGAGAACAGTAGGATTATTGACCATACTGTATACAACTTGTTTTTATTGTTGAATCGAATGCGTTTTCTAGATTCCCTAGCCAGACTGAAACCTGAGAGGAACCATGCACTTCAAGTGACCTGGGAATTAACTTGTCCAATGACAGTTTGAGGCTATCATTATAAAGTTTTCTGATAACTACAGAGACGAGATCAACTACGCACTAAGTTTTCTTTACTGACAAAGAGGTTATCTTTGATACATACATACACACATACATACATACGAAGAAACGTTTGGCGGAGCGAACGTCTTCTGCGAAACGTGTTGTGACTTCGATCCCCACACGGGGCAAATATTTGTATGATCTACAGGTAGTTGTTCCAGGTTTGGGCGTTTGTGCCTTTGTAAATGCACCCATGATACACAAGAAGATCCTGGTGTATCAAGGTGTATCAAACATTTTTTTTTAATTATTTAAGTCGACAAGGGAGCTAGTCACCTGCTCGTAAGTAGTCGTCGTTGCCCGTGGACACCTGCAACACCAGAGGAGTTGCTGATGCGTTACCTGCGGACTGCATTGCTGGAGCTGCAGCACCCGAGGGGTAACTGGCTCTTACGCGCAAATGTCGAAACACACACAGAGGTGCTTTACGACAGACTGAATCGACATAGGATCAACATTTTGGAACCGTGCAACTAGAATCATAACGTTTCATACACACTTGTATGCATTTGAACTTGATCTTGAACTGCGACGTAAGGGTGATCCACAATGTTTGTTATTAACGCAAATATCTTACACGAGAGTAAATTTAGTTTCAGTATAAACTTGTAGTTATAGCAACAGGGAATTTATTACACTTAATATTAATTACAAAGCTAGGAACCGAGCGTAAGAGTCGATCAAAGGAATTAAAACTTTCGATTAAATATCGATGCGAAAATCGATCGAAGGGCGATTACTTTACTTTCTACCATTAGTGCTAGCTCAATAGTCTAGTGGTCCATAGCGCGACTGCTACGCTAAAGGTCCTGGGTTCGATCCCCAGGCCGAAGGTGTAATTATGTTTTCTATTTAATTTCCTGTATCATCCCGGAGTTAGGCTTAGTGTCCGGTTGCTGGCAGATGCTGGTTACGTCAAGCCGACGGTGAAATAACGCACATAAAGGGAGGCCTATGTACAGCAGTGGACTAATATAGATGTCAATGATGCCAATTTCTTTTCAGGTAAACTATTTTTATTGTACAAATATACAGGCAAGTAATAAAAATATTTCATATTACTTAATTTAACAATGGAATACGCGCGCTTCTATCGGCGACACGTCATCTGCAAGTGACAAGTGACAGCTGTCATATTTACCGCGCAAATGTAAACATGGCCGTTTATCTGTGTCATAACATTTTCAAACATGCTTAAATATTGATTTATACTTATTTATAAGTAATCTAATCCTACGAAGCCAAGCAATGACGCCACATGGTTTATCAATATGACAATAATGCTAGTTCTTTGATATGATATCTATAAATGTCATATATTAAGAGATTCATATAAACTTAGGGGTTTAACCACCTATTGCACTTAGCGTTCATAATTAATTAAATTATCTTCCTTGTATTAGGTAAGTACATTGATGATTTCGAACGCTTCTCGCAACGTGGTATGAAGAAGCCCGGGCTATAAATCCTGGACTCAGGGGAGATTTTTTCTTAGTAGGACAAAAAAAAACATAATTAGTAGGACAAAAAAATAAGAAAATAGTAACCGCATCCTTCAATTATGTAGGACTTCTAATTATTCATAACATTCCGTGCTCTGTCAATTAACTAAAGAATGTGGTTTTAGCCTGGCAGATGCTGTAGAAACCTGCCCACAGTTATAACAGAATTCCTAAGTATATTGCCTACTTTACATAGCTCTAATCACATTTCATCTGAAAACCTGAACTCGAGTACACTAAATTAGATTTCTAGAACTGTATGTACTTATTTTCGATTTATTTCTGTTACTAACCATTTTCTAAAATTAGACTGCCCCCTGCCAGAATTCGAAGCAACGGCTTCCATCTAACTAACTTAAGGAGATCACTGGTCCTGGTGTCCTAACTAAACTAAAGGACGCAGGTTCAAACCTGATTTCTTGAAGTTTAAATTTTCTTTCGCAAATACTGTAACTTTTGATTTTATAATTATTGAGAAATCTACGATAAAAAAAATGCAATACTGAATTTAATGAGCGATTTTCATTGAGATTATAAAGGTTTATAGATATGGTACTTGCCATGAATACAGCTAAATACTTCTTCAATGAATCCGTCATTATCCAGATGTGATGGTGTGAATCTGCGAATTTGTCAAACCTATCATTTTGCGAACTGAGTCTGGCATATTGCGTTTATGACGTAATACTCCCAAACCCTTCAATTGGGTATTGCATTTTCTGCACAATAGTTGATACCGAATGAATAATTGTCTATCACACAATTCACACCTAAGTGTCATACACAACCAAATTAATGATGCAAAGCTTCGCAGGCTAAGTGTTCACAGCATTTTCTTCCATCAGATTCCATATTCGAGTTACAAAAGAGAGTGGTAGTTCATAAAATCAAGTGGCGAGACATAGGAGTGTCACAGACTAGATGGGGAGACTGGTAGAGGGGGATTAGGGCTGTCTGTATGTGTAACGTACATACATACGTCATATATCATCTTACTGAAAAACTGCCTCGTTAGTCTAGTGGTCTCACGTGCGACCGCTACGCTAGAGGTCCTGGGTTCGATTCCAGGTCGAGCAAAGTATTATTGGGTTTTTCTATGAAATTCTCAGTAGCAGCTCGGAGTTTGGAATTTGTGCCCGGTTAATGGCAATAGGCTCGCCCTCTATTACATGGGACCTAAACATACCGGCGAACTGTGGGTGTACATTAGTACGCCTCTGCCTAACCCTTCGGGGAATACAGGCGTGATGGTATGTTATGTTATCAACAAAGCATTAAGTTTTGTTTTTATTTCTAAGATCTACTTTATCGTAACGTCAGTGGCCTTAGAATTTGAACTCGGATTCTGCGCGTGAATTGGATTGTTTTAGCAACGTCATTCGTTCCAGAATATAACATGTTTTTTTTAAACAATTAAATGTATTATTCCTTAATAGTTCACAAAAATAATTTAATCAGGGGTCGACAGTTTTTTCGTATACACGATAACATTTAAGAGCAAAGGTCAATGACATGAACCTCGTGCAATTAAAATAAAACTGATAATATAAACAAAATTTCCTACAAATTATTAATTTGCTAGAATTTTAAACCAAGCAACGTTATAAACTATCGTAATACTGGCAACATTTTCTACAGTAACCCTTTAATAACAAAACTCGGCAGCCCTGGTCGGAAGAGTCGCAAAGTGGCTCGTTTATCATGAGAGCATGGAGCTATCTGCGCCAACGGCCCAACTTGTGGTTATCGCCACAATGGACGATATTATTAAACGCTCTAGGTGAGCTTATGAAATAAAGTGATTTTATCATCCATTGCTTAAAAGATAAAATCTACCTTCAAAGATGATTATTTGAAAATCTAAATTCAATACAAATTTGAGGATATTTTTTTCTTAGCGTTGTTGTCTAAACTGCCTCATTAGGTATTAGTCGTAAGCGTAACTGCAACGTTAGAGGTCTTGGATTCGATTGCTAGGTCGAGTAATGCAACTATACTATATTATCTGAACTTTAAGAGACCACGATTCGCTGGGTTTATTTCCGTGTTTCTTCTCAGTTGTCTCTAGTACTTTAAAAAAAAAACATTCACATGTAACTGTCTTTAAAAGATCTATTTGGGGCATTTCACGTCAAGCGGACAACCAAAAAAAAATGAGGTCGTGAATTTTGTTTAAACTCTGGTCAGTTATACTTCTAGTAGACGTGGATGTGTACACCCAAATTTTTTTTCGTATGATGCCTTATTGCTGAGTTATGCGCTTTTAAAAATTTACTAAGAATGAAGTCATGAATTTTTGGATGCTTATTATCAGTATCAATTAATTTGTAAAAAAAACTAAAACGTATTGTTTCATATAATAAATAAGTTGAGGTTTTTAATTTTTTTGTCGAATTCTAAATTTGAATTTTTTTACTATAGTAAACCGGAAGTGAAAATTTGATATCGATGTTTGAGTAACTTCGACACTTTTCTTTTTTAATTTTTTTAACTTGAATTAAAGCTTTAAATGTACTTATTCTTCACAAAAAAAATTAAAACGTGATCGCCAATAGTTTAAGATTTAGAGCACATAGAGTACATACACTTGAAATTACTATTTTGTTTGAACTTGTCATTATTATAACAAATGCGTAATTATATTTTATTTAAAAAAAATGTTAGTTTTTATATATTTGCATGTAAGAATGAAGGAATAAAATATTAATAGCGTAGTATTTCAGCATGTTAGCGTATAAACCCGATTGATTAGAAAGTGCTCATAGCTATGTGTATGTAGGTACTTTATATGTGCTCTAAATCTTAAACTATTGGCGATCACGTTTTAATTTTTTTTGTGAAGAATAAGTACATTTAAAGCTTTAATTCAAGTTAAAAAAATTAAAAAAGAAAAGTGTCGAAGTTACTCAAACATCGATTTCAAATTTTCACTTCCGGTTTACTATAGTAAAAAAATTCAAATTTAGAATTCGACAAAAAAAATAAAAACTTCAACTTATTTACTATATGAAACAATACGTTTTAGTTTTTTTTACAAATTAATTGATACTGATAATAAGCATCCAAAAATTCATGACTTCATTCTTAGTAAATTTTTAAAAGCGCATAACTCAGCAATAAGGCATCATACGAAAAAAAATTTGGGTGTACACATCGACGTCTACTAGAAGTATAACTGACCAGAGTTTAAACAAAATTCACGACCTCATTTTTTTTAGGTTGTCCGCTTGACGTGAAATGCCCCATTTACAAAAATAAATATCATTTCATTTCAATGTGTTACTGGTTTTTTTTTAAAGATCGGACTTTGGCTCTGTGTCCCGTTAAGGGCAATATGCATCCTCATATCCACTAACGGCCGGTCCCAATAACAAATCAGTCAGTGGTTTTATATACTAGAGATAAGAATTTGACCTCAGGTCCATACAACTAATGTCAAAATCCTATCTCTAGTAAGCAAATCTATAGACGGATCCGTTATTGGGAATCGGCCTAAAAGAGGTTCACTGCTGAAGAAAGACTCCTCATTAATTTTGATTAACCTGACAAGCATCAAGCACTGTTTCGACACTACCTACATGGTCTATTTCTAGATAAAATCTTGAATCTCATTGGTGCCCCGAAAATCAATTGAAACAAATAAATATCTGAACTACCCACAATCTTACTACACAACTTTCTTCATAGACATTCGCGAATAGAACGCAAATCTTGATTGAGGAAAACTAATAAGTTTTACTGTTAATAGGAAACCTAATTCTAATACGACGTTGGAGATTCTAAAACCTTAAGATGGCACTCATTTACATAAACCGACGATGTTATTCGATGGAGAAGCAATAAATTTACTACGGAGAAGTGAAACGAGCGACAAAGCCCATAAGTAGTCGGGACAATAACACTTCATGTAAGAAATGACGTGTATTCCTTTACATTGACGTTAGTTTTGAATCTAGAAATAATTCAAGGGCTTTCTTCGGATCCATGGCTTGGATAATATAAATTTGAAACCAGCAAACGGTTTTGCATGTTGAGAAAGGTTAATCTCAATTCTGGAATCCGCATTAATATACAATAGTGATATTATAAATGCGAAAGTAACTACGTCTGTCTGTCTCTTCGATTATTACATTTTCACGCCTCTATGAGGGAAGCATTTATTCAGCAGTGGATATCTTTTGATTTATGATAATAATGACATCAAAAAAGGTTAACAGTCATTATCACTACCGTTATACGGTAAAACATTTCCTTATCTTGTCCATGGTTAACCAAATCGTCACGCCTGTATTCCCCGGACGCTTAGGCAGAAGTGTAGTACTGAACGAACAAGTCATTGACTGAGCAAAAATCTCAAATACTGACCTACTTCTGAGAATTTCATATAATAACCCAATTAATACTACTTGACCTGGGAATCAAGCCCAGGAACTCTTCCATAATACTTGAGAGGGAATGGTAAAACAATCATCGAGTAATCGAGCCCACAGTCTGGACAACAACATATATTGTGACGAAATTACCATTTAATTGAAATATGTAAACTTAATAAACTTTATACAACCAAAAATTTCCCTAATCCTACCCAGAAGAATCTTCAGAGCAACTGTCATGATCGTCTCTATTGACAATAGAGTCGCGTGTTCAGACCGGTCGGTGTTCAATTAAGCGCCGAGTGATTTGTGATCGGATGCTAGCAACACCAACTGTGACTGGATTGTTGCACCCGCACCACTATCGGACCCATTCTGTATAACTAACTGCTTTCTATAAAGATGTCCTCTGTTGCCTATACACCATGTAGATAACAGAATCGGTACTCGTTTCAGTGAATTTGTGAGTTCTCATGAAATCTCCAACAATTCTACCTATTATCGACTAGGCCATACTGGTTTAAAAATCGTTTTTATAAAATATATATAAAAGCAACCGTTTATAAAAACGTGTCTACGGCATTTGAGAATTATTGGATCAAATTTTGTTCAAAATTCCAATATTTTTATTTCAATATTTTCAATATCAGTCTCAGAAATCAGTATATCTGATCTACGTAAATTTAAAAAAGCTTATCACCCTTTTTAAGTGCCTAAGATTTTGTCTTTGACTTACTTTTAGATACTGATTTCTGACACTTACGCGAATATTAGACATTGAAATGAAACTACTTTTTACGGATTTTATCGCGGTATATTGATATTATTTTAACAAACTAAACAAACAAAATAATATCAATATACCGCGATAAAATCCGTAAAAAGTAGTTTCATTTCAATTACTTTTAGATTTTACATAAGCAAAAAATAAGAATGAGTATATTGAAAGGCAGTCTAGCCATTAAAATACAACAAGTTCGATTTACAGATCTTACACGATCAGTTTATAACCTTCTAAAGCATTCCTCATCACAAACGCCATTTTTATTGCCTAGAATCTATTGGGCACCGGGACCTTAAATCGAAGATTTATCTCCAACTACAACGATCACAGACAACGTTGAAATAATCTTTAGTAAACTTACGAGCTATAAAACCTATTTGTTGGTCATTCGAGTGTTTGAGATTGACCTAATATTTGCGTGAAATGCCCAGTTAATCTTGTTTTGACAATGGTAGCTTACACTTATTGTTTAGTCGTCGCCTTGTGAGAAAATGGATATTGTAGTGATAATTCATACAGACGTTAGGAGTCTGGGAAATCACATGGTAAGACATTTTTCTAAAATGTTATCACATCAATATAAGATCTAATTAAATCTACCAGACGCTAACACATTTGTAATACAAAAAGTCAATTTAAAATATTAAAAAACCAAACCGAGTGTCAAAAGAGTCTTGTTTCGATCTTTTTTGTGTGTCATCATCATCGGGTGTCCTTATTTTTTTTATTAACAATTTTTAATTTTACACTTAGCCTTACCTGCCTGCCACCGTTTGTATATGTAGCTTTTATCTAAATATCCTAAAGGAACAATTTCAATTTTTAATAGGTACCTTAAAAATTTCGGTAAATCATCAGGGATTTGTAAAAAGCGTAAAAGTGGCTACTTATCGACTTCTAGTAATCTAGTTAATCAAAGGGGGTGTTGCCATGCTGAAGCGGATTAATATCCTGCATGCATTTCAATCAGATCTTAAGCGGGCAATACACGAGCACAAGTGATGCACAGGATAAACTTGTGGATTATGAAAAAAAAAACTCAAAATAAAACTGAAAATCACGAAACAAGAAAATATTCTTGTGAAGTGACCACCAGAGATTCCTAGTTAATTAAAAGTCATAAAATGCAATTAAAAAATTATCGGTCTAAAAGACATTTACCGTTTGAATTCAAATAACCACATAGTAATGTGTTGGCCAGTTAAAAGTCGACACTCATATCATAACGGCTCAACTCTATTTGTGCTGATTAGATAGAGCAAGAAAAGTTATAGGAAACGATATTTAGTCCTACAATAGAAAGATAATTAAAATTAATTATTAGTGTCTTCTTCAACGATCTTTAGGGCACTTAAGCAGGGTTAATAGTAAACTCGTAGATATTTCGCATCTTTACATTTTATTGCAAACAATTTTCTCTTTCAAGACAAAATTCAATTTCACCTGTAAACGTTATTAATAGTTCTTAATTAAAATTAATAGGCACTTTGTATTTTCTATTCAATAATATGAAATGAAATCGCACAACGATAGATCAAAAACATGAGTACTTAGTTAATCGAGAGATACGTTAATTATAATCACATAATGTATTTCATGAAGGATAATAGTAATAGAAAATGAAGCAGAACTAAGCTCAACCTATAATAATAAACGACTTTATCCGTCAACTAGCTTCTGCCCGCGACTTCGTCTGCGTGGACTTCAGATAAAAAGTAGCCCATGTGTTATTCCAGACTATAATTTATCTCTGTGCCAAATTTTATCCAGATCCGTTCAGCCGTTCTGGCGTGAAAGAGTAACAAACATCCGTCCATCCATCCATCCACCCATCCATCCTCACAAACTTTGGCATTTATAATATTAGTAGGAAGTAGGATTACGACTTCTGCTTGTGACTGTGAGATACCGCACTAAGGTGTACCTTTCGATGTAGAAATTGGCTTTTTGCACAGCGGCGTATTATCGGCCAGTGAAGTTATTTGCCTGACGATATTCAATTTATTGTAAGATTGCCCCCCTTATGAAAGATATCGAGAAACGAATACTTTTCCAATTGTCCATTAACAGCTCTTTGAGTGTGGATGACAAATCGATTGCAATGTTATTTCTTTAGCTGCGCCTGACGCTTTGAAAGGCTCTTTTTATATTTGTAGATTCACATATAAAAAGGAACCACATGTTCAAGTTCCATTGTAATCGAATGAATGGTATTAGGAATATATAGAGGACGTAAATGAAGGGAATGGAATAATTTCATAGTTGATGAGCTTTATTAGTAATTTGTACATGTGTAGGTACTCATGAATGTGTGTGTGGAGGGACGAGATGTGTTGCCCCTCCAACCAAAGGCAAGATCCTCCGACCAGGGGGATATTTAACCTAGCGGGTTACTGCCGAAAAGTTGATTTCGGGCGGTTGTATATGTGCCAGTTGGGTTGCAAACTTCACTTGCGCGATTTAGGATTTGTTTGTCGGTTTCGTATAAAGCGCGGTAGATGTGAAACAGCAATACATTAAATAAACAAACTAAATTAATAAATGTATTTTAAAACTCTACAAATACATAGAGCAGATTATCAAACAATTAAAATTATATTAACCCATCGCATTCCGATATCGATAGTGGTAAAAATATAACTTGATATTAAAATGCAACTCAGTAATAAAATGCTCACAATTTAACCGCACTCAATACAATTCCAAGTAAACTATAAAAACAACGCCCACATTAATTCTTTGATATGAAATGCTATGCGCTGTACAGTTTCTTAACTATAGGCACGTACGGCGACCATTAGTAAATAATAAAGATGGAGTGTTCGTATAAATTATCTTAGTCGATTAAAATTGGCTTTCACATCATTCTGCGAAATTCTCACATTAGTAGATAAGTAGATTAAATTATGATCAAAAAGATTTTTTTTTTTACGAACGAAATTTTGCGGTGGTCGATTATGAGATAACATACCATCATAACATACCATCACGCCTGCATTCCCCGAAGGGTTAGGCAGAGGCGTACTAATGTACACCCACAGTTCGCCGGTATGTTTAGGTCCCATGTAATATGGGGCGAGCCTATTGCCATTAATTCATGATTGATGATGATTATGAGATACTAATGAAATCATTCGATTATGAAGATGTCTCGAGATATCTCGATTATAACAGATTAGTAATTACTAATTTAGTTAGTAGTCGCACTCGTAAGTCGATGCAGAAGAACAGAGTATTCATAAGCAGGTCAAAATTCATTTAATTTTAAACTGCCTGCTTTATATTCTACTATTATTCCAGTCAAACTGTATTAAGTAATTTCTCATTTAATCAATAATAACGTTTAATTAAAATTATCGCTCTATTTTTTTCTTACATAATACTTACTATCTTTGAAATAAAACTATTTTTTACGGATTTTATCGCGTTGTATTAATTTTATTTAATTCCCGACGTTTCGGATCCTTTACAGCATCCATGGTCACGGGTAGACTGAGGTGTTGGACGTCTTAATGTTAAAAGTACTAACAGCTACCTTACATTTTGTTACCCGTGACCATGGATGCTGTAAAGGATCCGAAACGTCGGGAATTAAATAAAATTAATACAACGCGATAAAATCCGTAAAAAATAGTTTTATTTCAATGTCTAATATTAGCGTAAGTGTCAGAAACCAGTATAATACTAGCTTTCAACTTTGTCCAAAGGCGCGACAAAACTTCAAGTTATCTCATAAAATCCAACAGTACAATAAAACGCAGGTACCTACAGATCAAATGAAAGCCCGTCTGACAAAAGATTACATTTTAATTCAGTGATAAAACTGTTCAACGACTTGGAATGTTGCAAGTAAGAGACTGTTCACACGCGATCGGAAAGTACTCAAGCAAATTGAGTCAGGTGGCATAGGAAAGATATTTTGTATGTCATAGCGCTGACAGGGGGAGTGAGAGAGAGTAATTGGAACAGAGTAAAGAACGACAAGAGATCAAAAGAAAGATTTATTTAGCAAGACAAAGCGCACACAGAATGAGTAATTTGAAAGTAGTGAATAACAAGAGTGGTAAGAGGGAGTAAGTGATAGCTATAGAGAGTAAGTGATAGAGATATAGAGCTTACGACGATTTGATATAATAATATATATTTTTTAATAATATAATATATAGTAAGGCATAACAAATAACTCGATTCTAATCATTATTAGTAATCCATTACTCTTCGGGATCCCTCTTACCAAAATCATCTCAACGCCACTTAGTGGGAGCTTCAAAACTAGTAACCGAATAAGATTCCTCTTCTTTTTTTTCAACAATTTATCGTCACACTGCAGGTCTCCCCACCCTCCTTCCACTTATCTATCTGCGGCCAATCATTTTAATAAAGATCCTTGTAAAGATTTCTCTCAGCAAACCAATCTGGGACTATATACTAAATTTTAAATAACGGTTGGTTTAAATTGATAGTAAAAACTAACAAATGGTATTCCTTAAAACTCAAATCGCTAGTTTTTTAAAAATTTAAAATTTATTTATTTCAAAAATACAGTGGCATTTAACAGTATACAGTGGTTTCCAAACTAGGCTGAGCCTGTATCTTGGAACTCCGAGTTGAGTATTACAAAGTCACTGCTACATTCGACGAAACAAAATATACAATTAAACCTAATTTGCCAAAATTTTAAGAAAAAGGTAGTTATAAAATTAAACAGGTTGAGATCAAACCATAGTCACTAAGTAATAAAGCAGAAACTACACAATAAATAAATAGATGATGTTTATTGTGCGTGTACTATTTTATCGTGTGTGTGTGTGTGCGTGTGTGTGTTAACATGGGTGTGTTATTGTGTCATGTTTGTGTGTGTGTGTGTGTGTATGTGTGTGCACTTGGGTGTATGTGTATCTCAAGCCTCTACACACATTGTTAATTCATTATCAGCTGGAAAACGACCAGTTTGTTAATAGTCCATTTGTTTTACTGAAAGTAATAACATACATAAGTAGTAGGGTTTAGAATTTAGATGATCGACACTTGAACAAATATTTACATTGGCTCTGCTAATGACAGGAAACGAATGATGAAAAGGCCATACTTTTATACTCTGAGATCTCTTACAATTGGAGATACGTTATATCCCCAGATATTATCTTTTTTTTGTTTTTTTTTTGCACTTTTTGCACAAACTAGATTATTGAGTTATTTTAGCGAAGGAAAATTTAGCGACGTCACCTTTGAGACATAAATTCAAAATGTGAAGGCAAATTTCGACATGGTGGGACTTGCTGTAGATTAGTCGTCTTAGAGTTACGTTAGCATCTGGTGTATTCAACCAGAAGACGTAGGTTCGAATCCGCTCGCAAGTCGTAATCTTTTCTCAGATATTGTGAATTCGTTATAAATGCTAAAAAAGTTGTCGGTAATTTCAATGCGAATTTCCGTTGCGATCTAATGTGCCGTATCACAGATGGGTGCTGTAATACATTTGCGTAAGTGTGTGATGATAGGATTATAGCTCACAGAAAACTGGAACACTAGGCAAGCTTTACAATTCTTTTATATTATTATCTCGTAACATAGACGCAGCTATTTCAGAATGCTCGTTTCCAAAATAGTTCGTTAGCATCACAACCTTGAAAACCACATCTAGCTATCAGCTCATATATCACTCAATGGCATTTACAGTCACCATGTAGGTACGACATAATATGAATCAAACCTATTTGAAGATACGTCTCTGACGCTCGCTCTCAAACGACGCTTTTATTGTTACGATCGAAACAATAAAAACGTTATGTTAAAGTTGGTATTACACTCGGGACTTGGTAATTTGTGATCTGTGAACATAACAGGAAGATAGAATATTAATTAGCAATGAAAACCACGTAGAGTTCAAATGTCGAAAGATAATATACATTTCCGTGTTAGTACACCTGGATGGAGCACTGACGTTTATTGACAGTATTGAGGTATTCTATATCCAATGCGCTGTCAGTTGCAGCCATAAAATGTCGAGGGGCACTCAAGCTGTAAGTTATACCTGTCACATTATTTAGGTTATGCCAGTTGACAATGCTATTGTAGCTTTACCAGTGGTTGGGTAACGGAGAGAAACGTCATAATTCTAATGCTTATTCGCTTTTGGGCCCACGTTCCTATTAGTGATGTAAGCTACCTGTGCAAGACGGTGCAACATTTTAGCTTATAAAACAAAGTTTTTGGCTGTTCCCTTGAAGTAAAAAGGCAAAATAATGAAATCGGAAGTATACAAGCTATTTTTTATAATATTTACACGTCGCGCACTGTTATTATATGTACCTAGCTTTTGTCTTGATACATTTGTTGCAAATAAAAATTTTCATGAATTTTTGAAAATTCCTGATTAACTGCCTCATTAGCCTAGTGGTCCTGAGCACGACTGCTACGCCAGAGGTCCTGGGTTCGATTCCCAGGTCGAGCAAAGTCTTATTGGGTTTTTCTATGAAATTCCCAGTAGCAGCTCGGAGTTTGGAACTTGTGCCCGGTTAATGGCGATAGGCTCGCCACCTATTATATGGGACCTAAACATAGCGGCGAACTGTGGGTGTACTAAATTAGTACGCCTCTGCTTAACCCTTCGGGGAATACAGGCGTGATGTATGTAAAAATTTTCATTTTCATTATCACTAGTGGAATGGATAACTTTTCATCCAAAAACATTCGGTAACTACTACTACTAACTCGTATTGATTCGATACTCCATGCTAATACTGTTAATGCGAAAGTAGCTTCATCTGTTTATCAGTTATCTTTTCACCTAGACCGCTGAACAATTTCGATGAAATTTAAGGAGATAAATTTCATCCTGAGGAACGATAGGCTACTTTATTATTCAAAAAAGAACGCAATACCTGGGGAAATAGATAATAATAATTATGTAGTTTAATAAGTCTCTAGTTAGCTTTGACTCTTGTCGATGCAGTATTCAGTGCTGAACCTCCTTATACTGAACGAATCTATATACTAATATATAAAGCTGAAGAGTTTAATTTGTTTGTTTGTTTACTTGAACGCGCTAATCTCAGGAACTACTGGTCCGATTTGAAAAATTCTTTCAGCGTTAGATAGCCCATTTATTGAGGAAGGCTATAGGCTATATATCATCACGCTACGCGGACGAAGTCGCGGGCAGAAGCTAGTAATGAATATTACACCTTACATTACGATATCTAGTTTCTCTATAATGTGTATCATATTGCTCAGTCCCAGTCTGAAATTGTTCAGGTTTATTATCACTGTAACCTCAAATTTTACACCAGTCCTAACAAAATATTACATCAAAACAGTTTTTGAAGTGAGTGGTTACCCAAGTTAAGTCTTATCTCGTTAAATAACTTTTTTACGATAATTTGTTGGCACTTCGTCTAGGTTACCATAAAATCTGTTCAAGGTTTACAACCAACAATACGACGAGGATGCTGAAGTAGCGGAAAATTAAATTTGAGACTGTGGTAACAAGGAGTTATGATAATAGGGTTTAGTAAAATCTTTGGCACGTTCACAAATATTACCATAACCGAGCTAAGACAGCCCATCTCTTATGCACTATGTAAAAAATCCCTGTCCGATCCGAAAGGGTCATATAGTTTTCCCCTTATCATCACCAAATACAATAAGAAACATTTAATATTTATGAAAGTAAACTTACGAATACGATTTAAAATGTACTATTTTCGTACCGAATTGCCGATAACCCCAAATTCTAGCAAATATTTAGGCCGTAGTATGTTTGGCACTCAGGGACGAAACTCTCGTGACGAATTCTGTCTAGAGTTATCCCTTTTCATAAAAGTTTATGATAGTGATTCTTTACAATCACCAAGTTTTAGGGAAAGGAAAACAATGACAATGCAATTTTAAAAATGACGCAGGTTTTATGAGAGAAAGAATAAAAAATATATATATCAAGAATCTTGCAGATCTTAAGCTTTTCGTACTCAGAATTGAATGATATGAGACTTACTAATTCGGAAAAACATTTTCGGTATCAGCATTGAAACTCAACCAAATTTTCAAATTATGGTTTTCATATTCTACCAAAAAGCTTAAACAACATTCGTTGGATGGAGAAATTATAATTTCTCGTGCAACTAATTACAGACATAATAGAAAATCAATTGTTATTGAAACATCCGCGGGCGATTCTGTGCCGCTTGGTAAATAATATACAAGTCTTTGCTCGTCTTGGCGGGGGCACTGTCGTACCTCCAGAATTTGAAACAGCAACAAAGCTCTAATATACCAACCTACTATGTTTAAAAATGGTCCGCCCTACACAAATAGACAGCGAAGCTTCTTCTGACCTTATTATGCGTTGAAATAGCATATCATAAAGAGAAATCCTACCTAAAATGCTTTTTGACCCGAATAAAAAGAGCTACTTATGTGTAAGGGCACTCTAGATTTATGTAGGGCCTATTCTAGATTTCAGATAGATGATATCAAGGAGACGAATTGGGGACGGAGTGTTTCACTTACGGTTATTGATATAAGTTACTTAGAAACCAAGGAAGGGCAGTCCCTTTTGTCTTATAGTAACAATAGTATTTTTAAGGAATTGAAAACATAGAGCCTTTTTATGGGATAGGGGGCAAACGAGCAGACGGATCACCTGATGGTAAGCGATTACCGCCGCCCATGAACACCCGCAATACCAGAGGAGTAGCAAGTGCGTTGCACGCCTTTTTAAATGGTTTGGGCCTGCGGTATCCTCACCCATTTCTTGTATGGCAAAATCTCTAGGAGGAAAATCTAGTAACTAATTTGTAACGGAGACTTGCAGTAATGGGCAGAATCGAACGGCGGCCTGAAGAATCTGGAGGGGCGGATACTGCACCACAGCCTGCCATGGTCGTGGCGTATGACAAGCATCCCATAGAAGTCTAGTGACTTCTCTGTGATTCTTGTCATGCAAGTGTGATGTTTAGTCAGTACGACAAATCACAAAAAATCTTTTTTGCCAGGTGTTTTTGATAATGCTGCTTTGGTAATAATTGTATTTCTTTTAATGTTTTACCGAAAATCTCCTTTTGTATTGGCAGTGTTTGTCCACAGACCGCACTGTATGACGTGTCTTCTCTCATCAAATGCTCCTAATTAAACTGAATACCACAACAAACATGTCGACCGCTTCCTCAATAGCGGTCTCAGTCAGCCATGCCATTTGAGTACCAAGTGCATGCCGACGAACAAAGTACGTGCGGTCCTCACGTCCCCTGCGGTCATATACCTCATAATAAACTGTGCGAGCAACGTTATTGACTCTACCGACATATTTTATGCGTAAGAAGATCCCGTTAAAAGTGCACTGAAATTTAATTTATCTTCACTAATAAATGAATTTGAAGTGCCATTTAAAAATAAACTGCTTCATTTTAAATCGCTTACCATTTTAGGTGATCCGTCTGCTCGTTT
Organism: Acronicta leporina; assembly: GCA_947256265.1. Taxonomy (NCBI): domain Eukaryota; kingdom Metazoa; phylum Arthropoda; class Insecta; order Lepidoptera; family Noctuidae; genus Acronicta; species Acronicta leporina. The sequence goes on from OX366521.1 coordinate 4,311,954, forward strand.
GCCCCCCTATCCCATAAAAAATAACAGAAACAGAAACGAACCGCGTCAGCAGGTCAAAACACAGATTAAAAAATACTGGTGAAAACACAATGCCCGTAACGGATACACCGGGGTAGACAATGGCATATTATTATAATGACTGTTACAATGTTGGTCAGATATCTTCCGATGTAATGCAGAAAGGAAGCAAGTATATCACTATTTCTGGAAAACGTTACAGTCCCATTTTCAGCATATTTACAGAAAGTTCCAAAACTCATTTCATATCTGTTATTTATTTCGTAATAAAAGAAAAATATTAGTCCCGTTGTGTGGAGAATATTAAATTTTGCTTACCAACCGGAATCGCCAAGTAATGAAAGTATAAATTACCTGTAAATAAGAATAATTCAATTTAGACATAATATTTTGTATATAAGCATACTTTTTTTATCTATACTAATATATAAACCTGAAGAGTTTGTTTGCTTGATCGCGCTAATCTCAGGAACTACTGGTCCTAACCCTGTCCTGGCCCTGGAACTGATGGTATATATCATCACGTTACGCGGAGGAAGTCGCGGGCAGAAGCTAGTTTTAAACATATAACAAATACGTACGGGCCGCCTGAACAACACCACGTGATGATTTTCAAGTTGTCATCATGAGATGATGAGACCTTAATTATGACCAATAATTTCACTGGCCACATTACCAACCGGACAACAATAAAGAAGCACATTATCGCTTAGCAGCAGAATCGGCAACATAAGGCGCAAAAGTTCACCGCCTCAAAAATAAATCTCTACTATTATAAAATTGTAAAAAGCTATGTCTGTACAATGCAGATATTTCGAAAAAAAACAAATGGGTTAGAGTAAATGAAAGTCTCCAAATCCAAAAATGTGATTTTTAAAATCCTTGTCTGTTTGTTACGCGTTGGAGCAAAAACTACTGAATAGATTTTAATTTTGTTATCACTGTTAACAAAATTGAAATCTATTCAGTGGTTTAGTACAGTAGAAAGTATATGTTCCAACTTAAAAACTCGTGAACTTCTTATCTGAATTAATTCAACGGATCCTGAAATATAGCTTGATCTCTCTTATGTATACGGACCCATACAAAGAAGAGATCATCACTGCTGGTTTTTGGTTGAATATTTTTTTGGGTTCCATTTTTAATGTCAATATAGCTTCAGGTGAGCGAAGCTGCGGGCAAAAGCTAGTATATAATTATAATTATTCCTGCTTCCTACAGAATACGATAACATCTCATTCAAAATGTCCTTTGAGTTACTGAAAATATTTTTTACTGTCAAAATTTCATTCCCGGTCACAGTCGCCGAGTTTATTTCCGAGGTACTTCCTTCAGATTTAAGATGGGACTTGAAAATTAAAAACCAACAACCTCCCGGCCCTTAAGTCCTTTGGGGACCCTCGAGTATGGTATGCTGAAACGGAAGTTACGCTGAAGTATTCGGTGACTTTCAGGCAGTTGTGGGCACGTTGAGTTTTTGATGATCAAAGCTTTGATGACATAGTGTATTTTGATGAACAAGAAATTTATGATTATGACGTGTTTGTCTATAATTACTATTCAGAGGTCAACTGACGTTTCCGAAATCATTAGTTAATGAATCTTAACCATTACATTCCTAACTTCGAAATTAATTACAGACACGGATTAAACTCACTATAAAACTTGTGAATTTTGAACTCGACCGCGAGCAGGACTCGAACCCGTATCCTCCGGTTTGGTATACAAACATTTCTGCGTACTCTCTATTTTCATATTATGTGAAAATGCCTCAAGACAACTGCATCCATAAAATATTAAAAAGATGCAATTGTTTTAAGTGTTATGGAGTGTTAATTAGTAACTCCAAAAAATCAGTTTCCCCGGTAAAATTTAAATACTTATAGAAAATTAATTTCAAGCTTTTTAATTTAGCAAATGAAGTAGCCAGACTAAATAAATTTAAAAGCGCGGCAGCGCGGTGAAATATTCAAACAAAATAAATGTGTATCGTAGCGCGGCCGGACGTAGTACTCCAACTTATTTCAGACTTTTATTGCGAAGCTACATCACGATCGTATCGAATCGCCAAACTAGGCCTTTGGCAATATAGAAAGCGGGCGCGATAGCGAGATTTCGGATTTTTGATGCAGTGATGCCAAGGAATAAACAACCTCCAACATTTTCACCAAAACGTGAAATATTAACGGTAACGGTGAATTAAGTAACGGTACACAGGATTGAAATTAAAAGTGAAATTAAGTGTTATTGAGTTTTTCTATGAAATTCTCTCCGCAGCTCGGAATTTGAGATTTTTGCCCGGTTAATGGCAACAGACTCGCCACCCATTAGGTACATGGAACCTAAACATACCGGCAAACTGTCGGTATACATTAGTATACCTCTGCCTAACCCTTCCGGGAATATAGGCGTGATGGTATGATACTTGATTTATTTTACTAATAACGCGATAAAATCCGTAAAGTAGTTTTATTTCAATATTCATAATTATAGATAATACCTAATAGATGTAGGCTGACAAAAAGATGAGCTTCAAACAGGCTCTCTTAATTTGTGCGATCGCACATACAATATCCCAAAACAAAGAATAATGTCAGCTTGTTAAGTGTGATTTAAAAAATGAGAAAACCGAAAGCTATCTATTACTCGCTTTCCGCTGACATTTCGACGTGACCATAAGGTGAGTTCGATGCTATAGGAAAGTTCCCGGAAACTATGGTCCCAAGAGGGCTATGATTTGACCGCAGTCTTCCAAACTTTCCGCTTTGTTTCTCACTCCTTCTGACGTTTGTATGGAATAAATCCTGTTTTTATTAGAACATAGCACCTTCATTTATCCAGTTTTTATTTCGTGTAAAACGAGGGTAAAGGCTGTTAATAATGTGGTCCATTTTTAAGTAGAGCGTAGGCAACATTTTAAAAAGCCTGTTAATTAACTCCTAGGATACTCCTGTAGATTATATCGTGTTTAGATATCGTCACCCGTCACGTCTGTACATGTATTGTCAATTAATTAAAAGTCTGTCCCTGTAGATGTCGCTTGAATATGCCACATTATCCATTAATATACTTTCCACTATAAATATAACAATAGATAAACTCTTCCGAATACCCTAATATAATGGCCACATGCCCTAGATCTAAGAGCATCAATCACTATTTCCCTAGCACATTACTCTAATTTAGCCCAAAATCAGTTCATGACTGGCAGATCCCATAACCCAACCAGTTCATCTTGTTACGCAACATCCCGCAGAGCTTTATTCACAAATATAATGGCAAGGGAGATTGGACTGAAGCCAGGAAGGAGAAAATCAATGGCACTTTGACGCAGGACGGGAACAAATTGTACTTACAAATACGACTGGCCGATAAGAAAAAACGCTGGCTGTCTATGATTTATTATAGGCTTTTCTATAGAATTATTTGAATAGTAATTCGAATGTTCTTTAGAGGTTCATTGTGTGGAAGTAATAGGAAATCATTTATTCGTTAGAATTAAGTACTTAGCTTCTTGTTAACTTTATATTGTACCAGTTAAGACTGTTCTATTTTAAAGTGTTTATGAATCGACTTCTTTTAGATAATTATATGACCAGTTTTTCAAAGCAGTGCAAATAAATTATCAATTTCTGATATGATTAAACCGTATAAATTTTAAATTAAAAAACCCACATTGACTAATTAGTAAGTGAAAGATGACATGTGGTCCCCTAATCATTAATTATTTTCTGAATCCCTGAACATATTCTATAGTTATGAACTGAATATATGAAATTTATTCCCAGATACTTAACAGTAGGTATCTCATTACCGATCTCACGCCCACCCCACAAACCTTCATGATATAAAAGGCAAGTAATAATTTAAGCATACATTAATTAGTAAAGCCGCGTTAATTAGTCGGCTGCCTAATTATTCAGGAGCTATCAATAAGCAGTATATACACATACACGTGGGTATGGTACACTCTGGTTCTATTTATCATCTTGCACCCGCGGTAATAAGGCTGTTTACACATTAACCGACAAGAAGTAGCGGGAACGCAAGTGCTAGATGGATAAATTACCAGAAAGAGATAGAAGATAATAATAAAGGAAGATGAATATGGCGTAATTACGAGCTGATGATTACGATTTAATCTAGCTGTGCATGATAACAAAATTTAGCGAAATTGAAGAAGAAGAATTTTATTGACCTAATTTCCTATATGTTAAAACGGTAACATCTAAGCATTTAAAAATTCAATGCTATACATATTTATCGTACTACAAAGTTAAGGCATTTATTATTAATTTGTGAAAGTTTCAAACATTCATTAATAAAATTGGGTAAATCCGATCCCAATATCAGGAAGATAGGTGCCTTGCAGCATTTTTAAGTGGGTATAAAATTTTAAAATAGGTACCCACCGTAGATTATATTGTTAAATTGTATATTGATCTATCAGGGCGTTACATGTCATCCAGTATTCATTGAAAATCAGCGCTGAAGCGATGTAATTAGCTAGGGTATTATTACACTGAGTGGGATCCTTATTGTTCTGAACAACGGCCATAATAACTACTAATTTAGATAAGAGTGCTACTGTTTTTTATATTTGTATAAAAAAACATTAAGTAAGTATATATTCTTTGGTAACCAACAAAATTTAAAGGCAAAATGTAATTTATATTCCACCTTTATTTTTTCATTTACAACATCAAGTTTAGCCTATCTAAAGAGACACGGTACACATCAACATCCCTCTTTGACACCATGTCGGAAACATATCGCGCCTCATCGAGCTCGATAAACGCAATATTCGTTCGCGCGCAAGTTTGATCGCGTGTCGCCCCATGTGGATCGCACCTTAGATATGACGTATGAGATCGACGACCCCGTCGAGACGCCTCCATCATTTAAGCGTGCGCTTCCGTATTGAGAGCTGCGGTTTTTAGCCGCACCCGTGCCGCCCGCCTAATTTCAAACAATGTTTGGTTACAGTTTGAGGATATTGTTTGGAAATAATGCCAAAACTATGTACAAACAGTTTCGTTTGTTTTCGTTGACAGGCAGTTCGTGGGCCGATGCGACTGTGATGAGAATCCGAAACAAGCTGCTAAAGTCCTTATTCTTTCCAACCTACAAGCGTTTTATTGCCCCCTCAGGTCATTAATGTGGAAAAACTTTGAATAAATAAATATTTGGAAAATGTTATAATCTCAGTTGAAGAGTATCTTTCATTGTAGCAATATCCGTGTCCAAAGTACTTTTTGATACATAATTAAACACTATCCCACCTGTAACTGCCTCGTAACCAGTCCGACATACCTTTTCTTCGACTTCTGATTTTTCGCGCTAATAAAAAAGGAGGATTACGATTTTGTTCATGGTGTCCCGTTATTGCTCGTAAAGTTTAATTAAATCTCTGTCCATCTACAAAACAAAAGCTGTACAATATATTTAATTAATATTAACTGCGCCAATTATTCTTATACCTACAATTTCCACGTAGGAAACACATAAACTTCGGGAAGTAAAGAAAGTCTAGTAAATCGTCTGGGAATAACAAATGACCCCCGAAGGCGACGAGTTGCCGATCGGTTACTTAACACACAATTAGTGCTCCAACGTGGTTTAAAAGTAACTTAATCTAATGTGTCTCACCTGGAATTCTGTTGCAGTCAATGAACTTATTGAAATTTATCGGTTCGCCTCTGGCTAAGTTTAAATGAATCTAGCAATGGCTGGAATGAAACTAATGTATCATTTGGAATTTACTGGTTAATACACCTTTCATCATTATTTATTGATCTGGATATATTATTGTCATTACTGACCATTAGTGTTAAACATCGATGAAACTACTATAAATGAGATCTAAAATGATTGAGTCAGTAGGTCTTGTTACTATTTATTGACAATCATTATAAGACGTTGGTAGGTAGGCACGGCATGATAAGTGAGTGTAAGAACTAGCACAGAATAAAGAAAGATGGAGAACTCTGCTCCAGGGTCGATAAGCCAATCCGTTTAAGCTTTAAGCTGATCCAAAACCTCTTGCATTGAACCTCTGTAATAGCAAAAATACCTTCCTCGAAATGCCATTCTACAGAGGGATTACTAGCCGTTATAACCTAGTTGCAAGTTGAATCCAAGGCCAAGTCTTCTAGAAATTACTTAAGTATTTATTAATTATGATTCACTGAAACGAAGAAAATAAACGCGAAGTAACCTGCAGGACTTTCTCGACAGCGTGTGACTCGGTGTGACTACCAATCCACATTAGGCCAGTGTGGTCATTCTGAAAGAAGACCCATATCTTGCCGTGGGACAGTATACGGGTTGATGATGCAGGGGAGGCAAGCGGAGCTATTCTGTATCCAGCCATATTTTACTTTTATGATGTAATATGTATTCATAATTAGATTGCAATAAACGCTCTCTCATTCAGCTCTCAATATCCTGAGTAAAACAGCAGGATCGATGCAATTGGCTCGTTAAACAACAATAAACCAACGGCCAACCGTACCATCGACCTATATACAGCTATAGAGCAATTATCTACTAGTTACAGTGTATGATAAAAGCATCAGTAAATTACTGACAGACAAATTTTACTCAATTTACTGGAAAAGCTATAAAAGTAGCAATTACAAAGGACATTGACTTCCTTAACGTGTATCTGGAGTTTATTGAAATGGCATTAATAGTTGTAGCTATTGTTATAGAGGTGTGAAGTGTATTTCAACTAGTTGTTGCCCGTGGTTTCACTCGCGTTGCAGACGACTTTTTGAGACTAAAGGTAGTCTATATCCATTCTCCAAATTTTATCTATCTTCCTGTCAAATTTCATAGAAATCTGTTCACTGATTTTATCATGAAAACGTTACAAATAGACAGAGTTGTTTTCGCTTTTATAATGTTCACATGGATATTGTTCTTTAAAAGAGAGTTATAATAGAAGAATATGTATTAATTAAATACACATTTACATTTGAGCCAGCTAAAATCAGCCTTACCTTCCCTAGCCCATATAATAGAATTTGCATATTTATATAAGAGTCATATATGCCTCGATCGGGGATGAATAAATTGAGAAAATTAAATATTATGGTTAAATAATACAGATGTACTCTGAAAAGCCTTTAAATACAAAAGAATAAAAGAACCCATCTAAGTACTTTCCATAATTAATTACCGATTCACTTAACACGGATCCCGAATTAATTATCCAGAAAATACTTATCTTTTCAAGGATTCTACATTTTCTAGGACGCCCATTCAATTTCAATCGCCGTTTCCTTAACACCTTAAAATCCAATCAACGCCGACGCAACGCCGGTTATATTAAAGAGGGTTTAATTAGACCGTACAATAGTGAGCGTAGGGTTATGACGTCACGATAAAGGCAGGAGACAATACGTGTTGGACCACAATACGTGAATTTTAATTGTTCCCTGCGCAGCTCACAGTTAGGCACAGTGATGTGACATGGGTTGCGTATATCTTTACTTTGTGGACTGGGACGTTAACAACGCTGTCGTGTACCGCCTTGATCCGTGTGCGGAGCTGAAATGTTGGAAAGATAAAATGCCGACCGTGACGTAGGTTCTATTTTCGAAAGCATTTGAGTGAGGCTTCGTAATACCGAAAGATTTGTTTACGTGATTTTTTTACCTTCACCTCACTCGTCACTTTAAATGAATTAGATTTACCTAAATCAAATAAAGCAACTATATTAAAATAGAAATTGCTTTAGAGGAATATTTAAGTAAATACTTACTGAGAATAATATTAGTAAAAGGTACGTTGTAAAAACAATTCGGTCTATGTCTTTTCTATCCATTAATCCGACTATGATCCTTGGCCGGCGTCCAAAGTGAAAGAAAGAATGTCTCTCTCAGAATTCTCAATGAACTAATAAAAGCTTGTAATATCGATCCTCATATTAGTATGCGCCAGACTGCCCAGACTGTACCCACGTGGGCAAAGAATCTTAAAAAGCTATTTGCACGGTGTATGCAAAAGAAATGCAAATATTTTAAAAGGCCAGGGATGACCAGGTCGCCGGCGTGCATACAAAACTTTCACCCGGCGAAGAAAAATGTTGACGATCCTTTTAAGGCAACCCGGCGTCGGATGAGACGCCGATCTCGTACACTGTTTTACTAAATATGCGTAGTGATATATGATCGTAATTAAGCCACACATGTGCCGTTAATGGCCGATGTCAAGGAAGCTATAACAATTCGCATATGGGAGTGAAAGAAACAGATATTGCTACGGGGAATGGAAACTTACGCGATAAAATTGAAACCTCTCTAGATATTTGCAAAAAGCACTAAGAAACAGTTAATTGGAAATTTGTCATGGCGGTCTGCGAAGTTTCGTACTGAAAGGCAATGCAAGTCCCCGTTGAGAGGCGAGAACTCCGCCCGTTCGGGACAGGAACAAAATATCTAACATTTACGTTGAACATTTGTCTAGACAAAATGCTCCCAGCGAGTGAGGTGCTTTGCATGAGTTCTTGAGACATGTGTTGAAATGTTTCTTGTACATTTCTCCAGTGCATACAATTTGTCAAAACATTGAATGTGGAAAGTTGGTGGAACTTTGACAAATGCGACTCATGCCGACATGCGTCGTAAGTTTAGAATAAAGAGGATCGTCTTGAGATTTTTATTTTAAGAATATTTTAAAGAAGAATACGGGCTACTTGCAGTTATCTATTAGATACAGAACATAGACGTAGTTATGTTACATCTATTTGCTATTTATCTTAAGATATGAAATGGTATGCCGAGCACCCAACCATATAATTATTTAAATGATTGCCAATAGTAATTACGAAACAATCGCTCAATAAATCGATGGCCCACACACGACAAAAACAAGGGCATATAAACTAGACACATCAATACTAATAACAATCACATGTTCTACTACGTGATGATTTGCGCAACTAATTTCAAGACAATTGAGAAGCAACATTGATTTATATCAATAAGTATTACTTTAACACTCGTTGTTACGTCAATATAAACTACAAAGCAAAATAGTGCGCCAACATGTGAAGCTTACAAAACGCCTTCAATAATTCTCCCCAATTTCGTCTACAGATTTCCCTGCTTTTCGCAAATTTTATTTTGGATAGTTCCTTACACGAATAGGTTATGAGCAGGGTTCAACAGCTCGCCGCCAACGACAAATCCAATAAAGAAGCGTGCCTCCAAGAAATTTATGTTATTGACCGGATTATACGTAGTGACGTGCGAGAACTGGCTGTGCACCAGACGACAGAGATCTCCGATACTCCTCACGATCCCCTCAAGTGCTGAATTTATTATTGAAACCGGTGCTTCAAGGAGGGGTCTGTGAAAGTGGTCGTGTTATTGATTGTTCCAAACACCGTTTCCGAAGAGTCAGCGATCGGGGGGATCTGCTCTACATATTATCTGCTAAACGGTTTTGAATATGCACTATGTTTGGAATTTATTGTTTCGTATAAGTTTCTATGAAGTTTGGTGACCCATTTTCGGATCATTTCAAATCCACGTTTAGGTTTTGAGATTTACGATAGAGCGATAGCCATTCGTTTGATATTGATTTCCCTCGGGATTATCACATTTTCCAACAATCCTATGTAGTTCATATCTTTTGGAAACAATTTGCTTGAGAAAGAAAATGTCAATAGAATAGTTTGTTAGAATAATCCAATAGGTTGGCTTTGTAAAAGGCTTCTCATTTATTAACTATGTATATAGTTAATAAATGAGAAGCCTTGTGTGTATGTATGTATATATATATAACTATATATTAACTATGCCACATTGTTATTCAACAAGGTGAATTCCCAATGTGCAGTTATGACTGAGGGAATGGGAATATCGAAACAACTTGCGACATGAATCAATCATGCACTATCTACTGAATTATAATTGCTAATTACGTACAATGCAGTTGACACGGCCTACAAATTAAGTTATGATAGTTACTAACTGCAAGTCAAAACACAGCTTCCAAGGATCCTACTGTTATGTTAATCTGATTCCAAGCGCCACCCAATGTTTACAAAACCACTGTAAGAGTTTATTGCAATAATAAGTGTTATTATACCTTTGGTACCTACCATATTTTGTACATTTATATCTATACCAATATTGAAAATATTATTCGAATCAGGTTTTTCTCTTAAATTTACATAGATTAACTTTATACCACCTTCGAAACATTTCAGAAAATATAAAACAGGGTACTGTTTCCTTAACCAATATACCGTCGCATACGCTAGTAGATGAAAAAACACAAAATAGTATTTGGCGTAAAAATTGTGGGTCACAAAATCTATAACAAAGGCGGTGCAAAAAAGCTCTTGAAAATATAATAGAAGCTCGGGAAGGGTATATTGGGGATCAAGGCATAAGTTTCCTTACACAAGGGGTTTTGTTTTAAACCTTCTTTCATCGACTCCACTCGAAGTTGGCCATAGTTTAATAAATACTGTGGCTAAATTTGTGGCGTAGTCGTCGCTGTTTAATATTTATTGGGCTTTCGTGAGAACCTTTTATTCCACTTATGCCCGTAATATTTTAACCATGCTCTAAATAGGACCGTCACTTCTTAGATACAGATTTAAAACAATTAAACAATTTTATTTTATACATAATTCCAACATTGTAGAAACTTCAACTTTGTAGGGCTTCCCCGATAGATATTATCTTTCGCATTGCCTTGGTTGCCTTTAAATCAGGAGAGAATCGGTTTCTTCTAGGCAAGCGCGCTCCATCGTAGATCGCAATGTCGCTCAACATTAGGCGAATTTGCGTAAGCCCGTCAGGGATAAAAAAAACTTCAGAATATGTTGGAAATCATGCATAATATGTACCGACTTAATTAAACTTAAAGGCAGAAGGACAAGATGCTGTAGAGAGTTTCTTTAGTGAAGGTTTGCCTGTGCTTGGGTTGAAAGATTTAAATTTTGATTATTGTTATAAGGACTGAACCGCAATAGGTACAAGACGCGTAAATGAGATAGATAAATGGGACCGAGTCTAAAAAATACATAAAATAAAAACTCTTACTACACTTTACTTAGATTGTGTGGGTCTCGTTGCAAATGCGTACCCAGCTCAGCACAAGCCAGGCTTTAACATCAGGCGCTGGTATTCTGCTGGATCTCGGTTGTGACATAGTGATGTCAAGCAAAGCAGATGCACATATAAGCATTAGTGTTCGGTTCCTGTGTATGTGTGTGTATTCGAATATAATATGTTCTTTGACATCCTTAGCTGCAATAATAAAGTCACTAATCTCTTCAAAATGAAGGAAGACGGAAAAATGTAACAGTAGTGACCAGAGGAACGTCTAACAAATAATTTTATTACCATGTCTACTAATTTCAAAGCGTTTCATTTGAAGCCCAATTTTAACTCGTTCTGTATTTCACGGTTTTAGTCTAGTCTTTTCTTCCGGACATTTGGTTTATATATCGTCTTGGTTGTAAATCTTGTTAGCTTTGATCAACGCGCCGCCGCCCGTGGGCCGTATGCGTCCCGCGTCCCGAAGGACCAGACAGAAACAGAAATAGGTAATTTTCTTCTGAATTACGGATTTAATCTCAGGTGCGACATAAACTTTATTTATAATTGATATAATTTAGCGAGTAATTTATTTAGATGGATTTGTTTGCGGGATGAATGTGTTTGGCATGCTCTCGCCGCGATTTGAATAAGAACTAGATGAATTATTATTATTACTTTACGAGCTTTTCTATGCGTAAAGCCAACGCACGGAATATTTATTAATCCTTCCAGTCGTGGAGTTGTGGAAAATAGCCAACTATAACATACCATACCATAGCCGGGTTACGATATCTTAATGAAAAGAAAATATATTCAAATACAAATAACTACTTTTTATACCGACAAAACCGCATGCAATTTAAATAAACGTGCATTTGTGCATTTCCAACGATTTCAAAGATGTCACAATATCCTGCCAACGATGGCAAAATTATTGGTCGATCGGGAAATCGTTTAGAGCGGTCGATTATATTGCAAATGAATCGATAAACCGGCGGCATTATCAGTCAATTGGTGTGACGTAATGTTGCTCTATCACGACAAGATCATTTGGGGGCGATTTGTCTGCATTGGACCACTAAAACCAGCTAAGATTGGTCTGCAACATACTTTATTAATTTGCTAGGTTATATAAAATCATATTCTAGAACTCAATGTCTGTAAACTTCTTGAAGCAGCGTTATAAGTAAAAGAAACATATTTACTTATTGCAAAGTAAAGCCACCAAAATTTTGCAAACTACGCTACGTAATATATCCATAAACTACTCCAGTAAGTTTTCCAAATAAAGCTGTTACTTTGAAAGTTCTAATGACTCCATAAACTAATGAAATACAATTCTATTTGCGAATCCATTAATTTGACATTTCCAGAAACAAACCATTTAGTACTAGGTTACTATAACTTATTGCTAGTACGAGGCAATTAAAATTGAGATTTAAGCGTGACAACGACAAATAGATTCACCCCAGGTGGCGTACAATATAAATAAGCCACGCGATTAATTTAAAAACAGAAAGTGCTAGTAATCTTGAGGAGTCATTTAATTGTCGAGACTGCTATTCAAGATTGATCTTTATAAAAGTAAAGGAAAATTCATCAGTAGCTGTTATTGTTGATTCGTTTGTATTAGACATGTGCTATTATGTATCTAAGGTACCTACATCTTAAAACTAAAGTTATTTTAGTGAAGGAAAATTTGCCTGCGGGCAGGATTCGAACCTGCGTCATCTGGTTCAACAGACGACACGCTATGATCAACTGAGCCACCGTTGCTCTAGTGTCACCCGTCGAAGTCACCGATCGAAATTTGCCTTCACATTCTGAGCTTACGTCTTATAGGTGACTTATATCTTAGCATGGATAATGCAAAAAAAAATACAAAAATATATCTTAAGAAACATTAAGGACGGGGACAATGCATAAAAATTGATGGACCATTTGTAACTCTTGGCCGGCCAGGATAGTTGTGGGTCACCAGGCTAGCGAGTGTAGACTTCCATCTCTTCCAACACACACACACATTTTTTACCTTTTGTACTGCTTCATATCCAGGCATATGAAGCCGTACAATATGTGTGGACACTTGAGATGATTCAGTCAACAATAAATGTTTGCCATAATCTTGGCAGGCGAAACCATGCTCGCAATATAACCTCATTAGTAGGCAGGTGGGTGCCGTCGTCTATCTTCCTGGTATAGTGGTATCTCCTCCGAAGACACTAACGGGAAGTGATTGGTGGTCTGTGGCCTATCCGTGAACGAGACCACACATAACTACTTGAGCTTAGTAGCCAACTGTTGTGACATTATTTAAATAAATTTTTAAACACCTTGCAATTTTCCAGTACGATTTCAGAGCCTGTGGTGTTGGGTTTTCTCTGGCATATATCAAAGACTAGCTTCTGCCCGCGACTTCTTCCGCGTAACGTGATGATATATAGCCTCAATAAATGGGCTATCTAACACTTAAAGAATTTTTCAAATCGGACCAGTAGTTCCTGAGGTTAGCGCGTTCAAGCAAACAAACAAACAAACTCTTCAGCTTTATATATTAGTATAGATATAAATATTCCGGAACAGTTGGCGGCTTAAACTTCATTAACAAAGGTTTTAGAACTTTTTGGAAGCCAATGAAAATGGACCTTCCATTTTGGGTCTCGAGATCTGTTTGTGGTGTTAGTTACTTTACATTTAGTTAACAATTATCAAAGTGATAAACTGCTGGTTACATTTATTTGGCAATTTTTTTTTAAAAAAGCTTACTAGCAATGTGGGTCACACATTACTAGTATTCTGCTAAGCTAAAATGCTTGTGTTACGAGTGGGTTCACGTCGGTAGTGCAATGGGTGGGGTTCGAACCGGCAACCACATGATCGCAAGTCCGACGCACTAGCCATTAGGCTACCGCCGCTTCTAAAATTTAATATCATGAGAGCTGTTTCCAATTTTAAACGACGACGTAGAAACAAAACATGATTCGCAAATCCTCAAGTAGGTACATCTCGCAGATCAGTATCAAGTGGTGTAGCAATTGCACAAAACTTTGCTTTTTGTGCAAATTGCTTCGCTCCGGGGGACATTGCAACGTGGCGCGCCATTGTAGCTAAGCTAAATATCGCTATTTATTCAAGCCGTTTTACGATGATGTAGTACTATCAGCCTGGTTATAGCTAGATGTTGTCATATGCATGTACCGTTACAACGTATGTATTCTTAAAAGATGTTGATGACTTCCTAGAAGTGTTTACACATTCAATATTGTCTATGTGTATTGTTAATACCGTTTGCATTACAATCAATATTTATACCAATCATGCTCAGAGTTGATGTATGACATTGAATTTTATTTTGATGTGGTTTAAAAATAAAATTATCTCACAATTGCAGTCAATATCAACAATATTGTAAATTTTTTTTTTTGGGATTGGGGGGCAATCGAGCAGACGTCTCACCTGATGGTAAGCGATTACCGCCGCTCATGGACACCCGCAACTCCAGAGGAGTAGCAAGAGCGTTGCCCTCCTTTTAAAAGGGTTTGGGCATCCGGTAAACTCACTCACGCCGGTTTTCTGTGAAGCCGTGGTATCAATCCGGTCGAGCCGGACCATTCGTGCCAAAGCATGGCTTTCCCACGATAAAATTCGAATAAAGGTAAAAAGAGAGAGTAAAGTAAAGTTCAGTTTGTCAAAATAGTACCTTTTTGATTCATCATTAATTTTTAATGTTTAATAAGCTCCTTACATTCTAAAATTTACTAGATGCATAAATGTCGACGTATCGAATGAATGAAACATTATCTACTAGATTGCAAATCTTATTATTACGATTAGCCTTATTTATATTTATCAGAATGATAATGTAGTGCAAATTAAATTATTACAGTATTATCAATTGGCATAACAGAAACGCCCTTAATTACTAAATTAATAGGAGTGTCTGTTTATTTCTTGTTGGTATTAGTCATTTAAGCAAATATTGATTGCTTCTATGCTACGGATTCTCTATTCCTGCACGACGACAATACGACCTTCAAACCTTCAAGAAAAGAGCGTACTCCCTTTTAAA
Organism: Acronicta leporina; assembly: GCA_947256265.1. Taxonomy (NCBI): domain Eukaryota; kingdom Metazoa; phylum Arthropoda; class Insecta; order Lepidoptera; family Noctuidae; genus Acronicta; species Acronicta leporina. The sequence continues at coordinate 4,327,107 of OX366521.1, forward strand.
AGGCCGGCAGCGCACTTGTGACTCCTCTGGTGTCCATGGGTGGCTGTGATCGCTTACCATCAGACGATCCGTCTGCTCGTTTGCCTGCTATCACATAAAAAAAAAACCAAGCAGGCCAACAAGTATGTAAGTATATTGTATAACATGTCAACAATCTCATGTTTGTCAGTGTGTAACGGAACGCAAGGTGAATCATTACCCTTTGTTCTTTATTGCTTTTAGTATTACTTGCCACGGACACATTCTTCTAATACGACACCAGTGTTGAGTTTGCAAAAACCATCAGATACCTGTGCGATCATATGAAAACTGTTTGCTTTGCATAATGCGACGCTGATGTATTATAATACGCCTTGGACACTTCAGCAAATGGAGAAAAAAACTGGCGCGCAGTATTCTATGTGTTCGAAATTCGGACTGAGTACAGAGCACAACACTGCGCGCCAAAACAAAAATCCCGGATGTTCCCGGAATTCCCCTACGATGTTTACTTTAAGATGCGTATACACACAAAGCTTTCGAAGTCAGGTTCGTGCCTTGGATTGGAACTCGAAACCGGATGTTATGGATATGAAATTTCGGATATAAATATGGATATGGTCGGATATAATGTATAATAGGTAGGTACTTCATAAGTTACGGTTACGTATATGAACTTACTAGCTTCTGCCTACGTCTGCGTGGACTTCAGATAAAAAGTAGCCCATGTGTTATTCCAGACTATAATCTATCTCTGTGCTAAATTTCATCCAGATCCGTTCAGCTGTTCTGGCGTCAAAGAGTAACAAACAAACAAACAAACAAACAAACATCCATCCATCCATCCATCCTCACAAACTTTCGCATTTATAATTTTAGTAGATTAGGATTAGTAGGACAGGATAGTAGGAAGTAGGATTTCCGATTATCCGATTTTTAGTTAGTTTCAGTTAAGGATACCTACAAGATTATTTAAGTATACGCAGAAATACAATATAAAACCTTTCAATCGTACTCGGATATATTAATATCGCATATCCGATAGTTTCGGCGCATATGAGTTGACAGCATATGGTCGCAGTGAGCAAAAGTTAACAAAGCCATTGAGGTAATATAGTTTCATTCAAAAGAACATAGCTACACGAAGTCGTAGATATTCTAATACTAGTTTGGCCTTTACAAGGTTGGCAGTTATCCTTATCTAGATTCTTCATATTATGCTAAAACACTAAAATAAAATAATAAAATGACGTCATTGTCGGCTCCATGACGTCTGCCTCCAAGTATTTCCTGCGTACGTGAGATGTATCACGCAATTACCCGTAAAAGTTTTGTGTTGTTTTTGCGATCGAAAACTAAACATTTTTACGATAAATGTATCTGAATGATAAATGTAGATCCAATTTAGATAATATATTATTTGTCATAAAATATCGCTTATCGATTACCAACTTGTTGCTAAACAATCGTATTTGGTTCCGGTTGCCCTCAATGATGACGTGAGTAATACTCAGATTCATGTTTATGAGGGCAATATCCGTACACGGCATTTATCGATTTATAGTTAAACAATTAATTAGAAATATGCCTTCCTTGTGTAGCCACTACAATTTAATTACTGTTGCAGATAATATAAATCACGATACTCAATCGTGTGCCAAATCATTAGGAATAAGTAATTCCATGATCATTTATAATGCGAACGAGGCCGAGACTTTATTTCAGGTTATATTTTAGATAGCAAAAAGAGATATTTAAACGGGCAACTTCCTAAAATATTACCTCCAATAGCGAAAGCAACGTAAACAATATAAAAAGAAAACTCGGAACGATCTGCCTTTCCCATTTCCATAAATTACGCAAAGGTCAAGGTCACACAGTCAGTGGCCGCGTAACCATTCGCAACATTATATTAATTTTACTACGCACAAGCATTCAGGAACAATATATCATAGCAGGTCATATTAAGGAAACCTACGTGAGGCCAAGCCAATAACAGCTTAATTACAGGTGCATACGATTGTTAATTACTTGACCTATGCACCAGTGCGACAAATAACGGTTGCGGGCTGTATCTGACGAATGATCATTGTGTAAAACATTATTATACTATTGAAAAGATCAATGCAATTAATTGAACAAAAACAGTATGATTGTGCGTTCTCGAATCAGGGTAAATATTGGGTCCACTCACCTGGGCTAGTTATTTACTTTAAGGCTGAACGTACACCTGAGCTCGCCAGATCCAAATTTCAATTGGTTTAGCAAGTAGGTCCATAATATATTCTAGATTCATGGCTACTGTAACTATACAACTTTCACAGCCAAAAACTAAAACTTTGCTTAAAAATCCTTAACAAGCCAAAAACTCAATGGAAAAATTGACAATTTACACAACTTTTAGATTTAATAATTATTTTCAAGGAAATGATTTAGTACTCCATTGTGAATATTGTATAGGTAGTTAAAGTCGCAATTTTAAAATAATTAAAAAAAAATACTACTGTTGTGAATCTAGAATTTGTAATAGTAATTATACATGTGTGGTGATCGAGCAGCCTTAAAGATCAAATTCGGCTTAGCGAGGCGGCCACCCCAATAGGCGCAAGTTAGGTACTGTAGAGACCGATGCAAGGAGGTTGCATCATCATTACTTGGCCGGAATATTAGAAATAAACAATAATCTTGATTTGATATATGACAGACGTAGAACTGTCGTTGACAGACTCCGTCAGTATTTAAGATATTTGAGATGTGCACTTTAAAAGATTAAACTTAGGGCCACTTGCACCAAATTCTATTTAAATCATTATTTTATGCATTTAGTTAAATATTTTTAACTCCATAAACATAACACATATAAGATCGTCTTGCACCAAGTCTGTCTTATGTCAATTTAGTTAAATGAATTGAAGATGTCGTTAAAACAGTTCTCTATGTTCCGTTTTTACATTACATCTACATTACATCATAGTAATGTGAAAAATCTATTAAAAAAATTATGTTATGAATAATAGATATAAAATTAAATCAAATTTAATGATTATTACAATTATAATAATTTTAATTAATGATAAATCGATGATTTTTATTGAAAATAATCTGCATGTAACGAAACTTACGCCATTATTTTGACTTTTCGTTGCCATGACAACCAATCCAAACAAAGTCATATTTATTTGTTGTGTTTTTTAATTGATAAAATGAAAAAATAATCTTAAATAGGTGAATAATCTCTCATAGAAATTATTACAAGGCTTCTAGTAGTATTTTATCTCAAAATAAACTCCATTCGTCAGATGACAGTTCAATAAACGGCTATTCATATTTAAGTATGAATTAAATAGGGTCTTCAGCGTATTTAACTTTGACAGGTCTTTCAACGTATTTAACACGAAAATTATTTTGGTGCAAGACGAATGTTTGACTTAAATCAAAAATCGTGTTTAAATACAATTTAAACGAATTTATGAAGTTGGTGCAAGTGGCCCTTAAAGTTGAACAACAAATATAATTTCTATTAAACGCCCCCATAGAATCCCGGTACTCCGCAGTACATACCAAGTCGAGTAGCAACTTATATGTATCTGCTAATACTACCACTGTATTTATTGAATACATTAAGCATATTAGTGATTTATGCCGTCTGAATCTCATTGTGGGTTTGAGCAGTAATCGCCGTAATCCATCAAAGTAACCATCGGATAATGGTAGATTCAATTCACCTTTGTTGTAACATTTTGAGGTTGCAGGATTTCAAATTCAATAAGAGTAATCCGCCTTAAATAGCAGATTAGTTATTTGGGGAATTAATCAGATTTTACAATGTGAAAGAAGATTATTAAATGACTAGAAAATTATATAGATCTTGGAATATTTTTATGGAATCCTACTAATATGATAAATGCGAAAGTTTATGAGGATGGGTGGATGGATGTTAGATACTCTTTCACTCCAGAATGGCTGAACTGATCTGAATATTTGGCACAGAGATAAATTATGGTATGGAATAACAAATGGGCTAGTTTTTATATTGTTGACGACCTCTGTGGTTTAGTGGTTCGAGTACCGGACTGCTGACCATGAGGTCGTGGGTTCGATTCCCACAGAACACAAAAAATATGTGATGAAATATAAGTGTCTGTGTTCCTCTGGGTTTTTCTTATGTATTATATGTATTTACAAAAATAAGTATTATATCCATTGTCTTCTCGAAAAAAACATGTCTGTGGAATATTATATTCTTTGTCTCGTTATTTCTGTTTATATCTTAAGAGTTCCTTTGAATCCAAGATAAACGCCATTGAATAAATCTGTAAACAAAATAACTAACCCATTGAAAGCAGTATTCAATCATCATTCCATTCATCTCCGTTTATAAATAACTTTATGTTACTAATCTATAAGTAATAAACTATACAAAGCTACAGTAATCACTGAAGCAACTCCTTAAAAATAAATAAAAAATTTGGAGCAAGATATAAACAGTTGGCTTATGTAAACTGCTTAAACTTACCGATATTAAGGCCTTGACAAGTTATGAGTCAAACATTTGGGATCAAAGACAAAACATTAGACATCGATAAATTAGGGCTTGTTCCATAAAACAATATCTGAGAATGGATAAAAATTCAACTGTTTATTGTATTCCAGTAAACTGTAACTAAATGCTTAGAGACTACTTCATCACCTCCGAGTAAATTTTCGTTAAATTACTTGGGTTGCAAATGCAAATATCATTAACAACTTGGTCTGCTGAACTCCAGAATTGAGTCCCACCTGGATAAAAAGTAGCCTGTTTGTTATTCCAGGCTATCTATCTATCTTTGTACCAAATCTTGTCTAGATCCAATCAACCCTGCCGGCGTGAAAGTGTTACAATCATCCATACCTACATCCTCACAAACTTTCATAACGACATCATTAATTAGATTTTTCAGTTCTGAGTTCGGATTTTAAAAGTCAGCTTTATTTATATGAAAATAGACAGTAGGTTGTTATATTTAACGATAGGTATTTCTTTATAGTTAACGGTGAAATAGGAAAGTGAGTACAGGAGCGGAACCAATTGTGCGGACACGGTGCGTTGAGGGAAAGTCACCAGGCCACCTGATTTGATGCCATTATAGGCATGTATTTTGCATTAAAATGTTAAACTAAAATGACTGCTTTTAGTAAATCATCATATGATACACAATTGAAAATTGTTAAGGAGCTATTATGGGTTTTAATATGAACTGACTTCAAATTGGCTTGGTCCTCTTGAGCTGACCACAAAACGGGTGCATTTATAGGTTTCTTCTAAAGGTAAGATTCTTCAGTGGTATTTTACTCCCTTCATGGCAAATCTAACACAATGTTTATCTAAAAACACTGATTGGAAGATAATTATTTAGTCATTATTTCTCTCTCTTTTTATTCCTGGTAATTAAAATTACACTAACAACAAGCTAATAATCATCATTCAATTATCGGTTATATACGAATAATCCAAAAAAAATAATGTAAATCAGAAGTATTGGTTTTTAAATAACTAACTATCAACATCAAGTGATGTCGTAGACTTTCAGACACGTCATCCTCAACGACCTTTATAGTATGGAGTTCCTATATCATGAAATCTAATTTCAAGAAACTCTCTTAACCATAATATATATAGCAGATATATAGCAGAAAAAAAGAAACATTTTCGAGACGAAATATGCTTTGATATATTGTAGGTATGATCTACAATATATCAAAGCATATTTCGTCACGAAAATGTTTCTTACGTAAATTAATTAAAAATAGAGAAAGAAGCAATCATAAAATTGCTTAATTTCGTCTTTCGTCGAAAATAATTCGGCATCTATAAAAATGATTTCATAGAAAATACGTACAAAGTATCAATTTTAATATAAACTGTTAAGTATCAAGAAGTTTATCACATTTGTGTTCAATTAGGATCGCAGCTTGGTTTATGTCTAATTATGTGTAGAAATACGAGATAGTAGCTACCTTACAGTTTATTTGTATCGATTAGGGTTTATGTAAGCTGCACTCACGAGCTTGTAAAGTGTAGATTGTTGTGTTTATGATGGCATTAAATAATAAAGAGCTGGTTTCTCCGAAGTAATGCTGCAACGGGCTATCACTTTGCCCATATAACGTTTCAAAGGATAATCAGAGTTGCGGCAAATGTCGAACTAATGTAGCGACACGAGAGTTAATCAAAAGTAAAATACTTAATACTAATTTTCGAAGCAGATCCTTCTCCAGTAACAGGAACGCGTGAGGTTTTCCACATCACACCATAAACAAAAAAGAATCCAAATAGTAGATATGAAATACTACAATATCATCATTATCCACGTTACTAATGCAATCTAACAACCTGAGTAACTTAGCTGAAAAGAGTCGACTTATTAACACTGACAGATTTTACACTATTTATTTTATGAACTGATTTATTAGTATACTGGTCCTAAGGTTCGCAACCACTAAGTTAGAGATCCTGAATCCGTTTCCTATATCGAGTATGGAATTGTTAGATTTTTCTATGAACTTCTCAGTAGCAGCTTGGAGTTTGGATTTGTGGCCGATTATTGCCAATAGGCTCGCGTCCTAGTACATTGGACCTGAACGCACGGTACCAGCGAACTGTATACTTTAGAACTGCTCTGCTTACCTCTTCGGGGAATACAGGCGTGAATCGAGAAAATTTTAACAGGCCTTCCCTAATTTTCTCAGTTCAATCTTCTACCCTATACTAATTTGTTGAACATCAGTCCTTCACGTTTTCATTACAGGCCACACAAAAGCAATACAGAGCCCAGCCCACCTCGATCTAAAAACAGAACAATACGTCCATGGATACAAGGCCATCTCCTATTTCTTATTAACCCGCACAAATGAAAAGGACACGTTTTAATACCATTGTTACAGGTAGTCTCATTAAATGTAGAATATATTTTTTCTGTTCTCATATCGTGCTGTGAAATTGTTTCCACGTGAAAGTGGCAGCGAAGTGCGCGACGCAAATCGCAAATTATCCTTGCTTCTCCTGTCTAGCGTGAATTGTGGTGCAATTTGAAAGATGCAGCGTAGTCGGGAATATAGAATACAGAAGGTTAATCCTCTGCTAGCTTCCAATACGCAGTTCTAAATTCAAACGAATACCTGTCTTAGTAGGTATACTTTAATCACGAGGAAGTTAAACGATGTAACCGCACGCAATAAGCAAATTTTGCGTGCGTTGTCTCTCGTTGATCCGATTAATCGATAATTCTCCTTCTCTGGATCCTCTGTAAGCTTTTGAGGACTACGGGCTGATATTACTTGACCTGGAGAAAGGAATATCACGATTAGTGACTTTGTGCAGTTCCAATTGTCCTAGTACTCAAATTAACTCACGATATAAACAGGGTTTTAGTAAGGTAATCTAGCAACAGTATTGTACTATGTAGAAACGATATAGACGACGAAACGTAATATCAACATAAAATATGGAATTGGCTGCAACCTATCAGGGTACAATCTTCTCCAAAAGTGTTTGATATTTAAAAAAAATATTAATAAAACTACATTATATTAGTTACATAGTACAAAATATGCATAGTTTTTCGCTCACCAATGTTTATTTGCTCCTGCTTTAAGCTAAAGCTATGTTATAGTAAAAAGCATATCGTTACACTAGTGCGGTGCAGAACAGCGTGAATGACAGCTCGTGGGGTCACGACACGCGTTTCACTGACACACACCCAAGTTTATTATCGTAAACACTTTCGTGATGCACTGTACGTGATGTCGATTTCATACATTGTTTTTGAAGGCTATTGACAATGATGATCCCATTACCAACATTTACGATACAATTGACTTTACCTAATTGATTTGATACGCAATGTTTCAAACTCGTCCATTTTCTGCATATAGCCCGTTGTAGATGCTGGATAGTTTTACTATTGGTATGACCATTGGAATGCCCGGAAAAAGTTTTTCAGTTGTAAATCAAGACACTCACTGTGGCAGGGATTTGTGACAGGCTTGTCCCGTTTGCAAATTAACTGCCCAGCTGCAGGATAATCTAAACACCTGCTATCTAAGTATTAAAATTCTAAGCTCATCTATCTATATATATAAAAGAAAGTCGTGTTAGTTACTTCATTTATAACTCAAGAACGGCTGAACCGATTTGGCTGAAAATTGGCGGAGAGGTAGCTTAGAACCAGGAAACGGACATAGGATACTTTTTATCCCGTTCCCGATACTTTTTATTCCACGGGGGCGAAGCCGCGGGCAGAAGCTAGTTTTATATAAAATACGATAACTATCGTTAGGTAATTGTTTCCAACAAAGAAACACAAAGTTTCGTCCAACGACACTTGCATTACAAGTAGCTCTGTTGCATTCGCGATGTCTCTTTCATGCACTTCAGTTTTTAGCGTGTTAGAGAGGGACAAAATAATAAAACTTTGTTATACACTAGGAAGTCTGTCAACGTCCATTTGTGGAGGTCCGCCGCCGCGAGCACGTCCGGGGTATGAACGTTGTACAAGTTTAAAGTCTGCTCCGAAGATCTATGGAGACGTTTCTCGTTTTCTTGTGTTTCCAATTGCATTTGTTTTTCGTGCTTTAGCAAAGCTTGTTGAGTTGAGCAGTATCTTATTAATTGGTTTGTACCGTGAATCGCAAGTTCGATTAATTAGTAATCGTTTAAATATTGATAAAGCTCTAATTACCGTGTCGATATGTATGTTGCTTTACTAATAGCGAATCGGTTTCATGAACATTTATCACCTAAATACATGATATTTTCCAAAAGAGTCTTTTTAGCAACAGTCCTACAACAAAGTCAGCTTTAGTGTAGTCCTACAACAAAGCTCATCAATCGATCTCCAAGGTTAAGCTGCACTTGCCGAGGTCCACATGGTGACGGGACAATGGATATCGATACCGCCTCTTTAGTTATTTTACATAACGTATTTATGTAAAATAACTAAAGAGGCGGTTTGATTTTGAATACGTATCTAGTTATATGTACATCATAAATATTATTGTTTAATATTATAGTAAAGTATGTGTAAAATGTAACACAACCTTACAAATAAAATGTGAAATTTTAATAACGGCTGCAAGCTGTATAAGACAACAGACCAAACCGCTTTCTTATTATAATCTAGGTACATACATTCTCCGCGAAATCTTGTTACAGTTTTAATGTAATATGCAAATCTCTATTATCTCCAGTATAAACAACATACATTGTATTAAATACAATGATAATAAACATGGTAAATGTATGATAACGAGCTTGTATCTATGATATGCGTAATGCAAGAAGAATGATGGAATGGAGTCTCATTTGCATACTAAATTAATTTACGCGCTTATTCCTATAATTAATGAAGAAGTTTAAGTCTTTTGAAATTGTAAGCTTAAGGTTGATTGTACAATTGTAGGGATCTATAACAATGGCAGCTTTATTATACTCATATAATAGCGAAGATCAGAGAAACAATTATCTTAGAATTCATTATTTGATTTCATAAATAATTTCACCACTTATTTACACTAAAACCAAAGGAAAAACGCACCTTAGTTATTTAAAAAAATACAATTTTAAAAGAAAATCTTTTTAAAGGTTAAAATTCTTTAAGAAAAAAGTTTATTTTTAAAGTTGACTGCCTCATTAGCCAAGTGGTCCTAAACGCGACTGCTACGTTAGAGGTCCAGGGTTCGATTCCCAGGTCGAGCAAAGTGTTATTGGGTTTTTCTATGAAATTCCCAGTAGCAGCTCGGAGTTAGGAATTTCTGCCCGGTTAATGGCAATAGGCTCGCCCCCTATTACATGGGACCTAAACATACCGGCGAACTGTGGGTGTACATTAGTACGCCTCTGCCTAACCCTTCGGGGAATACAGGCGTGATGGTATGTTATGTTTTTAAAGTTTGTTAAAAAGAAAAGTTTATTTTATATTTTAATAAACATTATAATACACAATTTCGTCTTCTTTTAATATCCAATAGCCATACTTCTCAACAGCTTTCTTTAAGCTAAAAAGCAAGTTTGTAGATGAGCAGTAACTAAATATGTAGCCTACTGTGCATTGTTTAAAGGAAATGCCCATTGAAGCTTATGATTTGTTGACCGCACAACATTTGAATTCACAAGAGGATAAAATACGATATTAACACATAATTGCAAGTAAGATATACGATAATGTTGACAGATTTATAGCTAGCTACACCAGACACCTTATTTTACAACAGTTAAGTAAGAAGCTATTGTTATTTGCAAAAAATAAAAATTGTGGGCTTCTGCGATGAATATTGTAAACTCATAAATATGATTACTCAGAAAGATTCTGCCAATCCACATGGGTGAAATAAATACATGGCATAACATCATCACGCCTGTATTCCCCGAAGGGTATAGGTGTGCTGTTGTAGGTAATATTTGAGCCTATTGCCACCACACGGGAACAAATTCAAACTCCGAGCTGCTTCTGGGAATTTCACAGAAAAACCCAATAGGCATTAAGCTAAACTTTTTTTAATAATTTTCAAGGCTGTTCTGAAAAGGAAATATAGGTATGTACACAAAATATCAGACTTTACAATTTGTTTGAATCGTCGATTAAAATTTTGGAATGTGTGTACCTTATTGAACCCCCCTTTATAATAACAATCAAATACGTTTTAAGTGGAGCATAAAAAAGTGTTTTAGCTTCCATAACGATCACGTTCAAGTTGCGTGTCCGACTTTAAAAGCCTTTTAAGGGAAGTTTCCATTTCTAAGTATTCCCATATCCGTTCCCGGCGAGCGCGTAAAGTTCCAACTCTCTTAACTCAGTGGAACATTAAACTATGGGGGTACTAGGGCTCCATAGAAATTCGATAGCGAAAGTTCTCAAAAAATCGAACACCTCTATCGAAACTAAGCTTTACAGTTAGCAAAATAAAGCTGAATTTTGATTGTTTCCTAGTGAGGAAGTGAAATGGTGTATGAAGAGATCAGTTACGAATTACACTGTTACTGAACGATACGGGTCTATTTACTATCTACACGAATTCAGTGTTATTGAAAAATACCATTATTAAGTTCCTTATTACCGTTACAAAGGAAAAACTTCCTCATTAGTCTAGTATTACGAAGCGCCACTGCTACGCTATAGATCCTGGGTTCGATTCCCGGGTTGAGCAAAGTGTTATTGGGTTTGTCTTTGAAATTCTTACGCTGTTAACATTTGTTTGTGTACATTTGTACGCCATGCGTGATGGTATATTATTTTATGAAATAAAATTTATGTTCTACGCGGCTTTCGATAATACAAAATTCATCTTCAACGTCAAATCGATTTCGACTATAGATACTGATTTGACGTGAAATGTAATTAGTTTTTTCTTTGGTGTTTTTGGGATAAGAATCACAACATCTAAGTATTATGATTATGCACAGTTAAAATAGCGAGGACATTTAATTAATAAATATTCCCGGAGCGAGCATTAACATAGTAACAAAATGGCTGATTTAAAAATTTATGAGACCGTTTGCAGACACCTACCAATCAACACTAAAATAGTAAACAAGTGAAATCTAATAAAAACAAAACACAGACGACTGACAGTGACGACACATTATTTTGTCTACACGAGCAACACCAATAACATTGGAAATCATAAGCACAAATCACTAACATAATTAATATCAATTCGTTCCGTAGGGGTGACACTTTCGAGTGTTACACAAAAATCATTTATACTAGATGTCATCCTCAGGGTCTTCATAATCGTGTGAACTGTGCGCCCTCCATTTGACACATCCGTCTCGTAATAAACCGGTCATACACACCCTGACAGCCCTGATGATGAAGCCTATAGGGTTGTCGATTTTTTTTTAAGTTTAACTACTACAGCTCGGAGTTTAGATTTGTGTCCTTGACATATGATTCGATCAGATACCTGCATCTGACCCATAACCGACAGACGAGGTAGAGCTGCCCTGATTGTCCGCATTATTGAAGTTTCCTGGAGTTCACTTGTAGGACAATAAAGTAGCGATGCGATGATTTTAATATTTTCACAACAACATAACATAGACGTACCATCACGCTTGTAGTCCACAAAGGGTTAGGCAGAGGTGTACTACGTACAAGGTACACCCACAGTTCGCGGGTATGTTTAGGTCTCCTGTAATAGGGGCGAGCCTATAGCCATTAACTGGGCACAAATTCCAAACTCCGAGCTGCTACTGAGATTTTCATAGCAAAACCTAAGACAAAAAAAAACACTTTGCTCTTGCTGGGAATAGAACCCAGGACCTCTAGCATAGCAGTCGCACTTGAGATCACTAGACTAACAGGGCAATATTTCAAAAATATTGATATTTACTTAATGATTTTTCCAGTAAGTATACTTCTACTCCTACGTTTATTGAGGGTAGTCAACGAGTCAAAATAAACTGTCACTGAAATGCGTTCTTAGTCTTGTACTTACAAGCAATTGATACTAAATTGAAGAATGTCATTATTTATTGTACGAATAGGTATGTTCCGAATACTTTGTGCATGATCATTCAACGCAAACAACAAACAGTTTGATTAAATTGCCTGAGAATTTCATAAAATATTTATTTATAGAAAAATCAGACGGTATTCATCTACTTGGATTACAATCCAATTTTGTACATGAAATACATTTTACATAAAATATTCTAATCACTCATGCGGTTAAAAATAAGCAATAAATGTATAACCAAATCTGACCCTTTTCAAACTGCCAAGTGGCAACCCTTCGACAAATTCTAATACAAACGCTATCCCTTCACGGTCACAAACGAGCGGCCGTCAGGGCTGACACACGCGATTTGTCCGACAGCGCTTGGCCCAACATCCGGTGCCAGCAATTGACACATTTGTCAAACCAACGACTGTCTTGAGACCATCGAATTTACGCTTCTTGATCACAAGGGGCAGCACAATCAGAACACCTTCCATTTTTGAAATTGAATATTTTTGAAATGACCATTTTTAGTGTGCACAAGAGCATAACGGGAGAGTACCGAAGAGAGTACTATCTCTTCCGTGTTTTGTACCATAGATTTTTAGAGGATAAGTATTCATTTGTTTTTCGGAATTAAATGTAAATCATTCTTTTGCCCTTATCCCAATTTAATTAGGCGGGTTAGTTTGCTGGCAGTAGGTTCATTATTTTCCATAAATCTTTATTCTCTACTAGTTGTTATCTCATCAGATACTTCGTGTTATAGCAATCATTTGACTCAATCCATCCATATTTTTATCTTCGCAACAAATATCGATAAATATGCATTGATTACGATTGATGATCTCTAATTATGATAATTTCATGTAAATATCTCTGATGAGGTTCATTAGGTCAGCGTTGAAATATTGTACAGTTTTAATATTGATTCATCTCTGTTACCTTCTAGTGATATTAAGAGACCGTAGCAAATTCAGACTAAGGCCAAATCTAGCCCGACACCGGACATGGAGTAGCTAGAAAAACGATTGGCAATGCTCAAAAGTACAATGACATAGGTTTTTACCAGCCGAAGTGGTCTGACCATTTCTTTGAAATTCGATTGGTCTAAGAGCTCATAAAAAGTGTCTGTCTGCTTTGACGACACGCACCAGTAAATATTAAGGCAAATATAGCAAAAAATACTTACCGAAAAAGTAAAATCTACACCCATTTTTGTAACTTTTTCGTAATATACTGACCTGAAACAAAATTGAAAAAATAAATTGTTAAGTAACATATTTTCCACAACACGACTTTCTGTTTTTCAGAGTAACTTCAAATGGTATCGTGATTGCACTGTAATAAAAACAGTGATCACTTTAGAAAATAAATACAGAGTACAAGTGAAAACGTACACAATTTATATCTAAAATAAGCCATAAACTTCGTTGAAGCCTTGAAAGCAATGTAACTAATCGCGATAGTATCAATCATCGCACGAGAGCCAACTTTGATAACGCGCCGATTGAACAAACTCCGGGAGAAAATCCATTATCACTTTTCACTGAACAAATTAATTCAAACGAAACTCCTACAAAGATGTATAAAAGATGCAAATAAATTCACAATTACCACTATTTAGGTTAGGAAGGCGGCCTTTCCAGTCCTACAGATTGGATGAAGATTTACACAGATTAGAAAATTATTCACTGTTTTCCCTATACTACTGCTGTAAATAATATTCTAATACAGCAGAGGAAAATAGACTATGTTTTATCGCAATCTACGTTCTATATAGAGTTGGAAACTTGGAAATGGATCTGGTCGTATATCAAGTACCACTCTAGGTGTTTCTATTATAATATCTAGTAGGCTGCAGGCCTGTCTTCATCAGAGCGACAATTTAGCTTTATGGCCTGGCTACGCCGGTTATTACTCAGCATGTCACCACGATAAAATTATTAGAGACATGAAGCTGTTTAATTTCAGGGCTTTAGAGAAAACCTAATAGCGAGCGTTTGTTTAAAGTCCAATAAGTATATCTGTACTGAATAAATAGCCACATGATTTTTTATTTATTTAGCAAAGCTATACAATTTATATAATATTATTGGGTAACCTTATTTAAAATTATATAACGCATTTTTTTAGGTACACTGATAGGGATCTGTTGACTCCCCAATATTATTTATGGGTAAGTATGGTATTTTATTTGGAACTGAGGCTGTATCATAACTGCTTAATGAGATCGTTTTGGGATTGAGAGGGAGAAATGCCGCTCAACACTTTGAATTCTACCATCCTTTTCTAATAATCAAAAAATGACACGTAGTGCTACGGGCTCTGTTCTTAATAAATCCAATTACCCAACCTAACCTAAAACTATATATTTTTTTAAATATAATGCTAAACGAGCTAAACAAAACATTACAGTTGACACTTTCAAAATTGACACCAAGGCTAATATTTTATTGGCGTGTACGTATTAAATAAATTTCATTTCTAGTTAATTTGCTCTATTTTCATATAAAATTATAAAAAAATATTCAAGGCGCCATCAGTCCATCAGCGCAAAGTTGATGTCAAAAGGCTGTTTACTTTCCTCCTAAATAAACTTAGGATCATTGAAGCTATTCACTATCCCCATTGTCACACAACATAAAATAGAAACTAGGTTTCATTAACATTTCAATACCCGCATACAAGCTAGCGAAATAAATAGCTTATTTTAATTTGAATAACATTACTCTCAATTGATATCTAACATTGAAACTAGACTTTCATCGTAACTTTATATTAACAACCTGCTCAGCCCGAGGTGTTAAAAACCTTTTTATATGCGCTAGAGATCAGATGACAAATTAGGGTTGAACGCCTTAATATTATGTTAAAATATTTATAACGTTATAAAATATCGATATTAAGGTTGTAACAGACTGCCGCTGACATGCCATAATTTTCAAAATTTCGAATGCGGTGTTAGTCAGTGTTGCAATAAAAATAAAACTCATGAGAAGATAACTTGATGATTGAAGCTTTCGATTATTCAAACTGAATTATGACTTGCTAAATGTGAAATATAGGTACTTAGACATTAATTAGATTGTAGATAGTAGTCTTCTAATTATTTATAAAGAGTTTCTTGTTTTATTTGCTGCTTAAAAGATAAGCACTTCGGTTTTCTCAATGTTTTTGTTTTTACTGTAGGATCACTGAACCGAAACACACCCGATAAACAATTTAAAAAACTAAATGTACCTTCCCTGTTATACAGATTTATTTCAACAACGCTTAAATGTCCACTAAGGATCCCTGAATTATCGAGTAACTTCATCTCATTAAAAGGCTAAAAACACAGAAGTATCGATTTCAAAGTATGCATTATAAATACGTAATCAAAAATAAATATCGGTGTAAAACCTCAGACCACACTTGGAGTAACTCGAGTTGGATATTATAATAACTAACAACGCTGCGATTTAATATAACATGGCTTCAACGATCAGTAATAACAATTTTATTAATAAATAGATAGTTTTGGTACTCGGCAGTAATTTAATGATTTAGAAATCAAGTTTAATCAAAGCCTAAATTTATGGTAATGAGTAAACAGATAACTTCCATCAATACTGGTATGGAGAGGTAATTTTAATGTGTAGTTTGGTCAGATAATTTTATCAGTTTATTATTCGATATCCTTACCAGGATAATCAAACACCGAGTAACACTAACCATGAATCCAAAATATTTTTAAGTGTCTGGTGTTACTGTAAATTATGTCCCAAAGAAGAGCACCATCAAATTATAATTCCACAACATAAATAGGTACTTACCTAATACTTTTACTTACTCATAAAAAAATATCGACTTAATGTTTCGTCTAAAACGCAAGGATAAAAAATAACACAGAATTATTTCTCATGGAAAAAATAACATGAATATTTCATGAACAAACCTATCAACAAAATGATTCGCTTAATAAAATTTAATAGAAATAAAACAGAATTAGGAGAATAAGGATCCCGAGCGGTCTGTCCTTTCTGTTATAATATATGCATAAACCAAAAAATATATATAATTTCTGCTCTGTTTAGAGGCAAAATATTATAATGGTTATATCAAACAAACTCCCCTTTGTCTGTAGGTCACGCTATGCGATGCAGGTTCTTTATTAACTTCCCCTGGTTATATTATAATATCTGTGCCTTGGGTAACTCTTTGTCCGCTAAATACACACGTATTATAAGCTAGTCTAGACTAGACGGAAACTGGATAAATTACGTTGGCATATTAAATTTAAATACACCTCGATGTCGCCTTTGGAACGAATTTAAATATTAAATGTACTTTCACAATCTTTTTGTCTCTTAATTTGAATATTTTTCAGCGCTTTGTCGTATGTTTTGATGATGAAGCTTAATCGTCTTCGGTAGAATTATTATGAGCATTACAAATAAAATTTCAACAGTTATTTTTGACTTCACTGTGGTAAAGTTAGGTATCGTCAAATTGCAAATTTACTTCCAGAGGTATAACTTTCAAAACAAATTAAAAACTAGAATTCATCATCGTCATCGCCTTTACAATGCTCCAATTTAAA
The DNA here is from genome assembly GCA_947256265.1 of Acronicta leporina. NCBI lineage: Eukaryota > Metazoa > Arthropoda > Insecta > Lepidoptera > Noctuidae > Acronicta > Acronicta leporina. The sequence continues at coordinate 4,344,151 of OX366521.1, forward strand.
AAAAAGACCGGTGTTGAGTGCTATTTCAACCGTACATCGACATACGAACATTGAACTAATCCTGGCAGTCGGTAAATCTAGCAACACAGTTCGTATGCACTACACTTTTTTCAGTACACCAGTAGGTATCACAACCCGGTCGTCAACGTGACTCGACTCGTGTAACGCATTGAATTTTACAATTTTCGCACAGAACAATTTTGTAGTACAATTTTGCCCGAAATTGAATCCGGCCGCGAGGTTTTTTTTTATCATGTAAAAAGACCTGTTGGCTATTAATTTTGCCGAGCACACGTTTTTGAACGAACTTTAAAATTGTTTTTTTTTATTCCGTTTTTAGGTTGTGGTATTTATACATATGTCTATGTTATTGATATTTTCCTATCTGACTGATTTGTGTTATCAAAGGAATCATAATGTCTACCTATCTACTATAAAACTCTGCTAAATGTGGCATCTTTTTTACTATTGAAGAAATTACACTTATACCTAAATTTTGGCAACATTACAATGATTTCGCGCGAAATTTTAAATTCCGGATGCGATTAAACCCAAACTTTTCGCCTTTTCAATCTCACCAATGTAAACATAATGACATCAAATAAGCGTTCAACTTATGAAGTTAATAACAGTTGCGGTTAGTTTGGGACCAAAATAACTAACAGTTGGGTAACTTCGGACCCCTTGACCGTACTCACATGTAAATAGTTTCTTCGGAACTACAGCCATTTAAGTACATAAAGGGAACGCGGCGAGCACATAAATCGAATAAAACATGTAGGTACATACTTATTACTAAACAACTCTTAGCTATTGAAGACGAGAGAAAATGATGGCTACAAGTGCGTATGCGTCGTTTAAGTTGTGCAGTTAGAAAGAGTACTATAAGTGAAATACTGTATGTATTTTATTGAACTGTAATTTTATTAGATATCAATCTTAATTAGTAAAGTTTGCTTCTTCAATTAAATATTACATAACATAACATAACATACCATCACGCCTGTATTCCCCGAAGGGTTAGGCAGAGGCGTACTAATGTACACCCACAGTTCGCCGGTATGTTTAGGTCCCATGTAACAGGAGGCGAGCCTATTGCCATTAACCGGGCACAAATTCCTAACTCCGAGCTGCTACTGGGAATTTCATAGAAAAACCCAATAACACTTTGCTCGACCTGGGAATCGATCCCAAGACCCCTAGCATAGCAGTCGCGCTCAGGACCACTTGGCTAATGAGGCAGTTTATTAAATAAAATATAACAAGTATTTTCCTCCACGGTTAGCCATCTTCTTCCGAGCCTTTACCCAACTATGTTGGGGTCGGCTTCCAGTGTAACCAAATGCGGCTGAATACCAGTACTTTACACACGTGCGAATGCTAAACAATTACTGATTCACATATGAACAGGTGGGGAGAAAGAGATGAGGCCAGAACAAAAACTGCATGAAGGGGCTTAGTCCAGCAGTGGATAGCATTGGGCTGATGATGATGATGACTTGCAAAAATTAGGAAGAGTTTGTAAAACTGTGATTAAAAATAACTATAAATAATACATCGTAAATATCGCAACGGATTATTAGAATGGTAGCAGCATCAACTGGCGGCTTTCCCACCATTGTGAAGTATTACGTCACGGACAGACAGACCACACCAGTGGCTGCGCGTGAGTTGATCAATCATTCCGATCAAATACTCGATAACAACACCGGTGCTCAAACTTTAAACAACAGTCGTAAAAGTCCAATCAATCTTTATAGGTGCTTCTGCAATTAGTCAGCATTAATTTGCGAGTTGGATCTTAAGTAACTAAAAAAATACCTACCTTTTTCGATATTCTCGATGTGAGAAATGTGTAAATAGGTTTTCTATCATCAAAATGAGTCATTAAAAAAAAATTCAATGACAGATACTTTAGCCTAACCATAAGTACTTAAGTAATGAGGAAATCTAAGTAGCACTTGAGATTAAAGTACTTATGATACTTGAGAAATATGGTAAGTCAATATCTTCAGAGCAGGCATTTACAGTTTCCACTGACTTCTCAAAATTCATGTTATTTGAATGAGTCCATGAATTAAACATAACCAATAACAAATGGTTTATTATTAGGTAGGTATTGAGAAAAAAAAGGTGTCAGAAGAACAAAGAAAACAATATATTATTAAAAGGGAACTCTAGTGGGCCTTTCTCCATACAAACGTATTCCGCTGTTTTCTTCGTGGATAATGGCTCTAGAGCCATGATTTTTTCCCAAAAAATCTAGGGCGTGCTATTACATGCCCCTATTAATTCCTTTTGTCAAAAAGATAATTACTAAAAGAATTATAACAATCCAAAAACTCGAAGAAAAGGCCCGTTTTTACTGTCATTTTCAGACGACTATCAGACAAATTTGGTAAGTTTTTAACAAAAAGTAAAAAAATAGAAGCATAGATATACTTTTCCTCTAAATTTTGAATTATTATTTTTTTGGGTCGGTCCAGTTTTGATCGAGAAAACAGCGGAATACGATACGATGTTTAGTCAAGATTTTTGTAGGTAAAATCAACCTGAGCTGCAATTGTCCCTTTCCCACTTTACGGGTGGAGGTTGGACTAACGACGGCGGCAATAGTTTCTTCAAATACCTATTTTTCGACTAGAGTTCCCTCTTAATAATAAATCAAATGTGATGTGATCAGTTCTGTAAAGTGTGATGTAACCTGATCATCATCAAAGCCACATATTTTGATAGATTAAAACAATTAGGTTTACTTCATAAGTCTGCAAAACGCAATCCGGTGCAGTGACCAATTATTAGCCTTATTCTGCCTACGTTGCCCACCAGTGGAACATTAATGGGCTGAATTTATTTAAATTTATACAGAGAAACATTTCAGCAACGTCAAATTAGAGAGGTATCATCTTAAACCCAGTTTTTCAACCAATTAACTTAAATCTACTTATTCAGTGACTGAAAAACATGACAAATGCCTCATTAGTTTTGTGATCCTATTCGATTTCCAGGTCGAGGAGTTTTATTTGAATTTTCTATAAAATCCTCAGTAGCAAGAGGGATTCTCAGAAGTGTTTGGATTTGTACCCATTCTAGCCTCGCTTACATGGAACCTAAACATACCGGCTAACTGTGAGTGTTACATTAGTATACATCTGTCTAATCCTTCTGCGAATATAAGCATGATAGTATGTTATGAAACAAGTAAACTGACTGTAACTTAAGTGTGAATAACAACAAAACCAAACACTAATAAACAATACGTTTCTAGGAACCCAAGACCAGCTATAAAGATAGGTATGGAAACGAATTCTGATTATGTTTGATGATCTAGTAGTGTAAGTAATTTTAGCTTTACGACTCGCAGAAAATCAATTTTGATTTTACTAGCACCTAAATTACAGACTAAAGTGGATTTCTTAAGTGAAATTTTAATGATAGTAGTAGACTTAGGAAGGTAGCCACTTAAAATATTTGCGCTTATTCTAAGGGACCATCAATTTTCTTCAGCAACATTAATTTCAATGATATAAACGTACGTTTCAGTTACTTGAAATTCCTTAGTAAGAACTGTAAGTATAATTTGTTAACAGGATGTAACTAATGGCTTATTACAATAAAGTTAAATACTGAAAATAAAATTGATGATCATATATTTTTGAAAGATTAAGATAAATTGAAATGTCCAGTTAAATTTCAAGTAAGACTGCAACTCAATTATTGTAAACAATAATGAAACACAAGTCGCCATCAACATGAACTATTAATTAAAGAAATACAGCATGTATTAGATGTTAATCGTCTTAGAAAGCTGTAAGTGTCAAGTAAAGGAAACGGGTTGAAATCGGCTTGACAGAAGTTACAGTCCTGCGCGATCTTTACGAGAAACGCGACGAGCTACTACCACAGCTTCTACTACTGTATCCGATACGCTAACCACAAGAGATAACCGATATACTGTTATTTATTTACGCTTTGATGTAATCATACATAGAAGATATACAAGGTAGGCTTGATGTGAAGTGTAATTGTGCCGGAAACACATCAAGTAAGCCTGAAATGTAAGTGCTGGACATAGGGTTTTACAGTACTTGAAAGTACGATTATAATAATTACCATACTTGGATGAGCGAGCGAGTAATGAAGAGCATGTTACCAGAAACATAACACGAATGGGGATGGATAGATAAGGGGAGACCAAAAAATAGATGCATAGATGATTCAAAGAAAGTGAATGAAGTGTTGACGGCTTATAGAGATCTATGCACGTAACAGCGCAATACCTACTGCGCGGTCACCAAGTAGGTTGGGATAAAAGCCGATGTTTGATGATGATGACTTGGACTAGCGATCAAAGCAATATCTCCAGAATGCAATGCTAGTGCCCAGAATGGGAACACTTGGATACAATCATGGGTACTCCAGGATGTTCCATTATACATGACATGGTAAACAAGAATTTGTTCATCATCTAATTGCAGTTAGAAGTCTAATTGAAGGTTAGCAGTTTAATTTTCGATTCAATTTGCGATTAGTCAATGAGCCTGGATTATATTTACAGACAAATTGTTAAAAATGTATTGCAAGTTGTTCATGCTGTCGAAACGATGGAAACAAAAAGGTTGGGATCCATAGGAGATTCATGTACCTACTTATCACTACTTTATTGAAAGATAATTGATGTATGCGCCCATGCTATGCGGGACGTGGATATGTGCCACGGCAACAATAAACAGTTTATGGTGCTACCAATGAGTAACCCAGTTTGGCCCACATAGTTCTTTAGAAGCGTTGCGGTTAGAACTTATACGGGTTCACGAGAAAGTTTCTGAATAGAAGAAATTCTATTTCTACAGTCGAGGAATGCCCCAGATAAAGTATTCTGGCAAACAGATAAACTAGTTTTCTGGTTTCAACCAGTAAAAAGTTGATATATTATAACCTCGAAAATACGTGATACTACTTTTCATAATTGATTCAAATATGGAAATGTGAGTTTAGCATGAGATGATGCTAGTCTGAAGCACTCTTTGAGAAGACAACCGAGATGAATTACAGGCGAAGGACTTTCTTTTGACGACAAATGGGAGAGATCTGTATGGTTCAGAGCACACACTTGATAATTATGTCTATAAAATATATTGTTTCGTCTTATTACGTAATATTTTCGTACCGATCAGCTTTTATTTCAAGGTTCATGCAGGAAACGGACCTGTGACTTTGCAAACTTGACTGTTTTTTAGTAGATAGAACAGCTTAGTTGAAGATCATAACATCTAACGCAATTACTTATAGCTAATTGTTGTCAGTCTGTAAGTAAGCAAGAGGAAGGGCAGTTTTAAAGTTGTGGCGAATGTAACCATGAACTCGATGGTGCTGGCTATAATGAGACAAATAGGCAAGTTCAGTTGACAGTCTTGACAAACGAAACACATTTAAAGACTTTTCGCGCTATCAAAAAAAATTAGCCATAGTTACAAGGGTGCCATACATCACTAGTGTTTTCGAAACAAGGTAATTAATTAAAGCAGTTATTCATAAGATACAGAGTTCAGTGTTCTAGGTCTTATCCAGTTACAAGAAATCATGTTTTAGCTGAAACTGTTCTTGTATGAGAAACTTTGCGATAACTAGATTACTAGACAACTAATTATTTTACAGGAAACTTTGGAACACGGTATCTGGAGAAGACGATTAAGACCTGGAGTTATAATTTAAGGCGGGCAATGCACTTGCTACTCCTCTGGTGTTGCGGGTGTCTATGGGCGCCGGTAATAGCTTGCCCGTAAATACCTTTAAAAAGAAAACAATATCAAAATTGGGCATTTACTCAACATTTTCTATTATATTCAATTAAACCATCCGGTATTGAATTCACGCTGACTTCTTCAAGAAGTTCAAAACTTCGTTCAGCACTTTTTTATCGTCTCGAAGTAGGGTTAAAACTTGAGCAACTTAAAAGTTACTGAGGAAGTTATTACTTATTATATCAGGAGACTGAAATCTGAGTTTCGAAACTAAGCTTAATCTACATGGTGCGTACAATGGTTTTTCCTTAAATGTAATAGGTATTAGTGTTGTAATTTCAGTATCTAATATATTCAATAGAGATTGTTATTCGTAATTCTTCGTAGAACATCCTTAATGATTGCTGGATTCCAAACACCTGTCAATTCCCGTATTATAGACACGTCATACGGTCGTAGTAAGGTCATTGCTAAATCTGAAAATAGCCTCAGTCTAGTGGTCGCAACTGTTACGCTAGATGTACTCGACTTGATTCCTAAATTGAGCATTATTTGAGAATTATTTGGTTTTTCAATGAAATTCTCAATAGCAGCTCGGAGTTAATTGCAATAGGATCGCTGCCTATTATTATTACTATTGCCATGGAACCTGAAGATACCAGCGCGCACATTAGTAAGCCTCTGGCCAACCCTTCGGGGAATACAGGCGCGATGGCATGCAAAAAGTATTTTTCAAACAGCCAATATATAACAAAAACAATAAAACCTCACCTATATTAACTAGCGACAATCTCTGCACAATAATCGCGTTCAATTCTCACAGTGTCAAGTAACAAACAGACCAGCCATACATAATTCATGATACATTATAAGTGCACCTACAGACGACCACAAAAACACCGCCACCGCGCGAATGCTAACACCGTTTTGGTAAAGCTCGATAATGCGAGATGCGGAAGCTAGATGCGCGAACGCCTCTAGGGTGCCTCCGAGCATTGCTTTTAAAAGCCTTATTTATTGTAGAAACTTGTGTTGAAGTACTGTTATACTTGAAGCGATGCACGACGTGACAGGAATAGTAAGGCTTTGTACTCGTTAAAGAGTGATTTTATTCATCCACATTTGATAGTTAATCCGACTGTATCATTTAATGTGGCTTTTCAGAGCGATAAGAATTATCAAAAAGCTCGTAACTATGCAAGAAATCTGCTATTTGAACTCTAGTTATAAAAGAGTTATAAAATGCTAGTTTACGAAAGTCCCAATAATTCGAATCATCTATAAATAAAAAAAGCATAGACAAAAAATGATGAGATTGGAACTCATAACTGTTACTTCTAAGAATTGCAGTATCTTAATCCTACATAAGTTTTTATAATTCTTATCGTAGCGTATACTAAGTATAGTCACTAGCGACCAATCAAAGTATTGCAATACATACAGCACTAGAACTTACTGTACGGTGCTGTAGGTACGTAACGATTCCAGTTCATCTGCCTTCAATCACGTTCAATTCACAAGTCGTGCGGTCCCAATCCCATTCAACAGCTATTCACGGTGCACCTCAATTGAACTAGTGTGCTCTTGATTGATGTTTTCATTCAATACACTATATTATTTTGTGGCTCACGTGGTTGGGATGTTGCAGAAGTCCAAATTCCGTACAAAAATATTCGCAGGATTGAGTTGGAAGTATAAACAGCAACATTTACAAAAATACCAGCTGAGCACTAGCTTTGTCTCTACTAGGCATGGAACTTAAAGTTCTGTTCAAAACTTGGCGTAAAATTCTGCTTGTCAGGAAAAAAAAACACAAACCTTTTTCCAAATCTCATTTGCTTGCCAAGGACAATTTCTATTGCCAGCTTAAAAATACCAAACATTTTCACTAGCCTTTTTGTTCAAAGGGACGCTTTTTATGAAAGTTATTCAAAAATAGTTAAAAACACAGGACTTGACGAAAAAGATGGTTCGAAATTTAAATTTTGGTAACCACGTGCCAAAATGGAAAACAAAAGCAGAAACACCCTTCGTTCGGAAATGTGCGTCTGCCACGTAGATGTGTCGTTGTTAGCGATATACAAAATACCTTCCCTTTTATACAAAACAACGCCATCAGCAGATATATTAACATGTGAGGTACAGTCGTAAATTTTTATATGAGCGGGTTACACGTCACTGTGATGACGTGTGCGTGTGAACGATGGCAACACACGTCGCTCCGTTATTTTACGGGGGAGGAGGGGAAATTCCGTGACGGAGTTGCAAACGAGACACTGTTTTCGCACAAACAATACACGCGCGATTTGAAATATCTGTTTTGTATACATCATACAAATAATACGCATGATAACACTGACATGAGGGGGATTTTCGCTGCTACTCATATTATTATGTTGTGTAAATTTAGTAGGTCAGGTTTAAAAGCGGGAGCATCTTTCAGCAGTATATGTGTTAGCGTCTGTTAGTGTCGCATCAGTAGATTACATTGTGTAACACTCTCTCTCGGACACATCGCTTTTGTTAATGTTACACTTGATAGTTATCGTCAATGTTGCCAGTAAGAAAACATTTAAAACACTGAACAAAAACATTTGCCCTATTTTAATTTCCGGAGTTATGGCACAGCATAGCATTAGTTTCTTACTTTCCTTTGCACATTCTCATTTCAGTAAAAAAGCGTGAACCGGAAGCTAATAAAAAAATTAAAAGGAACCCAATAACAATTTACGCATTAACACGTTCTCACTGCATTCCACTTACCGTTAAGAACACAGACTACACAGAAAAATGTTTAAAAATACTTGAAAAATTCCTACTTAACATGGGTAGGTACTTCAACTAGGTTTTACAGATTTTATTCAACTTTACTCCTTAAACTGATAGAACTAAAAATCAGATTCGAATAATGTGAATGATTTCTTGAAATAGAATCGATCGGTTGAGGGAAATTAATACCGTGGGACAATGAACGGACATCAATCATGGACAAGCAGCACCGTAATGGGGCATCGACAACTGACCATTATATTGGTTTGAAGTTTAATTATCACTTTATAGTATATTGACCATTAATTTTTTCACACAAAGAAGTTATTTACGACATATAGTATACTTACTTACAAAATTAATTTTCAACATAATTCATTAAATTTAATGGTTGTTTCAATAGCAGATGTACAGGTATTGTATCATTATGTGGCGACACAACTGGGAGTTCAAAGAAATGAGGAAAATACCGACGTACATTGTCATACTCCGTAGAAGAAAAACTCCATGGTGTGCTCGCGGTGAAAATGATAGCACGAAGGTTTTCCATACGAATGAGGATGCAGATAAGAGAAGGAAGGACGAAGAAAATTTGGAAGGATTGTGTGAAAGATCATAATTATGATTAGGTACAAAGAAAATAAGTGAGATGACCGTAGACATACTGCGCCAACTCGAAATGGGGGAAAAAATGAGATGGATGATGATGATGACGGTCCAACGAAAAATATTAGTTGTTGGACATTGTGTGGTATATAAATAATAATAAATAAATAAATATTCTGGGACATTTTTCACACAGCACCACAGATGTACACTTAGTCGGGTTTCAACAACAAATCCATCGATAGATTTGCTTACTAGAAGTAGGATCTTGACATTACCGCACCTTATGTTAAAATCCTATCCATATTAAACAAATCCACTGACTGAATTGTTATTGGGACCCGCCGTTAGTTATTCTGTGACATTTTCATAGATTCATCCTTCGACTGTTGTGTTATAATATATTTCTGTTCACAGTAATTCTAGTATTAATTCCAGGTCTAATTATGAATGATATTTATAGGTAGATACTGATTGCTCAAAATACTGTTACCCATTGAACTCAAATGTGCTATCTTAGGCTAAACATAGTTATGTCACTGTTTTCATGAACGCTCCATATCAAGAGAGATTAGATATGTCATGCTTATCTTCCATGATAACAGGACGGGAAGGAAATAGGACATTAGAACTGTAGTCTGCCTAATGTTTAAACGGTTTAAATACTAGTATGAATAGTATTGTTAATAGTGTTGGACGTTTAACTTTTACCCAGCTTTTTTCATCACAGATCGTGATTGATGGAGACATGAGCGGGATGCCTTTGCCCAGAAGTGGAACACACCAGGCTAATCATTATCATACACGGCCAATAAGAGAACGCTGTCTTAAGAAGTTGTCTTCAGAGGTAGAGCTGCATTGTTGAGATTTAGAGCCATGGTCGTCTTAACAGTGTAATCCTAGTACCTACTAATATTATAAACGTGAAAGGTTGTGAGGATGTGGGATGTTTGTTACTCTTTCACGCCAGAACTGCGTTACGGATATGGATAAAATTCAGCACAGAGAATTTTATTCGGGTCGGACCCAGACGAAGTTGTGGGCAGAAGGCAGAAGTTGGTATGAGATATTATAACTGTAAAATCCTCTTGACAGTATTCTATTTTATAAACTCCTGTCTGTTTAATTCTTTAAACAAGAGCTAAGAATATTAGCCTGTATGAAGATTAAGCAAATAATTTATTCACTGAATCTAAACAGTTCTATGTCGTGGAGAATTTAAAACATACAACTGTAACAATTTGTACAATCTAAGTAAACATTTCCAAGACATTGTTATCTAGGCTCCGATAGAATTTCTACAATGTCAGCTATGGCCAATAAAGTAGGTGGAACCTGAATTGGATTTTCTGCTTAGTGATACTTTTTGGGCGACGTCACTGACACCCAACAACGCACGTGTAAATCATGACCGCAGGTTGAGCCAATACATTTGTATAAAATCGATCGCAGAATTTATTCGATTGTTAAAGATTTTGCAAACAAAAATTGATTTATATCTTAGATATCTTAGATTATTTATTTAGATTTATCTCTCGCTTGATAAAAAGATCAAATAGAAATGATTAGATCTTTTCTACGCCAAAGGCATCCAGGCTATTGGTCTAACTTCATCAAAGTTGGCTAGTTAAGTTTTTTTTTCTGTTTTGTGAACATTCGTGGTTTAAAACCTTTTTAGGTGTTACTAATATCTCATTAATTTTAAGCTTAAAGCGAATAGTAGATATTTTATAAGTATACATATTTAGGAAATATTTGTCATACCAGCGGCATTCGTAACAGATGTTAATATTTGTTCTTAAATACGATAAGGTGTTGAAATTTAAGACCTTACACCACTACCATCTACTCAGTTATTAATAATTCAAAAGAACAATAATACACTTGTTCAAATAATGTTTAGACTATGTTGTCAAGTAAGTTTCCCAATTTATTTTGTGTTTCAAATTTCAATCCGTTGTTGTCACAATATTTTCGTTGCTGTCTTACACTCCGGTAACAATGTCTAACTAAATCGAAAGTTAAGAAGTTGGATTAAGTTGTTGTCAGCCGAAAACGATCAATCGCGCTATGTCAAGCCCGTTAACAGACTTCTTGAGATTAGATTAAAAGTTTGTAAGTAATGGGAAGAGTTGTAGCCTGGAACACTGATGGCGGATCTATCGTTAGGTGCGCAGACGCCGTCTTACCATTTTCGGAAGTGGTTCACTCAACTGTCACGCGCTCGTGATTCTTCGTAGAACTGAAGGGTTGCTATGCGCTCACAAAACGAGAAAAGTATTCCCTCTATTCGATACTGAGAACGCCTACAGACTTTTTAAAACAGGTTTTGTAATTACGTTGAAAGATATGAAAGCGCGATATTGGCTAAAACCAGAAATTACAGCAAGTCTTCCAAATGAACAGACACATCTACATAATACTCACATTAGCAGTCCACGCTTTGTTCCACGTCCTACTAGAATATCTTGAAGGGAATTAACGCCTAGGAGGCGGAAAATAAGCTTTTTGCCGCTAACAATGAACTACACAGAGAGAGTTATTTGAGTTAAGTCTGTGTAATTAATTTTGCATAGTATGAATTAAACAAGTTCTCTGCGGTGTGGTCCTTTATTAAAGTACTCGGATAGAGATAAGTCTAAGATAACCAGCGGTAATTTTGGTCAACAATCGTTCATTGATATATTTATATGATAAGCCGAAGTACGTACTTGATATTAAGGAGTACCTACTTACTCTTGAAGTAACAATACGACAGAAAATTTGCGTAAGTTACGTATGTTTTAAATAATCCTTACTATTTTTAAAAAGCTTACTAGCAATGTGTTAACACCTCGTGCTTTGCTTAATGCTTGTGTTACGACGACGTGAACCCATCACGTCGATGATGATCACAAGTCTAACGCCCTAGCCATTAGGCTTCCGCCTAGTTAAGCTACCGCCTAAGTCATATTATGTTTCTCATATTTGTACTAATTAATGAAATTGCGCAATTTGGGGAAGGCTTAGATCCAGCTGTGGACTAGTACCTTGTGAGATTTTCTTGATCCATTTCAGTTCGAAGAACTACCTACCAATGGTGTGTTCATTGACGACAGTATAACGAGTCTTTCCAATTAACTCACGCGATCAAGTTTAAGCAAACTTATTTTTATAAAAACTTTCTGTATCACTATTAGTACCTACCGCTAATTGCAAGAAATGCGAACTTTCAGAAAGAAATAAAACGAATCAAAATGGATTAAGGCAGGTGTCAACAGATACCAATCGCGTCACAGAAGTACCGGTGAACATGCAATGTGCAAAAAGTAATATGGCTGCACTGACAGATGACATTGATTTTGGCGGCAATAATGATGTGTAGACATGAGAATTCTGAGAAGTTTTACAACAGGTGTATTCAGAGTAAAATTAATCGTAACAGCAATGATGTGGACATGTACAAATTGCATAACTACATAAAACATCAACTTATTATACATGGCAAGCACTGAATACTTCTTATGTTTATTTATTCTATTTCCCAACTTGTGCCATCCTTCGGATTTCCTTTTCTGGCAAACATTCTCATTTCCGCATTAATAACAAGATTGGGTAGATACTTATAGTGATTGTCGTTTAAACAGTTGAGTTTCACTCTCAACTCGACGGTTGAGATAATCGAACCAGAAAACAGAACATTAAAATAATAGTCAGTGTTTAAAAAAAATGCAAAAACCCAACACAAGAAACATTCTGTTTATGGAAATTCACAACCGGTATCGACAAATTCCAAAGAGGCACAATTAAGAGGCTTCAACACTCGTTTCTGATGTGCTACATACAAATGCGCCAACAGCTAGATGCAGGTGCCAGAAGATAGCGATCGTGTCAAACGAGTACCGGTGCCTGCCAGATGCTGACGATAATGTTGTCGCCCATTAATAAGATGTCGCGTAAAGACAGTATGCACGCAGTTTGTAATGAGAATGTGATGCAGTGATACGGAGGAAACTTGTCTTTGGGTGGAGACACTCGTGAATTAACCTTCTGAATTTTTTTTGTAGGGCAGTTCAACTTCAATCTTCATCTTCGTTCTGTCCCCCCCCCCCCCTTAATCCAAACTTATTTGGACTAATTAATCCCTATCACATATAATTTTTTTGGACTGTTAGGAGTACGGTTCTAAATTCGAAATGTAAGTTCTAGGTAAGTTGGGAGTCTAAGCGCCACTTGCACCAACTTCTTAAATGTGTTTAAATTGTATTTAAACACAAAACTTTTTGAAAAATCGTGTTTAAATACAATTTAAATACAATTATGAACTTGGTGCAAGTGGCCCTAAGTATAAACCCACGCTTCTGGATTCAAATATTCAAAGCGTTTGACAGCCGATGGCAAATAGTAGATTATTTAAGTACCTAATTGTTCATCCACGACCTTTTCTTATTTAAAACTCGGTCAATATTATAGTTGAAGAAAAAACTAAACATAAAATGAATAACTAGCTTAATTTAAAATCGGTGAAAGACTGTTCTGTTCATGGCCACCAGAATCCAGTCTTTCCGCAAAATTAAAGAGCCTTCCTGCCAACATTTTTCAGACTTTCTCATAATACCGTAAGAACATGATAATATTTGAAAGCAAAGCTTATTAAAGCACTCACACTGCAACAATACCGCAAAAGGAATAAATGTAGTGTTTTTTTAGTTCAATGTCCAAAAATATCATTATTTTAAGTAAGTGTTAGTTTTCAAGTTGAAATGCAGTCAGTTGCCCGACTATAATATTATCGCATGAGAACCACAAACAAGCTAATCCTATAGCAAATATTGTGCTGAACCATTGTTTGAAAGTGAACGCGTGCTGATTTTTTTCGTCGTTTTACTTTTCAAACAACTTTTTTTCACACACAAAAGAGTTCCCAGACATTAAAAATAAATTCGATTGTTGTCTACGCTTTTTTGTTGCGCTTAAAATCACATTTTTTAATTCGGGTTAGGTACCATTGTTTGATGTTATCTTATTGGAATCAAGTTTTTAGTCATTTGTTTTAATATACTAAGTAGATATTGCTTTCATATTAAAGTTTGATAATCTGTAACAACAAGAACATTTCGCTCTTGGTATTCAATTATTTGAGCAATGACTTTGGTTAAACTTTAGACCATTCAACTTAATTAGCCCATAAAACAAAACTTTAACCCAGAAACTAGCACTATATACAGCCCATGAACCACAAATTACTTACATCAAAACGACTTCAGTAGCGTTTCCCACTTAAACCTTATTCGCCTCATCATATCCACGCTCGTGATCACAGCAAAGCTTCTAAGCCCTTGATATATAATTCAGATAGTAAAAACTCGGCTTTTGTGAGGGTCCCGCCATAACTCTCAATGGAAAAACACCTGTCGCCTGCGAGGACTCGAGGTATGAACAGGCAAGTAAACATTTGGACACCTCAACCTAGTAAATGTGTTGAAAAATAAAGCATATTTGTCATACTTCTCTGGCCTCTAAAGAGAATAAAAGTATACTTGTCTTTGCCGGTGGTATTTGAGTTAAAGGATAATTTTGTTACAAGATTCACGTGAAATAGTGACTATAATTTAACAGAATTGTTGATTTTGAAGAAGACGAAACAGAAGAAACAATAACAGAAAAAATAACTTTTCTGTCACTCTACACTAGATTTGTTGTGATCCAATGGAAGATTTCTAGGAACGGAGTAAGCTACCAAATATTTGATATTCATCCGGATTTTGTATTTTGACAAATAAAAACCAAATGTCATTCTACCCTCGTCAAATTTTCATAATCTGTGAATATGTCTTAACAGCGTCCTTTTAATCATTCCCACTTTTGCAAAGGTCGAAAGGGCTGAAAATTTCTAGAACTTTTCAATTAAAAGTTGATATTTGACGGCCATATTGGTTCGAACGATGGGTCTTGCCAACTACAAATAAGCAACGTTTCGCTCAATGTTTGTCAAGCCGGTTTCATTAGGGTGACCACTTAACATATGTACAAGTAAAATGTACAAGCCATAAACGTGAAATGGTGTCGCTTGTATCTTTGCTTTACATATTGTACACGAAGCGGCGTGTTTTTTTGCGGTCAAACAGATTTACATTGCCTCCTTTTAATTTAAATAACAATACCTCCAAAAATCGCACTAAAATAAGAGAACTTCCTCTTTTGTTCGATAAAAATAACTTGCCGAATTATATCGCATTTTCATGGAGTGCTCCCCTAGTGTTATTATGTTCCTAATGTAATAGAATAACTGCCTCGTTAGCCTAGTGGTCCTGAGCGCGACTGCTACGCTAGAGGTCTTGGGTTCGATTCCCAGGTCGAGCAAAGTGTTATTGGGTTTTTCTACGAAATTCCCAGTAGCAGCTCGGAATTCGGAAGTTGTGCCCGGTTAATGGCAATAGGCTCGCCTCCTATTACATGGGACCTAAACATACTGGCGAACTGTGGGTGTTCATTAAGTATGCCTCTGCCAAACCCTTCGGAGAATACAGGCGGGATGGTATGTCACACTTTCGTTGTACGTAAGCATTATAATAAAATTTTAAAAACATGCAAGTATCCAATAAGTATGTTCTAGTACAACTCTGTTTACCTCTTATCCCTATGCGGACAGATTTACTAAATAGAAAAGAACTAATTTAATAGAAGGCATAGTATCCACAGTTATAGTAAAGTGAATCGTGGAGGAAATAGCCTCCGACAGGCAACCGTCGCTCAAGATCGTATAACTCAGGCCAGAGGACATTTTGCTCTTATTAGAGTTGGGAAACTTATTTACGGTATCGATAAATTGTCTTGATTGAACGTTCAAGCGTTTCCTCACGCCAAACAAAATAAATTAAGTTATTTTTTTAATTTAACATAATATTTAACATCACTTTAGCGTATGAATGTTTTGTTTATAAGATTTAAGGCGACAAATTTAATGGTGAGCTATAGGTATAAATTAAGATCTACGGCTCTTACGTCTTAATTATGGATCGACATTTCTGTCAAAGTATTTAGTTCTCAATTCTACTTATTTGGGACTAAATAAAAACAAAATAATTTATTTTAAAAATACCTACTAACAATAACAAGTCAAATAACGGAAGCGGACGTGAGCTTTAATTATATCTGAAACAATTAACATAACACTACCTACAACACCTGCCCTTGTTCATATTAATTCAATTTCATTTGAACGAATTTTAAATGGTCGCGTGTACATTCAATTCTAATTACACGAATTCACACTAGGGAGTCCCGAAAATCGATACGCAGGTGCGGTCAGCACTAGACGGCATGGCACCGCTAATTCAATCCGGTCAAGAAGGGAGAACGCTTATTGCGAACCCTTACATACATTACACCGCTCACGCAATTCGGCAGGGTTATATCGCCCATGACTTTTGCCTGACGACATCTCCCTCGCGTCATAAATTCTCCTCCTGTGCAAAAGTATCCGGGATAATTAGGTTGGGATACAAGTGAATATTTCAAACTCGCTGCCGGGGTTTCGGTACAATAGCTCCTTCGAAGTTGTCTCACCACTAATCACCCGTTATAATATTGCAAAAGTTCTGAAACTCTACGCAGTTTCTAGAAACGCTAAGTGTAAAGAATGCCCTTAACTATAGATCCATGTAAAAGGGTCGTGTACTTATTACGTCAAAACTTTCCAGACTTTGTACTAAGGCGCTATTATCTGCTCTTGAGGATTAAGAAAGCGGTAAATTTATTATAACCTCGCACAACACAATGCCAAAGTTCAGTGCGCTTAGGAACATTTCACTTGAAAACATTTTTACATCTTTAGAAACTACTTTATTATGTAAGGCTACAGTTTCAGTGACATTTGACAACAGCAGTTACAAGATTATGATACTTACTAGGTTTTTCCCAATGACATAGGGCTCAGCTCCCACGATCACACCCCAAAGGGTTAGGCAGAGGTGTACGAATAACTAAACCCACAGTTTGCCGGTATTTTAGGTCCCACAGAATAGAAGCAAATTTTAGACGGATAGACTACCTTTGATACTGCCGCAACTCAATTTCGAGGAATACCGACAATCCAAGGAAAAACTGATAGGCTTTAGGGTGCTGATTTAAATGCGCGAATGACAACTGGCCGTATAACTGTATCTATACTTAATTACTTATAGGTAATTACTTTCAAGCCCGACTTATTCACAAGATTCCACATTATTATGAAAATATGAAATATGGCCTACACAATCTGAAACTATTCCAAAAATATTCAAATACTAGAAGTAATAGTATAGACAAAATAAGGACATGATCATACTGGCGCATGCCACAGTCTCGAGGTGAACGCACGACAGTCGCAAACGGCGTTTCTCGCGACGTTTCCGCTTCCTTCGACCAATCGATAACAATATCTTCGAGTGTGAAGTGTCGCACTACGAAGTGACGACCATTGCAGACTTACACATTTCTCATTGATATAATGTTTGATGGAAATGGAACTTGGCGTTATATTTTTGCTGTAGAAAAGTATTTGTGTTCTTTTGACAAGTTATCTGAAAATAAAAATATTTTTAGAGAATTTAGGGACACTATACATTTTTCTTTGCGATTATTTCCTTTTGTTAACAATTTTAAAAACTTGATTCAATAATTCGAAAACACTGGAGTTGAATAGATACGATTCAATCTTTATTTGTCAACTAGCATTTTTTAATAAAGAACATTTACAAAGAACTATTTACGAATACATTTCTCCGAATTAAAAAAGATAAAACTGCAAAGACAATTAGCGAGCTGTGCTTTTATAAACAGAATTAGGAAACATTTAAGTAACTTTTCGACTACCAACCCAAAAATACAAGTAACTAATAAATTCAAGTGACAGAATGGCCTCTTAGCAATCTTGCTTTACAATTCATATCTGCCGATACCGTTACGTGCACATGCATATTACATAAAGTAAGCACCCATAAACCACGGGGTCTCAGTACTCTCAGTTCAGAGCGGTGCAGACATGGTTTAAAGTTAAACTGTATAGTATTCTATACGTCATTGTCAATGTTAAGAGCCTATAAAGCGAGCGAATAAGGTGCTGAATGTCAAGCTAAAGGTCGAGTCGCGGTTCAAGCATATTTAGCTAGGCTAGAATGGGTATTGGGGACAGTGGTTACGCTGCTTCATGTATGGCTGGTGTTCGTTGGATGAAACGCATTTTGAAATATTTACAAGCGAGTACAGAATCACGACATGTTGCTATTAGGTGTTCATTTCGAGAGTCAAACTAAAAGAACAAAAAATTTACGTTTTAAAATCAATTGTTTTATCGTTGTTTTAATCTTATTTTTTTTTATTTTACATAGATATTATATGATTCCAATGAAGCTACTCAAAAAACATAATTTTTCACCTTTCATAATTTACTTTCGTTTCTCCGCACTGATAAGATAGAAAATATAAAATTTCCAAACAGTCATAGGTAGACGCATTTAAGGAAAACGCACATCTTAAACGTTTATGTGAAGTGCTCTCAACATTTTGTCGAACACGGCCGTCGCGACGCGCACATTAGGCCTACCCTTGTGATGTGTGAGCGAACCCGAATAGGTAAAAGGTTTTCAACATCTGCTCCCCTACAATATTAAAACCTGTGCAAAGTGGGTGCGAGTTTATAAATATCGCCGTCTAGTAAGTAAGGGAAATATGACGACGTTTGAACTCTTCAATGTGTATTGAACGAGTTTAATATAGATTCTTTGCTTACCAGCTGGCAAGTTTAGCGTAAGATACAGCTTTGTGTAAGATATTTATTTACGGTCATGTACTGTAAAAGTAATGAGCCAGCCAAATTCCGCATATTTATTGGTTTTTCCACAAAATCAGTACTGTAACATACCATCACGCCTGTATTCCCCGAAGGGTTAGGCAGAGGTGTACTAAGGTACACCCACAGTTCGCCAGTTTGTTTAGGTCCCATCTAATAGGGGGCGAGCCTATTGCCATTAACCGGGCACAAATTCCAAACTCAGCTGTTACTGAGAATTTCATAGAAAAACCCAATAACACTTTGCTCGACCTGGGAATCGAACCCAGGACCTCTAGCGTAGCAGTCGCGCTCAGGACCACTAGGCTAATGAGGCAGTAAATCAGTACTGTATATGTATACATTTCCAATAAAACAAAAGAGTTAAGCTCCTATATTCCTCCAGACACTATTATGGCCTTCAGTAGTCTGCCTGTCTCTAAACTGAACAAAGCTGTAGAAAACAAATAAGACGTGAACAACCTGGATAAATTATCTTTTTATTCATAGTTTCTTTTGCTAACGATCAGTATAGTTGTTGCCTTTGCCAGGCACCGCGTACCTACTGCCGGAAAAGAACTAGGAATTAATTAAAACTAATTTGGATATTATACAAATATTGATTAAATGCAATCTGTCTACCATTGATTCCTAAGTAAGCTTTGTGGTTAAAACCGTTGAAAAATTCACCCCAGAAGCGGCCAACTTCGTCCAATCCAATTACTGGCGCGGAACTCCGGAAATTCTAAACCGATTATACGGAATTGAAAACATTAAGTACTTTACGGATTTCGACTGTCCCTCGTCGGGATATCGAACCTTATTTCCGAAGAATTGGTGCCACAATATAATGGCGACGAAATGATTACGAAGTCAAAGATAGAATTCGGATGAAAATTATTTACGCAAAACTCTTATTTTGCACTCCGAGCAAAGGAAGTACTGATTAAGAAAGTTTTATAACTTGCCATTCTGGGGACAAGCATCGTTTCGGTAAAAACGTGACCGAAATTGCTCGTTACAACTTTTAGACTGCAAACAAATAAGATTCAATAGACAATAAATCAAGCAAAATTCACTCAAACTTCATCACACCGGAAGGTGTTTACTTAACTCCTTATAGCGGAGCATGATCAATTATTTAAACGATATAATTTTGCTTTACTGGTTTAACTTTAAGCAAACTGTTTATCTTTTCTTCCTATTCAACGAATAGGTACATAATACTGCTAACGTAGCTGAAGAAGTACAGTTCATGATAGCTTAGATTTCTAAAATAAAAGAAAATAACAACAACCCTATTTCAAATCAAATAACATTTCACAACTTGTTTTTCAATAAAATTAGTTCATCATATACATACCGTGCATTTTAAACACACGTGCACAACTCAATGGCATAGCAAGCATTACATCAGCAATAATATTGATGTGAACATACAGACAGATTGTTATTAATTAGACCACTTGCACAATACATTAAGACAGCAAAGAATCTGTTACTTCTATTGATATTTAGTTCATTTGTATATAGAATGGAACTGTCATTAGCACTAAGTACCTAATATCAGTAGCAATTTAGGTTACTGTAACAATTCTATCGTGATGAAATAACGGAACTGCTAGTGATAATAGTACCGTTATTCATACTAATATTGGTAGCAGTTCTGTAATTTCATGACGATGCTATTTGTAGCTCAAGACGCGGGCGCGAGGATACTGCTAACTATTCACAGTTTATGACAGCAAAGTGACCCTACCATTAGATGGAGGCAACGAAAGCTCGTTGTTGTCTTCGTGAGTCACGACTCGAAAGTGACAACTTACACGTACAGACGCTGATAAAAGTGCAAATTGCATCCGGCTGTAAAACCTCGGAACATTGAATTTAACAAGTCTCCGTAAACGATAATGACGTGTTACATTGTATTGACATTATTACATCGTTTGCTTTCTTGTACTTACCGGAGTTTTCAAGACTTGCTTTCCAAGACAAGCTTAGAAAAGTGGTGCTTTCAAAACTGTTGCTTAATAATATATAGAGAAACGAGCTGGCGTATCACCTGATGATAAACGATTACCGTTGCTCATGGACACCCGCAACACCAGAGGAGTCGCAAGTGCATTGCCCGCTTTTCAAAAAGGTTTGGGTATCGGTAAGTATCGTCACTCACTCGGCGAAACACAACATTTTTAATATCCTCTTATCATTTCTTGGGTTTTAGAATAGTTTTTCAAGTTACAAAACTTGTTAATATTCCCACCAATTTATTTCTTGAACTAACCGTTTTGACCTCGGATGTACGAGCACAATCACGCGCAGTGTTACCTGCGTCATAATCTGTATCAAAATTATTTAATGTCACTTTTGACGCTCCTCGTTAGTAACATCGACGTAAAGATAATCTATTTATGAACAACTCTTTCAATGACCGGACATTGTTGTAACAGCGACCTATTGTTTTTTTGTCCATATTAAATTGTATCGATTTAATCTTGAAACTTTCGATTTGTTTTGTTCGAAGGGAACAATTACTCTGGTGATGCAATACTTCGTTTGGTCACACTATTAACTTAACCTTTTTCGAGTTCCAAAAGATAAGTTTTAAAAGTCGGAGTAACCGATGAAAGCTTATCAGTACTTACTTGTGATCTCTTTATACTATAGTCTGTTTTAAGAGACTTGGGAAAGTTAGTTGATTTATTTTACGATAAAAGATTCTGGTCAAGCTAAGAATCGATCCTTCTCGATATTTATCTGGCTAAATACTTAATTAATTAATCATCCGACCAGTAACATCAGCAAAATAAAAGTCTGTTTTAGTTTTATCATTTATTATAATAACTAAAAATTTCAAAAATGTATACGAAGGATCAGTAGGTACACACAGGACTACACGTCCAAGTTATAGGTGAGTGGGTGAATATTCGAACGTTATTTATCAATCTTTTTGTGTTTTTTGAAAAATTCCGACTTGCAGGGAGGATTCGAACATGCGTCATCTGGCTAGTTACGCCAGACGCTATGACCTCTAAGCCACCACGAGTCCCACCTGCCATGTCGAAATTTGCCTTCACATTCTGAACTTACGTCTTAAAGGTGACGTCAGTAACATCTATTGAAAGCCAAGTTACTTTGCCTCTCAACCGACATGACCTACCTTACGTTTAGTTCTATGTCGAATGATGCTACCATACCTATTAACTATCTTTTTGTGATTTTTTTGCATTTTTCATGCTAAGATTATAAAGTTATTTTAGTGAAGGAAAAATTCGACTATTTATCAAATCATTTTTCTCATCTCTCTTAACATTATAGTAGTTTTTAAGATTGTTTTGTTTTCTTGTGTTATCGCTTCAGGGCAGTGGTATAGTTAAAGTTTTTATTATCATAATTTTAGTTTTAAACATCTGCATTCTTAACTTTCGGATGAAGTTAATGACGTTCTGTATTGCTGTAAGTGTAACCGTGCGTAAGATAAGGAGAATTACCTAACAACGTCGTCGTGCAGCTTAAGGAGTACAATCTTTTAATCCTACAGAAGTGACAGAATCCAAAATAACAATTACCGTATTTTATTTTGTACTGACACGAAATAAAACAAAAGGTCAGTGACATTCAGTGGACTATCAAGTGGCTCTTACATGGGCTTTCATAAAAGGCTGAGTGTAAATTTCCTTTACGTAAGACAACGATGACAGCGCGCCACCGTGCACCGAGTCGCGGTCGTGATCTTGAACCACAGGGCATGCTATTGTCTCAC
Source organism: Acronicta leporina (assembly GCA_947256265.1). Lineage (NCBI taxonomy): Eukaryota > Metazoa > Arthropoda > Insecta > Lepidoptera > Noctuidae > Acronicta > Acronicta leporina. The sequence goes on from OX366521.1 coordinate 4,366,823, forward strand.
TGACTGGTACTTGAATGACTCCGCTGAGGTCCCATCTCATGCTAAGCTTTAACACCATAACGCATGTATTTCCCGAAAGGTATTATCTTGTTTTACTAAAATGCTTTCAAGGAATCAATAATGATTGGTGCGTGTGCCGATTAACTTATTATTGGATTAAAACTTTATATATTTGAATTTACGTACCCTGCGATACCAAGAAGATCTAGTTTAGCTAATTACCTATAGCCTAAAACTGATATTTCACATTTTCTTTTTAAATGAAAATAGGCTTTATCCAATCCCGACCTTTGTACATGGATTAATTATTGATCAATATTGATCGTTATGTAATATTTAACACCTTATTATAGCTATTACAACACTTCGTACTAGATCCGATAAAGAACTCTTTGGAACAGTGACGTGTGGATTAAATTAGATTAACTACGGCGGGCCGAATGTGTTATTCAACCTATTTTTACTCGAATAACACTAAGTAGGAAATTCATCCAATACTTCGTTGAGTAATATTTGTCTTCATCGATTTTCTTATGAAAATATATGAGGGTTTAAGCTCTTGGGAATAGGCTTTCCGGTTATAAGATTATAATGTTACAAAACGTTGAATAGCGTTTGGAAATGTCAACATTAATAATGCTAGTATCCACAGGTTATTAAGATAGCAAGACAATAGGAATTGTGCGGTTTTAGTAGAGAATGATGCGAATATGTGAGTGGGGCTGTGTCGCGATTCCCAGCGCCCTGACCGCGAGCCACGTGGGCTGTCGTTGAAATAAACATGACAGGCTAGCTCTCTCTCATTATCATTGAAACAGTGAACCAGGTGCCCAAGTCGTCGACCACAAACAATGTTTTTGCAACTTTGTTAGATTTGCATACTTATTACGGTTTCCTTACATGCAGAAGTACAAAGAACATTGCAGTAAAGAAGACTTTTCGGGGTCGAAAACTATAACGGTTCTCTTCAGTTCTCTTGTTTCGTATAAGTACATACATTTCGCTAACAAATTGGTACACAACAAAATACTTAATACAAATAATGGCAATTGCTTTGAAGAGTAAAATAATAACTATAGAGCACGGCAAAGATCTGCAAAGAAGGAGATGGATAGGACAATAATTAATGAATGACAGTACGTACTACGCTGTACCTTTCAACAATAGTTCAAGTTATTTGCTACTAACTATGCCCACTACTTGCCAATTGTTAATTTGTAGATAGTTCTCAGTTAGCGGAAAATATACCTATACACAAAAATTGGCAGGCTAGCTAGATCGAACGTTGTGTAAATTCAGATAGTTATATAGGTAACAATGGCAAATAAAAATAAAAATAGTTTTTTTTTTTATTATGGCGCCACACTTTTTGTGTATTTGCCAGTGTCAAGTATTAGAGTAATCAAGTAATATTTCCCATCATGGGATTGTATTATGGCACCACACTTTTTGTGTTCGCCAGTGTCAAGTTTATGTTGTTCAGTTGCCCCAATAAAACGGTAGAAACTTTATTGAGGCTATGATGGAGTATAGGAGTGAACCCAAAAAGTCACGATTTTCAATTCTATATCATTTGCATACACTCTCACACGTTCACGAACACTTAATGCTTAATTATCCACCATAATTACACATTAAACTTCGGAGAAATTCAAGTTTTAAAAAATAATATAAAATCGACAATGTGTACTCTTCCTTTTCCCGCCTAAAACCAGTTGCTCTTTGAAGTCTACTAAAAATATTGGCATGGTTTCTTATCAAGCACGCATCACGCTCACACACTTGACAGGTCCAAGATGACACCTGATTCCATATCCTTTCTCTTTATTAATTGATACCAAACGTTTTCGTCTTGGTCTTTAAGTTGCACAGGCCATGTAGCTTTCCCAACTTTATAGCTGCCATTTTGCAGGAAAATACGATAATTTTATAATCGTAAACGTTAGTTGTTTGTGGGCGATCCTTGCACCTGGTAGGCATCGAGTTTGTCAACAAAGCCCAGCTAAACCTGTTATAGTAAACTCGTAGTTGGTATTATTGCGTAGAAAACACACTATATTTCCTCGGATTACATATTCCTACTTGTCTTTCCTATAAGGACCTAATATTTTTACTTAGTTCTCATGTTCAACTAAATTAAACTATCGTTCTGATTTCTGACACCTACGCGAATATTAGACATTGAAATGAAACTACTTTTGACGGATTTAAATCGCGTTGTATTGATAATATTTAATTCCCGACGTTTCGGATCCTTTACAGCATCCATGGTCACAGTTCATAATGCTAAATTACTAACAGCTACCTTACATTTTTGTTAAATGTTAGCGATCTGATTCACGCAGAATGAGGTCACGCTCTCCTTTGGTCTTGGATTTAGAATTAATGGATTCTATAATGGGGTTTCAAGAACTGGTAAACCCAGCCACCTTCTCTATTTAAATTTGAGTGTTTTTTTTTATTTCAATAGCTCGCTTAAAGATATAGCCAATCTTGTCTGTGACTCCTCTAACATATGGCTCTAACAAAATTATCGTATTCGCATCTAGCAAATTTATAATTATTTAACAATATTTGCTGCCTAGTTTAAAAAAATATCATTCATTTCGATAATAATTATTTTTTTACGCTACGCTACGCGGAAAGATAATATCTCTGCAAAATAACATGAGGTTAACTGGACTCGATATAGCTTAGAGGTCATAGCGTCTGGTGTAACTTACCAGAAGACGCAACTTCGAATCCTGCCTGCTAGTCGAATTTTTCCTGCACTAAATAACTAACATGAGGTTAATATTATTTTGCAGAGAAACTTATTTTGGAAGTCACACAGGGAATCCTATCCCTATATTTATAGGTCAAAAACCTCTAAACCTCTAATAAAACAATTTAATGGTACATTTTATGTCGAACACGTGCCTATATTGTCAGACCATCAATACTTACTCCGAAACCGCTCACAAGTTAGATAAGATACTAAAGGGGAAGTTTTACCATGAAATAAAAAAAATACTTTGATGATCAAGAACAATAAATAAATACATTAAATTATACAAATACAACGCAGTATTTGACGTCGACGTATAAATACAAACACAAATTAAATTAAAAATTTAAAAAAACCCCCGACACAAAAATAAACCTGAATCCCTATAAAAAGAAAAAAATAATCTTGAAATTATAACCCTTCGTAAGTACGTATGAAGTTTTTTGATTAAATTTTGTCGCGTCGGGGGACCGCTCTCTAATTATGTGAATCCTTTCCTTTCCTTTTGCTTCCCGAACGTGAATCGCGCGAATTCAGAGTCGATGTGGATGGCGCGTACATCGCCGCGACGCGCGGGAGGGCGTAAAGTGGGCGGAGCGTAACATATTCAAGTTTGGCGACCCGAGCGGGCAGACACGCGAGAGCTAGAGAGCGGTCCCCCGACGCGACAAAATTTAATCAAAAAACTTCATACGTACTTACGAAGGGTTATAATTTCAAGATTATTTTTTTCTTTTTATAGGGATTCAGGTTTATTTTTGTGTCGGGGGTTTTTTTAAATTTTTAATTTAATTTGTTATTTCACACTTTTTGTAGGGACTCCTTAGTTATTTTGTTTAATTTCTTTTATTTTCTTGCGTTTTAATTAGGTATTTTCTTCGTTTAGTTATTCAATTTTTGTACAATTATTTCATAGCTATTAGATATCTTATGTCATAGTGTATATATAGTATTCTACTAGTCAAGCCCTTTCATTTGATACCTTTATTGAGGGAGTAGTGAAAAATTTAATAAATTCACAATTTCGTGGAGGCCGCCATGTTGGATTTGAAATTTTTCATAGTGTATAGTATTCTACTAGTCAGGCCCTTTCATTTGATACCAATATTGTGGGAGTTGTGAAAAAATATGTAAACCGCCATCTTGTGGCGGCGGCCATCTTGGTCCGATTTTCATCAAACATAGCTAAGAACACTCCCCACTTATTCACCTTTCAAACAAAAAAAACAAAATCACAATCGGTTCATCCATTCGGGAGCTACGATGCCACAGACAGACACACACACACACACACACACACAGACAGACACGTCAAACTTATAACACCCCGTCGTTTTTGCGTCGGGGGTTAAAAATAAGTCTCATGTTGTTCATGTCTATTACATATTTAACTAGCGACCCGCGCGCGGTTTCACCCACGCTGCCCCGTTCCTAAGAGTCGTAGCGTTATGTTAAATAGCTTAAAACCTTCCTCTTGAATCACTCTATCTATTAAAAAAAACCGCATCAAAATCCGTTGCATCAAAAGTTTAAAAGATCTAAGCATACATAGGGACAGACAACGGGAAACGACTTTGTTTTATAATAAGTAGTGATGATAAAATATGAGGTTGTCCGTAACAATAATACAATTTAAAATGTTTGAGCAATTCTGCAGACTGTTTCTAAACAGTAGCTGCATGTTGAACATGACAAAGTTGATAGCAACGATTATCCTTCAATGAAATATTATAAAGTCAACTTCGCTTACTTTAGCTGCCAGCATTTCCTTGTCGAAAGTCCAAACACACATTGTTAGTCGGGAACCAAACATCTCATTGTGAACTCAGTAGCAAGATGGCTTCAGACAACCTCGTGACTCACGACCTACGCTTAATCAGCGAAGAAAGTCATACAAAATGTATATTTATTTGTCGAACATGACCCTAAGGCTAGACTGTGAACTATGGTGTCTTTGTTCCAAGTGACATTGATTTTTGTTAAAGCTCAGACAATGGTACTATCGAGATCTGCGAAATAATTCAACTTCAAGTAGTGCGTAGGCGTGTTGTATGAAGAAGAATGATAGCCAAAAACATTTCAAATTGATTTAAGACTCTCGTCAAATATACTTGACAAATATCCCTCATATTGGTGTGACGTAGAAAATATTACTAAAACTGTCTGAAGGAGCAAAAAAAAAGTATTGATAACACTGACATACTCAAACATTTTTTGTAAGTAGAACGACATAAGTATGTTTAACTTCTGCAGCATTTAAGGCAGAGAATAAAGTACAAAGCCTTTACGTTCCATATGAAAGTGACACCTCAAGTCGGCCTCAAAACGAATAATGACAGCTCTAAAACCAAAGCGCTTTTAAACAAAGGAGGCAGCGCACTATTCTGAGGCTTTTAGGTGAAGGTCGAGAAGACGGGCAGGAAGCGTGTGTGTGCGCCATGCGCTGACGTCACTTCCTGGGCCGATGAACGACTTACATTATGCTAAGGTATTCGAAGCGATAACTCGCAGTGTAAACTGGTATTAGAGTTAAAGTTTCAACGATTAACGTACTAATTTTAACGCCGATACCGATTGCCGCATTCCTTCGCGATCATGAAGCAAACAAAGTTAATACGTTTAACTTCCTAAAGGTCAATATGGGCGGTCGTTAGGCAGGAGAAATTTAAGTGCCCTCTTTATTGTGAATTTTACAACCAGTTACAAAATCCAACGTCGGATCGTGGAAGATCGATACTGTTAGTCGCAGACGTGTACCAGTACACCCTGACTTTGCATTCAACTTTTAAAGTTTGCTATAACTTGACTGCATTGCGAAAAAAAACACGTTGTTCACAAAACAGGAATGTTTTGTATTCCATGCAGAAGATGGAAAATCTAAAACTTAGAAAGCAAACTGCATTTTGAAAAGCATATTTGGGACTATAAATAGGAGGAAGAAATAATGAGGTTTCTTAGAGATATTTTTTTTCTTTTTTTTTCAACTTTAAATAACACGTAAGTACTTACTCCTCCTGTCTTAGCTTATTATTAAAATTATGGTTAACGTTTTGAAGACTGTTGAAGTTAAATGTTATTATAATTAGCCATGATAGGAAAAGAAGTCATTTTTTATTAAAAGATGATCTATTCAGCATTCACTAGGCTCACGGTGCACAGTTCAACGCGCCGCAAGTTTATCGTCGTTCATAAACCCGTAAATAGATCGAATGCAGTAAAACCGAGAACGCTGCATACACTCTAGCCACTGTACCCGCCTGTTTCCAATTTCACTGCATAGCGATCAATGGAATTCAATCGATATGACCAAGAAAGTAGCGTCAAAGTTGGAGCAAGATATAAACACTTGGCTTATGTACATACATACACATACATAAAGTCACGCCTATTTCCCGTAGGGGTAGGCAGAGACCACAGACTTCCACTTGCTAAGATTCTGACATACCTCTTTAGCTTCATCCACACTCATATTTTTTTTCATTCATGAGCGTCGGTTTAGGGTACTCTTGACCGAGCCATTTTTCAGAACGTCCTCAATCTGTTTTCGGAACTTTCGCATAGGCCTTCCCCTGCCTACACTCCCATTAATTAAAAAGGCGAATTTTTTTGGAGAAAAGTTACGAATATATACTGATATTTTTCCCTAAGCAAACAAAAGATAGTAGGTGCTACTATTAGTAACTGCGTTTTTGTCTTCTTTATCCCACTTCTTCTTCTATAAGTAACTTTATCATATTATATTACACAAGTAATCATACTAATATTATTAATGCGAAAGTTTGTAAGGATGGATGTTTGTTACTCTTTCACGCCAGAACGGCTGAACGTATTTAGCTGGGTTATAGTCTGGAATAACAAATGGGCTACTTTTTATATAGGTTGGACCCAATTTGAAGTCCACGCAGACAAAGTCGCAGGCAGAAGCTAGTCTCACATAAATCAGTTGGTTTTAAAATTATCAATATCAACGAACACTAAAATGTAAATAATACGCAGCATCTATATATATATAAAAGAAAGTCGTGTTAGTTACTTCATTTATAACTCAAGAACGGCTGAACCGATTTGGCTGAAAATTGGTGGAGAGGTAGCTTAGAACCAGGAAACGGACATAGGATACTTTTTATCCCGTTCCCGATACTTTTTATTCCACGGGGGCGAAGCCGCGGGCAGAAGCTAGTTTATAATATAATACAAGCTTATAAATTCAATGTCAATAAGCACCAGACGACATAGAAATCGCTGCGTCCGGATTGTAAGTAATTACAGCAAGAAATAAAGGAAATATCTCAATACCCGGTGCGGCACTTATCTACGGCAACTGGGCCTGGTCCAGTCATTTGTTGGAAAACTTTCCACTCGTTAATTAAGCTATTAAAAGTCTTGTAGCTGAGCAACAAAGCTAGATGCTAATGTGAATGTGACTCGCCTCATATAAACTGTACCTGGAAACAACTAAGTTTCACAGAAAATGTATACACTTTTCGAACGAAGGCAAATGTGTTTTTTGTACAAATTTACATGCTACATATCTCTGTATTCGTTTTCAATCACAACCCCAAAATGAGCCTACAATATTCCAAAGTTCACCGGCACCATATCAAGAGTGCTCCAGATAAATGGATCACGTTACTTGATTAACCGACGCACATCCCTTCCCCTTATCACCCTTGGGAATATTTAAATGGGCCCTGAATATATCACACCACCCTCACGAAGTAAACGAGCCAAGTCGACTCGTTTACCTGCGCCCTAGATTGAGGATGCAAATAACGGTATCTTCATTAACGACTTAAACAATATTAAAACAGTATAAAAAGAATACCGGATTTCAGCATCAGCTTTTAATAAGCTCGTTACACTGAGCTCTCTGCATAAGTGCAAGTAGTCCAAGTATTCTCGTCACAAGCGAATTGGAGCGACAATTTATAACATACGTGTGATCTCAATCAACATGGCAATCACGCGCGGCGCCACCACAACTACTCCTAATGTGATGCTATTGAAAATCAGCATTCACAGCGTCGACACCGTGCTAACCCGCCTAGTAACACTCATTGATTTCACACGGCGCAATTTACATCCCGCCGAAAGTGATAACTCGTTTTGACAACGTTATCTCACAACCTCATCAACGTTTCATGATCGTTCCGCAATAAATGCCAATTGTATTATAATGCGGAGCGGGCGCCCGGCGTAAAACGTTTATTTCGCTGAATAAGTAGGTAGTGAGTAGGTACATACGTACATAGGCTGTCCGAACACTCGTAAAGTGTTTTCGCAGCTATAAATCCCGCCTAAGATCCTTGTCTTCGAGCCAAGGTCTGCAAACTCATTCACGAGATCAAGTAGCAAAAAACTGGAGCAATGAACTGGGAGTCACGTACCATTCTCATCAACTCCCTAAGCACGTAGTGGCGTCTAAACTACCGCTCATTGTCAATATTGGAGTGCTGTTCCGAGCCACTGGTAAAATCAATAGAGGCATTATCGGTTATTAGACGCATGATTGCTAGAAATTGTTTTATGAGCTAATGAATAATAAACAATGGTCTCGAACTAAGTGCTCGCAGCGCAGACAGATACTCCTCACATTACTCACATCTGTGTTGAGAAGGATGGAACGTTAATGCAATTTTACATGGAATCCCATAAACCCAAAGTGGTTAAAGAGGCTTTATAACCATAAGAAATAAACCCCAGCATTAAAGGTAAACAAGATACACGCTCAACGAATAGGCAAAGGAATTATTAAAACTTTAATCAAGCACTAAGGAAACGCCAGCATGGTTAACATTTTTTATAGTGGCCAAGCACTGCTTATAATCGATAATGAATTGTTATTCAGTCGACAACCTCGAATATCTGAGTAATGGCCGTTGTGAGCGAACAGTTGTACACACAATATGCAAGGCTACCAAGTGCATCGCCGATAGACCGGAGATGAAAGCGACTGTTTATTTGATTTTCTGCCTGTACGTGCAGGCATATTAACTAAGGTTCGGTCAACGACCCTCTCTGCTCCATCATTCCTTAAGGTCGTAAAACTGCCGCAAGTTTGATGTTCGCATCACATTACTGTAAGGTCGAGATGTAATTTACTTAATAAACTTTGGCGAAATTCTTCTGTATTGTCAGGTGAACTTTGATGGATTCAGTTTAATTAATCATCCAGTAATGGTTTAGAAGTTTATCTGAAAGACACGGAAATAATATCTACGCAGTGTGATTTAAATGTGTCTGTTGTAGCATGTTTCATTATCAAAACAAAAGCTGTGAATTTATTCTTATGTTTCTATAATCTCGTTGTGTCTAGTGCAGACCTCACAATATGTGACATTCACAAAATAGAAAACGTAGAGTATTAGGAAATATTAAGTTTAGTGCTGCATAAAATTTTACATAAACAGCTCATTAATATTAAGATCCTTCAAATCTTTAAAATTTAAATTTGATAATGATCTTTGCGCTGGGACCTTGACCATTTTAGACTTGAATTGAAGCTGGTATTACAAGTTTCAAACATATATTTGGAATATTTTTATTTGAAGTACGATGTATGGTAGGTAGGTGTAGTGTTGTTCACAATGCCACAACTTTTGTCTAGGTTGTCCCAGAATGCCAGTCTCGCAATCGAACCGCCCGCCGCCGGCCGGCGACCCATCAAACATTGTCGGATTACGTTTATGGACCATTTGTATGGGATCTGCTACGGTTTAATGATTTTCGGCCGTTCCTCCGCCTCTTGTGCAATTCTATTTCGAGACAGTCTATACATAATAACTTTTTATAAAGGCTTTATTCTTCTTCATTTCTTCATTCTGTTACAAAATTGTTTTGTTGTTGAGTAGCCTTAGGTCTATAATTATTAGAATTTGAATTAAAAGTTATTGCTTTCGGTGACGGTAAATTCTTGTCCGAAGTGCGAACCCTACAATATTGTTATTACGGTAGCACACCGGTCCCCTATTAAATTACAAGCACCCCATGTTCTTGACATAATGGCTGCGAACGACAATCCCTTGCCAAAAAGGTTAAAAATTGTTTATTAGTACTGACTATTCAGTCAACACTGACTGCTTGTTGGTGCAATGTTTATCGTTATCGCTGGACGCAACCCGGTGACATTTTCACATGTCTCCTTATCTCTGTTTATTATTACTAGTAGGTTAGGCTCATGCGTAACAGGCATGCTTGAAACCATCTTGAATATTCATGTCCTCACCGTTTATTTTCCTCATGCCGGGCCCTAGACCTTCACTGCACGGCCAAAATCCTGTCCTCAGTATCAGCAACAACAAAACACACACAACGAAACACTAACAAGAACACCACTATGCACACTGATGTAAACATTCATAGATACAATTATGTTGTACTAGTAAAACACAATATAACCTCGGTGCACTATTTTGATTAGTTGATAAAGAAGAAAACACATAAATTGTTTATCACGATGCGATCTACACCTACGCAAACATGTTGCGACGCGCGTCAACGCCGCGTGACTGCAGGCGTGTCGCCGGCTGACACTTCGGCGCTACTAATGACGGCAGGACAGTGAACTAGCTCTTGGTAGACTAATTCTAACAATAGATGGCGCGCTACTAAATTTATTGAAAATCACTGTTTACCTATTATCCCATAGAATTTCATTATTACATCCTACTTGAAGTAGTAAACAAACAGAAATGTTAGCATTATTTCTGTAGCAGTTAAATAATTTAATAGTAGAAGCTAGTTTTTTTTCTAAGCTTTAATAATATATATTTTTTATTTAGTTCTGAAGAAAAAACAACATTTGTGGACAGTTTTTTTATCTTACCTTATGACTCCTGCAATAATGGACAATATTGAAGACAAATAAATATGTAATTCACCTCACTTTTACACAAAACCACTTCGTTAATATTGGAAATAAAAAAAAACCTATATGAGACATGTAAGTTAGTCCAATTCTAAAATCCGCATCGATAGAAACGCCGGTCGCAAACTGCTACAACTTATAAATCACTGAAAGCACACTGTTAAAACGCGAATCCGGTTAAATATAGGGTTTTCCACAATACACTATGAATTAATGTACGAGTTTAACGCGGAACACCATGAGTAGCGACCGATAACACTATCCATCACCCCATTATCCTACGCGACTTGAAGTTAGCAGCGAGCAACCACGTCAAAATATACCATAAATAACATGGTACGTATTTGGGGTGCGCCACCCCATCCCCTCCCTTCGTTCGTCTGTAAACAGAAGGTCCGGTTTCGATTCGAATATTGAAAGTTCAAATTTTTAATTCTTTAAATCGATGCTGGCCGGGCCCCGGCGTTCGTGAACTGGCGACTATCATTGAGCTATGGTATTAGCTGCAAGCTCGCTGTAAGGCGTCGGGGCTGAGGGGGAGGAACGTCGTATAAACTCACATTACAATACGTTAAATCGCCTGCAACCCTCGCCAACTGCGGTCGTAACGCTACGGGAACTTCCCGGCGACATCCCGACTAGGCTCTCACTATACAGCCAATTAACTACAACTTTAATGACGCTTTTCCATTAAAGAACTTAGGTACGTTTCGCCGTTATAATAGGGTGCCTTTGTTATACAAGTATGAAAGGGAATTTTTAATTCTACACGAGGTTCTTTTAAAGGAAAAGTTTGATCCTACCTACCTGTTAAATTATTATGTTAATAATTTTTAAATTCAGAGTGCGAATGACTTTTAGAATTTAAATGCATTGTCGTCGCTCTTCTGTCATCTCTGATATAAATATCCATTCGTTACAGCCCCAAGGCGAAATGCGTTGAAAGGGAAAACCGACAAAGGAAGCCTTTTTTAGGGATCCGGATAAGAAGCGACGTGAAGAAAAAGAGAGCGACAATTTTTCCGGATCATATCTTTCTATACATTTCATTACTTCCGCTATGTATGGACGTAGATCTCGGGCGACGTCGGCAGCATTCGGTTACGTTCGTCTGTCGTCGGGTTATTCCGGGGGACTAATCGATATTCGTTAGGCATGCTACCGACTTGCTACGTTACAACTTAGCTACTACGCGAGTCTACAACTTTGTAGCTTACGCTACGTTTGTGTTGTTGTCACCCAACTAAATGAAAAAGACAGCGAACTTGACTCTATGAGTGGGGTTGTCGTACCGATATCTTTGGTGGTGTTGTTCCCGTTAATTGTTTTTAGTCGAGCATTGTTGCAGCAACTCTGTTGCTTCGATTGAGATACACAAAACATTTTAGTTTATAAATATTGATCGTACACTGCTTCAGGAATTGAGTTTCCGGTTCCTTTTTGTTATTTAGGTAATGCGAAAACTTTCTATTGTATTTTTTTATTGTCTTAACAATTAAATTGTTTGTCGCATATTATGTGTCGCAGTGAAATTGTATATTTATTTTACATAATCGCTAGCATCTTTACAAAATAGTTCTGTTATGTAAAATAGCTAAATGACGTTTAGCAGTTTTGCATATTTGGTGAACTTCAACATGCGGAATGAAATGAACGTTTTGCGTTCATCAAAATAGTGGATTGGTGTTTATCTGTTTTGTAAAACAGTGCATTTCAGCGTGAAATTAAATGTTGGATGGTAGATTTTAGTTCCAAAATTCGGCGCTAGGGGCGTTGTGAAGCATAACAATGCCTATGCTCGTCAAGTTAAGGCGTAATGATTGTTTAGCAGAGCCCGCCAAATTCAAATTACAATTGGATTTTCAACACTGGCCAAAATTGACGATTGACCCTACTTTTAGCTTCTTTAACGCTTATTAAGCAAAGTTTTTAATACTCAGTTGTGAATATTGTAATGGCGCAATTAATACAGCTAGGAATCTAAAATGTGTTATAGACCTACAAATTGCGAAAAACCCATTGTAATTTGAATTTGGCGGGCTAAGCGAAACGATCAGCATTAACCCAAATTTATTATATACAATTATGCACAATAGCTACATTTCGGTTCTGGCACAGGTTTCGTCGTTTGGTCACAGTTCTAACCTAAACTTACCAATATAAACATATTTCATCCCGAAATTACCCCGTCATGTCATAACTAAATTTGGTTGCTAAAATCCGTCAAAATTTAACTAAATGTTATAGGCTTTTTACACAAAACACATATCGTAACTGCAAATAAGTCATTCTACAAAACAACGTGAACATGAGTAGCGGTTTTGATAAATGTATTGCCATGGCAACTAAACGCCATTCAGCTATTTTATATAACAGAGCTATTTTGTAAAGCAGTTAAGTAAAATAGCGAATTATATAATTCTACTACGACATAATTATGTACCTAAAGCTTCTGAGATTTAAGATTGGTATTGCAATGTTATGATTTTGAAATCAGATGCAGGGCACAGTTAATGCTCAAAACAACCGTACATATAAGATACCTACCCATATGCATTCAGTAAAACTTTATGTTTACCTAAATAGAACGTGGAATGATTACTGATATAGAGCGGCTAATTATAGCTACTGGAGTTCAGTTAAGTATCGCATAAATATTTTAAAAGTAATATTGAATAATTACCTATCTTTTACTTTTATTAATGTGTGTAGGTAATTACTTTAAATACTTGTTATTTTATATTTTTATAAGTTACCAAATATATGAGTACTTAATGATGGTCTACTTTGCCTCATACCAGAATTTTCATCTAATTCTGTATTGTCTACAACAACAAAATAACTAAAATACCCAACCCGGAACGTGTGTGGGTATCTAACAAAAGCATGTTGCAATAGATGTCAGTAAGTCAGAGTGGTCAGCTGATAAGATTTTCATCAATAATGTTTTCGTGCTAATACTTAGAACAAAAACAAGTTTTTTTTATTTTATTGTGTTGAAGGTTATAGCCGCCATCTAGCGGTCGTCATTATCAAAAATAATATGCACTCTAACACACAGAAAAGTGATCAGTACTTTTTTATAATAAAATAGTCTCTAGGACGGAGTGAATATTATTTTAGATTAACAGCTATAGTAAAAGATAAATGTAACCTCTATTAAATTAATACATTTTGCGTGTAGTGGTGTAGTGTGTAGAGCCACAGATAGTAGAGCCACAGATAATAGAAGTAGAGCTTAGCTTGGTTTGGTTTGGTTTGGAGCTCATGTGGTCTTGTTCCTGAGGAGTTTTTTGCATGGCTACAGAGGCCTTCGTGCCATGAGGAACCGTTGCCAACCGTGAAGTCGTAAACCGATATTTTTGATTATTTTGTACAATATTTCTTCAGTAACACCTAGTCTTTTCATCATAGCAAGATTTAGCATTCGCATTCTAATAATATTATAACTGTTTCTATTTATTACTGAGGTTTATACATACATACATACATATACATATTTTCACGCCTGTCTCCCATTGGGGTAGGCAGAGACTATAAATTTCCACTTGCTACGATCCTGGCATACTACTTTCGCTTCATCTATGTTCATTAACCTCCTCATGCATGAACGTCGGTTCAGGGTGCTCTTAACCTGACCTTTTTTAAGAACGGCCGCAACTTGGTTGTGGTACGTTTGTCGAGGACGGCCCCTTCCAACTCTTCCATCCATACTCATCATGTATACTCGTTTCGTTAATCTCCGTTCATCCATCCTCTCTACATGCCCAAACCACCCTAACTTAAGGAGGTTTATAAACATTAATAAATCTCGTATTCTCATTCACACCTTGGTAAAGGATGCATAATATGCTCCATGTGCGTAAAGGACAAGAAATATTAAATTACTCTGTCGTAGAGGTTCACACACTTTATTAATATACTCTTTGGGTTCACAGCTATATATCTATAAGTAGTCTGTGTATCTAAGTAGTCTGTTAAAATTTAAAATCTGCGCAGTTAAGTCAAACAACTTGGCTACTAAACCTAAACCTCAGGAGTTTAGGCGGGAAAATGAAAAGTGCACATTGTCGATTTTATATTATTTTTCAAAACTTGAATTTCTCCGGAGTTTAATGTGTAATTATGGTGGATAATTAACCATTAAGTGTTCGTGAACGTGTGAGAGTGTAGGCAAATGATATAAAATTGAAAATCGTGACTTTTTGGGTTCACACCTAAACTCCATCGAAGCCTCAATAAAGTTTCTACCGTTTTATTGGGGCAACTGAACATTATACTTGACACTGGCGAACACAAAAAGTGTGGTGCCATAATACAATCCCATGATGGGAAATAATTATTACCTACTTGATTATTGTAATACTTGACACTGGCAAATACACAAAAAGTGTGACGCCATAATTTAAAAAAATGAAAAAAAAAAAAAAATCAAACAACTTACAAATTGTCATTGTCAAAATCAATTTGTTATTTTCAAGAAAAACACGAATAAATTTATTCTATTGTAGTACATAAATCTTGCATTTAAATCTGGTTATTCTGCTGTTAATATTCGACATGAATTGTGTTTAATAATACTATGGAGAAACCTAGAGTATTGTCGTAAGTAACCTAGAGTATTGCAATTAAAACTAAGGTATCCACATTGTTGAGTATCCATCTGGCTATCCATAATTTACTATTTGCGGGGCATTCACACTAATTAATATATCTTAAAAAATATTCAAATATTATCCTCTGATCTTTCTTACGCTACATGGAGTAAACATTGCCGTTCATACAAAGTTTATCTATAGATCACCAGAGACAGGTGACAGGAAGCAGTGTTTCTATTCAGCCTCCTTCAAAGTATTATCTAAACATTAAATAAAATGCACTTATAAACTCTCTACGAAAGTATAATAAAGATCATCTTAGGGGTATCTCTCTGCATGAATCAAATTTTAGATTTGAACATAGAATTCCAGATGGTTTGCCAAATATGTTATCTCATTTATTAACGGTCAAGCCGGGCACAAATCAAAATTCCAAGTTGCTAGATACTAATAATTTAATTGCAACCTGCCCAGACTCGAGTATCAAACCCAGGAGGACATGCCCCTTGTGACCTAACCACTTGAATATTAAAGCAGTTATATTTTTTTCTTATTGAACTGCCGATAGCTTAAATGTGGTTTAAGTTAACATAATTTATATGTATATCTTACATATTTTGTTGATGTTTTATATTTCAGGGGTGAAGCAATTGTAGCTAAAGGTGTAAGCTCAAAATCAGATGTATCTCTACCAGAATTAGGCTTGAAAGATGTCATACCCAATGGCTCCTGGCTGGAACAAAAACAGATACAGGCAGCCCTAGAAGCAAGAAAGTATTTAATAGAAGTTGAGAGAATAGAAAAATTGTAAGTAATAAATTATTTAGATGAAAAACATTATTTTGTAATTTTATTGATTGCATCTACCTGCCATGGCGTGATTTGTTTGTGGATAAATCCGCTTGGTTCAATAAAATAGGTAGAAAAAAGCAAAACTATTCCAAGGCCCCATAACATCCACTGCTAGGCTTGGGTCACCTCTCAGAATGAGAAGTATAGTAGGCTATAGTCCACCAGTCCAGTGTCGAGAAATTCTCTCAAGCATGCAAGCCTCCTCACAATGTTTTCCTTCACCGTTTAATTGTGTGACAATTAACTATTAATACTTATTAATAATATCGAATACCTTTGAGAAGTCAGAGGTCCATGCCTTGGATTCAAACTTGAGACATTTCACTTGGCTTGGTCATATCACTAGGCTATCACTGCTCATCCCATAACAACTGACAGTCTAATAGCAATTAATTTTCTATTGTGTCAATTGATTTAACCTGTCAATGCCTGTATTATACACACAATGAAAAATTGATTGTCTTGGTCTCCGGGGGTCACATAGGTTGCCGAATTAATAATAAATATTGCTAATCATGCATGTCAACTCCTGCTCTCCTCGTACCTCAACCTCACACCTCTGATAATAAATAATTCTTATTACAGTGGTACTTTGAGCCTTGCGGTGTGGCGTGATGATCTCATGCTTGCTGAAGTCACTCAGATGTCTGGAGGGCACTGGCAGTATCTTGGTCACAATGTTGGGAAAAACTTATATCTACGACCTGAAGAAACATTGTTCTTAATGGAAGTTGTAAGTTATTTTGTATATTATTAGAATAGCTACTTGAAATATGATTTATTTTTATTGAGAAATATTAATTATACATTTTCAGAATTGTCTGCTACTCAAACACAATGAAGTCACAGTATCATTACAAAAAGCTTATGCTTTATTACTACGTTCACCAACAACAATAGTACAATACAAAGTGTATGCATCCCTCAGTAGAATTGGGTACAAAATGCGTAAACATAAGCCACCTAAATGTAAAGCAAATTTACAAAAAGCAACCACAGGTCAGGAATCTGAGAATATTGATTCACCCTCACTTTCCACAAACAAAAAAATTGAACCTGTTGATTCAGCAATTGTCACTACTGACAATAACAGTGAGAATGTGCATACAGCTACATTTTACGCAGTCAATAAGTCTGAAGATATTGATTTACCATTAGTAAGCCCAGTAGATGTCTCTGAGAATATAGATACTCCAAAAGCAAGCACAGAAAATGGATCAGAAAAGTTAATCGTAAATGCAGTTAGTGAATCTACTAATATGGATTCGCCAAAAGTTAGCCCATCAAATGAATCTGGAAATGTTAGTCCAACAATAGTCAAAACTGATATCAAATCTGAAAATATTGATTTTCCAGTCACTTCCATTATTAATGAGGCTGCAAGTCATACTCCACAAACACATGAAGCTTATATAGAAAGGGAAAGTAATGATCAAGGTGTTATTGATACTGAAACAAGTAAATGTTGGACAGTTATTAGTAAGGATACAGATAATAAAGGAAATATAGCAAAAACTGATACTGAAAATAATGCAGTTAAAGAGGAATCCCCAGTAATAATGGAAATAGATAATATTGGAGTAAACACTGCAGATGATGCAAGTCAGGGTGTCACTTATCAGGATGTGTCATCTACAGTAACTGAATGTGATGATTATGCTGGAGAAGAAAATAAATCTATGGAAATGTGTCAAGAAGCTGTAGATTCTGGTATGTATCTTATTTTGTGACACACATACACATAATGCGGATATGTGACAAAAAATACTAAATAGACAGATCAATGTGTTGAGTGGCGGTGGCCTAATGGCTAGGGCGTCGGACTTGCGATCATGTGGTTGCCTGTTCGCAACCCACCCATTGCACTACCGACGTGAACCCACTCGTAACACAAGCATTTAGCTTAGCACGAGGGGTTAACAAGAATACTAGTAATGTGCAACCCATGTTTTATAAAAAGATAACTTATCTAAATGAGAACTTAATATTTTCAGGAGATGTTGTAATGGATGAAGAAGAGGATAAAATAGAGAATAGCATTATAGTGGACACAAGTAATAATATATTTCAATATTTGAGAGTATTGCTAAATATTTTTCCAAAGTTATAATTATTTTAAGTTATACAGTTTTTCTTACAGATAACCAGAATATTGAAGATCACAAAAAAAATTATAAAGATTTAACAAATAATAATTCAGATCAAAGTAGTTCAAATATTTCTACAACAGCCCAGATTTCACAAAAAAACGTAGTTTATAGCTATTTGAGCAAAATAGACATATTGACCAAAAGACAACATAAACCTAGTGACTCAAAAAATATACAGAAATATTTCGAAAATATACCAGATTTATACAAAAAACAAGTAGTCACAGTGAATGTTCCCGAACAAGAATACATACCGAGAAATATTTACGTCAATAACTCGAGCTACTTGCTCAACCTACTTCACATCAAAAGGCGATCCGTAAGGTCTCCTTCTAATGAATCAGTGTCATATACAAGTTGTGATGAAGTTAATGAGACTAATGTAAGAAGAATAAGAAATACTTCTAGCTCAGAGTATTACCATAATCTAAACTTTTCCTCCCATGTAGGTTTTCCTAGGCATCATCATTTCCGACCTTACGGATTTTGGCGTCCCCAAAACAATCTTAACTATTATCAATTTAGTATGTTTTTTCAAAGGCCTTCTTTCTCTAATATGTATATCCAGTCTCGCGTCCAATATCTGCCAAGGCCAAACCAGGTGCTAAGGACGTTTTCCTATCCTAGTAATTTAAGTCAAAATAGTCCCAATTTATGTCAAAATAGTAGAAAAAGAATGAGAACTGGTAGAACTGCCCATTTACAGGGCATTAAGAATTTAGCTGTTAGATTGAAACAGTTTGTCATGTCTGGGAATACTGAAATGCACAACCTTGAATCACTTCACAATCAACTTCATTCATACAATTTAAGGTATAAAACAAGATTAAGATTAACTGACAATTTTGACGTTGTAAATGAAGAAAATATATTAGAAACTATTGAATTGGATGATGATGAAGAGTCTAAGAGTAAGAAACCTAGACTTGACCTTGACCATGACGACAAGTTTGACGAAAATCTCTATAGGTTAAGACAATTAGCATTGAGATTGAGAGATCTCGAAACTAAAGATCTTAGAACAACTAGTCATAAAAGAGCTTTCTCTAAAGCACTCAAAACATTCAATAAATCTTATAACGCTGACATGTATTTGGATGAAGATAATTACGAAGTCATTGATAGAAGATGTATAACAGTTAAATCTAGTTCCGATTCAGATTGCGTAGTTGAAGAAATACCTAAAGTCAGCAAAAAAGGAAAAAAATTAAGGAATCCATTTAATATTCTGAAACGACGATCAGAAAGATTGTTGTCACTAAATAATCCTGGTACAAGCAAAGATGCCATAGATACTAATAGAACCGAATTGAACAGAGCTGAAACTGAAACCGAAGATAATGAAGCTTACAGTGAATATATTGTGTCAACTTTTGATAAAAACTGGTTACCAAATGAAGATGATTTCGGGAGAGCAGAAATTTTACCTAAACGATTTATGAACGCTCGCCTCTTAGATAGTAATAAAGAGCAATATATTTTTGACTTTATGAAAAACCAATTTCAGCAGTGTAACAATTGGATAGAAGCAAAAATATCTTTCCTAAGGCATTTACATGAAACAAATATTGCATTTCAAAATGAACAGGCTCGAATCTTAGCCGATTCAAAATTATGTAACGCGGGTTTAAGACCACTTATAAATTCAGGAGACAACTCAGATATGCCTTCGTTACTACAAAAGTTAAGAATTATTAAGAATAATAAAGAAATTTGTTCTGAAACTAGTCTTGCTATAGATTTTGATGTTTACAACAGAGATGTACAGAACTTTAGGAAAACGAATCCACCGAAACCACATTTCAGGCTTGTTTGCTTGGAGTAAGTTGAGATTTATTATATTATATTTATTATTGACAATACCAGAAGCTGTAGTATGACATGTAAGGTCCCAAACATTATTATCATCATCAACAACCTATAACAGTCCACTGCTAGACGGAGGCCTTTCCCAATCGGCTGGTCGCATCCAGCTTCTGCCAGCAGCCTTCCGCAAATCAAACTTTATACAACATCTTAAATCCACAAATTTTGATATGAACCAACATTGATCAAAACAGAGTAAACAATGATTTGTCTGACCTTTAGGATGCAAGTGTAAGCGAGGGCAACATTTGATTGAATCTACTCTCCTAATTTTATAATTGCAGTTTTATCCCAATTACGTGTAATATCCGAACATACCCATTTAGTTTCTGACACTTACGCGAATATTAGACATTGAAATAAAACTATTTTTACGGACTTTATTGCGTTGTATTAAATTTTATTATTTCCCGACGTTTGGGATCCTTTACAGCATCCATGGTCACGGGTAGACTGAGGTGTTGGACGTCTGAATGTTAAAATTACTAACAGCTACCTTACATTTTTGCCATGGATGACCATTTGCCATGCAGGACCATGGATGCTGTAAAGGATCCGAAACGTCGGGAAATAATAAAATTTAATACAACGCGATAAAATCCGTAAAAATAGTTTTATTTCAATACCCATTTAGCTTAATTTTTATTGATTTTCCATTTTTTATTTCAGTAAGTCGTCAAATTTCCCGTCTGCAGCAGAAGTGATGGGTCTACAATCGAAATACGACGATAACATAGCGATCGTCTTTGCCATAGTCGGAATAGACTCTATATCCTACTTACAGATTAACCCAATAGACTTACCTGTATATGTTCCAAATAACGATGTATAAGTATGTCTCGGTAAGTTGTATATTTGTACAAAATGTGTATAAAGAATGTAAAATAATTTAAGTATATTGTTCAATTTAATTCTCATCCGAGTGCTTTTTAAAATGTATCTACGTTCTCTTGGCTGTTGCACCGGATGCTATAACCAACAACGCAAGCAACTCTAGATTTGTGATCTCTGTAATTACAAATCTTGAGTGATATCGAGCAACTATCGCTCGATTTGTATTGGTATACCCTCTTCTATACAGGTATACTCTTTCCGAATTAAATTGTATACTACGATTGTGAAGTATATATTATATGTATATGTGTGTATAATGTATATTTTATTCAAGTAAAAACATCTGTTAATTGTTATTATATGCGTATTTATTTCAATAACTTTAAAACAGCCTTATAATATTATATGTATAGCTATGCATTCTACTAAGCTACTACATCATGGCACAAGTGATTCGGAAGGCTCAGTGCAAGTATACATAATTAAATAGTTTATGTCTAGACCTAGGTACATGAGGTTTTTTTTAAATTTCAATTCACATCGAGAGTGGCCGCGTTTCCTTGCTAGGCCATCTATTCACCCTGATCAAGCGATTCTATTTATTTTAGTTATGAAGAATACCGCTACAATTTAAGCACTGAAAGCCCTCGCGTCGTTGCTCGTCACCTCCCACTGTCGTTGTGAATTGAGCTGAACACTTCTCAACAAAAACACTACTGTCCTAACAATTAACTGAAATTATTATTCAACCCGTACAAAAAGTATTGCTGTGGTAATGGTTATACAGCTTATTATCTCCAAGTAGGTAGAACCTACTTAGTTTAATACTCCTAACTAACATGATTTAAGTTATCTTAGGAACCTAGATGAGATCATGTTGACCTAGACTAGGACACAAGATAATGTGTAGGTATTCAAGATACTGTATTTATGTATATCCAAAATAATATATAATAAGGAAGAGTTACATTCACAATTTTTATGTAATAATTGTATCTAATTCATATATATTTCCTATCTACTGTCTATGGCACGTGTTACTTAAACAACTATCTCTCATTCGTTCATTTTACACAACCTTAGTTCGTTAAATTAGTGGCAAGACATACTGGATGACTCAAACAAACAATACTTCTTAATAAATAAACAAATTCTTGGCTACAGTATTCCAAAATAGTATTTTTTTTTCATCTGATCAAAGTTGTAGTTTAGGAGTTAGAATGATTAAAATTACTTTCCATCTATTATACTCTAGTGACACATCGGACATCAAAACCTCTCCGTGCCTCGTAGAGCACGTAAAGCCGTCGGTCCCGGTTGTCATACGAACATCTTTGACAATTGTTAGTGATAGTCAGAAGCCGAAAAAAGCCTGACAAAAAAGAGTCTATCCGCCGAATATCGGTATTGCCCAGAAATTGTTACGGAGGTCTGATGGCAGTCGCGTCGTGTAAAATGCTGATATTCAGCATTATCTTGTAAGACTGGAAGCCAACCCCAACATATTTGGGAAAAGGCTCGGAGGATGAAAGGATTTCATTCATAGATGGCATGGCTTCCACATAACTTTTCAAATACCTACCCAATCAACATAGCTACAACAACAAAGATTTATGTTGAATATAATTATATAAGCCGTGATAACCTAGTGATATGACCATTGGACTGCCAAGTCAAAGGTCTCGAGTTCAAATCCAAGGCACGCACCTCTGACTTTTCGAAGCTATGTGCGTATTAATAGTTAATTATCATGCGCTTAAACGGTGAAGGAAAACATCGTGAGGAAACCTGCACGTTTGAGGGATTTTCTCGACGGCGTGTTAAGTCTACCAACCCGCATTAGGCTAGCGTGGTGGACTACAGCCTAATCCCTCTCATTGTGAGAGGAGACCATTGCCTAGCAGTGGGACATTATAATGGGTTGATTATGTATGTTATAATTATATAATATTAGTAGATAACAATATTTTTTATAAACAAGCTAACAATTAGCATGTACTATATAAAAAAATGATATGACTTCATAATTGTATAAATTAAGAAGACTAGGAACTATGACGCAGCTACCCGCATACATATAATCGTCGGTCTATATTAGTCCACAGCTCGACATAGGCCTTGAATAAAATTATGCGTATTATTCCAATAGAATACCTACTTAATATTGTAGCTATTTTATATACATGTAAAATTATATATTTTTTTATTATTATTATATCAATCAGGATATTCTGTAACAGATAACATTATAAACCTGTAACAGAATAAGCGCAAGACCTGAAAGTCGTTTTTTCAGAATGGACTACTGAATCGACAGTACAGTGGTTTTTAATATGTGTCTTATATTCCGAAAAGATAAATGGCTCTCTAATCCACCAGTGCCACTAGTTATGGAAAACTGAGACCTATTAGCACAAATTGTTATTGTGCGTGTTTGCAGTTTGCACCGATATCATGGATAAGGTACGACTTTAGGTACTGTTCTTAAAAAAATATGCTGTTTCTCAAAATGATATTCTAATTGACGGGTTTTAGGTCTTGAGCTTATTCAGTTACTCGTTGTAGGAACACATTTCATATTTGGTAACGTCAAGCAGCTATACCTTCTTACTTAATTATTTACAATAGGTAGGTACGTATTTTCTACAACTTTATTGCAACATAAATAAATAACTACTTAGAAAACATGCTATAAATCGAAATAGGAGCTCCAGTAGCCGTTACTTATGTAATCATTAATCTAAATTATATCTCAATTATATCTACTAAAAATAATCTTATTTGTCATCTCAGATAATGCAATCTAGGCTATTGTCTTCAGGTAGTCGTGTTTACAAAAAAAAAACGAAATTAATATTCAAAAAATTTCCCGCGGTAGGCTCCATCATTATCACAGTATACAGAGTACGTGAGGTACACAACGCTATGCATACAAGTGCGTTATTTTTACCTACTGCCCCTACCGAGTTATTATTTGCGCAAAGTACCTTATATTACACAAGAATGTTCCAATTCACAAATCCGTTTACTTACAAAATATCCAAAATCACAGTAATTCAAGGCCAACCGTAATTTATGCCTGCCAACTGATAAAACCTTTCGTTGAACGGCCTGTAGAAGTCCCTCAGTCTTTCTATAGTCTTAGGATCGATATGTGGGTGACTCCGCCCCTTGGTTTTGCCTAGGCAATGCGGAGTAGACCGACTTTCAGACTTCAAGAGGCAAGGGAAACCCTTAGTGGAGTTGAAGTAGAAGTGTTTTTCTGTTATCACTCGCTTTAAATCTAGAAATTCCTGAAATATTAAAAAAATACAGGGATTTGAGAGACTGTTGCCATTAAAGATTTTCAGGCCTGATCCCAAGAGTTTGATGGGGGCTGAGATTCCTATTGAATGCATTGTAATGGTAGCAAGGCAGTTAATAATCTTATTATGGGGAGAGAATAAAATGTAGACACATTACCTGTACTCTAGCCATTTCAGCAGCAGGATCTACGACCAGTCTTTCCCCACTGATGAGCAGCAACCTTGACCTCGGGAACCGTCGCAGCCAGCGCCTCAAAGGTCTCGCATACACACCAAGTCGGACGGGTGGCCACGAAGCGTCCACGGCCGATGGAGCTCCCCCCCAAACGGCTGTACTGTTTACTAAGGCCAGGTCTTCGAAGCGAGGTATCGATGGTCTTTTACTATAAATAGGAGCGAACAGTTGCGATATTCAAGTTTAAAGCGATAAAAGGAGAAAGAGTGAGTTCGCGTGATGATTAAAGCAGTCTTCCGAATATCGTAATTATAGAGACGCAATATTTTTTTAGCCTGGTTGTGAAGCCTTATCTTGTGTAGGGCCGAGGCAGCAAGGCCTCAGTGCACTTCGACCCAATGGGATCTTTTGTGCTTCCCCTAGATAACTTATTCCTCATCCCCTCCCAGTTCTACAAACAGCTCTTCCATGAGCTTTATAATGAGGCCTGGGGGTATGAGTCTGTAGTTCTCTTGTCTTGGATAACCCTGACCCAAAAGGCACATTCGCTTCCTAGCCATTGCATCGCATGTACACAGAAGGTGTTCCATGCTCTGAATTTCCCTTTTGCAGGCCCTGCAGGCTGATGTCTCCGTCAGACCCATCTTTTGTAGGAGAGCGTTAGTCCCGAAGTGTCCGGTCAGCGCCCACAAAAATAATTTATTGTGAAGCCTTACTCACTAAATTATTTTTGTGGGTAGGATCTCGATTTCATGAGTACTATTATATTAATATTGTACGAGCTGTTTACCCGTACATTGAAATGTGTTAGTTGTGTATTGTGTTGTTGTCACCAAAGACGGGATGTTCACAGAAATAAAATACTGGGTTTGTATCCGTTTTCGATGCGAGTATTTATTGTACTAATAATAAAACAGAATTTAAAATATAATAACAACATTAATGTAGGTCGCGATGCGAAGGCGTGATTTAATATTCAGCAAACTGTTAATGCATAATAAGTTAAAAAGTAATACAACTTAAATCATGTGACGATGCTCGTACATCCTGCCAACTACAAAAAAAAGTAAAGAAATAACTATTTTGTAAAATTATATAAAATAAAACGTAACGGTAATAAAATGTAAACAACGTGATCCATCAAAATGTTCTTCGTTCATTTAACACCGAATGGAATAGGAGATGTTCCGCTGTCCACCCTGTTGGGGCATGGATGCCGTTGGTGTTCAGCGGTTTGTTCTGTCGCAGGTTCATTTCCTTCCATTCTCATTTTCTTAGAAATTTCCACTGCTACCATCTCAACTTCTTCCTTGGGTTCTGATGGTGACACCTTGTTTATTTGAGACTGACAGACACAAAATCTCTTCACCTTGCAGTATATCCAGATGAAGAACACAATTCCACAGATTGATATGAACCCATACAGTATGTAATGATGTTGAGTCGCATCTGTTGACTTTATAGTTTGTATATTCTGTTGTTCCTTAATCTGTTCTATCTTTTTCTTAAGGCTGTTAAATTGTTCTTCGTGTGTCTCAATTGTTAAGTCCGTGTAGTTGCCAATGTTGTTGTGGCTGATAATTAAATGATTTATGTTTGTTTCAGGTACATATAACTCTTCATCATTTCCTATTTCCAGTTTGCTTTGTAAATTGTAATGTGAGTGAATGAGATGGTTGTCGCCGCGCATCATGCATCCAGCCGCTAGGGTGATCGTTCCTGTATTACGTAGTGTCTGTGACGTAATACCAGCTGGGCAGAAAATGCGCATAGTGCATTCCTCGCAACACGTAAACAGCCAAGCGTCCTTGCTGTGTCCACTCATTCATGCAACTTGATACTTCCGTAATGCAACATGACGCTCCACGATTGTTTATTATGTCAGCTTCGCATATGTTTGTTGCAGTTTTTATTTCATATATAGGTAAATCGAAATTGCATAAGACTTGATATGTATTTACGTCCATACATGATTGTATTTGCTGTTCGTTTAAGGGTATCATCAGGTCCTTTTTTAAGTTAACAGCGATGTATTTCGATGTAGGCCTTATGTTGATCATGGAATCGCCCTTTATGTTGCGGATTGGTATAACTTCCGTTAATTCGTATTGATCGTCTGTTACTAAGGGTATTTTCACTTCAAAAATAATGTAGTCATCTATGAGTTTTCCGTGAACTCTTGATAGTTTGTACAACTTCCTGATGCATTTGAGACTGTTGGTGCAGGGTAAAGATAATCCTTTAGGCATTCGTCCTGATATAATATTCAGCTCTCTTTGAAAGGCATCGGGTTTCAACAAGTGTGTATCGACTCGTCCGTTGCGAAGATCTGTAACTAGGTCGATCAGTGTGTCTTGTATTCTTCGCAGATTGCCAACCATCATGTTCGCGGCCAGTGCGGTCGCGATGATAAATGTCGATTGGTCTTGTTCTGTTTTTAATTTGTTTGCTGAATCTCTTAAGTGTTTGTTGACTAGTAAGAATTGTCTGTTCATCACTTGTTCGTTTCTTTTCAGAAGATTGTATTCGCCTTCAATGACTGATGTATGGTTCTTGTAGAGATTCAGCAAGTGAAACTCGTTGTTTTGAATCAACTTTATATCTTGATGGTATTTTTCGGCGAATTTATCATCCAGGACACCGAAGAGGTAATTGGCAGCGTTACCAACAACGTTTATGAGACCTCGTTTATTGCGTCTTCCGTGTTCAGATAGTAGCACGGTATGATAATGTCTCAGCTCGTTTAATTCGTGCTCAAATTGTGTGGAGATAGCAAAAAAAGCTGTATTCTTTTGATCGAGTGATTGTAATTGCTTGACGTATTGTTCAACAGATGATACACTTTTCCAGTATGTCGACATGTTGTAATAAATCACCCGTTTCCATTCGTCTTGTATTATCTGTAGGTCTGCGATTTTGTCAAAGTATACGAGATGAGATGGGTCGAGAGCTGTAATATTGACAAGTTGCTGTACGGACGGTGTGACGCATAAAATCATGACAAATAGTAGCGTACTCAAGCAATTCATGATAACACCTTTTCTTGGTCTCTGTCTACGCCGATGGGGTCGTAATGTTTCCAATGGTTCACCTACAGTTTTCTGTGTCAGCATATCCTGTGTATGGTCCTTTGTTTCAACTGGAAGACGGGATAACTTTGTTATAGGCCTCTTCATAATGTTGGATTTAGTTTTCACTGTTACGACTCGTACCAAGTTGTCAGCTCCAGGATGTGTTTCTAAAACTCGTCCCAATAACCATCTGGCAGGTGGCACATGCTCTTCCTTGATGAGAACCACGTCACCCACTATGATGTTCTGTGTTGGAGTTTGCCATTTTCCTCTTAACTGTAACGTTTGAAGGTAATCGTTTGACCATTTCTTCCAGAAATCCTTGTGCATATTTTCTGTGAGACGCCATCGTACGGTAAGGCTGGTATTGTCAATCTCTGACGTCGCAGGAGGAGCGAGAACAGGACCACCAACTAAGAAGTGGCCCGGTGTCAAATAATCGATGTCGTCGGGATCGTTTGTTAAAGCAAAAAGTGGTCTTGAGTTGAGGCAGGCTTCTATTTGTACTAGCAGGGTGGTGAACTCTTCGTACGTTAACTTTTGTTCACCAAGAACGCGTCTGAGATGGTGCTTCATGCTCTTGACTGCAGCTTCCCACAGACCCCCAGCTGTAGGCCAAGATGGGGCATTAAAATGCCATTCAATGCCACACTCGGAAATGTTGTTGAGGAGGTCGTCGTTGACTATAAGCTGCAGTGCCTCTTGACGTTCTTTTGCTAGTGCCTTCGCTGCGCCGACAAAGTTTGTTCCGTTGTCGCTGTAGACATGTTTCGGAGTTCCGCGCCGTGCACAAAGTCGTTTTAGAGCTGCTAGAAATGTGACAGTGCTGAGGTCTGAAACCAATTCAAGATGTATAGCTTTGGTACATAAACAAACAAAAATGGCTATGTATGCCTTTACTGTTTTGATACCTCGTCCCTTGTTGGCCTTAATTTCCACATGTCCAGTAAAATCTACACCTGTATGTGTGAATGGCCGGGACGGTGTAACTCGAGGCGACGGTAAGTCAGCCATCAGCTGACTGCTACGTTGTGTTTTGTGGCGATGGCAAATGACACATTTTATTAATTGCGCCTTGATTGTATTCATACCACCGAGTATCCAATACTTGTTTCGAATGTGTCCCAATGTTAGTCTAGCACCGCCATGAAGGGTATTTATGTGCGCTTGGTCGATTATCAGTTGGGATAACCTGTGCTTACTCGGTAAAATAATGGGATGTTTTTGATAGTTGGATAACTTCGAATGTGCAAGCCTGCCACCCACTCGAAGAATGCCTTGTGCGTCTAACATTGGGTTCAAACTCAATAGTTTGCTCGTAGTTCGAGGTTTGTTGCATTTCCGTATGTGGTTTATGTCATCGGCCAAGTAGTTGCTTTGAACAGTTTTGACGATTAATTGCTGAGCAAGCTCTATGTCTGTTATCGTTAAGTGTGAGGCTCGCTTGGCTCGTGTTACATAACGTGAGTTGTTTATGAATCGTAATATCCAACATAAAACTCTGTTCGCAAAAGTCATTGAACTGTATTTTTCCAGTAATTTTTCAATAAGTGGCGCGTTATTTGTTTGAATTGCACATATTTGTTTTTGTTTCTTTAGTTCTTCGGTTGTAGTGAATGCATTTTGGTCTGGTACGTTATCGGTTCGAATCCAGGACGGGGCTTCCCACCATAATGTGTGCCTCATGAAATCAGATGGAGAAAGTCCTCTGCTAGCACAGTCTGCAGGATTTTCTTCAGACTTGACGTGTCTCCAAGAATCTGATGGAACTATTTGTGTTATTTGTATAACTCTGTTGGCTACAAAGCTTTTCCAGCGACTCACATCTCCTTGTAGCCACCCCAGGACTACCATAGAATCCGTCCAGCAGTACAAGGGAATAGTTGGCATGTTTATTGAGTCTTTGACCTTTTTCATTAGTTGAGCTAACAGAGTTGCACCGCATAGCTCTAAACGAGGCAGAGAGATTGGTTTCTTCAGCGGAGCTAATTTTGTCTTTGCTGCAACCATTCTAATCAAACGTTCACCATTTTTAGTATTCGACTTGCAGTACACGACGCATCCGTAGGCTCGTTCAGATGCATCGCAAAAGCCATGAAGCTCAAATGGTTGTTCTGTGTTGCCGATCCAACGTGGTATTGTTATTTCGTAAAGGTGGATCATTTGAACGCGGAATTGTTCCCATTCCT
This sequence comes from Acronicta leporina, assembly GCA_947256265.1. Classification (NCBI taxonomy): domain Eukaryota; kingdom Metazoa; phylum Arthropoda; class Insecta; order Lepidoptera; family Noctuidae; genus Acronicta; species Acronicta leporina. The sequence continues at coordinate 4,396,497 of OX366521.1, forward strand.
GTTGTATGTTTGATGGAAGCTCATCATCCCAGTTCATCGTTGAAGTCCACGCTTGTTGGAAAATCAGTTTGGCCTTTAGTGTCACTGGTGCGAGCCAACCAAGCGGATCATACAGTTTTGATATGTCCGAAAGTAGGGTTCGCTTTGTACTGAACTCACGCTTAGTACAGGGTGCTGTTTGTATGTATGAAAATTTATCGGTGTGCGGGTTCCATGTAATGCCTAACGTTTTGTTTGTTTCAGCATCTTTGAAATCAAACATTCTTTGGCTTATCAGTTCATCAGGCAAGTTTTCCAACAGGCACGAGTTATTGCTGGCCCATTTTCGCAGGTTGAATCCTCCGCCTTTCAGCATAGTTATAAGCTCAGTTTGAGCTTTCTGTGCTGTTATGATGTCGTTACAGCCTCCTAGTAAGTCATCAACGTATAGTTGACTGGAGAGAATGTCAGCGGCTAGAGGATATTGTTCGCCGTCATCCTTAATCAGTTGTTTGACCGTGCGCATTGCCAAGAATGGAGCCGACTTAGTCCCATACGTCACAGTAGTCAATTGATACTCCTTCAGTGGTTCAGAACTAGAGTCGCGCCAAAGTATCTTGTGTAAATGTTGATCTTTCTCGTGAATACGTATCTGTCGATAAATTTTTTCAATGTCAGCTGTATATACGTATTCAAATGTCCTCCATCGTAGTAGTAACGCTTGTAAGTCTTGTTGTAAGTTCGGTCCGCACTCCATTAGTTGATTAAGGCTTCGTCCTGTACTAGTGGTTGCAGAAGCATTAAAAACCACACGTAGCTTAGTAGTAGTTGAATCAGGCCGCATTACCCCATGATGTGGTAAAAAGCTACTTGGTTTTACGAATGTGGTGCATAGTTTCATATGGTTCAAAGCTATGTACTCATCGATGAAAGCCTTGTAGTTTGAAGCGAAGATTTCATCCCTAGCTAATCGTCTTTCTAGTTGTTTGAACTGTGCGGCAGCTTGAGGTTTAGACTGCCCCAAGTTCGGTTCAAAGTTTGGTTTCATCGGGATGCGAACTTCATAACGTCCATCTTCACCCCTTGTGGTTGTGGCAGTATATAATTCCTCACAATACTCCTCGCTGACAGTCAAGGACTCGGTGTGAGATGTTATTTCTTCTATTTCCCAAAAACGTGAAATATTATCGGAGTTTACAACAACATGACAGTTGAATGTTTTTGTGTTTCCAACTAACACCCATCCGAGTTTGGTTTGTTGCGCTATGGGCGCATGTATGTTTCCTCGAAGGATGTTGCTCATGATTATGTCAGCATATACTCCGGCATCAAGTAAAATGACAATTGGGCGTGATAGATTGAACTGTGGGTCGGCGAGGTTTATGTTCTGGATGTGAGGCCATTCCTGTCTGTCAAACGAGTAATTAGGTAGGTTGTTCAGAAGCTTAGGCATTACCAGTGCTTGAGTTGTGAACTGGTAATCACCATATAGCGACATGCAGTGCAGCTGAATGGTTCCGTTGCTGTGGCAAGCAACTGTTCCAACTCCGGTCACAGTAGAGTTTTCATTGCTTCTTGGAAGGCCAAGTCGTTGAGCTGCAGACTCAGTTATGAGATTCAGTTGAGAACCTTGGTCCAAGAGGCAACGTAATGTTGTATATGTTCCGTCGACGGCTTGTACCTGGATTTGAACTGTAGCCAGTAAAACTTCGTTAAAATCTCCCGATACGTGGTTAGATTTTCCTTGCGGAATTGATGGGTGGTTATAATGTAGGTTAGCGTCGACTGGTGATTGACCTGTAAAATTGTCGCGTAGCATGTCATGCAGCGTTGTGTGGTGTGCGTCATTGCACACTCTGCATCTTTTGCGTGAGCTACATTTATTTCCATTATGCGAAAACATACAATTCTTACAAATGTCCAATTGCTTCAGTGACCGCATTTTTATTTCCGGAGTCATTTCTTGAAATGACTTGCAATGTAGTAAAATGTGGCTAGTTTTACAAATAGGACAATTTCTATCAGAGCTTGTATGATTTGCCGTGGGAGCACGTTTGTATTTGTTGTAGGTGTTCCGTTGAAATGTTGACGGACTAAATTACTTTTTTGGATGAGTAGGTGGCGCACAGGGTTGTTTGTTGAGGTTTATGGGAACTCTTTTCTTCGTTAACGGTTCCAGTGCAGTAAACTTGCTCTCAATGAATTTGATAAATTCACTGAAAACAGGAAGATTTCGCGGATGTTTTCTGGTTTCCATGTAATCTGTCAAGGTTTGAGAATCCAGTTTTCCCGACAAGATATGCACCAGAATAGGATCCCACGTAGTTGTGTCGATTCCCAAGTTGCGCAAGGCATGTACAGTTTCCAGGCTTGTGTCATGTAAACGCTTCAGTTCGTAGGACGTTTGTTGTTGAATAGAAGGCTGATTCATCATGGTCTGCATTTGCATTGTAAATAGCAACTGCAGGTTGTTGTACCTGTGGTTCAAAATTTCCCAACAAGAATCGTAGTTATTCTCGGAAACAGATAAATGTTGCACCAGACGCTCAGCTTCTCCTTTTAACTTACCTTTCAGATGTTGCATCTTCTGACCCTTAGAAAACGTAGGATTGTTGTGGATAGCAGTAGTATATAGATCTAGGAATGTGGGCCACTGAGAGTAATTACCTGAAAAGACAGGTATTTCTATCTTTGGAGCACTGTCGCGTTGCTGTACAGCCAGGTTGAGTTTGCGATTAAGATCGCGTTTTGTTGATTCGTAAGTATCTTCAAACTTTGAGAACTCAAGCTCGTAGTTCACGTCGCTACCGACGAGGATGTTATCTAGTTTCCAGTGGACATCATCAATTGCCTTCCATCTGGATTCGAGTGTTTTGAGTTTGTCTTCAATATCCCATTTCTCACTGATATCATCAATGTCCAAGTTGCGTGTAAAGCGAGAAAAGGCTCTAAAGTTAGTGGCTTGTTGAGCTTTGAGCTCATCTGATTTAGAGTAGACTCCAGCGTTCTTGCTACGCTCACCTGAGGTCCCAGCTGTTTCCTGATCTTGATCCCCAGTACTATAAGTAGGCCACGATTGTAGCTTTTGTTGTATGGTTGAGAATTCAAACTGTACTTGTTCGTAGGCCATACTGTCATAGTATTCATGAGTCTGGGTTTCGGAATGTTGCAGCACGCTGTGGTTCATCTCAAACTCATTCCAGAGAGCTTTGAGGTTATCCAATCTAACCTTGATGTATGCTGAGTTCTTGCGGTCAGGACCATCCTTCCCGAAGTTGATACCAATCTTCCTGATACCTTCGGCAATGATCTGCTGACGCTTGAGAAGTTCTTGTTGTTTAGGATCCATTGTTGTAGTAGAAATGTTGCGAAACCCTAATTCTGTTGGCTTCCAATAGCTTCCGGATCACTGACCGTTGTTGTTTCCTGGTGTGATCACAGGATACGCAAGTCGCCACGTACGATAATGCGCCTTCTCAATTTGTCCGGGGAGATCTGTTTGTTGTAGACCGGCCAAACCGATTCGCTAACGTAAATAGAAACTCTACGTACCTAATGAAGTGTGCTGGACTGTTGTTTCAGTTGCGCAGTATCCGGCTCGAAGGACCAAAAATGTACGAGCTGTTTACCCGTACATTGAAATGTGTTAGTTGTGTATTGTGTTTTTGTCACCAAAGACGGGATGTTCACAGAAATAAAATACTGGGTTTTGTATCCGTTTTCGATGCGAGTATTTATTGTACTAATAATAAAACAGAATTTAAAATATAATAACAACATTAATGTAGGTCGCGATGCGAAGGCGTGATTTAATATTCAGCAAACTGTTAATGCATAATAAGTTAAAAAGTAATACAACTTAAATCATGTGACGATGCTCGTACAAATATAGTAGGTACTACTATTTACGTGACTTTTTTCAAGCTTATCAATTGGCGTGATTGTTTTACGTGCACACGTCTCTATCAGCTGACTTGTCCGTTATCCTGTACCTACCCCAAATTTATTATTATTCTATACATATATGAAGATACCTTGCAGATTGCGTGTAGTCACTGATGGCTCTGGTCACTGGATCCCGCACTACTGCCAGCAGTTTAACACTGGGGTTCATAGCATACATACGTCTTGGAGCCGATCTGGTGACCCAGTATGACGGGGTCTTCTCCATGGTAATCTGGCCCTCTAGTGTGGGTGGCATTTTGTCTCTAAAATTTCAAGGTTTTATTAGGAGAAAGGAATATTGATAGAAAACTAATTTTCCATGTTTATCCTCGCTCTCGGTAACTAGGTACATCAGTAATATAATTTATGGTTCCTAAGGAAAAATAATTTATGGTTTACAAATCGATTACCTGTACCATTCGAAGCCTTTGTGATAAAATTTATCAAAGAAGTGGACCTCCGAGCCTGCAGCTCTCACATCTGGATGTAATCTGAAATTGTAGTACCTACCATGAAATTTGAGAAACTAAAGGGAGTCGCTGTACCTACTCGCATTGTGAGTGAATATAAAAATCGCGCATTGATCACAGGCGACAAGAGGTATTTTTGAGAGGCAACAAGATAGACTCTAAAAAGGTCTCTACGTTTCTCAGGACTAATTGTTATACATACATTCATACATAAAGTCGCGCCTCTCTCCCGTAGGGGTAGGCAGAGACCACAGACTTCCACTTGCTACGATTCTGACATAGGCTCTTTAGCTCCAGCGGGTCCTAGTGGCGGAATGGCGGGACAGGCTTTCACGCCCTACCGCCGGCCTCGTCACCATCTAGGCGGTCCGGCCAGTACTCGAGCGCTGGCTCGGGAGGAGGCACGGCTCCCTCACGTTCCGGGCGACGCAGGTGCTCTCGGGGCACGGCTGCTTCGGGAAGTATCGGACGCCCGGTGCCATCACTGCGTCCATTGTCGGGAGGACACGGCGCTGCACACGCTGATAGAGTGTGCGGCATGGGAGGAGCCGCGCCGTGCCCTCGTCGCTGAGGTGGGAGACGACCTGTCGCTGCTGGCCGTCGTTCGATCCATGGTCGGCAGCGCGGCGTCTTGGGATGCAGTGCTCGCCTTCTGCGAAACAGTCATCTCGCAGAAGGAAGCTGCGGAACGGGAGAGGGAGTGTGTCAGCACTAACCCGATCCGCAGCCGGCGCACCGGGCGTCGGCGGAGGGCCGACAATGCCCTCTTCCGGCCTCCATAAATGGGTCCGGGAGTGGCGGACGCGGGGGCGTCCGCCACGCCCTTATAGGACCCGAGGCGGTGGCGCGTAGTGTTCCACGCGCGCCCCTCTAAGGCGATGGGGGGGAGTCAAACGCCTCACTCCCCCCTCCACAATCTGCGGACGGGGCCCGCTGCGGCGGGCCGACACCAGTCGGGGGCCGCGGACGAATTTTCTGTTTCCCGTAGCCCCCGACGCAAAAGTGCAGCAAGGAACACCGTGTGGTTTTTAGTCGGTAGGTCACCCACTCTGGGTGGAGTCCGACACGCCCCGCCGCCTCCCCGGGCGGCGGAAGTCCATGAGGATTTTCCACACGCACAAAAAAAAAAGGCCTTCCCCTTCCTACAGTCCCATTCACTTGACTCTTATATATTTGCTTAGTCAGGTATATTGTTATATTTATACTATATTCACAGCATTTATTTACGGGGCAACCCTCAACCTCCATGGAGCGCAAGAAATGTATTCCTGAAGTGTTTTCTAGTTGAATTAGCTATGTGCAAACGGCAATCTCCTCCTGAATTGTGTGTCCAAATCTATGCTCTATAGGTACTAATATATAAAGCTGAAGAGTTTGTTTGTTTACTTGAACGCGCTAATCTCAGGAACTACTGGTCCGATTTGAAAAATTCTTTCAGTGTTAGATAACCCATTTATTGAGGAAGGCTATAGGCTATATATCATCACGCTACGCGGACGAAGTCGCGGGCAGAAGCTAGTACCTACATAAACTGGAGGAAAAAGTGTCCACTTATCCCAAGGTAATTAAGTAGCTATATATTTTTCCAGTAGGTCCACCTTTGATGCACTGTATGTATAAGCTTTACGTACAGTGTGGGGTTGGCTGATACAGTAAATTGAAGAGATAATTAGTGTGTAGGTACGTTTCTCCTACAAACGTTTTTACCTCAAAAACTCCAGTAATGCTCTCGTTCCACATTTCTTGACGCCGATAATTAGTGCGTCCGGGAGCCTTTTCACTGGTACTAAATTTTGCTTGAGCCTCGTGTACTTATAATTTTCGTCTATAATCAATCCCAGTAATGATGCGAAGCGGACACTTGCTGCTCTGTACTTCGAAAAATGCTGTTTCAGGAGTAAGTATTTCAACGTAAACTGAAAATTTAAAGGCCACTCCTAATTTTCTTTTCTTTTCTCTATTATTATAAAATTGTAAAAAAGCTGTGTCTGTACATTGAAGATATTTAAAAAAAAAACAAGTGGATTAGGGTATATAAACGTCTCCGAACCAAAAAATGAGATTTTTAAAATTCTAGTCTGTTTGTTAGGTACGGGTTGGCGCAAAAACTACTGAATAGATTTCAATTTTGTTATCACTGTTAGAAAGTATTTGCTCCAAATTAAAAACTGGTATACTTCTTATCTCAAATAATTAAACGGAACCTTAGATCAACCTCTCTAATGTATAGAGACCGATACAAAGAAGAGATCATCACTGTTGGTTTTGAGTTTACAGTGAGCGAAGCCGCGGGCATGGGCTAGTATTTTAATAAAAAAACGTTGCCACACGCTAGGACGTTCTCCTGTATCGGTGGTGTTTACGAACACAAATTCTCATATTATTATACACAAACGCACAGAACCAGAACAACTACCTGTAGGTTCATACAAATATTTACTCTGTGTAGGAATGGAACCCACAACACCTATAATACTTTAACTTCCAATATACTCACGCCCGTTACAATAACAAAGCTGGTAGGTAACGTAATTAAAATGTGCTGAAGATGCAGATTTAAACTACGCTAAAACAGTATATTTCTATTTGATTTTAAATGAGACCACCACTAACCTTGTTTTCGTCAACTAAACAAGAATTCAAAGCATAAAATAAATATAATAGAAATAATAATATGAAATAGATAAAAATAGTTCGCTTCGATAGCACTGGTATCCATCTCATTTCTATTTTTCGGATTCATTTGTAGAGTTTTGTCTTCCATTCGTCAATAAACGAAGTTCACTTTACATAGCATTCTAGGTACAATAATATTTTCACTTTATAACCTAAATATCGGGATCGAAGACTATCTTTTCATGTTTTTTGATGCGTATAATTCAGAATACCACACGTTCACGCCTGTTTACGCGATCGATCGATGTAATATTCTGGGAAGTCTACGAATCACGAAATCAGGACGCGCGCAATCGCTGTTGAATCGACACGAAAAATCGAATTTCGCGCGAAGGTAATTTTACCGACGTGTTTTACCCCCTCTACTCTAGCCAATGCCCGTACCGGTTTTTCCGTTTCATACACTCGTTTTTTAACGTTGGTACTTTTTAAGTAGTTTTCAGCAACTAGAGATATGATACAGAAAGAACTAGAAGGTAAACAACTATTCAACTGATTAAAATCAAGTGAATAGTGAAGATTAGGCAAATAAAAAATATATTTACAGTGCATTTAATAAGGCCCACTTGCACCAACTTTTTAAATATGTTTAAATTCCATTTAAACACAATTTTTCATAGTAAATTTGTGTTTAAATACAGTTTAAATATATTTAAGAAGTTGGTGCAAGTGGCCCTAAGTGTCTGAATTCTGAGTTCCATACATCGCAAAATAAAACAGTAAAAATCATTAGCTTATAAAAGAGTAGGTATTATCTAAATATACAAGGTAAGAGGTGAGATAGAAATATGTATGTTTTTATTTCGACTGCGCCTTTGACTATCTATCCCTGGACAAGTAACGCGCTTATTTCTATGAACAAAAAAGTCTGTCACTTTTGGTGCGGGGGGAGGAAGCAATACATAGACAATGCTGCACACATACTCAAAATCATTTTGTATCGCTACAAACTCACACATATCAATATCTTCACCACTAAAACAATTTACTCACACATACAGGTCAAATACGTCAACATACAAGAATTGACGACAATACGAACGTAAGACAATAAAAATAATTAGGAAGCTACTATGTCGATATTTTATATCGATAGATTATTTTAGGAAGAATGGATAAAAACGTAACAACGATTACAAATTATTTTTATATGTAATTATTTATTTGCAAAATTAAATCACCCATACACACCTTTACAATATCTTGCGCCATATTTTCAATGCAATGCTCTCATTATTATACATTACGTGCCAATTAAATATACTAGAAAGAAACTATTTAGGTATAGATAAAAACATACTATGTAATTGGAAAATAAACGTTATGGGAGAAATTGAGAGAGAGAGACTTTTTCGAAATACATATTCTATAGGCTATGTTCATCTTGAATAATGTAGCATTCAAATGGTGAAAGAATTTTCGAATACGGCCTAGTAGTTTTTGAGTTTATTCGTTACATACATACAAATCTTTCCTCTTTATGATATTAGTATAGGTAGAGCGGATATTGGGGACGTTTTGTTACAAATACTTTGATACCAATTAGTTTGATTATTTTCTTTGCCAGGCTGATATATTAGGAATGACACTAGAAAGAGCGTTTTGTTTCCCACGTGATATAAGTAAGAGTAAATACGATTTTGTTCATTATGTCGCGCGTTAATATGAACAGAAGCGCGACTGCTACACTAGAGGTCCTGGGTTCGATTCCCCGGTCGAGCTATGTGTTATTGCAGTTTTTCTATAAAATTTAGGGTTTATGCACGATTAAAGAAATCATTTTCAATGATTTTTAAAATACGATTTAAATATGTTAATTTATAAATTCTTCTGGCAACACATTTATCCGCATCGGCATAAGCTATTATTTATCGATCACACCTACTTCATTTTAAACCAAGGTATTTGTAGATTTGCTAGTCTCGTGGGGAGTGCAGGTAGTCTCGTGGCGATTGCATGCTTGAACTAAAAGATTATTTTATACTCGATCATTCAATCGATAAAGTTCTCGATCTTTATTAATAAATTGTATTATGTGATTTAAATAGAAATAAATGAACTTTAATACGGAAAATAACTTCATCTATATCTAAATAAAATATTAGATATATTTTTGCATACATTAACTGCACGTATCGGTATTTTGCACGGAGCATTTATGATGACCTTACTGAGCAAAAACGATTGTTTATGAAAAATCGATTTCGGAAACAGTTTTTCTAAACGCGTTAGATTTTTTAATCCACTACCATAACAGAAGGGAATGATCATGAGAGGCGGGTTCATAGATAGATAGTCAAACGGCTGCGCGCTGTAAAGTGCAAAGTACAAGGTCTGCAAGAGACAACTGCAAAAAGACATGCACTCTTTGCCAAAGAGTGGCAACTTGAACTGGCAACTGCAACTGAGATCTGACACTGACAGTAAATCTGTAAGTAATGCCAACATGATAATAAAAGAAACCAGTTGACAGGCGACAGCTGAATAAAAAGAAATTTGATCGCGTTGAACTTTGAAGCTGTGAAATAAATTAAAATGACAGTCCAACAGATTAACTCGAATATTTCTGACGACTCAGATGATATGGTTAGTTTACCATCTGAAGAAGAAGTTTATAGGCGAAAATATCAATTGTTACTGGAGCGATGTGAAGTCTTACAACAGGATAATGAAAGAATTATCAATAGGTTTGTGTTTTGAGTATAATTTATGTCGATGTACGCTATTCCTGAGTGAACTAGTGTCTTATATCTTTGCAGAATACATGAAGCCAAGAAAATAACTAAGCGCTACCGGAAGGACATTAAATTACTGGTGGACAGATTGGATACGCATGGTGATCAGTTCAGGACAGCGTGTTTGGAAGTTGAGACAAAACCCGAGGTTGTTGTTCGACCGCCCCGTGCCGGAGGAAAAGGACAAGGCGTGTCTAAACAAACGGACAAACAGAATGCTGGGAGCGCCAAGAAACCTGGACCTAAAAGGAAAAGCAAAGCAGATAAGGTACTAATGATTGCGTGGTATTTTTCATATCGAAAATTACCCCTTATAATCTAAAAATTATTGTATCCTAGATCTCAATTTCTAATTTATCTTTTTGTACAGAGCTATATTTACTATAAATAACCCTAGTGAGCACTAAATCACTTATTCCTAATAAGAATTGTTTTAATTTTAAGCCTGAGCGAGATCCCAATGCCCCTAAAAAGCCTTGCAATGCATTCTTCCAATTCTGCCAAGAACAGCGTCCTCTGGTAGTGGCCGAAGCTAACTCAGATGTGGGGTCGGAGCCCACCAAGCAAGAAGTCACCAGACAACTAGCTTCACGATGGAGAGCTCTTAATAATGAAGAGAAAAGGGTAAGACTATTTGTTTAGAAACAATATTGATAGCCAAAAAGACCAGACTCCAGTTTTATAAACAGTGCTGCAATAAAATAGTAAAGAAGTGCATACTCTAGTATAAATTCCAAGGACAATGTAATGACCTCTCTATATGTGGCTTGTGCGTTTTTTGAGAGAGAACAATTTATTTAGTAATCAAGATACAGCTACTGATGAGATTATATCAATTACAACTTACATAAATTGAAATAATTTATTGATTTTTATTTGTATTATAGCTTGAAATAATAATTAGAGAGTTAGTTAAAATAGTTAGTGTAAATACAATAAAATATACTAATGTATAATTATTTTTAGGTATATGTTGCAATGTTTGAACGATCAAAGGAAAAATATGCAGAACAAATGTCAGCCTACATAAAAAAGGAACAGTGACAATCAGTAACACCAGCCAAGAATAGCACTTAATTTTCTTGTGATCATCAGCTTTAAGATTAGGTTAACTATTAAACAGTATTTTATAAAAAGTGCTTCTCATTTTATAAGACAATTCTTGAGTTTGTATTACTTCTTGAAGAGCAAAACTGGGGGATTGCCTTAGTCAATGTGCAGATCTCAGATAAATAAATCAATAACATTTCCATATCCAGTCAAATATACTCTGTAATAATATTATAAATGCGAATGTTTGTGAGGATGGATAGATTGAAGATGGATTATCTCGTATCTCTCACGACAACAGCTGAACAGATCTGGATAAAAAATTTTCATAGAGATTATACTTAGTCTGGAATAATTACAGGGGCTACTTTATATCTAGGTTGGATTCAATTCTTCATTCAAAGTCGACGCAAACGAAGTCGCGGGCAGAATCTAGTACTCTAATAGTCAAACAAAACAGTGCAACATATCAGTACATAAACATTGAAAATGAGCATTAGCTTAAAAAAAACATTTGGTATGAGGAATAGCAGCATAAGTTATATATACCCACCCAGATAACAATAAAAACAAATTACACTGCCTACTCTTAGGACATTTTTGTTGTTTCCACAAAATTAGTGATGCTAAAATAATATAAAAAAAGTGGTTGGACAATAATTTATTACTATTACAATATCAAAACAAATATTAACCCAACAAATACCCTGATCATAATTATAATTATATAGTATAATTATAATATAGTAAGGTGGAAAGATTATATCACTTGAAGCTGTCCTTCTCAAGCCGTATGTTTTTCATAGTCTCAACGGCATCTTGTGACTTCGCGTGTAACATTACTGTTGGCTCAAAGATCCTCATAAATGGATTGTACTTCTTTTCTTCGCCTATTGTTGATGGCACCTGTAAAATTTTATTTTTATATTATTTTCTTTCTCCTAACTGCCTCAATAGCCATGTGGTCCTGACCGCGACTACTATGCTAGAGGTCCTGGGTTCGATTCCCAGGTCGAGCAAAGTGTGTGTTATTGGGTTTTTCTATGAAATTCCCAGTAGCAGCTCGGAGTTAGGAATTTGTGCCCGGTTAATGGCAATAGGCTCGCCCCTTATTACATGGGACCTAAACACCGGCGAACTGTGGGTGTACATTAGTACGCCTCTGCCTAACCCTTCGGGGAATACAGGCGTGATGGTATGTTATGTTTTCTTTCTCCTAATCCTTGGCATTCAGGAGAAAATTGATGATATTTTCAGAAGTACCTCTACAGTAATGTAAATAACTGGGATGAGAAAAGCAAATGATGATTTTTTATTAATAAATTTAAGTTATTCGAAAAAGAAAAGCATACCGTTGGACAGTGTTAGCTTCAGTCTTCATATCAATTTATGTTTAAATTAGTTACATAGAGTTTTGGCTGTCTATCTTGAAGGTTGTCAATTCAACATTTGAAATGGCTGTTATTTTTTTATTTATTTTTTTAATGGACTTAATATATCTGAATCATTAATATAACATTTTTTTTTACTAAGGCATGCATGCATACTTACCGTAGGTTTCCCCTCTTCACGTCTCTGCTGAGACCAAACAATTTTCCGCATTATTTCTTCATTGCTTGGTTCAACATGTGCAGCAAATTTAAGATTTTGCAATGTGTATTCATGACCACAGTACACCTTCGTTTCATCTGGAAGACTGCCGAGGATTGAGACTGCATTAAACATTTGTTCAGCACTTCCTTCAAAGAATCTTCCACAACCTGCCAGGAATAAGGTATCACCTGGAATTTAAATTACAGTTTTGTTTAGTTGTTTGCCAATTAGAATATTGCTGGTTGCTGTTCATGACAACCCACATGGTGCAAATTCCTCAAGACCATTGATTTGTTTGCATTGTTGGGTGTAATGTGAGTGATAGGGGCTGAGATCAAACTTACAAACACAACAAAATATTTGTTGCCATCTACAAAAAAATAAGTACATAATAATTTATTTCAAGAAATTCAATAACACATTATGATAGTGTGGTCTTGAACCTTGACCCGGTTCGATTACATCAGTCATTCTTATATAGAAAGACTAGCTTCCACCCGCGACTTCGCCTGCGTGAAGGTTTTTTTTTTAAAAAAAAAAAGCTTACTAGCAATGTGGATCGCACATTACTAGTATTCCTGTTAACCCCTCGTGCTAAGCTAAAATGCTTGTGTTACGAGTGGGTTTACGTCGGTCGTCGGGCCAGTAGTTCCTGATATTAGCGCGTACAAGCAAACAAACACTCTTCAGCTTTATATCGGGTGTTCAAGAATAAGAGACACTTATTGAAATGGGTGAAAGTACATTCTACTAGCATATTATAACACAAAAAAAAAATTGGAATAAAATTATACGTTTGAGAGTTACAGCCGTTTGAAGTTGAAAATTTTTCACTATAAATTCACAATTTTTTCGCATAAATGCATTTGGAACCTGTAAATTAACATATTTTTAATGTTACGAATTTTTTGTTTGTCATTTACCCAGCTTTTACTGAAAATAACCATGAAAACCATTTCCAAAATTGGCCTTATTACGATAAGCTTCCCCTTAATTATGTTTACAAATCATCCAGGTTATGAACTTTCAGCGGCGGCGGCGTACATTTTTTTATTAAAAACTAACAAAAGATTTTTTTTTTTGCCAAAAAATTTTTTCTAATAGCCTACTGGTATGATATACTTTCACCGATTTCAATAAGTGTCTCTTTTTCTTTGACACCCTGTATATTAGTATAGACGCAGATAATAGTACCTGTGAACACTACATAATCACGCCCCTCCTCTGGAGTTGTCACAAAATAACACATGTGACCAGCAGTGTGGCAGGGGGTGAACAGGCACTGTACCAATAAATTTCCCACATTGAACATAGAGTTGTGCTCCACTTTCTTTGTCAATGCTCCAATGCGCTCATCTCCACCATATACTTCAAGGTCAGGAATTAGTTTGGCTAATTCTTCATTGCCACCAGCATGATCCCTGGAAAGTCAATAATAAGTCACAGGTTTCCCCTAGGTTTTATCTATCTAAGCTACCTTATTTAACTAGTAAAGTATTAAATTAAATCAATAAGTAGGTACTTTGTAAAAGGTTATTTGCATCAATAAAGAAAATTTAATTTAATAAGATTTCTGAATTCACATTGGGAATTTATAAACATTCTTCAATATGTGTTCAAATATAGTTTTGATTGCACACTAGGCATACTTGCTGTCTGATGACTTGGAATGGTACTAAAGTGGCTATAACACCAGCATAGTGCCACAATTAATTAAGTGCCAGTCAGGTATAGCCAACAAGAGATTAATATAAAATCCTTCTATGGGTGTCTCGGATCCTTTACAGCGTCCATGGTCATGGGAAGACTTCTACTTATGCTCATGCTTGGCAGACCATGGACACTGTAAAAGGTCCAAAATGTTGGGATTATGCTAATGAAAATTTAAAGCAATGAAGTCAGTAGAGTGATTTCATTTCAACATATGCAACAATTGAGTAACTCTTATAAATAAATTACTCCTTATAACTGTAGTTTAGGTTGGCTTTTCTTGGTGGCATAATGGTGGTTTTTGAGGTATGGTGGACAAATTTTGAAAGCTTGAAAAGCTAATAAAGCTCACCAATGATGATGAGTAGTTAAAACTGTAGTGAGTTTAGCATTGTGTTCATCTACAGCCTGCAGCACTGTATTGGGTTCCACCGGATCAACAATAGCAGCCTCCTTGGTGGTGTTGTCTACAATAAGGTACATGTAGTTGTCTTGTAAAGCTGGCAGTATTTTAACATCCATGTTTGAGTATTGATGATGTTCTGAACTGCTATGAGCCCCGCGTTGATTTCGAATTAAAGCTGAAATATAAAAAAATTAAAGCCAAGATAACTACATTTTACAACTTCGAATACCGACGAATGTATATATTGATCAGAGGGGCGCATACTTTATGAAAATGTATTCATTCTTGCAATTCTTTCGCCATTTCTTTCCGATTTGTAACTTGAAGTAGTAACTTCAGCAATTTAGAACGTTTTTCATTATGTTTTATCAACAGCTCAGTATTTTGCTTTATTTACTTTTTGTTTTTAGGGATAATATAAAATAGTTCCGCTATAAAAATGCGACTATCCTATAAGAAAAAAAAAATAAAGTACCTTGGAAGTATAGCTTCGTTATTTTTTGCGATAAGCCCGAAGGCAGAGAATTTACAAGCCTGGCGAGCATTGCATTGAATATTATAGATTTCTTGGAAATAAATAAAATGTAGGTAATATCTTGTATTTTTTTGGTTATTTCAATAAAATTAATAAGAAAACATGGAAAAAAACAAAATACCTTAGCAGTCAGCTGGCGTTTTGACAGCCAGCTTTTTGAGGAAAAAGCAGTTTTTCGTTGATAGAGGTTATGGCGGATCGTTCACCTGAGCCAGCCAAATTCAAATTACAATGGGTTTTTGGAAATTTGTAGGTCTATTACGTATAATTATGTACCTAAGATTTATAACAGTAGTAATTGTGACATTTACTATACAACATCCACAACAGAACTAAAACCTTCGTTTAAAATCCATATCAAGCTAGAATCTTGCCTAAAACTGTGCCAACGGCCAAAATTGTCAATTTACACTAAAACTTTTAGCTTTAGCTTCTGCTGTGGCTTCTGTAACGTTTTAAAAAAAATTAAATATTGTATAGTTAATGTCGCGATTACTCTATCATGAATCTAAAATGTATTACAGATCTACAAATAGGAAAAACCAATTGAATTTTGAAATTGGCGGGCTCAGGTGAACGATCCGCCTTAGGTAAAGTTGTATAAGTTAAATGATAATTACTTTAAAAACTACGCAAGAAAATAATTATCCGTCATTGTCATAATTGACAGCATTGACTGCCAAGCCAACCCAAAATTCATTCATTCATGTCAAATGTCAAAATCAAGTACTAAATTCAGCAACAAACGGCATGTGGAATAATTTACGTTCGTGTAAAAGCACTGAAACTAAATTAATTAGTGTAAATTTATAAAAGTACAGTCAATATGAAGAGTAAACCAGTAAAACATAAGACTACGAATACATTTCGGGTAAGTTTTATTCTACAGATAAAAAGTTTTAGGTTAAGTGCGATGTTTTTACATAAAATTCGTGTATACACTATTGAGTTTTACTATAGTAAATAGTGATGGAACATGGAAATATACGCAACTAATTACTCTGAATACTAACACAATCAGTATTTTATAAGTGCTCGGCCAAAAAAATTACAATTGAGAAAAGTTGTGCCTTTCCTGTTTAGCAACAGTGACTTATACTGGTTAAAATTATTTTAAATCATCAACGTTGTAAGCGGTAGCTTTTTTATCCATTGCTTATATTTAAAGCATAATTGCTGTGCTGTGCATGTCTTTATAAGCATGTCCTGAAAAATGTTTGTTCAAGTAGGTATATAATAAAAAAAATGATTTATTTATAGTTTGTACCTTTTGCTGAGCGGATCAATTCTATAGATATCCGCCATGCAGCCCTCTACCACATTGAGCATGCATACACACAACAACCTGAAGAGAATGAAACTCATTTCTATGTGGCACTACAGAAATGGCATGTGCTCAACCTAACTGAAAAATTTAAAAAGTTTAGAAAGGAAGTCTTTGGTATTATAACTGTGCCACAGCTTGTGCATAAAAAAGATGAAGTTGCTGAGGTATTGGAGAGATATTTGAAATTAGAAGACCAACTGTGCTTACAGCCTTTACTTGAGTAAGTTGTACATATTATTTACACTCATTACCATTTACAATCAATGTTACAATCAATTGGTATTATAATAGTAATTTCACTATTATTATTAGTCATAAAAAATCTTCATCAAATTCCTACCATTTACTACTCTATTTTTGGACAATATTGTTAGGCAAAAGTTATCCTCTGCATATCAATATAACAGACACCCAAAATTCTTGACAATTAGTATACTGTGGTTGCAGGACTGATTATGACTTACAATTGTAATATGTGTTCCTAGACCAGTTTCTATGGTTTTTCATGCTCACCAAGTCATGAGAGGTTGTAATAGTCACCTATCCACACTGTGTCACTAGTCACTAGTCACTATCCAAGCCGCAAGTGCAGCTTAACCTTGCAAATGATTTCATCAGCTTAGTTATCAGCCACAAGCAATACAATACAATAAATAATGTAAATAAATATACAATCAAACCTGTTTTATTACATACCATCACGCCTGTATTCCCCAAAGGGTTAGGCAGAGGCGTACTAATGTACACCCACAGTTCGCCGGTATGTTTAGGTCCCATGTGGGGACCATACCACCCATAGGGGGCGAGCCTATTGCCATTAACCGGGCACAGATTCCTAACTCCGAGCGGCTACTGGGAATTTCATAGAAAAACCCAATAACACTTTGCTCGACCTGGGAATCGAACCCAGGATCTCTAGCATAGCAGTCGCGCTCAGGACCACTTAGCTAATGAGGCAGTTAGGCAATTAGGCAGTTGTTTTATTATAACTTTTTTTTTCAGAATTTTAGTATCATTAGCAAAAGACTTAAGGGAAGACTTTTACCCATACTTCCCAAGGTTTCTAGATATCCTTATAAAATTGCTAAACACAAAGGATGCTGAAAGGTTGGAATGGACCTTAGTTTGTTTAGCATTTCTATTCAAAGTTCTTAAGCCATACTTGAAGAAAGACATTGCTGTGGTGCTGAAAAGGATCATACCTTTACTAAGTGAATCACAGCCTCAGTACATTAATAATTTTGCAGCAGAAAGCTTTGCATTTGTTGCCAGAGATATAAGAGATAAGAAGAAGTTTTTAGGACTCCTATTGAATTATTTGCAGAACAATGATGATGTAAGTTATTGAATGGATCATTTTAATTATAATCCTTCTGTTTTTACTTTTGGACTTTTAACTTATGGAGTTAATTAGAATTACAGTTTATGCAGAATTACATCAACCTTTAAAAGTGATAAATAAAATGTATTCAACACAATAAAAAATATATTTCTACTGTTTGTAATTGATTGCTTGACATGTTAATTATTATAGGTGTAAAAATCGATTTGTGTAAATTACAGGCTATTACTGGTTGTGGGCATCTTATATTTGAAATATTGAGAGGTGTAACTGATAAATTTCATAGCTGTATAGACACATTCTTACCCCTCATACTTCAACACCTCAAAGACAATAAGGAACACCAAGAAATACTGTTTAAAGTGATGACACAAACTGTAGAAGACAGCTTGCAAAGTATCTCACACAAGGAGTATGGCGTATTCTGGACAAGCATAATCAAATTCACTGAAGAAATCTTAAAAGAAGATGATGAAGAAAGTAAAGGGTTAGAATACATCCTCAGACTTGCTGGCCAAGTCATAGAACACCAACAAGGGAGGTACTTGACAAACCCGCCACAGTTTGTACTGCTATTAGTAAAAGTTATATGTGAACAGTCCTCAGAGAGTGTTCTAGAAGTTTGCTCACAGATAGGAGCTGTGTTACTACTTTCGCCAAATGTGTCCTTATCTCAGGAACATGCAGGAATTATTGTAAAAGTTCTACTGCCTCTACCATACCCAAATATACTCATAAACTTTGTGCAAAATGTCATTGAATATTCCCAATTTGATATGCACATATTGCCTCCTTTCATCAAGTTTGTTATACAATCCAATTTTGATAATGAAGCTTTGGGCACACTCACTAAAATATGTCTTAAAAAATCACCATTGTCTATGAATGGTATCAAATTATTTGAGTGGGTGAAATATCCCATAGACTTTGGGAAAAACCTACCCAACTTCATGGAACATTTCAAGACTGTTTTGTCTGAAGATATAGAGAAGTATGTGGGGAATCCGGTCATACTTACTAATGTGTTATTTTGCTTGCCACACATCGAAAAGATTGATGTAGACTACAGTACACAAATGTTAGGGCAGCTAATATCGAAGCTGTTAAATATTTTAATAAGTTATAATCTTGAAAATCAACCTAAAGAGAACAAATTGCACTGTGACACCACTGGACTGTCGAGATGCGCAAGAAAAGTTCTGTTTATACTGTCAGTGGCTATGGAAAGTGCTATCCATATATCAAGTTGTAAGAAACTGAAAGAGATATGTGATATTGATTCATTACTGCCAGTAATTCTCCCATGCGCTGCAGATCCTAATTATCTTTGCTCATTACATCTTCTTGATCTTTATTTGACAGCTTACGAACATGAAAATGGCTTGACTTACCCATACTTATCGTTGGTTGATTCGTATTTACGAACGAATGTGTCGTCTCCGTTCCATGTGGTACGTAAATATAAAAAAAAATCTGTTCTAATTTCTATTTCAATAATAATTCCAATGAACAATTTTTTTATTCTAGATCCGTCTACTAACCACTCACATTTACAAGTTATTTGAGAATGTTGAAGAGCTGAACAAAACTGTTGAAGTGGGAGGGATTATTGAGAAATTCTCGATATTCAGCAGATGCTACTCAGTCGAGTCTATATCGCCTTCTATCCAGGAATACAGATCTCAGTTAAATGCATTACAGAAAATGGCCTTTAACACAACTCAGCATGCCTTAGCTAAAGATACCGACTTCCATCTTTTTGCATTAAATTATATGTTAGGAGTTTTGTACGTTAATTTCAAGCTGCTCTGGGAACCTGTTACAGAATTTATAGCTGGTTACGGAAATGCACTAAGTGTAGACGATTTCTGGCCAACTTTCCATAGTGCTCTTGAATCCTCATTTTTAAACGCAAAGAAAAACCTCAAACAGTTCAGATTCGATGAAGAAATTGATACAAACTTTGATATTCTTCAGCAGTTATACTCCGATTATAATAGCATAACTGAAAGACCTGATTTGTATAACTACAGGAACCTGATTTTAAAAGTTATGATGAATTGCATACAAGTTTGTGAAGCAAGGAATCGTGATGTAGTGATTCTCTTTCTAAATTTCATTGACGAAGAATACAGAAGAAATGATAGCATGAATGCTCTTAAAATTGACATGGAAGTAAGAGATGGTAAGATGGAAATCGATGAAGAGAAACCAGAAGAAAATACTGAAAACATTGATGAAATTATAGAAGAAATAGATGATACAAAAGAAACGGTTTCGGGAAAGATAATTTTCAAAACACTCATTAATATTATGCAAGTTCTAGCTCAATTTAAGAACCCTCGGGCTTTGCATAAAGAACCAGTGTTTTGGGAGCTTTACATGGAATTTTTAAAACACAAAAATCCAGGTCTTCAAAAATATGCTTTAGATTGTGTATTAAATTATAAGAATAAAAGTGTGACTCCATATAAAAATAATTTGTGTAATCTAGTAGATGAGAAAAAATTCAAAGACGAATTGACTCTGTTCAAAATCACTGAAGATGCCAAAAACATTCAAACTGAAGACAGAGAGCATGTAGTACCTATGATACTTAGAATACTTTATGGTAAAATGACGTCGAAGCTGGCAGCGGAGAAAAAAGGAGGCGGTCAGACAAGAAGGTCACTTGTAATGCGATACCTGGCCGGTTGTAACGAAAATGAACTTAAAATATTCATTGAAATGGCGTTCTCGTATTACAAACAGTATATGGACATGAAACCTCGTGAAATATTTGATAAAATTGTATCTGACGTAGATCTAAAATCTGTTACTAGCCCTGGAAAACTACACAGCATCCTTAATTTATTTGAAGTGGTTCGAGAATATTTCGGAGGGTATATGAAAGAGGAGTTAATGTCTCAGCTCTTCAGCATATATTTTGCTATTTGTTCAACCGTAGCAGCTGTCTTAACTCAAGGAGATAAGGTACATGTTGGTTACGTAAAAGTTATGAAAAATCTTCGAACTCTTGCTTTGGGTACAGCAAGAAAGATATTTGAACAATTCAACAAATACCCTTGGAATAAAGATGAATTATTTGTTATGTATGAGACGTTGATTTGGCCGTTGATACCCAAATTACACATTGAAGGTATCCATAGCCCTACAGCACTTTTAAGACTCCTAAACGCATGGTGTCAGAATCCTCGATACTACATTTTATTAATCACCTGTTCTGAAAAGGATTCAATAAGTCCACTCCCTGCTATTTTCAAACTTTTACTAGCTCCTAAAACAAGTCCTGGTGTAGTCAATATGATTCTAGATATGATAGAGAAATTAATCACCCTCACTGAAGATGAAGAAGACAAAGAAATCCCCCAAATAGAATCCTTCAATACTCTACCGGTCGATGCGCCACTAAATGTTAACAATATAAATTTTGGAAGTAAGATCTTGATTCCCCACATACCAAGCATATTGGAAGTAATGAAACGACGTATGGCGAATTCTGCCAAATCTAACACAGTGAACAAGAGAGATTTGCTAATTCTGTCGAGAATAACAGAATTAGTTGCGTCACCGGAGCTATGTGATGAGCTACTGACTTTGCTTCTACCTATATTAGTGAAAAAAGTTTGCATGAACATGGCGGAAGAAAATATGGAGCATGCTGTGAACACAATAATTAATTTGTTGGGACACAGTACTAATCCACAAGTTTACATTAAGAACATAGCCGTTTTGTTTAACAAAGTCGGGCCTGTAGATGTCAGGAAGTTGCTCATCAAATTACTTAGATCAATCGCCGAAAGTGCACCTAAGAATAAAGAGATACTTTCAAGGATGGCTGACACGGTCGCAGAAATGAACGCTTTCAACAAAAGATGGATTGAACAGCCAGATTTCGATCGAAGAATTGATGCGTACAAGCAAATATATCAGCTATTAGAAAAAGATGAGATTGATGTAGATCTTGCCATATTATTAGTTAACAATTGCTTCTATTTTATTCGCACTGAGAAAGACATTGGTCTGAGAGATAGTGCCGGCCTGTGTTTGAAACGTATTTTGCCAAAACTTCTTATGAAGTACAGATCAACAACCGACGGTCAATTTCTGGTTAGAGATACAGTTTTGTCGCTTATTTCAACAGGTATTAGAGATACTAAAAATGAATTGTTGAGAAATGAATGCATTAACTTGCTTGGAGAATTAGCTAGAGCATGTCCCGATGCTGATGTAGTGATATCTGATCTAGCTCATTTTGTTAACAAGGAAGACAGAGAAGTTGATTTCTTCGACAATATGTGCCATCTTCAAATGCACAGGCGTGTAAGAGCACTTTTGAAATTCTGCAAAGTCGCCAAAAAGATGACGAAATGTCCTACTCCGAGGACGTTGACGAACTTCATTCTACCATTAGCGTCCATGTATATTTGTGATGATAAGTATACAGATAAAAATACTTTAATAGACGCCTGTATAGAAGTCGTATCTACTTGCTGTAAATTACTTCCTTGGTACCATTACGAAGTTATACTGAAGCTATATTTGAATAAAATGCGGCATTCCTCTGAACACCAAAAACAATTAACTCGAATATTGGTTGGAATCATAGATGCTTTTCATTTTGATTTCTCAAAGGTGAAAAATATAGAACTACCAAAAGCACTGACAACAAATGTCCATAAATTTAAAATGGATAATGCAAAATCTGAAAATAAAGAAAATTTAGAAAATATGAAAGAAATTATTGAAGATGGTAATACGGAAAATGATTCAGAAATAAAAGAAACTGTAGATTTAGATGAAGAAAGTGAACTTAAAGCAGCAGATGACGCAATTATCGAAGCTATTGATGAAGAACCGAGTAAAGAAGTTTCAAATGTTCCAGCGTTTGAAAGAACAACACATGTTTCACCTTCTGTAGCAAAAAGAATAATTAAATCTTTGTCATCGGGATTGTTACCGCAACTTAATCGGTAAGTTACAATATTTGTATACCATTCTTCTCTATGATATTAAATTCACATAATCTTGTCTAAATTCACATAATTTATCTAGTTATAACAAAGTCAAAGAGATCAAATGTTCGTTAAGTTGTACTATTCTCGAACTACACTTGAGTTTGAACTTGTTTTTTGTCTAGTGCTATTGGTAAAATGACGGAACACGAGGAGTCCCACAAGGTGAATCGTCGTAAGACTGGGTTTGATCGTCAAGAGGAGGACATGTTGCGAGTGCCGATAGCTCTGGCGCTTGTCAAGTTGCTGCAAAGATTGCCCGGGGATCTATTAAAACATCAGCTGCCTGGGTGAGTCTACTAGTCAACAAGTAGAGATTATCTATGTACATCATTGTTTTCAATATACAAAAATCATTATTTCAGCATATCAAAAGAGGTTCACAGCTGAAAAAGGACCTCAAACTTATTCTGACTTAATATGGATGGTGAATTTTTTTTATCATGTCTAGGTTTCCTTAAATAGTTTCTTTATCATTAACACATTTTTTGTCCGGCGAGGGCCTCGCATCTGAATTATATTTTTGAAATGAAATGATTAGTTTACTTAGAAGCAGTACATCACCTTCAAATATTGTATTCACAGCTATCTAGCTCATTCTATATTTTTTTTCTTTTTAGAATCATCATAAAACTCTGCTCTTTCCTTAAATCACCTTTGAAGCAAGTGAGAATAGCTGCTCGCGATATCGTCAAGAAGATTATGGTTACCATTGGCACATCGTACCTCGGCGTTCTACTGGAACATCTTACTTTGTTGCTAACCAGAGGATTCCAAGTCCATGTCTTAGTGGCCACAATACATACAGTCCTAGACGCTTTGAAATCAGACTTTAAATCTGGGGAACTTAACGAAAACCTTCACTACATACTCGATGTTTGCACCAACGATCTCTTTGGAGCGTTATCTGAAGAGAAAGAAGTCGACAAACTGCACTACAAGACGCCAGAAGCGAAACCTAGCAAGAAAAGCTATGTCACACTAATGATAGTGTCGCAAAATATTACCGAGCAGTGCCTTATCAATTTAATAATACCTTTCAAAGAAGTTCTTCAAAAGCACCATTCGAAGAAGATAGTGCTGAAGGTTCAGGAAGCATTATTGCATATAACAAGTGGACTTGTAACTAATAAGTTCATTGATATCGAATCTCTATTCATCTTCTTACACGGAGTTGCTTCTGAGAGTATCCCAGAATTCGTATTGGGCGCCCCAAAAAGAGAAATTACTGAAAAACAGAGAGAGACAATGCTCAGAGCGAAACCAGATTGTTTTATTATTCCCGAAACGCCGAAACGTAATAAGGAATCCCAAGCCAAACATGTGAAGACTTCTGGCAAAGCAAACGCCCATGTATTGGTAGAATTCAGTTTAAATATTTTATACGTGATTCTCAAGAGAGAGAAAGTACCAAGAATGGATTGTCGGGCGTTTGTCGATCCTCTAATACCTTTATTAGTCGATGCGTTAAAGAGTGACCATGTCAAAGTGACTACAGTTGCTATGAAGTGTATTGCAACTTTGTGGACGATTAGAGTTAGCACGCCAACTTTAGAGGAAATGGTTCAAGATATTGTGAAGACGATATTCTTGACTTTGCATAAATACGCGACGTTTGAAATAAGTAAACAGAACGATAATTTTAACCTAGTTAGGACTGCTTTTAAGGTGAGTATTGTTTCTGATTCCTTCCTGTACTACTACACATATTAAATTACCTTTTAATATTATTTAGTTCTACGAGACGCATAATAGCTTTTCTATGGTTATGCTTTCTTGGGTTAGAAATTATATTAATAGGTGAGTGAAGTCTTTTAGTCGGCGTGTCCAAAACTGTTATTATAGTCCTTTTTAATAACACATGTCGTGGGTATTCTTTTTTCACAATATTTAATTTAATTGCACTATTTAATAAGTAGAGGGGAAACCCTCTTAGTTGTAATAAAACGTTACGGCCTCGGTTGTCATTTCATTGCGACTTACCAGTGGCTTGTAATGGTCTAACCATTGCTAATATTAGTACGTTTTATATTTTCAGGCAGTAACAGTATTAGTTCGTAACGTGAAATATTACAAGCTTGAAACTGACCAGCTGAAAACACTCCTTCTGTACGCAGAGGAAGACTGCCAGAATGATGAGAAACAATCCAACTCGTTCTCCTTACTAAAGGCCATATTGGAGGCTAGACTAGTGTCAGCGGAACTGCACGAAGTTATGGAGAAAATCTCTAAGATTTGTATCCTTAGCGAGTCTGCTAGATCTAGGTGAGAAGCCTAATGTTTCTTGGCCTTCTGTATTCTTAAGAGCCTTTTTTAATCTATAATAGTTTGAAAAGAAGACTTGCCTTTAAACACCAGCAATCCAAAATTATCAAACCCTACTCAATTTTAAGATGTCGGGATGTCTCGTGCTGCCTGTTTCACTTGAATTGATATTGTCTGACAGCATGAGATTTTGTGTACATTTGAGGAGCGTCAGTAGCAGGCAGTTAGCGTATTAAGGCATTACAATATTCCCTACGCGAAATTTTGCAAGAATAAAAAAACTAACATGCTATTTGCCTAGCTATATACAAAATATGTTTAGTAGTATATACTAGTATATAGTTTAGTGAATTTGGTGCCTCAGATTCCAACTTCGATTTTGACCAAAATTGTTGTCAATGTGCTCTATAGGCTTTCGAGATAATTTATTATCAACTACATCCGTTCTAGTCATATCCACATTACGAAACTATACAATTGTTTATATCGGTTTAGATATTTAAAAAAACATGGATCACATGAACATGGATTGGTGGGCTACGTCGCACTTACCTTCCCTTGCGCTATAATCGGGGCCAAGGGATCGTGATTACATTCGCCACAAATCTGATTTCTGTCTCCATCTACTTTATAATTTAATTTGTATTTTTATAGGGAGGAGGCTCGCGTGATATTCGTCAATTACTTAACGCACTACTCTCCGGGGAAGCGCCTAGAGAAGTACATAGACTTCTTCGTCTCCCAGCTCAACTATGAGTTGCAGCACGGCAGAGAATCCTCACTCAAATTCCTTGAGATGATCATTAATAAACTACTTATGGTGAGTTTTGTAATTATTTATGTTTTTTTATGGGATAGTTGAACAAACGAGCAGACGGATCACCTGATGGTAAGCGATAACCGCCGCCCATGGACACCCGCAACACCAGAGGAGTCACAAGTGCGTTGCCCGCCTTTTGTTGTGGGTTGTGGGCCTCCGGGAACCTCACTCACACAGCGAAACACATGCATGCAGCGTTGTTTCACGCTGGATTTCTGTGAGACCGTGGTATCACCCCGGTCGAGCCGGCTTATTCGTGCCGAAGCATGGCTCTCCCACGTGAAAAAATCTGTTGTAATTAAAACAAACCATCTTCCTGCCCTTATCTATCTAAATGCGGTCGGTACACTACTTAATTTTGGCAGCGAGAAGACACTTAAGATAGTCTGTCAGTATAATAATACGTCATATTTTTTTTATATAAACAGGTTCAACTATCAAAGCACGGAGCTCATTTGTTATTGGCGTTAGGCGCTTGTATGCTGAATGACAGTGCGCCTGAGTGCCGCGCTTCCGCCGCTAACTGTATAGAAGCTATGCTCAAGAGGTTCCCTCTACAGGAGAGGAATAAACTCTTCGATCTGGTATTGACGTTCTTCCAGGATAGTCAGGTAACTGTCGATGTAAGACACTTGTTCTTTTACATGTTCCTAAGTATCATTATCATAAGATCCAAATTAGAATAAATAATTGCAAATTGTTTAATCTAAATATTTATTAATATCGATATTTAAAATATTTTTACGTGATTTCTATTTCGACAGCCAGTACACTTCGAATTAGCAGCTCAACTGAGCACACGCTTTGTCAACGTAGAACAGGAAGACTTCAAAAATCGGTTAAATACCATTCTATCGATAGTTAGTGGAAAAATATTATTACTAAGTAACGACATTACTGAGGGAAGATTCGTCAAAATACAACTAGACCAACCCGAGGAAAAGACTGATGAAGACAAACAAAAGGAAAAAGACCATAGCTTGATCCAAATATTGAACCTTATTGAAAAGATTACGTTCCATTGCTCGTCTAGTTTGACGAATAACAAGTATTTGAGTGAATATGACGAGATAGGCCAGCAATGTAAAGCGTTGCTTGCCTACCCTCACGCGTGGGTGAGACTAAAGTCAGCTAAGATATTGGGACAATTGTTATCAGTAGTTGATGCTGAAGAGTTGGATGGGATTGTAAAGAAGAAGGTCGACAGTGAACGAGGATTTATTTATGATGAAACGGAAGATACACTGAGAAGCCTCGTCTTGGATTTGTGTGTGCAGTATACTACTGGGGCTTCCAGTGAAATGGTTGAGCAAGTAAGTTTAGATTTTAAGAACAAATTAATTTATATATCAATCATACTTGCACACCTAAAGTTGTATGGTAAAACTGAAAACTGCCTCAATAGCCAAGTGGTCCTGACCGCGACTGCTACGCTAGAGGTCCTGGGTTCGATTCCCAGGTCGAGCAAAGTGTTATTGGGTTTTTCTATGAAATTCCCAGTAGCAGCTCGGAGTTAGGAATTTGTGCCCGGTTAATGGCAATAGGCTCGCCCCCTATTACATGGGACCTAAACATACCGGCGAACTGTGGGTCTACATTAGTACGCCTCTGCCTAACCCTTCGGGGTATACAGGCGTGATGGTATGTTATGTAATACTGCAAGGAATCATTTGAATGTAGCACAGTGCACTATTTTTGACACAAATTTGCAATACCTATATATTATTATTTGCGATGCATACATGTATGTCCAATTGGCAACTAGGAATACAAGTACTCTTAACTCCACAAAAATCCCGCATTGATCCCCAGACAGAATTGAAAAATTTAATTTTTATACATGGTATGAGCTGATACCATACACAAACAGTTCGCCGGTCTGTTTGTGTGCCATGTATTATGGGACACCATTGTAACTTTCGAGTACAAATCTAAATTCCTAACTCCCAAATTTCTTTAACAAATTTATGCAGATCTACAATTGATTGTAGATTATGAAGTTTGTGTTACTAAATGACAATTATTATCTATAGCTTCTGCCCGCGGCTTCGCCCCCGTGGAATAAAAAGTATCGGGAACGGGATAAAAAGTATCCTATGTCCGTTTCCTGGTTCTAAGCTACCTCTCCACCAATTTTCAGCCAAATCGGTTCAGCCGTTCTTGAGTTATAAATGAAGTAACTAACACGACTTTCTTTTATATATATAGATAGATGTATAGTTTTAATACCTAAGATATCAATTTGATCGTGTAGTTTGTTTACCAGTAACAAATATTTGACTATTATTATTGTTATCACCCGTAAACGTCCAACTGCAGGGCAAAGGCATCCCTTTCCTTCTTCCACTCTTCCCGGAACTCTAGAACTCTCCGGAACTTTAGAACTCTCAAGTTCAATTTCAAATAAGCTTTTACAATCGTTTATGACACGTTATTATTCTAGTTGCACGGTTCCAAAAGCTTGATCCTATGATGAAGAATCTAGCAAAAAACTCTATGGACACACTTTTTAGTCTTTTTTCAGTATCCAACCCCTGCAGTACGAGTCAAGGTCGTCCCGCTATACCATTCTGGGTCTACCTCGACGTCTTCTGAAATACTGACTAATCCAACTTTTTTTGGATTTCAGGTAACCGCAGTGTTGTTCCTGATATTAAAGCTGGTGCATTCTATGCCGAGTTTCAAGTTAGAAAAGAAGACAGCGGAAGGTGGTGACGATGCTGAAGGTGGAAGTAAACTGAACATACGATGGATCTTATGGAAACTTCGAAGAGCAGTCAACGTGGAAGTGGCTAGAGCACCTACCGCTATGACTATTGTAAGTATATCTAAGGATAACCTACATATTTATATATAAAGTTTCTTGTATAAGATCAGAAGCGCACTTTTTTTTTACAGTAAAAAAGTACCCCCTGTTTCTCAAATAAAACATTTCACTTTGAAATCATATGACAGTTGTTAAGATTATAATTATCACATGATATATTGTATGGTAGATTTTTTGCTGTATATTTTTCTCGGTGTATTATAAAAAGATACTAAGTTGCACCAAAGCAGAAAGTCGAATTCTCCAAGTTTTTCGAAATTCACTGAATGTTAGCTATTTATCTATTTCACAGAGGACATCGATATTCACGATGTGGACCCATGTGATAAGTTCCTTGGAGAGCGATGATGTCAACAGAATAGTGGATGTGATTCTACCTCCTATAGTCCGCGAGCTGTCGACGGGAGACGCTTCGACTCCTGCCTCAGCCGCCAAGCAACTGGCTGGCAGACTTGGCAAGAAGCTTCGCAGAAAGATTGGGGACATAGAGTATAGTAAACTTGTTGCTGAAGCGCAGATGAAACTCAATATTAAGAGGGCTGAGAGGAAAAAGGTTTGTTCTTGTGTGGATTTCTTTCTTTAGGCTTAATTTCGAAATAGCTGCTAGTTCCTTTTTTGAATTTGTAATTTATAGTGGCCTATTATTTAGATAAATACATAATCAACAAATGAGTTCACATTAAATTTCACTGTTCTAAAAATTATTTTATTTTCCAGCTGCTCCTACAAGAGAAAGTAAATAATCCAGAGAAGGCAGCGAAGAGGAAACTGAACCTCAAAGAAAAGAAGAAGCAATCTAAAAAGGTCAAAATAGAAATGTTACAGGGTAAGAGGCCGAGGCCGAAGAAACGGAAGGCCGAAGACTTTGATATAGAGGATCAATTGTTAAGGGATGATGATTGAGTAAGCCCAGCCTTGACTTAAATAATTAGATTGCTATTAGGTTCGGCCTGTGTACACAGAGACGTAACGGTTGCGCAACCGGTGTCTATCAACTACTAAACGTGTGTAGTACATCTCTACATATACATTAAATATTTGATTGGTTGCATAACCATGTGGACGATATATGTGGTTCTACTTGTAAACATTTGCGCAACCATTGGCCCCAAAGGCCTAGCGCATTATTTAATGCGTCAGACTAAATGGGAATAAAGTACTGATTTAATATCGATAATGGAAGGTACCTATAGTATAATATCTTAAAGATTAAGTCCTAATGTGTTCGATATTAAAACATTTGTAAATATAATATAAGCTGTTTATAAAAAATAAAAACTATTTTTTTATGGATAATGCTATTTAATCAGAGGTCAATCCAATTAATAAGGTTTTAATCACTTTTGTCTACTTATTGCACGGGTCTCCCCGTCGTACTCGACAAGGTATCTTACGAAACTCATTCCATCAACGTGTAAAATAAATACATCTGTTTTTCAAGTATCAGTTAGTATAGAGAAACTTGGTAAGAATGATGGTTCGAATCACTCCTTTAAGAAGAGAAGGAGTTACGAGTTTATTAGTTATGATTCGTGCCATTCATGAAGACTAGTGAATAAATCAAATTTGCACCTTACGCTTGTAACATAAGAAACACAGGGCGTCATCACGAAATGAACTTAGTATAGTCAGAGAGTACTCTGTAGTAGCTGTGGTAGTAGGAAGGTAAAAGTTTGTATGGACGGTGAGGCAGATTATTATTAAAATAACATTTTATAAACAAAATAAATATATTGCTTTATGCATTCAAAGTATAAAAGAACAATCAACAAAAACACCGAACGAACAACATTCATTGAAATGAAATAACATCACAATGGGATCGATGCTTTACAATTAATGTGCTTTTAAGCATATTATTTTTACTTACGCAACTGTAATGCTATCACACAGCGTAGGGTTAGCTTATAAATTAATTATAATATTGTAATTTTTATATAAATACCGTTTGTACATAACTATCTTAGATGTACGGGCATTTTTTATAAACCTTCGGTTTGAAACCTACTTTCCTTAAACTAATTGCGTGTATGTACTGTTAATTAGTCCGTATTTAAATAACGGTCATTTCACACTTAGGGCCACTTGCACCAAATTCTATTTAAATCATTCTTTTATGCATTTAGTTAAATATTTTTAACTCCATAAACATAACACATAATTATATTATGATCGTCTTGCACCAAGTCTGTCTTATGTCAATTTAGTTAAATGAATTGAACATGTCGATAAAACAGTTCTCTACGTTCCGTTTTTACATTACATCTACATTACATCATAGTAATGTGAAAAATCTATTAAAAAAATTATGTTATGAATAATAGTTAAAAAAATAAATCAAATATAATGATTATTATAATTATAATAATTTTAAGTAATGACGCGCGAAGGTCATGCCAGTGGAAAGGTTAATGATAAATCAATGATTTTTATTGAAAATAGTCTGCATGTAACGAAACTTACGCCATTATTTTGACTTTTCGTTGCCATGACAACCAATCCAAACAGTCATATTTATTTGTTGTGTTTTTTAATTGATAAAATGAAAAAATAATCCTAAATAGGTGAATAATCTCTCATAGAAATTATTACAAGGCTTCTAGTAGTATTTTATCTCAAAATAAACTCCATTCGTCAGATGACAGTTCAATAAACGGCCATTCATATTTAAGTATGAATTTAAATAGGGTCTTAAGCGTATTTAACTTTGACAGGTCTTTCAACGGAAATTATTTTGTTGCAAGACGAATGTTTGACTTAAATCAAAAATCGTGTTTAAATACAATTTAAACGAATTTAAGAAGTTGGTGCAAGTGGCCCTTAATGAGGTTCTAGTTGCTTTGAAAAGCTATTCGCATGAAACGTAGAATTATTTAAATTTAATGGCCTTTATATTCGTTTTATAATTATTAAATACTTCGGTTGCAAGCAATACAAAAACGAAACTTAAGTACTAGTTTTCGTTTTAAGTCATATTCATAAATAATTTAAAAAATATCTTATACTTACACAAAATGTGCGTGAATTGGTTGATTTTTGAATTGATTTGAATGAGGTATGTGTAAAAAACAAAAACAAAATAGTCTTTGAGAACAACTTAACTCCTTTTATAGTATAAACGATATTTAGGCTACGAATAGATATCTATGCAAACTCAACGAGACAAAATACGCTGCGTTTCGTCCGTTCTTTTAAATAAAATTTACATTGCGTGCCTAAAAATCAGAAAAGGTTTCATCAGAATCAGGACTTATTTAATTAGTAGTAGGTATGAATAAGTTCTCATTTAAAATTAAGTATTCTTTAGAGGCAGACAAAGGTGCATGGATCGTTTTTTTTAATTAAAGTTTGTGCTAAAGATAAAAAAGGTAAAAACTTAAGTTCAAATAATCAATATGATTTATTATTTTTGATGCTTAAAGCATCATAACTCTTATACTAAAACGTCAATGACTAAAACTCTTAAAATAATACGGAACGTTATTTTGTATTTTATCTGAATCTATGTATTTATAACTGTATATGTCTGTGTGTCTACAATACTACCAACTGTGAGATATTGAAATATTAAAAAGTTAGGCCGGGAGTTGGTATCTTTATTTGAATTAATTTGCTGTAGAGAACTTTACTAACTACTTAAGCGACTATAGTAAGTATATTTTGTATCTCTGTAGAATAAGTAGGTAGAGCGAATACGTTAATTATTTATTAAACGTTATATTAATGTAATATTGTATAAGTAATTTTAAAGGTTACCACCTACCTTATAGCAATATTAGGTAGGTGTGTATCTGTATCGTGAAATACGAAAAGTATAATTTTTAGGAAGGAGAAGGTTATCGATAACAATAATAGCAATGGACGGCAGCAAGCTCGGCGATTATCTAAAGCTTATTCAAATTCAAAGCATAAAGTTCGTAAAAAGTAAAGTTCGTAGCTCGAATATAAAATACCAAGAAACGGGAACATTTACTATTTTCTACAAATCTTTAGACTATGGAGCGAATAATATCTCTGTGAATTGTACTTTTTTAAATCTTTATTCGTAGAGATAAATTAACTCCAAATGAGATCTTCCCTCGGCTACCTGCTAACCAACATTTCAAAACCTTAAAATGGGTAATTGACTAGTAATTTGTTACAAATTAAATTCTAGGGAAGATACCACTCAAACTTTGCATAGATTTACAACAGCATAGCGGATATAGGGTTGTATCTCATTATTTTGGACAGCAGTATCCAAAGGAGGGAGGTGGTGGTGGCGAGGGCCACTCCCCCCCAGCCGAGGTCGAGGGACCAGGCCGTGGAGAACTCGCGGGCCGACAGCAGCGGCAGGGCCGGGCCTCGGGGGCCCACCACGCCGTCGCCGGAGCCGTCCGCGTGCGAGCTGCTGCGCGCCGACACGCGCTGCACGCGCTTGAAGTGGATTATCATTAGAGTAAACATTGCGAACAGCCCTGTGAACAAACAATCATTAGATATAAACTGGGTGCCTTTAAATCACGAGTGAAAACGGTTTCTTCTAGGCAAGCGCGCTCCATCGTATATCGCAGTGTTGCTTAGCATCAAGCCTATCAGGCATAAAAGAAATAAAAAAATATTACCACAGCAAAATATGGCTGCTGGATAAGTAATATCTGAACGACCGATCTGCTGAGCTTGAATGGGTAAAATTCTTAACACATCAAGATTACTCTCTGTCTCAGATAACACGTAAAATCCTTTGGTCCCCATTGTCATTCGAATACCCATGGTTAGTGGTTGTCAGAAGCCCATAAACATAACCTGTCTATCGTCAACATTGGTGTATTTTTCCAGAAATTGGTTGTGGTCTAATGACAGTCAAGAAAATGTGATAGGACTTCGCAGTTTGTCTGTGGTGTGATCACCGCATTGTCAAATAATATGCTGCTAAGCAATAATGAGTTAACATTATTCTAATCCAACATGAAGGATGATGACAACCTGCTACTGAGACCACTGGTTTTGCTGCTGTCTATAGGCTGCGGTCTTACGACTTGCCATAATGCGGTTTATGGGTAGGTACGCTTGTTATCCGGTCCAAACGTCAAGGCTTTCTCCAAAAAATATAAAATTTCGTACTTATCAAAATATTAAATTCTATATTTCTTTAAGAAATGTAATGACAAATAGAGGTTTGTGTCCTGTAATTAAGTTATGATACATACCAGCTAAAAGGTACATGACACCAGTGATGAGCACGGCGCTGATCTGGTGTTTGCAAATGCCGAACGCGCCAACCAGGGCCGCGCTGCCCAGCACTATCAGGCAAACTAGGGCGCATGATATGGATAGGTTCTGCATACCTGGAAATATAAGAGGTACCTTCCACTTATTCTATTGTATCCCGTTGGTAGGCACCTTAATTTTATTCTGGTTTTGTAACTGTAACAAATGCATACAGTAGGTACATGTACCTATATTACTTACTAGCTTCCGCCCGCGACTTCGTCCGCGTGGAATAGTTACTTAGTATTAGCGTGATGATATAGCCTATAGATAGCCTTCCTCAATAAATGGGCTATCTAACACTGAAAGAATTTTTCAAATCGGACCAGCAGCTCCTGAGCTTAGCGCGTTCAAGCAAACAAACAAACTCTTCAGCTTTATATATTAGTATAGAGTATATAGAAGATTTACTTAAAGTATGTAGCTTATTTCATGGTGGAATAGGAGTTTACATGTTACATATCTTACCTCTTCGTACAAGACACTTTTATACGTTTATATAGGTACATGGGTATTGGACTGGTAGGTATTTGATTTAGTGAAAATAACAGCATTTATGAAAAATGTAATTAAATACAATTAAATTATTGGGTTAGTGATGATGACAGTTTAACATAATTCAGTAAAAAAATATTAGATCTACAATCTACGGGTAGTTTTCCGGGTCTGGGCGTTGGTGTTTGTAAAATCACCCACGATATGTATAGGAGAAATTCTTGTGCGGGCAGTTTCTTTAAAAAAATACTGTTGATTAAAGTACTAAACTAAATTAAGGTACCTACTAAAAAGTAGGTTGAGGGTTGAAGTGTTTTGAATTGAATACAATCTTAGGTATAAGATATTAAATAGCTTTATATTTACGTAAAAAAATACGATCATAGCCACATAATATCTTGAACCAAAATATAATGTTGTATAAATATTAAAGTCAAATATTAATCTTGTAAAATTGCTCTAGTGGTATGCAAACTCATGGAACATAATAATTTAAATATTTGGGTCCACGTCAAAGGCCCGAGTGCCCGGCCTCTTTAAACATGTAAAAGGGTGAGAGCGACGATTAACGACGTGCAGAAAATTCATAGAAAATGTATGTAAATATTTGCTTCACACTAAGTAATATGACAGGTGTATTAATTTTACATTTTAATATGGGACTGGAATGTAGCATTTACGTAATTGCTAAATTATTTTATTTTTATTTCTTTTAAAACTTTACACTATAGATATCTATTGTCAGCTTTTTTAAAATCAGAAACGTGAAATTACCTACTATATATTTAAAATATGCTAAGAATGTTGACTGAATAGCAATAAGTAATTGCTAAACGAATCTTCAATTCGATTCTCGCTTCGTAGTTTTTTTATAAACTTAGATCATATTTTTCACCCATCTTCAATATAACAACTTCTTAAATACAAAATTCAGCATACTGAGTCATGTCCCATTGTAGGGACCTAAT
Organism: Acronicta leporina; assembly: GCA_947256265.1. Classification (NCBI taxonomy): domain Eukaryota; kingdom Metazoa; phylum Arthropoda; class Insecta; order Lepidoptera; family Noctuidae; genus Acronicta; species Acronicta leporina. The sequence continues at coordinate 4,431,905 of OX366521.1, forward strand.
GACACCTATCTATAAAATGACTTGCAAATTTATTTACTTAGGTAAGTACTATGTTCTTTTTATTTGTACCAAAACAGCTTGATAAATGAACTCGGCCCTAAGTAAATGTTTCTCCAAGGTTAACTTACCGAGGGATGAAAAGGGCGTTGTTTATGCATACCTTGACTTATCGTCGTTGAATAATTTAACATCTAGTTTTCATAATAAACACGAGGTTTTATTAGGGTGAAGTAATTGTGATAGCTTTGTGTAACGTGCATAACTCGTTTAAAATGGTAATGTTTTTTTTTCAATACCGATGAGTGCTAACATGGTTAGCACCATTTAGTAAGCACCAAATGCCAGTCCAATGGCTAGCTATTAAGCTAGCCATTGGACTGCCAAGTCAAAGGTCTCGAGTTCGAATCACCTCTGACTTTTCGAAGACACGTGCGTATTAATACGCACTGAAACGGTGAAGAAAAACCACGTGAGGAATCCTACACGCCTGAGAGATTTCTCGATGGCCTGTGAAGTCTGGCAACCAGCATTAGGCCAGCGTGGTGGACTATAACCTAATCCATCTCACTTTGAGAGGAGACCCGTGCCCAGCAGTGGGACAGAGTAATGGGTTGACTATGTATGGATTTATGTATGTGTGCTAACTTATGAGTAGATGTAAAAAAAAATGCGTACGATTTTTTTAAATTCTCGAGAAGACCAGTAGGTCCCAATAAAAATTCCGTCGATTGATTTGTGTATTTACTAGAGATAGGATTTGACATTATTTGTATGGACTTTATGTCAAAATTCTATCCCTAGTAAGCAAATCTACTGACTGTTTTGTTATTGGTAGGTACCTGTATGTTATCTACAACAATATTTTTGTATGTTTCTCAAAAATTAACACGGAACTATCGAACTGACTTAGGTAACAAGATCTAAAGCCCACACAAAATTTAAACTTTTCATCAGTTAGGGAACCCCGAAACTTTTGGAACCATCTGTTATCTAACTTCTACCCATACCACGTACCAGACAAAGTTACGAGCAGAACTAGACACTAATGTCCAAAACTCGTTAGGTAGGTACTTACTAACACTAATAACACTAACGAAAAATCTTCTAGAATTGTCTAAGTATGATGATTTCGCTTATGAAAGAGATGTTTGAAGAACTGGGAGTGGATCATGTTCATGTTCAAATATTTTTATTTCAAATTGGTAAGCTTTTACAAGCCTTTGTGAAACGTGAACGAAATGATTCTAGTTGTACGGTTCCAAAAGGTTGATCATATGGAGAAGAATCCGAATGACTGATGGACACTCTTTTAAAATAAATTATGTTACAAGCTTCTCTAGTACAATATTGCGATAACAAGATGCGTGGGCGTTGACGTCCAATTTTGACCGAAGTCGACAATATTAAACTAAGGTTCACATTATTTGAGAAGAGTACCGGATGTCATTCCGGATGAGGATTAGGTATCTAGGGGAAGCACAAAACATCCCATTGGGTCGAAGTGCACAGAGGCCTTGCTGCCTCCACCCCATGCAAGATAAGATAAGAAAAGTATGACGGTTTCTTGCAGGTTATAATTCACATTTGCCTTCCCCTATCCTTATTGGTGGGTGTCATGGGACTAGGCTATTACATTCACTACGACCATTCATAAAACTTAACCTAGTCATCATAATTAACTCATTTATGTCACACTGCTCGGCACAGGTCATTGAAGTTGTAAGTAAACTTCGACTACTACGCTAGAGGTCCTGGGTTCGATTCCCAGGTCGAACAGTTTATTGGGTATTCAGCTCAGAAGCACAGAGTTTGTGATTTGTAAACATAGGTATTGGCGAATTCTGGGTGTACATTAGCACACCTCAGCCTAACCCTTCAGGAATACAGACGTGATAATAGGAAAGTAAACTTACGATGCTGCCAATCAGCTCTGGGTTCTTCATCATCACTGTTGGCTAAATAATTTGTGCATACAGGCTCTGAGGGGAAACCAGCCCTGGACAATATTGACACTTCTTCCTCTGAAAATAAATAAATAGTATAAATTATGGGGCCCGTGGTTTAATAACACCTATGCTTATCAATTGATTAGCTACCGCGGTCAGTCTATGGACGGGGGGCACTAAAAATTCTCAATCGTCCCATCCCGTGTTTCGGGAAGTACCTACTTTTAATTTTGTAATTTTTAACTTGTAATTTTCTTCTGCCAGCTGCTTCGCTCGCATAGGGTACTCACTTAAGAAAGTATGTAAAGATTTAAACGATAATACATGTAGCCTACCCTAAATGTCGACCAGAGTCGTATTGTACCTGTAGGTTCACCAGATTTCATAGAAATCTATCTAGTCGATCTTGAGTTATAAGCGGATATACACAGACAACAACTCTAAAAATTATAAATCAGCATTAGTATCGTTCAATTAGCCACCTTCACTTATTTTTTTCCAATTACCTATTTTGTAATTACAGACAAAAATTTTCTACAAACTTATTTTATCTAGGTATAGGTAAGAATTGGAAGGAGGGAAGGGAGGCCTTTGCCCAGCAGTGGGACGAAACGGGCTAGAAAAAAAAATAGGTAACAAGCCAGAAGAGCCTTAGGTATCAATCGGTGTATCCTTAGGACATGGACACCCAGATACTAGATTACGGAATACTAAAGGCATTTGCTTTCTGGAAAATTGTGTAAAATATTCCAATTCAGTCGGAACACCAAAAGGATATATGTGCTATGGATAAAAAATAAAAAAGGATATATGTGCTATATGTAAAGTGCATAATTATGGAAACGTACCTTCTAGCGACACGCACATGGTCCAAATACCACCATTCATCGGCACTAGAAATGTCCCCCCGCCTTTCCGATTACTTGTGTCTTCGATCTGTAAAGAAGAATTAGCTTAGAACCGGGGATAGGCACAGCTAATTTAGAGATTTAATATTGATCTATGTACGGCCAATCAAAGTGGCAATATCCGGAAAAAGTTGTTACTAAAATTAAGGTTTAGAAGTTAGCTTTAGAAGAGACTTTCCTCTGCAATTTTGGGATAGAAATGCGAGTTTATTTCCATGATGTAACTAATTTGAGATTACCATCGGGTTCTGTGGCGTTCAATTAATTAGGAGAGGTTTATGTTCTTGTGATTGTACCAAACCAAAACTTGTCATTCTTCTGGCGGGAGCAGATATTTCACCATACAAAAAAGGTAGCATTATTACAATTATTATCCTATTAATTATATTGTTTCCTAGATATGATATATATAACATTAGCTACTTAGCTGTTCTATTTCATAAACGTAATATACCTTTACGCTAAATCCCCGAAAGTTATAGCACATTGTTTTATTTTAACGACGCTAATACATATCACGCGATAATTAACTGTTGTTTTAACATTGTCTGTAATCCTTACTCGGAATAACTCAATCAATAATATAGAATGACGTAATATAACGTGAACTGTGGCGTATTTACTAACCAGGATAAGAAAGTTGTATAAATAAGTCGTAAGTCGCTAGCTTAATATTTTCCCAGACAAACAGAACTGATAAAGGATTACCAAGGATTAGGAGATCGAACTTTCTTCAGCTCGAATGATTTAATCTTCTTACAATTTTTGTCACTTCATCCCAATGTTGCTAAGTGCGGGCTTGTACTCCTGCCAGATGCGTCTGAACACAAAGCTACTGCTATCTCTAAAACCCAATACCTATTACCGATATGACAATAGGTAGTATACTTTATCAAGACCTTACGGTATTAATAGTTTATCTAAATCGCGAAACAACTGTCAAATAGTGGGGGAAAGTCATCATCATATTAAGTATTTACTAATTCACCTACTGCTGGGCACGGGTCTCCACTTCAACTGATAGAGGTGAGTTGACAGATTTTTTACGTGGTCGTGATTATTTTAGAGTCTAATATTACAGCTCTCCTTACGATGTTTTCCTGCACTGGTTTAATCACTTATTATTTTGACAAAAATATTCTTGTAACATTTCTTTCTTTTTATTATTTGTAATAGAAATATCTGAGAATTTGCTACTTAGAATATTTATAATTTAATGGTTCGGTTAGGATTCGAACAGATCTGCTGGGGTCGCGGAGGAATGAAACCTCGCTCCCGTAACCCCAGCAAAAAGTGGTGAGGCGAAACACCCGTGTGGTTTTAGTCGGTAGGTCACCCACTTTGGGTGGAGTCCGACACACCCCGCCGCCTTCCCCGGGCGGCGGATGTCCATGAGGATTTCCACACGCACAAAAAAAAAAAAAGGATTCGAACAGATTCAATTGATGAAAACCTTCATGCATTTTATTTTTAGGTAACTCATTTATCATTGCTGTAACGACAGCACGGACGGCACATAGCGATTTATCTTTCTGACGTTTTCTAAATTAATAGTTGGACTCTAGTCAAAGACATTTAAATATTACGAGATTTTCCATTCATATCTGCCTGACAGTAATTAATCTCCATTGTGTTCAAATGAATAAGAGTAGATGCTATCCTCTCTTTAAATGTTTTAGGGGTGCACATCTCTAAAACATGAAACCTCAAATGTAAAAAACGTAAGGGGAACTACTTATGTGTATACTAAAAAAGTCACCAGAAAACTGCTAAGGGTAAAACTAACTTATCGCTACTGGTTGGGTTTTACTTAGTATGAAATTGGTTCTAGAGGATTTTCTAAATTTGGTTATTTTAGCAGATAGTACCTACATTTGCAAAGCTAACGAAATCCGTTTTGACTAAGATTGCCCAACACTAGGATTTTCTCCTATGTTGTGGGTTCGTTTACCAACACAAATTGTCCCATGCACACTGTACTGACTGTACAATAGAAGCAAATATTGTGTCTAAGTAACCCTTCTGGAAATACGGGCAAGCAAAAAAGTATATATACCCATAGCCTAGATATCTAGATTCCATAATCTCGGCATTGCATCGAGCTGGTTATTGCGTCGCGTGCAAACTTTAGGTGCAGTCCCCCAAGGTAGTTCTCACCTGACTACGACATTGTTTTATTTGTATCCACGGCCTTGACCCGGCTGTTAATGGCCTGTTTCAATATACAAGGAAATGATCACATAGATACAGAAGCTAATGATAGTAGAGACAGAGACTTTTCAATATTCATTTTCGCGTCATCTATGTTCGTAGTGGCAATAATATTTGGTTGCTAGAAAGATTCTATGAGATTTTTTCGGCGTTTCTTCTCAGAGGTCGACAGATAGAACATAGCGGCGCCATCTAGTTAAAAAGGAAAACATTGACTCTTATAAAATTGTTTTTAAAAGTTCTATTTACAGATATAAATATCATTTGATGAGTAGAGTTCCTGTTTCTCAAATTGCAAAACTTTTTGAGAGAAAAGGTATTCACGAGACCGTCAATAGGTAACGGACATCCGAAAATAAACATAGCTACTTTCGCATTTATAGATATAAGAAAAAACATTTATGATGACGGCAAGACTGGCGTAGTGGTCGAATGTTCGGCTTATGCGCTAGGGGTCGTGCATTTGATTTCCTGTATGCTTACAATTTTAAGTTCCAGGAGTTTGTGTTTATTCATGAGAATTTTGTAAACACATCTCCGGTCTTTCTAACTCGTATAATAAGTTTATTCAATTATCCTACTAATATTATAAATGCGAAAGTTTGTGAGGATGAATGGATGGATGGATGGATGTTTGTTACTCTTTCACGCCAGGACGGCTGAACGGATCTGGATAAAATTTGGCTCAGAGATAGATTATAGTCTGGAATAACACATGGGCTACTTTTTATCTAAAGTCCACGCAGACGAAGTCGCGGGCAGAAGCTAGTACACTATAAAGCCTCATTAGTCTAGTGGTCCTAAGCGCTACTGCTTCTCTAGATATCCTGGATTCAATTCCCAGATCTAGCAAACTGTTATTAGGATTTTCTATGACGTAGTACTTACCTCGGAGTTTATATTTGTGTCCGGTTAAAGGCAATAGGGCCGTTCTCTATTACATGGGACCTACACCTCTGCCTAACCCTTCGGGAAATACAGGCGTGAAGGCCGATAACAATATCTAAGCTTATAGCCTATAGCCTGGCCTATAGCCAATAACTGCATTGTCCCACTCACATTATTTGCATTATTTTATGTCTGGACTTTAAAAGAGACCATGATTCTCTGAGTTTGTTTCGGTGTTTCTTCTCAGAGGTCGTCAGTTAGGAAATGCCGAAGCCATCTAGCTATAAAAAAAAACAAACCATTGACTTGTAAAAGTGTCTCTAATGATCTTCTTACAGAAATAAATATCATTTCATTTAACAAAATCTAAGTTCTTAGTTCAGCCACAGATAAAAGAATAAGTACTAGCCTTGAAGGCTAGTATTCTTACTAGATAGTTACTTCTTACTAACGTCAGATACCTTTTAACCATTCGACTAATCGAGGGTCGTTTCAGTTTCTAGTGGGCGAATCAATTCAGGGAAATTGAACTGGTAAATCGTTTTAAACCTAGTATTTTACATCGATTTCCACTAAAATGTCATGTTCTTGATTTGATTGATGGCTTGCGGGTCTGGGGTTAAACGTGGGTAGAACAATCAAGGCAGAAACGTTATTAAATAAAGTACAATTGAAATAACTGGGGTTGGAAAAATGTATTCCGAGATAATAATATCAATCCAATCCAGTTTCAATCCAATATACCGTGAAAATACGTCATTTTAAATACATAATTCATAAAGCATTATTATGATGAATGACAATGAATTTGGCAACACTCGTGATTTCATTTCACATTTATTACGGTGGTATAAAAATGTTGATCTATTATATTTACAAGTTTTTAAAAAGTATTGCATGCAGTTGCTTTTATGGATCTGTGTTGTCCAAATAAATAAATTAATGATATTTATTATTTTAATAGTCATAAAATTAAAACATTCACATGTAAAAGTGTCTTTAAAAGATCTATTTACAGAAATAAATATAATTTATAATCATTTATCATTTAATGGTTTTGAAGCACGATTGATACGTTAGAGGTCTTTGGTTCGAATCCCACGTCGAGTAGTGTTATTAGGTTTTTCTGTGAAAATCTCAGTAGCATGTTCATTTCTTTTTCTTACATACCCGCGAACTACTCCTAAACTAATGTAATATAAACACAAAATGTACATTTACAAACTTGTAAACACAACAGCTACCATGTTTGTTTCAAAACAGAGCACACAAACAATTTCATTAGAGCATTTGAACAAATTAAAATTTTAATCGCAATAACAGTCCCATTGTGCTCGCAATTATACAAGAGCCGATGTAAAACTAATTACTAAATTGGTATAGCTAATTAAGTTAGTGGCTTCATAAGCACGTCTCGTGTCAAATTATATCGTTATATGTATCTAATTGTATACTTGTCTGTGTATGAGTGTGTATTATCGTGTAGTTTTGACGTTAGCTGTCTTGTAATCCACTGTGTGTTATCTCTACTAATGCATTTTGATAGTTGTGTGATCCGCTTTAGATGGTTGTTTGGTGGTTCCATTATGTTATACCTTCTTTTTGATTATCCCTAATTTAAGTCCATTTTTATCATGCGTACTTCTGGAATATGTTGTGCGCTTTCCGAATGGGTCTTCACCGTTAAATATATTCTGGGTGTTTCACGAGTGAATCGGTTTCTTTTAGGCAAATGCGCTCCATATTGTAGATCGCAGTGTCACTTAAAAACCACTTATAATCACGAGGGAAAGAAGCAGCATGGAATCATGCAACTATGACAACAACAGTTCAACGTTTTCCAAGCTCATACAACTCTTTGAGAAAGTCAATTTATACTCGAAATTCACCTTAATTTATCTAATAAATAGAATGACTCAATCCGTATAAAGGCAAGCCAATAATTTATTCAGATAATCCATTAACAATAATGAGACTACAGTAGTCGTTTCTCATTGTTTTTTTTTCAATTATTTATGTATCTAATCACTTAGGACTGAACGGGTGAAAAGGTGGAATGAAATCAATGGTGGTATCCTTAGTTGTTGCATGCTAATGGTTCGGTCAAGGCAACGTAATTGTTAAGGGTTGCATAAGCCATGACCTGACTGGTACCTATAACATGGTAACTATAGATATTTGCCATTTGATTAGTTTGCTTCGCTAAGGTTAGATTTCTTTTATTATTATCACATCAGATTTTCCTGGTCGTTTTAGGCAAAAGATGGTTAAATTTACAACAATGGTTTCTATTTAAGTTCTTTCGTTGTTTAAATTATAATAGTAATGAGGTTGGATTTCAATTTTTGATTTCAATTTTAAGCTAACACTGGATCTGTTTTGGGCACCTTTTTATGAGGGGCAAACGAGCAGACGGATCGCCTGATAGTAAGCGATTACCGCCGCCCATGGACACCCGCAACACCAGAGGAGTCAGAGTGCGTTGCTAGCTTTTTAAAAGGGTTTGGGCCTCCGATATCCTCATTTACTCGGCGAAATACAACATAGCTCTCTATCATTGCGTATTTTACCTTTTAAGATAATAACTTATACCCCCTAAAAATGTTTGTGATTTGATGTTTCTGTCAGTGTGTCTGTGTATGTATCAGTACTTGTTTTAAATAATCCATGTATTGTGAGGTAAATTTAATCGCTCGTAATATAAAATGTCGCTTCTAATATTATTTCAGGCGTTGAACAAAATGCGAATTGATGGTGATAAATGAGCCTTCGCCTTCCGTCACGTCGTGACAGATTCCTGGCAGGCTGGGAAAACTAATAAAAAGTTAGGATAACGTATTACCTAGCGTAATGTTCGTACAATAAAAATACTTTGATTTTGGGTTCGTAAATTATGTAATAATAATAATATATGGTTAAACGCGCTCCATATTGTTAGATCGCAACGTCACTTAAAAATAATAGTACTGAGGTTTGATTTCAATTTTAAGCAAACCCTGGAACTGTTTTAGGCACCTTTTTTATGGGGGGCAAACGAGTAGACGGATCGCCTGATAGTAAGCGAGTACCACCGCCCATAGACACCCGCAACATACTATTACATAAATATTATTATGTACGTATTTTTTTTTTATTAACCAATAAATGCTTTCGAAATTCTTTCGTTTTTGCAATGATCAGTTTTTTCCTTCTAATCATCCTTCATTCCCATCATGATATGATGAGTTCTTAGGCATTTGGTATTATTTATAATTTCCTTTCTTCTATTTTTATGTTTTTTATTAATCATGAGTATTAATAAAAACAGTGGAACGTTAAGAACAAGAAGCAACTCGCATATAAAACTAGATATAAAAGCAGACAGTTTTATAGCCACCATATGTAGTGGTGTTATAAGCGTCAGTCTTGTAGCTATGTGGTGTGATTCAAGCTAAACGCGACGCGGCGACGACGGTCGGAAAGTAAACGAAATCCCGAGACCGCCACTCATAACTTTTTATTTACCATGGAATTATAAATGAAAACACGTACACTTAGGGTTGGTTGGTAATACGGGAATTTATTTCGGTATTCTGTTTAGTTCTCTCGCGTTTTAACGTTATCTTTAATTGATGGTGATGGTGGAGATGGTGTGCGTTTTTACCACATAGTTTTTTATTTAGAAATGACATCGGATTCTCAAATAACGTGAATCTTCGTTTAATATAGTCGACCTCGGTCAAACTTGGACATCCTTCAGCGTCCTCACATCTTGTTATCGCAATATTGTACCAATGAAGTTTGTAATTTATTCTTGCCGTGCCGACAAGGCCCACACATGTTTCTTATATTATACCATTGTAACATCAATTTAACTTGTGGAGTGCAATAAATGTATTGAGTATTGAGTATTTTAAAAGAGTGTCCCTGGAGTTTCTTGCCGGATTCTTCTCCATAGGATTGACCTTTTGGAACCGTGCAACTAGAATCATAACGTTTCATAAACGCTTGTAAAAGCTTATTTGAAATAAAAACATTTGAACTTGAAATAAACAAAGAAAAAGGTAAACTAGTAATGTTCGGAAATTATTAAAAACATGTTTATACTAATTGTTTTTAATGTGTGTCAATGCCTAGAAGATGGTCCCGTTTCTCATACGAACGCTCAAGAAAACTTGAAAAGAATTTGTATTTGTATTAATTTCGAAAATCGGTATTGCTGACGGTCTGATGGCACTCATTATGGATGCCAATGCATTATATAATAAGTTAATGTTAACAAGCCAGTGAGATATTATGACAATGGTCTTATTTTTTTGCAGCGTAAAAATTATATTTAGTAATAGCGCTGTAATATTTCAAAAAATGAGTGAAACTTGCGTGGCGTAGGCTTGGACTCAAAGCGGCTGTCGCTCTTTTTTCAAAATACCATTTCAGACATTACCCTGCATTGTGAGACTTCCATATTTTAATACTACGAGTACCTACGTACTGTGCTTGCACTTTAATTCCCTGAAATTGTTTCGGTGTTTCTTTTCAGAGATTATCAAATCGGAAACTCTGGTGCCATCTAGTACTTAAAAAAATTATAACAATGCAATTTTATTTTTTATTTATGTTTCTGTTATTGTACTTTCTAACAGACAAATTGGCCTTTGGCGTAATAATTATTGTGTATCGTTATGGCCGAAAAAATATTTTTTTGCAATACAATCAGAACTTGTGTAGTTGATACAGCAATTGTGTGTTTATTAGATGGGTAATTATGCAATGACATTAATAACTCATTACAGATAATGTTAGGTACTGAGGAATCCCTTTTCTGCTTTTTGTTAAAGTAATAATAGCCTTTGATTTTTTACCTTTGCCGGAAAAAATCACTTAAGGTAAGGTAATCATATATTAGGTAGGATCTGAGAAGGTTGAGAAATTTTGGGAATTTCCCGGGGATTGCGACACCGTGGGGCTAGGACTAGGGATAAAAATAAACGATCAATTGATCAGAACAACCTGGCCTTACCCAAAGCCAATATTATGACAGTGTACTAACAAGCTCATACATAAATAGTGGCTCCAATCTTCCATACAATTTCTATTGAATATTGTATCGAGATCACTACACCCAGTATTATTTCCATTTGTGTGCTGATGTGTATCATCTATATTCTACATCTATTTTCTATCTTCTTCTATCTATATACCTTCATAAAACAACGTAGGGTTAGTTACACCATTTATAACTCAAGCACGGTTGGACCGATTTATATGATATTTGATTTGTCTTCGCCCCTAATAGCAGAATAACTATTATTAAAATATAGAAAAAAATACAAATAAGAAAATTAATTTTGTAACTCGGAGTTTTGCTTTGTGCCCGGTTAATGGCAATATTGGTTATGGGCTCGACCCCTCTATTCCATGGGACCTAAACATTCCGGAACATTAGTACATCTCAGCCTAGCTCATTGGGGAAAAGGGTTGGTGGTACCTATATGAATTTTTTTTTATACCACACGTATATAAGGCATAAGCATACGGTCCGCCTGATGGTTACCGTAGCCCATGGACGCTTGCAACACCAGTGGCATCACTCTCGTGTTGCCGACCCCTTTAAAAATCCTTTCACACCCTTTTTGAGAGGGTGGGGTAAAGACTAAGGAGGAATAGTTTGGTTCGCACCAGAGGAGACAATAGGGTTGGTCCCCCCACTGCCAACACAACGCTTTTTCGTGGAGCTCTGGTGACCTTGCTCACCGGTAGAAATACAACATAGCACGGGGCTATGTTATTTGGCTACGATTTTCTGCAAGATGAAGGTACTTTCTCAGTCGGGCAGCTCCACCTGTGAGTGGAATTAATCAATTCCAACGTCCTACCTCTCTTAAAAACTTATTTTGATATTTCCATTGTACAACCAAACCATGCCAACATTAAAGTATGTACAATGCACATCCTTAAAATTCAACAAAATGTAATTGAGTATTCTATTGTTTAATTTCTAACAAAACCTGACCCAATTTTACAAACAATGTTGGAAGTGCTTGCGGTTCGCTACATTAAGTTTAATATATAGTACTAAAACTGGGTATATTCTCTTCTCAAACTATTGCAGGAAATAAAATGAAGTAAGTGGTTTAACTTAGAAAGCTATTTGGGTCCCTCGCTCCGGTTACGCAGATACGTGGGTAATCAGGAACGTACGTTGAACCTTGCTAGTGACGTAATACAATGACATGACCTAAAAATCTCTGAGTCACTGAATCTTTAAGTAAATATTAACTTTTGTATTTATCCGCTAAGCTCTCGGAGTCCCTGTTGGGTGCCACTTTGAAGAATGTAATATGACTTTCACTTTATGTGTATTCGCAAATACACACCTTTTTTATCCCGTCTGGAAATCCCCAAGGGTTATGTCGGACTCCTGCCGACTTAAGCCACACAGTGGCCATTTCCCGCACCTCACGAGGAGCTCTGATATCTCCGAACGGAACACTCGCAAATACCTACCTAATAGGGTATTACTTAATTCAAATATTATTCATAACTAAGTCTGTGGCTCTTTTTTTATGGGATAGGGGAGCAATCGAGCAGACGGATCACCTGATGGTAAGCGATAACCGCCGCCCATGGACACCCGCAATACCAGAGGAGTCACAAGTGCGTTGCCCGCCTTTTAAAATGGTTTGGACCTCCGGTAAGTGTTGTTTCACGCCGGTTTTCTGTGAGGCCGTGGTATCACTCCGGTCGAGCCGGCCTATTAGTGCCGAAGCATGCGGCTCTCCCACGTGAAAATAAACTAAAGCTACAATAATGAGTAAGTCATTTAATTCATAATTCAATATGAGACTATCAAATTATCGAATCGATTGTTAAATCAAAATAAGTTCAATCAATCAAGTTTGTTCAAAATTGACAGAAAAGTTGAAATAATTTAGGATTGTGTACAATGTGGATCTGCCATTTTCTCGTTAAATAGTACATATTGGGTCCGATTATATTGTATTGTACTGTAGCATTTAATTAAGCTTAAGCCCTAACTAAACTGTTCTTCGAACGAGAAGCAAAACGATGTAAGCCATTAATGATCGATCTGTGTCCGCTAAATTGTAGTAACACAGCGGTCTCGCCACGCCTAAACACTCACATTCAGGGTGACTCAGCCGGTTTACTTTAAAATGGTTCAACTTTGACATTTTTTACCAATTTTGATGAAGATAGAATAATTATAGAACTCCGCTTCTGAGTTCGTTTGAGTTAAGTAGGTACAGTGGGCTAAGCACGAAGAACTATCGAATTCGTATCGTAAACGTATCGATTTTTTTTCTGCGACAAATCTCATACATACATATATATTTTCACGCCTGTCACAGTTGGGGGTTAGGCAGAGACTATAGATTTCCACTTGCTACGATCCTGGCTCACCACTTTCGCTTCATATACGTTCATTAACCTCCTTCTCATACAAATTATTCTCGATTTTTTAATGAATACGTTTTCGCAAGTTGTTCGTGCTTGGTCACAGATCAAACACTCCCACTTTTTGGAACCGTGCAACTAGTTTTGACTTTTCAAAAGTATCTATTTGAATGGACTAATTTAAATAAAGCATTTTGACTTTGGCTTAACACTGAATAAAAAAGGTGTACCGACAGGTAGTTATATAACGACATCGATAAAGACCGTGTAATATTTTTTTACGCAAATGTAACAAAACGTACCTAAATGTTGTTAGCTACTTACACACGAAACCAATTCATGTCACAATATTTCGTTTCGTTCGTTCGCGAAATCTTTTGTACCACCCATTGCCAAATATTCTGCCACTTAGCAATATGTGCTACCATTATATTGAGTAACTGTATTGAGTAAAATTACTGAACGAATGAGATGAGGCCTCATGACAATTCGCGAGTGATACCACTGGTGCTGCTGGCGTTTATAGGCTTACCACCAAGTGACTCGTGTAAGGCAAGTTATTTGTGTTAAAGAAAAGAGATTTTTGTGGATTTATTTAATGGTGATCAAATTCAACCTTTAGTGTAGTAGAATTTAATCTTAAATTCGTGATCCAGATAAACGATCGAATGAATCAACAGCTGGTAGGCATAACTTACAAATTACAGGCAAAGTTACGTAATACGAGCTTTATTCGCTGTAATAAGCGGCTGAGATAATGAAAGTCGGGGAATTTATTGCGGTGTAAGTAATTCTCATTGTATACGACTTTTGGGCTCAGAGGCAAGTACATTAATTTTAAGTGGATTTGAACACACTAGGTAAGTTACGGCCGGCAAGATAAGTGCTACAAATGTTTTCAAACTTCGACGAAATCTGCATCGTGGGTACCACAGTTCGCTGGGATATTTTGTAATAGAGCGCGATTCTTTTGCCATTCAGGGGCACAAATTTAAACTTTTTAATAAGGCATAGGGGGCAAATGAGCAGACGGATCGCCTGATGGTAAGCGATTACCGCCGCCCATGGACACCTCAAACACCAGTGGAGTCGCTAGTGCGTTGCCGGCTATTTGAAAGGGTTTGGGCCTCCGGTATCCTCGCACTCGGCGAACATAACGCAAGCGTTGTTTCACGCCGGTTTTCTGTGCGGTCGTGGTATCACTCCGGCTAATTTGTGCCGACGGACATACCTACATGTTCTCCTTGAACAGACTGACTTATATTCTGAACTTTGTGAAGAGCACACTGACCTCATTATGAACGAAATTTTATTCAGATTAATTCAGTAGACTTCAATATATTTCATTCAGTCATAATCACATTCTTGTAGCCAATTTGACAAAAAATATATTGCATTATTAATGTGCCTATTTAAACTGAACCATCGCGTGTCAAATAAAAATACATCAAGGTGACTTGAAAGTTTTTCAATAGTAATAAAGGGGTTGCAAAATTGCCTTCATTACAAATGTAGCGATAACAAGTTTTCATGGTTCTGGGCTCTAAGCAATAGTGTGGAGAATAATTAGTCAATTCAGTTAGGTAATATCTTATCTCTACTATTATAAAATCGTAAAAATACCGTGCCTGTACATTAAAAAAGTATTTAAAAAGCTAGCCTTTGCCCGCGGCTTCGCTCATCTGAAGCTATAGTAGGATTAGAAATGGATTCCAAAACCAACAGTGATGATCTCTTCTTTGTATGGGTCTCTATACATCAGAGAGGTCAAACTGTATCTCAAGATCCGATTAATTAATTGTGATAAAAAGTTCTTCAGTTTTAAGTTGGATCATATACTTTCTAACAGTGATAACAAAAATAAAATCTGTTCAGTAGTTTTTGCTCCAACGTAACAAACATAGCTTTTTTACAATTTTATAATAGTAGAGAAAATTGGGTTATAGTATATAAACGTGTCCGAATACAAACATAATTATGATTTGTATACTTCTTGTCTGTTTGTTACGGGATGGCGCAAAAACTACTGAATAGATTTTAATTTTGTTATCAGTGTCAGAATGAATAAGTATGCTCCATTTTATAAACTCGTGAACTTCATGTCTCAATTAATTGAACGGATCCTGAGATACAGCTTGACCTCTCTGATTTATAGAGACCATACAAAGACGAGATTATCACTATTGGGTTTTTATTTTATTTTAAGCAACCATTTCTAATCCTAATATAGCTTAAGGTGAGCGAAGCCGCGGGAAAAAGCTAGTATGTATATATAATTAGGTAATGTGTGCTTATCTTAATTTGATAATAGCTCTTTGAAATAAAGTTGTATTGGCCTAAAGCCCTATATTATTCTTTAATATCCAAAATTATTTGAGAGGTGTGACAGTTATTAAATATTCTTTAAGAAAAGACAATTTTTATTGTATTTTATCTATATTTGATTTCGATAACAATTTATAAGCAGAAAGATACATACAATATACACCTCATAGCAACAAATTGTAATATTAAATTCAACTTGGAATATCTTGAAAAGTTCATAGTGTTTCAAAACAAAACAATTTCCCTAAAACGCCCATTAATCTCACTGAAATCCATAAATTCTAAAACGGCTGACTAACAGATAGCGAAAATTAGAATTACCTTAGATATAAACTTTCCTAATAATTATGTTGGAGCAACATAAAGTTTATTTTACAGAAAATAATTAATTCATTCTAATCCTCCGGTTCTCAGTTGTTTTTCAACAACTTCGTTCAATAGTACCTTGTTTGTTTGTTATAACTAGAGTCTTGTTCAGAAGTAGTTATATTATAAAACGTGTTCCTATAAAGACAGGTACTTATAAATGATTTGTAAAGATTTCTTTACAATTCTTCTTCTTTCTTTTTTCTGTCCTAAAAATGTATCTACAAGTATTTTAATCTAAAATTATAAAATAAGAGTTTAAAAATTATCTACGCATCTGTGGTTGAGGCTAATCGCATTGCCAATTTAAGAATGCCATCAAACTATGGGTGTTAATTAGTACACCTCTGTCTAACCCTTCGGGGAATACAGGAGTGTTAGTATGTTTTAATAAAATTGTTGAAGTTGCTATGAGTCATCCTTCAACAAATACTGGTATTTTCTACACCTAGCACCTACGTTCGTACTACGAAGTACCTATTCCAATTACCACAAACTCGTGCCGTGGGAAATAACATCAGTGATATGATGAAATGCTTGATACAGAAAATTTCTGCCAGTGCCATCGGAAATACCGATTTTATTCATGCAACTTGGTACTGTCATCGAAACACTAATTCGAACTTTTAGTAGTTAGATATTTTGCGACCTTGACGACATTTTTGAAACATGATTGTGTTTGTCATGCAAGCCCTTCATTATGATGGTGATTGTGTGAATTATTTGTATGGGTATAATATTTATCCTTACTTCTTTAATTTAAGAGCTCAGCTCTTGTCAGCGGAGCAAACGCTAATGTTCTCTATCTTCTGCTTTCCGTTTTACCTCTTGATACGACTCGGTCGCAACCCTTTCCTTCACTTGTTCCACAAAAATTCATATTTTATATATTATTCTTCCATATTTATCCTAGGGTTACCATATTTTTATTAGATGTAAACTGTGCTCCGTGTTGCTACCCTAATTTTGTAATAAATCTTTTTCGTATTACTTTATAAGCAACCTATATATTATTATTTTTTTCGACATTTTTCACAGCACCATCTAGTCCCAAACTAAGCAGAGCTTGTACTATGGGTACTAGACAATGGATATAATACTTATATACTTTTTTTTTGTAAATACATACTTAAGTATAATACATATGAAACACCCAGACGAACACAAACACTTATATTCATCACATAAATATTTGTGTTCTCTGGAAATCGAACCCACGACCTCATGGTCAGCAGTCCGGTACTCGAACCACTAAACCACAGAGGTCGTCAAACGTCGACGTATATGTGTATGTAGTATTAATTAGTACCGAAGTGAGTGGCATTACACTTCTATAATTGTAAGTGTATACGTAGATAGAAGATATCGTTACATTCAAGCGACATTAATATTTAATGTGACGTCGGATAAGCCTTGTAACTGTCCAAATTTAGACGAGTTCATAAATTTTCCTACCTCTGTAAATCACAGTAGGAAAAGTTGACTACATTATATACTCCGAAGAATTATATTATCCCTCTTCGAATAAAATACAGGCTGCTACGATTTTCTTCGTAGACTGCTACGTGCATCGTAGTCTTGCTACGAAATCATAATAAAGCTATGTTATAAATCGTAGTATTGCTACGAAATCATAGCAAACTGAGGATTGTAGTCAAACAATGTTCGTCATTAGCCTCCAATGTATTTCAATAGGTACTGTTCCAAACACTTTCATCTCAAGTGTTTGAGGTCTATACTGCGCATCAGGTGGCAGGATCGTGTTCCAAATACTGAAGTCCTACGTCGAACCGGCTTGCCTGGAGTCGAGGCACTATTAATGAAACATCAACTTAGATGGAGTGGACACGTAGCACCCATGGACGATAGTAGATTGGCAAAGGCTGTCTTCTACTCTGAGCTCTCATGCGGAAAGCGCAAAAAAGGAGGTCAGTACCTGCGCTACAAAGACGTGTTAAAACGCAATCTTGCGGCATGCAACATCTCTACTGATGGTTGGGAGGAGCTTGCCCGTCTTAGGCCGGTATGGCGTAATACCGTCCACACTGGTGTGAATACTTATGAAGGAAAACGTCTAGAAGACCTTGACACGAAACGCCAAGTACGGAAAACTCGACCAAAGCACTCCTATACCTACACGTATAATTCATCTGGCAAGCTATATTGTGCGCTTTGTGATCGTGTCTTCAAGTCGAAGTTCGGTTTTGCAAGTCACATCAGAGCCCATCATAATGACCAACTGAACATGTAGGAGTCGCCGTCACCGGATACGGTGTGGAGGACATGATGATGATGATGATTTCAATAGGGGTCTAGTTCCTTCTTTTTCTGTCTCGTTAAAGTGTCTGAGAAAATGCGTAATGTCTGAGTAAATGTGTATCATAATAAAGCTATGATATAAATCGAAATATTGCTACGAAATTGCAGCAATACAACGATAACAAAGCTACCATAATATCTTAGTATTGCTACGATATCGTAGTATTGCTACGAAATCATAGCAAAGCTACGAAATCGTAGCAAACTTAAGATTATAGTCAAACAATTTAATAAACAATGTTCGTCATTACCCTACAATGTATTTCAATAGGGGTCTAGTTCCTTCTTTTTCGGTAGAAAAATCGAGGGACGGTTCTCAGTCTGAGAAAAAGAATTTCTCAGACTGAGAACCGTCCCTCGATTTTTCTGAAACACAGATTTCGTGTAAACGGCTTTTATTTTCGGGAATGCTCGAGTAATTATTATCTCGTGCAAAAGTGTGTCTTATAATTGATGGAGCTAGTGGTTGGAGTTTCAATGAACAAATGTTTGTAAGTGACGTTACCTTGGCGACTTTTTCGTCGAGCAGCCACTGCAGCGCCGTGTTGGAGGCGTTGGCGAGAGCGGCCAGCGCGGCGTGCTCCCACACCACGTGCTCCCAGTGCTCTGTCATGATGGCCGCGCACAGCATCGCCGTCGAGCAGCTACGACAAAAGTACACATATTATTTTACAATAAAATTTTAAATGGCTGAACATAAGCCTATCATGAAGAAGGCATATATAAAAAAATATGTACATGTATGTAATAAAATGAATAATAGGTATATTTATTTATTCGTTCTCTATGCGTTTCTATACCATTGATCCTATTACGATTAAATGAATGCCCATTGTAGATGAATGAAGGAATTAAAACGTGACTCACGGATGCACGAATGCAACAATTTTACGCCTCTGAAATCGCAATGCATGCTTGGTATTTATAACTAGTGATGAATAAAATTACTGGTGACAAATATAAAACCTATATCGCAAAATGCAAATTTGTGGTTTGTATCCAGACTCGTAGAAATAAAAGTAAACCTTAAACAAAATATCAGTTACCTACTATCCCCGGCCGATCGATTTAGCTCGACGTGAAACAAAAGAAATCTGAGAAAGGACAGGTGTGAGCCTGTAGGCATTGCATTAAGTACTTTTATTTCTTACGGGGTGAGGACTGAAGAGTTTGGCAAGCGAGGTAGACTAAAGACCCTTTCGTTCTGAGAAGAGACCTGGTTTGATTAAAGAAGGCTGTGATCAAACCAAAGTGAACTGTGTAAGCATAATTTATATCAACTATAGTATATACTAGCTTCTGCCCGCGGCTTCGCCCCCGTGGAATTCGGTCTGTCATCACATCCCACGGGAACGGGATAAAAAGTATCCTATGTCCGTCATCTGGTTCTAAGCTACCTCTCCACCAATTTTCAGCCAAATCAGTTCAGCCGTTCTTAAGTTATAAATGGAGTAACTAACACGACTTTCTTTTATATATATAGATATGCATACTTAAGTACATTTATTGTTTAAGGTGAAGCACAATATGACATTAATTTTACTAACTGATTTACTGAATACTGACTGAGTACTTTTGCTTAATAAAATAACTTTTAACAAAAAGTAAAACCACCGATGTCGGTGTAAGTAAGTTATTTATCTAGAAGTTGCATAAATTTTCAATATTGGAATTTGGCATAATTTCTGGCACGTTCTCTGTATTGAATATTGTAGGATAGCTAATGTCACAATTGCTACTGTTGTGTCCAGAATGTATTAGAAAAAAAATGGTGGGCCGAGGTTAACGATCAGCCTTAACTTAATCGAAACTACAATACCTAAGTATATAGATTGCATTAGATGCACGACGAGTGATGCATTATTCTCTTCATTGCATCGCTTATGCTCCATGCACGCCATCTACACCAATATCTTGGAAGAATATTGTAAGTTTCCAACAAGAACCTAAGCTAAGTGTCGACAAGATTGATGATACGAAAGTGCAGTCATTTTTCAACTTGCAACTGAAATAGCTCGCTTAGTATGAAATATTTATTACAGTTTGGGAAATAGATTCTTATAATGACCGGTTAAAAATTTGATGCTTTATCAAAAAATGAAACGACAAATGTTAAATCTCTTTAAGATGTTTAAGAAAAATCAAGATTCTTTCTATTCTTCTTTTTTATATCTGGACCTTGATTGGCTTTTTAAAGATAAGCAAGTAAATCTGATTACTGTGAGAGCTCGGGTAATCTCTAGGGAAAGCAATGTGACTCAGAAAGTTGAGTAGTTCTTTTGACTAAAATTAAAGAAACATAATAATTTGATCAAAACAAAAGTAAAAGCAGTTGCAAAACTTTCAAACGATAATTCGAATTGGAAATTCAGTTAACTTTTTCAGTAACGCCTCGAATTCTAGAAAGTTCGTGACACTGTGCGCATATTTTATTACTCTAGAGGCCAAAGAGCTTCAAAACATTTTGTGTTTCATTCATTCTGTTTTATAGAGAGTATCAAGATATTGACTTGTTAAAGCTACATTTAGGCTGCCTCGATCGTTAGAACGCGCTGTTATACCGAACACGTGATTGGAATACTAAAATCCAAGCGAGACGTAATAATTAGGCCCGAGATTACAGTATTTGCGTCTTAATGATGAGATCCTAGTGAATGGTAGATACGATATTGCCTTTAGTGTTATATGTAGTTCAAAATATGATCCTATCTAAAACTCCATACCATCACGCCTGTATTCCCCGAAGGGTTAGGCAGAGGCGTACTAATGTACACCCACAGTTCGCCGGTATGTTTTGGTCCCATGTAATAGGGGGCGAGCCTATCGCCATTAACCGGGCACAAATTCCTAACTCCCAGCTGCTACTGGGATTTTCATAGAAAAACCCAATAACACTTTGCTCGACCTGGGAATCGAACCCAGGACCTCTAGCGTAGCAGTCACGCTCAGGACCACTTGGCTAATGAGGCATCTAAAACTCCATGAGCGGTTAAATTTGTTTACAAATAGCTTGGAGTCATATGTTCTATTTATTTATGGGATAGAAGGGCAAACGAGCAGACGGATCACCTGATGGTAAGCGAATACCGACACCCATACACACCCGCAATACTAGAGGAGTCGCCAGTACGTTGCCCGTAGGCCTCCGGTATCCTCACTCACTCGGCGAAACACAACGTAAGTGCCGTTTCACGTCGGTTTTCTGTGAGGCCGTGGTATCACTCCAGTCGAGCCAGCCCATTCGTGCCAAAACATGACTCTTCAGTTCTGAGCGTACAATCTCTATATATTAAAAGCTGATGGCATTTCATCTTGCCCATTGTTGTTTTTCACTAAAAGTTGTAAATGTGGATCGATACTTGTTCCAACAACATTGGGATAGAGACAAAGCGATAGTATAGCAGGGAAAAAAGTATATATATGGTGGAACATTTTTTTGTTTTAAGTACTAACGATGCTGTATTAAATTTATTGTGATACTTCTTTATTCGGCAGTAGGTATAGGCACCAAAACATTTTGTATTGTTTGTTTACAAAACTACAGAGAATAAAATAATATAACTGTCTCCCGTTAGCCGAGTGAGCCTGACAGCGACTGCTACGCTAGAGGTCCTTGGTGTAATTCCCAGGTCGAGTAAAGTTTCTCTATGAAATTTTCATCATTTCAACTTCCGAAACTAAACTTAGTATACTTTAGTGTTGTTGTCTATAGATATTAGAGGTAGGTAATTATATATTTGTATTATTATTATAAGTATGTACATAGTTATAATCTATATGGAGGAGAGTGCAGAATACTAATATTTTTTTAGTAATAAAATAAATAAATTTAATGCAAAATAATCATTATACACACTACCATGAGTTTGACACTCAATTTTTGTTTATATTAAAAGTATGAAGGTTGAAAGTATGGAGTACCTATATTATGGTCGAATATTGAGCACCAGGCGATCATTAATTACTTGTTTTTTTATTCAGTAATGTCTGTAATTACGATAATAATGCTGATGGTATCGTGGTTCTCAAATTACTAGCGCTATCGACTATGAATACAATATTTTGTTTCACAAGTTATATGTTATTGATAGGTGACACGGTAAACTTCCTCATTAGTCTTGTCCGGTTAATGGCAATAGGCTCGCGCCCTATAACATGCGACCTAAAGACACTGATGAACTCACTCTACCTAACCCTTCGGAGAATACAGGCGTGATGATACGTTACATTATGTACAGAAAACTTTTTTTTAAAACTTTTTTATTTACTTGCGTTTTTACTATCAGTAGAACAGTAATATGTTTTTGAGTGAGCCAACGACGCTTGGATTAAAATATTTTACTTATATTAAACGTAAAGGGTTTTTCTCTTTACATTATATTTTCATTTATATTTATTCCTTTTTAGAGATTTTTGTGTTAGCGGTGCCTTTTTTTTGTAACTACAACGCCTTCCCAAATCTCGGTAAACTAAGTACACGACAGTACTTAGTGGCATTTATGTCTTTAATGACATGAAAACTCGACTCGGAAAGCTCAGATGGGCTCGTGGCTAAGTTATATCTAAGCTGATCAACTGATCTGCAAGGTTAAGCTGCACTCGCCGCGGTCAGTGTGTGGATGGGTGAGACCCCTCCGTGCCTTGTAGAGCTCGTAAAGCCATCGGTCCCGGATGTCATAAGAACATCTTTGACAATTGTTAGTAGTAGTCAGGAGCCCAAAAAAGCCTGACAACCAGTCTATCCTCCGAATATCGGTATTGACCAGATATTGTGTTACGGAGATCTGATGGCAGTCGCTTCGTGTATAATGTTGATATTCAGCCGCAACTGGGTAGACTGTAAGCCGACCCCAAAATTGGAGGATGAATGATATGAAAACTCAGACAAGCTTTGCCCTTACTTGGGTCCTTCATAATGGCTTTTAGGGTTCAGAACATAAACCTCCTTTTGGAATATTATAGCTAGTCAGAATTCTCATTTCTTAGATTAGATCTTAATTCTCACTGACATTTCTAGCGGGTCACAAAGGCTTGTCATCAATAGGAGACAGGGGCTGAGACGGATGGGGGACACATAATATGTGCCCCCACCCGTAGTGTGACGTCATATATTGTGCAATTTTATTAAATCAAAACCGCATACATAATAGGTACTACTAATAGTATAGAACTTTCGTTTACATAGTTTTCCATTTTAATAATTTGGAATTTTACATTTGTGACGTCACAAACCTGGTGATAACCCCGCTCATACTTCTCTGACGTAATAAACGGATGGCCCCAAAGTAGATGCAATCGAACGGAGTAGAACCATATGCAAGATACTAAAAACCAATAGCATTTCGTTATAAATGTCGTATCGAACTTCCTGCTAAGTAGACTCTCTTTAAACTTTGTTGGCAACGTCTCATGTTACATAATATGAAATTTTCAGCGTTACAGCATGCCCGCAGCCCCGCAAAGGAAAATGAAAACTGTTGTCAACTTTGAGAAACTTTGCAGAAAACCTACACAGAGTAAAAGATGTTTTAGGATATTGCGAAAATAAACAAATTTTGGTCGCACATAAATTAAATTGTAGGTGATGAAAAAACTAAATCGGGATTTTGGAAAATTTCGTTTGTTTTTTTAATACGCATTTCCCCAATCATTAGGTAAATTTTATTTGATAGAATAATAATTTGAAGGATACAAAATATATCTGAATAATAATAACCTTTTAAGCCTAGCATGAATTATAAATTGTCGTAAGTAAGACGTAAATGGAAACTTAATTCCTTTAGCACTTACTTATTATTTATCTTGGTGGTGGATTAGAAGTACCTACAAATTGCATTTTATTGGTTGTAAATAAAATTGAGATTGAAAATCTACGAGAAGGAAATTTGTTTATATAGTATGTACTATCATAGGACACAGAATCTTTCTTTTTACTGATATTGTACAATGTGTAGGTATTTATAGTGTACTTGCGGGTCAAATAAGAATAAAGCTTCGAGCCTTCGTCGAAGAAATAAACAATGAAATATTATTCCTCTTTGTTGCTTGGGCACGTAAAAACGTCACAATATTTCGGACGATACCCGAATCTAAATAATGAAAAAGACAAATGATTTATTTATGTATCTTCCGAATTCTTTTATATTTCCCAGAAATGTTATGCATTGAGTAAATTATAAACTACGCGACGCGCCCCAGCTCCGCATAGACGTAGTGTGTGTAACGTACGTAGGTGAAATTATCGCCTTTTTTCTGCTTTAATATGCAATAATATGCATATATTACATGAAATAATATAAGACATAGGGATAAAAACACAAACAGTATAAAAATTCGTTACGTGTCAACAAGTTAGCGGACAAAACAGACAAAAGAAAACAGCGATTTTGCTATATACTATTGAGAAGTTATTGTTTGCTAAGGTTTTAAGATTTGAATAATTATAAACTTTGATAAAAAGATGGCTTAGAAAAGTCATGTTGAACCATAATTTAATGTCAAGTGAGTCCTCGGGCGTGGGTACCTATATTACAAGATATTGTAGGTATAATATCTCGGAAGATGGTCTACGTGCCTGGGTCAGAAATTAAATTCATTCACCTCAAACATAAAAATAAACAAGAAAGATTATTTTTATAACCATGAACTTTGCTTGTGAAAGCGAATGAAAAAGCTATCTTAATAAGGATCGTGTTATATTATCGTACCTTAGAGTAAACCACGACAAAGATTGGATACGTTATTTTATTCATGACTCCTTGAAATAGAGGCACATTCATTAATATTCGTAGCTGAAATACTACAGCCATTCCCTGAAGGAATATTCAAGGGAAGGAATTTCAATTTGTTAGCGGAAGTAGATTGAGTAATAAGGTCATCATTTTTCTTACAATATTTTTCAGATAACACGATCATAAGAAGTAAATCTTCCAATATTTTGCACATTACACAATCTTAAGAAGTATATTGCAGGCCTCACGATTTTAACTAAATTTACATAAAAAACGTACCTACACTATGTATTTGCACTTGTCTAGATTGTAAATCAATATTTTTATCCAGCTTTACATGCTGATAAGATACATATGTTATTCGTCTATATTTATACGAGTCCTGCTGCCTCAATAGCCAAGTGGTCCTGACCGCGACTGCTACGCTAGAGGTCCTGGGTTCGATTCCCAGGTCGAGCAAAGTGTTATTGGGTTTTTCTATGAAATTCCCAGTAGCAGCTCGGAGTTAGGAATTTGTGCCCGGTTAATGGCAATAGACTCACCCCCTATTACATGGGACCTAAACATACCGGCGAACTGTGGGTGTACATTAGTACGCCTCTGCCTAATCCTTCGGGGAATACAGGCGTGATGGTATGTTATGTTATGTTATGTTTTATACGAGTCTACATAACTCTCGGAACCCTCTTTTTTATGGAATAGGGGGGCAAACGAGCAGATGGATCACATGATGGTAAGCTATTACCGCCGCCCATGCATACCCGCAACACCAGAGGAGTCGCAAGTATGTTGTCCGCCTTTTAAAAGGGCTTGGGCTGCCGGTATCCTCACTCACTCAGAGAAACACAACGTAAGTGTTGTTTCAGGCCGGTTTTCTGTGAGGCCGTGGTAGCACTCCAGTCGAGTCGCATTCGTGCCGAAGCATGGCTCTCTCACAATTCCTCTTTTTTAAACTATGTAATGTCATTGCTCTTTAAACAATTATTGGAGAAATTCATTGTCAATCTTCGGAAAGGCAAAAAAAAACATTTTGCATTTCCTCTAGAATAAATTTATATTTAGAAGCAAGCAGCAAAACATAGCAGCTTCTAAGCACATTTTTCAGTTCAAAGTTAGCCTTTGAGCCCAGCTTGCTTAATGAACTTCTATTCAGACGAGATGCAGTCACTCAAAATGTTATGGGCCATGAAATATAGAGGCAGATTTGAGGTCTTGAAGTCGGTTTTATTTATTCCAATATATTTCGTATCGTAAAACTATAGTTAAATAAATAAGGTGAATTTGTTGTTGAAAAACTTGAGAGCGGTGATTCCGTGTGATTCTGGGAAATGGCCCGATAAACTCTTATTCGAAAGTCATCTTATTCGTGAAAGGGTTTCCGTTTGGACTTGTTACTCAGAAATATAAGTACGAATGAAGGCAAAGATATTTCGTTGCCAGCTCAATGTAGGTAAATATTTTGTTTTCAAAGTTTCCCTTAGATCTGATTTATGCAGGTGAGCTATAGTCGTAAAACAAAAGTGAATATATATTCATTTCGGTGTTCCCCGCGCCGACCTGACGGCCAATTGAATGCCACGTAAACAAAAATCATTCGCGCATGGCGATTTCGTCCATTGGATTTGAATGTCTATTCTTTTCCACTTCACCCTTTATTCAATTGGAAACGTTTCTGTCCATTTGACATGTAATTTATAAAGTCATGTTTTAGTGAAGGAACAATTCGACTTGCGGGCAGGATTCGAACCTACGTCTTCTGATTAGATACACCAGACGCTATGACCACTAAGCCGCGATCAAAGCGACTTCCTTCACTAAAATACTCCCACTTTCCCGTGGGAGAGCCATGCTTCGGCACGAATGGGCCGGCTCGACCGGAGTGATACCACGGCCTCACAGAAAACCGGCGTGAAACAACGCTTGCGTTGTGTTTCGCCGAGTGAGTTGAGGTTACCGGAGGCCCAAACCCTTTTAAAGGCGGGCAGCGCACTTGCGACTCCTCTGGTGTTGCGGGTGTCCATGGGCGGCGGTTATCACTTACCATCAGGTGATCCGTTTGCTCGTTTGCCCCCCTATCCCATAAAAAAAAAAATAATAACTGTATAATCTGAGCATGAAAAATGCTAAAAAAATAAGTACAGAAAGATACTAGATTTAATGCGCAATATAGAGAACAACTAGTATGTAATTTCAAAATACAACAAGTTTATCATTTACTTATGTAATTACTTTGTGTGTAAATAAATTACCGCTTAAATAATCGTTTACTCCATTAATTTCACTTATGGGATGGGTGCTCCATCGATTCTCGGGCGAGGCGCCGGATCGTCTGGTCTGGAGCCCTGCCGACCGTCATACTCCGCGATTATTCTCAGTTATCTTATTGTTACCAATTTCAGGCGTAAACGGGACAAAGGGGCCAAATTTTGCTAACTCTGACGCTTCACACTTAATGATACTACTTGTGGCGGTCTAAAAACAAAACTTTTTCCCTTACAATATCTCCTAGTTTTGGGAAAGCATATATAATATAATCCTTAAGTCTAAAATGTTATATTATGCGAACAAAATAGTAAATATGACAGAGAAAAACATTGTAAACATTGCATTTAAAGGAATTAGGAATCTATGGAGTTTCTTCTCCATTTTTTTTTCAATATTCTTCAGTATTCTTGTCAACCGTTTCGAACCGGCAACCACATGATCACAAGTCCAACGCCCTAGCCATTAGGCTTTAAACAATTAAAATTTCAATAAATTAATTAATTGATTGAAATTTTAATTGATTAATGCCATATGAAACCGTGCACCGAGTTTTTTACTATAATCAATAACGGTCTAATAACTTTATATGAATTTCACGATTTTCCAATATTAAATGAAAGGCAATGTCCTTTAGAACGTGAAGGTAGACTGCTGTACTTAAGGGCGAGTAATAAACCCCCCCAAATCTTCACCAAGTTACGTGACCCACCGCACTAATGAGCTCGTGACCTTATTTACAAATACCTAGAGCGAAAAGGGCTTACAAAATGTCATTCACACTAACTTAAGATTGAAATAAATGTCTTCAAGAATGGAGAAAGTTCAACGCAGACACAAATTCATTTCGAAAAAAAATACAAATAGGTAATCGCCGGGGTAAATTCGCCACCTATTTTTTTCCTACCTAGTACCTACTTTGTGAACCTTCTTTAGTAACTAAACACATCGCGCTATTTATAAACTGCTTCTCATTACTAATTCTGCCCATTCTTGCTACATTCCCCCTAACATTCTCATCTCGGCTGCACGCAATCATCCATCCCTTTTATAACCCAACATTCCGGCAGAGCCAAGTGTTATAGGGTAATTCTATTAAGAAATTCTTAGTAACAGATCGAAGATTGGATTTGTGAGAGTCACCGGTCACTACCTAAATGGGACCTAAAACTTAGCGCCGAGCTGACCTACTACATACTATAACTTACATTAGTACACTTCTATCTAACCCTTTGGGGATACTGGCTTGATGGTATGTTAATGATTTATTTATTATGGCAGGCATAAGAAGTAGAAATAAATCATCTCTACGTAAGATGTCGCTTCCTTTGTATTCGTTCGAACAATAGGCACCACGAATAAATAGTAGGTACCTATATATCAACTCTTATTTTTCAGTGCTGTTACAAACATAGGCGGTCACCAGACAGTAGCACTGTTTTGACAGTGAAAAAAAACATCATTTTTCATATTCTAAATCGTACCAAGCTTTCTAAACTTTTCTTTTTGTACCCAGGCACCTAATGTGGGACATAGAATCACTGATATTCGAGGTAGTGGTCTCTATAAATATGGGAGAAAAAGTCTATTCAGTTTTCGCAAGTCGGCATAGCTGTTTACCGCATAAAATTTAATAATAAATCGGACTGCCGGCTTTACATGTAAAAGCACTAAAGTTTCACGTCGAGGGAATCGGGAGGCTTTAGACGTGACGCAAAATGTAAGAGTCTACAAATACTTCAAGTAAAGTTCCAGATTTATTTTGTACTCGTGTGAACCCGGTTTTGTGTTTGGGTAGTTAATGTTACACTGGTTTCGATTCGCAGGTTGAGCAAAGAGTTATTAGGTTTTTCTATGAAATTCTCAGTAGCACCGGCCGCTAAGCATATTACAAGCGAAGTTGAATTTATGACCAGTTATTGGTTACAGGCAATTAATCTTGTATGCAATGATACCTAGTTGATACTGAATGATACAACATTATTTTCAAAGGCATTGTTTGGTCGGATGAATGATGAATAGAGACACGAAAGACCTCAGTGGTTCGTAATATAAGTATATAAATTAATTTTATTACGGATTTTACCGCTTTGTATTATATTTAATTCCCGACGTTTCGGATCCTTTACAGCATCCATGGTCACGTGTTAAAATTACTAACAGCTACCTTACATTGTTGTTAATTATTAGTGATCCGATTCACGCAGAATGAGCTCACTGTAGCCTTTGGTCTTGCAGTTTTGGGCTTGGATTTAGATTTTATAGATTCTATAATGGGGTTCCAAGCAGCTGGTAAGACCCCACCATCTTCTCTATTGAAATATGGGTGTTTTTTAATTTCAATAGCCTCACGAATCATCATAGAAAGGAGAGTGAATGCTGGAACAGGGTGAACGGAGCGTTGCATGCTTTTATGAGGAGTCAGAAAGTGTCCAAGAGGGCACGTTTGGCTGTTCATGGAGGGGTGTTAGTACCGACACTAATGTATGGTAGTGAAAGTTGGGTGTGGCAGAAGAAGCATAAAAGTAGAATAAATGCAGTTGAGATGAGAGCTTTGAGAAGGATTGGAGTGAAATTGAGTGTCAGGATAAGAAATAGTGTGATAAGGGAACGTTGTGGTGTGAATGAAGATGTAGTGACTAAAATCGAGAAAGGTATGTTGAGGTGGTTTAGTCATGTTGAAAGAATGAATGAAAGGAGACTGACTAAACAGATATACGAGAGTCAAGTGAATGGGAATGTAGGAAGGGGAAGGCCTAGGCGAACGTTCCGAAATCAGATTGAGGACGTTCTGAAAAATGGCTCGGTCAAGAGTACCCTAAACCGACGTGCATGTATGAAAAGATTGATGAGTGTGGATGAAGCTAAAGAGGTATGTCAGAATCGTAGCAAGTGGAAGTCTGTGGTCTCTGCCTACCCCTACGGGAAAGAGGCGTGACCTTATGTATGTATGTATGTACGAATCATCATTATTTTATTACACTAAAAGTAAGTAAGGAATAAGATCTTATTTCTATGGTAATTTTAGAAAAAACTCGGCACGTTATACCCACTTATCTTTCCAAGCAATTTGTGCAAGTCAATGGAAGGAAATGAGCCAATTTGTCCTTCACTGACAGACTCACAGGGTGGGAACATACAGATGACGACATTTCAATAATTTTATCAGATATCGATTTTATAGAATTGCGTTTGTGAAGAACTTTTAGTCGACATTACTGCGGCAGTAGATGCATGAAAGAATGGCATCACGGCAAAGGTTTCATGATTATAATATGGTCTTCAAGCCAGACATTATTATTATTTAAACCATACGGAAAGCTAAAGTCAAATTCAATGTCAAACAGTTCACTGTTTTCCATATTTAATTATGGAGTTGAAACATGGACTCTGAAGAAGGCTGATAGAGACCAGATGCATTAGAAATGTGGTGCTGAGTTTTTTTTATTCTTGATCGATCGATCGATTGGGTCTACCGTTGACCGCCAGTTCACAATCTACCATAGAGCGCGCTTTCTATAAGAAACCGATTCATTCGTGATTTAAATACACTCAGATTATATCTATCAGATAAGACCGAATTCCGCCGAGTATATCATTAGTAGGTTCGATCAATAAGTTTACACTGTCAATTTGCCGTTAGCATAATATCCACGTCTTTTGTTCTATCCTGTTTACATAGAACTCTTGTTGACTCAGCCCCATCGTGCGCGTTATTTTACTTGGCAATAAGTAAATAAACCTATGTATAAGTTTTATGTGTCGGGTATATGTTATCTCTGACAGAAGGATATGGATCATTACATACATGGTGCTTTTGCTTAGCTGGTTTTTATCAGTAGAAATAACAGAGCGTGTCTGTAAGTAGTTTTACTTTAGCAAATTTTGGTATAAAACTGCGTTTACCTAAGGGCCATTGGATTTATAAATGATTCGCATTTGTCCTTATAAATTTTTGTAGATATTTTTGAACTTTTGTGTTAACCGTTCGGAACGGCTATCTTCAGACACAGAATTATTTTGGCTTTTAGTACAAGTACGTCCTATTAATTTTTTCTTATTTTTCGTAGCGTAATGGGATATGTCCGACAACAACGTAGAATTCTGAGTTGTTACCTTCTGATGAAATGATTACCTACTTATAGAAGCAAAAATGCTAATACTAGACACAAAAAATTTACATGCTAAAAAGGAAGCCGGTAGAAATCGAGTTTATTTAGTTAAACACGGTCTGGAAACCGAGGCAAGCCATGTAATTGAAAATACACAAGTCGTGTTAAAAGATAGGTCGAACACAAGTTGCGCTACAAAAATCATCACTATTGCGGCGAAATACGGGCGTACCAAATGGCAAAGTGTTTAGCCTGATCTGACGTCGTATATACTCTCTAGAGACGATTTTCAAGGGAAAATGTGTGGCAATTTTAGGTAATACAATATATTAGGTACTTTTCTGTAAGCTCCTTTTTACGTCACGTTTATGTATAGGTAATGCTACACAATTACGTTTATTATTTCTCCGCAATACATAGAAGACAGAAGGAAACGTGGAAGAAGGTACATAGGATCAGCCTGCTCCTTCTGTTTACTAAAACACAATATTTTGAACGGAAAAGTTTCCTGAATCTGGAAGTTATTTTTTGTTTTATTGACCACCGGCCTTTTTACTACCCAATTTTTATATCCCGTCCTTTTATATCAAAACAGATGTTTTCCTCAACCCTTTTGAAGCTTAGGTATGTATTTTATTGAGGAAGAGTGTACACAAGCACAGTGTTTATGTAAATAAGTAGGTACCTACTGACCTAGTAAAAAAAGCATTGCTCGAGATTTTTCCACCTTAATGTTTGTCTGTAGCCACTTAGGCATGAAAGGATTTGTGTTAATGTTGGTAGCAGTACTTAGGGGTACTAGGGGGGGTGGATTTGTTAAAATCATAACATAGATACAGCCTACATACAGCTACTGTTCAATGTGTAAAATCGGACACTAATCTCATCTAAAGTTGTATCATTAATCTATTGAAATTATCTTTAGTATACGCAATAGCTAATACTTATTATTTAAGGCCCATTTGCACCAACTTCATAGAGGTGTTGTTTAAATTATATTAAACACGAAATTTCTATGAAAAATTGTGTTTAAACACATTTAATAACTTGGTGCAAGAGGCTCTAAAAGTTAAGTTTAAGTTGAGAAATATCCAAAAAGAGGTACAGAGAAACAAGGTCGATCCGTGACGCTTTATTGGATATCGAGTTAAAGCAATCGTTGCAATCAATTTCAGGCTTTATACAAAGAGCTTACGGACGTTCACGTACCTAAGTAAAATTCGCTTTCAGAAAAAGCGAGGAGAGCACGTTTATAAGCTTAATTTTTATCAGTCTAAGCTTAATTTTTATCGCAGTCGTTCCGAGCCGCTGTTTCCGAAGATTGAACTTTCTTAAACCAACAAAAAGCTCATCGTTTTTCTTTGTCGTCTTAAGTTTTATGAAAAATATTAAATTTCAGAGGCAGCGGCGTCGAGTGGCAATATTAGCGAGACACTTGTCACAAGATGGATATTGCCTCAGCTATATTTCGCAATTAGCTCGTGTTTCCAACTTTGTCGTGATCTGTTTTATTCTGCAATGCTAGCCAAACTAATAAAAATGTCGGCGAATGATGTTGATATTCGATAAACACATTTTTATAGACCAATCCGATAGAGATCTACGTCAAATTGGTTTGTATCATGCGACCTTTACATTCAGAATATTATAATATTGTGGAGTTTTCGAAGGTTTCATGGCTCCCTTTTAGTCAATGAATGTGTTGTTTATGAAAACAGCCCAAACATTTGTTATATGGGTAAATAATGTTTATAACTTTATGTAAACTAGTATATTTAAGTGGTTAGTGTATTTGGAAATTTTCAATGGAAACATTTTGATAAACGTCAACGCTGTGACAAGAAATTTGAACGTGGACCAAGCAAAAGTATGCACGTTCTATAGTGCACAAATGTATGTCTGCATATGTAATGAAGAAAACATAATTGTTTAACGAAAGGAGTTGATCAGACGGCAAAATAAATATTGTATATTGCTTAAAATATATATTATAAAGGTAT
Source organism: Acronicta leporina (assembly GCA_947256265.1). Taxonomy (NCBI): domain Eukaryota; kingdom Metazoa; phylum Arthropoda; class Insecta; order Lepidoptera; family Noctuidae; genus Acronicta; species Acronicta leporina. The sequence goes on from OX366521.1 coordinate 4,465,368, forward strand.
TTAAAATCTCAGCAGGTAATGAGACAGGAATTTAGTAACTATGAAAGTTCTCCATCAATACAATCAGTCGCAACACAAAGTAGGTACAATATTTGTATTATGCATAGGTAGTTAAATTTATTTATGTTACAACACTTCTTGAAGGCATGACCATTCCTTACTTTTTTAAGTTTAGTTTTTGCACTCATCTACACTAAAACTGACCTGGTAAGTAGCAAGGTAGCCAGCAGGTAGAAGACTGAAGGGTGTACCCCACACTCGCACTCGGTTTGCGGCGTGGCGGTCTGGGCCTCCATGCCTGGCGATGGCGCCCCGAGTTTGTGGTAGGCGATGTACGCGCGCGCTGGACTGCCGTGGGGAGCAATTTTCGTGGCCTTCTCTCGCTCCCGATAACACTGAATTTGATCATCTGGTCGCCGAGGAGACTACACTCCTCTCCTGGGAAAAGAGAACACAATATTTACTTGCTAGTTGGTGGGATTATTCCCGATATATTTATATTTTTCTGTTGGCAAAAGGTCAGACGAGCCGCCTGATGGTGTTCTCTGATCGTTGCAAAGGGAAATCTCCGACAGCAGAGGGTTCCTGATGTTGATGGCTTATAAAAACCTCTACGGAGCATAGACTGAGCCGCAGCGTCTGGGCCTTCGCACGGAACATTTGAGACACACATAAAAAGGTTTACGACGGGCTCCTTTTGTGGCAATTCCTCTAAAATCTAAATCATGTCTCAGTTTAAGAAGCTTTCAAGTTTTTAGTCAGTCAATCACGACAAAAATCACAAAGGAGTTTGTTTAATTTGTTGTGAACAAAAGAAAGAAAAAATAAACCAGCTGTTTGTTTATCGTTCCGGGTGAGATGATTCAGTCGGGTCGAAGGTCAGAGTAATGGACATAGACAGTCCAAGTACAGTCCAAATCTCGGATATCGCTAGTTGAAGACTAGAAAAGCACGCTAAGCAAAATCAGACTGATATAGACTAGCCGTCTTACATCATAATTAATTATATGGCATTGTTTATTGTTAATGTGGAATAATAAAAATAAAAACAAAATTAGGTATTTTTTCAAAGATATTTTATAATGTGAAAATCTGAGCTTAATATTGAGGAACTCCCTAGTAGATACAGAGGAAAAACGAGACAAATTCAGTTAGTATCTCTCAATATAATATGAAATCAGAAGAAACACAACGCAAACTTACAAAATAAAATTGACAGAGGATTTTTAGAGGCAACTACCTACGTGTTGCCTAATCTCATGTATTATTTATGTATGTAGAAAGAACTGTAGGTATGCATGTATTTGCGTGTGATTAACACATTTACACTTCAAACAAGTTCAGATAAATTTATATTTTCTAGAATAGAGGCGTGACAGGAATTTTATAACTTTTTTATATTGAGGGCGCGGACAAAAAAGTATCTAATACCTGTGATTTTTATTTAGGTCAGACCAAGTCAGACACATGAAAATGAGTCTATTTTAATATGTTATTAGGGATTCAGGATTCATTTATCGGGGTTACTTATTTCTAAGTGTCCATTTTGTAAACCATTTTGGGGAAATACATGCGAGATGGTGTATTTTCCTGATGTCGAACCCTAAGGATGCTAAACGCCCTCCTGACTGCCGACCCTGAATGTTATGTGTTTAGTGATGAATGGAAGAAAGTAATGCGTGCTTGTCTGGTGTTCTGTGAGAGACAATATGCGAGGGAGTCCACTGTTACATGCTAATTTATGTTAGTTTGTAATGTGTTTAATTTATTTAAACATCTACTCAACTTTATCCACGAATTGTTTAACTTTGAATTTAATTTTTCTATTGTATGTTATCTGAATGCTTATTTTATTTTAATATTTATAACTCTATGTTAATTAATGTAATTGGACCTGTGCCGTTTTAATTAAATATAAATAAATGAGTAGATCAGACTCTTACTTAAATTATGAGAATGTAAGTGAGCCGTGTCTGTAATTGCTTATATTTGGTAAACACCTAATTTGGGGGAAGAAAATAATATACATATCCAAAACTTCACGCGATAGAATAAATAAAATATAATCTACCAAGATTTATTTCAATAAAGTTGAAGTTAGAAATAAGAATATTAAAATTATATATTTCTTTCTTTTTGAAATACTAAATAAGCTTATATTTATGTAGCCGTGCCGCTTTTACTCCTTTTGTCCATGCCCTATTCGAGTAGCCCACATAATTATTAAACAAAGATACATTTTATAAATATGAAGTAGTTAGGGATGTTCTATCAAAAACATAAATGTGAAGTGGGAGCTACGTTAAGGAGTCAAAAGTGCCTCCAATTGGTTCGTGTAATATATGTAACAACTAACACCCATCAAAAATATAAATGTGTTTTTGTTAAAATTATCAAGTCTAGACACGTATACTGCCTCGCCAGTTCCTTTTTCTTGAACTTGGCTTGACACGCTACCGCGTGTCTATATCCTAATAGTTACGCCAATTTATAAATTTTGTCTTTAGACTGTGACTGAATGTTAGTAGGTAGGTACATATTCTAAGGATGTCAAAAGGAGCAGGCAGATCACCGGGTGGTATACGATTATCGCCGCCCATGGATATCCGCAACACCAGAGGAGTCGCAAGTACGATACCCGCCATTTAAAAGGGTTTGGGCCTTCGGTATTCTCATTCTCTCGCTGAAACACAACGTAAGTGTTGTTTCACGCCAATTTTCTGTGAGGCCGGATCGAGCCGGCCCATTCGTGCCAAAGCATGGCTCTCCCACGGTAAAGGGGGCTTCTGGTTTGATGTGCCTATTAAAATAGTTATCAGAACCAACAAGATGCTCCTTTTCTTGTACCTGATGTTTCCTTCTACCCTGGCCAAGATGCTTACATGTATATACATAATATTAAAAAAAATCGGAAGCTTGTCAATTGGTAAAGGTTGGTGGCTGCGGAAAACTACGTGATCAATATATTAGGTTTACCTAATACAACACAAAACAAATCCGATTATACAAATAGATTACATTGGTACCTAGTGGTAGTATTTAGTATTTACTAAAGTTATATTATTAAAGGGTGTAAATATTTAGTTATCCCATTGCAGGTCTGTAATAATATCTCGAAAGATTAGTAGACTGTAGGTAGCGGTGTAGCCACTAAGAAATGGTCAGCAATCATAGGACTGTTTGCCTGTCTGTATCAATGTTTTTGGTTTAGGTACAATATAGCGTAATGTACATATATAAATAAACAAATTACCTAAGTATTAAAAGGGATGGATGCCTTAGGTGCATTGCAGTCAAAACGAAATCCGTGCTTATATAAAAATAATCTCCGAATAAGGTCCGCGTTTATTGTTATAATGCAGGATGTTTCTATTACAACATTAGAAGAATTTAGATATTCTAGTGTTTTTTCAAATATAATTTTGAATAATATACCTACTTACCTACAGAAGATGATTTAAACGAGAAAGTACAGGACACTGCACTTAGATTACCTAGGTTTATAGGACATCTTAAGTAGTTATCGCACGTAACTTATAAGATACTGATAATAGGTAAGTGAAATCTAGATGCAATTAAAATAACGGCTGATTAGTATCCGGAACTTTAGATAGGGATAATAAATCGTATGGGTTCAGTGAATGACCTTAATCTGTATAGGCAAGTGAAAAACTACTCCAATTCACTACAGAATAAAACAATACTTGACAGTGCGTAAAAAAGCTGTGTTTTAAGAAGGCCTTTGTTAATCCTTGAGAGCCTTCACCCTTAGTTACAAGTAATTAACTATCAGCTCTAACTTATGTACAAAATATTCTGATAATAAATAAAATACTTACTTCTAGAGCTTCGCACCTCCTTGCATGAAAAAAAAACAGTATTTCGTCACATTTTTTATATACGTACTTATTTAAACTTTTTATTCAGATTTCGCGAGAAGGTATGTCAATAAAGGATTTTAATTGTTTCGCGTAGAGTCAGGTAAGTCGATACGAGCTGCCGGGCCACCCGTTGCAGACAAACTGAGGGAAAATGAAACACTACGTAGTGCTGGTGCTGGGAAAACTGTTTTATCGATATAGCTGGGAACTGGCTTATATCTTATATCTAGATAGTGGAACGCGTGGAAGATTGATTGCGCCCATGATACATTTTTTTAGGTACGTTCCATCCGAAGAATACGATTTCAAGCAGATTTTGGTTCCATACGTGAGATAGGAAAATTATTATTAACTTAAGACATCGTTTGGAGTACCTACTGAAAAAAGACTTGAAATATGGTGGTCATTTCATCCATCTAAGTAGGTATCCGTTTAATAATAGTTTACAGTGACTTCAACAATACAGGGTGAATTTAAATAGGTAGGTGTAACAAAAATTAGAGAAAAGTAATTAAGTATACTTTATAATATTTTGAAAAGAGCTTGGCAACGTCTCGTGCGCTTTTACTGCTAGGTACCTATTTTTCTCGTGAATTGTAAAAAAATGGTAAAAGGTTGCCATACTTTACGTAGTAACTATCTGTGTAATTGACTGATCGGGCGATGACAATAACTTAGAGTTTGCACCATTTATTAGAATATTTTGCACAAGTTAAGTACATCATCGAAATTAAATTTTAAAATAAGTAGTCAGGTAATTAATAGTTGCTGAACCTCCCATTTCAATTTGTCACATGTTTTCAAAATCAGCCTGTATGTATAACTACTTTATTATACCTAACTAGCTGTTACCCGGGACTTCGTCCTTCGCGACTTATTTTAAAAAAATAGCCTAAGTTACTCCTTGTTACATCAGCTATCTACCAGTGAAAGTCCCGTCGAAATCGGTCCAGCGATTTCAGATATTAGCCGGAACAAACAGACAGACAGACAGATAAAATTGTAAAAATGTTGTTTTGGTTATGTACCGCGGATGCATCCTTAGTAAGAAGTAGTTATTTTAATATAAAAAACAGACACTCCAATTTTATTTATTTGTATAGAGTTTATATATCTACTAATTTTTTATGAGCAACATAAGTACCGAATTTATTGTGTATAATGAAGGAACAACGTCATACGACAGTCTAATTAATGTTAACAAACAAAAATTCTATGTTAAAAATATCGATAAGTCATACTATGCAGGCTTTACTAAAGTTTGATTGGGTGGGTGATACATAAAGGTGGGGTGCGGGGGAAAAGTCGATAGCTATCCACAGAACTTACCCACCCTGTATCATTACACAATGCAAGCTGCACCGATAATTAGATAAATATCGGTGTCATTAATTTGTGAATACAGTGAAATGTATACTTTGAATGATTTGAATTTAAACGAATATTATTGATAAGAAGATGTCTATGTTGTGCTATTGCACTACTGCAGCGACTGAAAACCAAACCGCAGTAAAGTGCCTAGAAGTTTTGTAAGATGACAAAATGTTGCTCGCGGTTTCCCTCAGCTTCCAAAAGGATTTATAAAGTTACTACCAGTTACTACTTATCTGTGTGTTTTGAAATCACGAATGACTCGGTTTCTTCTAGCAAGCGCGCTGCATCGTATCGCAGTTATTCTAGATTTTCAATATCGATTTTAATGGCAGGTAATTGTACTAGGTACATTTAATTACTAATATGTAATAAATGTATTTTAATTTTAAAAACTGCCTCATTAGCCAAGTGGTCCCGAGCGCAACTGCTACGCTAGAGGTCCTGGGTTCGATTCCCAGGTCGAGCAAAGTGTTATTGGGTTTTTCTATGAAATTCCCAGTAGCAGCTCGGAGTTTGGAATTTGTGCCCGGTTAATGGCAATAGGCTCGCCCCCTATTACATGGGACCTAAACATACCGGCGAACTGTGGGTGTACATTAGTATGCCTCTGCCTAATCCTTCAGGGAATACAGACGTGATGGTATGTTATGTTTATTTTAATTTTATGATCCAAAGTTGAATACCCCGAAGCAGTGATAGCCTTGGGATATGACCACTGGACTGCCATGTCGTAGGTCTACAGTTCGTATGTATGTACGAATATTAATTATCACTCGCTTACAACGGTGAAGGAAAACATCGTAAGGAAACCTGCATGCCTGAGAGCATGTCTGCCAACCCGCATTAGGCAAGCGTGGTGGACTATAGCCTAATCCCTATAATTCTGAGAGGAGACCCGTGCCCAGTAGTGGGACAGTATATGGGTTGATTATGTATATAAGTTATTTAGAAATCATTCCATCAATCAATTTTCAAATTTGTGCGGGAAGAGTCCATGACTCCATAGACAAACATTATTCAGAGATCATAGACTACGACTACATTTTTATTTGACAGATCGTTGACATAAATCTGTCAAATTTCATTCAAAACGGCAAGGTCGGCAAGCAAAGCAAGCCAAGCAAACGGAATCTTGGACCAGAATCTGTCGACACGCGTACAAAATAATTGCAAGTTTTATTTGGTTTTGCTAAGAATTTACCTATATTTCCGTATTATTTGTAAAATTACTTGAAAGAAACGTTCAAAGTAAGTATTTGTCGTGTGTGACAGTGTTATATTTTCCCATAAAACTATGTCGATTGCAGAAAAAAAATTGGCGCGGTGCTTCTACCAATAATTATAATTGTTCCGTTAAATATTCGGTCATATTCAATAAAAGTACATACTCTATTAGTATATATATTTACGGAAAATATCGCTATCGAGGTATTTTATGCAGTGCCACGTGGAGTTCATGATTGCTTATTGTATTTATTGTAGGTATTGTTATATTACCGACGACCGTTACATCGTGGAAACGTAGAAAAGAAAGTAAGTGCCTCTTTTACCGTAACTTTTTCACGAGTTTTTATAGCGGAATCGCGATAGTTTCTTTAAATGTACGACGTAACGACCTATTGTTGACATTCATCGAGAGAATTGGCGCATATATTATACGGTTTAGTGTAAGGTTTACAAAACAAAAAATCTGCTAAGTCGCTTGGTTTGTATTGTATACCTAGTAATACCTACCCATGTTACAGCACTGACTGGCAAATAACCTGCATGAGTACTGCAAAGCATGCATTGTCCCATCATTGTCCAAGAAATCTTATTTCTTCGCAATACTACACAAAATATACATTCATGGATTGAGTGTATATCTTGAAAACTATAACAAATATCATTAGACAACCATAACAACAGCAGAAGCAGTGATAGCCTATTGATATGACCTTTGGACTGACAAGTCAAAGGTGCTGGTCTATATCTTAATCCCTCTCAATCTGAAAGTAGAACCATGCCTAGCAGTGGGACAGAATATTGGGATAATTATGTATGTATGATAAGTAACCTTACCAACAGCAACAACATTAACAAAAAATATTTTTGTCTAGATGACTGAAGTATCAGAGGTGTCAACATCATCTCCCTCGGAGCTGCTGGCTGTTGGCCGCAGGCACCTGGCTGTAAGGGACTTCAGTGCAGCGGCTAGCACACTCGCTGAGGCCTGTGAGGGTCTTGCCAAGGAGCATGGAGATACTGCTGATCAGTGTGCAGAGGCTTACTTGTGGTCAGTTATTTTTTGTGTATATTTAATGGGAGAATATTTGAAAAACATTTGAATGACATTAACTTCGTCCCAAAGTTAAGAATGCAGATGTTTAAAACTCAACACTGATAACGAAACCAAGGTCTTGTGGAAAACCAGTGTGAAACAACACTTACATTATGTTTAGCCAAGTGAGTGAGGATACTGGAGGCACAGACCATGTTTGTAAAAGCATCCAATTAGAATTGAAGGTAGACTGATGAATCGAATTGAATTGAAATTGTTTTATTTTTACTAAATTCATCTCTTGAGATGTGCATAGGTTTCTTGTAACCTAGACTAATACAAACTTACCTTAAGAGGGAACTCTAGTGGGCCTTTCTCCATACAAACGTATTCCGCTGTTTTCTTCGTGAATAATGGCTCTAGAGCAATGATTTTTTCCCAAAATCTAGGGCGTGCTATTACATGCCCCTATTAATTCCTTTTTTCAAAAAGAAAATAACTAAAAGAATTATAACAATCCAAAAACTCGAAAAAAAGGCCCGTTTTCACTGCCATGTTTAGACGACTATCAGACAAATTTGGTAAGTTTTTTACAAAAAGGAAAAAAATAGAAGCATAGATATAGTTTTCCTCTAAATTTGGATATAAAAATTTTTTGGATTGGTCCAGTTTTGATCGAGAAAACAGCAGAATAATTCAAGCGTCAAGATTTTTGTAGGTAAAATCAGCCTGAGCTGCAATTGTCCCTTTCCCACTTTACCGGTGGAGGTTGGAGTAACGACGACGGCAATAGTTTCTTCAAATACCTGTTTTTACCGACTAGATTTCCCTCTTAAAGGTGTATGTAAATTTGCAAACTGTTTCTCTATCTTTTGAAAGATGAAAAAGCTAACAAAGCCTAAAATAAACCAAAAGATAACCAAAATTGTAGGTACTATTTTATTTGTTTAGTGAGACTATCATAAGATTGAAAATATTCTTTGTTACCATCCTACAGGTATGGTAAGGCCCTATTAGGCCTGTCAAGAGAGGAGAGTGGTGTTCTTGGTGATGGCATGCCCGGTTCAGGGAATGCTGATGAGGAAGAGGAAGACAATGAAGGTATGTTATTACTAAGTTCATATTGAAATAGTGATTTGGATTTAAACTGGTGATAATACCACCAATGATAGAACAGAAAACCTTGTTGCCTTCCCTTACAAAACTGACTGAAAAATCTTAAATTTTTATATTCTAACTAAGGATGCTATATATACAATAGTTATTGTTAGCTATATGAATTATCTATATCTATACTAATACAATTAAGCTGATGAGTTTGTTTGTTTGTTTGCTTGAATGCGCTAATCTCAGGAACTACTGGTCCGATTTGAAAAAATCTTTCAGTGTTATATAGCCCATTTATTGAGGAAGGCTATAGGCTATATTATATCATCACACTAAGACTAAGTAACTATTCCACGCGGATGAAGTCGCGGGCGGAAGCTAGTATTTGATATAATTAAAGAATTACAAGACTTAATAAAAAGTTTCAGTTGAAAATTCTGCAGTACAGTTTATAGACTATACCATGACCATGGAGCATGGACGCTGTAAGGGGTCCAAAAGTCGGGATTTTCTAATATAACGCGATAGAATCCATAAAGTTGTTTTATTTCAATATGTCTAGTATTCGCGTAAACTAATAATATATAACTATATTTGATATACATAAATATGACTATACTTTTTTTAAACTTAATCACATCATGTGCAGTTTTTGTTATTATCTAATTAAAACCAAACCTACTTGTATTTTTTATGATTGGAATTATTTTTTACACAGAACAAGAAGAAAATGGAGAAAATGGTGAGAATGGTGAAGCAGAACCAGCAGCAGAACCTGAACCAGAGAAAGAGAAAGAAAACAGTGAGGTTGAGAAGAGTGAGGCACAGTCCACCACTAAAGAAGAGGAGCCAGGCAGCAGTACTCCTGCTGAAGAAAATGAAGAACCTGTGAGTTTAATTTTCTTTAAATCCATTGTTAGTCTTCAATTCCTTTGTTATATAAATTAATTACTGTACAATAAATAACATAGCTGTATACTTTTTATACACTAAGAGTCCGGCAGACCGAATTTCCAATACAAACTGAATACCAAAAACAATTTAATCAAAGTGTATTTATTATTGGATTCATTCATCATTGGATATTTATCATTTGGATTCTGATATTGTTCTTTTATGTTCCTGCTTTCATAATGTAAGGAAATGATATTATTGACAACTTTACCAACTTTGGAACAATTTTTCGGTCATTTATTTCCAGTAAAGTAGTAGTAGACATAATGGTACAGTAGAAACCTAGATTAATGGTATCTCAATCCGAAAAATAACACAATTTTATGAAATATTGTTTGGATTACTATTTATTTCTCTAATTCGTCCACACTAATAATATAAATACAAGAGTTATAATAGTCATCATAATCACTTTATAAGAAAAAGGTATGACTATGTCCTTGTCCCAATTCCAATTTATCACTATACCAGCATTCATCAATATTGGTTCAGTAGTAAAGGTGTGAAATTGTAACAAACAACCACACAGAGTTACTTTCAGATTATCAGTCTGTGGTATGGTTAACAGACCGGTATATTAATACCGGTCTGTTAACCATAGCACAGACTATTATTAAGACTAATATTAAGGTCTGTGTTGAATTTTGATTTTGAACTATTTTAACAGGAAACAACAAATGGTGATGCTCATGATGAATCAGCTATGAATGTTGATGGGGAGGATGATGTTGATAACTTGCAGCTGGCATGGGAAATGCTTGGTATGTATTTATTATTAAGTGATATCTAGAAATATTTTTGCCTATTTATAAGATTTATTTAGAAGCTAGTGTAGGGCGCCTGCTGGCCAGGTGGAGTGACGACTTGCGGAAGGCAGCTGGCAGTGACTGGATGAGGAAAGCCGAAGATCGGGCTCTGTGGCGTTCACTAGGAGAGGCCTACGTCCAGCAGTGGACGAATATAGGCTGATGATGATGATGATTTAGAAGCTGAACTAGATTAGCAAACAAAAGGAAAGATCAGGATCTATTGATTAAAATCTTGCATTATAATTTTAGATCTAAGTGCCATATACATTGAATCACAGTGTAGAATGTAAATTGGCTTGTAAAAGTCTCCTTAAAACATCTATTTACAGAAATATATGTATATCTGATTTATCGGTTAGTGTAGTTGGAAGCAGTTAACCAATCTTGTGATCTAGTAAATAGTAATATTTTAACGATAGAAATATCTATTCTTTTTAGATCTAGCGCGCAGTATCCTGTACCGACGCGTACAAGACCTCGGCGGCGACGCGGCGCGAGCGCTGCTGGCTGATGTGCACCTCGCGCTAGGAGAGGTCGCACTTGAGAGCGAGACGTACGATAAGGCTGTCACTGACATGCGTTAGTACCTGTTGTTTGTACCTTTATTTTTCATCGTGGGGGGAGCCATGTTTCGACATGAATGGGCCGGCTCGACCGAAGAGACCACGGCCTCAAAGAAAATCTGCGTGAAACAACTCACGTTGTTTCGCCGAGTGAGTGAGGATACACGAGGCCCAAACCCTTTTAAAAGGCGGGCAACGTACTTGCATCTCCTCTGGTCGGCGGTAATCGCTTACCATCAGGTGATCCTTCTGGTCGTTTCCCCCCTATACCATAATATAGGCCATCATCTAAGAAGGTTTTTTGTAATCGGTAATAAGGAAAATATTGTCTTTTAAAAAAAATGGGTACTAGGTATCACACTTGTAATCCCCAAAGGTTTAGGCAGAGGTGTACACATTTTATTGGTATGTTTAAGTCCCATTTAAAAGGGGACGAGCCTATGGCTATTAACTGGCCATAAATCCAAATCATGAGCTGTTATTGAGAATTTCACAGGAAAGCAAGATTAATATTGCTTGACCTGGGAACAGAACCCAGGTTCTCTAGTGTAGCAGTAGCGCTCTAGACTAATGAGGCAGTTGTCTTTTTAATATAATTTGTAGACTGGCCTATCTTACATCACTGTTACACAAAGTTCTCCTATATCTTCAAAGACATCTATGTTTGATATTTCAGAAAGCTGTCTGGACCTACAGAAGGAGTTATACCGCAGTGACGATAGGCGTATTGCTGAGACTCATTATCAAATTGGTAAGAATATTTACAACCTACATGGTATACTTACAACTTTTATTGTTCATTGAGAAGAAATTGGATTGTCATACCTGAGGCTACTGAACACACTTGGATAATTGCGATTAAAACACCAAAAAAATATTTTTATAATATTATGTGCCATTGACAAGCTAAACATGTTTAAAGATGTAAATTTTAGTTAAAGAAAATCTGTCATAGTTGATTTCTACTAACCCCACTTCAAATTTCAATTTAAACCTAGTACATTTCTCAGCAGTCTTGTATTCTTATAGGTCTGGCTAATTCCCTGGCATCAAACTTCGAAGATGCTATCACACACTTCAAGAACGCAGCAAACATTCTAGAAACCAGGATTAAGACTTTGGAGAACCCTGCAGCAGTTGTCGACGACGCTACCGTTAAGAAATACACATCGGCCGACCCATTCTACTCTGTCGAAGGCGAAATTAAGGAGTTGAAGGAACTGCTTCCAGAAATACAGGAGAAGATCCAAGATATGATGGACTACAAGGCGGAGGTAAGACCTTGCGATTGCATTGAGGATACTAGGAAAATGTTACGTAATATGATCATTAAGGAGAAGTCCCATTGTCAGATGGAATGTCAATCTTAAAGCTGAGTGAAGCAAGTTTTGACTGCTGCAAACATCTTATTCTATTGCTTTGTTCTTATCTGTGACAATTTTACACAGCAACGTAAAATATACAGTACATATTTGTTGTCAACTAGTTTAAGGTAATAATTTTAAAAATATAACAATTAAGCAGTAAGCAGCAAGCTTCTCTATTATGTAAGGATAGGAAGTCAACATTCCATGACATTGTGATATTTGTTACATGAAATTGAACATGTTCCTAAATTATGATGTGCCAAATTGATAAATTATCCACCAGTGTTTGTGATGTAATAATTTATTGTTAATTTAATGTTTGCTCATCAGTATTTATTATTTGGGATTTTTGGAATGAATGTGTGTGCCTTACGTATTTTGAATTGGAATATTGTTGAAAATGTATTTTGTGAGAGAGGAACCAATGATTTGACCCTGTTTTGACTGAAAGTATGAATTGAAAATGGTTAATAATTAGTCATTGTAATGTTAAGATTTGTATTAATATGGATTGTGATATTGTACTCGCCATACATTTGGCCAAACATTTGAGAATGCACATCTTCATTTAATTATTATGAATATTGTGTATTGTAAAAATATTAGACTGATGTCAGCATTTTATGATAAATCTTTGATCTTCTAGGTAGCTATTGCAAGCAGTATTTATACACATAATACTCTTAGTTGTAAGCAATGTACTGATTTTATTTGATCTGAATCATTTAATTGTAGACTAACATTTTTACCACAAGGCCATTTTGTATTTAGCAACATTTTGAAATAAATTTATTCAAAATATTACCCTGTGTGTTATTTCAGATTGAACCCAATACATTAATGGCCATGTGGTATAATTGTTGTTTATTTTTGTTATTATCATGGCCATTATTGTTATAGACATCATATAAATAGACAAAAGGCATACATAGATCGATGGCGTAGTGGCTGAGGCGTCACGCGACGTAATAAGTACTACCTAGTAAGGTATGACCCTATACTAGTCGTAGTTATTCCGTTCTATGTGTTTGTACATATTATATTATGTAAAGAGTTTTTATTAACATACCTACGATACAAGAGGATATCTTACCGAGACAACGTTTTTAAAAAAATGAATACAGAAATCTTGTTTTTGATGTCGCTTCTATTATGTCCCACTGCTGGGCGAAGGATACTAATATTATAAATGCAAAAGTATCTCGTGTCAAAAGAGAAGGAAAGTCTGTTACTCTGATATCTTTCAACGCCTAAACCGCTCAACAGATTTCTATATAATTAGGCTGAGATATTGCTTCTTATTCTGCGTACCTACCTTTTGTCTTGAGTCCTTTGGGGTTCAAGTGAAACCACGGGCCACAGCTAGCAAAGCAATATATGAATTCGGGATACAACTCAAACAGTCTGCAAAAACAAGCTTTCCTTCAAACAAGGTTCAACTTCAGCAAACTATTGTGTTACGAGTGGGTTCACATCGGTAGTGCAATGGGTTGGTTTTGCACCGGCGCCCAGACGAGTCGCAATTCCGACGCCCTAGCCATTAGGCTACCGCCGCTATAAAACTTGTAAAGTAAGGGACTTCTTAGTCCAATTAGGTTAGATTGGCATTTCATAACAGTTAAAATATCTGACTTGGGGTCTGAATGGCTGGCGACCGCACTGTCGTGGGAGTCTGTCATAAAGCATGTGTCTTCCGGCTTATGCGCATGAGAGCCAGTTCTCCCTCAGTTGCTGCGTCTCTGGCAGTCTGCATTCCATAGGGTCTCTTAAATCAATATTTTTTATTTATTTTGGCCATGTATCAGCAACTACTCTGGTCTCGCTAGACGGCGATGACCAATAACCATCGAACCAACCATTCGAAAACGTATTCGTATCGAAATCAAGAATAATTTGTATTTAAAGGTGCTTAATGAAAGTAGATGAAGCGAAAGTGGTGTGCCAGGATCGTAGCAAGTGTAGTCTCTGCCTACCCCAATGGGAGACAGATGTGAAAATATGTACCTAGTATGTATGAGATTTGTAGCAGAAAGAAACTCATTCGTTTACGATACGAATTCGATAGATGTTTGTGCTTGGGCTACAGGTCATTTCACCAGCTCCTGTTCACGTTTGCCGACATAAAGAATAAAATAAAACTTTAGTTTCAAAATTTTTATCTCTAAAATTTTTCACAGACGATAAAGCGAGTGCGCGAAACGCTTTGTTCCACGAACGGCGAAGGATCGTCAGCTTTCAACGGCGCCGGCGCTAGTTCGAGCTCTAGTTCCAGCTCTTCAGCGCCGAAACCAGCTGCTTCCGACATCTCGCACCTTATCAAGAGGAAGAGGAAGGCTAGCGAAGGGGAAGCGGATTCCTCCGCCGCAAAGAGGGTCAACACGTGAATACGTCATCGTAACACGTTTACTAATCTGTAAGGGATTTGGCGCGAATGTAAATTGTTTAAAAAACGACTAAAATTGGATTAATCACTGAGCCTGTTGTATAATGTAATGTTAGAATATTATTAATTTGAAGTTGAAATTGGTTTTTCGAAATCATGATCATCAAATTCGTCGTAGAAAATAAGCTACCTACAAACAGTATTTGGTTTATTTATTAAAACTCTTACATGGAAATTCGAACTATCACTATCCGTGAGCGATAAGTTGAAACCTGAAAGCAGTGACGTCAGAGACGCGTGCTTGAACAGTGCGCAAAAAAATACTAATTACTAGCGACCACTCGCATTTCCTCAGCATTATTTTTAAAATTTTGCTTATGTTGTACATTGCAATGCAATAGCCAATCTCATTACACTGTTTGAATTAAAAAAAGGACAATATATAGTAATGTTTCACTGCGTACTATTTATTACGCTAGTAGGCCCATTTGCGTTGCCTACGGTGCATTCCACGCGAGTCTCAACCTGTCGCGCACGAGTAGTACATAGAGAGAATTAACAATGAAACTACACAAAAAATAAATAATATTTTTGTTACTTTATATGAGATACATTGGACTTCGTTTTGACGTCAATTTGACTATTTAAAATAATTTTAAATATATTTGGCTCGAAAAATTATATTAAATAACATATAAATATCGTGCTGGGTCCCAGACTTGTTAACTTGTGTTTAAACCAATGGTGAATGTGTTGAGTAAGTGAATACTATAATATCAATTGAATCTACCCAAGAATGTTAAATCTACGTTAAGTGTACTGGCCTATTATTATAAGGACAACAACAAAATGCATAATTTTTTAAGTCAGTGTCCGTGTGTTTATCAGTGTGCCGTATGGTCGAATAACAGCGTGTAATTCAGCCGTTCACGTAAATCACTAATGTAATTGTTTTTGGCCAAAAATATCGAAATCAGCCTATTGTTTTGCAGATAACTTCGGACGCGCACACTCCTGCGCAGATTTCGTGCTTTTGAAGAATTATCCCACACAAAATCTTCCATTCTGATTTTAAAACTTATATTCATATCATTCGGTCATTTAATCTATACTAATATATAAAGCTGAAGAGTTTGTTTGTTTGTTTGTTTGTTTGTTTGTTTGTTTGCTTGAACGCGCTAATCTCAGGAACTACTGATTCGATTTGAAAAATTCTTTCAGTGTTAGATAGCTCATTTATCGAGGAAGGCTATAGGCTATATATCATCACGCTAAGACCAATAGGAGCGGAGCATCAATGAAGGTTGTTTCAAAATCGGGGGTTTTCCTTTTGAGAGCTTCCGATGCATGCGCTGCGTAAACGATTAAAGTTTCGCAAAAATCATATATGACAGAATTGTTCCTCTTTAAAAGTTCTAAAAAAAAGTCCGCGACAGCATATGTCTATCTTTTAAGGTTGGCTCACTATAACCGTTTTTATGCTAACTTTGTTCTAAAATTAGTTTTTTTTTCCTTTTGAGAGCTTCCGATGCGTGCGCTGCGTAAACGGTTAAAATTTCGCAAAAATCATATATGACGGAATTGTTCCTCTTTAAAAGTTCTAAAAAAAAGTCCGCGACAGCATATGTCTATCTTTTAAGGTTGGCTCACTATAACCTCTTTTATGCTAACTTTGTTCTAAAATTCCAAATGCATTATATGCGTAGGTGTTTTTATAAACATGATATTAATCCTTATCCAAATAAATACGTTATTCATCAGTCTTTAGAGCTTTTGTTTTGTATCCGTGCGGACCGAGCTCAGGTCCGCTCGGACCCAACAAACGCTCTAAAAGACATAATATCCTCATTTAGCGTTCTTTTATTATTCCTGTTCCCGTGACATATTTTACTTAAGTTCCGCTCGGATATGAGTATCCGATCTGAGTATGATACTCAATTTTCAACTAACAATATTGGCTATATCTTGAAGTGAGCTTCAATCAAAACATACTACAAGCCGCTGAAGGGGATCATCATCTTCTTACCACCTGTCAAGTGCCACCTGCCAAGTTTGCTTGAACGCGATAATCTCAGGAACTATTGGTCCGATTAGAAAAAATCTTTCAGTGTTAGATAGTCCATTTATTGAGGAAGGCTATAGGCTATCATCCCGCTAAGACTAAGTAACTATTCCACGCGGACGAAGTCGCGGGCGGAAGCTAGTTACTGATAATTATTGAACAATAGTCAGGTATCCCCCTATGAAAAGGACTGAGCCCCACGAAAATTTCACGAGTGCATTTAAATTTAAGTTTTATGTATATTCAATTAGAATTTACTCATTTATGTAGTTTCATTGAAGAGCAAATATTTGAAGTGAATTCTGTGGCGTTCACTAAGGAGGTGTAGGTACCAACGTCCGGCTGTGGACGGCTGCGAGCTGATGATTATTATGAATCATTTTGAGCCATGACTGTCCGAAAAAAATCAGATAGGTAACTTGTACGCGTTGCGTGTTTATCAACAATCAACAAAAGATAAATAAAATCCCTAGGTACATAACGAAATCCAATCTTTTTGTCGATAGAAGGATTATTCGGTAAAGTAGGTAGATAAGTTACAAATAAAAAAGATAAGACTATTTAGTTATTGTTAGTTTACGTTGTAATATTGTAATTTCAGACTTGATTTAGAATAAAAACCTACTTTTGATATTCCTATATTTGATTACTCGCTTGTATCATTTATTTTCAGTGCCATCCCCCTCGAAATGGAGTAAAGAAACTACTAATATAAAACTTCAAGACAAAAAAGTTGAGTTCTGTAATGTTTTAGTTTAGTTTATGTAATTGAAAGGCATAAGGCGCGAAACTGCAGTATAATGAACAAGTACATAGCTCAAATTTTTATATAGAACTTGACTATATGACTTGACTTATAGAGAACGCTAGCAGGCAGAGAGACTCGTAAGCTTGTTAGTCACTATGTAATTATTTATATTTTTAATCCTGATAGGTTTTATCTGTCTGAAGTGAGTCAACGCACACCTGGTTAGCGTGGTGGAATATAGCCCAATCTCACTGAGAGAAACCCATGCCCAGCAGCGGGACAGTAGGTACCTGTATCACTGTACCTACCTACTGTCCCGCTGCTGCACTGAACAGTAGGTACGTGTCTGCACGTCCCATTCAATGTGTCACGTAAACACTACTTGTATGGGGGTTATTCCCAGTTGTCCCCACCGTCTACGTCATCACTGGTGGCATTTGGGAAGCTGTAGCACCGCCACTACTGGGGACGTATCTATTTATTTTTCCCATGTGTCACCACTGGTCGCGACTGGGAACAAGGAGAGTGGCCATTCCTAATTGTCACCACTGACTGCTCCACCACTGGTGACAAATGGGATTTTTATCCCATTTGCCACCAGCAGTGGTGACGTAGACGGTGGGGACAACTGGGAATAACTCTTTTATGGACATTATGTCAAAATCCTATCTCTAGTGAGGGAACTACTGTACGACTACTGTACTAACTCTACTGTACGACCGACCTTTCGCTTATGTAGAGGGCATCGGGCTTAGTCAGTGAGTGAGTCTTAAATTTTTACACGAGTACACAAAATTATCTTATCTCGGTATGTACAGGAACGTATGTAGGTACCTACAGTTGTCAAATTTTTCGTCGCTTACGTAAATATTATTATAAGTACCTACCAGATTTTGCCATATTAGGCTTTTGTATTATTTGGCTATACCTATTAGGATTAAAAATTCGTCCCAAAAATAATTTAATAAAAAACCAACAGTGATGATCTCTTCTTTGTATGACCATACAAAGAAGAGATCATTCAACAACATAACAATTATAATTTGGAATTAGTGCCTTTTGGTAGGTAGTTAGGTAGGTACTTAGTAAGATTCCTTTAGTAATTGTTGCTTTTAAAAGTTACAAAATAAAAATGAAATACAGGATTACACATTTCAATTTTATATGCGAGTAATGTCACTTACAATTTAACAACCGCCTTTCCAACATTTTCACCATTTAACATACCAACGAAAGCATCAAAGACGTTCTCAAAACCTTCGGTGATATGTTCTCTGGGAACCAACTGTCCGCTGTGGATCCATTTGATCATTTCAGCAAATGCTTCAGATTGGCGGTTGAGCCAACGCCACACAAGGAATCCTTCAACTTTCAATTGTTTGGACACTATAAATGGCTGTAGGATGGTGGCTTTAGGCAAATTCTGAGGATTGTCGTTGTACGCACTGATGCTGCCGCAGACTGAAACTCTTCCGAAGTCGTTCATTTGACTTATGATTGTACTGCTGAGTTCTCCTCCAACATTGTCAAAGTAACAGTCCACGCCCTTGGGAGCGGCTTCCTTGAGCGCCGCCGAGATGTCGGCGGTCTTGTAGTTGATCGCCTTGTCGAAGCCGATCTCCTCGAGCCACTGCACTTTATCGTCGGACCCAGCGAAACCGATGACCCTGCAGCCCTTGATCTTCGCGATCTGTCCCACTAGTGAGCCGACAGCTCCTGCAGCACCAGATACAACAACTGTCTCGCCAGCTTTAGGGGTGCATAATTCTAGTAATCCGAAAAACGCGGTGGAGCCTGGCATACCCACTGCACCAACTCCCAAAGAGTTTGATAGTCCTTTCAGGTTGGGTAACTTGTAAATTTGTTTACTCGTGTCGTTCGTATCTATGACGCAGTAGTCGCACCAACCTTGGTGTGAGACGACTCTCGTGCCGACCGGGTATCTAGGATCCTTGGAATCTTCTACTAATCCAACTTGGTAACCGAATTGGTCGTAGGGAGTGGGGTATCGTGGATTGTACGCACGCATGTAGGGGTCCACACTCAGCCATTCAACTTTGACGAGGATTTCTCCATTCTTGATTGCCGGTAATTCGTACTCCACGATTTCGAAGTCATCACGTTTGGGTTCCCCCTCGAACGTATTTTTGACCACGTATTTTCGTGCCTTCACCATGATGACTGTTCGTTCGCGGAGTGCTACTAGTGACTGAATTGATAAATTTATGCGTTAAATAGTTTATACCTACCTACTCTGTTAATGCCGGTATCGCCATACGCTGTAATATACACACACATGCATTTCATTCAATCATTAGATCGATCAAACCGATGAGGCAGATACGTACCTACCCACTATCGCGAAGGTAAAGTCCACATTTTACTGATAAATCTATATCTATAAGTATATAAAAATCTATATTTATATTAGTGAAATCTAATACCCTATACGTACCTAACTAAGATTTTTTATCACATAGATATACCTAGAGGCTTTCAGTTTAGGTACTTACATACTTACCCAGGCTCCCAATTACCTATTTATATTCATCTTAAAAAAAAAAGAAATTGGCGGATTAACATTTTTACTTAACCGAAAGAAACGTTAAAGTTTAGGCGGGAAAATTTAAAGTGCATGTTGTCGGTTTTTATTTTCGAAAAACTTAATGTAAGTAATTCCGAAGTTTAATGTGTAATTTTATGGTGGATAATTAACATCGTGAACGTGTGCAAATGTAGGCAAATTGCAAAGAATTGAAAATCTGTGACTATTTGTGTTCTCTCCTTACTTTCTTAGGTAGTAGGCTTTCTTTACTTCTCCTTATAGTTGGCGCAAAATAACTTGAACCAAAATGGTGGATGCGCAGTAGTCGATTTTTAAAATACATTTTGCACGCAAATGCACTGCGCAAACTTTACCCCTCTCCGTTAGTTTTGGGTCAAGTTATTTTGCTCGAACTATTAATCTTTTGAAGCGAGTTTTCACGATTTTACTGAGGCAACTGATGGGAACTGTTACAAAAAACTAGAACTAGACTAAAAAGTGTCTGGACCTCATTGCAATTAGGTATCAATAGGGAGGTTTTTCACATACTTATCCAGGGCCCACTCTTATAAAAATCATTTATGAACAGATCACCAGAACGACTGGACCAATATGGCGGTTTTATTTGTTGTGTCTGTTGATTTTCTGGAGTTTGTGTGAAAGGAATTTTGTGATAATCTTCTGGAAACGTGAAAAAAATAGGAAAATTAGAGCAGGCAAAGCTACATGTGGGTCGCTACTCGTTAGTATAATATGTAGATCTACTTGCCGTTTAATCGACTGGATCATTTCAACGAATGCTTCAGGATGTGAGCCAATATATGCCACACAAAGAATCCTTCAATTCCTAATTAATTATTTGAACACTAAAGATGTTTGCAGGATGGTGACTATGATCACAAAATTATGTTCTTGGAGTACCTACTTACCTACCTAGGTATCAACAAGTTATGTTTGTATGTATGTACTTATATTAATTTGGGTTTATCAGTTGATGTCACCGGTCTTTATCAACATAACATCACTTTATTAAACTGCCTCAACTCATTAGTTTAGCGGATGCAAGCACGACTGTTTCGAGACTGTTCAACGGTATGGGTTTTCTGTTCGGTTCCTAGGTTCAATTCGAGCAGTGGTTTTGGATAAAATTCTCTGTGGTAACAGCTCAATAGACTCGCCCCCTACATGGGACCCATGACCATTTAAGTATTCATTCAATTCAGTTCGAGGTCCGCATCAAATACAGGAATTCATTTGGGGTGGGGGATAGGGGGATTTTTGGTCTGGATTCTGGAACATCGAGAATAAATCACTTTCTTATAACTGCTTAGCTGTTTCGTTTCAGCCCCCGAAATTCTAAAGGTGTGATGCTTTATGCTGATTTTAATCTTTATCGCAAAAAGAGGCGAATAGACCGATTTTTATTTAGTTTATTGTGTTTGAAAGGTGACTTCTTCGAGAGTTTTCTTAGCTATGATGTAAGAACATCTGGCCGGACGTTTAGAGATTAACATTTCTTTTTAGTTCATGAAGGGATGTGAGCAAGTTCCACAGGTCGGTTCGATTTGAAATTTGGTATCTAGTAATAGTGCTAAAAAATTAAAATGCTTTTGTCCTAAACTTGTTTTTACTCGAGGCACAGGGCAGCGCTCTACTCTTTTGGCTGACACTGGTAAGTTTGGTATACATTTTCGGTGATACCGTCTTAACAATTCACATACGTATAGCTTTCTTACAGATGGAACTCCCGCCATTTCATAAACTTTTGTTGTGGCATATCGAAACGGTAAGTACAAAATTACTTTAAGCACCGCGCGCTGTGCCCTTTCTGCAGATATAAGATAGGATTTACCCGTTCCTCCCCAAACGCATATGCAGTATCTTATAACACATTAACACAGAGCTCTGTACGTTCCTATCAAAAGATCAATACTACCTACAGCACGTAAGTTTTTAAATAAATAAATCATTTTTCTAATTCTGGCTGTCATAGTTGTTAAGTGTGGCTTCCAGGAAAGTTGATTATCAACTATTATACCCAGATATTTTATAGAAGTTTCCCGGGATAGGGTTGCACACTCACAGTTACAAGAGTTTAGCCTTCTATTGCAAGGGTACATATGCATTTTAAGACTATATTTTACTGTTGGTAGTCCCAGGACTGATTTGCTAAAGCATATGTATTTAGTCTTTTGAGTATTTAGAGACAACAGACCATCCTCAAGCCATGTGGTAATTTTTGTAAGCCCGGTTTCCGCTTTTTTTAAAACCGCTTCCCATGTTCTTCCATGGAATAGCAACACAGTGTCGTCGGCAAACATATTGATGTCTATGCTAGACAGGGCAGCAATATTACATAAGTCATTGAGATAATAAACAATGTGGGACCCAACGTGCTGCCCTGCGGTACACCGAAATTACAGATTGCACTATTGCTTTCAATGCCTGCCACACGTACACTTTGTGTTCTACCCGACAAGTAGTCTGTGAACCACTCCAGAGCCACCCCCCTTATGCCAACATTCTCAAGTCTTGTTAAAAGAATAGGAATAGATATTGTATCAAAAGCTTTTTGGAGATCTAAAAAGACCCCCTATGAAATTCTCAGTAGCAGCTCGGAGTTTGGAATTTGTGCCCGGTTAATGGCAATAGGCTCGCCCCCTATTACATGGGACCTAAACATACCGGCGAACTGTGGGTGTACCTTAGTACACCTCTGCCTAACCCTTCGGGGAATATAGGCGTGATGGTATGTTATGTTATATTATTTAATTTAAAAAAATTGTTCACACCGTATTGACGTGAAGCATGGAAATATAAACAGACATACATAGATAAAAATCTCAAATAAATGTTTCGGCATCAGTCAAGATTAACGCACATTGCAATCATTAATTATTAATGACCCATTTTTTTATTTATTATACATAGGTACGTGGTATATTATTTTATGATTTAATTAGATAGAAACGCATTAGTTTCTCAAAAAAATTGTGCGCACTGTATCTACCATAGTGTAGATACAGTGCGCACAATAGGTTTCACATTATAAAATGAGTTACTTTATCGCTGGATGCTATAGAGAAGAAAACAATAATTGTTAATATTGTCAACTCAAAATGAGACCTGTTAAGTGTAACGAGTCTTTTTAGCACGTTACATGGTATTAGTTTGTTTTTAATAAAACCGTAATAAATCATTGTTTTGACATAGATCATTTCGCCGATACCCTTGGTCATGGAATGTTGCCAGCATTTATTAAAAAAATTAAACGTCATCTGCGATCTGTCAAAAATTGACATCTTCACCCTACGACCTACATTCACGATGGAGTGAACGTTTTTAATAAATATATTTTTTTATATTTTTAATCCGGCCCAATTTCGTGCCGTTTTCATTATAATGTTTCTTTAAATTGTTTTGCAAAGCCTAATGGCTTAAGTCTTATGTTATGGACCCATATTTTGTTGGCTAATCTACAGCTATTCAACTAATTCGCGCCCGTTGGCGAAGAATGGGATTAGTTTGTTGAAAAAAACGCCTCGGCGTTTTTTTTTATATATTATTATAAAACTTCAATTCTTTTTAAATTAAAATCTGGTTCTTAACCTCAAAATTTTGGTTCGTGCCGCATCGCATCGCGCCTGGCCGGGATGGCAGCCGTTCCATATACTTATTTAACCTCTAACTTAAAATTATCTAGAATGCTGATCGCTTAAATTACATTACCACAGTTCAGATGCAATAATGACCAAATAATGACATAATACATAAAGAAGTATGTGGATCTATAGTTAATCATAAGTAGTTTTATAAACTTAAAAATTGTATGCAACCTACGGGAAATAAAAGATAGGCAAAAGAGTATGTTGTCTTTTTTTATTGTAATCCTCCCACCGGCAGATTAAAAGTCCAATATCCACCATGGTTAGCTTCCGATAGCATTTTTTTAGTGGTGAGCTCCCGGCGCCCGAATTTCATTTATCTTGTTATTTATATTATATTTTGGAGCCCCCTAATATTAAAATCATTCTCACTTTATATCTGGGTAACCCTGGGTAACCACACCCAACATACAATACATTTTTTTTTATTACTTAAGGAATCAAATTTCATCCAGGTAATAACGATGTCGTGTTAGTCCTCTACAGAATACCTAAGTTGTCATTCTTTGTTTACCCAGTAGCGGCGTTAGGGTAGGGCGATGCGAGACAGCATTCCTATTATCATTTTACCTTATGCAGAATTTAATGCGGGTGCAAAATAAACGAAATCTTTTCAATACTTTTATTGGAGTAATGTCACTTACAATTTAACAACCGCCTTTCCGACATTTTCACCATTTAACATACCAATAAAGGCATCATAGACGTTCTCAAAACCTTCGGTGATATGTTCTCTGGGCTTCAGCTGTCCGCTGTGGATCCATTTGATAATTTCAGCAAATGCTTCAGGTTGGCGGTCGAGCCAACGCCATACAATAAATCCCTCAATTTTCAATTGTTTGAACACTAACGATGGTTGTAGGATGGTGGCTTTGGGCAAATTCTGAGGATTTTCGTTGTATGCGCTGATGCTGCCGCAGACTGACACTCTCCCGAAGTCGTTCATTTGACTAATGATTGTACTGCTGAGTTCTCCTCCAACATTGTCGAAGTAACAGTCCACGCCCTTGGGAGCGGCTTCCTTGAGCGCCGCCGAGATGTCGGCGGTCTTGTAGTTGATCGCCTTGTCGAAGCCGATCTCCTCGAGCCACTGCACTTTATCGTCAGTCCCAGCGAAACCGATGACCCTGCAGCCCTTGATCTTCGCAATCTGTCCCACTAGTGAGCCGACAGCTCCTGCAGCACCGGAGACAACAACTGTCTCGCCAGCCTTAGGTTTGCATATTTCTAGGAACCCGAAATATGCGGTGGCACCTGGCATGCCCACAGCACCGATTCCCAAGGAGTTGGATAATCCATTCAGGTTCGGTAATTTGTAGAGTTGTTTCATAGGGTTACTCTTGTCATTGATATCGATGATACAGTAGTCGCACCAGCCGTTGTGTGAGACGACTCGCGTGCCGACCGGGTATCTAGAATCCTTCGAATCTTCAACTAATCCAACTTGGTAGCCGAATTGATCGTAGGGCGTTGGGTATCGCGGATTATAAGCGCGCATATAGGGGTCTACACTCAGCCATTCAGCTTTAACGAGGATTTCCCCATTCTTGAGAGCCGGTACTTCGTACTCCACAATTTCAAAATCGTCTCGTTTAGGTAACCCCTCGAACGTCTTTTTGACCACGTACTTCCTTGCCTTCACCATTATGTTCGCTCGTTCACACACAACACTCGTTCGTTAACGCGATACGCTACTAAGTAAGTGGCTACTAGCGACTGAATTGATAAACAAGTCTCACGTTTATATAATTTATTTAAGTGACGTAGGTACCCAGACTACCAATGTCAAGGCGTCATTGTGAGTGTGATGTCGCACACACACACACACACAAATGTTCATTGAACCATTATATCGAGGCAGAGATCCGTAGCTACTGTCGTGTTAGTAAATGATGAATGCTTATGTAAGTATGTTTGTGTCGAGTGTTTAAAAATTCGAATATTGGATGCTTTTAAATTTGATGGTTGATTTGTATTGGAATAAAAGTATGATTCGTTTATTATATCTGTATGTGTAATGGAATGGAACTGTACCTTAGTTAGTTTGTAGAAACTTGTACCATATTCTACCAAATTTTTTTGTTATGTTGTGTCGGATGTTATGGATGGCTTTTTACTTACGTTTTAATGATGATTTAATGTAATTTTAATCCCATTTTAATTTATACATACATACCTATGTAATGTAAGTACGGCATTACGTTACTATTAGGTACGTTATTTATTAGTTTCTCTAACTGGGGGACCAAACTATGTCATCCTCAGTATTTTTATTACTAACGTTAACCAGATGCTTATCGAATGTAGACAAGAATGTTAGGTAGGTATGTTATCTAGTATGTACCTACCTATAACATCCTTGAATGTAGATAATGGCTAGTGCTCGGGAACAAAGTAAAATTTAATGTCTCAATAATTTTAAAACTCTTCCCTGTCATTTTGAAGTATACTTACCTTTCCCATCAGTTTTGAAAAAGAAAAATAAATAATTACTGTCAAATTGAGAAGTTTCATTTAAAAAAGTTTTTAGAAATTTTTGTATCATTTACATAGATAAGTTCAGGCATGGCTAGCGGCGGGGACGCGCCGAACATCTTACCGAAGCATATGACCTATTCCAATTCCAAGGTGCCAATATTAGGCGCACTATTTGATTATGTTGATACCAGCGTCCAGTATTTGAGGAGGAAGACCTTCGCGCAAGCTGAGAAACTTCACGCGAAAGCGACGCGGGCGACGCTGTCTGCGACCTTCCTGGCTGCAGTATGTCTCATGCTAGGATTCGCTTGCAACGTGAAGTTCGAAGTGGTGACTATAGATGAGGTGCCTTTGCCAAACGACCTGCACTTTATGCTGATGAGCAAAGATGACAAGCTTTACATTGACGATATCGACGTATCAAGTGTGTATCAATGTTATCTGTGATATTTTCTTATCGTTGATTTGTGATAGAAAAATTCGGCTCTAGTGGGATGTGTTTAGTACAATCAACATCAAATATAACATAAAAAAACTTATCGTACTCGTGTCATCACGTCTGTATTCCCTGAAGGGTAAGGCAGAGGTGTACCTACTTACTATAATGTATTGTACCTGCCCACAGTACGTCGGTATGGTTGTTCTTGTATATTTAGGACTCATGTACCTATCTAATAGAGAGCGTCTCTATTGCCATAACATAAACATAATAATCAACCCATTATATGTCCCACTGCTGGGCACGGGTCTCCTCTAACAATTAGAGGGATGAGGCTATAGTCCACCACGCTAGCCTAATGCGGGTTGGCAGACTTCACACGCCATCGAGAAAATCTCTCAGACGTGCAGGTTTCCTCACGATGTTTTCCTTCACCGTTTAAGCGCGTGATAATTAACAATTAATACGCACATAACTTCGAAAAGTCAGAGGTGCATGCCTTGGATTTGAACTCGAGACCTTTGACTTGGCAGTCCAATAGTCATATCACTAGGCTATCACGGCTCGCTATTTCCATTAGCGGGACACAATTCCAAACTCCGAGTTGCCAGTGAGAATTTCATACGAAAATCTAAAAATAATAATTGGCTGCGTAGCATTTGTGCTTACAATCATAAGACTATCTCGTAGAGCATAAGATATATTGTTATCTTTTTGCAGGAGTTATGTGGTGCGTGGAGGCGTCCGACAGTCTTGTTATATTAATAAGCAGTTTGCTAATATGGAACTCTTCAAACGTGGTAAGGTTCCTATTAAAATTTTCGACTACTTCTACTAATGAATATTGTCAAATGAAATAAGTACAGACGTTTTAAAAATTCATAAGTCATGACCGCCCCGTTTATGCAAAGTAGGTAGGCTGGTGAGTGTTGGTAGGTGAGTGTTGCATATTTGTTTAAAAAGATGAATTTATTAACTTTGCCTAGTTTATATATATATGAAGCCGCTGTCTTTGTTAAAAACAATTTATCTTTTTTCCAATATCGTTCGCGTATACGGCATCAAGATAAATTGCATATAGTTGCTAGCAAGACGCACTTAATGCATGGAAGTATTTTTTGCACAGCTTCGCGTATATTTAATAATGTTCCAAGGCCTATTCGGACTATTTTCGAAATAAATGCATTTACGAAGAATCTTAACAACATGCTAGTAAAGAAGTGCTATTACTCTGTCAAGGAATTTTTAACTGACAAAACACTGTTGCAATACAATAATACAATTTACCCCAGTCATGATGCGTTCGATGTTCCACCAATAGACATTAATTTATATTTTTTTATAGTAGGTACCTATTCAAATAATTATTACGAATTGATATTTTTTTTTCTTGAAATTATTTTATTAACAAATTTGACTGTTACTGTATATTTTATTAATTGTTATATGTTGACATGTATGTACTACATAAATAATTATATGCCCAAAGGGCGGGACATAGCCGATCACAAAGCTCAAGAACATCTGCATTTATGTACCTACCTATGATCCACAATAAAGGAATTTGAATTTGAATTTGAATTTGTGTAGGTACTCGGCCAATAGCATTATTTTCTTTGTGAAATTCACACATTCGTCACTAAATCAGTAGTAGATTGGGACAGATAATGATAGATTAAGCTAGCATTATGGTAATAATTAATTATTAACCCATTTATCTACCTACCTATCTTTAAATCGCAACAGTTTCTGGTATGATAATTATCCATATTAGTTCTTTTTTAACAGTGATGAAAGAGTGCCTAACGATTATTTTGTATTATCTAGATTTATACTACATATTTTATGTATAGATTAAGTATTAGGTATGTAGGTACAAGTTGGAAAAAAACTAATTCTACTAAAATAATTAACGTACCAAATAATAATGTTTTGTTTGTGAGAGAAATGTGAGTTATTTTCTGTCGTGACTCGTGTCGCTTTAGAGTTCCTCATTCTATGATTGAGCAGCTAAATCATGATGTGTAAACACACTATTTTCCATTACATTTATAAATAGGTGCCACGTAAGTGCTTATCATAGCCATTCATCGAATTCAAATCCTGCCGAAAAAGACATTAAGAAAATAATTTTTACTCCTCACTTATTCGTACGTAATTCAACAACGTATTAATTGTTTAATAAATTTCGACCCACTTTACCTGTTCGGTTTTTCTTTTTGCTATTGTTTCGGCACTTTAAATTAAATTAACGGGCGCAATATTTGCCTTAATAATGGCCACAATAATACCTTTATTGACTTTAAAAAAAATACATATTCGACTCGACCAGAATAAGACGTAAATTTAAGAGACTTTTACTACAGCCTTTCCATAATTATTACCTGAGAGCATGCCTATGAATGCCTCAAAAACTTTAACAAATCCTTCGGTGACATGTTCTCTAACCTTCAACTGTCCTGTTTTGATCCATTTTATCAGTTCATCAAACGCTTGAGGCCAACGATCAATCACCGGATTCCAACTTTAAGCTGTTTTACTAGAATAATTTGTTGAAGAATTGATAACTGAGGAGATTTAAAAGTTTCTTCATTATATCCGCTAATACTGCCGCAGATAGCTACTCTTCCGTTAGAGTTCATCTGCTTCATGATGAGATAACTCAGTTCTCCACCAACATTATCAAAATAGCAGTCGACTCCATTTGGCGCCGCTTTTTGCAAGACTGCAGTGACATCTACAGTTTTGTAGTTGAAAACATTATCAAAGCCAAGATCGTTTTTCACCCATTGAGCTTTATCATCGCTGCCAGTAAATCCAATCACCTTGCAGCCCTTGATCTTCGCTATTTGTCCAACTATCGAGCCAACAACACCAGCTGCCGTGGTAACGACAACTGTCTCGCCAGGTTTTGGTTTACAGATTTCCAGCAATCCGAAGTAAGCCGTAGCACCTGGCATGCCTACGGCACCAATACCCAAAGATGAGGACAAGCCTTGTAAATCTGGCAATTTATAAACTGCCAAATCGAAAACCCCGAAATTGATTCCAGTTACTTGTGTGTTAGGGTTCACAATACAATAGTCACACCAACCATTGTGGGATACTACTCGAGTTCCAATGGGATATTTCTTGTCTTTTGACTCTATAACAACTCCAATCTGGTATCCAAATTGATCGTATGGTAATTTGAAATTTGTGGTGTAAGCACGCAGATAAGGATCCACGCTGATCCATTCTACCTTAACGAGAATCTGTTGGTCTTGTAAGGGTGGCAACTCATACTCCACGACTTCAAAGTCGTCTTGTTTTGGTTGGCCTTTAAAATGCTTAGTCACGACGTATTTAAGTGCTCTCACCATGACTTGAACATTTATCAACTGAAAACACAAACATGGATGTTATACACTGGTATAGTCACGATATCTCAGTTATTACGTTCCTTGTTCGATTCTTTAAAATTATGCATTAACTTTCACTTTTTTAATATAACTTGAACTGAAATTCGCTCCGCACGAACTTGACTATAACTATGAATTAGACTAAACTAAAGATAAAATCAAGGGTAAGAGTGAAGGAAAATTACATTATAACCAGGCCCGAGAGGAATAAGTCAAATCCTACCTTCCTGCAAAAAAGATTAGACAAAAAATTGAATAGATACGATATTGCACCAGTGGTCGTCTCCGACAGCTTTTGGTTCGACGGACCCTTCTCTCACAGTCTCTTTCATATATTATCAATGGAGACTTACCAACACAACAAATAGCTTCGGTTGTTGTATGTATTTGCGTATGCGCCATAGCGACTCTCTCTTATACCTAACGTTGGAAATTAGCTTGATTCAATCATATCTACCAAGTACTAGTACTGCAATACTACTGCATTCTTTGGTTGTGCTCGCATCAAAATAGCGACATTAATAAAGAAAAAAAACTATAATTAATTATCTTTTGTAGGCGTTTATTCCCCCTCTCCTCTTTGCGATTTGTGATTTGCAATTTTGGACAAAATATAGAAGATATCTATGATATATGAAATATAATAATAATTATGAAAAAAAAGAGAACTTAACAGGTTTTTTTTTATATTTATTTAATGCCCCACTCTAGGATTTTGTCCTGTATCGTGGGTGCGTTTACAAACACAAATTCTCACATACACAAACACCCAGACCCCGAACAACTACCTGTAGATCATACAAATATTTGTGCTCCGTGTGGAGATCGAACCCACAACACGTGGCGCAGAAGCCGATCTCCCAGCCGCTACGCCAAACGTGTCGAGTTCGGAAAGAAAGAAGAAAGAAGAGGTCACATTTAATTTCTTTGGAATGAATTCATATCTAGAAACAATATACCTCGTATATACCATGCATAACATACAAACAAGACTTCAAAAACTATAAGTAATGCGAGAAACTCTGAAATAATTGGCCATTATGTATTCATTTAAGACTTTTGATAAAATTTTACTTGATAAGAAATATAATTACTTATTGTATGCATGTATCTACATTACCCAAGTTAGCTCAACCATTTTCTGCCTGTGAACACATCCAGCCAAGCTACAAATGCTTAGTTTATTCTGATAAGATAGGAGTTGGTTTAGGATCCTTGCTTCAAAATAATTTGAGTTATAGTGTAACAAACAACTGTCATAATAATCTGCATTTCAATCTTATTGTTGACAAGATTGTAAATTCCAATTTAAATAGTCAATCACATATTGTTTTACTAATAGGAAATAGTATTGGGATTAAAAAAGTAGATATTGTTAATGGTATCTCCGCCTTACTAAACTTAAATGTTGGAAAAATTATGATATGTGCTCTGCCTTACTCCCATTTGTTGTCTGACAAAGAAAATGACTATGTTCATAAATTAAATAATATTATTTATATGTTGACATGTCGTCACGGTGATAAATTATTATATTTTGACACAAACATGTTTGTTAGTGGCTTTCAATTGACTGGCGAAGCTATGTTTCTTCCCAAAAGATGCAAAACTCTGATTGCTTCTTTGATAGCTTATAATATTCAATCTGTGATAGATAACATACCAAAGAATAGGTTAGTTAGTTTTAGTGACGAATCAGTATTGTCTAGCCTCACTAATGATACTGTGATAGATTGTTTAAACTTTCACAACCGACAATAGAGAGGCATAACGATAGCATTCTTCTTTACCACCAGAATATAAATCGCTTCTCTGGCAAAATCTTAGATATAGAACTTTTAGTAGATAAATATTGCATTGACATCTTATGTTTTAGTGAGACCTGGTTAAAACCTAACACAATGCAATTTAATGTAACTAACTTCACGGTTGCCAGTGCGTACAATAGAGTATCAGCTGCGGGTGGCGGAACATTGATTTTATGTAAATATAATTTTAGATTCAAAGAACGAAAAGACATCACCTCGTGCTCTGTTGATCGCTTATGTGAGGTAGCATGTGCTGAAGTAGCAAACTATATTATCATATGCGTGTATAGGCCACCTTCTTCAAGTTTTCCAACATTTTTAACAGTAATGGAAGATGTTCTTAGAAAAGTTTTTAAATGCAAAAAACACATATTTGTTTGTGGTGATATAAACATTGATATTCTGATAGAATCGCCCGAAAAACGTAAAATTTTAGCTTTATTTAATTCTTTTAATTTGGTAAATATTTTTAATGAACCCACTAGAATTACTGCTACTTCCATTACTTGTATTGATAATATTTTTTCAAATTGTATAGTTCAAGGCTCTTCAATAGTTAGCGGTGTTAGATCGGATCACATGGGACAACTGATCTCTATAGAGACTAACAAAAGGCCACATAATAATAAAAATATCTTGGTTAGATCTCTAACGGAAAATAAATTGCGTTCGTTCTATGAACTAATAAAAATGCAATTGTGTAACACTAATATTATTTCAAACGACCCCAACATAAATTATAATAAGTTATTCAATATAATATGTAAATCATATAATAAGTCATGCCCTCTTAGAAGAGTTACCCAACGTAAGAACAGTAAATTTAATGAATGGGCCACAATCGGCATTAGAAAAAGTAGAGATGTCCTTTACAAACTGTATTATGAAAAATCACTAACCTCTGACGTAGGTTTTCATAATTATGTGCGAAAATATTCTAAGTGTTTTAAAAAAGTATGCATTCAAGCTAAATCAAAACTCATTAGCAGTCAAATAAACAAATCTGATAATAAGATTAAAACAGTGTGGAAGATAATAAACACGGAAACTAGCAAAAACCGAAAACAGGATACAGATCTGAGTTTGAAAATAAACAATAAAGTAATCTCAGACCACGCAGAAGTTGCAGACGCATTTGAACAATATTTTACTAAGGTTCCGTTCGAGGTCACAAAATCTTTAGATTCGTCCTCTTTATTAGCAGAATCTCTAGCGAAGATTTTTTTCAAAAGAGACATACCAAATTTTGAATTCAGCCAAGTATCTCCTCCCATGGTTAAAAAAGCGTTTAATAGTTTAAATATTAAAAATACTGAAGATTTATGGGGCATATCTGTTAAAGCACTTAATTCAATTATTGACAATATTGCTCCAATGCTTACAAACATATTTAATCTTTGTATTAAGACAGGAACCTTTCCAGACTTAATGAAACATAGTAAAGTTATTCCTATTTTCAAATCAGGCTGTAAAGCGAATCCCTGTAATTATAGGCCCATTTCTGTTCTCCCTGCCTTAAGTAAAATATTTGAAAAGCTTATGCTTAATCAAATGATAGCACATTTTCACAAAAACAAGATTTTACATGATCAGCAATTTGGCTTCACGAAAGGCAGGTCAACGTCTGATGCTGGTACAAAGCTAGTCTCTCACATTTTAGAGGCTTGGGAGGGTTCACAGGATGCCATAGGTATTTTCTGTGATCTTTCCAAAGCTTTCGATTGCGTTGATCACGATACGCTTATCCGTAAATTGAACTACTACGGTATAAGAGGGCTGGCTTTGGAGCTTGTGTCTTCCTATCTTTCTGAGAGGCTGCAAAAAGTGGGCATAAATGGAGTCACATCTCGCGGGTCTGCAGTTAGAATTGGTGTTCCACAGGGTTCTATTTTAGGCCCTTTTCTTTTCTTAGCGTACATTAATGACCTTCCCTATATGATGTCTGAGATATCGAACATAGTATTATTTGCTGACGATACCTCACTTATATTTAAAATCGATCGAAATGATAGCAATCTCTATAATGTAAATGAGAGTCTAAAATCCTTATCCAAATGGTTTGCTGCTAATAACTTACTACTTAATGCTAGTAAAACTAAATGTCTTAAATTTTCGCTACCAAATGTACCACAAATTGAACCTAATCTAATTCTTGAAGGCAGCAAACTTGACCTAGTTAATGAAACTGTTTTCTTAGGTATTACGGTTGATTGTAAGTTGCAGTGGGGTGCGCACATATCGGCCCTGTCTAGCAGGTTAAGTTCCGCTGCATATGCAGTGAGAAAAATTAGGCAGATCACTGATGTAGCTACAGCCAGGCTCGTGTACTTTGCCTACTTTCACAGCATTATGTCGTACGGTATTCTGCTATGGGGATCAGCTGCAGACGTAGACTCCATATTTATCTTACAGAAAAGGGCCATCCGCGCAATCTACGATATGGGCCCTCGCGATTCCCTAAGAGAAGTGTTTAAGAACATCAATATACTTACGATGCCATCACTCTACATCCTTGAAAACATAATGTATGTGCGCAAAAACCTGCAGAAGTTCAGTGTCAATAGTGACTTTCACAACCTTAATACTAGGAATAAACATAAAATAGTGGTACCTAAATTTAGACTAACTAAAACAAATAAATCATTTCTAGGAAATTGTGTGCGTTTCTACAATAAACTCCCAAAATGTGTTACCGATCTCACTGGCAAGAAATTTAAAATGCACGTCAAATCTGTTCTTCTTAAGAAAGCCTATTATAAAACCAAGGACTACGTTGACGATAAGAATGTGTGGTCGTTAAGTACGGATGCACTTGTGGCCTCCCTGGCAAAATGAAACTGTTGATTATTAGAGACTAATTTAAGCTTATTAATTTTCATGTTGGTCAGTTACTAGTAGCTATAGTAGGAACCTTGTAAGTAGATGGACATAGCTTTGACAGATTCTATATTATTTACATATCGAGATGTCTTCATATGTTTAGTATTGTTTACCACAACAGAAACTGTATTATGTGTGTACGTTGTGGCCTGTCTAAGTAGACACCTAGTTTCATTTGTCGCTTGATGGTGTGCGTTTTTACCACATAGTTTATTTATTATCTAGAAATGACATCGGGTTCTCAAATAACGTGAATCTTCGTTTAATATAGTCGACCTCGGTCAAACTTGGACATCCTTCAACGTCCTCACATCTTTTTATCGCAATATTGTAACAGTGAAGTTTGTAATTTATTTATTTTAAAAGAGTGTCCATGGAGTTTCTTGCCGGATTCTTCTCCATAGGATCGACCTTTTGGAACCGTGCAACTAGAATCATAACGTTTCAAAAACGCTTGTAAAAGCTTATTTGAAATAAAAACATTTGAACTTTTTTGGGGACTGAGTCGCCCTCGTCCGTGGGAAGGTACCCTTACACTGATACCCCACACGTGGTCCCCGGGTGGTGCCAATCAGGCGACAACATACTGGTGGTAGGCTTTGGCCGAGGTTAGTGACCACCCACCGGACAAAGCCATGCCGCCAAGCGGCCTAGCCGTGTTCCGGCATGATGTCCGGTGACACCGTCAGGGAAAACGGGTCCGAATAGTTGCTCCAGTGCTGTCAGACCGTCTTCTGCCATACGTCAATACAACGCATCGGGTAGCTAGTCGCGGAGGGTAGCGGGATCCGAGGCACGGTGCACCGCTGGCCGACCGCAGTTAGTAGGGGGCCCAAGTAGTGAGATAGCCGTTCACGAAAGGCTGCCCCGCCAACTCGCGAAAAATCCCGGGATGCGCCATCGTGCCGGTTGGCGACCGGATGAAAGGGCCCGGTGGACATCCCCGGGGGGCTCGGGCGTCCCCGCAGTCTCCAGACTAGCTCCCCACTGATGTGGCGTTGCGGCGTATTGGCTACTGGTTAGCAGCATGGAGCCTCATTCTACTACCGTTTTTCCACCGATTCACTCCTCCAAATAATAATAACAATCAATGCATAAGAAAAAAAAGGTTCAACAGCGGCTGCACGCCCTTTCATTGAAAGTGCACCTCACAAATATTAGAGGGTTGCACTCCAATCTCCAGTCTGTCCATTACCACCTTGAGACAGAAAAACCCGCGCTCTTGTTTGTGGTGGAGACGCAGATCGGAGTTCCGTCTGACGTGGCGTACTTATCATACCCAGGGTACACCCTGGAGCACAGATTTAAGCCACGTGCCGGAGTGTGCCTGTACGCCCGTGACGACATCTGTTATCGGCGTCTCCGTCACCTCGAAGACCCCGGATTCTCTGTGCTTTGGGTTTTGGTGGACACAGGAATGGAGAAGATTCTTTATGCCTGTGTCTACCGGTCTCATAGCGGAGATTTGGAGACAACCAGGCTCACTGAATATCTAGGTGAGGCGGCGGAAGCGGCTCAACTAAGGTACCCCTCAGCACAATTAATGTTACTGGGGGACTTTAACGGCCACCACAAGGAATGGCTATACCCATACCGGGACACCGACCATGCTGGGTTGGAGACGCGAAAGCTCGCTTTAGCGTTAGATCTTACCCAACTGGTCCAAGGTGCAACGAGGGTACCTGATATTGAGTCGCACACACCCTATTGCCTGGACCTTCTGTTGACAACCGATCCAGACCGCTACTCAGTGTCGATTTCTTCACCGTTAGGTAATTCCGACCACTGTCTGGTGAAATCTGTATCTGTCTACTCGCCGCCGGATCAGAGCCCTAGAGGCAGCCGGCGAGTATGGCGATACAAGTCAGCAGATTGGGATGAGATGCGAACTTTTTTCTCCTCTTATCCTTGGCAGTCCGTGTGCTTTTCTTCTGACGACCCCTCCACCTGCGCGGATGCCGTGACTGATGTGCTACGTACGGCTATGGAATACTTCATCCCATTTTCCGACGTACTATTGTCCGGCAAAGCTCACCCTTGGTATGGTCCTCAATGCAAAAGCGCTGAAGCACTTAAGCATGAGGCCTACCTGGCTTGGGTTGATGCTCGACACCGCAAGGCAAGGGACGTGAGTCAGAAGAAAACGGCGTTTAACAGGGCTGCTAAGTCTTGTAAAAAGGTCCTCCGGAAGGCTCGCTTTGATCACATTAGTCGAATAGGGAACAAACTGGCTTTGCACCCAGCGGGTAGTAAAGCGTTTTGGTCCCTAGCTAAATCGGTCGAAGCGAACTTCTGCCGCCCCTCACTTCCCCCACTGCTGAAACCTGATGGCTCGCTGGCACATACCGCTCAAGAGAAGGCCAACTTGTTTGCGTCTCTTTTTGCGGAGTTTTCACGTCTAGACGCTGGTAGCGCGACACCTCCCACCTCACCTGGCAGTACGACGGCTATGTCCGAATACCGCATTCGCCAATCGGAGGTTCGTAAAACGCTGCGCAGTCTTGACGTGAACAAAGCCAGTGGACCAGACGGAATTCCAGCCATAGTTCTGAGGACATGTGCGCCTGAGTTGACTCCAGTGCTGACACGCCTCTTTCGTCTCTCTCTTGAGACTGGTGGAGTGCCAAATTCGTGGAAGCTTGCAAACGTGCAACCTGTGCCCAAAAAAGGTAGTCGTGCCGACCCTAATAACTACAGGCCTATTTCGGTCACGTCCATACTCTGCAAGACTATGGAACGTGTCCTTAACAACAGGCTCCTGGCGTACCTAGAAGCAAATGATCTCCTCAGTGACCGACAATACGGATTTCGCCGAAACCGGTCTACTGGGGACCTTCTAGCGTACGTCTCACATACATGGGGTGCAGCCATCGAGAAACACGGGGAGGCGCTTGCCGTTTCCCTTGACATCTCAAAGGCTTTCGACAGGGTCTGGCATGATAGCCTTATTTGCAAGCTTTCATCGTATGGCTTGCCCACTGGTTTCGTGGCTTGGATATCGGATTTCCTGAGGGATCGATCGATACGAGTCGTCATTGATGGCTGCTCGTCCGATCGAATGGCTATTAATGCCGGTGTTCCCCAGGGGTCGGTACTCTCTGCGACACTCTTCCTGCTTCACATCGATGGTCTGCTGAAGCCCGGTATCTTTGGGTATGCAGATGACAGCACCGTTGTAGAGAGTTATACAGCCAACGCACGGACCAGTGGACCGGAAATCCAGTCTCTAAGAGAGGCCATGGTCGAACGCCTGAATTTGTCCTTACAGGCAGTCTCCGAATGGGGGGATGCCAATCTGGTCAAATTCAATTGTGCTAAGACCCAGGCGTGTCTGTTTTCCGCAAAAAGGAGCCCATTCCGACTGGCTCCTTCTTTCCGAGATGTGCCTGTGCCGATAAATGACCGTCTTGAGCTCTTGGGCGTTACTCTGACGTCAACCCTCAACTTCGGCTCCTATATAGAGTCCAAGGCTCAAGTAGCTGCCAGAAAGCTAGGTATTCTCTCGAAGGTGCGTCGGTACTTCAAGCCGGAACAATTACTCTCATTGTACCAAGCACAAGTTCGGTCGTGCATGGAGTACTGTTCGCACCTTTGGGATGGATCAGCTAAGTACCAGCTTGAGGCGTTGGAATGCATAGATAAGCGTGCCAGGAAACTCATTGGCAACGACTCCCTTGTCCGGGCTAAGCTCCAAAGTCTGGAACATCGCCGCAGAGTTGCTAGCTTATCTATATTTTATCGGATACATTTCGGAGAGTGTGCATCAGATCTCCACGATCTTATTCCCCCTAGCCCTTTCTACTATCGGACATCCAGGAGCACGAAAAACCGGCATCGATTCATGGTGGATATTCCGAAAATCCGAACGAAACGCTTCAAGTCCACATTTATCATGCGTACCGCGGAAATGTGGAATGCGCTTCCCGAGTGGGTCTTCCCCGATAGATATAATCTGGTTGGCTTTAAATCACGAGTGAATCGGTTTCTTCTAGGCAAGCGCGCTCCATCTTAGGTCGCAGTGTCGCTTAACATCAGGTGAACTGGCGATCAAGCGTAAGCCTATCATGAATAAAAAAAAAAAAAAAAAACTTGAACTTGAACTTGAATTGTATTTTTTTACAGATATTCAATATAACGGGTATAATCTGGCGTTCATTCGTTGTGTGAACATAGTTTATATTATTGAATTATTATGTAGGTATCACAAGAATATCTATTAAAAATATGATCCCATCTGTGAAAATGGGAGCCTAATTTATTGTTAAGAATAGACGTGAGATCTCATTTTAATAGGTAGGTACTAAGTTCTGTAGATGAACCTTTTTTTTTTTAAACAACGGAAACGGAAAATCCTCATGGATCGTCCACCGCTTGGGGGGCGGCGGGGTATATCGGACTCGTACCGACTAAAAACCGTACTTGCCTTCTCTTGCCCTGCAGCCACGGTCATGGGATCAGTGACATGCACCACGACCGTGACAACTGTAGATGATCCTGCTCTATTGATTGGATTCCATATAGATAAGGGACTTTAATAAATGTGCCAAATTTCAGAAGGGGTCAAAAGTAGACATTATTCGCGTAGGTAATATACACACAGTGCTGCGTGCCCAGCTCCTTTTCTTTGAACTTGGCTGGACACACTACCGCGTGTCTAGACTAACCCTGGCTGACAAATAACACACAGTTTTAACCGATGGGTCTAGAAGCATTATACTTCGCGCGCAGAAGTAGCTAGTTTAAAATAAATAAATATGTGAGGAAAACTACAAGGTGTACTAGGTACTATATTCATATAGGGAATAATAAGATCATCGCAGTTGCGTATCGTGTATTTCTTCCACCCAGGGCAAACTGAGATTCTGCTGCTCTGTTGAAAAGGAATGTACTTCTTACTCGATTGCCACGATACCCAGATTGATGAATTGGGATTGCAGTACATAATCTCTAGTATCTATGTACTCCCGATGTTAATACCTTTACAGTTATTGCACCAGATGCAGTAGCCAGAGGTCGTCGCTGCTCTCTGCATATGCGCCGCCCGGGGCCATGGCTTCCTTTGTACCCTACGCTATGGAATAAGCGTACCTACTACACAGCTGGTTATTTAACAAAATTTTTGTTTCAGCGGTCGCCATTGAGTGAGTATTTGTTCTTGCCGTGGCTGGGCGCGACGCTCCGGGGCCTGTTCCTCCGACAGGCTCCAACAGCCGGTGCGCTGCTCTACACGATGGCTGTCATCAACGGCAACGTCAACCCACTGTTCCTCACAGCTTTCTCGTTTCTTTTCCGTTAGTACTGTATTTTAATCCTTAGCTTGTGATAACAGGCTCAACGTCCACAGCAACTGTAGCGCCATCTTTGATGCCTTATGTAACTGTCAAACAGCGATGACGTTAGACAATTCTGCCATCGAGCAACACATCGTTAGATCAGTGTATAACGTTTTATCAAATACAGGAATACCTACCATCAAGTCTATCCTTCGAAAGGTGGGCTAATATACCCCTGCAGATGTCGTGTGGGTATGTTTTAGGTCAAATGTATAGGTGTGTGTATGTATAACTATAGGTGTGCCTATAGCCATCGGTATTAGTATATAAATGGATTTGAAAGCTGAGGAGTACTAAATGATGCTTTAGTTAGAAATGACAGAAATATGCTGTCCTCAAAAAAATACTTGAAATACTTACTTATCGCTAAACGTGTTTTCAGTAATTTGAGATAGGTAAATCTCGAAAATCTGACGTCCTAGAGCAATTCTGTAACTGAATTAAGATTTAGCCTTAAAAAATGTACGAGTAAACTAGTAATTATTATTCATCAAGTCGCTTAGCCCCTCCAGTTGCCAATAACATTATAATGTTGTTTTGACAGTTTTAGAGGCGCGACTGTGGCTCGAGATTGCTCGTCTGGTGCGGGCGCGGTGGGAGAGACGGGAACACGGCATCGCCTCCCACGATACTGAGTACGAGGTCGAGACCCTCTGGAGCAACGATGACGTGCAGAGCGTCGAAATGCGCAACTATATTTATTAGCACAGAACAGTAAAAAAGGTTTTTTTATATAAATTAAAATCTTTTTTAATTTTCTTATGTGTTTATTAAAAAGAACGAAGATCTTTCTGTTTTAACGCTTAATTTATCTATATTTATCTATACTAATATATAAAGCTGAAGAGTTTGTTTGTTTGTTTGCTTGAACGCGCTAATCTCAGGAACTACTGGTCCGATTTGAAAAATTCTTTCTGTGTAAGATAGCCCATTTATTGAGGAAGGCTATAGGCTATATATCATCACGCTACGCGGACGAAGTCGCGGGCAGAAGCTATAAATTATAAAAACGATCAGCAACAGACTTTAATTCGTAAACAACTCGGTAATATCTTTGCTTCTGGTCCGAATTTTTATGTATTTAGCGATATCGTGGTATATTTATCTTTGTTTTTCATTTTATAGGTATGCTCGAGCAACTTTAATAACTCGTTGCAACTAATAGTTGCGCAACTCTCAGTCGCTGGTCATGTGTGTGTTCAGTTATTCCTCGTCTTGTCACCTATTTATAAATTAATTATACTAATGTCGCTATTAATTTTACAAGAAACAACAAATGAATGTGTTTTATTTTACCGATGTAGAGTTTGAAAGCAATAGAAGATAACTTTTAACCCGTGAAAAATCTATTGTTATTCAGCACATGGCACACGCGGTGATATAACTTCTACCTACACCTAGAAAAGCCTTGCAGGAGCTTTGATCTGATAGCATCAAGCTATAACAGCTACACCACGGTAATATTATCTATACTAGCTTCCACCCGCGACATCGTCCGCGTGGAATAGTTACTTAGTCTTAGCGTGATGATTATATAGCCTTTATCATTCCTCAATAATATGTAGCCTATGTGGTGACCCGACCTGTTAGTAATATTCTGGCAAATTTTGAAGTAAATCCATGCAGTACTTTTTGAGTTTAGCCCGGACATACATACAGACAATTAGACAAACAGACAAAAATTCAAAAACCTTTAATTTTTGGCTTCGATATCGATTGTAGATCACGCCCCAAGTATTCTTTTAAAAAAATATTCAATGTAGGTACCTACAGTTTTGACTTTCCTACGATTTTATTATATGTATAAATCTATACTAATATACAAAACTGAAGAGTTTGTTTGTTTGTTTGTTTACTTGAACGCGCTAATCTCAGGAACTACTGGTCCGATTTGAAAAATTCTTTCAGTGTTAGATAGCCCATTTATTGAGGAAGGCTATAGGCTATATATCATTACGCTACGCGGACGAAGTCGCGGGCAGAAGCTAGTATATGATATTACCCTGGCTGCACTGTAGCATTTTCTTGTTAAAAAACAAAACGTTTACATACATAAATCGTTTTATTAAAAAAAACCTATACTCAAAAGTGCTTACAAATACATATATTATAAAAGATACAATTACTAATAATACTAAACTTTCATAACAAAATACAAAGTGCTAGAAATATTAATATCACAATTGACTTTGGTACTATAATGATAATATATAAAAATACTGTTAACCGTCGATATAGATCTTAGTTATTTAACCTATTTACACATAACTGAAAGAGAATTGAGTGATACCTGTTGTCAACTTCTTTATTTATCGCTCACAAGTATCACAGCTATAATTGTACTGAACTACCTCTATAATTTGTCATTGTTTCTGACTAGGAATTATAGGCCCTTTTATCTGGCATGTGCATGCTGAGAACACCAGGGGCCCAAGGCTACGACAATGGTCGACCAGTGGTTCTAAATAACTGATTCTAACTGACAGATTTTGGAGGCAAAACTGTCAAAACCAAACAATTCTGAATTCATTGAATGTCGATTTTCTTTGTATCGAATGTACATTTTCGTACGTCTGCTATTTTGTCGTGTCAAAATCGAATTGTTGACTTTTGACAGTTTTGTCTACGAAATCTGTCAATTATGTCATTGAGTGCCATTGAACGTTGTTGATTTTTGACAGTTTTTTCTACGAAATCTGTCAGTTCTTATGTCATTTAGTGCCATTGAACTACAATTTTGATACAACAGAAATAGCAGACTTGGGCCCCTAGACGGTGACGCTAGCAACATTTCTCGCGCCATATTTCCCTAAGGCTTGTAAATTACAGCGTGCCTATTACATATACGGCTCACTCACTCACTGTGGGTAGTAAGAGAAGTCTTAATTGTCTAATTGATTCACTGTGGCAAATAAATAGTCCACCTGTACAACCAGACGGTCCATTTGTATCACCAGACGGTACATTTGTGGGTGGGGTTCATGGGTGAGCCGGGCGGACAACGGAACTCGCGGGCGAAGTCGTGTGAGTTTGATAGCGTGCCGATGACGCGGAATCGGCCCGGCGAATGCACTGCTGTCTTCAGCTTGTTACGCATTGCTTCAGGTCGCATCGCACCGCACCATACCTGATAAAAGGCATCTAGAATTTTATAAGAGGGAGGCTGTGCCTTTCTTTTATGGAGTAGGTGGGCAAGCGAGTCGACGGATCACCTGATGGTAAGCGATAATCGCCGCCCATGGACACCCGCAATACCAGAGGAGTCGCAAGTGCGTAGCCCGCCTTTAAAAGGGTTTGGACCTTCGGTATCCCCACCTACTCGGCGAAACACAACGCAAGCGTTGTTTCACGCCGATTTTCTGCAAGACCGTGGTATCACTCCGGTCGAGTCAGCCCAGTCGTGCCGAAGCATGGCTCTCCCACATAAATCATCTAAACAAATGTCTCTTTCTTCCTTTGTCTCCTTCTCAGTAAAGTTTACTGTCACGTACCTACAAGTAAGTAGTGGGTCAATGTTACCTGTGCAAAATTGAGGAAAAACAGTTGGGTGTGAGTGTGGTTCAGGCCGGGTAGTGTCTCGCCCTCGACACCATGACGTTGCACCCAGTGCAAGTATGCGCGAAACGCTTGCTTCACGCCACCGTTGTCGGCTATATTCTCGCCCTACAAATAGAGAAGTTTTCTGGATTTCAACTTGATAGATAGTTAATCAAAATACAGTCTTTTTTTAAATTCAGACGAAGGCAAAAGAGTAGACGATGGTAAATAGCCACCGTCGGCCATGGACACCTGCAACACCAGAGGAGTTGCTGATGAGTTGCTGGCCTCTGAGCTCTGTAAACGCGTAGTCAATTGTAAGTAGTGGTTCTTAATCTATTACAGATAAGGAACCACATCTCGAAATGCTTGTAATTATGTGGTCCAGCTGTTACGGAGTAACTTACCTAATTTAAGTTCTCGACACCGCGCGTCGACTTCATTTATCTCTACTATTATAAAATTGTAAAAAGCTGTGTTTGTTACGGGTTGGAGCAAAAACTACTGAGTAGATTTTAATTTTATTATCAGATAATAGAATACTAGTAGCTCTAACTTATAAACTGGTGAACTTCGTATCTCAATTAATTAGACGGATCCTGAGATACAGCTTGACCTCTCTGTTGTATAGATCCATACAAAGA
This sequence comes from Acronicta leporina, assembly GCA_947256265.1. Lineage (NCBI taxonomy): Eukaryota > Metazoa > Arthropoda > Insecta > Lepidoptera > Noctuidae > Acronicta > Acronicta leporina. The sequence continues at coordinate 4,509,606 of OX366521.1, forward strand.
AGAGATCATCACTGTTGGTTTTTGAAATTAGTTTTGGGATCCATTTCTAATCCTCATATAGTTTCTGGTGAGCGAAAAGCTAGTTTTTAATAATATTTAAGGATGAGTTTGCGGATCACTTCGAGTGCTTTCAGAGACCCTAGTCATTCAAAGGAGGCCCTAGTTCACCAAAGGCCTTTAAATTGTAGAAAGCACAATTGGCAAATACCTACTCTACATTTGTCTGTCGTGGAAATCGTCAGACCGAACTTTCAATGTTTAAATTTTTGCAGTAGTCTTTTCTAAAAGTTATAGTCATACTAATTAGATGTTATGGGTTATGCAACTATTATTTTCTGTGTAGGTAGGTATCTAAAACATTTTCTTACTTTCTATCAGCACGGTGAGAAAACCTTAGTTCAATATGAAACCTGTCAATAAACAGGCACAGATATGACCCTCTGGAGGGTCACAATTATTCAATTAATTGATCAGTATATATTTATCTTTTTGTGTTTTTTTTGCATTTTTCATGCTAAGATTATAAAGTTATTTTAGTGAAGGAAAAATTCGACTCGCAGGCAGGATTCGAACCTGCGTCTTCTGGTTTGATACACCAGACGCTATGACCACTAAGCCACCGCGAGTCCTACCTGCCATGTCGAAATTTGCCTTCACATTCTGAACTTACGTCTTAAAGGTGACGTCAGTAACATCTATTGACAAGCAAGTTACTTTGCCTCTCAACCGACACGACTTACCTTACGGTTAGTTCTATGTTTCGATGCTACCATACCTACTAACTATCTTTTTGTGTTTTTTTTGCATTTTTCGTGCTAAGATTATAAAGTTATTTTAGTGAAGGAGAAATTCGACTCGCAGGCAGGATTCGAACCTGCGTCTTCTGGTTTGATACACATGCATGAAAAAAAAACTAACCGTAAGGTAAGTCGTGTCGGTTGAGAGGCAAAGTAACTTGCTTGTCAATAGATGTTACTGACGTCACCTTTAAGACGTAAGTTCAAACCAGAAGACGCAGGTTCGAATCCTGCCTGCGAGTCGAATTTTTCCTTCACTAAAATAACAGTATATATTTTTTTTGTTGAGCATAGTAAATTTAAACGGTGAAGGAAAACATCGTGAGGAATCTTGCATGCCTGAAAGATTTTATAACGGCGTGAAGTCTCCATAGCCGTGCAAGTCAAACGTTAATACCTAACTAAGCCAGAGCGTGGTGGACTTTACCCTAATCTTGAGACCCGTGCCGGGCAACGGGACAGAATAGTGGGTTGATTATGGTATACAATAAATTTCGCAGCTCACTTGAGTATTAAGACCGTCCAATTTCATATTAACTTCAGGTACGATGTATTGCCCGTACTGATCGATCAGGCACTGGGCTCGTCGATGGAAGGACTCTATGGCGCTGTCAGACCACCAACGGTGCAGGTTCCCGTCGCAGTCAAACAGCCGGCCCTTGTCGTCGAACCCGTGAGTGATTTCATGACCTGCAGCCAAGATGGAGGAAAATATAAGATACCTTACATAGGTAAGTAATAATTACCTTATAATACAATAAATTGTCTGATTAGACTCCTCGTCCTTGGTGGGACTACTACGCTGGTTCGATTCCCAGGTCTAGCAGTGTTTTCTATGGAATTCTTAGTAGCAGCTCAAGAGTTTGATTAAGTATTCATAAATAATTATATGGGAACTAAACATACCGGCGAATTGTAAGTATTAGATTAGGCTTCTCTATTCTATACTTTGCCTTTACTATGTTTTTTAAAATAAATATTACTTATTTATTTCTAACAAATAGATATTTTAGAGACACTATTACTTGAAGACAATGTTTCAGATCTTCAGTACTAGATGACGCTGAGTCATTACTAATGTCCTCTGAGAAGAAACGCCGAAATAAACTCAGAGAATCATTTCTTACTGCCCAACTCAGAAACATTTACACCAATTAATGTTAATACAGTTTTATCTCAGTCACTACAGTAATCTCTGTATATATTTCCGTATTAAAGTTTGTTGTCAGTAGGAATAATGGTATCTACCTAATGGTCATTATTACATATTTAATTATGTAGCCTAAGACCTTGTTTAACATCTTAAGTGTACGTCTAAGTTATTTATATAATTCCGGGGTAATGGAAATAAGCTCGTCCCTTAAATGAGAGTGGGACCTAAACATATAGGCGAACTGTTGGTATAATCTCTGCTTTGCGTAACCCGTCGAGAGAAACATGCTCACTCCTGTAAATGTGATAAATATAACATGCTATCACTAGTGTTCTGTGTATAAAATATATATAATAATCATGTAGTTCTATGTACTTCATCCATTACTTCAATATGTGCGTAGCTATTAATAATTAATTAGGTATGATAACTGCCTCATTAGCCAAGTGGTCCTGAGCGCAACTGCTAAGCTAGAGGTCCTGGGTTCGATTCCCAGGTCGAGCAAAGTGTTATTGGGTTTTTCTATTAAATTCTTAGTACAGTAGCAGCTCAGAGTTTGGAACTTGCGCCCGATTAATGGCAATAGGCTCGCACCTCGTACATAAGACCTAAACATACCGGCGAACTGGGGGTGTATATTAGTACGCTTCTGCCTAGCCCTTCACGGAATACAGGCGTGATGGTATGTTATGTTAAATGTGAAGTTCACCAGGCCCGCAGTAGGCTAGCGCTCGTGCCTAGCAGTGGGACAGTAAATGGGTTGATGATTATGATATACGTCACCTATAACAACACCAATGCCGCCATAGTTCAGTGATCTGGGGAAGTGTCGATGATAGAAGGGCGGCTGCAGAATGCCCGCCGGGAACATGATTTGGTTCTTATTCCGGCTGTAATAGGCATTGACCACTGCGGGAGCTGTATTCCATAACGTCTTGTTCACCGGCTGCCCAATACTGGAAATATGGAATAAGAAAATATAAAAGTACCTATTACATTGATACTCTGGATGACTTATTAAAGGATCAATTTTCACGTTGTTTTTTGTTTAGGATTTTTTCTTTGTACTCCAAAAGGCCTCATGTCACATGTGCCACTAACCATTGAATTATGTGGTGAAAAAAGTGGTCCCTAGGATAAAGCATGTTTGACATCAAGCTTTCAAAGTTCAAGTTCAAATGTTTTTATTTCAAATACCTAAGCTTTTACAAGCGTTTATGGAACTTTATGATACTAATTGCACGATTCCAAAAGCATCAAGCATTTTGTCTCTTTATAATTGGTGTGTTCAACAAGCAACTTATTTATGTTCTTGATAAAGAACGACGAAAGTTTCTATTTTTGCAATGCTTCTCAAGCATGTGAGACGATTTAGAATTTAAGAAATTTTAGAAGTTGTCTTTTCGTATTTTAATGAATCGCTATGACACATAGCTGATTGAGAAACTTATATACGAACCAGATATGTTTTGGGAAAATGATATGCCATATTATTTACGTAGACCTTTCTCATGTAACTAATACCGGTATTACTAGTTTAGAAATGTTTCATTGAATATGAACTTTCCGCAATACAGGGAAGGATTCAATTTCGCTCATTCGCTAAAATTTATCGACTTACCGCGATTGCTCCATTTTCGTGAGATGTTGAAGGATATTCAGAATATTCTCAAAATATTTATCTGGATGTATTTTGACTTCTTTATATCTATCATCAAGCTCTTTTTTGTTGAGAATAAAGTCTGGGTACCCTATCCTCAACATCATAGCATCTACTTTATGTGCCGCAAGTTTCTTTGTCTTGTCGTCGATCCAATCGGTCATATGAAGGAGTTCCCTGAACGATTGCTGTATTTCCCTTGTCATGTACAAAGTGTCGTTCTTGCTCATCTCATCGAAGTATTTTCTAACGAACATGGAACCTAAAGCCATGCCCATGTTCGAATTGACCTGTGATACACAATTCTTCCATCTTGGCGGTGCTTGCTCTCGTCCAAAGAGGATAAAGTAGAACCTGGAAATTTTGTGAAAAATCAATCCCCATTCAGATGATACGTAAATCGAAATAAATTCGAACAATTCTATAAGTGTATAAGTAATATGGAAATAAGGAAAGTCCTCATTGCTTTCCCTTTTTCCATAAACTTAAAGTTAATAGTTGTTCGAACTTACTGTTGTTTTGCAGATTGAAATCTATCGTCGAGGTTGTTGACTCGGTGCCTTACAAATCTCCACAGCAGGTAATTTGCCAAAATGCTCGGGTCAGTATCTTGTATTAATTGAACTAAATGCTGCAATGGAGAATGTGAATTAAAGATGTAAGAATATTTCCTTATATAAGTAAGTAGTTAGTTTTAAATGATGATTTTCTGAGAAAATAATAATTTTGGTTAGGTAAAGGAAGGAATTTAAAAATATCACTTATTTGTATATTGTATTCAATCGTCAGAAGTTGGATTAGAAATCAAAATTATACCTATATTCACCCATTCCTAAAATATCTAATTTTATTTTTGTGAAGCTACTTACCCTAACATAGCAAAGGGCAAATAGCACGACAGTCTCTTCAGACTTGACGGTCCTGTTCATCACGACACACAGGTACCTTCTCCATTTCACTTGAGGTACCAGCTCTTCAAGCTTGCGCAGGGGCATCCTCCGGTATAGCTCTGATACATTCCTTCTGTCTTCTGGAGCTGATGTTATCTTTGCTAACCTGTTATAAATACAAAACATAATAAGTAGGCTGTATCAAAGGGTGTTCGTGGGTATAAGATTTGTGTTTAAAAAAAAAAAGAAGTGACGATGCGAGAGTGAAACGATAAAATAGAGAAAAAAAGTCTGAAGGACTTCTACCTACTTTGTCAGTCGTGCGAGAAGATACTTTTCTGAAAATTTGCACCGAAATTCTCCTAACAACATCGAAGTTAGTGATATATTTGAGTTAACAATAATAATGAAATCTTACTTTATCTCAAAGTCAATCAATTGATCTGCACTGATTTTAACATGGGAAGGGTCGCCTCCGAGCAATATTGCTATTTTTATTAAGTAGCTCTTGTAAGCGTCCAAATATACTTTATTGGAATCTTGTAGAAAATAGTCTCTTGTTGGCAATCCTACAATTATTAGAATAAAAAATTAAACATGTAAGCCGCTCCCAAATACAAAATAACATAACTTACCATCCCAAATACAAAATAACATCACTCCTGTATTCTCCGAAGGGTTAGGCAGAGATGTACTAAGGTACACCCACAGTTCGCCGGTATGTTTAGGTCCCATGTAATGGGGGGCGAGCCTATTGCCATTAACCGGGCACAATTTCCAAACTCCGAGCTGCTACTGAGAAGTTCATAGATAAACCCAATAACACTGCTAGACCTGGGAATCGAACCCAGGACTTCTAGCGTAGCAGTCGCACTTGGGACCACTAGACTAACGAGGCAGTCTATAAAATAAAAAATCTAAAGTTAAAATTACCTTACCCAAGCTTGTTTGGTCAAACTGAATGACAAATTCATCAGAATTTTTTATGTCGGGCCCAACCCACTCTGATATCAAAATATCGTTATTATATAATCTTAGTTTGGCCATTAACTCTAGCCAGTCAAATTTGCTGGCATTCCAATGAGGTTTCAGGATAGGCCAGCCTCCGAGAAGATCTAGTAAGTCCACCAGAGGTTGATGGCCTCGTTTTTCTAAAATTTCATAGTTCATACAAGATTTGAACAAATATCTTGCTTTCATGGCAGCATCACTTTTTCCCGAATCGTTCGTCGCCAAGGGAATTTTTGTTCGTTTATTTGTTGTTGGTTTAGTTGTAGTTTTTTTCTTAACTGTTATTGTGGTTTCTCTTTCTCTTCTTCTCTTGTATCTTGCATTATATGTCATTAACCTTCTACCAAGTCTTATTTGTTTAGACTTAATGATAAATTTTCGTCTAAATACCTTTTTTTTCGATTCTTGGTCAGATTTTTTTGTTAACCGTTTTGCTCTTTGTTTCCTAAATTTAGGACTTTGAGACATATACTTGCGAAGTTTATATTTCATTTTTGATAGCGGTTTCATCATCTCCTTTGACTTTTTATCTAAATACCTACGAATGCGGTTTACTATTTGCTTTTTCTCTTTAAAGGTAATACTATGGTGGTATTCTTCTGGTTCTGTATTATTAAAAACATCTTTAGAAAATGATTCGATTGTGTCCGAATATTCACTATGTAACCCCACTTCTAACGTCTTGTCAGGGAGATTTATGTTTCGTAAGAAACTATCTTCTAAATCTAATCTAGACCCGGGATATTTACAAGGAATTTTATCGGAGTCTTTAAATTCTAACAAATCCTTTAAGACAGTGTCCAAATTTTCTCTGAGCATTTCAAATGTGTCGTATCTAAAATAAAGAGTATGTTTTATTCTATATTATTACGTGAAATTGTGGAGCAATATATGTAGTTAATCATATTATAATTTACAAACCCTGCTTTATCAGCTGGTATAGGATTGAGCGCCGCCCAATTCCCACAGGCATATTGATAAAAATCGTGGCATGGATCGGCCTCAGCGTCCATGTATTGTTTCATTATATTTGCCTGAGTATTTCTGATTTGTTTTCTATCACCTTGACCTTTCCAGAAAGCATGAATTCCTAAATTAAAAAAATGGGTAAGTGTATGCAGTAAGTTGGGTTAGTTAAATGGGTAAGTTCAAATTCAATTCGAAGTTAAGGTTTCAGAAAAAATAATGTGGTGTCAATTATATGCCGGTATCAATTTTACAGCAAGCCAAGTCAAAGCTCTTGAGTTCGAATCCATGTCACGCACCTCTTACTTTTCATCAAGTCTCGGGCGTATTAATAGTTAATTATCACTCACTTAAACGGTAAAGGAAAACATCGTGAGGAAACTTGCATGCCTGATTGATGTCAATTATACCTTATATACTAAACCCAATAGACCAGCGTATAATATTAGATTAATATAGGTAATAAAAGTAGACGTACTACATAATAGTACCTAGGCCTATTCCTGAACTTTGATCAATGTAACGATCGAACTCTATTAAATCAAAGTTCACTCACGTTGTTGGTCGACTAACCTTGGTTCATTTGGGACAACAGTCAATTGAATAATTCGTCACACAGCGTATGTAGGTACAAACCTATTATCAAATTGATTTATCTCTTTATAGTACCTGGCAGAAGAATTGTGTTTAATGGGTTGTAAAATTAAATAGAGGAAGAGAATAAATTGAATTAATCTAGATCAATTGGAACGCACTAGTTACGTGAAGTAGATTTTTTTCTTTTAATAATTTCATTTTCGTTAGTCCAACAAGTTAAGCTAGCGCTTGAACTAGCTTCTAGAGAAAATTTTAATAGTCGCGCTAGTCCAGAATTGAACCGTCCCCACAAATAGCACAGTATGGATACGTCAACGTGCAGTTCATCCACTTAATTTTTTAGACAGCACAATGACCCGACCCAACGACGAAACCAATCAGCGAGATTTGCGTAGGCCAACACTTGGCGATTGGACTATTGTAAAGTTTGTTCATTCATACCTGCGTATGATTTGGACGGTTTGTATAGATGTGCGGAAGAAATCATCTCGCCTTCTTCCAGTTCAGGTTGGCCACGAACTTGCTCTACCACATCGTCTAATGGCCCTCGATCCACGTGCATCTCAGGGCGAACTATGCTGTTGAATCAACCCATAGTGTCAAACAAGTTGAAGGTATTGCTTCTATTTTACAGTGAGGAACTGATGATAATTCAATAGTGTAAATTGAATCCGGTGGACCGAATTTCCAATACAAACGTAATACCAAAATAAGTCGTAATTCAAACACAATTTAATCAAAGTGTACCTATTATTATTCGGATTCCGAGACCGTTAGTCTAGGTTTCTACTCTGGAAATGAATGTAAACGAATGCAATTCTTGATAACTTTACCAAGTTAGGAACCTAGATTATCTAGGTATCTCAATCCAAATAATAAGACAATTTGATAAAATATTATTTGGATTAAGTACGATTTATTTTGGTGTTACGTTTTTGTGGGCAATTTAATATTATCTATTAATATATTTTGATTGGCTTACAGTCAGTTACAGGAATTTCAGTAAAAATAAGTTGAGAAAAAATAGGTGGCTGTAGATAGTTATTATTATCTTACTATTGTTGTCTTCTCATGTGGAATTTCAGTTGATTTCTGTTTCTACGGATGCATTAAAGGCCTATAAATTAAGTAAGAACTATTGAGAGGGAGAACTATTTCTAAGGAATCCCTTATGGTAAACACGGCTACCTTTCAATACTATCTTCATCGTCATACTGATCGCTGGAATCTGAGATTTCATATTCCTCTTCAGCTTCGCTTTCACTCTCATTGTCATCATCATTATCTTCACCACCCTCATCCTTATGTTTCCGATGAGGTTTTTCTTGACTATATTGAAAAACGGTGATTTAAGAAAACAATCCATTCATAAATTCACAAAAAATGTTTTGGATAAATCAAAATCAACCAATTGCCTGTTGTCTCAGAAGAAAATAACTCCAGGTTAATAAGAGGTGGAGTTTGTAGTTCACAATGGAAGTTAAACTTTTAATATTAAATTTGAAAACTTACTCATAGTCTTGCGAAGTAAACGTAAAATGACTCATTCGCTTCACTCTAGTCGGTGTTCCATGCTCCTTGTCTGAAGCACCCCATATAAGAATATCACTAGTCACATTACCCTCATAAACTTCTCGCTTTGATTTCGCATTCTTACGAGCAAGCACTATCTCTTCAGGCGGCAGGAAAGACGTACGGAACCCTTGAAACACATCCCTTTCTTCAGGATCAACACCCTCCAACCTGGTATAAAGTCTCGGTATATTCTTAACAGTATATTGATCAGATGGATCGCCTAACGAGTCACCAGGTCTTCTGATAAGGAAGTATGTAACAGCGACGAACGCTGCAAATGCTATGACAGAGAAGAATCTACAGAAATTAGCACTTTTCTGACGCGATTTGATTGATACAGTTTGTGTTGGAATCCGCGTGTCCACTCGCGTCATGGCAGCTTCTGACTGACAGAATAACGGCGGAGATTCGTAACTGGAACATCATACATAGGTATATGAACTGCGTCGGGCTCGTAATCTTGACCCTGTTGCTACAACCGGCAAGCAAATTGCTTACAATCAGCAATATAATTTATGTACGTGAAGCATATTAGCTTATCCTATTTATCTAGCGGTTTTTTATTTAATAAACTTTGAATGTACTGGCAATGCTTAAAGTACGTAAATGTTAAAGAAAAAAGCTGTCATGGCAGTGACAACTTGCCTACAATTTTGAAACATTAGTTTATTTACAAAGAATATTTTTAGCAATGTTCGAACATAACAAAGCTTCTAAAATGACATCTTTTGCAGAGCTAACGAAACAAGTACATTTAATTAACGATCTAATATTATCTGATATGATATGTGGTACGTTTATGAAATCTTTGTTATATGTTATTTTTACACCTACTTGTTACTTACTGCCTCGTTAGCCTAGTGGTCCTGATTGTGACTGCTACGCTAGAGAACCTAGGTTCGATTTTCAGGTCGAGCAGTGTGTGTTTTCTAAATTACCTTTTCGAAAATCCAATGGCAATTCCTGACCTAGGATTTTCAATTCCCGTTTCTGAGTAGTCACGCTTGCCACTAATGAGAAGTAACCTTAATAATTATGAACATTTTTACAATAATATAGAGGATATTGACACGTCAAAAGAAGCTGTGACCTTTAGCAAGCATCTCCTGGCTACCAAGTACTGGTTCGCGCGCATATCCTGTGCCAACAAGAAGCGGTACTTGCTTGCTTTGCTGCAAGACGTACGGAGTGCGTGGGCCCTGTCTCTCCTTCTCAAATCCATGTGGAACTGCCGTCCTAAAGATGCTGTACTGTCTGTCAGCGAGTAAGATGCTTTTTTATTAATTGGTTTTTTTCCTGATTCCAGTGAGGAATTTTTTTAGAACTAAATTGACTGTGGTTTAAGGGAACTTCGGTGGGAGTCGTTGAATGTACATAGGTGGTATATAAACGGTCGTTGTGGAAGTCTTTGAGGCAGACCTTTATTCAGCACTGAACGCCTTTTAGCTTCTAAGATGATGATGATGTTTAACTATTTTATTTAAATTTCCAGAAAAGTATTGTATTCGAGTTACGACCAAGTCCCGATGGATCACAACAGAACCGCATTGCCTGTTTTAACTCTTGCGCAAGTCATGAAAAACGATCGAATTTGGTTCCTATCGCTTGATCCGGTTAGTACAAATTTAAATTTACTGAACCTTATGCAACAAAATTGAACCAAATCAAGAAAATTCCAATTTTTATTTTAATTGATTTAAAATAAGGACGAGGTTCAAGATTTGGGTATTTTTTCTTGCGTATTACGTGATGTCTTCACCGATTGTGAAGCGAATTAAAGTCGAAAAGTAAAGTAAGTAAAGTCGACTTTAGAATATCACTACATATAATAAAACAAACTCCCCTCACCAAACCAAACTCAAAAAGCTTATAAAAATCCTTTAGGTACGAACGGATCTTCATACACGGTTTTCATTCGCTAATGGGCAGTAATTCATGAGGAAGGTTACTCACATAAATAGGTCGGTTCTTCGCGAGTCGGTTCCGAATATCGATCGGATTGAAGGCATGAAGTCGGTTTTCTTTCTAAAAATGTTAAATTGAAATTTAAACTACTTTTTTCGTCGTAAGTGTCAGAAACCAGTATACTTTTTTCGGGTTTTATCGCGTTCATCGATCTGTTCATCATTCGGATCCTTTACAGGATCTTTTTTAGAGGATCCGAAACCTCGGGAATTAAATAATATCAATACAAAGCGATAAAACCATAAAAAGTAGTTCTATTTCCATGTCTAATATTCGCGTAAGTGTTGAAAACCAGTATGTTGATTATAGTTACAACATAACAAAACGTGACAAGCCTGACCAGCCTTCTTCAGTTCTTCCCACAGTTATATTCAGCCACGTATTAAATTTGTATCGTATTCCTCAAGGAGTCCCAAGCTCTGGTATTGTCTGAACTGCTCACGGTGGCGGGTGGGCCAGTCATGTGGGAGATTTTGCGGCGCGCGCGCCGTTTGTACGACCGTTACAGAGAGCAGATGATGAAAAATTTACAGGATTGTATTGTCGTCAATGACTCGTTGCATGAGAAAGAGGTAAATTTGAATTGATTACTAAAATCATCACTTTAATAATAGTTGTTTTTTATGGGATAGGGGGGCAACCGACGGGCGGATGACCTGACGGTAAGTGATTAACTTACCGTCAGGTGATGCCGCCGCCAATAGACACCCGCAACACCAAAAGAACGTGCGCTGCCTGCCTTTTGACGGGGTTTGTGCCTCCTGGTATCCTCACTCACTTGGCGAAACAACGTTTTGTGTTGTTTCACACCGGTTTTCTGTGAGGCCACTCACAGTGATCACTCTAGTCGAGCCGGCCTATTCGTGCCGAAGCATAAAATTGTATTTCAAATTAAAGTCCCCGTCGCACTAAGTTTGTGTTCCGGATTTCACCATTAGCAATAAGGGAATAACTAGGAAGGTAATACATGACACATTTGGGTCTATAACCTTCCTAGTTTATCCCCCATACCCGTGCGAAACTAGTTGTTGTTAAAGATGGAAAGTGACACTAAGACCAGCTCAGAAGGAGGTAGTCGGATGATTTGGACGAGCAACTCAAGGGTTGTTTCGATGCGGTGCAGGCAAAGACTACCTGAAAGGAGTTAGGGGAGGCCGTTGACTAGCAATGGCTTTATGAAAAATCGTTTATGGCAAGGAGTATGAGAACGATACCCAGCGGTGAGATAGAAGGTAAATGGTTCGATGATGATGTAGGTAGGTACCTAGATATATTTTTATTGATCTCTATTGTTTTTATACAATAGGTCAAGAAAGACACATCTCGGGTCACGTCCAGCGGAGTTGGTTCACCTGAGTCTGCGCAACGGACATCATTACCGGGAGAAGCACAAAAAGCGGTTGGTTGATAATCATTATTATCACAGATAATAGAATACTAGTTATTATTATTATTATTAAAAGCCCGTGGTGTCCCACTGCAGGGCAAAGGCCTCCCCACTCTTCTTCCACTTATCTCTTGTCATACTTGTCCTTTTTAAATAATAGCTTTTGCCCGCGATTTTTCGGGGTAAGATATTACCCTGGGAAGGACATACTATACCTTCCCAGGGTCTCAAACTATATCCAATGCTCCGATTTTTCCTGTAGGTAAATGATTGTGTAGGTAGTCCTTTAGTCGGGTTTTGAAAATGGTACTTAATGCTTATAACAGATATTTAATGCGTCGAGTGTTTTTTCAAAATGTTTAATTTGGGTTTTTTATAGATGTAATAATTGTACAAGCACTGCTTGTAAAAGTATCCACGAAAAAGGAGAAATGTTTATTTAGGGATAAATCTAAGGGGAGCTGTGAACGCTAAGCTGAGCTCAAATGGTTATGTTCATAATGAGGAGGTCTGTATTTCTTAGGCCACATTTACCCAACTCCGAATGCAGTTATTTTATTCAAATTTATCCGTTTTTTTTTAATTTATTCGAGGAGTAGCAGCTAATCTGACTTGGTAAAATGCGGCTGAAGTCTTATAATACTTCCTTTTTCCAGTTGGATGCAAACTTGGCTGCGTGGAATGCAACAATAAAAACGATGCGTGACAGTTTGAAACTGGAAGAAATAGAGATGACTTTCAATGATGGCACTAAGAGAAAGATATGGAAGGTCAACCGAACCAAACCGGAGGTCGTTGAAACTGTAGACTTTGTTAGTTCATATGAAATTGTACTTTCTAGCACAGAATAAATTATAGAGTACAGTTGGCGCAAAATAACTTGAACCAAAATGGCGGATGCGCAGTACCTAGTCGTTTTTTAGTACATTTTGCTCGCAAATGTAGGTACTGCGCAAACTTTCCCCCTCTCCTATTGAAATAAAACAACTTTACGGATTATATCGCGTTACATTAGTATTAAATACAATACAAATCCCCCTCTCCGTTAGTTTTGGGTCAAGTTATTTTGCGCGAACTATACCTACCTTTTTATGTACAGAATGGTTAAAATACAACACTATAGGTAAACTTTTATTGGAATCAGTTCATATTCGGAACCTATATTAGATCTTATGAATTTTATGATTAGTCATAAAATTCATAAGGATCTATCCGTTTCACTCTAAGAAATTTTATGTTAGCTCTAAATTGTGACGACCATCTGAATAGCCACGGTCCTTAACGACCAAAATAAAGATATATGGGTAAATGGTAGGTAATTTAAAAAAATCTTATGTGCCCAGGTGCAACTTTTACCGTCATCTATAGGCAAGAAGATCTTATCGTACCTGCCACGTGCGCTGCTCGGGGACTATGCCCGGGTCAACAAGTACTGGACATACCTCGTTGAGGAGCTTCGCTCTGAACAGGCAGCCAGGACCAAGATCAACGCGGATATGGACAGATTGAATGTAACTGTTGTGCCTTTTTAGACAAGTATACTATAATAAGTAGAATCTTACTCTACGTAGCTTAGGCAACAGTAATAAATGTAACTGCCTCTTAGTCAAGTGGTCCTGAGCACTAAATGTATGTATTTGTAATCGTTAATTACAAATACATACATTTACATTTTTCTCTGATGCAGTGACTCGTATAATAGAGAATTAAACTGGTTTGGGGGCCGATACATTATTATATTTTTCATTTCCAATGAGTTACCTATATATTTTAACACATTCTATCGCCTATATTCATCAGGGATAATGTAGGATTCTAATGGTGAAAGAATTTTTCAAATCGGTCCAGTAGTTTCAGAGCCAATTCGATGCAAACAAACAATCAATTAAATCTTTCCTCTTTTTATTATTACTTTAGATTAGAAAACATACAGTAATAAGTGCGATCATTTGGATCTATTGTAGGGTAGTGGGGGCATTGGAGGGAGGAGAGTTATGGTAAGTAGCGCTTAGGGTGTGCCCTAGAAAAAGGTTGGGAATTACTAACGAGCGGTTAAAATAGGTAAACAATGTGCGTTATTCTTTTTTAATAGGAGTTGCTGCTCCGTCACGACACAAGCTTAGAATTATTTATTCCACCCAACGACCAAGTAGTCCAGCTGAGCTCACAGGGTTTCAGCATGGCGCCATCGACCAGGAACCGCCAGCCGCCGCCCAGCATGAAAGCCAGCGAGAAGTCCGGCGGCGCCTACTCCTTGAGACACTTCATGAGTGGAAAACTGAACAAGCCGATGATTGTACGTGTGTTTTACTTTTAATTATTGATTTACCTATTCTCTTACATCGTCGCTTGCGTTATTTGTCATAAAAGAAATAGGTATGTGTACCAATAACGCTAATTATTTCATGTTGCTATCCCTGCGCTATAAACTTGTTGAAAATATTTGGGAGTGGTTCTGGATACGTAGTTACAATCTGACCATTAACTGGAGGTAACACCTTAGCTGTCACAAACCATCTTTAAGCTTACTTGACTTATCATTCATACCTTTCTCCCAGCATTTTGTTGGATTCCATTTACACGTATGAAACGCCTGCCATAAGACCTCTGCACTTAATTTACTACTTACCGTTATTCTAAGCAGAAACTGGTTGTTATCCTTTCCGAGCTTCTGACTGCCACTAATGATTGTGATAGATTAAGTTGACTAACTTTGTCTTATTATATTAGGCTCAAAAACCGATACGGAACATGTTAGATCTAACTGAGAGGTTAGAGAAACGCGGTGCAGCCGACGAGAACATTTGGAAGTGGTGCGACTGTATCCTGGCACATGCAAGGAGAATTAACAAATGTATTGAAGTACGTATCTTATACTTACTTAATCCATGGCACATTTATTCCTCGAGGGGTTATGTAGGTAGGTACTAATGTACCTACATCCAAAAGATACCCACAGTTCGCCGATACGTTTAGGGGTAGTAATATAATATGGATAGAGCCTATTTTCTATTTCACCCGTGAAATTGTAATTACTCTTTGGTATCTCAAAATAATTATGTGCTGGGAAAACTATGTAAAATCTGCAGACTGCAATCTAAAAATCCGACTTACCTAGATACTCGTATTAGTTACACAGCTTAAATTAGGGCAACCAGACAACCTCTGTCATTGTTCAACGCTTATGATGGCTACGCCTGAGTTCTAGACCCGTCATTTGATATAGACGATCAAGATAAGATATGGGTATATATATAATTGGGTATGGACACTGGGTCTTTGAACTTTGTTAGTTGAGTATAGTAATAGTTATTGGTAATTTTCTCCAGAGAACTGAAGATGAAGACGGCGTCTTATCTTTGGGCAACGTGCACTTCCCATGTCCCCTAATGAAAGTCAGCATGGATGTACCTCTTATTCCTCCACTTTATAAGGATCCAATTATGAGGTTAGTACCTATGAATAATACGGTCGGTGCGTATAGTTGTATTGTATGAGATATATTGATAATCACAACTGAGTAGCTAGCAGAATTGATGGCCGCCGGGGCAAAAGTATTTTCAAGTGGAGATCATTCTCTGGAAAACAGTCTAGGAAAGCTGGAGGGCTTAGAATAGCTATCCTTGCGAAAATGTCTTTTAATGATGATAAAAATACGAGTAAGTAAATAGAATAAGTAGTTGTATTTAAAGTTTTTAATAAAACATATAAAAGAGTTTATATCTTAAATAGAAGAGAATGAGATGGGAACACTAGCCAATGTAAACATCAGTCCGTGAATTTTTATTATTTTAAAATGTTTTTCTACATTTAAGTACCTAAAATACCATATAAAAAATATCTAATGTTTTGCGTCAACATCTCAGGGACTGTGGAAAATATTTAGGTACTTAATCTGACACAAAATTACTTTATGAACGCCTGATTTTGAAAGTATCGTTCCTATACACTTTGTTTCTGTTCCATAATTACACCGGAAAACATAATCGTAGGCAGCACGAAAGTTAGTTGCACCACCCTGCAATTAATTCCTTGCTATGGCCTTAGCAGTAGATAGGTTCCTAAGAAGTGCACCTCCCGCGTCCGTAACCAGCCAGCATGGTGTATCCCAAGCCTCAGGAGTGAGGAACTATAAGTCGTATTGTAAAATGTCTACTGCCTATATCTGAGCGACAAAAACTTCCCAAGATGTTAGTTATTAATGAAGATTATTATTTGCAGCACTTCGGCGCAGCCAAGAAGAAATGTATCGGAATGTAACTTCATACATGTTCCAAAAGAAGTAACAAAACGTTACAGCCTCTGGACTCGCGATCTTTCAACTCTTTATCGGGTTTTCAAAATACCCTCCTATGTAAATCCAGGGCCCGTCATAAATACTTACGAAACTAAAAATGGATGATAAAAATTGATATTTATTTTTCAAACTTTTCAGTATCTACAAGCATTTTTAATTTTCTTTTATTAGAAAGAAACCAAAAATAGAAATCATGTAATGTAACTTTTTTTACATTTGTAATTTTTGACATTTTATAGATTACCTTACTACTGAGGAACAAATTCTACAATTTTTAATAGTTTATAATATGTTTTGAAGACAAGTTGTTACATTGAACTTAAAAAGTGTTTTTCATGTGAGTATATTATTTATGTTTATTCAATTTCTAGCATTTCATTTCATTTCAAGCATTAAAAACGTTGCTTGCAAATCGATATTGTAGCTAAAAGTAGGTACAATCGTCAATTTTGGCCAAAATTGACGATTGTACCTACTTTTAGCTTCTTTAACGTTTATTATGCAAATTTTTTAATGGTCTGTTGTGAATATTGTATAGCTAATGCCGCAATTACCACAGCTAGGAATCTAGAATGTGTTAAAGACCTACAAATTGCGAAAAACCAATTGAAATTTGAATTTGGCGGGCTCAGGTTAACGATCCGCCTTAACTTGTCATTGGGAGTTTAGGCGGGAAAATGAAAAGTGCACATTGTCGATTTTATATATTTTTCAAAACTTGAATTTCTCCGAAGTTTAATGTGTAATTATGGTGGTTAATTAACCATTAAGTGTTCGTGAACGTGTGAGAGTATAGGCAAATGATATAGAATTGAAAATCGTGACTTTTTGGGTTCACTCCTAAACTCGAATCATAGCCTCAATAAAGTTTCTACCGTTTTATTGGGGCAACTGAATAGCATAAACTTGACACTGGCGAACACAAAAAGTGTGGTGCCATAACACAATCCCATGATGGGAAATATTACTTGATTACTCTAATACTTGACACTGGCAAATAAACAAAAATTGTGGCGTAATAATAAAAAAAAAAACATCATTTTAGGTAAACAAAGGCGTCATAGTAACGAGAGACGATTGATAGTGGTTAGATAGTGTTGGGAAATCATGAATTAATTACTGAACTAAATACTCTTAGCCAAGACTGAATGATTCTCACCTTGACGAGTACATACTGAATTGATCTTTTAATTTTAAATATGAAGTGAATTTGTGAATATGAATAAATAAAACGACAAACTGCGAAATATTAATTTACTACTCGTATTCCTCTAAAATACACGAGTCAGAATCTGATGAGCCATCAGATTCTGACTCGTGTATTTTAGAGAGATTTTTTATTCACTTCATATTTAAAATTAAAAGATCAATTCAGTATGTACTCGTCAAGGTGAGAATCATTCAGTCTTGGCTAAGAGTATTTAGTTCATACATGTATTATGAACCTCTGGGTCGGTATATCTGATGCAGTATCTATTATGTCATCGAGCTGAACATTTTATCCTCTTCCTTGATTACATGATTTATGAAATTGGTCCATGACACCGTGCCTATTTTTATCAAACCTTCTTTAATCAATTCCTTGACAAGCCATTTTAAAAGATTTCTTATTTTTGCCATTTTAATTATGCCCGTATTCATTCTATGGGATTTAATCCGCAATGATAAGGCGGAAGGCGTAATACAATTACATGTTTACTGGCTGCTATTTCATTTGAACTTGAAATTACAGTTCAGTTGTTCATTCACATAAATCAAAATTTTTCATTATTTTGTCACATCCCTAAAATTCGTAGACAATCTAGGGTTTTGAAATGTCAAATTGTCAATGTCATGATTAATTATTATTATAATCTGTGAAAATGAAATTACATAAAATTTCGTTTTCATTAAAAATAATAGATTAGTGATTTCGGAGCAGTTTTTGGTATAATTTAGAGTAAAATCGTTTCCTACATCAAGTGCGTGATTAAAGAAAAACTTCTGATTTTCGCATCGGGCAGGGTTTGTTTACCAAAAAAGAAGTCCAAAAAAAACGGACTATACTCAAATAAAGTTAAGTGCCCAATAAACTCAAATAAAGTTGTGCCCAAGCCCTACAGTAGGTTACACAGGTAAAGTTCTGATTATACCATTGAAGTAAGACAAGCAGACTATACCTATACAGCTTTTTCATAGCGCATTCCAAACTCTGAGCGAAACGTTTGATTTGATTTATTCTTTTTAAAATTACCAACATTGCGAATTATATAATAGGCAAAGAATGCTACTATTAAAATTGAAAGGTTTATTGGAGTTGAAAAGGCTTGTATTCAATACATTTGAATATTTATTAAAAAAATGTGAACCTATCAAAAATTAAAAATGCGAATGTCAATGTCAAAAGCTGACAAAGACAAAACCAAAAACTGACAAACATATTTTTCTAGAAGAAAAATAATCATAATAATTTCAACCGTGCGCGAATAAAATAATTGCGTAAACTTACGTTAGTTGCATTAGAGCTAAATTATGATATATATTACCATATTGACTTAAACTTAGTGAGATTGCAGCAAGAACAATGAGCAAACATATGTATTCTACGGCGAACCTCTCTGATAAAGAGTTGAAGGAGCAGGGAAACAGATTATTCAGCCTGAGGCGATTTGAGGATGCTATGAACTGTTACACAAAGGCGATTGTGAGTAATTCTACTAGTTTTTAACTAAACTACTCCAGACTTTCGTTACGCAAACAATACAATGCTTGTACCTACTACAGAAATATGCAAGATATTTTAGCTTTGTTTTTTTTAATATACTTAATTGTGATAAAGTAAAAAAACCTGTTGGTGGTAGGTCCTACTTTATATTTTAACATGATATGTAAATCTCCTTCAGGCCTGTAAGTTTATTCTTGTGATCATGACATATAAGTGGCATGAATCACTCAAGTTGGTTAACTTTTATCTAAATGATCTCGATAACAATTTTGTATTGAATAATCACTTAGTTCTTATGCATATGTCCAAAGCAAAGCAAGCTTACTAATATCAATAATATGAGTCTCTGAAGTTAGTCTTGCCAAACAGCTGCTCAGGGCGTTATTAAATTAAATAACTTAAATTTTGAGCAGTAGCAGTTGTTCCGAAGCCAGTTTCTAGCTCCAAATTTGATGCAGTTTTTGTCTCAATAAGCCGCCTAGAAACAGAGCCATAGTAAATCCTTTTAGGATGAAAGTCAGACTGTGACTTCTGTGAGCGATCATGAAATCACAACACATTTGGTGTAATGGCTAAGCAATCAGCTTCTGTGCCACTTGGATTTGATTCAGAAAATACAGGAGGAAATCTTGGTGTAGAGCTATATTAAAAAAAGTGGTTTTGAGCTAAAATATTGAAAGTTGTATAGCAAAGTAATCACTAATGTGAAATGTTATGACCCCAATTGTCTTATATTGCCTGGTTTTTATTGAAGGTTGATCACTGTGTACATCTACTCGCATAAAACCTCAGAGAGGTATAGTTATAGAATATATCATTGGAGACTACAAAAAAACACTATTTTACTGTTCAACCAGTAAAAGCCCCATTTATCCCAACAATATTAATCATCTATATTCCCTGAAGGGCTAGGCAGAGGTGTACATAAATGTACACCAACAGTTATTACAACCACTATGTTTAGGTCCCGTGTAATAGAGTACAAGCCTATTGCCATTAACCAGGCTCAAATACCAAACTCAGGGCTGCTACTAGTAATATCATAGGAATACCTATTAACACTTTGCTCAACCTGGGAATTGAACCCAGGACCTCTAGTGTAGCAGTCATGCTCACAACCACTAGGCTAATAAGGCAGATGTTGTTAATCACACAGTTACCAATTTATGATTCAAGAAGATATATACTACTATTTCCTTCTTCTCAAAACAAAGAAATGTGAAAAAGTTTTCATAAATGTTATCTGTTATCTGCATATACTACTATTAGTTATAGAACTAATTGCGTACCTACTTGAATGATGTTTGATTTATTAAAACTAACAGGCTTTGTGAAAAATGTAATTAGGTAAATACAATTAGTATTCTGAAAAAAATATTTAATTTGCCTACAAAAGTTTTAAGATTTAAGCATTAAACGTTTTTGGTGGGGACTGGGAGGGGATTTTTGTCCATTTCGGGTAGCAAGTGTCAGTATAGGATTTGTATGGCACAGTTGGTTGTGATGTCACAATTCTCTTTTATAACAATAAGGATGTTACTTGAACTGATTTTAATTTAGTTTTTGTTTATGTGCTCTTTTTATGGTAAACATTTTCATAAAGCAATAAAAACAACCAAGTTCAAACGCAATACAGATCTAATAAGAACCAAGGGTGGGTCTGGTTGTTGAATCAATATTAAAATGAGTTCAACACCCATGTCCCCACCTAATTGTGGTTGATGCAGTATGTTTTTTCCTACATGTATTCATTAGTCATCATCAAGGGTAGGAATAGGTAGTTTTTAACCTCGTTACCACTTGACGTAAAATGAAATCCTAACATGGATATGCCTTTTAATCCCGGAATTGATACTAAGTATATTAATAAACTTGTTTTCTAAAACTTCCGGGATTGATATATTTGGCTCTGAAACTCTTTTTTTTTCCTATGTTAAACACAAACTATAAAGCGTAAAATACTAGGTACAGTTGGCGCAAAATAACTTGAACCAACATGGTGGATTAGTAGTAGGTAATTAGTAGTCGATTTTTAGTTCGTTTTTCACGCAAATGCACTGCGCTTTCCCCCTCTCCATTAGTTTTGGGTCAAGTTATTTGGCGCGAACTATAACTGGCCTTCCTTCAGTAATTGGGCACCAAACCTTATGCACGAATTTTTTTTATGACTTTTAAGATAGGTACTTACATAGTAATTTCTATTACAAAATTAGACCAGTGCTAACTTTTTGATATGGAAATTAATATTATATCAATCCCCAAACCCAGGATAGTCAAACCCAGTCATATCCATGTTCAGATTTCATAGGGCATTACATAGTTTGGTAGGTAAAACTACGTATTTTGACCCCTGGTCATCATCTTATTAATTACTTCCTTCTTTGCCTTATAATATTTAATTTATTATCCTCATTTCTGTTTGAAACTTACCATAAAAGAAGGTACAATAAAAATATTTCAGATAAAGAACCCCTCAGTAGCTACATACTTCACAAACCGTGCACTATGTCACCTGAAGATGAAGCGTTGGGAGGCTACATGCCAGGACTGTCGCCGCGCTCTGGACATAGACACCAATCAGGTCAAGGGACATTTCTTCCTAGGACAGGCGTTAGTGGAGCTGGACTGTTACGATGAAGCTATCAAGCATCTGCACAGAGGTAAATACTACGTCCTTTTATAAAAAAACGATTCTCGAGACCTGATGTAAAAATGTGGGGAATTCTCATTTGAAAAAAATAATATTGTCACAATAAAATATATTATATTATAAATGTAATTATACATTGGTGTGTTTACAAATATGTCGGAACTTTTGCAGGAATTTAACCAATCGGCCATAGAGCAGAGGCAGTTGAGAAGTTGCCTTAGGCATTACGGGCCAGTTGCACCAACTTCTTAAATGTGTTTAAATTGTATTTAAACATAAAATAACAATGAAAAATTGTGTTTAAATACAACTTAAACATATTTAAGAAGTTGGTGCAAGTGGCCCTAAGTATGCCTATGTACTTACACTGATTGTGCATAAAGAATATAACAAATAAAAAAAAAACTCACTTCAAGTGATTTTTTTAAGGGCAATTATTATCTTTGGTTTTATGCTTTTAACTCTCTATGGTCTTTAGTACTAACTTTATAATAAATTACAGAAAGAAAAGGCAGATGGCTTTACTTCTAAATGGGATAAATGTAATGCCATATACTTCAACCATTTTAATCAGTAATGTTGTCTCAATTACAAAATTTTTTTTGTCATACCGCTAGAATTTGCCTCTAGTTAATATTTGAATTGAAAGGTGTCATATAACTATTCCGATATAATTAGCTCAGTAATACCTATTCTAATTTGCGGATTCCATTCACAGTCAGGATTCAGTTCAAATGTTAAGCCGATTACCATAGGTATTAAAATTAAAAAGCAAGGGCATCGTCGACAAAGCCGCGTCTTTTTTTTACTAAACTTATAAATTCAAAATGGCAGGAAGGTACGGGGGGATCTGCAAGGTTCTTCTTGTTTTCAACTAATCCAATTTGCCTTCATTATGAAATATGTGGCACATCTCTAAATAGTACCTACAAAGAAAAGTCACAGTTTTCGTCTGTCTGTTTCTCCGGTAACTTCTAAAGCATGCAACAGTATTCCCTGTCATTTAGAGCTTAACATAATATGTCTACTATTAATTATAGGTAGGTACCTACTTGTCTAACGATGTTTTAAATTATGTATGTGCTAGATGCAAAGAGTTATTTCTATTTACTACTAGCTTCTGCCCGCGGCTTCGCCCCCGTGGAATTCGGTCTGTCATCACATCCCACGGGTACGGGATAAAAAGTCCTATGTCCGTCTCCTGGTTCAAAGCTACCTCTCCACCAATTTTCGGTAAAAAAAAAAAAAAATCGCGATCAAATAGCCAAATCGGTTCAGCCGTTCTTTAGTTATAAATAGTGTAACTAACACGACTTTCTTTTATATATATAGATTTAAGAAAATCGTTGTTTTCCATTAGATTTTTGGCAAACTGCCTGTTGCAAAAGAATGATTCAAAGTTTGGTTTGACAATTAACGTTGACGTGGGAGAGCCATGCTTCGGCACGAATGGGCCGGCTCGACCGGAGTGATACCACGGCCTCACAGAAAACCGGCGTGAAACAACGCTTGCGTTGTGTTTCGCCGAGTGAGTTGAGGTTACCGGAGGCCCAAACCCTTTTAAAGGCGGGCAGCGCACTTGCGACTCCTCTGGTGTTGCGGGTGTCCATGGGCGGCGGTTATCACTTACCATCAGGTGATCCGTTTGCTCGTTTGCCCCCCTATCCCATAAAAAAAAAAAAAAAAAATTAATTGACATATTTTCGTAAAATATTGCATTGCTAATTTTGAGTTTTCTGAATCACTAAGATTATACTTAAATATCATTGTCTTAGAAAAAAAAACTAGAAATCAGTAGGTACACTTAATAAGAAAAATAATTCGTCAAATAAAGAAACTCTTCCTTTTGAAACTTGTTATAAACAAAAAAACCTTAGAACCACTGGTCTCATACTGTGCGATTTCAGAGGAATTTCCTCCCGCGCACACCCGGTCTTGGAATCAATTCCCCGCCGAGGTTATCTCAAAGTACTACAGCATAGGGTTCTTCAAATAGGGTGTGAAAAGATTTTTACAGGGTACTCCTAACTCCAGGAGTATGCCGACCCTGTAAAAATCAGGCAGGGGAGCTGCAGTCCGCTTACCATCAGGCATACCGTAGGCTTACCGTATTCTTGTTTGCCTCTTTAGTGGTATAAAAAAAATAATGAATCTGTGTAAATTTGGCCTATTTTAGACAGATTCATCATTGTTTTTTTTGGGGACAAATGGAGAACCAATGAATTGCATATTGAGGTATAGCAAGTGATCTTACGCTTTAAATGTTTTTTAGCAAACGATTTGGCGCGTGAACAAAAGTTGAACTTCGGCGACGACATCGCAGCACAAATCCGTATAGCCAGGAAAAAGAGATGGAATGTACAAGAAGAGAAAAGAATATCACAGGAGATTGAACTGCAATCATATTTGAATAGGTAAATATCACTTTATTATAGCTATTATATAAAAAAGAAAAAGGAGTGAAGCAACTGAACTTGCATCTCTTTTTTGCAGGTTAATAACTGAAGATATGCAACGAAGAATAGAAGCATTGAAATTAGATAATAGCCACGAAGAGGATATTGCTGCTAAGGCATCCAAAATTGAAGATGAATGTGTAAGCAACTAATTTTATAATTATTTTTTAATGGCAACACAAGTCTTTTGGTTTGTTGTAAGAAAAACCAGTAGAGATTGGTTAAAGTTAATTCGTTTCTAATTGAACTAAGTAATTAAATAGCAATTAAAGTAATATCCTACTTAAATGATAAATGATGATAAATGATATTTATTTCTGTAAATAGATCTTTTAAAGACACTTTTACAAGTCAATGTTTTACATTTTTTTGAACTAGATGGCGCCGGCATTTCCTAACTGACGACCTCTGAGAAGAAACACCGAAACAAACTCAGAGTATCATGGTCTCTTTTAAAGTCCAGACAATAATAGTTGATATTACAAGAATAATATTATTAGATATTATGCGAGTTTTACGATGTAGGGCAATATCTGGACAGGCCTTTTGAAGAAAGAGCCATAGCAGCTTTGAGTTGACCTGTCCTAACTGACGGCACGCATACATCAGTCATCGTGTAGCTCAACCATTATTTAGGGAGCTCAACGACCTGTCGCACGACGATACCAGATCAGCAAGACATTTGCGTAGGTCATGTAAAATACTCAAAGCTGTCAGAAAAAGTGAATATAAATTTAAAAGTAGCCTACACAGTACTCACATTTACATTTATAACAAATTCCGAAATTTAAATTAAAACAGATAATAAATGAATTGAATGTCAAATGTCAGATACATCGAAATAATGTCAACTGAGTAATAATAGTAAAATATAGTAGTACTTAATATTATAAACATGAAAGTTTGTGAGTATGTATGGATATATGGATGTTTGTTAATCTTTCACGCCAGAACGGCTTGACGGTTTTGGATAAAATAAGGTACAGATATATATTATTTTCTGGAATAACACATAGGCTACTTGTAATCCAGGTCAGGGCCAAGTATGAAATCGGCAGAATCTAGTGCTTTATAAATCAATTTGTATACATAACATTGATTCAATTTTTTCATTCTATTATTTTCAGAATAACTACAGTAGTGAATTGAATAGTTTATTTTCTAAAATGGACGAAAGAAGAAGGGTATGTTATTTTATAAAATATTTTTTGTTTAATCTCTTACAAAGTCTATGAGAAAAACACTATTTTTCTTTCTATTTTTTGCGCAGAAACGTGATGTTCCAGACTATTTATGTGGTAAGATAAGCTTCGAGATATTGAATGAACCGGTGATCACGCCCAGCGGCATCACTTATGAGAAGAAGGATATTGAAGAACACTTGGAGGTAATCTTACTAATATCGTAAACGTGAAATTTAGAAAAGATGTATGGATATTCGTTACACTTTTATGCCAGAACAGCGAAACTGACCTGAATAACATTTGGCATGGATATAAATTAAAGCCCGGATAAGACACCTTGGGAGAGCCATACTTCGGCTTCCCGTGGGAGTGCCAAATGGGCCGGCTCGACCAGTGATACCACGGCCTCACAGAAAATTTACGCTTACGTCGTGTTTCGCCGAGTGAGTGAGGATACCAGAGGTCCAAACCCTTTTAAAAGGCCGGCAACACTCTTGCGTATTCTCTGGTGTTGCTGGCGACGGTATTGCTTACCACCAGGCAATTATTCTGTTAATTTTCTTTGCATTTGCATGCCATAAAAAACATAGGCTTTTATCAAGGTCAGGTTCATTCTGAATTATCAATATAAATATATATATAGTTTGTTATTGGTTTGTGATATTTTTGTGTAATCCCCGATTTAACTAGCCCCCTATTACATGGGACCTAAACATACCGGCGAACTGTTAGTTAGTTATTCTTCTATTCTGGACGGAAACAAATTCAACAAATTAAATATCATGAAAATCGCTCCAGCCCTTCTAGTGGTGTGACCATCACGACTTAAAAAAAATAAATAGAATAGAAAATTATGAATAGAGAACTTCTAAGATTATTTATTACTAGCTTCTGCCCGCGACTTCGTCCGCGTAGCGTGATGATATATAGCCTATATTCCTCATTAAATGGGCTATCTAACACTGAAATAATTTTTCAAATCGGACCAGTAGTTCCTGAGATTAGCGCGTTCAAGCAAACAAACAAGCAAACAAACAAAATCTTCAGCTTTATATATTAGTATAGATATCTGTACATTATTCCACAGCGTGTTGGCCACTTCGATCCGGTGACCCGAGTCAAGCTGACAGCTGACCAGTTGATCCCCAACTTTACTATGAAGGAGGTGGTGGATGCATTTCTACAGGACAACGAGTGGGCGCTTGACTACTGAGCATCATACACTACGCGCCCATCTTAGTGCTCATTCATCGTAGACATGGTGTTGTATATGTGACGTGCAGTAATACCCCGACTTGGGTTACCAGGAATTAAAATTATAAGAAAAATAAGGAAAGATGAGTAATAATATAGGGCCCACTTTTCAACATTGTCTAACTGTTTATTGAGTTTTGAGACTTATGGGATACCTGTTGTTTGTAAAATTTATTTTTACGCTGGCTTGGTAAAAAATATCATAATAAGCTAAATTGAGAGTTTCTCATAGATAGAGACTTCACTCTATTTAATTACTGATCAAGAGTGTAGTATTGTTACATACTCTAGGTCTAATTACAAGATCAGGGGCAGTACCGTTATGTGATTATTTATTATGTCAGTCCATATTTTGATGCATTTGGTATAAGGATAGAGTCGATACTGGCTTGTAATGTATAGCACGATGTAGGTATAGCCAAGAATCATAAAAAAGTTTGTGTTTCATCATAAAAAGGCAATTTTAGATCTGTAAGGTATTGTCACAAAACAAGGATGTTATGTGTTAATTATGTGTGTGTTATACCTTAGTCGGGGTATTACTGTATTAGATTGAAATGGTATTTACTATTAAGTACTATTTACTATGGCATTATGTTTAGTCAATCGCATGGTTGTCTTACTAAGGGTTACTTGCACCAACTTCTTAAATGTGTTTAAATTGAATTTAAACACAAAATACAATGAATATTTGTGTTTAAATACAATTTAAACACATTTAAGAAGTTGGTGCAAGTGTGTACCCATTGGGTTTAAGTTGCTTATCGTCTGACATGGAGTAATAAGGAATGGAGTGATAATATATGAGCAGAATAATTTTTCGCCAGAACTGGGCCCTAAGGCTGTTATTTCAATTGTATCAAAATGTCACTAAATGACATAAGAACTATAGTTTTATGTTTTTTTTTTCGCATTTTTCATGCTAACGTTATAAAGTTATTTAAGTGAAGGAAAAATTCGACTCACTGACGGATTCGAACCTGCGTCTTCGGGGTAGATACACCAGACGCTATGACCACTAAGCCACCGCGAGTCCCACCTGCCTTATCGAAATTTGCCTTCACATACTGAACTTATGTCTTAAAGGTGACGTTAGTAATATCTATTGAAAAGCAAGTTACTTCTGGTATCCAACCAGAAGACGCGAAGAAGGTTTGAATCCTGCCTGCGAGTCGAATATTTCCTTCACTCAAAAAACGACATAAGAGCTGACTGTCATTGAATGACGATTTTGACCAATCAAATTTTAGACTTGGGGCTGTGTTCTCCAATCAGAAGGGAGAAGACATTTGTATTTTGACACGTCTCATTAATTAGATAGTGTAGAGAACTTTAATGATGAATGTATGTTATGTTAAGTATTGGTGGTATCTCGAGCCTTTTCCATACTTCCGGAAATTCGACTGGTGCTGACTATACTAGTACAAGCGCAAAAATTTACTTTAAAATCATCAGATCTTTTATTCTGAAATATTTATGTATTATTCATTTCAAAACTTAAAAGATAAATAACAAATATAATTATAAACTTTTCAAAACTTAAAAGATAAATAATAAATATAATTATAAAATTAAAAGATTTGTGCTGAACTATGTCTCGTGAATCTTTGGAAAAAAAGCATGGACATTAAAAGATCTCCTGTAAATAACATTTTTGCGCTTGTACATAAACGTAGGAACCATCGAATTAGTAAACAGACCTAGATCCCTGTTTCTAATTAATCTGAACCTAATTGTACCTTTAGGTAGGAATAGTCGTATATTCCTAAATGTGATCGGTTTAAAGATAACATAACATACCATCACGCCTGTATTCCCCGAAGGTTTAGGCAGAGGCGTACTAATGTACATCCACAGTCTGCCGGTATGTTTAGGTCCCATGTAATAGGGGGCGAGCCTATTGCCATTAACAAATTCCTAACTCCGAGCTGCTTCTGGGAATTTCATAGAAAAACCCAATTACACTTTACTCGACCTGGGAATCGATCCCAGGACCTCTAGCGTAGCAGTTGCATTCCGGACCACTTGGCTAATGAGGCAGTTTAAATATATAAATTTAATATAAAATTCGAGCTTGGTAACATACTCATAGATTTTCGGAAAGTAAATCTTGGGATTCCCGTTTGTCCTCCACCTTTCGATAAAGCAATATACTTATACTTTTATATATAGCAAATGAACTTGATAGCGAATTCTTCAGTCACATATGCAATATTTGTAAAAAATGCAAACTGGTTTGTATCAAGCGTATCTATCATTAACACATTACCGTTTGTTTTAACCTGTTGTGGTTTTTATTCTAAAACTAACATGGGTACTGTGCACAACACTAATTGACATTATTACTCTTGCCTTCTATTATTATATATTAGTATAGATATGTTGTAAACCTATAGATTTCGAAAAACCGAAAATTCGTATTTGGCGGGCTCTGGTGGACGGTCCGGTCCGCCTCAAAAAGCAATTACGTAAAAAAAAATAATGATTTAGGCATAATTCCACAGCAATAAAGATAATAAATAAAAATATTAGAATTATACTTGTGTCATACGCTTATTTACAAAGGACACCATAACATAACATGTTTCTACGTAACAACCGCCCACCATATTTTTATCATGAATTAAAGTTTGTGGAGTGGGTATAAAGTTTGTCTAACTTTATTTAGTTATCGTCGGATAAGGAATGTTTGAAAACGATATAAAAAATGGAATGTTTGTTTTAATGTCCATACTGATATTATACCTATATGCTAAAGTAAGTCTGTTTGTCTGTGACATTTCACACGCTTTAAACCGCTTAACAGATTCCATTAAATTTGGCAAGGCGATAGATTGCATCCTTAGGAAGGAAGTAAGCATTTGACCTTGTTTAAAAAATAAATACAAAACAGTTCTTTTGAGACGTGAGTGAAACCGCGGATAGTGGTTAGTAAACAATACTTGTGAACACCTTTAGCATTAGTTTTATGAAACTGGGTTATGGAAAAATAGTTCCATAATTTGCTATGTGTATAAAATTGTCCAGTATTCGTGTACCTAAATCTATTTTTGTGCCTGTGTGGTACAGTATACATTTATATTATAAAAAATATACAGTCAACGTTCTAGGTTTTAACCCCGTTTAAAAGTTAATTAAAGGTACCTAATGAGCCCGCGGTATCAAGATGAAAAATTTAATTAAATAAAAATAATAAAATTAATTGAATATTGCAGGGAATGGTTTTTATCCATGTCGTATCTATTTACCTGTATTCTATGTACCTGTTTTACTCATTTCGTATGAAGTGTTTTTTAAGATCTCAATGTAATTAAAATTTATGATAGGTGGTTGTAAATGAGCAGGACTTAGGCCGGTCCCCAATAAATCTGTATATAGATTTGCTTACTAGACGTAGGAATTTAACATTATTTGTAAATTACCATGGGAGAGCCATGCCTCTGCACGAATGGGCCGGCTCGACCGGAGTGATACCATCGCTATAGGATACCGGAGGCCATAACCCTTTTTAAGGCCAGCAACGCACTTGAGCATCCTCTGGTCTTGCGGGTGTCCATGGGTGGCGGTAATCGCTTACCATCAGGCGATCCATCTGCTCGGTTGCCCCTCTATTCTATAAAAATGGACCTTATGTAAAAATCCTATCTCTAGTAAGCAAATCCACTGACTGAATTGTTATTGGGATCGGCCATAAATTAGCTAATTAGTAGAAGTCAGGGTTGTGTTTATGTGATCATGAACCCTTTATCTCTGACCCTATAGGGCAAAAGAAAACACGTGCGGTTTTTAGTCGATACTGGTCTGATCTATTCTGCCACTGCCCCCTAACGACGGATGATCCACGAGGAATTTCCGCGCTATAAAAAAGACTATTACGCATATAGAAAAACTATTTTTTCGTATTGTTTATTGGCTGTATCAGCTGGCATTCATCAATATAGGCCATTTTAGGCTACCATGAAAGCTGGACGCGGGACGCGCCGTAAAATCGAGACGGCGAAAAAATCTAGCGTGTTTTTTTTTTGGGCCGAAGATTAAAAATGAATTAAAAAACACAGATGTTATTTCCTTAAACCAGTCTGTTTGACCATTGAATCTATCCTGATAATTATAATTGATGTGGTACTAGTTTAAATTATTTAGGTTTATATAGTTAAGGCTTATATTGATAATTAGTTTATTTTCCAATAATTTGTAAATGTGATAAAATGAGTTTTAATTAAAAGAGAAGTAGGACCGTTTTCATTTATTGGACACCATTGAGTCAATTGGAAAATCAATTCGACATAGATGTAGATCAAGTCATACTGTTTTGGACTTTTTTTGTAAAACCAAAAGAGTTTGCATGGTGAATTATAAAATAAATATAAAGCGGTACCACAGTTTTTAAATTTCAATAACCGACGAACTTGTCTAAAATTAAGCTAATTATAGGCATGTATTTAGTAATTGAATTTATGTTTATAATGGTAAATTTATTAACAAGTAATTCTTGGATACAGCACAGTCAATACCTATCTATTTAATTTTTGAATAATAATGTATGTGACTAAAGGAGGGAGTTCATGTTTGTTACTTTTATTACTTTTTGTACAGGCAATCGTTTTGGTATCGTCATGGCAAGACAAACGCTAAACAGGCTATTTGCCAGATAAGCGTATTTTGTCGCTGCATTATGTAAGAGGAATAAAAACAAAAGAATGTCTCATCTGATTTCATTTTCGGGCCTTTATTTTGGTGTACAGATGACAGTTTTTTTTAAAAACGTTACTTCTATGAGAGTACAATTCTGGAATATATGGGTCCTCCCTACGTACCTACATAACCACACAGAATGTTAAGGCCCGGCTCTCATCTAACAAAAAATCCCGTGGTCGCTGGGCTTTAATTCAGATATACTTATTGCTATACAACCTAACCCACATTTGCGATTGCTAAATCTAGACTGTTGTATGACTTTTATAGGTTTGACGTATGGTAGATATATAATTCAGTGTAACATCTCGTTCACTTTTTTTTTACTGGGCAACCCTGGTTTGGCTCACGTACTGAGTAAGCATATTTTATGTTGTGGCTTCTACACTATTTCTAGCCCTAAGCTCACAGCGTGTGACAACAGTTACTTTAAGAATAGGTAAGACGAACAGATTAACATTGTGTATGCCGTAACCTGACACTTGTAAGTTATGTTAAGTTACATTTAAGTAAATGTTATTTTGTAAATATTGCGTTTTATTTAATACCTACCTACCTACCTGATTTTTACCCAGCGTTTTGTCTCTGACACAGATCAAGAGAGACTTACAAATATAACTACTGGTTAGTTCTAATTAAATGAAAATGTGGGTAGCATGGTTTTTGAAATTTGTAGGTTTACAACACATGCACGTGCATATTGGATGGAAATATCATCTAGGTACAGTTTACCTACTTACTCTGATTTCAACACATTTGACGAACAAATTCTTGATATCTACCCACGTAGGTACCTATATGCAAATGGATCAATTACCTAATTGAATTTAACACATAACACGATATCACGCCTGTATTCCCCGAAGGGTTAGGCAGAGGTGTACTAAGGTACACCCACAGTTCGCCGGTATGTTAAGGTCCCATGTAATAGGGGGCGAGCCTATTGCCATTAATCGGGCACAAATTCCAAACTCCGAGCTACTGGGAATTTCATAGAAAAACCCAATAACACTGCTCGACCTGGGAATCGAACCCAAGACCTCTAGCGTAGCAGTCGCACTCAGGTCCACTAAGCTAAGGCAGTTTTTAATTGCATTTAATATTAATTAAATTACTGATTTAAGTATGAGAGGTGCATTGAGAAATTTAAAAACGTTTTGCATTCAATTATGTACTATGTTAAACGCATGCTAATGACTGCACGCTAACTAGCCTAGGCATAAGAGGATATGGGGTAAGCTATTGCTATGTTCATTGAAAACTGGCACGTCAGGGCAACTTGTTGCGCTGTGTTAATGCATAACATGGCATAGGTATGTAATGTTCACACCGATAGCCAATTCATATCGCAAGTTGCAATCTAACGATAGCACGTCACAAACGTACTCTTTAGCCATTGAAAAGTGAAGATCTAAGGTTGGAATCAATTCAAAATGTTAAGACTTAATTCTTTTAGTTAAAACCTTTGAAGTTTTTAATTGCTTAATTGGCATTAGCTTAGTGGTCCTAAGCGCGACTGCTATGCTAAAGGTCCTGGGCTCGATTCCCACGTCGAACACAGTGTTATTGGATTTTTCTATGAAATTTTCAGTAGCAGCTCGGAACGTTTGAACCCTAATTTAATTTTGTACCCGGTTATAGGCTCGCCCCCTATTACATGGGACCTAAACATACCGGCGAACTCTGGGTGTAACTCTCTAAAATTTTAGGCAGTCGTAAAATTTTGCCGAAAATTTTAGAGAATATAAGGTCTAAAGTAGGAACCTAGATTAGCAGATCCATGTGATTGTCGGCCTCCATTCAGAGGACATCGTCGGGCACCATTGGAACAACATAAACAGGTCAAAAATAATATCTTTTTTTTTCTTTAAAAACTGACCTGTTTATGTTTGTTCTAGTGGTGCTTGGCGGGGTTTTCTTTAGAACATGTGAGACACTTTTTTTAAAACGTTGCCCTACTAGGATTTTCTGCTGTATCGTGGGTGCGTTTACAAACACAAATTCTCACATACACAAACAACCAGACCCGGAACAACTACAAGTACACCATACAAATATTTGCTCCGTGTGGGGATCAAATCCACAACACGTGGGGCAGAAGCCGATCTCTCAGTCACTACGCCAAAAGTGTCGTCAAATTGTAAATAGGTACTGTCAAATATTATCTTGATATATAGAATTTTATTATAGGTCTCACGAAGTCCTGTATGATGACCTTTATGTAATTGATATAAAGTTCAAATTTCAATAATTTAACGGCCTTCGTGAAATATAATAACTATAATGATTATGTCATTTTTGTAATGCTATGCTACCTACCTATGTTACAAAATAAAACAGCAAACCCAGTTCAGGTAATTAGCCCAGTTGTTACTGCCAACCACTGATAAATGAGCCTTGCCATAATGGAATTAACACAAATTCTTTTTAATCTTCACAGGTGGCAGTCACGGCGTGTAAATGTACTCGTAAGTTATTATCTAACTAGGTACTTATGTGGATATTAGTATGTACCTACTTAGGTTATTATAAAAGGTAAGCCCGAAGGGGACTTGCTTATAGTGAACATGGCAATGAACAACTTAGGTGCGGAACCCATACGTTATCTATTGAGAATGCATAAGGAATCGTGAAATTACAAAAATATTTGCGGAAATAGGTAGGTACCTACTTTATCTACCAACTGCTAGTATACTTCAAAGAAAACGACTTAACAATAGAAGGTAAGGACTTGTGGCCGGTTTCTAGTGTCCTACCGTCTTGCGCTCAGGCCTGTCAATCATGTTAAGTATCAAGATGGCGACGGTTTTTTTTAAAATGGTTTGGGC
Organism: Acronicta leporina; assembly: GCA_947256265.1. Taxonomy (NCBI): domain Eukaryota; kingdom Metazoa; phylum Arthropoda; class Insecta; order Lepidoptera; family Noctuidae; genus Acronicta; species Acronicta leporina. The sequence goes on from OX366521.1 coordinate 4,543,675, forward strand.
TAAATAGTTTTAGCTCACAAGAAATGTAGGCTATCTTATTAGATAATGTAATGTACCTATCACAAAACCGACCTAAGAACGTAGGTACCTTCTAATTTTAATTGATAGAATATTTAGTTGGACTGCCTCGTTAGTCTAGTGGTCCCAAGTGCGACTGCTACGCTAGAGGTCCTGGGTTCGATTCCCAGGTCGAGCAAAGCGTTATTGGGTTTTTCTATGAAATTCTCAGTAGCAGCTCGGGAGTTTGGAAATTGTGCCCGGTTAATGGCAATAAGCTCGCCCCCTATTACCTACATGGCACCTAAACATACCGGCGAACTGTGGGCGTACCTTAGTACACCTCTGCCTAACCTTTCGGGGTATACAGGCGATGATGATGATGGTATGTTATGTTTAGTTGGAATATGCATAACATCTCTATTATTATAAAATTGTAAAAAACTGTGTCTGTACATTAAATATATATAAAAAAACAAGTTGGTTAGGGTATAATTTATAAACAAATTTATTATCTTGTTTGTTTGTTACGGGTTGGTGCAAAAACTACTGAATAAATTTTAATTTTGTTATTACTGTTAGAAAGTAGATACCTATATGCTGTAACTTAAAAACTGGTGACCTACTTATTTCAATTTATTTAACAGGTTCTTAGATACAGTTTGACCTCTCTAATGTATGGAGACCCATATAAAGAAGAGATCATTACCGTTGGTTATGATTAAATTATTTTTGGGATCCATTTCTAATCCTAATATAGTTTCAGGTGAGCGAAGCCGTGGGCAAGCTAGTAATTATTAAAAAGTAAAGTACCTAGATAAGTAGATAGGTACTTATACAGATGAATTGAAGACGTTTTTTTACGTCGGTTAAGAATCTGCCGTTCGGTTTTAACTTTTCTTTTTAGAAACTTTCAAGTAAGTTGTTAGCATGTTATGACATGAATACCTTCTGTGAAACCTGCCCCTTGGTTATGCAGGTCAAAAGCCTTTCGCGTTTGAAATGACAAACATGCCATGCCATGCATGAAGGTATGCGCGCTTGTTAATGGGCACATAAATAATTGCTATACGTAAGAGAGTGAAGAAAGCGCTCGAATTAACTAAATTAGGAATTTTCTTTACGTAAAATGTGTAGGTACATTTTGAAGCTTTTCCACATAAAAGTTTAGTTTTGGAAAAGAGAACAATTTTACCTATTACTGACACATATATATAATACTAGCTTCTGCCCGCGGCTTCGCTCACTTGAAGCTCAAAAACCAACAGCTATGATCTCTTCTTTGTATGGGTCTCTATACATTTAGAGAGGTCAAGCTGTATCTCCGGTTCCATTTAATTATTTGAGATAAGAAGTATACTAATTTTTAACAGTGATAACAAAATTAAAATCTATTCAGCTGTTTTTGCGCCAACCCGTATCAAACAGACAAACAGTAATTTTTTGGGTTCTTAGACGTTTATATACCCTAACCTACTTGTTTTTTTTGTGTCTTCAATGTGCAGACACAGCTTTTTTTCAATGTTATAATAGTAGAGAAGATGTCATACATGCCTATATACCATGCATATATAAGGACTCTTGGTTTTTTTTAGGTCCCCTGTAAAAGGCAGAAGCTTCAAATAGATTTGACGTGCCAGCGAAATATGCGCTAACGAGTTTAGTCGGAATTATTTGGTTTTGTTTTATGCCTGGTTAGTTTCCACTAACCAGGCATAAAACAAAACCAAATAATTGATTGCTGTTAACCAGCCAAAAAACCAAGTAGGTAGCACGGCAAACATATTTGAAGCTTCAGTAATGAAAAGAAGAAGAGCAGAGACTTGTATAAATGCATCTGTTATTAGGTATCTTCACGAGAAAACCTTTATCACCTTTAAACCTTTATTTATAAAAGTATCAAACTTTAGATAATGACAAGTCCTTTTTTCATCTCACGATCTCTAACTACCATTTAAACAATTTACTAAATCACCGAAATTTTCGTCTAAATTGAAACGAAAATCACTTTGTAAGTTCTCGTAACTCTATAAACCGCGTTGTCATGCCGCGTATCGTTTTTATTCTGCAGTCGACTTGGAAACGTGTGTCGCTAACCAAATAGACCATGTTCTAATAAAACATCGATTTAAAGAGATGAGTCTCTGCCTCATAGAAAGCGTTTTGGGAGCCCCGTCGTGCAAGAGCGATCGACAAGCACAATCGACTAGCAGCACACACTACGGGTTCGATCTCTGCATGCAAATATTTGATAAACAAATAAGAGTATATACGATCTTTGTGTATTTAAAAATAGTATTTGTAAATGCACCCACCCATGGCATAAAAGAAAATCCGAGTGTGGAGCATGTTTAAAAAAAAACTGCGGTGCGCGAAAATGTACGAGTGTAGGTTCTATGAATTGATTGGTGAATTTAACATAGGTATATGTAAAGAGGCTGTTTTAAATTCATGTCCGATGTCCGATCACTAAACAAATTTTCTATCAAGATATGCAAATTAAACTGAGTTATTTGGGTAATTAATACACAGGCTTGTATCCCAGAAAACCACAGCGGAATATAATGGTTCGCGACTTCTGCGCGGCAAAGTAAATCACCTTACGAGTCACAGTAAGAGTTTTTACAGAGAGCTTCCTCGCAGTATGGTATTTTAGCTTCGTTGTTGCCGCTCCGCTTACTATGTAACTGTGGCCTTACCCAGATCTCCTGCCAAACTATCCGTAGAAAGAAAGAGTATATTGTTACAATTGCATCGAAGCCTCGTAAAGAACTGTTGCTCCTGGCTGGCGTCCAGGGTTAGCGACGGTTAGGTGCTAGCATTCAATTACACATTAAATAAAACTCTCGTTTGTCTCACATGATGAATGTACTCAGTTTCTATTGAGATTTGGCTGAGGAATGGACGGAGCTGTGATGTATTTCATAGCCGATTTGGATTTTATGTGAAGTTTCTTGTTATTTCAAGTTTGAACTGAATTATTTATTACACATAGTATATTATATTTGAAATACACACTTCAATTGTCTGTACCTACTGTAATATGGTTTAAGGAATTTACTTGTTAAAAAAATATGATCTTTTATAGCTTCATTCACTTTAGGAAAAAATGTACCTAACTTAGCTAACCACTAGATGATTAAAATATTGTTTTTTTTAAGCAGAAATCCCAAGTGATAACTGAAAAAGAAACTGTTTTATTTCAATGTTCAACCTACAGTTTTATCAATTATGCTAAGAGGATAATACAACTAAGTAGGAACAATCTCTGCCCACAGATTATACAGTGTGTTTTGTTGTTTATCTCCAAGTTTCAATGTACCTTTTATGCTAATTTAGCATACCTCCTATCAAAACGTTCGACCTTCGAAAGATCTAAACTTTCGCATTCAATTTGCAAGTCATCAAATTATTCAAAGTTTGATCCTTCCCGTTCCGTCAGCTCGGTATTCTATCATGCTATATATGGTACAATTTATGTACATTTATGATGGCGTGGTCTCGTCCTGCCAGCGTTCGCTGGAACACTGTCAGCACTCGGGATGCGGAGACAGCGACACAGGACGATATCCTGCACGCAAGCGCTGTGCACGATGCCCGCCCCTTCTCGATAATGTTAGGACGTTCACCAAATTCATGTGAGAGGATTTCAGACATGGGTACGAGAGATATTGGTTTGCGTTATTGGAGTAATGAATAGATGAGCTAAAAAATTTGATAATTGCCTTTGGTATCAATTTATATTTAGAATCTTCCGATCCTTAATAGACAATTTTCTAATGTGAATCAAATGTTTTTAAAAAGAAGTTAAAGATGTTATATATTGGAGTAAAAAGTATGTAGGTATATAATAATCATGGTTATTTGTGTAAATTTTTTGCCAACTTCGTAAAAAGTTTTGTTTGGGAAGCCACTCTTACAGACTCCACCGTATTAGGTTGAACGATGTATGGTGTAAGCGTTCGTATTCGGCAGCGCCCTGCGCAGAGTAGGTCAGGACGGGGGTGAGCGGGGTGTGCGGCGCAGAGCCGGGGGTACGGAGGGGGCAGGGTTCCCGATTCATGTTTACGGGGCTCGGCCGTCAGCTGTTCGCGCGACATGAATGTGCCGCGCCCGCGACGCGCCCGCGCCGACGCCGCGCATCGATTGATTGATACCTGAGCGGCCACGTGCGGCGGGCGCCGGCCGCCAGTCCCGCCGCGCTCGCCGGCCCGCGCGCGCGACCGCACCTATGCGACCCCGCCCGCGCTGCTTGCCGCCTCAGCTCATCAATGGAGTGCCCGAGGTGACCGGCCCCCGAAGCCCGCGAGCCGCGCGACCCAGCCGCCCGTCGCGTAAGTACCGCGCCGCACCACCACACACGAGGCCGCTCCACGCGTAAACACATACACGCACTGGCTCCCCAATCCGTTAGTAAATAATGGTTTTTCCGATAGCATTAATACCCGGAGACAATTTATGCGACTGCGCGTGATGTTTACTGCGACCCGTTCCTCGAGCCACCTTCTCATTACATTAGCGACGGAAATTTTCTATACAGAAGCGTTTTTCTTATCGATCGTCCAAAGTTTCATTCGTTTCTAGAGGAATACTTGTGAAATTCACTATCAGTTAACCTCACCGAAGGGCAGTGTCGTCGTTTGTTATTGAAAGCCGCGGATATCTGCGACGTGTGTTGGGAAAACGCACCCCTTCATTACATAAAACATTTCAACTGATATCTATCGACTTTCCTATCTTATTAACGCAAAAGAGTATTAGCATATACAGCATTCACTTCTAGCATCATATCCAATTCAATTCATCTAGAATCCTTACTTATATTTGCTTAAATATAACAACCTGTCATTATATTCTGGTATCGCATTACAACGTGTAACATATTTACTTAGCTAATATTTACTTATCAACAAGTCATAATGAAGTGGTTATACATACCGTTCAATTTTGTTCATAAGCATATTGCCAGCTTATGTTACACTCGAGAGAGCTGCCAACAAACTGTCAGTCATATTGTAGCAACAACCCGGATATATTACTCAATGTTACAACTTTTGAACTTGAGTTACACCGTTATATCGATATTAATCAACTTTATTTTACTTACCTGGCTCGTTGGCGATATAGACTTGTTGTGATTGATAAACTTTTTAATGATCGGTGTAAAAATAATGATGAGACACGAGTAAATAAGTTTTGTTTACAAGCTTTAGTCGCCGTAGTGGAATGAATTATTCTGGTATTAAATATTCATGTTGTTTATCACTGCATAATTCAGACGTGTCATTGACTTCTACTACCTTTAACCTGAGTTTGCTTCAAGAAAATACGTTTTAATGAAATATTTGCGTTAACTCAGCTAGTATATGTCGTGGGCTGATCAAATTAATGTTGAAGTGATCGGTCCAGACAGATCATATTCATATTCATTATTTTTTATTCTTTAGTACTTTAGTCTCAAAAGGGTCTATGTCCTCCTCCGAGGTCCAATCTACCTTTATACTCAAATTCATTAAAATTGCTTCAGCGGTTTAGGTGTGAAAATGTAATAAATAATATTATTTATTACATTTTCACACCTATTAGGCATTTCATACCTATTATTATTAACTGCATATGCAGTTAGTACTACTTTCGCAGTTATAATACTAGTATGGATTGTGAAGCCTCTAGTCTTAAGAATTTATCATCATCATCAAACATAGCTTGTCTCACAGGTTTTGAGAAAACAAAAAAGGTTTACGCCTATTTTGTATCATTCACCCCTGGTACTCTCATTTGGAATCCAGTTATTTCTTGCCTAATACTATATATATATACCTAACTAAATATTTGCACCCCTTTCTTCCATTGGGGTAAACAGAGAATATAGATTTCCACTTGCACGATCCTGACACACCAGTTTCGCTTCATTTACGCTTCATTTCATTGATATCAAATCATCATAATCATACATAAAAAAATTGTATTATCTATATTATAACAAATGCAATGAAAATGTAAGTTTGTCGTTTGTTGAAAATGTAAGTCATATAAGGGTAATATCCTTCCTACTAATATTATAAATGCGAAAGTTTGTGAGTATGGATGGATGTTTGTTACTCTTTCACATCAGAACGGCTGAACGGATCTAGATAAAATTTGGCATAGGGATAGATTATAGCCTGGAATAACACATAGACTACTTTTTATCTAGGCCAAGTCTGAAGTCCATGCAGAAGAAGTCGCGGGCAGAAGCTAGTTACTAATATTTCTCTTTAGATCGTGAAGGCGTAGCAATAGTGATAAATTTTCAAGTGATAAATCAATTCATTTCACCTTTACAAGACGAAAGCAATTTAGAAACTCAGTAGTGAGAATACTAATTATGATATAAATTTGAAGTACGATCCTAAATCTTTACAAAAATACAGATTTACTGCAGATGTTAAACGTAGTACATAAGCGTAGCAAATATCTCGTAGCTTGTCATCGTAGTCAAGGCTACGAAGTGCTACGAAGTTGCTACGATATTTTTAACTAGCGATACAATGTTGAACTGAATTGCCCCATTAGCCCATTGTTCCGGAGCCCAGCTGCCACATCAGAGGTCCTGGGTTTGATTCCCAGGTTGAGCAATGTTATTGGATTTTTTTATGTAATTTTCAGTTATTTCCAGTGAAGTAATAATATACGAAATGATAAGGTAGAAACCTAGAATAAAGATATTTCAATCCGAATAATAAAATAATTATATCGAAAGATAAAATATTATTGGATTAAGATTTATTTTGGTATTACGTTGTTGTGGGCAATTCACGCTCTGCCGGACCCATAAGTTAACAATATAACATTTACCATCACGCCTGACAAGCGAATAGAAACAAAATATAAGGAGATGACATTTGTGCACGCTCGAATGGCGAAAGCTTACATTTGCATACATTGAGAATTCTATTCTATTCTATTGGTTTAGCGTTCATGCTACTTGTGTACGGGCACAGGGGCCCAAGTCTGCTATTTCAGTTATATCAAAATGGTCGTTCAATGGCACTAAATGACATAAGAACTGACAGATTTCGTCGACAAAACTGTCAAAAATCAACAATTCTGGAGCCATTGAGTGACGATTTTGATACGACAAAATAGCAGACTTGGGGCCCTGGTCCTATGTAATGGTGGGCGATCTAATCACTACTAACTGGATACAAATTCAAACTTCGCGCTTCCTCTTCGAGATTGAGGATATCTTAGAAAACGCTCGATCTCGATCGATAGAAACTATCTTAACACGGTACTGCTCGACCCCATAAAAAGAGAGACTAATCAAATTCTTCACACTTATTTATTTATTATTCCTCATACTTCATACATGCTTAAGTAAAACTCTTCCAAAACTACTTTTACTTATGCATGTTTGTTGTAACTGTATGTGTGTTTGTATGTATGTATGTATGCACATTACAGAGCAGCTTCGAAGCTGTTTATACAGTCCTCTATTTACGAGTCGGGTCCACAAACGAATGGAACCGTTTCCAATCTCTCTCGGTGTCAAAGGGAACACTTTAATTCCCCTCTTAAAGAGATTCGCCGCAAGATTTTTCTTGTGTTTTAATAGCCTGCTGTTGGGTTACAATGTTAGAAACATAACATGTTATACAGAAGAAATAGTATTTATAATATTGTGTGCCCTTACAAGTACCTATTAATAAAATATATTGTATAATTACAAATTGTTAAATTACAGTCTTTATTTGCGCGTGTGTAATATTAATAACATAGCATAACATACCTTCACGCCTATATTCCCCAAAGGGTTAGGCAGAGGCGTACTAATGTAACCCACAGTTCCCATGTTCCACAGTATGTTTAGGTCCCATGTAATAGGGGGCGAGCCTATTGAATAATTATATAATGTAATATTAATAATTATAGCAGTCATTTCAAAAATACATTTTCTATTAAATAGCAAAAGTAGGTGTTTAGTTATTGATGTTTAATGAATGTAATATTGTTTCAATAATGTAGGTTCTAAATCTTTCTTACTCGTGTTATAGTATAGCGACATTACGATATAATTCAGTTTTTTTTGTTAAACAGTGAATCTGAAATTACTAAGTAAGCCTATCTAAGTTAGCATATGTATCGAATTTTGTTAATAGGTTTAATTTTGATGTAACACACGGCTAATTCAGGATAAGCGGTAACTAATTAACAAGGAATATTTAAACTTGTTTATGTACAGATTTGCCAGTGGTTTAACTGAGTTCTAAAAACCTTCCGAGATTTTTGTTAATACGATAAGTTGTTAAATATCCTAGCGGTTTAGGTATGTAAAAGTAAAAAGACAGACTAAGTCAAAGTATGGATTCATCTATATATATAAAAGAAAGTCGTGTTAGTTACTTCATTTATAACTCAAAAACGGCTGAACCGATTTGGCTGAAAATTGGTGTAGAGGTAGCTTAGAACCAGGAAACGGACATAGGATACTTTTTATCCCGTTCCCGATACTTTTTATTCCACGGGGGCGAAGCCGCGGGCAGAAGCTAGTTATTAATAACTATTAGGTTCTGCCAGTGGCTTTGCTCATGTAAGATACCTAAGAAAAAGAAAGTACCTTCTTAAGGGTTAAAACTATAAAAAGTCCTAATTGTTGACCAGGCTCAAAATGTACTTGTACACAAAATTTCATAGAAATCTGTCAAGATTTCAGAAGTTCGGTTGTAAGCGGACATACGGACTGACAAAACTGAAAAAATATTAATTTTGTTTCAGTAGCAGTCACCACTTGTTTATTTTCCAATTTTAAAACATTTCCACAGATATGTATAGATGAGTATCAGGCATCAACTCCTCACTTACAAATTTTCTATACGCGTTCACGTGTCTCCAATATCTTTAAAGACATAATAATGTACAGACATCTGAATATAAATTCAAAACAGATTTACAATGATACAGACAAAATCGTACACGTGTGCATTTGATTGAATAAAATATTCAAATAAAATGTTCGAATTCAGATACGTCACACACGATCCTTGAGTCGGGGATTTGCGAGGCGCGGCGTTTGTGTCTTCATATCGTACGGATTTACTGTAAGACATTTAAGACTGTCTTAAATCCGGAGGAGGAGGAGCAGTGATAGCCTAGTGATATGACCATTAGACTGCCAAGTCAAAGGTCAAAGAGTTCAAATCCGTGGCAAGTCTCTCTCAAGGCAAGTCACCTCTGAATTTTCGAAGTCATGTGCGTATAAATAGTTAATTATCATACGCTTTAACGGTTAAGGAAAACAACGTGAGGAAACCTGCATTCATCATATTATTTAGTCCCACTGCTGGGCACAGGTCTCCTCTCAGAATAAGAGGGATTAGGCTATAGTCCACCACGCTGGCCTAATGCGGGTTGCCAGACTTCACACGCTTAAATGACTATGTCATATCCATATTTTGATTAATTTATAATCAAAATATGGATATGACATCAGCTAAAACTAATATTAACTAAAAAGTAACTATGTCTTACGCTTATTTTTACCTTTTTACGCCTAAACCGTTCAACAGATTTCCATAAAATTTAGGAAGGACATAGGCTATGTTATATCTCAAAAAGTTCGCCATCATCCGTTTGGGATGCGAGTGATACCGCGGGCAACAAATAGTAAAATATAAAACAAAACTTGTTGTAAGCACTAAAGTTGGTGGCAGATAAATAGTTAATTTGTTATCTAAAAGGTTCACAAATCAGTTATTCGGAGCGGTCCACTCGGACAATATCTGGAGGCACCACGGTCATCCATCATGTTGGATACCGTGGCACCGCTCGTTATCGCGCCAACTCGCACAATCTCGCGATATTAGCCAATCTCATCGAATCCCCCTCTCGTTTCATTAGTTTGAGTAGAAATATCATAACACGGTGACGAGACAAACGGAGTTCTTTGTTCGAACACGCGCTAAATTAGTATTGAGTTGTTTGGCAAACATACGTGTAATTGAACCTGGCGACGCTACCAGTTATAACCTTATTAGGTGCTGTGTGCTGACCGTGTAGGGAAAACTAGTCGTAATACTTTCGTAATAAAGATTTGTTTATCGTTAATTATTTTTTCTTATTTGATTTCAGCTTAATTAAGTTGTACCCATGAGAAATATTTAGTACATAATGATATTAGCAAGAACTTTTTTCTAGAGTTCGTTACTTTCAGGGCAAAGTTTGTGATTTTTCAATTTAAAAGTCGGAAATTCGAATGGGAAAATTTACGCAAGCGAAGCTTTGCATGTGTTGCTAGTATTGATATATATAGCATATTGACTTAATACATATTTTTTTTATTAATTATTTAACATTCTTTACGTTGAATCAGCTCACTGCTGGGCAAAAGCCTCCTCCATCTATCTCGATCCTGTGCCGATTGGATCGTGGACGTGACGTCATCTCTTATACCTTATTATAGCATATTTGTCTTCACCTTGGGTTTAAAACGACTGCATTAAACGAAATTTAAACCTAATTTATATTCAAGATTTAATCTTGTACCAACTAAATGCAGTGCCGTAAAGACTACAAACATAGTTGGTCAAATACCACGCTTAAATAGCCGCTTGGGGACTAAGTACTACATATCAGATCCTCCACCTGTCATGGACTCCCCACTATCTCGCCTAAACAATGGCCGCTGACTCTCCAACTATGTTAATAATATAGTACCTATGAACAGATTTGAATGCTTTGTTCCAAGTAATATTGAATTGTGCTGAAACAATCGTGTGTGCCTTCTGACGGGGATTATAAATCACTCAAACGTCAAAACATAGACGTCATAACATAATCACGCTTATTTCCCCGACGGACTTGGCAGAGATGTGCTGTTCACTCACGCACAGTTCACTGTTCTTTTAGACCCATGAAATAGTGGGCGAGTTAGTTGTTCTTACGGGGTCACAAATTCTGAGTGTATATGGAAAATGTTCTAAAAAATTACAACTGTAAACTGCAGGTCTGGGAATCGAACCCAGGACCTCATGATCAGTGGGCGTGCTACAGCTAGACTATGTGCACAATAATTTTGACGCTTTGATGATCAGTTTGGTTTTCTAAAAAGAACGTTTTAAATTTATAACTGACTATTCGCCTTTTGATTACCCGCAACGTACGTTGAGGTGTTAGCATAGCTGTACTCGCCTATCCAAGAAATAACCGGGATAAGCATAGCTTAATCTCACGGATTGATCGGTCCGTGACATTAAGCTACTTGTTTTTTAGCTATGAACCAAAACCAGGTATAAAACATGGTGTTTATTATGTTATAAATACCGTATTTCATAGTCTTGTATATTTACTTAATAACCTCTATGACTTGGCACAAAACCTGTAAGTGGTATTGGCTTGAGGCTAGCTTCCGACTGAAAGCAATATTTTTATTAATTTTTCGTCAAAAATTTAATGGAATAAATAGGTAGGTACTATATCAGTACAGAGCTTATAAGACAATTAAATTTAAGCGGCGGTAGCCACTAGGCTAGGGCGTCGGACTTGCGATCATGTGGTTGCCGGTTCGAAACCCACCCATTGCACTACCGACGTGAACCCACTCGTAACACAAGCATTTAGCTTAACACGAGGGGTTAACAAGAATATTAGTAATGTGTGACCCACATTGCTGGTAAGCTTTTTTTTGTAAAAAAAAAATGCAATTCAACTTTAATATTTATTACAGGGCGAAGCCCTAACTCATACAGGATGTGTCTGTCAAGACTCGCAGACTAAGGCCCACTTGCACCAAATTCTTAAATGTGTTTAAGTCATATTTAAACACAATTTTTCATAGAAATTTTGTGTTTAAATACAATTTAAACACATTTCAGAAGTTGGTGCAAGTGGGCCTAGGAGTTCTACATGTACGAAATTCTAAATGAATTCGATTGTTTATTCCTATCGATTATTAACCAGTACCAGGTATTATCGCCTTTTTGGAGTGGTCTCTACAGTACCTTGTCATGTAAATATTTGTTTCATGCAGGAATCCACGATTAGTTGTAATTACTTTTTTTTATCTTTATTTAATTTGGAGTGTTTATTCACGTGTATAGGTCAGCCCCATCATGCTTTATGCGATCTATTTTAAACAAATCCTGGAACACTTATTAAAATATGAAAATCTTAATGAATATATTGTCTCACTGACATAGTCAGACCTCGCATTTAAGCGAGGTCTGATTTTGGTTGTGCTAATAGTTTGAACTAACCCAACCTCCAACCTATTTAATTGAAATTTCCTGAAATAAATCTATTTTTTACGGATTTTAGCGCGTTGCATTGATATTATTTATTTCCTGCTGTAAAGGATCCGAAACGTCGGGAATTTTAATAATATCAATACATAACATAACATACCATCACGCCTGTATTCCCCGAAGGGTTAGGCAGAGGCGTACTAATGTACACCCACAGTTTGCCGGTATATTTAGGTCCCATGTAATAAGGTGCGAGCCTATTGCCATTAACCGGGCACAAATTCCTAACTCCGAGCTGCTATTGGGAATTTCATAGAAAAACCCAATAACACTTTGCTCGACCTGGGAATCGAACCCAGGACCTCTAGCGTAGCAGTCGCGCTCAGGACCACTTGGCTAATGAGGCAGATAGCCAAGTGGTCCTGAGCGCTAATATCAATACAACGCGATTAAATCCGTAAAAAATAGTTTTATTTCAATGTCTAATATTCGCGTAAGTGTCAGAAATCAGTCTGAAATTCCCTGATTAAAATTTCTCTTTAGTTTTGGTTAACACAATCTATCAGCAAGTAATATACATCCTCAAGCACATCGCATTTTCCCTTTTCATAAAAAATGCAAACTTTGCCAATGCCGCTTAAACCTAATTAAAAAAAAAATGTTTTATACTAAGGCCATTATAATCATTTGAAATTTGAATATGGAATATGAATATACTATTACCTAGAATAATGATAATGTATAAACTTCTATCAAATGCGTGCCAATCACATCTAAGGGTGCTGAAAAAAAATGGTTTAAAATTTTATCCATTCTCCAGAACATACTTTGCAAAACAAAACGACACGTCACACACCTGACGTCTTCGTATGTTTTTGCAGACTTTTTATAAAGGCGTGCTAGTGTTTTATAATCTTGGATGTCAGGACCTAACTCACAAGAGATTGACATTTTGGGATCCTGAACGTTTATTATGTGCCTTTCTCATCTGTCATAAGATTGATTAAATTCAAGATTTTAATTAAGAACTTCGAATTTCATAGAAAAATCTAATAACACTTGGCTCAATTTCGGAATTGAACCCAGGACTTCTAGCGTAACAGTCGCGCTTGCGACCACTAGACTAACGAAGTATTTGAACACCCATCACAATCATTAGTTGAAATCATATTTTGAGTACCAAAGTCAACATTTTCGGACATAATTGTGCAGAAATTGGGTGGTTGAAGTTGTGACATATATCGCTTCGTGTAAATATTGACATACAGCCGCATTTGGTTAGACTGGAAAACTGGTGAAAATATGGTGGTGGATTAAACCAAGGTTAAAAATTACAGTAACCGATATTACTATACATGTAAATTATTCTCAAAACCAGTGCCGACACACGAACTAGATAAAGCGAGCCAATAAATTTACTCGGAAGCTTATTTCTGACGCCTGGCTCGACAGAGCCGAGCCGGCAACAAATGGCGTTGTCCACGAAGCTGTTGCCAAAACTGTGACCACGAAATATCAGGTATGTCGCGGACCGGGGAGGAACGTCTAGCTCACATCCGTAGTTCCGCTATGTAGGTCACTGAATCCTTATACAGAATTACATGCAGATGTGGTGACCACATCGCCCGCGTTCCAGAGATTCTTTTAGGACTCGTTGCTTTTTTTAATTAGCGATGCAAACGCGTCAACTTCGTTTTCTCCTTTTAAGTTTCATTACCGGTTTCAGTATTCCTATTTTATTTAAGCATTATCTCGAATAGTCTTCTGAAATGATGAACGGTGTGTAGCAAAAATTGTAATAACGAGATAAGTGTCATTAATTAATATGATTTTTAGAAAACTCTTTTATTATTTGTACCGGTAATACCTAAAATAAAATTTGTTATTTACAACTTAGAACCAATAGGTTGTAAGTAGTGTAAGATCTACAATAGTAGATCTAAGCAATTTTCTAACGGGACATCATGTTTTGAATCCTATAAAATTTGGACAACACTGGTACAACAATATCTACTTAGATTATCGATACAATGACATATCAAAATACCAAGTATACCTGTCAACGCAACACTATCATTCTAAAATGGTGAACAGTTTGAAGCATAAAATCGAATAACGAGATGTGACATTAATTAATGTGATTTTTAGAAAACTCTTTTGTTATTCGTACCGACAATAAAATAAAATTAGTTAATTACAAATTAGAACCTATTGTAGATCTAACCAATTTTATAACTGAACTGTGAATAATATTTTCAATCCTATAAGATTTGGGCAACCCAACAGTATCCACTTGGATTATCGATACATTTGATATGTATCGATATAAGTACAAAGTGTACCTGTCAACGCATCACTATTCATAGCATGTAATCTATGGAGCGACATGGCAACACTAGCGCACACGACGTTATTATGGCCAAGTGCAGTCGCTAGTGTTTGAACCGCTCGCGACGAAGTGGTACCACGATGTAGCGTACTCAACATGCTTTCTTAGCAAATATAGTGAGGGCATTGCTTTATTAATTTTCTTGTAAATTTGCAAAATTTATGTTGACTGTAATATAGCATCCAATATAATAACCATAGCATCACGCCTGTATTCCTCAAAGGATTAGGCAGCTATAGTTAGCTGGTATGTTTAGGTCCCAAGGTAAAATAGGGATCTATTGCCACGCTTATCTATCGATTATAAATAATAAATAAATTCTTTATTCACTCAAGGATTTGTACAGTACTAGTAAAAACTTAACATAAAATATTGTTACAGGTAGTACAAATTAGTTGTTAAACCCTCATTTCTAAACTAGGCAGACCTGTATGTTGGAAGTCAGTGTTCGACTGTATTTTTAAATAAAGGAACAACCTTTTTTAGTTGCATTTGTCGTGTTCATTTTATAGATAGGGGACCACATGCACATTGAGACAGTGCCTCTGAGAACACGTTGCTTACCAAAAATTATCTATTTGTCTTTTTTTATGCGATAGAGGGCAAACGAGCAGACGGATCGCCTGATGGTAAGCGATCTCCGCCGTCCATGAACACCCGCAACATCAGAGGTACTTGTACAAGTGCGCTGCCAGCCTTTTAAAAGGGTGTACGCTCTTTTCTTGAAAGTTTGAAGGTCGCGTTGGTCCGGAAATATTGCAGGGAACAGTTTTGTTGTGCGAGGCAGAAACATTCTAGAGAAAAAGTAAGTTTTGTTTTTTTTTTTTGCATTTTTAAGCTAATATTATAAAGTTATTATAGTGAAGGAATAAATAGACTGCGGGCAGGATTCGAACTGCGTCTTCTGGTTAGGTACACCAAACGCTATGACCACTAAGCCAACGCGTCACGTAAAAGACGTAAATTCAGAATGTGAAGGCAAATTTCGAATGGCGGTCGGGTCTCGCGTTACACTGAGTTATACTTAATGTACATGCACTTTTTAGCTACTTCAGTGACTTTTTTAAAAGGTCTCCTCTCCGTCATTCTACCCAGATTATATTTGCAAAATGAATAATGCATAATATTGGCGATAAGCTTGTAAATGAGGCCAATGTCAAGAGGCCACATCTTAGCTTAGAAGCACGTATTGACCAGTCTTTTGTCTTCGTATAGAAAAAAACTTGAAAGCTTTTAAGGGCGAGGTTTTAAGGCCCTGACGCTGTAAAGAGCACTCTAGTTTCATCCTATTGTGACGAAATTATAAATAACTGTAACTTGGTTAGAGTGTTTTAGAGATATGCGTACCTCGTATGATATTATGTGGATGAGTCAAACGATGAACCAAATTCCGAAATGCTACTAAATTTCAAGAAAATACATAATATTAATTTGATAAACCTAGGAACCGTACCTAGTACCTCACGCTTTGCAGCCACGCAACCATAAGACCGTCGAGTCAGTAGTTAAAGAAAATAAATATATAAAAAAAACAATATCTTACAAAGTATTATGTAGTTCTCGACGATTCTCCGAGCGAGAACATCTCGTGAACTCCCGGAGTAAGATTACATAATCAAATAACATGTTGATAGCGCTGACAAATTCCTCTTATTTGCTGCCAGTCCTTCGACGGAGATCGTGCAAACAGGTCACAAGAATTAGGCCAGGTTGCCTCCATACTTTTTCTGAAACTTGATATTTCAGTTGAACGAACATTTTACGTAATAGTTTGCGTGCGATTTTTTCAACCCTAATCAGATTGCTTATGGAAATCTGTTCAATAAAGTACAAAGTCTTGACATACCCAAGTCGTAAAATAAGTCGAAAGGCACAAGATTCTTTTTCGACTTCGTATTCCAGTTAATCAAATTGGTGTTTCTTTGTGGGGTCCATTATCAAATTAGACTTGGTATAGTTGTGACATTTTGCGTCGCCGGTGATAAATATAGGGTGGTTTCACCGAAATATCAGCGGGATATGAAAACAAGCGGTTTAATTCCTGACATTATGCTAACAGGTGACATTATACATGATGTGGTCGATCATCGCGCCGAGGCGACATCATTGATTTCGCCTCAGGACAGGGTGATGGGCGGAGAGGGACTGTGGCTGTTTATAAACGCCTATTAAGAAAAAAAAACTGCTCTCTGTGACAACTAAAAAGGAAGACAGATCGAAATCCATTTATATTTTCATATATATAAATGTAGGTATTGTTTAATTTGTATTTGCAATTTCGAGGTAAAACGCAGTCCGACATTTTGAATAAAATATAAATTGATTAATTTTTCTTCCGCTTAATATAAAAAAGTTTTGAATTCTTCGCAAAATTCGTCATGATAAATAATGAATTAATAGGAGATTAACTTAAAAAACCAAGTCTTATTTTAAAATAATAGCTAATGTTACTCCCATGAAAAACTAGTTCAGTTACATATTACCTACGTACACGATATCTTCGTTAAAGTAAGTAGTTAAAAGTATATTTTAATAAAAATGGTATTTGGTTCACATGTATGTTTCCGTGCTCCAGTTATTTGTATAAGCGTAAACTCGGTTTACTTAGTGTCGTTAATTTTGTACAATATTTACCTCGCTACAGTACTTACTTGTATTTGCTACGACTAAATTAGACACTGTTTAGTTATACCAGTTTATGTCTTGAATAGTTCTAATAAGTGTCTCTATAGTTTTCATGCAACTAAAGTGAAAGATACACGAAATCTAAGTGGGATTTTGGATATAACTTAACTTAAGATTAAGGGTCCGATGGATGCTCAATTGCCCATATAATAAAAATATACAAACGTAATCTATACTAATATTATAAAGCTGGAGAGTTTATTTATTTGCTTGAACGCGCTAATCTCAGGAACTACTGGACCGATTTGAAAAATTCTTTCAGTGTTAGATAGCCCATTTATTGAGGAAGGCTATCTATATATCATTATGCTAAGACCAAGGAACTATTCCACGTGGACGAAGTCGCGGGCAGAAGCTAGTACCAAAATAAATCGTAATTCTAACACAATTTAATGAAATTGTGATATTATTCAGATCCGGAAACCGTTAATCTTTAAAAAAAAAAATCTAGGTTCCTACATTACCATTTCGTCTACTACTACTTCACTGGAAATAAGCGATTGGAAAACCGGTTGAAACTTCGTAACATAACATATCATACCATCACGCCTGTATTCCCCGAAGGGTTAGGCAGAGGCTTACTAATGTACACCCACAGTTCGCCGGTATGTTTAGGTCCCATGTAATAGGGGGCGAGCCTATTGCCAATAACCGGGCACAAATTCCTAACTCCGAGCTGCTACTGGGAATTTCATAGAAAAAACCAATAACACTTTGCTCGACTGGGAATCGGACCCAGGACCTCTAGCGTAGCAGTCGCGCTCAGGACCACTTGGCTAATGAGGCAGTTAAAACTTCGTAAAGTTATCAAAAATTACATTCTTTCACAATAAAATTATTTCCACAAGTATTTTGCACGAAATTGCAATTTATAGAAACCTACTTGAATAAATGATGTTTGAATTACGATTTATTTTGGTATTGCGTTCGAATGGGAAATTCGGTCCACCGGAACCTTAATAATACTTCATTGGTCATGCGGGTATGGTACTAGGTCATTGAATTATACACACTGAATTGTACATCCGACTTTATTGTTTGTTAAATCTTGTCAAACGCTTCCGCTATCGCTCCGCTTATCACAAAGAACTTAGTATCGCGCATCATTTATTCAGTTTCACCGTTCGGCCTATTATGTTACGGAATATTCCCTGTTCTGAGACATTAAGATAATGATACCTCAGTTCGCTCATAATACTGGTCTTTCTTACTTGAATTTAGAACAAGGAGGCTTTGCTCTACTTTATTTTTGAGATAAATGATCTATACCAACAATTGTTTTTTCTTTTTATAAAAACAGGCAAAGATGCGTTATTTGTTGTCAATGATGTTTTTTTTCCTTTACTTATTGGCTCTAAGATGACAGCGTAACTAAAAAAACGTCACATGTGTACCTACATACTAAACAAAACATAACCTTGTTTAGCTGTTAAAACACTGATATATATATCCGATTTAGTGATAACAGATTATCTCTGTATCGTTAGAAACCCATTGTGGCGCGTCATCCATCTAGAATAAGCCGGATTCAGCAACATTTCCATACGTTCACAACAACAATATTATTTCTAAACACCAAGGAATTGTACGGAGAGGATTAAATTCTATTTACAGAAAACCTTCTAAAAATATGTCTTGCTATTTTTGTGCACTGGGAATCTTTGTGATCATGAATTTTAGTGATCAGTCTAGGCCAATTTGAGTAATTTTCGTATGCAATGCTTAGGGATTTTTACTATAAATAGATACTTCTTACAGCTCTCTTGATTCTAATGCGCAGTGTAGAGCTTTCTCAAAATATTCCTAATCGTACATCTTCGTAGATATGGGCAATACCGATATTCGGAGGATAGACTGGTTGTCAGGTTTTTTTGGGCTTCTAACTACCACCAACAATTATCATATATGACTGGGACCGATGGCTTTACGTGCTCTTCGAGGCACACACTGACCGCAGCGAGCGTAGCTTAACCTTGACCCAGACCAGTTAATTAGCTTAATTATTACTTAGCCACAGGCGCCAGATATGAAGATTATTATACTAATGAGTGCAAATGCAAGTAATCATTGCATGCATTTGGCGTAAATTTTGAAACTGTAAGATCCCTCGTCCAATCTATTCGAGGGTTAGATGAACTATGCAATATCGTCTCTCGAATGTTCTACGAAGGAGTGTCTCCTTCGTATAACGTTTTTATAGAAAACCATAATATCCATTTAATGACAACAACAAAAAGCACATTAAACACAAAATATTTAGTAACAACCGCGCCATAACACACGTCCAATAAAAATATGTTGGGTCGCGTTTTATGAGACATTTAGTTCAGTGCAAACATAGAATTCGGCTGTGTTTGTGGTGTGATGAATTAGTGATTAATACGGTTGTGTGCACTGTCACGACCTTGTGGCGAGGATGGCCCCGTGAATAATGACAGTTTACAGTCATACCTTTGCTTACCGATACCTTTATCAAGCTCTACCTTGGAAACTAGCTGTGTCCCGCAATGTTACGGGGATCTCGTGGGAGTGTTCAAAATTCCGGTGATTGTGATTAATTCTCTTGATAAACACCCTTTCCTATCATGGATGGTTAGCAGTAGCACAGCAACAAATGTGCGTTTCTCTAGAAATTTTCTGCCTCGCACAATAAACCTGTGGAATGAGCTTTCGCCTGCAGTATTTCCGGACCAATGCGACTTTTAAACCTTCATGAAAAGAGCGTACTCCCTTTTAAATGGCCGGCGATGCACTTGTTACTCTTATGCTGTTGCGGGTGTCCATGGGCGGCGGTGGTCGCTTACTATCCCCCATTTACCCTATAATAAATAACGTTATTATTTATTATGGGAAATTAAGTATCAGAAACTCAAAACACAAACCGCATCGTATTTCGCACATGTCTAATATTTCGTGACAAATATTATCGAGCATTGCGGTATGGAAAACTGGTACTGGACAACAGCTGTACTCGGTACAATGCGAATTACTTGGCTTTTATTACACTGATATGTAGGTACTTAGTGTTTATTTAATTTAATTTAATTTTCAGTATCTTTTCAGTTAAAAAGAACCACATACCGTCACGCCTGTATTCCCTAATCCTTAAGGGAATACAGGTGTAATGTAGGAACACCTAAAATCCACCGGTACCTATGTTGAAGGCTTGGGCACTAATTTATTGAATAATAAAAAAATGATACATTCAGTTTTTGTTACACTTTTATTACACTACTAGTGTAGTCTATAAACCGTCATATAACTATTTTTTTTTTGCATTTTCCATACTATGTTTATAAAGTTACTAGCGACCCGCCCGCGGTTTCACCCGCGCTGCCCCGTCCCTAAGAGTCGTAGCGTGATGTTGAATAGCTTAAAACCTTCCTCTTGAATCAATCTATCTATTAAAAAAAACCGCATCAAAATCCGTTGCGTAGTTTTAAAGATCTAAGCATACATAGGGACAGACAGCGGGAAGCGACTTTGTTTTATAATATGTAGTGATTTTAGTGAAGCGTCTGGTGTATCTAACCAGGGCCTGTGAACAAGTTGCAATCTGTAGTTCGAATAGACAAACGTATAGAAACAAAATATATGCAAATGACATATTGTCTAGGCTGTTAAGACGCAGCTTCGAATATATCCCGCAAGTCAAATTTTTCCTTCACTAAAATAACCGTCATATAAGTTTAATGAAAGTAATATATTTGCCAAGCATGCCGCGATAATTTTAAGATGAAGATTAATGGCTGCAAATCTCACACCAGAAGACAAGCATAAGAATTATTCTTGCTTAAACATGTAACATATTCAAGCGGAATTCTCATAATTAAACATTTGCGAGCTTTAGTGCTTCTATTACCATTCTACCCAGCCGTTACGTTTATAAGAGAAATTACATCCCAAATCTCGGATAAAATGGTACACCGTTTTAGCTCCCAGAGGGCGTTAACGATGCATTCACATGTATAACTAGTTTTTTCGGTTCCTTCACAAACTTTTTACCTAAAAGGAACATTTTTGTGCTAAGTAAAAACTTACTATTCAAAGCTCTGTTTTCTATTTATACAGACTAAATATTCCACGTTTTTGGGTTACTTTAAGCTGTTCATGTTTTTGGGGCAACTGCATAACCCTAAATTCTTTTTTTTGTAGAAAATATGTAAGTATGCAGTTTGTTTATATCATCATGCTAAGATGGAAGGAAAAATCATAAATTCCTAATGTGAAGGTAAATTTCGACATTCCGCCTAGTGTATAGAACCAGAAGACGCAGGATCAAATCCTGTCTGCAGGCGAATTTTATAAGTATTTAGTACCTACCTACTGTTAATCTCAGCCATTAGTTTCAACCTGATTCGCCTTATCGAGGTTTTATTTTTAAATTATATATTCACCAACACTTGGCTGCGTCTTTACTCGCGTGGATATTAGCTATTATTGAGGAGTTCTGCACGTATAATAACTATAAACAAGTATAAAACGCCATATAATTTAGTTTTTTGAATTTAAATATTGATATACCTACGATAAAAAGACTACACTATCGTTAACATTTTGTGCAGTTTTGATTGAAATGGACTATGTATGACTATGTACTATGTATGACTATAATGACTATGTTTATACTCGTATATTTGACCAACGATATTCCTATTTCTAGTACAAAATTATATCAATATCCAGCAATTATTTTGTCATTTAGATTTGTCGACAAGGCAAAGCATAACAAACCATAATTATATAAAAATCTATTATAACAACGTAATGTATGTACACATGCTGTACATAATTAGGAGAGCATTTCTAATAAACATTCTTAGAATAATTAACTGTTTTCTTATTTTAATTAGCAACATACCTGAAACTTTAAAAGCGGTGGTAGCCTATCATGTGGTTGCCGGTTTGGAACCCACACATTGCACTACCGACGTGAACCCGCTTGTAACACGGCTTTAAGCACGAGGGGTTAACAAAAATACTAGTAATGTGAATCACAAATTGCTAGTAAGCTTTAAAAATAAAACTGATGAAGGTCTGGATACGTATTTAATAATAGGTCAACTTTAGTCGGTTAAAACGTTCCTATCCTTTAATATTCCAGCTGCAATATGAAGTGGAACAATTTTAATTTGGCAACTGCATATTTAAGATTACTCAGTATAACTTGCCGTTACTGCTCGAAGAGCTTAGTTGCTTTCCCAAAGCGGCTATCGCTGTAGTTATATTGGTCACCCATCAACCGGCTGTCCGCGGCAAGCACCGCTTACCACAGACATTGAAACCCTTTTTTTTTTTTTTTTTTTTTTTTTTTTTTTTTTTTTTGTGCGTGTGGAAAATCCTCATGGTCTTCCGCCGCCCGGGGAGGCGGCGGGGCGTGTCGGACTCCACCCAGAGTGGGTGACCTACCGACTAAAAACCACACGGTGTTCCTTCCTGCACCTTTGCGTCGGGGGCTACGGGAAACAGAGAATTCGTCCGCGGCCCCCGACTGGTGCCGGCCCGCCGCAGCGGGCCCCGTCTGCAGATTGTGTAGGGGGGGAGTGAGGCGTTGGACTCCCCCCCATCGCCTTAGAGGGGCGCGCGTGGAACACTACGCGCCACCGCCTCGGGTCCTATAAGGGGGGCGTGGCGGACGTCCCCGCGTCCGCCACCCCCGGACCCATTTATGGAGGCCGGAAGAGGGCATTGTCGGCCCTCCTCCGACGCCCGGCGCGCCGGCTGCGGATCGGGTTAGTGCTGACACACTCCCTCTCCCGTTCCGCAGCTTCCTTCTGCGAGATGACTGTTTCGCAGAAGGCGATCACTGCATCCCAAGACGCCGCGCCGCCGACCATGGAATGAACGACGGCCGGCAGCGACAGGTCGTCTCCCACCGCAGCGACGAGGGCACGGCGTGGCTCCTCCCAAGCAGCACACTCCACCAGCGTGTGCAGCGCCGTGTCCTCCCGACAATGGACGCAGTGATGGCACCGGGCGTCCGGCTCCCTCCCTATGCGACACAGGTACTTCCCGAAGCAGCCGTGCCCCGAGAGCACCTGCGTCGCCCGGAACGTGAGGGAGCCGTGCCTCCTCCCGAGCCAGCGCTCGAGTACTGGCCGGACCGCCTCGATGGTGACGAGGCCGGCGGTAGGGCGTGAAAGCCTGTCCCGCCATTCCGCCACTAGGACCCGTTGGAGCTCCTGCCGGCGCAGCGATAACTGCCGCTGCACCGGCCCCGCACCTCGCGTCCGCTCCTCCTCGCGCCACAGATGGAGTGTCGCGAGGACCTTCGCCTCCAGGTCCCAGGGCGGGGATCCGGCCAGTACACAGGCCGCCTCGTGGGAGATCGTGCGATAGCCGCGGACGACTCTGACGGCCATCGCCCTCTGCGGCTTTCGCAGCACTGCGATGCTGCGGGCCGTCAGGTCGGCCGCCCACACCGGGGCCCCATATAGGGCCATGGATCGCACGATCCCCACGTACAACCGCCTACAGGCGGTGCTCGGGCCTCCCAAGTTGGGAAGCAGCGTTGACAGCGCGCCCGCCGCGCCCATCAACTTTGGCGCCAGCCGCAGGAAGTGGGGGCCGAAGTCCCATCGGCTGTCGAGCACCAATCCAAGGTACTTCATGGTGGACTCGACAGCTATTCGAGCCCCCCCCACCTCGATGTGTAATCCCGGCGGCGGCGCCCGTCGGGGGCCATGAAAAGCGATGGCCTCCGACTTGTTGAGGGCCACCTCCAGGCCCAGGCGCCGTATGCGGCCCACCACCTGTGAGACCGCACCCGTAGCTAGCAACGCTGCCTCCCTGGGCGAGCTCCCTCGGGCGGTGACCAGCGTGTCGTCCGCGTAACACGTCAGGTCCACCCCCGGTGCGAGCTCGCCTCTCAGCACCCAGTCGTACCCGATGTTCCACAGGAGTGGGCCCAGAACCGAGCCCTGTGGGACACCGCACGACATGGCGTGCTGTACCGTGCCGTCACGTCTCCCGTAGGTGACACACCTGTCCGTCAAATAGGCCCCAACCACGCGGCGGAGGTAGGGAGGTACCCTGTGGTACAGCAGGGCCTCCCTAATACAACTCCAGGGCAGGGTGTTGAAGGCGTTGGTGATGTCTAGGGACACCGCCAACGCGACCCCGCCCCGGGACACCGCTTCCTCCGCCAGGACTCTAACCCGCAGTATGGCGTCTACTGTGGAGCGCCCGCGCCGAAAGCCGAACTGGCTGCCGTCCAGGTCCGGCCCCTCTGTGCACAAGTGGCTGACGAGGCGGTCTGCAACAATCCGCTCAAAGAGCTTGCCCACCTCGTCCAGCAGCACTATGGGCCGATATGCGGACGGCGAGTCGGCGGGGCGCCCTGCCTTCCTGAGCAGGACCAGGCGACCCGTTTTCCACAGAGCGGGAAACTGGCCCCGCTCTAGGCACGCCGAGAAGAGTCCTCTCAATTGGGGCCCTAGCTCCTCCAGAGCCAAGACGAGAGCACGGCCTGGCACTCCGTCGGGCCCCGGGGCCGTGTTTTTGGCCCAGAGCCGTGCCACGGCTGCTCCCATCTCTGGTCGTGTCACCTCGGGGACGTTGACGACACTTTCGTCTTCAGGCTCTGCGGCTGGGGGCGGAGCCATCGGCGGCGGAGCGTGTTCTCCTCTCGCAGGGAAGAGAGCTGTCACCACATTCTCCAGCAGCTGTGGCTGGAGACTCTCCGTGAGTGGGGGGCCCGAATTCCGGAGCTTGCCCCGGACCATGCGGTACGGGCGCCCCCACGGGTCTCGGTCTAGAGTCTCCAGCATCTCCTCCCTGGACCGCGTCTTCGCCTGCTCGATGGCCAGCCACAGAGCCTCCTTCGCCGCGCGGTACGCCTCATACAGCGCGGCCTCCACTTCGCGGATCCGTCGACGTCTCCTTCGGTACCGAGTGTACCGGCGCCTGACCGCCACACACGTGACGCGCAGCTGCGCGATCTCGGCAGACCACCAGTACACCTGGCGCCTCGAGGACTGCATGTGAACCCGGGGCATCGACGCGTCGCAGATCTGCGTCATCGCCCCGCGGAACCACTGCGCCTCTGATTCGACGTCGACGGGTCCGTCGGCCGACTCCCTTATCCAGGCCTGGATAATGGCCGCTTCTTCGACAGCTTCCCTGTCCATGCGGGTGAGCGCCCAGCGTGGGCCGTCCCTCCGCGGAGCCGATGGGCTGCGGCCGCCCGCGGTCTGGGCGGAGACGTCGAACCGGATGTAGCGATGGTCCGACAACGTCTCCACCTCCCGGGCGACGCGCCAGTCGCGGACGCGGTGCGCTACAGCGGGGCTGGCGAACGAAACGTCCACGATGGACCCTCCCCGCTGCCGCACGCACGTAAAGACCGAGCCCCGGTTCAGGACGACCAGGGCCGTCTCGACTGCCCACTCTGCCAACACCCCGCCCCTTGGGTCCGTGACCGGGGATCCCCACGCCGCAGACTTGGCGTTGAGGTCCCCGAGTAGCAACACGGGGCGAGGGTGGTGCCGGGCCACGACGGCCCCCAACTCGACAAGAAAGCTCTCGAAGTCGGCGAGACTCCTGTTGGGCGAAAAGTATGCCCCTATGGTGACTATGTCGCCCACGAGGGCGGCCACCCAGCCGCGACCTCGGGACGCGTTAACAAGAGTCCCGCCGATGATGGCTACCGAGCCGCTCAGGTCACCGACCCAGTTCTCCCGGTCGGGGACGAAATACGGCTCGGCAACCACGGCCACATCGATCGACCACTGCGCCATGCTCTGAAGGAGAAGATCCTGAGCTCTGGCGCAGTGGTTGATGTTGCCCTGGAGGAAATGGTAGTGCGCCATTGTTAGCACTCCATCTCCTCGACAACCCCTCCATCACTGGGCCGGGAGTCGGCCGAAGTGCTACCAGGCTGCGGGGGGGGTGTGGGTCCCCCGGCAGTCTGGTTCCTCTTCTTTTTGTTTTTGCTGCTGGTGGTGCTGCCGCAGGCTCTTCCACCCATCCTGTGCTCCGCGGGCTTTCCCGCTGCTGCGCAGATGCAGCAGTTTGCCTCCGCGGAGCACTGGGCCGCCTTATGGCCGGGTCGACTGCAGCGAAGGCACAGTTCGCTGCGGTCTGTTGCGGCGGTGCACTGGGCCCTGACGTGTCCCGGCTCATGGCACCGGTAGCACCGCATGACCCTGGGCTCTGTGAGTTTGACCCTCACAGAGCCCCACCCCACCAGCAGCTGCTTCGCATCGGCGACTTTCTTTGCCGCCGCCGCCGGGCACCTCACCCAGGCCGTGCCAAGCCTGCGCGCGCCGCGCCGCGAGCTGATCTCGCCGGCGGTCACTTGCTCGGGCGGACACCCCCCGCTCCGAGCGATGGCCAGCGCCAGCTCCTCCGAGGACACGGAGTCCTCCAGCCCCTCCACGCATAGCTCAACTGTTTTGTTGGGCTGGTGCACCCGTGCGTCCTCAGGTCTGAGTACCTCCCGGAGCTTGGCTGCTAGGGCGACCGCCTTTTCGCCGCTCGCGGCACCGGGCAGCTCGAGTATTCGGGCACCCGTCAGCGCCGTCCTGAAACGGAGGCCGGTCTGAATGCCAAGGTCGTCCAGCTTGACCTTGGCCCTCGCTTCCGCCAGGACGTCCCTGTATGTGACGCCCCGCTGCACGGCTTCCGGCTGCAGCGTGATTACTACAGCCGATGAGCGCGGGACGTCAATTCTGGGCGCCTTCTTGCCGCCCGTTGCGGCCCCGGCTGCCGGGCCCGATTTGGCCTTGCGGCCTCCTCGGCGCCGGCGCTTCTTTTTGGCCACCGTGGTCCACCCTTCGGAGTCTTCTCCGGCCACGGTCGCCGCCTGCGCAGCCCCCTCCGCGGGCTTCTCCCTACCCTCCACGGGCGGCTGCGCGACTTTTCGGGGGGCTCCCTCCGCGGGCTTCTTGCCCTCCACGGGCTTTTTGCCCCCCTCCCCACCTTTATGGGCCGCCTGTGCAGGCCTCTCCTTCGCCGGCGGCTGCGCGGCTTTGCGGGGGGCTCCCTCCGCGGGCTTCCTGCCCTCCGCGGGCTTTTTGGCCCCCTCCCCGCCTTTTTGGGCCTCCTGTGCGGGCCTCACCTTTAAGGCCTCCTCCGCCCTCCGCTTATCCGCTGCTAGCGGCGGCCGGAGGGTTTGCTGTGGGAGGAGCCTCGGCTCCAGACCCTCGAAGCGGGCATTCACCATGCCCCCAACTTGGAGCATGACGACTCGCACAACTTCCTCGATCTGGTTCGACCTAAGCGGCCCAGGTGTCGAGGTGGGGGCGGAGGCGGCGGCGGCGTAAGATGGCCGCTCCCGTTGCCGACTAAAGTCGGCCCTTAGAGCGGCGATATCCCGCTCGAGGTTTTCTACTTTTCTTTGGAGACGGCCGTTCTCCTCCCGGAGTTTCACCGTCTCCTCCGATGCAGTGCGGTCAAGGAGGGCCTCCATCGCCTCCCTAATCCCTTCAGCCGCCTCCTTCAGGGCACGCGTGAACGTCCCCTTCAGGTTGCCAGATTTCGTGGCCACCTTCAGGATGACGTCCACGCCATCCGTCACCTGGCGGCTTAAGGCCGCCGAAGTCAGGCCCTCCCCGGCGGTCGCAAGAGCTGACCGCCTTTCTCGGGCCTGACGCGCCATTTCGGCGACCTCGTCGTTCGCTATCAACCTCCTTGCTTCCCGCTTCGCGGCTTGGAGCTCCGCCTTGGTGCTGACCAGCGCTGCATTGTGCTGCGTCTGGGTCGAAACCCTAATTTAAGTCCCTAGTTGAAGACCTTAGTTTGAGTACGATTTTTATGCTCCTGGGTTCAATTCCCAGATGGAGCAAAGTGTTATTTGGGTTTTTCTATGAAATTTGCAGTAGCAGATCGGAGTTTGGAATTTGTGCCCAGTTTAATGTCAATAGGCTCGCCCCCTATTTCATTGGACCTAAACATCCCGGCGAACTGTGGGTGTACATTAATACGCCTCTGCCTAACCCTTTGGGGAATACAGGCGTGATGGTATGTTACGTAGTCTGTAAATGCCAATTATAAAACTATTACGTAGTAAAATTTTCCGAGCCTCGTTAGGTACGATTTCCTAGTACCTAATTTGTTCCGCTCTGCCATCCTATCGTATACACAGAAACTTCTTATGTAAAACAAGTATTGCAAGCGAGTTTCCAGCAAAATTAATGTTAGACTGATCCTCGGGGACGGGTGTCTCTAAGTAATAATTAATTAACTCGATGTGCACCTGTCCTATATTAATTGGACATTATCCAGCGCCGATTAACCTGTGCTTAGTAAGCAAATGCGTCATTATTGATGGTAATGTCATCTGGCACCGTGAATTGGGGATATGGTTTCAATCAATATGGATAGGGAATTAAGATAAGCGACTAAAGCGTGTTTGTTTTTTTTTTGTTTGTTTAGTTTTTGTCGAAGTCAAGAATAGTTTTGAGTTTCGAATTTTGTGGCTAATCGAATAGCGTTGTAGATTTATTGTTTTGTTTGTTTTTGTAATCGGCCAGTAGTGCGATAAAAGTTTAAAAAAAAATCATTGTCTAGTGGTGGCATCACTAGGAGAGACCAGGAGGAGACCTTTCTTATCAGAGTCAGTGAGATAGCAACGGAAACACAACAAGGCTTTTCCAAGCACATACCTACTAGTAAAAAAATGTGGAAAGCCGTTGTTAAAATGGAATTGATGGTAACCCTGCCAAATTCAACTATTATTATCTAGAATATTGACAAAATAGAAATTACCTTTCTATTTACCTTCTTTACCTTTCTATTATTAATTCAATTCTTGTTGGGATTAAGTTCGTTTTTATTTTGAAGACCCCCCCGCTCTCGCCCCCTATTACATGGGACCTAAACATACCGGCGAACTGTGGGTGTACCTTAGTACACCTCTGCCTAACCCTTCGGGGAATACAGGCGTGATGGTATGTTATTTTGAAGTCAGTTAAATAGAACAAAATAAATATCTATGCATTAATGTCAGATGCAAGAGTAGTTGAGTACGATGTAAGAATCAGTTATGTCACCCAGTAGGTAAACATATTTTCGATACTAGATGTTGCCAAACACTGGTGTTCCGAAAAAAAGGAAAATTTAATGTGATTTTTGTCGTTGACTGGCAACATTGTTGGCTCGCTGTTACCGTCGTTAGCATAAAAACGAACAAAAAAGTGAATGCGCAATACTCTTACTTATTTAAATTTGGAAACAGATGCTAGGCATCTTAAGAGCTACTAATGTATTTTAATGAAGTAAGGAATGGTCCACCGCTGACTACTTTTTATGAATCATAATTAGTAATCATCATCATATCAGCCTATTGCCGTCCACTGCTGAACGTAGGCCTCCCCCAAAGAGCGCCAACCATCCCGGTCTTGGGCAGCTCACATAGCCTCTCACTCATATCATCTGGCCTTCCTTTAAGGGCTAGGCAAAGGTCTACTAATGTGCACCCACAGTTCTCTGGTATACTATATTAAGATCCAATGTAATTAATAGGAATACATGACTTGCTCGGTGGTAGGATCTCTTGGGGTCTGACTGGCCGGGGACCACCTTCACGCCGGAGACTGTTGTAAAGCGCCTTGGTGTGTGTTTCTACTTTAACAGTTCGGCTTTGACAGTTCGGCTCTGTTGATGTGGCTCTGACATTCTACAGTTCGTAGGGGCTCTTAAAGCTTGGCAAGGATTCGGAAACTTCTTTGGTGTTGCAGGTATCCATGGGCGGCGATGACTACGTACCATCAAGTGGCTCATCCATTCGTTTACCAACATAACCAATAAAAAAAATAGGGGGTAATCCTATTGCCATTAACTGGGTATAAATCTGAACTCCAAGATGTTACGAGAATTTCATAGAAAAGTACCTATTCTGTCTATGAAATGATAGATTTGCACGCTTAAATTGCTGAATGAATTGTGATAAATTCAAGCATAGAGATAGAATGGATCTTGGAGAAGGATATAGGCTACTTTTATTCCCAAAATTACTTTGGGATGTGAATGAAACTGCGGGCAGCTACTCGTAAAGATATATGTGTGTTGCCATATTCTTTATCGTTATTTTTTCCCAAGGACATGTTCCATCTCTGCAGTACATAGGTAGGTATCTATCGACCGCCATTTTGAACTGAGGCTGAAGCGACAAGCTGTGAAAGTCGAAACGAAGCGTGGCTTCAGTTCAAGGAGGTTGATAGATAGATAGATAGAATATTCTTTATTGTACACCATATTGTTACATTTTTACAAATTATGCTGGTATGAATAGGTACAATGGCGGTCTTATCGCTAAAAGCGATATCTTCCAGACAACCTTAGGGTGGAGGTTGCAAGTATGTGAAACTGTTGTTTATGCTTATGATAATGTTATGGCCGTGTACGAAGCTTGTTTCCTATTGAGGTATCATACGTGGCCTCACCTCAATTATTGCCCTGAAGTTTTAAATTATAATTAAAATACATAGGTATCCTACATAATTGTTAATTAAATAATATAAAAATTAGGCAGAAACTGTCTACAGTTTCTACCGCTACTTGCTAAGATTCTTGCATACTTGTTTTGCTTCTGCCACATTCATATATCTTCAAATACATACGCGCCGGTTAAATTAAATTATGTACAATTTAGAATGTCACTTAACATAACTTATTATCACGTCTGCATTCCACAGTGGTCTGATATAACATACCATCACGCCTGTATTCCCCGAAGGGTTAGGAAGAGGCGTACTAATGTACCTACACCCACAGTTCACCGGTATGTTTACGTCCCATGTAATAGGGGGCGAGCCTATTGTCATTAACCGGGCACAAATTCCTAACTCCGCTGCTACTCCGCAGCTGCTACTTGGAATTTCATAGAAAAACCCAATAACACTTTGCTTGACCTGGGAATTGAACCCAGGACCTCTAGCGTAGCAGTCGCGCTCAGGACCACTTGGCTAATGAGGCAGTTCGGTCTGATATAAATCAACAGTGTATTGATATGTTTCAGCTTCCATGTGATTAAACCTTTTACCGTTCAACATGATTGCCATCATAAAAGCCAAAAGATGTCCACAGCAGATCAATGGTCTCCCCCGAAGCTTTCCACGAGGACCGGTATTTTGCCGCCTGCTTCTAACAATTCTCAGCGACCTACAAACAAGCACAAATAAAAAGACCAGCTACAAAGAATTTCATAGAGGAACATAATAGCACTGCTCGACCTCGGAGATTAATCCAGGCGGCAGTCAATAGGGTATTACACCTTTTTTTGAAAACTGTTTTAAATTAATCCTTAGATCGTAATGAACAAGTAGAATTTTTATTTCAGTTTTATAAAACCGAAAAATGCCTAAAAACTATTTTTAATTTATGATTTTGAATTTTCGCGCGGAAATGCTAGCCGCCATGCTACTTCGGCTCGTGACGTCACTTCGTTACTAAACAATACAACTGCAAAAGACCAAGTAACGTCAAGTAACTATCGGAGTGACATCACGTTGGAATCCAATATGGCGGATGGCGTTTTAGACATTAAGGCCCACTTGCACCAAATTCTTAAATGTTTAAGTCATATTTAAACACAATTTTTCATAGAAATTTCGTGTTTAAATACAATTTAAACACATTTCAGAAGTTGGTGCAAGTGGGCCTTAAAAAACAGATTAAAAATGACGATTTTTTAAATTTAATTATAAAATTTACATTGCATTTTTATAAATAAATACTCACCTTACTCATTAACTTTTTTTAAAATCTATCATAAACATGCATTTTTATATTTTTCTTACATGGTGTAAAATACCCTATTGCCGCCATTCGTTGTGGTCAGACCTTTCTTGAGCTACCCTGTTCCTCATTACTCCAGTTTAAATTACCTATAGGAACGTGTTGGTCGCTCCACTTAATAACGTCATATTAATATATTCGCTAGTACAATAGGTTCGTGCATGTAATTATACACGTCTTTTTTCTTTGAATAACTAAATGGAAAATATACTGCTCACGTAATTTTATGGTTAACGCGTTAACCGTGATAAAACTAAGATTTATAGCATTTATATGCATAACAGTTTTATAAGGCAACACATACCATCATGCCTGCATTCCGAAGGGCTAGGCAGAGGTGGAAAGTCAATCTAGTGTTTCTGGGCATATGAGACAACGGAGGTCTTCGAAGGACGCTATGCTAAAGGTCCCGCATGCGATTCTCAGGTCGAGAAAAGTGTTATTGGGTTTTTCTATGAAATTCCCACCAGCAGCTTGGAGTTTGGAACTTATGGTTAATGGCAATAGGCTTGCCTCCTATAACATGGGACCTAAACATACAACACAAACGGCGATCTGTGGTTATATCTACGCTGGTACGCCTCTGCTTAACCTTACAGGAATATAGGCTTACATGGTATGGTATTACAATTGCTTAAAAAATATGGCGCATATAAGTTCAAATCTTACTTCACAGTATCTAGAGTACTATATCTGTGGTCCATTATTCTTCCAACGATTACGCGACCCGACTGAGCCGGGCGGGCCGGAACACATCCGCTCTCCTAATGACCTGGATTTATGGCCGCTGGATAGTATTAACTTCACTTGCGAGGAAATGTACATGTGTGGAAGTAGTAACGAGTGTTTGCGAATTCTTTAACTACCAGGTGTTATAAGTTGTTGCTATGTAGAGCATTTATACTCATTTCTAGTTACTGCCTCTTCAGTTAAGTGGTTTTAAGCGCAGCTAGGTCAGATTCGATTTTTAGGTTGTGCAAAGTGTTTTTGGGTTTTTCTACTAAATATACTAGTGACGATTGTAACATCAGTTATTTCAAAAGAGTTTCCATGGAGTTTCTTGTCGGATAATTTTATTCTCCACAGGATCAACCGTGCAACTAGATTCTTATAACATACCATCACGCCTGTTTTCCCCGAAGGGTTAGGCAGAAGCGTACTAATGTACACCCACAGTTCACCGGTATGTTTAGGTCCCATGTAAAAGGGGCGAGCATATTGCCATTAACCGGGCACAAATTCCTAACTCCGAGCTGTTACTGGGAATTTCATAGAAAAACCCAATAACACTTTGCTCGACCTGGGAATCGAACCCAGGACCTCAAGCGTAGCAGTCGCGCTCAGGACCACTAGGCTAATGAGGCAGGCAACTTGAGTCTTAACATTTTAAAAAACGCTTTTAAAAGCTTATTTAAAAAAAATAAACCTATTTGAATTAGAACTTCTATGTAGCGGCTCGGAGTTTAAGATTTGTGTTTGGTTCATGGTCAACCCGCTAGAGGCATATATATCAAATATAAGTTTTTAATTCAAAATATTTGACTGAAATATTTTGAATTGGAAACTTTTAGACCGCCTCTAGCAGGTTGATCTAAAAAATATGCCCGGTAATGCTTAATTAACATTTTTATTTCATAAATTAATGAGTATTTGCAATACAATAATATACTAAACCTCATTATTATTTTCTGATATTTTTAGTCCCTTATTACCCAGTAACGTTGCGGGTAAGTCAACCGATGATTCTCCGGTTAATGAGTGTACACGCGTCGGTTACTCCAAAATCAAGGTTGCGATGTTTCTACGTCACTTGATGAACACTCTGTATCTAACATGATTTTTTTAAACGACGGGTATGCAGTGCAAGCAATGTGCTTACATTGTTGTGTGCCGATTTAAAGACTAATGTAGCCAGTAAAGGGAATAGACAAATGTGACTTAAAAACTGATGTCTCAAGAAGATAATGAAACTAAAATTTACAGGGGTTCGATCCCCACATGGAGGAAATACTTGTATGACCTACATATAGTTCTTGGTCCGTGCGTGAGAATTTGTGTTTGTAAAGACACCCATGATACAGGAGAAATCCTAGTGTGGGACAGCGTTTTTTCTTAAAAAAACATTTTTTTGAATGCCAGAATTAACCTTCAGGGGGACCTCGCTTTTTGTTCTATTTCCACACAAACAAACAAACAAACAGACTCTCACCCTTAACGCATATACCTTCTCCGTTCTGTCGTGGGTAAAAAAATATAGTTTAGAAGTCAAAGTGCATTTTGTTGCTTCCAGAGTCTGCCTGTGGAACTTTGCAGCATTTAATAGTGTTAGAAACTGTCCAGCGCACTGAATCTCCAAACTTTGAGTCTTGTACTTTGCTGCTCGGCTTACTAAACTATTCTAATTCCTTTAGTTAAATCTAGTACCTATTCGAACTAAGCGATTTTCTTGATCTATTTCCTATTTTCAGTAGTTCGGCGTAGTAGTAGTCCTCGGTCGTCATCAGACAATTCTCAGCAACAGGCCACAGGCCATAATTTGGAATTGCCTATAGGCAAGTGAGTACCAACGTTATCATTCGCGCGTTGAGTTCTTAATCTTAAACAGCAATTTCATAAACTAGAACGCAATAATATTAGCTCAATTTTACTTAGCGGTACAATGCGGGGGTAACAACCCAGATGAACTCAGCAGCAGAATCCTATTTCAAAAAAC
The DNA here is from genome assembly GCA_947256265.1 of Acronicta leporina. Taxonomy (NCBI): domain Eukaryota; kingdom Metazoa; phylum Arthropoda; class Insecta; order Lepidoptera; family Noctuidae; genus Acronicta; species Acronicta leporina. The sequence continues at coordinate 4,578,419 of OX366521.1, forward strand.
GAAATATTATTAATAACGTACACCTACTTAAAAATCACGAGATTGAAATAACACCGAGTGCCCTAACGTGACCTTTTATATAAAACTCAATAATATCATCCCACGTTAACATTATACAAAGAAATCCAAATTAGAATAGAAGCTCCTCCGATGATCTTTGTAATAAAATTGCCGTAAAATGAAAGGAAAATTAAACTCTCGAGCGAATGAATAGGAAGGTGGAAGAATCAGTTTCACAGTGCGCTTTAATTGCTCAGCTTTCAGGGATTTCGGATACCGACTTATTCAGCCGCAGTGAAAGTGGAGCAGTAAGTCGAAGTGATTTATTTAAGGTGGTCAAGTTAGCTACTGTTTATAGGAAAGCTTGTGTTTTGATAGTTATCGTTTATTTTTTATTTGGTCCAAAGTGCGACTGCTACGCTAGAGGTCTTCGGTTCGATTCCCAGGTGGAGCAAAGCATTATTGAGTTTTTCTATGAAATTCTCTGTAGCAGCTCGGAGTTTGGAATTTGTGCCCTGTTAATGGCAATAAGCTCGCTCCCTATTCCATGGGACCTAAACATACCGGCGAACTGTTGGTGCTTAGTGGTGCCTTAGTACATCTTTGGCTAACCCTTCGGGGAATACAGGAATGATGGTATGTATGTATGTTGAACGCACAAATGGCGAAGTGGTTGAACGATCGGCTTCTACACTACGTGTTGTGAGTGCGATTCCCGCACGGAAAAAATATTTATATGACCTACAGGTATTTGTTCCGGGTCTGGGAATTTTTGTATATATTTTAAATAATAATTTGTGTTTGTAAACGCACCCACGATAAAAGAAAAAAGTCTAGCGTGGGGCAAGGTTAAAAAAATTATTGTGACCTACAGTCGGTGCAAAAAAAAAAGATGTGCTCGATTCATTTTGTCGCAGCGTGCCATGCGAATTCTTTATATAATCATGCCTTTTTTCAGTAAGTTAACATACAAAATGAAAAACTTACAATCATACAAGCACCAATAGGACAATACATAAAGAATATAACATACATGTTTCAGTTTTAAGAGCGTTTAAGACCGAAACATACGTATTGTGGGTGTACAATACACCCTCTGTCGAAACCTTTCGGGGAAGTGAGGGTATGTAATTTTGATTTCGTTTGTGGTTATTGGTTCAGTTCAACCTACTGTTCGTTGTTGCTCTGTGACCTGTGACTAACGAGTGACGAGTGAGCTCTTCCATCGCGAGGTGACTCATTTTCATTTCGATTTTAACCAAATGACGTCACACCCGATGTCGCTTCAAACCTCTTTACATTAATTGGTTTTAAATCATTCTTTTTTTTACTGTCAATGGTATTATTTAAAACTTTAACAAAAAAATGTCGCAGGCGCTGTTGCTAAACTTGAGGTGCTGGGTTTCATTTCCAAGTTAAGTACATTAGCCCAAGCATGAACACTTTCGAAAACGTATTCGTATCGAAATCGAGAATCATTTGTATGAGGTGGAGGTTAATGAACGTAGATGAAGCGAAAGTGGCAATTGTGTAGTCTTTTTTTTATGGGATAGGGGGGTAAACGAGCAAACGGATCACCTGATGGTAAGCGATAACCGCCGCCCATGGACACCCGCAACACCAGAGGAGTCGCAAGTGCGCTGCCCGCCTTTAAAAGGGTTTGGGCCTCCGGTAACCTCAACTCACTCGGCGAAACACAACGCAAGCGTTGTTTCACGCCGGTTTTCTGTGAGGCCGTATCACTCCGGTCGAGCCGGCCCATTCGTGCCGAAGCATGGCTCTCCCACGTGAAGTCTCTAGCTACCCCAATGGAAGACAGATGTGAAAATATGTATGTATGTATGAGATCGGTAGCAGAAAAAAAACTCATTCGTTTACGATGCGAATTCGATAGTTCTTCGTGCTTAGGCTTCCGTTATTGCATTTAAGCAGGTAATTTACGTTTTACCGTTTTACTAAAACTTTTGCGTTGGTTTCCCGCACAACAAATACTTGTATAATATAGAGGTACTGGTTTGTATGTGAAAATGTGGATGTATGTGTAAGTGAAAATTTATGAGTCCAGTTTTTTTAATGTTAGGAATCGGTAACTACTATGGATTTTTTGAAGGGAGTGTCCCAAAAAGCTATAAATTGATAGCACGGCAAACAATAGCTGCATGATAGTAATATTGACGAGTTTTCGCTCATACAAATAAAACGGCGACCAGTCTTCCATCAAAGCAATTATTTCCAACCGTGCAATTAGAGAAGTGGATTATTAACCTACACGACGAACGTTTACGTTACGTTCAGTTACGGTTGTTTAAATCCTTACCATTAAATATTTACAGAAAAGGGGTCAATCTGGTTGCATATTTGATTTCGGTTTCAACACCGAAATTTATTAAATGGCCGATTTCGCCGCTGTAAATTTTTGATGTAGGTTGTAAAAGTTGAAATTGCGGTGCTAAGCCGAAGAGTATTAAAGTGCTCAGTGTTGCAATGATTAACGTTATATAAAATGAGTGCGTTTTAAACGTGATTTAGGTATTAATGATTTATATAAAGTATACAACCTTATTTTATGTTTGTCGTGAAATATTTAAGGCAATTTACCTACTGTGGTATCAACCCGAAATTGCGATAAAACACACTTGTTCACACGAATTATATATACATTAAAAATATTTTATAACTAGTCTTTGTTTAATTATGATGCTCATCAAGGCATGCAAAATATATAAGATGAGAAGTTCGACCCCAGGCAGGATTCAAACCTGTGTTCTCTGGTAAGCTGCGTAATGTCAGATTTTTCTTAAGCTAAGGTTTATATTTTTATTTTATAACTTTTAATTTTATATGAACAGTTCTAATTCGCAAAATTAAATACGAAGTCAATAAGTTTTCTATTATTTCTGTAATTTTTTGCTTGACAATCACACAATTTTCATTAAAAAATCATCTAGAATAGTTCCATGTGTAATAGAAATATCCGAGTCTAAGTATAGTCATTACACACACGCCATTCTAAGATATTTCTAGCTGTGAATGGCAGTAACACGCCCCTGCTTTATTAGTGAGGCATGTAAAAGTAAGAGTGTCTCACGCTAAGTGTTGCATGTGGCCACACACGTAGGGTTGGGACAACACCTTCGAGCGGGTAGGATATAGTGCTGAGCGACGCGTCAAAATGAGCGGAATACTAAGAGCCGGTCTCAAGAAAAACTCGTCGATAGATTTACTAGAGATAGGATTTTGACATTACTTCTACTTATATATAAATAACTAATAAAAATATTCTTCTAGGTACTTATGTCAAAATCCTATCCCTAGTAATCAAATCTACTGACTGATTTGTTAATAGGACCAGCTGTATGTAAATGAAAACTACATAATGTTCAAGGTTAAGAGAGAATGAAATTATATTTTTATAACGAACACCTTAAATAAATAAAGTATTAATTAAATGTTACGCGCTCGATATCACACAAGGTTGGTACACTTGGATATTAGGGTTTAAATTGTTTTTCTTTTTTTAAATAAAGTCGACTAGCAATGTGGGTCGCACATTAATAGTATTCTTGTTAACCCCTTGTGCTAAGCTAAATGCTTTTACGAGAGGGTTCACGTCGGTAGTGCAATGGATAGGTTTCGAACAGGCAACCACTTGATCGCAAGCAACCTTAGACATAAGGCTACCACCGCTTAAATTTAGTTAGTCTGCTTAGTTTGATTTGTTGTTAACTAATTAACAAATTGAGAAAACATGTAACTATTGTAAAAGAGATGTTATAAGTGTATTGCATATAGTGTCGGGCCACAAGAGACTGTGTTCAGCCTTAGACCTCATCAAAGGGTCAGATTGTGTTGGAAGCCGTAGCGGGTAGCGGAGCGAATTGATCATTATTTTTAAATAAAAAGCAAAGATAGATGAAGGAATCACGGATCATTTCATATAAATAATATTAGAACTTAAACAACATAATGACTTATTTTAAGTGTTTTTAAAGATATTACTTGTTTTTGTAGACTATGTTTTCATTAGAATATACAAAATAATTAATTATTTACTAAAAACAAAACATTGTCGTAGTATTAAGTGCTACAGAGTTGTAGCTATCTCGTAGCACCGTAGCACATTGGCGTAGTTCCGTAGCACATACTAGTAGCACCGTAGCACATTGGTTGAGCAAATACATTATTATATGCCTTGACAAAATGTATTGAACAGTTTTTTTTTTCACGATTTCAGCATTAATCCGATAGTAAAAGTTGTTCATAATTATGAATTAATAAATATTTTTGATGACAAAATAAAGAAGAAAGTCGTATGCATATTCGTTGCATTATGGAACATTGAAATCACAGAAGGTTCTTGAAGCATATGAATTGTGTAACGAAGTCAGCGCTGCAGACACATTATGCTCCATCGCACGTTGTTTTCCATCTGCATCGGAGACGCCGCCTACTTTGTATGTCTCTTGGAGCGAGATATGTATCTGTTTAGTATCAACTTTTTACCTTTTTTACCTTAACACTAATGTACTACTAGCATTATTTTTATAAAAAAGTAAATAAATCTATACAAATATAAATAAAGTACTACATGTAACACTAATTTTTATAATACCTAATTTATTATTAATTATTTTAATTATTTTTTTAATAATCTAAAGGAATTATTTTCGAAGTTTGGGGTTATTGATGATTAAATTTATGTTATCATAACTTTCATCTCACAGATAAAAAAAAATATTCTGCGACATTTCACACATCAAAAAAAGATTTGCCTCAGTACTCTCTAAAGAACATAACAGACGGCTGCCTGAGTACGACTGCTATGCTAGATTTCGAGGTTCACGAGGTTCAATTCCCAGGCCGAGTAAAGTGTTATTGGGGTTTTCTATGAATTTCTCAGTAGGTAGCAGTTTTGATTTATGCCCGGTTAATAGCCATAGGATCACCCCCTATTACATGGTACCTAAACATACCGGTGAACTGAGGGTGTATATTAGTACACTTCTACCTAATCCTTTGGAAAATACAGGCGTGAAGGCGTGCTATGTTTTTTTAACAATATCTACTTAAGTACTTATTATCTACTTAAATATACAAAATAAAGTAATATTAAATAGGTGTCTTTAAATCAAGTGTGAATCGGATTCATATAGGCAAGTGCACTGCATCGTCGATCGCAGTATCACTTAATAGTTAATTGTCAGGTGAAGTGGCGATCAAGCATAGCCATATCAAGAATAAAAAAGTAATAATATCTACAAGGCGCTCGATTACGGGTCAAAATATTCCTAAAATAAAAAATATAATTCGCTATATTATTCGCTCCGCTTCGCTCTTATGTTCGCTACTTTACAAATGCAGGGTTGCCAACCACGCGGCCCGTGTAATTGGCAGTAATAGACGGCCGGGCCGGGTTTACTACGCGCCCGGCCGCCGACCGGGCCGCACATTTAGCGAATCAAAAATGAATTGAACCCCGCTTGCGGTCATTCCTGATATGTTTATTTCGTTCTGATTAAATTAATAGGTGGCAACCCTTTGTAAATTGAAGTTTAATGTTTGATTGCGATTGGTAGGGCTGGCGGCGTGGGAGAATTTGGTTTAATAACGGTTTAATTCTATATCAATGTATATATTTTTTCGTTAACTGACTATCTTCTTCTTCCTGCCCATGTCCCAATTTATTTGGGGTCGGCGCAGCATGTCCTTTTCTTCCATTCATCCCTGTCAGCCGTCATCTCACCATTCACTCCCTTTCCCATCAGATCGGCCTTAACACAATCCATCCATCTTTTCTTTGGTCTCCTTCTACCTCTCTGTCCCTGCACATCACTCTTTTAGTCACATGCATTTCATCCCTCCTCATCACATGCCCATACTGACTGACTGTCTATAATATAATGAGAAATTAAAAAACACAGTTCTTTTATAACGTTTATAAATTAATTCAAATGCTAAGCATTATTTTTTTTAGTTCTGAGGCCGAATCATGGTTTTGCCCTCATTTTCCGATTGAAAGAGAGGGATGCCGCTCTAAAGATTAATTAGCGCTATCCCATTCTCACGACCATAATTTTTAGATGGCGATAACACATGGCAATAATTATAGCCCCGGGTATGCTTTATCTCTACCTTGAACATGTTAACTACGTACAGTAATGTAGAAAATTAGAACATTCACCATTTATGAACACGAATGTACTCGAAGTCGTTGACTAAATCATAACTTGGAATAATTGTTTATTATGTCTCATCAATCTCACAAAGTAAATTTATCAGTCAAACTACTATCTATCTATATATAAAAAAGAAAGTCGTGTTAGTTACACTATTTATAACTGAAGAACGGCTGAACTGATTTGGCTGAAAATTGGTGGAGAGGTAGCTTAGAACCAGGAGACGGACATAGGACTTTTTATCCCGTACCCGTGGGATGTGATGACAGACCGAATTCCATGGGGGCGAAGCCGCGGGCAGAAGCTAGTATATTTATAAATTAATGTTAGCGAAGGCAATTCTTTGTAATTTTACCAAGTTTGGAACAATTTTCCGGTCGTTTATTTCCAGTGAAGTAGCAGTAGACAAAATGGTACGGCACAAACCTAGATTAACGGTATCTTAATCCGAATAATGATACAATTTGATAAAATATTGTGGATTACGATTTATTTTGGTATTACGTTTTTGTAGGCAATTCAAGCTCAACGAGATCCCTAACTGTCAGTTTATTACATTTTAAAGAGGTTACGTACGCAGTTAATTATTTTGAAATACCGCTAAACAAACAATTGAACTTAAAGCGCGGTAATTAAAAGTAAACGGAAGGAGCTAATTTGCAAGCTCAAGTCCGCGTGGCGACACGCTAAGCAAGAAACGTATTATGAGTTGAACACGTTTTAAGGCTGACGTTCATACGACAAAACGTGCGGTGCAGTGCATAAAAAAGTATCATTTCTTAATCGTAGTACAATGACTGTGTGGGCCGCGGCAGTGTGTTCTTTACTTTCTTTATTATTAAAAAAAATTAAGGTCATTCAAATTTTTGCTCGGTGTGGGGATCGAACGCACAACACGTGGCGTAGAAACCGATCACTCAGCCGCTACGCCAAAAGTGTTGACAAAAAATTTCATTGTAATCTATATACCATCATTCCTTAAAAGTTAGAAAGCAAGGTTCTGCTATTTACCCATAGCTGGATGGTGTATTTTTAGAAGTCTAACCCAGGGGTCGGCAAACTGCGGCTCGCGAACCATATTCTGCCCTTCGGATGTGAAGCAGCGGCTCTTTAGTTCCATACGCCAATATTAATTGCATAACATACCATCACGCCTGTATTCCCCGAAGGGTTAGGCAGAGGTGTACTAAGGTACACCCACAGTTCGCCGGTATGTTTAGGTCCCATGTAATAGGGGGCGAGCCTATTGCCATTAACCGGGCACAAATTCCAAACTCCGAGCTGCTACTGAGAATTTCATAGGAAAACCCAACAACACTTTGCTCGACCTGGGAATCGAACCCAAGACCTCTAGCGTAGCGGTCGCACTTGAAACCACTAGACTAACGAGGCAGTTCTAATATTGATTATTAAAAAAAAACATTTAAAAACGTTCTGGATCGATTTAACGAGGATTAGGCACCATTTAAACTTTATTTATGCAAGTATTATTTATTGATGGCATGAAACATTTTGGTGGCTATTTAAGAACTTTGAAATTTTGTAAATTGTAATTTGGGTCTCTTCCGACTCAAAAGGTTGCCGATCCTTAGGTTAGCCTGTTGCCCTAAACCGGGAATAAATCCAAACTCCAAGCGACGGAAATTTCATAGAGAATCCAAAAGCACTGCTCGGCCTGGGAATTCTCAGCACTTTGTTTACCAAACCAGGCTAATAGGTATTTTTAGATCCAGGGGCATTTTAAATAAAATCTTAGGGGGAGGGAAGGAGGAAACTTTTTCAGTCCGACTTTAATAGAATCTAGAGTTCAATGACTTTAAACTCCAGTCTACCCGTGACCATGGATCCGAAACGTCGGGAATTCAATAATATCAATGCAACGCGATATAATCCGTAAAAAGTAGTTTTATTTTAATGATTTACGGCCACTTGCACCAACTTCTTAAATGTGTTTAAATTATATTTAAACAAAAAAAAAACTATGAATAATCGTGTTTAAATACAATTTAAATATAATTTTGAAGTTGGTGCAAGTGGGCCTTAAAATTTTAAATTTAGCTGTCTGATTACCCTAGTGATCCTGAAAACGAGTGCTACTTTAGAGGTCGAGCAAAATGTGTTATTGGGTTTTTCTATGAAATTCTGAGTAGCTGCTCGGAGTTTAGGAATTGTGCCCCGTTAATGGCAATAGGTTCGTCCCTATTACATGGGACCTAAACGCAACGGCGAACTGCGGTTATATCTACATAAGTACATTATGGTATGTTGTGTATGAGAAATTTAAAAAGGTTTTAAGTAATGCAAGCATAATCCTCATGTATTATCTGTTGCCTGGTGATTTCGCGGAGTATATGTTGTACCGACTGCAAACCGCACTTGCTTTCCCTTAAACTATAGTTACGGTCATGGGACCTATATTACATTCCCCATGATTGTGATAGGCTAACTAACGGCCTGACAGACCGCAAGTACAAAAAAGGCGGGCAACGCACTTGCGACTCCTCTGGTGTTGCGGGTCTCCATGGGCGGTGGTAATCGCTTACCATCAGGCGATCCGTCTACTCGTCTGCTCCCCTATACCATATAAATAAGCCCACCTAATAATACCATAAACAACAATAACCATAAGTCTAGTGCATGTGAGAACTCAGTTATAACACATTAATCACATTTATAATAACACAATTTGTTACGTGCACAACATGAGAAGTGTCTGTTGTGTTTCATTTTCTTTATTTCTCAGGCTTTGATTTTTAATTATAACATAGTATCACGCCTGTATCCCGAAGGATCTGACAGAGGTGTAATAATGTATACCCACAGTTTGCTAATATGTCTCAAATCCGATATAAAAGGGCGTGTCTATACAGCAGTATAGATAACGCCTTATACATAATATACATAACATAATCAACCCATTATATGTCCCATTGCTGGGCAAGGGCCTCTCACAATGAGAGGGATTAGGCTATAGTCCACCACGCTAGCCTAATGCGGGTTGGCAGACTTCACACGCCGTCGAGAAAATCTCTCAGACGTGCAGGTTTCCTCACGATGTTTTCCTTCACCGTTTAAGCGCGTGATAATTAACTATTAATACGCACATAACTACGAAAAGTCAGAGGTGCGTGCCTTGGATTTGAACTCGACACCTTTGACTTGGCAGTCCAATGGTCATATCGTTAGGCTATCACGGCTAACTATTAGATAACGCCTTAAGCAAGCGGATATTTGTGCCTGGTCGATAGCAATCCACCAAACACAAATCCTCACTTGCATATACTGACAATTTCATAAAAACACAACGTAAGCGTTAATTCACGACTGTTTTCTGTGAGGCCGTGGTGTATCTCCGGCGAGCCGCCCCATTCGTGCCGGAGCATGGCTCGCCCACGGTAAAAAACCTACAATACTGATTTATTTATCAACACTATTAACATATTCATGTTAACAAGCTTTTCACCAGTAGATACAATATAATATCAAATATATACAATTCTATATATAAACTTAAATATGGTTGAGCTACACGATGACTGATGCATGTTTGCCGTCAGTTAGGACTGGTCTACTCAAAGCTGCTATGGTTCTTTCCTCAAAAGGCCATTTCAGACATTGCCCTGCATTGTCCCACTCACATTATTTGCATTATTTTATGTCTGGACTTTAAAAGAGACCATGATTCTCTGAGTTTGTTACGGTGTATCTTCTCAGAGGTCATCAGTTAGGAAATGCCGAAGCCAAACAAAAAAAAACAACCATTGGTGCATTGACTTGTAAAAGTATCTCTAAAGATCTATTTACAGAAATAAATGTAAATTATATTATACTTCATCATTTCATTTCAATACACCCAGTAGCAGAGATTTTTTCATATAAAAACCCAAAAACTAGCTTGACCTGGCTATTGACGCCAGGACTCATTCAGCGTTTGCCACTAAATCGACAAAGCTACAATATAAACCGCTAGAGAAGAAATATTTCAACACGTTCCTGAGTCAAAGTAACATATGGTTTTATAGACTTAGATGTTGCAAGCTGGCCTTCTGCCAGATGCAGCTGTTAAGAACCACTGCATCACTACTTGCCAAGTCGGTACACAAGAACATGATACTTCGGACTTAGTGTTGTATTGTTGCTGTTACTTATGAACTATCATTGTTACTAAGTTCTGACAGTTTACTTGTAAAGGTACACATTTATCATAAGTTAATGGCTAGGGCGTTGGACTGGCGATCATGTGGACTACTACATTGCACTACCAACGTGAACCCACTCATAACGTATGCATTTAGCTTAGCATGAGGGGTTAAAAAGAATACTAGTAATGTGCGACCCACATTGCTAGCACAGATAATAGAATAATAATATTGCTAGTAAGCTTTTTAAAAAAAACGGTAAAAAAATCTAAAGTTTTCGATTGGTCGAAAATGCATTATGTGTCGGTTATTAATTCTATAAGTCTTACAGACCTTAATTCCTATACGAACGTAATTCCAAAACCAATCGTAATTCAAACACTATATATTGAAAGTGTGTTATTCGGTAACCGATACCGTTAATCTGGGTTCCTGCTCTACCATTTCGTCCTGACTACTTATTATCTTATTTATATAATAATTATCTTATATATATAAAAGAAAGTCGTGTTAGTTACTCCATTTATGAACCAAGAAACCCAAGAACGGCTGAACCGGTTTGCCACTAAATCGACAAAGCTACAATATAAACCGCTAGAGAAGAAATATTTCAACACGTTCCTGAGTCAAAGTAACATATGGTTTTATAGACTTAGATGTTGCAAGCTGGCCTTCTGCCAGATGCAGCTGTTAAGAACCACTGCATCACTACTTGCCAAGTCGGTACACAAGAACATGATACTTCGGACTTAGTGTTGTATTGTTGCTGTTACTTATGAACTATCATTGTTACTAAGTTCTGACAGTTTACTTGTAAAGGTACACATTTATCATAAGTTAATGGCTAGGGCGTTGGACTGGCGATCATGTGGACTACTACATTGCACTACCAACGTGAACCCACTCATAACGTATGCATTTAGCTTAGCATGAGGGGTTAAAAAGAATACTAGTAATGTGCGACCCACATTGCTAGCACAGATAATAGAATAATAATATTGCTAGTAAGCTTTTTAAAAAAAACGGTAAAAAAATCTAAAGTTTTCGATTGGTCGAAAATGCATTATGTGTCGGTTATTAATTCTATAAGTCTTACAGACCTTAATTCCTATACGAACGTAATTCCAAAACCAATCGTAATTCAAACACTATATATTGAAAGTGTGTTATTCGGTAACCGATACCGTTAATCTGGGTTCCTGCTCTACCATTTCGTCCTGACTACTTATTATCTTATTTATATAATAATTATCTTATATATATAAAAGAAAGTCGTGTTAGTTACTCCATTTATGAACCAAGAAACCCAAGAACGGCTGAACCGATTTGGCTGAAAATTGGTGGAGAGGTAGCTTAGAACCAGGAGACGGACATAGGATACTTTTTATCCCCGAATTCCACGGGGGCGAAGCCACGGGCAGAAGCTAGTTATTGATAAATTTACCAAGTTTGGAACGTTTTTCCAGTCGTTTATTTCCAGTGAAGTTGTAGTAGACGAAATGGTACGGTAGGAACCTAGATTGACGGTATCTCAATGCGAATAATAACACAATTTGATAAAATATTGTTTGGATTACGATTTATTTTGATACTAGCTTCTGCCCGCGGCTCCGCCCCCGTGTAATTTGGTCTATCATCACGGCCCATGGGAACGGGATAAAAAGTATCCTATGTCCGTCTCCTGGTTCTAAGCTACCTCTCCACCAATTTATAAAGTTATAAATAGTGTAACTAACACGACTTTCTTTTATATATATAGATAACAAAAATCGAGTTCTGTACTCAATTTCAAAATATTGAGTCATTATTCGTTTGGCAAGTATGATTGGTACTTTCTAGAGGCTCAGTTTGCTAGCTAGACGACGTTGCTGTAAAATAGTGGCTAATTAGCGCAGTGCGTCATCCAAAGGCAAAGTCGACTACGTAAAGCATCGTATTAGCTGATGACATTACATTCAAAATAGTACAGTTTAGGCGCTTATTGATGGATCATAGTGAGGTCCGTAAACTAGATATTAATGAATCATCGGAATTGATCTCAGCCCGGCGCTAAGGACCACTAGCCTAACGAGGCCGTTCACGAATCATAATAGGTATAAACATCATATCGATATGATAATTATCTATACTAATATATAGAGCTGAAGAGTTTGTTTGTTTACTTGAACGCGCTAATCTCAGGAACTACTGGTCCGATTTGAAAAATTCTTTCAGTGTTAGATAGCCCATTTATTGAGGAAGGCTATAGGCTATATATCATCACGCTACGCCGACGAAGTCGCGGGCAGAAGCTAGTAATAATATAAGGTGTCCTTTCTCTCAGAAGCCCTTTGGGATGAGAGTAACACCGCGGGCATTAGTGTAGAAATCAATTTAAGTAGGCACTTAAATCTATACTAATATATAAAGCTGAAGAGTTTGTTTGTTTGTTTGTTTGTTTGTTTGTTTGTTTGTTTGTTTGTTTGCTTGAACGCGCTAATCTCAGGAACTACTGGTTCGATTTGAAAAATTATTTCAGTGTTAGATAGCTCATTTATCGAGGAAGGCTATAGGCTATATATCATCACGCTAAGACCAATAGGAGCGGAGCATCAAAAAAGAATGTTTCGAAATCGGGGGTTTTCCTTTTGAAAGCTTCCGATGCATACGCTGCGTAAACGATTAAAGTTTCGCAAAAATCATATATGACAGAATTGTTCTTCTTTAAAAGTTCTAAAAAAAGTCCGAGACATCATATGTCTATCTTTTAAGGTTGGCTCACTATAAACGTTTTTATGTTAACTTTGTTCTAAAATTCGTTTTTTTTTCGTTTTGAGAGCTTCCGATGCGTGCGCTGCGTAAACGGTTAAAGTTTCGCAAAAATCATATATGACATAATTGTTCCTCTTTAAAAGTTCTAAAAAAAGTCCACGACAGCATATGTCTATCTTTTAAGGTTGGCTCAGTATAACCTTTTTTATGCTAACTTTGTTCTAAAATTCCAAATGCATTATTTGCGTAGGTGTTTTTATAAACATGATATTATTAATCCTTATCCAAATAAATACGTTATTCATCAGCCTTTAGAGCGTTTGTTTTGTATCCGTGCGGACCGAGCTTGGGTCCGCTCGGACCCAACAAACGCTCTAAAGGACATATCCTCATTTAGCGTTCTTTTATTATTCCTGTTCCCGTGACATATTTTACTAAAGTTCCGCTTGGATACTCAATACTCAATTATCAACTAACAATATTGGCTATATCTTGAAGTGAGCTTCAATCAAAACATACTACAAGCCGCTGAAGGGGATCATCATCTTCTTACCACCTGTAAGGAGATGATGATCCCCTTCAGCTTCCTGCCACCTGCCAAGTTTGCTTGAACGCGATAATCTCAGGAACTATTGGTCCGATTAGAAAAAATCTTTCGGTGTTAGATAGTCCATTTATTGAGGAAGGCTATAGGCTATCATCCCACTAAGACTAAGTAACTATTCCACGCGCACGAAGTCGCGGGCGGAAGCTAGTCTACCTATAATTGGCGTACCTATCTATACTCTATACTAATATATAAAGCTGAAGAGTTTGTTTGTTTGTTTGTTTGCTTGAACGCGCTAATCTCAGGAACTACTGGTCCGATTTGAAAAATTCTTTCAGTGTTAGATAGCCCATTTATTGAGGAAGGCTATAGGCTATATATCATCACGCTAAGCGGACGAAGTCGCGGGCAGAAGCTAGTCATAAATAAACGAATAAGTAATGCATGAGGAGGTTAATGAACGTAGATGAAGCGAAAGTAGTATGCCAGGATCGTAGCAAGTAGAAATCTATAGTCTCTGCCTACCCCAATGGGAGACAGGCGTGAAAATATGTATGTATGTAGTAATCCGGGTTCGCAGCACGTATGTACCTCGAAGTTCATTCGCCATTTTCGACATATTCTTAATTTAAGGTGCATTAGATTTTTTTTACCATAAAATAACATTATAGAATGGTCGTAAATTCGAATTTAGTCTGTAATCAGCCTGCACTAATCATATTTTGCTTACAGTGTGTTATAATAAGATCCATTCGTAAGATAAGAAACAATAACTTGATTAAATTAAATTGATTATTTCAATTAAAAAAATATCCATCTTCATCTTTTACTGCAAAAAGTTCCTTTTTGTAGTTTTTTTTTAACTTACGTCACAAAACTTTTGTGTTTTTACAAACACAAATTCTCACGCAGACAAAAAACACAAGGACTACCTATATGGCCATACACATTATTTAAATTGTTGCATGCGGGAATCAAACCCCGGCTCAAAGCCCACAAGTCATTAAAATATAGCCGCTTATGCTTGTTATATATAGAACTTTTATGTGCAAACAATGCTCCTGTAATCACGATCATTGAAGTTTCCGAACGTTGTAGAATGTTGGAGTGGAGCCTGCATGTGGCTTCCAGAGTGCTGATGCAATTAAAGTTGTACCCGCACTGAGTTTTCCTCGTTTGAAAGGGAATAGGCGAAATAGTAAAACGGAATCAGCTGTGACTCAAGTTAACATAATTTTAAAATGTGTTCTTAGAACTGCCTGATTAGCCTAGTGGTCCTGAGTGCGACTGCTACGCTAGAGGTCTTGGGTTCGATTCCCAGGTCGAGCAAAGTGTTATTGGGTTTTTCTATGAAATTCCCAGTAGCAGCTTGGAGTTTGGAATTTGTATTGGAATACAGGCGTGATGGTATGTTATGTTATCAACAATACCAAATCACTTTATTTATTTTTTATTTGCCTCTCAGTCGACTTTTTTATGTGGTCAAACACTTTTTTTTTTCATATACCTAACACCCAGAAACAAAAATTACCTGTAGATCATACAATTATTTCGTGTTTCGTGCGGTGATCAAACCTAAGGTAACAAAAAGACAGCCAGAGTCACTTTTGCATTTGTCTGGATAAGATAAAAAGAATAAATAAAAATGGTTTATTAACCAAAAAGCTAAGCAGATTGACTAACTTATCGAAAAAGTAAAAGAAAATCCTCTTTTTTAAATACCGCGCAGTTATTAAAGTAGACGAAACGACATTCAATTCACGAATAAACTCAACAAGTAAACATTCCCGTTCATACATAAAGATAATAAACATTGACTTTAAACCTGTCCCGCCCACAGAATTGATCGCCTTGTTGTAACATCACCAAACAATAACGATATTTGAACAAAGGCGATCAAGATCGCTCCTCCGTCGACAATCGATCGTGGCTACCCTACCTTGATTGATTGACTAAACTGTTGATTACCGTACTCCTAGCAAGTGTAACTAGAACCCTGATATCTAAGCACGCTTTTATAGAGAGGTGTCAAGATAAATTGGTGAAGCTCTTTTGTGTGGACAAAGAATTGTAGGGTAGGGATGTCAAAATGACTTCAATTGAATTCTATTTTGGTGGTGTGAATTTTTGATGTTTTATGGAATTTAGTATAGGATTTGAATGAGTTGGTGAGAGAATATGTTTAGAAATGAAATGTCTGTGTATATGTAGGTAGGAATTATTTTTGGTAAAGACGCATCTTAATTAAATCATTTGTCGTGTGGTCGCAGGTGAGAGTAAGGTCCTGGGTTTGAACCACCATAGTGTAATTGCATTTATGTATGAGGCATATTTTTTTAAAAAGTTTAATAGAAATGTGGGTCGCACATTACTAGTATTCTTGTTAACCCCTCGTGCTAAATGCTTGTGTTACGAGTGGGTTCACGTCAGTAGTGCAATGGCTGGGTTTCGAACCGGCAACCACATGATCGCAAGTTCAACGCCCTATAGCCATTAGACTACCGCCGCTTAAGCTGAATAGCAATTTTGAAGAATAGGTAGCTAATTCTGAAAAGCATTTTGGTATTTGACAATGGGCTCATCCCTAATTATATTGGACCCAAATAAAACATACCGTTGGTCACACTTTGGATACTCTATAGAAACGTCCGATTCTGTTGTCTTCTACAACTATATGAGCGAGATGATTCAATTAAGTAATGCTATACTTGGTTACAAGGACAACAAACGCTACAACGAAGTTGTAATAGTAGAAGTACCTATAATTAAGCCTTTCGTCTGTTGTAAGAAGTTAGTATTTAAGAATCTATAAATAAATGATTTAAAAAAATTAAAAAAATGTATGGGCAGCGGTTAGGAATCGAATGCAGGGAGCAAATGCAAGAGTATTTAACAGTGTAGCACCAAAAATTAAAAAAAAAAATTCATACACACGTCAAACACACACACACACACTTTTGCCATTTCGCTTTTTCAAAAGCTTTCACACCCGATAGAAGTTCCTAGAATTATGTAGGTACAAAAACCGTTATTTTCCTACATAAAATCAACTACCTATGTGTTTATAAATCATCACGGGATCGGTGGACCATACCTTGCCTAACAAACAATACATTGTTCGATTACTTTCCATGAATTTCGAATGATGTTATCCTAATCTCTTTTGTCACTCACGTAAGGTTGAAAATCCTGTTATAAGTCTGTTAGGGGATTGTATATTTATGTTTGGGGGTAAGAACGTATACTGCTGTTAACACCAGCGACCCTGATTGATGATTCATTATTGTTTACGAATCCAGTTAACAGGGGGGAGAGTGTGTCCCGCTTTCCGATGTAACCTGTCTAGGTTCACCGTTTCTTTTTATTGGAAAAAGCTTTCTCGGTTAATGCAAATTTTAACGTGGGAGAGCCATGCTTCGGCACGAATGGGCCGGCTCAACCGGAGTTATACCACGGCTCACAGAAAACAACGCTTGCGTTGTGTTTCGCCGAGCGAGTGAGGTTACTGGAGGCCAACCCTTATAAAGGCGGGCAACGTACGCCCTCTGGTGTTGCGGGTGTCCATGGGCGGCGATTATCGCTTACCATCAGGTGATTCCAGTGCTCGTTTGCCCCCTATCCCATAAAAAAAAATGTCTGGAAACAATTTATTCATGTTCAGATCCCGAAGTATTACCTTAACAATTTTTAACATAACATACAATCACGCCCGTATTCTTCAAAGGGTTAGACAGAGGTGAAATAGTGTACATCCACAGTTTGTCGGTATGTTCAGGTCTCATGTAACAAAGTTATTAAAATTTCACAAATACAAATTCCGAGCTGCTCTTTGTTATTCGAGAATTTCACAAAAGAACCCAGTAACACTGCTCGATCTGGGAATCCAACTCAGAAATTCAAGCGTAGCAGTCGCGCGTAATTTTGTATTAAGAGTCTTTTTATGATTCAAATAAATTGGGCTAGCTTATTAAATCAAATAAGAATAATAAATACATTAAGAAAAAAACTACTTAACTATTTTCTATTACCTACCCGGTCTATTTGAACGAGATAAACTCAAAAACTACAGATGAATTTTCATATAGTCTTGATAGATAATGGAAGGACTGCTGGATCGGGATAAGCTGGTAAAACCGCGGGTTATAGGTACTAATAACTAAAATACAATTCATTTGAGCGTGATGGACATCACTTTGCTTACTTTCCAGTCAAACCGCAGGCTTGGGTTTGCTCACAAATTTTACCGCAGCAGTGAAGCGAAATTCTAACTAGTTTAAACAGTTACTAACTAGTACGACTAACTTATGCCTATCTATATGTACTATATTGAGGTATTTGACATCTCTCTAGAAATTTCAATTGTTAGTACCTATTTGGGTATTGAACAACTAATGTTAATAATACTTAATACTTAACACTTAATAATACTTAACGTTAATAAAACTTATTATCAATAGGCTCGCCCCCTATTACATGGGACCTAAACATACCGGCGAACTGTGGGTATACTACTTAGTACACCTCTGCCTAATCCTTCGGGGAATACAGGCGTGATGGTATGTTATGTTATGATTGAACTTGAAATTTTGGAATTACATGACATTAAGTATGTACAGTAATAGCCTAATCATGTGACCATTGGACTGCCAAGTCAAAGGTCTTGAGTTCGAATACAAATCACGCACCTCTGACTTTTCGAAGTCGCTTAAACGGTGAAAGAAAACATCGCGAGGAAACCTGCATGCCTGAGAGATTTTCTCGACGGTGTATGTAGTTTGGCAACCCGCACTAGACTAGCGCTTACTACAGCCTTACTCTTCTCATTCTTAGAGGAGACTCGTGCCCAGCAGTTTAATAGAATAATGGGTTGATTACAATTATATTATGATTACATGTTATGACAATTTAATATAAGACAAACGTTAACCGTCTGAACTCATCTAACATGTTTGTACACAAATGTGTACGTGAATAGTGTAAAACAACACTGTAAGCAGACTACACATTATGATCTAGCGGTTCAGGTGGTCACCGTTACTACAACGTGCCATAGGTTCGATTCCTGTAAAAATCTTTTCACAACCTTTTTGAAGAACCTCATGCTATAAGTAATCTTTTCGGAAAACATCGGCGGGGAGCTGATTCCACAACCTGAGGAGTCTTTGAGTTCTTCTGGTTGCTGTCTCTTGTTTAATACTCGAAAACAAGGGAAAACTTTGTATCTAAAATTTAGAGACAATAAACGCTGCAACAGAGTGCGGGTTGCTATAGTTTGGAAATTTCTATAGTAGTATTATTTATTCTTCGGCTAAATAGAGAGAATCCCACGAATGTTATACACTACCAAAACCTCTGGCAAAGTATTGTTCTACACTTCAATCAAGTACCTAAAGGCACACTGCTGTTAACATGGTTTCTATTGTTGAATTTGCATCCTTAATCGACTGCCAATCATCGCTGAATGCTAGCCACTCAGTGTGTCTACGCCCTGACTTTAGTTCATGCGCCACGCGATAGATGGCGTTAGGTAACACTATTGTGAGATTTTTAATAAAACAAAACGAAGTAGTGTGAATTTGAAGCGTGTGATTGTGTGTAGAATAGTTTTATGGAAGCACGTTGTATTTTTACTTACCTAAATATTTTTTGTCTATAGTCCCTTTTATTTTTAACATACCATCAACCCCAGTGTTCCCTGAGATAGTAGATGTGTTCTAACGTACACGTTTACGTTTACGTTTAACGTAACGTACACGTAACGTCCATAGTTTGCCAATATGTTTACGTCCCATGTAGTAAAACTGTAATATTATAGGTATTTAATTTGTATATTTTTTTTATTATTACTAGTATTTTTTTGTTTGTTTATTTTTTGTTGCTATCGAACTTATTTATGTAAGCTGTTATTGTTGTTTATTTATTGTGTCCGCCTTCTTGCTTTGAAAGTCATTAATGTTTTTTAATTTTTTGTGTTATTTGTTGTGTGTACGTTAAATTGTAATTGGAGGTTTTAAATTTGATGAGGTGAAAGTTGTACCTACCGTGGCGACACCAAACCGGTCCTGTCGGAAGACCAGCTGAGACAGAACCGATTTGTGAAGCATAACTGGGTTCGCAGAAGACCTAGGACCTAATATTAGTTAGTGTTTATTTATTAGTTAGTATTTTATTTTCTGTGTACTTGGGTGTTCTTTTACAAATAAATTTAGTTTCTTTCTTTCTTCTTTCTAGTACGGGGCGAGCCTTTTGCCAGTAACATGGCACAAATACAAACTCCGTTGTGTTAGGTATTGAGAATTTAATAGAAAAACCTTTCACACTTACATTAGCACTGTGGATCTAAATTGAGTAAAAACACTTGAAAATTAAATACCTACTTCAACTCAGTTTAACTCAGCCGAGTGTGTTTACGTAATCGCAATTAGCACATTAAATATTGAGCTGGTAATTAAAAAAACAACCTGTTGGAATCGAACCTTTAGGAATTCACAAATATAAATAACCCAGTCTCATGTTGAGCAGATATTTGACGACCTCTGTGGTTTAGTGGTTCGAGTACCGGACTGCTGACCATGAGGTCGTGGGTTCGATTCCCACAGGACACAAATATTTATGTGATGAATATAAGTGTTTGTGTTCGTCTGGGTGTATCTTATGTATTATAAGTATGTATATACAAAAAAAAGTATATAAGTATTATATCCATTGTCTAGTACCCATAGTACAAGCTCTGCTTAGTTTGGGACTAGATGGTGCTGTGTAAAAATGTCCCAGAATATTTATTTATTTATTATTTATATGCTTGCGTCGAATGTGGCAGGCTTCAAAAATAGATTTATAAATTGTTTATATTTTGAATTTTTTAACAGCTGGCTGACCTATCAATCTTCTGTCAACGTTGTCAATTCTAGGTATATGATTAAGCAATTACCAGTCTTGGTACAGTCAGTACCACAAGTTTTATATTGATATTCATAATGGCGAGGTCCTTCAAAACTACAAGTGCATAATATGTACTCGCAACCGGTGGATGTGTGTGACAAAATGTATGAATGTGAAAGAAGCAAGAATCAAAGCAAAGTTGCGACCTACAGTTTGTGTCTACCGTTGTAGGAAAAAGGCGTGAGCGTATGTAAATTTCATAGGTATTTTTAATGTCCTAATCGTCTAATCACTTTAAATAAACAAATGATCTCAACGACTACATTAAAAAAATACCTTTAAATACAATTGGACCCCCTTTGAGTTCAGAGTTCTTGCGTGAGAAAAGCAGTCTCTGCTTTACAATATGTATGATTCTTATTAACCTATCAAGGAATTAGCAGTTGAAACAGAATTAAAATTAATACGACCCTCTGGAGCGTCACTATTTTTTATTAATTCAGCAACCTTCTTATTTTGTCCAACTAGGTACTCCTAATACTAATACTCTAACCTATCTGAGTTTACTGCAACCCTTTACTAAAAACTCGCATGCAAATTTAAAATCATTATTATTTTTTCTCTGATTATACTTTTGCTGCTGACTGTACTTGTGATTCATGCACACGCCAACAGATGTCGGTAGTATCGCCGTTCCCAAACAACTTCATATGAATTATTTATGTAGTTTAAAGTACTTTAGGTATGTTTTCTTCCACTGTTTGTTGGTAAAAAACAAAGGGGCGTAAATATAACTGGAAAAGTTATCATCGAGTTAGTACTTTGGTTTTAGTGACTCAAGGAAATTTCAACACGTATATAGAATCCATTAATAACAAATAAGCAATATTGATTATTTAGAATCATATATTATTTATTGTAGATATTATTGTGACATCTTACACTCTTTCATACTTAAATCTACACTTACTTTCTGAAAATTATAGCAGGTATAATATTGTATTAGTTAGAACTAGTTTAGTTATTTCTTTTAAATCTTCTTTTTGGGAAACGCATTCAAGTCAACAAAAAAATGGAAAAGTTCGCTTCAAAATGTAACTACGATTCCGATTTTTATAATGCGTGCTAAAATCTTTTATGGAATAAAGCCTAACGTATTCCAACGTAATTATATCGCATTTTACTACAGCTGATTGTAAATGGCGTTAATTTTTTAACGTCCCCCCCCACTCTTGTGTCCCAGCTGCGCCCTGACTCTTACTACGAAATAACAACACAGAAGCGCCAACTGTACCGTGATAGGAATATTTGACCTGGTGGCCGTAACTGGAACTAAAGTCATCTTGAACGTTGCCATTTTTATTTAAATTAATTAATAAATAGTTAATGCTTCTTTTCTGTTAGATTTTTTCTTTGACGGGTTCTAGTTTATTTTTAAAATAACCTTTTTTGTTGGCCAATCCCTTCATGTACCAACAAGTATTATTGGAGTTTATCTATATCTACACTAATATATAAAGCTGAAAAGTTTGTTTGTTTGTTTACTTGAACGCGCTAATCGCAGGAACTACTGGTCCGATTTGAAAAATTCTTTCAGTGTTAGATAGCCCATTTATTCAGAAAAGCTATGGGCTATATATATCATCACGCTAAGACTAAGTAACTATTCCACGCGGACGAAGTCGCAGGTGGAAGCTAGTGTTTGATTAATAGGATTTCCTGTAATACTATATAATGTCATTATCATCATCATTATCATTTTCCCAATCATGTTGGGAGTCGGCTTCCAGTCTGACCAGATGCATCTGAATATCAACATTTATCAACATTTTACACGAAACTGTGAGTGTACATCAGTACGCCTCTGCCTAACCCTTCGGGGAATACAGGCGTGATTGTATGTACACGAAGCGACTGCTATAAAACCTCCGTAACCTAATTTCTGGGCAATACCGATATTTGGAGGATTGACTGGTCAGGCTTTTTTGTTGCTACTGACTACTACTATCAACTGTAACAGATGTTCGTATGACAACTGAGACCAACGGCTTTACGTGCTCTCTGAGGCACGGAGGGGTCACAATGTGTTAAGAATGCTCATCCATCCACACACTGACCGCGGCGAGCGCAGCTT
Organism: Acronicta leporina; assembly: GCA_947256265.1. Taxonomy (NCBI): domain Eukaryota; kingdom Metazoa; phylum Arthropoda; class Insecta; order Lepidoptera; family Noctuidae; genus Acronicta; species Acronicta leporina. The sequence goes on from OX366521.1 coordinate 4,601,048, forward strand.
AACCTTGCAAATCCGTTGATCAGCTTAATTATTACTTAGCCACGAGCCCTTCTAAAACTCTATGACGTATGGATATAATTTGGGTTACAATAGATCCAAAGCCACATATAAATTAAATTCGAGTAAATTTTATAATGATTATTCTCCTTTTTATGTGTCGTCGCCCATATTGTTTTATTATATAACTTAAATCAAATGACACCTCATTTTTTAAAACCTAGGATCGAACATCCGTACTACATACTACACTATAGACAATTAATATTATTTTTTTAGTTAAAAATTAAAATAGAAGTGAACCTTTTATTTCGTTCGATGTTCAAAATGGGCGTTCTGTAAATTCTTTTATTCGCTTACCGCATCCACCTCGCTTGCGTCCGAATCACCAATGGATTTAAAATGCAATCGAGTTATGCGAGTCGGACTCGATTTCCATGGGACCGATGCGTTGTGTAATATCATTTGCTGTACCTACAGAATATTATTTCTGTGGATTTTTTGTCTTATTATTGCCACGTTTATTATACCCACGACACAGTACAAATGTTAAATAGATAATAATGGTATTTAATAAAAATATAATTCGGTTTATAGAATTTATTCTCATAAGAACAATACAAGTTCACTTACAATGAGATACAAAGTAGTTGTCTATATCTAAATAAATACATTTTGCCTCCGATGCGTGTTGGTGAAGTTATACAAAATAAATTTAAAGGGAGTATGTAATTGCTAACATTTAATATGCGGTATGACTACATTTCATAAACGTACTTTCTCAGTTTTAGTTTAAATCTGTTAATGTTATCACAATCTTTTACGTCATTTGGTAGGTCGTTAAACAGCTGTGCTCCTTCAAACAATATGTTTTTTTTACCGTAGTTTGTCCGAGCTTGTCTTCGGTGTAATTTATTTTTATTCCTTAGGTTGTGTGTTATTGTTTTTTTATGTAATTTTAGCTTTGATTGTACGCTGTTTGTGGTGATTTTTTTTATTAAGATGCAGGTACCATATGTGTATAGTTGTTTGAGATTTAGTAGTTTGGTTTTTTTAAATAGTGTTTTAGTTGGAGTAAGATAGTGATAATGATATAATGTTTTTATAATTTTGTTCTGGGTTCGTTGTAAAGGCATTAGGCTAGTTTTTGCGGCAGATCCCCATATTTCAATGAGGTACTCGAGATGTGCTTTTACTAATGAGTTATAAATAATAGTACGTATTTTCCTTGGAATACAATTTGAGATTTTGTGTAATGATGCTAGTAATGACGTTAATTTTGATTTTACATGTTCGATGTGCAGTTTCCATGTGAGTTTGTCGTCTACCCTCAGACCTAGATATTTTTCGTGGCTCGATCTTTTTATTATGTCATTGTTAATAGTAAGAGGCGGGAAGTCTTGTAATGGTTTGTTTTTTGCGGTGAAAATCATGTATGTTGTTTTGGAAGTATTTACTGTAAGTAGATTGTATTTAAGCCACTCACTGAGTATACCAAGATCTTTTTGAGCATTTGTTATGATAGTATGGATAGATTTATCGAAATAGAAGAGGCATGTATCGTCCGCGTACAAAGTTAGGTGACTCGTTAAACCTATTTTGTTTATATTATTTATATAGATTAAGAAAAGTAACGGACTTAAAATTGAGCCTTGAGGACAGCCGTATGGTACGTTTTTTATGGAACTAGTGAATTTATCTATTTTAACTACTTGTTTTCTATTTTGTAAATAAGATGTGAACATTTCTAGGGCTTTTTCTGTGACTCCTATGTTGTTTAATTTCTGGAGAAGTTTGTGGTGGCATACGGTGTCGAATGCTTTTTTTAAATCAATAAATACCCCCAACACAACATCCTTTTGATCTATGTGCGTTTTGATTTTAGTTACCAAGTCTACTGTGGCTGTGAGAGTGCTAGATTTCGACCGAAAGCCGTATTGTTCGTCGATTAGGAACTCTTTCTCAAGAAGGTATGCATTTAGACGGCTGTACAAAACACGCTCAAAAATTTTTGATAATACAGGTAGAACCGACACTGGTCTGTAGTTGCCTGGGTCAGTCCTACTGCCCGATTTGAAAATAGGGGTGACTTTGGCAACTTTAAGCGAGTTCGGAAAGATGCCGCGCATCAGGCATTCGTTTATGCAGTTCGTTAATTTTGGAACAATTATATTTTTGAGGCATTTGATCATCTTGGTACTGATACCATCTATCCCAGTGCTTGTATTACTATCCAGTCCGTCAATTATTTTAGAAATTTCGTCCTCAGTACAAGGAGTGAGTTTACTCAGAGTTACGTCGTGTGAATGGTTGTGTTCGTACATAAGAGTGTTGCCATTGTTTGTGTGATATATAACGGGTATTTCGTTAGCTAATTCCTGGCCTATTGATGAGAAAAATGAATTAAATAAGTTACATATTGCGTTACCTTCAGTGATAGGTCCTGAGCTCGACATTAGTTTCGGAGGAGCACTGCTTTCTTTGATTTTATTTAGTGCTAAGTTGTTAATGAGTTCCCACAACTTTTTCGGTTGATTGTTATTTTTGTAGAATAGATCATAATAGTATTTTTTCTTGTGTGTCTTGATCAGGTTATTTACTGCGTCTCGTTGTTTGGAAAAGGATCTCTGTATGTTTCCGTCTTTAGGGTAAGATTTTGTCTGTTGCCATAAGTTGTTACGTAAGTTTATCGAATCAGTAATAGTTCGGTTTATCCAATCCAATAATTATAATTAAACGCTCAATAGCTTGTAGTAAAGTTACGTTGATTTTCAAACGGCGGCTAACTGTAGCTTAGGTGAAGCTACAGTTAGCCACCAGATTAGCCACCGATTGGCAGCTTACCATATGTAACTGTGTGCTAGAATTTGAACATCCACTAATGTGTTGAGAGACTCGTAGATAATTAATAACTGCCTACGCTGATTTGCGGGCTACTTTTTTTAAAGCTTACACTAACAATCTGGGTCGTACATTACTAGAATTCTTGTTAACTTTACTTGTTACTACTCTCTTCTACAAATGGATTCACGTCGATAGTAGGTGGGTTTCGAACCGGCGACCATACGATCGCACGTCCGACGCCTTAGCCATTAGGCTACCGTCGCTTCGATATATACGCTATACGCTTAAAGATTAGTGACCATTTTAATACATCACATACGAGATATACATCCGTCCCGGTTATCATAAGAATAACCATGATAGGTCTTGAATGCTTTATCCTTAGGATTTTCTATTACATAGAAAGTTGCGAAAATTTGATTCACAAGTCGGTTTGTAAAATATATCGATATTTTGCCGTATGTTTGATTAGACCTTTATTTCTCATTCATTTTTTACTTACATTTAAAAAAAAATATACCATCACGCCTGTATTCCCCGAAGGGTTAGGCAGAGGCGTACTAATGTACACCCACAGTTCGCCGGTATGTTTAGGTCCCATGTAACAGGGGGCGAGCCTATTGCCATTAACCGGGCACAAATACCTAACTCCGAGCTGCTACTGGGAATTTCATAGAAAAACCCAATAACACTTTGCTCGACCTGGGAATCGAACCCAGGACCTCTAGCTTAGCAGTCGCGCTCAGGACCACTTGGCTAATGAGGCAGTTCTTACATTTATTTATATATATTTTACAAAAGATAAAAAAACATTTAAAATATAAAAAAATAGTAAGTAGTCTACCGGTATCGGGTACAGGGTCCAAGCTACCGGTAGAGACCTTTATTATTATTATTTATTGTAGTTTAATGTTCTTTTTTATCAATGCATTTTTTATTTATGCAATAAAATGTATACCTATACTATACCATACCGTTTAACTGGAAGTCGACCCCATTATTGGGCAAAAAGGCAAGACTGATGACAATCATGATACCAGTGCATTTCTGTCCACAATTTCAAAATATTTTACCTAGTTATGTTACCTACATAACTGTTTACAGTTTCGAACGAGAAAAATCGATTTGTGCACGTGTATAGGATCTTAGTATAATCCTGTTATGTAAATTAGATTGTACTTTGATTTCGCTCTCCTCTGATTCATAATTGAATCTTGTATCCGAGTTTATAAACAGCAAAAAGTTGTTTGAGCGTTTTAAATTCTTGTTTTATATTGTGCAACGTGTAGATTTTACTGTTTTATCTGCATAATTTAAAAGATTTGGAAAACAATTAATTGGTTTGTAGACAAATCCCCGTGATTGATTTTATCCTTATGGGGATGGGTTAAAGATTAAAAACGTTAATGTTTTCCTGTGTCGTGGGTTCGTTTACAAACACAAATTATCACACATACCCAGACTCCCTACCTGTTGGTCACATAAATATTTCTTCAGTGCGGTGATCGAACTCACTACATGTAGCGTAGAAGCCGATCTGCCAGCCACTACGCCATAATGTGCCGTCAAAGTGGCCATTTTAAGCCACCCGACCAATGTTCCGGATCGAAAGAGATCAAAATCCATTCTTCTCTCCAATATAACTCACATTTTTCTCGATAGCACTGTCAAAGTTTGCAGCCGTTAATATTTTAAAACTCGTGGTACATGGATGATAGACACGGGTAAATAGACAGCGAACGTTGATAGCCGTCTCGAAGAACCTTCAAATATTCAACACTAATTACTTCAGCCCTTACTAACGGACTCTCGCGCTAGATACAAGTGAGTTTGGGATGAGTTTTCATGCCAAAATGCATGATTAATTTCTTTGGCTTGGCTTTTTTATTATTCTTTCTTATGTCTTACTGTAGATAAGATTTGTCTATGTTTGATTTGATTTGTCTATGCCAAGGTGCTTACTAGCAAAAAATACAGGTCACAGGTTCTCAATCTTATTTTGCCTTCAAATCTCTACATTTAGTTTCTACATTTATTTTATACTTTTCATATTATCATAACATACGTATCTTATTGTTTTTTTATTTGCATTTTCCATTCTACGATTAAAAAGTTATTTTAGTGCAGGAAAAAATCGATTTGCGGGCAGTCCTCATCACCAATAAGATGTAAAGTCAGAATGTGAAGGCAAATTTCGACATGGCAGGTAGGACTCGCGGTGGCTAAGTGGTCATAGCGTCTGGTGCTTGCAAGTCGAATTTTATAACATAATGACACTTTATAACATAAAATGGAGCGCGCAAAAGTCCAATGCAATTTTATCATATTATTATTTATAGAAAAGAAACTGTTCCGAATGAATAAACATTTGATTGAATAACAATTACGTTGGATTTATCGTATATATAATTATTTTTTAAAGCTTACTAGCAATGTGGGTCGCACATTACTAGTAGGTCTTCTTGTTAACCCCTCGTGCTAATCTAAATGCTTGTGTTACGAGTGGGTTCACAAATTTCATCTATCTAAAGAGATAAGCTAAAAACAGAGGATTCGCAGAGTTCGCAAATAGAATTATACTTATGGTTTTGTTTTGTTATACGTACCGTACATAGAACTTTTTCATTTAATTTTGCCTATCATTGGGTATTAAGGATGATATTTCGATATGGCCTACTTCTTTTCACCGTTACGATTTCGAGTTAATAAAATAGTGAGCCGTTTTGCCAGTTCCTATAGTACCTCCCTAGAAACGAAATCGTAGCTAGCTATAACTACTCTACAACTTAATTTCATGTTTATTGACTTACATAAATAGCGCTATTAATTTGTATAAAATCGTTTAGTAGACCATTTAAATTTGTTAAATGGCCATGAATATTTGCGCCGGTTCGACGCTGTTATAATTATTAATTAATAATGTACCCGGCATCTGGTATTAAAGCTGGTGAATATTTAATTCGGGTATTAAGAACTTCTTTAGGATGATACTTAGTTCTCTTTTTAGCTTATATTTTACTTTAAAGAAAAAATAAATCAGTTATGACTTAATTATTTTCAGCTATAAGTCGATACACAAATTTAATTAAGAACCGAATTTCCCATACAAATGTAATAGCAAATAAATCATAATTCAAACATTTTAAAAACAGAATTATATAAAATATAGCTTCTGCCCGCGACGTCGTCCGCGTAATGTGATGATATATAGCCTATAGCCTTCCTCAATAAATGGGCTATCTATCTCTGAAAGAATTTTTGAAATCGGACCAATAGTTTCTGAGATTATCGCGTTCAAGCAAACAAATAAACAAACTCTTCAGCTTTATATATTAGAACTAGCTTCTGCCCGCGACTTCGTCCGCGTAGCGTGATGATATATAGCCTATAGGCTTCCTCAATAAATGGGCTATCTAACACTGAAAGAATTTTTCAAATTGGACCAGTAGTTCCTGAGATTAGCGCGTTCAAGCAAACAAACAAACAAACAAACTCTTCAGCTTTATATATTAGTATAGATAGATATAGATTTTTTGGATACCAATTTATTTTGGTATCACGTTTTTGTGGACAATTCAAGCTCCTCCGGTCCCTTAAGGGTGGGTCGGCAATGCATTAGCAACTCTTTTAATGTTGCAGGTGTTCATGGGCGATGATAACTACTTACCACCAGGTGGCTCGTCAGCTCGTTTACGGACTTAAACAATAAAATAAAAATGTTGTGTTTAATTCTTATTTTTAGCAACTGTAATGTAATTTTATCAGCGAGGCACACAAATTACTTTGAGGTTCGCCGGGCCGCACTGTGTTGCTCTCCCAGATTCTAGTAAATTCTTTTTTCAACACAAATATTTAATTAAACAATTTTACTTATAGACATTTTATGTAGGGCTTGGGTAGGGCTCATGGCTAAATAGTAACCATGCTGATCAATCTATCTACAAGCATGGTTGTTGGTGTTTCTACAAACAAACACAAATTCTCACAAACGCCCAGAATAACTAACTGTAGGTCATACAAATATTTACTCCGTGTAAGAATCGAACCCACAACACTTCAATAAATATCTGAGCGTTACTTTTGAAAAATGTTTTGTTTCTGCTCTAGTCTTACTAAGCTATCTGTGCGAAGTTATTGTACCTCAATGTTTAGAATTATAGTGTTAATGTTATATTATCCAAGGTGAATTGTTGTATGTCGTGTCTGAGTGACCACAACAATGTCGGCATTACGTCACTATTGCGAAACGCCCAAGTTTTTTGCCAATGTATTAGTGAAATTATAATGAGTAAAACATTGTAAGTACTTATTTAGTTATAGAAGTACAAAAAATAATTTAAAATACTAGTACCTAGGCCGCATTTTATGCTAAAGGGTATTCTTCTTAAAAAATATATTTTCAAATTTTCAGGGAGAAATTGCTAAGTGATTATCAACAACTATCTCAGAACAATATTTTAACAATACCTTCTTGTTTACTTTAAAAAAAAAATCATTGCAAAATATTTATTCACGGGAATCGAACCTGTCGCTTTCACGCCAGCTATTTGATCTATAGGTAGAATATAAAATATATCAGGTACATCACAATTTAGATTAATAGTTACAAAAGACATTTTTTTTAATATCCTAAGTACGTTTTGTTTCAACAAACTACAGTGTGTAAATTGTAAATTTAAAACAGACACGTTAAACATTTAAGTCATATCTTCTGAATTCCTGTATTGCCTTATTTACTTTCGCTTATTGACCAAGCTAAAATAAGTGATGTAAAACGAACCATTAAAAATCCTTTCAAACAAAATTTGTTACAGCAACATGCTATATACCGCGTCGTAAAACAAATATGGTATGAATGCAGTTGGTTGCAACGTCCCAGGGCGCAGCAGTGTAACTCGACAGAGGATTGACTTGTGGCTGTACTAACCGGTTTAGTACCTATACCTCAATGTACAATTTGGGTACACAAACGGACATAATAGAATTACTGAGTGAATGTAACCGTTTGTAAGGGATATTCGGGCTATTTCGGATAGTTTAATTATTTCACGTCTCCAATTTACAAGGCAATGTTCAATATTTGTAAATTAAGTAGGCAATCATACCTGATTTTCTGATAACCGTTATCAACTATACTTAGTATTCAAAGGATTAGTGAGAATTCTAGTATTAAAAGTCTTAATACATTGATTTATAAAGGTGTCTTTAAAAGGTGATGTTGGTATAAATATCACATATGATTTATTAAAACAATCAATATACACGTGCTTTCAGACAAACGGAGTCTTCTCCATCAATTAAACATAGCCACCGTTGATCAATTCGCGTATTTAACTGCTAATTCCGACACGCATTAGCTAAGACATAGTTAAATTAGTCATTTTGTTGAAATCTCAATGACAAAGATAAATATTTAAAGCGTCATTATTTACTGAAGGTTGTGGAATAAGGCTCTTAGTTATTATACAGAGCAGCTACGAAATCCTGATATAATTTGTAGTGTATGTATCAATAATGCACACATTTGTATGATCGCACTAAGAAACTGGATTTCCCTAAGGAGACAGACCGAAATCTTGTTACTGAACGACGTAGATAAAGTCAGAAATGGTGCTCTATATTACTAGTAAAATTGCATAAAATGTTGTAAGTAGATTACGTATATTAATTAAATAATTTATTAATTGATTAAGATAACATATCCTCACGCTTGTATTCCCTAAAGGGTTAGCCAGAGGTTTACTATTCACCTTCAGTTTTCCGTTTTATTTGTTTATGGTATATTGCCATTGACCGGACATTAATTAGAATTTAGATCTGCTAATAAGAATTAGAAAATCTTGTTAGTTAAACATAATTTTATCCCAACGATTTTGGTAGTATGCCTCTCCTTGTTTATCACAGATTCCGATATTTGGCTCTCCTAGCCGCGGGTAATGAGTCTCCGTATCACTTACTACTTTGGACCTACATTGTAAAAAAAAGTAACAAAGCAAAACTGATTCAATCACGTCAATCGCCATATGAATGCATCCCATACATCCGTTTTACAAGTCAACTGGTAAAAAAAACAACTTTCAAAATTGTTATTTTGAAAAAAGTTGGACGTTGACGCAAATATTTTTTTAGAGAAAACAATCATTTTTGACGGTACTGCCGCCCAACGTGGGACTGAAATATCTGAACACATTCAGCTTCGAATTCGCATACAAACAAATTGGCTTTGATGGACTGTGTGCATTGAACAATGCTTTATCTTTGCAATATTACTGCTATGATAACACTCGTATTAAAAAGAGTTATTATTACGTACATATAATGTAACTTGTATTGTTTCCGTTGGAATTTGCGTAATTATAGTTATTGAATTTCATTTTACATTAATGAGGATTATACCCGGGATGTGGGTTTATAATAATCCGCTATCAGATATACCTAGGTTTCTCTGATTGGTTCAGCATACTCGGGGGTTTTCATTCAGTTTCAGTTTACAAGGTAAATGTTGATTCCACTGACATTAAAAATACAAGTATTGTTAGTTGTTCTAATTTCTTACCAAACAATGAAAGGAGTGCAAGAATTTTTTTTTGCAACCAATTTGTCATTATTTGTTTAAATTTTTATATAATTTTGAGATGACATAGACAAAGATAGTTGTTTATATAATTTTTTTTAAGTATCTTTGAAAAAATGGTGTAAATTGTTGTATCAAAGAACATAACCTATCCAGCTAATTCTGCTCAGGTTACATTACATGTTACTGTTAGGTTCAAGATTCAAATGTTTATCCCTCAAATAAGATTTTATAAACGTTATAAGTTTTATAGTACCTATGGTTTCAAAAAGTTGATACTATGTCTAAGAATTCGGCAAAAAACTCCTTGGAGACTTAAAAAAGAGGTATGTTCTGCTTTGGTGCAATATTATGATAACAGGGTATGTGGGTATTAAAGGTTTAATGTCTTATTTGAACCGAAGTCTACTTGTATAATCTTGTCACACGTGAAAACTATTACTGCACTCAAGTCATTGTTAGGTGCAGCCCTATGTCCATATTTATTATTTCCACAAAAGACGAACTATTACATTCCCCTTTTAACGGTTTTAACAGACAAAAGGGCCCGTTTGTAAACGAATCACGCAATATTTTTTATCATTTCAGCGAAAGAGCCTGCAAAAAGGCACGCCAAAAATTCGTTTGATATTTTCATGGAAAAAGTTTTTATTTTATCGTTCAAAACTTCGTTGGCAATTAAATTTTCTACTACCACGTCAGGGCTCATAATATTTTGTATGTTGATAAAATACTACATACTAGCTGATGTCTAGATTTAATCCCATCCCACAGGAGTTTTCAAGACAAAAGGTAGGTCTATGTCCTTGCACAGAATGCGACCTATTCAATTCATTTTTTCAATTCATTTTTTCAATTCATTTATTTACTAGACAACAAAGGCCCACGTGTTAGTAAAAATAAAATACTTAAAATAACTATGTTAGTATGACAATAATAAAAATAATTAATATAAAAACAAGTTGTGTGTCAAAACAATCGTGACTGTTAGTATGTTAAATACTAACAATCACGACTGCCTATTTCCTTGTCAAATTTTATCAATATCCGTTCAGCAGTTTAGATGTGAAAAAATAACGCATAAACAGACAGGGCTACCTTCGCATTTATAATATTAGTATGGGTTAAAATATTGTAAAAAGAAAACAAAATAATGTTAAGTTCAGCAATTTTATGTAATGTAACTATAAACCATGTTTATATATCTTCTTCTTCTCTACTTTTATAATCGTCAAAAAGGTTTTTCTGTACATTGAAGATATTAAAAAAATAACTGGGTTAGGATATATAAACGTCTCAAAATCATAAAAATAAGAGTTTTTAAATTCTTGTCTGTTTGTTACGGGTTGGCGCAAATAATATAGAATAGATTATAATTTCATTATCACTGTTAGACAGTATATGCTCCAACTTAAAAACTGGTGAACTTCTTATCTCAAGTAATTGAACGGATCCCGAGATACACCTTGACCTCTCTGATGTATACAGACCCATACAAAGAAGAGATCATTACTGTTGGTTTTATATTCAATTATTTTGGGGATCCATTTTTAATCCTAATATATTCTCACGTGAGCGAAGCCGCGAGCAAACTATTTTTTTTAAACCATAATACAATGTTTTAAAAAAAAGTTTGATCATAATGGTTTTGTAGTACACAGTAGGAGTTGGAGACTTGCCAGCGTATCTACTAGTATTCAAGTAGGTACCGCAACTTTCATGATACCAGTGTAATGTAGATTTAAACGTCTGTAATTTTGCATGTAATGTATGAACCTTCATTACTCTTTAATTCGTCGACTTTATCAGGTGAAATTATGGTTTCTTTTGCCAACTACTTTGCGCTATTATGCACTGAAAAGAAGTTTTTTTTAGGGTTCTGTACCTCAAAAGGAAAAAAGGAACCCCATAGGATCACTTTGTTGTCTGTCTGTATGTCTGAATGAAAATCTACAGGGTACTTCCCGTGAACTCAGAATCTTGAAATTTGGTATGAAGCAACGTATAGCAAAGATAAAGGAAAAATTAAGAAAAGCATACATTTTTAGTTACGAAATATAATATTTTTTAAGTAAGGAACCCTCGGTGCGCAAGTCCAACTCGCACTTGGCTTTTTTTGGATTTAATAAAGCATTTAGATTATACATATATCCTACCTTAGTAGGTAATGATAGCCTAGTAATATGACCATTGGACTGCCGAGTCAAAGGCCTTGAGTTCAAATTCTAGGCACGGACCTCTGACTTTTCAAAGTTATGTGCATATTATTTGTTAATTATTACACGCTTAAACGGTGAAGGAAAACATCGTGAGGAATTCTGCATGCCTGAGAGATTTTCTTGACGGCGTGAGAAGTCTGCTAACCCGTATTAGCTATAGCCTAAAACCTGTGCTCAGCAGTGGGATATGTTATATAAACTTATTCGATTTTTTATTGCTTTTGGCTGTAAATGTAGGACTAAAGAGGCTATTATTGTTTGCATCGTGGTTGGTGCTACTTGCACGTTCAGGTAAAGCACCAATCACTATGTTCTAGTGCTTGAGAATTGTTCTAATGCATACAGTAGTAGGTTACTTTGTATTACATTATGATTATTTTATACGTTACTATGTGTGATGTTCTTTATGTAGGTTAATCACGACAGCAAGATTGGTTTAGATAGGTATACGAAATATTTGAAGTCAAAACAATTTAACTGCCTCATTAGCCAAGTGGTTTTGAGCGCGACTGCTACGCTAGAGGTCCTGGGTTCGATTCCCAGGTCGAGCAAATGGTTATTGGGTTTTTCTATGAAATTCTCAGTACTTAGCAGCTCGGAGTTAGGAATTTGTTCCCGGTTAATGGCAATAGGCTCGCCCCCTATTACATGGGACCTAAACATACCGGCGAACTGTGGGTGTACATTAGTACGCCTCTGCCTAACCCTTCGGGGAATACAGGCATAATGATATGTTATGTTATGTTAAAACAATTTAAATGCCTTATATTGGTACATTTTCATTCTTAATACAAATAAATTATCTTACATACAGGAATATTTCTTAAGCAGTGCGCAAAAAAATAGCTTCTTAGTTCTTCTTTCTAGCGGACTAACACGACATCGTTATTACCTCAATGATTCGATAACAGGTGTCATTTTGAGTTGACAATTTTGACAATTATTATTTTCTTATTTAAAGCATCCAGCCATATAGTAACTTATTTTATAATTTGAAACCTCCATAGTGTAGATACAGTGCGCACACTTTATTTGAGAAAGTAACTAAAGAGTTTTGCATTTATTCAAATAATTAAATAATATACCCTAAGAATATACCACATATGTATTATATTAATTTAAAAAAAAATGCAACGTGCGTTAATCTTAATTTACTGACGCTGAAACAGTTATTTGAGATTTTTGTCTATGTAGGTATGTTTGTTTATATTTCCATGCTTCATGTCAATACCACGTGAACAAATTTTTTAAATATAAATCAGAATTTTTGAAATAAAAAAGCTCAGAAATTCGGTATTCAGAGGTCCATGGCGCTAAGTGTATTACAAATATGGAAAATCAAATTTTTCGAGGTGGTTAGTTGAAACTTGGAGAGGACAACGTCTCTCAGGTCAGCTAGTATATATATATATTCTTCTAAACGAAGATTTTAACTGCAAAGGAAGCTCTCATATTTGTTTATTACGGTTTCACGCATATACCGTTAAACCAACATGACATAACATACCATCACGCCTGTTTTCTCCGACGGGTTAGGCAGAGGCGTAGTAATGTACACCAACTACAGTTCGCCGGTATGTTTAGATCCCATGTATTAGGTGGTGAGCCTATTGCCATTAACCGGGCACAAGTTCCAAACTCCGAGCTGCTACTGACAATTTCATAGAAAAACCCAATAAAACTTTGCTCGACCTAGGAACCGAACCCAGCACCTCCAGCATAGCAGTCGCGCTCAGGACCACTAGGTTATTGAGGCTAAGCATACCGGCGAACGGTGAGTGTACAGTTGTACGCCTTTGCCTAACTCTTCGGGGAATACAGGCGTGATGGTATGTTATTTGTATATCCAAGATGAGAATCCTAGATATAGGTACCTATGTATTATTCTGAATAATACATATTATTCAGTTTGCTAAGCAAGCAAGACGTATGGAACTACCTAGTTACCTATTCGTACATTTCGAAATTGCAGCTTGCTAGCAATTTGGCCAATTAATGTCAGGTTATTCAGGTATGGTTTCCTAGAACCCAGTACAGTAGCATGTTTCTCTTAATTGCCTCTTGCAAAATGCACTAGGAATTTCAAAATGTATATTTTCTTTCTGAGATTTTCGAGAGCATATGAGCGATCTTATTAAACTCGCGACTTTGTTTGACAAAAAGATATTTATTTACCATTTTTTTTGTATATTTTCTTTAGCGTAATAGCCTCAAGAATGATCCTGGATAGGAATCCCGTGACCATGGATGCTGCAAAGGATCCGAATCGTAGGGAATTAAATATTATCAATACAACACGATAAAAGCCGTAAAAATTAGTTTTATTTCAATAGTGTTGTTTTACTTTATTTTTGTAAATCACGTAGTTTATAGAAAACTCAAAGATTCGCATTTTAATTGTGGTGAACGATATAGGTACTCTAGATTCTTCAATAAGCTGTATTTTACTGATTTAAGCTCCTAAAGTGAAAGCTATAGAGGGCTTCCATACAAAAAAAATGGGAAAGCTAGTTAGTCAATCCTCGCCTTTTCCCAACCAAGCCCAACTATGTTGGGGTCGGCCTCCAGTCTACGCAGATGTGGCTGAATATCAGCATTTTACACGAAAGAATTCCCAGAAATTGTCCCAGAAATCCCACAATTTCTGGGAAATACCGATATACGGAGGATAGACTGGTTGTCAGGCTTTTATGGGCTTCTGACTACCTACCACTAACAATTGTCAAAGATTTTCGTATGCCAACCGGGACCGACGGCTTTACGTGCTCTCCGAGGCACGGCGAGGTCGATGTGTTCAGAATGGTCACCCATCCACACACTGACCGCGGCGAGTGCAGCTTAACTTTTCAGATCAGTTGATCAGCTTAGCCACGAGCCCCTCAGAGAAAGCTAGTGAGTCACGCAACTTAAAATCCTGACTCTCTCATAGTTTCGTACCGTTTTACTCTTAATTAGGACTTAAAAACAAAAAAAATCCGTAACAAACTTCGTAACTGCACTGCATTACACTTTGAAAACGAGCAATAAAGTTTGAGAGGTTAAACTGGCGTATAACCGTCTAAGTGTTGCCAACCTAGTGATGTTAACAGCGGCTTGGAGCGGACTTGGCATCCTCTACCGCTGTTATGACACGTGATAGCAAGTAATACAAGCTGTATCTTGAGGTTATTAGATGTATGGTGGACAAAAAAAGTAGATTAACACTTATTTAATAAAAAGTAAAATGCATGTCGAGAATCCTAAATATAGGTATATCAAGAAAATTTCGTTTGACAATTCGTATGACATTTTGATTGTGACATTGGACACCTGGGATCCTGTAAAGGTGTATATGACACCTTTACAGGATCCCAGGTGTCCATACCTGCAGGGATCTGAATATGTTAAAAATAGTCACACACAGATTGAATATGACAAGCGAAACAATGAAAATGATTAAAATAGATATATTATTTAAAAAAACTATTATCTAACTATCTAACATAGGATGCAATTTACTTCCTTCTAATCAGTAACTTAATTCTCTGTAGGCCGTAACTTTCTCTGTTCTGTGCTGTAACTATCTAAAGGTATTTTTATTAATCTTTCTATTTTTACAAAATGTTTACAATAATTCTACTAATATAAAATGGGAAAGATTAATTAAAGTTAAACTAAACTAAATGGGAAAGTTTGTGAGGATCGGATGGATGGATGTTTGTTACTCTTTCACGCCAGAACGGCTGAACGAATCTGTATAAAATTTGGCATAGAGATAGATAATCTGAAATAACACATTAGCTAGTTAAAGATACAATTGATTAATTCGATAAAAAACAGATTTCTTACCTAATTCTCACGTAACCACCTAAACTCTTCATTAAATAAAATGATGGCGTTCATTTCTAAAGAAATAAAATAACATTTTTAAAATATTTTCGAGACATAAATCGCCGTATCGTAAAATCTATAATTAGTAATTTTTATAATATTTTATGTCCAGTAGTATTACATGGTTCGTGTGTTAATGGCGCGGGGCGAATTGATGCATGCTTCCGTGGTATTTTCCTTAAGTGCCGCACTCACTTCCATTAACTAAAGGTTCTTGGTTAGAACTTAAAAAAGTAACGGGTAAAGCAAAAACACCATAAACACGACAAATACTATCAATTTTAAAGTAGTTAAATGGAAGTTGAATGATTACTAAAAACTTTTAAAAGTTTGAACCTACTTTTTATACCATTTCTGTACGTATCATTTTATATTCTGTTGGCCCTTTGGGTATTTAAAGCCTTTTGATAAGCAAATATGAGCGGATACGAAAAATACCAAGGTCAGAACAACGGAGGTCGTATCGCAAAGATCGAAATTTTGCGTGATCGAAACCCTTACAACAGTCAAACTGTCTATTTCGACCAAAAGTGTCATAAAACATGTGGAATTATAACAGTAACAGTAAATGAACGTGCAAAATCAGCGGTGGGTGACTATTCAGGTGGCGTGCAGTTCGATCGTGGCGAAGCAAGGCGCGGAGGAAACGTCAGAAAAATCGAATTTCCATGCCGGCGACTGCTCGGCAGTCGAGGCTGAGGCGGCGTGGCGCGAACATCGCGCACATAGCGCCCGCGCGCGCCCCGTGCAACACGCGCGCCGAGCCCCGCCACGCGCCCGAGTTCAAAACTCGCGCCACGCTCCCGAACAAACGGGCCCCGCGGACACTGCGTACACTAAAATCCTGTTTAAATCGTAAACGGTGGGCTAATTAAGGGATTATGGGTTTGGCAACGGCCGTCCCGATCGTGGGTCAGTTTGTCGCCCGACCACATAAATTCGTACTCGTTTCTTTCTTCATTAAAAGGTGACGTCACTCCCGCGGTCGATTTTTGTGTAATCGCGATAAATTAGCGATTGTGTTAGTGGATAATAAAAGTTTGTTTGGTTAATTGTTGCATTGTCTCATGTTATAAGTGGTGTCGTTGGCGCGGACGTAATCCCAAGGACTACGGCCTTCAGTATTTATTGATTTTATTAAACAATATTGCATTCTATGCGCTGGATTTAAATAAACGTCATAAACTTTTGTCTACATTATGATTGATTTTTTTTCAGCCACTTAAAAATATGTACGGATTGAGAGAAATTGTTACTAGGTATATAAAACCTTTCAAATACTTTAATTTGTTAAGCAGATTACCAAACCTTCGAATGCACAATTGTATTATAAGTTCAAAAAGGTTTCACCGTTTCCGTTAATCAAGGTGCTCTTGAAACATTTCTGTAACTTTCCTCTAGAAAATTAACACTAAACTTTCTTTTGTTATGTTAACATTTATAAACAAGGGGAAGTAAACTTTTATAATACTTACTATTCTTACGTATTATGAAAAGTTTAGTTTTTAATTCGTTTTTTTTAGAGAACTTAAACCTTATTAGTAGGTACATCACTTTGACCATAAACACACTTAAAAAACAACACATTCACATTCATTATCTTATTTTTTTAAACTTTTCTTTGATAGTTCCTATATAATTTACTACACGAGTATATAATATGTCTAACATTTTTGCTCTATTTGTGTCTAGATACATAACTATAAGACCATAAATTACTGACAGATACAAGATATTTCGACGTATTCGTTAAGATAACATAAATATATAGCCTTTTTGCTCTTTCTCTGTACAACATTTCGCGGTATTTTCACCAAAATAACTTTGTCAATGTATTACATTCCTCATTTGTAATATACCAGAGACAATAGGATTATATTTGTGTTCTAATTTTGACTTGGCAACATAAGAATTCTGTATGTTTCGTTGAAACGGCAAAATGTAGATCGCTATCAGTATTCATTATTTTAGAAACAAAACGGCATCGGTATTACAGAAACAAAATTCGATTGAAAGCATAATTTTTCAAGTCTCGTAAATTCAAGATATGTATATAAAACCTGTATGCTGAATAGGATCAAATCACTGTTGCTTTTTCGCACTAGACTACTTCACGTACTTTTAGTACCTAAATCGTTCAATGAAATCAAAGGTCAAACTTGTATCAGGCACATAATAAATGCTACGTCATCGACAAGCTTAACTATTTTATTTTTTTTACTGACGGGCTTTCACTTGCAAAGGTTTATTTAACATACCATCACGCCTGTATTCCCCGAAGGAATAGACAGAGGCGGTCTATCTACAGTTCGCTCGTATGTTTAGATCCTATGGAATAGCTATTGCCATTAACCGGGCACAAATCACAAACGCCGAGATTGTAAGAAAAATTAATTATTATTTTACCTGCTTTGTTTATGTGGCCTTTTCCGATTTACAAATTCTTTTTCGTGTGACTGTCCCATCCCAATCATTACTCTAAATTATTATGAATATTAATGTTTCTTACTTCAATTTATATTTGAAACGTCATAAAAATCATTAAGGCTATCCGAACCTTTATTATTTCCTTCCCTCACTCATATTTGTCTAATAACAAACACATTTACCGACTTTGGAAACTTCGTGTCTACAGGTTGTTTACTTTTTGGAGATTAAAATCGTCAATAAATTTCCAAATATTCAATTACTGAGTGGCATTGAATATTGAGTTGTCAGGCGCGAACCACGGGGTGCAATTGCCCCTCAAACCCAAAATTACTACCTATTCTTTGAATTAGTGAAATCGTAACAACACCATCTACTACAACTACAACGGGACTAATAGGGAGAAAATAATTCGTAAGTCAAAAGGGGTTCAGTAAATATGAACTAAAACTTTGAAGCTTATTTAACTTCATGAAATATCAATACACCTGATGTCGTTTTGCGACCCTATAACTTTGTAATATATACATATGTGTGATATAAAACATTATTGTTAGTATGTATTTACCTACATGCGAAACCTGAATATATTTTGTTCTGAATAAATACCTGAATCGATTTTAATATTATTTTAAAATTTAAAATTTAATTTAAAAAAGCTTGCATGTGGGATACCGGGCGACACTAAGGGCCACTTGCACCAACTTCTTAAATAATATGTTTAAATTGTATTTAAACACAAAATTACACTTAAAGTTTGTCAGCCTAAGTATTGTTCCGCAATCATCCGTACACAACACGAATCACGGCAGGTCATAGCAGCACTAGCGTGATGAGCATGTTTTTGTAGGGACAACCAGGTAACATAACAAGCTTATAACTTTTATGATATTTTGCGATACACTTTTGAAATTTTGTACATAGATTCTTTACATAAAATAATGGACATGTGTCTCAGGTTTCGCATATGCTAAAACTAATATTGTCTATCACAATGTTTATCGATGATAAACAAAGCTTTTCACGTAAAAAAAGACAAAATTTTTACATAATTATTTAGTCTTTATTTAAACATAATTATAAAAAATGTACCCTTAGATTATATAATATTTAATTAAATAGTCATATCTGAAGCACATTTAATTGAATTTTTCATCCTTAAAGCTAAGCGTGAGTCTCTCATAAAAAAAAAACTTCAATGTGCCAATCAATAATTTTATAATTACCAAAGTAAAATTTGAAGGCATGAATTATTGACACCCTGTATAAATAATATGTGCATCAACAATCACTTATATGTTGTATATAAAACAGTGGTGTGTGATTAAAACCTCATTACACTCCAATGAAAGCTATCGGTTTTACAAAGCCTTTGTTTTTGTTGCTGTGGCCTTTGTGGACTCCACGAGAACTGTTTTAAATATCATTTCGTTCACAATTTTGTATACCGAATATGGTAAAACCTTTGACTATACATAGTCAAAGGGTAAAACAAACGGAATAATGAGGCGATTGTTGTTTCGTCAGTTTTCATTTCTTTGTTTTAACTACTGATATACAATTTGTATAGGAAGTAAATATAAGCCCCAACTAGTAGAAACTAGATGTATTGCGTGGACTAGTTGAAAAATAAATTACCTAATTTTGTGTTTTAAGAACTATAGTTTAAAATTCTTTACTTGATAGCCATGATATGACCATTAGAACTGCCCACTCAAGTCAAGTTTGAATCCAAGCCACTAACCTCTGACAATTCGAAGTCATATGCGTACTTAAACGGCGAAGGAAAATATTGTAAGGAAACCTGCATGCTTGAGAGATTTTCTTGACGCCGTGTGAAGTCTGCTAACCCCTCTTATTCTGAGAAGAAAACCGTGCCCAGTAGTGGGAAAGTATACTGGGTTGATGATGCTATATTAATTTAACATCCTATTTATTTTTAACACCGCTTGGTATTTGAACCCGAGCCCAGCCCCTGCAACGAACGAGCCAGTTCTCTTCTCTATATAAAAGTAACAATATCAGAAAACAAAGAAAGTGCCTGTTATTGCTTGCAACCGTAGACAAGCTCTTTGGTATTGAATACAATATCGTATATTAAAAATAAAACCCGGTGCATTACCTTCACACAATCCGTGCAATAGTACAAACTCCTTTGTTGGTTTACTTCGAAAAGGTTGCACGTAAATATTGAATCAGTGTAGGATTGTAGTTAGATTATGTATATATATTTCAATAGTGTTGGTCTCTATAGGTTTGTGTGTGTTGGTCTGTGCAAGTAGGTAGAGGCTTGGGTCGGCAAACGCAATCCCGTATTAATACCGCCACAGTAAAGGCGCGTTTACATTCGGGAAAGTAATGCTAGAATTGCAGTGTGATGAGTTCACTCTCTCGTATCAGGCATTTGCTTAAATGATGATGGGAAAGTATCCTCTTAGCCTAACTAGATGTGGCTGAATATCAGTACTTTACATGATGCTAATAAATTTATCTGAGCTATCAAACCACCGCGCACCGCAGCCCAAATTTTAGCTCAATATGCGTTTTTTTATTGAAGAATTGAGATTAGTTGCCAGGCTTTTTTAGGTGCTTTCACTTAATTAACTATTGTCAGACTGACGGCTTTACGAAAAGCCACGAAGCAGTCCCGATTCAGACATTCAGAATGGTTACCCATCAATAGGCTGACCGCGGCAAGTGCAGCATATCCTGTCATAGCAATGGGTTCGCCCCCTATCACAGGGGGCGTAAACATACCGACGAATTATGGTTATAATATTTAAGACACTTACCTTTCGTAGGATACAGGCGTGATTGTATATTAATGGTATGTTATGTTTAGACAAACTTTACTGATGTCTAGCTAGGGTTGTCTCGCTACTAATAACATGCTTTACGAGGATGGCATTACGTGGTTTTTTTTTGTCTGGCGGACAAGCTGTTATCTGTGTAATTTCATTAAAATACATTTTGATTACTGATTTGATTTATAAAAAATAACAGTCCTATTGTAATTAAATAATTATTTTTTACATTGAAACTATAATTAAAATCGACGAAGTTCGGAAATATAGGATTTTAAAGTACCTATTTAGTGGGGATAGAGAGGAGAGATGCACTGTTCCTTTCCCGTGTCAATAAATGTCAATATAGAACTTGTAAGGCGCACGCATCTTTTGACGAAGTTTTGACGTTAAAACTTGTAATACGCCAGTATAGCTAGTACATTTGATTTTGTACCGATTTCAATATTGATGGTTATATTTGTTCTATTTATGGTCAACTCTATATATGCACTGTAATTAATTGAATATAAAAAAGGGATTAAAATACAAACAATCTAATTAGTAAAATGCATTGATTACATTACATTTATAAATTAATTTTAAATTTATTAAATTACAAATGAATAATAATTAATCATCAGATTTTTTGATGTTTTGGTGTGTATTCGGAAAAAATCTTCTAATCAACCAATCACATTTGTAATTGTCCCACAACAGAAAACGAGAGTAGGTTAACAGTTTTGCAATCGTTTACCACTACTTGCCATATCGTGTTTCTAAATTGGACTACTTCCAGTATTTTCATTTTCACCCAGTACGGTTTACTTGCTAACCAGTGTGAATGCGCTTTCAACGTAGGCATAGGCCGCTTATTGCACTGTTCACATCGAATATTGTGCACATTTTATATGATGCTCTCTTGTACTGTAATAAAAGTTGTGAGTGTAACGGGGATTGAAATGTTTACCTATTGTGGGGTAGAAAATGTTCGTACCAAGTTATTATTATTTATGCTCTATTTTTTGCTATAAGTCACGACAGTTGTATAGTGAATGACTACTTATAACATATATAATGAACTTTGCTATTTAAACGTAATGTCTCGTAAATAGCAGCAGACTTTAGTATGTTATGAATGTTTAGAAAAACCTTTTGTTTTGCTAATGTTTGCTTTGAATCACAAAAATGACTCAAATATTTATGATTTTATCTGCAAATGGTGAATAGTAAGCCCATTCAAAGCAGAGCTGGCCATTGGTTTCCTATGCTTTGTAAAATACCCCAAAAATACTCTAATTCACTATAGGTATTAGAATATTTATTTTCATAATTTCCTGTGCTTGTTTCGGCGTTTCTTATTAGATATGCTCTATTTTTTGCTATAATTCACGCCGGTTGTATAGTTGAATGACTAGTTATAACAGATATAATGAACTTTGCCATTTAAACGTAATGTCTCGTAAATAGCAGCAGACTTTTAGGATTTTACTCGTCTGCCATTTTTAGTAAGAATATGCCACCAATGTACACCAACTGCTGATTCTTTGCCGACTAGTTGTCGACTACAACGAATGGACAAAACGCATCACAATGAACCGAAAACCCTTTTGTTTTGTTAAACATTAGCAGCTTTGAATCCCAAAAAATCCTGAGATATTTATGATTTTATCTGCAAATGCTGAATAGTTAGCGCATGAATAACAGAGCTGGCCATTCGTTTCCTGTTCTTTGTAAAATACCCAAAAAAAGTAAACTGTAACTTAAACACTTACTTAGAATATTTATTTTCATTCCTGTGCTTGTTTCGGCGTTTCTTCTCAGAGGTCATAATGTCTGAAATGTCGGCATCATCTCGTACTAAAAATCTGCATTGACTTAAAGTAACAGACATAAAGTAACATCGAAACATAAAATAATGCATAAATTCGATTCAAACATGTCTAAAACGTCGTAGAGTATCTCAAAAGAAAAACCCTGACCTACAAATGGTCTCAACAAACAGCTAGCCCACAAAAATAACAAAGTGCCGGTTAAAACAATTGATCTAGTCTGTCAGATGTTTGACGTGTCTCAAAGGGCAGTGGCTCGATGACGTCACTAACCTATTTCACCTTACGCTTGCCCAGCCCGACATAGCTGCCTAACTGGGAGTTATGCACAGAAGGTAAACTTAGGTTAATGGGTCCAACAGCGTCATAGTTGTACTGAAAACATTTTATTTTAAGCTTATAAATTTGTAAATATAATAAAATGGTATAATCATTTTTCAGGGTTTTTTTAAAACCAAAGACACGTGCACTGAAAGAGATCCTATATACTTTTAAACGGTCATTTTGGAAGACCACCGTCTATAAAATTTGCAGTAACTGGCAATTCGGCATTACGCTGAAATTAGACCGATTTGTAAGGTTCATTTGAGTGCCACAATTTAACTATTATGTAGGTAGTTACTATTATTTTCCTTATTGTATTTCAGGCGTCCATTACAAATAAATATAAGTATTTTCTTTTCTTTTCTTTCTTTATTTTTATTGTTGTCAAGATTTTTATGGCATTAGAGTTGAAAAATGGGCTGCATTGGTTATTTTGTCACTGAAAAGAGTTTTTTACCTATAATACCTCTTGCTGAAACTCTTTTTTAGGTATAAAATAACACTTTTTTTTTAAAGTTTTTTTTTATTTACTGTCAAAGAATTTGTATCGCGGTTGGGAATAGCCACTAAAAATTCATACAATTTAGTTTGATAAAAGACTCGGATGAAATATAAGCCTTACAAGATGTAGTGTTGGTCTTCTGTGTTCCCTTTATTATGTAACCTATCAGTTAGTAATGTCTCTTGTCTAGTTAATAGATATTTATCATAATTTCAGGGCTATTTACTTGTCAGTTCTGTTCTATTAGAGATTAATTGAAATTAGACAAAATACGGTTCCTTAGTATATATTATTTAATGAAACCACGTTTGGCACAATGGTTATGCAGCCATTCATCCATAAACTAACCTCAGTAAGCGCAGACTTAACTTAACTAAATGCCTCTGGAGTAAAATTTCTAAGATTACGTATAATAAGGTTGTTTTTGTAACTACATAAGTACATAACTGTTGTAGTGGTCTCAAAAGCGACTGGTGACCTAAAGGTCCTGGGTTCGTTTGCCAGGTCCAGATGTGTTATTGGGTTTGTAAATTCTCAGTAACCGCTCGGTGTTTGGGATTTGTGCTCAGTTAATGGCAACAGGCTCGCCCCCTATTACATGGGAACACGAATTGTGACCCAACGTACACCAGCAGCGCACTTGTGACTCCTCTGGTGTTGTGGGTGTCCATGGGCGGTGGTGATCGCTGACCATCGGGCGATCCGTCTGATCGTTTGCCCGCTATCCCATAAAAAAATACCACATCGCTAATCCTCTGCCTAACCCTTCGGGGAATACAGGCGTAGTTGTATAGTATGATTTTTTATTATTTATGTCTTAAAGCTATAAAGTTAATGGAAGACCTTAAAATGCTGCCATAATGAAATATTACTGGGTATAATTTGAGGAAATTTGTGAAATTTATGACTAGCGTATACTAAATTAACACGAATCAAAGAACCGACCGCCTCATTAGTCTTAAGCGCGACTGCTACGTTAGAGGTTTTGAGTTCGATTCCCAGGTCAAGCAGCGTAATTTTTTTTCTAAGGAATTTTCACTAGCTGCGCGGAGCTTAGATTTCTGCCAACTGCTCACCTTATGGTGTACATCAGTACACCTTTAGCTAACTACAGCGAATATGGGGCGTGAACCAAAGAAATATTATAATTATTATAAGTTAATTATAAGAAATATTCAAATGGTTTTGAACGTTTATATATTCTCGTACGCTCTCCGTTACGCATGTGATATAACGTCCTTAGCAGTATGTAAGTATCGTAATGAAATAAATTTATATTAACCGTAGCTTAATTGCTGAATTAGTTTTACCTAAAATCTAGCTGTTTTACAAAAGCATCTACATTACGTAAAACTAAAACTCTCTGCCTACCCTAAAAGGAGGCATGATAAATATTTTAATTATTTTTTGAAAAATGAAACGAAAAACATACCTACGGTTGAAATTTGATGATTTCGATACTACCACATACGTAGCACTTTGCTACGAGTGCTACGGCGTAGCGCTACGACGCCAACATAATTTTATTTATCCAGTTTAAATAATGCCCTATAAAATGATTATTATTTAAAAAATTAGGTAGGTAGTTTTAAAATTACAATAATAACTGTAATCTTATTTTGTTTTGGCTTCGTAACAGCTGCACGATATTTCCGTGTTATCGGTCGATCTAAACGTTCTTTGAACTTTCACCGACCTCTGAATGTAGCCATAAAGCAATTCTGAATTCCAATTCAGTTCCTAAACATAAAGAAAATATTAAATTGACTTTGGTTATGTATTGGGTTGCTTGCTTAACATCGGAGATTCAGTAAGGTTTATTTATTATTATTGCACTTATGGTTTTAACGATAATTTCTAGCTAGTTTACAATAATTATGAGATTCTTAAAAATAAATCATGTTTATATTTGCAAAGATCTACAAATCTGTAAAGGTTAAGGGTTCTTGCCGCAGTCAGTCAAATGATGGGTAATTCTTTTTCCATGTATATTAATCTGTCGGTCCACTGAGAGATACCCGTGCCAAGGTTTGGGATAATATAAGAATCGAAAATGATACAGACGTCATTACCTGTCTGGATACTAAACTGTTTTGTTGACAGTACCTACATGTGATTTATTTCTTTTTTTAATAAAATCTGCCACACAATAGAATTATCTCCTATATCGTGGGTGTTTTTACAAACACAAACGCCCAGACCCGGAACCTGCAGATCATACAAATATTTGCTTCGTGTGGGTTTCGAACCCACAAAACGTATCGTAAAATGTTTGTCGTCAAATTTTTGATTGTCGAATCGTCATCCCGTATATACGTATGGGTCAGTCCATCCCTCAGGGGCTGTACTCTCGTACTACAAGATTCACGAAACGCCTACTAGTTGTTTGTTGTTAATTACAAGTTTTGATGTTTACAACATTAAACTTTGCCAGAATTGGGTTGTTAGACGTGTAAATTACTCCCCGGACTGCCGAAGCTGGTGTAAAACTTCTATTAGGTATCATTAAAACATAATCGAATCTAGAACCGAAATGATTTTGAAGGACTTGGAGCGGTATGACCAAATCAATTCTGTTCTGTGCATTATATCATCGCTCCTATAATATATTTTTACATGGGAGAGCCATACTTCAGCATGAATGGGCCGGCTTGACCGGAGTGGTACCATGGCCTCACAGAAAACCGGCGTGAAACTACGCTCACGTTGTGTTTCGCCGAGTGCGTGAGGATACCGGAGGCCCAAACCCTTTTAGGAGGCGGGCAACGCGCTTGTGACTTCTCTGGTGTTGCAGGTAGTAGTAGATAGCGATGGTAAGCGATAACCGCCTCTCATCAATGAGAGGCAGTTATCGCTTACCATCACGAGATCCGTCTGCTCGTTTGCTCCCCTATCCCATTAAAAATATGATTTACTATGTATAAACTATATATAACTGGTATAAAATTCAAAGTATCGCCTCGTATGTTAGTGGTAAAAAAATGGTGTCACCTTACCAATGTGTCAAATGATACTATCGCTCACATTTCACTTAAAAGGTATAAGTATAAGGAATTTTATACGTACTAACATACCATCACGCCTGTATTCCCCGAAGGGTAAGGCAGAGGCGTACTGATGTACACCCACAGTTGGCCGGTATGGTATAGGTCCCATGTAATAAGGCCGCCTGCGAGCCTATTGCCATTAAAAGTTCATAAGAGAAAAACCTAATAATACTTTGTGCGACCTGTTCTTCAGTCTCGAATCGAACCCAGGACCTCTAGCGTAGCAGTCGTGCTCAGGACCACTACGCTAATGAGGCAGTTAATTTAAAATTACGTACTTTAAATATGATTCATGTAGCTAAGTATTTAAAAGTTTTCAGTTTTTTAGCTTTGCATAACAGACATACATACCATCACGCCTGTATTCCCCGAAGGGTTAGGCAGAGGCGTACTAATGTACACCCACAGTTCGCCGGTATGTTTAGGTCCCATGTAATAGGGGGCGAGCCTATTGCCATTAACTGGGCAAAAATTCCAAACTCCGAGCTGCTGCTGGGAATTTCATAGAAAAACCCAATAACACTTTGCTCGACCTGGGAATCGAGCCCAAGACCTCTAGCGTAGCAATCGCACTCAGGACCACTAGGCTAATGAGGCAGTTTTGCATAATTAGACGGCTATTGGCGGGGCTTCATAGAGGCCTATGACCTTTTATAGATTAGATTTGATTGATCGGTTGACATTTTAACACTAAAAGTAACCTAAAATAAAATCAACCTGTTACACGCCATTATAAATCGGCTTTATCTTAATTTAATTATGAATGTTAGTTTGTAGCAACGGGTTCTGCGTTACGTGTTGTGGTTTCGATCCCCACTCGAAGCGTTTTGTGTATGTGATATTTTGTTTTTGTCAAAGCACCCACGATACAGGAGAAAATTCTAGTGTGGGGCAATGTTTCTATAAAAAAAAGAAAAAAGAACAGCAGATTTGGTACACAGATAAGTAGTTATTTATAACCTTTTTTTTTTTGTTGACGGGGTTGGAAATTCTTTATGCACTATCCACCACTCCGGGGAGAGCGGTGGGGTGTGTCGGACTCCGCTCTGAAAAGTGCGATCTACCGACTAAAACCAACCTCGGCGTTTCGCGTCACCACTTTGGTGCCGGGCCTACGAGAGCGCTGTAGCATTCATCCGCGGACCCGGCAGAGATAGTTTATAACCTAGACTAACATAAGATACTTATTTTAGTGAAGGAAAAATGACCAACTAAGCGCCCGCTGTCGAATTTTTCCTTCACTGAAATAACTTTATAATCTTAGCACGGAAAATGCAAAAAAACAACTATTAAACCCCGATCTAACCCGGAAAATACATGTGTATGTATTTTCCTGGGAAAATGGGTGTATTTTTTCTGGGATACAGGGGCAAACGAGCAGGCGGATCGCCTGATGGTAAGCGATTATTGCCACCCAGGGACACCCGAAACACCTAAGGAATCGCAAGTGCGTTGCCCGCCTTTCAAAAAGGATTGGACATCCAGTATCCTCACTCAATCAGTGAAACACAACGTAAGTGTTGTTTCACGCCGGTTTTCTCTGAAGCTTAGGAATCATTCTGGTCGAACCAGCCCATTCGTGCTGAAGCATAGCTCTCCCACGAATCACCATATATGTTTGAAACATAAAAATTATGGTAACATACGTCTTGTAATATCCCAACATGCAAAAGATTTCGCGCGTTGTACAAGATTCACGGAGCGCCTTCCTCGGGCCGTCATTAATTTAGATTGGCACCGCCCGGTTCGATTGTTTATTCCATTAAACTTATATTCTTGTTGGAAAACCCGCACAATTTAGGTGAATTTGGGTTGTCCTTACAACGGCTAGACGGTGCACGTAATCACGACCTTTTATGTTAAAGACGTTTGGAGCTTACAAGTTAGTAGTTATAATTACCTAACGACAACTGCCTCGTTAGTTCAGTGTTCGTAAGCATGACTGCTACGGTAGAGGATCTGGGTTCGGTTATGTCGAATAGCGTTATTTGGTTTGTCTATGAAACTCTCAGTAGCAGTTTCAGTACTCTCAGTAAACAATTCGGCGAAAATTTAAGTGTAGGTACTACATTGGTACTTATCTGCCTAATCCTTCGTGGAATACACTAACTTGGAATTTTGAATTGGCTAATAAAAATAATCTCGCGTTCTCGTTACATGGGAAGAAATTTTTTTTAGACTAGTGTATTGTAGGTTGTTTAAAAATGTTTCAATGTTATGTGTTACAGAAACAATAGGGACTTTTAAACTATGGGGATAAGCAGTAAAAGTACATTTCTTACCGTTTTGAGGAAATGCATGCAAGATGGTATATTTTGTTATTTTCTTTTGGTATTGATTGTTATACGAGTAGATTAGACACGTAAATAAAAAAAAAAACCATTGTTTTTTATTTTTTTATTTTATTATTGCACAATACAGACTTAAAAAATATTCATTATCCCACATAACCGGTTTAGCGGTTTGACGGTGGGTGTTGAGCCACATAATAATAATCTGTAACTACTAAAATACAAATCCGCTGAAGAAACAACTCCTAAGCCTGCAAACATAGTTGTTTACAGACTGAGGAGGTACCTCTTCATATGATCTCTGATATATGAGTAGATTAGACACGTAAATAAAATAAATCAATCATCGTAATTTTTTTAACAAAAACACATTGCATACACTAATAATGTTTAAAGATTATAGCTACAAAAGTGAAACACGAACGAAGCCATGAAATATAACGCAAAGCCTGTTAATGTTAAGTTAAAATATTCTATTTAACCTTAATTTAATAATTTAATTTATTTAATGTAATAGAACCTTGTTAAACAGTTGATCGGCTATCTCCTCGCGAGTTGTAAAAGTAATAGAGAAACAGGTCATGGCTTTATCGTATTGCAGACATAGAGTAACTGCGCTAATTGTATGCATCAGTTAAATACACTGTAGGTATTTGTAAGTGGTGTTCTTTAACCGACAGTTAATTTTTAATGCTTTTGCTATCATGTTCTTTGTGGAAATGAGGGCAATGAACTTAGATAGGTAAAGCTGAATAATTGTTCAAATCAGTGTTAGGTATAGAAATATTTAACCGTCAGGGGCCTATAGATTCGAAATCGATCACTCAGTGAGTATACAAAATGTTCGGTATATTATTATTATATTCAACCTCATCTTCAAATAACTTTTTCGTATATGTACAAAGCAATGATAGCCTAGTGATATGACTATTGGACTACCAAAGGTCTCGAGTTCGAATCCACGGCACGCATCTCTGACTTTTAGAAGTAATGTACGTATTAATAGTTAATTATCACGTGCTTTATTAAACGGTGAAGGAAAACATCGTGAGGAAAACTGCAAGCCTGAGAGATTTTCTCGACGGCGTGTGTAGAACTTCCCAGAAGAACGCCCTTTTTTACCAATTTCTAAGTATGGTCTTTGTCGATAAAATTATGCATAGTTTTCGTTATTTTAATATGTGCGCATTATGAATACTCACACTGTATCTACAAATGTTTCCACAATTCTCGCATGGTAACTGATAATTGATTTCCAATAAACAGTTAATTTATTTAAATTTCCTCCCGCACGTTAGTTGAAAGCGGCCAAAGTAACCTATTGGTAAGCTTTGCTAAAATTGATTAATTAAATGGACGCTGGGTGTAATTAAATCCGCCTAGCTTGTAATTAATGAAATATTAGATTCGCGAGGAATATTTAGTAAAACGAAATTTTGCGTTTTGTGAAATGAATGAGTAATGCTGTGTAGTGTCACTTTGTGATGTTGATTTTGTGGTCAGTGCACGGATATAGGTATTAACTATTACCTAAATAATTTCGTGAGCGTTGCTACCCCAAAAAGAACCAATTGCTGGGTACCACTCTTCTTAATAAATGAGAGTTTGTAGGCTATAGTTCTGGTGGCTTGCTGGTTTGGTAAACTTTATACGTCATGGAGGAAGTTTCTCATAGGCTTTTGACATACAGTTTTTCTTCACTGTTTCAGCGAGTGATAATTGCACACGCTTAATTTATTCAATTTGATAACTCACATGTCTCCGGGTTCAAATAAAAATAATATGGTAATAAATACTTTTATTATTATTATTAAGTAAAATATTTAATTGCAGGGTTTGCCGATATATGTATATCAGCGGATATATATCACGATATATAAGTATATCAGTTAATTTTTATTTTGATATTAATCACTTGATTTTTTCCTGTTTTCTGAACTAAACATTTTGCAGATGAATGTTTACCCTGGCAACACGTAGCGAAAATCTACAATTCAGGATAATTTAGATTGGTTTCCATTATGGCAACCTCATTAAAATTTGGGGAAATCCCCTTTAACTTACCAGTATGGCTAGGTTTTATTAAAATTTAAATTTATATAAATATTCTCGGATATTCTCGGATATTTTTACACAGCACCATCTAGTCCCAAACTAAGCAGAGCTTGTACTATGGGTACTAGACAATGGATATAATACTTATATACTTTTTTTTTTGTAAATACATACTTATAATACATAAGAAACACCCAGACGAACACAAACACTTATATTCATCACATAAATTTTTGTGTCCTGTGGGAATCGAACCCACGACCTCATTCCTCACGACCTCACGGTCAGCAGTCCGGTACTCGAACCACTAAACCACAGAGGTCATCGTATGAAATTTATATTTCACATTTTCAAGTGTTTAATCACCTTACAGAATGAAATTCCCTTCTTTTTCTTAGCCTACATATAAATCCGATTGACATCGGATATTATAAAAAAATCGGATTTTTCGAACCCTGTTTAATTGTGACAATGGTGCGATGTCCCAGGTGTTGGTGAGTAGCACGGATGCGGAGGCGTCGCGCGCGCATGGCCCCGCCCACTCTAGCCATGCGCCGCGCTAGCTGAACGCCGGCGCCGGCGGTGCATGTACGCGGCGGCGGGTGGCGCCTCGCTCGCGGGCCGTAAGGTAACACAATACTTATACTTTTGTATCATTTTAATAAAATTCGCTGAGTAGCCCCAAATAGAATAACAGTTACATCAGTGAAGGAGCAATTAAAGCAATTTTTTCATAGGATAGGGGGCCAGACTGATCAGCTGATAATAAGCGATTACCGCCGCCCATGGACACCCTCAAGACCAGAGGAGTCGGCCGTGCGTTGCCCGCCTTTTAAAAGGGTTTGGGCTTCCGGTTTCCTCACTCACTCAGTGAAACACAACGTAAGCGTTGTTTCACGCCGGTTTTCTATGACGCCGTAGGATACTACGGCCGGCCGGCTAAAAATTAATTACGAATGGGCTGGCTTGACTGGAGTTATCACTCCAGTGATAACTCAGTTATAACTGGAGTTATCACTCCAGTCGAGCCAGCCCATTCGTGCCGATGCATATCTCTCCCCCCTGGCTTTTTTAATTAATTCACGGCTAATTAAATTCGTATGCCAATGTCTTTAAAAAAATACAATTAATCGCGACAAATAACAAATTACAGACACAATTCAAAGCTTATTTGCTCTGAGATGCGGATGGGATTATTCTTTTGCAAGGAACTAGAAAATCAGCTGCCATTTGTATGTGCCTGCCTAGTTGCATGTTTTATAGTCCCCGCATTTCTGTACAAACGGTTATTTTATATAACTTATATTTGTATTGTAATTTCATTAATTTGTTGCGCAGGCGCGCCAGCACGGCCGCCAGCCCGCGCCGTCGAGCCCGCACCCGCACAGCCCGCTCCACCCCGCGCCCACCGGCGTCCGCGCCTACTCCTGCCAGCACTGGGAGTCGCGCCTCGCCCCGCCGCCGTCCCGCGCCCTCTCTGCGCCCGTCGCCAATCCGCCCTCGCCATGCGAACTCATCGAGGTACTAACTAATACAGCCAAAATGAGGCTATTTGAGAACTTCGGGGCTATTTAAAACACAATTACATAAGTAATGTCTTTGTTTTAATAATAATCTGAAAATTCCAATTACAATGTTTAAAGAACTTAAGTGATTGTAGAAATGGCTTACAGGCATTACAGCAATGAGTACCTACTAGTCATTACGAGACCGACACGTCATTTCACGAAATTAAAAACATTCTTAAAACATTGGCATTGCGATTCGATAGGACAAAACTCCTAAACCCTTGTGCACATTTTTGTTCTTAACTAATAGCCCCCAAGTTGCCAATAATAGCCTCACTTTACCGGTACTCGCCACTGAAGAACATCGGACTAAAGGATAATCGAACTCAAATCGATTTCGAATTATATGGCTGTCAACATGCAATTTTCTACAAATAGCTTCTACTTGTAGAGCTACGATTGTGAATGTTTGCATGTGGATAGGTACAGCAAATCGTTGGAAGACGTCAAGTGCTGCATTCTCATATCCATCACAACACAAGGACTAAGATAATTACCGTCGTCTATTTAGAAAAAACATTCTGTGCTAATGTTCTAATTTTGAGAACTGGAAACGATGCGGTCAATATTAACATCGAGTGCTTTGTTCTTTTGTCTGATACTCTTCAATTCCCGAGTACCTCTCTGTGTTACGTGTACGCATAAGCATGGTATTCTCATTTATGTGTTGTGTATGTACAGAGGTGCATTTGAGCCTCGTATGCTCTAGAGGTTTGTAGCTGCCCTGGTTATTAGGTATGTATTCAATGTTTACTGTATTCTATAGCTAGTTAATGTTAGCATGTAATGAGACAATGCAACGTCCGAGAAACGTCACCTTTTTTATGAATCGCGCGACATCCCTAATTAGCCGCTGTCTTACGAATGTTGTGTACAGCGCTTTAGACACCGTGTGACATGTGTTACTGTGAAGTGTTATTGAGTGCAGTGAACAAAGTGGGCCGGCCATGAAACTGCGACACCTAGTGGACACTAGCGTCCGATGGCAGGTGTTGAAGTATCAGAGACTGCGACTCGACGTGCGGAACGAAACATGAGCGAGCATGTGTAACTATATCAGTGACAAACAATCGGAACAGTAAATAATATACGCCAAATTGCGCTTGCTTCCATTACGTATTCTCTTCTCGCACTAAACATATCATAATCTAAGATCGACCACTAATAATAATTAAATAAAGTATAACGTAATATAGTTTCGCGCCTTTCTTGTGCCTATCTCAATCCTATTCTAAAGCATTATAAGTGAGATAAATCGAAAGTAATTTATTCTGTGATGGGATTAACTTGAGTGATATCGGTGTTTGATGTGTAAATAGTCTTTATTTCTTTATAACGCTAGTTAGGATAGTGTAGATGCGCTAGAAGTAACTAGTTCTTGTTAAAAATAATAAATCTAAAGTATCGGGTGTGTCGATTCGCGGTAATTCGCGGTAAACTTTATAACGATATCAAGTGCGTGGGAAGGAAAAGTGCGCGTTGTGGATAGCTGTAAGGCTATCCGGGGCTAAGTTTATTGCCGGCGCTCCCCAACGGCCACAAACCTGGCAAGTATGCAGGCAGCTCTTATGCTAAGAAGCAAATCGCGGGAGAGAAGAAAACAGCGTCTAAAGCGTGGGATCAAGCACGACTTGCCGAGCAACGTGGCCACGAAGCTGATCGCACCGTTCCCCAGATATCCTCCAGCTTCATGGGTATGTCTTCCTCTTTATTGATGGCGCGCGTGGTTGCATGCTGAATGGTTGTAGTTTTGAATGTGACAAAAAAAAAGTTGCTACTGTCAATTTGACAGTTTCGCTGTCAATTTGACAGTTCTACTGTCAATCATTCAGAAAAATGTTCTGAATGGTTGACAATAGAACTGTAGAAACTGTCAAATTGACATTACAGGGTATTCACAATTGGTGCTTTTAATACATTATCTGAATATCATTTGAGTAATGAACTTACGCTAAAAAGAATATAAAATATCAGTTTCAAATCTATATTCACAAAAGACGATAAATTAAGCGCCATTTTTATATACCTGCCGTCATATACTATAATATATGTGCTTTCTAATTTGCTTGATTTCCAATGTATCAAAATTTATAATAACATTTTAAATAAACCAAAAATAATATAAAACCGAGCAAATTGGTAGGTTTATGTGATTTTTGAAAAAAGCTGTTTGTTATAAGTTGTTTAGAAGAAGTTTAAATAGTATACAGCATGAAAGTTACGATTTGGATTAGCTTATAATAATGCCAGCAAAAGTATTGTAGAAAGTGAGTAAGTATGGGATGTTGAGTTAATTAATATTATCAATGTGGTAGGTATCGATAGGTACTTCATAACACAGCGATCCCCGTCAAGTAACAAATTACAAACACAATGCAAATGCTATTTATTGTTCTTGTACTCTACCGCGATTTAAT
Organism: Acronicta leporina; assembly: GCA_947256265.1. NCBI lineage: Eukaryota > Metazoa > Arthropoda > Insecta > Lepidoptera > Noctuidae > Acronicta > Acronicta leporina. The sequence continues at coordinate 4,635,798 of OX366521.1, forward strand.
GAACTCGACATTGATCAACAGCATCGATCGAATACATATCCATGGCCCATAGGTATGTACCTACCCCAATCTAAGTAATATTTACATACTACTTTAAAACTTTGCGTAGGTAATACTAATTTAGACAAATTTCACATATTTACCTATGTAGTCAAACACCCTGACTCCAAAAATACCGGTTGCCCATAATATTTTTCAGTATTTTCAGCTTGCAGAAGTCTATTTGGCAAACAACTATCGAATTCGTATCGTAAATGAATGAGCTTTTTTCTGCTACAAATCTCAGACATAAATACATATTTTCACATCTGTTTCCCATTGGGGTAGGCAGAGACTACACTTGCTACAATCCTGGCACACCACTTTCGCTTCATCTACGTTCTTAAAGCTCCTTCTCATACAAATTATTCTTTATTTCGACACGAATACGTTTTCGAATGTGTTTCAAAAAATTACATTGACAGCACGTGGATATATAGGTAACATATCAATTTGAAGTTATCAGTTTACGATGATAAAACACATAGATTTGGAGCGGGTAGACTATAAAAATGACGGATGGCTGGCCACTTGGTATGTGCGGCGGGTGGCGCCATTTATCAAGCGGCGTTGTCCGCGCCCGCGCTCGGCGCGTGTACCCGCTTTGTTTCATCGCATCTGGGACACAATACAAATAAGTATTCTCTGGCAGTTTGCAGTCGTTCGTGTGACTCATGAGATTTTTCACTTGCCTCAACAAGTTATAGTAATATAGAATTCATTGTTGACGAAAAGTGTAAATAATTAGAGCTTTATACATAGAATGAACTTTTAAGTTTACCTCTAATGGGTAAAGTATTGATACCATCATTTTGTAAATATTCTCTCGGAAATCTCGGTTCTGAATACAACAACGTCCGAATTATGTCTAACTAGCTTCTGCCCGCGACTTCGTCTGCGTGGACTTCTCGTGCCAAATTTCATCCAGATCCGTTCAGCCGTTCTGGCGTGAAAGAGTAACAAACATCCATCCATCCATCCATCCATCCTCACAAACTTTCGCATTTATAATATTAGTAGGATAAACATATCGTCCTGAATCAGAGCATTGAATATTTTACACTCTGAAAACATAGATGTCGTATTTCCAACCGTATACCGCAGCAAATTTAAATGCCATATTCAATGATTCAGTACAATCTCTGCTGAGATAAACAAAGCTTTTTCCCTGAACCGGAGTTGACACCATTCTAAGCGAACGCACATAATTATGTAGGTAGATAAGTAGGTAGGAGTCTATATAGTTCGCCGTGAAAGGATCCTTCCTTCCATGCACTCAGTTGAATATTCCATCAAGCGAAATGAGGGCGAGTAATTAGTGTGAGTAGATTCTCAGAAACGTAAATTAAATAAACTCATTGTTGTGCAGTTTTTGACGAAACGCAGAAAAGCATCGACTAAATTCGCTATTTGAAACTATTCAACGTTTTTAACGTCAGTAAAACCATCGCTGATTTAACTGTTGTGAACATTCATTCTCTTGATAAAGCTCAGCACTAAATCAGATTTGATAAACCACAAGTCCTTGTTAAAACCGTTTCCTGCTCAGAACGATTTTTGAGGCTATTGATATTAAAAAAATACTCCAATAGTGATGATGGCTGGGTCTTATTACCTGCTTGAAACCCTATTATAGATATAATAAAATCCAAATCCAAGCCAAGAATGGTGACCTCATGAGCGGTGAGCTTATTCTGTCTGAAACGGTTCACTAATCATTAAATCCAAGTTGACCATGGATGTTGTAAAAGATCGCAAACGTCGGGAGTCCATTAAAAAGTAGTGTTATTCCAATGTTAAACAGCGCTCTAGCCCCTAGTTTCGCTAAATTATTGTCCGTTCTTAATGGCGTTTAACTATCTGGCAAGTCGTGGCCTTCAGCTTCGACTTGTCTGTACCTGGTTTCAAATGGTACCCCTTTACTCGACAGTATCTCGTAAAAGCAACGCTTAGAATTTGGCTTACGTATTTCAGCAATCAATTGTGATCAATTGTGTAGCAATTATACTATCGATAATGTTCACTAATAATAGAAGGCGGGAGACGTAAGGATAAAATGACAGTCTTGATAATGAATATGCACATTACACGTAATTCCATCATCGCTTTCAGCGTTCCCTGTAAATACATTTACTATGAAAAATCATTCAGTTTGCGAGCGAGTTTATAAAGCGAGCGAGTGCTGTCAGAGCCCATTCAGCTATCACAAGGAAGCCATTATCGCTCTCGGCCCACAAGCGCTTCTTCCAACACCATCAGACACCACCTGTATTTTAAAACACGCCTTAATATGTAACCAGTAGGGCAGAAAATTCACTGCAATAAATATTGATGGGCGCCAATGATAAAGTCGGCTTGTGTTAGGCGCGAATGATGCGGCAGAATTTTTTACTTACTCGGTGACTTATTTTACTCGTGAAGTACTTCTTTGCCGCGGAAGTGACGGAATTATTTTGTTCAACAATATGACAAATTTTTGTTTGGCTAAAAATATGTACTGAGGCAGTTTACAAATAAAACTTTAAGGAGTTTTGCTGTAATGTTTGTTCTTTTAGACACAATCTGGTTAGATATGACTTTTACTGCCTCCACTGATTCATTGGCTCTGACCTCCAAAACCAGCAATATCCAACTGGATATTAGGAACTGAATCAACTCCTCTTTGCCTTTCCTAGAAGGTGTACTTAAAATTTCTGGACTACATAAATACATACAACAAAAATATTAATTATCCGAGAGAAATATACCTATGATCAATAAAACCGACGAGACTATCAAGACGGATTACCTAGAGAATATTAAAATTGCCATTTTTCAACAATCCCACACGGAGCTAATTAAAATTATGAAATATGTAGTAGTAAGTTCGAAATTATTAGTTATTGTTTATTTTCGATCCTTATCATACTTTTAGTAAGGTTCAGTAGTATATTTTCAATTTGACAAAGTTTTATCAATTCTATTCGAAAACTGGAAGCAAAGACACTAATTAACTATGAAGGTACATTAATTAATTGATTTCTAAAACAAGTCTATCCGTGACCATGGATGTAAAATATCCGAAACGTCTGGATTAAATAATATCAGTATAACACATAACATAACATAACTAGCTACTGGGAATTTCATAGAAAAACCCAATAACACTGCTCGATCTGGGAATCGAACCTAGGACATCTAGCACAGCAGTCGCGCTCAGGACCACTGGGCTAATGAGGCAGGCAGAATGAGTTGATTCTTATACAATGCAGAATACGCCATCAACTGTAACAATTAATGTACCATTACGTACTGTACCATAAGTTCCTCCTTTCATTTGATACATAGGAATCACGAATAGATATTAAAGAATAATTATGCGCAATTAAATTGGATCAACCCTACATTCTAAACAAAAGTTACACAAATGGCGTTATAATTATACGGTTGAGTGCACGTAACAGATAATAAAATATTCACTAACTCTATAACAGAGCGGGCATAGATTAAATAGAAATCTGACAGCTAGTGTAATGACAAATGCCTCATGTCAAGGACTGCCTATGCAGATATCGACGTCACGATCGATATGTAGGTACATTGACTAGTGACGTGCCGCGATGACGAACAATCGATTAATTCATAAGTAAATTAGTTTATTGGGATAGGCTGTATGAAAGTTGTTATTTATCTTTATGATAACCTTGAGTTTCTGGGTCAGGCTATTGCGGAAGTTATAGAATCGCTGGCTTTATGTACTTACCTATTTCTGTTTGTAAGAATTTGTATAATATGTAGGTAAACGTAATCATGATACCCGAATATAACCAAGTGTGGAGTTTTTTTTAAATGGATGGGGTACCTAAATAAGTTAGATTTATAATATACTTAAGATACTGTGCGTCAACATTTTTTTTATTAATCTTTATGCACCGTTGGTACAAAGGCGGTCTTAATGCCATTACGCATTTTCTGCCATCAGTCTAGCATCAAATTTCGCAGGAGTCTCATACAAACTGCCATCCCCGAGTTTAAGAGTTTGGGGGATAAAAGTTCCAAGATTTAGAATTTTTTTGCTATCGGTGTACTAATCTTAGCTTAGCTTTCTAGGACTTTATTTTATTTGGAAAAAAAAACGATATTACATTACATATATCACTAGTAAGGTAGGTATATAAAACAAAATCAATGTAATAACAACAACATTTTCCACATATTAATTAAGAAGTATGCTATGATGAGGACTCAAGGAAACATAATTTAATAATTTACATTAAAAACTAACTAACAATTAGTCAGTTACCACAAGATACTTTAATTATAAGATGTTCAGTACTTTAATAACTTTACTACGAAAAGCATTTTTATTTAGCATAAATATATCAACATCTATGAATTGTTCATTATATATTTGCATAAGACGCTGAAGGGGTGCACGTTTACCTGCATTTGTTCGGCATGGTGACTGATAAAACAATCGGTAATCGCGCACTCCACGACGATGGATTAGTCTAGGAACTACCATTTTAATAGCATTACTAAGGTCTATACAATTTCGTTTGTTATGATAAAGATCGTGCAGTGTCATTACTTGCAGAAGCATTCGTCTCTTTTCGAGTGAGAGTAAATTTTACTTTGCTAAAAGGTCTTCGTAAGGTAAACGTGGAAGTCGGCATCTGAATTGCATTGTTCGTAGGAATTTTCGTTGTACTTTTTCAATGGCTATTTTATATTTATTATATAAGGGATCCCAAATCAGACAGGCATATTCAAGCTGAGAACGAATAAGTGACCGATACAAATGTAAAAATGTGCAAGGGCGTTTAAAGTCAGTGGCTGTTCTGATAACAAACCCGTACATTTGAAATGCTCTGTTTAAGATATTCTCTATATGTAGATCCAAATGTAACTTACAGTCAAGTAGGATTCCCAGGTCCCTAATATTCGTCACTCTGTTTAATTTATCATTACTTATAGTATAATCATATTTTATTGTAGTTTTAATTTTTGTAAAGCTAATGATGTTACATTTGGGTATACTTAAATTTAATTTATTAATTGTACAGTATTCATAGAGTCGGTTAAGATCGCTCTGAAGTTCTGAGCAGTCTTTAACATTTTTTATGGTTTTAAATAATTTTAAATCGTCAGCATATAAAAGAAAATTTGTGTATTTAAAGCATGTATTTATGTCATTTATAAATATTATAAAAAGTAGAGGTCCTAATATAGAGCCCTGAGGAATACCGGAGGACATTCCAGCTCTTCCCGACTTGTACCTATTAATAACAACTATCAGACTGCGGTTAGTTATATAAGACCAAAACCACCTTAAAAGATTGCCTCTAATTCCATTGAATGCAATTTTATTGAGAAGGATTTCGTGGTCAACTCTATCAAATGCCTTCTGAAAATCTGTGTATACGGCGTCCACCTAAACTCCCTTATCTATGCTATGGAATAGGAAATTAGAGTAGATTGCTAAGTTCGTCATGGTAGATTTTTGTTTTACAAAACCGTGTTGTTCGGGTATAATATAGTTATGGATGAGCGGATAGATGGCATTATGAACAAGCCTCTCAAATAGTTTTGATATTGCACTGATTATAGATATCGGGCGGTAATTTGTGACGTCATGTTTTGAACCACTTTTATGGATAGGAACAATGTATGCGCATTTCCAAATATCCGGGAAGAAACCCTCAGTGATGTATTTATTATATACTATGTGTAATGGTTCACATATTGATTCAGCAGTATTTTTAAGGAACACTGCTGGTATTCCATCTGGTCCTGGACCCTTGGAGGGATCTAGTATTTTTAATTCTTTTTTAATAAGAGTACTATCAAAATAAATATTGTTCAACAAATCACACTGATCCGCATAATTATTTGTTGGTGACCATTGAGGAGTTAAGGTAGACGGTTGGTAGACAGACTGAAAAAACGAGGAAAACAAGCTACATATAGTTTCGGGGTCTTGTGAGCTTCGGTTTCTGTATGACATACTTGACGGTATACCTGCCCTGGTTTTTTTATTAGCTATATAAGACCAGAAATACTTAGTATTTTTGGGGATAGAATCCTCTACCTTATTAATATACTTATTGTAACATTTTGTTGCCTCAGTTTTAAATCTGGTTCTGTATAAAGAAAAGATTTCATAATCAGAGTCATTTTTGTATTTTTTCCATTTAATCCAAGCTTTATGTTTATTTTTATAAATATGTATGAGTGATGGGCTAAACCATATTGGGTATAGTGCTGGTTTATATTTTGAAAGTGGCACGTTTTTTTTTACAATACCGTAAATAGTTTCATAAAATAAGTTTACTGCATTTTGCGCGGGAAGTTGGTCAACTTGTATCGTATTCCAAGCCACGCCCATCAACTCTTTATTTAGAATATCATAATTAGCTTTAAAAAAAGTTTGGTTTCTTTAAGGGGTTATGATTCATGGTGCTAATTGTAGATGTGAAAGGAACTATAATATAAATTGGCGGATGATGTACGTCTATTGGGATAGAAATAGAGTCCTGCGGTTGCATCACGGAGCAGTCGGTTAGGTTACTGATACATAAGTCCAGAATTCTACCGTTAGCATTTCTAATTTCATTATATTGATAGGAATGGTGAATAATCATAAAGTTTCGAAGACTATTGCAGACTGATGATGTTCCCGTACAAACTAGAGTAGAAGAGTCCGTTTGGTGTTGCCAATTAGCATCAGGTATATTGTAATCCCCTACTAGTAAAAGATTGGATAAGCTATTTTCTCTTATAATATCATTTAAAATTTCGAAGTATAAATTATAAACCGCTATGGGTGACCTATCTGGTATGTAAACTGCACCAATTAAGTAACTGCCGGTTATTTCATTACTCGGCAATTGGATAAGTACTACTTCTAAAAACTTTGAAATTGATGTAAGAGACTGTACAGAAAAACGATATGGCTTCAGGTACTTCATAACTGCCACCAAGACCCCTCCCCCATCGGATTTATGCGTTAATTTTAGGTCTCTATCGCATCTATAAACAATATATCGTTGATCTATGAACTCGTCATCATATATGCTACTGTTTAGCCAGGTTTCCGTCAAAACTATTAAATCGTACGAATTAGACATTATATTAAAGAATATTGTTTTCAACTTTGTACGCATGCCGCGACAGTTTTGATAGTAAACTGTTAGGTTATTTATATTGTGGTTAGCCATGACATAGGAAGCAATTCATATGCTGCATTAGTCTAAAGTATTGTGATACCAACAAACACGCCAATAATATTGACAACATGAAAAATATATATGTGATTATGATGTAATGCTTCTGCAAATATAAACAATGCAAGATAATAAACAATACAGTAAAATATAATAAAAGAGAGTGCTTGAGTAAAAAGTAATTACATATTTCAACGTAAAAGGCAAAATAAATGTTAATGTAATAGTTTTTAAATAGCGGAATTAGTAGTTTTTGTAGTTTTAGTATTAGCCTTAATTTTGTCGACATCTTCGAGGGTCCGAATAGCCAGCACAGCGGAATTTTCAAACTCTCTAACGAGTATTGTAGTGTTTGGTCCACACGAATTTATAGCCCTCACGACTAGCTGCTTCCCGTGCCTTACGAAAGAGCTGCTTATTTCGAAGCGTAAGGTGTTCGTTCACGAAGATTTTATGTGAGGTGCCTGATATTCCTATTTGTTCGGAGGACAGTCCCTTCTTCAGTCTGTAGGCGCTAATTATATTGTCACGTAATATTCTTGTTGTAAATTTCGCAATAATATTTTTGGGCTTGTTATTCTGCGCTGCGTGAGGTACACGGTGTATAGAGACAACATCCTCTTTTTTAATATAATATCCAATCTGCTTACCCAAACTTTCGAGCAAATCTACGAGATTTTCATTCCGTCTTTCAGGTACGTTAGAAATTTCTATATTGCACTGTCGTGCTTGCTGCTCCAACAAGTCTATTTTCGCCTCTAAGTCCTGGACAGTTTTTCCGTGTTGTGTATTTGATAGCAAAGACATATTATCCACGCGTTTTTTGAGGTCATTATATTGGTTACTCAGGAATCATTCGATTCCTTTAAGTTAGTAACTTCTACTGACAACTTTGCGCATTGTGCGACAGTTTTTGACTGCTCCGCCACTAAAGATCCAAGCTCCTTTTTAATTTCAATTTTATACTGGTCAAAATCGCTTCTTACGTTATTGATATTCTGATTTATTTGTTCAAAACTATTATTCATATCCTGGCGCCAATCTTTCAAAGTTTGCAATAATTCAGATTTAAAAGATTTAAACATTTCGAAAACTTCATTTTCCGGTGTTTTACGCTTCCTGTTAGTGACATTTTCATTTAATTCAGGTGTTGAAATTGTTGATATATCCGGATTAGACAAGCTTTTTTGGTTTGGTGAGTGAAACATTGATATGCTTCAAATAATGTGCGGTCGCTAAAGTAGTTGCGTTGTTTCACTGTCAAAGTTGTCGGTAATATTAATATACGTGCGTATATCAAGCGCAGGCAGGCGCAGGCGCAGCGCAAGCGACTTGTGACAAACACGCAACAGGTGGCACCGGCACGCAGGTAGTAGTTGTTAATTTCGCGTCGCAGCGCTCACTATCCATGGCGGAGTGGCTACTGTGTGCAATTCAGGGGCGCTCGGTACGAGGTGATCGATGGTTCGAGCCTCGCCAGGCGCTTCGACTTTTTCAAAAAATGTTGTTTCTTCAAAAAATACAAGTTTAAAAGTAAATAACTCACAAGTTGTGTTTCGGCGCTCGCCTGTGTGAATGAGACGGAGAAACAAAATCCAATATGGACGCCGTCGAATATGGTAATCTCCACAAGATAGTAAGAGAGGGTCCGATATTCTCTAAAATGCGCACTCAGAATCAAGAAATTAACAAATTAAATATACCGCAGCAACCAACTATACGTCCTCTCACAGCAAAGGTTCACAGAGAAAAAAAGACTTCAGGAAGTATCCTAGATGATAAACTGTAAGTCAGTGGCGAAATCGGGCTTTTTAGATATCATTATAGAGCAATGTTATTGAAATTTATGTGTTTAATAAGTCCACTGGTGAAATCATATCCCGAGAATTTTGTTTATCTGGTACAATCTTTTCGTTTCTTTCCTTTACGTTTTAAGTTGCAGCAGCGGTAATTACGGTACCATCAGCAGTGCCTTCTGATTGATCGCCAGCAGTTGCTCCACCTTCACCGTCTTTAGCAGCCTCGGTTTCACCACCACCATCACCAGCTGCCGTCGAATTCAGAATTGTGTTCTCATCTACGGTTGCATTCGTCATGGTATCCATCGTAGTCCCTATTGGAGTCGTTTCCTCTTCTTCCGATTTGATCTTATGCCAGTCTGGTGGGAGAGCTCTTACGGAGAATATACACGTCGACACACATTCGTACTCATCTCTGAACATATTGATGTTGGGGAGGCAGCCTCGCCAGATGCCGACCTCGCACCTCGAGCCTGGTTTCCAAAAGTACATGACAGGCTCAGGCGATTTACCACAGTCGTCCCATCGAAAGTTTGCAAAACATGCTGGAGGAGGTACTGTGGAAGTTTTAGAAAAATAAAAGCCAGATAGAACTGCCTCAATAGCCAAGTGGTCCTGACCGCGACTGCTACGCTAGAGGTCCTGGGTTCGATTCCCAGGTCGAGCAAAGTGTTATTGGGTTTTTCTATGAAATTCCCAGTAGCAGCTCGGAGTTAGGAATTTGTGCCCGGTTAATGGCAATAGGCTCGCCCCCTATTACATGGGACCTAAACATACCGGCGAACTGTGGGTGTACATTAGTACGCCTCTGCCTAACCCTTCGGGGAATACAGGCGTGATGGTATGTTATGTAAAAGCCAGATTTACTACATCATTTTCGATCAGAATAGGGATAAGGAATGAGATATATATATATATATATCTATTTATTCTGGCGCAATCTTTTCTTTAATACATTTAATTAACATAGAGGCTATATTGAACCATACCAAAACGTAAAAGGTTTAACTGCACTTTGAATTACAAATTTATGGTCGATTTTGTATGAAGTTATTTCTTTTTTCTAGTTTCTACCGAGAATTTCCGAATCGAAAAACGCAATAATACTTTGCTTGGGCTGGTAATTGAACTCAGCGTCCTAACGCTCAATAATCGCAATTGAATTAAATAAACAAATGAAATAGTCAAACATAAACTAAATGTCTGTTATTTAGCTGTAAGATTTCCATGCAACAAATATATAAACAATATTTTTTGTTAAATTATCTCCATTGTTTTATCATGAGATCAACGACGGCAAATTTATATCGTGGCGCGAATGTTGGACCATGAGGTAAAGACTTACTTGCGTAAATAAGTATCCCATATGTGACTACGATTGTGGTAATGAGCAACGCTTCCATATCGATGCTGCGTATCAAAATGAGTAAGTACTTATATTTCTTATAATCACATAATTAAAACTTCGTTAGGATAAGGTATTAATTGCTTTGCGCTCGAGTGAAAAATAATTTGGTGGATTTCCGTAATTTGTTAATTTATATAGGTACAGTATTTTTGACCGAGGGTCTCGTAGCTAAGTAATAACTAAGCTGATCAACTGATCTGCTAGATTAAGCTGCGTTCGCCGCGGTCAGTGTGTGGATGGTAGACCATTCTTAACACATCGAGACCCCTCCGTACCTCGGAGAGCACGTAAAGCCGTCGGTCGCGGTTGTCATACGAACATCTGTGACAGTTGTTTGTGGTAGTCAGAAGCCCAAAAAAGCCTGTCCAGTCTATTCCCCGAATATCGGTATTGCCCAGACATTGGGTTGCAGAGGTCTGATGGCAGTCGCTTCGTGTAAAATACTGATATTCAGCCGCTGGGAGCCGACCCCAACGTGGCTGGGAAAAAGCTCGGAAGAAGAAGACAGTATTTTTGACCGAATGTACATAGCATAAAGCTCAGTCCTGGTCCTCACGACTGGCGCATGTTAATAGAAAGTAAATGACAGCTATTTTTGTTGGAGTAAAAAGGGAGTAAAATGGCCGCTTTTGATGAATTGTAATTGAATTTGAAAAAAATTGAATTTTAGATGAATAAAGGTACACTACGGCACCAATTATTTATACGAATGTATAAATAATCGGTGCCGTAGTGTACCTTTTTTTTTAACTACGGAAAATCCTCATGGATCGTCCACCGCTTGGGGGGCGGCGGGGTATGTCGGACTCGTACCGACTAAAAACCGTACTTGCCTTCTCTTGCCCTGCAGCCACGGTCATGGGATCAGTGACATGCACCACGACCGTGACAAGCTATGGTCCAGCATGGGCTGGACCCCTTCAGGTGGAGGCGAGGCCTGGCCTCGCGTCTTCTTAGACAGCGCGCGTGCACCGTATACGCGCGACACCTACTGGGGCCCTAGTGTGATCGAGCGACGGACTCCCCAAGTCAGCCGCCCGCACGTCACAGCTTATGGAGGCCGTAGATCTGTCTGCGCCCTCCTGCGCCCTCCTACGCCCGGTTCGTCTTCTGCGGATCGGGAGAGAGGTCGATTGTTCTCTCTCCCTTTCCGCCGCCTCTTTTGCAAGCATAACTTTCTCACAAAAGGAGGCGACGGCTTCCCAGGCGCTCTCGCCTCCGACCATGGATCGAATTACAGCCGGAAGCGAGAGATCACCACCCACTGCCGCGACAAGATCACGGCGCTCAGCCGCCCAAGCTGGGCAAACCTCCAGCGTGTGCTGCGCCGTGTCTTCAGGGCAGTCTACACAATGGTGACAACCAGGCGTTGGCTCCCGGCGTATTCGACACAGGTACTTCCCGAAACAGCCGTGTCCCGAGAGTACCTGCGTCAGCCGGAAACTGAGAGCGCCATGGCCTCTCTCCAGCCACTCCTCCATGACGGGCCTTACCGCCACTATAGTGAAGTGCCCTGCGCTAGGTTGCGCAAGTCGTGCCTGCCATTCCCCTACTAGGATCCGGCGGAGTTCGATACGCCGCACCTCAATCTCACGAGGAAGTGGCAATTCGCCCCGCCCTAGCGCCTCCCCGCGCCATCGGTACAGTGCCGTAGTGTACCTAAGGAATGTTAAACCGTTATAACGTTCAAAATAACTCAGCGCGTCTGAAGTTGTCTTCAAATGGTTTTGCAGTGCTGAATTTTTAATATAAAATCTTAGGCCTAAAGACAATTGAGGTCGTAATCGTTTGGCATTCATAATTACTGCCCTTACTAATTTCGATATTTTTGCACCATAACAGCTATCTAAGTAATGTTTATAGCATGATGGGGTTGACCTATCCATATAGATCATCATCCTAGAGCCTTTTCTCAAGAATGTTGGGGTCGGTTTCCAGTCTAACCAGAAGCGGCTGAATAACAGCATTTTACACGAAGCGACTACCATCAGACCTCCGTTACCCAATTTCTGGGCAATACCGATATTCGGAGGAAAAACTAGTTGTCAGGCTTTTTTTGGGCTTCTGACTACACTAACAATATTGTCAAAGATATTCGTATGACAACCACATTTTTATCCACATGGATAAAAACATCAAATTAAATAAAGATATTAAGTACTTCAAGTTCGAACGGGACGGCTCACTTCAGAGACGCACACTTATTTCGATCGCAATGGAACGTAAAATATATGTAGCTATATTCCGAAGTACGTAAATTGGCTAGTTTACATAATGTATGCTAACGAATGGATCGCTCCCGATTGACCTGACTCTACAGGTCACTGATATTTATTATGTGTACACGTAATATGTTTAAAATGTTGTAATATGTTTAAAATTATGTGTAAAATGCAATGGGAGATCAAAGCGGTACCCCCCGCTTTGATCTCCCATTGCATTTATTAACGCACACAGCCTCCGTTTCAAAAGCTTTTAACGCTGATGAGCCTTCCTGACCCGCCAAATTAAAATTTTATTCAGATTTGGTAATTTCAAATCACTGTGGGTTCATGAAAATAGTGATCATAGCTAAATCAATATTGACAGCTTGACCAATTTTTTTCCAAAACCAGTAATCTCCAACTGGATATTAGGAACTGAATCAACTCCTCTTTGCTTTTCCTAGAAGGTGTACTTAAAATTTCTGGACTACATAAATACATACAACAAAAATATTAATTATCCGAGAGAAATATACCTATGATCAATAAAACCGACGAGACTATCAAGACGGATTACCTAGAGAATATTGAAAACGTCATTTTTCAACAATCCCACACGGAGCTAATTAAAATTATGAAATATGCAGTAGTAAGTTCGAAATTATTAGTTATTGTTTATTTTCGATCCTTAACATACTTTTAGTAAGGTTCAGTAGTATATTTTCAATTTGACAAAGTTTTATCAATTCTATTCGAAAACTGGAAGCAAAGACACTAATTAACTATGAAGGTACATTAATTAATTGATTTCTAAAACAAGTCTATGTGACGTGACCATGATGACGTGAACATGGATGTAAAATATCCGAAACGTCTGGATTAAATAATATCAGTATAACACATAACATAACATAGTTATGTTATGGTACAGTACGTAATGGTACATTAATTGTTACAGTTGATGGCGTATTCTGCATTGTATAAGAATCAACTCATTCTGCCTGCCTCATTAGCCCAGTGGTCCTGAGCGCGACTGCTGTGCTAGATGTCCTAGGTTCGATTCCCAGATCGAGCAGTGTTATTGGGTTTTTCTATGAAATTCCCAGTAGCTAACTAGCTACTGGCTACTGGCTATTCTTATACAATGCAGAATACGCCATCAACTGTAACAATTAATGTACCATTACGTACTGTACCATAAGTTCCTCCTTTCATTTGATACATAGGAATCACGAATAGATATTAAAGAATAATTATGCGCAATTAAATTGGATCAACCCTACATTCTAAACAAAAGTTACACAAATGGCGTTATAATTATACGGTTGACTGCACGTAACAGATAATAAAATATTCACTAACTCTATAACAGAGCGGGCATAGATTAAATAGAAATCTGACAGCTAGTGTAATGACAAATGCCTCATGTCAAGGACTGCCTATGCAGATATCGACGTGACGATCGATATGTAGGTACATTGACTAGTGACGTGCCGCGATGACGAACAATCGATTAATTCATAAGTAAATTAGTTTATTGGGATAGGCTGTATGAAAGTTGTTATTTATCTTTATGATAACCTTGAGTTTCTGGGTCAGGCTATTGCGGAAGTTATAGAATCGCTGGCTTTATGTACTTACCTATTTCTGTTTGTAAGAATTTGTATAATATGTAGGTAAACGTAATCATGATACCCGAATATAACCAAGTGTGGAGTTTTTTTTTAAATGGATGGGGTACCTAAATAAGTTAGATTTATAATATATTTAAAATACTGTGCGTCAACATTTTTTTTATTAATCTTTATGCACCGTTGGTACAAAGGCGGTCTTAATGCCATTACGCATTTTCCGCCATCAATCTAGCATCAAATTTCGCAGGAGTCTCATACAAACTGCCATCCCCGAGTTTAAGAGTTTGGGGGATAAATGTTCCAAGTTTTAGATTTTTTTTGCTATCGGTGTACTAATCTTAGCTTAGCTTTCTAGGACTTCAGGAAGTATCCTAGATGATAAACTGTAAGTCAGTGGTGAAATCGGGCTTTTTAAATACCATTAAAGAGCAATATAATTGAAATGTATGTGTTTAATAAGTCCACTAGTGAAATCATATCCCGAGATTTTGTTTATCTGGTACAATCATTTCGTTTCTTTTCTTTACGTTTTAAGTTGCAGCAGGGGTAGTTGCGGCACCATCAGCAGTGCCTTCTGATTGATCGCCAGCAGTTGCTCCACCTTCACCGTCTTTAGCAGCCTCGGTTTCACCACCACCATCACCAGCTGCCGTCGAATTCAGAACTGTGTTTTCATCTACGGTTGCATTCGTCATGGTATCCATCGTAGTCCCTATTGTAGTCGTTTCCTCTTCTTCCAATTTGATCTTATGCCAGTCTGGTGGGAGAGCTCTTACGGAGAATATACACGTCGACACACATTCGTACTCATCTCTGAACATATTGATGTTGGGGAGGCAGCCTCGCCAGATGCCGACCTCGCACCTCGAGCCTGGTTTCCAAAAGTACATGACAGGCTCAGGCGATTTACCACAGTCGTCCCATCGAAAGTTTGCAAAACATGCTGGAGGAGGTACTGTGGAAGTTTTAGAAAAATAAAAGCCAGATTTACTACATCATTTTCGATAAGAATATGGATAAGGAATGAGATATTTATATCTATTTATTCTGGCGCAATCTTTTCTTTAATACATTTAATTAACATAGAGGCTATATTGAACCATACCAAAACGTAAAAGGTTTAATGGACTACACTTTGAATTACACAATTTATTTACTGGTCGATTTTGTATGAAGTTATTTCTTTTTTCTAGTTTCTACCGAGAATTTCCGAATCGAAAAACGCAATAATACTTTGCTTGGACTGGTAATTGAACTCAGCGTCCTAACGCTCAATAATCGCACTTGAATTAACTAGACAAATGAAATAGTCAAACATAAACCGTGAAAACCATGTCTGTTATTTAGCTGTAAGATTTCCATGCAACAAATAAGTATATAAACAATATTTGTTGTTAAATTATCTCCATTGTTTTATCATGAGATCAACGACGGCAAATTTATATTGTGGCGCGAATGTTGGACTATGAGGTAAAGACTTACTTGCGTAAATAAGTATCCCATATGTGACTACGATTGTGGTAATGAGCAACGCTTCCATATCGATGCTGCGTATCAAAATGAGTAAGTACTTATATTTCTTATAATCACATAATTAAAACTTCGTTAGGATAAGGTATTAATTGCTTTGCGCTCGAGTGAAAAATAATTTGGTGGATTTCCGTAATTTGTTAATTTATATAGGTACAGTATTTTTGACCGAGGGGCTCGTGGCTAAGTAATAACTAAGCTGATCAACTGATCTGCTCCCGCGGTCAGTGTGTGGATGGGTGACCATTCTTAACACATCGAGACCCCTCCGTACCTCGGAGAGCACGTAAAGCCGTCGGTCGCGGTTGTCATACGAACATCTGTGACAATTGTTAGTGGTAGTCAGGAGCCCAAATATCGGTATTGCCCAGACATTGGGTTGCAGAGGTCTGATGGCAGTCGCTTCGGGTAAAATACTGATATTCAGCCACTGGGAGCCGACCCCAATATGGTTGGGAAAATGCTCGGGAGAAGAAGACAGTATTTTTAACCGAATCTACATACCATAAAGCTCAGTCCTGGTTACGACTGGCGCATGTTACTAGAAAGTAAATGACAGATATGTAAAATGGCCGCTTTTGATGAATTGTATTATTGTAATAAATTGTAATATTCGTATAAATAATCGGTGCCGTAGTGTACCTAAGGAATGTTTAACATTCCTTAGGTACGGTACCGGTTTACCGTTATCAAGTTCAAAATAAACTGAGCGCGTCTGAAGTTGTCTTCAAGTGGTTTTGCAGTGCGGAATTTTTTATATAAAATCATAGGCCTAAAGACAATTGAGGTCGTAATCGTTTGGCATTCGTAATTACTGCCCTTACTAATTTCGATATTTTTGCACCATAACAGCTATCTAAGTAATGTTTATAGCATGATGGGGTTGACGTATCCATATAGATCATCATCCTCCGAGCCTTTTCTCAAGAATGTTGGGGTCGGTTTCCAGTCTAACCAGAAGCGTCTGAATATCAGCATTTTACACGAAGCGACTACCATCAGACCTCCGTTACCCAATTTCTGGGCAATACCGATATTCGGAGGATAGACTAGTTGTCAGGCATTTTTTGGGCTTCTGACTACCCCTAACAATATTGTCAAAGATATTCGTATGACAATCACATTTTTATCCACATGGATAAAAACATCAAATTAAATAAAGATATTACTTCGAGTTCGATCGGGACGGCTTACTTCAGAGACGCACACTTATTCCGATCGCAATGGAACGTAAAATATACGTAGCTATATTCCGAAGTACGTAAATTGGCTAGTTTACATAATGTATGCTAACGAATGGATCGCTCCCGATTGACCTCACTCTACAGGTCACTGATATTTATTATGTGTACACGGGGGGTACCGCTTTGATCTCCCATTGCATTTATTAACGCACACATATGCCCTCCGTTTCAAAACTTTTAACGCCAATATTGACAGCTTGACAAAAACTTTTCCCAAAATTCGCAATTATGTTTGGACGCTGTTAAGCAATATGGTGTTAAGAAAGCTAATGTGCCTCTTGGGGCAGGGTTATCCAAGACCAGAGGACTACAGACTCATACCCCCAGGCCTCATTATAAAGCTTATGGAAGAGCTGTTTGAAGAACTGGGGGAGGATGAGGAATAGGTATCTAGGGGAAGCACAAAAGAGCCCACTGGGTCGAAGTGTTCTGAGGCCTTGCTGCCTCGGCCCCACACAAGATAAGAGAATATGGTGTTAACCCATAAAATTGGAAAAAAAAATATATTTAGAATATTAGAAAAAAAAATAACAAAAAAAAGTTTTTAATCCTTCAAAATAGAGTTGGCAATATTTGTTTTTGAATGCTTCGAAGATTCATATCTTTTGTTATCTTGTGGGTTGACAGAGTACCTAATAGCTTAACAACAATTAGTTAAGAAAGACCATGTTTGTCATTTTTCAGTTACACTGTAGGTATTTACAGATAATTAGCGTGAATATGATATCGAAAAAAGATTACGTTCATTTGATCAAAATGAAATCAGCATTCGAGTGTAAAGAAAAAGTAAAATACAAAGTACTAAGTACTTATTAACCTACGAGACTAGAAAATATAGGTATTTGGAATTAACATTTATTTATAGACAGATATATAATACGTTATTACATCCCCATCATCGCTAATTATAATTACGAAGCGAAGCAATAAATTGGAAAGCGTTGAAACGTATAAATTACCATTTAGTTCCACGTTGTAATGCACCTGCACCGACGACGACGGGTAATTTGATTGATTAATATCCGCGCGTAATGGGCAGTTGTACACAAAATGGCCGGTTATTAACGTCACTATTTATCAGTGAACGTTTAAAAAAACAATAGTTTTCAAATGAGGATTCATTCAATCTTCAATTCTTTAATCATCGCCACTTTATGACTAAATTTTACAGGTTTTATGTGATGATTCCGTGTTCGATCTTGTTAAATTTAAAATGAAAAAGGCATCGAATTACTACACCATTACTGCGTCACGGATTATGGATTCGAATCTTAGGTCACGGTGAGCTTATTCTGTGTGAATCGGATCGCTAATAATTAACAAAAATGTAAAGTAGCTCTTAGTAGTTTTAACATAAAGACGTCCAACACCTCAGTCCCAACATCCCGTGACCATGGATCCTTTAAAGGATCTGAAACGTCGGGAATTAAATAATATCAAAACAACGTGATAAAATCCGTTAAAAAGTAGTTTTATTTCAATGTCTAATATTCGCATAGTGTTAGAAACTAGTAGGTATATTGACTTACAATGTATAGTTATTTCGGGTCTGGGTTTTTTGTATGTGAAAATTTGTGTTTGTATATAAATGCACTTACAATACATGAGAAAATCTTAGGGTTTTTGTTAACAGGTAACTATATATTTACGTTTTGTTGGTAAGTTAATAGTTTGTAAGAACAAGTTATGTATCTTTCTTATAATAAATACCTACATTAACGGCAAAAATTGCCTCATACCTAATGATCGTTATGTACGTGGAGTTAGTCTTTATAGCTGATGAGGTAAACTGTAAAGCTGGAGGTAGATTGATTTGATTATCAATAAAGTATAAGTAGACCGAATATTAATTATCTTGTGCCTTGAACCTCCGGAGATAAGCCGGTCGAGTAGCACGAGACACTAATAAAGTCAAAGTCAAAGTCAAAATCATTTATTCAATATAGACTACTAGGTAGTACTTTTTGAACGTCATTTTTACAATATAGACAGCCCCCAAAACGCCCGCCCTTCACCGCTTCCTAGTGTTTTCGCTGGGAAGAAGAAACGGCGCAACAAACTCCCCAGCAATATACTAACTTATTAGGGTTTTACACAAGGAAAGATCAAAGCATCCGTTATAGTGGGCCTTTTGTTGTTTGTCTATACTATGCCACCGCAGGATAAATACCTTTTTACAACTTAAGTTCTTCTTTTTCTGAGCCTTTACCCTACCTTTACCTTAACTATGTTGGGGTCGGCTTCCAGTCTACCCAGATGCGGCTGAATATCAGTATTTTACACGAAGCGACTGCCATTAGACCTCTGCATCCCAACTTCTGGGTAATACCGATATTCGGAGGATAGACTGGTAGTCAGGCTTTTTTTGGGCTGCTGACTACTTACTCACTTACAATTATCAAAGATGTTCGTATGTCAACCGGGACCGACGGCTTTACGCGATCTCCGAGGCACAGAGGGGTATCGATGTATTAAGAATAGTCACCCATCCACACACTGACCGCGACGAGCGCAACTTAACCTTGCAGATTAGTTAATCAGCTTAGTTACCACTTAGTCACGAGCTCTGTTTTACAAACCTTTAGCACATATTCCATCTAATCTTTCATACAAGTCACAAGATTATGCTACCTTTGTACAGTCATAATACTGTAACCCTTCAATTAAAATGAGTTGGTAGGAGTCCAATTTGCCCCCTATTACATGGGACCTAAACATAACGGCGAACTGTGGGTGTTCATTAGTACGCCCTGATGGTATGTGAATGTATGTTATATCCAATATATTTTCTGCCCGCGACTTCGTCCGCGTAGCGTGATGATTATAACCTATAGCCTTCCTCAATAAATAGGCTATCTTACACAGAAAGAATTTTTCAAATCAGACCAGTCCTGAATCGACCCTGGACCAGTCAGAATCCTGAGATTAGCGCGTTCAAGCAAACAAACAAACAAACTCTTCAGCTTTATTAGTAGTTAGTATAGAGTATAGATTATAGAAGCACCCACCATAATTATAGTTCCCGTGATACAGTTCTTACTAGTACGGGGGGATAGGGCGAATCGCTCTAAAGACAGCCAATGCCTACAGCCTATTTAAACTGTCATCAGGCTAATTACCAATGTAAAAGTAACTGTAACCGATTCTTTTGTAATATCGAACCGACAAATGTATAAATTTATGCAAATCTTGTATGGTTGTCTCTTGGTTATGCAATAAACATTCATTCATAGAACCATCTGGGAACTGAACCCTGAATTGCCCTGCTTCGGGACCTTGACTAGAATAAAGCTTTCAATGCTATGCAGCTTATCATAATGTATGCAAATATAATCATAAACGCTTATCAGTGTAAATTAATAAAACACGAAAAGATAGAAAGTAGTTGTAGGTGTTTCTTCAAAGCTGTTTAGAATTTACTTTTGAAAGAAAGTAAATAAAAATCATTTTGATTTTTTTTTTTAATTTTCTGAATACAGTCATAAAATTCCTCAACCCATTTAATGTTCCACTGCTGGGTAGGTATGTATATCTTCTGAGAATGAGAGGGGTTAATGAAATGAAAATAAATGATATTTATTTCTGTAAATATATATTTTAAAGACAAAGTTAATTTAGTAAAGGAAAAATTCGCCTCCCAGGCGGAATTCGAACCTGCGTCTTCCGGTTAGATACACCAAACGCGTAACATCTAGTGACGTCAGTAACATCTATTGACGTCACCTTTAAGACGTAAATTCAGAATGTGAAGGCGAATTTCGACAAGGCAGGTGGGACTCATGGTGACTTAGTGGTCATAGCGTCTGTTGTAACAAACTATATACTAACAATAGGGTTATATAGTAAAGACTAGTCCTACACATTCAGAGAGAAGGACCGTGGTCAGCCGTGGAACAATATAATGGATTGATGATGAGTACAATCTCTGAAGGAACACACACAATTCTATAAAAGCGTGTCAACTATCGCGGCTATCGATCCTAGTCCGATATAATTTGCAAAGCTTGTCGTGTTGAGCCTACGTCACCGTCCAAATGTCACTGACGTGTAAGTTTAACCTTTCCCGTTGAGTACAGTCCCGTACAGTAGCTACGATAATGAGACCATAATATAATTGGAGCGAGACGAAATTAGCATTACTTAATGAATTATACATACGTAGCATCACGCCTATATTCCCTGAAAGATTAGGCAGAGGCGTACTACACCCAAAGATCTCCGGTATATTTAGCTGCTACTGGGAATTTCATAGAAATAGTCGCGCTCAGGATTAGGCTAATGAGGCAGTTATAATGACACAACATACCATTTAAGATTGATTATCAATTAAGAAGCTGTGATAGCCTAGTGATATGACCGTTATACTGCCAAGTCAGAGGTCTCGAGTTCAAATTCAAAGCACGAACTGACTTTTTGAAGTGCGTATTAACAGTTAATTATCACGCGCTGAAAAGATAAAGGATTATTTTGAGGGAACTTGCATGCCTGAGAGATGTTCTCAAAGGCGGGCGCGTGGAGTCCGTCAACTCGCATAAGGTTAGCGTGGTGGACTGCATAGCCTAACCCCCTTTTTTCAGATATGGGACCCAGTATCCAGAAGTGGGACATTAGAATGGGTTAATTATGTATTTATTTTTATGAAAATCATGAGGAAAATTGCGCGTCACATATATTTTCGAACGTAATACAAGTGTAATTGTGTGTATGTGTTTTTTTGTGTATAGCTACGCTTATTAACAAAAGTAAACACATAAATGTTGGGCTAACTAAACTTCTTACAAAAATAGCATATTCACCTGTCTTTTTATATTTTTATGCATTTTTCATGCTAAGACTATAAACTTATTTTGGTGAAGGAAAAATTCGACTTGCGGGTAGGATTCGAACCTGCGTCTTCTGTTTAGGTTACCAGGGATACCAGACACTAGGCGTACATGGCCACTAAGCCACTGCGAGTCCCACCTGCCATGTCGAAATTCAGTGACAACTATTGAAAACCAACTTTTCCTTCACAAAAATAAAATCATAGCATTATTCAATTCAATTTAAAGTTTCTAAGGCTATGACATGATATTACGATCATTTTCCGATTGAAAGAGAGGAATGCCGCTATACAGATCAAATAGCGCTATCCCATTCGCACAACATAAAAATGATCGCGATAACACGTCATGATATGTCCCCAGTAGCTTGTTTTGAAACCTGCAACATGATTGTTTATTCGTGCTCGAGTATTGACAATGCTCAATGACCGAAAGAGCCAACCTAACCACATTTCGGATGCCTAGCTTCATTCAGCCATGTTTGAACCACAATAGAGTTCCATAATTTCCACTTATGACCTTATGAATATTAAATAACATAACTGTTTTGTTAGCCTAGTGGTCCTGAGTGTTGGTCCTGGGTTCAATTCCCAGGTCGAGCAAACTGATATTGTGTTTTTCTATGAATTTTTCAGTACCAACTCGAACTTTGGGATTTGTGGTTAATGGCAATAAGCTCTCTCTTTATAACATGGGACCTAAACATACCCGCTAACTATGAGTATACATTAGTTCGTCTCTACCTAACCTTTCGGGAAATACAGGCGTGATGGTAATGTTTATGTAACATACCAATTGTAGCCCCAAAGGGTTAAAACTCTGATTGCTTCCTTACTCCTAGTTCGACCTCAGTAAAATCAGAGCTATTTAAACGTGAATCGAGTTTTTCTTTAACTGTCGGTAGTTATAACCGGTTCCTCTTCCTGCCTTTGACCTGACTTTTACCTAGAGGGGAAGCGAGCCGTAGCGGTGACTTGCTACGTCGTAGTGAAAAGCGTAGCAGATATTTATGTTTGAAATGTGCTACGAGTGGCTACGTTGCTACGAATCGATATTTCGTAGTCTGATTTTTTTTAAATGGGTAAGTATAGTAAAATTCAAATAAATTTGTTTATGCCTTACGTATAAAATATTTTTGTGAAACAAAGATTATGGTATAAACAGTAAAGCATCATTGATAAAGTAATTAAATAAAAAAAAAGTTTAAAATATTCTGGGACTAATTCTGAAGTTTACGCAGATGACGTTGCGGGCTAGTGTAAAATGAATCGTATGGGATATCCTAAAGAGATCTTTACTTTTATAATCTGACTAAACTCTAAAATCAAGTTTAGTTCTGGCATGTATCGTGAATGCTAGGTAATCTATTTGAAAATTATGAACCTAAGTACAGCAGCGATAACCAAGGAATAGCGTGTTGACGTGCTCGGCTAATCTTTACTTTACTCAGGTGAATAGAGAAAGTGCAAACAATCTTAAATTATACATTAATATCGTGCTTACAAGCGTCCTCTTAAATTTTATTTTAAAATACCATATTTTGCCCTACATATTGTCGAGCCAACTTCACTTGAGTTTTCGTAAGTAACCTAATAGAACGTATTGAGTAAAAAAAAAGTATTTTTTTTCTGGTACTTCTTAGAAATGTCTCATATTAATAGGTACATATTATGGCAAGGTAATATCGTGTCTATAGTCGTGATACTCGTGATTAGGGCAAGAGTAGGCAATTTTTTGTGGGTACAAGTCTGATATATTCTGCTAACTCGCCGGATGGCAGGCAATCTACACGATTTTCTGCACTTAAAAGGATGAATTATAATCTATTAGTATTCATAATCATGAAATTATAAGTACCTATAATCATAGTTACAAATACAGTAATAAACTATTTAACTATTTTATTTTTTATTTAGTAATCAATTCACAAAATAAACCCCTAATACATTTTAAGTAAGATATCAAAAGGTAAAAAGTTATAGCAAAATAAAGAATAAAACAAAATTGTTTATTAAAAACAAGAATGTTTTTCGCAACTCCTGAACGTCAAATGGTTTGTGATCTCGGTTTATTTGTCGACGACTGAATGAATTCGCAACGAAATATAAACCTCTTTTTATTATAATTTTATTGCTTTATAAAACGAAAAATGCAAGCGACACTTGATTTATAATACTGGCAATTTTTTTTTGCTAACCCGAATTTATTATATATTTTGTGATGGAAATCGTGTGGTTTACATGCAATGGTATAAAGTAAACATGGAATATTTCAGCGTTCAGATTTCAAGCGAAGGAATTATAATTGATTACTTATTAAGCTATAGCCTGCCGTTTCACTGTCTTTGCCCTGTTTCCTTAGGAAGCACTATAGGGGTCCGACAAGTCGGGATTTGATTTGTACTAATATAACGCGATAGAATCCGTAAAGTTGTTTTATTTCAATATGTCTAATATTCGCGTAAGCTACAGAAATAAGTAGGTTGTATTACCTATAACCTTCCATATGATTCACTCCATCCATTGATGAAAACCTTATGAAACTGCATTGCGTAGTTTTTTAGTGTATCACTTTCAGACAGACAGATGTGGCTAGAGGACTTTGTTTTATAATATGTACCTAAGCATTTGTCAAGGAACCATTAGCAGACACAATGGTGCTCTATCGTGTCTCATAATCGTTGTTATGGCCCTTGGAGGGTCACTGTTTTGACATCGACTGTTGACTGACAGGACAGCAAGTCAGTCTAGCAGGTCAAATAATGTATGTGAATCTTGTGATGTCATTAAAAGATATTATTCTTCTATGATGAGTCAAGGCTTGCAGTAGTTATTGCCCAAAAATCCTATTTTTACCCAATGACAGAACGGAGACGGTATATGCATAATTTGATAGAGTGAGTGGTTGGTGTTTGTTTGAGGAAATAAAGATTCACAAGCCAGGTGTACTCTTATATATTAAATAGAATTGTATTATTACAAACCTTCACTGGGTACCTACGTAAAATCTATACTTAATATATAAAGCTGAAGAGTTTGTTTGCTTGAACGCGCTAATCTCAGGAATTACTGGTCCGGAGGAAGGCTATATGCTATATATCATCACGCTAAGACTAAGTAATTATTCCACGCGGACGACGCGACGTCGCGGGCGGAAGCGGTATATATTTAGAATTAGATGTGTAGATTACCAGTTTATTTAGTATAATCCGCGATGATTTTTTTTATCGAATCTTGTGGGAGTTTCCCAAAATTCTTAGCTTTTAGACCCATCGGACCCATATGCTGTTCGCTGTCTGGCAGTTTTTTATTAAGAAGTTAATTATGGATCATCGAATAAGTTATACAATAATATAGTAAGCGATAGGTATTAGAAGGTTTTATGATGTAATGGCCAAGAACTAGTTTTCAGAAAATCAGCTCAATTATATTACAATAAGCAAAACAAGAATTCCCGATACTTTGTGAGTATTTTTTCCCACGACCGAAAACCTGAAAGCAGAAACAAATCAATTGTAAAACAATGTGCAAAACAAAAGGCTAAACAATTGCACCACGATGGCGAGTTTTAACAATTAAACAAACAATCATAACAAATTGTTCGTCTGGCAGTTTTGTTGCTACCGTGCTATTTTAGTTCTAACAAACAAACATCGAAATGAAAACTGAAATTCAAATTGTATATCGATCCATCAAAAGAATATAACTGTTACATAAAATTAAATTACGGAAATGCAGAATTAAAACAATAACACTATGTATAATGTACTAAGTAACTTTAAAAACATGTGACAAATCGGTAAAATGTAATTTCAATGATCGAAATTGTACAAAAAAAACCATCTATCTAAGATGGTTTTTTTTGTACAATTTCGATCATTGAAAAGATCGTTACTATGGCAATGCTTTGCACTTAAAATCGTTTTCTATTTTTTTATGTTCACGAGAAAAGTAGGTAGCAGGAAAGGCGTACGAGACGTTGCCAAATTCTTTTCAAAATACTAAAAGAGTATAATTATTTTCCCATCGTGTACTCTAAATTTTCTGGAGATTTTCATTTGTCACTGTTGGGTCCAGGACCCTATCTAAGTGTGTAAGGGAATACCTGGACTGTGAAGTTTTACACTGAAAGTTTAGTGGACTTGATACTATTATAATGCAATAAAATAACAAGGTAAATCGCGCGACGCGTACAATGGTTTCGGACCGTAGTCGCTGGCCGAGTGAGTTGTATGTGCCGGCGCGTCACGAAGCGCGACAGCTGACCGTCGATGATGCCCGAGCCTCTCCTCCCTCAAGCACTGCATGCCCCGCCGTCGCCCACGTTAGTTTGTCGTGAACAGTCACATCTATTAATTTTCTCCCTATATAGACGTCGGAAACTATAGAGGTATCAGTCGCGCGGTGTTATCTTGAGAGGTTAGTTATTAAGTATTTTACTTGCCCAAAGGGATACTGTCTACATAATTATTACGTTATTCTAAAATTATCAAAAACATCGCAGCGATGTTATAAAAAAATAAGTGTCTTTTCGCTCGCAATTTCACCCGCTTTGCCCCGTTCCTAAGAGCCAGGATACGACTCTGTTGAATAGCTTAATCTTCCTCTTGAATCACTATCATTTGATGAAGACTGGATTAAAATCCGTTACGTAATTTAAAAGTTCTAAGTGTAGTACTTACAGACAAATTGAAGCAGTTTATTTTATACTACGTAACACGTAAAATAATAATTTTACCTTACTTCAATTTTTTTTGGACGAAACGTTTGTAGAACAACTCATAACTTTGTCACAAACGGATAAAGGACAAACAAGCTTAGAAACATTCATTTTATTTATATAAGTAGGTAAAAGTCAGTAGAAGTAGTTGTATTACAAATAACACGAATCTATCTATCATGCGGTTATCATGTCATGTCCCCTGACCTATTAGTTCCCCCCACGTTTACCGGGAGGTTAACGCCCTATAAAACGTTTACCTAGTGGCTATTTATAATGATATAATCATACGTGCAATTTTTTTTATAGGTATTCTACTCAGGTGGCAGAAAAGCTTAGGGCCTACCTGATGATAAGCTTTCAGTAAGCAAATTTCAGTACCTATGGTTTATAAATAACACCTCTTTATGCGATTAGTATTTGTGAAATATGAGATCTTATTTTATTTTTACATACTTAGGTAGCGAAGATTTGGGACAAGTAATTAAAAAATACTTAGGGAGACTTTTCAGGCCGCTAATACGATATTTTTTAGGTTTGGAGTAAGGGTTTTTTAATGTAGAGTAGAGAGACACTTTCTCTCGATCGCAAAAAAAAAACAAAATGGTCGCACGAGTATTTTATTCAACACCAAAAAAAACAACAACAAAAAAAATTCATTTTTAATAAAATCAACCTTACATAAATTATTTGACGTCATTTACCTACTTACTTACTTTTTCTGCTTATAAATAAGGTTTAATATGGTCTGGTTATTTTTTTACGTGGGCAATTTTACTGCAAGTCGCCACGTAGGCAATAACGCCTGCTTGTCGAACGTAAATATTACCTACGCGAGGCAAGAATAAGGCTTATTCTACACAATAAAATTAAACTCCCACATTCTTTTCCGCTAAGTATAGAGTAGCGAAAACCCGTGACCCAAATACCTTCGTATATTAAACATTTTCCTTCTTAATTGCTTTAGTAAAACTCACGTTTCTGTGAAGAATTTGCTTTTAGTTATGAAGATAAGCAGTAAATTCTACCTACCTACATACCTATGATATTTTATAATAGTTACTCCGGACACAAATTTCATGTCAACCTCGCGAAGGATATTTTATTTTTATTTTAATATACTTAGGTAGGTACTTGTCTGACGTCCCGCACTATGCCACGTGGTGGACTATAGCCTAATCCCACTCATTCCGAGAGAAGACTAGCAATAAGACAAAATAATGGGTTGATTATTTTATAGGTACCTCCTTATTAAAAATATCCTATAATAGAAACCTAAGCCATCAGAAAGGGTTTATTATGCAATTTTTAGTGAAGGAAAAATTCGACTTGCGGACAGGATTCGAAACTGCGTCTTCTGGTTTGATACACCAGACGCTATGTCCACTAAACTACCGCCACTTCCGATCCGCCATGTCGAAATTTGAATTCACATTCTGAATTTACGTCTTTAAGGTGACGTCAGTTTTCCTTCACTAGGTACTAATAACTTTTTAATATTAGCGTGGAAAATGCAAAAAAAATACAGTATGATAGGGTTTATGACATCAAAATTAATTGCTACTTATTTATATATTTATGCTATACCTACATAAATAATTATATTGAAGCGAAATACACTTGCTGAGTAGGGAAACGGGTTCGAAAACTTGACAATTTGACACGTTCACGACATCAACCCGAATATTAAATAATAAAATAATACAGTAGATAGCTACTTGTAAGATTTTGTCTAAAATCGCGAATAATTCTGACGACAACATCATTGCGTATAAATGGTGTGTTCCTAGAAGATAATAACCATCCCAAAAGCTTCCACGTTATCAACCGCCGTATAATATGAAACAGAGTATAATTTTAAAACATTTAAGCCTCGCATGACAACGTGGCGTGTGCCGCGCCCACCGTGTAATAACATTTTTGTCCACATAAATCAAGTTGTAATAATTTGCACAAAGGAGTTCAAATTAACATAATGTAAGCTTCGATGCGGCTAGGACACATGATTCTATTAAGTTAAAAAGAAAGGAGAAATAATCGTAAATATTGTGTAAACCAAATTGACTAGAAGGACTTGATCCTCCTTCATCCTACCTGGAATCGGAATTTTCTGCACTATGCAACCTTTTATAGATATCAACACCATCCTCCGAGCTTGCTCAACTATGTTGAGGTCGGCTTACACGAAGCGACTACCATCAGGCTTACGTAACCCAATCTCTGGGCAATACCGATGTTCTGAGGATAGACTGGCTGTCAGACTTTTTTTAGGCTTCTGACCACTAACAATTGTCCGACGGCTTTACGCGCTCTCCGACGCACGGTATCGATGTCAAAGTCAAATGTTTTATTTCAATTAGACCAGTAATACAGGTACTTTTGAAATGTCAAAAACTAGGTGCGCGTGTGTTAAGAATGGTCACCTATCCACACACTGCCCGTGGGGAGTGCAGCATAACCTTGCAGATCGGTTTATTAGCTTAGCCACGAGCCCCTCCAACGTTTTATGGATAATTAATTTATCCCGAAACTATTGCCTGGTGCAGACCTTCGGCAGTTTTATATTGCACAGTGGTTTTGGACTGAAATTACCGAATAATTAAACCAAAAACTCACTGTGGAGTACAGCTTGACGTGATAAAATGGGATATGTAAGTAGGTATCATTTGATCCTCTGAAATCTGATTAATCATTAACTATAAAAGTGCAGTCTTTTATAGATTTTTTCTTATATGTACGATCTGTTTTGAAATTGTTCTTTTTCACATTAATTATCAGACTTTCAGATTAATAGTTCAATAGCACGCGCTTAAACGGTGAGTGAAAACATCGTGAGGAAACCTGTATACCTGAGAGATTTTTTGACGGCGTTTGAAGTCTGCCAACCCGCAAAAGGTCAGCCTGATGGACTATAGCCTAATAAATCAATAAATAAATATTAGCGAGATTTTACACAGCATCATCTAGTTCCAAACCAAGCAGAACTTGTGCTATGCTGTAATCCCTCTTATTATCAGAGGAGACCAGTGTCCAGCAATGTAATAGGTTGAATACCTATGTTATGTATATGATCAGACAGACATGTCTTTTCTACATACGTTGGGTTATAGATCCATACTGATAAGTACTATAAATGCGAAAGCAGCTCTATTTGCTACCTTTTCGCTCCTAAACAGCACTATGATGATTTTTTTAGAGGTAGATTTAACCTTAGAGATAAATGGATTGGATTGGGTAGGGTTAAATTTTGTCTCAAAAAGTTCTTAGAGATGCGTGTGATACTGAAACGTTTAATCCATTACACTGTACGCAGATAGTTACTACATCAAGTAGGTACCTATTAATGCGTTGCACTTACATAGGTACATAGATAATTTCGTGCTATTGCAGTCACTTTTCTTTTCTTCTGGAAGTTTCGTCTTCATCTTGCACATCAAGCTAAGTAGGTACATGATTCTCACATTGAATAGAATTGAAAAAAATATCACAGTTATAATTATTTATAGAGTTCCTCGCCGGTTCTTTCAATACTATTCAAAAGTACCTGTATTATTGCTTCAATAGTAATAAAACATTTGACTTTGAATTTCACGAGAAACATGGCAGTAGAGGTGCATGCGAGACGTTGCCAAACTCTCTTTGTAATACTAAAAAAGTAAAAAAAATACATTCCTACGTTAAATCAAATTTTCATATGTTGTTATATACTGTAGTATTTTTTTTTTTAATTTATTTATTTATATACATATGAAGTATACTTTACAAAAACATTTTAAAGATGCAAACATAAACTCATTCGAGTTTTACCGTGCATCAGTATCATCAACTTATACAAAACAATAATAAAAAGACACTAATAACTCCATAACTATTACATCAATACAACGAGCGTAACATCAATACAACGAGGGTAGGTAATAAAATAAAGTCACTATATAATGAGATTGAACAAACATCGTGACCGCGCTAACTGTCATTTTACATAAAATAAAAAGGTGGTGGTTTATTGTATATATTTTATTTCATTTAATATATTTCAATTTGTCGCGTCTGTTCAATTTATTGCACCCTTTATATTTTATTGGGCACGGTAAATCAGACTATTAGACGCAATCATTTCAGTATTTACGTCTTCTATTGACCCAGAAACAAATGATTTGCATACTTACGATGTATTTCTACATGTAAAGGAGTCGTCTAGCATTAGGTATAAGTTATACCTAACTTAAGAGTACCTAATTACTTCACTTACATTAAGAGCACAAACGCCACAGTTCTCACAGTTCGCCTATATGTTATTGTTCCCAAATGCGACGACCGTTATACCATCAATCGGGTGCGAATAAAAAAAAAACATGGACAAGTAGAATTACCAAATCTAGAATCGAAGGACCATGGTACGCTAAGCAGCCGCATCATGACTTATTTAGGTATAGCAACCAAGCTAACCGAGGATCGATTCTCAGGTCGAGCAATTTATTATAGGTTTTTTCTATGAAAGTCTCAGTAGCAGCTCGGAGATTGGGATTTGTGCCCGGCTAATGGCAATAGGCTCGCCCCCTATTTCCATGGGACCTAAACATACCGGCAAACTGTGCGTGGTACATAAGTACAGGCATGATAGTATATTATATTATTTAGCGACCAAAATAATTATTTTAACTCCTAAACGCTATTTTTTTCCTGCTTTTGCTCGTGTGCTTAATATATGCCCATAAGACGGATCAATAACTAATCCATTTCGGTATAAATCAAAATCCCAGTTACAATAAGACACGAGGGATTTTGTAGATCTTGTGTGTTATATCAATAGTCCCCAATGTTTGGTTTCCTTCGTTATTTGTAAGACTTGTTTATGACATATTTTAGAGGATTTTTATTGCAGCCAGTGTTTCCTTGTGTGCACGACATGATATATCGCGGGCGGCCCAATACCCCGTGTAATATTCTCTCAAATCCACTAGCTATTGCCTATATGTCCTCATTTTCTGTTTATCGAATTCGTGACTTGTATCGACCATTTTTTTAAGGAACGTTGAGTTTAACGTAGCTATATGGTTTATGCCTTGCTGTAGATTGTGATTAAGTATGGTACACACTACAATCGCGAAAAGAAACTATGCATAAACAAAAAACTGCAACAATATAAACAGTTCAGATTTTTTTATTTTACTTTTATTTTCATACAGACAAAAAATCAAAAAGTGGTAGAAATTTGTTGTTATAATCAGTTATTATGAATGTTCATACAGACACGCAACTTACATTCTTCTCTACTACTATAAAATTGTAGAAAAGCTGTGTCTGTACATTAAAGATTTTTAAAAAAAAAACAAGCGCGTTAGGGTAGGTATATAAACATGTCTGAACCCAAAAATGTGATTTTTAAAAGGCTTATGTTTAACGATCCACCAGATCTAGTAAAAAGTACCGGTAAAAAATTACTTTATATTGCCAAAAATACTAAAAGGTCATCAAAATAAAACTAACTTAACCTAAACCTAATCATTTAGCCATTTTGGTGACCATTTATCCTATTTGGTAAGTATTTTGGTGATCAATTTACTAAATTCGGTGGTCGATATATTAATAACCTTTTTAAAATTCGAATTTTAATTATATTTTTTTATGGGATAGGGGGGCAAACAAATGGCCGTGATAGCCTAGTGATATGACCATTGGACTGCCAAGTCAAAGGTCTCGAGTTCAAATCCAAGGCACGCACCTCTGACTTTTCGAAGTTATGTGCGTATTAATAGTTAATTATCACGCGCTTAAACGGTGAAGGAAAACATCGTGAGGAAACCTGCACGTCTAAGAGATTTTCTCGACGGCGTGTGAAGTCTGCCAACCCGCATTAGGCTAGCGTGGTGGACTACAGCCTAATCCCTCTCATTGTGAGAGGAGACCCGTGCCCAGCAGTGGGACATATAATGGGTTGATTATTATTATTATTTAGGGGGGCAAACGAGCAGACGGATCACCTGATGGTAAGCGATAACCGCCGCCCATGGACACCCGCAACACCAGAGGAGTCGCAAGTGCGTTGGCCGCCTTTAAAAGGGTTTGGGCCTCCGGTAACCTCAACTCACTCGGCGAAACAGAACACAAGCGTTGTTTCACGCCGGTTTTCTGTGTGGCCGTGGTATCACTCCGGTTGAGCCGGCCCATTCGTGCCGAAGCATGGCTCTTCCACGTTAAAAATAATTCTGTAATCACCTGTTGATAAATTATTACCTCTCTAAGTACCTATACGACATTCATAAATCCTTAATTTTAAAGAAGGTCAAAAAATCTGCTGCTTTATGCTTTATGCTAATGCTTTATGCACTATCCACCGCTCCGAGGAGAGCGGTGGCGTGTGACGTGTGTCGGAATCCGCTCTGATAAGAGCGATCTACCGACTAAAACCAACCTCAGCGTTCCGCGTCACCACTTTGGTGCCGGGCCTACGGGAGCGCTGTAGCATTCGTCCGCGGACCCGACAGTGGCGGGCCGCCTTTTGCGGCCCCCTACGCGTAAGAGGAGGCAGACGTAAACGTTCTCCCTGCCTTTCTTCTACCGATCCGCTGAGCGGGGCGCGGAAACTGCAAACCGCGTCGCCAGCTCGGGCCTTGTGAGTGGGCGGACGGACTTAATACCTAACCTAACTGTAATACTATTGTATTGTGCAGTGCTCAGCCGGGCGCGCAGCGTGGGCGGAGGCGGCGGCCCTCTCGGTGGGCGGCGGGTGCGCGGGCGCAGGCGGCGCGGCGCGGCGCTGCTCTGTGCTCGGCGACCATCCCGGCGCGCGCAAGGGCCAGACCGGCAAATGGCACAGGAACAACCGGGTATGTTGCATACTTAACAGCTTTAGTAGTAAGTAGTACGTACAGTGGCCTAAGCACGAAGAACTATAGAATTCGTATCGTAAACGTATCGAGTTTTTTCTGCAATAAATCTCATACCTACATACATATTTTCCCACCTGTCTCCTATTGGATGGTAGGCAGAGCCTATAGATTTCCGCTTGCTACGGTACTGGCACACCACTTTCGCTTCATCTACGGTCACCTCCTTCTCAAACAAATTATTCTCGATTTCGATACGAACGTCTTCGCGAGTTTTTCGTGCTTGGGCTTACTGGACTACAGAAGAGTTTGGGAAAACGTGCATAGTTGGGACGAAAAACTGCTGTTTATTGAATGCTGTTTTATCTAGCTAAAATTCTGCAGGTTAACTTCGTACTTGACTACTTATGGGTTTATGCCAAATTAATTCGGATAAATGACCGTGCAATCAATAAATGCCCTAGCATAAACTCATCTCTACTTGTCATGTGTACTCAATGTCATCAATGTCATTTTGTAAAATTCTAATTTTGAATATTTTTTTAGTGTGCAGTAAAAATATTCTATTTACCTACATTCTGTTGATCATTAGGTAAGAAATTGTAGTCATCATATATTTTTTTAAAGAAAACGTTGCCCCACACTAAGATTTTCTCCTGTATCGTGGATGCTGTATGTGAGAATTTGTGTTTTTAAAACACAAATTCTCACAAACAGAAACGCCCAGACCCAGAACAACTACCTACCTCATAAGTACAAATATTTACTTCTTGTAGTGACCTCACCACTAGTGGCATAAAAGATCGCTCAGTCGTTACCTGTCGTTACGCCTAACTTGTCGCTAAAAATTTTAAATGCTCTCGTTTCCAGGTGCGAGACGCTTCGTACGGCTCGTCGTCGGAGTCGGACGGAGAGGCGGATGGTGTCGCCGGCGACACGTGGGGCGTGGCGAGGCTGCTCTACGCAGGACTTGGCACGCTCGCGCTCGGCCTCGTCGTCTACTTCGTCGGCACCGGCGACAAGGTGCGTGTATGTGTTTTTAATCTCTACTAAGTAGACTCAATCCGCTTTAAGTATCACAAGAGATGGTCTAAGAAAAATAAAGGAGCCACATCTTTTTTTTATACCACTAATGTGGCAAACAAACATATGGCCCGCCTGATGGTAAGCGGTTACCGTAGTATAAGAACGCTTACAACACCAGGCTAATAAGGCAATCACGCGCGCGTTGCCAACCCTGTAAAAATCTTTTCACATCCTTTTTAGAAGGGTTTGGTATAGTAGGGCTGGCCACCACCGGTCCCCCCAATGCCACCACGACGCTTCCTCCCAGAGCTCTGGCGACCTTGCTCACCGGTAGGAACACAACATAGCACGGAGTTTTTATTATTTGGCTACGATTTTCTGCAAGGTGGAAGTACTTCCCCAGTCTGGCAGCTCCAATTGTGACTGGAATTATTCAATTCTACTATGCTCTTCCTAACTTAATCTTTTACTGCATCGTACATAAATTGATTCATAACTTCATTGTGATAAGAGAAAATGTTGTTCGACTCAAAAGTTACACAAAATACTTGTGATAATAAACTTGTGCCATTGCTGCAAGGAGGCGCACAAAAGTTTTGAAGAGCGCAAGTTGTCCATTGTGTTGCGAGTAACAATGGTGAGAGGTAGACAGGTTTACTCGGAGATTTGTCCTTTTGCTCGACGTGCTGTGTCATAAAAAAGTGAGACTGGGAAAGAACAAAAACATTTTGAAATACGGTCCTGGCTATAAAGTATAATAAGTACTTCACTCGCTCGTCTGCTGAGCCCTTTTCCAACTATATTGAGCTTCCAGTCTTCCCAGATGCGGCTGAATATTAGTATTTTACACGAAGTGACTGCCATCATACCTCCGCAACCCGGCGTGACCATCGCTCAAGAAGGTGTACTGCCCAACATCCAGGCGGTACTCCTCCCGAAGAAGACCGAGAAGAAGGCTTAAAAAGTCTTCTGCGACACAACCGTTATGCGTCGTCGACGTTGTTACGGTCCGTGTGGATTGCGCGGCCGATCATCTCGGCTCGTTAGCATTCTGAACCAAATACCGATATTCTGTACTAGCTAGTTAGTCCGCCCGCGACTTCGTCCCCGTGGAATACTTAGTTACTTAGTCTTAGCGTAATGATATAGCCTATAGCCTTCCTCGATAAATGGGCTATCTAACACTGAAAGAATTTTTCAAATCGGACCAGTATTTCCTGAGATTAGCGCGTTCAAGCAAACAAACAAACTCTTCAGCTTTATATATTAGTATATATAGATTCAGGCTTTTTTGGGCTTCTGACTAATAATTGTCATAGATGTTCGTGACAACCGGGACCGACGGCATTACTTGCTCTCCGAGGCACGGAGGGATCTCGATGTGTTATGAATGGTCACCCAGTCACACACTGACCGCGGCGAGCGCAGCTTAACCTTGCAGTTGATCAGCTTAGTTATTTCTTAGTCATTATTTGTCATAGTGCGTAGGTAACCTAATTACATATTTAGTCATTTATCAGCTATCAAGATATACCATCACGCCTGTATTCCGTGAAGGATTAGGTAGAGGTACCAATATACAACTGAAGTTCGCTGGTATCTTTGGATCCCATCATAGAATACTAGCTTCCGCCCGCGACTTCGTCCGCGTGGAATAGTTACTTAGTCTTAGCGGGATGATAGCCTATAGCCTTCTTCAATTCATCAAATCAAGAATTTTTCAAATCGAACCAGTAGTTCCTGAGATTAGCGCGTTCAAGCAAACAAACAAACAAACAAACTCTTCAGCTTTATATATTAGTATAGATTATGCGTAGGAGCACGGGCGGAAATCGAAATTCCGAGCTGATACAGGAATTTTACAGAAAGCCTTAATAATACTTTGCCCGACCTGGGAATCAATCTCAGAATCAAGGTCAACGAATACTTAACGGGGGCACATAAGTAGGTATACAACTCACCAGTTTCATCTTAATCGAATGAATGATATAGGCTTGCTTAGGGGACGAACAAACATCATTAGTTTGCTTCCTTTGAAAGTCGTATGACAGTTCTCTAGTACCTACATAAATGTCATCATAAATGTCATGTCATGTCGTTATAATATGCAGGGTTTCAAGACTCCGGCTCTGCGGCTGGTGGGTCCTTCGCTCATTGTCACTGGCCTCGCCTGCTGTCTACTGCGTATTCTCTTCTGCATATTTGCGAAGCCATGCTGTCGACGACGAACCAACTACAAGGAGAACAGAAGGTAACGTTGGTCACACCAGCTAACCAGATCACGTGTTTGGTTAGGTAGAAGAGAAAACAATGGGTTTATTGAAGCTAGGTTTTTAATTTTCATATATTTTGCATCCGAAAACCCCCATCATATACCTACCCATTATATTCTCTGGGTCTCCTCTCTGAAGAGAGAAAGAGAAATTAGGTACCTAATATAGCCACGCTGGCCCAGTGCGGGTGGCGATTGTGGTTGTGGCCCACCTGCTTCCATAATTTTGTCCCTTAAATTACCTGAAAAATATAGAGAACATGTTTCGATAACTCAAAGGGTAGTATATAGTCAAAGCTCGAAGTATATTTGTTCTACCTTGAACCAGTCAAGATGGATCCCGTGGTTTCATTCTCTTTGAGCTTGGTACCTACTACTTACACTTTGACTCACTAATCAAAATCAAGTCTAATCGATATTTAAGGCACTAGGTAGGTATGTGTATATTCTCACAGTACGGGTGAGGTTGTGCAGGTAATTCATTTAGGATCAAAATCCGACGACTGCGATCTGAAGCAAAATCGCTCGATCAAATGATAATACATAGGTATAAGAAGTATTGGGCTATCTTTTTGTGTTGTTTTTTTGCATTTTTCATGCTAAGATTATAAAGTTATTTTAGTGAAAGGGAGGCAAATTAACTTGCTTTTCAATAGACGTTAGGTACTGACGTCACCTTTAAGCCGTAAGTTCAGAATGTGAAGGCAAATTTCGACATGGCAGGTGGGACTCAACCAGAAGACGCAAGTTTGAATTTTGCCTGCGAGTCGAATTTTTCCGTCACTAAAATAGTATTGGATTGTTTTTCTTTGAAGACGGATGTTGTTGTCAGACTGTCCGGTTGCGGGGAAGGCGAGGAGATGCCTCTGGCGGGAGGTGCTGGGGGCGGGGCGGGCGGCGGGGCAGGCGGCGCCCGCGCCGGGCCCGCGCAGTGCTCGCCCGCGCGCCGCCTCGACGCCTCCTCCTGCGACGTGTCGTCGCTGTCCAGCGGCGAGGAGGACGAGCGCCTGCGCCGGTACCGCACCGCCTCGCTGCACCCCCCACCACTACATCAGGTGATGATTCTTTTTCAAAAGAAGCTTACAGTTGGCGCGAAATAACTTGAACGAAAATGGCGGATGCGCAGTAGTCCTTTTTTTAGTACATTTTGCTCGTAAATGTACTGCGCAAACTTTCCCCCTCTCCGTTAGTTTTGGTTCAAGTTATTTTGGGCGAACTATACTAGAGCAATGTGGGACGATTCTTGTTAACCCCTCGTGCCAAGCTAAATGCTTGTGTTACGAGTGGGTTCACGTCGGTAGTGCAATGGGTGGGTTTCGAACCCAAACGGGTTGCAGCAGAGCGGGTCTCGTCACAGCGCGTTACAGCGCAGCGAATCACAGCAGTCGGTAGGTATGTACATACTAAGTAAGGAACGTTACTGTGCAGCTTAATTAAGCGTTTAATTTCATGTAATAAAATAACTTGGCGTATGAACTACGTATAGACACTAAAAGGATATAAACACCCACCACCACTACATCAGGTGATTTTTTTTAAAGAAGCTTACTAGCATTGTGGGACGATTCTTGTTAACCCCTCGTGCCAAGCTAAATGCTTGTGTTATGAGTGGGTTCACGTCGGTAGTGCAATGAGTGGGTTTCAAACCGGCAATCACATGATCGCAAGTCCGATGCCCTAGCCATTAGGCTACCGCCGCACTCCTCTTTGTGTAAGTACCCAACTGGCACAAAGGAGTGTGATGACCTAAGTCGTGTATGAAAACGTCAAATTGTATTATTGTAATAACTTTATGTGCACCTTGCCATTTTTCGGGTTCCGTACCTCAAAAGGAAAAAACGGAACCCTTATAGGATCACTTTGTTGTCTGTCTGTCAAGACCCATGGGAATCAAAACCTACAGGGTACTTCCCGTGAACTCAGAATCTTGAAATTTGGTACGAAGTAACATAATTATGATAGCACGGATAAAGGAAAAATTGCGAAAAGCATTAATTTTTAGTTAGGTGATAAATAAAAATATTTTTAAGTATGAAACCCTCGGTGCGCGAGGCCGACTCGCACTTGGCCGGTTTTTCATAAATCACAACTTATTTAAACTTGTAGATAAGGTTCAATCATAGGTAAGTACTGTCAGACTTTGTAGGCACACGTCAATACTAAAATGTTTCATTGTCTTGTAGGTCACGGCACATCAAGGTGCAAGTTCACAAAACGGGTTGCAGCAGAGCGGATCTCGTCACAGCGCGTTACAGCGGAGCGGGTCCCAGCACAGCCCCGTGGCGAGCACGGCCCCGGTGCCGGACCCGGGCGGGCCAAGCTCGCCGCCGGTGGCCGCGCCGGCGCCAAGCGCGATGTCGGCGCCAAGCGCGATGTCGGCGCCAAGTGCGATGTCGGCAGCGCCTGCCCGCCGCCCGCCGCCGCGCAACGTGTCCTTCGCTGGCGGACCAGACGGCGAACTCGTGCTCAGCCCTGCCCAACTGCGCTCCTAACCCACAAGCAATAAATGTCTTCGCCGTATCCCCTTTTATACTAAAGCATTCTTTGAACGATGTGACTATATCGACGCGAACTGCTATGGATATCGGTTATGTGATAGCGTGAGACTCTTGACAGTTTTAACAAGTTTCTAAGTGAATTTTCTATTCGATAAGCTACGAGGTCGTCGATTCATTTGCACGTTTGGATATACTCTTGCAAACTCCTATCGATATCGTGAATAATTTTAAGTATAATTTGCTAGTACTATCTTGACTGTTTTGGGAAAGCCTACATGGGTGTGACGTGTAACAAAACGGTTTTTTGCAAATAATATTAATTTGATTCATATAAAATGACTGCAAACCATAAAAGCTAATATTAACACATATAATACTGATATTATCTATAATACACATATTTTATATTATCTAAGTATAGGTTTTTTGTAAGGAATAGGTACCAGAATATCTTAAAATATCAGAAGTTCAAAAGTGTCAGTTTCTGTTTTGTTACACGCCGCGTCGCAAAGTTCAGTTTCTGTGGCAGGATGCTTCGACTGCATGTTTATTGAGCAACGAGTGAATAAGGCTCTGCTAGACTAGAGATAGGTGAAATGAATCCTACTGTTCACCAGTCATTGGACAGTCTGGCAGCTCCTTTACTATTTTTACCGTAGTGCTCGTTTCATGTAACTGTAAGCATTATTCTAACTCCGTAGCAAATACTAAATGTGCTAGATCCATCCATCTCATCCGGCTAGTAGACACCACACTGCGCAACGAGGTGTGGTTTTGACGACCAAACTTTTTGTAATGAATGTATGTTCTTATACTAAATTATAGCCATTTTATAGTTATATCATCGAGTTAGCTTTCTTTGTTGTGAGATAATATATTATATTAATCATGGTTCCGCAGCCAGATTCCTATGTTGTTTGAATATATAAAGATTTAATTGATAAATATTTTTAAAAGTAATGTTTTTTGTAAGATGTTCCTAAAATGTGCGAACGTTCCAGCACTGATGAATGAATTAGGTAGAAGCTAATTAATTTTGGCTGAAATTGTCCATTGACGAATGAGAACAATACGTTAGAGTCCATCCAAAGGTAAGATGTTCATGGTAGACCGTAGAATAATTTGTTAGTAGGTACCTACTCATACAATACCACACCTCGTAGCAGTTGGGAACTAAATAATGAATGTAATTATTATAAACAATTGTTTTAAAACTGCCTACTTACTACTAGACGCGAATTTATACTTAAATATAAAATTCATAAAAATAGATTTATAACTGACAATAATGATTGTTAACTGATGTATAAAATGTTATGGCGTATGTGCGTTGATTTTATTTTGATTATGTCCAACACATGAGTAGTTCAAGCGCCGAGTACCGAGGATATGGAAGGCGTTGATGTCGACACGGCTCCTTTGTTACGCTAACCAATACTCCACAACTGCAGTCGGTAGGTACGAAGTAAGGTACGTTACTTTGCAGCTTAATTAAGCTTTTAATTTAATGTACTTAACAAAAAACTTGGCGTATGAACTACGTATAGACACCAAAAGGATATAATATAATAGTTAGCTGATAAAGGTTGGTGTATAGCAAGTGATACTGTGTAACAGTAATGTTTTTATGTGTAAGTATTTACGATAAATTAAACAATACATACATGTGTGTTACGCGTGCGTTGTATATGGCACAATATAATGAATACTGTTTATAAATATATAATATATTTTAGAAATATTTGCACCTTTAGTAGTGAAATATTACAATGTATAACTGCAGATTTTAGCTAGAATATTGTGGAAGACATCCAATGGTGTGTCATAATAAAAACATATTTTGAAAATTATGTTTCTGTTGACGAAACAGAACAATATTGTAAAAGTTTTTGATTAGTTTTTGTCAATTATATCTTTGTAATCAAATTAAAGTGTAGTTACTTTGAATTGTTTAAATTTAAGGAGGGTCAATTACTTACTGATTATTTTCGGGATAAGATTCGCTTTGGTTTACTAGCTGTCTGTATCATGTACCTACTATATCGCTTACAATAACATTTAATTGTATAGTCATAGCAACTGTGGAATTACTTTCTCAATTGTTAAATCTGTTTTTAAATACAGTTTATTGGTGTGAAATTATAACATTTTCTTGTCGTCAATACTTCTATGTGAATATACAATATTAAGACATCTTTGTCTGCTAATTTCAAAAGGGCCGTAAAAATTGCATGCTGTGACGGAATAATATGTCAAAAAATTCACATAGCCCGAACACAATTTAAACATCAGAATAAATTAATAGACGTACATTAATAGATGTTAAGAAAAATATGAGCTTCATTTAGACTAACTGGCTTGTGTAACAAAGTGTTGTGTACTTTAACGAAATAGATAACCATTATAACCATTGTCACTCCTTGCATCTCTTCATACTTAGTAGTAGTAAATTAGGTTTCGTCTCGTGTCACTTTTACTTTGAACATCACCTGGTATATAAAATTACTTTCGCTTCACTTTTGATTAATACGATCTAAGCGCACATAAAACTGGTGACAGGGTTCATTTATTTTTGTCTACCAGCAGACGAGTTTTCATTTACTTGTTAGAAATCACATCACTTCTATTTTACGAAGGGAAATTCGTCTGCTTATTTACGTATATAAAAATATATAGATCGTTTTATAGGAAAACTGTAATGTCGACATAATGAAATTTTCACTTCACAGATCGTACTGAAGACACCAATGTTTAAAATTAAGAAATTGATTTCTAATCAAGTTGTATAAATAAGCAATGATAAGTTCGAATCTTAAGTGTGTTTGAGTCCATGTAAGCGTAATGCTATACACCAATAGAAAGATTGTTCATTTAGATTTAAAATATTAATATAATAATTTGCGCCAATCGCTGTATTCGGAATTTCAAGTTAACTTCGTGAAAATACTAACACTCAAATGATAAGTATTCAGGTAGGAACGTTAGTATTTTCACAATGTTTTAATATTGTAGTATATACGTGCTTCCATTTATGCTTGCATTGAAGATGCTTATTTCGTATTTCCTAAAGTGCAACTACGTTGAACCTAGATTTATTTATTAAGCTAAGCATTTAAGTTTTGGGCCTAATATCAACTGCGTTTTGATGACAATCTATATATTTTTCATTTATTGTACGAAGAAGACGTGTCTACGCCATTAATCTTAGTTTAAGCATGTCTCAGGCATTCTCTTTCACGTTGCAACATCATATTCAGAATGTAATCAAAACGCAGTCACAAAACCTCCTGATATTCTTTCTAAGATAGTTTTTTGTAAATATGTCGTATACTTGCTTAACGAACTAAATAGACCGACATGAGTAATTTTAAGAATAAATTTATGTATGTCCCTGCTAAAATTATTCGATCTCGCCCAAGGTTATTATCAAATATAGATAGATACAATTATAATTCCGTTAAAATGTAAAAATAATGTCTCGTTCTTTTTTTATTTACCAAACAATAACATCTATCTTATGTTTAATATACGGGTTCGCCTATAGTTACCATACATAACATTTGAGTGTGTATTTTTGTTAAATAGGGTTGAATTATTTATTTACTTGGATGATGTTGTTATTTTATGATAATTATAAGATATAATCTCTGCCATTATTTTATGAACCAAAGAATAAAACTTATCAAAACGTCAAAATAATATATGTAGTTTATTTTTAATACGTTATGTAAATAATTATATGTGTTCTACGCTGTCGTTTATAAATTGCTAAATAGCGACGCCTACGCTGCAACAACTAAAACGTAGGTAATACTGGAAGTTAATTTGTGTTAAATAAATAAAGTTAACTGAATTATATTTTATGTGTAAATGTTCCTTTAGTTACTGATTGAAGATTATAAATATTATAATATAGTTTTTAATATTAATATATTACGTATTCTGTCGTTTTCTATGAATTCCATTAATGTTTTGTGCTCTTGCTTAATTTGGAAACAGAAGCCAGAAATATGCAGTCATATAAGACGGATTTTCAAAACTAGACCTAGATTAAAATCTTATACAGGTTAGCTTATATTGGAATGCTGGCAGTAAAGTTGTAATTTCTATGTCATATCTTAACGATACTATTTTCTGACTTCGAGAGTTTTCAATTTTCTAAATCTGTGTGCGGATTCTACACCTTCCTAAATTATAGGAATGTAATTGCGGTGCAAAACATAATGGATAGAACTGTGATTTAAATGTTATTGTTAAAAGAAGGATGTAATGACGTGTTGGGCAAATAATTTTAACGTTTAGTTCCAGATTATAATTAAATAAAATTAATGTCATAGCTCAAGAGTTACCCAATACATTTTGTATTATAGAATTTTATAATGATAAAGAGCAATAGTATATTATGTAATATTGGTTTGTTACGTTAATGTAAATATTTTATGTCATAACCGGTATTGTTCATCATCGTTTGTATTATTTATAGGCATTGGTGCATATCATGTGTATAGAGCAGATGATTAATCAAATAAATTAGAAAAAAAAATATAGTTGACGAAGATGTTTTATTTTGAACCGACTAAAACTGATGAAATTTTCAAGTCGATACGTAAATCTGGTTTTTTAACCACATTTTTTATAGGATAGGGTGTGATAAACTTAATTCCATCCCCGAGATAAGAACAAAAAGACAATGTTTGATTTTTCACTCACTGATCTTTCTCCCGTGAAGTGAACTAACTTTTTTTATAAAAATTAACCCGAAGAAAAACAAGTATTTTTTATATCAACTATTTTTGATTGGGCGCTAAAGAAACAACGATGATCAAATTTTGAAATTGTGTTTATTTGGCGCCAAATGAAAATTAGTTATAGGCATTTTTAGGTAGGGTAGGTCTTTGACTATCTATCCATGGACAAGTGACGCGCTTATTTCTATGAACAAAAAAGTCTGTCACTTTTGGTGCGGGGGGAGGAAACACTACATAGACATTAATAATCAACCCATT
This sequence comes from Acronicta leporina, assembly GCA_947256265.1. Classification (NCBI taxonomy): domain Eukaryota; kingdom Metazoa; phylum Arthropoda; class Insecta; order Lepidoptera; family Noctuidae; genus Acronicta; species Acronicta leporina. The sequence continues at coordinate 4,680,035 of OX366521.1, forward strand.
ATATGTCCCACTGCTGGGCACGGGTCTCCTCTCACATTGAGAGGGATTAGGCTATAGTCCACCACGCTAGCCTAATGCGGGTTGGCAGACTTCACACGCCGTTGAGAAAATCTCTCAGACGTGCAGGTTTCCTCACGATGTTTTCCTTCACCGTTTAAGCGCATGATAATTAACTTTTAATACTCACATAACTTCGAAAAGTCAGAGGTGCGTGCCTTGGATTTGAACTCGAGACCTATGACTTGGCAGTCCAATGGTCATATCACTAGGCTATCACGGCTTATTAGACTACATAGACACTGGCTACATAGACATTGCTGCACACATACTCAAAATCATTTTGTATCGCCACGAACTCACACATATTAAATTCTTCACCACTAACACAATTTACGCACACATAGAGGTCAAATACGTCAACATACAAGAATTGACGACAATACGAACGTATAATACAATAAAAATAATTAGGAAGCTACTATGTCGATATTTTATATCGATAGATTATTTTAGGAAGAATGGAGAAAAACGTAACAACATTACAAATTATTTTTATATGTATGTAATTATTTATTTGCAAAATTAAAATCATCCATTGTAGTGTATATACCTGTTTCATTCCTTTAGCCTTTAGTTATCTTCACAATTATTTGTTCTTCAGGCATAATACACTTCTCATCACACCATTATTCTTAATTATTATAATTTTTCACTTTGCATCATCAACGTACGAGTTTTTAGTCTCAAACTGTAGCTTATGACATAATATGTTTATATATTGCTGCCATGGTTTGTATTTTTAGCTATTTTGTTTGTTTTTGCACATTTTATTTCTTTTGACATTTTAGTTATTAAATGCAACCATGGCAACGGTCTTTACTTTTCAGTAAAATCCGGGTGCATAGAGGTTCCGAATAAAGTATTTATTCTAATTTCCATTACAAACTTCTTCTAGCTACTAAATATTTAGTTTTAAAGTATACCATTTTCAAAATGATTCAAAATTGTGGAACGACTCCTGCTGCCTATAAATACGGGAGCCAGTTCCTTAACCAGGGAGTTTTTAGTCTGGTCTCGACACGAGAACTACACCAGTAGTCTTAAGCGCCTCTTGGTTCTTCAAAACTCAATCGAAGACTTCGTGAACCTACGCCGCCGACCCAGCCCTGGGACCACTGAGCGGAGCCTCTTCAAGGCGTGGTGCTGCAAACTGTCCACGCGCTCCGCCTGTCCACGCGCTCCGCCTGTCCGCGCGCTCTGCCTGTCCGCGCGCTCCGCTAGACGCCGTGCTGCGTGCGCGCTGTCCGCGCGCCCCGCCTGTCCGCGCGCTCCGCCAGACGTTGTGCTGCGTGCGCGTTGTCCGCGCGCTCTGCCTGTCCGCGCGCTCTGCCTGACCGCGCGCTCTGCCTGACCGCGCGCTCCGCTAGACGCCGTGCTGCGTGCGCGCTGTCCGCGTGCTCCGCCTGTCCGCGCGCTCTGCCTGTCCGCGTGCTCCGGCTGCACACCGTGCTGCGTGCGGGCTGTCTTCGTGCTCCGCCGGCTACTATCGTCTACTATACTCTCGTCTACTATACTCTCGTATACTACGTCCATCACCCATTTTTTTTTATAATAAATTGTATTTTCTGTTTTTTTATTTCTTTTATCTGTCGCTTCACGACAGATTGGCGCCCAACTTTTTCTAAATTCTAAAACTACACTTCCTCTAGTGTATTTCTGACCCTAATTTCGGACGTAATTTGGCCTTAAATTTTATTATTCTCTAAATTCTCTCTAAACTTTATTCGGATCTTCTCCTTCACTTCTTAACTAATTAATTATTTCATAAAGAAACTCATTCATTTATAAGTAATAACATTTTACTTTATTATTTCAGTGGTTTTTAACTACAAGACATCATTATCGTATCTTATATTTTTATTTCTACATTAGATTTTATACATATTGCTTCTATACTTTTATTATTCCATGTTAGGCCCGATTGGACTGCCTATCATGCGAGTAATCTTAAGAGTTGCTTTCTCTTTATTCTCTCTTCTACACTCTCCTCTTCCTGGTAGGCCCGATTGGACTGCTTACTAGGGAGCGGGAATTTATCTTTCATGCTTGTTCATGTTTCACTTTTTTATGGGCGAACTAGTTTCTAAGCCTATTATGTGGCTATTCAGTATATCTTAAAACAATTTTATTGTTCCATTTACCTAGAGCGGTTGATTACTCTTTAAATAAGCCTATAATCAGAGCGGTTGATTACTCTTTAAATAAGCCTTTAATCGTATGGAGCGGTTGATTACTCCTTAAATAAGCCTTTAATTATATTGGAGACATTCTTTTAGAGTGGTAGTCATTGAATGTGAACTCCACCCTTACCTTATGCTAGACGTCGGTATATTTGAGGAAGGATGTAGGATTTTGTCTGATGAGGTATGAATCTGTCAAGTAATGCTCCACGGTTTTTCTTTCGACCTCATCTAGGATTAAATTTTCTCTAGTCGAAAATTTTCTGGGGTTGTGGGGAATATGTAGTGTATATACCTGTTTCATTCCTTTAGCCTTTAGTTATCTTCACAATTATTTGTTCTTCAGGCATAATACACTTCTCATCACACCATTATTCTTAATTATTATAATTTTTCACTTTGCATCATCAACGTACGAGTTTTTAGTCTCAAACTATAGCTTATGACATAATATGTTTATATATTGCTGCCATGGTTTGTATTTTTAGCTATTTTGTTTGTTTTTGCACATTTTATTTCTTTTGACATTTTAGTTATTAAATGCAACCATGGCAACGGTCTTTACTTTTCAGTAAAATCCGGGTGCATAGAGGTTCCGAATAAAGTATTTATTCTAATTTCCATTACAAACTTCTTCTAGCTACTAAATATTTAGTTTTAAAGTATACCATTTTCAAAATGATTCAAAATTGTGGAACGACTCCTGCTGCCTATAAATACGGGAGCCAGTTCCTTAACCAGGGAGTTTTTAGTCTGGTCTCGACACGAGAACTACACCAGTAGTCTTAAAGCGCCTCTTGGTTCTTCAAAACTCAATCGAAGACTTCGTGAACCTACGCCGCCGACCCAGCCCTGGGACCACTGAGCGGAGCCTCTTCAAGGCGTAGTGCTGCAAACTGTCCACGCGCTCCGCCTGTCCACGCGCTCCGCCTGTCCGCGCGCTCTGCCTGTCCGCGCGCTCCGCTAGACGCCGTGCTGCGTGCGCGCTGTCCGGGCGCCCCGCCTGTCCGCGCGCTCCGCCAGACGTTGTGCTGCGTGCGCGTTGTCCGCGCGCTCTGCCTGTCCGCGCGCTCTGCCTGACCGCGCGCTCTGCCTGACCGCGCGCTCCGCTAGACGCCGTGCTGCGTGCGCGCTGTCCGCGTGCTCCGCCTGTCCGCGCGCTCTGCCTGTCCGCGTGCTCCGGCTGCACACCGTGCTGCGTGCGGGCTGTCTTCGTGCTCCGCCGGCTACTATCGTCTACTATACTCTCGTATACTACGTCCATCACCCATTTTTTTTTATAATAAATTGTATTTTGTTTTTTTATTTCTTTTATCTGTCGCTTCACGACACCATACACACCTTTTTAATATCTCGCGTCATAATTATTTTCAATGCAATGCTCTCATTGCATGATAATGAAATACAAAACAAAGGAACTGTTTAGGTATAGATAAATAGGTGTAACATACTATGTAATTGGAAAATAAACGCACGGGTGAGAGAAATCGCAAACTTTTCGAAATACATATTCTATAGCCTATGTTAATCTTGAATAATGTAGCATTCAAATGGTGAAAGAATTTTCGAAATCGGCCTAGTAGTTTTTGACTTTTTGTTACATACAATGATACATACAAATCTTTCCTCTTTATAATATTAGTATAGATAGAGCGGATATTGGGGACGTTATGTTACAAATACTTTGATACCAATTAGTTTGATTCTTTCATTTTGATTTTTTCTTTTCTTTGCCAGGCTGATATATAAGGAATAACACTAGACAGAGCATTTTGTTTCCCACGAGATATAAGTAGGAGTAAATACGATTTTGTTCATTATGTCGCGCGTTAATATGAACAGAAGCGCTACGCTAGTGGTCCTGGGTTCGATTCTCCGGTCGAGCAATGTGTTATTGGAGTGTTTCTATAAAATTAAGGGTTGATGCCCGATTAATGGCAATAGGCTCGCCCCCTAAGTACGCATCTATCTAACCCTTCGGGGAATAAAGACGTGATGGTATGTCGTGTTCCGTACTCTCGTTATTTCTTTGAGCCGGATATCGAAAAAAGAAAATAATGTGTTTGCAGAAACACCCCGAGTGGCAGGGCATAGTGGAATTGAATAACTCACTTACAATTGGAGCTGCCCAACTGGGGAAACACCTACACTTTGCAGAAAATAGTAGCCAAATAACATAGCACTGTACTACTAGTATTCTATTATCTGTGACTGTACTATGTTGTGTTCCTAACGGTGAGCAAGATCGCCAGAGCTCCGCGAGGAAGCGTTATGTTGGCAGTGGGGGTACCGGTGTTGTGGGTTGTCTATCGGGTGTGAAAAGATTTTTACAGGTTCGGCAACGAGCGAGTGATACCCCAGGTGTTGCAAGCGTTCATATAATAGGGTACATTAACACTATATATACACTTACCATCAGGCGGGACATGTGCTGGTTTTCCACCTAAGCGGTAAAAGAGACCCCAGACCTTCTAAACATACCGTATCTTAGAAATCATTTTCAATGATTTTGAAATACGATTTAAATATGTTAATTTATAAATTCTTTTGTCAACAAATTTATCCGCAACGGCTTAAGCTATTATTTATCAATCACACCTATATCATTTTAAATGAAGGTCTTTTGTAGATCTGAAAAAGTAACAAATAAAATATCTAATACTGGATATCAAAAATAATCAATAATCTTAGTTACGTTCCAAAAATGTTATTTTATTAAAATACTAGCTTCTGCCCGCGGCTTCGCCCCCGTGGAATAAAAAGTATCGGGAACGGGATAAAAAGTATCCTATGTCCGTTTCCTGGTTCTAAGCTATCTGTCCACCAATTTTCAGCCAAATCGGTTCAGCCGTTCTTGAGTTATAAATGAAGTAACTAACACGACTTTCTTTTATATATATAGATAGTGATATCATAAATTCATGATATTCATCTTTAGCGATCTTTAGCAATTATTATAATTTGGTCTTACATTGAACACGAAAATAATATCGATATCGATTCGAAATCGTAAACAAACACTATCACATCATTAATTAAAATGACAAAACAAAAGAGGGACATAGTCTCGCTACACTTTTTAAAATTCGAGTTTTATGCAATTATGTCATAATATATATAAGGCCTATAATTGCCAAAAAACGGTAATTCTGCATTAAGACCTATAATTGGAAATCATAAATGGTGACATCCTATTGGATGATATATAATTGAAATAAAAAAATGACATTTTGATGGATATTTCAAATTTAAATCTTACGTGTATTAGCAGAAGGCTGATATTGTTAGTAAAAAAAATTTGCTAGTCTCGTGGGGAGTGCGGATAGTCTCGTGGGGAGTGCGGGTAGTCTCGTGGGGAGTGCATGCTTGAACTAAACGATAATTTTATACTCGATTATTGAATCAGTAACGTCCTCGATCTTTATTAATAAATTGTATTATGTGATTTAAATAGAAATAAATGAACTTTAATAATTACATACGGAAAATAACTCCATCTTTATCTAAATAAGATATTAGATATTTTTTTGCATACATTAACTGCACGTATATCGGTATTTACACGGAGCATTTATGATGACCTTACTGAGCGGAAACGATTCTGTTAATGAAAAATCGATTTCGGAAACAGTTTTGATAAACGCGTTAGATTTTTTAATCCACTACCTTGCCAGAGGGGAATGATCATGAGAGTCCTTATAGATAGATAGTCAAAGGGGTAGGTAGTAATATTTGAATAGATTGCTAGTAGACGCTAATATTATTTGCCTTTTAATTATTTAAAAAGGAGGTTTAATTATTTAATAGGAAAAACACATATCTAAATGTAACATGTGATATATTTCATTTCAACACTACAATATTTTCATTTAAGAACATAAAAATACGTTTATTTACATCAATTATTATTGCAACTCTTAAAATAAAAAAATCACAACAAAAAATTTCTCACTTTTACGGATAGAATGTTAGTTAGATCTGTTTGTTAGTGTTTGTTATCTTAAATAGTTAAAATCTTGTTTTTAACCAAGAAGGAATGATTTTATTGCATAATTTAAGTTTGTTAGTCAACATAGAGAAAAGTTAATGTAACAATTGATCTTTGATGTCCATTCTTATATTATTGAAGTTATTATCTTATAAAAGCTTATGAACGTCGCGAGGCAATATGAAAAACCAAGTTTTAATAACTAATTTAACATATAAATACAACCGTAGTAATCCTGGCATTACTATTAAATTTGCATTTGAATACAAAATTTTGAGACTATAAATTTAATTTGTCGTTTACACTCAACATTTTGTCGTTTTCCTTTTTGACCGTATGGAATAAATACTTTAAATACATACTGACACAATTACAAAATACGATACAATACATAAATATTTTATAATACATTTTGATTAGTTCCTATCTAATGTTACAGTTTGCGTTGTCAATTTAATTAATATTTAAAATATCTTTAAGGCTAGTTCGCCAGATTTTCAATTAGGTGATATTGCAATGAATATAGGTACATCTAATACTAAAAAAGAAAGGGACCACTTTAATATTTTGTCATTTGTTATTTAAAACATTCCTTACTTGGGCTTTTTAATAATTTTCATTTTATACAGAATTATAAAATTCCTATTATTTTATAATATGCTTCTTAATCAACGCGAACTCTAACATTTCACACACAAAGCATCATAATTATTTGATAACAATTCGTGTGTTAAATTTTCTTCATCCACCTGTAACATTACAATACATGGACGCAACGAGAGATCCGTTCTGCTAAGTTTTAGAAAAATAATTCCTATTAAATATCTTGTAATTTAGTTAATTATATAATTGAATTAAGTGCTACGGGTTTAGTTTACTGACCCACCGCTGAGAGATTAAGTTACAATTTCAAATATTTTTCGAACTTTGACAATATTTAAACGCAGTAATAGAAGTACTGAATATTTTAAAAACAATAATTCTATATTGTTTATTAGGTTCACCTTATTCCCTAACCATACTTTAGGTAATAGTTTATCAAAAAAATTGTTCAATTAAGTGACTAAAAAATGTATTGTTTAAGTTGGTAACTGACGTAAGACTAATATAATTATGAATGTCTAAGAGGCAGAAAAAGAAAACAACTGCCAACTACTAACGTGGCACCTACCTGCTTTAAAAATTAAAACATGTTTCACATTTAGTTATCTTAACTTCTAAGAAGTTTCAAAAATCTTGGATTTTCCTCGAATATGATATGATGTTACTAAGCTAACTCCAGTGTTGAAACTGTTTACCGGTTTATTTGCCCACGGACACAAAGTAAATGAAACTTTTAAAACATTATCATGGTTTTTTTTCAAACTTAAATTCAAAACGTGCGCTCACGCCACGCACGGTCAATGAATACCACTAGATAATCCTTATATTAGCCTAACAGCTTTATTGTCGATCTAGGGTATAGTCGATCTCATGTCGATAAAATGTCACGTACTCCATGGAATTGTCAAACGTACTGACGTAGATTGTAGAACAAAAATCTACATTTATATGTTTGTAAAGACGGTAACATTAGGTCCGTCTTCAAGTTTGAGACCCAATAAAAACCTAGTTCATGTGTCAAATTAAAAATAACAGTACAACGTAAATAAATAAAATTAAATCTCTCATCACATTGAATCACTGGTTACAATATAAATACGATGAAGTCAACATTTTCACTCATTACTCTCAAAACTTAGGGAGTAGACCAAAGATCATTAACCCATGAGTTTTAGTACTATAGAGCAATTATTTTATCCCACTTACCTTTTTCAAAACTTCATATAACTTTACCCAGTCAAGAATATTACATACTAAAAGGTTTCAAAGGCCAGTTGCCATAAGTATATTAAGATAATATGACACGCCTTTTTTATCATACCTTTTTACTCGACGTCGCATACAGTAATGACCGGTCCCATTTACAAATCTGTCGATAGATTTGCTTACTATAGATAGGATTTCATCATCATAAGGTCCATACAAGTAAAGTCAGAATACTATCTCTAGTAAATAAATCTATCGACGTATTTGTTGTTGGGAAGGCTGTTAGTCATCTCCTTTTCCAATAAACATTATATAATCTGTAGATTTCGAACACAACTCAAAACAGATATAACACAATATTTTTTAGCTGTACACTGATCAATGCTTGTCACACTCAAAATTAATTAACATGATTTGCAATTTTACGTACATACCTACCTATTATATTTATTTCTGTCACAAGATGTGTATTTGACTATCTCTCTCTCTCTGTTGCATGTTTTATCGAAAGAAACAAACCCACGTGTTATTATACATAGTTTGAATAACATTTAATGGCTAAGGGATTCCATTCAATTCCATTCATTGACTTTAACAATTATCATTTCATTTTTAAACGCCTTAAAATCAACGCAGTATGTCATATTTGTCCCTGGCCTAGATAATATAGATAAAGTTACCATGTTATCCTCGCAGAGGTCGTATGCCATCTAATATCATATGGTTTCCACGAGGCCTTTACGCTTCGGCCGCGCAGGCTCGCTCGATATGAAAGAAGTCTCTTCTGATGAACTGTGCTGCTTCAGAAGTGCGGACGATGTGCTTGGTTGAGTCTGTAAAGGAAATAGTAATTCATTCGCCTTTATATGATTAGTTCTGTTCTGTTACTTGGGAGAAGTCAGTAGTTAAGTTGTCTAAAAGGCATCTTCTTAACAATCCTTTTGTGACTTTTTTGCATTTTTCATGCTAAGATTATAAAGTTATTTTAGTGAAGGAATAATTCGGCATGGCGGTGGGACTCGCGGTAGCTTAGAGGTCATAGCGTCTGGTGTATCAAACCAGAAGACGAAAGTTCGAATCCTGCCTGCGAGCCCAATTTTTCCTTCACTAAAACAATCTTCTTAACAGATAAAAAGTGTGTATACACAGCTAATAACACTATTAGTATTTGCGAGTAGCAACTGTCCACACAACATGAGAATCCCACACAAAATTAATGATTAACTGGAAGAGTTTGTGTATTTTAAAAACGATACGGTAGGTGCCTACTATAATTCTCTCTCTCTCTCTCTCCGAATAAAACAAAATATGACATTTTGTTTTAAAAGTCAGATGCTTTAAAAGCTCAAATGCGGTTGAACCACTCTCTCCTACTACTTAAATCTTAGCTACGTTTATGAGCTTAAAATAGTAAAAAGATAACCATTGATACATACATCACAGCTTAAACAGATCTTGATGGTTATTGATGGTCAACATTTGGTTTAAATTCATCCGCTCGTCAGCATCGTTTGAGTCGTTCTTGGTTCATGGGAGTTGTTCGAAATTAAAATAAAAATACTATTATAGTGCCATAGAGTGATTTGATAAGGTAGCTCTGCTTAATGTATTAACAAAGTTTCCTATTTTATTATGTAATACCTTGGGAAAGTTTATTGCTGCTGTGTATATGATTTTGTGACAGCTCTTATCTTACGCGGTCTTTGTCAATTCAAGACGGGAATATTTATCAACAAAATTGGGTAAGTAATAAACTTGGTTAGAGTGGAGTAAAATGAGCCAATTAACGTCACATTTTTAATAAATCTCCACGAGTAACCATATAATATCCTCATAATAGCCCAATATTGGTGACTGAATACAATAGTGACACAATTCAAGATATTAAAAATATATTAAGCATATTTAGTTATGTAAATAAAAGTATATTATTATTTATAATTAAGGGATTCTCGTCCTAAATTGCGTACCAACCTGCTGCCTGTGCCAACTTGCTGGTTTAAAATATTGTGACTGTTGCACCTTTTTAATTCAGTCAATTAAATGACAACTAGCTTTTGCCTGCGGTTCACTCTCATCCTAAAAACATTTACTCACTATAACTCGGCTTCTAATTGGCGTATTAAAATGAAACATGCACCAAAGTTAAAGTTACAGCTTATACGTGTACAAACATTTGGACAGACAGACAGTCAAAAATTCAAAAAAAATGTTTTGGCTTCTGTTGCTCTAAAAAGACCCTCCTCCACCCTCTATAAAGACCCCATATTAGTTGACTTCAATATGTATGATGTACAGACATCGGCCTGTTACAATTTTATTATATGTATAGATTAATACTATAAGCACTGTTCGTATAGAAGCGGTCTTTGCCATCAAGCATTTTCTACCAGAAAGTATGGGATGGTTAATAATAAATGGTACAATACCTGCTGTACTACCGGCGCAGACGCAAGGCTGGAGGTCACAGCGTTCCTCTTGATGTCTTCCATGGGTATATCTTCAGATCGAGCTCGCGGCGAACCTTCCCTCGACCCATGAGCACTACTGCTACGTGATACACTGCTGCAATAATAAATTATAATTATTCCTGTAAATTGTTTTTAAATATAATTATATTTTTTCAAGTCAATATTTTTTAAAGTTTTTTTTGCATTTTTAATTCTAAGATTATAAAGATATTTTAGTGAAGGAAAAATTCGACTTGCAGGTAGGATTCGAACCTGCGTCTTCTGATTAGAATACACCAGACGCTATAACCACTAAGCCACCGCGAGTCCCACCTGCCTTCACATTCTGAACTTACGTCTTAAAGGTGACGTCAGTAGCATCTATTGAAAAGCAAGTTACATTGCCTCTCAACCGACACGACTTACCTTACGGTTAGTTCAATGTCGTACGCTGCTACCATACCTATTAAATATATTTTTGTATAAAGATATTTAAGAGGCAAAACATGCGTAAAGAAATTCCAAAATAGAAATTCATAATTCATTCTAAATTAAAATAGTAACTTACCTCTCTCTGCTAGTGGTTCTTTCTCGATAAACGACTATGCCATCTTTGAGCATGTGACCGCTCGCCCTGCGCAGCCGTCGTTCCGTGTCGTCTTCGCCACCTACCGAAACCACTGTATAGAGTGTGACATCGATTCACAAAGACAATATAAAATAAATATCGTCATCTTCACCATGTTGTCATTTACGATATCGACATTAGAATATATCGATATCGACAACACACCATGCCAACATAGTGATTTTTCATGGTGAATTTATTAATAATTTAATTTATTTCGATAGATGTACAGTTTTATAAGCATTTAATTATTCATATAAATTAATATTGACAATAATTTATCATTGGGGCAAGATTTATACTAAGTACTATTGTGTAATATTAATTTTTCAACTTTTATTTGAGATACCGTATAATGATAATTATAAATTTCTGTAATTTGATCTTTTTACAAGTCGACTAACTTCAGACACAATTATTTCGTTGGAAATGTACTGTGGCTGAGAAATTAAAAAAGGGGATGATACCTGTAGAGCGTCGAACAGTGGCCAGTGCAGGTCTCGCGAATAGAGGCCGATGTCGCGGTGCCATCGAGGGCGCGCACATGCCCGACACTTCTAGTAATCTACCGATCTGTTGCATTTTCTTCTGACGAGACTTCGTGCGACCCTGAGAATGAAAAAAAGGTCACATCTATTTTAGGTTTCGCCTACAGAGGCCTTATTCGCTACGTATCTACCTTGCATGTACACTGTACATTCACATACACTACTCCACAATACATAGATTGTACATTCAAACATGATTGACAAAAATATTAGGGTTGGCTCAAATATTTATGCATCATACCATCACGCCCGTATTCCCTGAAGATTTAAGCAGAGGATAGAGGCTTACTAAGGTAACCCACAATTCACCGTACATGTTAAGTCCCATATGCAAGCCTAGTGCTATTAACCAGGTGCACTCTAAAAATACTTTTATTTGATCTGGGAATTGAAGCGAAAACCTCTCGATCTAAACTGATGAGGCAGTTCAGTAAATATTAAGGTCATAAATAATCACATATATAATAATCGAAACTGATACATGAATAGTTCATAAATAGACGGGAGACAAACACGTAGGGGAACATTTTACTTACACTAGCGGCCCGCCCCGGCTTCGCTCGCGTGGAAAAAGCCTTAACTTTTTTCAAAATATTGTATAGCCTATGTTAATCTGGAATAATGTAGCATTCAAATGGTCAAAGAATTTTTAAAATTATTTTTTAACTTATTTACTAATAATTATTTACTTACTTTTAATTATTATTTACTTATAAGTACTTTTTGAGCCAAATCGTTACAAACATACATAGATACAAATTAATAATCGAAACTGATACATGAATAGTTCAAAAATAGACGGGACTGAACTAAACACGTAGGGGAATATCTTACGTACAACTAATAAAACTATGTTACCTTAGTAAGTCGTTGCTTGGCGGCCATGCTGCGTATATGATCATCGAACTTAAACTTGGCCCGTAATAGCACCGTGCGCGGGAGTGCGCCACTCGCACCGACCCGCGGCTTGTGAATGGTGAGATGGAGACAACGAGGATCTTCTTTATCGCCTTGTATCTTAAGAGAAAAGTAAACATTGTTTTAATAACATACACAGTAATTTATGAAGCATAAATTAAGCATAACTATTATAAATGCGGTATAGTGTCTTGAGAAGCATCTGCTGAAGCAGTGAGAAAGAATTCATTCGTATAAAATAATACAATATTGTCACGAACATACAAAAATTATACAAGGAAGAGATGACGATACAATGTTTAGGGCGTATTTCACTATGTCGGAGTAACAGCTACTCACCGATTTGAAATTGAAAAATTATTAATTAATTTAACGGGCACTTACTCAGTGTTGGTGAAATGCGCCCTAAATGAAACCACAGCCTAAACTAACAACTAACAGCTATCCATACAAGTGTATCAGTTCACAAATTTAATTTATTCTAGTTACCATTTCTTATTTTAAAATGTTTGTTAATATAAGCTGTGGTTTCATTTAATGTCGTATTGTGTCGTCTTTACCCCGTATTCATATATTAGGGTTATTTTTCAATAGCCGGCTAAATTTACAGACTTTCAGAATCGATTACATTATCGATATTTGAACAAAAAAATAAATAAATACGAAGGCGTGGATGAAATGATGTAAGTACGCAGGTGCAAAAAGAAAAATAATGTTTTGCAAAAACATTTCAGGTATATAACATAACACTAGAATAACTAAAATTGCATGAATTAGGTAGGTACCTGATTTATCTAGAACGCAAAAAAAAACAATAAAAGGGATTATTTTTCAAAATCGTGTTTGTTAATATATGAAAGTTAGTATGAAACTTTTCATAAATCACTTACTTCTAAGTCTTGTAGACTTCCCACAAGTTTGGCGACGCCCCAGCCGAGCCTCTGCTTATCGGGTTCTACTAAAATTATTTGTATATTGTCTACTGCCAAAAACCTATGTTGCCACGTACCGTCCTTTTGTATTATATCACAGGATATGAGATCAGAATCATCTGCAATGCAAAGAGATGAAAATGTAAATTAATCAATGAAATTGGTATCCCGCCATTTCAAATCGGATTTCGAACATCTGACACGTTATTGATAGAGGTACTAAGCAAACAGTCCGATTTAAAATAGTTCTGATTATAAAAATACTGGCTGTGTCGTCAAAAAAGTTTTAGATGCCATATAATTTTACTTATAATTATTTTTCTTTATTACAATAAACGGCGATGACAATTTTTTTTTGGGCTGACGTAGACGTAAATACTGGCCACGTCAGCCCAAAAAAAAATTATGATAGTATTTTAATTAAAAAAAAGGTTATATTGCGAAAAAAAAAACACTACTCGTCAAAAAAGTTATCAGACGCCAATTTTACTTATAATTATTCTTTTTTAGTGAAATTAATGGCCATGTCATATTATTTTCTACTGACATAGCATTTTTACATAAAACAGGCTTTATTCTCCCAAAATTAAACACACGTTAAAGTGAGCACGTTGCCTTTCTTAAATGATAAGATTTAGAGATATTCTAATCAACGGTTTTTTTTAATATTTTAAACTAGCTTCCACCCGCGACTTCATCAGCGTGGAATAGTTACTTAGTCTTAGCGTGATGATAAATAGCCTATAGCCTTCCTCAATAAATGGGCTATCTAACACTGAAGGATTTTTCAAATCGGACCAGTGGTTCCTGAGTTTAAGCGTGTTCAAGCAAACAAACAAACAAACTTCAGCTTTATATATTAGTAAGTATAGATAAAAAATATTTATGCGCATATATTAATTTGTTTTTTTTTTTAAAGTTGGAAGAGTTTATATAGCAGTGGGTTATTTTTGATTGAGATACTTACTGTTTAAAAAAAATTTTTTTAACACAAGGACCACATTTTGAATTTATTTTGAAGAACAAAGAGTATAAGTGCTTACTGAGGTCCAAAACGTCTCCAACTTGAACAAATGGTGCGGGATTAGTAAGCGGCAACTGTGTTTCAGGCTTCCCGGTCAGCTTCAAGTATAAGTCCCGGATTAGAAAAAACGTGCGTATTGCTCGCCTCGCTCTTTCCATCTGTTTGACATATTTGCAATTTAGTTTATTGTCGTAAAAAATTAAATCACCGTTATTCGAAAAAGGTAGTTTCTATGTAAGCGCGATAAACCGATTGTTTTTTTATCATATAGGTATGTTCATCCATACATCTTTAAATTACTACCAACTGAAGATTAAAGGATAGATACAGTAGCAATAGTATTTAGTACTTCTCGTAAAAAATAGCTACTGTTGGCGAAACGAATTGTAATAATATCAATATGAGAGAGAAAAATGCCGCTACAATGGAAGTATTCAACAATATATTATATAAGTATTTGTATGATATTTCATACATGATTTACCTCTCCACTGGGTAGTCTTTTGGCGAACGCTATGCCAGACATCGGTGTTCTTGTGGGCGGTAATAGTATCGCCGCGTCCATACATAGCCACTCGACGTTTAGTGGTCGTTTGCTCGTTTCACAATATCTGTATGTACAAGGAATATAAACAATTAAAAACAGGGAATCTCTACTATTATGAAATTGTAAAAAAGCTGTGTCTGTACATTGAAGATATTAAAAAAAAACAAGTGGGTTAGGGCAGGTATATAAAGGCCTTCAAACCCAAAAATGCGATTATCAAAATTCTGTCTGTTTGTTACAGGTTGACACAAAAACTTCTAAATGGATTTTAATTTTGTTATCACAGTTACAAAGTATATGCTCTAAATTAAAAACTGGTGCACTTCTTTTCTCAAATAATTAAACTGATCCTGTATCTCAGGATCCTGCTTGACCTCTCTAATGTATAGAGACCCATACAAAGAAGAGATCATTACTGTTAGTTTTAGATTAAATTACTTCTTCTACGGATCCTTTTTTAATCCTAATAGCTTTAGGTGAGTGAACCCGCGGGCAAAAGCTAGTATACTCTATAAAAAGTGACCAATGAGTTGGTATAGGGTGGGTATAGGATAGCTGCGAAGGTTATTTATTTCCTTCGTTTTTCGAATAGCTTGACATTACTCGAGTTTCTAAACGTCAAATGATGAGGTGCAAAGATATTAACTTTTTGAACGTTATTTTAGTTTCACCACAACATATCGATAAAGATAATATTTACGAATTACGGTTCTTGTGGTCGTAAATTGACATGTCGATGGATATCTTTTGTATATCCGATAAACATATTTTATCTGGTAATGTAACAAGATCTATGCGCTATTATCGATAAGTAATAAATTGTGTCAGACAATATGAGCACATTGTTACGTGCCTTTTTATGAAGGTATCTTTATTTTACTTTTGAGGCAAACACAGGTTAACTTAGAGACTGACATGGTTAAATAGCATCAACAGAAAATTTTGCTTTTTGTACTGTACCGAATCTAACTATTGTATGTTTATCGATATTGAAAGATATTTAAAATGGTTATATAGCGGACATTTGGATAATTTTCCTACAAAACTTAGGTCCTGATTTGATCCTATCAGGCTGACATAAGTATGGCGGAGCGGAGACAGATCAATTTATTTTTATATTGGAAAAAGTCATAATTTTAAATTTTGATCGTGAATTCACGTCTATTGCTAGTAATAACGAAATAGCTTTTCTAATATATTTTAAATTGCCTTTTAAGTACTCTGTTAATCAGGCGCGTGCGCTGCATATGATGCAAAAAGCACTGCATACCCTAGCAGTCACGGATAATTTCGCTGATCAAAGAGTATACAATAAGTACCTAAAGTATAATTAATAAATCCGTAAATCGTGGAATTACTAGAAAACTCCTAAACGCTCCAAAATAGCAACGAATCGCAAGTACACCTAATAATCTCACAAGTCAACGCGCTTTACTGATAGGCGCTTTACACAAATTAATGTACCTAATGTCAACTACTGCGGCTGCCAACGGCAGGAAATGGCGAATAAAAAACGTTCGCATGTAGTGATAGTTCGATTAGATTTTTGTGTCTGTGAACTGCACACATACATGAATTGCACGGGCGCAACGTGACCAACTCCAGCCGCATGGCCCGCGGTATTTGTTTTGATGGATTTCCGACCTAATTACGTAGACAAAATGATGCATTTTTGTTTAAAAAGGTTTCATTTGTTCAAATATTAGAAATATTTTTTTCTTCTTATGACTCCATATTGTTTTTTTCGTGTGACGAGCGGTGTTTACTATTTTGTATGCGAGTAATTGTTATGGGTTTCTTGCAAGTTTTTTCATTTTGAAACGAAATTGTAGTGTAAATATCGTTGTTTATTTGTTTGTTTCTATAATAACTGTAGTTTTTGCATTTACGAGTCTATTCGTTGGTTTTTAAAATGTTATTTGATTGTGATGTTTGTGTTGACAATGGTGCTAATTCTGTTGTTCAACTGACCAAACTAAACCAAACTAAATTTTTACCAATTTTGGTTTAGTTTAGTCTAAAACGTATTCTGTTGTTACGGCGAACTAAATTAAAAGCCCGACCAAAATCGAATTTGACATGACTTATTTTAGTTGACTTTTTTTTATTAATTTATTTAACGGCCCTGGATACATGTCCTTAAAGCCTTATTTTACTTGACTATGATATGATGTTGCCAGTCTTAAGTATTATAATTTACTTTTAAGGGGCTTCGGCACGATCAGACGGTCCTATCTAAGAACTTGATATGAAAGATCGTAATGCACGAATGACAATCTTAAATGAAAATTTTTAATGAAAATAATTTTTGAGAAAATATTATAGCATAAAGTGTGGTGCCATAATATAATCCCATGATGGGAACTAGTATTATTTGATAACTCCAAATACTTAAGGCTGATTGTTCACCTGAGCCCGCCAAATTCAAATTACAATTGGTTTTTCGCAATTTGTAGATCTGAGCTGATTAGCTATACAATTTCACAACTGAGTTGTGAATATTGTATAGCTATAGGCACAGTGACGACAGCTATCAATCTAGAATCTACAAATTGCGAATAACCAATTGTAATTTGAATTTGGCGGGCTCAGGTAAACGATTTTAACCTTGGCAAATACACAAGCAGTGTGGCGCCATATTAAAAAAAATAGTGTAGGTACCTATATAATAATTTACTTGATTGATAATAATTTAAATTATCTATACTTACTAATATATAAAGCTGAAGAGTTTGTTTGTTTGTTTGTTTGTTTGCTTGAACGCGCTAATCTCAGGAACTACTGGTCCGATTTGAAAAATTCTTTCAGTGTTAGATAGCCCATTTATTGAGGAAGGCTATAGGCTATATATCGTGGGCAGAAGCTAGTTATCAATAAAGTAAATATTATCAACTCCGTTTTTTATGTAAAAAATGGCGTCTGCAAACAGTGCTACGAAAAGAGCCAATAAAAAGCAAAGAGAGCTTTTATTAGATCGACTATCCCTAAGTCTTATATTAATCTTGATAGTTTCTGAAAAATAACTTTTCGCGTTTAGGTACTTAAGAATTATTTTATTTGCCTTGAGTATTTTACCTCTCTAATGAATTCGGAAGAGTCACAATTACATGTTCTGCCATTATAATCACGAAAAAATGTTTACTGAGAACAAATTAACTTGATCATTTTACAAATTGTTACAAATGTCCGCCTACGACTATAAAATTTAGTTTAGTAGACACCTATTTCTATGACGACTAAAATTAGTTTGACGTTTCCAATTTAAGTCGTAATTTGACGTAAAACATGTACAACAGAATACCAAAATGACAATTTAGACTAAATTGAGTAACTAAAATAAAATTAGTCCTGTCAAACTAAATTTTAGTATAGTCGCGTATTATCTGAATAGCAATGACGACTAAACTAAAATTAGTCGGATTTTAGTTTAGTTTAGTTTAGTTTGCCACTACAGAATTAGCACCAATGTGTGTTTATTAAAAATTAAAAATAGTAAGTTTTCTCAACTAAAATTTAGAGAAAGGACCCAAATTGTGTCTAAAGGTAGGTGTGTACCCGAGTTACAACAATTAAACCAACAAAAAGGAAATGTAGGTACTTACCTAACTCGTAAGTTTCTTAAAAGTTATGAAACCTATGCCTGGCTGTGTGGTTGTGTACACACACGTAAATTATTTTGTTTCCCTTGCATTTTGCTTAGTAATTACCATACAGTGTGGACGGATTCGGGATATTCAGATTTAAATAATTTCTATTCCGCGGCAAAGAAGCATGACTAACTCAGATGATGATGATGAACTCAGAAAAACATCTGAAGGCTTGCTTAAAATTAAATACTTTTGGTAGATCTCGTATTGAGACAAGTATTAACAGCCAGTTTCGATTAGATATTGAAAGGCATAATGCTAAAGTGGATCGCAATAGAAACATTTTTCAAAGGCTGATCGATGTTGTTCTCATATAATTTGTTTCATTTTATAAGGTATCGTTAGCATTCCCCCCGGGGAGCGTAGTTTCATTCAGTTGACTAGCATTCTGACCGGAATTTGGATCTTTCGCTATGACGTCACGTGGTGTGGATATTCGAAAAATCAATTAAAAAAAACTGCCTTACCTAAGATCAGACCCAGTGCACGCCACTGCTGTTAATACTATCGACAGTCACGACTTTATGGCATTTTTTACCAAAACTAAATATAAAAAATCCACTCACTCATCCTCAAACATGTCCAGGAATATGTCATCGCATTTGTAGAAGTTTCTGGCGAGAGCTGCGGCTCGTGCGCGTAGTGCGTCTGCGGCGGGGGCGTGGCGCGCGCTGGCCCCGCCCCCCGCGCCGCACATGGCCACGCGCATCAACGTCACGCTCAACTCCAACGTTACTAGACGAACTTTTGATGCTAGGAAGAAAAATTTTATGCGTTTGTGAAAATATTTAAGGCATCTTTTAAGCAGAGGTGGAGCGCTATTATTTTTTCCTATATTCTTTACATGTTGTATAATTGTAACATGTTCCCGGATGTGTGGAAAAATAAATAAAAATAATATATAATAGGAACTGTATGTATTCATTTCCCAGGAAATGGACGGAATTTTCATTCCCGTATATCCCGACTCCTGTTTAAAAAAATATTAAATTACTAGGACATTTGTTTCACACATCTGTTTATTTTAGGCGTTTAATTATAATTTACTTTGTGTAGGAATTCTACTGACGGATTACATACAATTTCGGTAACATAATTATACATTATGTTAGGGGAACAAGTATTAAAAATAGCCGACATTCGCAGTGATAAGCGATCACCAAACGGGTATGATATTTAAGATACCTTGAGCTGCATTGTGAATTTGATGCTACATACTGTGACTAAACAAAAGATGCAAAGAAACTATTGCTCACCTCATAAATTTGTAACCTTATTTCTTTTCACTTGCATATCGACACGAATTAGGTATTTAAACAGATGGAATACGACTACAATCGACTATAGATTTACATTCTCTTAAGCGAGGTGAGTTATAAAGCCATTCCAATATTTTCCACAATTTAAAAGATGCTTTTAGCCGAAACAAGTTTTCGCTGTGTTAAAAAAACTAAATTAATTGTAGCCCGGCAACGACATGGATAGTGTTTGTTTTCTCTTCTTTTATTGTTCTTCCAAAATTTCTCACTTTGCATCTAGTTCATTAATTCAGATAGGCATCAAAGTGGCGGGAATATTATTGACTCCTTCGTTGGTAGGACTTCTTGGGGTCTGACTGGTTGGCGACCACGTCGACGTCAACTTACTTCGAAGATTGTCGTAAAGCACCATGGTGCGTGTTTAGATTTTTGCGCGTGAGAGCCAGTTACCCTTCGGTTGCCGCGGCTCTGTCAGTCTGCAGTCATTAGGAGCTCTGAAGGCTCGGAAATGCATCAGCAAATCCTTAGGGGTTACAGATTTCCGTGGATAGCGATGACTTCTTTCTTAACGAGTGGCTCAAGTGCTAATTTGACATAAAAAAGATACCTAATAATGATATCTGTTGTTTTTTCATAATACTTACCAGGTTTACAGCTCAAGTTAGCGATGGCCATCAGCTTGGATATGAGCAGCGCGTTGAAGCTCTGCAGTGACCGGTTGGGTGGGGGCGACGTCGTCTGTATATCGCCAGAGGGCGCTGCACTCGTTGTCACTCCACTGGAGTCACCATAAGTGCTCGAAGTGATCTCCTCCTCGGGACATAGCAGCGTGTCTAGTAATTCTATGTTCACTCCTAGAATAGACGAAATACTAAGTAATAGGGAAGGCAACACAACTCAAACAGATAACGAATCAGAACGGGTTATTAGACAAAAGCAAATAAGTCATAGTTAGGTTCAGCCATTAGTTCCTTAGTTGCCATTCCCATTATTACAGTTCTTTTTAACTTTTTTAATGGGATAGGGGTGCAAACGGTTCACCATATGGTATAGGCAACACCAGAGGAGTCGCAAGTGCGTTGCCTGCCTTTTAAAAGGGTTTGGGCTTCCGGTATCCTCACTCACTCGCGAAACTGAAAGTAAGTTATGTTTCACGCCAGTTTTCTGTGAGAACGTGATGGTATCACTCCGGTCGAGCTGGCCCATTCGAGCTGAAGTGTGGCGCTCCCACGGTAATAACTAATACTACTAATGCATACTATAACTTGAACACTAATATTATGAATGTGAAAATAACTGTGTTAAATTTTCAAGCCTAAACAGCTGAACCTATTTTGATGAAGTCTAGATTGGACTTTGGAAAAGTTCTTTGGTTGTGAGTGAAAACGCGAGCAAAGCTAGTTAGTCCAGTGCTGGGCATGGTTTTCATCCAAGTTGCAGAATAACACTCGATCATTAGCATTCAATGGATGCTGTAACTAATAAAATTAGGGCTTCTAAGGCCTACAGCTCCCGGTTTCTTTCCTCAAATATATTTTAGAGGTATTCAGTAATGTGGCCACAATTATTCTAGACTAACTAGTACTTTGTAAATATAATAGATGCGATCAGCATATTGGTCAAAATTAGCATACATACTAAGTAAAATGTTATTAATCAAAGCCACACAAAGTGCATTCAGCATTGAGAACAATACACAGTATATAACTGGATGAATTGTGTCTTACTGGCCTTTGTGATCGAAAATATCGAAAAATTGGAGGCACAAATAATAGAAACAATGTCGTGCTGAGACGCAATTACGGATTATACAATACATTTTATTGTATCGCGGAATTGTGAATAGAAATGTAAGAATTAGAAGAAACTAACTTACCCACTATATTATCCAAAGGAAGCAAAAAACAGAAAACGTTAAAATTAGTATAAATTTCAAGCCATTAACATTTTAAAGAAAAAAAAACAAAACCTCAGGTAACCTAACTCAAACTATGTATTATGATAAAAACATTATAGAGCATTGCACTGTGGGTGTGCAATGACCTTACCGAACGGCGTTGACTGAAGGTTAGCTATTTCGGAAGTTGCGCTAGAGAGATTAATTAAAAATATATTGACGGGTTGCAAATTTACTATATTCTACAGTAAATTTACAACCTCTTGGCGACGTATTTGTAGTGTTTTTGTGAATTTTCCAAACTCGTAGAATAAAACTAGAATTTTCAATAATAGGAATTTATACCCTGAAGTACTCATATTTTCATCCTTCAATCAACCACCCAATATATTACTATTGTCACATATACGAGTATAAGCTGTATTTATTATATCGGGTAACTTCAGAAATAGGTATTTAAGCCATTCGGTCATTTTTTCTTTTAGCGTAAGTACAAAAATCTATTTACCACTCGGTTTTATTAGAAAAAATAGTTTTATTAGCCAAACAAAAATAAGACTACACTTTGATAAGACCATAGAGTTAAAGAAAAGATATCATTTAATAACAATTAATAACTCACCTTTGTTATTTATTAATGCAAACAGCAAACACAGGGCGAACAACGCTTTATAATCATTTTCGCTGCAGTCGAGGGAATCCAATATCGTCTTTAAAAACGGCCTTTTCTCTATTTCTTTACTTTCTGTTTCTATTATACTTTCCAATGACACTGTCCTTTCAGTTGAGGTACTCGGTATTACACCAAGCAACTTTTGTTTCTCCTCGTCAGTAATATTATTGTATTCGTTCATTTTAGACGAACTTGAGTCGATGCCTGAATCGGGCAGAGGGGAATCAGGCATGTTCTCTTTGAGAGTTCTCGAACTGTTTGATTTTATAGAGTGCATTTGAGTTACTAAATCTTCAGTCGAATCGTGATCGATGCTCGACGATTCGCTTATGTGTGATGTGGACGGAAGAGAAGTCGAAACTAACTCGGGATCGAGATCGCAACTCGATTGATCAGTATCATATCCGAAAGTTTTGGGACCACCATATTCTGGCGTAGTGTAATCTCTCTCACTTGAAGTATTTTCTAAAGCCTTCTCTAAACTTAGTTGCGGTTTAGAGAACTCAAGTTTGACATTGGACTTTGCATTACTAATGTACATTTCTAGTATCTTAGTTGCCCCGTCCTCAAAAACAGATAAGTCTGATTGTAATATGATCCAGGCCAACGCATGAACAATTGGACCGTGCGTTATAATAAGGAATACTTGCGATAACAGAAACAAGGACACTACACACGATACGGACGGTTTGGTTTCGTCTTCTGATTCCATTCTTTGTCTAGGAAATGTCATTCTTGATGGAGATTCAGCATTCTTCCCTTTTAATATAGCTTCTAGGTTTCTTGTTATAGCTTCTATGCTTTGTATGTGGTCTCGGTTGTATGGAGAGGATGTTTGCAGTCGTCTTACACTTTCTGGTGTAAGTGAGTATATATATAGAGGGACTAAAAGTTTGTGCAGAAGATGCTCCGTCAATACGTCGTTTAGGTCAGGAATGTTAAGACATAAGATGTCATTGATATAGTGTAGATGATCTAGGTGTTCAGCAACTAAGTCGTCCAGTTTTTGCTGTGATTGATGGCTGGAAAAAGAATTTCTGAATTTTGAGTTATAATATATTGTTTGAATTCAAATACCGTGAAAAACAAACGCGATTTTGAATTTGGTATATTTAGGTAAGTGACCGGTTTATTGAAAAATAAAAATAATAAAACAACGATGAAAGGTTAACAATATTTATATGGTTCTAAACCAAAATCAAAACAAGGATTGTAAATTAAACCCGAACATAACAAAACAGACCAAAACAAAATCAGCCAAGTAATACAATATTAAAACTTACTCAGCGTCGTTTCTGACACACGCGTCCAGTTCCAGAATGTGTTTGCCGATAAACCAAACTAGATTACTGAAGTACGGTGCCGCCGTCCTACGGGAAAATAAATCTTATTAGCATATTGATGATACTGTATACGTCCGAGATACGAAATTAAATCTCTTTATTCATACTTTACGTTACTGTATTCATACTATAGTCATAATATATTAGCCATAAAGACGAAATTATATTCTGCATAAATTTGCCATCCTTATCCGTATCGATTTTCATGTTGCGTTCTAATAGGCGAGTGGATACTAATTGTTTGCTCGCCTTTCAGCCGTGTAGATGAACACAATTGTTTTGTGTTTGCCTTACGAATGTATTGTAACATGCGATAATCACTGACTGTTCACATGATCGCTTGGAGGGCGTATTCTTCCATTATGATGGGTAAACAACAAGTTAATCATTAATCGCATAAATAATTAGCACTACATCTATGAGTCATTTTCAAAATTTCTATCAAATTTTAACAACTGGTTACACACAATATGTATTATTAATAAATGGAAGTCTTCAAGGTTTGCCCTACCTAAACGCATGCAGTTCGCAACATTTCACGATCGTCTGGAGGAAGATTACGTCACAAATTGTAGAGGTCAATGTCAATTGAGTTGTGTCATTTATTCACGTGGAATGTTATTTTTACTCTTTACTGCCCCCCTAGACAAAGTTAGTTCCTACAGTTGTGAATCACGTCACTAACTCACTACTAAAACTCATAAACCGAACTGGGATTGGAATCCCAATTCTGGGATTAGAGTTCAATGATGTGAATTTATATCACACGTTGACCTGGTTTGGTTTGGCAAACAGACAACTATATTTTTTGGATCAGTCAAGCACATAATATCTTTGGCTTGTATTAAAGGGTGTATAGGAAGTGACTTTGTAAAGGGGAGTCCTGATACGTACCTGTCTCTAATAAACCTGAGCATGCTGGCATCCTGCACTCGATACACGTTGAGGGTTAGTGTTCGGACCGCGATGCGGACCATGGATTCCGAGTGGTTGAAGAACTTGATCGCCTCCGTGTACAGCGGGAAATCCTTCGTGTGCTGCCAACATTCACACTACGTCACCTTCTAAGTTTTATGACCTTGGTGTAGCTCATGTAGCAGTCGATTTAGGCCTGAACTAGGCATATCGTACGAATTTGATTAAACCATTGAGTTATTAAATATACTCGAGAAGAAATTGCGAAGAGAGTTGTTGCACCTCAAGTTGAACTAAGCACTCCAACTGCATTATTTCAATGTTTGCAAAATCACCATTACGATGACCTTGTACGCGTTAGTAGACGTCACACGCCGCTAAGTTTAAAAATTATGATTATTATATAGGTATAGACTTTGACCGATCAAACCATCAGTTAATAAAAATTTTCGTCTACGGGGACTATTCGTACTCGCACCACTCGCGACTTCCATAGCACTTAATATATAGCTTTGGCCTGGGTATTCAATAACGATAATAGGAGACATTGTAAGTCTATGGGTTAAACTGAGATTTCAGCAACGATGTTCACATGTTAGTCACGCTATAGTTCGTGACTTCTATCAGCACCACGTGTAGACACAACCTTGAGTTCCCATCCCTTATTAAGGATAATATAATAGTAGATTGTATAATAAGGGAGCAAAGTAATATTTTTACGACGAGGGCGCTTTTTTGAATGCAGAGCGAAGTGAGGGATTCTAGAGTAGAATTCCAAGCGAAGCGAGGGATGCTTTGGTAGAATCCTGAACGTAGCGAGGGATTCAAAGTATGTCGCCCGAGCCAAAAATATATTTTGCGCCCGAGTGATACACTCTACTTTTCATCACCCACTATGAGAAAATAAAAGGCGCCTCATCAACCGGCGGCGGCCTTAGGCCGTCGTACCAGCCAGTCTTTTTTCCAACAATATTTGCGTTCGATCTCTTTGGCGCTGAGCAGTATAAGATGTTCCAAATTTAAAAAGTGCGCGGAAAAGTAAATTGCGGCACACTTATAAAGAGGATTAAAAGTTCATTACTGCCCGCTCAAAAAGTGCGCGGAAAAAATTGCGGCGCACTTATAGAGGATTAAAATCTCATTACCTACTGCCCGCTAAAAGTTTCTTATAGAAAACACCATCTTTGGGTGCACTTAAAGGCGAACCAAGTCGTCCTTTTCGAATAGATGGGATGAAAAGTAAATTGCGGCGCACTTATAGAGGATTAAAATCTCATTACTGCCCGCTAAAAGTTTCTTATAGAAAACACCATCTTTGGGTGCACTTAAAGGCGAACCAAGTCGTCCTTTTCGAATAGATGGAATGAAAGTGCATGTGCGTTCTACCTCAATGGTCTTGCGGTCACAAGTGCAGTTGATGAGTGTGAAGCCCTTGATACGATTCCCTGTCGTGTGATCGGGTGTCTTTCGATGGAATTCTTAGTAGCAATTCGGAATTAAGATTTCCCGCTATATAGGACTGGTACATTAGAACTCTTCTGCTTTCGGGGAATACAGACCCGTTGATATACTGTGTATCTTTTTATGTGTAATCTTAAGGCGCTTGCTTCCCTCAAATCCCAAAAACAGCGTATGTTTAAAGACGTTTGTAGATTAATCCTTTTGTGCGTTTTCCATATATTAAATATATGTTATACTTACAGTCATCACAAAAACATTGTATTGTTTAAAATTTTAATTAATTTTCCCAAATTTTAGAAAAAAAATATAGTAAATAGGTCTTTTTTCAACCTAAATTGTAAAATTTCTCTGTAACGGCTCAATAAATCGGCATGAATTTTGTACCTAAAAAAATGTCATGACGTATTTAACAATTTGTATTGTTTACTTTTTCTTATTTCTTCTAAGATTTTTAAATAATAAATAAAAACCCGAAACTTCACCAGTACCCCGCGGAGGCACCCCTTGCAAGGCCTGTGGCGCATACTCGCGACGCGACACTTCAGTGTCTGGTTGACTCTTGTGACGGGTGGACTGTATGCTAATAATTTAAAAAATAAAAAAAACAAAACTTCACATTTTAAATGATTTTTAAATGAAACCATAATGTAAATAGTACAAATATAAATATTACGTAAAATAATAATTAAAATTAAGTTTGTAAATCTAAATAAAGTAGTTTGTAATTTCGTTTTGTTTTTTGAACCTATCATAGAATAAGCACTGCAATATGCCTAAACATAAAAATAAATGTAAAGAGAAGCGTGGCCGCGCTCTCCAAAATTACACCTCTTAGTAATACCACAGATAAAAGAATACTAGTAGTAATACATTATTTCTATGGTGTTTACTTTTTATAGTTTTTAGCTATCTTGAGAATTTTGTTTGATTCTGTTTGTCTTGAAACTGCCTCATTAGCCAAGTCGTCCTGAGCGCGACTGCTACGCTAGAGGTCCTGGGTTCGATTCCCAGGTCGAGCAAAGTGTTATTGGGTTTTTCTATGAAATTCCCAGTAGCAGCTCGGAGTTAGGAATTTGTGCCCGGTTAATGGCAATAGGCTCGCCCCCTATTACATGGGACCTAAAACATACCGGCGAACTGTGGGTGTACATTAGTACGCCTCTGCCTAACCCTTCGGGGAATACAGGCGTGATGGTATGAGAATTTTGTTTCACGGAAGATGGAGACTTGGTGACTGATGATGCTACTTACCTGATGGTAGACTCCGAAGGTGGGTCTAGGATCTCAGTGACGGCACTAAGTAGAACCACCGTGTTTGGACTTATTTGAAAGGGCTCATGGAGACCTTGGTGACTGATGATGCCACTTACCTGATGGTAGACTCCGAAGATGGGTCTAGGATCTCAGTGACGGCACTAAGTAGAACCACCATGTTTGGACTTATTTGAAAGGCTCATGGACACCTTGGTGACTGATGATGCCACTTACCTGATGGTAGACTCCGAAGGTGGGTCTAGGATCTCAGTGACGGCACTAAGTAGAACCACCGTGTTTGGACTTATTTGAAAGGGCTCATGGAGACCTTGGTGACTGATGATGCCACTTACCTGATGGTAGACTGCGAAGGTGGGTCTAGGATCTCAGTGACGGCACTAAGTAGAACCACCATGTTTGGACTTATTTGAAAGGGCTCATGGACACCTTGGTGACTGATGATGCCACTTACCTGATGGTAGACTCCGAAGGTGGGTCTAGTATCTCAGTGACGGCACTAAGTAGAACCACCATGTTTGGACTTATTTGAAAGGGCTCATGGACACCTTGGTGACTGACGATGCCACTTACCTGATGGTAGACTCCGAAGGTGGGTCTAGGATCTCAGTGACGGCACTAAGTAGAACCACCGTATTTTTTTGCGGTGTGCCATAATGTGGCTTATTACCAGCTAAATCCAGGTCCAGTCTACCCTACCATCTACCTACCCCTACCTACCTACCTACCTACCCCTACCTACCTACCTACCCCTACCTACCTGCCCATCTACCTCTACTTACCTAGTACCTACCCCTACCTACTTACCTACCTACCTACTTACCTACCTACCTACTTACCTACCTACCTACCAACCTACCTACCGTAAAAAAGCCTTCCAATACAAAATATATGGGAAAATCTGGCGGAGATATGAAAAAGTGGCGGCGTCATTTGTAACTTTTATATAATTTTTGCGCCACAAAACCGGCTAAGTACCTGTTGGATCGTGCATAGTATAGGTTTCTTGTTGAGATGAACATGCACAGAATTGATTTCGCCGACTGCAAACTTAGGTTTGTATTTTATAAACATACCATCACGCCTGTATTCCCCGAAGGTTTAGGCAGAGGCGTACTAATGTACACCCACAGTTCGCCGGTATGTTTAGGTCCCATGTAATAGGGGGCGAGCCTATTGCCATTAACCGGGCACAAATTCCTAACTCCGAGCTGCTACTGGGAATTTCATAGAAAAACCCAATAACACTTTGCTCGACCTGGGAATCGAACCCAGGACCTCTAGCGTAGCAGTCGCGCTCAGGACCACTTAGCTAATGAGGCAGTTTTGTATTTTATAATAATTATTAAAAAAAACCTATGAAGTACAAAGTTATTCCTGCGGTTGTAAACTTAGAGCCGCGTATCTCACCATATACTAAAACCATTAGATACTATTTATTTTGTTTCACTATTCGTTTAAATGATAGAAAATAATGTCCAGTATAAACTTAAAATATACAATTATTATGTATCTATCTATACAAATATCCCGCCTTTCCCTTTGAGATCGTAGGTATAAATGCCGACCTAGGCGCGCATCTCTGTGCCCCTGCATAGTCTTTGGTCATCGATCGCGTGGTCATGTGGCGCGCTACGTATGATATTAGGAAAGGGGGTGCGCGGGTATAGTGCGTTAGCTCCGCCTATACGTGCAAGGTCATTGGTGACTGTAAGCACCTTAAAGCCAATGCGGAACCCTGTACAAATATTAATTATCAAGACATAATTACAATGATAAGCTGGTATTCTTAAGCATGTCAGCCTGTAACCCCTTTAAGGGAAACTAGATTGCAGCTTGAAGCTAGATCTGCATTAACATTATTCAATAGCAAAACGACGAAAGTATCTTTTTGTAATTTTTTTTTTGCCTTTTCCATGCTAAGATTATATAATCCTTTAAGACGTAAATTCAGAATGTGAAGGCAAATTTCGACATGATGGGCGGGACTCACGGTGATTAGTGGTCATTGCTTCTGGCGTATCTAACCAGAAGACGCAGATTCAAAATAAGACGAAAGTAGTTTAAGAAGACAAGGTAAGGTCTTTGCCTCGCACTGAGACAGACCACACTAATAATGATAAAATATAATTACAAAAATATTATTAACAATAATGTCTAAGAATAAATAAACATTATTTTAATGGGCAATTATTTTAATACTCTCACCAGGTAATATCCGATACTATAGGTTATATTTACTATTATGACCTATGATAGCTTATGCACTATTTAAATAACATTACTGATAAAAGAAAGGAGGTAGTATATGAAACAATTCGGTTGTTTATATTTGCAATTCATTGATACCAAATTAAATTTACTTATTTGTATTTTACACTAAGTTCTGCCTGCAATTTTGTCTGAGTGGACTTTAAAATCTAGTTCATCCTGGATAATAGATTTAGATGATTTATCTAAATCTATTCAGCTGTTTTTGTGTGATTGGATTCCTATTCCTATCATTAGCCTAGTGGTCCAGAGCGCGACTGCTACGCTAGAGGTCCTGGGTTCGATTCCCAGGTCGAGCAAAGTGTTATTGGGTATTTCTATGAAATTCCCAGCAGCAGCTCGAAGTTTGGAATTTGGAATTTGTGCCCGGTTAATGGCAATTGGCTTGCCCCCTATTACATGGGACCTAAACATACCGGCGAACTGTGGGTGTACACTAGTATGTCTCCGCCTAACCTGTCGGGGAATATAGGCGTGATGGTATGTTATGTTTGTGTGATTGGATAACAAAAATATATATAGACTTACCTCATTGTAAAAGAAATGTATAGTATGATTGTTAAGCTTCAAGCTGAGGGTCTTGAGGAAAGATATGTAGTAGGCCATCACCTCCTCATCAGAGAAGTCAAACTTGTGCACTATTATTGAGTTCACATGGTTATTGCTCAGTAAATAATCTGTAATAAACGGTACTATTTAACTTTCTGATAGAAAATGTCCACTACACCATGGCGAGGACGAACAAACCAATAAAATAAAAATACAACCAATAAAAATACAATATTTCTTTAGTACTGTCAAGACCGTTTGTAAAACATTATGTATAACATCCAAAAAAGAGTCCCAATGCAATCTTGTACATTTAAATAATACTGGTTATAGTGACCAAACATCTTTAACAACCTAATATTTCTGTCCCTTCAAATCCATTGTTAGAAATGGTTATGGCTGTAATCTCATATTTTTTCAGCTATAAAATTCTTCCTGACATATTAATGGCACCAATTATTACAATAGATTATGTCTTTAAAACAAAATCAGGTGGGTACTAAGTTTCAAGAGAGAAAGAGTTTAACTTTGATATATCTAAATGTAACTAATATTAATCTTTGAGCTGAAGCTCATCAGTGTTACTTTATATTCAATAAGTGTGTCTTTTGTCAAACTGGTCAACAATCTTGCAATTTAAACTCATTGCACTAAAATCATCAATCACATTTTCACAAACTTGTCTCTCATTTTACGTTTACAGAAGTAGGTTAATATATTATGAAGATATATAAAATACTACCCACATTAGGTATAACATTGAAAAAACTTCATAATTATATTAAGTGCATAAAAACTTATTCATGTTTTTAGCAAAAAGATTTATGCTTTTCCTGTTTCTAATTTTATCAACAGTTTCAAGTAAACTTACATAATGATGTTTCATTTCTTATATTTTCAAACAATATGTTTAGTGTTTGTAACAACTGCACACACACATATGATGAGCCTCCACACTTCTGTCTCATGATCTTCAGGAAGTATGAGAGCATATTCTTCTCCAGAAAGAAGCTGAAATAATATAATAATTTGTGGGCTGTGAATGCTACTAAATAAATAAATATTCTGCGACATTTTACACAGCACCATCTAGTCCCAAACTAAGCAGAGCTTGTACTATGGGTACTAGACAATGGATGTAATACCTATATACTTTTTTTTTGTAAATACATACTTATAATACATAAGAAACACCCAGATGAACACAAAGACTTATATTCATCACATAAATGTTTGTGTTCTGTGGGAATCAAACCCACAACCTCTTGGTCAACAGTCCGGTACTCGAACCACTAAACCACAGGGACCGCCAATAAAAATATAAAAAAGATATGACTCAACACCTGTGAAAGGTGTAAGAGAGAATGATGGTGGGATGATTTTTAACATGTTTGAGTTATAATGGAGTGGGTATAAAGGACAACAGTTGTACTAGCCTTGAGATTGGGAAATTTAATATTTATCATTAAATAATTTCTCATAATTACCTCATACAATAAGTATAATTAGTTTGATAATTAGTCTTCTAATTGCAAATGTTTACAAATAATTGGATGAATGTTCACACAACCCATTTATATTATTATATAGATTTATAAAATCAAACTTACTCAAACACGGAACTATCGTTCTGGTCGCCCCATATCAATATCTCAGCTATACATCTGAGCGACTCCACCAGAGTACCTCGATTACTTTCAGATACTGTTGTGTTTTTACACAAAATATTATGTAAATATTTCAATCTTTCTAAGGAATGAGGGTTCTTTGGTCGCCCCCATGAGGCACCAAACCAACTCCTGCTGCGAAACATGACGGCACTAGTATCCTTTACACTTGATCAACGAAAACAAGACACTTTTTCATTTTTTTTTAGTTCAGTGAGGCACGACGTCGCACTAAATCATTAGCACAGTGTTATTTTTTTATTGTTTTATTTCAGTCACCTAACACTATACTACGTCATTATGATACACACGTTATCTGCGAGTAGTATTTTGCTGGCAGGCGAAATTGTATTGATAAAATGTATTATTTTTGTAGTAAAATATTACTCGTTCAATTTACATAGCCAACGTAATTTTGACATTGACAGGTAGCTGATTTTGTTCTGTCTGTCAAATCCAATAAGAGGTGTTTACAGAGACAGTTTTCATTTTTAGTACGTTACCAGAGACAGAGACCTTTTTTTATCATGGTCTTTTAGCTAGGTTGTAGGTACTTAGATTTGGAATATCAGTCAAAGCAAGAATGGAATTACATTTTTGGAATATCCTAATGCCTGTGCCACACGGTGAGGGGGCTTTAACTGACTCGTACCGAATAAAACCTTACATGCCTTTCTTTGCACTATTGTCATGGCCATGGCATACGTCTAATGCGGATCGGCAAAGAAAGAAGTGAATATGTTCCTACCGAAGCATTCACTCTTCTTCCCTTTCCACCACCTAATAAAATTATGTTGCACGCAGTATGTAGTAGGTGGGAGCTTCGCATCTTGTCAAGCTTGCACGCAGTATGTAGTAGGTGGGAGCTTCGCATCTTGTCAAGCGCATCTCGTTCTAACTTCTGCTGCTAGATTACGGCGCTACTCTGCCTAAGCTGACTATAGCCTAATAACTAGCGAAGCCATCCATCGTGTACTGCATACTGCCCAGTAAATATCCTTCACGCAGTCCTGGCAAGTGGGACAACCGGGTCACAGCAACAGTATAATTCATAAATAGTTATACATTTATTTAAATTATATTTACACTATTTTGTATGATTTAAGTGTACTTATATTATGAACCTATATGTATTTGCTATATAATTTGAAATTCGTGTATTACCTACTTAAATTTCTTGTAAATATTTTAGTTTCTTTTGTGTACGCCAGACTAGGTACCTATTTTTCACCTTTCCTTTTTCTTGAGTCTATCCAAAGGTTGTCTGTAAGAGATCGCTTTTAGCGATAAGACCATCCATTGTACCTACCATATATTATTCTATGATTCATAACTTATACTTGACATTAGTTTTTGGTGTACAATAAAGGATGTTATTATATTCTATAATTAGCTTCTGCCCGCAACTTCGTCCGCGTAGCGTGATGATATATAGCCTATAGCCTTCCTCAATAAATGGGCTATCTAACACTGAAAGAATTTTTCAAATCAGACCAGTAGTTCCTGAGATTAGCGCGTTCAAGTAAACAAACAAACAAACAAACTCTTCAGCTATATATATTAGTATAAAGATGTGCACGTACCTACCTATGGGATAGTTTGCGATAAAGGAACCTACGGTCTGCAATAACCGTTTCTCGAGTATCTCTCGTCATATCAGTGAGCCGGAAATCTGAATATAGGTAATATATCACACCGCGGCGCTTCTCCAGTCCTTCCTCTATGACAATCCTGCAATTCTTCAATCCTACGCAATTATTCGTGAATCGGTACTTACCATGAATATCGAGCCCTAATAGTCATTATCATACCTACCTACTTCTATCCGGTAATCACTAAGTAGGTACTTACTCCTATTATCAGGTAGAGCTGTAACTATTTGTGATTTGATGAAGTAGTTACCTATGCTTTTTAATAACACATTAATCTGTGACAAGGTGCTCAGTAAATATTAGAAGGCGTTGACTAAATAATATAATATTCTATCATTTTATTTTATGTGATGTGCTAGGGGGCAAACGAACAGACTGATCGCCTGATGATAAGCACTAACCGCCGCCCATGGACATCCGTAACACAAGAGGATTTAAAAGTGTGTTGTCGACCTTTTAAAAGGGTTTGGGGCTCCGGTATCCTCACTCACTCGGCGAAACACAACGTAAGAATTGTTTCAAGTCGGTTTCCTGTGAGGCCGTAGTATCACTTCGGTCATGCCAACCCATTCGTGCCGAGCCGGGCTTCGGCACGAATGGTTCGGCTCGACTGACCTCTCCCACGGTAAATCAATAAATAGCAATATATAAGTGATTGCTGTTATTGTAATTACATAATAATAACTTTATTTAGTAAAGTCGGACTCGACTCGTACCGCTTGTCTGTGTTGGAGTGAGCTTTACATTTACCTAGTTACAGATGAATTCATCGATGGTCATAATGTCATGGGATTCGTGACATGCGCTAAGACCGTGACAGGCTGTGGTCCAGCTTAAGCTGGACCTCTTCAGAGTCCACCATACCCTGCCGCTTCCCCAAGTGGATCCATGAGGTTTTCCATACCCACTACAAAAAAGGAGAAACGATAGAAGTTGGCATAATTACATTTTACAAGAGAACTGAATTTCGTCCCATTTTCGCTTCCTCTCTGCGACTATATTTAGGGATAGGCCCGTGATAGAAACTATTGTCTATTAAATTTTATGTTGAAGAGGGATAAAAAAACAAAGGAATATTATAAAATAAGTATTTATTGCCTTAAATTGCATAATTCTTCATTGCAAATTTAATCATTTGTTTAATTAAGTCTATATCATCTTAGGAGTATAATAGACCTACCACTTCTAGGTAGGTAAGTAGTTGGTTACCTGTCTCACAATACCTACCTACTATATTAGATAAACGGACGGATCAGTATTTTTGAATCTAAACTACCTAGGTACTGACATTAACTACCTTGTGACATTTTGTAAATTAATCTACGGAAATTAAATACCCATTACAGAGTTGGCATAATTTTAATAAAAGTAATTATGTAGGTACCTTAATAGTGGAGAATTATGCGTACCTCAGTACTTATCGCTCTAATTCAGTGTCTATTTACAAATACTTCTACTACTAGTCCAGTTTTATATTATCTGTGCTTCGATACAATAAAAATAACGGCATAAAGGTAGTGTTTTTATTACTGTTTAACCACTCCAAGATAAGTTTTATATGAAATACAACTCTAATCCTAAATATGTAACAAATTATAGGTCAGGTAGATAACATAAATGTTAATTTCTTTATATAAAACTATTACACTGGTATGAAACAGGTCAAAAATACAGGTACCTCTATGAAAAAAGGAAACCTCAACTGACACATGAAAAAAAAGTATTTCATTTACGAAGTAAGTTTTATCATCATCGTCTTATTAACAGCATAATATCGTCCACTGCTGAACGAAGTAAGAACGTCGTCCACTTAATTACATTAGTTTAAAATACATTAATTGCAATAGCGCTGTTTGTTTACTTCATAATTTGTACCTAATAATAAATCTTAGAGCTACTTAAGTAAATAATTTAAAGAATAAATATAAGCATAATAAATTATTAAATTTTATTTATGAATTTTATATCTAACACTGACTCGAAAAAAAATTGCTAAATTAATTCACGCTTGATAAAGGCTAGAGCAAACCAACGACAATTAATTACGTCGGAAATACTGCCGAGAGATTAGGCATAATCGACCAAGAAGATTTAGAACTTTGTCAGTTAAGTAAATAATTCCGAGTTTGTAAAATATTCACATAAAAATATTATAGATACCTATGCGTTCAAACCAACTTCTTAATTCTTGACAGACTAAACCTAAAAACATCGGCCATTATTTTCCCTGAAACACTGGCACTCTTCATTAGTTCACAATTAAATAACAAGAATATAAATACTTAAGTAAGGGCTTCTCCACAAAAGCAATTAGGGGCATGACAGCTATAATAATTATGGTTTCCTACATTCTCTAGATAGGTACCAATTATATCTATTATATTTTATATACCTAGGCACCTAAGCATATAGATAGGTACGTGCTGGGTATGTTTGTTTTAAACCTATCTGTCATGCCATGTATTGTTTTGGTGGTATAGCACCCAAATGAGTAATTTTATTTTCACTTTAACTTACGTAATTCTCCATATTTTATTTATATACGTACCAGTACCTACAATGACAATAAAATCAAAACAATCATATTAAAAAATATATTTGTAAAAGTAAGTAAGTACATAATTATGGTTAAACATTTTAAATTCTCTAACTAAAGATTTTACATAACATTTTGAAACACCTTCCATACTTTTCAATTATTTAACTAAACTTTCAGCTAACGTGAAATAGATATTTAATTTAAGTAGTTATATAATGCAATTAATAAGTACTTGGTTTTCGTTAATTAAGTAAGCACTTAAATTGAATCATAAGTTTATTTATACACAGCAAGCTTTCAGATATAAATCGTGTACCTACATATAATAAGTTCAGTTCTCACTCATAACTCTTCGAGCCTCTTCACTCGATTTTTCTTACTTGGCAAGTAATTGCAACAATTGACAGTTATAGTTATTGGGCCCTCACGTTTCTTAAACTTAATAATTGTTTTTAAGATTTCATTTAACGTCGTTAAGGTTCGTGTGGGATAATTAAGTAACTTTCCTTCGCATATTTATTGATCATTGACTGTTGTTAACTTTCCTTTCGTTTATTTCTGCCCGCACGTTGGTCCCTTGAAATTCGTTAATTACAATAGCTCGATACGAGCCAGACACACAATCCTATCCTACATAATATCAGATTTTAAGGGTAGAAGTTTTGCAGTGCATCCGAGTATATGGAATTGTACGTGTCTCTTAAAACATACACGCTGTCTCCTGGTTTTCCGTTGAAAACATACTGGCCTTTTAGGTTCGTTATCTTCGAGGATGACGGAGCTGGTTTGGGCTTCGGTGGAGCATAAGAGGGTACGTTGTACGTTGGCCTTGATGGCATCATAGGTTGACCTCCGTATCCGAATGGGTCGACAGGCTGCATTTGAGGATACGCAGGCGCGCCACTCCACTGGTACACTCCAGTTGGTTTTCCGTTAGACACAAAGTCAATAGGAAGATTGATGAAAGGATCGGCGACTTGAGGAGGTACTTGAGGCATCATCGGTGCCATTGGGGGACCGAGGCTTGGGGGCTGAGAGACGTAACCTAAACCGGGGACAAACATGTACGGGGTAGGGGGCAGCCTGATGTAGAAGATGGGGGAATTTTCGTATTGCAGAGAATTAATGTTGTCGTTGGAGTATTCTCCGTTGCCATTTTTCTTCTTGTTTTGTTGGCGGCGTCTTGTGGGGATGGTTCGTGAAAGGTCCTCGTCTTCAAAGTTTTCGTCGTTGACCGTAAAGTTGATGTCGTCGTCGTCCTCGGAGTAGTCTATGCCAGACGATAAAAAGGAGGGATAAAAGCCAAACAGGTTTAGGGCTTTGTTTCTTCTGCTAGTTATTGGTGCTTCTGTGGTGGTAGTTGTCTCCTTGAAATCATCCTGTAGTTTGTTATCGCGAGCTGTGGTGGGTTCCTCTGTCTGAAGGGCAGCGGCACGTGACCTTCTGGCCGGCGCGCTGTAACTCTGGCTCACCAGCGCCATCAGTACCACGACTAGAAGCATTTTTCTTGAGTATTCCATTGTTGTCAGTCTGTAAACAAAGAAAGGAGGTTCAGGTTAGTTTTCAAATGTCTTTGGAACTATCAATAAATTATGTTTTACATGAAAAAAAAACTGTTTTTTTAAATAAAAGTAAAACTATAGGTACGTTAAGGTAATTTGCATCTAAAAAATAAGTATTTACACTTTAGTTGCTTAACTCATACACACAAACAATATTAATAAAGCTAGTTATGGAATGATAAATAGCCGAAGGCGTGGCCAACTATAACAGCTCTGCAGTTTGTATTACCTACTGTGAAAAAAGTACAAGACGCAAAAGTAGAACATTTTTTTTAATGCGCCTCAGGTTCGAACGAATAACACATTCACACATTACGACTGTGTATTTTACATCAATCAAGTTTGCAGGGCACATATTAAAAAACAATAAATGAGCAATAAGTATCAATATGCTGAGAAGTATAATGTAACCGGTATGCTATGTAGTTATTGGTTATTATAATAACTGCATCATTAGTAGGGACATGTCGCGTGCTTATAATAATTTTGTTGTTTGTGTGAAAATCCACTGCTTATTGCAGAGACGTGTCATTTGGTTCATGTAAAAAATAATGAAGGTAATAAATTAGTCTACCTTAAATACTTTTAAGGAAAGCCTCACATATTATATAGATCTATATTTTTAGAAATTCAAATTCCCAAATTTTATAATTACCTAAGAAAAATTTTAAAGATTGGGATTTTGGATTTCTAAAAATTTATTTGGACTTATTTGCTAAATCAGTCCAGTTGTTAGGTATAAATTTGATAAATATTTAGGTGAGAACATATTTTGTTATAATTATGGAAAAAATAGTATAGCACTATTTATTAAAGTTTTCAACTGTTCAACATTGTTTGGCTATTGATTAGAAGAACGATTTTCAAAATATTTTTCTTCGCATGGTTTTTCATGGTCTTTGATAGGTCAGTGATTAGTACGGCAAGTTAAATAGGTTTGATTACAGAATAAAGAAAAATAAAGATCTATGCCACAGTCAACACGACAAAAAGCGCGGCAAATGTTTACGTTTGACAAACGGCTTTCTAAATTGACAAGTATCTATTTTTTTCACTCATAAATCTCGCAGGATGCATCATGGTAAATCTTCTTTATGATCATTGCTAACAAAAACTTTCTTAGGCGGTTCATTTTTATGACAGGTCCAGCCACTCATAAGTCCATCACTAGTTCTAGCGAACAGGATATATTTAAATTAAAAAAATGCAACACTCATGTTACTGGTTACTCAGCTACCAAGGTCGGTTATTTACCCCACACCACTTATATCCAGTAATCTATTCATTCTTAGCATTTACTTAAGACAGGCACAAATTAAACGACCGTTTTTCGGATAAAGTAAGAACTCGATGCTACTCGAGTTTACGTACTGATTTCAGACAAAAACTGGTAAATAACATGTCTTAAAAGATTTTTTTTCTAAGTCTAGGCAGCGTAACGCGTAAAAACATAGGTAAGTACTGCTTTTATGGTTAACGGTGGAAGAATTATTAAGCGCTGTTATGATGTTTAAGTTTTATAACTTAAACATCATAACAGCTTAACTTAAGCATCATTCTAGTAGGTACCTACGCAAAATATAATATGTAGTTACTTAATTACTCGTTTCCATACGGACATGAAGGTTTCATTACTCATATGTCCACAATTTGTATTGAAATTTGACAATATGGAAGCTATAGTTTACGCCAACATCCCACTGCACCGTTACCGAGGACAAAACAATGGCATAATGGATCAGCCTAAGCCACGTTACCTGCCTATAATATGGGTACCAATGGATAGAGTTAGAGCCATGCAACGAGTCTTTCTTCTTTTAAGTTCTTAATGCAGGCAAAAGTGCCGATCAAGGATCAATGTCTTTAGAGTAAAGCTCGTTAGCCAGTGGAAAAATCCAGAAGCTCGTTACGATTAGCGTCCGGATAAATAAATCACATTTTAATAGAAAGACATTTATTATCCAGATATTTACGGCACGGATGTGCAGACGGCTGATCGATAACAAGTAATAGAAAGTTTATTGCTACTACTGCTGCGTGTACGGATCACGCCATTTTGTTCGGAAGTCGGCCCTAACTAACGTATTTATTACGAAGTTAGGTAGGCAAGTCCTAATCACTTCACGTTTACACGTCCGATTTAATTGGTTAATTTTATGAAAGTGTCAGTTTTTATCGTCAGGCTACTGGTTATTTGTTCGTAGGTAGCAAAATTTTATGTTTAAGTACATATTAATACTAGCTAGTGTAGTGACTAGTTAAAGGAAACTATCTAGTACTTGCCCTTATCGACCTTTTTATAGGTACAGTGATTTTGAGACTGTATCTTCATCATATTTCACACATCATCAGAATATGTCTCTCACATTGGGTTAGGCAAATTCGAGTACTAGGTATAGATTTCCACTTGATCCGATCCTGGCACAACGCTTTCGCTTCATCTACGTTTAGACTGTATTATGTTTATAACATTAGCATTTTCTTTCTTTTTATCATAAAATATTTATAAAATACTATCACACTTCTTTATTTTTTTCTGATAGAGGTGATAGAGCTATAGTCATTAATACGAAACTAAAACAAACTCAGAGTTAATACTGAAAATTACTTTAATTTTTTTCAAGCAATATTACTTGTTAAATTTACAAAATAATAGGTACAACCTGCTGAATGTAGGACTTTACCTTGCAGCCTTAATTGTGTCCACTAAGCCCATGAAGCAGTGCTTTCTTTCTTCTCATCTCAAATGTTGTATCAACATAACTAATCATTGCTTTTTTGTGGTGCGGAAAACCTAATGTACGATCTGCCACCCACGGTGCTGGCAGTGTATGTTGGCCATGTTCAGACTGAAACCCTT
The DNA here is from genome assembly GCA_947256265.1 of Acronicta leporina. NCBI lineage: Eukaryota > Metazoa > Arthropoda > Insecta > Lepidoptera > Noctuidae > Acronicta > Acronicta leporina. The sequence continues at coordinate 4,720,686 of OX366521.1, forward strand.
GCCTTCCCTTGCCCTATAGATACAACCTTATACCAACTGTGACAGGCATCATTTAATGCCTGGAACAATGAACACTATTCTTTCTCAATAAGGTGACGGCTGTAAAAAGGTTGGTGATCAGTGACTATAGGTAATATCAATGATGACTTAGTTGTCATTAAAAAAATGTTTTGAAGTATGAGTGACTAAGGGCCACTTGCACCACCAAAAAACATTGTAAATTACAATGAAAAATTGTGTTTAAATACAATTTAAACATTTAAGAAGTTGATGCAAGTGGTAGGGCCACGTGCGCGGTCAGGAAGCTGAAGGATATCATACCTCTACTTTCCCCAATGCTTCCAAAACGGATTTCTCCGCAAGAAAAAACGTGGTCATCTCCGTGAAAAAAAAAACTGACATTCTAAAATCTAGTTGACGACGCCTTACATGTCTCACTTTCCTACAATAGTTATGTACTTACCATACATTTGGAAGAGATGCGAAAAAAAAAGATGATGATACCTATACAATCACATGTTTTTGCCATGTTGTGTGCCAAACGAAAGTGGGAACATTAAAATACAATTTAGGTAATCTACGGTAACAATGTGAGAAACGAAAAACGAAAGCGTCATTTTCTGTTAAATGCTGTTAGTACTTTTCTAATAGTCATTATTGTGATATTTTATTTTTATAATGACTCATAAAGACTCTTTCTCATGTGATTGGTTTCCGCCTACAAAATTCGCGGGCATTACTATGAGTTTGCAAGCTCCACCGTCACTAGTGTCTTATAAATTCGATACTATACTTACTAACGATATATTTTTGCAAGTCAAAGTTTTATAACCAGATTTTTTATTTTAATCAATACTCATGGTAGACCCTTTGCTAGTTATGGAGGAAAAACCATCCAAATTGAATTAAAACAAACCGATAACTAGTTTTTGATCGATTCGATTTCCCAACACTATCTATTACTTTCGTTTTCTTCAGCTAAGCATGTTCGTTACTTTTAAAAATTACACTCCGGGCCATAATTAACTGCCATTTGAGGCTTATTTTGTTTTAATATAAAAGTACGGTTCCTGCGTTACGATGTTAATATTAAGGTTGGTTCTGACACTTGTGGTAGTTATACCAATTTGTCTAACAAGATTAAAGCGGCAATAAAATTATAATACACTGTTATTCTAGTTAAATTAAGTAACGTTATGTCAGAATCATTAGAGCATCGGCTTTACGGTCGTTGCACACTGCCCAATCTTTACGGTTTGATTTAAATACTACCTGTTGCATATATAGTTTATTATAGCACGAATTTGAACATGAAATTTTATACAGTTATTAGGTACATTTAATTATAAATTATGCCTATTTAATTTTAGCCTCTTAAGAGCTATAAATAATGTAACAACGTGGTAAATTCATTAATCTGGTTAAGCCATGCTTGTTGCAGTTAGTTCTAATATATATGGGTTACCATTTTTACTTAATTTAAGAACCAGAAGACTCGAAGAATACGTTTTACTGACGGTTTTCAGTGTCATTCCAGAACTTTGACATATAGGATTCAGAAGCCCGAACATTTCATGGAAAGATTTTTCGAATTCTTTCTAAATTACTCTTATAATTATTGTAGTTTACTGATACAGGTAGCTGATGATGATGATGACAAGGCATCCCTCTAAAACAATTCTCTTTGAGGTCACACCGACAGTTGGGAAAGAGCTATGTAATTAGTTTCTCCGAAAGAGGAAAAACTGTGCGGAAAATGTATAGGCTAGGGAAACCACAGCGGATGCTATCAATAGACAGAAAAACGCAGTTGAAAAGATTTATTATGTCGCCTGCCTGCCTGCCTTCGCTTCCGTGTGTCAGCCGCTGGTTCCACAAAAAAGCTCAAAGATGTCAAACACTCAGTAGTCAGAAGAACATCTACCACAAAAGGATTTCACTCATACCGAAGTCCGCATATAACGCGTGCTATTAAAGAAAAGCTTTAAGTATGAACCAACTGCCAAACTAAGTGCTATCTCTCTCATACCGTAAACAGTATAGTACTATGTGAGAAAGAGATGGCACGAGGTGTTGTATAAAGCTTTTCTATTGGCACGCGTTATACAAGATATTGATAAAAATTATACAGTGAAATTGGTGCTTTATATTTTTGCTCGACAGTTTACCTTTTTAAAGTGACCACTTATCGAGTCGTAAAGGAATCGAGGTATTAAATTAAAATAATGTATATCGTGCAAAAAATAATAGCAGCTCTGTGGTCGCTTACTATTTTATTAGGTGTCGTTAAATTCCAATATACATTAAGTTTTTATTGTTGTTATGATCAATTGAAAAAGTTTTTATTTTTGACGATGAGTAAATATACCTAATTAAATAAATTAATTTTCAAATAAAACTACTTTTTACGGATATTTTCGCATTAACATACCATAACGCCTTTATTTCTCGAAGGGATAGGCAGAGGCGTACTAATACCTAAATATATGTACGGTACCTAAGACGCCTTGCCTGGTAACATGCTATTCGAGTATTCACCCCATTTTCCTATTCGATTGACAATGTGTGTCAATATGTGTGTATGTGTGTGTAAACTGTCCATCGAATAACTCGAATAGCATGCCTTACTAACAGGAAGGCATGCTACACAGTTAAATGAAAGTCGCTCATATATATTTTTTAATGGGATAAGGGGCAACCGAGCAGATAGGTCGCCTGATAATTATCACCTCCGCCCATGGACACCAGCAACACCAGAGGAGTCACGAGTGCGTTGCCGGCCTTTTAAAAGGGAGTACTTACGCTCTTTTCTAGAAGGTTTGACGTTCGTATCTTAAATTTGGTACTTATCACTTATGAGTCATTTCACACTCTAGTTTATAACAAGATATCTTTAGATAAGTACAGTAAAAGACAATAACATCGGCTTGCACTTTTTTGTCATCGTTCCTGCAAGTCTCCAAAGATTGATAGGCTAGTGTCAACTTTGTAATCAATTTCATCAATTACTTGGTATGATGTGTTAATCTCCTACGAAACATGAACAAAAAACTACCCAGTAGTTACTTTTTTCTTTGTAGAAAAACTTGACGGTGTGTAATTAATTAGGTATGAAGTGATAAACAGACATTTTTATTTTGTTTTCGACAGATATTATCTAGTACGTATTATGTCAAGGTATATAATATTATTATATCCGGATTACTAAAAGACTATTAAATTTATTTATTTATTGTTACTATTATTATTAGGTACATGGTAACCCCAATAGAATAGTGGTTGAAAAATCAACTTACAGTTAATACTTAAAAATCCATTTTTTTTATATAACTTCAATTCAACAGAACTCTTGCGAATTCACTCATATTATTTACATGAAAATACCTATGTCGGGTTTCTCATGCACTTCGTTCAAGACACATATTGTGCGGGTGAGGGGAGTTTTTGACAGCAGGTTGGTTTTGGCAACAGGCACGGCCAGGAGTGGCCAGATGCAATATAATTACGAGTACCTAATTAATCATATTTCTTTTTAATTTTCTCCTTCTCTTTGTTAATAATAGCAATAAATCTTTATTGACACATAATAATACATAGGTATATTCACAGTGTATTTTTTTAAAATTATCTGTTCTTGTGTTTATTCCAGTTCAGTACAGAAATTTTTCAAACCATAAAGATAAGTATAACACAACCATAGGTAGTAAGAAAAATATACACTGTGAATGTATAATAATACCTACCTTTGTATTATTATGTGTCACTAAAGGTTTATTATTATTAATTTCTTAATATTTTGACAATTTTCCGCAAAACTTCCTTGATTCAAATTGACATGGCTAAAAAAGAAACGTATTGTCAATAATACATTATAAACACAATTTATATTGGAAGACATGGTTTTCACTACGCCTCATAAATCTTATCTCGCGGTGGTCTCGTCAGGTGTTGCCAGTTGACAACGCATTACCCTTTAATGTGGGCAATTTGCAACCTCCCCGGACTCGGCGAAAGTTGAGTACGGACCGTCACTATAAAGACAACAAGCCGCATGTGAATTGATCGGTTAATCACGATAATTTGTTTTGCAGATCCCGCAAACGCGGTGTAACGGACAAAGTTATGATAAGATATTAAGGGTAGGTAATAACTATTTAATACTACCAAGATTAAAGCACAGCTTATCCTTATTAAATCTACCTACCTTTTTATGTTAATTAAGTTTTATTATTATATTTAAGTATTTATTTTAAATATCTTAATTGTGTATATTCTTTTCTACATCGTATTAAACTAATCGTAATTACTTAGGTGATATCTATTTTTTCCTATAATTAAAAAAAAATACAGAACAATAATAATAAGAACTTTCAATACCTAAATGTTTGCCTTGGAAAATTACAATCTATTTCTAAATCACATTAAAACATACAAGGGATGATATTATGCTTTTTTTTCAAGTTGTTAGAAAGAGACATATGTAGTGAGACAGAATCTCAACCACTTCTTCTCAAAATAAGACAAGCCCTGTATGGCCCTGATTCCATTACATTCTTCATTGGTTCTTGGTAGCCCTGCATATATTTATAGGTGGCTGATGAAATTGTAATCGTGAGATAAGCAAAAATATTCAAAGTACTAGCAGTGTTAGATGCTCTCTCTAGTTAAAGATTTACAAAGATGTTGTCTAACTTTTACGAGCAGTACGCCGTCTATCACCTTAAGTCTTCAAGAATATGCAAATGTGAAATGACAACGTTCCATTTCAGTTCTCTATAATTTGCCCAGTTTATAGCACATGCTTTCTTAGAAATTCACTGTAACCAGACATTCAAATCTATATACTAATATATAAAGCTGAAGAGTTTGTTTGTTTGTTTGTTTGTTTGTTTGTTTGTTTGTTTGTTTGTTTGTTTGTTTGTTTGTTTGCTTGAACGCGCTAATCTCAGGAACTACTGGTTCGATTTGAAAAATTCTTTCAGTGTTAGATAGCTCATTTATCGAGGAAGGCTATAGGCTATATATCATCACGCTAAGACCAATAGGAGCGGAGCATCAATGAAGAATGTTTCAAAATCGGGGTTTTTTCCTTTTGAGAGCTTCCGATGCATGCGCTGCGTAAACGATTAAAGTTTCGCAAAAATCATATATGACAGAATTGTTCCTCTTTAAAAGTTCTAAAAAAAAGTCCGCGACAGCATATGTCTATCTTTTAAGGTTGGCTCACTATAAACGTTTTTATGTTAACTTTGTTCTAAAATTCGTTTTTTTTTCCTTTTGAGAGCTTCCGATGCGTGCGCTGCGTAAACGGTTAAAGTTTCGCAAAAATCATATATGACAGAATTGTTCCTCTTTAAAAGTTCTAAAAAAAGTCCACGACAGCATATGTCTATCTTTTAAGGTTGGCTCACTATAACCTTTTTTATGCTAACTTAGTTCTAAAATTCCAAATGCATTATTTGCGTAGGTGTTTTTATAAACATGATAATTATTATTAATCCTTATCCAAATAAATACGTTATCCATCAGCCTTTAGAGCGTTTGTTTTGTATCCGTGCGGACCGAGCTTGGGTCCGCTCGGACCCAACAAACGCTCTAAAGGACATATCCTCATTTAGCGTTCTTTAATTATTCCTGTTCCCGTGACTTATTTTACTAAAGTTCCGCTCGGATACTCAATACTCAATTATCAACTAACAATATTGGCTATATCTTGAAGTGAGCTTCAATCAAAACATACTACAAGCCGCTGAAGGGGATCATCATCTTCTTACCACCTGTAAGGAGATGATGATCCCCTTCAGCTTCCTGCCACCTGCCAAGTTTGCTTAAACGTGATAATCTCAGGAACTATTGGTCCGATTGGAAAAAATATTTCGGTGTTAGATAGTCCATTTATTGAGGAAGGCTATAGGCTATCATCCCGCTAAGTAACTATTCCACGCGGACGAAGTCGCGGGCGGAAGCTAGTGTGCAAATATAATGTAAAAATAGTTAAGGCAAGGACAAACGTACCTACATAACATGGGTAATTCTGGTACCTACCTACTTAAAAAATATAATTCCAATCTGGTCCTAATCTATACTTCTATCTATATTACTTATTACTAATATATAAAGCTGAAGAGTTTGTTTGTTTGTTTGTTTGCTTGAACGCGCTAATCTCAGGAACTACTGGTCCGATTTGAAAAATTCTTTCAGTGTTAGATAGCCCATTTATTGAGGAAGGCTATAGGCTATATATCATCACGCTACGCGGGCGAAGTCGCGGGCAGAAGCTAGTCTATAATACATAGAATAATTATATCGCTCCGATAGTCTCCTTAATTTTCAATCAACGATTAACATGATCAAAGAAACAAAAAAAATATAACAACTGAAAAATCAGCGAATAAAATGGATTGGACTGACATTGGAAATGAATTAAATTATATTGTGAACATTTTTACTTACCAGAATTACCGTCCCGGACGTTAAATTGTATAAAATAAAAACTAGCTTGAACCTGCATTGATCTCATATTTTCCAACCCGTGAGAAATTTCTTTATTCCATTTTCGTACGCAGGATCACTCTGTCGTTATCTTTGCACTGAAATGCAAGTGATTGGGACGTAAGCAAGGGTTAGGATTATGTGACGTTTTACGATGCTTGATCAACGTCAATATCATGTTCGTAGGATGCATCGATGTATATAATCGAGGAGTGAATAAAACAAAGATCTATCTAGGTTATAGGATGTCAGAAAGACGACACATAACATGACAACTGTAACCAAGAATCCAGTAGTATTGTTATTCAAACTTTTTCTGTTGGCGCCTTATCTCTTGCTTAATTTGACAGATGACAAGTTAGCCGCATAAAACATTAACTAAGAACATAGTGACTAGAGATCATTGACTTATGATTGGCAGTTCTCGAAGATAATAGTTAATGTTTAGTCGTCATTTAATGAACTAAACATGTAATCGTATCGGATTTGCGGAGAATATAGACAAAAACTTGTTGAACCACTCACGCCCCGTGTTTTGCGACTCATTACTGATATAGTTAATGGGTACCGAAAATAACACAAAAAGTGCCAGCACATTATATTAAATTAAATATAGTACTGTGTCGCACTTATTTTTTGTACGGTGGGTGTAATTATAGCTGTAATGTTGTTGTTGACCGCAAATTAAGGAAATCAATGTAAGTTCAACGTACAGTGAAACCACCTAATTAGTTTACATCAACACATGGATAACTGCCGTTGTTATTGTGTGCGTAAACTAATAAGACGATGTAAATCAGTACGCATACTAACGTCCAAGCGAGCGACTTCTACTACACACACACCTACATCAATACTTAGGCATGGCTAACACGCTATAATAGTCCTTATTACTAATTGGTGTGGTTCAATGTATTGCACTATTTCAAACAATTTTACTATAGCAGCTTTAGCACCGTTGCTAATGTCTCTGACTGGTAAATCGAATGCCGTATGATCAAACCACACTTGCGAATTACATTCTTTTTATAATATTATTTAAAATATCTTTTACAAGTTACTATTAATCCAGTTCATAAGACAATCGAAGTTTTGCTACGTTAGAGATATGCCATCGAAACTAACTAAGCATTTTATTTTGTGTCCTTAGTAGACAAAGCTACCCACAATTTTTCAATTATTTTATTTTATAAAAATTGAACGTCATTTGTCCAGTCTATTTGCATTAACCATTACGACCTTCGTTTAGCATAGATTGCTTCTTACAACTCCTGTAATAATTTGTGTGCGGTGTTATCCTATTTTTTATTGCTTCATCATGCAACATTTAACGATGTTTAAGAAGGCCGAAATTGTTGTATTACACGAGCAAAACATTTCTATCAGTGAAATAGCGAGGCGATTAATGATATCGGTGAGTAACATTTATGGACATTTTCATTATGAACCTATGCTCTTCTTGCCTGTAAATATTAAATTATACTATATTATATAGAAAGTATATTAAATATTTTATTATTTCCTAAATGAATTAATTATTATGTGTTTTAATATACTATATTAATTAATAATATAATTATTTAATTATATTAATAATATAATATAAGTATACCTATATAATATAATATATATCTAATACATAATACTTATAGTTAATAGCTAATTATATTATTAATTAATAAGCTAATTATATTATTAATTAATATAGTAAGTATATTAAAACACATAATAATTAATTCATTTAGGAAAGTGTCATATAAGTAATACTGACTTAACACATGTTATAAATAAATTAAATTTATGGCATAGGATTTGAGCCAAGATTCAATTATTCGAATTAAGTAACTAATATTAATTAAGTTTACTAATGATGATACAAATAATAGGTATATCATTGGAATCAATGTTTTGAGTATTATAATTATATTAAATTATGATTAATATTTATTTACACATATCAGCATTTATATACTTACTGGTTTCTGAGCATTTCTTTTTTATTACAGAGAAGAACCGTGCAGTTATGGGTTCGACGATTTGCAGATTCCGGTGACGTAGACCATCGCTGACGTGGGCCAAAACCATCGGCGATTTTTTCAAATGACACCGAGACATCATATCTAGGCACAGAGCGGACCCATTCCTCCCCACCCGAATAACCGCAACAGCTCATAATGTGTGCTTACAAACCGTGCGAAACCACTTGCGTGCAGCTGGTTTACGATGCAGCAAACCAGCACAGAAGATTTGACAACCAAGAAAACATGACTATTATTGACTGGCCTGCTAAAAGTCCAGATTTATACCCCATAGAAAACCTAGGGGGTCACATGGTGCTAAACTGGGACTCATCGAATACAAGATCAAAATCTAATTTAGATGACGTAGTTACGTCCACTTGGGAGTCGCTACGGGGTAGCAATATATGCGCTAGTATGGTAGTCAGCATGCCTAGAAGGTTACAAGAGGTAATTGATAACGATGGTTTGCCGACACATTAATAATAAATTGCCATGACGTGTTATATTTTTCACACTATATTTTAAAAGTGATCACACTGTTTTAAACGACGTGTGTATCATAAATAATGAAAGTCTTTAGTGAATATGTAGCCATTTTGTAATGTGAGTGATGTTATTGTTCCTGAGGTTAGAAATTGCCATAATTTCTCCTTGTAACATGTTGATTCACTTCACATTTTATTTTACTATGATTAAATTGATATACCTATACTCGATACTTTGACAAAATATATTACGTCCATCCTTATCCAACAAAAATAACTTTGTCTTATTATGATGTGAAATGTTAACTTGTAAATTTTTATTTACTTACTTGACGTCTTTATTTTTGATTAAATTGATCACCTCTAACAAAATATTACGCTCATACTTACCCATCAAACAAAACTTTGTATTCATAACTGATAAAATAGTAACCGTTTCATTAAAGAAACGATTAACCGTAAGTTGATTTTTCAACCATTATTGTAGTGGAGGTTATCCTGTAACGATACGAGTAGTGTGTGTAATAATAAATAAATAAATAATAACTGCCTCGAGGCTCGATAAAATTGTTTTTCTATTGTGTATATTAATTGATCCGTTATTTAGTTAATTAAATGTTTTAATTACCATTTTTGTTGTTTTATTTCAATAACAAACAAATCAATACAACACAAATAAAAACAAGTCAATTAAACCAAAAGAGTTTACCTACACAATTTACTTTTTTAAAATATAAAAAGTATGACATATGACAAAAATAATTTCCTCTACCGTGATTTGAACTCACGACACGCCGCTTGTGCTTCGATTCCAGTCACCTCACCGTAACGCCACGGAAGCTATTATCCTGCCAACTAAAATACTGCAACATATTCCTTTTATGTATGAGATTAATTTCTGGTTTGGTTATAGTTGTGTGCAAGTCGTTTTATGAATCCTCGCTTGAGCGTGTGCATAATACGTACAGTGCGTAGATACGCACACATTGAATTAGACAACACCGGTTGCCTGTATCATCCGCTAGGGTCGCTAGTAGTATGTAAACCAAACAATTTTGTTTCGTGTACGTACTTAAAATAAGAGGAATACACGATAAATTCAGTTATTTACACGCATAATTAGAGGTGCTTGGTTTGCTTTCCGTATTTTTTGGCAAATTATGGTCAGGTGTTTCGTTTAAATAAGTGGGTGATGACATCGTTACCCCAGTTATCGGCTCGCATGTAGCGGCGACATTCAAAATCACAGGTTTGTGTAAAATTATCATTTTCTCGGAAAAGCTTATCATAATGTCTGAATACAGAGATAACCAGATCTGTAATTACAATAAAAGCTTTAAATTAAGATATCTCGCTACGGTCTTCCTTCACGGAAATATTGAGTCATGCGTAAATCTCAGGTAAAGTATACATTAAAATGAATTAGTGACTACGTAATTACGAATACTACTCTTTTCCGCATAAGATACAACGTTCAGTATTTATATGCGCAGTAAACAAGACATCGAAACTAAACGAATCAATCTCCCTAAGGAAACCGGTGAAGTTACACTAAATCGGAACATATTACGTCGTAAAATGAGACAATGGTTACGCCGCGGCGCTGCCTGGATAGATGGGCGAACATACTGTATGCGCCCAAAGGGTAATGTCGATCGTTTTCACCTAACGATGCAGAGCTTTGTCATGTAGGACAGGTAATTCGCTTTTCTAATGCGATTTCTAAAACAAGATTTACCTTCAACCTCACTGCATGTTTGTATGCAGAAAATTTTACTGTTTGAAAAATAATTGAGCCATTAATAAGGCTTTCATAACATAACATACCATCACGCATGTATTCCCCGACGGGTGAGGCAGAGGCGTACTAATGTACACCTACAGTTCGCCAGTATATTTAGGTCCCATGTATTTAGGGGGCGAGCTTATTGCCATTAACCGGGCACAAATACCAAACTCCAAGCTGCCACTGGGACTTTCAGAAAAACCCTAATAACAATTTGCTCGAACTTGGAATCGATCCCAAGAGCGCGTAGCAGTCGAGTTCAGGACCACTAGTTTTCTCTGATATCTTGTATCTTTTTTCGATAAAAAAACAATACCTACGCCGTTGATGGATTAAATGCTTGAATACCGATTCAATTTGCAAATACGATGGAAATCGAAGCTTGATCGTTAATCGGAGATTAAAAAGTGCAATAGTGATGTTTAACAACTTTACTAAAACAATGGTGGTATAATACCGATAGTTAATCTGATCGCAACTCGTTACTGATCTCATAAATAATGCACCTATTCCTACTATTAATTACATGCAAATGGGGCAATTAAGCTGCATCTGTAATCGCCTCATTAACAAATAATTACATTTGTGGCATTTGTTTTGCGCTTGTCTGAAACCTACTTATTGGCGAACACCGTTTATCTTATCTTATCTTGTGTAGGGCCGAGGCAGCAAGGTCTCAGTGCACTTCGACCCAATGGGATCTTTTGTGCTTCCCCTAGATAATCTATTCCTCATCCCCTCCCAGTTCTACAAACAGCTCTTCCATGAGCTTTATAATGATGCCTGGGGGTATGAGTCTGTGAACACCGTTAAGGTGTTTGCAAACTAGAGCGTATCACATCGTATTGAAGGCAAGATTGCCATACATTTTAACATAGGTATTATCTACCTATTATCTATCTAGGTTTTAGGCATTTAAGATGTTTAGGCTTGTAGAAATTTACATTATGATAATGGTGTTAGTTTACGAGCTGTTCTGAAGATTAAACCTGTCTTGAAATATAGAAGAACTTACGTGATTCATAACTACTTTTATTTAAAAAAAGAGAGCGGTCCTTGGTGTTTTGATGTAATGCATACATACATACACTCACGCCATTCTCCCACAGGGGTAGGCAGAAACTATCGACTAAGAAAACTGATCAAGTTTCATATCTCGTATATCGCTATTATGAATGCGAGATCGCAAATAGAACCATTATTGGATATTGATAAATGTGATAAGCCCCATAGAGAGCTAGTACGGCGAGCTTGCATAAATATAATAAATTTTACAAGTTGCATGGAAATTATGTTGAGCCGTCCGTACTTTGAAACGAGTCTATTTTGAATGAGATACATTGGGATACCTACACAACAACCATAAGTAAATAGTTAATGGAATGATCATTTCTATCTAATGTTCCAAATTATGTCAGAATTTGTAAGACGGATACCAAAGAGGAATGGATCAATCTACAATCTATATAGGTAACTTAGATACTATCTATGTACGACAAAAGAAAGTTTTTTTCTTGTGATATTGAATTGTATAATTATGTCAAGTAAAAAGAATAATGCCGTGTTCTCTATCATTATGACATTTTGTTAGTGTCAAAATTAGTCATGCTGTGAATGTTTGTTAATATTGTAATATAATTAATCAGTAATTTTGTCAGGCGGCGTTAACTTTAGTCCTGTGACGCAGTGAAATACTTGGTTGGAAGTGGGCTGTTGTTGTGGGATGAAAATATATTAAATATATGCCATTTCGTAGAAACATTAACTCTCCATTAACTCACTAATCTATGGCTAATATTATTCATTCGATTTTTTGCAAACACACACATCATTAGATATTATTTCATTACCTCCCTAGTTACAGAAACTACTTAGGTACTAACACTAGCTTCAAATTAATATCCTCTTGCAGATCAACGAATAAAAACAGGGCAAATAAACTCTTAAAGCGTGTATTTCCTCTATTTTTTATAGGTTTAAAATCTTGTTAGTGTAATTATAATAGTCGGATAAAGTTGATTAATTAGTAGGTAGGACATTTCTCAATGAAGGAAATCCTGAATTAGAGAATGTTATAAAATATGCTACAATTGCTATGTTATGGTTTATTAAACCTGAAAATAGTTTTCACACGAAGTGCTTAACAAAATGAGCACTAATTTTCATGTTATAATTACATTTTGATAATTATAGACTTACTGGTTATACCTCGTTTTTCAAGAGGCTTAAAACCTATTTTTCATAAAAGATTCATTCAAATATCTAGAATAGAAAGACACGTATTAAACGAAGAATCTATTTCTAAAGAAAAGATCACAAAGAAAGCACGATGCGCTTTATTCAAGAAGAAATCCTATCAAGAAATCTATTGAATGGTGCAAGGACTTATTTTTTCAATATTCAGTAGGTACGTTAATTACGAGAATATTACATAAGGAGATGAGTATCATTTTACTAAAAGACAATTAACTTTTTAGAAAAAGAAACTGGCTTCAAGCATTTTGTATCTTTGTATCTTTAGAACCAAATTATATACAACCATCAGCGTAGTCTACTATCATCACATACACCATTAAATAAACTGACCATTTCTCCTTCTTGACGGCTGTCAAAAAGTAAGACGTTAGCAGATTTTTCAAGATCTTTTTGAAAGTTATCTGGCGTCCCCCTTTAGTTTATAACATACCATCACGCCTGTATTCCCCGAAGGGTTAGGCAGAGGCGTACTAATGTACACCCACAGTTCGCCGGTATGTTTAGGTCCCATGTAATAGGGGGCGAGCCTATTGCCATTAACCGGGCACAAATTCCTAACTCCGAGCTGCTACTGGGAATTTCATAGAAAAACCCAATAACACTTTGCTCGACCTGGGAATCGAACCCAGGACCTCTAGCGTAGCAGTCGCGCTCAGGACCACTTGGTTAATGAGGCAGTTTATAAACTAAATATATAAACTAAACACAGGAAATGCATTCCCAGTAGGAGAACGGGACACTGCAAAACATTCTGATGTACCTACCTACATACGTAAGTGTCGTTACGCACGTATTCCATAAGTTGTAATATTAACACTAAGTTCTATGTGTTAATTATATTCGTTTTTATTTGAATTGCTTCCCTGGTTAACATTAACGGAAATATTTATTATTTTTGATATAGTGGTTTGTTTAGTGGGTGTGCTTTCTGGAAATTATTAGATAGTAAATAACTGATTCGTAAATAAATTAATTTTATATTTGTTTCGAGACCCTCATCATCACCATACTAGCCAATAGAAGTCCACTGCGGAACAAAGCAAGAACTTCGGGGGGGAGAGGGGGCAAAGTTCTTCCAGAAAGATCGGTCATATGCCGTCTACATCCAACGACTTCCAGCCTTCACTGTAGCCCGTCCATCTCGTTGGAGTTGGAATTGTTGGAGGTCATCCCACACTGCGTTTTCGAATGTGGTCTCTACTCGAGAACCCTTTTTCCCGATCGACCATCAGTTCTACGAGCTATGTGCCCCGCGCACTGTCACTTAAGCTTACTAATCCTTTGTGCTTCGAGTTCGTACTATTTTTTTTTCGTTTGCCATTTATAAATGACGGACAAACACAACAGTGATTTAATACGGGATATTGATAGTGATGCTGATGCATCGTTTCGTATATTTAGTTTCATCTTGCATATGCATATGTAACAGGAGATAATGCCCAAGAAAGAACCCATCAACTTTTCCTAGAATAAAGTATTTTTCTGAATTTTAATCTTTCGTTTCGTCGTCCAATTTTATTTTAAGATACTATTGGATAGCCCTAACTACAGGCTGTTTATCGGTTTCATCATCATTGACAGACGATCTGTGGAAATAACAAATGCTAATAAAGTAGCGCGTGAGCATTGTTAAATTTCCACTGTCGATATTATTCCACCTGGGCCCTTTCCGTATACAAGTGTGATGGTCTTTAGTTGTTTTATCATTTGTAATATTATAGGTTCATCGGGTCCTTGAGTCTCTGGGTGAATGTAACCTACAAGATTTATTAAAATATCACTGTCTGTTTTTACTCACACCTCTACAATCTTCTGCCCGTAAAGAGGTCATTTTCACGCTTAAGTACTACGGAGTACCTTGGTACCAAAACATTCCAACAACTAAATGGGATCAGGTGTCAACAAAACACGTCATCAATTTAATTCCATACCGTTAGGTACCTATTGAAAACGTGGCGATAAAAGTCGACGTCCACCGACAATTTCCGAGCTATCTGATTCGAGAACGCTTAAATATACAAGTAATGCTTACGTTAATATTATCAGACGTAGCGCAATAATAACAGCTCCCGGTCATGCGATCCGAGAGCATCTCTACGGAGGCTAGAGTTGCGCTGACGACTAGCCGAAGGAAATAATCATCTCGCCTCTGTAATGCAAAGTGCACTCCCCTACCACACGTTTTGTAATTGACGGCTGGTTTTATGGCTGACACTTAATATCTTTCTTAGTAGTGAGATTATGGAAACGCGGAATTTATGCCCTGTATTCTTGTATGTGATCTGATCAGGACCACTATCGCAATAGCGTTTAGAAATAGTGTATGTATAAAACGCTATTGTAAAATCGGTGCTAAAGTATTTAAATCATTGCTTGGGGACTATTCAGGATTATCGACTGATCACAAAAACGTCAATAGCATTGCAGCGAAATTCACTACGAGCGACTTAAAACCACATTCGTATAAAGCGTTACAATGTTTTTGTGTCCCAGGCTTTAGTATGTGTTTCTATGGATTAGAGGATAAAGTTAGACATAAAAAAAATATTATTTACTTAAGTAGTTATTATACTTTATCTTCTCTATAAACTCTGCCAAAGAACTTTCTTGGTGGGCCGCATGACGCAATTTATACTTAGGTATAAGAAGTCTAAAGCTCATGTTGAATAACTACTAAATATTTATATACATATACCGACTCCCTTATTCATGAAAACATAAAATGTCCTTTAAGCAATAAAAATATTTTCAAGAAGACACAGTAATTAAATCTAAAATACCTTATCCTAATCAAATCTAAAATACCTTATCCTTATTTAATTTAAATGTCGTGAATTTTGTGACACGCGTTCATCAGGCAGTATTTTTAAAAAAACTGCCATTAGCAACATTAGTTAAAGTTCATCAGCCCACCACGGACAAATACCAAACACAACCGCCAGTGTATTACATCATCCAATAATAATGCATTAAGCGCTATATTTCATAAAATATATCAATTAAAAATGTTAAAATTATCATTTGAAGGTAAGTATTCTATTAGGTTTTTGAAAGCGATTAAACAAAATAATATCTACCACATCCAAATATGTATGTCCGCTGTGACATTAACGGGTATTTTTTTAAATATTTGATTGTGAGTACTAAGATATAAACGGTAGTACGAGCTGCCTGGGTGTTAGTATTTTGTCTTTGCCATCATAATGCCACAAATTTATGGAATTATTTGCTTTTTTCATTAATTTGTACATCTAAATTGTAAATCTAGGTGTTACTGCGCATAACAGGAGCATTAGTCCATGCGTAGGCACACCGCGAGTAACTCGAAGTTCTAGCTTCAGAAACAGTTGGGAAGGTGTCGGTATAAAGTGGTTTAGGTGGAATGCAGCCACTAGCACACTGTGATAACCTTGAGCTTAGGGTGCGGGGAAGTATAAGCGCGAGCGACTTACTAAAACTAGCGGAGTAAGGAAAGATGGAAAAAGTGTTGTAGGAAAGAAAAAGAAAGTAAGTACCTATGTGATGAACGGGTGGTTAAATGTTCGTAATTTAAAGTTTTGAATGATACCTATATCTCGAATTATTTGACCCGTGAAGCATAACAAAGTACAACAAAAGAAAAAAAACTTGATTCTCGGGTTATTAAATAGAAGTTTGAAACTTTTGAAGCTTATATAGAGAAAAGTATTCTTCAATCCTAGAAAGTTCTAACGTTCAAACATTGGTTCATTTATTCACTTGCTTTTTATTTATACTAATCATGTCCGTTTGGGTGTAACATATTTGTTTTCATGTTTACAATTTCCTAGTTTTATAAAATATCAACTACTAAAATTCATTGTGTTTTCCTACTTTTTTTGGTAGTGGTTATAGCTTGAATGGTTTTTCCGAGTACCTGAAACAGCAGACAATTAGGTTCTTTTATATAATATCTAATGTAGCAGTGATGTTATAATATCACTGCTACATTATATTTAATTATTTTGGACAAATTTTGGAGAGGTGGAGAATGTTTATAAATTATATTTTTCTAAATAATGAGAGAATATATTGTCATTCATTTATTAAAATAAATAACATTTCCTTTCACTTTGAATCTTCTACTGTAAGATAGGTACACATACACATACATAAACATGATAATTATATTTTATTAATCCGATTTATATCCATCAATATTTCAACATCGCTCCGCTCACCACTATAGCATCAATCCAACAACCACAATATCGCGGCAAGCTGACCGTTGTAGAATAATATCAAGCGAATAAATCTGACGTTTGCGCTCCCGGTCTAAATCACCCAAGTTTACCGCCGCCTGCGCCGGTAGCTGATGAGTCTAGTTACTACGGTACTTTAGTTAGTTTGTCATGTTACCACGCCACATGCTATTTTAGGAACGAACGGTTTCCATCCGAGTGTGGTCAAGGAAACACGCTCTTCTCAAGTTCAAGGCCCTTCTGAACGAATGAATTTGGAAGTGGAATTCTTCGACAATACAAAATATATTGTACATTTAAAAGGGTATTTTAATAGCTAATTATGGAGCTACCAACACATTCAATGAAACGTAGTTTAATATTCATGATGAAACATGGGATAAAAGTTGAAAGAATCCATCTTAGAATCCCACCAAGGATAATAAAAAAGACAGCGATAAACACTTTGAATGGAAAATTATCATATATGGTTAATCAGCCAAATCTATAGAAAACAATAAATTAAATAACTGTAATCATATTAATAATGAATCACAAATTGTAACGGAATCCGAAGAATCCAATCAAGGTAAAGGTAAAAGTTAAGTTAAAGAAAGTGGAAATGATTCTCTGCGACAGATTTAAGCGAAAGTTGATACATAGCTGTCTAAATCGGATGAACTGTTCAAATGACTGAATGCCGGGCGCCCATAGTGAGTGACGTTCACGGTTTTACTATACTTTTTTCTAAGACAATATTATATTTCAACCACAATCATCTGTTTTTTCTTTTGTTGTAACTATTTGTTACGTAATTTATATAAATAACAATTTAATTCTGTTCCTTGATAGAAACATTGCGGAGTATGGGTGAACCTAAAGAGCTATGTCAGAATCGTAGCAAGTGGAAGTCTGTGGTCTCTGCCTACCCCTATGGGAAAGAGGTGTGACGTTATGTATGTATGTAATGTTAGAAAATATTGGAAAACCCACAAAAAGAAGCACGCACGTACTTATCTTATCTTATCTTGTGTAGGGCCGAGGCAGAAGGCCTCAGTGCACTTCGACCCAATGGGATCTTTTGTGCTTCCCCTAGATGACCTATTCCTCATCCCCTCCCAGTTCTACAAACAGCTCTTCCATGAGCTTTATAATGAGGCCTGGGGGTATGAGTCTGTAGTCCTATGGTCTATGATAACCTTGACCCAAAAGGCACATTCGCTTTCTAGCCATTGCATCGCATGTACACAGAAGGTGTTCCATGCTCTCAATTTCCCTTTTGCAGGCAAACCCACAAAAAGAAGCAAGCACGTAGGTACTTACACAAAGTACGTGCGTGCTTCTTTTTGTAGGTTTTTATATGAATTGGTCAGGAACAGCGTTTGTGATTATGGAATATAACAAAGAATTGAGTATTGAGTATACTTAGAATAAAATGAATTGATTATCTGAATCGTTGTTTACACAAACAATTTACCTCAGGTTGGCGACATCGACCATTCGATGGTTGGCGATTACCCTAGAACTTTACTATTTATCTTTTTTCCATATTATATCACTACACAGAAATGAGTAAATCTTATAATGTATCATGTTATTTGATTCAAACATAACCGTGTTTTACTGCGTGAAGTATAAAATTGATGTTCAGATTTTATCAGCAAAGTTACACTCTAGTGGGTAATTTGCAATTTGTTTATAGGAATTACTAAAAATAGCTATTATTTGTAGCGTATGCAGTAGCTTCTAGTCGTCGTTATCGTTAATTTATTAGGAAGTTTTTATGCAAGAATTTAAACTTTAATTAATGAATTTGCATTGGTCTGTTTAAGATAAAAAATCAGAATTAATTGATGATTATTTAATTAAAGGATGGTTTGAAATATAATGTGTAACATAATCAATAACATATTATCATTGTAAATTAAGATAAGCTATGTTTAAAAAATATAATGCATGCAACTATGCGTAAATAGAAAAGAAACAGTTCAAACTCTGCGTACTTTTCATCAATGAATGAACGGCGGATAAAATGTCAATAACGCTTTTGGTAATTTTAAAGCTTAGCTCTTGCTTGCTGGAACGTCAACGTCAATACCTTCTATCTCTCCTCTTTGTTTGACCTCTTGGCATGACTCTCATCCTACATTTTCCTTTACTTTATATATCAAGACTATTTAGCAAGCTTCATCTAAGTACTTGCTTTCTTGCAATGTTTTTTTAAGCTGTTCTATAAGAGATGTCGTTTCGTATCGAGTGGTCAACCATCTTTTAGATTACAAACTTGTGCAATATCAGTCCTAGTGAATATTTTGCGCTAATGTGATCGGTGTGCTAGCGTTGCGCTATGTAAATCTATCGTCGTATTGTAAGACAGAGGCGCAATCTGGCCATTATCGCTAATGGCCCACTATGCACATTAGCGCTGATTAACTGCTGCGCCCACCACTACTAGGGTTATCACTTTTTTCTGCACACAGTTTTTGGTACTGTTCGTTTTTAATATCGATATATGCATTATGTTTTTATAGCCTCAAGCTTTGTGTTAGCTTTAAGAAAATGTCTTCGAAATTAATGTATTTAATGCACATGCGTGTATAGGTATGTTACCACCCTGTTCAGAGTAATATCATTGTTTAATTAATGAGAGAATTACTTTTTTTGATGTGATACACCAGCAGACGGATCGCCTTATGGTAAGCGATTACCGTCGCCTATGGTCTCCCCAACACCATAAGAGTCTCAGGTGGGTGGCCCGCCTTTTAAAATGCCTCCAGTATCCTCACTCACTTGGTTAAACACAACTACGTAAGCGTTGTTCCACGCCGGTTTTCTGTGAGGTCGAGCCGGCCCATTCGTACCGAAGCATGGCTTTAGCGGAAGATATGTTTATTACCAAACGTTTTAACTGTTTCGCCCCTAAGGTAAAAGACCATATTTTTTGGGAAGAACTTGCAAACTATTGAGTATGTAATATTGTAATTAATAAATAAAATAAGGCAACCCTAAAGGATTACGCATGTACGCAACTCACACAACGTGATAGTTTCGATGCGCGGGCGCAGAGATTAATAATGACGAATAGTTAGAGATAATAACTAGTTAACTTGGTTAATCTGTTCCATTTCAATCTCGTTGCTTATTGCTAACACTTTGCCAGGGAAATACGATCTTGTAACCTCTCGTTTAACTTTTGTAATTATGTTAACATTCTTCAAAGAATAATTACAAGATTAATGCTGTCATTGAAAAGGTTCAGGCATTTATTGTTTTAACATGTTCGCGTTAATTATCCGTTATGCAACAGGCAGATTCCTAGCGGTACCTAAATTAACTGCGTCGGGGCGGATCAAAGCGAGACGTTTAGCAGTAAATGTTAGGTTAAAGATCACAACATTTATTATGGTAAGCAGTGACAGTGTGCCACCCTGTTGTCTACAAATGCCAGGGTTTAATTGCGAACATAAAACGGACACTATATGTTTTATAAAATTACACCAACAAACATTAGAAATGTTCTAACGATCAAAGATAGTGACGGCTGTCACAAGATTTTATATACGTGTTTGACCATAAAGCAAGCTTTATGGTCAAACACGTATATAAAATCTTAATCATAATTATGCTATCTGATTATTCAAATGTTAAACTGCTTCGCGACAGCTATGCTAGAGATCCTGGCTTCGATTCCCAGGTCGAACAGTGTTATTGTATTCTCTATGTTCACTTTAAGACCAGCGTAGTTCGATTTTCAATGCCATTTTATATGTGATAGGGAGGCAAACGAGCAGACGAATCGCCTGAAGGTAAACGATTACCGCCGCCCATGGACACCCACAACACCAGAGGAGTCACAAGTGCGTTACCCGGCACTCGGCGAAATACAACGTAAGTTTTGCTTCACGCCGGTTTTCTGTGAGCCCGTGGTATTACTCCGGTCGAGCTGGCCCATTGGTACCGAAGCATGGCTCTCACTCGTAGAAATTTGTATTTCGCGGCTTTTTTCCAGATGTGAGTTGAAAGAAAAGAAGATAAACTGACGATGACACAAGTATCGACCGATAGACATGCTAACTCATGAAGACCTTTAAATCATTGAAATTTGAACTTTATATCAATGACATAAAGATAGAGGACCATGTCGTAGATAACTCCTCCTAGCATAATCGCTTTGAGCACCACACCTTGACAACAGCTGAAGGGCAGGTAATGAGAGCTATCGACACACGTCAGATGAGAAGCTCGCACCAATCAATCAGCACATGTCTTACACATGTAAACGCGATCATTACCTGTTATTTTATTCAATATCTCAACACAAAAGTATAGACTAGGAAATTACCAGCAATCTAAATAAATTCGTTATAATAAGATAATGGATGTGAACGATACAAAAAAGTTGTCTGCCTATTCTAAAATGGTTAATGGAGAATGTTTAAGTAATTGCGCAAAAAAATAATAGTTTGCAAAATATATGGCAACACTCATAATATAACTGTGTGTATCTATACTATGTTTAAAAATTATAAAAACGTTATTATAGCTAAATCAATAAATCGGAAAAAAATTACAGGTTCACTGAAAACCAGCGACAAATTGAAATGGGAGGTTCAGTAAACATTTATTCATTTTAAAATGTAATTACAATCTAAATTGTAAAAACAAAAAATCTTTAAAAAAATTATTATTATGGATCAACGAGTCGGTATGTCTGACTCGTGCTGCCTAATAATTGCATTTGTATTTCCAGGCCCTATACCGTGCACAGGTTGTGGTCCAACGTTTGCAGGACCCTTTCAAAGGGCGAGGCATTGTCACGTGGCCTACTTTTGGGAGCCTTATTGGTACCATTGTCTGGTCGTGACATGGACTCCCCAAGTCAACCACTGGCAAGCAACCCTAACATACATACCATCACGCCTGTATTCCCCGAAGGGTTACGCAGAGGCGTACTAATTTACACCCCCACTTCGCTGGTATGTTTAGGTCCCATGTAATAGGGGGCGAGCCTATTGCCATTAACCGGGCACAAATTCCTAACTCCAAGCTGCTACTGGGAATTTCATAGAAAAACCCAATAACACTTTGCTCGACCTGGGAATTGCACCCAGGACCTCTAGCGTAGCAGTCGCGCTCAGAACCACTTGGCTAATGAGGCAGGCAAGCAACCCTATTTATCACTTTATCCTCACATAAAAAAGTCATGTTAACGTTCTCACTCAGTAGTATAATCATCCTTAAAATAAAGAAAAGAAACTAAAGTTCTTTAATAAAGAAATCGTTCATGATTTTAAAAGTGTGATTAAATCTCCAATCGATCACAAATTCCTCGGGTTTCTGAACAGTTCTAACGTGTCAGATTTAAAGATTGCATGTGCTTAAGTAACGATCAGCTAACCCATCGCTCGCAATCACGATATCAACCGATTAACCTCAGTTAACTCTAATATCTCGCGCAGACTGATTAACGACCCTGTTAAACTTAGTTTAAATACTTCTTTAGCCGTTCCCAAGTCAGCATGAAAATAAAATTTAGTTATGAAAGAAATAAAGTTACATGAGAATAATGATTACGCCTACTTTTATTTAAACTTTATGCCAGAGATCGTTGCTTGCAGACGGCAAAACTGGCGGTTAACACGCTGCTCGAGATTAACAATAATTTTTATATCTGATACTTTGGTCCGAGCTAAAGTTATCTTGCTTTGGATACTAAAATCAAATCGTAAACTGGATAATGTCCTTCAAAGTGTTCACGACGTTTTCAATTCATTTTATAATATTGTAACTAACACTTAGTGCTATCAGTACTGTAAAGAAATATATGGATATCGGTTTAGTGATAAGTAAAAAGAAAGATACAGACAGACCAAAATTATAAGTATAAATTTTATTGCTCTTACAAAGACCCTCATATTATTGATTCTTAAATATGTCCTACTCTCTATCTATCTCTCTATCTATCTATCTATCTTCCAATTATAATTTTATTATATCTTAGTGCATTTCAATACAAAACTGCTCAAAAATTAAATAATATTGACTTGTTTTTATATCGTATAGGTATCATAAGTAGAGACCCGCCCGCATTTTCACCCATGCTGCCCCGTTCCTAAGAGTCAAAGGGTTATGTCAAATAGTTTAAAACATTCCTCTTAAATCACTCTATCTATTAAAAAAAACCGCATCAAAATCCGTTGCGTAGTTTTAAAGATCTAGGCATACATAGGGACAGACAGCCAGCGGGAAGCGACTTTGTTTTATACTATGTAATGAGTAGTGATTTTAAATCAAAAAGCGAAATTATATGGCGTTTTATACTTGTTATTTTACGTGCAGAACTTTTAGTTTAATTTTATGAACAGTGAAGAAGAAGAAGAAATGAAGACACAGTGCTTGTGAAGGTTTAGATTATAGAACACAAAAAAAATCGTTTACTTTTTAAGAACGTTTCAATGAAATGAATTGTAAATATTTATATGATATAGATAAAGGGCTTTAAATTAAATAAACAATTAATCAATGCACGCTTTCTTTGTTTTCCGATTCGCTTTAATTTAAAATTTCCGCTCGTCGGAACAAATGAGATGGGGGCTCATGCATGTATCATATATGAAACTAGAAAGCGTTGAACAATTAATTCGACATGTTATTGTACATAACAGTGATATCTGATTGTATGTAGTTTTGTAAGAGCTCTCTAATCTCTGCTGTGACTATCAGTTCATCAGATGACGAATTATCTTGGTCAGTTATAATGCTGTTGTTTGTTGTAATGAGCATGACAGATTATGTATTGGAGTTGCTTTCTTATGGGATTATTAGATAATATCATGCTACATGCGAATTAAAACAATAATGGACGTAATCATCATCAATAACCCATTTGCTGTGTCACCACCACTCAGTAATGAAAATAATGATTGACATGGTTTCGATACGTCAGAGGTTAAATGACTCGAATTCGATCTTGAAGCCTTTGAATTGACAGTCAAGCAGTAATATCACTAGGCTAATTAATTTAACAGGCACCGAGCTTAAATTTTGGATCTTTAGTCAACTCATCCTGCTGATACTGATCCCGCGGGATCAGATGACCTAATGTTAATATCGAATTGGTCAACTGATCCTGTTTTTCAAAATTTTATAATTTGAGAAAGGAACCGAGCAAAGTGTTAAACATTAATATGGCCAAGGCATAACTACGAAGCCTAGGTTTACTTAAGAAAAATAACAAAATAAATGAATTGGTAAACTGATCCCGTGGGACCATCTTAGAGTGGGATAAGTTAACTAAAGAGCCAAATTTTAAAGTAAATGGTGGTAGTGTGTCACAATTTTCTCTTTCATTTCATTCTTTAGAATTTGTCCGGCAATTTCTAGTCTATGAAATCTTTTCATTGGTATCTCAGAAAAGTAGCTTTATTATGAATATTTATGAATTGCCATGTTTTCGATAACCGTGCTCTCCGAGGTGCAGGAGTTCGTCAATCCCAAAAATGGTCCCCAATCTATAAATAGAACGGATAGTTTAATCAGCGTATTTATTACTTAACCGCGAGGTTTCATATTAATAATAAATCATAATTTACGGTCTAATAAAATAATAATGTCTATTGTACAAACAAAGTATGAAACTTAATCAGTTAACTAAGCAATATGCTAGCAAACGCCGCCTGCGCTGGGAAAATTGTGAGGCCGCTAGTTAATTTTCAGTTAATTATATTAAACAATAAATTTTACGCCTGCTATAAACCGCCAACTCTATTAGCCTTAACAGATTAGACAAGATATCTAGAGTTACATTTATAATCATTGTGCTTTCGTCTCCGGTTTCATACAAAACACAGTTTTCCTAATTATATTCCAAAAAATAGGTAGATAATTATTTTTGTAACGTTAGAGCAAAACAATATTGGTTGTAATTTTTTAAAATCTTCTGTAAATTATTTATTAACTCTAAATAAATTACTACATTTATTGAATGATCATGCATACGAGTACCTACTTACAATATATGAATGTTTGACAAATTTTTTTTAATCGGAAATCTCGCAAGATGTTAGGTATTGAAGTTCTTAAACATACTTTTTATGAAATCGAACGGACTAGGATATTCATCTTGATAATAATAATTACTTCTAAAATTAATAGTATCTGTGTCAATACAGGAATCAATTATCCTCAATACGTCAAGGAGCGTGTGAATAAATAATTAAGGGGGAGTATAATTATCCAATAAGGTTCTTGAGCATACTATACACTATTAATATGAGAAACTTGACGTGACCCCTACTAATTACACCACATTCTGCTATTAACTAGTGCATACATACATTTATTTATAATATTTTATTTTATTTTTTTATTATAAAGGGTTTAAGACTGAATTAAATCTTTTGTGTAATACAACTTAACTAGTTCAATTTGATGAAATTAAAGTATCTGTATATTTTTTACTCTAGATGTTTACAAGTAATTTTAATATTCACATCAAAACATCAAAAAAACAAATTAGTTACTGATTTAGTGGTATAAAATAATTTTATGGTACTTCTTTTTTTCACCTAAATATATTCTGCCGTGCCGTTCCGCGAGTGGGTGCCAGCCCTAAGTATAGTATAATGCACTGGAAAGCTCTACAACAACATCGTAATAAATGGAGCCAGATGCACTTCAAATATCATATTTTACGATCAAGTTATTTATCTCAAACCAATTATTAATTACAATGATGCTGTGGGAACGAGGTAGAACAATGTATCTTGCGAATATGGTTTGTGTATAATGTAATCATAGAAGGCAGTTCGTAAATGAAGTCTGAACTTTTATACGGAGTGACGTTTTCCAGCCATTTCTTAGAAGTTTTAATCTTACTATACATATAGGTACATAACTATCGGTAGGAACGAACGCGTTTTTCAAAATATTCTGGCAATTTCCCTACTCCCTTCCCTTCCTTATTGTGCCAACACAAGGAAGATAGTAAAATGAGCTACCTAACTAAATTTAAGTTTACAAGCTTCATAAATTCTGAAATTTCATGATCAGTCAGGGAGTGAAAGGTAGATATTTCACTTTTATGTAGATATGTTTTTATTTAATGAAATTTCAATAAGCAAAAAGTAAGAAAAATTAAGGTGAGACGTCAGTTCGTAACAAGCACTGAAATTTTATCTTACGGTTTTTAGTTTGACGTTTTCGGAGCGGAATTATATACTATTGTTCCATCGTGGCATGAATAAGGAAATAGGTATAATCGTTCTTGTCATGACTCTACTACAAAGATACTCCACTGATGTTATAATAAAATATTTACCAAATTTTTTTTTACAATTTTAAACTAAAATTACATTAGAATTGATTAAACAGTACCCACAACAAAACAATAATCGATTTTGCAAAATGATTCCTTACTTAAAATATTATATAAGTACAGTATGAAAAGATTATGGAGATTTGAAGCACATTACAGTCGTACAATAAAAATACTTGACGACTGGACAGCAGGACACCCACGGTGCAGATGTTTTTAATTCAAAACCTCGGCCTACCAGGCTATTATCATGTCAGACTAGTCCTTACTGTCATATGGTTATTGTTTCTTATAAGTTATACGACTGCCTTTGGATTATTTATGGCTAAAAGGGCATAAAAGTTATTAAACATACATTATATTATAAACTTAAATTTTTCAGTCACACGGTGTAGAATAATAAATACTACTGATTTACTTGGGAATCATATACTTATTCTTATAATGACATTAAATTGTAAGAAACTAATTTTAGGTTGATTATAACATAAAACATTCGAGAAATACAGGAATAATTAATATTGGTTGATAATAATGTCTGAGTAAGGTGCCGTGATTGGGCCGCAAAATAACAGAAAACTAGGAAAGAAGGAAGTAAGGACAACAATTTAATGACTTACCCTAACGTGTTTACCATTAAACTAACTGTTAATAAGATATTTGGCACTCACCTTATGTATTTAAATTTGTGACTCCTTCATTCAATTTTGGCCCGTATCTTGATTCCACCTGAAAAGAAAGATATACATATCATTTATGTTAAAGACTACACTTTTCCTTAACGAGTTTTAAAGTTATTTTAGTGAAAGAAAATTTCGACTCGCAGGTAGAACTCGAACCTGCGTCTTCTGGTTAGATACACCATACGCTATGACCACAAAGCCACCGCGAGTCCCACCTGCCATATCGAAATTTGCCTTCATATTCTGAATTTACGTCCTAAAGGTGACGTCTATCTAACCACAAGACGCAGGTTCGAATCTTGCCTGCGATTCGAATTTTTCCTTCACTAAAATCTATATTACTAAGAAGCTACAACTAAAGCTGAAGAGTTGGTTGTTTGTTTGTTTGCTTGAACGCGCTAATCTCAGGAACTACTGGTCCGATTTGACAATTCTTTTAGTGATAGATAGCCCATTTATTGAGGAAGGCTATATATCATCACGCTAACACCAAGCAACTATTCCACGCGGACAAAGTCGCTCGCAGAAGCTAGTAACTTTATAATCTTAGCATGAAAAGTGCAAATAAAAACTAAAGCTCACCCCGTCTGTGACATTTTAAATTTCTTTAGGTCCAGGACACTTGTAGAATGTGTTTAAACATAGTCGTAGTCCGTGAACATTAAAGTCCTGACGCGGAAATCAAACTCAGGACTCACACAGTCACATAAAGTATAGAAAAGCTAGCCGTTACGCACGCGCCGGCCGTCGCCTTACGAGTACGTCACACATCACTAAGATATAGTAATTTTACGCTAAAATATATGAATATGTAAACCTAGATTCGTGCTCATTGATATTCACATTGCGGGTCAACAACACGCGTTGATGTATTTAAACATTAATTCCGCAGTTCAAACCGATGTTATTATAGTCTTAATTATGATAATTTAATTAGCATTTGTTTGCACACAACCGACATAAAACAAGTTAAAATTAAACCGTTATTTTTATATTCGACGGACTCGTTTATAAGTTAATGTCATAATAGTTATTTTTTGTTATATTTTGGACAACATTTAGAGCAGTATTGTAATTGTTTTTAAAATTATAACAAAACAATTCGAGAACTTTACTATTCTTTACATCTTGTAGCTAATAATAAAAGTACCTGTATTTTGTCATTAAATGATACCTATACTAAATCCAAGCGGACCTAAGCTTAGGCTTCCTTGGATCATATTTGTAAAGAGATTTGACAATATAGTTGTGGAAGCATGTTTATTCCTAATATTAATAATATTATCTTAAAGAATTTACCAAGAAGAAACCACAAAACATAGTTTCGTCGTTCGGATTCGTGTCTGTATATATTATGACGACGAATTTTATTTAAATTTACAGTTATTTGTTAAATCTGAGTGCGTTTCTTTTAAATGTAACGAATGGAAGCATTTGTTTACGCCAAGAATGTGAGATATTTTAACATTCTTTGTTTATGGACTTACGCTTAGAGTACTTATAACCCTTAAGGAAGTAACAAAGGCAGATTATAAATATAGCCTAACACATAAAGCCCTTTGTATTATAGCCTTTGATGTTCATCTATAGTGATGTTTAAAAGCTTTAAGCTCTTAATTGAAAATTTACATGTGGTCATATTATTTTTATGTTTATTACACAATAATGACACGACGATGGCGTTTTCTTATACAAGGTTTATTATCATGTGTATGTACATATAATTATGGTCAATTTACATGGTGTATGGCCTTGTAATTACTTTTTATATCTGGCTTCCGTTTGTTGCTCGTTAGGGCGAGGATGCGGCGGTTCCGTGCTCTTCTTTAATAAGTCATAACAATCATGCTTATATATTTTATAGTTCAGTGTATTCTTTGACCGTTGCGTTGCGTTGCGGTATTACCATGAAATAAGAGAGATTGCGTAGCTCCAAGATAATAATTATTTTTTAATTGTTTATGTCTACACTTTTCGTCAGAGGAATACAGAATGTAACTTATTAATCGTAATACTCGAATTATTGTTAGCCGTGAAGGGATTTTTTTTATGAGTTGCGGGAGTATACGAACAACGGAACACCTGATGGTAAGCGATGGACACCCGCAACACCAGAAGAGTCACAAGTGGTTTGGGCCTCTGGTAACCTCACTCACTCGGCGAAACACAACGCAAGCGTTGTTTCACGCCGGTTTTCTGTGAGGCCGTGGTATCACTCCTTGAACGTTATGTCAATGAAATAAAGATACATGATGTTATTATAATAAAATGAAGCTATCTAATAAGTCAGTAACAAGGCCACAAATTGGGATGTTCATTTCTATTTTTCAGTCGGTCAAAACTTTTGTCAATAGGGTTTCATAAATATTTTTAAATAAACACTTCAACTAATGTTTCATTATTTAAATTTTAACTAAATGTTTAATAGACTTTAAGCTGGGGAACACAGAATTACAATTATTAACTCGAATCCACTCGCCAACAGTTTGACTTACTGCAAATAGGAACATTGTAAACTATCAGATATTAAAACAATACATTCCTTGCTCTAACTTTGGAATTAACCTTTACCGATACCAGTTAACCTCAATTTGCTATCATGTTAGTTAAAATATTCAATCAGTTGAACCGGAATTCGAGCTAATAGGAAACAGGGAAAGTTTAATGCACTGCCCCTTATTCAATAAAATAATTAAGTTCAGGAAATCTCACAAAATATTATTTGCCGATAATCAGAGTAAGGTTACTAAAATTATTATTCGCATAAAGTAAAAAAGGTCAATTATTTAGGCAAACTATGTATAAATATGTATCTATATAGGTATGAAGTAACGATGAATTATCTTAGACAGTACTTAAACAATAAGTGATAAGTTTGTTTATGATTGTTTTAGGTAACTGAAATATCCTATACTCTACCCAAATTTTTAAATATTGGAATAATATCAATGTAATGCGATAAATTATGTAGAAAATAATTTCATTTCATTGTATAATGTTCGAACATATAGTTATGGAAGGTTTATAAGAGGTTTTATATTTTTATGAATAACGGGGAATAAGAACAATAATTACAACTCTTGTTCCGCAATCCTTCCACCGTTGAGAGATTCTTTCAAAAATAGGTACCTACGTATAATATTGACATTAAGGAATAAGTGGCAGGAGTATATCCTACCCTTAACATCATATGGTGGTACAAGCAAATCAAACGCGTAGATATTCTAGTACTAATCTATAACCCAAGGCAATCTATTCCGATAAGATAGGAATAAATCTTGTGCCTGGACCCGGTACCCATTAGTGGTTACTGGTATGGGTACAATAGGCATCCACGGGAATTGGTATTGGCAGCGAAACGGTACGTCCACCTACTATATAGCTCAATGCGCTGCAATTTTCAATTTGGATAAACTTACGGACATGCTGTGAAAATGCTACTGGTTAGATGTGAACGAAGCATGAGTGCATTTAAGTTGATTATTTTATTTTCTTTAGATGTGAAATGTGGACGAAGCAAATGAAAAGGGGTGAGCACCTATTAATAATGTTCAAAATCTTCTTCTTTAGACCGACGCCACGGTTTTAATTGTTCACAGCTATTTTTTGGTGACGTTACCTCATGTTATGCGTCTTTATTAAATGGTCTTAGACGCGACTGTTATACTAGAGGCCCTGGGTTCGATTCGATTACAAGGTCGAACAAAGTGTTCCTGGGTTTTTCTATGAAATTCTCAGTAGCAGTTCGGAGTTTGGATGTAAGCTCGAGCCAGCCGTTACTAGGGACTTAAATATACGGACAAACTGTTGGTGTACATTAGTACACCACTCCCTAACCCTTCGGGGCATACAAGTGTGGCAGCTCAGCTTGTTACATATCGAGTGGCTTATAATAAACGCATACATATTTGATGTAAATCTTATGATTTACATCAAATAATTTATGAAAGTAGGTGGATAATAAACCTAATTTGCAATTTCCTTGTACACGTTTTTATCAATAACACCGCACACTGCTTTCGTATTTTATGTGAGAAAATTGTCACTAACGCTGAGATTTTAATTGTTGAAAAATAATTATATCACGATAATCACCACGCCATCGCCACGCTATAAAACTGAGCGAACATTTTGCTCAAATTATCGTAAAATTGAGTTTTTTAGCATGGCTGGTCTGTAGTACTGTTAGCTTTTAGTTATTCATTTTATCACTATTCATTTCCTGCTACAAGCTTAATAATTGAATATAAAAATAATCTCAATAAAATTATAATCCGTCTCATTGCTCTAGTGGCCCAAGTGTTGCTGCATTCTGGGGTCAATTCTGGGTTCAAGTCCAACTTCGAACAGTGGTTTCTTTGTGAGGAAAAACTTTAACATAACATACCATCGCACCTGTATTCCCCGAAGGGTTGGGCAGAGCTGTAATAATGTACACTCACAATTCGCTGGTATATTTTAGTCCCATGTACTAGGGGCGAGCCTAATGCCATTTACCAGACACAAATCCCAAACTCCGATCTGCTACGGACAATTTCATAGAAAAAACCCAATAACACTTTTCTCGGCCTGGGAATCGAACCTAAGAGCTCTAACGTAGCAGCCGCACAGGGAGGAGGCAGTTTATTTAGGGGTTAGAGAAAAAGCCTAGTCAAGTGGCCCTAAGCGCGAGGTACTGGGTTCGATTCCCATGTCTAGCACAGTTTCATTGGGGTATGTATAATTCCCGCAGCTCGGAGTTTGGAATTGTGCCCGGTTAAAGATTTCTCACCCTCACCCCTATTACATGGGATATAAACATACCGGCGAACTGTCGGTATACATTCTAACCCTTCGGGTAATATAGGCGTGATGGTTGGAATATTATGTTGAGTAGTACCTGCACTAAGTCAACACTAAATAGGTACAGTCAAGATCAAAACGATTTCACATTTAACGGTCCCTCTGTATCGGTAGGTGCGCAGGCGTGTAAGGACGCTCTAATTGCAATATTTACATTTAAATCGAGAGCTTTCGTTGTTCAGTTGTTGGTCGCAACCGATGTTAACACGACCACTGCACGCGAAGGTACTTGGCAAGATTTATCGGCGCTCTTGGCGACAGACCTGACCCACAATATTATACTACGCAATGTCAGTAAGAAAGGGGGTACTAAGTCAAAAGGACAATAAAGTACTTGTTATAATGACACAAATGCGAAAATTATCATAAAACGCATTGATAATAATTTGTGTCTTTTAATTATCTTATTTTTCTCTGCTAGGTATTATAAAACAGTAAAAAAGTGCGTAAAGTCCAGCAACTTTACGCACTTTGCGGTTCAAATATAATAGATTTTGTATTGTATCTGTAATTTGTTACTTGAAGGGTTTAAAAATCTTTACAATGTTTCCACAAGTAATCACTTTTTTAACTGTTTCTAAGATTTTCTATAATTTCCTTCTTCAATGTAAAGTGAAAGATCTAATAGCAGCTTTAAATAATTGTCCTAACAGATGGCATGCATGGATCCGTCATCATGTCACAACCATATTGTGGGAAGCAAGCACAACAATAGTAACTAGTGCATCTAATTATACAATTGTCAACTAAATTCCCCTTCTTACAGAAGATAACATAGCACATAATCACGCCTTTATTCCTCGAAAGGTTAGGCAGAATCGTACTAATGTGTACATCCCCATTAACCAGGCACAAATCCCAAATCTAAGCTGCTACTGAGAATTTAATAAAAAACGCAATAACACTTTGCTCGACCTAGGAATCGAACCGAGGACCTCTAGCGTAGCTGTCGCGCTAACGACCACTAGGCTAACGAGGCAGCTGACTATAGGAACTGTCATGATAAATTGGCCTTAGGTACCATAAAATGTAACTTATTTCAAGATACAAAATCTAGATGCGAGTTAAGATTTAAAACTCTTGTTGTAGCATTGTTTCTGTGGCAAGGAAGGCAAGGCAAGTACTACTTTATGAGGTTAGTATTACAACCTAATGTTTAGATTGTCAAGAAATTTCTTCATCATTGTTGACAATAATTCCTGTTGTGTTAAGAATTTGGTATTTACTGTTTAGAAAAATACTAATGGGATTGTCGTTTCCAAAATGTAGATAAACATTCTGCATTTATCTTGTAGACGGAGACTAGTGGCATTGCACACAGTGAACGACACGACGACAAATCGCCGCTTGTAATGCGACATGTCGACAAATCGCACGCTTGACGGTATCGTTCAATCGCAGTCGTATATTATCCGCGTACAATGCCATAAATTAATATGTTACATGGAAGGGCATTTATGAATATCTCGGATTCTTTTTATATAGATCATCACCATCCTTATGCTCCTAGTTGTTTCTCAACTATGTTGGCGAGTTATTGGCAGTCGGCTTTTTTTATTTAATTTTTTTATTTGACATTGTGTATCTAGTCAAGTAGAATACAAAAAAATAAAAACTAAAAGGCTTGATGGATTTTAGCTTGAGAGGCATCGTTAGATTCGTCGCAATTGTCTGAGTGACACTGTGAATAAAAGGAGTGAAATAAAAAAAGTTAAATAAAAAAAACCGACTAAGTAAGTATGTAATATTTTTAGCAATCGGGTTTTTTGAATCGCCTTAAATTGAACTACAGAGATCTAATGCATCCAACTGCACGAATGGTCATAATTATGTGGTCAACTTTGCAAGTCGGATATTATATATTTTTTTAATTAGCTTATTTACTGTATCGTTTCGTGTAATTATATTCAGTCGCACCTAATTATAGGTACTGGAAACCGACTCCGACATAGTTAGATGAAAAATGTATACCTTACATACATATACATACCATCACGCCTGTATTCCCCGAAGAGTTTGGCAGAGGCATAGGCGGCAAGCATATTGCCAATGTATACTTACCTTATAGATGACGACCTCTGTGGTTTAGTGGTTCAAGTACCAGACTGCCGACCATGAGGTCGTGGGTTCGATTCCCACAGCACACAAATATTTATGTGATGAATATAAGTGTTTGTGTTCGTCTGGGTGTTTCTTATGTATTATAAGTATGTATATTTACAAAAAAAAAGTATATAAGTATTATATCCATTGTCTAGTACCCATAGTACAAGCTCTGCTTAGTTTGGGACTAGATGGTGCTGTGTAAAAATGTCCCAGAATATTATTATTATTTATAATTTGTATTATTGTATGTCTTTGGAATAAAGGGTAATCGTAGTCAGCACAGTAGCGCATTCGTAATAGATTGCATTTCGTGCGACACCAACGGGAGCAACAGAATAAATTTATATCTTCTGATTTTACACACACAGAGTAATAAGTTAATGGAGTGATAAAATAGGTGGAAGGTTCGATTGACATCTGTGACAAGACGTGAGTAAGTAAGTACCTTAGTACTCTCGATATATCGTATATCTCTCGATAATCTGAGATAACGCGACAGAATATGACAGGTAACTTTGATATTTAATACATTTTTGTCTTTTAATTATGGTAATCCATATTTTATTTTATTTGAATAAGAATTCGAATTTATGTAAGAAAGGTTATTTCTTACATAAATACGTTAGCAGGAAATGATAAACGTCAAATCCGACCGATTAGATGGCCACAGGTCACATGTTTTTTTTTTTTATTTATTATGGCGCCACACTTTTTGTGTATTTGCCAGTGTCAAGTATTAGAGTAATCAAGTAATATTTCCCATCGTGGGATGATAATATGGCACCACACTTTCTGTTTTCGCCAGTGTCAAGTATAAGTTGTTCAGTTGCCCCAATAAAACGATAGAAACTTTATTGAGGCTTTCATGGAGTTTAGGATTGAACCCAAAAAGTCACGATTTTCAATTTTATATCATTTTCCTATACTCTCACACGTTCACGAACTCTTAATGGTTAATTATCCACCATAATTACACATCAAACTTCGGAGAAATTAACGTTTTGAAAAATAATATAAAATCGACAATGTGCACTTTACATTTTCCCGCCTAAACTCAGGTCACATGTTACTGTCTCTATTAGTTGAACAATTTAACGTCAATATTCTGACACCGATCTGTCGCTGTCAGATGTAGACGTAACGGCGCGAACTAGACACTTGTCCGTGATGTAATAAATCTACCTCGAAACTATCAGTAAAGCCGAATCAGCAGCATAACTTGCCAAATAAAACTACTAATAAAACTAAACACTGGCAGAATAGTCTACAACGACTCAATTGCCATAAAAAAAACAATCAATTAAAGTCAAGGAGTTGAGAAAAAACTCAAGGAGCTAACAACAAGAAGGTTTTCTCAGGTTGTTTTCCTTAACTATAACAGCAATAAATTATCATTCCACGTTTGAATTTAAAAAGGTGGAGAGGCGTGCTTTGAATACTGGCAACCACGGCGGCAGACGAGCCTTGAAAAAAAGGACACCGAAATTCACGATTGAGGGAGAATCAGGCTCTAGAGTGCTTCGCAAACAGAGCACGCAGGTTGTTAGAGGATAAGATTTATGGCCTATGTTACACTGGGATGCAATGCGTCCACATTCCGCTGCCTATCGTTGAGACTACGCCCGCGCCAACTAGCCACTCACTCCTCACTTAATAACATCAAATATCCAACTAAAAACTGAAATTTCAGGATCTTCTTGGTCGTTAAGAAATGACTACGGAACGGAGGGAATTTTGTACAGCAGATTTGACCTCGAAACACAATATTTGGAAAAGCTTTCGACCAATCAGCGTTCATTTATGTCATGTTTGGACTATTTTCGTACGTCAAATTGTAACTTGCCCGTGGCCCAAGATTTATTCATACATACACTCACGGTTTTCTTCCTCAGTGTAGAAGTAGTACTACAGTACGCAGATACTATAGACCGCCACTTGCGATTCTTGCATACCTACTTCTTTTGCTTCTGCCACATTTATGCATCTTCTCATACATACGCGCCGGTTGCAAGTACTGCATACCTGACCTTTTTGAAGGATCTCGCCAATAAGATCGCTTTATTCATCACTTTGAAAGACTTGAAGATCATCACAGGATTTATAGCCAATGTGACCACGAGTCCCATGGCCCTGACTATAGGGTAAGGGATTTTAAGTATGGTTTTAATTCAGTACCTAAGTATGAGAACGACTGACCCTGCTGTCCCCCTTGGTGGCAGAAGATCCATGAGTATTTTATACAAAATAATATGAAATTTAATACAGAATACACTGTCGTTTTATCTAACAGTCAATGTAGTAATGTTTAATACATGCATGCGCATACGACTATCATTGAAAATCTTTAGATTGATCGTTTTCATTATCAGCGGATACATTCAGTGTTCCCACAGGCTTCTAATCGACTTAACGACCATTAAGATAAGCCTTCATGAAGTACCTATTATTAGACAATTTATAACCACGATATAAATAATTTTAATTAATTCTTTTGTAAGATACTACATAATGTTAATTAAATATTCAATGCTATTAATACGACATTTCATCTTGCTTATTAACTAATTGATTTAAAATATCGATTCAATCATGCAATTATTTAATATTGAGGGTCTACAGGTATTTATATTGTCACCAATTTCAACACGAAGTTGTCGGGACTGTTCCGAGATTCCAAAATTCAAGCTGTTAATTAAGTATTGCTGGCAAACCTGGCTATAACTTTTTGCTATTAATGCCAGCAAACGAACAGAAGAGCCTTCTGATGGCCATGGACAGCAGCTACACCAGAAGAGTTTTTGATAACTTGCTGAGCCTTGCTTGCTGAACAGTCTGAAGAACTGGCTCTCAAATAAAAGGTCGAAACGTAAGACCCCAAGAGGTTTTACTACAGATTTTGTTTCCCTCTTACGAGATCCTGATCTGTAGCCCAAGCACGAACAACTATCGAATTCGTATCGTAAGCGTATCGAGTTTTTGTTCTGCTACAAATCTTATACATACATACATATTTTCACGCCTGTCTCCCATCGGGGTAGGCAGAAATTAGATTACTACGATCCTGACATATCACTTTCGCTTCATCTACGTTCATTAACCTCCTGCTCATACAAATTATTCTCGATTTCGATACGAATACGTTTTCGAAAATATTCGTGTTTGGCTATGGAATGGCAGTGAGGAATTGTATTCTAACGGTATAAACATAATATATAATGTATCATCATAGTCATTAATTAATCCTTAAACTGTCCCGTATCTGGGTATGAGTCTCAGAATGAGCAGGATAAGGCCATAGTCAAACACGCTGGCCTAATAGCCACTAGTGATAAGGGTTGTCCACTCCTAACATATAGGGTTCACGGGAGACGACGGGGAAAGAAATATACATAAAATACATTTAAATATTATGTTATAATCAATGAAATAATTCACGCAGTACCTCTTTTTAATGCTGGAGTTAATAAAATAAGTAATTTTCAACCACTAGCTAGGACCACAGAGAATGCCATTAACCTAGCTATTAACGTGTATTACACAAAGCTCTTAGCTGCGATTGACTTCGTCAGTGAAGACATTAGAATAGATGTTATTATTTCCATCCGGCAAGTTTTACTCATATTCATTCTTCATTTAATTGTAAATAATACACTGTCTTCATTAGTGTTCTTACTATACCGCAGCTGCATTGCGTTACGTTATCGCAGACTTCAATTCCACCACCAATAGGTACTTAGACTTGGTGTTTTATAGATTGTTTTACCATCTATATTCTGGCCTCTTCAAGACACAAATTTCAAATACCGAACATAGGTACATTAAAGATTATCACATTAATATTATAAAGAGGAAAGATTCGATTGTTTGTAATTTCTTTAGAACTCTAAAATAACTCAAATTCATTACCCTATGAAAAACTACATTACCTACTCCGAAGTAACTTAAGCTATAATTGTTAATCGACTTAATATAATGTCACTTTAGGTTACAAGTTCTGTCATCGAATGATAGAACTTGCGACCTTACGGCACTCGTCTTTCGACTCAGCTTTCGTCGGCACTTTTCTGTTTTTTATTGTTATTATTATTTTGATTTGTCATTTTATTTGTTGTTATTTTCACGTATTATGTTAGTCATGTCATGTCTGCAGACGGACAGACTATCGAAGGAGCAGACAAGTGTTAGAGTGGAGACCGCGTTTGGGCAAGCGTAGTGTGGGACGCCCTGCGACACGATGGACCGATGATTTAAAGAAGGTGGCTGGCAGCGGATAGATGCGAGCTGCCCAACACCAGGATGGTTGGCGCTCTTTGGGGGAGGCCTACGTTCAGCAGTGGACGGCAATAGGCTGATATGATCATTATGTTGTATTGTATTGTGATTGTCAGAATAAACGATTTTATTTAATTCTATCTCTCATGCGAAACCGCGGGTAACTATGAAACGATTTAGGAAAATTTACACGTCATATAGACTAAACAAAATCAACGAGGAGAACAGACCGGCTTGTAACGAATGTTACTTATGTATATTTTAATTGGGATGAAAAGCTTGTCATTCCAATAATTCGTTTACAATATACTTAACGGAAATTAAACTAAGGAACCTTATTTATTTATTTTTTATTCTTTATAGGCTTACGCTTAATCGCCATTTCGCCTGATGTTAAGCGACACTGTGACCTAAGATGGAGCGCGCTTGCCTAGAAGAAACCGATTCACTCGTGATTTGAAGACACCCAGACAATATCTATCCTTATTCCAAAACGCAGTAATTATAAGTATACAATTTATTACTACTTCATACTATTGTTAGCCATTGACGTTTCGGAGTAATAGGAAGCAGTCAGTGTCAGTGGGCATGCAAAATAAACAGAACCCTCTTTTAAAAATATATAATTTTATTGCCAGTAACATTGACATTTAATGCTCGATTCAATTGAATCGTTTCAATGTCTCTGGTCGCCAGGGAAAACCCACATAATTTCTGATTGTAAATAATTTCTAATCGAGTAGTTTTGTGCTAATGGATTTACCCACTACAAAATCAAAGCATCAGTATCATTTACTTGGGTATAAGAACAGATTACTTACTATTCTAGAGTGATACTTCTCAATATTAATGTCTAACAAAAATTGTCTAAATGTAGGTAGGTAATGTATGATACATTCATATGGCCAAAATAAGGCATAAATCAATTAAAAAGTTTGTATGTAGTACTATTGAACATGTCCTTGCTGTAACAATAAAAGATATTAAAAGAAGCACAATTCTTATCAGTATTGTAAATAAAGCCCCTCTAGAAGAGCAGTGAAGACTTTAGACTTCCTCATTAGCCTAATGGTCCTGAGCGCGATTGCTACGCTAGAGGTCTTGGGTTAGATACCCAGGTTGAGCAAAGTGTTATTGGGCTTTTCTATGAAATTCCCAGTAGCAGCTCGGAGTTTGGAAGTTATACCCGGTTAATGACGATATGCTCGCCCCCTATTACATGGGACCTAAACATGTCAGCGAACTGTGGGTGTACATGATTACGTCTCCGCCAAACCTTTCGGGGAATACAGGCGTGATGGTATATAAGTATGTATGTTGCGGTTAAGTAGTAACTGCTTAATCGATCTGCAAGGCTGTGGGATGGATTGGTGGAACAAGACCTCTACGTGCCTCGACAGGTACCTACGTCAATCCATCGGTAGGTATCAAAATAGTTATTGAGACTCACTAAAAATACAATTAAAAATTCAGAAAGCCTGAAGCTAATGCCACGCTTCGTGTAAAATATATTCATCCAGATCTGGTCGGATTGGAAGCTGATCCTGATAATGGATTTAAAATTAACTTTACTGGTTTTCTAATTAGTTTTGCAGTCGACAGCTTTGCTAATGTTCGCCAGATAAGGTAATGGTTGCACTGAAGGTAATTTCAAGCTGTCGTTATGTCGCTTGAG
Source organism: Acronicta leporina (assembly GCA_947256265.1). Taxonomy (NCBI): domain Eukaryota; kingdom Metazoa; phylum Arthropoda; class Insecta; order Lepidoptera; family Noctuidae; genus Acronicta; species Acronicta leporina. The sequence goes on from OX366521.1 coordinate 4,760,819, forward strand.
ATGAAGAATGCTATTGACGATAAACTCGTCTTCTTCAACTACTTACTTCTCATGAATTGTCTTTATAAACTCACTGTTAATATAAATATTTTACAAACGTACCTATAGCAAATGTAAGCCATTACAACCTTGGTCCATCTCTCTATAATTATCAATAATTAATTGTAAACTTCTTTATTGGCGTATTGCTAAGTTTATTTCATTCTACTTATAAACTGTAAGCTGTGAAGTTTCCTGTATGAATAAATAAATAAATACATTATGTACTTCCACAGACTTACGTAAATACTTAGATAGGTATTCTTAAACTACTCCTGAAATTTTGCCCAAAATTAAATTTAATATTAATACATATACCTACCTAATTTAAAAAACTGCATTCGTAGTAGCACTTTACATAGGTATCTACATAGATCAAACATATTTTTATGAAACTTGAAAATATATGCCTATTTACCTATCTATAACATGCTTTACTGATAATGGCGCCGACCAATTTCTTAGGAATCCTATCGCATTTTACTTTTAAGTTAAGTTATTGGATTATTTTGGTTACATCCTTAAAGATATTCTGTCTGTTAAACCTTAAGGTTTTACTTTACACGTTGCAAAGACCATTTCTGGAATACATTCATTCATATTCATCGAAATCCCGAAAATTAAATTGAATTATTCATCGAAAATTCGAAAAAATAATCAATATTTACGAACTTACGCGGACAGGGTGATTACAAAATATATTTATTGATTTTCGTCGTGATGTACACTCGAAGCAGTAATAAGTACGCCACCAAAATTATTGCTATCAATTTTAGAAAATTGATCGTTATACAAATTGTAAAGGTCGCAAAGATCGCTGGGTATAATTCGTTTGAAAAACCGCAGCATTGTTATCGAAATTGCAAGACAGATAGCAGACCGCAGCTATATTGTTTTGTCTTGTTAATATTGCAGTAGTAATACTAACAAATGACTAAGTAGATTATACAATAATTAATTTAAAATTTATTAAGAACCTGTTGTTACTCGCAACCATTTAGTTTTTATGAAGATAGAGTTCAAAATATTTTATTCATCTCTATTATCGGAAATCGAAACCGTTTGCTTTTAAACGAAGTATTCAATATTTTTATGCGTAGCTTATAAGAACGTAAACACCGTGGAAACACATAAAAAGTAAAAAGAATGCTGGGATATTTCTTTCCTTAAGCTTTAAATTCTACTTACCCTTAAGGTTCCATATAAAGGTTGAGTAAAAATAGCATCAATGATGTGATCATGGTGTTACATCCGTTGGTTTGTCACCAAGTACCTAATTAGCGTTCTTATTGGTTAGTGTGGGGATTACGAATTAGTAGGGAGGAGGCAAAAATTTGCCCGTGCCCCGCCCGTGTCTGGAATGTCACGTCTATAAAATTATTCATCGATCGATTCACCGGTTATAATTAAATTAATCGATTTGGTACCATTTAACATCCATATTAATGCTTTCAATTTCGCTTTATTAGCCATCTTATGGCGAGATGGGTCGACAGTATTGTAAATGTCGCGAGATATTGTCTCGTGACTTTTACTGGATACGAGATGGGCAGGACCGATGCAAATAGTATAGTTTGAGAGAGGCCGATAGCCATCAATGAGATAATAATGACTGTGGATGATGATCTTTAATTAATTTGTATAATATAAGTACATAATGTTTTTCATAATCATTATTAAAACTTATGAAACTTTTATTTTAATAGATTTATTAAACGAAGCTAGGGCTCAATAAGTGTCTATACTATGGCAACATGGTTAGGCAAAGGAATAAATTTGATAAAGGGATCTTCAAAACAACAGAATTTAAATACAGTATGACAAAGGTATTAATTTTATTAAACCCTCTGTAATTCCTTTACAGTTTGATATGTTACGTGCTCAACACCAAATCTATCGCGAGCCTAAACACATCTCATTACCAACTAATGTGAAATGAATTGCTAGTTTTTGTTCATAAAACATGAGACGTATTAAATTTCGCCATTCCTTGTGGTGAGAAAAGTGAGAGTGAGAGTAATTTAGATATATTAGACTTCGCCGTTGCCCGTGACTTCGTGCGTGTGAAACTTCAACCCTTCGCTTCACTTATAATAGCTTAGAGGAGGCATTTCGATAATTTTGCTAGTTAATTTTAAATTGTTATTTTAAGCATTATCTAAATAATGTTTTTTTTTGTTAGAAAGATACACCTATATTTTCAATATAAGATTATTAACAATAACCAGTAATTTACTTGTAGTCCTTGATGTTATTGTTATGGTCCCAAATTGTTGTATTTAAGATTTAACACGTACCTATCGAAGAATTATTTTTTATGTTTATTAAAGCCAACTGCTCGATCAATATATGTTTGTAAATTATTATATCGTAGAGTCATCAAAAATACCTATATTAAATTTCTTCGCAGATTTCCAGATTGTTGTGTAAAAAAGACGTTACTTAGGTACTCATATGACATTTCCTGAACTTATTTTAGAATATCTTTAATTTTTTTATCGTTAGTAAATGCCTACATAAACAATGTTACTTTTCCGGCTACAGCCTCACTTATCATTGCACTTACTTATGTGCAAGTCCGCGGCAACAACTCACTTAATGCATTATATTAACGTTATTTCTCAGATACGTTACGTCGCGATAATTTTGATTTGTTGTTTTTCCTGTATACCTGACAAAAACACAGTTACAAACCTCTAACGCTACATGCCACACAGATATTTCTATAGACAATCTAAATCTCTACAATTACTAAGGCCCCTTGCCGGGTCCCAAATCAATAATGCTACCCTTCAGTAATAAATTTATCAAAAATATAGTTATAACACGTCATTATTCATAACTCTGTATTATTATTTTGTGTTGCTATCATTAGAGTTGCGCAACAGCAATCGATTTCGAAATAGACTCGTGGTGCACAATAGTTATTCATTGCACGCCATAATATTATTATTGTACTACAATCGGATCATTTTCTGAGCTATTACAATGAATCGAGTGATTTTAAAGCATCGATAACAGCACTTACCGACGCGACGGTGCCGTCTGGTTCCGTTCTAATTTCACCCACAAAGAAAATCATGTTTTCACCACAGACAATATTTAAGTGTGTAGGTAATTATATTTTTAAGAAAATGAGTGTGAAATTACGGTTGTATATTCCATTGTGTTTTTAAATTTTGATTAATAATACGTTCTTTATTTCAATTTGTGTTGTAGGGTCACACAAGGGTCACACTTTTCTCATTGGTTTGCGTATATTAAATGTATTTATGCGTGATGAGATTCATTAATTAAACCAATTTTGCTGGGAAACTGTTATTGTATTCCAATGACAGCTTAATTGCATCGTTTAAAAACCTTCAGACAACAATTCAATGTACGTACATATATATTACTTTTAAGTAAAATCTTGACAGCCTGGCAACATTGTATGGGCAGTAAAAGCTCCCAAGACTTTTTTAATCCTTTAAAATTCCCATCGTAGATACCAATTATACCTGTTTACTATCCATTATTACCGTCTGCAGTACATCTGAAGGTTTCAATAAAGGGAAATATGCAAAAAAGACAGTTTTATAACATAATGACGTCTTGTAGCTTATCTTAATATTGATCAACAACAATTACAGTTTGACAGGGAGGTTCGCGCGCTAGTTAGCACAAGATACACGATTATTATATTGTAAGATGGTAATTACCATTCAAGTGGTTTACTGGGGCACGCCTCAAATAAAAAGGTAATTGCATTTCGAAGTAACAGATAAGGTTTTAAGAGAGAACGAGTTAATTAAAAATGTTCATTTTATTCAAAACTGAAGATACCTACATCCCATAGGTCGGCCGATAACATAGCGTGGATTCAATTGTTTAAATATCATTAAGGGCCACTTGCACCAATTTCTTAAATATGTTTAAATTGTATTTAAACACAAAATTACAATAGAAAATGGTGTATTGAACTGCCTCATTAGCCAAGTGGTCCTAAGCGCGACTGCTACGCTAGAGGTCCTGGGTTCGATTCCCAGGTCGAGCAAAGTGTTATTGGGTTTTTCTATGAAATTCCCAGTAGCAGCTCGGAGTTAGGAATTTGTGCCCGGTTAATGGCAATAGGCTCGCCCCCTATTACATGGGACCTAAACATACCGGCGAATTGTGGGTGTACATTAGTACGCCTCTGCCTAACCCATCGGGGAATACAGGCGTGATGGTATATATGAAAATGGTGTATAAGAGTGCATTTTCTTCACAGTCACTAAGTTAGTCTAAATTGTCTCATTTATCTATACTGGTTAAGCGCGAGAGATCATAGATTTGATGATCATCACAACTTGTTATGACTTCCCCTTTTTCCTATTGGAAATCACAATATATTCCTGCCAAAATAGGTATAACTATAATCATCCTCCGAGCCTTTTCCCAACTACATATATTGGGGTCGGCTTCCAGTCTAACCAGATGCGGTTGAATATCAGCATTTTACACGAAGCGACTGCCATCAGACCTCTGCAACCCTGGTCTGGTCAATACCGATATTCGGAGGATTGACTGGTTGTCAGGCTTTTTTGGGCTTCTGACTACCACTAACAATTGTCAAAGATGTTCGTATGACAACCGGGACCGACGGCTTTACGCGCTTTCCAAGGCACGGAGTGATCTCGATGTGTTATGAATACACACTCAGACCACGGCGAGCGCAGCTTAACCTTGCAGATCAGATGATGAACGTAATTCATTGAGGCATATCAAATTGATCGCATCGCTTATTAATGTCTTCTTAAATCCCATGAAGGGAAAAATATAGCTTGCAAATTAAATATAATGAGAGATGAGTAATGATCGCCAGTCGGCAGCAGTAGGCGCCCACATAAACCAGATGCATATCAAACTATTATCAGAACACCTGTATGTACCTTATAAACATAAAGGAACTATTTATGAGTATGTTTATAGGCAGCATAAAGTGAGGATTTGTAGGGAAAAATATAAAAAAGAACAACGATTTCTTACAAAAATGTCTTAGGTAATTTACCCGATGAAAATGTTTTTTAATATTTCAAGATTAGTATCATAGGGAAAATTGTTTATAATCTTATCGTAATGTATCATTATTACCTACAAATCAAATGGTATTTGATTTATAGTAATATAACACGATAGAATCCGTAAAGATTTTTAATAGGTATTATTTATTATGTCTAACATTCGCGTAAGCGTCAGAAATCACATAACACATAACACATACCATCACGCCTGTATTCCCCGAAGGGTTAGGCAGAGGCGTACTAATGTACACCCACAGTTCGCCGGTATGTTTAGGTCCCATGTAATAGGGGGCGAGCCTATTGCCATAAACCGGGCACAAATTCCTAACTCCGAGCTGCTACTGGGAATTTCATAGAAAAACCCAATAACACTTTGCTCGACCTGGGAATCGAACCCAGGACCTCAAGCGTAGCAGTCACGCTCAGGACCACTTGGCTAATGAGGCAGTTCAGTAATCAGTATAGGTTCAATAGTCAGAAATCAGTAAGTATATAATTATCGTCCTCATACACAGTGATTTTTAATTGTTGCTCATCAGAATACGTATGCATAACATTTGCATTATTATAAAAAACTAATTTGTACATCCTTAAAAAGGAAAAAGAAATGGAATTATTACGGACACACCCCTAATGCTAAACATCGCCCAATAAAACAGTTTATACAGGATCGTACCGACGTGGTCACGCCTTCGGAGCTAAATTGGGACTGCGATATGAGATAGCCGTGGAAACAAATTAATATTCCATTTACGGTGAAAAGAGTTTCATAATAAATTAATTAATTATTTTAATACGACGATTTATCGGCTTGGTTGTATACACACTCTTGTTGGGAATAATTTACAATCTAAGCGATAGGTTTTCATTTTTAAACTAGCTTTTGCCCGCGGCTTCGCTCAATAGGAGTAAAAAGAGATGGGCTCCTAGACATCAGGGAGATCTAGCTGTATCTCAGGATCCGTTAAATTAATTGAGATAAGAAGTTCACCAGTTTTTAAATTGGAGCATTACTTTCTAACAGTGATAACAAAATTAAAATCTATTCTGTCGTTTTTGCTCCAACCCGTAACAAACAGACAAACAAACAAGAAATATAAAAATATTTTTTTTGGATTCGGCGACGTAGGTATAAATACCATATCTCATTTGGTTTTATTTAAATATCTATAGTGTACAGACACAGCTTTTTTACCATTGTATAATAGTAGAGAGTAGAGAAGAGATACTAAACAGCGAAATCTTTGGCCTATGTACTTCAGTGTAAATTGTATTTTAATGTAGTGCTTTTGAATGCTCACTTTCGACGTCAGGAGCTAGTGTGACGGAAGAAAACGTTTTTGACAAGTCACCTGTAAAATGTCCCGTACCTATTGTGGTAGTGTCCAGAATCGGACGAGCAGCCGGTCCCCGGTTGCCAAGGTAGTATAAATAGCGCGGTCGACGACCGGCCTCCGCGCGGCCTTCACTTTACCGCACGCTCGCACGCCATCAGCGCCCGCGCCGCGAGACAGGGGTCCTTAGCTAGGGTTGCTAATCTACTATAACACAGAATACTCGCATTCTCAGTTTATGTTTTGATAAATAAATAAATATTCTGAGACATTTTACACAGCACCAAACTAAGCAAATCTTGTACTATGGGACAATGGATATAATACTCATATTTTTTTTGTAAATACATTTATATAATACATAAGAAACACCCAGACGGACACAAACACTTATATTCATCACATAAATGTTTGCGTACTGTGGGAATCGAACCCACGATCTCGTGATCAGCAGTGCGGTAGGTACTCGACCCACTAGACCAGAAAGATCGTCAAAAGTATTTCACATTTTTGTTATTTTAATAAAATATGGATTTTATATTACCTCGGTAGTGTTAATAGACATGTTACCTGATCCAAAAGAGGCAGGAATATGGAATGTGTTTAATGTTGAAATTGAATATGCAATACAAAATCTAGTTTTAATATCGGCGCTCTTACGTTGTTGGTATGCTGCATCTTTTCATTAAAAATAATAAAATTCAACATTTTAATCTATCATATTAATAGAACTAGTGGTCACCTGGTGCTCGAAATTCGATCATAATATAATATACTCCATACTTTCAACCTTCATACGTTAACCATAAACAAAAGGGGTGTGTCAGTGTGTCAAACGTATGTGTAATGTTTTTTTTATTAATTTAATGTATTTTTAAGAATTATTATGGTTTAGGCGGGAAAATGTAAAGTGCACGTTGTCGATTTTATATTATTTTTCAAAACTTGAATTTCTCCGAAGTTTGATGTGTAATTATGGTGGATAATTAACCATTAAGTGTTCGTGAACGTGTGAGAGTGTAGGCAAATGATATAAAATTGAAAATCGTGACTTTTTGGGTTCACACCTAAACTCCATCGAAGCCTCAATAAAGTTTCTACCGTTTTATTGGGGCAACTGAACATTATACTTGACACTGGCGAACACAAAAAGTGTGGTGCCATAATACAATCCCTTGATTATTCTAATACTTGACACTGGCAAATACACAAAAAGTGTGGCGCCATAATAAAAAAAAAAAAAAAGAATTATTATTTAAAAAAATAGCATTTTGCACTTCTCCTCCTTATAAACTTTATCCATGTACAATCTCACACTTCTGCAAACGCGCAATATGCTTATAAAGAGGGTACAAAGTTTTCTCTTCGCGTATTAATATAATAATAATACAGATTTGATGAGGTTGTCAGCCCTGACAATCTGTGGCGCCACCACTATTGTTTTGACCTATGCTAAAAAGAGACCTAGCATAGAATCACAGCAAAAAGATAGTCCCATCTCATTTTGGCTCGAGAAAACACTGCAATTTGTAGAAAGCATTATCTACGCGGTTGGACAAATCGGTGCATATTTCTTTAAACAGATATACTAGTAGCATTTTGTTATTTATCATATTTACCGCCACTTTACCTCCTTACGGCGTGTACACGGATAAATCAAAGGCGCAATTGAAAATGTAAAAATACTGGGTTCTCGTCGTCCAATTTTTAGTCCAAAGCAAGAGGAAGAATTGGTGCAACGTATTTTAGAACTGGAAAATCGTTTCTACGGATTAACATTGCAGGATAAACGTAAGTATATTTAGATTAAGAAAAATAAAAGACTGTTGATTGTTGTGAATTAATTATGTAGAATTACAATACTTTTTGAGTTAAAAACTGTTATGAAACTGTTGTTTAAGTTAAATATATTTTCCATGTAAAATTTTATTAAATCTTAATAAAATAACATAATTTTGATGTTTTATTTGAAGTAGGTCACTTTACCCATTTATGAATTTGTATATGCCATTTTACCCGACCAGGGTAGGTAAAGTGGTCAATTTCCCATTTCGACTTCAATCTTAAATTATGCTAAAATTATCAAAATATTGGTCTGTAAACAATATAATATTGAAACTTAATAAGTACACGGATAATAATAAACAAACAAACTGTAAAAAGGTTTACATTTATTCGGTTGGCTAAGGTTCAAAGCTTAGGGTGGCCACTTTACCCTACCTTCCTATAGATATTCGTCAAGTGGTGATTTTACCCCCTTGATCGCTTGATATAAATTCATATTAAAACTTTCCTATTTCAATCAATATTTTAAATAAAATATTGTTACGAGCTGGGGTTCGGGATAAATTAATTAACGCTAATTTTACCGAAATAAACAAATACTTTAATAAACTTGACAACCCACAACAGAAATCACAATTAAAATCACTACACTATTACTTGTCGCACTGTACTGTCACACTGAGAATCACATGTCTTCACTTTGATGTTCACTTCACCTTGTCCAAAACTAAACTGCGCTAGCCGACCCTCACGACGACTATTTATATCAGTCACGAAGATTCTGGAATCGAACAATCGTGAAAAGCCTACAAAATGCGAGTAGGTACTCGCATTACAGGTAGGTACATAGATCGTCTATTGTTTACGGACATTGACCTTTGAACCCGACCTTGAGCTATTGTTATTACGTGAGTACGTATTCGAGTACTTTCTTTCGAGTATTCTACATGCTTCTACGATTTATCCAGAACCTTCGTGACCCATCCACGTCATTCTAATAGCTCCTGGGCGTAACACTGCCCCCTCCTAAGACATGCTCGTCCCGAGCATGCATCATTAGATCCGTAATAACAGGCTAAACGATCTACGTGAACTGGTTTCGGAGCACCTCTTGGTCCTTGCTGTATCCGGTAGGTGACATCATTGATCTTAGTCGCAACTCTACAGGGGCCTTTGCATTTTGCCCGTAACTTGGATGACTTTCCTTTGACGCGCAACGGGTTATTTAGCCGCACTAGTGAACCCTCGTCGAAGCCTTTGTTGTTCGTCTTACATTCATAACGCGACTTCATTCTCTCATAAGTTGGTTTGGCCGATTGACCAACTCGTTCTGAGCTACTGTTTCGTACATCATTCAGATCCGCTGTCAGCATCCTCACGGGTACTGCTTCCTTAGCCTCTTGGTTCACTCCAGAATATGCATCATCTCCATTCTTCCTCCAGTTTTCAGAGCACGATCTACTCGGAAAACATGCACGGGATCTACTTTGCTTCGGGCAACTCATCCGGAGGTGGCCTCTTTCTCCACATATATAACATCTTGGAGCAGCTATCATTCTCCTTTTTCCATCCTCCTTTCTCCAGCAACTGGCTTGAAAGTGTCCTCGCTTACCACAGACATCTAGGCACTATCACACGTTCCCTTGAAATTTTGCTGCGCCCCGCACAACCCACCTGGAAGTGACCCTCTTCTCCACAGAGGTAACATGTCGGTAACACGACTTCCCGGATACGATAAGCTCGATAGTCCTGCCTGACTGCCTCCACTTCCAACGCATGGGCTAAGGCGTCTTTCCTAGGTCACGGATTCCATCGATGAACGCCTGCACCAGATTTCCGTCGATAAGCACAGGTGTAGACTGGTAGGCTTTCCGAACCAGCTTTTCAATTTCTACGGCCCACTGCTGTAGGGTCTCTGAACCACGCTGTATCCGGACCTTTAGCTGGGCACGAAACACGTATTCCAGATGGGTATCGCCATATCTAGAGTCCAACGCCTCGATTAGCTGATCGTACGTCATGCTGTCGCCGATGGCCTCCAGTACTGTTAAGGCCTGATCACGGAGGCAAAGGGTGAGTGCCGTCTTAGCCTGACCTTCGTCCCACCCGTTTGACGCAACAAATGCTTTAAATTGCATTTTATACGCGGACCATGAAGAGGTCCCATCAAATGGTGGCACTTTGAATCCACGTAGGGAAGAGGTTACGGGAGCAGCATCCCCGGAAGCAAAACGTACGTTTCGTGCCTCTAAATTACCTAATGCCTTTGTCACGTTAGCAATCTGTTCCTCGGTTTTAGAAATCCGGGTCTCGTGCTGTTCCACCTGCTCCTTCATAACACCAAGCTGTTTGCCAAGAGTCCCATGAAGGTCTTTTATGAGGAGCATCTGATCCTCTTGGCGTTTGGCCTGCTCCTCTTCCCGGCGTGCCTGCTCCTCTTTGTCACTCTGTAGCTGCTCCCGCAGTAAGCGAGCCTGCTCTTCCTGACGGCGGGCCTGCTCTTCCTGACGGCGAACCTGATCCTGCATCATTGCCATTAAAGCCGCCAGATCAACACCTGGTACCGGAGAAGTTCCAGATGGACCAGCGACTGGGTCTGTTGTTGGTTGTAGATGACCCGCAGGAAGTGCCGGAGAATCTCCAAATCGTCTCTGGTCCATATCTTGCTGCCGCTGACTTCTGGTACGGATACCTTCCGTATCGTCCTTCGGCAAAACCGGCATAATTTATCCCAGTACTTCTGACACCAAATGTTACGAGCTGGGGTTCGGGATAAATTAATTAACGCTAATTTTACCGAAATAAACAAATACTTTAATAAACTTGACAACCCACAACAGAAATCACAATTAAAATCACTACACTATTACTTGTCGCACTGTACTGTCACACTGAGAATCACTTGTCTTCACTTTGATGTTCACTTCACCTTGTCCAAAACTAAACTGCGCTAGCCGACCCTCACGACGACTATTTATATCAGTCACGAAGATTCTGGAATCGAACAATCGTGAAAAGCCTACAAAATGCGAGTAGGTACTCGCATTACAGGTAGGTACATAGATCGTCTATTGTTTACGGACATTGACCTTTGAACCCGACCTTGAGCTATTGTTATTACGTGAGTACGTATTCGAGTACTTTCTTTCGAGTATTCTACATGCTTCTACGATTTATCCAGAACCTTCGTGACCCATCCACGTCATTCTAATAGCTCCTGGGCGTAACAATATATAAAACTTGAACCTCTGTGAAATTAACTGATATTACAACCGTAAGAATAAGAGGAAGGTGATGGTATTTTCTAACTGAACATCGTTCATTCAAGTAAAATACTAATAAGTCTACATAATTATAGTCCAACAGAGCAAATATACCTGTGTATCTATAATATAGTTCCTAAATGGATTTAAGGCAAGAGAAAGTTAAAAGAAAAGATGATCGAAAAAAAATAACTGAAAGGACGAATGTATGATCCGATATGGATACGTGGACTCCAACAAAATAAGGAAAAGTTTACTTATACGTACACTAAGTTTAGTGATGAACTAAACGAAAGGAATCATCATAGTCCTTTTAGTTAGGTTTGCGAACTACATTAGCCTGCAAAGCTAAGTATGGCGACCTCTGTGGTTTAGTGGTTCGAGTATCGGACTGCTGACCATGAGGTCGTGGGTTCGATTCCCAGAGGACACAAAAATTTATGTGATGAATATAAGTGTTTGTGTTCGTCTGGGTGTTTCTTATGTATAAGTATCTATGTATTTACAAAAAAAAAGTATATAAGTATTATATCCATTGTCTAGTACCCATAGTACAAGCTCTGCTTAGTTTGGGTTTAGATGGTGCTGTGTGTCCCTGAATATTTATATTTATTTATTTATTTATTACACTTTTAAAATTTAGATTTTTTCTAAACTATAGAAGTAAGAGATTTAAAATAAAAAAAAGTTTTATAGTAAATTTTATCAGCTTTTTTCGAAACTATAGTAAACTATAAAAAAACTCTTTTTCAAGTCCTTTTTATTTCGATACTTTATCTGGTGCACTTGAAATATTTTTGCAATAGGCATGATGACGGTTAGCAACAATTACTAAAATAATATGTTCATATACTGAAATATAATTAATATGTTTAGAAAACAATATATCTTTTATTTATAAGATGGGATTATTAATTTATTTGATAAAATAAAACTACAAAATACACAAGTCCTCCATGTTCAGTTGAACACCAATCAGATTCAATTACGTCACATCTATGTTGTCTAACTGTCACTGTCACGTAAATTTCGTACGAATTTCGACGATCTCCGCGCTTAAAATTGTTTATTAAGTATTTCCTAACTGTATATTACTTAGTTTTTTGTTCTACAACTTGTTTAAGAACATGCAAAAAGGGTTTACCACGGCAAACAGCTCTAATTTGCCCAGAGTTGATTTGTTAATGCTGGGGCAGTTCCTGGCATCAAACAAAGACTTCTGTTCAGTAGAACTTAGAAATGTTAGAACTACAATGTAAGTATTATTTATTATTTTAAAAAATATATTAAAAATAGTATAACTACACGTTACTATAGTTAAAAAAATAGACAAGGTCCACTCGAAGTTATATGCGGTGACGTTAATAGTTGACGAAGTAAAGAAAGAAGTTATATCGGTAGAATGCCATGACAGTGTTGCCTCACAAGGGGGCTGCAAACATGCCATTGCATTTCTCATGTGGGTCCATTGTAGGAATGAAGAACCGTCCGTTATCCATTGAATGCTACTGGATGAAATCAAACTATCTCGGGTTGGGACTACATTAAAATATATTACAACAAAAGATTTAGCTATATAAATAAAAAATATAAAGGTTTCTTTTGACGTATTATCACACTGGGGAACAGCACACCACTTATACACTTGCGAAGTCATGTCTAAATAAAAAATAACAAAAATATTATCTGATAAGTTGTTTAATCTCCTATTGAAGACGATGCCAAAACATAGAAGTGACGTCATAAGCAGACGCCATGACACCAGCGACCGTTTTCGCGCTAATTTAAAAACATTGAATTCAAAATCGCATTTTTGTATCAAAATCCTTTATTTCTTGCAGAAATAATGTATTTTTCGGAAATAGTATATACATAAGAATATTTTAGAACAGTTTTTGAAAATCAGTCATCATGCCTATTTTAAAAGTGTGATACTGAGTTTTCCGGGCTAGTGTAGTTTAAAACAAACCCATTTGTATTATTAAACTTATGTAAATATGTATAGAATAAGAATACCTGTGATGTATCACACTCTCGCAAGCGACACAACTAACATTGTAAAGTCAAAGTCAAAGTCAAATTCATTTATTCAATATAGACTACTAGGTAGTACTTTTTGAACGTCATTTTTACAATATAGACAATAAATAGTCGTAATGTAATATAATCTCTAGTGCTTTACGTCGTTAACTTGTATTGATACCGAGAAGGGCTGGGATTAGCCTCTGGGCGCGCTCATCTTGCTTTTATTTTCACAACCCGTTTATATGCTAAGTGAATCGCAACTGCATGTAAACACAGTGGATATTAAAAACTGACATCGTAAATCTACTGTTCGCTTATACGAGCTGTTGAAGTAAAGCTATAAACATGAATAATACTTTCAACACTGCTGCGAAAAGAAACTCGCAGAAATTACAAAGAAAAAAAGTCAGCCGTCTGCAACTTACTCCTTTTACAAATCGTAATTCAATTATTACGGTATGAAAATAAATGAAAAACCCACGAATAAACAAATTTAACTAGAATCTGGAGTTTAAAATGTTTTTCCTTGAGTTAAATATTTTTTTTATTTGGGATTCCGTATAAGTTTAGGCGGAACCGTTCTAAGACCACTCTAGTATCGGTCTGCCCGTCTGACACAAAGGCTTTTCACGAAACATAACGTAGAATAGAAATTATTTTTAATTTATCGTTATATTGGGGGGAAAATCTGTACTTAATAAAAAAAACACTGTGTGCTATTTTTTCTGTAGGTGGAGGTTTGGTGCGGTCGGTGGTCAAAGCCTCAAGTTATGCTGCAGCCCTTCCGAGGATTCTGCTCCAAATATTTTGATTTTAATAGGATAATAGATTGCTGGAGAGGTATGTACTATGTACACTTATGTACATATAAAGTTTTCAAGTGTTATATTTAAAGAGATTTTTTTATCATTTCAACTTACAGTCCCAATATTCTCTGCAGTATGAATTGGTACGGAACCGTTCCGAATCATGCGAATTTTATTCACGTTTGGCCGTTTTTTAGATAAACAGCAACTACGTGTAAAAGTCAGAAGTCAAGCTAATTGAAATAAAACCGTTAATTTTCCTTATAAACGTTAATAATGTTTGATTCGAGAGCTAAATTAAAAATGATATGCTGCGATTGGACTGGATAAAGAAAATAAAAATGTGAATCAGGCTAACTGACTTATATGTATTAATAATAGTACCTATTTAGACTTGACTTCCATTATTTGTATTGAAAATAGATTAAATATTAATCAGGTGTATAATTCGCGTTCAAAATATTATTTTCCCATTTTTTAATAAAAAATATCTTAGGCATATAAAATGGATAGAGTAAGGAATTGGAAAAAAAAACGGTAATAGTCGGGAACAAGCCTGATATAAGTTGGTTGAACGACACTTCAAATTAGTTGTCTCGCATCTTACGAAATGTAATGACTGGCAGTGAGGAATCGTATAACCACGTACGGTGTAAAAATAAGTCAGTTGAATATTCCCTAAATGGGACCTACTTGCTAGTAATACAAAGTTCCTAAGAGCATTACAAACCCTTTTTAGAATTGTCGCTTAGTTTCCAACGCAAATTTATCTTCCTACCAATAAAAATAGCCCTGTATAGATAAGAATCCAAGTTTGCATAACCGACTTCCCAATTTGGACGTGAGAGATAAAATCTCACGTGTCTCCACACCTCTCGTGACGTGTAAGTAATGTTCCTTGATTATTTACGTGGATATTAGATGGCAGAACTATTTATTTTTCTAGTGCTTGGCGTCGAGTTCTGTGGGAATTGCTGGGCGGAGCTCTGTATTTTATGTACAACATATTAACTCATGTTGTACAAACAAGTAAAATGAGATACTATTTCGAAAGCGAGCTTATTTTAGTCGAAAAAATAGGGAGGTATGTAGATATTGAAACAAATCAATAAAAATCAAATGCCAGATGTTTGAGAGATCATCATTTGAGAACGGATAGACCTGCCCGACAGGTCTGCCCGTGACCATGGACGCTGTAAAGTAAAGGGTTCGAAACGTCGGGATTTGATTTGTATTAATACTAGCTTCTGCCCGCGGCTTCGCCCCCGTGGAATTCGGTCTGTCATCACATCCCACGGGAACGGGATAAAAAGTAGCCTATGTCCGTCTCCTAATACTAAGCTCCACCAATTTTCAGCCAAATCGGTTCAGCTGTTCTTGAGTTATAAATGGAGTAACTAACACGACTTTCTTTTATATATATAGATACAGATAACGCGATATAATCCGTAAAGTTGTTTTATGTCAATACGAATATTTATGGTGATTATAGTTTGGTTAAATTCGTAATAGTCAGGACAAGGTTTGTATGAAAGTTATTTTTGAAAAACCAAAATTAGGATGGGAAAACCAAAATTTGACAGAGGCGAAGCTGTAATGTATACAAATCAATTTTGTTGTCTGATAAGAACAGTCATTAGACTTGGGAGTTTTTATACCCATAACCAGAATAAAGCATGATTACTGCCAAACCTATCATCACGCTTGTTAGGTTTCATTAAGTTTTACAACACATGATTTTGCCCCACGTGTTGAAGAATTTTGTATTCTGATCCGACCCACGAAAAAAAAAGTGTCAAGTAAAATTCTATTTCCCTCCGGCCGATTTATGACAGTCATACTTTAAACGACTGATGTAATATTACTTGTAGACTAATTAACAATGACATGCAATAGTCGTAACAAATTTAATGACAGAAGTTAAACGTTGTTCGTCAGCTGGAACGCCGTGATATGAAAAATTAATACGACGCGATGTATGAACATTTTATTTATGTTAATTACTTCGCTACAACACTCTAGATTTTTCTAGAACACGGACTGTCTAGCATTTTTATATATATAAACTAAAGTGGCAACAATGAACTTATATGCATAAACAGATAGTAGGATGATTATTATTATGTATATGTATGAAGCTTTATTCAAATAGGCTTAATTTGTTTTTTTGTAATAGCTCTCTTTTTTTCTAATGCATTCCCTTTCATTCTCTCTTTCTTTATGATGTTTGTTAACAATTGTGGTTGATCTCATTTCGCATGATGTGATCTCCTATAATTAAAGAAGAAGAACGAATAAGAACTGAAATGTAACTGTTATATAGCATTTAATGTGTTTTCTTTGTTGGAGATTCTAATAAAATAAAATAATTTAAAATAAAAATAAAATTACTTTATTATAATCTGTATTAATAGTCTCCTATTAGGACAGGGTGAAATGGTGCACTTTTGGGGAGGCCAAAATAGGCTGGTGATGATGATGATTTGTCTAATGGTTACAAGCGTGACTGTAGAGTGAAAGGTTAAGTTCGATTTCTAGTTCGATTGTTAGTTTTCTCTCAAAGTCTCAGTACGTAGTGTCTTAGAGTTTAGATTTGTGCAACGGTCGCTCCCTATTACATGGGACTGAAAATATAATGGCGAACTGTGAATGTGCAGCCTTCTCTATCAAACCCTTTTGGGAAAACAGGCGTGATGGTATAATTTTATAATAATCTCGTGACACCGCGCCTATTTTCTGACAGTTCTTATCATGCCTGGATCCAAACTTATTATAAATTCGTAAGCAACTCTGTCTGTCTGCTTCTTAGTTTGGTTGTGACGTTTCCAATTTTAGTAGGTAGATACCTATATTTACGGTTAGTAACACTGACATAATACGATGAACCTAATATTAGTCCTTTATTCATAAAAAACTTCAAAATCTTCACATTTTACAATAAAACATGAGAATAATATTCAAATGAAGTTATTATACAGGAGGAGGAGATGAAAACACAAAGCAATTGCGCGGGAGTCATTATTTGCTCGAACCGATGGCATAAAATCGATAATAGTTCCTGGAAATATGGTATTCCGTCTTCCGTCTTAATTAAACCAACATTCAATCATAATAATTTTCTAAAAGATAAGAAACACAACTTTTATGTTAGCTGTAAACTTTCCAGATCGCACTAGATATCTCGTTAGGCGCATGAGAAGTGCTTCCTTTACAAGAATACTCGTTAAGTCGGAAATACAGAGAGTTATCTGTATAAAAATTGCATCATAACCTGTTAACATGGAATCGGCGGGGATCAAATTAACCGGTTGATTTATGGTAACACCATCAATATGGCGCGTCGGTTGCGCGTTGCTGTTATATATCAGCATGTTGCTTATCCATCAACATAAATAGCTTTTTCCTCCCATCTATTCGAAAAGGACGAATTGGTTCGTCTTTAAGTGCACCCAAAGGTGGTGTTTTCTATAAGAAAGTTTTAGCGGGCAGTAATGAGCTTTTAATCCTCTATATAAGTGCGCCGCAATTTACTTATCCGCGCACTTTTTAAATTTGGAACATCTTAGTGTTCAGCGCCAAGGAGATCGAACGCAAATATTGTTTGAATAAAGACTGGCTGGTACGACGGCCTAAGGTCGCGCCGCCGGCGCCGCCGCCGGTTGATGGGACGCCTTTTATTTTCTCATAGTGGGTGATGAAAAGTAGAGTGTATCACTCGGGCGCAAAATATATTTTTGGCTCGGGCGACGTACTTTGAATCCCTAGCTACGTTCAGGATTCTACTAAAGAATCTCTCGCTACGTTCGGGATTCTACTCTAACATCCCTCGCTTCGCTCTGGATCCAAAAAACCGCCCTCGCCGTAAAAATATTACTTTGCATTATACTATTATAAAATCTACTATTCTTATATCTGCCACTCTTTTAAATTTTAAGATTTATGCGTCATTATTTACGATAACTGCCTCATTAGCCAAGTGGTCCTGACCGCGACTACTACGCTAGAGGTCCGGGGTCCGATCCTCTGGTCAAGCTAATTCCCAGTAGCAGCTCGGAGATTGTAATCTGTGCCCGGTTAATGACAATAGGCTCGCCCAGGCTATTACATGAGACCTAAACATACCGGCGAATTGTGGGTGTACATTAGTACGCCTCTGCATAACTCTTCAGAGAATACAGGCGTGAGGGTATGTTATTTACGATAGTTCAATAGGCTCGTCACCTATTTTATGGGAAATAAACATATCGGCGAACTGTGGGTGTAGGTAATTCTCTAAACCTCTGCCTAACCCTTCAAGAATGAACTGAGGATGAGCAGAGAAAATATAAAGATAGCAGTAGGGATCGCAACGGGACACTGTGGACTTAACAGACACCTGGCGATCATGAAAATAAAGGATGACCCTATATGCCCAGCATGCGGGGAAGAAGAAGAAACAAGCTTCCATCTAATAGCAAAATGCACAATGAATGCGCTACTTAGATGGGAAATACTAGGAACCGATGAGATAAATGAAGAACGGCTAGCAGAACTCTCCATCGGACAACTGGTGGACTTCTGCAAGGCTACGGGAAGATTTGCGACGCCGAGCGCCAGTAACCCATGACGGGATCCACCAAAATGGGGAACTGGGCGAAATAATCCCGATATGAGGACTGATCGCCCGCCTGGTGCCTGCCGGCGTCCCCAAAAGATAAATAGAATAGAATAGAACCCTTCAAGAAATACAGCAAGTTATGTTATGGTGTGGTATTTACGATTGTTCAATTTGTTCTCTTCTTTATAAAATAGTTTTTGTAAGATTAATAAGGAGGTCCTGGGTTCACAAGTTTCTAAGAAAATCTTACTACCACTTGCGTGATGCTATATTTGGAACTAGCTTTTTGAATCACGGCAATATTGATTGGATTGATGATTTTTACACCACATCGTTTTTCAAGAGTGTAAGGCTAGAATCCGTAGCAGTTTTAAAAAGTTTAAAAGTGTTTAAAAGTTTTTTTTTATTTTAGCTCGGCAATTGTCTTCAAAACGTACATATAAAACTTATGTCCATTCTGAAAATAACATTGTATAATATTACAAGTACTGGCATGTAAGGGAAGAAACGCAAATATACCCAGTAACGTCTGTTTTATCTATTGAAGTGTCACAGTGTAGTGTGGATTTTGCTCCGTCTCGGAAATATTATCACTGGAATATCTTTTACGGAAGCTATAATGACGCGAGCATAGGATTATAAAAGCTCACAATAAGCTCATAATAATATCCGCCTACACAAGCGACATCTACATAGGCCTACAAATAAAATTATTATTGAAAACTGGGCCCCGCTCTCCGCCAAAAGAATAATATCAAATGGATTCTTTTTAAATCTTACTCGTAGTTCCATAGATTAGCGCGTCCAAACAAACTCTTAAGCTTATATACTCGTAATACCTACATATATTTGTTTAAAGAAATAAGTAGGTATCAGGTAAAAATGAGATTTAAAAAAGGTATTAGCTAAATACTTTTTTAAATTGTGTTTTTTTTAATAAATAAAGATTATTTCTATTCTAGAATAGGTAAGTGCCACCTGATTCCTGCGGTTACACTTGCGTGGAGAAAGGATTTACTTCTTATCAAAGCGAAACATACAACAGATTTTAAGTTAAATCTCTAGCAATACATCGGTGAAAACTACATTCCATTCCATGTAGTACAGACAGACAAAAATTATAAAAATATTATTTTGACTTTTATTGCTCTAATATAATCGCTCATAGGTTTATACCTATATTAGTTTTTATTTCATATCTATAGATAATTTACGGACGTCCGTCGGCCTGTGTAATTTTATTATATGTATAGATTATGTCACAGGGCGTATACTGTAGATGAGGGCATCAATGCCTCATGTTAATATAATAATGTTCAGTCGATTCACTTGCACTTTCTGTGATATGATTACATGCCTGAGAATACCAAGTACAGTACAAATGTATGACTGTACATTTTCATTCAATACAAGCACTATCACTTTACAAATAAAAATGTTAGACTATTCAATTATAGACGGAATACTAGAAAAAGATTCAAAGAATATCTCTGTAAAGTGTATTGGAAGCGGTCCGTGATTACTGAGACGCAAATCTTTGCCAGCGCAACCGTAGATTAGTTTAATCGCCCGTTGAGTCCTCGGTCTCGGTTAAGCTGTCGGCGCCATGGGCTGATTTCTCATACTTGTTTTGCTCTCCGGAAATGTGCCGGATTTATATTTAAGGCATAATATCAGGACTCAGGCAAGGATATTCTAATGAGTTTTCTGAGAATGGTAATAAACTGCTTTACATTGAAACATATAAGAAACACTAGTAAAGTCACTTTTAATTTTTTACTTTTTGCTAAACCACGTTAGCTGACTGGTTTTGTTTTTATTTTTGAAACTATATGTTAAGGATATCGTATCGAGTTTTTCATAACATCACATTATATTTCCTGAACTTGTAAGGCAGAGATCCTACCTAATTTACACCAACAGTTCGCCGGTATGTTTAGATTCTATCTAATATTTAATAACAGGGCGAACCAATTGTTATTAGCCGGGCACAAATCCATACTTCGAGTATTCCCCTACTGAGTAATCCATAGAAAAATCCAATGACACTTTGCTTGATCCGGGAATTGAATTCAGGACCTCACGTTCAGTAGCCGTGCTTAGGTACGTCCCCCACCAATGAGGCAGTTAGGATCCTTAATTTAAAAAAAATGAAATTTTAATTTTGGTAAAGCTTGGTGTATAAAATCATAAAAACACTAAAGACAAAATTTTCCTAACACTATAATTTTATTTATGAAGATACGCTAATTAAGTTTTATTTCCGCGTTAGTGAAGAAACATTCGCATTTCGCGCTAATTAATAGAAACGTTCGTTTAACATAAAATTTACGTATCTGCGAATTAAGTTTTTTGACTTGTCATTATTTTACAAGAATGTGGCTTGCTTTGAAAAAAAAAAGCTTATTTACTTACCTACATTACTTACCTGAAATAATACTAGCACACTTCATTAATTAATTAAATGTATGATTTCCTTTCCTTAAAAATAAACTGTGAAACAATTAAAAAACAGTAGATTGACCACATACAAAAAGAAAACTTTAAGCGTACCGTTTCCCACATAAAAATATCTTCACGTACCTAATCTAGCGTTTCAAGTAAGAATATAATAGTTACCTTCAAAATGATATTTTACTCAAAGGTCACTGACCCTTGGGACTTATGACGGCGACTGCAAGTGCAATGTTACACAATAAGCAAGGCTTCTGGACCACCTCATGATTGCAATGACAGGGATGAGTCAGCATACCAAGCTATAATAACCCACTTACATCTTACGAATTGACGCTTACGTAATAAACTCAATGATGGAAACAGAGCCTGGGAGAAGTTTACGAATGGAGATTTTTTTAATCTTTTTTTTAGGATCGCTGGGCAAACGAGCAGACGGATCGCCTGATGGTAATTACCGCCACCTAGCGACACCGCAACATCAGAGGAGTGAACTGTGCCTTTTTTTTAATCCTAAGCATATATTGGTCTACAAAATAGATAATAATAGTTCAAGCCACGATTACTAAGTTAGACTGTGTACCAGACTACCTACTTAGCACCGAAACGTATTAAAAGAAACTAGAGCTCACAGCTTTCATACAAAAAGACGACAACAAATTTAAATATACATTAATTCGTATCACCACAACCACAAATGAAATTGCAATTTGTTTAATCAATACAGTAATACACATTCTAGTGAAAGCGAAACCGAATTTATCGTAAAAGAAGCAAGATACCAATTTGGTAAAAAAAGAACGTTTACAATGGTAACATTATCGACGACGGCTGCGCGGGCGACGGACGGCGAGCGCGGCGCGCGGGACAGCCGTGACAATTAAGTTAGGTTTTTTAATGACTTTTTTACTGTCCAATAAATTGTGCACTTTTTACTTCGAAGAAAGTGGTTGAAAAACGATCATTATGTTAGTGAGCTTTTGTGCGGCCGTCACGCTTGTTGCCACATAATGTTAGCCGGCGTCCGGTTCGTTACCGGCTCTGTGAATATTTAATCAGCCCCTGCGTGCATGTAATTTACAGGACAATCGGATTTGAGGTTAAAGAAATGATAAGAGCATCTCGTTGTGCAGAATAAAAGGAAAAGTTTGAATTGTGGTAATGGCCACTTGAAGTGTTCGGAGTGACATCGCACGCGAAGGGTTAGGCACACGACTCACGTATCACGATCACTTCACGACGCTTAGGTACATTTTCTGTCTTGACATCTTTTTTTATCCTTTTTATTATAAGCATAATTCAGCGTAAATAACATAATTATAGGTAGATTTAATATGTAATTAAAGTTAAAGTTAAGTAAAGATTTGATTGTTTATTTGTTAGGATTGAATAGGCTCCGAAACTACTGGACCGATTTGAAAAGTTCTTTTACTATTAAGAAGTCACATAGGCTACTTTTTACCGCGGGAAAATGCTTCATTCATACTGGAAAACGGGCAAAGCCGGGCCAAGCAGATAGTATTGTATAAAATTGGACACTAGGACCTGGTGGATTTAAATTTTTGCTAGTCTGCCAAAGACAGCCAGCAAAAGTTTGGCAGCAGGAGTTGTTTAATTGACGAATTTAATTTAATTTGACGACACGTTTGGTGCAGCGGCTGATCGATCGGCTTCTGCGACACATGTTGTGGGTTCGATCCCCACACGGAGCAAATATTTGTATGTGACAATTGTATTTGTTACCGCACCCATAATACAGGAGAAAATCCTAGGTGAGGCAACGCTATTCATAAAAAAAGAAAACGAGAAAGTTTACACAGATCACTGATGTCAAAAATAAACCACCCAGAGAGATAATGCAGATAAAAGCAGGTGTAACAGACAATATATCATTCGCACTTAGCTTCTCGCGGACATAATAACACATTTGCGGCAACAAACAAACAACATAGACGTCAAAACAGTCCCAACACAATACCGGTGTATATTGTCCTAACGGACGCATAGATTAAAACCATGCGGTACCTCACAATATAACGGACTGTGGGGCGTGTTGGGACATCTCTAACCCGCCATTGTTACGTCACAATTTGATTTATACCCCAAGGTTTCGAACGCCTGACAACTCTAAGCTCAGAACATACTCGTAAACATTTCCCGTAATAAAAGTAAAATGAGTTTAAAATTGAAAGAGGTAGTGTTGCTACAAAATATTACGCGGCATTTGAATTGATATTATGTTGCTTCAGTTGCGTTTGCGCAGCGCTATGCGGTGGAGAAGTAACACGGAATTATGCCGACGACTGCAACTGTTGTCAACATCGTGAAATATTGTAGCAAAGAAACTGGAATCTATGTTGTTATTAAGATGACTTTGTACATCATTGAATATTCATTGATATAAACTAAGCTATAAATCTGATGCAGAACTAGCAACCAATTAGACTTACAATTTATCCAGGAGGATCTAC
Source organism: Acronicta leporina (assembly GCA_947256265.1). NCBI lineage: Eukaryota > Metazoa > Arthropoda > Insecta > Lepidoptera > Noctuidae > Acronicta > Acronicta leporina. The sequence goes on from OX366521.1 coordinate 4,784,638, forward strand.
AATGCATCTATTACATTCAACAGATGGAATTATAAATCAACCTCATTGGTGGATACCAATGAGGTTGATTTATAATTCCACGTAAAATTTCTTAAAATTCCAAAATCCTATTGGGGATTTTCTTAGCAGCTCGAAGTTCAGATTTGAGCTACCTACTGGCAAAAAACTCACCCCCTATTACATAGAACATAAAACACAGGCAGAAAGCCGAACAGCTTAACCCATCAGGGTTTCAAAAGTAATACAATAAGTACACTGCAATATTTAATTCTCCGCTCTCTCTCTTTTGTGTTTACCTCACATTATATTTTCTAAGGTTTTCTTCTCAATGCAGATCCGTTACTATTTCTTTTCACATAAAAATATCATTATTTGTTTTATGCAGAAGTTCACAATGTTCTAATTATGATGCGTAAAATATTTTGTCTTATTCATTCTAACTACTTATTAACTAATACAATCGACAAACTTACACCACTAATTTATTATTCTTAAGCAATTATTGAATGATAAATACACTTTATCCTTTAAAATCATACAAGGCAATCTTAAATTAAATAGCCTCAGATAATTAATTAGGATGCCATTTATCTAATCTCAGTTAGATTGCACGGCATCAATTCGAAGTTTTCATTCAATTGATGCCCGCGGGGTAAGCAGAGTTTAACAGAGAATGCTATCGGGCATCGCCTAAGAAATTAATTGTGTCTAGTTTCTATTAGAACTCGTTCCATATATTTACTAACCGTATTTAATCTACTATTGGTACAGTACTAAAATTAACCATTAACCTGTAAATCAAAACAAGCTTGTTTCTTGGTAAAATTAAAACGAAATTCTACATCCACATGTTTTAAAACAGGTCTTCGGACTTCGGTCTTCTGGATACAAAGACCTGTTTTGAAATTCTCTAATAAGTGAAGTAGCCCACTATCCAATAAATATTCTGTATCAAGAGACTGTAGTTTTATGGGAGAGGAGCCTCTATACTGTATCTATTTCTTTTAGAATCGGTTGATGTCTACATCCAGCCTAACCAGTTGCGACTACCGTCGGACCTCGGCAAGCTAATTTCTGGGCAACACCGATATTTGGAAGATGGACTAGTTGTCAGGCTTTTTTTTGGGCTTCTGCATACTACACTAATTGTCATAGATATTAGGACATTAGGTACTAGAATCGAGACCGACGGCTCTACGTGCTCTCCGAGGCACGGAGGGGGTCTCCTTTTGTCTTAAAAAACCTCTTTCGAATGCAAACAAGAGTTCTTGTTCCAACATTGTAGCATCGATTTGCCAACCATAAGAGCAAATGAAGCTCTCCACTAATTCATTATAATTGGTCGCCTAATATGTTAAAACAATTTGCGACTAATTAAACTAATCAATGTTCATTTATTTAATTTGAATGCACTCTCGACGCACAATGTACAAACATTCATCTTTATAATCTAATTCTATTCGTATCATTAAAGTCCGCAAGCTGTGTTCGGGTGAGAAATAATCGACTCGTGCGCACCGCTTATTACGCGAGGCATAATAGGCGCAGATTGAGACAGTTTAGTGACAGCCACCATTAATCGCCACCGTGTAATTTGTGCACGGCTCTGAGAAAATCTCATAAAGAACATAAAATATTATTTTCCTTTGCAGTTTTCAATAGAGATGTTAGCCGAGTTTACGATTGAGTTTCGTTAGGAACATAGGGATTTTCTCTTTTTTTAGTACCTTATGAGGACTATATACCATCCCACACTGTGCCAGCAGCGTTGAGGACTATAGCGGAACTTCTATTATTATACTCTTTGCCCTGACCCCTATCATTCGGAGAGGAGTCCCATGCCCTGTAGTGGGACGGTAAATGGTTTGATGATAACAATGATGATGAATGATTTATAAAAAAGATTAAGGTGCCACCAAATTTGTAGGTACATAATATCATTCCAATAGGGTGGAAATATATCATAGGGTACAGCCCTAACAGGGACAAAACACTGTATTATGAATTACTAGCTTCTGCCCGCGACTTCGTCCGCGTAGCGTGATGATATATAGCCTATAGCCTTCCACAATAAATAGGCTATCTAACACTGAAAAATTTTTTCAAATCGGACCAGTAGTTCCTTAGATTAGCGCGTTCAAGCAAACAAACAACAGCTTTATATATTAAGTATAGCTTCTGCTCGCGACTTCGTCCGCGTAGCGTGATGATATATAGCCTATAGCCTTCCTCGATAAATGGGCTATCTAACACTGAAAGAATTTTTCAAATCGGACCAGTAGTTCCTTAGATTAGCGCGTTCAAGCAAACAAACAAACAAACAAACTCTTCAGCTTTATAAATTAGTATAGATATAGAAGTATAGATAACGCTTATCTTATGAAATTACCTATCCAAATGTTTCAACATCCCACTACATATCAGAAGCAACAAGTTAATTGTCTATTAAACTAATATAAAGCCCTAGGTACGTTAATCAACCGGTTATAATAAAGACGATAATCCTCGTGACTCGAAAATTACACTTCATTACGTGTCTTTGACACCACAGACAATTATTATGATAAATGTATAAATAATTAATCTCTCCGTTTTATAAATCGTCATATCTCTGACGTAATCTAATCTCGATTGTAAGGTACATACAGCTTCTGAATTGCTAAATGGACTTAAACGAATGACGGGCCGCAGAAATTATAATAAAATCATTAATAATTCTAGAATATGAGTAGGAAGCTCTTTCATCCTACGCGAACTAACAACTGGCAGAGTTCAAAACTGGTCAATATATTCGTGGATTATAACTGTTTTGGCATTAGAATAAAATAATCCGGACAAATTGTTAAATCACGATTTTGGGATTTGAACCTGTTGTTTGTATTATTATTGATCATATTGTTGTCTATTTAGACTATCTAAATGTCTCGAAGGCATCGCAATTATGTAAAGCTAGCATTCGCCTAATCGTTTAATGGGATTACAATAGGTATTGGGTTTCAATTAAGAGCTTAAAGCTTATTAAGGCATCGTGATTTTGCTTCTATTGATTTAATGAAAGGTAAGGTCGTATCTACTATGTTGTACATGATAGGTACTTGTTTTTACTCAATTTAAAATTTAAAAAATTTAAACATAATTATTCTTAAGTGAAGTTTTTTTCTTTTATATAAAATGTTTCATTCGCCTAAAAAATATTATCATCACGTGTACAAGTACCTAAATTTTGACTATTTAACGAATTGAACGATTTTCTTTGAGATTTTTTTAAATATTTACACATTATTTTAATAGTATCTATTAATATAACACTCACGAATAAAACACACAAATCATAAACTCGTTAATCGATTTGAGGCTGTACATCCACGTTGCGTGTGTTTGTTTTGACTGATACCAAACAAAAAGCAACTAAAGCGATGCTTAGGAGTAATTTATCAAAATTAAGAGTGGTCTACACGCCCCCTTGCATGAGTCTCACATTATATCTATTACCGTTACCATTTTGTAATGACGTTTTAAAAAAATATGCTGCATTTGTAGTCACCCGGTAGTGTGCGCACACGCCTAGGCATTTTAATGTACCTTGTGGTTGATGTACTGTACAGAAATACTGGTAGTTTATCAGTAAATTACATTTATCTATTATTAGCTTGCAATTGAAACGTGAAATGATTGATCAGTAACAGTAATTAGGTTACAATGCATTTTATATCTGTCACAGAATATAAAAAAATATATAAATATATAAAAAAATGGAGCCTACTAGTTATACAGTACAGTTTTGCTGTTTTAAGAAAAAAATATGGAGTCGGAGAATATTGATTAAAAACATTTACATTTGGTGCATTTTTTTGTTTTTGTATGAATCGATGTATGAATGTGACGGAAACGAAAAAAGTATGCACGAATCGTAGCAAGTGGTGGTTTATAGTTTCTGCCTACTCCTGTGGGAGCAAGGCGTGAGTATATGTATATAGTTAAATTAAAATATATCATTAATCACTGTGTTTACAGTATGGTTGGCGCAAAGTAACTTGAACCAAAATGGCGGATGCGCAGTAGTAAATTTTTAGTACATTTTGCACGCAAATGCACTGCGCATACTTTCCCCCTCTCCGTTTTGGGTCAAGTTATTTTGCGCGAACTATATTAATTAATGTTTTAACACTCCATTTACATCTATTCCGAAATCTTTATCACTGCAATCAGAGCACAATAATTTAATGTAAGTAGTGAACTCGCTCTCACCTCGGCGTCTGCTATCTGGCGATCTGAAACACAAAACAACACTATTTAACAATGGCTTATCAGCAGGGAACTGAATAAATCGGTTAATCAGATGAAAATAGGAGAAATTACCGTGTAATTAAATGTGTGAACTCAAAGATACATCTAACAGAGTGATATATTTCCAGTTTATGTTAATTAGGATAATTAGGAAATTAGCATGAGACTTCTGTCGCACCTTTTTCTATATAAAAGAGTATTACTGTGTCTTTTAAAAAAATACGTTGCTCCTCAATGTGTTTACAAAAACAAAAACCATCTGTTGATCACACCCATATTCTGTGTGAGGATTGAACACTCCATCGATCTCTTTACCAGTCCACTAACGGACTGAATTCTGCCAGAGCCATAGTAAGTCTCTTACTGCAAATCTCAATATTGTCAATATGTCATTTTAATATAACTAAGAGTAACTTCAAGCAAGAAATGTAATGTTTAGCTAAAACTAAACTACGCTAATTATATTTTTGGTTAAAGCCTCGGCAATTATAATTAATTGAAATCGTATCAGTATCGTAATGATTATAAAATATTTGTAAGAGTACTTGTTAGCGTCAGAAGTAATTTTTTTCTAAAGCTTTCTCTAATTCATAATTTCTACAGCGCCTACGATAGATAATATTTACAAATATACTAGCTTCTGTGCTTCGCCTGCGTGTACTTCAGAATTGAGTCTATATAATCTATCCCTGCTCCAAATTTCATCGAGATCCGTTTAGCCGTCCTATCGTGGAAGATTAACAAACATCCATGCATGCTTTCAAACTTTCACGTTTATAATAATAAAATACCTAATACCTATATAATATAGCAAACTTAGTATAACCTAATTAATAATCTTTAACGTAGGAGAGCCATGCTTCGGCACGAATGGGCCGGCTCGACCGGAGTGATACCACGGCCTCACAGAAAACCGGCGTGAAACAACGCTTGCGTTGTGTTTCGCCGAGTGAGTTGAGGTTACCGGAGGCCCAACCCCTTTTAAAGGCGGGCAACGCACTTGTGACTCCTCTGGTGTTGCAGGTGTCCACGGGCGGCGGTTATCGCTTACCATCAGGTGATCCGTTTGCTCGTTTGCCGCCGTATACCATAAAAAAAAAAAACCTAATATCCACACTTTGAATTTAAAGATAAATAACGTATGGACTGTGTTGAGTGAGTTTCCACCTTAATTAGAAAATTTGCATTACGTCTGTGGTAGATACAGTTTTTGCGGAGTCAGTGGATGCAGTAGCAAACGCTCCCGGTTTTGTGCGTACGTATGCGCAGCTATAATGACGTTCGTTGAAACCAAATCACTCTTCTCGTTAATCTCGTGGCGGCTTATGCATTTTGCTAATGTGCCATTTATTCAGTCTGTTTATACAAAAATCGAACGAAACAACAAAATGGAGCACAACAATCGTATAATTAAACTATTAAAATAATTGTCAATTATCTGACGAAGTATTCACCACCAAATAACTTTTTTTTATGAGATAGGGGCGCAAACGTGCAGACGGATCACCTGATGGTAAGCGATAACCGCCGCCTACTCCCGCAACACCAGAGGAGTCACAAATGCGTTACGAGCGTTTTAAAAGGGTTTGGGGCTCCTAAAAATTTGGAAGTAGCGAAATTCAATTCTGATCATCATAACGTTTGAGGGCTCCGAAACACCGGTCTCCTCTCAGAATTAGTGGTATTAGGTTATAGTACACCACACCAGCATAATGCAAAATTCAGAATATTCTCAATTTTCTCTATTCAAATTCTTTACTCTTGAAGTTTGCAATGTTAGCAAGTTAATATTCGCACATAATCGCGAAGTCACAGTCAACTATGCTTGGTCATCACTAGCTATCACTGCTTCTGTATAAACGTTGCAATCTAATGTTCGAATCGACGAACGTATCGATAGAAAATATACCTACCTATGGAAATGAGGTTTGTCGCCCGAATCGTTGAAACGTTACGTCATTTCCATACATTTTTAACCCCCGACGCAAAAACGACGGGGTGTTATAAGTTTGACGTGTCTGTGTGTGTGTGTGTGTGTGTGTGTGTGTGTGTGTGTGTGTGTGTGTCTGTCTGTGGCATCGTAGCTCCCGAATGGATGAACCGATTTTGATTTTGTTTTTTTTGTTTGAAAGGTGAATAAGTCGGGAGTGTTCTTAGCTATGTTTGATGAAAATCGGTCCAAGTTGGCCGCCGCCACAAGATGGCGGTTTACATATTTTTTCACAACTCCCACAATATTGGTATCAAATGAAAGGGCCTGACTAGTAGAATACTATACACTATGAAAAATTTCAAATCCAAGATGGCCGCCTACACGAAATGGTGAATTTATTAATTTTTTTCACTACTCCCTCAATAAATGTATCAAATGAAAGGGCTTGACTAGTAGAATACTATACACTATGATATAAGATATCTAATAGCTATGAAATAATTGTACAAAAGTTGAATAACTAAACGAAGAAAATACCTAATTAAACACTAAATTACCTTGATCTTAAAATGCAAGAAAATAAAAGAAATTAAACAAAATAACTAAGGAGTCCCTACAAAAAGTGTAAAATAACAAATTAAATTAAAAATTTAAAAAACCCCCGACACAAAAATAAACCTGAATCCCTATAAAAAGAAAAAAATAATCTTGAAATTATAAGCCTTCGTAGGTACGTATGAAGTTTTTTGATTAAATTTTGTCGCGTCGGGGGACCGCTCTCTAGCTCTCGCGTGTCTGCCCGCTCGGGTCGCCAAACTTGAATATGTTACGCTCCGCCCACTTTACGCCCTCCCGCGCGTCGCGGCGATGTACGCGCCATCCACATCAATTCTGAATTCGCGCGATTCACGTTCGGGAAGCAAAAGTAAAGGAAATGATTCACATAATTAGAGAGCGGTCCCCCGACGCGACAAAATTTAATCAAAAAACTTCATATGTACCTACGAAGGGTTATAATTTCAAGATTATTTTTTTCTTTTTATAGGGATTCAGGTTTATTTTTGTGTCGGGGGTTTTTTAAATTTTTAATTTAATTTGTGTTACTATTCTCTCGCGGAATCAAACGGTAGATGAGTTCTTTCTTCCACAGAATAAATTACAAGCTTAGCGTGAATATAAACGTTTGCGTGCGTTTAATAATTACGGCTTAATAACAATTATCTGCTTAAATAACGTGTCTTCGATATCGTAATTTTAATCGATCTCAGATTAGTTTCGTCACTAATTAGGGAACGGTTTCAAAATCTTGATAGATGCTATTACAATTACGTGCATGATATGATCCCCACGATCATTTTTATATTGAACACGAATAACATTATACTTAGATATTTTTCCATCTTGGCACAATTTTACGGCATTCTAGGTCACATACTTTAGTCTAGAAAATTCACGGCCAATAAAATTCAATGTAATTGTTCGTGTGAACGTGTAACGATGTCACAGATTACCAATTCCGCACATGATGTGTCGCGCCAGACACCTTACAGTAATATCGCTCAGAAAAACTGCTCATTAATATTGATTGCATATAATTTCACCTTCGTGACTTTTCTATGATTTACACCGTAATATTTCACAGTACAAGTGACATTTTAATTGGGCTCACTTGTTTGTGCCGTGGCCCTGTCGATATAGTAGGCGGGTACAGTTTTGGCTCTACACCCAACAGTTTTGATTTATCGAATTTGTCGAGCCACAGTGTCGCAAGATCCCTTCAAAATATCGCCTCCAAGGTACATACTGATAAATTACTATAATAACATAATTCGGATAATGTATCTCGCATCGCAGCTCCCGCCCGATTAAATATTCATCTTTGACACTTCATAAAAAATATAATAAATAAATAAATAAATAAGCCTTTTTATTAATTTCTCATTTTACATGCGGTTTTTTATATTATTCATTTACATGCAACAAATTGTTTCAAAATAGTTTAAGATAGTAATTAATAATACATTTAAATAAATCATTTCATTTGCTATCAATTAATTATTTCGTGCATTTTTTTTTTTTTTTTTTTTTTTTTTTAATTTATTTATTTATTTTAATGAGAACCCCTCTGAAGGGTAAAGGCCTCCTCCAGTTTTTTCCATTTTTTCCTGTCACGTGCCTCAGTTTGCCATTTGTTTCCTGCTATATCTTTGACATCATCGACCCATCTTTTTGATGGTCTTCCTCTTTTTCTTTTTCCCGTGGGACCTTCCCATAATACGGCATGACTCGTCCACCGGTCATCCTCCATTCTAACTAAATGTCCCGCCCATTTCCATTTTAGTTTCATAGAGTGGAGTAAGAAATCTAATTGTTTTGTTTTTTCTCTTATCTTGGTGTGTCGTATCTTATCATTTATTCGTATTCCTAGAATAGATCTTTCCATGGCTGCTTGACATATTCTGATTTTTTCTTTCACCTGTTTTGTGTATATCCATGTTTGTGAACCGTATGTGAGACAAGGAAGGATACCGCTGTCCATTACTTTCTTTTTTACATAAAGTGGCATATTTCCTTTCATTATTTCTCTATGGGCCCAGTATTTTTGCCATGACATATTTATTCTTCTAGTTATTTCTTCTAGGTTGTTGTTCCGATGGAATGATACTTGTTTCCCCAAGTATATATAAGTATCTACATATTCGAGGTTTTCGTTTCCTATCATTATTGGCGGTTTAGAAGAATTAGTCATCAGTTTGGTTTTTTGCAGGTTCATTTCCAATCCCACAAGTGCGCTTTCTACATGTAGGTTTTTAATCATTTGTTGTAGTTGTGAACTTGATTCAGAGAATAATATTATATCGTCAGCAAAGCGTAAATGGCTGAGGTATTTCTCTTTTATTCTTATACCAAGATTTTTCCAGCTGAGTTTTTTGAATATTAACTCTAAGACGGCGATAAAGAGCTTAGGGGACAAAGGGTCGCCTTGCTTCACGCCTCTTTTTATCTCTATCTCCGGGCCACTTGTTTCCAGGCTGACTCTACTTGTGCTCCTATCATAGATGTTTTTTATTATATTACAGTAGGTTTTGTCAATATTGTTCGCGTTCAGGGCCTCCCATATTGAGATGTGTGAAATAGAATCGAATGCTTTTTGATAGTCTACAAATGCTAAGTAGAGAGGCCTCTGTAATTCCTTATATTTCTCTATTATGCTCTCCAAGGTATGAATGTGGTCGACGGTTGAGTATCCCCTACGAAATCCTGCTTGTTCTACTGGCTGATTTTCGTCAATTTTTGCAGATATTCGGCTTAGGATACATTGTGAAAATAATTTGTAGAGGCTAGGCAGTAGGCTGATGGGTCGATAATTGCCTATGTCCTTTGGATCGCCTTTCTTAAACAATAATATGATATTTGATTTGGTCCATTGTTCGGGGACTCTCTGCTCTTTGTTGATAGTGTTGAACAAAAGGGTTATTATTGGTGTCAGCAGTGATCTTGCCAATTTTAATGCCTCATTTGGGATACCGTCTGGTCCTGGGCTCTTGTCGGATTTTAGTCTCTTTATTTCCCGATCTATTTCTGTTTCGTTCCAGTTAGTGTCCATATTTTCTTTAGAGTGAAAAATTATCGTTTTGCTGTCTTCATAGCCTTTTTGGTCATAGAGGTTTGTGTAGAAATTTGTTGCTATTTTGAGAATACTTTCTCTGTTAGTTGTTGGAATAGACTTTTCTGATAGGCTGGGTATCCAGGTTTTGTGTGTACGGAGCTCTTTGTATGCGCGTTTGCAGCTTCCACTAGTTATTAAATGTTTCTCTATTATTTTTGATCTATAATTATTGTAATCTTTTCTAATGTTTTTGTTTGTTATTTTGTAGATATAGCTGAGTTTTTTCTTTATTTCACGGTTCTTTGGTTTGATAGTTTGTAGTTTGTGACGTTGTTTAATTAGGTTTAATGTTTCATCAGCGAGAATTTTGTTTAATTTGCATTTCTCTACTTTTTGATCAAGTTTCATACTTTCTAGTATACATTTTTCTAGTTTATTGTATAAGATTTGGCTTGTGTGTGTTCCCTCGATTGCTATAGATTGTATATTCATTTCTAGTTTCTTTAGGTAGTAGCTTACTTCATTTTGGTTTTTTAGTGTGCTGGTGGGGCTCTGATATTTGAGACGGCACTTTTTAATTGGTGTAAGTATTATTTTTGATCTAACCAGTCTGTGGTCTGAGGGAAACATGATATTATTTAAAACAGACACATCTTGAAAACGGTTTGGAAAATTTGTAAGAATATAATCTATTTCATTCATGGTTGTTTGATCAGGAGACTTCCATGTCCATTTTTGACTGAGTTTTTTCTTAAAAAAAGTGTTCATAACTGATAAATTGTGTTCTTGAGCATAATTTATTAGCTTTTGTCCTCTAGGGCTTCTTTTTCCTAATCCAAACTTTCCAAGAAGCTTGTTTTCTTCGAAATTCTTCCCTATCTTTGCATTAAAATCGCCCATTACAATAAGATTTTTGGTAGATTTTTCATGAGCCCTATGTAGAGTTTCATAGAATATTTCAATTTCAGATTCTTCAGACCGTTCTGTGGGTGCATATATTTGAATAATAGTGATTAGTAGGTCGTGTGTTTCTATATCTAAAAGCGCTACTCGGTCGGATAATCCTCTGAAGCTTTTGATGCAAGATTTTAGATGTTTTTTTATAATAAAGCCGACACCATATCTTCCTTTTGTCTGTCCGTTGTAGCATAATATGAATTCATCGTATTCTTCTATGCCATAACCCAATCTTCTTATTTCTGACAGTCCGATAACATCGTATTTAATATTTTTAAGCGCGTTTGTAAGTTCTATGAGTTTGGCCGGACTCGCCAGCGATCTAACGTTGTATGTGCCGATATAGAGGTTGTTTTTATTTTTGTTTATTGTCGGTTCCTGTTTTTTTGGAGGGTTGTAGTCAAGAGAAGAACTGATTACATTCTTCTCCCCCGCGGTGACCAGCCGTGTTGGGTTTTGAGATGGTAGAGGGGTCTCCGTTAGTTGCTAGATATTGGATGTAGGGGTTTCATTTTTCTTTGGTAAATATTCGGGGTCCTTTCTTTGTCTCATAAAAGCTGTGATTTTGTTCTTTTTTAAGGCTTGGTTTTCATGGCTCGTTCCATCTTGGTTTGGAGAAATCTGCAGATTTCGTTTTTTTGGTTGTTGTTGACTGGTCTGGTGCTTATTGGAATTGTTTTCATTGAAAACTATTAGTTTGTCATACTTAATTATTGCTTTTTTGCCTTCTGCTTTATATTTTAATATCTCTGTTTGTAGTTGTTTCCTTTTCTCCAAAACTTTATATGGGTAATCTTCTTTATAGTATATAGTACTATTTTGAATATTTTTCTTGTTTTGTAATAATATTATTTTTTTCCCCATAGTAGTGAAGGTGACTGTAATCGGTCTGGGTTTTTCTTTGATTTTTCCTAGTCGTTTTACTGATTCGATTTCGTTTCGTTCACAAGAAATGTTTATTTCGTTTATGAATTGTAAGATTTTATTTTCTAGTTCTTGATAGGATTTTTCTCCTTCCTCGATTCCGAAAAATACCAAATTTTTCTTTCTGTTTTGTCTCTCCATACGATCCAAAATGTTTTCTTGGTTTTGTATTTGCTCGTTTAGTCGACTATAATTTAGTTCCATTATTTTAAAATTTTCGCTAATATTCCTGTTTATGCTGTTTGTAATGTTCATTTCCATTTCTCTTATTTCTCTCTTTTGTTCTGCTAGATCGAATTGTATTGATTTTAAAATACTTGTTATGTCTTCCATATTCTTCGCTTTTCACCGATAGATGTCGCTAGTTTGGCATTCAGCTACTGCGTTGTTAATTTTATTGTGGTTCAAGTTCTTGGTGTGGGTAATTTTGCTACTCGTCCCTAGATGGCGCTAATTAAAGCGGTTTAATGAAAGTTTCTGTTGAATGACTAATTAAATTTAAAGTTAGGTTATGTCGATACAAATTTGTTCTTCACTTACTATTTTGTATTTTCTTTTGACTTCTTCTTAATTATTTATCACTGTTTCCATAGAGTTTTGGTAAATTTCTTAATTGTCGTTGATCTTTTTTGCTGTTAAACTGTTTTAAAGACTTAATCGATTTTGTTGTTGTTCCCAGTTCTTTTGTGGAATTTCGCCGGTTCACTTATGTTATTGGTGATTTCTAGCACATTACGGTCTAATAATGACACTTTTTATTACGGAGTTCACAGAACAGCATATTCATAAAAATTATTCATAAAAAATATAACGGCTGTTTATATCGTTTGTAACTCAGTAGTGGCATGTCGTGAGAAATTGGCTGCATCAAAATGTAATTTATATTTAAGAGCAGTTAATTTTTATCTTGTTAAACAGAGATATCTTCATAAGTTGTTGTTAACAACAGATTACGTATGTAAATAACAACATTTATAAAAAAATGTGTCCGTTATGATTATTTATTATCATTAAACAAATTCGATGAAATTGCGTGTGTTAATGGCGTCTCTATTATTAGTTCCGGTAATAAATCTATTACAAAAAACATAAGCAACAATGCTGCATATATTACAGTATGGGGTCCAAACACACCAGTTGCTCAAGTCTTGCCAATCAAGCTACATAAAAACTTCATTGAATTATCTCTATCTGTATCCAGTTGCCGACATTAGTGTTCGCGTGTGCAATCTGATGTCGATGAGCAATGAAAACAGATCAATTAAAGCCATAATAAATATTAATCAGCATTTTTTAATATGTGAATTGTTCAGTTTTTTTAGCAGTAGGTAGATACTATTGGTTATTTTGTGGCAGTGGTAGAACTTCTTGCGAAAGACGGCAGTAGGTACGAGTACTATGACATTTCTGCCGCCAAAAAGACTACAATTCTTTTTTCAATTGAACTTTTTATTGTCACACACAAAAAAAATTTAAAGATTGTTGCTTAAAAAGATTCTACTATGAACCGCTATTTGTAAAAGAAATAACACACAAGTTATTAACAAGATAATAAAAGAACTTGTTACAATGATAAGTCTATTATGTGAGTGTAATCGATCAAAACTGATCGATCATTGAATGACACGAGTTATTATTCGATACACAAAAAGTTACCGATAATATCCGAATCACGAGCATTGGATCTCGACATCGCCACATTAGAGTGAATAAACAGCTGACGAATGATTAATGATCATTTCTAATTGCTTCATAACACGGACTTCCTGTAGAAAGAGTGTGCATTGTTCAATGAGTACTTACGTTCGTATTACATGCCTCTTTAAATAGTTTTAGGCGAAAGCGAATGTCAAGATTGCGCGAATCATCACACATCTTTTGTATCAAAGATGAATGGAATGAATCCGACTGTTTTATTTGAGTATTGGTTTTTGTTTTCAGGTGCCCAATTCTGCTAATTCTATTGTATCAGAATAGTCGTTCAATGACATAAATTTACATAAGAACTATCAGATTTGGCAGAAAAGCTATCAAAGTCAACAATACTGAGGCCATTGAAAGACGATTTTTACACAATGAAATCATAAAAGTAGGGAACAGTTTGACTTGAAACACAGACCTAAATATAGAATATTCAGATTACCTACATAAGGGCCACTTGCACCAACTTGAAGTTGATGCAAGTGGCCCTAAAAGGTTTCAATGTCGAACTTTTTGATTTATTTATTTTAATTTTGATACCTACCTACTACTTCTCTACTCTATTCTGGTAACCAAAACCCTTATTTTACCAAATCATTAATAAAGAAATATTGTTCTTGTAACAAATTTTCTTATTGAGAAATAAATATCTTCAAACTGCTTATTGTTGAAAAGAATACAGATTGAAAGAGTTCTAATCATTTCAAAAACCAACGTCGTAAATAATTGATTTTGCTAGAAAAGTATAAATGAGATTGGCAAGAACAGTTTAGTTCTTGAATAGCATAACGAGACCAGCTATTTCCACGGTACTGTGTGCTTTTGTTTCAGCCTTACTGTTATGATTGATTGTTCGCGCCGAATTCACTTAGTTTCAGGCTGCATTGTCTCAGACAAATATTAGTTTCGGTTGAAACTGGTCACGAATTCACGATTATAAACTCCGTTAATGTCACCGTGCATCGTATCGTCTGTATCTTAGGTTACTTTAACAATAAATCTTACCCAATATTATCTATTCAAAGCTGTAAAATCATATTATTAAGGAAGAAGTCGGCAAACGTGCTGACAAGCCCCCTGGTGCTATGTAGTCATCGTTGCACATGAACACCTGCAACACCATAGGAGTTGGTGATGCTTTGCCGATCCTTAAGAGCCCCACGGACTGCAGGCAGGCAGGGGAACTGGCTCTTACGCGCAAAAGTGGAAGCTCATACCGAGGTGCTTTATGGCAGTCTCCGACGTAAGGGTGGCCGCCAGCCATACAGACCCGAAATAAATTCTGATAATTCCTGCATTATTGTGCTAAATAAATAATTAGTTATAACGATTCTTAGGATAACGATTGCTCTATGTCATTAGTTGAAATTTTCACGTTTCTTCTAAAAAACACCGAGTTCTATAAATAAAGATATTAAAGTAACATAACTACATGTATTTCATTCCATGTGTAAGAAAATGTTCACGTAAGTATGACGGCAATCTTCCAAATATTTAACTCTGAAATGACTTTATGATTGGTGCTAACAGTAAAATAATCAGTAGTGTGATCACTCTTTTTACTATCCCTGTTTTTTACAATGTTTATGTAATAAAACGGATTTGGTTACAATGAATGCACTTGTTTTAATTCTGAACTTGTAAATGATTTTGTATTCTATTGTATATTTACATAAAGGTAAATTTTCCATATAAAATTGTTTAAATAAAGTTTTCTGAATTGTTAACATATTACTAGTGTTGATCTTAATTCATTTCTGAATTTGCCGCCTAAATTGCTTTCTGCACTGTTTCCTAAATGTAATAGCTAACTAACACGTTTCCGAACTTAATTTATGTAAAAAAAGCCGTTAATACAATAAAAAAAATACTTAATTTACGCGAATGATACCTACATACATAGTATATGCCTGTGCATACATTAATAATGTTTGAAGGAAAAAAGTATACCTATTCACAGTGTGATAATTGTACGTTTTTGTTTAATACGTAATCCCTCTAATTTTGAGAGCAGCGTGCCCAGCAGTGGGACATATAACGGGTTGATTATGTATGTATGTAATACCTACGTAAGTAACGCAAATAAGAAACATACCGGCGAACTGTGGGTGTACCTACCTTAGTACACCTCTGCCTAACCCTTCGGGGAATACAGGCGTGATGGTATGTTATGTTAAGTAACGCAAATAAGAGATTTTTGCCTCGATCAATCCTTCATTACAAATTACATAATGAGTTCAGATTCCAGTCATTAATGATATTACTAATTTAACCCCTACCAGTGTCCTATGTATAGGTATAGTAAGAAATTGCCCATAAATATTCGTTAGAAAAGCAAACCCATAATTTCAAGGCCTATTTTATAGCTTAGTTAGCTTGAAACTTAGTCGCCGTCAATATTTTATGAATAAATTAATAATATCGTTAAGCTTTGTAATTAGACTTTATGCTTGATGCAAACGATAATTCTACTTGTAACCACGATTAATGTAGATTGTATGCCATCCGGTGAAGTGATTACGGACGGAAATCACGTGATCAAAACATTTGAGAGTAATTGTGAGCATTAATACAGGCTGAAAAACTTGCGCGTGCGACTTTTAAACTGGTTTATGCTTCCGATAGCGCTTAAAGATTGTCAAGCTCATAATTAGATTTAATTTAATTTTTACACAATTTTCAGTAAAGATTTCAGAATAAGACACATCTGAATAAATAATATTATATTTCATGAATTTCATCTTTGTAATTTATTAAAAAGATTATTTATAATATAAGCAATTTAAGCAACCTCGTTCTGAGGAACTAAAATATGCACTCAATATTATTAGAGCCGGCTACCGCTGAAAAACTGGCCGACCTAATGGCATTGTAAAAAGAATTTACAACGTGATTCTTACCTTTTATGTCAGATATTTTATCCTTCAATTCATATTGGACAAACCTCGTGGAAGAGCTACTAGTATTAAATATGTAAATAGAATTCTCACCTTTATAGCCTGATATTTTAACTGTCAATTTCATATTTATATAAAGTGTCGATCATCGCTAGCGTGTTGCAGCGTCGTGTATGGAATGCGAACGGTAAATATCCCGCAGGAGCACCCGTAGCCCGCAAATCGGGCGGGATGCCTGCGGCGACCGGCGACCGGCGACCGGCGTACGCGCATGTTTCTAACGACCATAGTAATGGCTAGTGAGATGGTTATATGAGCGATAAGATCGCGTTGCGTTGGTTGAAAAACCTATGTAAGGTATTTGTAAACTGATGGCACAGTGATTCGAAGTTTATGTCAAAATCTTTTCTAGTTTAAAATTAGAATATGATTAAAAAATGATAGACAGACATAGACAAACAGGGTTACTTTGGATTCTTTTGTAATTATAGCATTATTCCAGATTTAAAAAATAATAATTATGTTGCCTTATTTTAAGAATTCAGATTAATTATAAAACTGTTTGATTAATTCCATGTATCTTCAGTGCACTTATAAGGTCCTTAAACGATCAAGCAGGCTTGACAATAAAACAGTCAAAAATGCTTGACAAACACGGTAATTTCAAATGCTTCAATCATTTTTGACCGTTTAGAATGATTGAAGTAGGTACATAATATGCAAACTAGGTAGGTACCTACGTATCTACAAAAAATCTTGACGAAAGTTTTTATTTTTGCTGCTGCTAGAATGTCTAAAAATATTTTGAGTACCTAGGTATGAAAACAGTTTTGAGCTAAAGAGTTTGTCTTTTACTTTCCAACCTCCTTCCAGCGTTTCAATGCGTTCATTGACGGATAAAACACGACAACTAACATTCCTAACAACATAACTCTATATATACACGGCCATACATCTGGTTACGGTGTATTAGCGTATAAACTTCACATGACAACGCGCATCCTCGACGCGTGAATGGTATCTACAGCGTGTCACTGTAATGTGTTGGTTGTAAACCTGCTCCTGCGCAAGATACTTCTTCGATTGTCCTCTTGTCAAAGTTCAAATACGAAAAGTTTGTATTTTTTTACAGGACATTATTTGGAAGTTTTCTTGTTCTGTCGAGTCGGCAAGGACAAGTAGTTCTCATCTAGCATCTCCACAGCAACATGCTGAGCTTTGACCTTTTTTCGTTGATACGACGCACATCTCTCTCTTTGTTTAAACTTAGCTTTAGTTCATGCTAAATTTTTTTTAGATTTCGATCACTTCCCAATTTATGCATCTGACTTTGTGTTTGTTATTTTTTTTTTATGTATTGTTTTTGTTGGTAGTGTTGGCACTTGGTTGTCACTTGCGAGTGTTGTCAGATGTAATAATTTGTTATTTGTTTTTTTTTATTTGTGTTTATGTTACTTAGGTTATTATTGTAGTGTCTAACTGACACATTGGCTTTTGGCTAAAAAACTTGTGCGTCGTTATGGGCGAAAATAAATGATCTTTCTTTCTTCTTTCTAGTTAGGTTAGGTAGGCAGTTAATACCAGCTGACTAGGGAGGCTGTCTACTGCTATCGTACATATCGTCACTCCTGGGAGTCTCTTGATCATGCTGCCACATAAAAACCATGTATACTATAGTGTGGTACCGAAAAACTTAATAATAACATCTAAACATCTAAATCTAAGTAACACAGCTTCCCAAACAACGGCTCTATTAGTCCTCTTTTCTAGTTTCCTACTTATCGAACTACGCTCCAAAACATAGATGTACAGTCCGTTTTTTTGGACTTGTCTTTTTTGGTAAACAAACCCTGCCCGATGCGAAAATCACAAGTTTTTCTTTAATCACGCACTTGATGTAGGAAACGATTTTATTAACACTTACACTATACACATACACTCTAAATTACACCAAAAACTGCTTCGAAATCACTATAAAAGTCTATTATTTTTAATAAAAACTAAATTTTATGTAATTACATTTTCACAGAATAAAATAATCATGACAATTTGACATTTCAAAACTCTAGATTATCTACGAATTTTAGGGGATGTGACAAAATAATGAATGATTTTGTTTAAGTGAATGAGCAAAAAATCCAAAAAGTCCTTATCTTCACAAAAATAATATTGTTATTGTACAATATTATAAATTGCATTTTTTTGCTATTTATCATAGTACGTTTTTAATCATGAACCCTGTGCTGACATCAAAATATAAAATATTACAGATGGAATTAACAAGAATTAGAATTAAGAACAATCATAGTTGTAGCTAGGAATTTTGTCAAGAAGGGGCAGACATTTCGATGCGGACCACAGTGACGACGTTGTTCCCGAGGTGAACGGCGTAGAAATGAGTGGTGGTTGAAGTCTCAAGGCCAGAAATACTGCTCCAGGACCCGACGGCTTGCATGGCAAAGAGTGGGTCCCGGCCTTGGCGGCTCTCGGGCCTCGATTGAGGGAGTTCCTTAGCGCACGAGGGGCCAATTCCACTCTGATGGAAAACGGGGAAGCAGATCCTCTGCGAAGCCGGGACGCCCTGCAGATTCTCCGTAGGCATTCCGATCCTAGTGCTGCTCGTCGAGGTGGGCAAGCTAATCGAAAGTCCTTGTGGACTGCCTTGTCGGGCACCTGGTGGGGGTGGGTTTACTCTATCGAGTACAATGATACTGCATCAGATGAACCGAACCAGAGGTTCATAATACATGTGTCGGAATCTGATGACTCTTTAGAGCCATCAGATTCTGACACGTGTATTTCAGAGGAACTACTAATAAATTAATGTTTTGCAGTTGTCATTTTATTTCTTCATATTCACTTCACACACTCACTTCATATTTAAAATTAAAAAACAAATCAGTACTCGTCAAGGTGAGAATCATTCTTCTAGTCTTGGCTAAGAGTATTTACTTCAGTCCTTCATGATTTCCCAACATTATCTAACCACTATCAGTTATCTCTGGTTACTAGGACGCCATATTTGTTTACCAAAAAAGACAAGTTAACTGGGATAGACTGTAAGCAATATAGACCAAACTGCTGAAAAAGCTTAAGTAAAAATGGACTGAACAAATGAACTTTAGCAGACATGGCGGGATGAGCTTTTTTGGTAATATTGGCTCGAAACAGCTTTTTAATCGCCTTTTTAAGGCCATTAAAAAGCCGTTTTGAGCCATAAGGAAGTCGTAAAATTGCTAAATAATTAATGAAATAATTTCAAAAACTAAATGTAAGTTCAATCTGTATCTGTAAGTTATTATTAACGATTTTTTTTTAGTAAAGCTTAATTTGTTATTTTTTTTTCCCATACCCTAATTTAGTTGTTTCTTTTTTAAGCCGAAGATTGGCTGGTACAGAATGCCTAGTCCGCCTTATATACCATCAATGACCATTGAAGAATAAATCAATATTATTATTTTTTTTAAAACGTTGCCCCACATTAGGATTTTCTCCTGTATCGTGGGTGCGTTTACAAACACCAATTCTCACGTACACAAACGCCCAGACCCGGAACAACTACCTGTAGATCATACAAATATTTGCTCCGTGTGGGGATCGAACCCACAACACGTGTCGCAGAAGCCGATCGCTCAGCCGCTACGCCAAACGTGTCGTCAAAATTATTTTATTTATTCTATGATAATTTATTAAACAAATCTTTGCAAATATAATCCCTTATCAGCGTTTTCAAAGTGAAAATTGTGACCCTGTCTACCCAATCTCAACATGCCGTTAAAAATCATCTACTATAACTCGTCAAACACATTGCTATACATTCAATGAGCATCATACAGTAGCGCATAAACTGAGAACCGCTCCTTCAGGCGCGAATAGCTTTCAATGTGTGGCGTCTCGCAGTAATTTGTTTGTTTCGAGCTTGCGCCCGCGCTGTGTAATCCTACACGGACAAGCGTAACCACCTGTCTGTACTTCATGTTACATGTTCATATAATTTCTATGTTACTTTTATTTTTTGTAGTTTTATATTTGTATTGTATAGCCATATGATAAGATACTATAGAGGAATCCTTTCTATTTAGTTTTTATTAGAATTCTTTTATCTTTGAGTAATGAAGAGGAAGCTATTCCATTTATTCGTTGGATCAACTGTGATAAATTTTAGATTAACCCTTCGGAGAATACAAGCGTGATGGTACCTACAATGAACTGAATGAATGAATAAATGAATGAAGTGGTGAACATCTATTGCAAATATTCGTTTTTAGATAAATAATAGCTTTAAAATTTAAAAAAACATCAAAGTTAAATTAGTATAAAAACAATTAAATTAGATGTATGGCAATAATCACATATTTTTTTGTCAGAATATTGAAAATACTTGCAAGTTGTGCTTACAACACAAAGGCGTGGTAGACATTATTCTTTTATTTTCTATGTGAAACCACAATGTGTATGGAGTGGGGAGGGAACACGTATAGTTTCCAAGCTAGGCTAGCGGTTAAGAAACGTGAGTTTATTTATCATAGATGCGTATTATGATAGGATATTATTTGGATTAGATATAATTGGCAGTCTTTTTCACAACTCAACATAATTTCAATAATCAAAATATTTTATTTATTTAATTAATAAATAACTGCCTCATTAGCCAAGTGGTCCCGAGCGCGATTGCTACCTGGGTTCGATTCCCAGGTCGAGCAAAGTGTTATTGGGTTTTTCTATAAAATTCCCAGTAGCAGCTGGGAGATAGGAATTTGTGCCCGGTTAATGGCAATAGGCTCGCCCCCTATTACATGGGACCTAAACATACCGGCGAACTGTGGGTGTACATTAGTACGCCTCTGCCTAACCCTTCGGGGAATACAGGCGTGATCGAATTTTATGTTAATTAATAGGTATTTGATTTAGATATTAGTTACATTGCAACGGAATATAGAACTATTTACGTTAATATGTAGCTTTAGTTCCCAAAGTGGTACAGGTAGACCCCCACGGATTCACGGGAGACTCGACGGGGGTCTACGTTGGCGTGACAAAAAGGTCACGTTTTGCGAATATGGTAGAAATGTAGCTGCAGTCCACCGAATCAGGTAAATTTTGAAAATGGTCTATGAGAAAATAGTATGGGAACCTCTGATCTGTATAGTCTGTAATACCCAACATATTTACCATATTATTAGGGCTGTAAAAGTGATTTAAAAAGTAATAACGACGAAGTGAGTAATTTGCGAGAGGGCAGGTGATGATGCCATGATCCAACGCGTTATTTATTATAAAAATAAGATCAAAAAGTTAAAATATGCCGTCCACATTTATAAATAACCTAGTAAATAGCAGATGATATTCATGAAATTATGATTATAAGATAATTTCAGAATAAAAATAAGCTAATATTTATTTTAGTCGTAGAAATAATGTTAACACAAAAGGGCCTGAATAATTATTACATCTGACAGCTTTGCAGAAATACATTTTCTATACGCATTTGTGGGATTAAAACTCAATAATTCCATTCGATATCAGATCCAAGAAAGGACAGAAGTGCATCTCTAATAAATTCCATTTTCCAAGATTTAATTGCAAACTAGTTTCGCGACAGCCCTGGCAAAAGACGCGGAAGTGGGTCCTAAGTTTATCTCCATTAACGAGAATCTAGGAGTTTATCGAATTCACTAAGGTGCTAACTTAGGTACTAATGTAGTTTTATTTGAAAAATACGACGCTATTTTACTTATATTCTTTACTAGCGACCCGCCCCGGCTTCACAGGATTACATTTGTCAACGTTTTCCTTCTTTAAATATAAACCGTTTTAAGCCATTCAGAAACAAATCTAAATGATAGCGAAAGCCGTTGCGTTCCGAAGTAGTTAGCGAAGAAACACAGATGAAAACAGCGACTTTGCTTATACTGTTTTTTTATGGTATCCCTCTATACCATAAAAAACAGTAAAAGCACAAATAATAGAATATTAGTAGTAAAAGCAAAGTCGCAGTTTTCTCTTTCCCTCGCAAACGAGCAGACGGATCACCTGATGGTAAGCGATAACCATCGCCCATGGACACCCGCAACACCAGAGGAGTTACGAGTGCGTTTCCCGCCTTTTAAAAGGGTTTGGGCCTCCGATAACCTCCCTCACTCAGCGAAACAAACAAAACGCAAGCGTTGTTTCACGCCGGTTTTCTGTGAGACCGTGGTATCACTCCTGTCGAGCCGGCCCATTCGTGCCGAAGCATGGCTCTTCCATGTTTTAAAAATTTCTGGAGATAGGTAAATATTTTTATAAAGAAGGAATTCCACAGATATCTAAAATTAATCTCTATAAATACACTATTTGTAAAGCTCAGAATGATTGAACGACCATAAAAATATTAGTTAAGTATATCGCAGGGTTATGGCATGGGTATATTAGGCAAGTATATACTCATTGGGGCAACCCAATGAGTGAATTAGAATAAAACCTTTGAACGTTCGATGGTGCTTACTAATGTGCTCGTACGGTGATACTAATAACAATGTACTCGTATTTTTAAATTGCATATTAGGCCGGTTCCCAATAACAAATCCATCGATAGATTTGCTTACTGGCGGTAGGATTTTGACATAACTTGAATGGATCTTATGTCAAAATCCTATCTCTAGTAGGTAAGGGAATCCACTGACTGGTTTGATATTGTGACCGGGCTGTTAGTGGTGAGTTCTCCTAACCAACTACGACGAACCGCGATGTGTCATTAGACAGGAATGATGACATTATTAGAAGCCGCATGATAACTTTTTGTATTAGTTTTTATCGACAGATATCTCTGAGTTTCTCTGGGTGTGGCTTTGAATGTGTATGAATTGATAGACTATAGCAGAACATTCAATAGAACACTTCATTCTTCGAATAGAAATTATGTTCATAGGTCTTATTACAACTGCTTCAATGGTATAGCTGTTAAGAACGCCCTGGGTTCTATTCCCAAGTTTAACAGTGTTTTTCTATGAAATTCTCATTAGCAGCCTACTCGGATTTTGGATTTGTGCCCGGTTAATGGCAATAAGTTGGCCTTCTGGAGCCAAACCAACCGGCAAACTTTATACCGTTATAAATTAGTAGGTAAGCACACCAGTATAATAACACTTCGGGGATACAACCGTGTTGGTATATTATGTTGTCTTATCACATTTTTTATCAGTTTATAACAATTAACTATTTAGTTTTAAATGTAGGTACCTACTGTAGTTCGTTCTCTCTGTAAATAATTATAGAAGAGGAAATCTCATTTGAAGTAAATTTTATTTTAATTCAAAATCCACGGTGAATATCTATCTATATACATAAAAACAAAACCTTGGACAACGGTAAGGGGATTCTACCGCACGCGTCGTTGGATGCCTGCGCGTGCGCCGCCATAACTACTTGATACAAATCGCTGTTAATCAATCACAAGAACTAGCGCTGGATCTGTATGGATTTATGCTGCTAGAGTTTTTGTATTTCTCATGGGCTACGATATAGTTTAGCATACGTTAGAAATATATTTCCATAATAATACTAAAAAATATTAGGGTAGTTTAATAAAATTAAAACTATTCATTATAAGTCAAGAACAGAATCTATACTAGAAGCCCAAAATAATATAAAGAAATCACAATAAGTATCTTTTTAACAGTGTACTGGAAAATGGCAATTTCTTTTTCATTTCACCATAGGTATGGGATGTCCGTCTACTAAGTCAATGTCCCCAATAGCAACTAATTACAACGAACACGATAGAAAACCTACTTATTCAAGCACTGCACTGTGTGCTGTGCTTTTTTATTTCCCAAACTAAGTTCTTAACTAGTTTCCTAAAACTAAACTGCAACGGTTAATATTACTTAACATACATATTATTTTTGAATAACCTTTCTTATTAAAAAGTCGTAATAAAAAAAAACACAAATGGCGGCTATTGTTAACTATTTCATGGGAGACGCTCGATTGCGCCATTTGCTCGGTTGTTAGTGGTGTGTCATCGCGATTCGACGCCTCCATCGATTTCTGAAATCGGGTACCGTTTTAGCTGCTACTCTACTTTTGAACTTGACACAATTTTTATCACATATCGCGACTATGGACTGCAATCTTACAATGGGACTATACCGATATCCTAAAATAGGACCGCTTGTTGGACTTTCGGGCTTTTGACCTGCATGTGTGCTCTCCGACGTATCCACAGACTGACCACGAACCTATCCATACTGACCATGAACGGTTCCTTCGTCTGACAATGGACACATCCATAGACTAATCACGGATCCATCGTTAGTCTAAGCATTAATACATCCATAGTCTGACTACGAACCCATCCAGAGTGACCATGAACCCGTCCATAAAATGATCGTATAAACCTATCCTTTGACTAACCATGGAGCCATCCATAAACTAACCATGAACTTCACCCATTCTTAGATTGGTCCTGTAGACTGATCATGAACCCATCCATAGACTGGCCCATATTGAGTCTACCCATGGAACCGTCCAGGGATTGACCACGGACCCATACATAGATTCATGAGCTTCTACATAATTGTTTATAGACTACAAACAAAATAAAGCACATAACAAACATTGTTATTTACGAATGCTTATTCATCGCTAGTTGAAAGACTTAACGGTCAGTATTTCCAACGATCATACTATACTGTTAAAGCTGCAAGCGGTACTTAACGTGCCGAAGTCATTGTGGTAACTGAATTTTAGTATTACTCGCTCGCAATGCTCTGTGCGCTACATAGTTTTTCTTTGCTATACATTCTGTGAATAGATAACCTAGTAGAAACAGTATCGTCATAACAAACCAAACGAGATTCAAAAATTATGGCTGTAATATGGCCGTGTCTAGTCTAAAACATACTTTGTCGGCATTCTTAATAACTAAAACTAATACAGTACTAATTTTAGTCAGGATGGATGGATTGTGTTAAGGCCGATATGATGGGAAAGGGAGTGAATGGTGAGATGACGGCTGACAGGGATGAATGGAAGAAAAGGACATGCTTCGCCGACCCCAAATAGATTGGGACATGGGCAGGAAGAAGAGAGACTAATTTTAGTCAGGTTCAATCAGATTCGGATAGACTGCATTCTATAAAAATATAAACAAGGTGTGAAGACAACCATTAGTGGTTCTCAGAGGCCATAAATACCTGACAGCTAGCTTAGCCTATTGCCGTATTATTATTGACGAGAAATATGGGAGTCAGTCAATATCAGTGTTTTCAGTAGACCCAGATTCGTCTGGTAAAATAGAATAGATTGATCACAAGCAAAGTGAAAAATAAATATCTAGATATAAAATTTTGTTGTAAAAAAATTGACCCAAATAAAGTTGGAACTCAATTAAACCCACAACTTTTGGTACACCCGTATCTTTACCAATTAAACTATTGAGGTCTCCATCTACGTTGGACTACTTCATCCCTTTTGTAGTTGATTTTTTTTCTACGAAAATTAATGCAATATTGTTTCTATCGTTTCCGTCTTTATTTAAGTATACCTACTGGAAACAACAATTTCTAAGTAAAATAAACGTACTTTTCAAAGATTGTATTCTGTTAGAAAACCTTCTCTTCTGTTAGACAAATAGATTATTTTGATTCTGATTCTAAGATGTCAATTATCAATTTTCTTCTGCTATGCAAATAAATGATTTTGATTCTGATTCTGAGGTGTCAATGGAAAACTTAAAATCCTCAGATAACTCAATTTTGACTTTCTTTTAAATCAATGCGACAAGTGTGGCCGTACTTTGTGATCTAAAACCAGTTGACATCCAGGGACAATCCGATCTACAAGCAATGTGAAGGTGTGAAAGCACTGCAATTTAATAATTTCCATGTAAATCCTTTTGAAATAAACATGAAAACTTTCGCCAATATTACTTTACAAAGTACCTTAGAATACGAAACAGGGACACATGCATATACAATTATTCACAACAGTGAAGATTTTACTTTATAACAAAGTGGTACTGAATATTTTGCAGTTGAGACCATAACTGGCGCATGTACTGTTACAAGGAGATATCTTGTTGATAAACAGACAAGTCTGAGACAGTACAGTTCCGTATATGTATTTATCAAAAAAACTAACATAGGATTTTCTTGACAGGTGCTGTGAAAATACGTTAGTGGAAACTGGAAATTCAAAGCCTATAGTACTATTTAGAACTAGCCTAAGATCGCGCATCGCTTATTAGTTATCTGTGGGCTGCATGGTTTCCAATGAACTGACAATTTGCTGTATTTTTGGGTGACTCGTCGTAAAGGGATCAACTCGTTACAATTGAATAACTGAGAAAGAAATATTCCTAAGAACTTCTTAGGAATATTTGTTTCTCAGTTTAAAAGAATATAATCGTATTTTGAAATTGAAATCTAAATAAAATAGATAAATAATCATTTGAATAATCGGCGTGAAATTAGAATGACCGAAATTAGATTTTTTTTTTGTGTAATTGAAAAACAAAAGTGCTTAGTTTCTATTATAAGAATTTAGTAGACCTTAGAATATTATGTCCTCCCTTCAAATAGTTAACCAAAAAGGTACAGATAGGTTAAAATATCTATGCGTGTCCGTAGATGTACCCAAGTGGTGATGCAGTGAATTTAACGTTAAAGACTCTCGATGTAAAGAAATTGTGGACCTTACACAATGTAAACCTAAAAATACCGATGAATTGTCGATTTACATTAGTAAACCTCTGCCTAACTTTCAAAGAATACAAGCGTGATGGTATTTTAAGTCTTTGTTTATATTGCATTACAGTGCTACTGGGAAAACTAAGTTAACTTCGAAAAATTGTTTGAGCGATTGTACATAGTTCCGTCGATACAATAAATTCTCAGTCTAGTCTTTTCTAAACTTTCGCGGTTTTTTCTAACATTGCCATTGTCGTCGCTAACTAATCTTATTGTGTCACGACTTCCAAATATTTTAACAGCAAAAATTCAATTTTGGACTAAGAATTTCAAAATTGAAATAGAAAAACTAACCTAAAAGAGTTAAGAGAACTAGTGTTAGCACTTTTATGTAGCTTTTTATGAATGAAAGAAAATCAATTACTTCTATTATATTTGCGGTACTCTAAAAACTGGTTAGTGTAAAAACTAGAGAGTCTGAACGGGAAGGAATCGGAACACAACTTCGTCATATCGCGATTGTTTGCTCGTTGAAGGACTGACAAGCGATTGACTCCAGATATTCTGAAGAGGTTTAGCTTACAAGTTATTGCATTCAATTCTAAGACCCACTGATCCTATTTGCAACGAAATAGAATTACGATACTATGTGTATGAGGTATTTTCACGCGACAGTGTACCGTTACCTGTAGAGAAAGGTATGACAACTGAAACACGGAATCGCGGTTTGTTGTAATAATATTCCATTTCCCAAGGTTTTCAAAGATATGTCTACTGTCAAATGCTACTATTTTAGAACAATTATGGGATGACATTGTTTTTATAAATTTAGACGTCTCCAATTGTAAGGTTCACTTGGGTATCACAATTAGTTACTGATAGTAAGTAGTTATTATTGTTTTCCTTTCTGTGTTTTTACACCTGAATTTACGAATAAATATATTTTCTTTCTCGCAATTTAATTTGTAAGGGTTACTGATCAAGGATAGGCAGAATTGTTATATCCAACAGCGTGATTAAGTAGTATGATAAAGATAGGCATTAATTACGGTAATTAAAATAATAAGTTAAATAATAATTAAATAATTAAAAACTTAAAATTAAAAACCGTATCGGTGAGGCTAGAGCGCTCATTGGCAAGCTGATCTGCTTCAGGGAGGGCAATACACGCCCAAGAGTGATGCGCTTTGTGAGACGGGCATTCTCGGGGACTAATATCCATCCCCGAGACTATGTATCCTGTGTCACCGAGCGCATCGACTTCCTGAAGCAGAAGGTTTATGCATGGGCAAACCGTATTCGTAGGTATAAACGTCGTGTGGAGCGGTATTCCCTGAATCGTAGATTCCAAAGTGATCAAAGGTGGGTGTACAGAACTTGGGAGCGTCCTAATACTGGTGTGAGTGACGCGTGCTGGCCGGATGATGACGCCATGAGTACATTCTGGCGCAACATTTGGTCAGTGCCCGTCAGTCATACCGAAGATGATTGGATACGCGACGTTGAGCGAACGTGTGAATCAATACCAGCAATGGGGGAAATTTATATTAGCCCCCAAGACGTAGCCTGTGCAGTCCATTCTGTACCGAATTGGAAAGCGCCGGGGCCGGATGGACTGCACAATTTTTGGCTAAAATGGCTACGTAGTTCTCACGTTCGCTTGGCATCTCAATTCCAGTCATCTTTAGAAAGTGGGACGTTACCACAATTTTTAACTACTGGAGTCACCCATCTACTCCACAAATCTGGTAGTACTGCGGAACCTAAAAATTATAGACCCATCACCTGCTTACCGACGGTCTATAAACTTCTTACATCTATTTTGAGAGCAAAAATTTGTAACCATATTGATGAAAGCTCAATTATGTCTGCGTCTCAAAATGGATGTAAGAACGGGTCCCGTGGTACTAAGGAGCTGCTTCTCATAGATATGACCATCAGCCAACAGGTTCGCCGATTCCGAAAGAATCTGTCGACATGCTGGATAGATTACAAGAAGGCCTATGATTCCGTGCCACATACATGGCTCATGAGGGTGCTAGAGCTATATAAGATAGATGTTACACTTCGCACCTTCCTGCAGTCGTGTATGGGGCAATGGAGGACAGTCCTTCATTATCCAGGATGCCGACAGATTCAAAGAATCGGTGAACCAATTAGGATTGAGCGTGGTATATTCCAGGGAGACAGCCTGAGTCCTTTATGGTTCTGCTTAGCCTTGAATCCTCTCAGTACTTTACTGGAGGATTCGGGGCTGGGTTACCGATTGAGGCGGGGCGGTCAAGTAATATCCCACCTACTTTACATGGATGACTTAAAGCTCTTTGCTCCCTCTGATTTGCACCTGATGGAGTTGCTGAAGATAACGGAAAACTTTAGTAACTCCATCAGAATGGAATTTGGTGTGGAGAAATGTGCTGTCATGCATGTAAAGCGAGGAGGGATTGTGGAATCTGAGGGAATTCAACTCTCGGATTCCACTCAACTTAGATCTCTCGCCTCAACGGAGACTTACAGGTACTTGGGTATGTCGGAGGCTCTAGGCATCAATGGGGCTGACATGAAACAATCGTTGCAGGAGCGCTTCTTCGGACGTCTGACAAAAGTCTTAAAAAGTCTTCTGTCAGGCGGAAACAAGGTGCGTTCTTTCAACGGTTGGGTCATGCCAGTATTGATGTACTCCTTCGGCGTACTCAAGTGGACTCAGACTGAACTTGATGCCTTGGATAGGAAGGTCCGTACACTGCTAACCGCATATCGAATGCATCACCCACGCTCCTCAGTAATGAGGTTATACATCTCGCGGAAATGTGGGGGTAGAGGATTTTTAAATGCCAAAAACCTTCACAACCGCGAGGTGTGTAGCCTCAGGGAGTATTTTTTAAAATCAGAAATGGGGATGCATCGAGATGTGGTTGCAGTGGACAATGGGCTTACCCCTCTCTCCATGGCTAAAGAGAACTGGCGCAAACCCGTAGTACTTAGTACGGACGATCGTAAGAATGTATGGCAAGGTAAAGAGCTACACGGACGCTATTACCGGGCTCTCCATGAGCCTGGTGTAGATTTCTTAGCGTCCGTTTCCTGGTTACGCTTCGGGGATCTATTTGGAGAAACCGAAGGGTTTGTTTGTGCAATTATGGACGAAGTTATGATGACGAACAACTACCGAAAATATATCGTGAAGGATGGTACGGTTGACATATGTCGGGCATGCCACCGTCCGGGAGAATCTATCCGACATATTATCTCTGGTTGTTCGCGTCTAGCTAACGGCGAGTACTTGCACAGACATAACCTGGTAGCCAGGATTATCCATCAGCAACTTGCCTTGAGATACAATCTTGTGGAATCGGAGGTACCGTACTACAAGTATGTGCCCGACCCAGTTCTCGAAAATGGTCATACTACATTGTATTGGGACCGATCTATCATCACTGATAGGACTATTCTTGCAAATAAGCCCGATATCGTGGTGATAGATCGCTTAGGGCGTCGAGCAGTGATTGTTGACATCACCGTCCCGCATGACGAGAACCTCGTGAGAGCCGAAAAAGAAAAAGAAATAAAGTATCTAGATTTGGCACACGAGGTTGTTGACATGTGGGAGGTGGATTCAGCGATCATTGTTCCAATCGTTGTGTCAGCCAATGGCTTAATAGCCAAGAGCCTCGACCAACACCTAAGGAGGCTCTCATTGGATGGCTGGATCAAGGGCTTGATGCAGAAGGCAGTGCTTCTGGACACGGCTCGCATTGTTAGGAGGTTCCTTTCTCTGGGGCCCTGACCACCGGTAGCTTGGACCCTGCTCCCGATACCGGTGGGCTACTATTTTTTATATTTTTAAATGTTTTAAATTTTTTTTATAAAAATATTTAAAAATGTATTTAATAAGTAAGTTAAAATAATAAATGAAAATAATTAATTTAAGTTCCAAACAGTATATAAAAAGTACAGTAGCTTCTAATTTGAAAACAGACCTAACACATTGTTCAACTTAATTGAAATCAATCACACTATGTAATAAATCTTCTTTCGAATAGACACGACCATAAATTCTAAATAAAATCGAATAAAATTTTAGTCCGAATAATTCAAACGTCCGTCACTAATACAGTGGCCATCAAAATCGTATTTAATTAAAGTAATCATCACTCGTATCGCTGTAGACTACCTCAAACATTTAATAGTTTATTCGAACATCTCTATTAGCGTGATCGATGCGTTTTTATGCGGCTTCGTGTCAAACAATAATTCCTTACACCGCCTCTATTTGCATGTCAATAAAAATACATTTCGAATAATGTCGGACACAACACTTTTTCACGTTCTTTTGTGTTGTAAAAAATCGGATAAGTGCAAACCGCACTTGCGATGCAAATTCCATTTTATAAATAAGTTTTGTATAGAAAAATGTTTGTAACTTCAAAAATGAGTGAACAGTAAAAGTAGATAAATCAATATTTTGACCACCAATTATTTGGTGAATTAATAGGACCAGGCACGCATTTAGTGACAACTTATACCTAACGTTTCTGTAAAAGTAGTTTATTAAATATCTATTAACTCAAAAATATACTTTGCCCGCGACGTCGTCCGCGTAGTGTGATGATATATAGCCTATAGCCTTCCTCAATAAATGGGCTATCTAACACTGAAAGAATTTTTCAAATCGGACCAGTAGTTCCTGAGATTAGCGCGTTCAAGTAAACAAACAAACAAACTTTTCAGCTTTATATATTAGTATAAAGATTGATATTAGCACCACACATTGCTAAAGGATTTGTAACAAAATAAACTTTATTATACTGAAGCTGTATTCAAAACTTTATAACAAACTAGCTTCTGCCCGCGACTTCGTCCGCGTAGCGTGATGATAGCCTATAGCCTTCCTCGATAAATGGGCTATCTAACACTGAAAGAATTTTTCAAATCGGACCAGTAGTTCCTGAGATTAGCGCGTTCAAGCAAACAAACAAACAAACAGACTCTTCAGCTTTATATCAGCTTTATATATTACTAGCTTCTGCCCGCGACGTCGTCCGCGTAGCGTGATGATATATAGCCTATAGCCTTCCTCAGTAAATGGGCTATCTAACACTGAAAGAATTTTTCAAATCGGACCAGTAGTTCCTGAGATTAGCGCGTTCAAGCAAACAAACAAACAAACAAACAAACAAACAAACAAACAAACTCTTCAGCTTTATATATTAGTACTAGCTTCCGCCCGCGACTTCGTCCGCGTGGAATAGTTACTTAGTCTTAGCGGGATGATAGCCTATAGCCTTCCTCAATAAATGGACTATCTAACAACGAAAGATTTTCCTAATCGGACCAATAGTTCCTGAGATTATCGCGTTCAAGCAAACTTGGCAGGTGGCACTTGACAGGTGGTAAGAAGATGATGATCCCCTTCAGCGGCTTGTAGTATGTTTTGATTGAAGCTCACTTCAAGATATAGCCAATATTTTTAGTTGATAATTGAGTATTGAGTATCCGAGCGGAACTTTAGTAAAATATGTCACGGGAACAGGAATAATAAAAGAACGCTAAATGAGGATATGTCCTTTAGAGCGTTTGTTGGGTCCGAGCAGACCCAAGCTCGGTCCGCTCGGATACAAAACAAATGCTCTAAAGGCTGATGAATAACGTATTTATTTGGATAAGGATTAATATAACATAACATAACATACCATCACGCTTGTATTCCCCGAAGGGTTAGGCAGTGGCGTACTAATGTACACCTACAGTTCGCCGGTATGTTTAGGTCCCATGTAATAGGGGGCGAGCCTATTGTCATTAACCGGGCACAAATTCCGACCTCCGAGCTGCTACTGGGAATTTCATAGAAAAAACCCAATAACACTTTGTTCGACCTGGGAATCGAACCCAGGACCTCTAGCGTAGCAGTCGCGCTCAGGACCACTTGGCTAATAAGGATTAATATCATGTTTATAAAAACACCTTCGCAAATAATGCATTTGGAATTTTAGAACAAAGTTAGCATAAAAAAGGTTATAGTGAGCCAACGTTAAAAGATAGACATATGCTGTCGCGGACTTTTTTTTAGAACTTTTAAAGAGGAACAATTCTGTCATATATGATTTTTGCGAAACTTTAACCGTTTACGCAGCGCACGCAACGGAAGCTCTCAAAAGGAGAAGAGACAAGAAACATTCTTCATTAATGCTCCGCTCCTATTGGTCTTAGCGTGATGATATATAGCCTATAGCCTTCCTCGATAAATGAGCTATCTAACACTGAAAGATTTTTTCAAATCGAACCAGTAGTTCCTGAGATTAGCGCATTCAAGCAAACAAACAAACAAACAAACAAACTCTTCAGCTTTATATATTAGTATAGATTATGTTTCAATTGCACACCGCCGCGGGAGTTGAACACAATATTGAATCTACAGCTAATAATCCACTAACATAACCACTGTCATTTCTAATACTGAAATGTCTGTTTACACAAACAACTGTTATACTAAACAGTTTAACTTTACAAATAACGGTTCATGCCGATAAAAACATGCGTCTTAAAGAAGTCTAGAAGACGTAGAATTAAGTGGAAAATAAACACTTCTCACTTTGTTTGTTGAAGTACAAATAATTATAAGACAAAAATAATACACGAACACTTGTTTTAAGTACCTCAAATTGTCTTTGAAGTGCATCGTGACAAACAAATCAGTTGCTACCGTTAATTTAGCCAATCGATTGCAAAAAACAACATGAATTAAATCGACATCCAGTGAATATTTACGCTCGGGGTTTTTACTTGTATTTATATTCAAACTGATTACTCACAGGCACCAATAAGGCAGCTTTATTCTGTGGGTGTATACCTATATATATTTATATACATATCTATATACTAGCTTCTGCCCGCGGCTTCGCCCCCGTGGAATAAAAAGTATCGAGAACGGGATAAAAAGTATCCTATAAAAGAAAGTCGTGTTAGTTACACTATTTATAACTTAAGAACGGCAGAACCGATTTGACTGAAAATTGGTGGAGAGGTAGTTTAGAACCAGGAGACGGACATAGGATACTTTTTATCCCGTTCCCGTGGGATGTGACGACAGACCGAAATCCACGGGGGCGAAGCCGCGGGCGGAAGCTAGTATTAAATAATTATATGTCACCTTACTTACATATTCATTATCTATGAACAAGTTTTATTAATGCCGTGTTTAAGTAAATAACAGCAGATTTTTATTTCGCGATTTCCAATTGATCCTATTGGAAAAAGTAGCCAATGGACCCATAATTCTTTTACAGTAAATAAAAATATGGATGTGTAGCACTCATCCTTTTATGAAGATTATAGTTAGGAATAACCAGGTTTGCATACCTACAGAACGAATAAAACAACGAATTGAACATTTTATGTGAATAACTCACCTTGATGTATCTACTAAAAGAAATAGTTCTGTAATAACTACATACAATGAGTAGGTACATATCCTAAACAGAAATCATATTATTATTCTTTGAGAGACCCGGAGAATGACCCAAAGAATAATACAGTTTCTAAAGCAGACGCTACCAAAACAAACAACACCAAATCTCACAGAATTAAAATATACCGGTAAAACGCGAATAAGCATTCAATTACATTCATCCAGATCATAGATTTGCCAGTCCTGGCTTCAATGCTTACGTGCAAATCTTGACAATGAAAAAATTTGCATGGAAGACCATTGAAAATTCTGATCAACCATTTAATGCGATCAACTTTAGTTTTTACTGGGTATGCAAAGCAGGCGCCTCGTCTGCACGACAGATTGCCACTTACTATGTATATGTATTGATGGAACATGTCATTAGAAAGAAAAAAACTGTCGCATTAGGAGCACGAAGTATTTGTTTTCCTGTACTTTTGTTGCACGCTATGCAGTTTTTTTATGGGATAGGGGGGCAAACCAGTAGACGAATCACCTGATGGTAAGCAAACACCGCAGCCCATGGACACTCGCATCACCAGAAGCATTGCAAGTGCCTCCGGTATCCTCACTACATTCATACTCCTCCTCCTACTACATCGGTTTAGCGAAACACAATATAAGTGCTGTGTTACGTCGGTTTTCTTTAAGGTACCCATGACCTTAGTTAATAAGAAATTTAGTGTGAACTAGTTGAAGTGTGGTGGGTTATGCAATGTAGAAAACATTATAAAGTTGGCTGTCTTCTTCTTCGGGTGCTTCTCCATTATTGGTAGTTGGCCGTCAGCTCAGCGAACTGCTCCCGATCTTGTTCCAAGAGACAGACCAGACAGATCTTCGGCGCTGCCAATGCTGATCTACTCGGGGATGTTACGTAGCCAAGATTGGCTGTAATTGATAATAATGACGCAAATACGTCACAAGGAAGCTAAGTACTCATAGATTCTATGGCCACAGATAATAGAATACTACGATAATAGAGTACTATGCTAGTAAACCCACAATTCGCTGATATGCTTAAGGTCCCATGTAATAAGGGGTAAGACTACTGCCATTTATCGGGCACAAATTATGCACTTTTGCACATATGAGTATGGTATGGCCGGCGAAAGAGATTTTACTAGTTATTTCTGTAGGCACAGTAAATTAAACATCGCTCATTACCTGACTGAACTGCATAATAAGATAACTTAATAGGCATATTAAAATTAAAGGCTTATATAGAATCTCAAATAGTTCATTACTGTAAAGCATTATACTGAAGAATACCGTTCTTAACTTCCTACCCAGGACGCATTGGGGCTATTGAATTCAAAGCATTTCAAGAACTGAACTTCTTCGAGGAAACGGGAACGATTAAACTAACAAGTGAAGGTATACAAAACCTTAAATTGACGTTAATAGACGTCTAACATCTTAGTGTACGTACCGCGATCTTATTCTAGATCCGATCATGAATTGAAAAAGGACTAGAGAGGTAAACTCGTATGTCAAATAAAAGAGTTATAAGAGAAGGATAATTTCCGGAAAATATATCAAAATATAGGTAGTGTAAATGTTGGATAGGTAAAAAAAACATTGGAATAATATTAATAAATAATGATTCATGGTAAACTACCTCAGTCTAATTTAGTCCTAAGCGTTAGTTGTTAGTTTTTTCTATGAAATTAGGAACTCAGGGTTTGGACTTGTGCCCACTAAGTCTGCAATTTGAAGTGGTTTGGTAGGGTGAATGATGGTAATATGAGTAAACAACTTCACAATATAGAATCAGATGTATTCTAGGGTACCAGTAGAAATTAATGATACTTATAAAGAGTTATTTTCTATAATACATATTATTTATAAACACTAAATGATTTTGTTACATAACTAAACTAAAGGAAATATGTAACGAGTTTTAAGGTGCCTACACACTACAGTGGCAATAGGCTCGCCCCCTATAACATAGGATATAAACATATCAGTGAACTGTGATCTGAAGCGGCGGTAGCCTAATGGCTAGTGCGTCGGACTTGCGATCATGTGGTTGCCGGTTCGAACCCCACCCATTGCACTACCGACGTGAACCCACTCGTAACACAAGCAATATAGCTTAGCACGAGGGGTTAACAAGAATACTAGTAATGTGCGACCCGCATTACTAGTAAGCTTTAAAAAAAATATGTTTGTCAGTACACCTGAGCCTAACCCTTCGGGGGTAAAGTCGTGATGTTATAAGTAAATGGGGATATTAATACAGCTTTCCTACAATCTTGTTAATTGCATTTTCCCCGTAACTTTATTGCGTATACTATGCTTTATCTCTGACTTGGATGGATAAGTTAGTTTGAAATGTCATATATATAGTGTCAATATTTAAGATTATGGTGATGTTAGCCGTGATAATTACATGCTAACGACGGCAGGGAGCGGCCTTCCGTGTTGTTTTGCATTGATTACTTATTAATTGCTTCTACACCTTTAATAATACTTTTGAAGCGTCGGTAGCCTATGGCTAGGGCGTCGGACTTGCGATCATGTGGTTGCCAGTTCGAACCCCACCCATTGCACTACCGACGTGAACCTACTCGTAACACAAGCAATCTAGCTTAGCACGAAGGGTTAACAAGAATACTAGTAAAGTGCGACCCGCATTGCTAGTAAGCTTTAAAAAAAATATGTTTGCCAGTACACCTGAGCCTAACCCTTCGGGGGTAAAGTCTTGATGTTATAAGTAAATGGGGATATTAATACAGCTTTCCTACAATCTTGTTAATTGCATTTTCCCCGTAACTTTATTGCGTATACTATGCTTTATCTCTGACTTGGATTGATAAGTTAGTTTGAAATGTTATATAGTGTCAATATTTAAGATTATGGTGATGTTAGCCGTGATAATAACATGCTAACGACAGTAGGGAGCGGCCTTCCGTGTTGTTTTGCATCGATTACTTATAATTGCTTCTACACCTTTATTAATACTGTCAACGACAAAATTATTAGTCTCTGGCATTCACTTTTTATGTATGGAAAACCAACTCTGGTTACTGAACGAACTAGGAAACGTCATAGAAACATTCGCTATCATCTTACTATTTATACTAGGTACCTCTAAAATCTTAGCTGAAATTTGTGTCCCTGTTTACTAAAATAAAATTGTAACGCGGTAACTTTTTAAGATAATAAAAATAAGAAGGTCCGTCATCTGGGAGGAGGCAGGGTATGTTGGACTACCGACTAAAAGCCATACTGGCCTTCTTAGTCACGACCAGACGTTAATTATTGTGAATTTCTTAATAAATGTGATTACAATCATAGTACATTAATTATTTTACATCCGCCCGCGCGTGTGTATCCCATTCTTTATTACAGTCACAGTCTATGTAAATATAAGGACGATGTATGAAGAACTCAAGCCACAAATGAACACCCTAAGGCGCCTTCAATCACTTGATTTATATAAGGCTAGTGTACATATAACCATATTTATATAATAACAATATTTTCTAACTAGTGCAGCAGCTGATGTCCGACATATACTGATATAAATGACTCTAGAGGCTGCGCCGGCGCAATGAATACTGTTTAATTGTTATTAGATTCTGCTTCCTTATCGAGGGCTCTTTCGTTACACTTACTAAGGTCTCCACCACATTGAAGGCGGCGCGATGAGATATAGTGCTAATAAATGTTGGAGCTGCCCGATATATGTGAATAGGCGAATTCCCATAACAGGAGAGCAGAACTCAACATGTTTATGATCATGTTAATGTCTGTATCTTGATGTCATTTCAAGTAGAGCAGTTTGAAACAGTGCTACCTATTATAGATAGTATTTTATTGTTATAGTTAAAACGAAAACCAGCATATGGGCCGCCTGATTGTAAGCGGAAACCGCAGCCTATAGATGCCAGCAACACCAGTATCGCTTTTAATTTACCTTAGCCTGCATAATTATGTAGGTACATATATCGTAACCGAATAAGTAGGTATGTACTTAGAACTCCGCTTATGTTCAAGCGAAATCAGAATTTATACTTATATATAAACATCCTACTTTAGCAATTAGTTAAAAAGTTACATACCATCAGTCTGATATAGGATATCCTAAATTTAGCTTGACCTGGGAATTGAACCACGTTCACCATACCTTAGAACTATATTAATGCAGTCAATGATCAAAATAAAGAAAATATATTCTTAGCATTCAGTAAACACGATTATTAAAATGCTACTTTAACGAAGCTAAAAAATTGACCATAAACAATTTCCGCTTATTATTTTAAGCGGACATTTTACATTAAGTATTTACCAACACAGCTGCTAAGAAAACGTATTAGGAACATTAATTTCTTGACTGAAAATAAATCAATGAATTCGAAATTTAACTGGAAGTATTGTTTTTACTAAGAATCCTGCTATGCCATTCTACATCGAAATTTGACGACTACTTAGGTAATATGTGATCTTTGTATCCTTCACTAATATTACAAATACTTACTCACTTACCTTACCTTATTCTACATTATCCAAGAATATACATCCATAGAATATATACTTAAACATATCCAGACAGAAAGACTCCGAAGTAAGAGATACCTAGATGATAATCCAATTTTTTAAAAGTCTCGTTTATATAGGTAATGATTCAGTGGTGAATTTCTTCATAGTCTTGCCAATATATACATTAAAATAATGAATAGTTCCGTCAAGTATGTTTAATTCGATATATAAGTATGTAAATAATATCTACAATATAAAATACCTCTGAGGTTGAGTCTAGTGTGAGAATGCTGATAGAACTACGATTTGTTCCTTACTTAGAAAAGGACAGCGTTATACAGAGTGATAGCACCATCCTATTCCCATATTTAATACAGCCTCAAAACCAGAGATTAAAACTTTTGTTGGCAAAACTGTATGTATACGTTTACGACATGACATAAGGTATTCACGACAATGACTGACGTTTATGAACTACCATTTATGATCTCAAATAAGTTAAGCTGAGCTTAACTCTTCATATTTATATTCTAAGACTGATTATTAACATAAATCTAAGTTTAATAACTAATCTGAATGATAATAGTGTCATTTAGAAGATTTACGACTTTACTGTAATTGAATCACTAATTCACGAAATTGAATATCAGTTTGAATTAATGTTTCCTTCTTTGAATTCAAAGTTCTGATTCAATGTTTATTTCTTAGGAATTTAATTAAAATATTGCGTGTACTTACCTTGTCTGCAATATTTTACAGAAGAATTTTAGAAAAGTAAGTATTTTTTATTTCTTAGAAGTTATTATTTATTTAAGTTATTAAATAACTTATTTGATTATAATGATTGATAAAATAAACGAACCGTCCCAAATCAAGGCCAGGAAAATAATATGCCTGTATTATAAGTTCCTGGATATGTAGGTACTTATTTCTGACACATACGCGAATATTAGATATTGAAACTACTTTTTACGTTTTCCGCGATAAAATCCGTAAAAAGTAGTTTCATTTCAATCCTGGATACTCATAATTATGTTGTTTTAATCCAATCAAAAATCTTAATAATGAAAACGAAAAGACGGACTGACAGGCCATTTATTTCGGATTCTGAAATCTATAGATATATATTCTGATATCAATAGGTGACTATAGATTCACCTATTGATATCAGAATATATAAATGGCCTGTCAGTCCGTCTTTTCGTTTTCATTATTAAGATTTTTACCTCAAATAGAGCTTGACGCCTGGTAGCTGGCAAATTAATGTAATACTTGAAGAAAAATGTATTAAGAAAATAAATACTTTAAACGTATAGAGTCGTTAACTTTAACTGCTTTGCTTCATATTTTAAGTCGAATGTTGTTTATAGAACAGGTTTATAGACTTCGATAAAATGCTGCAAATTATTTGCTCATAAAGAATGATAAAAATGTCGCAGCGACTCTATGTAATTTTTAACCTGCATCTTGGAAGGCAGTACGAAATCTACGCTTCCAAAGTGCAACTACAGTACAGTACTACTACTACTGTACAGGCCGGCAGCGCACTTGTGACTCCTCTGGTGTTGCGGGTGTCCATGGGCGGCGGTGATCGCTTACCATCAGGCGATCCGTCTGCTCGTTTGCCTGCTATCACATAAAAAAAAAAACTCCGTCTTACTACTTACTACCTTATTATTATTTTCTAAGCTTTATTTTATAACCGAAATTATTTTACCTTAACGTGTGTTAATAATAGGTATTAAGATATAATAAAATATTGTCATTAATATAATAAATCTTAATATAACATAGGTATTTCTTATTTTTTTCATGTCTTTGGTCACTCAGTAGGTACTTATAAAATATTAAAAGTTTATCTTCCATACTTAAGTCCTTTGTTTTTAATTTGTAAGTACCAATATTGTTGTCAATTGGTTTATAATTATCTCGAAGAGGAGATTTTTTGTTTTTTAACTGCATCGACTGTGTCTGATTGCTTGTCAGTAATTAAAGATAATAAACAAACAACTTGTTGGTTCTCCCCGAGTTTAAAAAAATGCCGCTTGCTGTTATTATGATTGCAAATTTTGATATTTTTTTATTACTCGTAAAGAGATTAAGATTCTTTTCATATTTTTTTGATTACTCTAAAAGATTTGTAATAAATAATTTCCAACATCGGGGCTTAAAGTGACATCATTCAGACTTCCTTCTCAAGTAAGTGTAATGTATAATTAAATTATTGAATTTTAAGATAAGTATACATTTTTTTTAAATTATTTTAATTGATCGATCATCGAATTATAAATCGATGCAGATTGACGAGAATACATTTTTTCAGAATATCGATGTTTATATGGATACTAGATAACTAGGATATAAATCAGAAAACTCATCTCAGGCGAGCGTATTTTAAAGAATCACAATCTGATATCTTGGATAAGCTGTAGCAGTGACTCTTTATCGGTACCTTATACGGCGAGATGGATGCCCAAGAACATTATTTCGTGTCAATTATAAAATATCTATAGAGATCCCTTTTAAAAAACACTAGTACTCGAACTTGTAAAATAAACACTTGACATTTAGGTAAGTGGAGCCTGACGGACCAATTCTTTTAAAATTGCAATAAGTAATTATCTGTCCTTACCTACTTATCTTATTTTGCGAAAAAAGTAACTACATGTAAAGTAATCGTGGTATTTATACATCAATTTCACACAGTGAATATTGCTGTGGGAAAGAAGGTGCCTAACTGTCTCATTAGTCTAGTGGTGGAGGGCGAATGCTACGCTGGAGGGCCTGGGTTCGATTCCTAGTTCAAGCAGTAGAATTGGAATTTTCTGTGAAATTCAATAGCAACTCGGAGTTTCCATTTGTGCGTGGTTAATTGCAATAGGCTTGCCATATTACATCGAACTAATAGCTCTGCTTAACTCTTCGGGAAAAACAAGCGAAATGGCTATGTTATGTTATGACTCAGCGCAGTGAACACACACCCATGATGTAAGATAAAATCCTAGTATGAAAACGTTTTTTTTTAGTTGAAAAAAGATTTATCATAAGAAATACTATCCGGATCTCCA
This sequence comes from Acronicta leporina, assembly GCA_947256265.1. Lineage (NCBI taxonomy): Eukaryota > Metazoa > Arthropoda > Insecta > Lepidoptera > Noctuidae > Acronicta > Acronicta leporina. The sequence goes on from OX366521.1 coordinate 4,826,623, forward strand.
TTGTTTGATATTGGCAGCTATGTAACTAATAAATACAATAACATAAAAACAATTAGTTGAACGACATAAGGTTTACACAGTCAATTATTCTATTTACCTAATTTACCCATCTTTTATGTAAAACAACCATGGGAACTCGAAGCGAATCCGATACACGTACGAAATCGAATAAAAATATCGGTTAAGAGGCGTCCTAAATGTCGGGGAGACGAATCAAAAGACAGACCTTGAAAAGAATGTCGGGCCATGACACCCGACAACACCTTACCCGCCGAAATGGGCCGATATTATCATTAAGTATGGTTTATTTTATTGTTCACACCTACATAGTAAAACGGAAAATACGTATTAACTATAACGTGGTACACAGATACAAGTGACCCTTAAATTAGGAATTCTAATAACATTGCAAATAAAAGATGTTATCAATGCTAGATCCTCAACACTCACAACGGGTCACAAAGAACATATCAACAAGTCTGTATTCACCTAAGGGTAAAATAGAGGCGTACTAACTTACCACGTAGGTCCCAATAACAGGGGGCGAGCCCGTTAACAAATCCCAAACTCCGAGGTGCTACTGAGAATTTCATAGAAATATCTTTATTATTTTTCTTCTTTATTACTATTATAAAATTGTAAAAAAGCTATGTCTGTACATTAAAGATATTAAAAAAAAAACACGTGGGTTATGGTATATAAACGGCTCCGAATACGAAAATGTGATATTTAAAATTCTTGTCTGTTTGTTACGGGTTGGAGCAAAAACTACTGAATAGATTTTAATTTTATTATCACTGTAAGAAAGTATATGCTCCAACTTAAAAACCGGTGAACTTCTTATCTCAATTAATTAAACGAATCCTGAGATACAGCTTGACCTCCCTGATGTATAGAGGCCCGTACAAAGAAGAGATCATCAATGTTGATTTTTCCGTTTTTACTCCTGATATAGCTTCACGTGAGCGAAGCCGCGGCCAGAAGCTAGTGCAATATAAATTTAATCAGTCGCACCAAAATAGTTTTTAGTAATTTAGACTGTGTCCCAGATCTCATTTACAATGCTGAATTGCTGATCTGCATAACGCTATTACGCTACTTTTGTTCGCTAACTTCGTGGCTCGCTACAGTTCGGCGCAAACAGTTACACGCTTAACCACTCGCCTCACGTGTGAGATACGGACATTTTAATTTTCAGTTCACACGCCGACCATGGTCTTCTTTCAGACCGTCTGACGGTGCATTAATATTAATAACGTGAAGTCGAGTATATTGCCCATATACGCGTAACAGTACCTCCTTGGTTCCTCAGAGTAACGTCATCGTCTGCATGCACCCATAACGAGATGGCGAGTATGAATTGCAAGTGCCGTGCGACGCAATAAGACTTTATAAGCGACGGAAGTTGCAAGATAATCTCAATACATAAATTTCAATGTCTACTTTGATCTCCAAGTTGAATCGGTAAGCAGTTTTCTGAGTTGTAGCGTTTATGCAAAATCTCCTGATTGAAGATGGATTTGTAAATAATATTCAGACATTACTGTTGAATAAATGACATTAATTTATTTACTTAGAATATTATTTAAATGTGGATTGACGATACTTCTTCGATAGTAGCAGTCTTCAAACAAAGGTGACTTAAACTTATTATAAAGGAATGGACATGAAATCTTCTCTGGCCAACTATTGACAACCCTATTTCAGCAAAATATAAATGGTACATACAATTTCACGCCCTAGAAGCAGAAGTCAATTATTCAGCCATTGACCTGTTTAGACTTACATTACTATGAAAATAATTAGTTAAAATTAAGTAAGCGATGCAGATAAATGCATGTTTTCTTCATAAAAAATATCAGAATGTTCATCATAACAATTATTTCATCGGAAACAAACACCATTCGTGTAATTTTCTGTGAAAATCTTACTTTCTATGTAGCTATAAGACAGGTGCATATGTTATTAACATCAATTACGTTAATTAAAGGCGTATTGAAGGCTAATATTAGTTTTTCTTGACGCTACTGTCGACATAATGGCGCCAAGCACTAAGTGTTATGCATGCACATCACTGATAGATATACGAGTCATTAATTTAAGTACCTTGGTTCTGTTTTATGAAAAAAAATGCTTCTTAAATAAAACCAAGTAGTTCTTTATTTTTAGGTAGGTACTTTATCGAATTTTTCCTTCACTAAAATACGCAAATAAAACTTTTAATACATACAACATTATTTTTATTATATGCGAAACCTGAAAAGTTTATTCGGAATAAGTAAGTAACTGAATCGATTCTAATAAATTCTACACTACATAAGTTATTATTTTGTCCCAACAGTATTCTATTATCTGTGGTCCCAACAATATATAAAAAAGTTACAAGTTTGACACCGCGTGACACTAATTAATCTTCCCGCTGTTTATACGCGCACAAAGCCAGTAACTGCAGGTCATAGCGGCACTAGGCGCGGATGTACAGCGGGGCGGGGGTAATAAGACGTGGTGAGCGTGTTTATGTACGGACAAACAGGTGACATAACAAGCTTATAACTTTGTGATTTTTCGTGATATAGTTCTGAAATCTTGTACATAGATTCTTTACATAAAAATACTAGAAATGTTGTATATCTTCATAAATAACATACCTTTCAACAAATAAGGATATAAACACTGACCATTGGCCTATTAAGCTCAATAGTTAATTTTAGCGATGACAGCAGTTTTATGCCATCGAACCATATATTAGCGCTTGGAGTGGAGAACAGGGTTTCCGCCCACAAATGTAATTAAAGACTATTAAAATGGACAGGTCTAAAACATGTAATTATTAACAGCATTTTTAAAACAATTACGTGGTACGTTTTGTTAATCTATTTAAATTTATCCGTACACAATTATACGTCTCGTCTGGTGGTATTAAAAAAATAGAGGCTCGTGAAGTGTGTATTTTTTTCTAATTCTTTCAATACTCTGTGAACGTAAGTAATGAGCAGGCTCACTACAAATGTGGGTTAATAATAGCTGAATACATTTACACGGTATCATACTGATATAGTGTACATATCAGTGTACATAATACATAGTACAGAATATGACGACACGTATTTCCTTCTAGGGCGACCTCTTCAGACGCTGCCGCTGACACTCGCCTTATAAATATTTACGTTAATCATCTTTCATTCATTCCTTCAACATGTCCAAACCATCTCAGCATATTCCTTTCAATGCAAGCCACTAAATCATCTCAGTCTGCAACGTTGTCTTAACACACTGTTCCTCAATCTATCATTCCGTAGGTACTTCACGAGGAACGCATTTCCAATCCGCAGGACACATCATATAATGATTATCAATTTGCTATACTTATGTCATTGAGAATTTACGCACACATACCTACTTTGCGCTGAATTAAAACAAAGAGGTTTCTAGCACAAAGACTAATAAATGCGCGTCCCAAAAACTGTACAAACACAATTACTGGCACATAATTAAAATTTGGTTAGAAAATGTCCGTAGTCTGAACAAACATCAAAGTTGAGTCGTAAAGGAGAGAGCCGACCTTAACTGTTATTTTTTTAAATTGAGGAGTGTCTCATGGAAAGCAAAAGTTGTACTAAGCTGCCTCAGCTTCATTAGTCTAGAGAGCCTAAGCGCGACTGCTAGGTTAGAGGTCCTAAATTCGATTCCCAGGTCGAGAGGTGTTATTTGTTTCTTTTTTCTAAAATTCTCAGTAGCAGCTGGGTCCTGTGTCAAAAGAATATTAATAGGTACAACTCCATGGAACTAAACAGACCATTGAATTATGGGTGTACAATCACGAGCATAATTAGAAGTATACACTTACTAATATTCGAAGCGTGTTTTTCGCGAAATGAGGATTCCAAACTTTCAGATATTACAGATAATAAATAAATAAATATATCGTTTATTTTCGCCTCACAGAATAACTATACACAATTACATGATACAGGTAACGATAGTAATATGTGAGGAGCTGGTGTCTGAGGTAGGTAAGTCCTGTATTACAGATCACCAGGTCCACACCCCAACAAGACCATTATACATTTACACTGTTTCTGAACTAAGAATATGTTACAGAATATAACACTAGGTATGTGTAAGAGAAAATTATAATCTATATAATAATATCTTATTATTATTGATTTGGATGCCTCTGTCCTTTTATGTATATATGGATGTGTTTTGTGTGATATGTATGTCTGGTTTATATGAATGTTTTTATGAGTGTGTGCTTGTGTTTGTGTGCTCTTGTGTACTGTATTTATGACCTCATATTTTTTTGAAGTTCAGCTGTGTGAGAGAAGAAGAGATGTCATTAAAGCATTGGTGCGAAAGTACGGTGTGCATAACACCACAAAATTTCAATCAACACTTTAAAAGAAAAACGTTTTTGAATATTGCCCAGTGTGCACATATCTGTGCTTGTGACTGTACATTGGTATACCTCTACCTTAACCGTCGGAGAATACAGGCGTGATGGTATGCTAAAATATTGCATCACAATTCCTTAACTGTGTTAGATAATCCCTGAGACCCAACGCTAATTCACCACGTATAATGAAAACGCACTCTAATGAGATAATTAAACAAAGTACCGATTCGCAATGTAAATTACACTCCTTTCACCGACGGTGGCTTTTGTGTACATTTGCCAAATGAGACGAATGACTATTATACCTAATGAACCGAAGGCTTTCGGCTGACTAATTAGAAAATTATAATAGCACTTCGAACGAATCTTGATTTTGATTGATCTCGACGACTTAATTGCTTATTGACTGATCCGTCGACTTTGTTCAAGTGGTAAGACTCCATACCATAACACCTCTACCTAACCCTTTGATGAAACAGGCGTGAAGGCATGATATGTTATACATTGCTCCTAGTGTTCCTTCTCTAATTACTTTCTCCTAATTGTTCCTTCACAGGTTAGATTAGAAATACTTTTTGTATAAAATGTTTATGTTATCATTTCAGTAATCAATTATATTGTGTCCATCCTCTAAGAAGCCTTATCTATCCATCCTTAAATAACAAGCCTTAAATTAATGACCATTTATATCTGTATTTCAGTAAGCAAATAATAATCTTAGGATTCCTCTCAAGCTGAGGGGAGCTATTATGCATAAAATGTACTTTAATAAAATATAAATACCTATATCCTTTCTCAACAATATAACAAGCAAATACTGATTCACACACAGCACTATATTAATCTATAGGAAAACGAACTGTGAGAAACGAAAGTTACAGAAAAAATAACGCGATGGTCAATTTAGACATCTAAAGTCATAACTTACACATACATAATCACTCAATTTTAGTCAGAGGTCATCGGTCAAAAGTTACACGACAATTTGTCTATCATTATAAAATCATGATCATAATTCTAGCGAAAGTGTCAGTGTGCCCTAATGTAACACATCAAATATTGTTATAGGGATAAACTAAACTCTTCTCCATTATAATAGAGGTGATCGAAATAAGAATTGAGTACAGTACGGTACGGTTCGCGTGATCGAATGGACTCGTAAACCAATTTCGGCAAATCATGATTACTGCGCGCAGACTGAATACAGACGACGAACTTTTTAGATAAATAGGTACCTCGACTTTCATGTCAATTCGTGTGTGTGACTATGTCATTCCAAAAAGGTGATAACTTACGACTAAAGTCTCTAATCCATTTTTCCTAGAGGAAAAAATTGCAAAAATCAAATTAGAACCAACACCGATTTTACAATCGAGCGAATCAAAAAATCCCACATCATGTCAAGTTACGGCTTATTAATCTAACTCTCACTGGAAAGACGTTTACATAACAGAAACGTGTCTTGATTTTTTCATCGTTTTAGGAAGATTGTCCTGTCAAATTGCATCAGTCATGCATTCTTCGCTACACATGTTCATATATTCACGCTTTCTGGTGCAAATTCTGTCGATACCGTCACAGCGGAAGTCACGTTTCAGACCGAATAACTTTCACAACTTGGTTTATTTTTAGACAGCTCCCTAATTTCATCACGTCCAGGTGAAGAAAATTTTTATTATAGTGAATCTGAATTTCGAACATAAATTTCTCAAAGTCATTGCCGTTCGCTTTTTGCGGGCTTTGCTTGCAGTTTCGCTTCAAGTACACATAATTGTGCAGACAAAACAATAAAGCAAAAAATATTTGTTAGTTCAGCTGCATTTTCGTTCCGGTGGTTTAATTTTACAGTAAAGTTCAACGTCTAATAATTTGATTGATAGAATTTTGGTTTCTCTACTTACTGTAAGTGAAATCTCCGAGACGGATAGACAAAAGAAATGCAATGATTAAATTTGTTATTTTCGAATTGTGGAATTTGCCAATCTGCGCCGCTCTACAAATCAGATAATAATATTATTATCTCTTTAGTTTTAGGGTGCACCAAGAGTAACAGTACAATGTCATTATTATTTTAATTATCACAAAGAATTAAATTTAGTGTCTGTATTTTCAACACATACTGGGAGTACAGTTATATCCAAATAACAAAATCAATATTAAAATATAATAATATCCTAATTCCATATTATATGAAATTTATGATTTGATATAAATTGTAGAGAAATGAGGAAGGTCAGGAAAGGTTAAAATGGCGGACCTTAGGGAAGGCCAACGTCCAGCAGTAGACAACTGTAGGCTGATTATTATGATGGCGATGATAGAGAAATTGCGTAAAAGGGCGCGGCATAATAGCGTAGTAAAAAAAAATTAAAGCTTTTATAAATATAGCATTCTATGGAACCGTCTTTAATCATCTTTACCTTCTTCCAACTATGTTAAGGTCGGTTTCCATTCTAATCAGATATGGCAGAATGTACATAATATCCGCAATAATTGTAAAAGCGCACCAATAAAATGCCTCGATACGCGGAATATCCGACATGGTCTTGAGTTTATTGGTTATAGTAGTAATAACCGAGAAAATGCGAAACACATTGATTTATATTATAATCTACGCATATGGAAAGTACGAATAAAACCATAAAGTGCGTGCATTCCGATTTTACGTAGATAAAACAGCGCGCGCGTCGATTTTTTATGATTTCGTTACCTACTGTTAACCACAGTGGCGCTATCCTGCGGTTTTCTAGAAAAACTTTAGCACTCAAAGGATAATCTTAATGTTACAATTTGCTATCCAGCATTCATACATGTTCGGAATAATTTGCGCGTTTAAATTCCCGAGCTATGCGAGTGGGACTAAATTTAATAGCAGCTGTTTAAGGCCGCTCAGCGTCCATTAGGCGGGTTCGTGACGCCGGTGTCCCGGAGTCTTATGCCTTATTTGTACCAGCCCGATATTAGTACCGTTGCGTGTCGAAATGATCCAGAATAGAACGAGACATCGCTAGAAATAATTAAAGACTGCGAAGGAAATGTGTTAGCTGATAAAAATGGTGCTTCAGTACATTTTTTCTGAGCAGCATAATTTTTCTGGGTAGGTAATTGTGTCCAGTTTCTACGAAGATACTTGTTGGAGTGTTCAGATGTACATATTTAAAAAATATATCTTCAACCATTTAGGTCTTATACCAGTTATATAATTTACGTATTTTATGTTTCTACTTAGTTTTCATCATCATTCATCGTCTTTATATTAGGCTGGAATGTTCGAATGAACCATGTTTAAAAAATGCTTCATCCCATCATGCTATTAAGCTGCTATTTTAGTAAAAAAGTAGTTCGTCTTACCTTATAATTCATAATTTTATCTTTTTTTTTCAACTATAAGGTTGCTTTCCAGTTACCTATCGATATATTTTAAATCGATGCCATGAGAGCTACCCTACTTGTTAAAAAAAATATAGTTATATCGTCAGAATGAACTGTTCAGGATTTTTGAGTTTCTATTTAAAGTGTTATATGATTATCTTTTTGTGATTTTTTTGCATTTTTCATGCTAAGATTATAAAGTTATTTTAGTGAAGGAAAAATTCGACTCGCAGGCAGGATTCGAACCTGCGTCTTCTGGTTTGATACACCAGACGCTATGACCACTAAGCCACCGCGAGTCCTACCTGCCATGTCGAAATTTGCCTTCACATTCTGAACTTACGTCTTAAAGGTGACGTCAGTAACATCTATTGACAAGCAAGTTACTTTGCCTCTCAACCGACACGACTTACCTTACGGTTAGTTCTATGCCGTACGATGCTACCATACCTACTAACTATCTTTTTGTGATTTTTTTGCATTTTTCATGCTAAGATTATAAAGTTATTTTACATGTTAGTTAGTTAGACATGGCAGGTAGGACTCGCGGTGGCTTAGTGGTCATAGCGTCTGGTGTATCAAACCAGAAGACGCAGGTTCGAATCCTGCCTGCGAGTCGAATTTTTCCTTCACTAAAAAAAGTGTTATATGATGTTTATTTCTGTAAATAGATTTTTTAAGGACACTTTTACAAGTCATTTTTATATTTATTTTAACTAGATGGCACCGGCATTTCCTAAATGACGACCTCTTAGAAGACATGCCGAAACAAACTCAGAGAATAAACAATAAACAACAAACTAATGGTTATTATAAATGTAAATGTATGGTAACTGAGGTCGAAGACGGCTTAGCGTGCTTTCCGTGGCACATAGAATATCTAAGACTAAAAATCAGCTAAGTTATGACCTAGCTCCAAGATCCTTATTATAGGTACTTGAAAGTATAAAAAAATAGTGCATGCTAAAGCAATAAATGCAATAAAAACAACAGAAGCGTGTTTAATGGCACTACTACCACTGTCTGATTACCATCTATTCCACATATTTGCAGTTCCGTGGGCTCAGCAATCGCTTGGCTAATTTAAGCATAACATACCATCACGCCTGTATTCCTCGAAGGGTTAGGCAGAGCCGTACTAATCTACAGCCACAATTCGCCGGTATGTTTAGGTCCCATGTAATAGGAGGCGAGCCGGGCACAAATTCTAAACTCCGAGCTGCTACTGGGAATTTCGCAGAAAAACCCAATAACATTTTGCTCGACCTGGGAATCGAACCCAGGACCTCTAGCATAGCAGTCGCACTCAGGAACACTAGACTAATGAGGCAGTTTTGGCTAACTTTATCTAATATTTTAAATTGTTGTAAGCAGACGAGCTACTTGGTAAGGATGGTAAGGAGCCATCGCAGCTCGCCTATGGACGTCTACAATACCAGAGGAATTAAAGATCCATTGCCGGTCCTTTAGACCCTCTACGAACTGAAGACTGCCGGTGCCGCAACAACCGAGAACGAGAGGTTACAGAGTCCGACATAAGGGGTCGTCCTACCACCGAATACGTCAGAAACTAAATTAACCCTTCTTCTTCTTGTCGAAAACAATGTCCGCAAAAAAAGACTTTGTCTAACTATTTACTTGGAACTACTTAGTTGAGCAATGACGCAGTCTCTTCTAGCATTCTTTTTTCTTATAAAAATCGTCACCCAGACAAGGATTTTTTCTTGTATCGTGGGTGCCTTTACAAACACAATTTTTTGCATACACGAACTTAAATCTGGATGTTTGTGTATAGATCCTACACATATTTATTCCTCAAAGGTTCGAACCCGGCGACACATAACGTTGAAACCGATTATCTTTTTGTGTTTTTTTTGCATTTTTCACGCTAAGATTATAAAGTTATTTAAGTGAAGGAAAAATTCGACTCGCAGGCAGGTTTCGAACCTGCGTCTTCTGGTTTAAAGTTCTTTCAGACGTAAGTTCAGAATGTGAAGGCAAATTTCGACATGGCAGGTAGGACTCGCGGTGGCTTAGTGGTCAACTCATAGCGTCTGGTGTATCAAACCAGAAGACGCAGGTTCGAATCCTGTCTGCGAGTTGAAACTGATTGCTCAGCTACACGTCGTTCTTAGAGAAAAAGGTGAGGATGTCGAAAGTGAGATAATATCAATTTTCAATATCATCACCGATCAATTCATTACGCTTGTAATGTAACGCATGACTTAAATATAAACGCCTTATTGATTAATAGTGAAACATTATCGGCGCCGGTCGCTCGCTCACAACCGCGAACCAATTTATCTCCCTAGTCACTCACATTTACATATCAGTCTATTCAACTCGATTAACGTCGTGTGAAACACTCGTTTAGTTCACGATTGACGATTATGGTTGACGAAATTGAATTACGTTCGCGTGATAACGCAAATAATCAAGTACAATATAGTTCACCAAATGATCACTTTCTACGTTCGCAGTCTGCACCCACAAACGTCGGACACTTTCACGGAAACGCGCGTAAAACGATTTCTTAATCGATTATCGTCAAAACGGTAACGTCTACGAATGTAGAATAATTGATTCGATTTTATTACTTAAAACAATTGACAAAACAACAGTCATTACGGTCGGCGCTACATCTGATTTTTATTTCTGATGGACAAGCTTTATAAAGCCTTAAATGTGACTGCGAATGAGTGAAGACCCTTTTATAAAACAGGGACCAGTAAAAAAAAGAAAAACAGAATACTTACTTAGGTATATATTTTTTAAACTTTTAAAAGGCAGTCGGTAGACAAGAATAATGCATGTTCTGGTTTTTATAATGCGTTCATAGACAACGCTCAGAGTTTATGGTTTCTCATGATAATGTTATAGTTTATGAATAAAATTGCCAAGTTGATATTAAGGTCCACGGAACATCTAATGAAGCTGTGTAAAGAGAAGAGCAAGCGTTTAGCATAATTGAGATACCGATTTAATTTATACGATGCATGTTGTTTATGAATTTTACGGGATAATTAATGAGGGATAATTGTATTAGTTTATGCGTTTTTAAAAATTACATCTGATATTTCATGATCAGATATTTCAGGCACAGTTGTGAATAATGATAAGATTTGTAAAAGTACCTACATAAAAGTTTATTGTAATTTACACGATGAATTATGAGTGGACTTCCATAGGGAAATCATAATGAATAATTAAAATAAAATTTACGCAATTAATAGATAAATCCGTCTTCGATAATCATTTCAAATGAGTAGGTAGTTTATATTATATTAGCATTGTTGTATAGTTATGTTAAAATTGGTACAATTATATTATTATAATTACGTAGTTCTACCTATAGTATACAGTACCTACCTATATTTTCAAATACCTATCTAATAATGTATTGCCTGCCGTTTTTAAATTTATTGTATCAACTAATAAATAAGTTCAAAAAAATCTTAAAACTTACCAAATAAAAGCAAGCAGTATTATCACTACTAGTCAGTAATAGAATCTATCACAAACGTTAGGAATCACTGCATCACACTAGTATTCGCGTGCGTGCGTGCATGCGTGTGAGGGCGCGTGCGGGCGTGTGCGTGCGGCGCGCGCGCAGCTACGGGCTCGGTACTCGAGTGGCGCGCGGCGTGCATTGCGCGCGTTTATACGCTCCGCTCGACGCGCGGCTGTTGCACTTTCGCCGTTCAGCGCCTAGGAAACATCCCAGAGGCTGTAAGGGTGCGTCCGATTGTGTTTTATGCTTTTATTGGTTTAATGAGCGAGCTTAAGACCGATTGACGTTGATGATCGGCGTAGACTTTCATAATGTAATTAAAACAGACTCTCACTGAATTTGTAGCGATTGGTCCATTCAGTCAATTTATTAATAAGATTCTCGTTATATCTGCAGAATAATACTTTTTCTATACTACTGTTCATCGAGACTTATCTAGTACTTACTAGTTATAGACAAACACTGAAAATAGGTACCTTGAATTTGTAAAAGAAAAATATTTTTTGTTAAGTCTTTCTTATGATCTTTAATTTCATGTAGGTATATCGGACACTATGAAAGTCCTTTCGTTTTAGTATTCAAAATAAGAATGAATCCAATCAATGTATGATTTAATTGCAAGAAGAAAGAAAAAAATGACAAATAATATATTTAAAAAAAATTAACCCTCTTATTTATAGGTATATAATACTGTTTCCCGCGATTTCACTCGCGACCCATGTGACGTTATGTTTAAACTCGATTAACAATATAGGCTAAGTGATAATGTAGCATTAAATTATTTGGAGATTTTTTTTTAAGTCGGTCCATTCCTTTTTGACTTATTCATTACAAACAAAACTTCAAATATTTTCTGTTTAAAATAGAAGTATAGAATTGAATTCTCAAATAGCATCGCAGAGAACACTGGATACCATTAAACGTATCTTAGAAAAAAGCAAAACAGCGTCCCAGCCACATAACGACTAAACGATTGCTCGATAAAAATCGCAGCGTGAATAAGAATGTGCGAAGAAAAAAAAAAGATAGTGTGAAAGGACAAGAGACAACATTTTATTACAATAGCTATTTTAGTAAACCATTAAGTTTCGCTTTTATATCTGTTTATTGCTCTTAAACAGCATTATAAATAATTTATGGACGTTTGTAGTAATTTTGCAAATCCTTAACATTTATAACAGTAGTATGTAACAATTTAGCTATTTTAAAAAACAAATAAATTTTGCTTTTTCCATCTTTATACACAATTAAATAAAATAAAATAATTACGGAACAACTAGGTACCGTCCTGTAGGTCATACAAATATTTGCTCCGTGTGGGGATCAAACACACAGCACGTGGCGCAGAAGCAGATCGGTCAGCTGAGCCGCTACGCCAAACGTGTCGCTATTTTGTGCACCTATTGTTATTAGTAGAAAAGAACAAATATTATAGCTGTTTGTGACCTATTTTATCCATACTCCTATAATGGTAGGCTGAATTATATTTCTGTGTAATTTTTTTTTTTTATGAGATAGGGGGGCAAACGAGCAAACGGATCACCTGATGGTAAGCGATAACCGCCGCCCATGGACACCCGCAACACCAGAGGAGTCGCAAGTGCGTTGCCCGCCCTTTAAAGGGTTTGGGCCCCCGGTAACCTCCTTCACTCGGCGAAACACAACGCAAGCGTTGTTTCACGCCGGTTTTCTGTGAGGCCGTGATATCACTCCGGTCGAGCCGGCCCATTCGTGCCGAAGCAGGGCTCTCCCACGTGATAAAATATTTTTATTATTTTAATATAAGTATTAATTAATATTCAAATTATATTCCGTATATTTTATTATTTTAATATAATATAAGAGGGATAGCAGAGGTATGGTAATACAAATAAAAATAATTATTCAACCAGATACGCTACTTTACTTAAACACAATATATCTAAACAAGTTTGTAGATACACCTAATGAACTCCATGGCTACAAAGGCCTTTGATACAAGGAATGTATCTTCATCTAGTTTCCCAAGGAAGCCGAGAATTAGTTTTATGAGCGTCTAGGCTGGCGTCTAATCGTTATATGACGCGGCCAGTCCTGTGAGACTTCCTTTTATCTTCGTACTACAACTAGTTTTTAATCATTTTCCCATGAAAACTTACGTTGATTCGCATAACATATCATTATGTTAATAAAATGTACTGATAATGGGTATGATACCCTTCTTGATTATGCGCGGCAAACGTTCGAATATTGCCTCTCGCGGCAACCTCACATGATCGACACAGTGTTGCCTTATGATGCAAATTCGAACATGCCGCCGCGCTGCTTCAGCCGACCTCGGAGCCAACAGTAGGTAAGGTTCGAACCTTTGCTGTGCGTAATTGAAATAAGTATCTCCTGTCGCCAGATAGGCAGCTGACTTATAGGTGGTCAAAGCTATCAAGGGTAGAGGAAGAAGCAGATAGACAAAGTAATGTAGAAGCAGAGATAATAAAATATATTATCTACAAAATATAGAAAACAACAATTATAATCGTTCGTTACATACTTTGAAGACATATCTAAATATAATATGTTATGTTATAAGTTGAAAAAATATTCCACCTTACATCAATTTAAGTAGGTAAGTGACGGTCATTTACCAAAGTAAGTAATTTTGTAAGACAAAAAATGTTTTTTTTTTAATGTTATTATAACTACAAATTTACGGTATTTTATTTTCTGCTTGCCAAATTTCATGATTTTGGTTAACGGGAAATAAGTACCCTACAGGTTTTAATTTAGTTCCTATAATCCCGACCGTATTTTTTGGTTCCCTTGATTCGTAACTTGATTTTTTACAAATCCAACACATCACCTATATCGTCCCACCGGTAGGCACGGCTCTCCTCTTACAATGAGAGGGATTAGGCTAAAGTCCGCAACGCTGGTCAAGTCCATGTTGGAAGACGGGCATGTTTCCTTACTATGATTTCCTACACCACTTAAGCAAGTGATAATTAACTATTTATACACATGACTTCAAAAATTGAGAGGATAGCCTCGGATTCAAACTCAAAACCTTTGACTAGGTATGGTCATATTCTTACTTACTTTTTTAACTTGATACTTCCACGTGTCTTTGACAAATTAAAAGAGTCTTGACAGATAAATTTGAGAGATATTTGTTATAAAGTTTTATGAAAGTGTGTACCTAAAGGTCAGGTGTACTCGCAACCGGTATTTGAAGATGTATGAATGTCACAGAAGCAAAAGAAGCATGCAAGAATCGTAGCAAGTGGCAGTCTATAGTTTCTGCCTACCCCTGTAGGAGAAATGCGTGAGTGTATGTATGTACCTAACTGCTTTTTTATAGCACGGATCCTCATGCATTGTTTGCCACCTGGGGAGGTGGCAGGGTATGTCGGATTCGTAGGTGTCGGACCGACTAATGCCCATAGGAAATTGCCTTCCCCGGCCCTCAGTCACGGCAATGGGATTCGGGACATCCCTATATAATAAGGTATATGCCTGCAGTTAGTATTAGTGACAGTTATGTTCTACCATAATTCGCAACGCACATTGACTACAACAGCCTTAGGTAGGTACTTAGGAATAAAAAAATAGTAGAAAGTGTGAAGCTTCACATGGCAATTAAGGTCGTATGAAACTAGGGCTGCCATCTGTAAAATCACTTAACTAGGACAAGGAGTTTGTAATTCAAGTGGAGTCCATCAAATGCGTTTATGACTCACGAGCCGATTAGTCCTAAGCTACCTTTATAAATGCCATCGAGTATAACCCCTCGTGCTAAGATAAATGCTTCTATTACGAGTGGGGTCACGACGTTAGTGCAATGGGCTGGGTTTCGAACCGGCAACCACATGATCGCCAGTCCGACACCCTGCCATTAGGCTACCACCGCCGCATTAGGTATCTTAATAGTAAACCTATGAACAATTTAAATTATAGTTTCAGTGTTAAGTTAGAAACAGTTGAGTTTTATTAGTCCTTTTAGCCTTTTTCAAAAGATTCCGTGACTGCTCTCCAAAGCGGTCCCGATTTGTTAAAAATCAGCAAGCAACAGATACACCTTGCTGATTGTTTGATCAGCAGTTATTGATTCTATCAATTGCTAGCGCCTATCATTTATTAAACTCCTAGTTAGGGGGGTTTGGTTAGAATTCGATGTCTATAACTACTAACACTTTCTGTAACAGTCGCGCTTACGATTATTAGACTAATGACGTACAGAAGTTACAGACTTAGAGAATAAATTGTTATTACCTACAAAGCCCACCACGCTTGAGCTCCTCATGAAAACTTTGAATAATCTCAAAGTACCCTCAACCCTAGTAAATATATGAGGAAACTATGACAGCCCTGCATAATATAAACCATAATGATCTTTAATACTAATCTTAAACAAAATACCCACTTAATGATACAAAAAAAAATAAGCTCACATGAGCCTTTATGGAATGTCGCGGTTTACAAGTGGCAAAGGCAATTATGTATACAGCCTCCATTATGTGTGATGTAGGTACTTTCTACCACGAAATGAGAAAAAATACGGAGCCTTCATTTAGTCTGCCTCTTTCGTCGTAAGAGTCGTCCCTGATACGATTCCCCGGCCGAGCAGTGTAATGAAATTCTCAGTATCATATTGTACAGGAGTATCTTATGTTCTCTGTTAAGTATATAAAAAAAAATTAATATCATATCACGTTCGTATGCAACCAGAACTTATGAATACTTAAGACATTACTACCTGATGGGATAACGATTCTGTTTACAACAACAATACACTAATAATTCACGTCTACGAGAACTCTGAATTATTCAACATTAAGAAAATTTCAAATATAACTAGACAAGTAGATAATGTAATGTTTCCTTCCCGCATTTGAATGGACAGATGATTCACCATCACTCACTCAATGTAATTGCTAATACTCAGAAATGAGACGCCGATTCTACACTTCTGTCTGTAATCTAAGGGAATGTTCAGATACCACACATTTTTATAAGATAGGGGGTGGACGAGCATATGGATCGCCTAATGGTAAAAATATAGTGGCCTTAAGCAATCATAGCCTAATTCATTGCACATAAAAATATCCAACCATGCACATATTAAAAATGTTTTCAGATTTTCCATTTATCAGCGTATTATCTATTATCATAACACCTGGCTCAGATCTTTATACATACTTATAAAAATAGTTATAAAAATAGAAAAATATCGTCATGAAACAACGCCTTACTTAAATGTCTATATCAAAAGAAACTAATGTCTAGATACACCAGTTAGCGCTGAACTTTAAAGTTAATACATACCTACTGATCGAGAAGCGCTATAAATTATAGCTCAACATAAAATTTCACGCGATTTCCTTCTTTGCACCGTGTATATAAAGGCTGATATATGATGCAGGGATTTGACTGATAGTGTCAAAGAGTATGTTCGTGCGGGGTCATATTTGGAAGAACGTGTTGATTGCAACCACGAGTTCGATGTGATAGCTTTCACATGAGGATGTAATGACATATTGGTAAGGCTATAAACCGATCTGAAGCATTCGAAAGAAAACTTAAGAGAGTTTGTACCATAATGACGATTATTTCTTATAGTTAAAACAGCATCAAGTAAGGGTCCTTGTCATGCGAGCTGCATAACTTATATCACAATTTATGATTCATACTACAAAATTACTGACATACCGTCACGCCTATATTCCCCAAAGGGTTAGGCAGAGTTGTACTAATGTAGATACAACCACAGTTCGCCGGTATGTTTAGGTTTTGTAATACAGGGCGAGCCTATTGGTATTAACCAGGCACTAATAGCAAACTCCCGAGTTGCTGATTGCTAACACTAGATAAATGATACATACATGTTTATTTCTGTAAATAGATCTTTTAAGGACATTTTTTAACTAGATGGCAATCTCCTAACTGACGACCTCTGAGAAGAAATTCCGAAACAAACTCAGAGAAGCATGGTCTCTTTTAAAGTCCAGACAGTACTTAGAAGCAAATATTATTTTTATGTAAGTTACAATTAGAGTTGCCATCTCTAAAATTAGGAAACCAGGACAAGACGCGTGAAAACCCCGGATTTTAGAGTCCAGAACCCAGACATGTCAACTTGTCAACAGGTTTTAAACATAATCAGTGTAATAAAAAACAGTTGCAAATGTCATAAAGTGACACACAGTGAGTGTGAAGTGTGCATGCCCAAGACTTTAAAATTTTATACCCGGACTACAAATGTAGCCCCGCTCGAACGCTCCCCGGATGCCCTCTAAACTGGGACAAATCCGGAGAAACCCGGACGGATGGTAACCCTAGTTACAATGCAAGGCAATGTATGAAATGGCCTTTTGAAGAAAAATGACTTATGTTTATGACTACAGAGTTGCTACTTAGAATTTCATAGATACTCCAATAACAGTTTGCTGAGGCCACTAGACTAATGTAGCAGTCATCTTTACTTTATTTAATACTTTAGGAGATTACCAATTGGTTTGTTGTAATTGAGTTATTAAAATCGGTGACTGATCTTGAAAATTACGTTTTATAATGAAATTAATGACACAACAAAGTTAATAATTATACAATCTATTGAGTTTATGGCCATTTTATGGTAGCATTAATCCAATATTTAGTACCTACGCTAGACCGATGAAGCTATGCGGAAAACTATCTTAACTTTGTAATAATAACTGGTAGTGCATTCTCTGGAGCATTTCCATGTAATGTAACGTTCCTGCGTACACCCGACGTTGCTGTTCTAAGTAATGCTCATGCTCGTTTGAAGTAATTGCTGAAGCTAAATCTACATAGACCCACCTTAAGATGTATTACGCAGGATGTAGGTTTTGCTAAAGAAAAGAAATTGGTCGTGTTCAACATCGCGCTTGTGTACAAGCCCTGAATTGCAGGTCAACTCACAAACATACAATTAACGGACACGTCTCAGTTAAAACATCAACCCTAATCTGCACATAGATAGCTTTTCCAACACCACTCAAGCTAACCCGTGGATAACAGGCAATAAAAAACATGAGTACCTGTGAATTTACCATGGGGAAGTCTGCCTGCGCTCCGCTAATCACCGTCAATAAATCTTGGCTCATTAATGAATGAATTATTGCACCGTAATTATGTACCTACGAACGAAATGTAGCATAATGGGACTATTATTGAAATCAGAATAACGTAAAACCATAGCGTAACAATTAAGGTAATCAATTCATTGGTAACCATGGTTTTGTGATGACTGAATTGCACCGCTATTTATATCATAAGATCCCATCACAACCATGTATTTCGTTCGAAGAAAATTTTGTCATGGGAATGACTTAGCCTTTGTAGTTTCTGTATTACTGACACTGCTGCTTCGTCATGTGAGAGTACTAAGGTAAGTAACTATTATATATGTAAGTACCTACTACAATAAAATATCCAAACTAATAATATAAATGCGAAAATTAGAAAATATGTAGCCTGTATCCTTAAGGCTATCCTCCTTTCCTCTTCCTCGGAGAGTCACGGTTTATGTTATAAGTAGTTCACCACGCAGGTTGGCAGACTTCACACGCCGTTGACAAAATGTGAAATGTGCTTCCTGAGTGGCTCTTCCCCGATAGATATAATCTGGGTATCTTTAAATCACGAGTGAATCATTCTTCTAGGCAAGCACGCCCCATCGTAGGTCCCATTGCCGCACCAATGCTGGTTTGCGGGCGCCTCTACGTCGCTTGTGCAAGAATTATAATGATTTTTGTTCAGAAACTACAGAATTAGATTTATTCTCAGTGTCAGCAAATATATTTCGTTCTGCTTTGTTAAAGAAACTTAAGGATTCCGAGGTATAGTCATTTGAACAGCCTTGTAGTCTTACTCGCATAGATTGTTCATTAATAAAGTTATATGAATTGTATATGCTGTGGATAACGGTGTGAGTTTCACATTTATATAATATCTTTGTTTATATTGTTTGCGTAGATATAATGTGTTACTGTTTGTTTGTCCCAAATAAATAAATAAATAAACATCAGGCAAATTGGCGATCAAGCCTTGCGTAAGACTATAAAATCTAGAAGTGCGTGCCTTGGATTCGAACTCGAGACCTTTTGACGTGGCAGCCCAATGATCATGTCACTAGGCTATCACTGCTTTTCTTAACACTTTTTAAAAGCATCATACTGTTCTCCTTCAAGCATTAGACAACATTCACAGTTTTGTTGACAGACAGAAATTGCTTAAAATCATCAATTCAATTTGATCATGAATAATTAATTAAAATATCTACTGTATGAATACCTATATGGCGTACTAATATATGTATCTAAATGCCAGTGGGCGTGTATAAATATTTTGATACACATCACATATACCACTTTGGAATGATTAATAGCATGTTAACACCGGTTAAAAGTAGCATATAATGTCTGCACATAAATCATTGTATATCTAGGTATATATGGGTAACAAGTTACGAAGTAACAGGTTACAAACACATTGCTAATATAGATTTTTTTTCTTTTTTTTTTTCTTAATATAAAACGATGCTCCACTCTAGGATTTTCTCCTGTATCGTGGGTACGTTTACAAACACAAATTCTCACATACACAAACACCCAGACACGGAACAACTACCTGTAGATCATACAAATATTTGCTCCGTGTGGGGATCGAACCCACAACACGTGTCGCAGAAGCCGATTGCTCAGCCGCTACACCAAACGTGTCGTCAAATGCTTCATTAATTCTGTAATTCTGAAAAGGTAGATATCAATTATCTATACAGAGAGAAAGCAGAGTACCTTTTTGCATGATCCGCGATCCCACTGCAGATGTCCAATGTTGGACACTCCCCAAGGGCCAAGTGCAACATCACAAATTGCATAAGGTCGGTTGTCTTGTCGATCTTTTCCTAATTAATTATCTAACTGTAATGAACAATAAATTTATAATTTTACATAGTAAATAATAAACAAACTAATTATTTACTACATGTACCAACTCGAAGAAAGTGAAATAAAAGTCACCGAGCCTAGTCAAAACTAATCAACAGCTGTTAATGAAAATACTTACATAAGAAACAACGTTTATATTATTTTTCAATAAAGCACAAAGCAATTTGTTAAATTGTACCTAACCGAGACTCAAAGACTGTCTAATCAATTACATAATTTAATAGAAAATATTCTATGAGTAAGAACACTGATATATTTAGCGCCTTTCTATTGCAGCGATTAATTTCTTCAGTGGTCTGTGCGGGCACAACTTCGTGACTTAATTGAATATCGATCAAACACTCAGCCATAGAAATAAAAACAAAACTGGACGGACATTTGTCTGTCGACAGCGCACACTGTGGCTCTGTTCAGTAGATATTTTAATATTTTCAATTAGCAATTATATTCTAATTAATTTGAAAGCTATGCGCTGTTTCGGACTCAATTTCGCTGGTATTAGTACGGAAAAAAATAACTGCCTCATTACCAGTACATATCCGTAGTAATCGTAACCGTAAGCATGACTGCTAACTACTAACCTTGGGCAAAGAATGACTATTACAACGTAAAGTATTGTTGGGGTTATCTATGAAATCTTGGTACCTATTTAGTACCTACTTCAGAGTTTATGACAATAGGCCTGTTACGCTTAAACCTAAACACGTGAGTGAGACTACGGGTACCTACAGCATTACACCTCCGCTTAAACTTTTGTGAAATACAGGCGTGATGTTAAGTAGGTACTTTTTTTATTTAATTAACTGCCTCATTAGCCTAGTGGTCCTGAGTGCGAATGCTACGCTAGAGGTCTTGGTTCGATTCCCAGGTCGAGCAGTGTTATTGAGTTTTTATGATATTCCCAGTATTGGATACATTATTGGATTAAAATACAGCTCGGAGTTTGGAATTTGTGCCCGGTAAATGGCAATAGGCTCGCTCCTTATTACATGGGACTTAAACATACCGACGAATTGTGGGTGTATATTAGTACGCCTCTGCCTAACCCTTCGGGAATACAAGTGTGATGGTATGTTATATGTTATTTAATTAATTTATCTATAATGCATTAAGATTCCGGCCGCGTACAGAATTTCTAATACAAACGTAATACCAAAATAAATCGTAATTCAAACACAATTTATTCAAAGTGTGTTATTATTCGGATTCCGATACCCGTTAATCTAGGTTCCTGCTCTACCATTTCGTCCAAAATACTTCACTGGAAATAAATGTAAGTGAATGCAAGTCTTGATAACTTTACCAAGTTGGGAACAATTTTCTTGACGTTTATTTCTAGTGAAGTAGTAGGTACCTAAACGAAATGGTATTGTAGGGACCTAGATTATCGGTATTTCAATGCGAATAAATAATAATAATTTCACTTTGAATAAATTGTGTTTGAATTACGATTTATTTTGGTATTACGTTTTTGTGGGCAATTCAAACTCCGCCGGACCCTTAAGAATCCTAAATGTTTTAAAAATTCTAATGGATCCTCCGCCACGTGGAGAAACGGAAGGGTATTTCGAACTCAGTAAGTATAGTCTTATTGGACCTCATGAGCCCATCACGACCCCGGATGGCACGGAACCCCAAAAATGCTATTTATGTAATTGAGGCATTTATATAGTTATCTATTGTCTAATGTAGGGAAAGGCCTTGGACTTTAGTGTTACATAAAAAAATCCTTTTTGTTATACATACCTACTCGTACATTTAATAAAACTAATATGGAGGAAGTAAAAAAACAGAGATACTGCCGCTACTGAATAAGATTAATGCAATTCGCATTAATCTTCGATGACGCAGCGATATTATTAAATTTTGATTTGCAGTACTTAGGTACAATAAGTATAAGAGAATCTTTTAGCGCAAGCGTAAGGCACAGTACCTACTATTATTTTTTGCATATTTATAAAGGATATAAAAGCGAAATTCACCTTCTTTTATCAATTTAACAAAAAAGAATCTGTAATTTTGATCTAGGTTTTAATTGAAATAAGTCATGCTGACTTTGAATTTGGAATAAGTATCATTCACTCACGGATTAATAACAAAATCTCATAAACGAACTAATTATAAAACTTTGCAGAAAGGTTTCCGCTAAGAAAGGGTTGCCGAAAATTCCCCCGAGATTTAGAATAAAAAGGGCGCACCCCTTTTTATTCTGAATCTCGTGGGAATGGCACCGTGATAAACAACTAGTTCTTTAAAATGTCAGTCAGAGGTCTCATATATCTTATATATATATAAAAGAAAGTCGTGTTAGTTACTCCATTTATAACTCAAGAACGGCTGAACCGATTTCGCTGAAAATTGGTGGAGAGGTAGCTTAGAACCAGGAGACGGACATAGGACTTTTATCCCGTTCCCGTGGGATGTGATGACAGACCGAATTCCATCGGGGCGAAACCGCGGGCAGAAGCTAGTCTTATATATAAAATTCTCGTGTTAGTTACCATACTCCTCCGAAACGGCTTAACCGATTTTTATAAAATTTTACATGCATATTCAGGAGGTCTGAGAATCGGCTACTATCTATTTTTCATACCCCTAAGTGATAACGGTTGTCGACCCCTAACATATAGGCTATAGAATATGTATGTTGATAAAGTTAGCGATTCTCCACCGTGCGAGGCCAGGGCGGGCCAGTCTTTCTATAAAAATAATTTTCCATTGTCTTTAATTAGGTGCTTAAAGAATTAAAAGTACAGAATCTATTTAAATAAATGTTAGTTTGTTTAAAATGTGAAACAACGTCGCATCTAATTCGCGCTTATTTTGTGATTTCTAAGTACAGAAACACGTCTGGTTAGATACATCTAGTAAAAGGTAGAAACTTATAAAAGAAACTTTGTTGAAAACTTCACTCGACATTTTGGCATTATTATTGGTATGAAATCAGTAAATTCGGTGATACCGACTCTCAAGCCCGGGAAGTAACCGCGGTCGTTTATCTGACACAGTCTAGTTGTCAGACGATCTAATCGATCTGATCTAGACTCAGACCCAAGAAAAATATAAACATTTCCTACCAGAATTACACGCTTACAAAAAGAGAGAAAGAAAATTGCGAAAAGGAAAACTTAGATCGTGCTAATTGCAGATCATATCGCAGTTTGAATGTGAAAATAATTGCATTTAAGAATTGCGGAGGTATTTCTATAAATTGTATTATTGATAAGCTCTTTTTACTATAGTAATGTAATTGATTGACACGCTGAATTTGGGTTCATAGTGAATGTTACCTACATCACGCCCAAAATATGCTTTGATGGCTTTGACGGTTCGATTGATCTTTCAGTTCAATTAATTAAAACCATATAAGCGGCGGTAGCCTAATGGCTAGGGTGTCGGACTTGCGATCATGTGGTTGCCGGTTCGAAACCCACCCATTGCACTACCGACGTGAACCCACTCGTAACACAAGCATTTAGCTTAGCACGAGGGGTTAACAACAATACTAGTAATGTGTGACCCACATTGCTAGTAAGCTTTTTTTTAAAAAAATAATAATATATATATATATATTGACACTCATTCTAGGTGTCATTCGAGGGTCTACCTATCCCATTTGGCGTGATTCGTACCCAAAAAAAATATACATTGTATCATCTTATAAATACCTAAAAACTATTTTCGCAAACCATTTTAGTTAGGAGGGTTTACATTTAGAAAGCTAGTTATGTATAGAAAATATTATTCTATGCAAATAAACTGTGAAATTCCATTCTAAATGTAAAGGGTAAGTGGATAATGAATGCGCTAGATTAGATACATAATCTTTCCAATGATTCGTATAAGGAATGAGATTTGAAGCCGAAACAAAGTGCAACTTCTGCATTATATCAAGACGTAAATGGCTGTAGAGAGAATACTTTGGAAGAGAATGCGCTTGACACACCAATGTAGATATTTTTACGCTGGCATGTACACAAACCCGCCACCCGTGGTCGCTTATCCAGTTGCCTTCTTACAGAACAGAATCCCAGCACGAAGCCGCATTTCTATCCATATCTCGCAGACTATAAGAATTTTACAACACAGCAAATAGTTTTCAAACAAAGAAACTCGTGGAGCAAATAAATGATCAAGACAATTAGAGTGCTAAAAGCAGTCCGGCTGCGTACAAATCTATCGTACGGCAATAGGTACTATAACATAGGCATCTTTATAGTTTTCAGGAACAGGATGCTAATACTTAGTCTTTATTCCAATTAAAATGTACCTACATTTTCAGAACAATTACTTACCTATATTATGCGATTAGGGTCTTACCCACCTGTTATACTGTTAATCCAAACAAACTACTCTGATTTGAACTCTTCCACTCTAGTTTGCGGCGGGCTAGGGGCGATAGGGTTTGAGAGCGCAATTTACATTTCTTTCACGTTCTTGACAACGTTGACAACCCTAGACAGCCAAAGACATAGAATTTAAAAGTATCTATTTGTTAAAGTTGACCATAATGTTTTATTATTCAAAAAATTTATAGAAAATTATTAGCAATATTATAGCAAGCAAGCAAGATGCGGCAGTAGCCTAATTGATAGGGCGTCGGACTTGCGATCATGTGGTTGCCGGTTCGAAACCCCCATAGACTACCGACTTGAACCGACTCCTAACACACACGAGGGGTTAACAAGAATACTAGTAATGCGCGCGACGTGCTTTAGTAAACTTTATAAAAAAATGAAAATGAAAATTTATATTAGGAAATTCATTCATTCATTATTTTATCACAAAGCTTTGTAGAAAAAAATGCAATGAAATATTTTTGTGTTTATATAACTAGTTTTAACTTCAAATTACCACTGGGTAAACGTTTCCGCCCTTTTTAAGTTAACCCTTATTTGAGTAAACAAATGCGTCCTTCTTACTATTTGACGGTAAATATACCTACTCATAAAACAAGGGAGATTTTATAACCAGTTAGCCCGGATATTGTCTTCATTAGTCAAATATTTGTATAGGAATATTTCACGTTTCTTATTTTATTTGGTAACTAGCTTCTGCCCGCGACTTCGTCCGCGTAGCGTGATGATATATAGCCTTACTCAATAAATGGGCTATCTAACACTGAAATAATTTTTCAAATCGGACCAGTAGTTCCTGAGATTAGCGCGTTCAAGCAAACAAACAAACTCTTCAGCTTTATATATTAAGTATAGATGTGATTGGGGTAGGTACCTATGTACTCCTTTCAGATTAAGCAGGGTTTTGAAACACAAGAGAGGATGTAGGTGATGGTTATATGTATATGTAGTTAAGCGAACAACAACAATAATAAGGAACAATTTTAATTTAATGCAGGCCATATTGATGTAATTACTTCTTCATTTATTTATTTAAAATTTACGGAATTACGTGCATACGAAGTGTAGGTACCTACCTACAGGTACATAAGCTATCAGAATTGGCAGGACTTAAGAACTCAAAAGTGCTCGAACATCATAGGCCTGTATTTTTTTAGACGGTTCAGAAGTGGTGGAAATAGACACTAAAAACCGCATCAAAATCCGTTGCGTAGTTTTAAAGATCTAAGCATACATAGGGACAGACAGACAGCGGGAAGCGACTTTGTTTTATACTATGTGGTGATTATTATTAAAGTTAAGCCAAACTTAAAACAAATATCTGTGAATCCCAAAATTGTCTGTGATAGGAATCGAAGCCACTACAAACCACTTGGCGCAACGGTAGTTGCAACGTGATCGCAGTGCAGTTACTACTTTTTCATGCAACGAAGTCACGAACAAGATCCAATACGTTATAATTGACGCATGTCATTGATTTATCTGATAGTGTTATCAATAAGTAAGTACCGCGATTTCTCTCCGATCGATTAAAACATCAATTTAAGGTGAGTTTCCTGGCAGAGAAAGGACTGTATGATATCGATATGATAACGAATCGATTTCTAAAACAATTTAAATAGAAAAATAGTGCCTAGTGGTCCTACGCTAGACTTCCTGAGTTCAATTCATAGGTATTGAACTCAGGAACTTGAACAGGACTTGCAAGAGTTTCATAGGCACAATAACAGTTACCTAGGTAACTGTTATGCTCTCAGTAGGAGCACGGAGTTCGGATCTGTGCAAGGTCAAAATTTCTTCTAAAGATAAAACAATAGAATCATCGTAGAAATTAACTGCTTAACACAATAATTTATAACAACTCGTTAGCTTTACTTTTTAATCGGTAATTTTATATTCACTAGGTACTGGACATTTAAACATGCTGAACTGAAATATAGTTTGGAAAATCCTCATTGGCCATCTGCCACCTGTTGAGGAGACAGTGTATGTCGGACTCTCCAAGTCAAGTCAAGTTGTTCGCTGTTCGTTCCGCACGCAGGCTACCCTATTGAACTTAATGTTTTTGTTGAACCCACCAAAGCATGCAGCAATGGACGCTGCTTCTTTCTTTCTATATTGGCCTTTCGCTGTATCAGTACCAACCTGTACCATACACTTCCATTCGTGCATTTCACCATTTCCCCGAATTAGTTTAAATTTTTGCAACTAGCAAACTCAGCGGTCCGCCATTTTTCTAACGTGGTATACTATTTAAAATTCGAACACAAGCTCACTAATGTCATAAAACACGCATGTTTAAAATAATCATCGAACACTTTTTGTGACAATAAACATTCAGTTTATGTTTTTCAGTAGCTGTCATATGTAGCAAAAAACTGTAAGTCTGCAAATTCGCATGTCAAACTTACATTAGTTAATGGACTTCCGCTGCTGTAATAAATAGCAAATTGTCCGTCCTAAATTACTTATGAATATTTGCTCCAATTGAAAACTGGCAGGGAAAACTGCAAATTTTTTCTTAGGGTTTGATTTGATTCTAGACCAAACGATAGGACACTAGATTTTCATACAAAAAATTTGATCTCATTTTGCATCTCTCTTTGTCAGACTGACAGAGACATAATGAAACTTCGCCAGAGAGCGATTTGTTTCCAACTAGAAATAAATAAAATGATTGCGGTTATTTATGTGTATCTACTGTCTCTCGTAGTAATATATGAGCGTCTGACTCGAGCCAAACTTGTTAATAACAGTGGTTTGTATGGCCCACGGTGAAGCTACGTAGAACCGCAGGGAGGGGCTACTCCTGGGGGTTTAACCAGCATTGGAGCGGACAATGTAGAAAAGGAAAACAACGAGGCCGTTAGTCCCAACTGCCAAAAAAAATTCATAAAAATCCCACTGATTAAAACTTTGTACAACTCGAAACACTACTTGGAAATCGAAACCATGACCGTCAGTAGCGGCACTTAAGGCCACTAGACCAATGAGGCTTTATAATAATTCCTACAAAATCTCTTCATTTACATATTCTGGTTTCACTTTTACTACAATTGCCGTTACCTACCTATGAAACAATAAACACAGCGAAGATATCCAAACAGAATCAAAGTAGGTGCAATACTTATTGCAAATAAAGTCCAACCGACACAACGAATTTCCTAAAAGTTGTCCCAAATAACTTTCTTAACTAACATGTATTTAGTGGTGATCACAATACGTGCGAATTGACAACAATAAAAATGCAGACAGAAGGTACACACTATCTTCCTCCGGGCCTTTGGTATTCTCCATCACTCGGCGAAACACAACGTAAGTGTGTCAGGCCGGTGCATGGCTCTCCCACGGTAAAATCGTGAATATTTATTTCTTTTTATTTATCTACTTCTGAAATGATCCTATAAGTGGGTATTATGTTCATACATCGTAAAATGCTTGAAACCTGTTTCCAATATCTACCAATATCAAATACTCTCTCACTGTTGGACACGGGTCTCCTCTCAGCAGAGGGATTAGGCTATAGTCCATCCACTGGCCTAATAGTTGGCAGACACGATTTTATTCATCTGTAAGTACTCTCTCGCTTCATGGAAGCGTGATGCAAACTGAACATTCGTTCATCCACCTACATAGTGTTACTTTTCAACACATCTCATCATGATCTGTGAGATAACGTCTCTCAAATGAGTCTTTATTAAGTACTGCATTGAGCGCCTACCCAATGATCGGTTTACTTTCATTCCGGCACTATTATTTTCAATTAGAATAATATTAGCTTGAGTCGTTTTATTTGTTAATCCATTTGTTCGAAGACGACCGACGATATTAACTTTTTTTATTGGATAGTGAGAACACAGATAAAAGAATACTAGTAGTGAGAACTTGAATCAGTGATGAACAAAAACGAAGGAGGCAAATTCTCATGTTTTTATTTGTTATTATTCGCTATTCACACATAACTATTCAAAATTATTCAATGTATTTCAATAATTATTTTATTTATATAAAAAAAATAACGTATAGAAATACAATATTTAAATGACATGCAATAAACATTTTTATTGTATTCTTGATTAGGTATATTTGTAAACTATTTATTTTCATGCTTAATCCGTAAGAATAAAGTAATTATTAACAACAAACCGCAAACAAAAAAGTGCGTGTTCACAAAGTTTTTCTTTAATTTCCTTTTCCTAGTTGTTATAGGTACCTAATACATTTATTCAATAATATAGTACTGCACAGAGCCGGATAAATTTAATAAATGGTAAAAAAACACTGTTATTATTATGTCAAGACACACAAAACAACATTAATAAATCTAGTTCCACAGAAAATATCACCACCATACGAAAAATCCATTAAGACACACAATGCAATCATTACTTTATTAGAAAAATTATCTTACTTAACATAGGTACCTTTTAGGTACGTAAGATATGCTTTGAAAATGATTTCACACTTTCAATCAATCTTAATTATACATTAATGGCGCGCACCAATTAGGTACGTTTGAACTGGGTTTAAAAAAACAATTAAAAATTTTACCCCCGCCGTATTGGGTCAATGTTCATGCAATAAAAATTATAACACTGTTCTGTTTGCATCGAGGGTAACATTATGACATGTAAACTTCTTAACTTTTGTATATTTCCTATGTTACATAAACAGTCCAAACCTAAGCTTAGTGTCGGACAGGAGCGCGTAGGCGAGGTAATAGCACAGCCCTATGGTGATGATGCTGCCCATGACGGTACAAAACCAGATGCACCCCATGTCACAGCACACCGGCTTAGTGTCGATAGGAACTTTCACATGACGCTTTTCAATGGGCCTGTTTTTCGGCAGCGATCTAATGAAAATGAAAGACAAAATTTACACACGACCAACTACGCTAGTGTAACGCTGTGGCGTGAAATGGAATCGGTGACAAAATCGGCATAATATTTACAGAATCAATGGTATTGATAGTTGGTTAGCCGATTCATAGAAATAATTATTATAGATAATAAGCTTAGGAAACGGTGAACGAAAACATCGTGGGGAAACCTGCACGTCTGAGAGATTTTCTCGACGGCGTGTGAAGTCTGCCAACCCGCATTAGGCTAGCGTGCTGGATTATAGCCTAATCCCTCTCATTGTGAGAGGAGGCCCGTGCCCAGCAGTGGGACATATAGTAGGTTGATAATGTTAAGCTTAGGATAGATTAGGCAAAACGCAAGAGAACTTTAGTTTGGCGGATGTAATTAATGTTAACAAACTCTGTAACTAATTTCCTTATTTCATTTTTTTTTAAATACCAGCCTATTGTCTCTTACGGGTATCCGGGCACAAATCTAAATTATGCTGCTTTTTAAAATTAAATATTGAAAAAAGCCAATAAGTACAATAATTTGTGAATTGAAGATTAATGTAGGTACTTACGTTGCTGGATCATATATAGTTATATTATGCATAAATTATGCTTGTAGTAACCACGTGCCATCTGCCATGTATCTGAAATATATGCATATTTTGTTAGGTAGGTACTACCTTCATAGAGTACTGTATACATGTATCTTCGTACAGTACTTACCCATAAATTCTTTCTTTCATCATAAGCTTTAAACACGACTTCCACTATTACCTTTACCTTAGGTACGTATCTGGCAAATTACTCCGTCCATAAGGCGACACACTAAACTTTGAAACCTGTATTTGTCCATATTTAGTCTGAAGAAGTAGGCTACTAAAATTTGGATCCTAAGATTCTCTAACCAAAAATCATGCAACTATTGGGGTTCAAGAATTAACCTGACACTCCCTGCGATCCTAACAGGTAGTTAAGTAAGTATTACTTACAAGTAGTGGTGGGTAGTTACTTACTTTTTCTTATAGTCGTACTTAGGTCCGTATCTGACGTAGTTTATTTCGGCTAAATACAAGAAAAAGCAGAAAAAGGCTATTAACACTAATGCAAACGCGAAAAACTCTAAATACCAGAGCACATTGGTGAAAGCCCCATTCATCTTGTAGGCATTAATTTATACTTACATGGAATTTTGTATTAGGTAGGTACTTACAAAAATTTTGATGTCACCAAAATTAATACCGGTGGCTTGTCAAAAAATATATCGGATGCAGATTAAAAATAAATAATAAATAGAAATGTATCACCTCTTTTGTGTTACAAAAGGTATTAGTAAAGGTAAAGGTCGTATTATATTCTAGGTCCAATACCTACCTATTTCTAATTTAATATCAATGCATCGCTCTTTGCTCTTAGGTACGTCTCATTAACTACGTAATTAAAGCTAATTAGTCATAATTAATAGTTAGGTACCTAAGTATAATTTAATTTGGTTATTTAAATGTAGACTGACTACCCGTAGGTAGGTAGGTAGGTAGGTACTGCTATTGTATACATTTACATATTTAGTATAGTTTCAAAAGGATAGCCTTTATCTATCTTATTTCTGAAACAGTGGAAAACCTTTAAGTTTTCAGTTGTCAGTTTTCCTTTACTTCTCCTTTACTTCCTACTTATATGTTTACTTTACATCAATTTAAAGGGGTATGACTGATATTACAAAGTAAATTATTACCAATACATAAATCAAGGAAACTACTTAGGTAGGTACGTCTAACTTTTTCCTGGTACTTAAATGAAGACAGGTAGCCGGTACGATTGTGAGAATGTTAAATAATAAGTAATTATTGGCGACGTTAAACCTCCGGAAGACGGACGGATGTTTATCTCAATATAAAAAAGAATACAAAAATATAAATTGGTAGACTACCAAATAGTTCAGTTTAATTTTATTTCAATTACATTTTTTGTGCAGGATGTCCGTCCGTGAGAGTAATCACTTTTGAATTTCTTCATTCAGTGAAAGCTAGAAGAATATTTTTTTACCGTGTAGGTAGGTACCGAACTGGTGTGGTCCGTTGAGATCCAATAGTGATTAGGAATTACAAAAGAGTGTTGTGTAGAGAATTCTTAGTGTTAGCCAACAACAATAAGCTTCTTTTCACTTTAGGCATTGACTGAAGTAAAAGTAGGATTGCCATATCAATTTATATATCTACCTAAGCATGCTTGATTACGATTAGTTAGGTACCTACCCACTGTGGTATGCCACAAGCATGCCACTAAATACCTACCTAAGTTCATGTAACTTAGGGTTTGCAAATTGGCCCAGCATTTTTTTGTTTAGAATAATTACATACATACATACATACATACACTCACGCCCTTCTCCCACAGGGGTAGGCAGAAACTATAGACTGCCACTTGCTACGATTCTTGCATGCCTCTTTTGCTTCTGCGACATTCATACATCTTCTCATACATACGCGCTGGTTGCGAGTACTACGCACCTGACCTTTTTTTTAGAATAATTATTTAAGTAATAATAGGCTGAGGAGAAAAAAATATTATGACTGTTGGCAACCCAACAACCGGTAGCAGCCACCCCAGCGCCTCCTACCGGATGACAGTGATGATTTACCTAGCTACTGTCAGTTCGAGAAGATATAAAGGCTGGACACTCACGGCCCACGTACAACAGACTATATTATTATACTCTTTGCGGCCCACTCTCTTTCTTACTTCGTATTTCGTATGAAATTGTTGCTCTGTTATATTGTGTTGATATTGATAGGGATATGTAAGCGTTAAAGTATTTTAGCTCTTTGTTGCTACCCAAGTACCCAACTTCACCAGTGTTGCCTTCAATGCCTTCAGCCTAGTTAGTCAACATGACAGGTCATAAATGTAGAAGGTGTAACACATTTAAAGTACAAATTCCAAAATACCAATTTGAATATGGCGAGCAAATTTGAACAATTATTATGCTCGGTACCTAATAACATTCTTCCATTCTTCTGGACATTACCTACTTAAAGTAGGTAGGTACTCGTAGTCTGTGGGTTTTGAAAAGTTGATTATTATTTAGTCTGATTAGCTCGATTATTCATCTGATTTTAGCTCTTTGTTGCTACCCAAGTACCCAACTTCACCAGTGTTGCCTTCAGCCTAGTTAGTCAAGGCACCTTTAGTTAATAATAATAATATAAAAATGCATATCCCAAAATCACATTATTAGTCTTTAACAACTATTATATTTTTTTAAAATTATTTATAATTTTTTTTTTACTTTACAACAATAAACTGGTTACGAAAAGCATTCAGTGCTGAAGACTGTGCATCCCACGAAATTTATTTATCAATCAATAAATCAATACTTATATTTTTATTTCGGAATTACATCCATATTTTGTTAGTAACAATAGAAACTTATAAACTAGTGTTAGTAATATTTAGAAGCGAGAAACGCACCGACGCGGACGCACGTTACGCAATGCATTCTAATAGGTATCTGTAGTATAAAAAACAAATTATCTAGTGTTTTAAGAGGTTTCACCGCCGCTGCCCCAAAGTCGCTTAAGTGCCATCTCTTTTTAAATTTAGCTAGATTCTTATTTCACTATAGTTTTATAACATTTACAACGTAAGTAAACTTTTATTGTTAGTTTGGTTTTTGATCTAAAAGAAAGTAGGTATGGTTCTTGGTAAAGATTTATTGAAATTACCTTTGCCCTTTGCTCAGAAGTCACAGGCCATAAAGACTAAATAAATAAAAAATATGTAGACCTACGTCAATAATGTCAATTCCCATCACTATTTAAGAAATCGACCATCGACAAATTAAAATGTCTCACTGAGCTCTAACATCATTCTAATAAGATTTAATGTTCATTATTAAAATTATTCTTCAGTTCTTTTTTAAATTGATGTTTTTCCATCTCATTTCGTATGTGGCTGAATTGTAGTCATCGGCAAACTCGCCATTAAAAAAGTCGTGTTTAGGTGTGATCATGGTGTGATTGTCATAAGTTCGGATGTCATACATGTAGTGTCATTGCATGTCATTGTCTTGTCGTTGTCAAACTCAAGTTGTCATAAT
The DNA here is from genome assembly GCA_947256265.1 of Acronicta leporina. Taxonomy (NCBI): domain Eukaryota; kingdom Metazoa; phylum Arthropoda; class Insecta; order Lepidoptera; family Noctuidae; genus Acronicta; species Acronicta leporina. Next base: position 4,860,156 of record OX366521.1, read on the forward strand.
ATCATATTTTTATCTTAGATCTTGGAAAATGTATTAGATAGAACTATTATAAAACTACTTTTTTCCAAAATGAGCCACATTTTACGCCACATCAAAATCAGAATTGCATCAAGCTTAGTTAAGAGTGTCAAGCTTTTACGATTATGAGACTTTTGTCTCATTATTTAACGAAAGTAATCAATGGTATATTCATGACTAGAAATAACACGTTTACTAGTCCACTAGTCATATGATAGCGAAAGTTAACATACGTGAAATTAATATGATATAATTTTATTTATTATGTACGAGTACTCAGAGTTTGAAGATCGCAAAATGAAAGGTACTCTACGCGATTGGCGCAAAGCGCTTCGCACTCCAGCCACGTACAGGGTCGGGAATGCTGTTAGAATACAGCCGCAATTTGTGTTATTAATTGTGTTAATAGGAACATTCCTTGTTGTGTTGTTTTATTATAATTGGTGGACAAGCAGTCAGCCAGTGGCAACGCAGAGATGGACGAGTTCCGTGAGGGCGTACAATACAACGTATCCCCTAACGCCGCCTTTGGTCACTGCAGATACGGTCACATATAGAATTGGTATTGTGGCAGACTTAGATACAAACTCAAAAAGCAACACAAATAAACACACTTATTACAGCTATTTAAAACGAGGGTTCTTGACTTACCACCATGTGAAGAAGTATGTACAAGTGACTTGGGACACACAGCCGGCCACACTGTTGACGACAACCTATTCTCATAAAGGACGAGGCATGGAATTGTCTGAGTTGATAGTGTATGATGGAAGATTGCTCACTTTTGATGATCGATCTGGAATGGTAAGCACTTACTGTGATATCACTACTCTTTTAAATTAGGTATGCACTTAATATTGAACTTTAGAAGAAAGTCCATACTAAGGCTGAGAATTAGGGACAAATCTCAGCATGAATTATCCTAATAAGGAAGCATAACATTATACTTAGAAATATCTTTGAATTTTAGCCTCTAAATATTGAACAATTTAGTATCAATTTGATGAGAAAATTGATTTATTAAGTGTTTTATTACAAACTAGCTTTAGCCTGGTTCCTAAGGGTTGTAGCATGATGTTTAATTGCTTGAAACCTTCCTCATGTATCACTCAATCTATTTGTGGAAATCTGTTTAGTAGATTTTGAAATCAGACATATGATTTTGTTTTTTAGTATCCAAATAGTGGTGCAGGTAAAATCACCATTTTATGCAATTTTTGTGCTAAAATATTGAAGTAGTAAGGACAATAATACAAAAACAAATTTATGATTGCATTGTAATTTACCACTCCATGAAATGGGGGGATAACTTCAAAAAGCACAGTTATTTCAACTGAACTGTACTTAGAAAGAGCTTGGAATATAGGCTGTATATCAAAGAACAATAAAATCCTGTCCAACATTTATACAGATTGTATTTAATTATATTATTACAGGTGTTTGAGATAGCAAATAATAAAATAGTGCCATGGGTGATATTAACGGATGGTAACGGTCATGTAGAGAAAGGCTTTAAGTCAGAATGGGCCACAGTCAAGGATGACATTCTGTATGTGGGGTCTATGGGCAAGGAGTGGACAACAGCCAGTGGGGAGTTTCAAAGCTATGACCCCATGTGGGTAAAAGCTATCAACATTCATGGAGAAGTAAGATTCTTTATAACTAATTTGGTGAATATTTTAACAATATTGTCATATACAAAGGTATATTATCTGTTTCTAGATTATAGAAGAGAAAAATAACATTAATCTATGTAAGTGTTTGTGAATTAATTTTTAATTATTTTTCTCCCTTTTTGTATCTGCGATTAGTTTCGTAACCAGACTTAGATATTGTGTTTTTGGATATAAATGTTAATTTTTCCATACTCATTTTAATGTTAACATCAATTTATTTTAAAATAAGTTAAGTATTTAAACTGTGTAACTTTTCCAAAAAAAGTAAGAAAAATTTACAAGAAGCTATGGTTTATGTATGTATTCTGAAAATGCTGGGAATATTTTAGCAAAATAAACAATTTTAGCATTTACTTAAATCACTACCTAGGTAATTGCATTAATTTCCTATCATTTCAATAAATTCCTATGCAAGGCAGGATAATTTTATAACATTCTGTCAGTTGAGAATTGAGAGTCTATGTTATTTCTTGAGCTACAGGAAAACTCAAATTTAAGTAACCAGGTAATCAGTTAACATAAAAATTAAAGCATATTCTTTAAAGTCCGAAGTGTGTGTCATATTAGTTGTGCCATGTATATCTTATCAATATTAGTTGTACTCCTTCTTGAAAGGTTATCATTATATATGACATGTAATGAGTGCCGTTTGTGGCGCGACATTCAAATGATAATGCTTGGCTACTAGCTGACGCAGATTACTTTCAAGACATGGATATTTAGGACAGTACCTGTGTAAAATAGGCTGAGTGTCAATGCCTAGTTGTGACCACTGCAAGGGCTGTTGTTACACATGCCTGTGCAGAACAGAACTGCAGTTATTAATTTCGAACAGTGTTGGGTAACCTCCCGTTTCCGTCCTTAATTAAATCCTATCCCGAATCGAAAGCGTACATCCATACATAAAAGGAACTTATGAAAACTCCTACGCTAATGACACAAAATAAATCAATGCGGGCAATGACATTATATAGATAAAAATATATAACATTGAATGTGGGTATTACCATACATATTCAATATTATATTTACATTAAAAGATTGTTTATTGAAGACAAAGATTTCTTAGATAAAAATATTCTATGGCGTAAATACCGACAATATTAGCAATAACAAAGCCAATATCATACAATTGTCATAGATTTTCGTATGACAACCGGGACCGATGGCTTTACGTGCTCTCCGAGGCAGGGAGTGGTCTCGATGTGTTGAGAATTGTCATCCACACACTGACCGCAGCGAGCACAGCTTAACCTAGCAGATTGCAGCTATGTGATTTAGTGGTTCGAGTACCGGACTGCTGACCACGAGGTCGTGGGTTCGATTCCCACAGGACACAAATAATTATGTGATGAATATAATTGTTTGTGTTCATCTGGGTGTTTCTTATGTATTATAAGTATGTATTTAAAAAAAAGTATATAAGTATTATATCCATTGTCTACTACCCATAGTACAAGCTCCGCTTAGTTTGGGACTAGATGGTGCTGTGTTAAATGTCGCAGATTATTTATTATAGCTGACCTGAGAGACGTTGTCCTCTCCAAGTTTCAACTAACTACCACGAAAAATCTCATAGAAAAAGGATTCTGGTTTTCCATATTTTTAAACTTAGCGCCATTGACTTCATTTACATTACTTAATGTTAAAAAATGTTCGCAAATATAAACGGACTTACCTGCATACATAAAAATCTCAAATAACTGTTTCGGCATCAGTAAAGATTAACGATTTTTTTTATTTATTATACATAGGTAGAATACGTGGTTTATTATTTTATGATTTGATTAGATGGAAACTCTTTAGAATCTACACTATGGAGGTTTCACATTATAAAATCAGTTACTTTAAAGCTGGATGCTATAAAGAAGAAAAGAATGATTGTCAAAAATTGTCAACTCAAAATGACACCTGTTATGGAATCAAATTTCATTGAGGTAATAACGATGTCGTGTTAGTCTTCTAGAGAATAAATTGTCATTCTTTGTTTACTTCTTTACCGTACTCAAATATTTAGTTTTTACACCGGCTGATGCTCGCTGTATAAGTCCTATGTATGTCCCGTGATGCCTTGTTTAAGTAGAGTTAGAATAACTGTAATAATAATCAATTCCCGTTCACAATAACTGTTTTTGATTTCTTTGTTTCATTTTCTTGTTTTATCTTATTTAGTACCTGTGAGTGTATTTTTTTAATTTTATTTCTTGATTCTGTTATATTGTTTGACCCGTGCTAGTCTAGTACGGAAATACTTAAAAAGGAAATTTGCTTCAACGGTTATTGTTCAAATTCTACGTTTTCAATCGTTAAAATGTTAATAACTTTTGATAGAGTGAACGGATTTTAATTAAATATAGCCTAAATGTTAATCCAAGAAACAGGCTATGAATTCCTGTCCACTTCCTCCAAATCTCTTTAGTAGTTATCATTTGATGCGCGGTCAAACATACAGACAAACCGACAGACAAACAGACAGACAAAAGTTCCAAAAATAATAGAAATGGATTGTGTTACTGATTCTGAGTCCCCCAAATTAGTTTTTTTGTAAATATAAGCAATGTACAGACACGGCTCACTTACATTCTTATTATATGTAAGATTATTACTTAGCCAGAAGCCCCTCTGTCAGTATAATATATATTATTAATATATATTATACTGACAGGATAATATTATATTATTAATATTGTCATTATTATAAATATTTCAATAATTTTTTATTTCCAATTGAAGAGTCAGTAACTTAATTATTTTTTCCTCCTTCCAGGTGCAGCACTTAAGCTGGTTGAACCAGTACAAAGCGTTGCGAAGTGCCATCGGCATCCAGTGGCCTGGGTACATGATCCACGAGTCTGGAGTATGGTCGCCTCTGAAGCAGCTGTGGCACTTCCTACCAAGGAGATGCAGCCATGAACCCTACAATGAAACGAAAGACGAAGTCATGGGGTGTAACTACTTGATCACTGCCGATGCTAATTTCAAACATATTCATGCTGTTGAGGTGAGTTTTGGGAACTTTTTTTATGGGTTGGATAACTAGGGTTTCTTTTTTTATGGCATATGAGGGCAAACGAGCAGAGGTTTCGCCTGATGGTAAGCGATACCGCCGCCCATGGCCACCAGCAACACCAGAGCAGTTGCAAAGGGTTTGGGCCTCGGGTATCCTCACTCATTCGGCGAAATAGTTATAGTCCACCACTAATGGCCGAGTTCTGGTTGGCAGACTTCACACACCGTCGAGAAAATTCTCAGGCATGCTGTTTTCCTCACGATGTTATCCTTCACCGTTTAAGATTTTCGACTAATTAAAATATTAAAACAATAAATATTTCTATTCCAGATAACGAAACACCAACCGAAGCATGGTTTCTCATCGTTCAAATTCATTCCGGGAACGAATGACGAAGCTATAGTGGCTTTGAAGACCACAGAGTTTGAAGGCAAGACTGCCACATACGTAAGTGCATTTACAACGGACGGCACCGTGTTACTACACGATACAATAGTCGAAAACCTCAAGTATGAGGGCTTAGAGTTTATATGATACATGCTAGAAAATAGCAATAGAAAATTATAAATAAAATCGTGACTGTAAATATGTAAAATATAATATAGTTTCGTTATGTGATGTTTTATTCTTTAGAATGTGAATGGTACCGAGAAACTTTCATCACAATACAATAAGCAAACTGAGTTTTATCATAATACCATGTAACATACTATCACGCCAGGATTCTCTGAAGGGTTAAGCATAGGTGTACTGCTATACAATACTATTCGGGCAGCTCTGCTGTGTTCGTCCTGGGAATTGAACTCCGGCGAAGCGTAGCCACGCGTATGACTACAACTCCACAAGACCAACGGGGCAGCAAAGGTGAAATATCAGAACCAAAGGAAGCACCGCAGGAATCGATTTTTTGAATTATTTGTATAAAAGAAATACATTCGGAAGGTACCAAGAGACAATATTGCGTGAAAACGACAATTATTGTTTTCATAAAATTTATTTTCAATACAATAAAACAAAATACTATTATAACATCAGAAATAGTCTAAAATCTCCCTTTATACAATTTAACTGAAATATGGCTAATAATAAAAACACTAAATAAAAAAATAACACAAAAATAAGGATAATCCTTAAAAAATCTAATAGGCACGGGATACATTATCACAATTACTAATGGACACGATATATAATTATGATTAAACTAAATTAAAGCATAACGATAATATTCGAATATAATATTTTAAGCAGATGCAAGAACTAGGAACATCATACCAAAGACAAATCATAAAAAAATAAACGAGATATTTGTTAATTATATGGGATCTTATTTCAAGCCAATAGTTCTAGTGACTTCTTCGAACACTGTCCACGCCATTGTTGCCATTAGTGTGCGCCGCAACATCCGCGGCACTGCGCCCTTGAAGTACCCTCTCACACCGTATGTCTGAAACAAAGGAATTGGGACATTATTAGGCTTGTTAAACACGTGCCACAACTACACCACGTGGCGCGATTTTGTATTGAAAATTAATAGTCGAATTTACACGGACCACAAATTTGCCATCACTAACGACCACCTAACAACCACAACGCTACCACCAGCGACACCACGAACTAGCGTCCGACATTTTGTAGGAACCACAACAAAACTGCAAAATGCTGTAGAGACACTATTCACACGTAACCACTGTTTTACCACCTTTTATCGCTTCGATGTGGTGTGGTTGTGGTACGTGTGAATGAAGCCTAATACTTATGTGAAATTTTAACTAACTCATAGGTTTTGTGATTGGGCCTTGTGGCTAAGTAATAAGGAAGTCTATAAACTGATCTGCAAGGTTAAGCTATGCTTGCCGCGGTCAGTGTGTGGATGTAGGTATGACTATTCTTAACGCATCAAAACTACGGAATCCGTCGGTGCCGGTTGTCATACGACAGAAATTGGGTGTAGGACTGTCATAATTCAATGGTGTAGGAGGTCTGACGACGGTCGCTTCGGGGTAAAATCTGATATTCACAAAGCTATTTGTGTTCTTTTCGAATAGTTGGGGATAGGCCAACTTAATCATCAGAGCCCAGGTTAGGAATAGGTATTTATTTTGTTTTGCTTTTTAATTCTCTCAGTGGCAGCGAGCGATCCGCTCCTGCGTCTCCTAAGTTTTATTTAATTCAAACGGTTTTATATTCACGTTAGTCAGATTATTTTTCACCATAGGACATAACATACGAACTAAGTAAACAACTGATAAATAATCATACAAATCGACCGGGGACTATAATTGCTCTTAAATAAACGAAGACAGTCAGTGATAGCAATTCTATTTATCACATTATTAAATTCATAATCTTTGTAAAATGCTCATTATATTATGTACCTACCTAATTAAAGCCAATTAAATAGTACCTACAAAATAGGATTTAAGGTATGAGTTGACATGACCAAAGTATTTGATGGTGCCAACCCTATTTACCCTACCTACCTTACCCTAATTGTGATGTTAATGATCCCTTGGCCTTAAATTTGATCTTATTAATTAGTAGGTAATTAGCGAAATATTCTTTGTAAACTTGACTTCATGACCCATGGCAGCACGCGACGTCTGAATGTTCGATAATATACCTAATTCGTGTTATTACCTACTTCGAGTACATAACTTCTTGTGATCTCATTAAAAAGTTTATATTTTAAAGAGAAATTTGAAATTTTTGTTTAAAAAAATATATATTTTGGTTACCGATATACTGCCCGCTAGGTAGTAAGAAAGGCATGTACTTAAGTCTCCAAGGACCAAAATGTAAAATCCTAATGTAGTCATTTTAATAACAAACCACATAGTTAAGGAAAATCTGAACCCATTTGTAATATTAGTCATATTTATTATGATTAATTAAAAGTAGCCATTATAGCCACCTTGTGTTCAGTAGTGTACCTATATGTGACAGCCGAATTAGGTACCCGTTTGTGCTTTCCGTAGCAGGCCTTTAGTATTTGTGATTGCGTTACAAGATGTTTGTATTGTCTGAACGCGCATAAAAACCTACGAAATTAAATATTCGGTCACTACACTTCCCGATATTGTTATCAAGATGACAATAAGGACCTTTGACTTTTGATACCCCATTTATCTTTGTGTTGATTTATGATAATACCTACTCCCGTTATCGCTTTTAGGTTTTTTTTCTAATACGTTTTGAAATTAATTAAAGTTTTACACTAGTATACGTGTGGGTGGAGGTTTGGAGGCCTTAAATGACCACTTTGAATCATCTCATACTCCGTTTTTGGTCGAATAATATTTTTTTTATACCACTGAGGTGGCAAACAAGCTTACGGCCCGCCGGATGGAAAAAAAGAACTTTCTTTTTTTTTTAAATCCCTATGTTGTAGTATTTTGGGAAAATCTCACAAATAACCTGTAAAATAGAGATTGTGATTCATCACAACAAGATATTTAGCCCCATGAGCCCTGAGTTAAGGCACAATTTCTATTCAAACTCTAGCGGCGCATCTTGCAGTCATTATAATTATGAGAAAACAAAATCATGGTGCACCAATTCAAAATCACGGCCTGGTAAAGCCGCTTTTATAATGGACTAGCTTCCGCCCGCGACTTCGTCCACGTGGAATAGTTACTTAGTCTTAGCGTGATGGTATAGCCTATAGCCTTCCTTAATAAATGGGCTATCTAACACTAAGAATTTTTCAAATCGGACCAGTAGTTCCTGAGATTAGCGCGTTCAAGCAAACAAACAAACTCTTCAGCTTTATATATTAGTATAGATATAGATACGCGCGCACTAGACAGTAATGGGCGAGCTTTCTGTGTATTATCTCACCTGATGTATATAGATGGCGGCACTAAACGCGCTGGGAAACTTAGACGGGTACAGCTGCATGTTGGTCTTCAGCACGTCGGCGGGGTTGGTAGCCAATGACGCGGCTATCCCAGCTAAGATCCCGCTGGTGAAGTGCACCGCGCTGGCTGCACTAGGGGACTGCATCCATTCTGAAGAAGATGACATGTTTTGGTTATTTATTTTCTGTGATATATGCGGCTATAGTACGTATTAGTAACGTCAATAGCCCTTGATGAGTTACAGTTCATCCCTAAACCATGATAAAAGCTTTTTGGTTAACGTTAAGTATAAAAGATTTTTTTTTACATAGGTATTGTAGAATATAGGTAGGGAGTCTAGTTTCTTCTGTGAAGTTGCCTCTCACGGACCTCGTTATCATTGAAGGGGGGGGGGGGGGAGTTTTAAACACGTTAGAAACATGACGTATTGTTTATAAATATATATCTGTTATCAATAACTCAGCAACCAAGTTCTACATAAATAATGGAGACATTATTATGTGAACGTTATGTGATGTTTAGAAAACAGCACTTAAGTACGTTAACTTACGTCTTATTTCTGAATGACTTAACTACATATATGCATATTGGTCGTCATAACAATTAAATCAATTGTAAATACGTGCTTTAATTAGTTTGGTCAGTACGATAAAAAAGACACCAAACAATAAACATCATAATATAAAATGGTCGATAAATTATTGAATAAAATAAATTTTTATTAAGTAAGTAAGTAGGTACCTAAATGGAAAAAATATTAAAAGATTTACCTATAGGTACTACATTTTTTTTCGAATGAATGTAATCACCCTTTAAATAAGTGGGTAAGCATTTGTTCAATTTCTTACTCGTAAAAAATACTAGATAAATAAATGAATCAACAGATACCGAACGATGTTTTTACGATAGCTAGTGTCCTTTAGGTATAATGAACGATTAGGTAGGTAGGTACATATTTACCTAAATTTCCGCTGTTTTTGCACGAACAAACAAAATCACACTAGTTACCTGACGTCATAAAATGATAAGCTTGTTACTATCCGTCTCTATATAAGATTATTAAAAGTCGCATTATATTCAACGTGTTAGGTAGGTATATCAAAAAATATGCCTACATACATTAGGTACGAACTGCTAGATCCTACAATTATGTAAGTAGGTACTTAGGTATACCTAATATAGAGTGGTTCGTGGCATAGTAACTAACAAGTACGTTGATAAACAATCTGCACGGTAAAGCTGCGCTTGCAGGAGTCAGCCTGTGGATGGGTAACCGTTCTTCACACAGCATAATACGACGTCGATCGCGGTTATCATACGAACATCAATAACGATTGTTAGTGGTACCTAGTTAAAAGACTGACAACTAGTCTATAGATATCGGTATTGGTAAGGCAATACCGATATCCTGCAAAACTATCCTTAACTTTGTGAGTATACAACTCACAAAGTAAACATACAATTACTATGTTAATTTGCAGTGCAAAGTTCTATATAAAGTTAAATTGAGTATAGAAATAAGAAATAAAATGAAATTATCAAGTCCAATGTAACTAAAAGACTACTTAGTGTCGACCTTTTCTTTATCAATATATACACGAAATTCAATTGACCTAAAATGTTTATCTACTGCTGTACTTGACAAGGGCCTGTGTATAGAGATTTAAATTGAAAGTAGGTAATGATAATAATTTTTATATCCAAATTAGGTGGGTTACACTAATATCTAATAAGTTAAGCGGTTATTACATAAGCATACGAGTATATTATACTGATTTCTGACACTTAAGTACGCGAATATTAGACATTGAAATGAAACTACTTTTTACGGATTTTATCGCGGTATATTGATATTATTTTCTGTCAGTCTGCCCGTGACCATGGATGCTGTAAAGGATCCGAAACGTCGGGAACAAAATAATATCAATATACCGCGATAAAATCCGTAAAAAGTAGTTTCATTTCAATACGAGTATATTGTTTTACCAATTTTTCTCCTTTTGCAGATTCATTAGTAATTATTATTCCTAAGATATAATAAAATATAAATATAATAATACAGAATGACAGCTGTCATTCTGCGACCTATGAAAAAGTCAAGTACGTAACTTATCAACAAATGATGTAACCAGTTACATTGACTGGTCCTTTGGAGTAGCCAAAGGACCAGTCCTTTGGCTACTCCAAGGACCAAAAGCACAGATAATATAATACTAGTTAGTATATCTTACCTTTAGGTACGCTTTGTTTGGATTGCGAGTAGAACATGAGGTATAGGCCCGAGAATGGCGCATCTCTGGCTAGAGTTGGGCCCAGGCCACAGGACAGGCCTCGAAGACCCTCCGCTTTGTAAATGGCCTTGAGTGCACCTCGCAAGCTGTTGTATTTGTACACCCCAGATTCGTACCTAAGGAAGAAATAAATAAAATTTTGGTAACTATTTGTTTTTATTTGTAATCATGTACGTACGGTTCTTAAAAATAGCATTTTTTTATCCAAAGCCTTCCATTTTAACTGAGGCAATAAGGACCAGTTTTAGAAATCCATGTAAGGAAGATATTGTAAAGCATAATTATTTGTTCGTCAAGTTAACTGACCTGAATTTGCATACAAAGACTTATCAGCTGCGCATCAGACTACGACGTAACCCCGAATTACCATAACCATTGTTAACAATGACCTAACGAACTGTTCCCAATGACGTCTGTATTTTAGCACTAGGTACCGTACGGTTCTATTGCTCTCATTCACGACACGTTCTATAAACTCTAAAACTCTAGAACCTTCCATGTGAGACGTCACTTTTATGTACCTGCGAAGTGACGACAACACTGACTGAGACTAATATGGACTCATATGTGTCACGGAACAAACCAAGATAATAAAAGTAATTCGTAAATAACAATTTGGATAACATTCATGGTTCTTTTCGCAATCAGAAATCATTGACTACAGATTAAATATTGTTTAAAAAATCTGGGCCGTCGAGCATGTTAGGGCGAAAGTCAACTTGCGCGTAGCACTCTTCAGAACTGCGGTCAAATTTGCTCGATTTTTCTTTTCGGCCCTTTAAAAGAGAATTACATATTTGTCAACTTACCTAGTCTTAATCACAGTCATGGGTATCAGAGCAACGCCACTCATGGTCCTTGCAACAACTCCTAGCATGATGGCTTCCAAGGCGCCCAGGTCGCCATTGGCCTTTCCTATCTTGGCTTTGAGCCAATGCAGGGAGGAGAAGTAGATTCCGACTCCAGGTACGCAGCGGGCGATGGAAGGCACCATGCCTCTCCACAGCCCCAATATCTGTTCTTGCCGGATGATGTTTGTAAAGACCGTCATCATTCCGGGTTGGATTCGGCTGCTGTGAAAGGTGTCAAGGTGTTAAGATGTTAAAATTCAAGAGACTATTGTAACGCTCAATGGTCAGGGGGATTCATTGTGGATGGGTGTTCCGTGTTATAGCAAAAGGCTTTATCTGGAATTATTCAATTTCATTAGCCGTTTAGAAATTTTTTATACGAAGAGGCTGTGCATGTCGCAATGACACGGACGGTACGTTTTGCGTGTACGTTTAGCCTATGTATTTCAAACGATAGAAGGGCAGATCACTTGACCGTGTTTCGCCCAATATTGTGAAGGCAGTGTGAAATCACACTTGCTACTGCATAAGGCATCCATTTCTCTCAATCTTTTGCGACCTGCTTCATCTTTCAGGTAGATGGGTAGATGTTAAAACCTTAACTATTTTGCACATGCACAACAGTATAAAGAATAATACCTATCATTAATACCTGCCTATAATGAGCATTATAAATTACAATATCATGAATATTGAACACGGAAAATGATAATAGGTCATTAACAGTTTCGGGAAGCTACTACGTATCATTCTCCAAAAATTTGCAGACGCTATCAATGTCAATGTGAAGGAATAACAATAAATTAAAAAGATAATTATCGCATATTTCGTATACGTCATCTAAAATAAACAAAATACGTAATCAGTCATTGGTTGCTGCCCGTTCCTTCATAGCAACAGTGTAGATCGCTTGCTAATCAAGAACCGTACCTACCGCGAGGATTATTGTGAGTTTTGGTGATACTTATTTTTCTGCTACTATTTTATGAGCTGAAAAAAGCTCAGAGGCTCTGCCTAGAGGGAATGTGGAGTTCATTATATTTCTCTCCCTTTTAATGAATTAGGTGTTTGTGTAATGTACTGCCTCATTAGCCAAGTGGTCTTGAGCGCGACTGCTACGCTAGAGGTCCTGGGTTTGATTCCCAGGTCGAGCAGTGTTGTTGGGATTTTCTATGAAATTTCCAGTAACAGAGAATATGGGAACTAAACATACCGGCTAACTGAAATTGTACATACGTACGCCTCTGCCTAACCTTTCGGGGAATATCTACAGGTGTGATGGTATATGTAATGTAACTTACTCGACTGTCGCCGCAACAACATGTTGGCTGGGATTCTGTAGTCGGGTCTTCACCAAGTCAAGCGGTTGGAACAGTATAGTGCTGAAGGTCCCGGAGAAAGAACCGGCGAGAAATGCCTTGAACACCGGGTGGTACTGTAAAATATATTTTATCTTTATTAGCTTAAGTTTATTTTATCAAAGCAAACGATACACTTTGACCCACACACGAGTTCTAAATGACTATGCTTCGTGATAAAATGGGACTTTATCATTAAGTTTTGCAACTTACATTTGCCACAATATCCATAATGGTGTATGTGTAGTCAATTCCTTTTCGGTTGACCAATAGTATTTTTCGTCAGGTAATATCTTTTGAATAAATTCCGAACTTGTAATATTCAAAGTGAAATAGCCAATGACAGAAAGAACTTTCTAGAAGATTCTGTTTCAGGTATAAGCATAAGCCTAGATCGTATCCGAGTAGTCTGAATAGTAGATAGGGTTGATGCGGTACATCAGAACAATTGTCATTTTTTGCAGTAAGTCGCTCGTGTAATGCATGTATGCTGGTGTCAGAGCGAATTTTATAAAAAGAAACGAAGATCCTGCAAATAACGCAGGAGGTTGGTAGCACTTTAAAGTCCACTTCCAAAAACACTATATAAACTTAATTAGGAGAAAGAAAATCACGGTCAATGAATTTAGCCATTAGGACTGAGGAAACTGAATAAATACTGGATCGCGGACAAATGCTTGACGAAGCTAACCGATAAGGTGAACGCGCACAGTGATGGATGAAGGAACACTGACCGAGTAGATATAGTGTGCGGAGCGATAGGACCCGATCATTTATATACTTATGCCGTTATCAGCAACAGACGAGGGAAGCGGTCATCGCGGGTGATCGAGGTAAAAGGTCTTGCTCGGCCACCCCACATGATAATCAGTATCACTGCCTACTGACTAGGGGGTAACGGGTGCCTCCGATATGTAGGGTCACCACGACCAAGGATAGTGCAAGTTCAGATGGTGTTTTCTCAGCAAATATCTTTCATGAGTACTTATGTTAATGCTATTCTAAACTAAGCGAATTCAGTTGTATGTTCAAATATTATTAACTGCCTATACTGGTACAGTATACCATAAACACCCTATTACAGGACACAGAAACATAATTATTTTCATTGGAGCGCAACACAACTCAGTCATTTTACACAATTTTAACTAAAAAACTTCGGGCAATTAACGCTTTTAATTAAAAAGTAAGTAAGTAAGTAGTTGAAAAGAGGGTAGTTGTTTGTTAACGTGCCTACCTACATAATATATACTTATACTCTTCCTAATTACTACTAAGTGTAAACTTACAGTTAAAAAATCACCAAACACAACACTAAGATCTTGGACCATCACAAAAGAACACTAATTCAACACACTCAAATAAGTTCAAAAGGCGTGTGCGCGCTAATTTATAGATTCTTAGATTATCTACACGTTCAAATAAAACTCGCGCAATAATTGTAGGTATTATCAGTGGCATTACAGTTATAGATAATATTTTATATAATATACGCAAATAATGTACCTCGGTTGGTACTTATATGGTACTTATTGAAAAACAAGTAAGTAACGAAATAATAATTATGTAGGTAGGTAAGTATGCGTAGTTTGATACGTAATTAGATTTTGGTACTTACCTACGTACCGATAAGTTAATGTGGGGTCTTGATTATAAACACCGATAAAACCTACCCACGTATTTGATCCAATAGGAGACTATAATATAGGGGGCATAATAAGTAGGTATAAATGAACAGATACCGATAATGTGACGACGTAGGTATGTAACAAACGCAATACTACGCAGTAGGCAATGAAACGCAGTATTATAGACTCTAAAATACTGCGTTTGTTGCAAAGTAGTGAGTTAATCCTAACTCACTGCTCTTGTGAATAATTTGATGATGCGTTACGAAACACACTGCAGATCTAGACAAGTATATCTAGTAAGTACCTAATCTACTTACGGCTGTCAGACTGGAATGAAAGCAAAAAGCCACGTTGATTCGTATCCCGAAGGGACTATGACCCCTCATAGTCACTTTAATTAGTATTAAAATTCGCCTGTTACCTTTGCGAAAATAAAACGGCCCAGGAGTCGGCAGGATAAGCTGGACTAATACACAGAATGAAAGTTGATTAAAACAAGCCGTAAAAAAATGTTCAAGGGCAGGGAGGACTCTACTCCAACATACTCTCCTTTTTCTACAAGTTTTACAACCACAAGATCATCCCATGAGATTGTATAGTACTATGGTCCTTTGAGTCTCCAAGGACCATACTACAGCTTTTATAGCGTAGGGACATCCTCAGAACAAAACCTTCGTAGATTATCAAATTACCATACATTATTAAATTAAATTAGTCATTATTAAATTACCTACCCTTAATATACTCGGGAGCAAGTGTAATCTTGGGACATAACTGTCCAGTAGTTTGAAACATAAACATAAAGAATACAACTTCATTTTAATACATAGGTACATGGCTACACATTTTCAGTGGGTACCTACCTACCTATGAGCTGAACTTACATTGTATAGGCTTACGGTCCGAAAGTCTACGAGGTCAGCATGTACCTCGTATAAAGTGAATACATTTAGGGTTGCCAGATACCTGGCTATAGACAGATATGTCCGGCTTTTTACAGTCGTGTTCGGCCAAATTAACGGCCTATTTGGCTTTGGGTCATCCCCGTCCCCCAAAATGTCCGTTAAATATTAATATATATATATATATAATAATAATAATTTGTTTCCGGCTTTTTTATTTTCAGTTCTGGCAATGGCAGCCCTAACACTATAGGTAGGGTTGCCATTGCATTGTATACATAGGTATACAATGCAATGGCAACCCTACCTGTAGTGTTAATTAAAATGGAATTGTATAATAAAATACAATATGTACTTATAGTATAGACTATACATATTGTATTTATACAATTCCATTTTAATTAATAAGAGTTCAGCTCTTAATGTACCAAAACTTTACGTAACTTTAGATTAGGTACATAGGTAAGGGTCAGGGGATATCATTTGCCAATTAAAAACATTATTACACTTTTCAGATTGTCTAAAATATTTTTCTAGACTATTCTGAACATTATGCACACTTTCGTGGTAGGTGCATTATGTGGCTAACTCTATTTAATTTAAATACCTAAGGACCTAAGAAATTGTTTATTTTATGCTTTTTTTTTTAATGTATGTTCACTTGTACTATTGTTTTTTTATTTATGTATTCCAGTAAATGTTCGATTCAATGTTCGAGTTTTGTGAATAAAACTAAAATGGGATTGGAATTTTAAACAACCAAGTTTGTATCAATTAATACAAATACCTAGTATTTTGCATTAATATTAAATAATTACCTAACTAATTACAGTCACATTAGACAATTAATTGGTAGGTATATATTTGGCACTGGGATCGACCATATTGGATATACTTAGGCTTGATTCCAGTGAGATTTTCAAACCCAAATTGTAGTATCTATGTAATATTAAAATAAATTGTGTTCAAATACAGAACTGCCATCCATATAGCATGTCCTATGGACAAATAATAGGTACCTACTTGTTCAAATTATAATGTGATAAGGAAATTATCGAAATGTTGTATAAACAAATAAAAATGGTGCACAAAGGTCAGTGTACTCATATTTCTTGTCAGATTGGGATCCTATAAACATATTGATACAAGAAACTAGCTGAAATAACCTAAGTAATTCTAAAGAAAAACTCTTTGTTTATTGTTTCTGCTAGTTTTAGCCAAAATTAGTATAGTCGTTTTATTATCATAATTACCGAACAATTATATGTAAGTACCTATAGTTAAAAATTATATCATTGGGTTGGAGGAATTGAAATATCTGATGTCATACTAGGTGGAGAGAGTATCACAAATATGTGACAGGGACAGGGGAGGAGTAGAAAAATCACAAAATTGTGACTTAATGAATGGCCCCTTTGCAATATTTAACTTGACTGTAGGTACCTATGTAGTAAATAAAATAATAGGTACTTATACCTAGATGTTATTAAATTTGAAACAAGAATAACAAACAAGTCCGTGGAATATTGCTGGTCCTGATAAGGTCATAGAGGACGCATTGACGCATTTATCGTTGAGACAAACAAGTCCGCAGGGGGCCACTTACATCGTTATCGCTAGAGTTCTGCAGGTCAGGCGGTGTGTCGATCGCCCATCCTTGAGCAAATGTTGATGCCGATTGCGACATTTTATTTACCAAAGTAAACTCAAAATATTGCGTCGTAACCTCGCAACATTTTTACGCATTTTTAGCGCCATGATAACAATAATTGTGCATCGTCATAATTACATAGTTGCCTCAAATTCAGTGACTAATTTACATTTTAAACGTAGATTATGAATTAGCACTGCTGATACTATGTATACGTACAAGAGATAAACAATTTTAGATTATTTTCAGAAAACACGTATCACATGTTACAAAATGCTTTTCCTTACGTCAATATCAGCTGTTCTGAACTTGTGATTGTCTCAGTGTTTAAGTGTTTATTACTGTAATCTACCAATGGGATGACTGATAAGTGGATACGTGTATCAAATTAATCAATCAAAGATTAAAAAAAATAAAATTAATCAATCAAAGATTAAATAAATATTATATTATATCTCCTACATTTGACATTGACAATGACAACCTTAAAGGAAGAATATTAGAATGACAACACTGATAGTTGACAATGACAATTGACATCTAAATACTGCGTTCAAAAACAAAAAAGAAAATGGAAAATAAGTCCCTCCCTCAAAATTAGAATGAATGTGGAAAAATATATGTTTATTCGTATTGTGCGATTGATTGTTCATTTCCAAATCCAGAAACAATTATGGATAGAGCTCCAACTACTAACAGTTTTGGCCCAGGCTCTCATACCAGTACTTAGCAGGTGTCATTTTTTATTATTTTAGGTGAAACACTCATAAGTACCTACTTATTTTATAATTTATTTGCATAAAGGCTTACGTCATCAGTACTTAGCAGGTGTCATTTTTTATTATTTTAGGTGAAACACTCATAAGTACCTACTTATTTTATAATTTATTTGCATAAAGGCTTACGTCATCTAAGCAACGGTTCAGTTTACCTACATAAGTAGGTACTTAATTATTGTTTCATGAGTCGGATCGTTGCTAATTATTTTGCTGTGTAGGTATTCTGTCTACTGGCTGTTGGCATCGGAATATTTTGAAAGGGGTTATCGTGGCTGTTCTGTCTACAAAGCGAACTCTTTGTGATAACGCGTCGTTGGGGGTATGACCTAAGAAAAACACTCGTGAACTATAGCGTGAAGATCACGTGATAGTACATAGGTAGGTACATAACGACAGAGATTAACTTGAAAGTTAGCCTTTGAACCATTTTGCAGTCGCTTCTTGCACTCCTCTCTTGCGCTAGCTTTGTTACCTACCCACTTGCAACATCATCTTAAGTAAATATTAAGTACCTATCTAATTATGATGTGTAGATCATTAGGTAGGTACCTAGGTACTTTTTTATAAAGTTATTTAGTGAAGGAAAAATTCGACTCGCAGGCAGGATTCAAACCTGCGTCTTCTGGCTAGGTACGCCAGACGCTATGACCACTAAGCCACCGCGAGTCCCACCTGCCATGTCGAAATTTGCCTTCACATTCTCAAGTTACGTCTTAAAGGTGACGTCAGTAACATCTATTGAAAGGCAAGTTACTTTGCCTCTCAACCGACATGACTTACCTTACGGTTAGTTCTATGTCGTACGGTGCTACCATACCTAATAACTAACTTTTTGTGATTTTTTGCATTTTTTATGCTAATTTTTATAAAGTTATTTAGTGAAGGAAAAATTCGACTCGCAGGCAGGATTCGAACCTGCGTCTTCTGGCTAGGTACGCCAGACGCTATGACCACTAAGCCACCGCGAGTCCCACCTGCCATGTCGAAATTTGCCTTCACATTCTCAACTTACTGTGATGTATGTAGGTATTAATATTTAGAATAAGTGGGTAGCACGTTAGAATAATTATGTTTATTGCAACATTGCCACCACCGTCGCGCCAGTCTGCCAATATACACTGTACTGTTCATACGTTGTTTTATTCCGCTCACAGCTGATCGAGTACCTACATATTTTATATATTTCAGTGGCGACGAGTAGTAACAATTCGCGTGTAATTTAAAGTGTTTACGATGACCATCGGAAAAATCGCTGAGTTTAACGTGCATAAAGATGATTGGAAACTATATGTCGAACGGTTAGAACAATACTTTGTTGTGAATGACATACAGGAAGATTTACATGTGCCGACATTAATTACCGTCATGGGTGCAGAGAGCTATGAGTTGCTTGTCACTCTGTGTACACCGAATAAACCAAAAGCAAAAACTTTTGAGCAGTTATCGGAAATAATGGGTAAACATTTACAACCAAAACCCAGTGAACTCGCCGAGAGGTATAAATTCAGGCATAGGAAACAGAAGGAGGGCGAGACCATATCCGAATACGTGGCGGTACTTAAAAAAATGTCCAAGACTTGTGAATTTGGCAGTTGGCTCGAGGAAAGTTTGAGAGATCAATTGGTATGCGGAATAGCGAGCGAGAATATTAGGCAGCGTTTATTTGCAGAATCAAATCTGGATTTCGCCAAGGCTTATAAACTTGCCGCCAGCATGGAATCGGCAGAGAAGGACGCCGCTATAGTAGTTGAAGGTCGTAAGTCGTCAGCTGACAAGGACGTGGCGACGACGGTGCCGTGTCAAGCGATGACGGCGAGACGGCAAGTAGCGGGCGGGCACCTGCATTCGAGTGATGCGCGGCGCGGCGTGCGTGAGAGACGAGATGTGCGTGAGCGACGCACAGGTAACGAGTCAGCGATGTCGGTGCCGGGTGAGCGGGCTCGGCTTGAGGAGCGAGCTCGATCGCAGCGGCAGTGTCGTGTGTGTGGCGCTAATCACAATGAGTCCATGTGCAAGTTCGCACGTTACGTGTGTAGGGTTTGCAACCGTCAAGGACACCTGCGAAGGATGTGCCCCAATTTAGTGGAGCAATATCAGGTAGATGTGCAAACCGCGGACAGTAACGAGGAGGCGGACAGTGACGAGGTAATTTTTGTTGATGTTTGTAGATTGTCATTAACTAGTTGCAAACCTATCTATATAACATTGAAGGTGCATAATAAAGACATAGCAATGGAATGTGACACAGGAAGCGCAGTGTCTTGTATTAGTCTGGAGTGTTACAATAGGCTGTTTAACGAACTTTCCCTGCAACCTTGTAAATTAACTTTAAGGTATTATACCGGAGAAACTGTAAAACCATTGGGTATAATAAAACCGCTAGTTCAGTATAAAAATAGAAGTGAATTTTTAGAATTGCTTGTTATCGAGAAAGGAAAATCTGTTCTTTTGGGACGACATTGGCTAGCAGCATTAAAAATTCAACTCCCCGACTTTAATTATGATGTTAACAGTATAGGGGAAAATAATGATTTTTATGAAACCTGTTTCAGTTCCAAATATTGTAACGTGTTCGCGGAGGGTCTCGGGCGCTTCACGGGCGGCACAGTGAGCATACATGTGCGATCAGGCGCGCGGCCGGTGTTCATGCGCGCGCGCCCGCTGGCGTATGCGCTGCGCGAGCCGGTGGAGCGCACACTGGCCCAGCTGGTGCGCGACGGAGTCCTCACCCCGGTCGAGCGTTCCGACTGGGCCACACCGATAGTACCAGTGGTAAAGAAGGATGGTAACATTCGTATCTGCGCCGATTATAAACTCACTCTAAATAAAGTTATTGAAATTGATCGTTATCCATTGCCTAGGGTAGAAGATTTGTTATTTCGTCTTCGAGGGGGTGATCACTACAGTAAAATCGATTTGTCTCAAGCGTACGCGCAATTCGAGCTTGACGATACAAAAAAATACACGGTGATAAATACGCACAAAGGATTGTATATGTACAATAGATTAGTTTATGGTTTAGCGTCCAGCCCGGGTATTTTTCAAAGGCGGATTGAACAGATGTTCGCGGACATGCCGTGTGTAGGTGTCTTTCTAGATGATATAATTGTGACCGGAAGTACGCAATCGGATCATGTAAACAATTTACATAAAGTCTTCCAACGGTTGCAAGACTACGGACTTAGAGTGAAAAAGGAGAAATGCGTTTTCTTTTCAAAGTCTGTTTCTTATTTGGGCCACGTGATTAGTAAAGAGGGAGTGCACACATGCCCAGACAAGGTTAAAGCGGTGATAGAAACGCCCGCGCCTACCAATATCACCGAGTTGAGAGTGTTTATAGGTCTCGTAATGTATTATGCAAAATTTATTAAAAATATTAGTACCGTTCTCGCTCCATTATATAATCTTCTTAAGTCAGGTGCAAAGTACATTTGGAGTGAAGATTGTCAGAGAGCATTCTGGAGAGTGAAGTGTCTTTTAGCGGATGGAGAAGTACTAATTCATTATAATCCGGACCTGCCGCTGATTCTAACTACGGATGCGAGTAGCGTGGGCGTTGGCGCGGTGATATCGCAAGTTACGGTGGACGGCGAGCGCCCGGTGGCGTATGCGTCGCGATCGCTCACATCAACGGAGCGAGCATATGCGCAAATAGACAGGGAGGCACTGGGTATAGTATTCGGTGTACGTAAGTTTCACCAATATCTTTATGGTCGTCACTTTGTACTACGAACTGATCATAAACCCTTAACGTATATATTTGGTGATAAAATGGGTATCCCAGTAATGGCAGCTTCACGATTACAACGATGGGCAGTACTGTTATCGGGTTACAATTATAATATTGAGTATATCACGTCTAGTAAGAACAGTGCAGATGCTTTATCGCGTCTGCCGTGCAAAAAAACGTCCTCCGATAAGTCAAAAGTAGAAAGTACATATGTTAACTTTGTAGAAAATTTTTTACCCATCACGAGTAGCGATATCAAAAGAACGATATCCAAGGATAAGATATTAGGCAGAGTCATGTTTTATATACAGTCAGGTTGGCCGTCAGTTTGTCCTAATACTAATGAGATTAAGCCGTTCTTCGCTAGGCGAAATGAATTATATGTAGAATGCGGGTGTATAATGTGGGGCTATCGTATGGTGATCCCAGATTCATTACAAGGGCAAATATTAGATCAATTGCATAGCAGCCATATGGGCATCGTTAAGATGAAAAGTTTAGCTAGGAGTTATGTGTGGTGGCCCAACATCGATAAAGATATTGAGGAATTAGGTAAAGGCTGTGAAACGTGCGCGGCGGAAGCGAAAGCGCCCCCGCGAGCTATCATTCAACCGTGGCCATACTACCCTCAACCGTGGATTCGTCTTCATATTGATTTTTTGGGGCCCTATCGAGGTATGACTTTTTTAGTACTGATAGATTCGTCCTCTAAATGGTTGGAAATATTTGAATTGTCACGAACTAACGCGTCTAATGTTATTAAAGTTCTGCGTTCGATTTTCGCGAGGTTCGGCTTACCGAAACAGCTGGTATCAGATCAAGGACCACCTTTTACCAGTACTGAATTCAAAAACTTTCTCGTCAATAACGGAATTATACAGTATTTTTCTCCGGCGTACCATACGTCCTCAAATGGAGCCGCTGAAAATGCAGTTAACATTTGTAAACGTACTATAAAAAAAGCAATTAGGGATCGCGTGGATGTAGACGTAGCTTTACAAACATTTCTCCTGGCATACAGAAACACGGTGCATAGCACTACCGGTGAGACGCCTGCTATGCTGTTGCAGAAACGAACACTACGCTCCAGATTGGATTTGTTACGCACGGAACGATCAGTAGGAGCTAAAGTACAGGATGCACAGCAGAGACAAATCGATTCTGCTGGTGGGGTATCAAGAATTTTCAACGAAGGTGATACTGTTTGGATGAGAAATTACGGTTCCTCTGACAAATGGATAAAAGGTTCGGTTTCAGGCGTAGATAGTGCTCGTCGATATTTGATAGCAAGGGATGACGGTCAATTGGTTAAGAGACACGTAGATCAGATACGGCGCAGATCCCGGGTATCGGTCGGTGGCCCGAACACGGAAGAAGAGGGGACGATAGAGGATGAGAGCTCCGTGGCGCATGCTGGGGACAATTTAACTAATTCGGGGAATAATGAGGATGAGTGCAGTAGTGAGAATGGGTGTGAAGGAGATAAGTCGAAACAATCTGTAGACAGTGAGGTGAGGGGTGTTGAGTTTGAGCAACCTTCTAATCCAGCACCTGGGGTATCAGCGCAACAGCCAACACAGTACCCAAAGCGAATCCGAAAACCGGTCGTCAGATTTCAGTGTACTTAGAATTGTTTTCATGTATGTATTCAATGTATTGTAATTTAAGAAGGGAGGTGTGATGTATGTAGGTATTAATATTTAGAATAAGTGGGTAGCACGTTAGAATAATTATGTTTATTGCAACATTGCCACCACCGTCGCGCCAGTCTGCCAATATACACTGTACTGTTCATACGTTGTTTTATTCCGCTCACAGCTGATCGAGTACCTACATATTTTATATATTTCACTTACGTCTTAAAGGTGACGTCAGTAACATCTATTGAAAGGCAAGTTACTTTGCCTCTCAACCGACATGACTTACCTTACGGTTAGTTCTATGTCGTACGGTGCTACCATACCTAATAACTAACTTTTTGTGATTTTTTGCATTTTTTATGCTAATTTTTATAAAGTTATTTAGTGAAGGAATAATTCAACTCGCAGGCAGGATTCGAACCTGCGTCTTCTGGCTAGGTACGCCAGACGCTATGACCACTAAGCCACCGCGAGTCCCACCTGCCATGTCGAAATTTTTCCTTCACTAAATAACTTTATAAAAATTAGCATAAAAAATGCAAAAAATCACAAAAAGTTAGTTATTAGGTATGGTAGCACCGTACGACATAGAACTAACCGTAAGGTAAGTCATGTCGGTTGAGAGGCAAAGTAACTTGCCTTTCAATAGATGTTACTGACGTCACCTTTAAGACGTAAGTTGAGAATGTGAAGGCAAATTTCGACATGGCAGGTGGGACTCGCGGTGGCTTAGTGGTCATAGCGTCTGGCGTACCTAGCCAGAAGACGCAGGTTCGAATCCTGCCTGCGAGTCGAATTTTTCCTTCACTAAATAACTTTATAAAAATTAGCATAGAAAATGCAAAAAATCACAAAAAGTTAGGTAGGTACTGTTGTGGTACTGTCATCAGGGAAGCTCGTCTGGCATTCACATCCCTACTAATATTATAAATGCGAAAGTAACTCTGTCTATCTGTCTGTTACGCTTTCCCGCTTAAACCTCTCAATCGATTTTGATGAAATTTGGCACAGACAATCTTTAGACCCTGAGAAAGGACATAGTCTATATATCATCACGCTAAGACTAAGTAACTATTCCACACGGACGAAGTCGCGGGCGGAAGCTAGTTTGGAAATATTTATGGAAAAGATGGGTGGTGGAAAAGACGGATGGTCACTCCATCCGTCTTTTCCGTTGGTCAGATCGGACTACACATACCCTCATCATGTCTTTCCTGTTCATCCAAAGGTTGTCTGGTAGACATCGCTATGAGCGATAATCGCTATTGTAACCTTAGTTTTATAAGGTCTTTTATTTTGTTTCTTTTAAGGTGTAAGTATAATAAAGATTATTCTATTCTATTATATATATATAGGTACTACATACTTACTTACTTATTATTAGTAAGAACTTAA
This sequence comes from Acronicta leporina, assembly GCA_947256265.1. Classification (NCBI taxonomy): domain Eukaryota; kingdom Metazoa; phylum Arthropoda; class Insecta; order Lepidoptera; family Noctuidae; genus Acronicta; species Acronicta leporina. The sequence continues at coordinate 4,884,945 of OX366521.1, forward strand.
GAAGTGGTGACGGTTGTAGTCAAAATAAATTATCTCTCATTATCTCAGCGTTGCGCTTTACGCTTGACCTGTAGAATAACAAAATGGCGACTACATTATTATTATTAACAAGAAACAAATATATTTTTATCTCTTGTAAAAGTCATTAGGTACTTACCTATTAGAGTAGCAAGTACTTTTTTATGGCAGAGGGGGACAAGCAAGCAGGGGCCCAAGTCTGCTATTTCAGTTGTATCAGAATGGTCGTTCAATTGCACTAAATGACATTAGAACTGACAGATTTCGTAGACAAAACCGTCAAAAAACAACAATTCTGAAGCCATTGATCTACAATTTTGACACGACACAATAGCAGACTTGGGGCTAGGGTTGCCAACTTTTTTTAGACCCAATATAGTAGTTTTGAATTCAGTACCCATAAAAATATAGTAGTTGGGGAATTAATAATAAAAAAATAGTATGTGAAAAAATATATATAATTATTGATTTCTGACACTTACGCGAATATTAGATATTGAAATGAAACTACTTTTTTACGGCGTAAAAGAACACATAGCCGATGTCAAACACCGCCGTTCCAGAAAGTCAGCAGTATGTGAACATACCCTAGACAAGACCCAGCACTACATCAGATTTGAACCGCAAGTCCTCGCAAAAGAAAACCGATTCCTACCCAGGATGATTCGTGAGGCTATTGAAATCAAAAAACACCCAAATTTCAATATAGAAGATGGTTGGGTCTTACCAGCTGCTTGGAATCCCATTATAGAATCTATAAAATCTAAATCCAAGCCCAAAACTGCAAGACCAAAGGATACGGTGAGCTCGTTCTGCGTGAATCGGATCGCTAATAATTAACAAAAATGTAAGGTAGCTCTTAGTAATTTTAACATCAAGACGTCCAGCACCTCAGTCTGCCCGTGACCATGGATGCTGTAAAGGATCCGAAACGTCGGGAACTAAATAATATCAATATACCGCGATAAAATCCGTAAAAAGTAGTTTCATTTCAATATATAATTATTTCTTAAATACATATTTCCTGCTGCTTTGAGCTTTAAAACTGTTATTTCTGTTAGAAACTAAAATAGATTACGACTAGAGAACTTTAGGCGGCAACGGCAAATCGTTTGTTTTGACTTTTTGCTGACGATAGCACAATAACAATACCTTGCAAAAATATTGATACCTATGAAAATGACATAAATAATTCCATAAAACTAATAGTAAAGTGGCTTGATGACAATAACTTAAAAATTAACCTGACTAAAACTAAATTAATACACTTCAATCAACGGATTAATGTTAAGAGCAATCTGAATATACAATATGAGAACCTAGTTATAGAAGAGGTAGAAACAACCAAATTTTTAGGTCTCCATATAGACAAAAAACTTAATTGGAAACCTCATCTTGAAATGTTGTGTAAGAAATTAAGTACATCCGCCTACGCCTTGCACACATTGTCACATATAATAGGTGTGGAGGCATTACTTACGGCCTACTATGGTCTAGCAGAATCCCATCTACGCTATGGAGTCATTTTTTGGGGCAACTCAACAGAAAAAGATACGATTTTCAAGGCTCAAAAGCGATGCATACGCTCAATTTTCAAAATTACACCTACTGATAGTTGCGTACCTTATTTTAAAAAATATGAAATACTCACTTTGCCGTGTCTATACATTTTCGAAATAGCTGTTTTCGTCAAAACTAATCCGGATCGCTTCAAACGATTAGATGAAGTAGTCCCGCGCAATAGGCGCGATAACAGTAGGATGTGTCTTCATACCGCGGGCACATCCCTTATGCGCCAGATTGTCTTCTGTATGGCTCCTATTATATTTAATAAATTACCTAAAGGTTGGAGAGATCTGCCTTTGTCACTTTTTAAAAGTAAGCTGCGGATTTTTTTAGTTAGTAGAGTTTATTACAGTACTTTAGATTTCTTAAATGAAAAAGACTTTTCTCTTCCGACTCGAATACCTAATAAGTAATAATAGTAAATAGCTAGTTTTAATTATCCTTCGCCTTATCATATCATGAATATTGTATTATTTGTTAGAGAATATTATAGATTCGACTATATTAAAGCTGATAATTATAGATTATTAAACTTTATGTTAAATTATTAATGAGCATTAAACGCTTATTGATATTTTATTTTTGCATGCCGATTGGTAAAATATGGCTGAACTCTATCCATGTGTAACTTCATATTGTACCCATGTTTGCAAAATAAATTTTCTTTCTTTCTTTCTTTCTTTCTTTACTTTTGAAGCTGCACAGATTAGTAAATAAACTTCAATATCAGTTGACTCAACTGTCAAGCCGCGCGCGTTCCGAATCGAACTACAAACTGCGTGGCGTAGCATTCATCGTTCAGAAATATTCTGAAAGTGTGATAATATGGGCGTGTTTCGTTTTAAATAATGAAGACAATTTTAGCGACATTGATGATAAAAAATATAGTAGTTTGGCCTACTATATTTTATTTAAAAAAATATAGTAGTTGGACCCCTAAAATAGTAGGATACTATATTATATAGCAGGGTTGGCAACCCTACTTGGGGCCCAGACGGATCGCCTAATGGTAAACGGTACCGCCGCCCATGGACAATGGACTCCCGCAAACCAAAGAGTCGCAAGTGCGTTGCCAGCCTTTTAAAAGGGTTTGGGTTTCCGGTAGCCTCACCCACTCGGCTAAACACAACCTGTTCTGATCTGTTCATGGAACGTATTGCGCCCAACAAATCTGTTCCACCAACATTCTATGTAACTTGTAACTTCATACCATCATGCCTGCAATCCCCAAAGGGCTAGACAGATGTGTAATATAATACTTATTGTACAATAGTACACCATATTTTACCTACACCCACAGTTCGCCGGTATTTTTAGGTCCCATATAAATAAGGGGCGACCCTATTGCCATTAAACCCGGGACAAATAACAAGCTCCGAGCGACCAATAACACTGCTCGAGCTGGGCATCGAACCCTAGCGTAGGTAATCTTATGAAGCAGTTATTCAGTCTACTGTAAATATCTCATGTTTGGAAAATAGAAAGTAGGTAACAGCTTTATTTGAAGTGAATAAGTTACCTTTCTTACAGGTAGGTAAGTACCTACTCAGTTTTACTATAGCACTAGTAATCTATTACTTATCTGTGCTATAGCATAAAAATACGGTGAAATACCTAACGACTTATCTACATGCTTAAATCGAAATAAATACATCCATATATCATCACGCCTGTATTCCCCGAAGGGTTAGGCAGAGGCTTTGTTCACCCACAGTTTGCCGGTATGTTTAGGTCCCATGTAATACGGGGTGAGCCTTTTTAACCGGACACAAATTCCAAACTCCGTGCTGCTACTGGGAATTTCTTAGAAAAACCCAATAACAGTTTGCTCGACCTGGGAATCGAATCCCGGACCTCCTTCGTAGTAGTCGCGCTCAGGACCACTAGGCTAATGAGGCAGTTAAATCGAAATAAATATTGCATTATATTGTTATTTTTATGTAAGTAACTATTTAAAATGTCTACCGATCTACATCAGGAATATTAATTAATAATAATATTCTGGGACATTTTTACACAGCACCATCTAGTCCCAAACTAAGCAGAGCTTTTTTTTTTTTTTTTTAATATGGCACCACACTTTTTGTGTATTTGCCAGTGTCAAGTATTAGAGTAATCAAGTAATATTTCCCATCATGGGATTGTATTGTATTATGGCACCACACTTTTTGTGTTCGCCAGTGTCAAGTATAAAATGTTCAATTGCCCCAATAAAACGGTAGAAACTTTATTGAGGCTTCGATGGAGTTTAGGAGTGAACCCAAAAAGTCACGATTTTCTATTTTATATCATTTGCCTACACTCTCACACGTTCACGAACACTTAATGGTTAATTATCCACCATAATTACACATTAAACTTCGGAGAAATTCAAGTTTTGAAAAATTATATAAAATCGACAACGTGCACTTTTCATTTTCCCGCCTAAACTCCAAGCAGAGCTTGTACTATGGGTACTAGACAATGGATATTTTTTTTTTAATATGGCACCACACTTTTTGTGTATTTGCCAGAGTCAAGTATTAGAGTAATCATGTAATATTTCCCATCATGGGATTGTATTGTATTATGGCACCACACTTTTTGTGTTCGCCAGTGTCAAGTATAAGTTGTTCAATTGCCCCAATAAAACGGTAGAAACTTTATTGAGGCTTCGATGGAGTTTAGGAGTGAACCCAAAAAGTCACGATTTTCTATTTTATATCATTTGCCTACACTCTCACACGTTCACGAACACTTAATGGTTAATTATCCACCATAATTACACATTAAACTTCGGAGAAATTCAAGTTTTGAAAAATTATATAAAATCGACAACGTGCACTTTTCATTTTCCCGCCTAAACTCCAAGCAGAGCTTGTACTATGGGTACTAGACAATGGATATTTTTTTTTTAATATGGCACCACACTTTTTGTGTATTTGCCAGTGTCAAGTATTAGAGTAATCAAGTAATATTTCCCATCATGGGATTGTATTGTATTATGGCACCACACTTTTTGTGTTCGCCAGTGTCAAGTATAAGTGGTTCAATTGCCCCAATAAAACGGTAGAAACTTTATTGAGGCTTCGATGGAGTTTAGGAGTGAACCCAAAAAGTCACGATTTTCTATTTTATATCATTTGCCTACACTCTCACACGTTCACGAACACTTAATGGTTAATTATCCACCATAATTACACATTAAACTTCGGAGAAATTCAAGTTTTGAAAAATTATATAAAATCGACAACGTGCACTTTTCATTTTCCCGCCTAAACTCACAATGGATATAATATTATTATACTTTTTTTTGTAAATCCATACTTATAATACATAAGAAACACCCAGACGAACACAAACACTTATATTCATCACATAAATTTTTGTTATTGTGTTTAATTTAAAAAATAAATAAAAAATAAAGTTATATAATTACTTATAAGTAAATATTATCAATAATATTAAATAAAGTAAGCCTAATTAAATGAAACAAAAATTTCTACAAATAAAATAATGTAATACAATAAAATAGTTCCAAAAAAATAAACTAACATATCTGTATCGTAATATTCTAAATACATGGGATATATACTTAATAATTCAAATAAATAATGTAATGTAATGTAAAAAGACAAAGCCTATAATTAATATAATAAGTAACATAACTTTATTTTATAATACCCAATAATTTATAATTGGTAACTACCGTAGCTAGTAAAATAAATCCTCCTCTCTTCTAAAATTGCTGTGCCCTACAGGGTCCATAATGATTCTTGTCTAATTACACCACCTTATTGTACATTATAGTATGCAATAAAGAATATGAATATGAATATAATTATTCTGCTGTGAAGTTTTTGGTAGGCGTTCGAATAATTAAGTAAACGCCTGTTGTAAACATTATGGCAATTTCGATTACGGAATAGTAAACTAATCAAAATTTCTTCTTCTCTAGGTACTATTATAAAATTGTAAAAAAACTGTCTGTACATTGAAGATATTAAAAAAAAAACAAGTGGGTTAGGGTATATGTGTTAGGGTGTTTCTTATGTATTATAAGTATGTATTTACAAAAAAAAGTATATAAGTATTATATCCATTGTTTAATATTATACCCATAGTAGGTACAAGCTCTGCTTAGTTTGGGACTAGATGGTGATGTGTAAAAATGTCCCAGAATATTTATTTATATAAACGTCTCCGAACCTAAAAAATGAGATGTTTTAGGCGCCAAAACTACTGAATAGATTTTAATTTTGTTATCATTACAAAAAGGATTGGAAGAATTGGAAAGTATAATATGCTCCAACTTAAAAACTGGTGAACTTCCTCAATCAATTGAACGGATCCTGAGGGGATATGACCTGTCTGATGTATACAGACCTATACAAAGAAAAGATCATCATGTTGTTTTATCCTAGTTTTCTGCACCTCGTCATGAAAGAGGATTTTTGGCCGCAAGGAGTGATGTTCCGTCGCTTCCGCGGACAAGTGCCACCAGAACGCACAGTGACCTAGTGCTAGTGAAGTGTTATTGTTTATATATGTGTATAGTATTTTAATAGTTATTAGTTTAAGTTAAATATTGTATTGTATTATAGTATTTTGTATATAATATGGGTCTTGTAGCCTGAATTAAATAAATAAATAAAATAAAAAATAAAATAAATAGCTCTTTCTTCAAAAGGCCTGTCCAGATATTGCCCTACATTGTAAGGTCCGCATTATATCTAATAATATTATTATTGTAATACTATTAGTATTACTGTCTGAACTTTAAAAGAGACCATGATTCTCTGAGTTTGTTTCGGTGTTCCTTCTCAGAGGTCGACAATTAGGCAATGCCGGTGCCATCTAGTTAAAAAAAATATAAAAAACGGACTTGTAATAGTGTCTTTAAAAGATCTATTTACAGAAATAAATAACATTTATCATTTATCTATTTGCGTAAAAAAAGAACGTAAGAAATGTGAATAAAATTACAAAATAATTTAGTTTAAATTTTATTATTCTACGTACTTCCATAGAGCGTAGTTACTGCTTTATGAAACTTACACAACTAGAATTACGCGTCATCGTCAAATATATACTCAACTATATATGAAAATATAGGTAGGTATAGAATTTATTATAAAATCATTAATCACAGTGTGTACTAACATTCTAAATATTATAAAATGGAATGATTAATTTCAATTTTTTAATAAATAATAAACAAAATAAAGGGAAACCCTGATTATAAGTCAAAAGCGATAATACATAATATTTGTTAGACACCTTTAAAACATTCTCAACCCCTATGGAGTTCGAAGGCACAAGTATTACTATAAAAGAATTTGTAATTCTAATAATTGTACTGTTTTAATAACATTTGTAATAAGAACATTGTGTTTATGACAACATTGGCACAATCTGTAATGTTGAGAAGCAAAATCAAAACGGTTAAAAACTTAAAAACAACCAGTTAATTATAAAATGCTAGCTGACTTAACCTTATCAAATATAAATTAACATTTATTTCAAACGGCACAAAGTCGTGGAATGGTTTCGGAATGATTTTGTCACATCAATGCTTTAATTTTGACTGCAACATTGGTTGGGCTAAAGTGCTTAGTAGTGACATAACTACGATTTCTGCACTTTCGTCCTCAAAAATAATTAATTTAGGGAGATTTTAATCTTTGAAACCCACAAATATTTGCAGATGGACCCAAAATAGAGATTCAAAAAGAGATTTATATACTTAGATCGGTCCTTTTTTATTCTAACATTAAGTAATTTCAATCTATAAGTACTGCACTATGCATAATTATTATTTGTGTGTGCTAACGGGGATGATTTTCATCAAGAACCTTTAATTAACCCGTCGTGTAACAAATTACAGACACAATAGAAAAATCTATTGCTCTCCGTCGCACTAATGAGATTTAGTGAATTAAATATCAAATATACAACTTCAAGTTCTTCACCAGAACATTCATTATGCATTTAAAAGCAGAAAATATAACTTTGGAGCATCCACACCACCGCCAATTAAATAGTGCAATGCAACAACCTATCAATCAGATTGATGATGCGAATTCTTATTACATAGGTCATAGACTTATTAATAAAGATTTTATTAAGCTTTAAGCACAACAAGTCAATAATCGAGATTGCTATAATTCCTGATGCGAATCATCCCTATCCAACGTATTGGAATATACAGGATTAAGGCAAAGCCACATAAACGACGCAGACAATGCCCAAATAACAGACTATAGAGCAAAGCTGTAATGGTGTGTGGTATTGCCTTTACATTCTGACTTTATTTACATGTGCCTCGTGTTGCCGAAGTTGATACCGCTCTGGGTGGCGCCCTTGTTGGAGCCGTACTGCAGTGAGATGACTCCTTGACCGGCCCTCAGCTGTTCTTCTGAGAAGTTCCGCACATTCTTCTCAGATTCCTTTGGCCCTATCGACGGCTTGCCGAAGTTACCGGCCTGAAATTATTGATAGTGATGTAAGTTATTATGCTTTGGACCCTAATCTGGTACTAGAACCAATTCAACATCGTCCTAGATCTTGTGTATCCCAAAGCATACAGCTTCTAAGCACACAATTAAATGAAAATAATATATTTCTGTTATTGGAACACATGGATATGTACAAAAAGTTATAAAAGTAAATTCCTTTTTTTACTTTACAGTTTTGATAAGAAGCATGTGTTCATAAAATTACCTTTCTGCCGAGTGACTGTAGACAGATGACAACAGAATTGAGGTTCTGCCTCTCCCAAAGATCGACAGTCTGGAATGTTTCTTGTGCAGGCACGCCGAGTGTTTTGGCGGCTTCGAGGAAAGCATTGATGTTTTCCATGCATTTGAACGCCATCTTGGATTCGTTTACTTTCTTCACCATGTTCGGCTGAATGTTGTTTACAAGCCTGTAATACGGAGAATACTTATAAATGGACATTGTATGCAGTTGAATAGTCCCATACTCAGAGTAGGCATTCAAATTTAGAATTTGACATTTATGACAATAGTCGTACAAGTTTATTATAATAGTAGCTACTGCCCGCGGCTTCGCTCACGTGAAGCTATATCAGGAGTAAAAATAAAACCAACATTGATGACCTCTTTTTTGTATGGGCCTCTATACATCAGGGAGGTCAAGATGTATCTAAGGATTCATTTAAAAAATTGAGATAAGAAGCTCACCAGTTCTTAAGTTGGAGCATATACTTTCTAACAGTGATAATAAAATTAAAATCTATTCAGTAGTTTTTGCTCCAACCCGTAACAAACAGACAAACAGACAAAAAATTTAAAAAATCACAATTTCGGATTCGGAGACGTTTATATACCCATAACCCACGTGTTTTTTTTAAATATCTTCAATGTACAGACACAACTTTTTATAATTTTATAATAGTAGAGATTTTATTTATATAATAGTATAATAGAGAGAGAGAGAAGAGAAGAGATATACCTACTTAGTCATACCTACTTATAAACAACTAACTGAAGAATACTGATAGAGCTGGGACTCTCTTACACTATGAAGACATATAAAAATAAAATGGAGATCATGAGTTATTGGTTGTAAAATTTGTAATACGTTATGATCCTACGCAAATGGATGTTCGTAAATTTCAACGCGAATGAAGGGGTGCTTCCTACTTACTTGCACAAAATAGTGCCATCCTTAAGCACTTCGTAGAAGTTGTCCATGTCCCCGGAGGTATTGGTGGGCTCGCCAATGATTGCGTGGATCCATTCCAGACACTCCTGCGCAAGCTCCTCGCTGTATTTGCTGTTTATCTGAAAGGAAAAAACAGGTGAACGTTAGAGACCGAGTAAGTAATAGGTAGATACGTTGTGTGGCATCATCCTATCTAGAGGAAATTTGTTTTACAAGTGGATAGTCTGGCTCTAAGTATTACTTATCCATGCTTGTAATGCTTTGTAAACACACATCAAAGCATGTATGGTGCGGGGTGGGAGTAGCATTTTTTTTACTTTATACTCTTTTTGGGGACAGAGAAGCTAGGTAACATTTTTCCAATCAATAATATTTTGTTTTCTCATAAAATATAAAAATACCATAGCGTAAATAAGCGGACATGAGTCTATTCTTCAGAGGGGATTTAGTCAACAATATCATTAGCCTATATCAGTGCAGAAGTAGGCCGCCCCCAATGTGCACCATTTCACCCTATCCTCGGCTTGTCGCATCAAGCAGAGGGGATTTAGTAATCCCTCTAAGGCAAATCTCTTGGAGAATCATAATTAAGTATTAGAAACATTAATCGAAAACAGATAAGACAAACATTTAAAGGAAAAATTAAAGTACAGCTAAATACAAAATAACAAAAATTACGTAAAAATATTCTGTAGTTGTAGCCTCGTTTAACAAATTGTGTTGACATAAGTACCTACCTATATTGTATGTATTATGTTTTATAGCCTGAACAAGGAATTTGTTCAGCCGATGCCGACGGCGACACTCCCGTGTTTGCAAGGCGGTTTACGATTCCATTAAAAGCGAATATTCTACGTACATTCTAACATAACATTAACATACCATCACGCCTGTATTCTCAGAAGGGTTAGGCAGAGCTGTAGGAATAAACAGTTATTAAACTTTGGCGATATTTTAAATGGATAGCGCCGTTTTTGGTTATTTTAAAGGCACTATTCGGGTAAATTTCGTTGAGAAGATGCTGACTTATTTATCGCTAAGTAACATAACATACTATCACGCCTGTATTCCCCGAAAGGTTAGCCAGAAGTGTACTAAGGTACTTACACCCACAGTACACCGGTATCTTTAGGTCCTATATAATAGGGGCGAGCTTATTGACCGGGAAAAATCCACTAGCACTGTGCTCGACCTGGGAATCGAACTCAAGACTTCTGCCGCAGTCTCGCTTAGGACCACTAGACAGATGTACTTACTCAGTGTACGTCACTAATAAGTTACAATGCATTCTAATGCAATATAAAATGCAATTGGTTATTTTCCGTAGCTCCAACAGGGTTAAAAAGACAGCTTTCGATGAATCATAATGTAATGTAAAAATTACTACTTGCCAGGGTTCTAAATATGAACCGATTCAAGAGGGTTGCAAATTGGGGCTTCTTTAGCCCGTCAGGACAATGCGCGTAATTTATAGGTCTACTAACGGAAATTATGGCCACCCTATTCTTGAGAAAGACCTAATAATTTTTTTTTCATTGTGAATTTCCGACTGGGCAACTACATTGCATTCGGGTTCCTATTACTCACTAGGCTAAATACTATTAAGAAGCACGATAATTTTTAATTATTATTTTAAATTAAGTCAGTCATAGACAGTCATATTATTTTATACATTTACAGGCAGTGTATTTATACATATAAAGGTCTTATATATTAGTGGGTACATGTTATTGTCGAACTGTGATAATTTAATTAATAATCAGACACTTCTGACAAATGGGACTTACAAAGGCACTAATAAGATTACCTGCGGTGCGACCAAAGAAACTTTTGTAATATGAATCTGATTCATACATAACGCCTGTGTGCCCCGAAGGTTTAGCCAGAGGTGTACTAAGGTACACCCACATTTCGCCGGTATGTTTAGATCCCCTGTAATAGGGGGCGAGCCTATTGACATTAACCGGGCACAAATTCCAAACTCCGAGCTGCTACTGAGATTTTCATAGAAACACCCAATAACACTTTGCTCGACCTGGGAATCGAACCCAGGACCTCTAACATAGCAATCGCATTTGGGACCACTAGACTAACGAGGCAGTCAAACCTATATTACATACTTATACCTATTACAAAATTGCTACGGAATCATTACGAGTTCTGAATATGAATTGACTAGCTTCTGCCCGCGACTTCGTCCGCGTAGCGTGATGATATATAGCCTATAGCCTTCCTCAATAAATGGGCTATCTAACACTGAAATAATTTTTTAAATCGGACCAATAGTTCCTGAGATTAGCGCGTTCAAGTAAACAAACAAACAAACAAACTCTTCAGCTTTATATATTAACTAGCTTCCGCCCGCGACTTCGTCCGCGTGGAATAGTTACTTAGTTTTAGCGTGATGATATATAGCTTATAGCCTTCCTCAATAATTGGGCTATCTAACACTGAAATATTTTTTCAAATCGGACCAGTAGTTCCTGAGATTAGCGCGTTCAAGCAAACAAACAAACAAACTCTTCAGCTTTATATAATAGGTCTTTACCTATGAAATTGCCGTTCTGCAGTACTGGCCATTTCAAATAAAAATATTTTTTGTAAAGTTTCATACAAACTTTCATCCCCTATTTTATCCCCTTGGGGGTAGAATTCACCAAAATCTTTTCTTAGCGGATGCCTACGTTATATTATAACATCTACCTGCATGCCAAATTTCAGCCCGATCCCTCCAGTGGTTTGGGCTGTGCGTTGATAGATCACTATGTCAGTCAGTCACCTTTGAATTTTATATATTTATATTTGGTAAATTATTGTTGGTAGGTGATCCCATTCAAATCCGATCCGATGATTTGATCTCAGAATTTTGACAATAAAATCAATAAATGCGCGCGCGGTACTTGATCATTATTTTGCTGCGATGTTATTTTAAAACTGCGATATCTCCTAAGATATTCATTTAAATCCAATGATGTAAAAGGGTACTTTTGTTTTAAATTAAATACTCCAGATGAATAACGTATTTATTTTGATAAGGATTAATATCATGTTTATAAAAACACAATCGCAAATAATGCATTTGGAATTTTAGAACAAAGTTAGCATAAAAAAGGTTATAGTGAGCCAACCTTTAAAGATAGACATATGCTGTCGCAGACTTTTTTTTAGAACTTTTAAAGAGGAACAATTCTGTCATATATGTTTTTTGCGAAACTTTAATCATTTACGCAGCGCATGCATCGGAAGCTCTCAAAATAAAAAAACACCCCGATTTTGAAACATTTTTCATTCCTGCTCCGCTCCTATTGGTCTTAGCGTGATGATATATAGCCTATAGCCTTCCTCGATAAATGAGCTATCTAACACTGAAAGAATTTTTCAAATCGAACCAGTAGTTCCTGAGATTAGCGCGTTCAAGCAAACAAACAAACAAACAAACAAACAAACTCTTCAGCTTTATATATTAGTATAGATATATAGATATAAAGGAATATCTGAATAAGTGTGTCCATTTCACCCCCAGACAATTTAAGTAAAAATAATCATAATATGATATAGTTTTAGTTGATAAAACTAACTGGATCTAATAATTTACATTTATGTATCTAGAATTCTAGGTAGTCTCATTTATAAGCAGCATTTTAAGCAAACGAGAAATGGTTTCGTGCCTGAGTGGAAAACGCATTGGTTAGAGTTATTAAACTTAGCCGATATTTTCAATGGATAGCGCCGGGTACTTATTACTATTCCGGTAAATATCGTTGAGAAGATGCTAACTTATTTATCGCAAAGTAACAAAACATACCTACTGTCACGCCTGTATTCCCCGAAAGGTTAGGTAGAGATGTACTAAGGTATGTATGTATCTTCTTTATTTAAAATTTTAAAAATTACATTTTTATAACAAGGCCCCTCAAAACCGTTGTCACGGTTTGTCTGTGGGAACAAAAAACAACGTATGCACTAATTATACGGACTTAATTAATAACCTACTAACTATATATTAGTACTTACCTACTTCTTTACAAACTAAGAGATCCAAAATTATTAATTTCTGGTTAGAAGACCTTAGTACATCTCTACCTAACCTTAGTACACCAGTACAGATTATATATATTTATTTATTTTATTTATTTGCTTAATGAGAACGGCCGCAGGCCACTTACAATTAACAGCTCTCATACTGACATCTCACAATACTTCTATATCTATACCTACTAATATATAAAACGGAAGAGTTTGTTTGTTTGCTTGAACGAGCTAAACTCAGGAACTACTGATCCAATTTGAAAAATTATTCAGGGTTAGATAGCCCATTTATTGAGGAAGGCTATATGCTCTAGATATCATCACGCTAAGGCCAAGTAACTATTCCACGCGGACGAAGTCGCGGGCAGAAGCTATATTTATTATATTACATTTGTAAGTAATTAGGTACCTAATAAAATAATTGAAGAAAGCTTAACTATGATATAGAGGCGAGATCCTATTTCAAAATTGGTAATGAAATTAACACGTACTTTTTTAATTAGAATTATAATACGACGACAAAGTAGCGGCAACCACAGCGCGTCGTCATCTTGAAACCTCATTTCTTTTATACCCAGTAGTTTCATAGGCCACTTTGCCCTTCAAACTGGAACACAGTTTTGTTGCACAAGGCTGTAAATCTGCAGTAACTTTAAAACCGAATAGTTATTTAGGTATAACTGCCTCAATAGCCAAGTGGTCCTGACCGCGACTGCTACGCTAGAGGTCCTGAGTTCGATTCCCAGGTCGAGCAAAGTGTTATTGGGATTTTCTATGAAATTCCCAGTAGCAGCTCGGAGTTAGGAATTTGTGCCCGGTTAATGGCAATAGGCTCGCCCCCTATTACATGGGACGTAAACATACCGGCGAACTGTGGGTGTACATTAGTACGCCTCTGCCTAACCCTTCGGGGAATACAGGCGTGATGGTATGTTATTTAGGTAAAACAAGAGAAATCGTTTTATAAGTATTCATTCTCAACGAATATTGACTATGCCGTTTTAACCAACAATTATGGCAAAGTATGATGTCTGCAAACTTTCATGTCTGTCTTTGAAATAATCGAGATAAATTCAGTATTTAAATCTCTGACAGACGATCCATTTATGCCCTATAACAAAAGGGTCTATACAAGTTTTGTCGTCGCAAGTGTCACGCCGAACCAATAGGTCAGTACCTAGCGGGATAACGCGCCGACAAAATAATGTCATGGAATATGGAATGTATGTTGACATCCATGGTATATCAAATAAACGGGAAATAACATTGCCATGTTATGCGTTTAGCGAATATCAACTGACTAGAAGCTCAAGGTCACACTGATAAGAAATGAGCGAATAGTTTAATATAGCTGCGCGAGCGCCGAGTTTGTGCTCAGTTATTTTTACTTACTGACATAATTACAGATGATAGAAGAATTAGGCAGAGGCGTACTAATATACACCCACAATTGGCTGGTATATTTAGGTTAGGTCCAATGTAATAACGCGCAAAAATCCCAAACTCCGAGCTGCTACTGAGAATTTATAGAAAACCCATTTTAATCAATCTGGAATTTGACCCAGGACCTCTGCTGTAGCAGTCGCACTCAGAACCACTAGGATAATGAGACAGTTGGTAATATTATCGGTGCCACTTAAACGACCTTCAATTAAGTAGGTAACATATCAAAAATATAAGTACTGAAAAATATTTTTTTAAGAGAAAGAATAAAAACAGATCGCCTCATTAGCTAGTGATCGTACGCGATAGGGTTCGAAGCCGAAGTTGAGGTATTCTATGAAACGCCCAGTAGTTTGTCTACCCCCAGTTACATTAGATCTAAACATACCTGCAAACTGTACTGGTCTTATGCCATATGGCCCATTGCCATTTTGTGTCCGTTAATTATAATTTTGTTAAGTGTCCCGACACAGTAAGTACTTGATCCCTCTCGTGTGAGCTGAGATGCCTTATTCATAAAAAAATAAGTATAAGTACAGAGTGCGTCCCTTCATGATGGTGGCCACCGGGAGATTATACCGAGGAGCGGCATAATCTCCCGAGATCAATCACCTATTTAAGGTTTCCCCCCAAAAATAAGGTACTTAAGTGATAAGGCTGATAGAGGCGTAAGGAGTTTATTTTGCCAACCTCAGATAACTTCAGGATAAGGGCAAAAGGAATGCTGTATATATCGGGAAAGTAATAAAGAATTCAATTATAGCAATGCGAAAGTTGAAAAATTAAAAGAATGTTGATAAAAAAAAATACAGTAAATTAGCAAGACATCTACGTAATTTCTATCAATAAAGATGACGACAAGGCCTCGACCTAGTGAGTCCTACTGACACAATAAAATTAACAAGAATTATAATGAAATAATCAAACCTTCCTGTAACAATAAGTAGTAAACCACCAAAAACAACTCATGCGCACGACGACAATGACGTAATCATCGAAGGATTCGTGACTCACAGTCCGGTATTCAGACGTTAGTAACCGTAAAAAAATTAAAGCATGGTCTCTTCTGATCTAACCTGCTTTATAAGGATGGAAGTACCAACTTTCATATATTATAACTGACTTTGGTTATAAAAAAAATATCCAATATCATAGTGCCTGTATCCTCCGTAGGGTTAGCCAGAGGTGTACTAATGTATACCCACAGTTCATGGTATAATAATTATTAAGTCTCATGTAATATGATGTTTTTATTTTTAATTTCGTCATGTAATAGGTTAGCTTGGGCACTTATAGAAACTCCGAACTGTTTAACTAAGAATTTAATTGAAAAACTCAATAACAATTTGCAGGACCCAGGATTTCTAGCGTAGCTTTCGCGCTAAGGAACTAAGGAACGCGCTACTACTACTGGTTATGCAAGTAGAATTTTGAAGTTACTTTATTTAGTGCGTTCAATGAGGGTTTCTGAAATTTTAATTCGTATTAGATGGGTCGAATAGATAGGCCCATCCTTTTCATTAATATTCTGAAGCGCTGTCTGATTTGAGTTCCCAAGTTACAGGAAGTGATTTCTTGTAACAACGTCCTGTATTAACTATATATAATTTCGTTGCACTCCAATTGTGACATGACCACAAGTGAACTAGTCTAGATAATAATGTTGCTATGTCACAATTTAGAATTGATTCAACCGTTATCATCACGTTTAATAATATCAGCATTTCGTATTAAACAATATGAATTTAGTTTATTATTTACTATATTCAATTAATTAATTCCGTTGGCTTGTTAACATTGTTATCAGTTAAAACAAAAGGTCGTTAGGTGAATTAGGTTAGTTATTTAGATAGCTACGGAAGTTATCAACTCGTTAGTTGAGTAACTTTAAATGGTAAATTTACACGATTATCACACAAAATAGCAGTTTGCTAACAAATGAATACCTACTTGTTCTAGTCTGAATAACGAAATTCATGGGGCAACATGATACTTTGCCTTTTTGAGCTCGCGTCGGGAACAGATGCTAACCGAGGCCAACAAGGATAAGATTGCGAATATCAATACTGCAGATGTAATTGAATTAAAGCGTTCATTCACTACTAATCGCGATACGACCATACACGGATAAGTTACAAAAACGTTTGTGGCCATAAATAACTATGATTCAGTGTCAACGGATTCAGTCTTTTGAAGCATTGAACACGTCCACGTTACGTCAGATGATTGCTACAGTATGAAACATTTAAACATTATTATTGATTCAGTCTATGCAATGATTTAAGGTAAATCGTATAAGAATTTCCAGCCTCGCAGGTCATCGTCAACAATAGCTCCAACATGGACAAGTATGGAGACAGGAATGGGGTCGCCACGCGAGGCCGGCTGCGGCCCGACGCGGTCAATGCAATGAAACCAGTATCGATTTGCAAAAATGGAAATAATTTCAAGTTTAAATTATCTCATTATTACCGAGAATAATATTTGTCAGCTACAATGTGCTGCAATGGTAGTGTCATAGTAAAAACAACAACTACGTCAACATCTGGTGAAGTAATACAAATTAGATGTATTATATTTCAAGTCCGGCCACACAGGTGGTAATATGATCTTCACCTTTTTGTTAAGATACTTACATAATAATATTAAATTGCAGAACATCAATGCTTGCGCAAGTAAAATAGAATTCCGTATAAAATTTAAACATCGAAGAGAAATTTGGTCAAGTGTCAATCTCGAACATATGGCTGGGTTGAAAGTGGCGTGCATTTATGCCATATAAATAAATCCTGCGTAAAGGCCATACCTTAAAAGGCACTCTGCTTGTGTTGTAACAGAACCGAGCCTTATATGAGTCATCGTCTCGGTGAATTAGTATGAAATAAATTCTTTTGAGCTAATTGAACATCTGTTTCGCTCAACTTATTTGTGAAGATTACATGTTCATACTCGAAGTGATTCGTGACTAATCCAAGTTGAACCTTACATCATTTACAATTTTACAACAAGTAAGCGTCTAAAATTATAATTCAACCGGTAAAATGTTTACGTATGTATTTAGTCTTATTAAAACTAACTGTAAGTCCGTAATTAGAAGAGAGTAACTAATACATATAGACGACCATCCGTTTGACCTGCATACTCGTATTACTGATAAGGCGCATAGCCTCACGTACCTGCTTGTCAGTCGGAAAACATACTTATTTCGGTATTCATCGGTATGGCGACAAAGTTAAAAAATATTTCGAAGCAAATCCTCTATGTAAGTTCAACCTGGCATGCAGGACTCTTACAAAAAATGTACTAAAACCGGTTATAAAAGTTGTGTTAACTGATCCTCCTTGACCTACATGCGTACCGGTGTGCCCGGTGCCGGGAAGAAAGGTGTCCTGACTATAATTATACGACGATAAAACTTAAAAACTGTTGGCTTTACTTTTAAAAGTAACGGAATATAAACTGTTCTTACGGTGCCATGAATTTAAACATTAAGTAAATGTATAATTAATATTTATTTACGTATCAAGATGACAGTTTGCTTGCTTGGCTTGGTCGGCAGAGCGTAAGGTTGGAGCAATGACCGTTTGTGAATTGCTAAGTAACTGAATTTTCAAAAGTTTTTGAATTGAAGAAACCATCATCGTCTAGATAATTTCATGCCGTGTCTATTTTAAAACTGTACCTATTTCGTATCCTACAAATATTATGCAGGTTTTACTCATCAGTCATAATCATCAAGCTTGAATGAAATTTGTTTGTTGGACCAAGTTGGACCAAATTCTAATTTCCACGCATACACATGGGCAGAAACTAGTAGGTACCTACTTAAATCATAATTCGAGATCTATTTCTAGAACAATTATGATGATTGTTACGTCCTCTGTAAACAAGATGTCAGAATAGATATTTATATCAATTGTTAAATTAACTAAAACTAGTCTATCTAGTCTCCTTGAAAGTCTTATGATCTGGAAATATTAATTAATATTAGGTACGTTTAGTGAATATAAAGGTTACAATTTTTTTATAATGTGTAGTTTTTATGAAAAAAGTGTGAGATTATTCATATGTAACCTTGCTTCAATGTAAACATGTGATGCGACTCTACGCTGCTTGTATTTAAATGCTAAATCATGCCATTTGTATACAAGATACAATGCTATATAATTCAAATTTCCTTGGAATGTAGAAAGGACTTAACAAAGCTGAACAGATCTATGAAGTCTTGATTTATGTCGGGAGTTACCTACCTACTTATAATTTATTATTATTTCGTTATTTTTATGTTCGCCAGTCTATCTTGCTATCTTCTTTGCTTTTCTCTTCCTTTCATGCCAAGATTATCTCTAAGAATATCGCGTAATAAGAATATCGAGGAGCGCTCGATTTTATGATGAATTAATTTTACTTTGCATTTGTTTTAGTTCTCAGAAAAGAATATTTTATTCATCGATCTATCTACTTACCCACTACCTATACTTATCGTAAATTTTAACTTGTGACGCCGGTGCTATAATTATGTCCTTTAGTTTCGGTCATCCCTTCTGTTACATCTTTTAAGCTTTATATCGTATTTCATACAATCCAGACATCTTTGATTTGGTCTCCCTCCTTCATTATTCATTTGCAAATTATGTTCAAAACATCTAGGGTCTGCTCTTCACCACTACTAGTAGTTAGTATTTCGGTTTTCCAGTAACTGGTGCCAATTTCAAATTGCCTCTTATACTAAATACCTATATTTATACTGAAGAGATATTACCTACTTTGTTGTTTAGCAATTTGGCGTCATGCGGGTTTTCCTCATGATGCCTGACCAATAAACATATTTACCAACTAGCCAAAATGTCGAAATAAGAACAATCCGCCTGGCTGTCCGGCTCATTGTTTTATGACTTTTTTTATCCTGCACAGGTATTTTTTAATGCGTAGAATCTTTTTGAAGGCTGAATCATTGTCTCGAATCTACAAGACCTACCAACCTATCACGCGTAGGTTTACCTAGACTTGTAAATCAGAAGCTAATATCGATGCTGATACCGTCTGACCGCAAATGCTAAAATACGACCGTTGGTTGATAAGAAAATTTCAGGCGGGTAAACGAGTTCTGCATCAAAAATGGATGGATGATAATGTATTAGTACTAGTAACAGTTATCATTATTGTTTTAAGTTTAATGGGTACTTACCTACCTATTGAAAAATAACTAGGTACCTACATAAAAGTAGTTCTGATGGTACCTACACGCGTTTTGTACATACATACAGTGGGTAAGTAACTACGATTCACATTCAAGAACATGTGGCCCTTGTATCTCGGTGCCAACGAGGTCACACCATCTGTTCCTTTATGTAGGTCATGGTTGAGTCCTCGTAACACAATTCTGGACCTCACAGCATCCCGAATCAATAATCTCTAGCCGTACAACACGAACTGGTTACGAAGAGCCTCTCCCACATCACACTGTAAAATATATTCGAACCACGAAACATGGTCGGGTTATAGCTTGAAGTTGTAAGTTTGAGTTCAAAACTCACCTTTCTCTGTGCCTCCGCAGCAAATCCAGATTTGGCAGCCCTGTTGTTGGCCATGTTGGGTAAACTATCTAACAGCTAGCTAATGTAAATAATAAATTAAATCACAGACACGGGTGTCGCCGTGAAGTCACTGTGTACAGAATGTAAACAGGCGCGCGGGTCAACACAGCACGAGCAAGTCACACGGAGTCCGATGTGTGAGTGTGTGCTGATGAATGACATCATGCAGCGAGGCGCGCCGAAGCCGGCCGGTACGCGCTAGGCCTGCACGTAAAGTGTCGATAAAATTCGCAAATCCAATGAATACATACAATATTGCAGCCCAAAATTTATGCAATTTATGCATTTTATTAGGAAGACTGTGCAAACCGGCTGTATTGGCAATTGGCTAGACATGAAAAACTCGTCGCCTTTGCCATTACAATTCACACACCTTTAATAGAAACAAGATAGGGTTTAAAAATGACTGGTCGCCAAAAAATAATGATGTTTTTAGGTTTTGTGGCTGGATATTAACTAAATTCCCCTCAACGGGAACTCTTCAGTTTATTTATTCGCTACCGACTCCCCCTGTCACTCTAGACAAAGTAGATAAACATTTTAAATTGTTTACTGACTGACTCAAATGACTCTTGAAGATACAAGTCATAAAATTACAAGTTCCTACCTTGTATGCACAGTATAATGTTTTTTCCTTAAAAGTCAAATGAAAAATAAATTAATTTTATCGATATCAGCTACGCCCAGCACTAAAAGCTCGAAATGTAAAACGAAAACCAAGTAGGGAATACAATGAGAGCGAACGAATAAACAATATACATTCGCCTCTCTCTAACGTCTCGTTGAAATGGCGGCAACTCATCGAGTGAATCGAGTGATCCGACTTCACCTAAGGAGTCTGGGAGGTTTTGTACGATTTGGTTTGAGTGTGCCTAACAGCCTAACACAACTTTAAACTTATGCATTTCCAAGAAGTTAGTGAACTAGGCGCCTACTTCCTTATATGTCTTTCCGAGATACAAGTAGAATGCTTAGAACTAGTTGTTTACGGTATAATATTACCTACTATTATAATACATTGCAGACAATACTATTGTAAAGTTAAATGTTCTTAAGCTATCAATTGCATGAGATATAAAATATTTTGGTCATAGAATTCATTTGTATAGAACATGAGGCGCCAACGCCGATTAGGCACGATCAGTTGGAAGTAAGTACGTTCAACTGTTCTATAATATAATAATGAAGCATTATTTCTGGTTGAACATCCAGGTCCATTCATTATACTTGACTTTGCTTCGTAAAATATTATAACCGGTTGGATTAGCTTGCAGGCCAATCCAATCTAACATAGAACATCTAAGGGTTATGTAGCAACAATGAATAGTAGTATCTTAGCTGGCTCCGATGTCGATTTTAATTACTTATTCATCGTAAAAAATAAAAGCTTACCATGCACGGGTAGAGAATTGGGAGCATATTTCAAGGCTATGGAACTATATTTAAAAGTATTATTGAAAATTCAGACACAGACCGTTAACGATTTGTGGCTATTATCTTAGCTGACGTCATTCCATGATTATGTATGTGTGTTGCATCTCTGAGTTACGTTAGTGATGCAATGTAAATAGTTGCTAGATAGGTTACTATATTTTTATCTAGAAGACTGTCGTCTCAATTGTTTCGCATCTGTACAATAAAATCCATTGATTATGGCCTGACTGTAGGTATACTTTTTACAATTGCGGTTGCAGTTCTCATGTGGTAAATAAAATTATGAGCTACATTCTATATTATTATCCTCAAGTATTAGTAAATATAAACGGTCAGTATCCACCATTTCCGATTACGATGGCAAAATGTCTGATAGCAAATGTAAACAGATAAGTAACGTATCAATCAAACATTTACGAGGAAATAAATGGACGCAAGTATGGTCAGGAATGAGGTAGGATAACCTCTAATTTTAGTGCTATTATCTGGAATTAACTTATCTAGTCTGTTTCCTTCATCAAATATTAAACTCTCAACAGCTTCATATACACCACATGCCATCTCGTAGAACCTCCAAAAATCTTTCGCAAGCCAGCTACGAAGGCAGCGTCAGTTACTGTGTCCATGAAGGTTTTCGTTAGTGTGGACCAAACTAAGTAGATGGCGTTTGCGTAAACGTTAGTACTGGCGGCATTAGAAACCCAGAAATTTGAAATCATCATAAACGTCAAAATATATTTTGTCATACTTTTAAACAAACTTCTTCCTTCAAAATGTCTAACACCAAATAAACCGGAACCAAACAAAATTTTTGCGAAAAAATGTAAGGAAAAAAAATATAAAAGCAGATACACTGAATAGCGAGGGTGGCTCGCCACGGCAACAGAACGTTTGGAAAGCGGAGGAGTAGGAAAAAGATGGAATGCCGTGGAAAGAGGGGTCGAAGAGGACGAGGCCCTGCCCGCTCTTGTACAAACATCTCTCCTCATTCTTGTTCATCACCTCAATATTCTAAACCCTGGAGCTTTTTAAGTGGTCTATACAGCATGTTAATATTGTCAAGTTTAATAGGAGTCCTTTATCTTATGTTGGAATATCACTGCAACACTTGTAGTTCAACATGTGATTTAAACCATATTAATAAGAGCATCGAAGATATTGCGGTAACATTATTATTATATATAAACATATATATATATAAAAACATAATAAATAACTATATATTTTATATAAATTGAGCCATTAATCGAGCCATTGCAATGGAATCACAAACAGTAGTATCTTTATTGGGGGAAACGCTTAGCAAATTGTAAATATTTTATTGTTGATTTCTCGTTTTTAAAAGAGGCAGTTATTTAAAATACTATATATTTTTTAAATAATAATTCCTTATGTTGCCTACTTACATATTATTTTGTATTTTTCAGAAAAACTTAGTTGTCATGAAAAACAATTACAACGATTTAGAAATGAAAATATCCCAGTATTCACATGAGCTACCTAAGATAGAAGGCCAAATTGAAATACTAGAAGCAATTGCGACTGCAATCGAGGGTAAAGATACCGGCTGGAATCCAAGATCACATTTATCATTACCAAATGTCGATGTATTTCTTAACAATGCTGCACAGGAACACGGAAAAAATGTAACAAAATGCAAATGTCCGAAGCGGTTACCAAAACATGCAACAGTCAATTAAGATTGACTAGACGTTAAGCATAAGAATAAACTAGGTAAAATAAAAACATGTCATAGTACTTTGCAACATTTATTAAAAAATAAAGCCAATAAATCTTCTCAATTTTGTCTTCAATTCTCACTACCCTCACACAATATCTGAAAAATATTTGATATATTTGAATTTTCAATTTGGAAAAGTTGAATTTTATTTCGTCTAAAATATTGTTATCACATTTGGAACAAAGGATACAAGTAGTACAGAGAGTACCGAGTTATGGGTTAGTTATTGACTTGTTAATGTTATTCTATCCTTTGCATGATGGCAATGTCTGCAATGTTCAAAATCTTTGTAGCATCTGAGATAGTGATGTAATGAATGAATGCGTCTCGAGTCATTTTTAAAACATAGCTCATTTTCATAATTCGACATGTCTGATGAAATTCCTGTAGATTTAGGAGGATTCTTTGTATTTGTTGTAGCATTTCTGAGAAGCGGTCCTGTTGTTTTATTTTCACGACGACATTCATTAACTTTATCAGTCACAACACCTACACCCACTTTCATTTTATTAGGTTTTGCTATCACTGTTTGAACTTGAATATCTTGGAACATTCTGTGATCTGTGCGGTCTATATTATATTTGTTCTTACATCTAACGGCATCCGGTTCCTTCCGTTGAATGAATTGTGGCACTACCATCTTTGTCTGTTTTCTGTTTACTACATTGAACAAGTCTTTTAGTTCAATGTGAAGATTATCGTATGCTTTTCCAATATTTGTTATAGTATCCTGCAAGATAAAATTACTTTTGAGCGCTCAAATATTTCAAACACGTTAAACATGTGAAAAAATGTTACCTTTAGTGTGTGTAAGCTAGTTTTCATACTAGATAATTCATTTTGTATCGTATACCTTTCCCAAAAATTAATAGTTAAATGACCCACAACGGCAAACATTGCAAAGAAAAGGATAGTATCAACACACACAGTTTTTAGAGATTTACGTAAGAATGACGATTGAGGCATTATTAATAATATTGCATTTAATAGGATTTTATAAAAAAAACCTTAGGTACGAAGACTTGTAAATTTAAATTTAGCAATTTTTTTGGTCTTTATTAGTTTTTACGTGACTTGACACCTACTTGACATAAATGGTGTCATATATAAAGAAAATACAGACTCTGGACATAATTATATTGGTCTCATAGAGAATAGACAAGATGATAATTATTATATCGTTCTTTTGCATTTGCATGAACACATTGAGTCAAAATCTGAGATTAATATTTTTTTACGGCCCGCGTGATGGTTTGTTTACAGTTACCGTAGCCTATAGACGTCTGCAACACCAGAGGTGTCGCTCGCGTAGCGTTGATCCTATAAACCTGTTGGTTGCTAACGCGGCTGTTGAGCGTGAGCGCGGCTGTTGAAATTTCGTTAAAATTCTCAGCAGTAGCTTGAAGTTTGGTTTCGTGCCCAGTTATTATGTTACTGTGTTATAGGATGGACGGTAAGTAGTTATTGGTTCAAGGAATCTTTGACAAATTAGCAGGCTAAAGTGGATTATTATGCTTTACTACCCTTTGCAAATATTATTATACCTTCTGATAATTTATATTAACCCTTTCTATATTGCATTTGGGAGTTGAAATATTGATCTGACGAGATTACTGCTGGTGTTCAGGTTCTAGATCAGGTTGATCTTCATTACCAATTGCAAGACCAAAAATTGGGGTTTGCTTCTGTGAAATATTTCTACTATTTACCATAAGATATAATTATATTGTTGGCTTGAATTCATCTTTTTGTCATCGAAATATTAAAGTATTATACTTACAACTGTGTCCTTATAAAAAAGTGAGTTTATAATTGATTCTGCCTTCATTTGTTTTAATGACGCCATTGTTCAGTCCAATTTAATACCGCATTTAAAAATACCTCCGCGTACTTATTGTCGAAATCCAACCACGTGTAGCAAACGCGTATTGTTGTTGTCACCCAACAACGATAAATTATATAGGTGTTTATAGAACCGACATTAAAATAATGAGAACTAGAGAGCACGGCTGCTTTAGTCTGGACTTGATATTGAAATCAATGCAAGAATAGAAAAAAAATGTATGGAGATTATTTTTTAGGCCCAATCTTGGAATCGTGAAAAGATTTCAGCTGTAAGCAGCCTAAGCGCGAAGAACTATCGAAATCGTATCGTATACTTACGTACCGTGGAATGGGGTTACTTTGATTCACGGGGTCACTTTATATTTTTTAAAAACAGGATTTGTTTAATTTCTGAACGCAATCGAAAGATTTCGTCTTTTGCGTTGGCTGCACTGAATGTCACTCTTTGACATTGCCCAAGCGCTGCACGTACAAACAGATCGCTACCGGAGATTTTCATAAAAAACGGTGAGTATTGTGTTTAAATTATTTTAAGGGTTAAAATAACTTCAAGGGTACTAGATTGGATATGAAAGGTGCTAGAAAAAGTGATAGTTTATGTTGTTATGTGTTTAATTAGCTTGAGCAAGAAGTTGTGTTTTGTATTCTACCTTCAAATATTGCATTCACTGGTGGTGAATCTTTTATACGGGGTGTCATTGATCACAGGCATGGGGTCACTTTGGTCATTGATCAATCTCACGCCTCAGATTCCGATTATCAAGAAATAGAAATTCAAGCATTGGTTGAATCGGGTTCCTCTCAAGCCGGAGCCGTAGGTGTACACAGTGACGAAATCACGGATAGACATCTGATTGAAAATGACCCTGACGAAGATAGAAGTAGAATCCGAAGACGAGCAGACTGTGTGCACTTTAAGAGGGTTGTTATTGGTCAAATTCTTTTCGAGACATGGTAAAAAGACCTACAAATATGTTTGCCAAATGTTGAAACAGATCCTTTACTTGTTGGAGGTTTTAAACAGCTGGACAATAAATAAATTTAAAAGAATTCCGAATGATATTTCTGAAATAGATCACGACGATATTGTATCTTTTTTACCAAAACTTGTAGGGGACGGTGTATTTTTTATTTTTCCATTTGAAATTAATATTTAAGAAATGTAGATTTACGATGCTGACTGATTAATATTCTTAATTGTGTTTATATAATTAATATTTCTGATCTCAAGGAAACTGTTATGATTTTTATATATTTTTCTGTTTTCATTTAACATTTAAGATGTTGAATGATTAATGTTCCTAATTATGTTTCTACAATTAATATACTTATCAATGAAACGTTAAAATAAAGTTGATTTTTCAAAAAGTATTTTATATTGCCTTGATCAATGTCACCCCTAAACATTTAAAAAAATAATATCTTTTTTTGCACTTAACAGATATTTTTTGTTCTTTCGAAAAAGTATCGTTTCAAGGGGTTACTTTCATTTGCCGTGAAAAGACTAGGGGGTATCAAAGTAACCCCACGTACGGTTTAACATTGATCACTCACATTTATATTTTTAATCCACATACTACTTATTTTAAAAAAAAACTAATTCATTGTATCGATTGTATAGTAAAAACCGATATTCCAATTTTTTTTTCGTCTTCGGTACATATGTATTTTAGAAAATACGGCCAGTTGAATTTTGAAATTGATCAATGTCACCCCATTCCACGGTATCGAGTTTTTTTCTGCTACAAATCTCATACATACTTACATATTGACGCCTATCTCGTTTGGGTTAGGTAGAGACTACAGAGATTTCAACTTGCTACGATCCTGGCACACCACTTTCGCGTTCATCATCTCCGTTCATTAACATCCTTCTCATACAAATTATTCTCGATTTCGATACGAATACCTTTTCGCAAGTTGTTTGTGCTTGGGCTACAGGAAATGTATGAGTGACCTTTTTTGCGATTTCAGGGTTGGTCTTTTCATATTGATAAGTACAACGTACAACAACAGTGAGTACAAAGCGCGGCAATAATTCCCCTTCGGGTACAGGTTTAAAGTTTTATGAGGGATTTTAGAATATCACTTACGGCTTTCTCGGACACATTCTAATCTAAACCTAAGATTTAATTCTCTTTGTTTTTCTCTTTGTCTCTTTATTAATATTCTTTAAAGTAAATATATTGGTTGCTTTCTATTGTAATTGCAGTATTAGGTAGCATTACTTTAATAAATAATTGTTACAGTTTGGCAAAGTAGCCGCATATTCTTTAATCGGAACTTAACCTGACCTCACCTACCTCCAGAGAGAGAAGGTTATCAGGAATGATATCGTCCAAACTAATATTATACATGCGAAACTAGCTCTATCTGTCCGCCAATTTGTTTTTTACGTTTTCATATTAGGTTCGATACATGCATTGGAGGAGGTTTTAGGAACACAGAGAAATTCAACCGACTTCAAAAAATTTGTTTCACTGTTCGTCAGTTTTATACTTTTAAGTTAGGTATATTCGTCTGTATTTGGACCGATTTAATTCTTTTTATACACTATAAAAAACCATACTCCTGAGGTGGTCCCATTTAAATTTGACAAAGAGAGATCATGAAAAATTATGTTTTAATAAAAAATAACATCGTTAATTTAGAAATAACTTTCATAAAACACTTGCGATTTTTAAAAACATTTTTTTCTGTTAGCTGCGCAAACGATGCGCCCTGTCCCTGTACATTTCTTCTATAAGAAGGGGCTTGGAAATATACATATCCAACCAGATGTGAATAATCGATAATAAACTTCTAACTTTACATAAATTAACAGATTTATAAACAACAAGATGTCAAGTCATAGTAATTTATTACATTGTGAGTTTACATAGGATATTAATTGCAATAATTTCTTGAACGAAACAGTCACAACGATATTAGTTACTCTTCCTCTTCACTGTTTTTTTTAGCGTCGAAAGAATCGGTGTAGACGTATGACATGATTGTGATTTCCTGCAACAATAAATAATATTTATAGCCATGGAATGAGGCAAAACGGGACGATATTTTTCTATCCAACAAAAGAGAACCTTTTAAAACAGGAAGTCATGTGAGTTTGGTATGCGTTTTATGTTACGCTGGATGTGGAAAAAAATGATCATTTAGGTATAAATGGAATGTAATTTTTGGCGGTTGGCCTTTCCAGAAACTTAACACCGACTGACCAAAATTTTGCCTAAGCTTTTGCATCTCTACAGAGTGCTGAAGTCCAAGCACGAAAACTTTCGAAAACGTATTCGTATCGAAATCGAGAATAATTTGTATGAGCTTAATGCACGTAGATGAAGCGAAAGTGGTGTGAGGGGATCGTAGCAAGTGTAGTCTCTGCTTACAATCAACCGTAATACCTAGAAAATCAGTTTCATTAACTAGGTCCAGTTATATAGAGTCGAGTTGAGCTCGAGGTCGAGCTGTATAGGCAAGAATGAAAGTAACTTGCTATTCAATAGTTGTCACCTAAGATAATATAACCATAACATTCTTGTATGGTATTCTTGTAGGTTATCATTCAATGACGTCACTTGTTATTGGATGAATGAAAGTTATCATCACCTTATGGGAGGTGTTCCGATTGGGGAAGAAAATTCGTCGAAAGAAACCGATTTTTTTCTCAACTTGGACTGGTTCCGACTGAGTAGTCCGCATGCAATGGCTGGTGCAGACTGACAGGTTCTGCACGTTCTGTTTCGACTGAAATAATATTTAAAATAAACAACATGAATTACAAGGCCATTTAAATTACGTATTGACAAGGATACAGTACCTTCAATCGACCTAATACTAACAGTTTCCGTAGTGTCGTCATGCATGTTGCAGTGGAGGCAACAGATCTCATCGGCCACTGTGAGGCATGCTACTTCGGCTCGCTTCACATCATTCTGAAAAAAGAAACAAACCTAAGCTGTTCAACCTATCAACCTGATCCCTGAGTGCTAGAATTCCCCCGCACATGCAATATGGAAGACCAAAGCACAACTCGAAAACTCCAAAGAATTATGTCGGTGCCAATTTCTACTTATCCATGATCTTCTTAGTCTTTCCTATATTATGTCGGGGTTGGCTTCTAGTCTAAACAGCAGATGCAGCTGAATAACCGCATTTTAGACGAAGCGCCAGCCATCATACTTCCGCATCCTAATTACTGGGCTACAACGGTAAGACTGATTTTCAAGTCTTTTGGGCTTTCACTACCACAAACTGTCTGACTACTTTATGATTTATGATACTATAAATAGGATATCACTTAATTTATGAGACTACTGATTACTTTATATACATATTATGCTCTCCAAGGCATAGAAGGGTCTCGAAGTGTTAAAAACTATGTGTCAAAAGTCATCCATCCACGTTAACCATGGCAAGTGCAGCTTAACCTTGAAC
This sequence comes from Acronicta leporina, assembly GCA_947256265.1. Lineage (NCBI taxonomy): Eukaryota > Metazoa > Arthropoda > Insecta > Lepidoptera > Noctuidae > Acronicta > Acronicta leporina. The sequence continues at coordinate 4,914,717 of OX366521.1, forward strand.
ACATACCTCAATACTTGTTGTGGCCTTACCGACATTTTGTCCAGGACTTTTTTCATAGACTTGAGTTCATGGGTCGCGTGTAGTTTCTGCGAGATATCTGGCAGGAGGAAGCTAAGGAACACCACGATTAGAACCGTGACGACGGCGACATAGTTCCCGCTCATCGCGCAGTACCATGTCCAGATGTAGTGAGAGGCTTTTTTGGTGAATTGCTGCCATTCTGTATGTACTGTTGCGTTAGCAGCAGGAGACACCGTCGCTTGAGAGGCGCGTAGCGGCATTTTTGCGCGGGCCCGTGAATAAAAACCTGCATCACAAAGTGGCATATTTGTTTACCATTTATTCTTCAATACTAATATATAAAGCTAAAGAGTTTGTTTGTTTGCTTGAACGCGCTAATCTCAGGAACTACTGGTACAATTTGAAAAATTCTTTCAGTGTTAGATAGCCCATTTATTGACGAATATATATATATATAGGCTATAGGCTATTATATCATCGCGCTACGCGGTAAAAGTTGCGGATCCTGCCCGCAACTAGTCTAGTCTAGTCTATTTATAAAAAATAACATATACATCATCATCATGTTATAAGCCTATTGACGTCCACTGCTGAACGTAGGCCTCCCCTAAAGAGCGCCAACCATCCCAGTTTTGGGCAGCTGCATCCCTCCGCTGCCAGCCACCTTCTTCAAATCGTTGGTCCATCGTGTCGCAAAAAACATAACCTATTAATTATAAGTAATTCTAGTGTGACTATGCTGATTATGTATGCATAGACACATTTAAATCATCATATACTATGTATGCATAGACACATATATACCATCACGCCTGTATTCCCCGAAGGGTTAGGCAGAGGCATACTAATGTACCTACACCCACCCATATGCATTTTATTGCTAATGGCGTTTGTGAATAAATTTCTTCAGAAGCTTTTCTACATATAAGGGCTAACAGGCACTTGTGATTTTTAGTCTACCGATAGTTTAGTCGCTGTAGTAGTCGTGTATAATTTCATGTCGAATTCTAATCGACAAATGCGCGCACTGCCATAGTTCATCCATAGTGAATCCCAGAACGATCTAACTATCGCCCGACTAAAAATCACAAGTGCGCGAGCGCTCTAATAGTCCTATGAGTACAGAACAAGACCACAGAATCATATTTAAAGATACCACCATAAAAGCATTGGTAACAAAAACAAAGCTTACCCGGATAAATATGCCGCTTGGCCATATCATTCAGCTTATTTGGAAAACATTTTTGAAACCTAAAAATTGCAGTGATTGATAGCGATTGATTAACCATGGACTAGAGAACTCTATATATCTATAGACAAATGTCTTTATGAATTTAAACGTTTTGCATAAATCCTCCAAGAGTACATACAATATGGAGGTCAGTAGCTCAAGTACAAACAACTTGCGAAAACGTATTCGTATCGAAATCGAGAATAATTTGTATGAGAAGGAGGTATGAACGTAGATGACGCGAAAGTGGTGTACCAGGATTGTAGCAAGTGGAAATCTATAGTCTCTGCATACCCCAATTGGGAGACAGGCGTGAAAATATGTATGTATTTATGTGATTTGTAGCAGAAAGAAACTCGATACGTTTACGATACGAATTCGATAGTTCTTCGTGCTTAGGCTAGTTTATGGGCAGGAGAAATAATTTGTAAGTTTCTAATATTAAGACGGTACTACAATGTGTCTTGTCGTCCTTTTCACTCAATTGAAATAATATATTTTTTTGTTGTGATAGGCTCTCTGTTATTGTCTTGCATCGGGGGGCACTGCCGTGCCCCCAGATTCGAGAAATCGAGAAGTGGAGAAGTCGAGCGCGAAGCAAACACTGCCGTACCATCCTTTACTGGAACCATTTCGCAGCATTTTCAGGCCCCTATTTGAGAACCTCTGGATAAGACCAGAACGCACATATTTTCGTCATCCAGTAAGCTATAATCACATACTTAAAATCCGAAATTTCAAGTCTGTAGGTAATTTAGTTCCGAAGTTAAGCGAAAGCAAAGTTTCGCATTTATGACACTCACTCACTCATGATCATCAAAATAGAACTAGTACTTCCCATAAACTCAGAGAGCTGAAATTTGGTACAGAGTTAGGGTTTAATGGCCACATAAAGGGAAAACTATAAAAACTAGGATAATCCAAGATCTGGAGTACCTGGTGACCCTGATTAGAAAACACAAGAGCCCAACCAAACTATTAGAGATATCGACATATACCACCTTTACAAAAAATATTCAACTTGGTGGGCCGCTTCATTTGATGTCAAAAATCGAAGGTCTGAAGTATCTGATGAAGAACCCTCAGCTTGTCTCAGCTGTATTAGAGATATGGTAATGTTCCCTTCTACTATTGGTACATAAAAAAATCGACTGTCCCACGTTTCTACAAAAAGAAGTGAAATCCCATCAAAAACTGTACCCTTGTAAATTCAAATATAAAGGTGAATGTTCAACACATTTGTACACAGAGGATTACGTAGTATGAATGTTCGTTGAGAATATAATTTGAACATTCTTTATACGTTAGTGGGTACAAGTCAACGGCCAAGTCACACAACTTTTACTATAAATAATAAAGAAATCGCAGTAAGGAACCTTAGACTTTGGCACGACTTTGTCTAGATTTCATTACATTTTAGAGATAAACAAGCAGCTCCATCGAGACTTGGCTAGTTTTTTACAGAATGTTTTTGATGGGATACGATTTATCGCTTCCAAGGTTTGTATTCAGGTGAAATCGGGAAATTTCGGACATTCCCAACATTTTCTCGATGGACCATCGTAAGTTAATATTCAACACCAGAAACTATAATAATACCTATCCTCCTGCAGCTTTGCTTATTTTTCTATTTCTGCAAAAATTCTTCCCGGAAAGAGTGGGAGTTTTCACAGTCCGGCAGGGATTATTCGAGATTGAATGCACCTAAACACCGGTATTTTCACCAAATAGTTTAACATCCGAACCAAATATTGATACAATCTAGCTCAAGTTGAGCTAGAGCTAAGGATAAAAGACTCAGCAGAAAGTAACGCTCTGGATCTTCTGTCAAATTTCAATCTCCAGTAGCACTTACCCAGTATTTCTTTAGGATGTGTAGGTACTATTGTATTAGAGAGGTCAATGTCCAGTAGGGAAAACAATCCAGGGATAAGTTATTCCAATCCACGGTTTAATAAAACCGATTATATTTCATAAAATAATGAAAGTCTTAGAATTACTATTTATTTTGACTACTAACACGAACATTGTTAATTATAATTTCAACTAAATTAATGACAAGACATACATACACTACAATATTATAATATAACCTAACTTATAACATTCTATGCGCACTTTAAGTTCTCAACTAATATAACATAATATATGTATAAAAGGCCATGAAGGAACATATAGTTTATTATATTTTTACGAAAATTTTGCCTAAACGATTTCTTTTTTCTAATTCTTTATTTTAGTTTCTTTTGGCTCGTGATTTGTTCTTTTTATTTGTGGGGTAGATTATCACCGCCTGTCGTCATCCACGCAGCACATGGAGCAGCAAGAAGTTCTGATCGCAATGTACTTCAAGCAAGGTCGTGCATCAGATAGATGATCTGGAAATGTTAAGAAAATACAGATTTTTGGCCATTATTATATTAAACTAGCTTCTGCCCGCGACTTCGTCCGCATAGCGTATATAGCCTATAGCCTTTCTCATTAAATGGGCTATCTAACACTGAAAGAATTTTTCAAATCGGACCTGGGTAGTTCCTGAGATTACGCGTTCAAGCAAGCAAACAAACAAACTCTTCAGCTTTATATATTAAGTATAGACTATTATGAATACCTAATTATTAAATTGAAGTATCCCGACGTTTCTGACCCAAATGTCGGGATATAATAAGGTGAATATAAAATGCATAGTGGTTTTATTTCAATAATAATAAAAAACTGTCTCAATAGCCAAGTGGTCCTGACCGCGACTGCTACGTTAGAGGTCCTGGGTTCGATTCCCAGGTCGAGCAAAGTGTTATTGGGTTTTTCTATGAAATTCCCAGTAGCAGCTCGGAGTTAGGAATTTGTGCCCGGTTAATGGCAATAGGCTCGCCCCCTATTACATGGGACCTAAACATACCGGCGAACTATGGGTGTACATTAGTACGCCTCTGCCTAACCCTTCGGGGAATACAGGCGTGATGGTATGTTATTTAACTGCCTCATTAGCCTTGTGGTCCTGAGTGCGACTGCTACTCTAGAGGTCCTGGGTTCGATTCCCAGGTCGAGCAAAGTGTTATTGGGTTTTTCTATGAAATTCCCAGTAGCAGCTCGGAGTTTGGAATTTGTGCCCGGTTAATGGCAATATGCTCGCCCCCTATTACATGGGACCTAAACATACCGGCAAACTGTGGGTGTACATTAGTACACCTCTGCCTAACCCTTTGGGGAATACAGGCGTGATGGTATGTTATGTAATAAAACTCTGTATTGTGCTGGGGCCATAGTAGAGTTGTAAGTTTTACACTTAGCTTTGTAGGATTTTGTTGTCATCAACACGCGTCTAACTACAGTTTAAAAGTTGTAAACATTTGATAAGACCTTTTTTTTGATAGATAACCGTTTGCCGTTTGAGGTTTAGAAGAAGTACAGTCACTCACTACCATACAGATAGGCATCTCGTAAAAAATATCCAACTTGCTCGGTGATAGGACCTTTTAGGGTCTAACTGGTTGGTGACTAATCAACCAACCCTAACGTAGGAATCTGTGTTGATGCTGATTGATTGATTGATGATCCTAATTTTGCTCGTGAGAACCATTTTCTCTCCTGCTGCTGTGGCTACATTCTGCAGTCCGTAGAGGCTCCTAATGGTCGGCAACTCCTCTGCGATTCCAGGTGTCTATAGCGATGAGTACTTACCATTAGAGAGCTATTCTAGTCACTAACCGACATTTTAAATAAACATTATTAGCTTTATGCGCCACTCAATCTTAAGGAAGCATAATCGGTTGATACGAATTTGTAAACGTCAACAAACGTCAGGCTTCAGGTAGTATGATTAGATGCTGTTACTATTTCATAATTTTCTACCTACCTACACATTATGTACTACATTCTATCTATAATGTTGATTAATTTGTTTGACTTAGAAGACACAAAAAACTTACGTTTTGCTATGCACGTCTGCGTATGTGGCCTATTTGTGTTGCTTCTGAAAATAAAGGAAGACATTTTAATGATAATAACATTATACACATGGGCCGACCTGTCAAATTCAGACAAAACAGCCTCTTCATAATAATCTACAATATTAAAGAAATTAAACTATATGGGATTATTACTTAATGGGATAAAATCGATAAAATACATGTCAAAATAACCGCTGTCGTATCGTAGATATAAGGTGTGCATTCGAGAATATGCTATCTGTCATTGGGATATATTTTAATTACCTTAGTTGTTCAGATCTTTTGTAATTTTTTTTCGACCAGAATTATATCTGACTAGCTTCTGCCCGCGACTTCGTCTGCGTGGACTTCAGATAAAAAGTAGCCCATGTAACACATGGGCTACTTTTTATCTGAAGTCCAGTCACAGAGGTGACTGGAATCTCTGTGACACATTTTATCCAGATCCATTCAGCCGTTCTGGCGTGAAAGACTAACAAACATCCATCCATCCATCCATCCTCACAAACTTTCACATCTATATATATATAAAAGAAAGTCGTGTTAGTTACTCCATTTATAACTTAAGAACGGCTGAACCGATTTGGCTGAAAATTGGTGGAGAGGTAGCTTAGAACCAGGAGACGGCCATAGGATACTTTTTATCCCGTTCCCGTGGGATGTGATGACAGACCGCATTCCACGGGGGCGAAGCCGCGGGCAGAAGCTAGTTTATAATATTAGTAGGATGCTACAGCATCAGGTATAATTCTGGATATAATTCTGGTACGAGTAAGAAGGTAAGAGTGAGAGACTGTACTAACCTACCTACATGATGAAACTGGCTTACTGTTTAAAGTCAGTTATTATGAGGCAACATTGATCCCTATTTTTGAAGGAGTTTTAGGTATTATAGAAAGGTTTTTTTTTTGTGAAAAAAGAGAAGATAAAGATCAACTTGCCTTGATTCCGAATCACGTGGTACAGTCCGTTCGCTGGTGTTACAGGGCTGAAAACAAACAATCCGTCATTCCTCTTTTCTATTTCTATCGTAAGCCAGTTTTCCTAACATGGAATTCCTCTATGGAAAACTGTTGTCCCTGGCGTTAAAAATGAAATTGTTTTGCTTTAGTTACCGCCTGTTGCTTTATCAAACAAGAAATTATATTACAGAAGCTACACAACCTAAAATTTATAAAAAAAACAATGTTTTTAACAATGCAGTAGTTACAATGATAAAAACTTTCAATTGCTGTAAATTATCAAATTCAAATTCCTTATCTGCATAAAACATGGTAGGTATATGAAGTAGTTATAAGTTTATATTTGGATCATGTTTTGCCAAGTACTATAGAACATCATGAAAAATATCATATAAAACATCATAATTAAAAGACACTGTCAATAAACAGTGCCTTAATTTTTTGAGCAGGCGCAGTTTCAAGTTGATATTTTGTGTCTGTCTGATGGTAGAGACATTACCAGAGGTCCCTCTCAATACAAATGCAAAGGCAATGGCTCAATAAAACGAACCTTAGAACAGCTAGATAATCCGATTTCCCTCAAGACCCTTTCATCAAAACTCGGCCTGGACGCTACTTGTGCTGAGAAAGACGCGGTGTTCTCTGCATTCAGTAAATAGTTGCTTGTTACAGGCTCAGGTTTATTGAATCGATTCGTATCATTTGTGCCCTCCGTATCACTTTCAACAGTGGTAACGCTTATGGTTCGTTCGGGTTCATTTTCTTCTGTAAAGTGAAAATCCTCATAATACCTAATATACCACGTATTTTAAAAAGGGTTATCTAATATCAACTCCTGGCATTGCTACAGGTAAACCTTACCTGCTCTGTATGCGGTTGCGATGGCTGTACAATTATAGTCCCGGCACTCTGTGGGAGGTTCTGAAAACCGTGAAGCCTGAAGTCAGTCATTTTTTTTAAATTATATGACGAAGAAGGTGCGTTGTAAGCTCGTCTTTCATGGTAAGACAAAAACTTTGCCTAATAGTCCTTGATGGATGGACTGTTTGAGAGATGATAATGGCTATAAATGAAGAGAATGATGAGACGACGGCTGATAGAGATATGTTTAAGGAAGAAAATGGCATACTGCGCTGACTCCAAGTAATTTGGGATAGGAGCAGGATAAGGAGGGGTCCTTCAACACTAAATGATTAAGAACCACTGAGCTATGGTAAAGTTGAATTGCTGGACCTTTTTTTTTGTGCCTGTGGAAATCCTCATGGACATCCGCCGCCCGAGGAAGGCGGCGGGACGTGTCGGACTCCACCCAGAGTGGGTGACCTACCGACTAAAACCACACAAGTGTTTCGCCTCACCACTCTAACCGCCACACTAATCGCCAGGCATTCAAATATCGCAATATATATTTAACGAGTGCCATCTGTGGTTGCTACTTTAGTTATTCTTGCATCAACAAAAGCTAATATTTCAGTTATAATCGCGGTCCTCCATAAACAAGAGAGAAAGCGAGTAATTCATGCGAGGTCGAGGTCGGATGAAAACTTCCAAAAGTCAAACATAACTCCAGTTTCTAACCGTTGTTTCTCGAATTTATGTTTGTCTTGTTCCATGTGTACTGCGGATTACTTTGTAATACCAACGTTATTATGAAGCTTGTAATTAATTACGCAGTTAGGTTTAACAAAGAAAATTATACATTCATGCCTTTCTCCCAAAGGGGTAGCCGGAAGAAATAAGTTTGCTAAATCTATCTTCTATATCTATCTATATATAAATCAATTGCTGTTCGTTAGTATCGCTTAATTCTTGGGCTAACAATTACATGTACCCTTAAAATAGATAGGGATAAGATCAGATAATGATACATATATGTATATTAAATACCATCACGCCTGTATTCCCTGAAGGGTGAGGTAGAGGTGCACTAATGTTTGCGTTGCATGATATTACTATGGAAATAACGGGAACTAAGGGATCATTTTAAATGGTCAGTCTGCTTGTGACCACTATCAGTGCAACCTAGTAGAAACGTCAACCGATTCAAAGGTCTTTATTGCGCGTTCATTAACGTTAGTTCTAAGTATATAGAATGTGCATTCTTGCTTAAATTCTCGTTACCTATATTCGGTGCGTTGACAGCTCTTTCAGATAGTACTTTGAGCACATACATGACCATCAGTATTATCGTTGCTAGAGCCACTGAGATTACGAGGAGCGATTTCTTGACGAAATCCTCGAAACAGTCCACCAGGTCAGCCATGTAATATTCGAGACTATGCACTAAAGCAGCGTTTGTACTCATTTGAGGATTTTTTTGTTTAATATATTATTTACTAGAATGTATAGTAAATGTACCTGAAAAATAAAGGGTTCGTAAAATACATTACATAATTATGTTTAGATTTTTTATGACATAGGGAAAACGAGCAGATGATTCCGCCACCTATGGACATCCGCAACACCAGAGGAGTCGCAAGTGCGTTGCCGGACTTTTAAAAGGATTTGAGCCTCCGGTATCCTCACGCACTCGGAAAAACAACATAAGCATTGTTTCACGCTGGTTAAAAGAGGTTTTCTTGAAGATGTAAGTATGCTTAACTATAATTTTATTAGTACTTTGTACTGCTTTTTTTCTAGTTATAGACGAATGTCTCTAAGTAAAAAGTCGTCAGATGAAATTAAAGTAAAAAAAAGTCAAAGGCTCCAGTTGAGAACCTAAGCCCCCGTGCAGAATTGAACCTGACAAAAATAGCCTAGCCAGCCCCCTTTTTTTTTTTTTGTTGACGGGGTTGGAAATGCTTTATGCACTATCCACCACTCCGGGGAGAGCGGTGGGGTGTGTCGGACTCCGCTCTGAAAAGAGCGATCTACCGACTAAAACCAACCTCGGCGTTTCGCGACACCACGGCGTTTCGGTCTAACCTACGGGCCACGACGTAATTATGTCGTCACATTATCACGTCTCTAGCCATTGTTTTGGTACGAGGGAAACAACGAGAAAATTATTTCGTGACGCACTTAATTTATCGCAATAATTTTCTCGTCGTTTCCCTCTAGAGAGTTTTCCCTTCTATTATCTGTCTGTGCCTATACTACGCAAATTTTATATCTATCTTAATATTATATCTACCAGGCTAACATGCGCACCACGAAATGATTTTGTCGGTGCTTATCTTCTACCGAATGTATGGCTAAATACGAGATATTGCGACGACATAATTAAGTCACGACCTGCATGTCAGTGCCCTGGTTGTGCAACAGACTGCCACTGGTACTTCTTCACACTAGTGTATTCACTTGTGATGTTAAACGTCATGCCATCTACCTACACATGTCTTAAAATAAGATACATACCACGCAATCCTCTTCACATTTTTAAAATATTGTGAATATTTTTTGTAAACGAAAACAGGGCGCATAGTATGTTAAGTTTTTGTTAAATTTTTATATAAATTCAAACACACATAATAATGGCAGATGGAAGCTAATATGTGACGTTTATACTTTTTTAAACCGATAAACTCTATACTCTATAGAAGAGTGAAGAAGAGTTTGGCGGGCGGGTGTGATGTCAGTCTATGGTATTGTATTATAGAAAATACGGAATTTGTTGCGAATTTATAAAGGTACTAGCTTTTTCCCGCAGCTTTGCTCACATGAAGCTATATTAAGATTAGAATTGGATACCGAAAATAACAATAATTAACAGTGACGATCTCTTCTTTGTATGGGTTTGTACATCGGAGTGGTCAAGCTGTATCTCAGGAACCGTTTAACAAATTAAGATAAGATTATCTCTTCTTGTCTACTATTAATAAATCGTAATAAGTCATATGTACATTGAAGATATTTTAAAAAACAAGTGGGTTATAAACGTAAATTTAATAAATGTAATTTTTAAAATTCTTGTCTGTTTATCTGTTTTTTACGGGTTGGCGCAAAGACTACCGAATAGGTTTTAATTCTGTTATCACTGTTAGAAAGTACATGCTCCAACTTAAAAACTGTTGAACTTCTTAACTCAATTACATACATAAACGGATCCTGAGGTACAGCTTCATCTCTCTGCTATATACAGACCCATACAAAGAAGCTCATGTTTTGAGATCCATTTTTAATCCTAATATAACTTCACGTGAGCGAAGCCGCGGCAAAAGTTAGTTCCCTATAAAATCAAGTTTGTTCCTTCCAACATTTAATTTGTTTAACTTTTTGTGATTTTTTTGCATTTTTTATGTTTTCAATAGATGTTACTGACGTCACCTTTAAGACGTAAGTTCAGAATGTGAAGGCAAATTTCGACATGGCAGGTGGGACTCGCGGTGGCTTAGTGGTCATAGCGTCTGGCGTACCTAGCCAGTAGACGCAGGTTCGAATCCTGCCTGCGAGTCGAATTTTTCCTTCACTATATAACTATTTATTTTGTTTGTTTTGCAAAATGTATTTTTCTTTGACTGAATCGTATTGGATTTACATTAAGCAATCAAAATGCAATATTCGGTGGGTGGACAACGTAACAATATGGTTGGCAGACGTGCCTGACCGCACATAGTTGCCCACTTTCCATAATCCATGATAAACCGGCCAATATTTTTCATGGGTCGGCCCGTCAGCGGCCGCATGATGGATTGCTCCTAGCTCCGTTCACTTTGATTTATTTCACTACCATTACACACGTTTTTTAATAGTTTTTAGGGTGCTTTTCATGATTTTGTAGGAAGCGATGGCTTTTCCATTTGTGAGATCTCAGTATAATATAATAAATATTTCGCTATCAGCCCCAGCCAATTCAAATCGCACACAGACTTCGGGCCAGTCGCACATGTTGAACGGCATCCCTCTCTCAATCGAAAAAAATATCTGAATAATAAATTATCCAACACCTTATTTTGTTTAGATAGAATTTACTTCAGAAACAAGATAGTTATTGAAATAAAACTTATTTATACGAATATTATCTCGTATTGAAAATATTTAATGAATTCCTGACGTTTCGGATCCTTTACACTTTACAGCATCCATAGTCACGAGTAAACTAAGGTGGTGGCAAATATTTAATATAGTGTAGGTACCTAAATAATATCAATACAATGCGATAAAATCCATAAAAAGTAGTTTTATTTAAATAAAGTTAAGTATTTCCAAACATACATAAAAAGCAAAACAGATCAAATTATTCTCCTTTTTTGAATTCAGCACAAAAAAATCCATTCATCTATTGAGTTTATAACAAAAAAAAATGTGCCAGATTACTTAAAAATACCCACCAACTGAATTTCGTTGACAAATTATTATAATTTGTTTTGTGAGCGACCTCTATTTGTATGCAATGTGAAGGTAACAATATGATTTCCTGTATGAGTCACAGGTGCGAATATGAATGAGTTTAAAGCGACTCCTAGCTAATATTATTTTATTTATAATAAAAGGAAAGTTGAAGGAAGGAATGAAAGAAAAACAAACTTACTTTAATAAACTATTATTATCAACTTGGTTTGTCCTACTGAATGCGTTTCTAACAATTTGAAGGGATCCAGAGAACGCTGGACTAAAACTTGTTACAGTCATGGTGAATGGTAATAGGGGCGAGCCTATTGCCATTAAGCAAATTCCAAACTCCGAGCTGCTACTGAGAATTTCAAAGAAAAACCCAATAACACTGCTCGACCTGGGAATCGAACCCAAGACCTCTAGCGTAGCAATCGCACTTGGGACCACTAGACTAACGAGGCAGTATATTATACAGTACTAGCTTCTGCCCGCGACTTCGTCCGCGTAGCGTGATGATATATAGCCTATAGCCTTCCTCAATAAATGGGCTATCTAACACTGAAAGAATTTTTCAAATCGGACCAGTAGTTCCTGAGATTAGCGCGTTCAAGCAAACAAACAAACTCTTCAGCTTTATATATTAGTATAGTAAATTATATATAGTAAAGTATAGATAATTATAGAAAATATTGTAGTAATACACTATTTTCTATAAATTCTTCTTCTTCTTATCTTCTCTAATAATATAAAAAAGCTGTGTCTGTACATGGAAGATATTTAAAAAAAAAACACGTGGGTTATCTTCTTACATATAATAGGAATGTAAGTGAGCCGTGTCTGTACATTGCTTATATTTACAAAAAAACTAATTTGGGGGACTCAGAATCGGTAACACAATCCATTTCTATTATTTTTGGAACTTTTGTCTGTCTGTTTGTCTGTGTGTTTGACCGCGCATCAAATGATAACTACTGAAAAGATTTGGAGGAAGTGGACAGGAATTCATAGCCTGTTTCTTGGATTAACATTTAGGCTATTTTTAATTTAAATCGGTTCACTCTATCAAAAGTTATTAACATTTTAACCATTTAAAACAATGAATTTGAAAAATAGCCATTGAAGTAAATTTCTTTTTCAAGTAATTCTGTACTAGACTAACACGGGTCAAAAATTATAACAGAATCAAGTTATAAAATTAAAAAATACACTTACAGGGACTAAATAAGATAAAACAAGAAAATAAAGCAGATCAATCAGAAACCATTATTGTGACCAGGAATTGATTATTAGTACAGATATTCTAACTCTACTTATACAGGACATCACGGCACATACATAGGACTTATCCAGCGAGCACCAGCCGGTGTAAAAACTAAATATTTGAGTAGGGTAAAAAAGTAAACAAAGAATGGCAACTTATTTTCTAGCGGACTTACACGACATCGTTATTACCACAATGAAATTTGATTCGATAACAGAGGTGTCATTTTGAGTTGACAATTTTGACAATTATTGTTTTCTTCTTTAAAGAATCCAGCCATATAGTAACTCATTTTATAATATCAAACCTCTATAGTGTAGATACAGGGCGCACACGTTATTTAAGAAACTAAAGAGTTTCCATCTAATCAAATAATTAAATAATATACAGAAAGTATATGCTCCAACTTAAAAACTGGTGAACTTCTTATCTCAATTAATTAAACGAATCCTGAGATACAGCTTGATCTCCCTGATGTATAGAGGCCCATACAAAGAAGAGATCATCAATGTTGGTTTTTCCATTTTTACTCCTGATACAGCTTCACGTGAGCGAAGCCGCGGGCAGAAGCTAGTATTATATAAATTGAGTAGGTAACTCATTTCTGTCTATTCTCACAATTTCAGACAAACATTATAAATCACCAAAGCCGAGCTTCGACACCTAATATGTAATCCTTTTTTAACCCTATGCTATTGTGTCCCCAAAATTAACTCTTATGTCACTTTATGTTGATCCATGGTTGGTCACTTTCAGTGACAAACTGTATCAAGATATCTTCATAGTGAGAGCAGGCCCGGCGGTGATTGATGACCCTCCCTACCTTTTGCAAACGATTTTGTTTAAAAGGCCCACAAATGGTGCTCGTAGGGTTATCCTGCTTTGGAACCAAGGGATTAGCAATTCTTTATATATGTACTAGCGAACCACGTATAGTCAGTGTGCTTGGCTAAACAAAGGACCGAGTGGGTCCTATAAAGTGGCAGATGACCGCGGGGCAAGTCTAAATCTGAGGTTCTCATAGTTATGTCATTTACCGGAATACTTTGAGAATCATTAAATTTTTTGCCTTACCACATATTAAACATTATATCAATTATCAATCAATCATTACTTTAATTTAATTATCTCTGGGCTCTTTATCACCCCCTGTAGCCCCCCATTTTGAGAAATACTGCTTTAGATGGAAATGGCGAAATGAGCTTGACCTCTAGAATGCCCAAAATAGCCTTGAGCCGGGCGGAATAGAAACAGGGTATATTGTACAATTTGTGCACTCACAATCGATTTTGTAACTAATTTTGAAATCCTTTTAGTTATAATCGGCCAATTTTCTTCCTTTGTGTCCAATCAGTTAATTAATTTCAAATTCGTCTCAGTGATATTATTATTATCATATAAACTAGAGTTATCAGCTAACAATTCTGCAACGAAGGTCCTATTGCTATTATCCGGTTACAAATACCCAAAGCAAATACCAAACTTGAGCAGTTGGGTACTGAGATTTTTTGCTGGCCCCTAGAATCGAACCCAAGACCTCTAGCGTAGCAGTCGTTACGACAAGACTGGTAATGCTTTTGTAAATATTTTCTGAAATTTTTTTAGCAATATTTCTCAATATTTACAAACAATGTCAGTAGTAAACATTTTTCGAGAACTGAGCCAGAACTATTATTATCCATATCATATCAATGTAAAATATCCGTGGGAAATCTGGGATCAAAAATATGTTTGGAGCGGAGGTGCCGCGCTAGGGGCTTAATGTCAACCCCTCGAAGAACCCCCAAATTGCTACCTACAACATGACCCCATTTGTATCACTATTTACAATACAGTACGTGTTTCTTTTTGTTGGTCTGCATACATTTATGCTATCCTTAGTATTAAACAAAAAACGCAACAGCCAAGAAATATAGAAATAAGAAAGAAAAAAAAGGGGTTTAGTGAAGTCAAGGACACTGCATAGAATAACATAAGGAAAAAGCGAATCAACTTATAAAATAAACCAAAAATAAAATAAATATAAACTGAAAATATAATATTGCGTGCCCCACGGTCCATGCCCGACCGCTCCGCTGAGCTGCCTGGAGCTGGTTTTCAACTGGACTTTATAAAAGTGAGAATCACGGATTTAAACCAGTCTTGCACTTTCAGTACAAATTCCAAACTCCGAGCTGCTACTTGAAAAACACAATAACACTTATCACGACCTGAAAATTGAATCCGGGTCCTCTCCTAACGAGGCAAAACTATTAAATAACTGACAACCAATAACGTTGTTTAGCTAATAATTCCCTTATTGTCAAAGTTGTCAAACGTTCATGAGTCAATATAAGCAGCTAAAGTAGTTTATCTCTAGTAGCTAGCAGCACTTTACTCTTTATCGAAATCACGATTACAATATAATTATATAATTATGTTATAGTCAAAGCTTTATAGTCAAAAGCCAGTCAAAACCACTTTTGACTGCGAAAATCAGTCAAAAGTGTTTTTATCTAAGGACGTTGGTCAAAAGTAGGTACTTTTAACTGCAAAATATTCTACATTTCGGTTCTGGCATCGTTTGGCCACAGTTCTAACCTAACCTAACCAATATAAACATATTATGTTATCATCAAAACCACTTTTGATTGATTTTCACAGTCAAAACTGTTTTTAATTAAGGACGTTCGTCAAAAGTACTTTTAAATGCAAAAAACATGGTTACGAGTTTTGACTGTAACATATAATTATATATGCTTAATATAAATATTATGATACAAATATACAGTAAATGTAGAATTAATTAATGTTCAAAAGAAAACACTGCGGAATGTTCTAGAATCTAATCTGAAAAGTGACTCAATATCTTTGCGTTTACATAATAAGGCGATCATGGCCCTATGCAGGGAACTTGGTAACAATTCACAGTACCACTATATTGTTGAGAAAGAGGTTTGTTACTGTCTCTTTATTGAAAAAACTGGAATTCCAGCCAGGAATGTTTTATGGCAGCAGATAATTGTCACAACTGTTAAAACTGTTTTATCAATACTAAACTCTTCAAAACAAATAGAAAATTAGAAAAAATTGGCTAAAATAATTACAATGATAAACCTGAAGACAGTTTTAATTGCGAGCTATTTCATGATATTAGTCATGCTGTATTTGGTGTGGATTGAGAGAACTACCTCATTCTTGAAGAAAATCTTAGGAGAAGATATGATAAAGAGTAAACATCCCTATCCCAATATGAAATACATCCTACAATGGACAAAATCGTACACGAGGCCATTTGTATTTATGGGAAGAGGCCAAAACACATTCTTAAAAAGACGCTGCCCTGTAAGTAACTGCTATATTACATCAAAAAGGCGTCTTCTGGGTAATTTAGAGGCCTTTGATGCAATCTTGTTTCGCGGTCCCGAACTGAATCGAGAATCTCCCGTCTTACCGGATAAGAGATCACCACGTCAAAAATATGTATTTGTCAGCAAAGAATCTTCAGTTTACTATCCGTTAGACCATAAGAAGTACCGAAGTTATTTTAATTGGACTTGGACGTATAAATTAAATTCGGATGTATATTATGGATACATGATAATTAAAAACAAACAAGGTGACATCATCGGCCCAAAAGAAGTAATGCACTGGCTTACGGTAGAAGAAATGAAACCTGTAAGTCTTGAAATAAAAGATAAGCTTAAAAGTAAAAAAATTGCGGCTGCTTGGTTTGTGTCTAATTGTCAGTCACCTAGCGGAAGAGATAAAGTTGCAAAACAATTGCAACGAAAACTAGCTGAACATAACATGACATTAGACATATTCGGTGCTTGTGGAACTAAACAGTGTTCCACAGACAACTCAACAGAATGTTTTCGTAAAATGGAAAGGGATTACTACTTCTACTTATCTTTTGAGAATTCGTTCAGTGAGGACTATGTGACGGAGAAGTTGCGAAACCCGCTACAGCACTACACCGTGCCGATAGTGTACGGCGGAGCTAACTATACTAGGTGAGTTTACTGATTGCACTTTCATAATTCAAATTACACTCTCCCTAACTGTACTTCAAGGATGTACCTGTAAGGAACTCGGGGCCTCTTCGGTTCCAATAACAATCATTCAGTAGATTTGCTAACTATCTATAGATAGGATTTTGGCATAAAGCCCATACAAGTAAATTCGTAAAGTAGAATATACTATCTTTAGTAAGCAAATCTACGCAAGCACTATGATAGCTCTAAGCTAATAATTGAATTTTAAAGCCAAATTACTTTACTTTCAGATTTGTACCGGATGGATCTTATTTGAACGCGCGTACTCTTACTATAAATGAGCTTGTGAAAAAAATGCTTGATTCTATGAACGATAAGGATAAATACTATGATTTCTTTAGATGGCATAACCACTACTCGTATCATGAAGTAGAAGAAACGCCAGAAACAGGCTATTACTGTAGATTTTGTAGTACGATCAATGATGAGAATCTGGTTAAAAAAATTAGTGTGTATGATAATTTTTCTTCCTGGTGGCACAGCTAAGAGGAGTTTACCACAAACTCTCTACTATGTGTATACAACGGTGTTTGATTATAATTTTTGAATAATATTAAGTCGATAAAATTTTGTAGATTGGTCAATAAACTAATATCTGTGACTGTGTTTGTTAGAAGAAGTAACTAGATTTAATAGATATATTATGCCTATATCGGTAAAAAATATATTAGCTGCGAGGTATTTATTTTATTAAATAAAATTAATGTTTCATTGAAATCAATATACTTTTACGGAACATCGCTGTTTTATTTAATGAAGTCTTCAGATGATTCAAGCTTCATGTACCGATTATAAGTTCTGGCATAAGGGTTAGTTCCGGGTGATAATAAATGTAGTACAAGTCGGTAATATCTTTGATCGGTTTGATCGGTCTTTGAAGAGGACACGTTGCTCACTTGGTATTATGACACTCGCACTCCTACTTCTACAAACATCCAACCGTTGTCCCCCTTAAAGGAAAAATGTATCAGTAATTGTAATTAAAATTTTTATGCTTCTAACTTTGAAGGACTTTCATACAAACAAACATCTCTCCCCCATTTAACCCATTAAAAGTTGAAAGTTCGCAAAATCATTGCTTAGCGGATGCTTACGAATAAAATGTATATATAATTTCAGATTTCTAGAATTTATAGTGTCGCATGTATCGAGTAGTGATAGATCAGGCAGTCAATCAGGACAAACGTTTTCATAATAATTATTTATATAACAATAGCCCTAACAAATTCTACTAAAGCACTTCTAATAAGAAAAGTATGTATGGAAAGTCTGTATTTACTATTAGAATGAAAGATGTTTTAGAAATATCTTTTTATATTTTCTTTTCAATAGATAATAACTGGGCCATAAAAAAATACAATAGAATTTATAATAGGCTACAAATAAACAACACTGATAGCAAAAGAATTCCTGAATAAAAGAACAACAAGTTATTACACGTGTTTCAATTCTGATCTTCCAATTTTCCAACCATTCCACCATTCAGAGAAATCATTATAAACGGTAGCTTGATTCATGAAATTTACATCATTGATCTTTTTGCAGAAGTTACAGTAATAATCAGTGTCGGGTGTATCACCAGGATGGTTATAGGTGTAGTGGTTGTGCCATCTGAAAAAATTGTGATACTTCTCCTTGTTGTTTATGAGATCAACCATTTGTTTCACTAGTTCTTCTGTAGTAAGAGTTAGCGCATTCAAATATATTCCGTCGGGCATGAACCTGTAAACCAAAAATAGTCTCGTGAAAACTACAGCTAGTGTAAGTCATTATCAGTATCAATATTGACCAGAAACTGGATTGCCAAGGTATGATGGCAATCGCTTCGTGTGTATATTCAGTATCTCATTTTAGCGTTTTTAGGCTAGTATCATAAGAAAATAATAAAAATCAAATCATCAGATACGTTTCTGAGTGATGAAGTCTCCTTCTAAACTATGCTGTGCTCGACTGGGTCCAAAATTGTATCAGTAGATTTGAGCTGAGATTAAAGCTACTTGTATACATTATGAAACGCAATAAAGTTGAATTGAATTGAAGTTACCTTGTGTAGTTAGCTCCGCCATATACTATCGGTACAGTGTAGTGTTGCAATGCAGTTAGTAACTTCTCCGTTACGTAATCTTCGCTTATTGAATTTTCAAAGGACAGGTAGAAGTAGTAATCAGTCTGCAACATTTCCCAACATGTTATTTTCGGCGGAAACTTATTTTTTCCACATGCACCGTATATGTCGAGGGTCATATTGTATCGTGCTAGTTCCTGCTTTATTTGCACTGCCACTTTTTCTCTTCCACTCCGCGTATGGCAATTTGATACAAACCAAGCAACGGCTTTCTTTTTACCGTCTAGCTTTTCTCTTAGTATAGTATCAATAGGTTTCATTTCTGCTATTTTTGGCCAATGCATAACTTTTTTCGGGCCTATAACATCACCAAGTTTATTTCTGATAATGATATATCCCCACAATACATCAGAATCCAATTTATACGTCCAAGTTAAGTTGAAAAAACCATCGTACTTTTCGTGGTATACCGAGTAGTAGGTGGCAGGTTCCGGACTAGCGAATACATACTTCTGGTGTATCGATCTCTTTTTTGGTAGACGTATGATTCCACGTCTTACATCATAGCAAGAGAATAAGATGGCATCATAATCAGTGATATCTTTTAGATGAGTTTTATTCCAGGTGAAGTAGCAATTGTTCACAGGGCAGCGCCTGTCTACAAACACATCTGGGCCCGTCTTCATGAACGTAAATGGCTCTTTATCTGGTTTCGTCCATTGTAGAACATATTTAACGCCTAGCTTTAGATTTTTTTTTGTAAAAGTATCATTAACATTTTGTGTTCTTGTTACCATTTCCCATTTTTTGTTCGAACGCGGCGGCCAGTAAAATACAGCTAAATACCAAAGTATTAATATTACAAATCCGTACCAAAATGATAATCTCTGCCCTGTTTTCGACATTCTCATAATTTGGTAATAAAAAATCAATCATCGGGCCCGGCGCCCGAAAACAATAAATTTTTCAGTTTTGTACTCGTTGATTGGATTAAGGGGAAAATTCAAGCTATATTTGCTTTACCTTACCCTTTGATTTTATAACTAAAATATTCTTGAAATATTTTTACATGGTCTCTGAAACTTCGTTACTTTTCGGTTCCTTTACAAATGGATAAAATATTTACTATTTGACAAACTATTTGCTTTCAGCTTATCTTCTATCAGATTATAACATTTAGAGTATTTTTTTTAAAGGTATGAAATCTTTTTTAAGGTCAGTGCGAGAAATGAATAGCAAAGAGGATTTAAACTGACATTTACTTTTGTTGATGAGATTTTTAACTCGTTTTGGCTCATTGGCACCTTATCCTTCGCTATCAACAGAATCAGTTGCACTCTCGTTGCACTATAATATTTTTCTCAGAGTAATAATAATGTCAAAATTGAATGGTATAGAGATACCATTTAATATGTAAAATTATAAAATTGTAAAACAGCTGTGTCTGTACATTGAAGATATTAAAAAAAACAAGTGGGGTAGGGTAGATAAACGTATACGAAACCAAAATTGTATTATTTTAAATTCATGTCTGTTTGTCTATTTGTTACGGGTTGGCGCAAAAATATCTGAAAAGATTTTAATTTTGTTATAACTGTTAGAAAGTATAATAATATGCTTCAACTTAAAAACTGGTGAACTTCTTATCTCAAATAAATAAACGGATCCTGAGATACACTAGCTTGACCTCTCTGATGTATAGAGACCCATACAAAGCAGAGATCATCATTGTTGGTTTTTATTAACAAATTTTTGGGGATCCATTTTGAATCCTAATATAGCTTCAGGTGAGCGAAGCCGCGGGCAAAAGCTAGTTGTAAGTATATATATCCTTCCCGTTATTCGTTGTAATCCGATAATTTTGTAAGTTGACTAGAATCATTCCAATAATATTATTTTCCACTTATTTACAAAATTTTTAATAACAACCGTTTTGGTGCACTACATCAAAATAATGCTCTACATTGTTTCTACCGTTCTCCATGCTAATTTCTTAACCACTTTAAGATAAGCCTCAAACTAATTAAACGGTTTATTGACTTACAAAATGTGGTGCGGTAATGTGTGAAAAAGTTAGTCATTTTGCCAACAATTTTAACGTATGACGGTCCACTTTAAAAACAAATATTCCTTTAGTGTAGTATGCTAAGAAACTTTCGTTGGAACTGGTAGAACAGCGATATGTGCTGTTTAACTCGTAATACAATAAACCTAAAATGTTTTAAGATAATTTCCTAAAATTTCCTTATTAGTTTCAAATCCATGATATTATGTATATCTACTATATAGGTTTATATAATATATCGTGTTTCAACAAGTGTCTACTCCACTGCACCTGTATCTCATTTAATATGCCTAGTAAGTTAGTGAAATTTTTTGTTTGTTGTGTGACCTACAGTATATTTGTCAGCATCTTTACGTTTCTACTTTTGTATAATTTGGATAACTTAAGTCCACAATCCAGTTCTCGCAATTATTTGCTACCAAACTTAAAATTAGATTTAAAGTACATATTAATATGGACTTCACCTACGATAGATCCAATCATGAATTTAGGTGTAGGCCTGAACTCGTTTATAAATAAAAATTGTTCCGTTCCCAACTGTTACGTAACATCAAATCGAGCATTGCTTAAAAATGTAACTGATTTCGATGTCATACTGTTCCATGGACCACAGCTTAAACACGATCCTTTACAATTGCCACAGTCTCGATCCACTCGACAGAAATACATTTTCGCAAGTATGGAATCATCAGAATACTATCCGGTGTGTAATAAAAAGTATAATGGATATTTTAATTGGACTTGGACTTACAAATTGGAATCCGACGAATATTACGGTTATATAGTTATAAAAGATGAAAAAGGTAAAGTGATTGGACCTAGAAAAGAGATGCACTGGAAGAAATCCGAATTAATGAAACCTATTAACGACACAATTAAAGCAAAATTGAGTACAAAGAAATATGCAGTGGCTTGGTTTGTATCTAACTGTGGTGCGCCGAGTGGAAGAGATCTGATTGCCAAAAAGCTTCAACATGAATTATCAAAGTACAATATGACGGTAGATATTTTCGGCAAATGTGGAAAAAAGAGTTGTTCTAGAAACTCTATGGAGGAGTGCCTGCATCAGGTGGAGAGCGATTACTACTTCTATTTGTCGTTCGAGAACTCGTTCAGTGAGGACTACGTGACGGAGAAGTTGCTGCATGCCCTCAAACATTACGCTGTGCCAGTAGTTTATGGCGGCGCCAACTATACAAGGTTCATATTTTTTGTGATCTATTTTCAAACGCTCAAATTCTGACCTTCAGTCACAATTCAGTAATTAAGTAGAGCGATAAGTAATTTTATTGTAGTTTTCCAACTCGACAGCTAAAATTAATGTAGACTGTGGGGTGATGAAAAAGTACTGGTGACGGGTGGAGCGTTTACCTGCCGTGTATGTAAAGGTCCTGCTATAAGGCATGCAAGTTTACACCTCTAAAATTCAGCTATAGAGAAGAAAGGAAAATATCCCAACAACCCCAACCTTTTAAGAGTTTCTGGGTACTTTTGAGTCTTCTTATTTGGAACTGTTAAATCGTTATTATCTCGTCGTAATCATTACTGTGGGTGTACCTACATTAGTGAATCTCTGTCTAACCCTTCGGGGAGACAGATTTGTAAGTTTTCCAGTGCGTGAGTCGTGAGTACTTGTAACGTAAAATTGTAAAAATGGGTAAAACGTTTAGTAATGCCCTTTGTTTTTGAACATAAAGATGTGAAAATAGATCATAGTTCTCATCTTAATGTGTATAAAAATTAAAAATTGGATTATTTCACAGGGTATAAATTATCACGCGAAATAATCGTTAAAGGATTGCTTTGTCTCCTCGTCCTAACATCAATGTACCGAATAATGCTTCCAGAGCATGTAAAACGGCGGGCAACATCTAGTGGTATATAGTACAAATATTTTATACCTTTTTTTATGGGATAGGGGAGCAAACGAGTAGACTGATCACCTGATGGTAAGCGATAACCGCCGCCCATGGACACCCGCAACACCAGAGGAGTCACAGGTGCGTTGCCCGACTTTTAAAATGGTTTGGGCCTCCGGTAACCTCATTCACTCGGAGAAACACAACGCAAGCGTTGTTTCACGCCGGTTTTCTGTGAAGCCGGTATCACTCCGGTCGAGCCGGCCCATTCGTGCCGAAGCATGGCTCTCCCACGTGTTATTAGACTACATATACCTCATTGATTAGTAATTATGTACGTTTTATTTTCAGGTTCATGGCTGATGGAATGTACCTAGTAGCTAGAAGACAATCAATTAGACAGTTAGCGCAGGAAATGGTTAATATTATACACGATAAGCAAAAGTACTACAGTTTCTTCAAGTGGCACAATCACTATTCTTATCATGATATCCTTGAGTCCCCCAACACGGACAGTTACTGCAAATTGTGTGCGATGATCAATAACAATGAATATTTTAACAAAATAAGTGTCTATAATGACTTTGTTAGCTGGTGGAGTCCACATAATAAATGCAGAAATTAATAAAAGAAATGTTCAAACTTGGCTCATATAGTTTTACTGTTATAGCGTCAAACTTAATGCATTTAGGGCCACTTGCACCAACTTCTTAAATATGTTTAAATTGTATTTAAACATATTTCAGAAGTTCGTGCAAGTGGCCCTTAGTGTTTAAATTTATTTGTAAATCGTTAAAAAGCTACATACCTTTGCATCCATCGAAAATTAATGGAGCTTGTTAGGATGCTAAATTGGATATAAAAACGAAAAAAGAACAAGGAACGGGTTTCGTGTTAATTAAATAAACTAAGAATACTTTTTATTTTTATTTCAGTGATACAATAAAATGAATACTAATTAATTATTAATTTAAAAAATTAAATAATTAATTATAAGATTATAAATTAAAAAATAAGTATAATGGAGAAGAACTGCCAAGCAACTCCATAAATAATCCGTAAAATAACAATATTGTTGGTGTTTTTTTTTCCTCTTTACCCTAGTGGTCTTGAGCGCGACTACTACGCTAGAGTTGTGGATGAGATGGAGAGTCCTGGGTTCGATTCCCAAGTCTTGCAGTTTTATTGGCTGGTAGCCCAGCTCGGAGTTTGGAATAATAGGCATGGGACCTAAACTTATCGGCGAACTGTAGGTGTACATTAGTAGGTATGCTTCTGCCTAACCCTTCGGGGAATACAGGCGTGATGGTATGTTAACAATATTTGTCGAAACAGATGTAGTGTTTTTTAATTAAATAAGTAAACTTGTATTTTTTTTTCATTTGCCATGCTAAGATTTATGAAGTTATTGTAGTGAAGAGAAAAATTCGAAGCATTAAATAGGTAGGGAAGTAGGCAACATGGAATATAGTACCATCACGTCGAACAAGTAACCTTAACATCTAAAATATATGACATTGCATCATAGAATATCATAATATATTAGCCAGGATTCATAACCGTTGTAATCTTATGAACTACCGATTTACTAACAATTTGATCATTAACGCTAGATACACTGAACTTTCGATGCCATAAGATTTTGAAGCCATGAAACTTCACCGAAGAAATAGAACTGTTTTTGGCGGCATTGCTAAATATTGCTAAGCACTAGCATTAGATATGGGTTTGAAAGGATGGGCGAAATAGAGTAGAATACAATATTTTTTTTTCTTATAATTAAAGTATAATATAGCATAATATACTATTTATGGGCAAACGAAGCCTACCAACTGAGTTCTCAAGATATCAGCGTGCGCGGGCTATATGGCTGAGATTGCCGCGTACCGTCAGGAAATTATTTTTAGTCATCTTAGTGTAGCAAAAAAAACATTATTAGCTTCGATGTCATGGGTAACTGGACCCATGATTATATACCACATCTGCCTGGAGGATCCCACCATTTACGGAAGTCCTCATACACTGTGACCTTGTTTACCATTTCTTTATCATTCAGTAGAGCACAAACTAAGCAGTAAGGTTCAGTTTCAGCAACACTTTCATGCTGCCTATGATATGAGTAATGGTTCTTCCATTTAAAATACTCCGAGTATTTGTCCAAATCAGTTATCAATTCGTGCATCTTTGCTGCTAGCTCCCCAACTTTCAGTTCTCCAGCGTTCAGGTAAATGCCATCCGGCATAAATCTGAAATGTAAAAATAGTTTGAAATTATTTCTAAACATAGATTTGTCCCCGGGGAAGTCTATTAGGTACGCCTTTGTTCGACAATAGAACTCTTTTTGCTGTTTGATGATAGACGATTTCTATATCACATTGTTCTCTATAAGTGTAAAGAGAAAATATATCGTCCTTCGAAACTTTTACCAACTACGTTGGGGTCGGCTTCCAGTCTAACCAGATGGGACTGAATATAAGCATTTTACATGAAGCGACTATCATCAGACCTCCGTAACCCAATTTCTGGTCATTTTACCGATATTCGGAGACTGGTTGTCAGGCTTTTTTTGGGCTTCCGACTACCGTTCTTATGATGACCGAGACTGACGGCTTTACGTTCTCTCTGAAGCACAGAGGGGTCTCGATGTGTTAAGAATGGTCACCCATCAATACGCTAACCGTGGTGGAACCTTGCAGATCTGTTGATCAGCATAGTTCTTACTTAGCAAGTAAACTAAAATATAGTGCTTGTTAAAAAAATTAGATTATTGTATTAAATCAACAAAAAGTGAAAACGAAAGATGATCGGCGCATAACAGCAGTTTGATTCTTGAGGGCTAAGCCAAATAGAAAAGAAAAAGAAAGTAAGAAAAAGTTTTTATTATCGTCCTTATGACGCACAACAAACCAAAAAATACAAAAAATATCAAAATATTATGTACCTACCTATTATAAAACTTACTATTTTTATAGGTTGCTTAAAGATTGCCAGCTACTTTTATTATAGATTTTTGTGTCTATGAACAAACGAAAGAGGTACCAACACAATAATAACATAATGTTAGTAAACATAGCACATCAAAAATGACAATAGCAGAATATTATTATTCATACTAGCTTCTGCCCGCGGCTTCGCTCACGTGAAGCTATATCAGGAGTAAACATGGAAATTCAACATTGATGATCTCTTCTTTGTATGGGCCTCTATTCACCAGGGAGGTCAAGCTGTATCTCAGGATTCATTTAATTAATTGAGATAAGAAGTTCACCAGTTTTTAAGTTGGAACATAAATACTTTCTAACAGTGATAATAAAATTAAAATCTATTCTGTAGTTTGCTCCAACCCGTAACAAACAGACAAACAGACGAACCGAAAAGAATTTAAAAAATCACATTTACGGATTCGGAGACGTTTATATACCATAACCCACGTGTTTTTTTTTAAATATCTTTAATGTTCAGACACAGCTTTTTTACCATTTTATAATTATTCATATATTCATATAAGTGGAAAGCAAAACAATCAGACAATATTGGAAATTAGTACCTAAATAGTTTATAGAAATTTAGTACTTATGAGTAAAAACATAAAGAGGATGTGCGCCATTTCGGTACGAAAATTAGGTCAACGCTCAGCTTAAATGCTGAGGTTTCGCAACTAAACAACACCTACAGGTACAGCGCTGGTTTTCAGCGATGACCCTGGTGACGCCTTGCGTCCACCGGTCCAGTGGAGATTGTGTTTTAACGAGATTAGAAAAAGAACAAAAATAAAACTTAAGTATTGTGTAAGTATATTGATCGTTTTTTTTTGAAGTGAGATTGTATTTAATAGTTGTGTAGTGCTATGAAATTTGTGTGTGAATAAATAAATGTAGTGGTGATAAGAGTTGGACCCATAGAATAAAAATGATGACATTAGTTCTCAATACATATTCATGAATATCGTATCGATAAATGTTGACGGCAGCTGCTGCTGCGTCGTGACTGAAATTAAATACCTATATCATTATCAATTATACGTACCTAGTATAATTTGCTCCACCATACACAATTGGAACAACGTTATTATTTAACGCCTGAAACAATTTCTGCGTTACATAGTCTTCACAACGAGAGTTTTCGAATGCTAAATAAAAATAATATTTCTCCTTAAGAATTGCATCGCAGTCACTTATTATATATTTTGAACATTCATCATCATTACAATCTTCATTATCTTCTAAACATTTTAGGTTGCCAATATTACCGTAGTTATCTGTTTCCATGTCGAATTTAAGAACTGTTTCGCAATCTTCACTATCTCTTGAACATTGGAAATTCTCACAATTCCCATAATAATATATATCTATAACCATACTGTATTTTTGTAATTCTTCTTTAATTTCTTTAACAAGTATCTCTCTTTCACTTCTAGTGCCACAGTTAGACAGAAACGACGCCGCCGCTTTTGTTTTTGTTCTAAGCTGCATTTTCAAATGGTCGCTTATTGGATCCATATCTTGTAACTTTAACCAATGCATTTGTTTATTTGGTCCTATTAAAGTATTATTTTTGTCTCTAATAGAAAAATAACTAAACTGTACTTCAGAATCCAACTTATATGTCCACGTCCAGTTAAAGTATCTATCAAATCTGTTGGAGCATACAGGATAATTGTCTGAAGATTCTATACTAGCGAACACGTACTTCTGGTGTGGCGATCTCGTATCAGGTAAGCTATTTATATAAAATACTTCAGGCCCTGCAAATGCTATGACATCGAATTTGGAGTAATCATCGAGATAGGACCTGTTGGCAGTCACAATACAGTTAGTGTAGGGACATTTCCTCTCGATAAATCCGCTCCTTCCCTTACCCATATACACAAAGGGAACATTATTCGGTGACGTCCACTGCAATATATATTTCATGTCCACTTTCTTTTCTGCTGTCACATTATGTGTCAGTTTATCTGAGATGGTAATCTCATCACCAGAAAATTGCTGTTTATAAATAGAATTCAAACGCCGCACCAACAAAATTAAAAGAACTGTTAGAACAATTAAACTAATAAGACACGCAGCCTTCATAATTACTAATAACACGGATAGTAGAAAATATATTTGAGCGTATAGCAGGCTGCTTCAGTGAAATAAGTGCATTTGTGCAATGCAAATGTTAGGTGCTGATAAAAGTACTTGACAACGATAGATATCCTGATAGATGTGAATGCAATGATAGGTCGCAACTCACAACAAGAGCCGTTAGCGCAAAGTAATATTAATTACATTTTATACGTCATTAATGTTTTCTAGAATATTCCCGGTGTTGTTTTTTTAAAAAAAGCTTACTAGCAATGTGGGTCACACATTACTAGTATTCTTGTTAACCCCTCGTGCTAAGCTAAATGCTGGTGTTACGAGTGGGTTCACGTCGGTAGTGCAATGGGTGGGTTTCGAAACGGGAACCACATGATCGCAAGTCCGACGCCCTAGCCATTTGGGTACCGCCGCTTGATAAATTATAGTTTACGTAGTAATAAGTTGTGATTCGTAATATTATGGTACCAAGGTTATTTGCTGCAACTTTTTGAAAATAATATATTTTCTAATGTAGATGTACATCATAAATCATTTAGAGTTTTAAGAATTACGTAATGATTTTTTTAGGGGATAGAGGGGCAAACGAGCAGACGAATCACCTGATGGTAAGTGATTACCGGCCCCGCCTATGGACACCCGCAACACCAGAGGAGTCGCAACGTAAGTGTTGTTTCATGCCGGTTTTCTGTGAGGCCGTAGTATCACACTGGTCAAGCCGGCCCTTTCGTGCCGAAGCATGGGTCTTCCACAAATTTCACTTGGACTGTTTATCATGAGCAGTGGTAAAACCTTAAGGGCATGCGCCGGATGTTTTAGGCTATGTCGTAATATTTTTACTACTCGGACAGGTGATGCTATCGAATTTCACATTGCACGAACAAAAATTTTTGAAGCAATCATCATAATTGTTAATTTACTGTCCTTCCGGTCCTGCAATCCTCACGATATTTTTCTTCAAGCGAGTAATAATGAATGATTAAAACATACATGATTCTGGAACTTCTGCGGTTTGTAGGTACATATTTTCCAGGACCTGAGATACAGCGACTGGTAAGACTGAAACCAGACCCCGACATTGTTGAGAAAAGGCTAGGAGGATGAAAGTATTCTTTTAGAAATAAGCTCATAAAATAAATATTTTGGAATACACTAAACACCATACACGACCATATTAATAAAAAAAACGTTTTACTATACTCAATTCGCTCGCTTGTATTCCATGGAAATCACTATAGATTAGACGCGCTGATAAACAATCACGATTAGGTGTATGAAAATGTATGACACACATAATTCTTTATTGTCAGTCTCTCATCATACAGCCGACGGGCTTACACACTTCCATTATTATTATTGTTTATAATATTTACACTGAAAAGTTCAAATGAGGGCATTTTCTACAAAAAAAGCACAAATTTTTATCGGATCAGTATTGATATTACTACTTTTGTATAATGCTGTGAAAACTGTTACGTATCGTCATCGAATAATTTCAGACGGTTATAAATTAATAAGTGATCGGACGTTAATCAAAAGTGAAGTAACTCTAAATGTTACAGAACAAAATATAGTAGATAATAATATGAAGTATATATTGCAGTGGACGTCACCGAATAATGTTCCCTTTGTGTACATGGGTAAGGAACAGAGTGGATTTATCGAGAGAAAATGTCCCTACACCAACTGTATTGTGACAGCAGACAGGTCGTATCTTGGTGATTACTCTAAATTTGACGTCATAGCCTTCGCAGGGCCCGAAGTAGTCAATTTATATAATTTACCCAAAAAGAGATCCCCACACCAGAAGTACGTGTTCGCTAGTATAGAATCTTCAGATAATTATCCTGTGTGCTCTAACAGATTTGATAGATACTTTAATTGGACATGGACATTTAAGTTGGATTCACAGGTGCGGTGGGGCTATATTACAATAAGAGATAAAAATAATAATATAATTGGACCGAATAAACAAATGCAGTGGGTAAAGTTGGGCGATATGGATTCAGTAAGTGATGACTTTAAACAGCAGCTTAAAACAAAAACGAGAGCAGCAGCGTGGTTCGTGTCAAACTGTAATACGAGAAGTCAAAGAGAGAAGCTTGTGACAGATCTCAGAAAGGAGTTACAAAAATACGACATGGACATAGATATTTATGGAAGATGTGGAAATTTAAAGTGTTCACGAGATAACGAAACTGAATGCAATGCATTGATTAAGAAGACATATTATTTTTATTTGTCATTCGAGAACTCTTTTAGTGAAGATTATGTGACGGAGAAATTGTTACATGCGTTAAATAATAACGCTGTACCTATTGTATATGGTGCTGCTAATTATACCAGGTGAGTGTTGAATCTACGGTAAGGTAAACAGTAGGTACCCCTGTTTCCTTACATTATTGACCACCTACCATTACCTGATCATTATCCAAAGATTTTCTCAACTGGTCAGCTTTCAGGCTAACTAAATGACCAAATACGGGCGAATATCAATATCTGACAGTGGTTACCATCAGACCTCCGCGACCACCTCATAAATATAAAAACCTATAAACTAATTTGTCAGACTTTCAGGGCTTCTAACAACCACTAAGCGATTGATATAGCGATAAAGGTGTTTTTGCGACAAATGACACTAATTATTGATTTCTTTATTTGTAAATAAATGGGATGTTTGAACATATGTATGTAGGTAAATTTTGGTTTTTATAGTGATAATGGAAAATAAGGCTTATTTGTTGACAATTAGTCACCTTTATATTTTTAAATAAGTCCATAATTAAGTATATAGCAATTTTTCAAATAATTTCTACCATGGGACAACCATGCTTCGGCATGAATGGGTCGGCTCGACCAGATTGATACAATGGCCTCACAGAAAACCAGCGTGAAACAACGTTTGTGTGTTTCGCTGATCGAGTGAGGACACCAGAGGCCTTTTAAAAGGCCGGCAACACACTTGTGACTCTTCTAGTGTTGCGGGTGTCCATGAGCGGCGGTAATCGCTTACCAAAAGGCGATCCGTCTGCTCGTTTGCCCCCCCTATCCCATAAAAAAATAACAATAATATAACACACCATCATGCCTGTAAAATATTCCCCCAAGGGTTGCGCAGAGGTTTACTAATAACGTATGTTTAGGTCCCATTTCATAGGGGGTGAGCCTGGTATTGAGTATTTCATAGAAAAACCCAACGGATATGGATAATATAGTGATTTTAGCTTTGAAGCTCACAGTATTGCCCCATAACCTCCTAGGTGACCAGGTAGCTGGTGTAGCTAGTGGTCCTAAGCGCGACTCTCCACCACGGCATACATTAAACAACATGAACTCTAAATAATAATATCACATTTCAGATTTATGCCAGACGGTATATACCTCAACGCTAACGAGTTAAGCACAAAAGATTTGGCAGCAAAAATGAATGAGTTAATACATGATCCGGATAAATATTCTGAGTATTTCAAATGGAAGAATCATTTTACTTATCACAGAAAATCTGAAAGTGTAGATACTGATCCATATTGTTTATTTTGTGCCACCTTGAATGACAAACAAATGGTCAAGAAGATTACAATTTATGAAGACTTTCGAAACTGGTGGGACCCTCCAAGACGTTGTTAAGTAATTTTGAATACAATAAGATTATTACATTCAATTACTAGCGAGCCTGGCACAAGTTATCCCGTATAGCATAATGAGTTATAATTACAATTAAATAATACAATTTGGCTGGAAAGATGTTTTTTTTTAATTTCATTTCCTAACACCCTTTTAAATCAGTACATTGGTACTAACTTTCACCCTTTCCAAATAACATAGTAATAATTAAACATAATGAAACAACGATTAATCAAATGGTCGATTAATACTAATTTTTTTTTCAGCTTATGAATTGTAATATAAGAAATAGCTAGAAAAGATAAAACATTTTATTAATGATAATTAATATTTATTTCTGTAAATAGATCTATTTCACGTACTTTTCGAAGTGTTTATTTATGGCATTGGGAACGAGCAGATGGATCGCCTGATGGTAAGCGATACCGCCGCCTATAGACACCCGCAACACCAGAGGAGTCGCAAGTACGTTGCCGGCCATTTAAAGGGGTCAGGAGTAGGATTTCCGGTATACTTCCTTACACGCTGGTTTTCTGTGAGCCGTGGTATCACTCCGGTCGAGCCGGCCCATTCGTGCCGAAGCATGGAGCAAGCATCACAAAATCAGAGAAGTTTGTAGTTTATACAAATGAAAATAAAGTATATAGTCGTCTTGCAGTAATTGAATAGTTTTAGGCGAAGGATTCATTCATTTGACATCCCATCATAATTATATTTTCTTTAAACAGCGCCAAACATTAAGCAAGTCTAATAAAGTTGAGTGTAAGTACACTCAAGATATGAAGTATTTGTAAAAGAACACCGTCCATAACAATTAACCTAGATTATAAAACGCATTTTGTCTGTATAGTGAAGATCAAGTTTATTGTGATAAGCTATCACTATTTGCACACTGGTAACAAAAACATTTATTTACTCTTTAGGTGTGATCCAAACATTAATTTCTTAAACTCAATTAAATATATAATTTTTTTTTGAAGTACCTACTCAAGGCAGAAATACACAAATATTGGTGTACGTACATAATGTTTATTGACGAGCAACATAAAACTTATCAAATAAAAAATATATTTTATGTAATAAGAAAATAAAATCTACTTCGAGTATTGTTTGTGTTTACAGCCCGGTAACTTAACGCATTATAAAATCTGACTTGAACAAAGTATCTAATAGTTATTAGATACTTTGTTCAAGTCAGATTTTATTACAGGTTTAGAACGTTGCTATTACAACATCAGTCGGCATTGAGCCACAGAATCAGTAAATCAGTACGTAATCTAAGAATACAATCAATACGTAGTTTTATACTGTGTCGCTATACTTACCTCAGACGTAGGTTAGTTCAAAAGCGACGCGTGTCCATCTCTAGCGCCTGTCGACGCGCGATCCGCGGCTCGTGTTTTACTGCGTTGCACTCCAAAAAAAAAATATAAAATGAGATATAAGTTTACAACCAAAATAATTCTGTATACAGTGCTATCGATAATTTTGATAACATTAATAAATAATACATCAAAACAAACGAAAAATGGCGGTTGGTTTGCGAATACCAGTTATGTGGGAAGAAGGGAGGCTGCAATGAAGCACGGGCTAATAAAACAAAAAAAATATAACGATTTATTTGCTAAGACCCGTGCGAAAAAAAAGGATGTTGGAATGAAGTATATACTACTTTGGACTGAACAAGAAAACATACCGTTTGTCAACATGGGTGTCGGACAAGCTGGTTTCATCAGTAGGAATTGTCCATACACTAACTGTATAGTCAGTGGCAATGAAAGCCTATTGGGAAGCACAACAGAATTTGACGCCGTTGTATTTGCTGGACCGGAGTTAACAGAAATTGATGATACCATGCTTCCCGCCCAAAGGCTACCATACCAAAAGTTTGTGTTTGCAAGCATAGAATCACCTGAAAACTATCCACTGTGTTCTTATAATTTCGACGGATATTTTAATTGGACGTGGACATACAAATTAGATTCTGATATACGTTGGGGATATATTACAATAAGAAATGCTTACAATGACATTGTAGGTCCCAAGAAAGACATGCATTGGATAGACTGGTTTGATATGAAACCTGTCAATGAACCTTTCAAGGAATCCCTTAAGACTAAAACAAGAGCAGTTGCTTGGTTTGTATCCAATTGTCGTTCAAAAAGTCGCAGAGAGGGCTACGTGAAGAATTTACAAAGGGAATTATTAAAATATAATCTAGAAATAGACGTGTATGGAGGCTGTGGATCGCTTTTATGTTCCCGCGATGAACAACACAAGTGTGATGCATTAATAAGAACGGATTATTACTTTTACTTGTCGTTTGAGAACTCTTTTAGTGAAGATTACGTTACGGAAAAGTTGTTGCATCCTTTACTAAATAATGCAGTGCCTATTGTGTATGGAGGAGCTAACTATAGCAGGTACGAAAAACACGACTACTACCATTTAAAAACAGTTTTAGACAACCGAGCGAAGCTGAGGTGTGAAGTGACATCGCTCACATGTCTAAAATCCTACTTCAACTATAAAATAATAAAAATAGAAGTTTATTTCTCACTTTAACTAGTACAAAAGAAATTAAATACCTACTTATAATGCACTTATTGAAAATATACCCACAAATTATATATTGTTGACCCTTGATAATTCAACTATAATTTGGATTGGATCTTATTTGGTTATATCAAATTTTAAAAAGATATGTACCTACTCTTATCAATCATATTTGTAGCATTGAATAACCTTTTGTGAATCAAAATATTGATAGGTTTTCAACAGATGCAATTTGTAGACTGCACATGTTACAAATATTGCAGATAATAATTATGTTGATTACAGATTTCTGCCGGATCGTTCGTATTTAAATGCGAGAGAATTGGGAATCCGTGTGCTTGCGAAGAAAATACATGATTTAATCAATGATCCTGAAAGATACGCAAACTTCTTTAGATGGAAGAACCACTATTGGTACCACAAGACAATAGATAGAATAGAAACTAATGAATATTGTAAAATGTGTGCTGCATTGAATAACGAAGAATCCATGAAGACAGTGTCAGTGTACACGGAGTTCAGTGACTTTTGGGAGGTTTATAGGACGTGTTGAGGGAAAACCGATTTGCTAATAGATTTTTCTATTTATTTTGATAGGTAGATACTTTTATAACTCATCAAAGTTAGATCGTGTGACAATGGAGTGCCAAAATGTTCATGGCACATAATATTTTTTTATGGTCTCACGACAAGTTGACCGTAAAACGTAAACGTTCTAACATAAGAGCATATAATTTTATACTAGACAAAGAGCGCACAATAGGAGCAAGTGATGTCAAATTTTTCGAGTGCCATACAAATGTACCTATATTAGCACTTATTATGCTAGAAAGAGACAAGAGTATCCTCTCAATCTCCACCTAAAATTTAAACGCTTATATATTGGATATTTATAAGTCATTTTCAATCTTTTTTATTGTGTATGGGGGCAAACGAGCAGACGGATCACCTGATGGTAAGCGGTTACCACCGCCCATGAATAGCAGCAACACCAGAGGAGTCGCAAGTGCGTTGCCTGCCTTTTAAAAGGGTTTGGGCCTCCGGTATTCTCACTCACTCGGCGAAACGTTAGTGTTGTTTCACGCCGGTTTTCTGTGAGGCCGTGGTACCTATCACTCCGGTCGAGCCGGCCCGTGCCGAAGCATGGCTCGCCCATGATGAGGATATATTTTCAGTATAGTAATTGTAACAACTCTATGATGTCATGAGATCCTTTCTTTTATCTCCTTTTCTTTTCCGGCTTTTGTATAAAGTAGAAACAAATCGTTAACCTAAAATGGAGCAGGCAATCGTTCCATGTTAGCTAGAATTATTTTTTATTGCGCATAAAAACAGATTTCAAATTACACGACTCGTTTTCATTCAAACATAAAAATGGCAAAGAGTAATAACATTATAAACATAAAGCATGAAATTGTACTATGTAGGTACCGACAAATTTATATAATAATATGTAAGTAAATGTTATGTTATGATTTGGTTAGGTAAGTACCAATGTGACATTGTCACGGTCGTGGTGCATGTCACGGATCCCATGACCGTGGCTATAGGGCAAGAGTAGGCAAGAACGGTTTTTAGTCGGTACGAATCCGACATCCACCTCCGCCCCCCAAGTGGCGGCAATTTTCCGTACAAGGAAAAAAAATAGGTACCAATGTGACAAAAACTTAAATAGTTAGGTACTTACCTTATTATTACGTTTTAGTAGCTAGTTATATACGTCTTTACTTATTTGCTTGATCTGGTAATCGAAACCATTACCGTTTCAGCAGTTGCAAGACAAGTAGACTAATGATGAGACAGTTACGTAAATACGACTAACGCAATGCTGCTTTTGGGTTTAAGAGTACCCATATAATTATGTATGACCAATTATCGTGTCTGTGTAAAACGGGGTCGATGACACTATGAAACATGCTTACGGTGACGTTAGCATGTTACAAAATAAATCATAATTATAATATGATGGTCACGGTCGAGTACCTACAAGGTGTATACTTCTTTCTGACCTTTCAGATTCCAAATTAAAATTAAATAATTTGGAAATCGTTATATCTAATACCTCAACCTAGTAGAAATAAAACTAGGTACTTTTTACAGACTTTACCGCGTTGATTTGATATAACATATTTTTTCATAAACGTTGCCCCAAACTATTTTTTTTCCTGTATCGTGGGTGCTTTTATAAACACAAATAAATTCTCACGTTACACAAACGCCCAGACCTGGAACAACTACCTGTAGAGCATGCAAATATTTGCTCCGTGTGGTTATTGAACACACAAGTGTCGCAGAAGTCGATCGCTCAGCCGCAACGCCAAACGTGTCGTCATTTTTACGTAATTCCGCATTTTTTTTCTCTAGTATTTAAAAGTGTTTTTTTATATACCTAATGATAATATGTCAGAAAGATCCAAGAATTTTATATTAGATATTTTTTTATGGTATACAACACCATAAAAGTCGCAAGTGCGTTGCCCGCCTTCTACAAGGGTTTGGACCTCCGGCATCCTCACTCACTCGGCGAAACACAACGTAAGTTTTGTATCACGCCGGTTTTCTGTGAGGCCGTGATATCACTCCGGTCGAGCCGGCCCATTCCTGCCGAGGCATGGCTTACCCACGATGAAAAATTTTAATTTAAAATTTAAATTTAACTGTCAATATTATGAATTCAATCAATTTTAGAAAATGAATCAATTTTAGAAAATCTCTAGAATTAATAAAACATGCTAACAATGTTTGTCAAACTTTCATTCGTAAGTATCACTCATGACACAATAATTCTAAGTATATACAATATTAAATAAAAAAATATAAGGTTCATTGTTACAGATATCTTTATTCTTGACCTTAGACTTGAAACCGTCGAAGTTGAAGTGTTTAGAATTAAAAGTCAGCCCGCTCGTGAACAATGTACCTATGAGTATTTTAAAAGGCGCACCACGTTGAGGAACATCAAAGACGTTTGTAAGGGTTCATTTTTGAACAAAATTAGATAAGGCATGCCACAATACTTTTTCCTGAAGCTTCAGCCTGTATTTTCATTATTCAATTTGCGCGGCATCATTATTGTGTCATTGGAATTTTAGCTAACATAAAACACACCATCTCATGTGTAGTTCCTGAAAGTAAAGCAGTATTAATTGTGATTTTTTTTAAAAGAGTATGGAGTTTCTTGCCGGCTCTTCTCCATATGACCCACTTTTTGGAACCGTGCAACTAGTTTTGACTTTTTAAAAGTACCGTCTATGGTCTAATTCAAATAAAACATTTTGACTTTGACTGTGAGGTGTAGATACTGATATACTCGTACACCCACAGTTTACCGTTATCTTTTAGATCTCATGTAAGTGGGGGCTGATCCTATTGCATTACCAGGCACAAATCCCAAGTCTGAGCTGGTACTGAGATTTTTTTATAGAGAATCCCAACGACCTCAGGCGCTCGCAACCGCTAGACAACGAGATGTAATCACTGTAATTGCTAGCGTACTTAATTGTAATTCACTTATCAATGAAGATGAAAATTGCTTTTTACAAAAATTGCAGAGAATTTCGAGAATTGCGTTTACTTTATAACAGTTGGTGGAGGTCGTGCTGTACCTACATAATTAAATACTACTAATTGTATATCAAAGAAACTGGAACAAGCCTACAATGGTTAAAGGTAATAGAATTTTTATTAATTTAATAAATAATAAAAAGTTATTCATAATAAAAAATAAAAAGTTAGATCATAATTTGTCAGTAAAACTCATGAACTAATGTTAATAATCAAATTAATTTGCTTTTCATCTGTAAGGATAGCTCTATTCAAACTGGTATGGCTCTTTTCAAAATGCTATGCCAAATGATGAAATATTCATTCATAACTATAATAATTGGCTAGCCGCCGTTTTAGTTAAAGTAAAACTATAAATAAATAAATAAATAACATAACTTAATTCAGATCTATGATGGTGGACTTTATAAAAGACCTTTATATGAGTTTGTTTCTACTCAGAGGTTGATGTACTCTAATGTAAAAAATCTAAAATCATTGACTTGTTAAAGATCTCTTTTCAGAAATATGTAAATTTTACTTTGTTGATGACCTTAGCTGTGCTTAGACGGACGTGCTTATCGGTGACAGATCAATCTGATGCTGACGTCGTAAACACCAAGTAGTAGTGTTGGCTTGCTCGTATCGATGCTCCACGGTGTATCTTTGGAAAGAAGCAATAATTTTTGTGTCTTTAACTATTTCATAGATATAATAATACTGTTTCACTTAAACAAGTATTAGCGGACAACTTGTCTTGACAGCTGTCAGTTACGAAGTTGGCAGTGAGACCATGCCTTATGTTCGGGAGATATACCCGGTGGTGGACGGGACGAAGGCTGTATTGGTGTATTGGTGAGCCCGTGTAATAAACATATTATATGCGGACCCTACAATATCTAGGTATAGGTACCTCGTTTACGATCACAATCCGGTAACTGTTTACATTATATTATTATATGCTCTATGTCATAAAAGCCGTATGCTTAAAGGCCGGCAATACCTACATCAACTCCTCTGGTGTTCTAGGTGTCCATGATTGGCCGGTACCACTTGTCATCAGATGGCTCACCCTGTCGTTGGCAGAAGTAAATTTTTATTTTTTATTTTTATTTTTTTTAATTTATTCAAGAAACAAACAGTCATTTACAAAATGGAGAAATTAAATATAACTTACAAAAAGACCTGGAGTTTCCTTAAAGTGTTATAAAACAGTGAGAAAGCAGTGAGTACTTAGGTAATTACATAACTGAGTTAACTTTAATTATCGAAAATATCCAAAATTATCAAAATTGCACCAGTTTAAGCCAGTAAAAGCCATAAGACATTAACTATTACTATCTGAAAACACGTTTAATGGTATTTATATTACAGTTAAATAAATCTATATCCTGAAGTTTCTCATTTTTGTTGAAAACTTTGCAAGCACGCCTTATAAATGCATTTCGTGCATAACACGTTCTACTATGAGGAATTGAAAAGAGAGGTTTGTTCCTACATTGGCGCTGAGGTTTACGAGGGACTCTAAAGTTGATAAATAAAAAAACTACGTTTTGCAATAGGAACAATCTTTATCTTGTTATATAGGTATTGCAGAAATTCCCTAACGATCCAGCCAACAGAAGCGTTGAAGTATGTTGGTCTCGTAACGACTAAAAAACACATCTTCCACCCCTTGGCCTAATATGTCTATAGCATTCATGGTCACTTTTGCCGCGAACTCCACAAAGTATTTCGATTATTATCCACTCCTGTCTGGCAAGCTCTTCTTATCATGGAATCAAAGCGCAGTTTTTTTGAGTTTCTGAGGTTTTTCGAGTTCTCGTGGGTTAGTATCACGGGATTGCCAAATACTAACATTGGTCAAATACAACAATATAATAGGTCATGTGCTAAACTGATTGTGTTTCAATTCGAAGGTTAATAATAATAACAAGCGAAATTACTACGCAAACTGTGGTCAATGATACTGGTACTGCTGATTTCGGATGCTGTAAATCATGAAGCGGTCCGTACCTATGATATTTTGACATCTTATTCCTTCAATGAATAAAAAAAACAGAATACAGATTACTAAGTGGACATCTAGGGTATCTTTTTTATTACTGACTAGCTTCCGCCCGCGACTTCGTCCGCGTGGAATATTTACTTAGTCTTAGCGTGATGATAATTATGTAGCCTATAGCTTTCCTCAATAAATAGACTATCTAACACTGAAATATTTTTTCAAATCGAACCAGTAGTTACGTATGTCCACAAACAAACAAACTCTTCAGCTTTATATATTAGTATAGGTAGGCATACGCTTGACCGACACTGAAATCTACGATGGAGCGCGCTTGCCTAGAAGAATAACAAAAATTCAAGTTTTTACAGTATGGATAGGTATAGATACGGGATAGATATGGATCAAAGACTTGTTATCCGAGCTTGGTCAGCTGTTTGAGGGCTTACCTTTTGTGATATTGAAAAATCGATAAACCAGAGAATGAGAGATGAAAGATTGAGAAGCGATGAGCCCGCCTGAGTCGACGACTGAGCTCTTACTTAATGTTCTATGTTCTGTTCTAGTAAATAGGTGAGATTCTATAAAATACCAACTGGAAAAAAGCTAACATGAAATCTAAAGGTATCTTTGGAATCAGTAATCAGTTAAAAACCATATTTATATTGCATTATCCAAGAAATAATAAGGCTATTGCTAATTATAGACTTACCCCTAAGAGTTACCCACACGGTGACTTTTAATTAACTGTCATAAAATCCATAAAAACACATTGCTGAATTTAGAACTTCCTTTTGAAATCAAATAAGTTATTGTTATATGATGTTCTTTGAAATCGGCTTACACGCTAATCTCAGGAACTACT
This sequence comes from Acronicta leporina, assembly GCA_947256265.1. Lineage (NCBI taxonomy): Eukaryota > Metazoa > Arthropoda > Insecta > Lepidoptera > Noctuidae > Acronicta > Acronicta leporina. The sequence continues at coordinate 4,955,116 of OX366521.1, forward strand.
AGTTCCAATTGAAAAAATATTTTTGTGTCAGTCCATTTATCGAAGAACATTATAGGCCATAACATAATGCTACGACAAATAGGAGCAAAATATCAATTAAAAGGTTGCCAAATCTGGAAAAAAATTGAGAGACAGTCCATGCGGTCGAACTCGCGTTCTGAAGCTAGTTTTATTAGATAATGGGCAGTAGATGAGGAAAGATGGCGCTACCTTTATTACCTAGGTGCTAGATATCTTATTTTTTTTTAAATCTACAGTTTATTGACACAGTTTGGGCCATATTAAGACAATTAGGCTATTTGCAAATAAAATACCTAATTGAATTCAATATTATTCGTTGCAATTAGAAGATAAGAGAAATAAGATGACGTATACTGCAAACAGGGTCGCTTACAACCTTGACCTGTTGCTCTATCTGGGGTAAGGTCAAACAAAGCCAGTAATGACACTGAATATTTTATCACTCGTACATCTGTGTAAAATGGGCGCATTATTTTGTATCTGTAGAGAGTTGATACGGTGCAGAAAATGAAAATCGTAGTGCGGGTTTTCTTCTTTTAATAAGTATACATATGATGTGCTAAAAACGCGATCGATATTCTTATGGAGTACCTATGTCAAAAATCATAAATAATTATTCTGTAACTCTATGTAAGGATATCACTCAGGCATTGATAGCCTTTGTGATATGACCATTGGACTGCTCAGTCAAATGTTTCGGGTTCGAAATCCAAGGCACGCGCCTCTGACTTTTCGAAATAGTGTGCGTAGGAAAACATCGTAAGGAAACCTGCATGCCTAAGAGATTTTCTCGACAGCGTGTGAAGGCATTTGGCCAGCATGGTGGACTATAGCCTAATCTCTCTCATTCTGGGAGAAGACCCGTGCCCAGCAGTGGGACAGAATAATGGGTTGATTAATTTATGTAAACACTCAAATACTAAATTGTACAGTGTATGTAATTAGTATTTGTTATTATGCTGGATGTTTTGATGATGTATAAACATTTGGCATATAGGGAAGTAAATACAGCTTGCAACAAAACAAATATCACAAAATAGCTCATTACTTAAATTGCATTGCTCCAAAATTTACGTCAGGCGTGTGTGAGTGCTTTTATTTGTTTTATATTATTTAAAGCATAGGTACACCTAATTATGCATACGTCACTGAAATAATTAAAGTGAAGAGGTTTCGAAAAAAATTGGCAAGGCGATTGAATCCTGATAAAGCACATACCTTTTTTTGTTATCGGGGTTAAAAATGCTTTATGCCCTATCCACCACTCCGGGGAGAGCAATGGAGTGTGTCGGACTCCGCCCTAGCAAGAGCGATCTACCGACTAAAACCAACCTCGGCGTTTCGCGTCACCACTTTGGTGCCGGGGCTACGGGAGCGCTGTAGCATTCGTCCGCGGAAGAAAGCACATACCCAGTTTAGGTCTAACAACCTCTTGTTTAAAACAATATCCGATTGTTGATGATTAGGTTTGACCGAACAAAGGTGCTTCCCAAAACATGCATTAGTTACCCGAGAGCACCCACGTCATCCGGAAACTTTATCCAATCCTTCATGACGGACCTTACCGCCTTTATCATGGCGTTGCGTCACATGTCATGCCAACGCCATTATGATAAATGTTACTACAATCAGAATATGGATTACCCAGAAATTGGGTTGCAAAATCCTGTTGGCAGTGGCTTCATGTAAAATACTGATTCAGCTGCATCTGTTTAGAGTTGGAAGGGGGCCCCCCTGGACGAACGTACCACAACCAAGTTGCGGCCTTTCTCAAAAAACGTCAGGTTAAGAGCACCCTAAACCGACGATCATGCATGAGGAGGTTAATGAACGTAGATGAAGCGAAAGTAGTGTGCCAGGATCGTAGCAAGTAGAAATCTATAGTCTCTGCCTACCCCAATAGGAGACAGACGTGAAAATATGTATGTATCTGTTTATAAAGATTAGAAGTTGACCAGAACATAGATGGGAAAAAGTTTACGAAAAATTTATCAATAATTTTGTTAAAAATATCTAAAAAGTAGAATAAAAATATTTGCAAACTCGGCCTCGGCCAATTCCGGCCAAACTTTCCTATCCCCGTACAATATAAAATTGTAAGGTACAGATACTTGCAAAGTTTGCAAACATCACTATTGAAACATTTATAAATTGGCTACGTAGAGGAAGTTTCTTTATAAACATTTAACAAGGCAAGTTACTAGAAGTTCCTCCCAACAATCAGGTGGGGTTAATATTGTTCAGTCAAATCTAGCAGTACTCATACTTACAGAACCTACCTCTGTTGTAGTTTGCAACACTAACGATATGCAGACATCTTTGTAGAAATTAGATTTGTTTGTAAAAACATATTTAAGTATCAAGAATGTTTATAAATACTCTCAATAATGTAACACTCTTTTGAAATTAATTTGTATAATTTTTACTATTATAAGGCTAATCTTATCGCGTTATACACGTTACGTACGGTGTTGGGAGATAGTAGTGAAACGGTGGTTGCTTTATCTTGAATGTGTTTATTCCATTAGTAGAAGTTACAGGTGATTATTGGTGGTGCACATAGTAAGTAGTAGAGAGTGAAGATGAACAGTTAAATATTACAGATTACACACGAGTAGGTACAGTAGGTAGGTAAATAAAGACGCGCGCGACGTGTGCTCGCGCCGCCCGTCTTAGCAGAATAGTAGTGTGGGGCCGGCCGGCCGGGCGCCGAGGCCGTGAGCGCGTTCCTCCCGCGCACCGCCTCAGGCGCCGTTACTATGTACGGCGCGGAACATTCTCCCCCCCCTTGGGAACTTGATTCCCAAGATTATCAGGTATTAGACCTTCCAAGGTGCAGAGTCTATGAACTGCACGTTTGATGACGCCGCCCTTGGTCAAAACTTCGGCGACTCTCGGCACTCCATCTGCACCTTGGTGTAGTAAAGTAATTCTGCCCATTGGCCAGTTCATGGGCGGTGAAGAATCCATGATTAAGACGAGGTCTCCACAGCGGACGCTCTGTTGTTGAAACTTCCATTTCGTTCTCTGTTGTAGGGTTGATAGATAGTCTTTTGTCCAACGCGTCCAGAAGTGCTGCCTTAATCTTTCCAACAGCTGGTACCTGTTCACGCTGATGCGCTCGGTGACAGGCGAAGGCAGCGAAGTCAAAGCTCGACCCACAAGGAAGTGCCCAGGTGTGAGAGGAGTTATATCCGACGGATCGGCAGACATTGCCGTTAGTGGACGCGAGTTCATAACTGCCTCGATTTGCGAGAACAGAGTATACAATTCTTCAAAAGTTAAGCTACAGTTACTAGAAATCCGTTTAAGGTGAAACTTGGCCGTTTTAACCCCGGCCTCCCAGATACCGCCGAAACGCGGTGCGTATGGCGGAGAAAATTTAAAATTAATACCTTCGTTACACGCAAAATCGCTGATAGGTTCCTTACAGCCTTAAACAGTCTGCCCAGCTCGCCACAGGCGCCTACAAAATTTTTGCCGTTGTCACAATAGATGGTGTGTGGCTTTCCGCGACGCGAAATGAACCTGCGCAGGCACAGAATAAATGCATTGCTACTTAGGTCGCTGACCACTTCTAAGTGAACAGCCTTAGTACTGAAACAAACGAATATACATAAGTAACATTTAGAGGTTTTTGCGCCACGACCTTTACGGTTTAAAATTAAAAATGGTCCAGCGAAGTCGGTGCCACAAGTTTCAAATGGTAAGGCAGGAGTTACACGTGGTTTAGGCAGATTTCCCATTATGGGATTAAAGGGTTTAGCAGTAAATCTGAGACAACGAACACATTTTCGAAGAGTAGCAGTAGCGAGTACCTTGCCACCTAAAGGCCAAAATTGCTCACGAATACTGTTTAAAAGTAACTGAGGACCAGCGTGCAGGAGACGTAAGTGTTCTCTTTCGAATAAAAGTCGTGTGAACGAGTGCTTCGGGTCTAATAAAATTTGGTGTTTTTTGTCATACGGACAGAAAGATGCGTTGTCGATTCGACCACCGACACGCAAGATACCCTCTCGATCTAGAAAAGGGTTTAAAGAGACAACCCGTGATTTCCGGTTTATTTCACAGTTATTTTTTAGAGAATGAATTTCATTTGAAAATGTTTCCGCTTGTGAAGCCTTTGCGAGAAATTTAAGTGAGTTATTCAGTTCAGAACAGGTAAGTACACCAGTTAATTTAGTATTTTTATTTTTAGTATTATGGATGAACCTTAGAACATAAGCAAATATTCTTTGTAGTTTATAGAGTTTGGAATACTTATCAAATGGTATTATATTATAAGGTAGAATTTTAGTATTTAAGCTTATTTTTGTTTCAGGTAAGGACATCGAAATGGATTTAGACTGAGGCCACTCAGCTTCAGACTTAGAGAGAAATGAAGGACCATGCCACCAAAGAGTGTTACCAGGAAGAAGATTGGGTTTTATACCCCTAGAAGCCATATCAGCAGGATTCAATTCGGTAGGTACATGTCGCCAAGTATTTTTATCGGTTAATTCATTGATCTGTTCGACACGATTAGAGACAAAGGTTTTCAGAGTTTTAGATTGAGTATGCAACCACCCTAGAACAATCATTGAGTCTGTCCAGAATACTGAACGGGTAATCTTAGTTTTAAGAGAATTTAGTACCTTGTCGTATAGTTTAGCACCAAGAAGAGCACCTAGCAACTCTAGGCGTGGAATCGTTTCCGTCTTCAAGGGGGAGACGCGGGTTTTGGCACATAACAGGTTTACTGAAACTTCACCCAAATTATTAGTCGATTTTAAATAGATACACGCACCATAAGCATCTTGCGAAGCATCAGTAAAACAATGCGCCTCCACGCAGACAGGAGATTCACAAATACAATGTCTAGGTATTTGAATATCAGCAAAATATTTGTTATCATTATAAAACTCAATCCAAGAATTTTTAATTTCTACTGGGACTTCATCATCCCAGTCTAGTTTTAGTAGCCACAGTTTTTGCAACATAATCTTGTGAAAAATAGTGCAAGCTGACAACAGACCCAGTGGGTCAAAGATTCTACACGAATTGGACAATATAGAGCGTTTAGTCACTTTAGAAATATTTTTAGCTTCAACAGAATAGTGCAGGGTATCAGAATTAGGAGTCCATTTTAACCCTAGTACAGAGGACTGTTTACTGAAATCCTGAGATTGATTAGTGACAGGAATGTCATCGAGTATACTAGGACAATTCGTTCTCATATTTCGCAACGGAAAGCACCCTTCAGAAAGTTTTTGAATAACACCTTTAATAGTAGCCCTCAAGACCGCAGGAGAGTCAGAACCTGTATTTAGGTCATCAACATAAAAATCATGTTTTAAAGTATCAGCAACAGCTGTTTCAGTACACTCTGTTGCAAGTTGTACCAGACATCGAGTACTAAGATGTGGAGCAGAAGCTGTTCCATACGTAACAGTATTAAGGTGTAGAATTTTTAATGGTTGACTTACGTCTTCCCTCCAGAGTATAAGCTGCAAGTGAAGTTGGGACCTATCGACCATAACTTGTCTATACATTTTTTGAATATCCCCTGTGACAACATAGGCATGTTGACGAAACCGCAGTAGAATAGACATGAGATCATCTTGGACCACTGGTCCTACTAACTGTATGTCGTTTAACGACTTATTCGAAGTAGTTTTGCACGAAGCATCAAAGACAACTCTTAGGGGAGTCGTTTCGCTAGTCTCACGAAGGACAGCGTGATGAGGAATGTAATATCCGAAGCTTGGACGGCTTATCTCAGTTAAATGTCCTAAAGATTCATATTCTTTAATAAAATTAGTGTATTTTTCTTTCAAGTTAGATTTATTTAGTCTTTTTTCTAGATTATAGAATCGCCGTTCTGCGATTTGAAAAGAGTCCCCTAGAGCATCCTCCGGGGTTTCGCGAAAGGAAAGTTTTACAGAAAACCTTCCATCTTGTAAGCGGACAGTATTAGCAATGAAATGACTTTCACAGTATTCTTCATCATTAGTAAGCTTAGGTTTAGTTTGGACAGTAGGAATATTTTCAATTTCCCAGAATTTAGCTATAGACTCCTTGATTTCTTTACAAAAATTAGAATGAGTAGTAGACAGAGTATTCTGGCCCGTTGGCCCTGACACAAGCCAACCAAGCTTAGAATTTAGGAGAGTAGGTTTATTTTTCCCCAATTTAATATGCTTAGAATCTACAATGTCCCAGAACACATCCGCCCCTAGTAATACATCAATTTCAGAGGGACGATAGAAGCTTGAGTCTGCAAGTTGTACATAAGCGGGAATATTTAGACGTGAGGTGTCCACCTCAACGCTCGGCAGTCTACCAGTAATCTCTGGTATAACAAGACAAGACACATTCATGTGAAAAGAATTATTTCTAGATTTTAGGTGCACACCACACATTTTAGTAGTATTAGTTAGTTTGTTATTTATACCAGCAATTGATATATTAGTATTGGAACAAGTAAGATTTAATTTCATTTGCATTTTTTCAGAAATGAAAGAAGACTGGCTACCACTATCAAGAAGAACCTTAGCCAGGTGAGAACCACCTGTTTTATTGTCCACCAATTCTACTTCTGCAGTACATAGAAGAACTTGCCCTGTTGTTGTAGCGGACAAAGAAGAATGGAGTCCAGGACTTGAAGAAAGATCAACAGGAACCATAGAAACAGTTGACACCTGAGAAGGCACAGTTACATTAGGAGCAGGTGTCGCAGCAGAGTTACCCATAGGTAAGTGTGTAGTATTATTATTATTATAAGTATTTGATTTATGTAGCAGTAAGTTATGCCCTTTGTTACAGAATCGACAAGGAGTATGTTTGCATTTTGAAGAGAAATGACCAGGCCGCAAACAGATTAGGCACAGCTTGTGCTTCGAAACTTCATTTCTTCGATCATCAACAGACATGGACTTAAATTTATCACATTTGTAGACTAAATGATCCTGTGAACATACGACGCATTTTGAACTGTTTACGTTAGAAGAAGTAATAAAGGATTTAGTGAATTTATTTTCTTTGAAATGTAATTGAGAATGTTTATCAGACTTAGAATTATCATTTTTACTGTACTGCAGGGTTTCTAAAACATCAGCACGATTGCGCAAGAACTCATAGAACTGTTCAATTGTGGGAGAGGAAGTTAATTTACTCCTATGTTCTTCCCATTTTTGACTTGTGGCGCCATCTAGTTTTGTAGTCATAATATACACCATTATAGTGTCCCAATGAGACGTAGGTTCATTCAACGTATTCAAGGCCCTAAGATTTTTTGAATAATAATCTATCATATAACGAAGTGACTTGTAGGTTTCTTTAGAAATAGGATTAAAATCAAAAAGTGCTTTTAAGTGGTTATTTACCAAGATCCTGTTGTTATCAAAACGACTAACAAGTAAATTCCAAGCTACTGTATAATTGTTAGCGGTGAACTCAATGGACTTAATAACATTAGACGCACCCCCCTCAAGGGAAGACCTCAAGTAATGGAACTTATTAATGTCTGGAATAGAATGGTTTTTATTTATTAGCGCATCAAAAGTATCTCTAAACTCCATCCATTTGAGGTAACTTCCATCAAACGTAGGCAAATGTATGGTTGGAAGCTTAATATTTGAGTTGAATTTACCGTTATGGGAATCGTTACATGAGCCGGAGGAAGATTTAATAGGTTCATTGCAAGACGTGACATTATCTAATAAAACTTGAGCTAATGCAATCTTGGAACAAAATTCGTTTTCAGTTATCTCATTTTCTTCTAATTGTTCCACAGACAAACACTCAATTTTTATTTTGAGTTCATCAAATTCCCGAAACAGATCCCTAAACCTTGACAATTTTAATTCCAGTTCAGCAAATAATACTTTTGTAAATTCTTTAGAGTTTATATGTTTAATTATATCTATATATTTGGAAAAGATAGTTACTCGGGAACGAATAGTAGCGCGTTGCTGAATAAGTTGTTTTAATTGGGCTTCCATAATTAAATATTTTCTTATAAACAAAATATAGGCTCAGTGAACAACTGAGCAGACTGATAAAGGCAGTGATAGGTAGTTAAAATAAATAGGTAGTCAAACCATGCGGGCCGCACTGAGTACGACAAAATGGCGGCGTTCCGCAGGCCGGTCGAGCAATGAGCGCAGCCGCGCAGCGATTTGCGAGCAACGTAGGCAGGCGCAGCACGCAGCCTTTCGGTCGGCGCGTCGATGTGTCGGCGCCTCGAACTTTCCAGGGACCGCGACGCGACGTGAGCGTTCCACGCGTTTCGGCGGGAAATGAGAGGCAGAAGTCAGTACGGCGAACCTGGAATTGTTAGGGAATCCCGTAAGCGAGGCACAAAGCGCAAATAAAATAAAGTTAGCATGTAGGCATTGGAATACCTATACACGAGCAGTAATATATAGTTAGGTAGTTACGAAGTTATATTTTTAATAATATAAGCTGCCAAACAGAAAACATCTAGACAAAGTAGCAGTAAATAGGTAGGTAGGCAACCTAGGGCTCGAACAGAACCTAGAACATATTTTTTAGATTGAGCATTCCACTCGAACAGTAGATAGGTAGGTATTTAGGTAGTATAAAGACACATTTATCAAGACATAGGTAGGTACATATCACGCAAAGTGCGTAGAAGCGAGCTGTGCTGCAATTTATTGAATTATAGATACCTAATCACCTCATTTCGCCAAAAGAAAGCAGTTATGAACTTTGGTATTAGGTACATACGTGGCGTAAGTAGGTACACTTTCACATAGGTATACGCGGCACATAATAAGTACTAAAAACTGGGTACACTGAACACTTCCCTGTGAGCAACACCTCAACTTAACCAGGCCTCCGGCGTCGTCACCTCGTCAGTTGCCTCGTCATCAATTCAGGCAGGTCCAGGTCCCTTAGGCAGTAGGTATATTAGGTTGTCCGCAGCGCGGCCAGGAATCAGCAGAGTCAGAGTCGCAGGATCCACGATCACGTCGGGGTCACCATCATGTTGGGAGATAGTAGTGAAACGGTGGTTGCTTTATCTTGAATGTGTTTATTCCATTAGTAGAAGTTACAGGTGATTATTGGTGGTGCACATAGTAAGTAGTAGAGAGTGAAGATGAACAGTTAAATATTACAGATTACACACGAGTAGGTACAGTAGGTAGGTAAATAAAGACGCGCGCGACGTGTGCTCGCGCCGCCCGTCTTAGCAGAATAGTGTGGGGCCGGCCGGCCGGGCGCCGAGGCCGTGAGCGCGTTCCTCCCGCGCACCGCCTCAGGCGCCGTTACTATGTACGGCGCGGAACATACGGATTTCCGTACGTAAGTCTTATTGCAATATGTCTAATTTATTCTATGTAGGTAATATTTATTCGCGTGAGCTTCAAAAATCATTATAATTTGTTTCTTTTAGGTGTATTATATAGGTACCTACTAATTTGTACCAAAACTGTGTGAATAAAATTATTTCCGTCTTTCTTTCCATCGAATCAATAATGCGTTTAGCATGAAAATAACAATCCTATGTAGTTATGTAATTGCTACCCTTGTTTAGTATATAATTATACACTAATATTATAAAGAGGAAATATTTGATTCTTTGTAAGTTCGTGAAATGCTTTGTTATATATAAACTCAAAAACTACTCTACCGATTTTAAAAACTTTATAACCTTTGAAGAGTTACGTTATTCTTTCATCAAGTAAAACATAACGTCACTTTTGTCGCGATTGTAACTGCGGCAAAAAGGTATAATTAAGTAAAAAAATAATTCTTCTATTTAAAATAATGCTTTGAACAAAATGCTTAAAATTTTCGTAAGCATGAATCCATTCAAATGAGCACCAACAATAAGGTCTATTGTTCCATGTTCCCATAGAAACGGGATCTCAGCTTCTAATTAGGATTCCAGTTTATTGTTCATTTAACATGAAAAAGTATTTTGTTTTTAAATTTAGCTACAATTTTAACCTGTAAGTAGATATTTGAAGTCCTGAGTGCCATTCCCAGATCGGGCTAAATATTTGATTTTTCTCTTAGGAAATTCTCAGTTCCCAGGAGTTCGGATTTGTGGTCCACCTATCTATACTAATCTATACTGTATACTAATCTATACTAATATGTAAGCTGAAGAGTTTGTTTGTTTGCTTGAACGCGCTAATGTCAGGAACTACTGGGCCGATTTGAAAAATTCTTTCAGTCTTAGATAGCCCATTTATTGAGGAAGGCTATCTAACATCACGCTACAGAAGCTAGTTATATATACGCCTGTATTTCTCGAAGGGTTATGTGTGCACCCAGTTTTCCGGTATGTTTAAGTTTCATTATAAGGGAAGCTACTTAAGTGTCGTGACGAGTCCTATGCTCAGGCACATGGCGTATTGTATAATGTCAGCAAAAGCGAGTTCTTGGTCTTTAAGGCGGACGGTGGTGGGCATTTGCCCAGACTCTGTGCCTGCAATTAAGCTGAACGGTGGTGAACTAAAACGATTCTATCAGTTCAAGTACCTAGGTCATTATTTTACCGACGACCTTTGGGACCAGGTGGATATTGAGCGGGAACGTAGGGCGCTGGCGGTCCGATGTAATATGTTGGCACGAATGTTTGCACGCTGTAGCGAACAAGTTAAGGTAACACTTTTCAAAGCTTATTGTCAGGTGTTCTACACGTGCAGCCTGTGGACCAATTATACTCAGCGGACTATTAGCGTCCTGCGAGTATAATATAATAACGGATTCAGGATGTTGATGGGGTTGCCCCGTTTCTGCAGTGCATCGAGTATGTTCACCCATGCACACGTCGACGGCTTCCATGCTATCATAAGACAGAAATCTGCCTCGTTGCTCTGCAGAGTGCGGACCGGCTCCAACTCCATCCTGCAGACTATAGCAGGAAGGTACGACTCCCCTTCATTACTAACACACTATGGATGAAAGTCCGAAATAAAGATTAATTAATTTATTTATTTATTTATTTATTATTATAAATAATGAGGCAAGTCTATTCACAAGTCAAACTCAGAGCTGCTACTGAGAATTTCATTGAAAATCACAAGAACATACATGACCTGGGAATCAAACACAGAACCTTCTAGTATCAGTAATATTGTAGGAAATTGACCATAGTGCCAAATGTGTACCAATGTGCTAAACCCTGTCTTTCTAGGCCCCTGAGGCTAATGAGTGCTCTGAATCCGTTAATTGGCCATGACCTTTACGTCGATATATCCCAGAGCACGCGAGCTAATTCCAATTACCGTGAACTAGGCAACTGTATGTTGAATTGTCCGTCAATTTGCATTGAATTGGGAATAGGTATCGACTTAATTATGTGTATGTACCTAAATGATAGGTATTAGTGTGTATATAAATACGATTAGGTATCTACTAAAATAAAATATGTAATTATTTACGGCTCAACTGTGCCATCATACTAGTGGTCCATACGCTAGACGCTCTAGGTTCGATTCCCAGGTCGAGCAGTGTTATTGAGTTTTTCTTTGAAATTTTCAATAGCGGCTTAGTTTGGATTTGTGTCTGGATAATGGCAATAGGCTCGCCCTCTGTTACATGTAACCTAAACAAAAAGGCTGTTGTAGTGCATCAGTAGACATATGTGGTAATTAGGGTTGCTAGATATCTGGCTTTCTGCAGTCGTGTTTGGCCAAATTATTGGCCTGTCCAGTTTTTGGTCAACTCTGCGCTACCAAAAGATGCCAAACGAAAGCGCGCGAAAGATTTAAGCAGTCGTACGTTTTTTTCTATAACAGACCAGCTTTCAAACCAAAATGTCCGGCTAAATATGAATCTGTGTCTGGATTGTCCATTTTTAGTCCTGGCAACTCTAGCTACAATGCAGCGATGCAGATCTATGCCAGAAGCGAAGCTCTGCCACCTTTATAATCATCACAGATCAGAAATGTTTAATATTATAAATTATAGTACAAAATACTTCAATTAAACCTCATTCACGAAAGAGGTCCACCAAGTTTCCTCATCATGATTTACGACTGTGACGAAAGTCGAAAGTTCGTATATATTAAACCCTGTATTAGTCTGAGCCTGAAACTTTACCTAGCGTATAAGATACCTTACGTTGAATATGAAACCCTAACCTTAGAATATGACGTCACTACTTTAAGATTGGCTCTGCGCATTGTAATAATGGCTTTATGCAATTCTACAAAATAAATGTTTTTTTAATATTCGCTACAATACAAAAGTTTACTTCGTGGTTCGTGATTTCTTGACCACGGGTCTAGGGAATTCAAGCGGCGGTAGCCTAATCGCTAGGGCGTAGGACTTGCGATCATGTGGTTGCCGGTTCGAACCCCACCCATTGCACTACCGACGTGAACCCACTCGTAACACAAGCAATCTAGCTTAGCACGAGGGGTTAACAAGAATACTAGTAATGTGCGACCCACATTGCTAGTAAGCTTAAAAAAAATAAGCAAATAAACCGAAGTGCAAGGTTAAGCTGACCCTATCGCGCTGAGAATATGGATGGGTCGCTATTTTTTACAGATCGAGACTTCTTCGCATATCGGAGCGCACATCCCGTTGGTTATATTTTGGAAAAATACGAGTACTATAATGAAGAAAGTCATACTACGGTATCATCATCAGGCCTGCAGGGCTGGGAAGGGCCGCTTCTGATGAATCATAATAATTATGATTCACATAAGAAAATTGCTAAGAAACTAGTATATGAATTGATTTCGGAGGAATTGCTAAATATGACTGTTTTAGCCCCTTGTTATCAGTATCACAAAATCATTATAATTTCATACTTACAAGCAGACAGACGTATATTACTTCATATGAGTGATCAGAAATGGGCACTGGTGCCAAGGGCGTTCGGACAGTCGATGTCAGATGGAAATGAAACTATAATTGTCAATCTAGTCGTTCGTTTGGCAGCGGATATGGACTGATGAAGCCAGTGCTGTATTTTCTAATACGTTTAAGATTCGGCAGAGCTATTACGTATCTATACCAGTCGCATTGGGAAATTAGCGGGTAAATAGGCAGACATTTTGTGCCATGAATCATAATCTATATACTAATATATAAAGCTGAAGAGTTTGTTTGTTTGTTTGCTTGAATGCGCTAATCTCAGGAACTCCTGGTCCGATTTGAAAAAATATTTCAGTGTTAGAGAGCCCATTTATTGAGGAAGGCTATAGGCTATAATATCATTACGCCTTAGCGTAATTAGTCTTAACTAAGTAACTATTCCATGCGGACGAAGTCGCGGGCGGAAGCTATAATTAAAAAACGGCCACTTTAACCCTGCACAATTAATATTTTTCGTATAATAGGTATATACCTAATTATGTTACAGCAAAAGTAATATAATTCCGAAGCTTATATATAGGGTACTATCCAACCATTTTAAATAATATCTACTCACTAATATACCGTTCTGTCATGGATCAGCCCCGTATAGTGTATGTCCAAACCAATATTTGTATTTTTATTATTATTTTTAATTCAATTTTTGACCTGTTATTCCCCGGAAACTCCTAATACTAGTATTGTTTTACTTAAAAGGTGATTCCTATCACTAGATATGTTATATTTTCTTAAGCTGATGAAATAAATTATTATTTTATTTTTTTTTTATTGTCCGAAAATCCTATACTTACAATGTAAATTAGAATAAACCTACTGGTGTGATATGACGTGAAGCCGCATATGAATTATTTGTGCCCTGATAGGCTAGGTTGTTAATGATGGTCTTAGATGGCCTCATTAGCCTAGTGGTTCTGAGCGCGACTACCACGCTAGAGCTCCTGCATGGGTTCGATTCCCAGGTCGAGCAATTTAATTGGGTTTTTCTATTAACAGCTCGAAGTTTATAATTTGTGCCCGGTTTTAATGGCAATAGGCTCGCCCCCTATTACATGGGACCTAAACATACCGGCGAACTGTGGGTGTACATTAGTACGCCTCTGCCTAACCCTTCGGGGAATACAGGCGTGATGGTATGTTTATGTATGTTAGTGAACAGACAGCTTTAAACTCGTCCGGAAACATCTCTTGCTCCATCATGGCCGATGATCCTTTAGTAATAAATAAAGGCGAAACTTCGTAGGTACCCGCCATGTTCAAGAACCGCCTGTTGCTTCGCCAGATTCAACTTTCTGAATATCTATCGACCACTTCTCAAATACTTTCCAAGATATTGCTCGAGGCTTCTTTGGGAGTTGATGGAATCTGCGAGAAAGCTTTTTTATGGTAAATTATTTATGATTTTTTTTTGTTTTAAGGTCAATTTCCTGAGCTCGATTGAGGCAATGAGAAAGTATTGAATGACGTCACAAGTAAAACAAAAGAGATTCTTTGACGGTGCGCCTATAAAAAAATACGAAGATTTTTTATTACAATGATCATGTCTTGGAACTCGAGTCTAACCGACTTGATAGTTGAAAGGAAATATCACAAGAGTATCACTGCATTTTTACCAGAAAAAAATCTGTCAAATATTATACCTACAACTATCATATTAAATTATAGTAAGCCAGAGGTCCAAGTTCGATTCCCAGATCGAACAGTGTTCGTGAAATTTTCTATAAAATTCTCAGTAGCAGCTCGGAATTCGACAGTGTTCGTACTGTTATACTTAACAGTAATCTAGTGACGATTGGACATCCAAGTCAAAAGTCTCGAGTTCGAATCCAAGGCAGGCACCTCTGACTTTTTGAAATCATGTACTCAATACGAACTTGAACGGTGACGGTAAACCTAGTGAGGAAATCTCGAGATTTTCTCGAAGGTGGCGGTTAAGGTCTGCCAACCCGTACCAGGCCCGCATGGTGGACTATACTTGAATCTCTCTGATTGTATTGAAAATGATTGGCTTGAGAGGACTGTAACTCTTTTATTTTAAATGAGTGGTTTACAATGATAATATGCACAACTTCCTACGAAATGTATGTGTCTCGCTCAGGGCGGAGTAAATGCTGAAGTGGTCGCTGCGCTGGTTTCAACGTAATGGACACGTCCCGCGCGCCCGCTCCCCGCTCGTCCTGTTGCGTTTGTTGAAGTGCAATCGTTGTATGTGTGGGTGAGGTTCGAATCCTCAACACTGATTCTGGGAGGAAAGCCGTGCTCAGCAGTGGAACAATATAATGGGTTATGATAAGCAATAGGTTCGCCCCCTATTACATAATATGGCACCTAACTATAACTAACTAGCTTCTGCCCGCGACATCGTCCGCGTAGCGTGATGATATATAGCCTATAGCCTTCCTCAATAAATGGGCTATCTAACACCGAAAGAATTTTTCAAATCGGACCAGTAGTTCCTGAGATTAGCGCGTTCAAGCAAACAAACAAACAAACTCTTCACCTTTATATATTAGTACTAGCTTCTGCCCGCGACTTCGTCCGCGTAGCGTGATGATATATAGCCTTATAGCCTTCCTCAATAAATGGGCTATCTAACACTGAAAGAATTTTTCAAATCGGACCAGTAGTTCCTGAGATTAGCGCGTTCAAGCAAACAAACAAACAAACTCTTCAGCTTTATATATTAGTATAGATATAGATTACTAACTGTGTATGTAGAGTAAGTAGGTACCGAAATTAGAAAATACGTTACCCGTCGCGACGTTTTCATTTAATTAAAACATACAAAACAAACAAACAACCTTTATATATTAGTACTAGCTTCTGCCCGCGACTTCGTCCACGTAGCGTGATGATATATAGCCTTATAGCCTTCCTCAATAAATGGGCTATCTAACACTGAAAGAATTTTTCAAATCGGACCAGTAGTTCCTGAGATTAGCGCGTTCAAGCAAACAAACAAACAAACTCTTCAGCTTTATATATTAGTATAGCTTCCGCCCGCGACTTCGTCCGCGTGTTGAATAGTTACTCAGTCTTAGCGTGATGATATATAGCCTATAGCCTTCCTCACTAAATGGGCTATCTAACACTGAAAGAATTTTTCAAATCCGACCAGTAGTTCCTGAGATTAGCGCGTTCAACTAAGCAAACAAATTCTTCAGCTTTATATATTAAGTATAGATTATACAATAAGATATCGCCTACCCACGGTAAAAGAATAAGCTTAAGAGGCCGTCCTAAAAATTCACTCGATCGAGTTTAGGTAAATTCTATGTTTGTGTGCGCTTTTCACGCACACATGGCTGCAGATCGAGCGTACGAGCCTATAAACAATGTTGATCCTTTCATTATTAAATTAATTTTCTAGTTTTATTCTCGTTAGTTTTTTTTTTGTATTTTCAATTTTGTTTTTAATTTAGTATATTTTTATACATACCTACAATATTCAATAAACATCAAAACATAAAACTTTGAAGGCGGAAATTGGGGTTAAAAATTGTAATTTTTGTAGATACTGATTACTAATAAATACCAAGTGACGAGTTCAATGATTTATGGATTTTTACATTTTAAGGGTAGGAAACGGGGGTTGAAGCCTGAAGGTTAATGTACTTATTAGTATGGGTGAATAGTTTTTAAAGGTAGGTATTTGAAAATGAGATATGTAGCTACTCATCATAAAAAAAGTGTTTCAGGGATTTTGAATTTTCAAACTTTTACTTTGGAGGGTTGATAGTTTTATCTTTTGCTAGGCACTTCAAAATCGTAATATTTTGTTAAATGTTTATCAAAACATATTTTGGTAACGACTGAAACCGCTCGGTTGTATGTACATCTGTGCTAATTGTGGTATGTAGTTTAACTTTGCTCCACTTCATCGTGAAAAGTGTGAGATGAGATGTCTGAAGAACTGGTATTTGTTTTTCATAATTTACCATGCACGTAGAATGTGCCTAATGAAGGACCAACATAAGACATTAATTTTGTACTACAGTAGTAATCACGGCGATAACTATAATATTCATACCTTTGAATGTCTTAAAACCTTTGCTTATAAATAATTTATTGTAAGATGAGGTTGCTTTTGACTAATGAACATAGAGCTTTGTAATGATTGTATAATTTTGTTTGTAATGTATATCATGGCATATTTTAAATCTATACTAATATATAAGCTGAAGAGTTTGTTTGTTTGTTTACTTGAACGCGCTAATCTCAGGAACTACTGGTTCGATTTGAAAAATTCTTTCATTGTTCGATAGCCCATTTATTGAGAAAGGCTATAGGCTATATATCCTCATATATCTCCTATATTTCCTCTACGCGGACGAAGTCGTGGGCAGAAGCTAGTAAAATATAAAGCGTTATAATAGCTACTAAATTACCAAGCATTGCGCTGTCTAAATTTGAATGCTTGAATTGCCGGCAAAAACATAATACCATAATAAATCGTAATCCAATAAATTGTGTTTTACTTACGATATAACTTGGTATTACGTTTGTATTAGAAATTCGGTGGCAGACTCTTGAGAGCTATAGGTATTATACTTAATGTCGCAATCACACGCAGTCGCAGTCGTAAGTACCTCGAACATAACATACCATCACGCCTGTATTCCCTGAAGGGTTAGGCAGAGGCGTACACTAATGTACACCCACAGTTCGCCGATATGTTAAGGTCCCATGTAATAGGGGGCGAGCCTATTGCCATTATCCGGGCACAAATTTCAAATTCCAAGCTCCTACTGAGAATTTACTACGCCTGTTTTTATTCATAATTTTTTTTTTATGTATTTTATGTTATGCCAATGTATAAAATAAAAATCTATCTACTTACTGATCTAATACTAAATAGGATAATTGCATTAGTAATTTTCCACTTGACTGTACCATGCGCACGAAGGCGGGTGCAACAACCTCTGCCCGGCCAAAAAGATTGGGAACTACTGTACTGTACGTTTCCAAAGAAACTAAATCCCAAGTACAATCAGGCTGTAGGATGTTCTTCAAAAAAGAAGTGACTTTTCAATAGATATTACTGACGTCACCTTTAAGACGTAAATTCAGAATGTGAATGCAAATTTAGACCTGGCAGGTGGGACTCGCGGCGGCTTAGTGATCATAGCATCTGATTTATCTAACCAGAAGACGCAGGTTCAAATTTTGATCGCAGTCGAGTTTTTCCATCACTAAAATAACTTTATAATAATATCTAGGAATTTGCAAAAAAATCACAAATAGTTAACAGTTCATATTTAACTTGAAAAAAAATAACCAAATTTTAATCTCTGGTTTCAAAATTAATAATTATGATTTTCGTAACCAGCCCCTGAGAATCCTTGAAATTGACACCCATATCAATTTATTTAGAAAAGCATTTTCGTAATCAGCCCCTGAAAATCCTTGACATTGACAGCTGTATCAATTTATTTAGAACAACAATGTCCGCTATCTTGGATTTAAAAATTAATGTCATTTTCGTAATCAGCCCCCAAAATTCTTTGAAATTGACACCAATATCAATTTATTTAGAAAAGCAATGTCCGCCATGTTGAATTTCAATGTTAATATCATTTTCGTAATCAGCCCCTGAAAATACTTGAAATTGATACCCATATCAATTTATTTAGAAAAGCAAAGTCCGCCATCTTGGATTTCAAAATTACTGTCATTCTCGTAATCAGCTCCTGAAAATCCTTGACATTGACACCCGTATCAATTTATTAAGGAAAACAATGGCCGCCATCTCGGATTTAAAAATTAATGTCATTTTCGTAATATGCCCCCGAAATTCCTTGAAATTGATACCCATATCAATTTATATAGAAAAGCAATGTCCGCCATCTTGGATTTCAAAATTAATATAATTTTCGTAATCAGCCCCTGAAAATCTTTGAAATTGACACCCATATTAATTTATTTAGAAAAGTAATGTCCGCCATCTTGGATTTCAAAAATAAACATTTTCGTAATCAGCACAATGAGAAACTTGTACTACCCATACTTCCTACAAAAAATACCAGACCATATTATATTATAGGGCTTTTCTAGAAATTAGAAGTTATAAAATAATCAACGTATCAAGTTGTGTTAATTGCAGTATAATTTGGGAAAATATTTACGTCAAACAAGCGCACGCCTGTGACACAAAGCGATACGTCCTCTCGCTGGGAAGGCCCAAACGTGACTGGCGCGAGCGGCTTTGCGCGCTCGATATTATAGCACAATTATAGGTCTTTTCATCTTTGATTTACTAAATCAAAATATTTTTTTTTTTTAAAGTAATTTTTGATCCTGTTAGAGGGATAACTGAAGATTATTAAGTAATTTAAAAAATAATCAAAATGGCTTTCTAAAAAATAGAAAAAAATACATATAATATTTGTCTGCAATTTTCACGAAAAATTACGTTACGTAAATATTTTTTTCCTGCTATATTTTGTATGAAAATTGAAAAAAGTGCTTCCGCTAGTGCCAAGAAGAGCATATGCTGGGTTTGATAGTATTTTTTAATATTCAGTAATACTAATATTTTCTTGTAAACCGATCATCAAACTTCACTCGAAACGCGTTTTTTGGGAAAAGGAGTTGTCAATAAAAGGGATTTACGATTATTATAGAAGTAAATTGAAAAATCCATTTCCGCTTGTGCCAGGTATAAGAACAGTTCTTTTCAAATAATTAATAACTTTATATAAATTCTTTGTAGATTCCTCACAATCGGTCAACAAAATTCACTAAAATGCGTCAATTTTTAGGACGGCCCCTTAAAATAGGTACTAAAAAATCAGAAACAATACCCTAAAGAAAATTAACTCGCTGAGCTAACTGGGCTCACCGCCCTTCCCCCTCATGACTGCCTTGCACATCATAAATGCGCGCGCGGTACTTGATCATTATTTTACTGCGATGTTATTTTAAAACTGCGATATCTCCTAAGATATTCATTGAAATCCAATGTTGTAAAGGGCACTTTTGTTTTAAATTAAATACTTCTGATGAATAACGTATTTATTTGGATAAGGATTAATATCATGTTTATAAAAACACCTTCGCAAATAATGCATTTGGAATTTTAGAACAAAGTTAGCATAAAAAAGGTTATAGTGAGCCAACCTTAAAAGATAGACATATGCTGTCGTGGACTTTTTTTTAGAACTTTTAAAGAGGAACAATTATGTCATATATGATTTTTGCGAAACTTTAACCGTTTACGCAGCGCACGCATCGGAAGCTCTCAAAAGAAAAAAAACCAATTTTAGAACAAAGTTAACATAAAAACGTTTATAGTGAGCCAACCTTAAAAGATAGACATATGATGTCGCGGACTTTTTTTTAGAACTTTTAAAGAGGAACAATTCTGTCATATATGATTTTTGCGAAACTTTAACCGTTTACGCAGCGCACGCATCGGAAGCTCTCAAAAGGAAAAAAATCCCCGATTTCGAAACATTTTTCATTGGTGCTCCGCTCCTATTGCTCTTAGCGTGATGATATATAGCCTATAGCCTTCCTCGATAAATGAGCTATCTATCACTGAAAGAATTTTTCAAATCGAACCAGTAGTTCCTGAGATTAGCGCGTTCAAGCAAACAAACAAACAAACAAACAAACAAACAAACTCTTCAGCTTTATATATTAGTATAGATAGATATAGATTACTAACTGTGTATGTAGAGTAAGTAGGTACCGAAATTAGAAAATACGTTACCCGTCGCGACGTTTTCATTTAATTAAAACATACACAACATAAAAAGTGTTTCGAAACAAACCACATGAAAGGTGTCTCGGAAGCTTTAATTTAATTACACATGTTTGCACACAACACGACACAAGCCTTTTGAGTTATGTCAGCAATTCTGTTGTCATTTATGGAAAAATAATATAATATACTAGCTTCTGCCCGCGACTTCATCCGCGTAGCGTGATGATATATTATAGCCTATAGCCTTCCTCAATAAATGGGCTATCTAACACTGAAAGATTTTTTCAAATCGGTTCAGTAGTTCCTGAGATTAGCCCGTTCAAGCAAACAAACAAACAAACTCTTCAGCTTTATATATTAGCTATGTATATAGATTCACACTTTGTGATCGACTTCAAAATAGAAGGTTCTCATTTCAAATGTATTTTGGTAAATTATAGTTATTCCGAGGCTAGGTTTTTTTAATATAAATCGATGGCCTAACCAACCCCATCACAAAATATCGTGCAATATAAAACGTTATTGAAAAAAATAAACAACTTTTATGTGTCTAAAAAAGTCTATGACCTGTTTTACATAGGCTATATTTTAATACATCAATGTTTCATATTAACTGTAATTTATAAACAAAGGGGACCGCAGGTGTGCACCGTATTTTTAATCTTTTACCGATCGCGGGATTCAATTAACATTATAAACGATATCTCCTCATCTAGTTCGTATTCATTGAAAATGGAGATCGATACCATTGTTCCAATACCATTGTGCCTTTAAATTCTAATTGTATAATACAGGTGAGAAGCAAAAACTATACGTACTAGTTTTATATCATCATCACCTACTCTGTCCCACTGTTGAGCACGAATGTCAAAATAATAAATAAATAAATATAAATAAACCATTTATTTCAGGCATCTATGGCCCTTACAGACTAACATAAATAAAATATATACAAAAAGTATGTGTATGTATACAAAAAATGAGGGATTAGGCTGCCTACACATAGGTACCTATCTAAATCCTTTATTTTTTAGGACATTAGGACTTTCTCCTGTACCGTGAGTACTTTTACAAACACAAATTCTCATATCCATAAACGCCCAGACCCGAAACAACTATCTGTAGGTCATAAAAATATTTGCGTGTGGGGGTTGAACCCACAACACGTGGCACAGAAGCCGATCTCTCAGCCGCTACGCCGAAAGTGTCGTAATTTCAGTGATAACGTACCTTATGTACTAAGCTCGTTAAACCAAGAGTTTTTTATTGGTTTATGGGGTGAAAAATTGATTAGCTTTCATTACTGGAAGAATCGTTCTCTCCGTGTTTTCAGGCACAAATCAACAGACTCCAATAATAGATAGATGAATAGAATAACTAAATGACTTACATTTTGTCCTAAGCAGAACTAGAGACCGCCCAGGTACACTACTTTTATTAGAGAACAGTGGTTGTTACATACAAAACGAAATTGAAACAAGATATCCGCTATTTTATCCAACAATGACGTTCTCTCAAATAGAAACGTGGTTGAACGAGTTGGCTTTGACATCGTCAAGTCGCAGGCGGGATGACGACTACTGAAGCCGCCGCTAGTGACGTGCCTCATCCACATAACAGGATTACTTACCTGTAGAGACGACACCTCTTTGACATATTACGGAATCCAGGATGCGAGGTGCAAAGTGAGCCAACCCTATTATAATCGGGTAAATAGATCTAGAATGAAGGAGAATCTGATATAATATTATTATTATTGTGTACGTCTTATTCACTACATCTAAGGTTAATGAAGTGTGTTTCTTATAGTCTACAAAGGTATTATCAGTACATCGTCTTAAGCAGTCGGAAAAAAATAGTAAGCAAAAAATGTCATAGGTTATGGCGGTGAGCATGGATCAAAGTAATATCGTATTTAACAATCGATATGTTTGGCAGCGTGTGGAGTTATCATTGTATCTATACTCTATACTAATTTAAAAAGCTGAAGAGTTTGTTTGTTTGTTTGCTTGAACGCGCTAATCTCAGAAACTAATGGTCCGATTTGAAGAATTGTTTCAGTGTTAGAAAACCCATTTATTGAGGAAGGCTATAGCCTATAGCCTTCTTCAAGTCTATAGCCTTTCGTCCGCGTAGCGTGATGATATATATATCATCACGCTACGCGGACGTAGTTGCGGGCAGAAGCTAGACATGGATAATTGTATCAATGTAATATCGTATTGATTTTTGTTGTAAATTTTTGAGATTTTATACTTGCTTGCCTTCAATTAAATTTATTGGCACGGTCAATGCTGGCTTATGTACAGACATAAGCCGGTATAATAGTATAGGAGGAATTAAAAAAAAATCTAAACACATTGTATATAGATACGTGCAGAATGTCGTCCAACAATTAATATGTAGCAAAACATAAAGTATTTGCTACTCACTGAGAAAAAAAAATTACATTTGACAGCAAGCATAGAAAAACTGTCAAAAATTTTAATTGATTCCTCCGATTTAACTGCCGATGGAAAAATCGGCCCTAACTCCATCAACATTGTCATGAATTGATAAAGACATTTTTTTCTTATAAATTTTTGAATAAAACAATACATTCATATTCATATTCATATTTTTATTTGCAATCCATAATGTAATACAGGTGTTAAGTATATTAGTAAGAAACAATTACGGACCCTGTCGGGCACAGCAACATTATAATAACTAAGTAGGAGAGAGGAGGAGCTCTATAATTCTTATTTCCTTAAGTTTTCATTTAATTAGTGTATATAAATGTAAAATATTTAAAATATCTATTATGTTATTACTTTGCCTTATCCTTCTATAATAATATTTATTATATTCTTTTACTTTATATTTATTTATTCACTAGAATTTATTGTGTTGTAAGTAATTATTATTATTTATTTCTATTTAATAATTTTATTATTTAAATTATGTACTTATTAGTTTTATTTTATTATTAATTTTATTTAGATTTGTTATTATTATTTTTTGCTTAAATATTTTATATTGCAATTATTGTGTTTATACTAATAATGATTACCACTGTGTATTTAAAGTATTGCATACTCTTTTTTTTTTATAAATGATAGAATTTATTGGTTAGATATTCATCTAACGTATAATAGCTTTTATTTATTAAGAAACGTTTTAGTTTATTTATAAATATATTGTTTTTGAATTCTTTTTTTAAATATTCCGGTAATTTATTATATATTTTTATTGACATTACATACGGACTAGAAGAGTGAAGTTTAAGGCGGGTAGGCAAATTTAGTCTATTTTTATGGCGCAATGAATATTGTGTTTGTAAGTCCTCTCGTTTGTTATAAAAATTTGGGTGATTACGGACAAATTTGCATATTTCTAAAATGTAGATATTAGTTAAGGTGAGAATTTTGTGCTTTTGGAAGTAGGGCTTGCAGCTGTCTGTTTGTTCTGTGTTGGATATGATTCTGATCAACTTTTTTTGCAGGGTAAATAGGGAGGGGGCGTCTGTGCTATTTCCCCACAGGATGATGCCATAGCTTAACCAAGCATGGGCATACGCATAATATGTAATTTTAGTCGGTCCCTTTTGTATTTAAGTACCTTTTTCAGTTTCTTATAGCTAAATGTATGGGCAGTGTTATTAGCCGAAGGTTCTATTCGGTCAGGTCAGCTTAGGGACCTTTCCTGAAGATTGATATCCACTAATGTTGTTTTAATGTATGTCTTTATGATTTATGTGATAGAGTACATACTCTTATTTATGTATGATAGGTATTCGTAGAGAATAGGTCCGTTCCATCATGAAAATACTTATATCTTTTGGTTTTTCCGTTTGGTGTTTATCAAAACTGTATAGTGTTAATGCAGGAAAAAATAAATTTAAGAGATCTCTTTTGAATATTGAAAAATATTAATTTCTGCTAAGTATTGAAATCTCACCAAAAACATAAATATGAAAATGGTTGCCGACTTCGCTGACAAAAGTATTGAGTGAGACCTCAATTGGGGCCAAGTCTGTAGATAATTTTGATCAAGATTTGACTTGGCATAGTTATCACTTATAAGTAGTGTTCGACCGAAGGTGCAATTCTGGCCGAAGCCGAAGCCGAAGCCGATTAATCGGCATTCACCAAAACCTTCGGCCGAAGCCGAAGCCGAAGCCGAAGGTGTCATTGACCTTGAGAAATACGATAGTTACTTTGATCTCAGAATATACTAGATACATATTGTGAGAGCTTTAGAGATTTAGCCCAATAACGAGCCGAGTAACCACCATATACAAGTAGGTAATAAAATATTGTCTAAAATAAAAGTTTCAAATATACAATGTTAATTAAATATTTATTTACTTAAAGTAATTTTAACAAAAATAATCAAATAATCAGTCACATTTTTTTAATTATCAGACGAACACAAAATATTTCTATAAAATATATGAGCAAAGTTTAACGCTTTTTCAATATCTATTTTTTACATATAATTTTTTGGAATTTTTGCCAGATAAAATATTGCCAGGTAGGATTCAGCTCTAAAGATGTCATTGTGTACCTGAAAGAAAATATTCTATATAAATGCACAAGTACCTACCGAGCCGAGCCGACCGCCCCGTACTCGCAGTTAACTACCTAAACCGATAGGATATAGGCGCATCCGCGTTGCAGTCCTACTCTGCAACGCGGATGCGACTATATCCTAAAAGTAAACAATCTTCACATGTCTTTTTATCTAAAAATTGCATAAAAAAACATACCAACATTGTTTCCATTTAGTTTCCTACCTAACGTTAGATAACATAAAATATTTTAAACCAGACAATACTTACGGTTTTTTGGTTCTTAGAGTGCCTCACAATAATGAACGTATCACCACAGGTACTACTCACAGTAATAAATAAAATAATTTGTAATAACAAATATGAAATATTTAAAAACAAAACACTTATGAGAATTTTAAGACGCGCTCTCAAACTTGTTTTGACTCGTTTAGTTTACTAACTGCGATTCGTTTAGTCCGGTGCGGCGGCGCGGCGAAACTGCTGCTCTGCACACTCTCCGTCTCGCTCTAGCATCGTTCAGTAAATTTCAAATTTTGACAACTAGCAAACCTTCGGCTTCGGCCAAACCTTCGGCAAATTTTTGGCCGAAGCCGAAGATTTGGCCGAAGGTGCTTTTTTGGCCGAAGGTGGCCGAAGCCGAAGCCGAAGCCGAAGCTTCGGTCGGACACTACTTATAAGTTATCTTATATTTTTTCAACTTATCTTCTTATATTTTTTAGGTTACTGTTATATATTGCAAAGTCAACATATCTGTAAAAAAATAGTTTATTGGTCAAAACGAGCCAATTTAAATTCCCAAAAGTACAGTCACGAACATAGATACCTATGTATAGTTTGACAATATACAAAAATTGGCAAAATTCAAAAGCGTTCTTATAGTACCTATTCATTGAATTTTATGAACATAGTATTTTCGAACCAATTATATTGGTATCATCTCAAAATTTACAATCGTCATTTCACGAAAAAAAGCCGCTTTCTAATTTGTTAAGTTTTTTTTTTTTTTTATTATGAGATAGGGGGGCAAACGAGCAATCGGATCACCTGATGGTAAGCGATAACCGCCGCCCATGGACACCCGCAACACCAGAGGAGTCGCAAGTGCGTTGCCCGCCTTTTAAAGGGTTTGGGCCTCCGGTAACCTCCTTCACTCGGCGAAACACAACGCAAGCGTTGTTTCACGCCGGTTTTCTGTGAGGCCGTGGTATCACTCCGGTCAAGCCGGCCCATTCGTGCCGACGGGCTCTCCCACGTGAAATAATGTACAGTGTACAATAATGTACAGTGTACCTACCTATACATAATTCTAGTGGTGGCCAGCCTTCCCAAAAAAAATATAGCAAGCGTGAAAACTCAGTTCTAGCCTTGTTTATTCACACTAGAAAAAGTCAGTTCCCTTTTGCTCCAGCGGTGGTTGTTCCAAAAAATTTTATTACAGTGATATTGTATGGAAGGCTTACAAAAAGTCGTAAAGTCATACATGCGAGCCTTGAATATGGACTCGAAGCCTTTGACTTACTTATCAGTTTAAAGAGAGTTTACGTATAAATAAGCTTAATCCCAGACTTATATAGAACAATAACTATACTACCTACAAAATAAAAACAGTAGTAAGTATAAAAATACTAATTTTCTTGCTTTAATTCTACTAGTCATAATTCAATGTAATACTATCAAGCCGTAAAACATATTTTCCCATAGACCGTAAATAGGAACTCGTAAGTAGTAGGTATGAATATTATCGGTAGGTACAAATCTGAACAAACCAGTACATAACGAGATCACGGTCTCCATGAATACATAGTAGTTTACTCTTTTATAGTCTGTACGCAGTACACATTTGGGTATTTTTAACCCCCGACGCAAAAACGACGGGGTGTTATAAGTTAGACGTGTCTGTGTGTGTGTGTTTGTGTTAGTGTGTGTGTCTGTCTGTGGCATCGTAGCTCCCGAATGGATGAACCGATTTTGATTTTGTTTTTTTTTTGTTTGAAAGGTGAATAAGTGGGGAGTGTTCTTAGCTATGTTTGATGAAAATCGGCCCAAGATGGCCGCCGCCACAAGATGGCGGTTTACATATTTTTTCACAACTCCCACAATATTGGTATCAAATGAAAGGGCCTGACTAGTAGAATACTATACACTATGAAAAATTTCAAATCCAACATGGCGGCCTCCACGAAATGGTGAATTTATTAATTTTTTTCACTACTCCCTCAATAAAGGTATCAAATTAAAGGGCTTGACTAGTAGAATACTATACACTATGATATAAGATATCTAATAGCTATGAAATAATTGTACAAAAGTTGAATAACTAAACGAAGAAAATACCGAATTAAAACGCAAGAAAATAAAAGAAATTAAACAAAATAACTAAGGAGTCCCTACAAAAAGTGTGAAATAACAAATTAAATTAAAAATTTAAAAAAACCCCCGA
The DNA here is from genome assembly GCA_947256265.1 of Acronicta leporina. NCBI lineage: Eukaryota > Metazoa > Arthropoda > Insecta > Lepidoptera > Noctuidae > Acronicta > Acronicta leporina. The sequence continues at coordinate 4,982,683 of OX366521.1, forward strand.
CACAAAAATAAACCTGAATCCCTATAAAAAGAAAAAAATAATCTTGAAATTATAACCCTTCGTAAGTACGTATGAAGTTTTTTGATTAAATTTTGTCGCGTCGGGGGACCGCTCTCTAGCTCTCGCGTGTCTGCCCGCTCGGGTCTCCAAACTTGAATATGTTACGCTCCGCCCACTTTACGCCCTCCCGCGCGTCGCGGCGATGTACGCGCCATCCACATCAATTCTGAATTCGCGCGATTCACGTTCGGGAAGCAAAAGGAAAGGAAAGGATTCACATAATTAGAGAGCGGTCCCCCGACGCGACAAAATTTAATCAAAAAACTTCATACGTACTTACGAAGGGTTATAATTTCAAGATTATTTTTTTCTTTTTATAGGGATTCAGGTTTATTTTTGTGTCGGGGTTTTTTTTAAATTTTTAATTTTTAAAATTGAAATTATGTCATGATTTAGTTAAGCAGAAATTGATTTTGTTTTTATTAAGATCCTAGTGATTCCGCCATAACCTGCGTCACTCCGGTTAAGTCAGTGATATCTATTTACTAGTATTCTATTATCTGTACTATTGACATAGGTAGGTACCTATTACCACAGATAATAGAATACTAGTACTATTACATTGTCTTTTATTTGACATGACTTATTTCACAGTTATAAATATGCATAAAGTTACATGCTACATGCTTAAAGTTTATAAAAAAATCAATTTTAATGAAAGATTAAAAAAAAACAATCAGAATTTGAACATTTATATCTATACGTACCTACCTAACTAATTGTTCCTTATAACACTTTAGCCATCATAAATTTGAAAACATTAGGCGCTTCTTTAAAATCTACACCATGTTTCTTTCCAAACTCTTCTAAATTCAGTTCCAAAACGGTTTCATACCCATCTCGTGCTGCAGCTTTCTGGGTACCGATTGAAGTCATCCAGGCACCTGTTATTGGGACGCCTTGTTCTTTGCTCAATAGCCGTCTGCAAAGAAAGAAAGAAATATTTTCTAATATAACTATGTAACTGGCCTGTAAACAAGATGCAATCTAACGTTCGAATCGAAAAAAAATGGAAATGATAAGTATAAACATTCCATTTGTCGAACAAAATTTAAAAATTTAAATGTCTGGTATTGTAAAGACATCTATAATTATTATTTTTCATGGAATCAATATCACTTCTCTTATTAAATAACAACGTCGTAATTGGATTCGGCCTTTATGTTTTTAACATAACATACCATCCCGCCTATATTCCCCGATGGGTTAGGCAGAGGCGTACTAGCCACTACCCACAGTTCGCCGGTATGTTTAGGTCCCATGTAATGGGGGGCGAGCCTATTGCTATTAACCGGCCACAAATTCCAATCATCGAGCTGCTGCTGGGAATATCATAGAAAAACCCAATACTTAACACTTCGCTTGACCTGGGAAGCGAACCCAGGAACTCTAGCGTAGCAGTCGCGCTCTGGACCTATAGGCTAATGGGGCAGTATTTTACTTTATGTTTTTGGTAAGATGTTTTCTTAGGAATGCTCGAATTTAATGAAATTTCATAAAATATGAGGATCTGTCTCACGACTTCGATAGGATATTCTACCTACCTGACCTTCAGGAACTCCTGCGCTATCCCTAGTCGCCTGTAGTCTGGGAGCACAATGATTCCCCAGCCATCAAAGCTTTTGTCTACTCCATGTTCAGCAATAATGCTGTACAAAGACATCATATCAATTGACAATGTTAACATTTTCTGTACTTCCTTCGTTTGTGGATTTATCTAAAAGCGAATATTTTAAATAAGTTGACTCACTATTTTAAGATGTTACAGCGCCATCTATGGTTTAAGTCTTAACTTTTGCGTTCCGAGTCAGTACAATCACCCACCGTTGTGTGGCGTTGACCAAAGACTATAAAGGCTCTGACTTTTAGGGTGATTTTCCACCAGAGATGTGCTATGCAGCTATGCTGCGAAGATGTGAAATCTACGCTACGAAAATATGTAGCCGTTTCCACCAATACTGCGCTAGGTAGCTGTGCGAGGAAGATGCGCTACGAAGATGCGCCGCCGCAAAGTAGCTGTGCGAGAAAGATAAGCATCTCGATTTATGCTATGTATCGATTGGAGGGAAATGGCGGGGGAGGCGCGGTGAGGGGAGAGGCTGTAGATACTGTAGGTACTCTGCTCTGCACATAGCTACACCACTCGCGATGGCCCATAGCAGGCATCTATAGCACGCATCCATAACACGCATCCATAGCACGCATCCATAGCACACCTCCATAGCACGCATCCTTCCATATAAAAAACATATCTTAGTTGAATTCGTTTCCACCAGTGCTAAGCTATGTGGTGCACCAATGAATATGATTAGTGGATATCAAACGCATCCATAGCATCGTAGCATAGCACATCTCTGGTGGAAAAGCACCCTTAACCCCCCAATCATTCATAATTCACATTAGCACCTTTTGGCCATCCTATCATTATTATACTTTCTCGAATTTTTGATGGGTGTTCACACACTTTCTAACGTGGGTACAACATTTCGCAATAAATGTAAGTGGTTGATGTTAGTCGTTTCGAACAGTCGAATTAGTGATTTCGGACGAAAATATCGAATTTGGCAGGATGACAGTAGGTATTGTCCCACTACAGAGGATCTCGTTGTTAAGAATTCGTGATTTGTGACTGAATGTTCATTTGTTCATCATGTGAATGAATTTCTTATTCATAATTAATTAAGTCTTAGTGACTCTTCTAATCAGAAGGGGAACGTTAGCTAGTACTTAAAATGATAAAAATATAATTTCGGTCCAGCCATAATTTTCGATACCTACATTTTGTCCGAATTTGAGGAGAGTTTTATTTCAAGATTACAAATAATTTTATCACGAATAAGGGTAACATACTGAACCAATTTCCAGGGGTATATCGGCCATTGATAAATAAGAGAAATTGACTCCGACCATGTCTCCAATGCCACCATTCTCGTTCACAACACAGCATATCATTATATTAACCTGACTGTTATTCATGAATAAATCTCCAGATACAATCCCACGATATTCTTTTAAAGCATCTTCATTGTCTTTTATTCCTGTTGTTCAAAAATTAAGAAGAAATTACGAGTATTTAACAAAGTATTCACGTCAGTTCTTCCAAAAAGGCAAAGTTTTGATGAATGGAAAAGGCTGATGTCAGTATGATAATACAAATACAAATCACAACATATAAAAACACTAACAACCACATACCTAACACTAAAGAATAATAAATATAAAGTTACAAAATTGGAACCTACGAAAAACGGTCCCATGTAAAGGATATCCCAGGAGGAAAGAATTTTGCCATCCAAACTCCGAGCTTCTACTGAGAATTAAAAGAAAACAGTAATAGATATTTTTCTCGATCTGTTCTTGACTCCTAGCTCGAGAAAAATATCTAGCAGTCGCACTGACAACAACAACTAATGAGACAGTTCATTGAGTGTACACAACTTTAGAAAAAAAGTGTAAATGCGAGATAATATAAAAATCATTATTTACCTATGGCTTTACTAATAGCCTCTCCAGCTAAATAGTGTTCTAAATATAGATCTATCGCCTCGTGCGAACGATCTTTAGGGCAGTTCAGGATACAAAATTTCAAATCTCCATTGCGCGCCGAGAATGTCGACCAAATTTTATCAGGCACTGACATTTTTACAATTCTATAAGCTTCACTTATTTTATCTTCAATGTGACCTATAACAGCTGCTCTTTACTATATAGTACTACAAGTTGTGTCTCTCCTAATTTACCATTCCTCATATCTGATCATTACAGAGTTATCAGTGTAGATAAGATAAAGTGATGTTCAATGATCATGTGGTTAGTATTTATTCAACATCTTGATTATGCCGCGCTTTGTCTTCGGTGATTAGGTTACCTATGAGGTAATTAATATTTATAATGATAACTAGATTTTTCCCGCGGCTTCGCTAACATGAAGGATAAAAATTGATCTCAATTTTTTTTTATCAAAATCCAACAGTGATGATCTCTTCTTTGTATGGGTCCGTCAGTCATCAATTCAGTTAATTTAGATAAGAAGTTCACCAGTATTCAAGTTGGATGATATACTTTCTAACAGTTAACAAAATTAAAATCTATTCAGTAGTTTGTACGCCAACCCGTAACAAACAGAAAAGAATTTTAAAAATCAATTTAAGGATTCAGAGAACTTTAATAACCTAACCCACTTATTTTTTTAAAATATTTACAGATATAGCTTTTTTACGATGTTATTATTATAATAGTAGATAAATAGTAGAAAAAGAAAAGAAGATGTCCCTTGTGTAATCAGTTAACATCACTTCAATATTCATATTGATATTTTTATAATTCACCTTAGCTTATTTTCAGTATCCATATTATATTTTTTTTTGTCCATCATTCTCTTATTTGTACACCGAGCACAAGAATACTTACGTTATACAGTAATTATACAGTGACACTTAGGTACTTCTTACGTCGCTTCAACTACATCATTTTGCATATTTAAAGTGGAAACAAGTTGTCTTTCACAGTCTAGTGGTGCCTAATGAGATGTCTTCATCGTCTACGTAAACAGAGTAAGTAAACAAAGTGCGTCAAATGTACCGTGCCAATAGTTATATAATATGAAGTAAAGTGAGTAAGGATTTTATTTTATTTTATTTTTATTAAAAAGGCTCACCAACAGCTACTTATACTATCTTAATTAATGTGATACACAAACATACTAGTTAGTTAAGTATAGCAGCCTTTTACAGGCGAGCACAACATGCGCAAAAATAGGTGAAGTCGACAAACATCTAGTCGAAATTTAAACAAACAAAAAAAATTAAATTTAATTAAATTAACTAATTTAAATTTAATAACATTAGATCACTTAATACTACTATGGGAGAAAAAATAATAGTTGTCTATGGAATAGGTTAGTTAAAATTATATGGTTAAAAATAAATTAAAAATATTTTTGCGGAACGTGGTAAGCGAATCATTGTGCACATCTACAATATCATGACATTCGTTTATGAGCTTACAAAGTCTAGGGATAGGAGAATTTGCGCCGAGGACAGTTCTACGAAGCGGTGGGTACAATGGAGTGATAGGTGCACGAGGATACCTAGCTGGGACTCGAAACTTAATTTTACTCAGTAACTCGGGGCTGTCTATTTTATAGCGCAATAATTTGAACATGAAAATACAATCAATTACATCCCTACGTTTCTGTAATGGTGCCATATTAAAATGCAACAGCCTAGCTGAGTAAGACCTAATCTTTTTAGATTGACCTGAGGAGTAAGCTAGGTGCCAGAGAAACCTTTTTTGAATTCGCTCCAGTCTGAGGTTATGAGAAGCGTAATGCGGCCGCCAGACAGTACTGCAGTACTCCATGATGCTCCGTACGAGACAGTTATACAAAGTTATTTTAGTTTTGGGGTTTCGAAAGATTTTGACGTTTCTGATCAAAAATTCCAACATTTTAGAAGCTCTTTTTATTATACATTCTTGGTGCGGTTCAAAAGTAAGCTTGTTATCAAACATAACTCCCAAGTCCTTAATTTCAGTCGCAACCTGGATGGTATCGTTGCCAATACGATAGATCGATGGCACTATGCGTACTTTTCTAGAATATCTGACATGGTAGCATTTTTTGATATTCAAAAGCATGTCATTTTCTGCACACCATTTAACAAGTCTGTCTATGTCATCTTGGAGTAATTTAACGTCATCTTCCGACTCTATTACTTTAGAAAATTTGAGGTCATCTGCGTACATGTGACATGTGGAAAAATAAAAGATCTGGGGATATCATTAATAAAATAGTTGAACAGAATTGGCCCCAAGTGTGAGCCTTGTGGTACGCCTGATGTGACTCTATGGATATCTGATTACAGATAAGGATAATTTATTCAAAAAATATTTCTTTCAAAAGGGAAATCGACTTGTGTGTGTAAACTTCACTATATTACACAAAGTTATGGTTAAATAATACTGTACCCTACGTGAATCCGTACTTACCTTCTTTTGCCCTACAGTCACATTCGCACGAGTCATAATCATACATACTAGTCCACAGCTGGATGTAGATCTCCTCCGATGTACGCCATTTCGCCCTGACCTCGGCTTGTCGCATCCAGCTTCTACCAGCAGTGGCAGTGGTCCAACAATAACTGGCATCCTAATCAAAGGCGGTGGTAAATACGCGATTCAGAGTCCACAAGTAGCCACGATAGGCTACAGCCCATAGAGGCTGGATGTCTGCCTGCATTCCCAACGCTCAGTGCTTCTACTGTGAATTGAGACAGAGATGGCCTCTCTCCCTAACTCATGCCTATTTTATCATTCATCTCAAATATCTTAAAAATAGAAAAAGTAAAAATATATAAACATATAACTGCCTCATTAGCTTAGTGGTCCAGAGCGCGACTGGTACGCTAGAGGTCCTGGGTTCGATTCCCAGGTCGAGCAAAGTGCTATTGGGATTTTCTATGAAATTCTTAGTAGCAGCTCGGAGTTTGGAATTTGTGCCCGATTAATGGCAATAGGCTCGCCCCCTATTACATGGGACCTAAACATACCGGCGAACTGTGGGAGTACTACATTAGTACGCCTCTGCCGAACCCTTCGGGGAATACAGGCGTGATGGTATGTTATGTTATGTTATGTTTTAAGTCAGTTTAACAGTTGTTAAGTAGTAGATTATTAAAGTGGTCGAGAAAAATTATGTAGATGCCTAGACATTATCTATTACACAGAGATTACGAGCGCTCTCATTAATCAGCTGTATCCTAAGAAAGATTTAAGAATTTAAGGTTTTATTATTTTAATGATATCGTATGTAGAATTCCACAAGGACCACTTCTATGCCGCCTGCATATAAGTGGAAGTATTTGGACGAGACCTTTAGCCGCCACGAAGCCACCTGTTGTTAAGTAGTCATCGTTGCCCATATACCTGCAACACCAGAGGAGTTGTTGATGCGTTACCGACCCTTATGAGTCCCTCCTGACTGCAGACTGACAGTTCTGATTGTATGACGTCACGGCTAGCTAAACAATTGATTTCTGTACTGCGGCTACTGTACTAAGCTTGGTTTATTTGTTTACTAAATTTCATGATTCTGTGTCAGCGGGAAGTACCTACCTTAGAGATTTCGGTGTTTCTGCACGGAGACCCAGAGAAAATTGGAGGCCGTTTAAGACGATGTGATAAAATGTACATTAAATAACATTGGTAAGTTCCTTCCTACTTCTGAAAAGTCAGTTGCAAGATTCCAAAAAGTGGGCATTACAGAGAAGAACCGTCTCCGCAGAATTCTTTAGAATATAATAAGTCCCCCAGCTCACCATAAATACCAAGTGAATATTACACATTTTATTTAAAAAATATAAAAGAATTGACATATTTTAAATTTTTATGTAGATGAAGTACAAATACTCATTTTGAATTAAATCGTTGTTAGAAAGGGGTGCCGCTTTGAATATTAAATAATACAATCCTTCTCATAATTTAAATAGTGGCTTCTGACTTCTTTTATGCCTAGGTAGTTGATTCATTGCTTAAAATTCACATAGTAGTTGCAGCTTAATTTAGAATGCTTCATCAATCTCATCTTGTTTATGATGTCCTGGCAATCATAAATTTACAAGAAGGAGGTCCGTTTTCGAACGACACACCATGTTTTTTTCCGAAACTCTCATAATTAACTTCACATACAGTTTCCCATCCGTCTCGCTCAGCCGCTTTCTGTGTGCCATACGACGTCATCCAGGCACCATGTATGGGTATTTCGTGTTCTTTGCATATAAGTCGCCTGTAAGTAAATTCGTTATGAAAAAAAAGCTCCATTTATAAAGTTGAAAAACTGAGTTGTTTAAATATCGTTTGTATTTTATAAAAACAAACGATATCCACACTATAATAAATATATCAACTAAGGAACTAAGACCCAAGCGTTTATGTGTCCTTAAAAGTTTGGTAAAAGAATTAAATAACTAGACTTAGGTGGTCCTAAAAATTTAGGGAACTTTGGTGAAAACAGGCATTAGTTCAGTTTGTGGACTTTTGGTGGGTGTCCAAATCCCACGACCCCGACCATAGTGCATGGGGACGCCAATGCGTTTTTAGTCGTACAAGTCCGACATATCCCGCTGTTTCTCTTTTCAGAAATAGAAAGGATATTTCATAAAATTTAAAATTATTGTATGATTTCTCCGTTGAATCTAGACGCAATATTTTGATAGTGGTTTTTCAATACAAAATCAAAATACATAAGTTGATAATGAAAGTTAATGTAAACCTGTTGACATAATCTCTTAGATAGTTAATTACCTAATTACGAAGGCAATTCAAAATTAATTACACTGATCACGGACGCCAAATGTTCCTTAATGAAAGGAACCCAGCAGAGAAAATGCTGCGAAGATATCTCTACGGTTGATATTTTATATGCCTCACATGTAAGTTGACAAACTTAAAGACTGACTACGCACAATAGCATAAAAAATATATAAAGAAAGAAGTAAAGAATTCATTCAATTTCTTAAAACAATATTGGAATTTAACTACTTTTTACGGATTATATCGCGATATTTATGTTGATATTATCTAATGCATAAAAAGTAGTTTTACTCCAATGTCTAATAGTCGTATCAGTGTTCGAAAAGAGTATAGTTTGAGAAATAGACACTGACCTCACTCTAAGAAACTCTTGCCCAATACCGCGTCCTCTGTAATCAGGATGGACGAAGAGTCCTCTATCCATAAAACTGCGGTCATAATTTAATTCCTTCGTCTCATCATAATGATATGTCATACTATCGAAAATTTCGAAAAGTTTCTTCATTTCTTTCGTTTTTGGGTGAAACTGAAATTTAAATACAATCAAATAAATATGACATTATTAAATCAAAAAGCTAATAAGAAATAAATGTTACTAGGTAATTACTTTAGAATCTGATTCCTTTTTTGTTTCTAACGCCATCAAAGATGCACCAATAATATTCTTAATTTTGTCATCTCTATCATCCGAACAACAAATGACGATATGTAATGTATTTTCTTTAGCTGCTTTCAATAGGGGCATTCGTATTTCTTCCCTTGCCTCCTCACTTTTTGAAACTCCTGAATCAGAAAAATCGCTTATATAATAATGTATCCATTCAATGAAAAAATTGTTTACCATTCTTTAGATATCATTTTTTTTAAGTTATTAAAACTATTGAACTATGTTTTCATTTTACTCACCAGCAGCTTTGAAGGTAGATTCCTCTTTCACAAAATAATTCATGTATAGTTCTATGACGTCTTCAGCAAGATAATCTGGCATTTCCACTATTTTTAAACGAAATATATCACCAACTGTATTTGCTGCTGAAAATGTTGACCAAACTTTCGAAAGTCCTGTCATAATTATAAGCTTATTTTAGTTTCAGACTTTATTTACTGAACTTATTGAAGCTATTCTTCTTCTTTGTCTTCCAGACTATTAATTTAATTAATGTACGAGTTCTTAAAAAGGTTTTGATTCTTAACAACAATTTTAACGTTATCTCCCGTAAATGGTTCATAAGCAACTAAATTTATCCTGTTTAAATCTTTTATCGTCTTCAGCACACATTTCATGATGTCATTTCTATACTTTCTAAAGTGTTACAGACATGATAAGGCGATCAATAGACACAAATTGTCAATAAGATAATCTTATTTGTCTGACCTCGTGTAGTTGTAGGTATGAGTACCTAACTACTTATGTCAGTGTTATTTTTCATTGAAAGTAAAAAGTAGAAGGTACTAGAAATATTGGTGAACTTTATCGACTACTAGTGACTAGTGCATATGGACAGTCCATCATGGTGGCGATACAAAAAAATCTAAATATTTATATAAGCCACCCAGCGCGTACTTACCCGCTTTTTATTTAAATCCGTTCCTTCCATCCATAATTATACAACTGACTCTGCATGAAAATTACAAACATTCTTGTTTGTAACGTATGCGTAAATTTTTGTGTGCCTACACAATTACCAATAATATGAAATTCTAGAAATTATAGTGTACCAGACACTTGGTCGCAAAGTAATATTTATCAATACCAGTAAAAATATGAAAATATTAATCTAATCCTATAGGAAAAATAAACTTCCATTTGGCAAAAAGGTCAAAGCCCCAATACCAGATCCTTGCTCAGGATGGGGATTTAACGATATCATGCAGACTGTTTATTTTCAATTAATGCGAAAGCTGCGAAACATGTAAACACGCCGAGGATTATACAAGATCCGCCACAGATAGCTCATTGACAAAATATCACTGTTATTTTTAGCATTTCACTCATATTTATGATGCTGTTTATTATATCTGGCTTCTACTACACAATTTATAGGGAATCTTAAGTTGACACCTATATTAGTGTACGTATGGGCGCTGAAGTTATCAATTTTACCGTTTGGTTTCAATAGAATATTTTTAGTATTCTTCTCGCTCTTGAAGTATTGTTAAGTCTGTCAACCCATTATTACTGCCTCATTAGTCTAGTGGTCCTAAACGCTACACTTGAGGTCCTGCTACTAATACCACTAGTAGTACTGCTATGCTAGTGATCCTGGGTTCGATTCCCAGGATCATTGTTATATAACTATACTCTCAACATGTCCAAACTATCTCAGCATATTCTTTTCAATGCATCTCATTTATAAATGTGCATGAATAATAAAATACAAAAAGTTCTTATCACCTTTAAATATGTTTAAATTGTATTTAAACACAATTTTTCATAGAAATTTCGTGTTAAATACAATTTAAACAAATTTAAGAAGTTGGTGCATGTGGGCCTTAACTTCGGTTTTTAAATGTAAGATGATAAACGTATAGCATTACAACCGTTTAGCTCTTAAGTGGCAAAATGAGATTCTACCAGCGTGTACATCATGGCTTGAAGCTATAACATTGTCACCGTATTAACCATTTTATAAGCCCAGTAATCACTGAACTGTCTCATTTTATGTGAACCGATGTTTGTTATAAAACTAGATAAACATTTTTCCTCAGAGGATAAAGTCGGAAAGTTACAAATGACGGCATAATTTTCGTTCCCTTTTATTGTTTGCTCTTTTGTTTTGTTCTAGGGTTATGGATGGTTTATGCCTTGTTATTTTTCAAGTTATTTGTTTTTTTTTCTTATACACTACTTATTTGTGGTTTTTATTTTGGGGGATATAAAATACTACTAGGTACCTACTGCCATGTTTCTTATTTGGGCTTGTTGCGCCCATGAACACCCGCAACACCAGAGAAGTCACAAGTGCGTTGCGTTGTTGTTTAAAAGGGTTTGGGCCTCCGGTATCCTCACTCACTTGGCGAAAGACAACGCAAGCATTGTTTCACGCCGGTTTTCTGTGAGGCCGTGGTGTCACTCGAGCCGGCCCATTCGTTCTGAAGCATGGCTCTTTGGAATAGTTTGTAAAACTCGCGGCTTCACTAACCTGCTAGCAAATCACGTTTTCAAATTTTGACACGTTTGGCGTAGCAGCTGAGCAATTGGCTTCTGCGACACGCGTTGTGGGTTCGATCCCCACACGGAGCAAATATTTGTATGATCTACAGGTAGTTGTTCGGGGTCTGGGTGTTTGTGTATGTGAGAATTTGTGTTTGTAAACGCACCCACGATACAGGAGAAAATCCTAGTGTGGGGCAACGTTTTTTTAAAAAAAAATCGAGTAAGTGGTTTATTACTGTGAATTCATATATTTAAACTAATTTTGAAATGAAACCTAATAATTTAAAGTCAATATAGTATTGATGATTGCTTTGAGTAACATATACCATTAAGCGCTAGGCAAGGGTGTCTATATACACCCGGATTTCGCCAATGTTTACGTACGTCCCATGTAATAGGGGCCGAGCCTATTGTCATTATTAAAACAAACAATAATTACTCATTCTTTAAAATATAGTCTTAAAATCCTAACATTTGAAGGATTAAAACCCATCATGATACTTTAAAAAAATAACTTCAAAGGTTTAGAACATCGATCTTACTCCTTACGCTGTACAAAGAAAAAATAAGTCTCCGAAACATCAAAAGAAATGTGGTATTTTACGGCCTTCAGTGGCACCTTAAGCATGACCCTTGAACAGGATGGTGGCACTTGGTAGGAACAAAAACAATAACTATTACGCCCGACGCCGCCCGGGGTGCGTGTCGAGATGTCATGACGAGGGTGCGATCTACTTTAGATAAAGGAACGTGTGGACGGATCGGACGTGTCCCGCCAAGAAGAGTTGACGAAAAATAAAATCATTTTTATTTCTAACAAATTCATATTTAATTGTTTAATAATATATATAAACAGTCATAAGTTAGAATTTATCGTCAGTTGATTTATTTAGTGTACCTACTAGTTTCTACGCTTTATAAATCTATACTTACTAATATATAAAGCTGAAGAGTTTGTTTGTTTGTTTGCTTGAACGCGCTAATCTCAGGAACTACTGGCCCGATTTGAAAAATTCTTTCAGTGTTAGATAGCCCATTTATTGAGGAAGGCTATAAGTAGACTATATTTCATCACGCTACGCGGACGAAGTCGCGGGCAGAGGCTAGTATTACATAAGTGTTTAATTCATTATTTTGACAAAAAGTTTTCGTCCCATTCCTACATTGTTCTCTTATATTTATCTAATTTCTCTTTGATTTCTTAGTACTCAATATGATGACATAAATCGTGGTTCTGAACTCATTTCCTCCTGAGGATACTAAATACTTAAAATTCAGCAAGGAGCAGGTGTACTGAGGAACGTAATAAAACCTGCCTTATTTCAGTTTGGACAATCCTGGTGCTTTAATACTTAAACCTACATTGCCTTTACTCACAGAACGAGAGCTTCTAGTAATTATTCACAAAAATAAATAAAAGAATGTTCCAGAAAAGTTGAATAAAATGAAACGAGTGCGGTCATACGTGACTTGTGACATAATGGACGACAAAGTAACTTAAGTGACAAACGGAATATTTAACATCAGCGCGAGCTTAATGTGGGCAGAATTGATAATGTCTGAAAACGCAATTAACTGCGACTTTAATGTCATTGGAATTTAACCTTTACCTAATGTGCTTGGGGGAGCCGTGGTTCAGCGCGAATAGGCCGGCTCGACCGGAGTGACCACGGCCTCACAGAAAACCAGCGTAAGACGAGAAGAATCTTACGTGGTGTTTCCCGAGTGAGTGAGGATACAGGAGGCTCAAACCCTTTCAAAAGGCAGGCTACGCACTCGCGACTCGCCTGGTTTGGCGGGTGACCACGGGCGGCGGTAATCGCTTGCTATCAGGCGATCCGCCTGCTCGTTTTATACCATAAATCCATAAAAATGCCGTTTTGTAATCTTTTTAAATACATCAAGATGACATAAAAACCATATATTTTAGGTAAATAACATACATACCATATTTTCACAGTTACATTCCTCAAAGAGTCAGACAGAGGTGTGTATACATTCACAGTGCGCCGATGTATTTAGATCACATGTTATAAAGTTCGAGCCTATTGCCATCGACTGGGCAATTAGGAATAAATCAAGCAACTGGGGATTTTATGGAAAAAACCAATAACTCTTTGGTTGATCTGAATATTGAACCCAGAACCTCTAGCATAGCAATCGCGCTCACGACCACTGGACTAATGAAGCACAGCAGCATAGAGTGAGAGCAAGCCGTACTTCCACGGGAGTGGGAGAATATTAGTACACCCCTACCTAACCCTCCTGGGAATACAGGCGTGATGTATCGTAGGTATATAACAATAATAATTCATTCAGTATTAACTATATTGATGATTGCATAATTTATAGTGTAATCTGTGGCATTTCCATTAATCATTAAACAGGTAGGATCATTAATTAGGTATACCAACAGCATAGTTAAATGCAGCTAGTATTGTAACAAAAGCATTGACATCATAGTTAAAATAAGATTGAGCGATAAATAAATTCTGATATCAAAATAAATCCTTATCATACATCACGCTTGTTGTTGAAATCGTTTTTTCAATTATCTATACTAATATATAAAGCTGAAGAGTTTGTTTGTTTGTTTGATTGATTGTTTGTTTGTTTGTTTGTTTGTTTGCTTGAACGCGGTAATCTCAGGAACTACTGGTCCGATTTGAAAAATTCTTTCAGTGTTAGATAGCCCATTTATTGAGGAAGGCTATAGGCTACATATCATCACGCTTCGCGGACGAAGTCGCGGGCTGAAGCTAGTATTAATAATATACCCGGATCTCCATAAAAAGTTTTCCGATACCGATGCCTATAAGAACTATAAAAGCAACATGACATTGATACACGCGCAAATGTACGTTAACACGTAGGGTGAATTTTGCCACCTTCGCGTCCATAAAAGTCATCACCATCATCCTAGATAACTATATTCAGGTCGGCTTCCAGTCCAAACAGATGTGACGAAGCAACCGTCATCAGACCTCCCCAATCCAACTTCAGATCAAAAGCTGTAGTTTTTAGCTAGCATCTAGCATACATGCCTACCTACATAGGCTGTCAAACTCATTATTCTTCCTTTTCCGCAGTCGGATAACAATAATAGGTACTTATATAAAATAAGGAAATAAAACATCCGATTTGCATCACAGTCTTTTTGCAATCCATTTAACAAATTGTTTCTAAAAAGCTGCAGTGTCCATAAAAAAGCGTTTACTGACGATTAAACATTTTATGGTGAATTAACAAGAGTTTTAAAGATAGATGCCCAGATTGTCACTTGAAACGGGTCAAGTATACAACGCGGTGGAAAAACAAAATATTGAATTATTTAAACTGTGGAACCGCTTTTGTTTTACGATTTATAAAACTACGCTGCCAGTAGAGTGGCCAAATGTTTTTTATTAAGAGAGACTAATTGGGGAAATGTCAGGTAGGTACCTACATTATATTATTATGCGCATGCAATGCGTTTTCGGAATATTGTATTAAGGAACATTTGTAACTCCTATGCTAAATTTATCCATATTTCATAAGTGCCAACTTATTTAGATTAAGAAACTTCGAACTTGAAATTTACGTCTAGTTAATGGAAGGCATTTTAGGGAATTTCATAATTTAACGAATCACATGGCGGGGACTATAGGAAAACACATGGCAAGTGTTTTAGTCTGTAAGGTGAGAGTTTGACATACCCTGGCACCTCTCAAGATGGTAAACGATCCATGAGGATTTCCCGCACGCCAAAAAAGCATAAAATACAATAGTAAATAAAAAAAATCTTAATTGGATAAGCACTTATATTTTCGTTCACATCATAACACCTGATTTATTTTTAATCTTAAGTTTGATGTTCACCTTCTAGTCCACACATTTCTAGTAAACTGCTATAATGTATCAAAAATCAGTATGAAGCATTCTAATCCCAGCAAAAGTAAATGAACACTAATTCAAATAATGACGAAATCTTATTTAATAGTTAAACCATGACGTCTTAAATCTAGAAACAGAAAGGTGAAAATTAATAGAAAGGTTCTTTCTTTAAACAATAAACTAACCCGTGGTTCGACATTTCCTTCAAAATTACTGGTTGCGCTCACTGAACCGACGCGCGTAGTCCCAGGTTTGCCCACTACACACGCCAATAAAACTAAAATGCGCTACCTTGTGGCTGTACAGCCGCGTACCTGTGCCTACTACCCCTTCTCGCCATGCTATGCCGGTGCGCGTCCGTTATAAATGAAGACGAGCCAGTCGTCGACGCGTACGCTCGCTCTCAAAATGGTGATTGCGCCATGCGTGATGCTATAAACTGCAAATCTTCGATTATTAGCACCGAGTGTTGTGATTATTCATCCAGTTGATCCTTAGCTACTCGCAGACGGGAAATTTGGGAGGCTGATGCAGGAGAACAGTTAGTCTACGAGGTATTAGTCTATCTGTGTATTACGTATTTTGTGAAGTTCCCAATTCAGTACTATCAATCGTGGTCACCGTATTCTCGGTCTCATCCCACGGCGGCCATAACGTTATTTTCCTTGCGGCCAGGTCCCGGCAGATGGTCGTAACGACGGATACCAATACCGGGGTGTTTAATTGTCGCCTTAAATAAACGCTGACCGACACTCTTTATTTTTATACGAAGACGTTCGCGGCTATTTTTTATAGTTTCCGAGCATTTTTATTTCATATTGCCACAGTTCGCATACCATTTTTTATGTGTTTTTGACAAGCATACAGAATAGATAGCGCATTAGATCCACGTGGAATTGTTATGCATTTTGATTCCGGACAGCAAGCGATGTGGACACTAAAATATGAGGGTAGTTGAAGATCTCCTTTTTAGGTATGCTTGATTGGGGGTTTTTACCTAAGGCACAACGAGATTATGTAGGTACACCGAACCTAAAAATAAATTTCAACAATAACTAACCCCCTTATTCATAAATACCTATATAAAATCTATACTAATATATAAAGCTGAAGAGTTAGTTTGTTGAATATATTTTTCTACAGAAAACTACCCATAAGATATAAGAAATTAGAATTCTTATAGCAATTATCATCATCTGCGCTTGTCCAAATTTATTTGAGATGACGTAGCTTTTTTAAAGTAAACCATGTCAGTCGTAACTTGTTGCGTTGCAGCAGGCAAACAAATAAAAATTCACTCACATCACATTTAAATATTCCTTAGCAATGCCACATTTTCTGTAATCAGGATGTACTGTCAGTCCCAGAACATCGAAGTATCTTGGCAGGTCATACTTTTTCATGAGATCAGGTACTGGATATAAATTATTCCAATCACGTAACATCTTGAAAAACCTTAGTATTGTTTTTGATTTGATCTATAAAAGAAAATAATTAAAGTATCTACGTAATCAATCTGTTATTGGGTTTTTCTACAAAATTCTCTCGGAGTATGGATTTCTGCTAGGCTAATGGCAATAGATTCGCCCCCTATTACGTGGGACCTAAACATATAGGTGAACTGGTTGGTGTACATCAGTACACCTCTGCCAACCCTTCGGGGAATACATCTTTCATGGAACATTAAGTTAATTTTCTAACTTACATTTTCTAGCGGATAGTCGTCATACGGATCACCTCGCTTTATCAATTTATTCGACATGGTACCAACAATATTATCTGATAAACCTTTCTGATTTTCTACGGAACAAATCATGTTATGGCATGATGGATCAGAAATAATGTTTCTGAAAATGTTCCTGTACTCAGCCAAGGCTTCAATATCGTAAGCTAGACCTGAAATAAAATCAACAGTTTTATAATAGCGAATGATAATTTTTTTAGTATGTTTATTTATTCAATTAATATAAAATGAAAATGTGAATGCGAGTATTTTGTAAGGTCTGACGGCTTTAAGACTTTTATGTGGCATGAGCAAAAAATGTTCCATTGATTTCGTATCTTTTTTTATGGCATAGGGGGGCAAACGAGCAAACGCATCGCCTGATGGTAAGCGATTACAGTTACAAGTGCGTTGCCGAACTTTAAAAAGGTTTGGGCCTCCCAAAAATTCTATCTTCAAAAGACCATTTCAAACATTTTCTTACACTGAAACTCACATAATCGCTACTAAGTACCTATGTCTGGACTTTAAAAGAGACCATGATTATCTGAGTGTTTCTTCTCAGGGGTTTTCTGTTAGGAACTGGCGGTGCCATCTAGTTAGGAGAATAGAAAACATTGACATGTAAAAGAAGAAAAGATCTTTGTAAACAAATATCATACTCATCACTCTATTGTATCTAAATCTATCTATCTATATTAGTTGAAAATTTATTGAATACCATAATATGATATGCTTGCGACCTACACACATAGTCGGATCGAGAAGCAATGACTGAAAATATAAAATACAAGTGTTATATAAAACAATGTCTTTACTTACCTGAAATTTTATGTGTAATCTCATCCTTCGCATAATAGTTAATTTTAAAATCTACAAATTCTTCTATTCTATCTTTTGGTAAATCTGTGAAACGAAGATTATGAATAGCACCATTCATATTCACTGCAATTTTTTTCCATATTCTTGTGGGGGTTTTCAACATACTGACTTCTGTTATACACTGAAATAATTACTTCTACGGAAATTTACAGGTACTCAATTTAATCGACTGCAACATAAATCTTCAAATGCAATGTTGTAATAGTTACATTTACATAAATTGAGCTGTATTTAAATATGCTCCTACGGTCAAGTGAGAGTCTAACTTGCGTACCGAGGTTTCCATACAAACATGTATTTTTCCATCATAAAACAGTTAGAGGAAGTCTGAAACTGGTGGCAGTGACAGAAAAGTTGAAGGTAATCGTTTGTCTTAGTATGGACGTGATAAGATGACGCATGTAACTAAAAGAGAGGTGAATATGAATGTGCAGTGACAGAGGGGTAGAAGGAGACCACAGAAAAGATGGATGGTTTGTGTTAAGGCTGATATGATGGGAAAGGGAGTGAATAATGAATGGAAGAAAAGGATACGCTGTGCCCTTAAAAATTGAGACAACGGAAAGAAGAAAACAGTTAAGGAGCTATATTGTACTACTAGTTCTTAAGAGCTATATTGTACTAGTATTCTATTATCTTTGATTGTACTTACTAATCATTAAAATCATCTCTTATCTCTTTCCTATGGTATAGACACGGAAATCGCTAAAAACAGCTGTTACATTAACAGCTATAATTATATTAATTTTGATAAACGTAATGATGCAAATGCAATGCAAAATCACAATGTCCTAGAAACTAACAAAATACAACTCTTTTACAAAAATCTGCCTTGATTGACCATCATATAAATCAACATTAAATATAAAATAAGCAAAAAAATAGAACACATATCAACAGTAAATAATCACTGAAATCACAGAATGGGCTCTGACCCAATTATAGTAGCCGTATTTTTGTTTATGTAAGTACAGTATATGAGTTAGAACTACCGTAATTCAACATAACTGGCGGCCCATATATATACTTGTTAATCATTTTATTACAGTAAAAAATACCCTATTCAGGATCGCCCCATAAATTATATTAAATACAATTAGACTACAAATTAAAAGAATTTACAGGAGTTAAAATTGCAAAACAATGAGGGGCAATGTACTCTTATCTTGACAAAATACGAGAAACTAGAGAAATAAAGTTAAAACTTTAAACTAACTGGCACATAAAATTAGAGATAATGATAATAAATTACAATAGCAACATTATAAATTTATCTGACAATTAATACTCAGTTGCAATTTAATAAATAAATATATTTTTTTTTATTAATAGTTATATTTTTTAACCATTTAAGGTTAAACGCTAGGGCCAAGGTATCCGAGTAGGTACACTTTTTTTAACGACGCTTCACGTGACCCAAAGGCGAGCCTATCCTTTGGTCAGAGAATCAGCATTGCTAACCAACGTGGGCATTGAAGCCAGCATTCTTACTACCCTTCCTTGATGGGGTTGATAGCTTGGGGTCGCGCAGTATGTTTTTCTTCCACATTCACTATGAGCCGTCGTTCCATCATTCACTTCCTTTGTAACCATATCATCTCTCACACAGTCCATCTATCTCTTCTTTGGTCTTCCTCTACCCTTATGTCCATCTACGTTCATGCTCAAAACCTTTTTGGCAACATGCTCTTCACTCCTACGCATTACATGCCCATACCACGACAAACGGTTACTACACACATTTTTTGTAATTGATGCTACTTTCAAACTGCCTCTTACATACTGATTGATTCCTTATCCTATCCATTCTTGTAATCTCACACATTCCTCGTAGCATTATCACAGTTTTGTATATTTTCCCCTTAAGCCTGAGGTCAAGCTGTATCTCAGGCTGTATTCAGAACATAACCTTTCTAACAGTGATAACAAAATCTTTAATCAGTAATTTTTCCTTAACCCGTAACAAACAGACAAGGATTTAAAAAATCACATTTCTGGATTCGGAGACGTTATAGGTACCCTAACCCACTTTTTAAATATCTTCAATATACAGACGCAGCTTTTTACAATTTTATGATAAGTAGTAGAGATATCAAAAAATTATATGGGCTTATACACTTGCAAATAACAGGGATAGGTAATAAGTATGATTATTGGTATTTAATTACGCGGCTGGGCTTTCGCTCGTTTACTTATAAGATAAATATTTTGTACATGGTACTATAACATACTTCAACTCCGAAACATTTTTAAAATTAAAATATTTAAAAATTTAATTTAAATATTTAATTTCGCAGTTAGAACGTATTATGTCCATATATCCATCCAGCCGAGGCAGTACCCGTAATACGAACGATTAAATGATACTCGTTTTATGTAAATACTGTACTCAACATCACTAGATAAATAAAATTTATATTCAAAATACAATCTTATTACAATAGGTAACTAACTAAACTTGCAAAAGATTGAGCCGAAAATCCGCAAGGAAAGTTTCCGTATTTTATGGAAAAATACAGCGGTGTTTGAAATATATACATGACGTATTTTACATGTTACTAGCGGCCCGCCCCGGCTTCGCACGGGTGGAGAATCCCTAACTTTACTTTCCCTGTCGAGTCTCCCGTGAACCCTATATGTTAGGGGTGGACAACCGATATGACTTAAAAAAAAACACAAGTAGTGGCCAATTCAGACCCACTGAATATGCATATCAAATTTCATAAAATCCGTCAAGCCGTTTCGGAGCAGAATGGTAACTAACATTGTGATACGAGATTTTTTTTTCAATAAGATTTTCGAGGCTAGTGCACTTACATTATCATAATTGTCATAGATAAATCCTTTACATTTATGTCTAACAAATTACTCACGAGAGGTAGAATAAGTGAAAATAAAATATTAAGCGGAACAGGGTTGTCGGCGTAGTGGTTCCAAATTGCTTACAATAATTCACCTGGCGTGCCATCTGGCCACACCAAATGAGACGCATTTAGATATTAAAAAGCCAGATTTCTTGTGTGATCTCAACACATTAAAATATTAAACGATCTTATTATGATGTTGATGTAATTGTTGGATTGTTTGTTTTTTCAGCAAGTCTTATGAAGATATTAACTGCTTATGCTGCTGTTAAATAAGTAAGTATTCATTTCAGTTTCGGTAACATCCAATTGATAAACACAGGATATTTTATTTAACATAACATAACATACCATCACGCCTGTATTCCCCGAAGGGTTACACAGAGGTGTACTAATGTACACCCACAGTTCGCCGGTATGTTTTAGGTCCCATGTAATAGGGGGCGAGCCTATTGCCATTAACCGAGCACAAATTCGATTCGAAAAGTTTCATTTAGCCGAATACAATATTATTATTTATAAATGTCCATAGATGATGTCTGCTCAAAAAGGTTGACCTGCTTAAAAACATAACAAAGCTTGTCTGTGGAAACGTGAACAACGACTCCTGTAAGAGCTGGACAGATTTTACCGATTTTACACACTTCTTTCTTTCTCTCTATATACCTACCTACATAGATAATACCAACTAATGGGTCAAATTGAAAATACAATATTATTAGGTACTATCTTCTGACCGTGACTTCAGCTGCGTGGACTTCAGAATTGGATCCGACCTAGATAAAAATAGCCCATGTGTTATTCCGGACTATAATCTATCTCTGTGCCAAATTTTATCCAGATCCGATTAGCCGTTCTTGCGAAAAAGAGTAACAAACATCCATCCTCACAATCTTTCGCATTTATAATATTACTAGGATTATAGTAGGACTTGCAAGTTGCAACAGACATTTATTTTTAATCTTTGCCACACTAGAATTTTCTCCTGTATTGTGGGTGCTTTTACAAATACAAATTCTCACATACACAAACCACACCCGTAACAACTACATGTAGGTCGTACAAATATTTGCTCCGTATGGGGATCGAACCCACAACACGCGGCGCAGAAACCGATCGCCAGCCACTACGCCGTCCCGTGTCGTCAAGATTCGCCCAAACGTATAATGTGTTATAATATGTAGATTTTTTTATGTTTTAATAACAGGAGATAACTATTTGTAATCCAATAAATAAAACACCCATAAATTCTATTTCCAAATACCCATTAGGAATTAACGACGTAATATAATATCTTGAAGGAAATCACTTGGACGGATCAATTGACCGTGCCAAATAACGGCAAAGAATAAAGTTAAAAACGGATTTGGAGCAATTTATTAGACAATTTGATTTGCACAATGGTTTGAATTCAATATTCGAAGGAACGATTTGCATTCGTCGGCGACGGGTGTCGGAAAAACGACGTGATTCTGTCTGTGATATCTTCATATGTATGAATGTGAGGGTGGGTATGGAAATGTATTATGTCAAGGATGGTATTGTACGCTCACTGCCCGAGATGTAACAGGGTCTTGTAAATTTTATCCCACCAAAAACATAAATGTAAAAAAGGAGAGCCAAGTTCAATACAAAAATTATGCTTGGCTGTGGGCTTCGCCGCAAAAAGAATGGAGATCTAAATGAGTGCCAAGTTCTATGCAAAATCCTAATATGTATTTATAAGAACAAAATAACATTATGAACAAGTATTAAACTAGATGTCCTTATGGATATAATTAAACACACGTAGTTTTATGTGTTTACGTTAAACTAATTTAGTTACAGAAGGGTCAAAAGTGGCACCGAGTGGTTCGTGTAATATTACACTCGGCGCTAGCTAGCCAGTTCCTTTGCTTGAACTTGGCTTAACACGCTGCCGCGTGTCTAGATTAAGTCAAACAACTAGAGTTGACTAACTAGGCTGAAGGCAATACTGGGGAAGTTGGGTAGCAACAAAGAGCTAAAATAGTTTAACGCTTACATATCCCTATCAATATCAACACAATATAACAGAGCAACTATTTCATACGAAATACGAAGTAAGAAAGAGAGTGGGCCGTGAGTGTCCAGCCTTTTTATCTTCTCGAACTGACAGTAGCTAGGTAAATCATCACTGTCATCCGGTAGGAGGCGCTGGGGTGGCTGCTACCGGTTGTTGAGTTGCCAACACTAGTGTTGAAAAGATCGCTATTTTGGGAGTCTTTTATATTTTAAGCGTAAATAGGTAGGTAGTTTTTATACAGGAAATAATCTGAGATTTTCCTAAGAACTCCTGAATGCATCAGTGATGTGAACTTTAATATAAAATCCTTTGTTTGTACTATTTTGAACAAAAACACTGACATTTAATAAATTGATACCTTTGACGTTTATAATATTTTCTAAAACGTTACTCTCCACTCTTGGATTTTCTCCTGTATACCTAATACAAATTCTCAATTTCCCTCAACAGCCATTTGCATACAAATATTTGCTCCGTTTGGGGATCGAATCCACAACACGTGCGCAGAATCGATGATTGATCCGCTACGCCAAAAGCGTCTTCAAATTCAAATTGTATGCTGTGATAACTTTGTACGAACGTTTAATACTATGTATCGAAAAAAAATACATTATAAAAAAACAATCGAAATGTTCTGATTAACCGAAAAATCGTTTTTGAAACAAATTCTTTGATTCCAGATTATTATGACACCTGTCAAAAATCATGGTCTAATTTTTACAAGTTGAGACGTCTGACAATCTGCTAACCATCGACAAGATTTGCAATAAACTAGGTATCGTTTATGGAATAGAAGCTGACTCATGCATGTTTAACAGGTTATTTTTATATATACATTTGTTAATTTATTAATATTCGGTACAGTTATTCTGTTATAATGCGTCGTTTTGTGACGATGACGTTTTACTTTCATCATGATCATGTTTATTTTGGCAGAAAATATGACACTTGATTGCGCTGTCATAATAATAATGTGGTGTTTTTCTAAATAAACATCATCTCATGCAAATAAGAAGTGTGCCCATTAAATGTAACGAAATCCCCAGGAACCACACAAAATACTTTTAAGTTCGTAACCCAAAAACAGAAATAACAAAACACAAACGGATGACGGATAAAATCATGTTTGGTTGCGTACTTATTTGTAATAACCGAAGATTTTTCGGTAAATTCCACCAGTCTAGCTGATGTTTATCGTTAGATGAAAATTTATGAATCTCCACTGAATTCCGGGAATCGTTACACTGTAAGCGAAAAATATATATAGCTATAGCGCACTGATTTGAAGTATCCGAACACACGGTAATCGCGCCGCGCGAAAATCAATTCGGTTTGTCCATCAATAGCAGCTACTTAGTTCTGGATGTATGGGGACCGTACCTGTAACAGGTATAGGGGAAAGGCAGGGCGGGCGGGAACGCAGGACCAGTGCAATCGCCGCCACCGCCCACAGAGGACGCCTCGCGCGCTCCCGACTCACAACACGCGTCGAACCTATGCACAATTTAATAGTGAACAAGTGAACAGTTCAAACAGTGTTCTTTTTTCAATCGTGTTCGTTTTTTGAAAGGTATTTTTTTTTCTCCCCTTTTTAGTATTTTTACTGACCGTGTTTCATTTGGCTACGGATTCGGCGTCAATTAATTATTTAGGTATGTAATTTTAATTTATTTCTTTGTATTTAATTATTTTATAATCTTAATTATTACCTGTATTTATTTAAGTCAACATACAATATCGTATTTAAATGTTCGATTACCCACATAAAATTGAAACGAGAGCATCAGCGGAAGCTTTCTTTTCATAAATTTAATGATAACATAAATCCTTATCACAATCTGTGATTTCGAGCTACATGCTCTCAAATCGGGACAAGAGCATATTGCCATAATTGCAATGCTTAGCAATTCCATATAACAATGACAATTTCCATATACACCGACATACATTGTCTATTTTATTTAACTGTATCATTTAACTACTTACAAAAGCTTTGCGGTTGAACGTTGACGTTACTTGTTGCGTTATTCGCGTACCTTGCTATAACATTTTTATATTTTATTCTACACTCAACCGCCCCATTATGGACGGAATACTAAAAGAGATACACTTAAATATGAAACAGGAAATTAAAAAGACACAAAGATTTTTTGTTCTAATTAATATCTCAAGAGCCTTATAGGTAGGTACTTGGATAAAGTCTATGCGAAGTATCGCTCTTGCAGTGACGATGAAATATCTGAAACTTTAAAGCTAAAACTTTAAAATCTTGAAATGTAGGCCTCGAAACCCCATTAGAAAGGATTTATGGAAAACTAGCTGCTCCCAGCAACTTCATCTGCGTGGACTTCAGAATTGGGTCCGACCTAGGTAAAAAGAGGCCTGTGTGTTATTCCAGACTATAATCTATCTCTGTACCAAATTTTATCCAGATCCGTTCAGCCGTTATGGTGTGAAAGAGTAACAAACACCCATCCACCCTAAAAAACTTTCGCATTTATAATATTAGTAGGATTCCACAGGTCTGGGTAAGAAAAGATCAATGCGAATAACATGGCGGAGCACAATCAATAATATTTTGACTGATGTAATCAATATTTTAGATAAATTGAAGGTCAGCTTAAATACAAAAGAAGCTTTTAATGCGAGCTTTTAGTACGCATTCTTCAAATAGAAAATACATCAATGAAACTAAATATCAGTTAATTAAAGCTCGAACAGGGATATTTTATTTTATTTGATAACTATCTTTTGCCCGCGGCTTCGTTCACTTGAAGCTCAAAAACCAACAGTGATGATCTCTTCTTTGTATGGGTCTCTATACATCAGAGAGGTCAAGCTATATCCTAGATTCCGCTTAACTATTCGAGAGAACCGGGCACAAATTACAAACTCCAAGCTACTACAGAGTAGGTTTCATAGAAAGCCAAATATCACTTGCTGGGAACCGAACCCAGTAGTTCCTATAGCGTAGCAGTCGCACTCAGGATCCATCCATCCATTTCCTTCCTTTTTATTCTAATAAAACCTCGCTACAGATCTTTCCTTTATCGACAGTAACAGATTTCCACCAGTAACAAATAAACCCACAAAATAGTTCTGATATTAATCGCCAGTTTGCAAAATCCAATCAGTTGTTATTAAAGTTTGTCCGGATTGTAACTTAGGCGGTCACAAAGGGTATTTCTTAGGGGACTGCTAATCTGTATTTTGGCAATGTTCCAAGACTCGAGAGATTAGATATGGCAATTGTCCGCCAAGCTTCTCGATGTCATCAACTTTAATGCATGCTGCCTCGTTTTGTTGGTTGGTTGCTGAGCGCGAGGTTCGATTCCCAGGTCAGTCAGAGTTTTCTATGTAATTCTCAGTATCAGCTTGGAGTTATGTTTTGTATCCGGTAAACGGCATTAGGCTTACCCAATGTCGACAATTCTGGCAATATCGAAGTAAAATGGATATACCTGTCGATACGTCAAATTAGACAAGAATTATAACAAAATATCTCTTGATAGAATGATATTAGTGCTTAGTGTGGATACATTCTAAACTTAAATGTTGTTGCAAGGAATGAAGATCATCAAGGCCTGGACCTATTTTACCGGGATTGGTCAGAAGACAAGAGGAAATTTAGTGCCATGTTTTATACTACATAATACCTACCTACTTCACGAAAAACCGAAGCAAAGAGCCAAAAAGTATACCAACAATTTCATTTTCTATTTCATTGACAAGATAAATGGCCAGAAACTTTAACTGAAAATTAAAGCTGGCTTTGTGCCTAAGCTAAGAAGAAAACCGTACGAATTCTATTTCGTAATGCAAATTGATATAATTTTTTCAGAAATTCCTGTCGTCCGATTTTTCAAACCTAGCCCTTGATTGAAGTGAAAATTATAACACTGTAAAATGTCTCATCAGGCTACTGGTCCCAAGCGCCACTGCTACGCTAGAGGTCTTGGGTTCGATTCTCAGGTCGAGCAAAGTGTTACCGGGTTTTGCTATGAAATTGTCAATAGCAGCTCGGAGCTAGTACATGAGATATTAACATACCTGTGAATTGTGGGTGTACATAACTAGGTGCATCCTTACTTAAGTTACTTTGTAAGTAACTTACATACTTACAAGATACTCTAATCCTAGGTTTATATCGAATCTTAATTAACTATTTTTATGGTGGTCATTTTACGTCTATATTCCCCGAAGGGTTAGGTTAAGGTGCTGTAGACCTAGACAACTGTATCTTTAGGGCGACTATGTTGATATTAACTAGGCTTAAAGCCGGAGCTGCTACTTCATGCTATAATTTCATAATGAAATTAAAAAAAACCGCTCCAAAAATCGGACCCAAGATCTCTGACACAGGGATCCCACTTGCGGCTACTTTACTAACGAGGGTCTACTAAGGAGGTTAAAATATACAACCTTTTGCAACTAGAGACAGTAAACTTATATACTTATGCAATGTTTATTATGAAAGCTCAGAGAAATGATGATAATTCTAAACTCGCAATATTCACACAGTGCTGTTACGTCGACGCGGACGTAGCGGGCGGGCTGTAATCGCGACGCGAGAGGGTTAGCTGAACACACACTGTATTACCAGTGAGTTTATGATATTAGTTTGTGTTATATTTACTTCGTTATCATAACATGTAGGTAATGCATCTTTCTAAGCACAAGTCAGTGGTGATATCTATGGCTATCTATATTAAAAGTAAGTAAGTACTCATGCTAGTTATTAATATTTAACCAGTCTAACCAACGATATTTTATAATTTGACGTCTAATAATTTGATAGTGGAGTAGTGAGTGAGTTTGATAGTATAATTCGAGTGATAAATGCATTGCAACAGTACGATAACAGGGTGTGAGGACTTTGGAGCTTGAAGTCTTAGTTAAGTCGAAGTCGAGATTAACATAAGAAAGTTCCCAGCGTCTGAAAATCCACCGTCATCCTAAAAGTAGGTATGTGGAAATATACGTGCCACATTCAATCATGAGATGACAACCAGTCTGTCCTCCGAATATCGGTATTGTCCAGAAATTAGGTTGCGAAGGTCTGATGGCCGTCGCTTCGTGTAAAATAATGGCATATCATTATTTTACACGAAGCGACGGCCATCCGGCCAGCCGAATCTGGTTAGACTGGAAGCCGACCCCGACATAGTCAGGAAAAGTATCTCATGATTCAATCATAAGATACATACTTCTGTCTGTAATGTAATAATATCATGTACCTACAAAGTTCTGATTTCCCTTCGGACAATCAAGGTCAGTACTCTGGTCGCGCAAATACTATCCTGAAACTTCATTATACATGGATGTATTACCGGAAGGTGTATTCATAAATCTATCCCAGGTTTCTAGAAATCTAAAGGTTGATTAGTAATAGTTACAATAATTAAAGATACATTCACTCAGACAGACCTTTCTCCTACAGTCGTAAGCAGAAACTATAGACCGATTCTTGCATATCTACTTCTTTTGCTTCTGCCAAATTCATAGGTCTTCTCAAAAATACGAATAGTTGCGAGTACTACATCACTTTGTTGAAGGATCTCATCAATTTCAGATTCACTTGATAAAATGTTTCGACGGCATAATCTGTGCAGTAACTGACAGCTTCTACTACCTGGGTCGTGGTTCGATAACCATGAAACTAATATTTCCAAATCGCCACTCGCATGGATAAAACATAAAGGAAACCGAATGCTCAAATTGAACACAAATTACAGACCAAAAATACTTAGTAAATAGGTAGGTATTCATAAGAATAATTATGAGTCGTCCTATAAACTTAATGTTTTTTATTATACATACGACATGTTATAGCTATGAAAGGTTTTTGTCTTTATTTACAAGTATTATCGTTCAAATACTACTGAAATATCGATCACATCTTAAAGATGACGACTCAACAATACCAACCTAAATATATGTAAGAAATTATTCAAATAAAAGCAACCATCTGCATAGTTCTTCAGCGACAACAATATAAGGAAATCTTTTGAATAATTTCGACTTGTAAAACTTGCGGCGCCTTACACTTGACAAAGAAACAAAGACTAAACTATAATCTGGTTTCATTCAGTTTATGCATCTAACTTCGTGAACAGTTCTAAAGGGGAATACAAATTACACTTTATCTCATAAGAACAATGAGAATTTATCTATCAGAACATTTCAGCACAGAATAAGTTCTTAGAACAGATAAGAAGATGATTGCTGAGAATAATACGAGCTGTCATAAGCAGACATGATTTGCAGTTAGCACACTGTGCATTTTGTACCACCATTCAGAATTAATTATCTAAATTAATTATTACAGTACGCTCAAAATATCTGTGCGCGTCTGAAGTTATTCGCAAGTGGTTTTGTAGTGGCAAATCTTACATATAATAAGAATGTAAGTGACCCGTGTCTGTAAATTGCTACTATTTGCAAAAAAAACTAATTTTGGAGACTAAGAATAAGTTACACAATCCATTTCTATCATTTCGGAATGTTTGTCTGTCTTTTGTGTGTTGTTTTAATCTTTACTGATGCCGAAACAGTTATTTGAGATTTTTATCTCTGTACCTATGTCTGTTTATATTGGTGTACACACTTCACGTCACGTTAAAATAACTACTAGGGTTTTTTTTTTTAATCAAGGTAAGTCAACGGTCAATGGCGCTAAGTGTATTCAAAATATGGAAAAACAGAATCCTTTTTGTTATAAGATTTTCCGAGGTTAGTTGTAGGTAGTTAGTTGAAACTTGGACAGGACAAACGCCTGTCAGGCCAGCTAGTTTTAGATAATATAAAAAATCGATGTAAACACGGCTGGGGTCATCAATGTCTCGCATTCATGATTTACCTTACTGATTTCGATATTATTGCATTAGAACACTTATTCTTTTAAATATATGTCCGCAACGACTAATGTCAGACGGGAACAGCTATTTTGAGCGTACACTCCTCCATATAAGATACCAATCCTTCTTTATACACTCCAAAGATGCCTTGGTATAGCTGCTATAGATGCTCCTATAGCTTATTATTTTAAGGTTAAGTAATAATATACGGCCACCTTTATAAAGCCTTTTTGTAGTACAATTACAGCGGAATATTACGCCGATTCGGTATATTGTTAGTTTAAGTCCTCTTGTTTTTTTTTAAATTTTCTAATAATTATAATTCTAATTTATCTCATTAGACTGGTGGTCGTAAGTGCGACTGCAGTAGAGGTCCTGTGTTCGACTCCCAAGTTCAGCAATGTGCATTCATTCAGCCCGCCCCTATTTCATGATAGCTAAACATTTCAGTAACCTCTGTCTTACCCTTCAAGAAATACAGGCGTGATGGTATGTTGTTTCAAATTCTAAATAAAAATCTAATTTAGTAAAAAGTTAACATATAACGTTAAATTACACTTAATTCTAATAGCATTATAGATTACTATAAAATAATATAAAATCGACCTTTTTCTCCCATTCATCGCTTTAAGGAAATAATATTGCCACAACTCCTACTAACCTCCTTGATGGCAAAATTATGAACGATAGTGCGAATGTGCGAATCTTCGGGGAGTTTCGGTTCGACTTCGGATGTTTCGATTTTTCCCGCCGGGAAATTGCCGAGAATTATTTATAGACTTACAGTAAGGCCTTAGCCTGGAGCAGATAGTACCCGCCACGGAGGTAAGAAATTAGAGAATCGTCGAGAGAAAATATCAAGCTTTGTTACATTTGTTTCCAGTTTCAGCCAGGTTTAAGCGGTAATTTGGAAACTAATTAATTAAGAAAATAATTCACGTGGCGAATGAATTTTTTTTTAATTTTTTTTTTTACCTTATACGACCCATCCCAGCAGAATAGTAGGTAATAAAAGTTATTATTGCAGGGTTATATACTAATATAATAAAATTGTATCTGGTCGGTATCTGCATAAAAGATATTAAAGAAAATTAATATATGAGCAATATCCTAAAAAATATCTTAAGATGTTATTTTTGTTTTGTTTATACGGGCATCACTCACAAAATTACGGCACAAAATTGGATGTGGTTTTGAGAATTGTATTGCTGAAGGTCTAAAAGTGCACATAATATAACATCGCACATTTATTCCCTGAAAGGTAGCTTAGGCAGAGACGTAGGTACTAATGTACATCTACAGTTCGCTAGTATGCTTAGGTACCATGTAATGGGGGCGAGCCTATTGCCACTAACCAGGCACAAATCTCAAACTCAGAGCTGGTAATGAGAACTTCATATAAAACCGAATAACCCTTTGCTCGACCTGGGAATCGAACCCAGGACCTCTAGCGTATCAGTTGCGCTTAGAACCACTAGACTAATGAGGCACTTTAAAGTGCACATATTTTTTCGTATCTCCATTATTATATATACATCAAACTCCATACATAATTATGTTACTGGTTTTATGTTCCAACTGCTCGGTGATACAAACCGCGAAGTATACATTTCATGTATTGTCTATTATTCTATCCCGACCCTATTTAATAAATACTAGTGTCAATGATCACCGCTCTACTGACCTTCACTAAAGGAAAACTAGAAAATAAATGTAAATATTTGATAGATTTGATGCCAGATCGTATAATAATAGTAGTTTTCACGGCCAGTCTTAGAGCGTAATATATCATTGGGAGCGATAAAACTTTATGTTACATATACGCTTCTGCCGTATAGGAACCAGAGACAAAAATAGACAAATATTATGTAGCAATATAGCTGTTGCTACTTCACAATTTTGGAGGAGAGTGAGTTTAAGTACTGTAGAGATCGGTGCAAAGAGATGGCATTATTTTAACACTGGCTGCTTGAAATAAGAATAAACAATAATTCGAAAATTTAAATTATAGAACGACTAATTTGAAATAGTGACGTGTGTAAAATTGTAACAGATATTTTTGTGCTTGATAGCGAATAGATGTCCATTATGTATAAAGCTTAGCAGATACAAAATTCACTTCAAGTAAATCTCCTTTTCCTTACTACCTTAGCTATAATATTAATATCAGTAACAAAATAAAATAGAGCTCAAATCATTTAATAAGATGCTTCCTTTGAAAAGTATTCATTAAATATCTAGGCTAATAAAATGTTATTAAGTTCAAGTTCCAGCCGTTAAGGCAAATATTTAATTTATATGTTTACCCAAATAAAACACAGCAATATATTTATTAATATTCTCTGAATATTTGATAAAATTCCAAGATACTTCAAACGACTTAAAAAAATATTTGTGTTCAGGAAAATAATATTTAATATAAACATTTCGCGGCAAAAATATTGTTCAGTTTACCTTTTCCATTTTTATCAGGAACCGAATAAAGCGGTTCCATTAGTAACGTACACATTGGCGGGTTATTCCACCCAGGAGGATTTATAGAATTTACAAAAAAAGAACTTGTAGATCTTGCCTTTAACTTGAGTAAAAAAAAAGATCGTTTAAAATACGGTACAAAAGTTGTTGGTACCTACATTCATATGTTCAATATTTTGCTTGTGAAAGGAATTATTAAGATATTACAGTACAAATGTTTTAGAAGTGAAAAAATCTTTTAGTGTGTAGGAACATTTGTCTAATAACCATAATCTAAGTTCGGCTTTAAATTTAAACTAAACGGCTTAACTTTAATTGACAGAAAGTAGCTGCTTCTATAGTGAAAAGTGCTTCTACACAGCACACTTCTCAATTTAGTAGTCTCTTTTTTCAAATTCAGTTCACGTGGGAGAGCCATGCTTCGGCACGAATGGACCGGCTCGACCGGAGTGATACCACGGCCTCACAGAAAACCGGCGTGAAACAACGGTTGCGTTGTGTTTCGCCGAGTGAGTTGAGGTTACCGGAGGCCCAAACCCTTTTAAAGGCGGGCAGCGCACTTGCGCTTGCACTCTGGTGTTGCGGGTGTCCATGGGCGGCGGTTATCACTTACCATCAGGTGATCCGTTAGCTCGTTTGCCCACATATCCCATAAAAAAAAAAATTGACGATTTTCGCTGATTTTGACAAACAAATGGCTACCTATTATTTTTTACAAACACTCCAATTTCTAGGATATACAACGATACCAAAGTCAATATCTTCAGCTCTTTGAATATAGGCCTACAACTATCAGTTGGAGCTTTCCCCCCAGTCCCTCATGTTGTTTACACCATTGCCCCAACAGTATAGGTACCATATTTTAACACAAACGCTACACAACCATGATAAGAGAAATTTCTTGATTGATTATAATTACGTTTTAGAGCGTATACAAAACTATTCAATTTATTACATACTGTATTAGTGATTCCCAATTGCAATTTTTCCAAAGTTAACCCTAAATATTTAATGTCAAATCTTTACTGATTATTTCGCTATTACGTTTTAGAACAATTTTTTGAGGTATTTGTTTGTAGTTTGAAAACTGTACGAATTTGGTTTTTGATAAATTTACCTGAAGATTGTTATGAGATACTTACGAGTATCGTTTACTTCTTGATTGTGTAGTATTTTATCTGTTTCCGGAATTATGAATGAGACGTAAACAGCAAAAAGTACACATTTATTTTTTGTGACACTTGGCAAATCATTTATATATAACAAAAACAGGAGGGGCCCCAGGATACTTCCTTGGGGAACTCCTGATTTATTAAGCTAGCTGTTGTAAGCATGCAGGGTTTAATTGCCCTTTCCAGGTCAAAATATTTTGAGTTACCAACCTCGAGAACTGTAACCCAATCTTTTCATTGCTCCCTGGAGGGATTCGCGAGTTCACGACTTACGAAACATTTAAATAATTTATTTCGAGCTCCGTATGTGCTTAAGCTATAAATTTTCTCTAAGACATTTGAAAACTTTTGTTTAAATTTTTTAAACAATAGATACGACTGTTACGTTTTTTTGACTCAGTGAAATAAAATACTAACTATACTAGGTATTAATAAAGATATTAAATTTAACTAAATTAAAATATATAATTTATAACGTTATTGAAAAATCCCAACTTCAAAAAGGTGGAGGTTATCAATTCATCTGTATTTTTTTGGCTTATGTTTAACTAAGCCCCAGATCTAGTAAAATGTAACGGCAACAAATCACTTTATATTACCAAAAATAGTAAATGATCATCAAAATAAACCCCCATTTTAGCGTTAAATTAGAACCAAAGATTTTACAACTTGTGATCCTACTTAAAGCAACCAACTCCAAATTATGATTGTCTAGTACGGAAATAGTTCATCAAAAATTAAAAATTAATAAAAAAAAACAAATAAATTCACTAACCAAGTTTATTAGGTAGAATTCAGCTCTGGCGTTGTGGTCGCACTTCTAACTTAACTTAAACCTTAACCTACTTATTTGGTTACCATCTATCCATTTTGGTATTTACTATTTATGGTAAGCATTATGGTGATCAAATTACTAAATTTGGTGGTTAATATATTTATGACCTTTTTTATTATACTGTTTCTATATATTTTGTATGTATAGTTATTTACCTACCTTAGCGTCGTTCACAAATTTAACTGATATACTAATATTATATTATGTGTGGCTGAGCAAAGCGGTTTCTTTATAATCATTCTTTATAATATATCAGTCGCAGGTGCGTCCCTGTCGCGAACCGTCGTGCCGTGCACCTGCACCGATAAATACCTACACACTTACGTTAAAACTATCTCGTATTTTAAAATATTTCATTTCCCTTCAATAAATATGTCGAATCAGTGCAATAAATTGATAATAAACGAACTGTTATGCTTTTTACAATGTAAAATTGATGTGATGGACGAAGTAAGTTTGGTGCAAATCTGTGATTCAAACTATAAGGAAAGTGATATTGTAACAGCCAAGACTATTCTGTTTGAAGAAGCAAACTGTCGCACCACTCGAAAAGGAGACGGCAAGAGCAAGCGACTTCTGCAGGATATTATAAAAGTCTTGAAAGAAACGGAGACTGCATTACTTCCCACATTTGTAGCAAAAGACCTCCACCGCCTGCCTCCCGTAACGTTCGATTACGTGGATGTCACAAGCCTCTTAAAAGACATCCTAGTGCTAAAACAAGACATACACCGCATACAAAGTGATTATGTAAAATCCTCGGAATTGGCCAAAGTACAAGAAGAAATAGAACACATTAAAAACACACCGCAGCATCAACAAACTCCATCCAACCTTTGTACAGAAAATATCGAATTCTCCAACGACTTTTTTAAAACAATTTGTGAGCAAAACTCGCGTCGCGTGGCCGAAATCGCGCCTGCGCAGTGCGTTGTACCTGCACCTGCGCCAGGCAGTACATCAGCTGATCGCTCGGTTGTAGGCAATAACAATATTGCAATAACAGCCGGATTATTACAGTCAAATAATACTAGTTCTATGCCTCGGACGAGCAGCCCTCTTATAACAGATCTCAACTCTAACGATTGTTTTACAACTGTAGTAAATAAGAAAAATAATTATAAAGAAAAGAAGAATCTCAATCAGCAAGGAAAAGCGATTTTGAAGTCCAGTAAAATTAAAATTGTGCCTAAATTATCCTACATCTATGCTTCTCGATTTGACACTCAAACTACAGAAAAAGATATTTACGATTTCATTATTGATTGCGGACACACGGCTGTGAAGGTTGAAAAACTAATCCAGTTTAAGGAATCGGCGTTTTCATCATTTAAAATAACGATTGAACAGGGTCAAGAACACATATTCCTTAGTGCTGAATTCTGGCCTCGTGGTATAGAGTTCAGAAGATTTACTGTGAGGCGTAATTATACCGAACTCGGCAAACGTGTTGAACTGAAGAACAATGAAAATTAACTTAGTTTCATTCAACTGCAGATCTATAAAACGCTCATGTAATCACGTATCTGACCTCTGTAGAGAACATGATGTTATTGCACTTCAGGAACATTGGCTATTACCGGACGACCTTGCTTACCTAAGTAAAATTCATCCAGATTTTTCATACTACGGTGTATCAGCGGTGGATACTACTGCCGGTGTGCTGAAAGGAAGACCCTATGGAGGTGTAGCTATATTATGGAAAAAGTCTTTATTTAGTAACGTAATACCAATCGACACCGGATCGACGCGCGTGGCGGCAGTGTGTATACAACACGCAGGTGGCCGTAAATTTTTGGTAATGTCGGTATACATGCCTACTGAGGACGCGGACAACTTGCCCTTGTTCACAGAATGCCTAGGTGTTGTCAGTGCTGTTATTGAGATGAACGATGTGGAAAGTGTATTAGTGCTCGGTGACTTTAATGCGGACGTCTCGCGTTCAAACAATTTATTTGGAGGTAAGCTGCTAGAGTTCTGTAATGAACAGAGCTGGGTATGTGCGGACCTTAGTATGCTCGGTGCAACTTCTAATACATTTACTTATCTAAGTGACGCTCACGGCACCACTAGTTGGCTAGATCACTGCATTGTAACCCCGGCAGGATCGAGCATAATTAATAAGATATATGTGTTGAATGATGTCTTCTATTCAGACCATTTTCCTTTAGTGATTGAATGTAATATTGATGTAATTTTGCCCAAAATTGATCGATCATGCAACCAGCTTTTAAATAAAGTAATCTGGGGTAGCAGAAGCTATGAGCAAAAATATGAGTATGCAAATTTGTGTGTTAAGTTTATTAATTCGTATGACTGGCCGGACTTTCCGTGTCAGTCCTCATGTCAAGATAACCATCACTATTTAATTGATAATTATTATAATCAGATTGTGAACAGTTTAACTAAAGCGGCTACCTGTTCATACCGTGGTAAAACCTATAATAGTAAGAAACAAGTAATTGGTTGGAATTATCATATAAAAGACTGCCATATAACAGCAAGGCAATGTTATCAACTTTGGAATCTTTATGGTCGCCCTACTCAAGGTAAAATATATGATGATATGATTTATAGTAAAAAAGTCTTTAAAAATAAAATAAAATGGTGCCAATTTAATGAAAATAAAATAAAAATGGATATTATAGCTTCTCACAGACACAATAAAGACTTTGGAAGTTTTTGGAAAGAAACGAATAAATTAAATTATAAATCTAGTATACCTATAACAGTGAATGGAAGTCAAAATCCAAAAACCATCGCAAACATGTTTGTTAATAAATTTAATCCATCTCCACAGTCTAGCTTGTCTTCTGGGAATAATTTGACGGGGAGGCACAGGGCCCATAGTGGAACGGAGGCCCTGCACGAACCGAGCACGCCGTTGACGCTCGATGACGATGACCTGAGTATCCTGCACGTCACCGCGCCAGATGTGTTTCGATATGTTAAAAATATGAAACGCGGAAAGTCGCCGGGCCACGATGGGCTCAGTGTCGAACACTTGTTATTCGCACCTGGATTAGTTTTTGATAAAATTGCAATATTTATCAATGCCTGTTTAAATCACAGTTACTTGCCTGTTGAATTTATGAGAACCACGGTAGTGCCTATTGTAAAAAATAGAACCGGTGATGTGTCGAGCCTTGCCAACTACCGCCCTATATCATTAGCGACTATAATGTCTAAAATCTTTGAGAACATAATTATGAAACATTTAAATGAAAAGAACATCCCTCTTAATAACGCGCAATTTGGGTTCCGACGTGGCTTATCCACCGATTTTGCCATCTTTGCGTTGAAAAATACGGTCAATGAATATCTATGTAGAAATACGTCAGTATATTCTTGTTTTTTAGATCTAAGCAGAGCTTTTGATACTATAAATTATGAGTTATTATGGAGTAAATTAAGAAAAACTAAAGTACCACCAAAAATTATAAATCTCTTAGAATACTGGTATACAAATCAAACCAACCAAGTTAAATGGAATAATACTCTGTCTCAGACATATCAGTTGAGCAGTGGAGTGAGACAGGGTGGTCTGACATCACCGGTTCTGTTCAATTTGTATGTCAACGAACTGATCGAGGAGTTAAGCAGCACCAGAGTCGGATGCCATGTTAATGGTAAATGTGTAAACAATCTTAGTTATGCTGACGATATGGTGCTGCTTAGCCCCTCGGCTAACGGCCTCAGAAGGCTCATCGAAATTTGTGAGAATTATGCAGTTAAACATCAGTTGACATACAACGTTAATAAGACGGAAGTTATGATTTTTAAATATGGTAAAGGTCCGGAAGTTATACTACCGATAAACTTGTATGGTACAAAGCTGAAAGTAGTTAAAATATTTAAATACCTCGGGCATATCATAACAGAAAATTTGGCCGACGATCAGGACTTGGAGAGACAAAGACGTAGTATTGCTTGCAGAAGTAATATGCTAGCAAGACGTTTCCATCATTGCTCAAATCAAGTTAAAATAACTCTGTTCCGGGCATATTGTCAGTCGTTCTACACAAGTCAGCTCTGGTATAGATACACGAAGAGTGCTTACAACACCCTTCGTGTACAATATAACAACGCGTTTCGAGTTATGCTCAAATTACCCTGGCGGTGTAGTGCGACTGGCATGTTCGCTGAGAACAGAGTTGATGACTTCTTTGCGCTCTTACGAAAATTAAAGGTTTCCTTTTATACACGAGTGAGTGCGAGTGGAAACGATATTGTCGCTACTTTGTTCCGTACCGTCTATCTGAGTAGAGAGGCTAGGTGACTGCAATAATTATATTTGTATTGTTAAATGTGTGTTACTACTTATATATTAATTTTATATTTAATTTTGTAATTCTAATATTTGTAATTCTATGGGTTAATTGCCTGAAATAAAAATATATTATTATTATTATTATTATTATTATAATAGGTGTTACGATATATTTTAAGGCTAAAGATGCATTAGTGTTACATCTAGTAACTACAAAAATTTAATAAATTCTGGGCGTAGTGAATAAAACGACGAGATAATCTGCTTAGAGGGTGAGAGTGGGATGCAATTTTTTACCAACAAAGTGGGCTGCAGTGTACGTAAATAAAATAAGTCGAAAGATTTATTCTTTTCGACTTATTTATCCACCTACCACCTACTTTATATTAACTTTATGCGAGTGAATGAAGCCTATTATTCGGCGTATGTAACGTATATATAAAAAATACGTGAATTCATGACGGCTAAGTAAAAAAAAACTTTATTTTCAAAAGCTGTAACGAAACGCGTATTGTAAAAGTCCACACAAACTCAGTTTGCCCACAATGCTAATAAAATCATTTTACAAATCACCTAACTATACTAGGTATTAATAAAGATATTAAATTTAACTAAATTAAAATATATAATTTATAACGTTATTGAAAAATCCCAACTTCAAAAAGGTGGAGGTTATCAATTCATCTGTATTTTTTTGGCTTATGTTTAACTAAGCCCCAGATCTAGTAAAATGTAACGGCAACAAATCACTTTATATTACCAAAAATAGTAAATGATCATCAAAATAAACCCCCATTTTAGCGTTAAATTAGAACCAAAGATTTTACAACTTGTGATCCTACTTAAAGCAACCAACTCCAAATTATGATTGTCTAGTACGGAAATAGTTCATCAAAAATTAAAAATTAATAAAAAAAAACAAATAAATTCACTAACCAAGTTTATTAGGTAGAATTCAGCTCTGGCGTTGTGGTCGCACTTCTAACTTAACTTAAACCTTAACCTAATTTTTGGTTACCATCTATCCATTTTGGTATTTACTATTTATGGTAAGCATTATGGTGATCAAATTACTAAATTTGGTGGTTAATATATTTATGACCTTTTTTATTATACTGTTTCTATATATTTTGTATGTATAGTTATTTACCTACCTTAGCGTCGTTCACAAATTTAACTGATATACTAATATTATATTATGTGTGGCTGAGCAAAGCGGTTTCTTTATAATAGGTGTTACGATATATTTTAAGGCTAAAGATGCATTAGTGTTACATCTAGTAACTACAAAAATTTAATAAATTCTGGGCGTAGTGAATAAAACGACGAGATAATCTGCTTAGAGGGTGAGAGTGGGATGCAATTTTTTACCAACAAAGTGGGCTGCAGTGTACGTAAATAAAATAAGTCGAAAGATTTATTCTTTTCGACTTATTTATCCACCTACCACCTACTTTATATTAACTTTATGCGAGTGAATGAAGCCTATTATTCGGCGTATGTAACGTATATATAAAAAATACGTGAATTCATGACGGCTAAGTAAAAAAAAACTTTATTTTCAAAAGCTGTAACGAAACGCGTATTGTAAAAGTCTACACAAACTCAGTATGCCCACAATGCTAATAAAATCATTTTACAAATCACCATAATAACAGCTGTAGGAAAAATAAAGTCAGAAATACGATAACAAGGGTAGACGCGACTCGCACTCGTGTGTTTTTATTGAAACAAATTTATCAAGGCTCGCCTCTTCATTTGTATGGCGCTTCCACACGCGCTGCTCCACCTAATGTGCTCCGACGACGAGAGAATATACTGGAAGGTTTGTCGAATTTCTCTCAGGGGCCCAACGTTACGAATTTTTAAAATCACAATACGGACCCAGGAATATAATAAAATACAATTTCCCAGCGAACGGGCATTGAAAAGGGTATTCAAAATTTTATTCACAAAAATCTTGTTTTTATGGTGGCATATATTTCATGAAATGCCTACGTCAGCCACTGGGGAATTTTAATGGGCTGTTTATTATTAAGACACAACAATGAACATAAATTAAAGCTAGCTACCCGCTATTTGTTAGTCATTAAGTCACGATACTTTATAAGCTTCAATTATTAAGAATGAGCGATTCAAAGATTAATGAAAGCGATAAAAAAGTAATGGATATTACGGTATTTAAAAACTTGTGAAAGTATCGACTACTTTTGAGATTAATTTACGATGTCATATTTTCAAGTGTAAAAATATAAATCGTGAATAAATATTTAAAAAGTGTTGTATTTATATAAACTGTGAATATTATTAAAATACTAGCTTCCGCCCGCGACTTCGTCCGCGTAGTGTGATGATATATAGTCTATAGCCTTCCTCAATAAATGGGCTATCTAACACTGAAAGAATTTTTCAAATCGGGCCAGTAGTTCCTGAGATTAGCGCGTTCAAGCAAACAAACAAACTCTTCAGCTTTATATATTAGTTAAAATATTATTGTGTTTTGGTGAAAGGGGCCTTCATAAAAGAGTAATAAAATACTTACACTTAGTGGGCGAAATGTTCAGACCGTTCGGAAATACTCACAATTGCTTTCGCAACCGCCACTATTTCTGAAATGTTTTATGTTGTTAACAATTAAATACATAATACACATTTTGTTTTATTATTTACATACATAAGACATACCTAATAAAGCTAGTATTAATTTTATAAACATAGATAGATAGATAGATACTTTAAAGATACATTTTTTTTAGTTTACTTATACTTTATTGCACACCAAACTAATGCTAAGTACATGCTTCCAAGTATTAATTCTAGAATGGTACAATGGGCGGTCTTATCGCTAAAAGCCATACTATATCATCGCGCCTGTATTCCTCAACAGGTTAGGCAGAAGTATACTAATTTACACCCACGGTTCGCCGGTCCCATTAGGTAATTGGGTCTAACCAATTACAATTCCAAACTCGAAGCTGCTGGTGCGAATTTCATAAAAAATCCAATAACACATTGCTCGGCCTGGGAATCAAACCCAGAAACTCTAATGTAGAAGACGCGCTTAGAACCACTGATGAGGCAGGTGACAATTTTATTGAATAATAGAATAGACTTCATACTTCCAATGCTGTCAAGTTCAGTTTTCGAAGTATCCTAATTGATAAATATTTCATTACTGAAGTTATCAATTCTGGAGCATTGTCATAAAGTTAAGATTAGTTAATTTGATTTTCTAGACAGACGTTTCATATCTTGAAGGTGATAAATAACTGATTTGAATTGAAATTTTCATTTGCGTGTA
Source organism: Acronicta leporina (assembly GCA_947256265.1). NCBI lineage: Eukaryota > Metazoa > Arthropoda > Insecta > Lepidoptera > Noctuidae > Acronicta > Acronicta leporina. The sequence goes on from OX366521.1 coordinate 5,024,506, forward strand.
ATATTATTCGGTGAATATATTTTGAATATCTTTTTGTTTTTCTTTTTCATTTTTCATATTTAGATTATAAAGTTATTTTAGTGAAGTAAAAATTCGACTTGCAGGCAGGGCAACCGGTCTCAACTGACATGACTTACAGTACTACCCGTGAACTCAAAATCTTGAAATGTGGTACGAAGCACCGTCTTATAGCACAGATAAAGGAAAGATTGCGAGAAGCATAAATCATCATATAATTAAAAATATTTTTAAGCATGGAACCATCATGGAACCCTTGATTTATTTATTTTTTCTGAGCCCGTTCTTATTTCTCAATATTCAATTACTGAATCGGCTATTCTATTAATAAAAACTAGCTATATGTGAATCTAATAACAAAGGTAGTGAAAATATTATGGTGCGGATTAGAAAAATATGTGTCGGTAATATTTGACCGAATGTAAATCTTTAATCCCGGGATTTTGGGATGAGAAGGTATGTCCACGTTATGCCACGATCGATGAATCACTCGAAAATGTACTACCACTGCACATGACCAATAAAAAACTGCAACATAACACAGCAATCACGGCTCGTTAAGCAGAACAAACAACACAAACGAAGCAACAAGGTGTCCGCAGGATAACGTATCGATTAACGCATTCACTGGCCGCTTCTGTATGTGGAAATGATTAATGATTTCCCATCGCCAGACTGACTTTATCAAAGCCAACGTTGATGTTCAGCAGGTTTATGGCAAAAAGTTTCTGGCTATTTCATTTTATAGTCACACTTTTCTTATTACATTTTTTTCTACACGCCATGCCACGCTAGTCTATACACCACAGAAGTATATTGATTGAGATATTCTGACTTGTAATACTAGTGATTTTTTTATTAGTAGGTATTACTTATAAGAAATACTTAGTACCCGCCTAATAACAGGACTTAAGTTGATCAGCTCGTGCTGGCCTAAAAAGGCCGCTTTCATGAATTATAATATAATACCCATTTAAAAATATAAAAGAATTTCTAAATTGGACCTTTTCAATCAATCATATCGATAATCGATATATTTTGTTCAACTTTCTAATTGCTGTGTTTCATTTTTAGACCTAAAAACAGAAATACCTTTATCATACTTTCACGTCTGTATTCCCCGAAGGGTTAGGCAGAAATGTATAATGTTACCCACACACCCACCCACACCCACAGTACGCCGCTATGTTTAGATCCCTTAAAATAGGGGGCAAGCCTATTGCCATTAAACGGGCACTTATCAGAAACTCCGAGCTGCTACTGAGAATTTTATAGAAAAACCCAATAACACTTTGCTGCCTATAGCGTAGCAATCGTGCTCAGGCTAATAAAGCCTAAATATGTTTCACATAAAAATAATATTAAAATATAAAAGTGAAATATATTTCACATATTTACCCACTTCAAAAAATATTTCGTATATTAATTCTGTCTGAGCACATTATTCTACTGAGAGTAGTCCGTAATATTAAGTTCTTTCTTTCGAGAAGTCGAGAACAAATGTCAGGTTATAAATTAAAACAAAAAAATATGAAACAACGCTTTGGAGGAAAGACTGTAACATTCATTTGCTTTCACTGTCGTTGGTAAACTTGACGAAACAAACTCTAGTTCAGCACGGATGGATATTTAATTATCTAAAACAAGAAATACTTGCCATAGTAAGTTGTAAGTAAGTATGTTGTAAGTGTAAGTATTTTATAAAATAGGGTACAAATGTTGCAGGTACTTACAACTTCTAGCTAAGTTTATGGATATTTTTGATATTACTTTCTTCTCATTAGTCCTGAGCGCGACTGCTACGCTTGAGGTTCTGGGTTCGATTCCCAGGTCGGGCAAAGTGTTATTGGGTATTTCTATGAAATTCCCAGTAGCAGCTCGGAGTTAGGAATTTGTGCCCGGTTAATGGCAATAGGCTCGCCCCCTATTACATGGGACCTAAACATACCTACCGGCGAACTGAGGGTGACATTAGTACGCCTCTGCCTAACCCTTCGGGGAATACAGGCGTGATGGTATGTTTTATATTAATTTATTCTCAAATGTGGGAAGCTAAATCTTAGACTCAATTTTTACCGCTTCATATATTTATCTGTTAATATATTTTTTTATATCTATATATTTTGTACCATGTCTTGTACGAGTATAGGTATAAAAAAAATGTGAAATCCAATAAATAGTTAGCTCTGGAGATATTTCCGTCGCTAAACTACCTACCTATTGGATTTGTGTTCAGTTACAAAACTTGATACTAAATCCTACGTGGTTTTATTTCATGGGTTTATCACGTATGTAAATCGATTAAACTGCAGGTCGTTATTATTCAGATTATTGAGACTTTCTTGTAAACTGGAGAACACTTTGTAGTGGAGAAGTTGTAGCATCGTTAAATAAATGGATGAGAAAGACAACACCGAGTGGAATGGCGTGCAATAGAGGATGCCTACACTCAGCATTGGTGGAATGAAGTCTTAGAAAGAAATAATAAATAACTGAATGTTAAAACTTTATTTTATATGTAATCAATGTCTTTACTACAAATAAATTTATTTATTTACTAGCTTCTGCCCGCGACTTCGTCCGCGTAGCGTGATGGTATAAAGCCTATAGCCTTCCTCAATAAATGGGCTATCTAACACTGAAAGATTTTTTCAAATCGGACCAGTAGTTCCTGAGATTAGCGCGTTCAAGCAAACAAACAAACAAACAAACTCTTCAGCTTTATATATTAGTATAGGTAGATTTAATCAAAACCCGACGTTTACAGACCCTTTACAGCGTCCATAATTCATGGTGATAGAATCCGTAAAGTTGTTTTATTTTAATAAGAATAAATAAGTTAATTGATAACATTCATAGCAGGTTCAAATTTCAGTGAAGGTTGACCCTGACATAGTTCGGTAAAAGTAATGTAAAAGGTACAAACCTTTAAAACGAAATCAGAAATCAAGCATCCGCGAAGTGGTTTCATTGTTTTCGCATTGGATCCGCGAAGCTCTGCAAAAGTAAATCGTCGGCAACAATTGCCTTTCACAGCCAGACAAGAATGCTTCAGATATATATTATTGGATTATTTTCTGGGCTACAAATGAACAAGGTTTTCGGGTCAAGAGTTGCGGTTTGAGTGCGCGTGCTCCGGATGGCTACCGGTCGTTACGCGCCCATGCCAGTATTTACCAATCATAAAATAGCTAAAGAACGTTCTCTGCTCGCTCCGTAGCCGTGTTGAAAGCTGATGAACGCTGCTTGCGAATCGACTGATTGAGGAACGACGCAATTCTATTTCAATTCTGATTAACAGATAACATACCATCACGCCTGTATTCCCCGAAGGGATAGGCAGAGATGTACTCATGTACACCCACAGTTGTTTAGGTCCCATGTAATAGGGGGCGAGCCTATTGCCATTAACCGGGCACAAATTGCTAACTCCAAGCTGCTACTGTGAATTTCATAGAAAAACCCAATAACACTGCTCGACCTGGTAATTGAACCCAGGACTTCTAGCGTAGCAGTCGCGCTCAGGACCACTTAGCTAATGAGGATAGAACAGATTTCGTAGCATATACTGTAATTGCAAATGGGAATAGTTATTAGGAAATCCGGTTATCTAAAATTGGTATGGATGGAGATTGTGTAAATGTTTACAAAAGTGAAGAAGCTTTTCAAGTATAATTAGGCGCAACAAGTATCTAAATGAATAGGTACAACTTCTACTTACTAGAAATTCCGGTTTCGAAATTCAAAGTGCTCAGTTTCAACAAAGGTATTTTGTTGAAGTTTATTAGATAAGGTTAATTGCACTTAAGATGCTTAGGTACTCGGCTTATGACAGTCTGTTAGTAGATCGGTCCCGAGATTTCCGCCTCACCGCGCAAGTAAAGTATTACATTGCCCAGCACGTCCATTCGGTGAATTTCCGTCAAAAGCTTAGCACAAATTTACGTCTTATATAATTCTAAATAAACTGATAGAAATCTTATTTATTTTCATTCTCCTCTAACAGAAATGTGGCCTTAAATACAGTTTAGATTGTACTTGTTACTCCACCATGAATATTTATATATTTGACCTAGGTATAAGAATAAGAATAAATAAGCACTCAAGAACTTAATTAAATCTAGACTATCCAGAAGCCGTACCTTAATTGAAATATGGTTGAAAAAGAAACAAAAAATGAAATAATCCTTTTTAGTTTTTTAAAAAATCTTTCTCTATTACATAACATACCATCACGCCTCTATTCCCAGAAGATTTAGGCAGAGGTGTACTAAGGTACACCCACAGTTCGCCGGTATGTTTAGGTCCCATGTAATAGGGGGCGAGCCTATTGCCATTAACCGGGCACAAATTCCAAACTCCGAGCTGCTACTTAGTATTTAAAACCCAATAACACTCTGCTCGACCTGGGAATCGAACCCAAGACCTCTAGCGTAGCAGTCACACTTGAATCCTAACGAGGCAGTTTCATCTTTTTCACTTTAATATTTCTCTATTAAAATTATTTAATAAAAGTAATTGGTATACTGCGCCATTCATGCAGAAGCAATTACGTTAATATCATAACGAAACAACCGAAGAGAACCAGCGCGAGATAACACATTCTACTGAACATTTTAAAAGTAAAAAAGGTCACCATTACCTTTCACCACACCCTTCCATTCGGGCGGAAAATATCGCGCACCAAAAAATTCAATAATACAATGTTGTAAATCCAAATCCGTCGCGAGATAGGAACGGGCGATTTCTACGTCATTTGTCGCGCAGAGATGGGGTTCTAGCAGGCATGGAACTGATCTATTGTGACCGAGCTCCCGAGGGTCTTTCTAAGTGAATATTTTCCGTCTCGCAATCGTTCGTGGTTCCGACCCCGAGAAAAGGACTTTTGCTGTCAATTTTGGTTCAGGTATTTAGATTTATGTAATGTAGCTTTTATATTGAGATTCCCCGAATGCTTTTTTTATTTGGAATACGTCGATAATTTTGTTAGCTGGCATATTAAAATTTGTAAGTTATATTACAGATGTCCATACTTTCTACATGTAGTTGATACTATTTCTTTCTTCTTTCTCTGTTTCTTTCTTTTACTTCCATAAATAGTTCTAGATTAAAGTCCCAACCGCGGAGTTGTGCTTGTTCGGCTTATCTCTAAAAATACTCCAGGGATGTCATAATCTACAATGTATGACCATACATTGGGCGGCTCGCTAGTTTCTCCAAGTGTGTTACTCTAAATCCCCACAGCTTAAAATGTTTTATCAATTAATTACAATTTATTAATTTTAAGTATTGTATTTTACGAAAGGCATTCATAATGAATGCCAAACATATCATGCATGTTTTGCATATCACCGACATAATACTAGCAAACATTAATAATTTGGGTTATTCTGAAAGCATGGATTTTCGTGTTCATTGACAGCATTCTATTACGCCGATAATGCACTACGCACAACGCTGTGACGCATGGAATTAAGTGCGCTTCTGATAAATAAAGTGCAGGGTTAATGAAAGCTCTCAATTTCAATATCAAATCATATAATTTATTTTTAAACCACATTGCTGCAGACTTAGGTGCAGATATTTTTTTTACAAGTGGTAGTCTGTAGTTTCTGGCTACGCTTGTGTGATTTACGAGGAATCTCAAGGCATATTTTGCAGGTACCTAAATAAAATTTATCGGTTAAAAACATCCTTGCATACTTCCACGTTTATAATATTTTTGTAAGGTTTGTATGCACGGGAACTTGGAAAGGTAGTTTGTGAAAAATTCAATTTAATTTTAATTATAAATAATTATGTGATTTTTTTATGATAAAATTATAAATAATGATGCTGTTTTAAGAAGTACGGCTAAGTGACATAGGCACAGCTCGTATGAAAGCTAAAAGCCCAAATAAGCTCAATATTACAATTTTTCATATGAAAAGAAATAGAAGCGAGACAGAAATATCTATAACAGGAATGACCACAAGAAAGAAAATAAAAGGTACACGTGTAGGGGAAAGTGGAATTGATATAAATTGCTCCATCTATATTCTGTTCCCTGTTACGTTCTGTAGTGAGGATCTAATTCCTAATAAAGTCTTTCCCTCGGTATCCAGTACGTGACTTTTATCAGTAACAACTGCAAACCCAGTTTCAATAGCTTTACCTGCTATTAAACTTGGACTTCTATTATGTACTTTCATATCATTGCAATAAAGGCACTGTAGGAATAATCCACTTCTAACAAAAAAAAAATTTTTTTTGTTAGAAGTGGATGATGAGATGTACACTTACAACTCGTTTCCTTTATAGTACTAACAGTAAAGTAAAGTAATAGAATACCTATTCAATTAATTTAATTACATATTTTGATTTTTTCGACTTGTGTGAAATCTGCCAAACAATTTGAATAAACCGACAGATATAATCTGGGTGCCTTTAAATCACGAAAGAATCGGTTTCTTCTAGGCAAGGGCGCTCCATCATAGATCGCAGTCTCACTTAACATCAGGCGAACTTGCGGTCATGCGTAAGCCTATGAGGAAAAAAAACACACATTTTTACTGGAATAAACCTTTTATTACAAAACATTTCCTTGCTCAAATAAAAGGCCTTATTTTATTTTACCTCGAGTTGAAAAAACACCATAGAAGAGCCATTAACCGAGACCGGAAAAATCCAAGATTTTCATCATTCGGAGAAGGAAAAGACAAACAGTGTCACAGAGTAGAATAAATATTTCAGTGTAGATAAAGTGGGGGCAAAAGAAAGTTATACTAAAGTCAACGAGGCGTGAAGAATCTTGCCACTGCAATCCTCTCCATAAGGATGTGGCACTGATTGTCGCTATACTGTGTCTACACATTTTTCATATCTTCGCGATTGGCGTCTTTGCGTTAAAAGATGTCGAAAATATGTTCTATTATTGTTTCAAAATGGAAATCAGTTCAGAAATTTGGCTGGAATTTATTCACTTATAGCGATTCTTTCGCATTGTGTAACACGATTGAAATGGCATTTTTTTATGAAGCGGAAAATTCTCAAGGATTGTCCAACTCAAAACTTTTGTCTTCTCTTGACAGCTACAGTTTCTGGGAAGGCCAGGGAAGGTGACTGTACTTCCCTAAATCTCTCTCCCTCTCTCTGTATGCAGTACACACGGTGTTATCCCTGGGGTCAATTGATGAACATCGTATGACGTATAGTCCTCAGTCTGTACGATCCTAAAAAGTGCCTTAACCTCGTATATTCTTGGTCGGGTGATTTACTTAGTGTTTCTCCTAGTTCTGCTTTAAATATTTGTCTTTTTTAAAAAAGTTAGCCCCATGATAAATAAAGCTAAAGTAATATGATGATTTGATAAGGTTGGGTACAATCAGCTTAATTGTATTAGCTTTTTGATGTTATCTAGTTATCTTTACGCTCTTTTTATTATATAGGTTGAGCACATAGTGTTTGAAGTAGTGGTAATGTTAATGGTAAGTGATTCCATATAAACGTTATACCTGCCTGGCACATTTAGATCTCCTCTAAATGTTATATTCTTTTAAAATATTTAAAAAGGATTCATGGCTAAGTAATAACTACGCTGATAAAGCGATCTGCAATGTTAAGCTTACCTGCTGTCGGTCCCAAAGCCAGAAACCGAAAAAGTCTCACAAACAGTCTATCCGATATCGGTATTACCCAGAGTTTGAGTTTGCATAGGTTAAACGCTTCGTGTAACATACGGATATTTAGAGGGATATTAATATTAACATACTGATATATAAAGGGATATTTAGAGGGATACGAGAAGGGGAGGGGATTTTAGCCGGAAGGAGTCCGGCACTGTTCAGGTTGGCTCGTGCCAGCCTGTTCATCCATGAGGATTACCCACTCCTACCCACAAAAAAAACATACTGATTTTCATCCGCAACTGGTTATATTGGAAGCCCGCCCCAAAAAAGGGGAAAAGGCAGGAGAATGAATAATAACATATTATTTACGAGGAGTGTTAGGTTAACAACTGTTACAAGTAGTTTTCAGTATTATATTCTTTAATTAAACTTAAAACAAATGCGACGTTGAGTGTTGGATGTTCACGCAAAAAGTTACAGACACTGACTGACGGACTGTTGAGTGTGAATCTGTCTTTAAGCATGAAAAACTCTGTAGGTTACTTTGTTACAGAAATTGCACATGATTTTCTGTAATAAGGCAGCGCCCATTACGTGCAATACAAATTACTTAGGTGAATTACCTAAGGCCGTAAGCACACGGCGTATTTTAAACGCACAGATGACGTGCGTTTTAGGTATGCGCGTCGTAGATGCTGTTTGTTGCGTTTGTATTTGAGTTCGAATCTACGGCCTAACAGGCCGGTCATGTCGCATGTAAAAAGTATTTACAATCACCTATCGTCATTGTACACATTTCTACTTTTGTCTTTTACATTAGATAGTTGTTTCGTTTTGTTTTGTATCGATCTGAGTATTGTTTTTCTCACGATTTAAGGAAGAAATTACGACGAAAATGTTTTATTCTCTTGCAAGTTTATCAATAACACCTCTTATATTGCCGACCCCTATTATTACTGAAAACAACAACAATTTGCAAATACACTTTGTTAAGAAAACCCCGTATGACCCGTGATGGTATTCTTAGGAGATCTGGTTCTATTTATAATAATGATTTTCAATGTATAAGAAAAAAAAACGAAATTGAAATGACAATACTCCCCTTGGCAGCAAAACCATAAACTAAGAGCTATGCTAGTTTTTGTCACATTTTAAAAATTTGCTAGATTTTGGGGTAATTGCGGCAATTTGGGCACGTCGATCGTAAATTTTAGACTTCAATAACTTTCATGAATATTTAATATTTCGTATTTTATTTGGTGATATGATTGAGATTACTATAGGTATACCTATACATATATATATGCCCTTTTCGGATTCAACAGGGTTATTTTAACATAGTTAATATACTTAATACCCATACTCTTCATAACGAAAATAACTGTGCTCCTGTTTCTTGAGTACCTTTTTACCGCTGAATAAATTTCTGAAAACAATGAAATTTCAATTTGCTTGACATAGTATTCTTCCCTTTACAGTGTCATTCCTGCTAATCTCGTAACGGAGGGAGAGCACGTCATAAGGGTCCTCAGAGACAAAACAATACTGGCACTGTCATTGCTCACTCGGTCGGCTAGATATCTACGTCACGCAACGCAGCCGTCACGCAAGCGCAGCGTCACCACACCACGCTCGCATTGACTAATTATTCAGAAAATAGCATTATCTGTTGTTGTTAAGTCAATAAAATTTCGTTTGTTGATATTGCGAATTATTCATAACTAGCTTCTGCCCGCGGCTTCGCTCACGTGAAGCTATATCAGGAGTAAAATGGATAGCCAACATTGATGACCTCTTTTTTGTATGGGCCTCTATACATCAGGGAGGCCAAGCTATATCTCAGAATTCATTTAATTAATTGAGATAAGAAGTTCACCAGTTTTTAAGTTGGAGCATATACTTTCTAACAGAGATAATAAAATTAAAATCTATTCAGTAGTTTTTGCTCCAACCCGTAACAAACAGAAAAGAATTTTAAAAATCATAATTTCGGATTCGGAGATGTTTATATACCATAACCTACGTGTTTTTTTTTTAAATATCTTCAATGAACAGACACAGCTTTTTTACAATTTTATAATAGTAGAGATTAATTATCACTCGCTTAAAGTTAGTTTTGGTCAGTCACACCATATCTTCAGGATAATGTTGGGGCTGCCTCGTTTCTGCAGTGCATCGGGGATGTTCGCGCTATATCGCACTGATGGCTTTCATGCCGTTATTCGCAAGAAAACCGTATCCCTGATCAGCAGAATGCGTGGCAGCCGGAACAGAATCTTGAAGACTGTAGCGGATGGGATCTCATCCCCACTTTGGAAGTCTTTCGTTAAATTAGCAATATAGTTTGGTTCATTTTATTATTTCAATGGCTATAGATTATCTACTCTCATTTTGAGACCAAGCTCGTGTCAGTGGACAGGCAGACAGTGGATTAAACGAATAGATGATATCTATAGCATTCTCTCTCTCGGGTATAATCAATCAAACCCACGACGACGGTACCTACCCACGCCAAATATACACTGAATTAAAAGAACTAGATACCTGCGGTGATATTTAAAAGTAACTACTTAAATCATTTCGCGTGTTACCGATCACTAACCAAACCAATCCGTTGTAGTAGATATGTCCTATTTTATAACGCTATTGAAGGGTATGCAGCAATCCAGCATATTCAAATATAGACAATTCGGAGAATCAATCAGAAATGGAAATCAGATAAATAAACCAAGCGTAAAATCAGAACTTAATCTAAATTGACATAATAGTCTCAAATTAAGCCAGTCGACTGAATTAGTCAATTAGTTCATACCCGCATTATTATACCTGAGTTATAACATGAAACATTTCAGTAATTTACTGTGTGGTATATCGACCAAACTGGTAATTGATAATGAATTGATTCCGTTCAAATCTAATTTGCTTGTAAATGTACACTATAATTGTTAATGATCTCATAATATTCAGGATAATTAAGTTTCTAAAACTCACATATAAAATAATAAAGGTTGTGATTGCTATTACACTGGCTGGCTATTTTCAATTAGGTATGCACTGTATTAAAAAAATAATTTAACTATGAAAAGAATTTCCTTAATTTTTAGTGGAAGCAAAATATTCAAAGATTATAAATAATTTTGACTGAGAATAGGTGGTAAACCTATAGGTACCATCACTCCTATATCCTCGAAGGGTAAGGCAGAAATTTTCTAAGGGGATATATTATGTACCTACATATATATCAGTAGATAATCATACTTACTACATTTATGAAACGGCAGTCACGAAACTGAAAATGTTACTACTATATTAATACGTACCGCATTGCTAAATATTTTACTACCAAGCAGTGCAGTGATATTGTTAGAATGATATGATGAACTACTTTTTATGGATTTGAACGCGTAGATCCTTTACAGCGTCCATGGTCACAGATAGACAGATGTGTTTAATCTTTTAAATTATTAACGATCCGATTCACGCAGAATGAGCTCACTGTGTCTTTTATTTCAATGTCTGATTCTATTCGCGTAAGTGTCAGAAATCAGTATTAAATCAAAAATGTTTATAGTATTCGTTTTTATATTGATTAAAATGATGATACTATAATCATAGACCCTGTTGGGCACCGCAATGAAGAAGAGACATAGTATTAAAGTTAAACAAGTAACTTCGGTATAGTAGCTACTTTATATTTTTGTATATCTAAGTATTATAGTTCTTCATTCAAGTAACCGCTTATATCATAGTTAACATGCTGACCTTCAAGGGGTTCTGTTAACTTACGCGTTATTTAATTGTTTAAGTATAAAAAATCGCTTCTGCCAAACACATGACATGAGTCCAGAGTTCCGAACCTAAACTGCAAATAAAGCATCTGATTCACAAGATCGAAGAGTATTCTGGCAAATAGCACATTTAAATGTATTTCCAACGTGTAGGAGTGATTGTGATGCGAAGCATTGTATCATTTGTTGCAGATTTTTAAATACGCACAGAATAAATAAACACGGACGTGGCGTTTATTGGCCGAGTCCGACGATTTTATACTATAAACAATGTTTGCTCTATCGTTAACGCGGTTTTTGTCGCTATTTATCTACTTTCGCCGCTAGAGTCGGATGTGAATAAAAAATTATCGATATCGGTGCTGCTAACATAAAAAATAAGTAGGTAGCAAATTTTATCGACACAGCATTGAACTTTTAACTCGCATGGTTTCGAAAGAGGATAAATTTATTCAACTTAATTTAGTATTGGTATGTATTTCATTCTCAAACTTTTTTTTATAGGATAGGGGAGCAAATGAGCCTGATGGTAAGCGATTACCGCTGCCCATGGAAACTCGCAACACCAGATGAGTTACAAGTGCGTTGCCGGAGTTTTTTAAAAAAGGGTTGGGCTTCCGAATGCCTCCGATACGCTGGTTTTCTGTAGAGCCGAAGCATGGCTCTTCGACGGTATGAAACTAAAAAAGTTTCACAAGGTTTACACAGAAATAAATTAGGTATCCACACAAATTCTACATCTGTACGCTATCCGAACGCCCCGAGCGGCAATCGCGACTCCAATATTCTTGTGTCATTTCCAGACATTACGTTCCGAGTAAAAAAAATACTGTTCATAAAACAATTTCTTTATCGATATCTTTATTTGTGAACTGAACCGTGTTTATAAATACGTTTCTACGTTTATAATTTCATTTAAAATATTTCAATGCAGAATAATTGGAATCGAGCGCGTTGTTTATGCATGGTTCGTTAGTTTATGTAATTAGACGATTGATTCTGAGCAAAAAGCTGTGGTGCTAATTGATGTACCTATGTAGGTACTACTCGCATTTAAACTATATTTTATTATGCTATTATTGGTAGGTTCACCCGCCATTATATGGAACCTAAACTTATTAGCGAACCAATCAATCTCTATCCAATCTATCTGTGTCTGTGTGTCAAAATTGGTTCAGCGGTCAGGGCGTGAAAATGTTACAACCAGACAGACGGACAGCGTTACTTTTGCATGAATAATATCCCTTTGGATTGTTACTTTGATTAACACTTTAGTTTAGCTAGTTTGATCAATACATCAATGCGAAGTAGTTGCTTATCGTGTGCCGGACATAGGCGGGCGTTAGTCATATGTTTTGACGTCACATGACGGTTGTTGAGATGAAACAGCTTACAAGTGTAAACACATGCAAGTACAATGATGATTGAGGTGACTGTATCGTCATACTTGGCTGGAGTTTGGATTTGAGCCTAGTTGGCAATAGGCTAGCCATTATTACATGGAACCTAAACGTACCTACCAACGAAATGTACAGTTCTACCTAAACCTTCGTGAATGTTCTATGTTACGAGTATTTATGAGAGGTGCAAAGAGGTACTCGCAGCTAAGTAATAACTACGCTGATCAATCGATCTGTAAGGATAAGGTGCGCTTTCCACGGTCAGCCTTTGGATGGGTGACCATTTCTAACACATCGGAATACTTTGCCTTTGAGTGAAGAGTACATAAGGCTTTAGGTTCTGATTGTACAAATACCTATGACAATTGACGGTGATAGTCTGTGTGGGCTGAGGGTGTTCCTCAGCACTCCTACTTAACCTTTCCGCGAATATAGGCGTGATAGTATCATCATCAACTATTTGACTGTCTCCTTTTTTATGGATTATGTCGTAAAATGAGCTGACCAGCCACCTGTAACACCAGACTGTCAGAGCCGCAACAACCGAGGGGGAAGTGGCTCTCAGCAACCGAGGCAAAAGTCAGAACACACACCAAGGTGCTTTACAACAGACTCTGACGTAAGGGTGGTGGCCAGCCAGTCAGACCCTAATAGGTCCTACCACCGAGCAATTCAGATGTTTTCTCGCCTCTTACGAGATGTCTATCTGAATAGCAGTGAGGGACAGTATTCTAACCCATCCCCACGCGGGGTCTCCTCTAAGATTGGGAGTATAGTCAACCACGCTGGCCTAAGACTTCAGAAGTAAATATCTCAGGTATGCAGATTTCCTCACAAAGTTTTCCTTCACCGTTCAAACATACATATATAACATAATCAATCCATTATATGTCCCACTGCTGGGCACGGGTCTACTCTCACAATGAGAGGGAACAGGCTATAGTCCACCACGCTGGCCTAATGCGGGTTGGCAGACTTCACATGCCGTCAAGAAAATCTCTCAGGCATGCAGGTGTCTTCACAATGTTTTCCTTCACCGTTTAAGCGCGTGATAATTAACTATTAATACGCACATAACTTCGAAAAGTCAGAGGTGCGTGCCATGGATTTGAACTCGAGACCTTTGACTTGGCAGTCCAATGGTCATATCACTAGGCTATCACTGCTATTCCCGTTCAAGCAGTGTTCATTAATTAATTACTTAATACGCACGTGATTCCGAAAATTCAAATATTAAGTATAATATTCGATTCGGACTCGAGCTCTGACATGGCACTCCAATGATATATTACTTGGCTATTACTGTTTTTGTGACAGTATGTATACCTAGTATCTTCTTCTATAATATTATAAAATTGTAAAAAGCTGTCTGTACATTGAAGATATAAAAAAAAAACACGTGGGTTATAGTATTTCATCATTTCAGAATCCAAAAATGTAATTTTTAAAATTCTTGTCTGTTTGTTACGGGTTGGAGCAAAAACTACTGAATAGATTTTAATTTTATTATCACTGTTAAAAAGTATATGCTCCAACTTAAAAACTGGTGAATTTCTTATCTCAATTAATTAAATGAATCCTGAGATATAGAGGTCCATACAAAGAACAGGTCATCAATGTTGGTTTTCCATTTTGACTCCTGATATAGCTTCACGTGAGCGAAGCCGCGGGCAGAAGCTAGTTTTCAAATAAAAGCGAAGAAATACGAAGAGGTGCTTAGTCTTTCACAAAATCCACCTTCAAAGGACCGAGAACAATAGTTGTTCTATTGTGTCTTCTATTTTATTATCCGTTAATGGTTAACCTCGTAACTGACAGTAAATCGACAGTACCAACGTTCACCAGAGGATTGAATTTAGTCAAGATTGAATAACGGTCACGTCGATCGCGTCTACATTGATTGCGTTAAATGGGCCCGATACCGTATCTCACAGACCTAACTTCATTACGCAAAGTGACCAGTGTTTTCGATTCAATCAGTATCCACAACAATGTTGCTTCTACGAACCACAGGAGCATTATATATAAGAGAAATAAGCGCTTTGTGTATTATTTAAGACGTTTGCCCTCATTTAGATTGTGCTTCATGAAGTCTGCAGTTTACAAGTCCTCGCAAATTAAAGCCTATGACTTAAAAAGATGATTCGCCAAACTACTGAAAAAAAAAACATTCAAATCCATACAAAAGATGGCTGGAAACCACCTGCTTGAAACCCTAATAAAGATTCCAAATATTATATGAAAATAATAAATATTATATTTAAGTATATTATAAATATACTGGCGTGAAAAAGTAACAAACATCTATCCATCCATCCTCAGAAACTTTCACATTTATAACATTAGTAGGATAGGATGTGCCAGTACTAAACTTCTGCCCGCGAATTCAAATATGAAGGAATGACCCAATTTATACAAATCCCTTGAACTGTTTTAGCGTGATGAAGTAACATACATCCTAACATATAGACTTATATCTATGTATATTAGTAAAACTAACTACATAGAACCATACCATAATCCATTATTGTCTTGTACGACAAAGACAACAGAATTCACCTAATCGAGACAATAGCGCTTATTACCTTAGTATAACAATAATAATTACGATTCCGTTGTAGTTTCGGTGTAGATGGTTAATTGTCAACAGCACAAATATAATAATAAATAAATAAATAATAAATATTCTGGGACATTTTACACAGCACCATCTAGTCCCAAACTAAGCAGAGCTTGTACTATGGGTACTAGACAATGGATATATAATACTTACATACTTTTTTTTTTGTAAATACATACTTATAATAGTTAAGAAACACCCAGACGAACACAAACACTTATATTCATCACATAAATGTTTGTGTCCTGTGGGAATCGAACCCACGACCTCATGGTCAGCAGTCCGGTACTCGACCCACTAAACCACAGAGGTCGTCTAATATACACAATTATTTTTAGTATCTATATGAAACCCGAGATACGTGTCTAGTATTTTTATGTAAAGAATTTATATACAAAATGTCTAAACTGTATCACGATGAATTTTGTACTTATAGACAATTAATGTTCTGGGATCCATTCACTAAAATATTTTAATTTTGTTGATTGGTTTATTTATGACCAACATTATCCTCAGGCCATACAACTTACTAAGTTAACTAGCCTATTATATGAAATTTCTTGCAGGCTCTTCTCCATAACACTCACTATTTGGAACTCCGTGAACCTTTTTTTTGTCATTCAATAGTATCTATAACTAGCTTCTGCCCGCGACTTCGTCCGCGTAGCGTGATGATATATAGCCTATAGCCTTCCTAAATAAATGGGCTATCTAACACTGAAAGAATTTTTCAAATCGGACCAGTAGTTCCTGAGATTAGCGCGAAACTAACTCTTCAGCTTTATATATTCGTTAAAATAGAGTATAGATGATCAGATTGAATTGATATGAAGCGTGGGTAGCCTAATGGCTAGGGCGTCGGACTTGCGATCATGTGGCTGCCGGTTCGATACCCACCCATTGCACTACCAACGTGAACCCACTCGTAACACAAGCATTTAGAAGCGTGGGTAGCCTAATGGCTAGGGCGTCGGACTTGCGATCATGTGGCTGCCGGTTCGATACCCACCCATTGCACTACCAACGTGAACCCACTCGTAACACAAGCATTTAGCTTAGCACGAGGGGTTAACAAGAATACTAGGTAGTAATGTGCGACCCACATTGCTAGTAAACTTTATATAAAAAATATAAAAAAAATACTCATTTGACTTTAAAATTATAAAATTCAACGCACAAAATTCCAAAAGCCTGATCTTTCGTTCTCCTTCGCTGTCAAATCTGCATAGACAAACATTAAATGGAGAAAATAATAGTTTATTTATCATAACGTAATACACTCACACGTGACGACACACACTAGGCACATGCTCTCCAATCAGAACTGCAACGAACTCATAAAATAACTACTCTATTACGTTGCTAGTCTCGATATAAAAACACCTGGTCCGTTTCAAAACACATTAATGGACGTAAGCTCTGTTTCGGATACATTCATTTTATCATATACTCCAATCCTTAGTGCGTCTATTTTGCTATTGAATCCCTGTACATTGTTCGAGATTCGCTGGCAAAACCTGGAACTGAGTCAGGAACGCCAATATGCTGATAAATCTCAACAAACATTATTGGATAACTGAAAATGGGACCAGCTAATGCATAACTTGATAACTAAAAGCTTTGTTACGTCATCTCTACTGGCATATCTAAATCCATAGTTAAATTTACAAATCCGAATAATGTATGTCTGTTTGTTCATTACTCGAACGAATAGGCCTTGTGTACAAGTAGCAACAAAAGCCCAAATAGCATTCGAAAAATAGGGCATTCATAAATGTCGATTTCGATTCTAATGTTAAATTATATCATCTTTGGAGCTATTGATACATTATACATATTACCACTTATGTTTTAGGACCAACGTAACACGACCAACTCCTCTACCTTTAAAATTAGCATTTACCAGGCACAAAAACAAACACCACGCTTCTACTGAGAATTTCATTAATTTTCTAATGAAAAAACTCAATATCACTTTGATGGACTTGGAAATTGGATCTAGGTCTTTTTTGCAACCACTATACGAAAGAGACAGTAGAAGTTCTCATCATCATCATTCGTATTGTTTTGCGCATCTCCATGCTTTGCGTCAATTTTTTTTGTAAACTTAAATATAGTCGCAAGCAAACCCATGTGCATCAGCTGGTTAGCTAGTAATCCATGGCTTATATTGTACTTCGGACTGTGGAAGTAAGGACAAACAATGTTGCATTTACACAAATAGTAGTCCATTCATTCGAAGCAGTTCCCTTGAATATCTTTCTATATTGTAAGATTTCTTCAACAAGGTTTCACAAATAAGGTAGGTACCTAGAACATTATTTAAAAAGAGTGATTTACTGTTGAATATGTTTTTTCCTAATCAAAAGCACAAGGTTTATGAACCACGCAATTCATTCAAATATCGTCCTCTGGCTCTCTCTTACACACATATTGAAATACAGTACAATACACTCAAGATAACTATGCGCGTCTGAAGTTAGCCGTTGCGAACAGTTCATAGTGTACACACAGTTATATTTCCAGTATAGGCTGATCTCGTATTGGATATGTTATAAGTACAATGAGAAGTCATATATTTGGTGTAAATATCGTGTTTTATTCCTCTACGAGATACAGGCACGATATTATGTTAGAAAACAATTTTTAAACAGTTACCTATCTTAATCCCGAATTTTAATATTCCGAATATCATAATCCCGAAAACGTTTGTACATTTTTTCATAATCCCATTTTTTAAATTCCGAAGTTTTGTTTGCCATATAATCGCAACTCCGAATTTCATTTGCCCATTTATTCATTTGTACGACGTTTTAGAATCCAGACGAATGAGTTCCAGACACACGAAATCTAAATGCACAAAATCCAGATGACCGTAATCCATATTATTATGCACGATAGCCAGATTTTTTTAATTCAAATAAACGATATCCAGAAAAACTAAATCCTTGTATTTTAAATCCAAAGAGTTGAAGTAAAGATGAATGAAAACTATGGTACCCTATGATACTCCTATCCTATCTGTAATGGGCAAGTAAAACATGACTGGAATCTGGTATAACTATATCTGGATTATGAGAATATGGGAAACAAAAAAAAACTTTTTGGAAATTTGGTTTTAGTGCACCTGGAAATTGATTCATCTGGGAAATTAAAAAAGGAATTTTAAAAAGTTTTCATTCATTACATCTGTGTTTTAAGATTCGGGTAACAGAAATTCGAGATTTCAATAGGACCTTTTTAAACACACGAGTTAGAATATCGTTCCTTATTATTTAGAATGTAGGTTTCAATCAAACTACGTACGAGGCCATTGTCCAAGCGTCCGTGATCCGTTTCTCACTGAATTAGTATTCTCGTAGCGTCCAAAGGTATAAATAAATAAATGTTTACCTCCAATGTAGAGCCTTTGAGCTCTTTATTTAGTCGGACTAGTTTATTTGAGCCCAAGTTGAGCTGTAAATGAAAGTGACATAAAATTTCTTACCTTCGAATAATGAAAGGTTACAAAGAAAGTAAACGAATTGCAATGTTTAATAGATTTACTTGATTTATGAAAGTTTTTAATTAAACTTGTCAGATCCATTGACGACGAAGTACCTAGATGTTTTTATATTTAAATATTCAATGTGTTCACGATGTATACAGAAAATTTTAATTCACGAACACACGGCTACACATTAATAGAATAAATTGATCTCCCATTATATGTACTATTCGTGCTATTAGAACTTAACTTATACTGATATTTCCATTATAATCTATGTAATTATAGCCAGTAGCAAGATGTGTAGCCGTGTGTCCGTAAATTATAATTATGATTCATCATAGTGACTATTTTTGCCTTGTGTATTGCAAATTTGTAACATACCTATTGTTACCTAATAATTTTGTTAACGTATATTTTCGGGGTTTTCTCGATGTTTTTCCGAACTAATTATAATAAAACAACGGAATGCACAAAGCTCGTTAGCACATTCTCGCGTTCACACCTCCATAAATATTGGAACATAATATCAATAAATATGAACAGTACGCGATTCAAACAAAGCAACCAACTGATTTACAAGAACTATGCACTTCACACTGAAATTACACACACCAGTTCTATTTTAACTCGGAACCCATAGACATTCCTGTCTAATATATTAAAATAGACGTATTACAAATACACAGTGGCGCATAAATCAATTTATTGTTGAACCAACAGAATGTGCGTGTGAGTTGCGCAAGCGCAGGACTGAAATGTGGCGCTAAAGGTTAGGATTAGGTCTCAAACATAGGATAAAACTAAATGAACGCGGTTGGCAATGCGGGGCAGAGTTAGTATTTTGTAGGAACACTAACTCAGTTCATTTCGTAATGGTAGTGCATTAGGAAATGAAACATTACAAATTGTTTCAGTACCTGCGTCAAATGTTAGTACCTACTTATGTAGATCATTTTCCACGTTACTCGTGCAACATATACTATGTTTTGAAGGCTTTAAGAAATTTGAAGGTTTGAGGATGTGGCTAAGTCTTACGTGAGTCTACAGGGATAATATATCGATCTCACTCTAACGCCACTCGAAATAATAAATAATTAGAGGCTATTTTCCTAGTTTTACACGACTATGGAAAAGTATAAATTGTATATACATAATACAATATACTTTTCCATAGTCGTGTAAAACTATAGGTATGCATCGTATGGATGTTTCATCCTAGATGAAAACTTCATCAGATTTTAAAAAATGAGGTGTCTATTGATTCGTCTTCTCACTAAGATGGTTATAAGCTATATATTTTTGACATAATAAATCAATATGGCCATAAACATATAAAAATGGACGGATGTTGGTGATGTTGGTGCGTGTTGCATTAAATTATCTATAAAAACGACAAAAAAGCATGTTTGTTGTATGGAAGCCTACAATATTTATTTAATTTTAATTACATTATTTATTTTTAAAGTGAATATCTATTATTATATATACTTTAAAAATAAATAATATAATATAAAATTATTCCTCAAAAATGTGAAAATTTTAGCCCTTTTGACAACTATTTTCTTTTTCACCCATTGCAATAAGCTTCACAGTAAGTAATAAACACCGTAACAAAAGATCCATTAATCTGCATAACCTAAATAGTAATGGACGGTAGCGTCTGTCATTTTGTTTTAACTTACGGGAAATAAAAAAAAAAATTAATTTAATATTTCGTTGATCCACCGAAAAATCACCGAATATTGGCATTAAAGACATTGAGATTAAATTGGACTAATATTATGAACATCATTTAAAATTATCCTCTTGTATAAAATGCAATTAATCATTAAGAAGTCGTTTGAAAGCCAACTCACAAAGGTAAAGAGCTTCGATGACATATTTATGTCAACATTGGCGCGTACTATTTGTATAGCTAATATATAATTAGATACATTCGTAGTTCGTTGAACTATTTTCTACTTCTTTTATATCTTCTTTATTATTTACTAATTCTTATTTGTTTTTCTGTCTTGTTGTCGTGTGTATTTTCAAAATTTAATATCGTGATTTTTTTTGCACAGCTCCAAAACATTGTGCTTTTAATACTGATTTCTGACACTATAACAGAGATGTTTTGTAAAACTGAAGTTTAAGCAATCCAACTCCGATGCAATATACATTTTACTTTTTTTTTTAAGTTTCGACACAAAAGACACAAGATACATTTAAAATGCGCTTGAAACGCATTGAAAAGATAAGTTTAAATCCTAACAAATTAAACTTAGGTACCTACCACTAAGTAGTTGAAAGCTTGATGAATTGTTCAAAAAGTTTGTTTTACTAATGGTGTTTGTCATTCTTAAATGGTTTCACGTCACTCTGAACAAGTTATTTTCGTTGTAATTGTTTACTAAATATACTAATGTAATAGTATTGTAGAGTTTGGTGCAAGGTGTAGTATATATACCTGTTTCATTCCTTTAGCCTTTAGTTATCTTCACAATTATCTGTTCTTCAGGCATAATACACTTCTCATCACACCATTATCCTTAATTATTATAATTTTTCACTTTGCATCATCAACGTACGAGTTTTTAGTCTCAAACTGTAGCTTATGACGTAATATGTTTATATATTGCTGCCATAGTTTGTATTTTTAGCTATTTTGTTTGTTTTTGCACATTTTATTTCTTTTGACATTTTAGTTATTAAATGCAACCATGGCAACGGTCTTTACTTTTCAGTAAAATCCGTTGCCATGGTTG
Organism: Acronicta leporina; assembly: GCA_947256265.1. Taxonomy (NCBI): domain Eukaryota; kingdom Metazoa; phylum Arthropoda; class Insecta; order Lepidoptera; family Noctuidae; genus Acronicta; species Acronicta leporina. Next base: position 5,046,176 of record OX366521.1, read on the forward strand.
CATTTAATAATCTCATAATAATGTCTGGGTCAGCTCGTAAACCATGTTCATCCACCAAAAATCCAAGATATTTAAGTTCGTTTCTAAAGAACTGTGATTTTTCGAAATTGAAGGAAGCTCTCGTAACTTCTCCTATCCTTGCTTGTCCAGATTTCAATCTTCCTTTTTCTGTGCATTGTGATGCATCAAATTTCGGAATTGGTGCAATGCTTACTCAAAATCAAAATGATAAGGAAGTTGTTATTGCCTACATGAGCAAATCCCTTAATAAAAATCAACAAAATTACTCGACTACAGAGAGAGAGACCCTAGCAGTCATAACTGCCCTTGAACACTGGAGTTGTTATTTAGATAATGGGAAACAATTTAATGTTTATACGGATCATGCCGCACTTAAATGGTTTCAGAATTTATCTAACCCTTCTGGGAGATTGGCTCGTTGGACGCTACGTTTATCTTGTTTTAATTTCATCCTGAAACATAAAAAGGGGAAAGATAATGTTGTTCCAGATCTTCTATCTAGACTTAAAGACCAAGCCACTGAGTCTGACACGAAGAGTTCTTCTCAAAGCGTTCATTCCATCTCATCGGGTGAACCGCTTCCTAATCGTGACTTGGATCACTATAACAAGATTTTTCAGGGTTGCCTTAATAACCCTGACTCTTACCCAAATTACACCATCAAGGAAAATAGACTTTACCGCTGTATACACTCCCCTTATTCGCTTAACGATGATTTCATTTGGAAAGAAGTTCCACTACCACAGGAGAGATGTACTCTTATTCAAACTAATCATGGTGCTACTCTAGAACCTCATTTTGGGATTTTCAAAACCTACAAAAAGTTGGCCTTACGTTATTACTGGCCTGGCATGTTTAAAGACATCGCCAATTGTATCACTAGTTGTGATAATTGCCTTGCTTATAAACATCCTAATAATTCTCCTTACGGTCCTATGGGTAAGCCAAAAATTTGCTCTAGACCCTTCCAAACTATTTCACTTGATCTTATGGGTCCATTTCCTATGACTAGGAAACGGAATCAATATATACTTGTCATTAATTGTATTTTCACTAAATATACTATGATGTTTCCTCTACGAAGGGCTACCGCGTCGATCATAGTTAATATTCTGGAGAATTCAGTTTCCTTATACATGGTGTTCCTCAAACAATTATCATGGATAATGGCTCACAATTTCAATCTCGCCAATTTAGATCTTTCTTAAACATGTATAAAGTCCCGTGTATATTCTACTCTCCTTTGTATTGTCCTCAAGTCAATCCAACGGAGAGATATAATAGGACTATCATTTCTGCTCTTGCACCCTTAGTAGGTGATGACCATCGTACTTGGGATATTCACCTTTCAAAGATTCAACACGCGATGAATTCTTGCGTTAATGTTGTAACTAGTTTTTCTCCCAATTTCTTAGTATTCGGTCGCGAAACGATTCCTTGTGGGTATTTTTACACTCCAACTGAAAATATTGAAGAATGAGTTTTTCTACCTCGTGATATTTACGCGACGAATGTTGGGTTCCTCTCTTCTACTTTTGATAAGATTCAATCTGCCTTGTATGTAGCACACACTAAGAATAGTGCTCATTATGATTTACGTAGATCTTTTAAAGAGTTTAATGTCGGTGATACGCTTGGCGTAAGAATTACGTGCTAAGCAACGCTGGTACTTATTTTAGTGCCAAGCTGGCCCCTAAATTCTTAAAATGTAAAGTTTTTGAAAAGCTTTCTCCACTAGTGTACATACTAGAAGACGCTAATGGTATGAAAGCGAAATGGCATATCAAGGACATTAAATTCTAAACTCATTCATTATTTTTTAGTGATAGCATTTCACATAGTTATCGTGTCTTCTATTTTATTACTACATTAGATTTTATACATATTGCTTCTATACTTTTATTATTCCATGTTAGGCCCGATTGGACTGCCTATCATGCGAGTAATCTTAAGAGTTGCTTTCTCTTTATTCACTCTTCTACACTCTCCTCTTCCTGGTAGGCCCGATTGGACTGCTTACTAGGGAGCGGGAACTTATCTTTCATGTTTGTTCATGTTTCACTTCATTATGGGTTAATTATTTTCCAAGCCTATTAAGTGGCTATTCAGTATATCTTAAAACAATTTTATTGTTCCATTTACCTAGAGCGGTTGGTTACTCTTTAAATAAGCCTATAATCAGAGCGGTTGATTACTCTTTTAAATAAGCCTTTAATCGTATGGAGCGGTTGATTACTCCTTAAATAAGCCTTTAATTATATTGGAGACATTCTTTTAGAGTGGTAGTCATTGAATGTGAACTCCACCCTTACCTTATGCTAGACGTCGGTATGTTTGAGGAATGATGTAGGATTTTGTCTGATGAGGTATGAGTCTGTCAAGTAATGCTCCACGGTTTTTCTTTCGACCTCATCTAGGATTAAATTTTCCCTAGTCCAAAATTTTCTGGGGTTGTGGGGAATATGTAGTATATATACCTGTTTCATTCCTTTAGCCTTTAGTTATCTTCACAATTATCTGTTCTTCAGGCATAATACACTTCTCATCACACCATTATCCTTATTATAATTTTTCACTTTGCATCATCAACGTACGAGTTATTAGTCTCAAACTGTACCTTATGACGTAATATGCTTATATATTGCTGCCATGGTTTGTATTTTTAGCTATTTTGTTTGTTTTTGCACATTTTATTTCTTTTGACATTTTAGTTATTAAATGCAACCATGGCAACGGTCTTTACTTTTCAGTAAAATCCGGGTGCATGGAGGTTCCGAATAAAGTATTTATTCTAATTTCGATTACAAACTTCTTTTAGCTACTAAATATTTGGTTTTAAAGTATACCATTTTCAAAATGATTCAAAATTGTGGAACGACTCCCGCTGCCTATAAATACGGGAGCCAGTTCCTTAACCAGTGAGTTTTTAGTCTGGTCTCGACACGAGAACTACACCAGTAGCCTTGAGCGCCTCTTGGTTCTTCAAAACTCAATCGAAGACTTCGTGAACCTACGCCGCCGACCCAGCCCTGGGACCACTGAGCGGAGCCTCTTCAAGGCGTGGTGCTGCAAACTGTCCACGCGCTCCGCCTGTCCACGCGCTCCGCCTGTCCGCGCGCTCCGCCTGTCCGCGCGCTCCGCCAGACGCCGTGCTGCGTGCGCGTTGTCCGCGCGCTCCGCTAGACGCCGTGCTGCGTGCGCGCTGTCCGCGCGCTCCGCCTGTCCGCGCGGTCCGCCTGTCCACGTGCTCCGGCTGCACACCGTGCTGCGTGCGGGCTGTCTTCGTGCTCCGCCGGCTACTATCGTCTACTATACTCTCGTCTACTATACTCTCGTATACTACGAGAGATTTTACTGAAAAGTAAAGACCGTTGCCATGGTTGCATTTAATAACTAAAATGTCAAAAGAAATAAAATGTGCAAAAACAAACAAAATAGCTAAAAATACAAACCATGGCAGCAATATATAAACATATTACGTCATAAGCTACAGTTTGAGACTAAAAACTCGTACGTTGATGATGCAAAGTGAAAAATTATAATAATTAAGGATAATGGTGTGATGAGAAGTGTATTATGCCTGAAGAACAGATAATTGTGAAGATAACTAAAGGCTAAAGGAATGAAACAGGTATATATACTACAATTGGTAAATTAATAAACTTACTCAGTAATAGTCTTCTATCCTATTACTATTATAAAGGTGAAATTTTTGACGATGTATGGATGTTTGTTCTTTTTTACGCAAAAAATACTGTTCATAGAGCAGATTTACACACACAGGCTATAATTCAAATGTCTAGGTGGATGAAGTCGCGGGTAAAATCTAGTATTTACCTATTACAATGCAGTTTTAATAGCGATATTATTACTGCAGAAGTAAACATTCCTTATTTCTCCTGAGAATCTCATAGAAAAATCCAACAGCACTGTTTAACCAGGGAATCGAACCCAATCCCCATCCAATCCCCCTGTAGCGTAGTAGTTACACTTAAAACCACTAGACTGATGAGGCAATTATAAAATTCAATTATTTCGTCTATCGCCATTGTAAGGAATTAAAAAAACTAAAAGTTAGTAAGTAAGCCCATAGTTTGCTATGGGCTTACTTACTAACTTTTAAGCCATACAACTTTCAAGTACATAAACTATAATTTTAACAAATGATAGAGTATCATCATTGTTGTATCGATTTTTCGATTAGTAGGTAGGTGTAACGTTGAATAGAATCCTCGTATGTCGACCTCAGATTTATCGAATGACGTTATGCTGGAACACACTACATTGAAAAGAATATTGATCACAATATCAAAATAAAGTCGTAACGTGAACAATTTTCAACTAAGCATGAAAATGACAAGAAAATAGGGATTGCGTGCTCAATGCCTTTATTAATGAATAAGCCAGTGACCTGTCCTGTTCGAAACATTTCAAAAATAGAGAGGTGCATTGTCGATATCTAATGTTCATCAAGATAATTGACAAAATGACAACCCTATTGAGAACCCTATTCAGTGCTTACAAACCATTACATATAGGTATCTAGGTACCTATAAACCTGGGGATGACGGTGGCACATAGTGGTCACGTGCCGCCGTGTGCATTACACAGAGATGGTGAGGGAGTCCCTGAGATGGGCCTATAGGCGTGGCACAGGAAGAGATCCGGAAGAATAAGCTAGTTCCCGGATCCTTCCAATATTGTGCTGAAGATGGCCACCGGGGGGGTTTTAGTGCGGTAAAAATCCCACACACCCCGGCCGACCCCCCAGTAGGCCGGCAGCCTTTTGAAGGTTTCCTCCTCACACACAAAAAAAAAGGGTACCTATAAACCTATGAAAGTGATGGCTTTCTCAGCTCTATACCTAGCATAATATCTAGTCTAGACAATAGGCTTAATTAAACTCTTCTCTCAAGTAAAATCCAATTATAAAACTTCAGTTTTGGTACTCGGTACTAAAAAATACTTGGAATATTCTTTACTTTATTTCTGTATTCTTTAAAGTATAAACAAAAGGTTTTCCACTTGTTTCAGATACCTGTCTTTTGATGATAACAACTAAATTAAAAGTTTCTTCAATCGGGTGCATTGTGTTCGGATAAGGAGTTTGATTAAATTTCGCCAGCTCTTCAGTTTGGACGCTAAAAGGTGAGTAATTTGTGTTTTATTTTTCCTAGCCCGTTTCGTCCCACTGCTGGGCAAAAGCCTCCATTCCCTCCTTCCAAATCTCTCTGTTTGTAGTCTTAGCCACCCAATCTCTATCGTAAGAGTCTAATTCATCGCGCCACCTCCGTTTCGGCCGACCACGCTGTCGCTTCGCTCCGTGTGGGATCCAATTTGTGGTAGCTTTTGCCCACAGTTCGTCTGATTGTTCGTGATTATCTATAATTTTTGTGTGTAATCAGTAGAAAGTTTATTTATAGAACAAAGATAAGGTTCAAAATATAATTATAGTACTTCAGAGATTAACGCTGAAAATTGATACGCTGACAAATTGAGCTATATATCTCAGATAGATAGCTCAATCTGAGAAACTTTGACATTACTTTTTAGACATAGTCATTGTCTTTATATTTAAGAAATGAATACAATTTCATGCCATTTATTACAACAAACACTAATAAGCCATCAGTTTAAATCGGTTTAAAAATAAGGTATAGGTATTTTATTTTTTTGGTAGACGGAGAGCGTACTATTTGAGCACGCTGTAACGTCAAACCGTGCGCTCGCGATACAAATTTCCGACGTTCAATATAATTGAATGAACAGAATAACCACTCTCATTACCCACCAAAACCTTTAAACGCTTACATAACATAACATACCATCACGCCTGTATTCCCCGAAGGGTTAGGCGGAGGCGTACTAATGAACAAACAAACAAACTCTTCAGCTTTATATATTAGTATAGATATAGATAGCTTTCAATAGTTTTTTTTAGTATGAGCGCGTGACGCGTCATGACTACCACAACGTGATTAGGGGTGCCGTGCTTAGGTACTCTGCAGTGGTTTATACTTCATTATGCACTGAATTTCTGCGGTTTCAGGATTAGCTGTGGTAATAGGGTGCAAACTTAATAGTAGTCAGTGTTTTTTATTTTATTTCAGGTTACATTAATGATTGTAATGTTATAAATAGTGTTCATAATAATATTTATATGAATAACTATAGTATAAAGACCTATGCCTTACTAAACTTTTCACGACCTATGAGTGTAGGCACACCATCTGACAGATCCAATAATCCACTTGATTTCTTAGCTAAGAACCTTCTTACTTTCATCAATTATTTTCTATGGAAGCAAAACCATCAGTGATCCGCTTGAAATTCACGGGCAGTAATCACAATATTTTGATATAAACAAAGCTTAATAGAAATAGAATCATAAATACAAATAATATATTAATAGGAGAAAGCCTAATGATCAGAAAAACATCGGCTGAATACAGATACATTGCGTCTACCAATGTAGGTATTCTTCATTAGTTCTAATGATATACAGCCGAGCATACACGTAATGTAATGTTTCTTAATACATAATCTATACTATTTACCCAAACTTACAAATAAATTAAATTGAATTATCTGTTTATAATGTCAAAAAAAAACATTTAAAAAAACCATGTTTGTTTGTTCCTGCTAATATCCAAAACAGTGGATCTGTTTTGACGGGACCTTTATTTACTTACTACTTTATTTACTTTTATTCTAGAAAAATGGTTCCGCACAAAATAAGAATAAGTAAATTCTTTTCGGGCGCAAGTAAAACCGCGTGCATAAGCAAGTATTGATTATACGCTTAGCTTTTTAAATAATTTGAAAACTTCATCCTCATTTAACTTCCGCAAATACTGGAAACTGCAAAAAGCAAATATAAAAAATCAAATAAAGAGTTGATGCTAAGTTCGGGCGTTTTTCGTTTTAGCGTGCAACTGTTTTATTAACACTTGAATATTTTTTTTGGTTACTTTTATTTTGGGGGTGAAAAAATAAACTAGCGTTGAATCAAATCGCATCGTATCGTTATTATGGCAAATTCAACCTTATCCCAACTAAGAAATGCAACATGCTAATGCTGCTAAGATATCCCGCAGCGTAAGTCGCTTGCAGAAGCGCACAGTCCACAAAATGCACACGTCGTAATTTATCGCGTAGGTATATGCATCATTTTTTTCAATCTCAGAAGAGATATGAGCTTTACATTGTTGAGATAACGGTGAATCCTACTAATCCTACTAATATTATAAATGCGAAAGTTTGTGAGGATGGATGGATGGATGGATGTTTGTTACTCTTTCACGCCAGAACGGCTGAACGGATCTGGATAAAATTTGGCAGAGAGATAGATTATAGTCTGAAATAACACATGAGCTACTTTTTATCTGAAGTCCACGCAGACGAAGTCGCGGGCAGAAGCTAGTAAACTAATTATGTTGCCGCTATGTTTTAATTTCTGTAATGACAAAATCTATAGTCTATCTATAGTCATCATTCTATCTCACGACGACTAGTAGGTACCCTGATCTTAATGTCATTGACATAAAGTTAAAATTTCAATCACTTATAACGACCTTCATGCATGGGAAAGCATGTTGGATTTATGTTCTTTACATTTTCTCTTGATATAGTATAGTATAGTATATTATCTATATATATATAATATACTATCTATATACATTACGTATATTATCGGCGCATTGTCACTGTGATATCTTGTGGCATCTAAAGCCACGTAAAACAAAATACATTTCAGTTTCGCGATTGAATGGAGACGGATGGGTGACTCATCACCTGTACAATGCTGTTTCTTCGTGTGACGTATTACTTTCATAGGATTAGGTACTTTATTATGTTTTTCTTTTGTTATTATTTATGTTCCTATACCTGTACCGGGCTTTGCGTAGGTACTATTTATATTGAATGTTCTGAACATTACAGATATCGAAATGAAACATTAACTAGATTTTAATAGAGAAAAGTTTACCCGTACAAACACGGTACAAAAACCTAATACAAATACAAATAGTTTATTGCCAGAAAAGTAACAAACAGAGAACACGAGATATGGTGAGCCTCAAACTAAGCATAGCTTGTATCTTGGGGCTCAGGAGTGCGATTATAAAGAGACAAGTTGTTACTATTAATATGTTTGGGATACATTTAAGTTAAGGGGCTATGAGTGATATGTTTTGTGTATGAGTAGTGTGCGTTTTGTGTTCGTGTGTGTGTTTTGTGTTCATGTTTGCTTGTGGGTCCTATAACAAGGCTTCGGTAGCATCATATGATACCTAGTTTAAGAAGAAATAAAGTAAGTTTTTTTTGGTTGTCTTGTACCTACTGCAGAAATCATTAAGTTCTGTTTTAATCCTTAAAATTTCATTGCCATCATTCAGCCGTTTTTTCGCCTATTATAGACATACTTTTAGTCCAGTCACGTTATTTTTTTATTATGGACACTATATTTTGGCATTTATTATTATTTTCAATTTTATTATTGGTCTAGATTTTATAAAAATAATTTAATACTATTATCGCTAGTGAATATTATGTAGGTTTATGAGGTCTCTTTATATGCAGCCTTCCGGTATCAGTAGATTCATGAGGATTTTCCGCCTTATTGTCCTAAAATACGTCCCATCTTGCAGTCTCCCTGTTATTTTAAATACCAAATCGTTTCCCGATCCGTGAACTGTGCACATCTCTATTATGTAGTGGCAGTAGATAGAGAACAAAAGTGTATTGTTAACTTCATAATCGCCACGGAACCGCGAGATAAGGCCGAGATAGGCGCATATAGTGGAACTGGCCTAGTTTACACCCTACTCGGTTCCTGCAGACGCAGCTCTGAATAGTGCTTTCTTGGCTAAATGAATGTTGCGCCTTGAATGTAGTTATGGGTAGTTCTTTACATGTAATGCGCTTCGTGATGTAAATGTCTATCAAACAGTATGTATGTATGAATGATATATCTATAAATATATCTAATCTAATTATTATATCTACAATTTCTGAGGAGGTTGTGTTGTAAGATTCGGCTTATTGTAAGTGACATATTTTTTAAACTGTTTTTTTGCCAATTTAGAACTCGATTCCGATTTTTTTAACATGAAAATACTTACTTTCGTGATGGTCCAATCATTCGAAAACTGAAAACCCGAACGAAACAATTTAGTTCCACTTTTATCATTCGTACCGCCGAAATGTTGAATGCGCATCCCCTGTGGGTCTTCCCCGATAGATGTAATCTAGCTTGTGTCTTTAGATCACGAGTGAATTGGTTTCTTCTAGGCAAACGCGCTCCATCGTAGATCGCAGTGTCGCTTAACATCGCCTAAGGTTAAGCGCCTAACACCTTTCAGTAATAAAGTTAAAACACAAGTTATATACTTACCTACTATCTTACGACAAAAATTGAAATGCTTCGAATATGAATAGTTTCCGTTTAAATATCAAACCTTTACCAATCAAATAAGTATACTTAAAAGGGTACATTTAAATATATTAACTAACGTTAGTAATGCAAATATACATAATGTTTTTTTTTTAAAGTCGCATTAATCTAATGGTAGCTTTCTCTAAAGATATAAAATATTTTATTATAACTTAAATGGACTAGTTAAACTGAAAAGTCAGTTTTAAATAAGCTTCGTCTGCAACTTAATAGGTTGTTATTAAATTATAACGTTAAAAAGTTAGTCTGCAGAGTGGCAATTTAAAATTTCTTGGAAGAATGCGTTGTAGTTTTTTTTATTATGAGGACAGCTTGTTCAATTATTTTATGAAAACTTGTTAAGAAAGTATTTATAAGTATATGTTTTCTTACAAAATCGAAAAAAATTAAAATTTATTAATCAATGTTACTTACACTGATCAATATTTTTTTATTTTTTTCGATTTTGTATATACATATACCTATATAACATATACCATATACCTAAGTATATACATATACCTAAAGAACCTAAGAGTATGTATTTTAATTTACGTCCCTATTTTTTTTTTATTATAATGTAACGGGACCTACTTAAATGCCTGCAATGCAACCTGCATGATTTTTTCCAGATTAGAAATTATTTTTATGTGGAAGAATGAATAATAACAGAATAATATAACTACAGAAATTATTGAGGAATCATAAAATATTCGTAAAATGTCATCTACACTAATACAGAGGAAAAATTTCATTGATTGTTTGTTTGTTTTCATTGAATACGCTCCGAAACTACTGGACCGATTTGAAAAATTATTTTACCATTAGAAGCCGACATTATCGCTGACGAACATAGGCTACTTTTTACCGCGGAAAATGCTTAATTCCTACGGGAAAACGGGCGAAGGCAGCTAGTCTATAATAATCCACTTCAATCATGCTTTTAGGTATTACTACATCACATTGGTAATAAATTATATCACCAACTATATGCAAAGGTACGTATGGCAATTTGAACATCAAGTTCACACCATAAACCACACGTATTGAACCATAAAACGCGATTATAAAGCATTTAAGCGCACGGTTCAGGCAATCACGGGGCGGAAAACACGACACGTCACATTTCCGAAGAAACACATTTTCTTCAATAATGCCTATCGATTCAAAATCGATGCCTACAATCGTGTAATAAGGCACTTCACTTATAACGAGCAAGCGAACAATTTAGTTTAACGAGTATACGAAACGTTAGGAGCGTATGACTGGAATCATTGGCATATTTATCGAAATGTGGAATTGATTTCAGGAACGTTTCCCTAACGATATACATCGTTAAGATTTATAAAGATTTTAATGACAGATATCTGTGTTTATTGTTTTTATTTTCAAATGTTTTTATTTCAAATAATAAGCTTTACAAACAAGCATTTATGAAACGTAATGATTCTAGTTGCACGGTTCCAAAAGGTTGATCCTATGGAGAAGAATCCGGTAAGAAACTCCATGGACCCTCTTTTTAACCCCCGACGCAAAAACGACGGGGTGTTATAAGTTTTTAACACCCGACGCAAAAACGACGGGGTGTTATAAGTTTTTAACACCCGACGCAAAAACGACGGGGTGTTATAAGTTTTTAACACCCGACGCAAAAACGACGGGGTGTTATAAGTTTGACGTGTCTGTGTGTGTGTGTGTGTGTGTGTGTGTGTGTGTGTGTGTCTGTCTGTGGCATCGTAGCTCCCGAATGGATGAACCGATTTTGATTTTGTTTTTTTTGTTTGAAAGGTGAATAAGTGGGGAGTGTTCTTAGCTATTTTTGATGAAAATCGGCCCAAGATGGCCGCCGCCACAAGATGGCGGTTTACATATTTTTTCACAACTCCCACAATATTGGTATCAAATGAAAGGGCCTGACTAGTAGAATACTATACACTATGAAAAATTTCAAATCCAACATGGCGGCCTCCACGAAATAGTGAATTTATTAAATTTTTTCACCACTACCTCAATAAAGGTATCAAATGAAAGGACTTGACTAGTAGAATACTATACACTATGATATAAGATATCTAATAGCTATGAAATAATTGTACAAAAGTTGAATAACTAAACGAAGAAAATACCTAATTAAAACGCAAGAAAATAAAAGAAATTAAACAAAATAACTAAGAAGTCCCTACAAAAAGTGTGAAAAAACCCCCGACACAAAAATAAACCTGAATCCCTATAAAAAGAAAAAAATAATCTTGAAATTATAACCCTTCGTAAGTACGCATGAAGTTTTTTGATTAAATTTTGTCGCGTCGGGGGACCGCTCTCTAGCTCTCGTGTGTCTGCCCGCTCGGGTCGCCAAACTTGAATATGTTACGCTCCGCCCACTTTACGCCCTCCCGCGCGTCGCGGCGATGTACGCGCCATCCACATCAATTCTGAATTCGCGCGATTCACGTTCGGGAAGCAAAAGGAAAGGATAGGATTCACATAATTAGAGGTCCCCCGTCGCGACAAAATTTAATCAAAAAACTTCATGCGTACTTACGAAGGGTTATAATTTCAAGATTATTTTTTTCTTTTTATAGGGATTCAGGTTTATTTTTGTGTCGGGGGTTTTTTAAATAAATAATGTTACAATCTTGACGCAGGTACAATATTGCGATAGCAGCTTGTGTGAACATTGAAGGTTAATGTCTAAGTGTAGTCGATATAAAAAATAAATAATAAACTGTTTATAAAAACAATAATTTAAAATTCCTGTCATGACTTTTATAACTGACGATCTTTTGGCGCTTTATTTGCAGTAAGTACTGTACAAGTACCGGTTTAACTAAGAGATGCTTCAAGGAAAATGCACAATTAGAACTAAGGTTTGTATTCAAGCAGAAAATCAATTGACTAATGCTTAACAATTTTTACTCACTTCACCTTTCAAAACAGTTCTACGATTTCAAAATTATTGTTTATAGCTTCCGCCCGCGACTTCGTCTGCGTGGAATAGTTACTAAGTCTTAGCGTGGTGATATATAGCCTTCCTCAATAAATGGGCTATCTAGCACTGAAATAATTTCTCAAATCGGATTTGTAACCTGAGATTAGCGGGTTCAAGCAAACAAACAAACAAACTCTTCAGCTTTATATAATTATTTGTAACATGCCATCACGCCTGTATTCCCCGAAGGGTTAGGCAGAGGCGTACTAATGTACACCCACAGTTCGCCGGTATGTTTAGGTCCCATGTAATAGAAGCGACCCTATTGCCATTAACCGGGCACAAATTCCTAACTCCGAGCTGCTACTGGGAATTTCATAGAAAAACCCAATAACACTTTGCTCGACCTGGGAATCGAACCTATCTAGCGTAGCAGTCGCGGGCAGGACCACTTGGCTATTGAGGCAATTATTTGCGTATAGATTATTTAATTCCAAACCACACGCGAATATCGCCTTTTTGCAGCGATATCTACAGATATTTCAAGTCCCGTTGCATAATGTTAATTTGATAGTAAACGGTTTGAAGTTCCTTTTACTACATTAAACGGTGGCTTAATGGAGTAGAAAACGTTTGTGTTAAGGGTCCACTTATTTTAAGTGAATTCCTAAGTTCTACCCTAAGTTTTACAAGATCTTTTTATAGAAAATTTCCCTTTTACCGTAGGGTTAGTAAAATATAATAATCTCAGATAGTTTCTCTACTTTTAATCCATACTATCACACTTCTATTCCCTGATGGATAAGGCTGAGGTGTATCAAATAACACCCTCAGTTATTCGGTATATTTAGATGCCATGAAATAGGGGGTGAGCCCGATAAGGCCGATATGATGGCAAAGGGAGTGAATGGTGAGATGACGGCTGACAGGGATGAATGGAAGAAAAAACATGCTGCGCCGACACCAAATAGATTGGGACATGGGCAGGAAGAAGAAGAAGAAGAAATAGGGGGTGAGCGTATCATGATAAATCGAGCACAAATCTAATGCTAATCATAATCTAAATGCTACTGAGTTTCTTAAAAATTCCAATAACATTTTCCTCCACCTGGGGACCAAACCCAGGACCGTAGAAGGCGTTTAGAGGTCCACTAGACTCATTAGTCTAGACTTTTCTACTTTTCACGGTAAAGTAATTTCCTTTCCTAGGTGTGGCTTTTCTCAAAGTAACTGTTTGAGCCTCATTAGCATGCATATTATTAGTTCAGAATGAAGCACTTGCATTCCTTTGAAATTCTACTCCTGAATTGATAGTTTTTGTTTTCAACTTTGTAGAGAACTAATAGTACTACTTAGGGAAATAATGGGTACTGTCTAAATTACTTTAGGGTTTGGTTATTATAATTATGACTCGACACTTCATTTAGAAGTGACGTGTCTGAGGTCTATTGCGCACGAACGATTCCGTGATATATTTTTAAATTCTATGTAGTGATCATTAGAGGATGTTTATAAAGCTGAAGCAAATCGATGTAGATCATATCATATCGTAGATCATTGATTTGCCGTGGTCGTTGTACCTACCTATGTAATTATCTTTCTTCTGCGTCCTTTTTCGACGCTCCCAATAATATTAACTACTAGCTTCAACAAACAACAAACTCTCTATATATACATAACTATATTTGCATATCTCAACGTATCAGTCCTTGGATAAAGATTTCAGAAAAACGTATATCGCGGAGTAGCAGTTATTCGATAAAGTTTATTCGCAATCTCGTTCGCTCGATACAAGTAATAATATCGAGAGCAATTTTCCTACAGAAACCTGTCATTCTCCAGAGTCGTTACGTCAAGTTTGCGTGGTGCGTGGAATATTAACGTCATCAACGGTGTAATGAGACTCGTAGCTGGCATATATCAGATTGATTTGTGGCTAAATATTAATTATCATACCGCAATTAGCTTCAATTTTGAATATTATTTTAACAAAAATTGATATCTAAGGCTTCTAGATTAGCAGCAATCAAACATAAGAATAAAAAAACTAAGCACCTTAAGGGGTTTCTATTTTGAAGGGGAATTCTACTAGTAAAATCTTATTTGTTCCCTTTAGACGTAGTTATATTTGTGTAGTTTAGACATTTACGACTGAGACTAAATCGGAACCCCTCTGATTTTATAACATCATCAGTCTATATATCAATCAACTGCTCGACGTAGGTCTTCCCTAATGTGCGCCCTGTCTTCGGCTTGTCGCATCCACCTTTCGAAAATCATCTCTCTATCTTGCCGAAGGACGTCATACACTACGTTGGCCGAGTAGTGGTCTTATATTTTATCTTATACTAGCGACCCGCCCGCGGTTTCACCCGCGCTGCCCCAGTCCTAAGAGTCATAGCGTGATTTGACAGCATTTGACCTTCCTCTTAAATCACTCTATCTATTAAAAAAACCGCATCAAAATCCGTTGCGTAGTTTTAAAGATCTAAGCGTACATAGGGACAGACAGCGGGAAACGACATTGTTTTATAATAAGTAGTGATGATAATATAATATTAATATTATATAGGTAATATTCTATTTCATAATAAAATTAACATTTAGCACACTTGCTTCCACGACGGTGCTTTCGCGTGATCATAAATAGTAGCAGCGACGTAATATAAGCCAAATCAGAAACACATAAGAGTAAAACTATACAGAAGTCGATCGCAGAATCCCCATTTTAAAAACACACGGCGCCCATCTTCGCATTGTAAATCTGCTTGTAATTTCTTCAATATCAGGAGGCGTTGTTGTTATGCTTCTTTTAATACATTTTACAACTGCTGTGACTAACATTATTATTTTGATCCAGTCGCTATCACTTTTTTAAATCGTTTTTTTTAATATTACCACAATAATGTTTAAACACCGTTTTTTTTAAGTTCAAGATCAAATTCAAATGTTTTTATTCCAAATAAGCTTTTACAAGCGTTTATAAAACGTTATGATTCTAGTTGCACGCTTCCAAAAGGTTGATCCTATGGAGAAGTATTAGGCAAGAAACTCCGTGGACACTCTTTTAAAATAAATAATTATTTAAAATATAAGATATATACTCGTCAACGTTGAAGTTATTTTTTAAAATTCTTAGCAATACTGTAGTTCTCAGAACGCATGTTTGAAGTTTTGAACAGTTCACTAAAACTCATTACCAATGTTTATTTTGTTAGTGTTAAAAACACTCACGAGTTTGACATTTTCTTGCGTTGTTGTTAGTAAAGTTGAAATTTTACTTTTCTATAACAACAAACAATTAGCGGGTGCTTTTAATTTTGTGTAAATATTTGTATATTATGACTACTGAAAATTTCAAAGTCTGACTGTTGAAGAGTTTGACGCTATGGATAATTAGAAACAAATAAAATTAAGTGCCTCGTACGAAATATAGAAAGTACTACTACAACTGAGTTTTTTTGTGCCTGACTGGTAAGGTTTGTGGTAAAAAAAATATGGTCCCACAGAACAACTGCCTCCTTTATGAAGTCGGTTAAAATTATTATTCAGCCGTTGTTGTTCTACTTTATGACAATAACCTCCTTACCTCTATCAATTCCTCATGGGTAAAATATTATATACATAGCACAATCAACCCATTATATGTCCCACTGCTGGGCCCGGGTCTCCTTACACAATGAGAGGGATTAGTCTATAGTCCACCACAGTAATGCGGGTTGGCAGACTTCACACGCCGTCGAGAACATCTCTCAGGCGTACAGGTTTCCTCACAATGTTTTCCTTCACCGTTTAAGCGCGTGATTATTAACAATATTAATACGCACAAAAAACAAAACATCAAAAAGTCAGAGGTGCGTGTCTTGGAATTGAACTCAAGACCTTTGACTTGGCAGTACAATAGTATTATCACTAGGCTATCACTGCTGCATAATAAAATATTATAAAATAAATAATTAAGCATATTATAATCTTATTAATTATTTTAGTTTACCTTTACTCAGATTTAGAAGAGAATTCGTATATTAAAATATAATTTAACACTTAATCGATATACTTAAATACAGTAATTTAAATAATACCTGAACAAATCCAGCTTAACTCAAGAGTAAAGTAGATAGCAAAGTACTTTATAAAATATCCAAAATCCGCTCTTTTTTAGTAATCCCTTGAGAATAAATAACAGTGTATACATGTATAAATAATAATGTATAACAAATAAAAGCTTTAGTCCCAAAAGATTACTTCGTAAATGCGCAAACTGAGCTTAAATGATACCGCTCACTTTAAAGCTATGACTACAACAAAAGCTTCACGGACGCTACTTTATGTTCAGATTTTATGCCAAAAATTTATTAAATCGTGCTAAGTTCATGCTAAGTACTTTCATTATACTTTACGTAAGAACTCGTCACCAGTTGTAGCATTGCTTGACGTCATGCCGTTAAATTATTACGAGATTAATAACTTTCCACATGAAGGCTTCGCTTGCGCTTCCAGCCTTTACAGTAAAAGAGAGAAAGAATACTTTTAATTTTGGACTCGCCATTACTAATTACTTCATACAATAATTAACAAATACGTTAATATACAATGACCCTGTGCTAGGCCGAAGAAGGTTGGACATGGGTGTTTCGGCAAGTACCTGTGTCGCGTCGCCGGGAGGGAGCCGGACGCCCGCTGCCATCATTGCAGCGACTGCCCTGAGGACACGGCGCAACACACGCTCGAGCAGTGTACAGCGTGGGCAGAGCGGCGCCGTGTCCTCAGGGATGCAATTGGAGTGGACCTTGCGTTGCCGGCCGTAGTATCTGCTATGGTCGGCGACGCCGAAGCCTGGCAGGCAACGGTCGCCTTCTGCGAGGAGGTTCTCTCGCAGAAGGAAGATGCAGAGAGGGTGAGAGAGAGTGCCTCCACCCTGCCGATCCCCGCCCGGCGCACTCGCACCGGGCGTAGGAACAGGGCAGATAACGCCCTGTTCCAACCACCATAAAGGGCCACGGGCGGCGGAATTGGGGAAGTCCGACCGCCCACTCACAAGGCCCGAGCTGGCAACGCGGTTTGCAGTTTCCGCGCCCCGCTCAGCGTATCGGTAGAAGAAGGGTCCCTCCCCTTCAGTATAATGCTGCGACATTTAAAAAAGCATAATGCCGCAGCGCAGATTTTCAGATAGTTTTAGATGCTACTTGTTACGATTTTTTTATTCTTAATAAAACGTTTGCCCCACACTAGCACATTTTGCCAACCTGTACTGGCAAAGTGTTTGTATATTATAGTCGGTATGACCACATATACCTATTAATATTTTTGAATTTCTACATTAAACAACGTGTATACATGATGAGTACGGATGGAAGAGTTGGTAGGGGCCGATCTCGACGAACGTACCACAAGTTCCAAGTTCAAGTTGAGGCCGTTCTTAAAAAAGGTCAGGTTAAGAGCACCCTAAACGATCATGCATGAGGAGGTTAATGAACATAGATGAAGCGAAAGTTGTGTTCCAGGATCGTAGCAAGTGGAAATCTCTGCCTACCCCAATGGGAAACGGGCGTGAAAATATGTATCTGAAAATATATGTAAAAAACTCATGTTCACTAATTGACCTTTATATTTATTCCTTTTATCCTTATTGTCGCCTGTATATAGGCGATTTATGGTAGTTTGTTAACTACAAAGGTTAGTAAAAAAGGTCCCATCAATTTACAGTAGGTATATATAGAAGCTTATAGAAGTGGCAGACATCGAAGCAGGGTCTACGTTGTTTAAAAATAAAAAAAAGAAATGCGGTTGCGAGGCGGCTCATCTCGCCGGAGCAGGCAGCCGGGCGCGATACCCGATAGACGGCAATTTATAATGTACTGGCTGGATTTTACGGCCTACTTGTGAACGCTTCATATTTTATAGAACAGAAAGATAAAACCACGATTTTCTAGAACACGTTGACAGGTAGGTTAGATTTAGGCTATTCTAAAAAGAAGTCAAGGCTTTGTACATACAAACAAGAAATATGGAAGGACTCTGCTGCTGAGTTCTGGGTTCGCACTACAGTAATTTTAAATATTCTACCGTTTGAAGGACATCGCAGCCAGTGACTGATTATTACTGCCATAGAGGTCTCAAGATGAAAATGCGCTTGTGCTACTGGTGATGCTGGTGTATATCGGTTACAATTGCCGCTTATAAACTGCCTCATTAGGCAAGTGGTTTTGAGCGCGACTGCTACGCTAGAGGTCCTGGGTTCGATTCACAGGTCGAGCAAATTTTTATTGGGTTTTTCTATGAAATTCCCAGTAGCATCTCGGAGTTAGGAATTTGTGCCCGGTGAATGGCAATAGGCTCGCCCTCTATTACATGGGACCGAAACATACCGGCGAACTGTGGGTGTACATTAGTACGCCTCTGCCTAACCCTTCGGGGAATACAGGCGTGATGGTATTTTATTGCCGCTTATAAAGCGGGACGTAGGCTTGCTTGATATTTTATTAGGTACAATGAAAATGATACACAATGATCCTACAACATAGCAAAAAATAACAAAGCGGCGGTAGCTTGCATCAGACTTGCGATTATGTGGTTGCCGGTTCAAAACCCACCCATTGCCCTACCGACGTGAACCCACTCGTAACACAAGCATTTAGCTTAGCATGAGGGGTTAACAAGAATACTAGTAATGTGCGACTCACATTGCTAAAATGTAATGATAATGGTTTATTGTGTAAATTTCTCGACGACGACGTATGCATTAAGACTGCATCGCTACCTCCTTGTAGCCTTGTATAAATGTATATACGTTCCGCTAACAAGCAACACTATTTCAATTCAAGACTGGATGTATATCCTCATGACGTTGATATACATGAAACAAAATGGATCTTTTGGGTATCTCACAGACAGCGATGCGATGCGATGCGACGTTTTCATAATAATTTAATTAATTAAAATAAATAAATATTCTGGGACATTTTTACACAGCACCGTCTAGTCCCAAACTAAGCAGAGCTTGTACTATGGGTACTAGACAATGGATATAATACATATAGGTATACTTTTTTTTTGTAAATAATACATACCTACTTATTATACATAAGAAAAATAAAGGTTGGTTGGTTTAAAACTAAAACATTGTATCTGGTGTAATTGATGTTGAATTGTTGAAGTAATAAAGATTTACTTCTACAATCGCTTGCGGGTTGATTGATTCGCCTTGACTGATACCTACCTATATTCCCTTACAACTACATACTTCCTTTTCCAATGATAACTTGGTCTCAGATTCATATATGAAATTGACATATAGAAATGTATGTTTACGCTTTGTTTTGCCTCTGAATATTAAATTAAGATCACAGGCAAATATATCTTGAAGGTATCTGCTATAAAATATCGCGCTTCCTATTACAGTGTAGCAGAGACCGTATAATTTAATTAATTACACACTTCACTAGCGGTCAATATCATAAGAAAATAAGATTACAAAGATACGTTGTAATAGAATAATGTTATATATTATTATCAGAGGCTTATTACTTCTGGATTTATACCACTAAATAAATGGAATTGTTGGAATCTTTCCATAAATTTGACAAATAAATTGGCTGGCCTTGATATTATACTAGAATGTTTAACTAAGAAATATGAATGCCTTATATAAATAACACTGTAAATGCTCATAAACCATTTTAAAATGAGATGTTTGATTCCTAAATATTTTGTGAACGTACTAAAATAGTTTTAAATGTATTACATTTGGAATTTTATACGTTTTAGTTTATAAGAAATTCTTCATTCAGGCAAATTTATAATATTTATTTATTTTTACCGCCAAGAAGTGGATAATATTTAAAGATATGCAAAAAAAATATTTCTTCAACATCAATTTCGGTTCTTACTATTTTTTTTATTGTTACCGAGTTTTGAGTAAAATAAACAGAAAATCACTGGCAATAAGATCTGTTTCAGACTTAAACCTAATCCGAAACACAGAATGCAAAAAATAAATTATTTACCTCGTCGATAGACCAATTTTCTTTTTTATTATCATCAAAGTACACGTTTAAAAGCCTCCTTTCTGTTAATTGAAAGTAAAAGGAACTAACAATTCGAAAATTCATAAGAAGTTTTTTTGTACTTCTTGTAGTGTTTAACCATGATTACGTGAGTTTTCACCTATTTTTAAAAAAAAGCTCGATTTTTAACACACGAAGCGTCGATGGCTTCCAACTTCCAACGAGACGAAAGATCGATACTCAAAAAAAATCTATCCACGATTTTAGTAAACCTCGCCATACATCACAGTAGACCCAATACGCGCACCCACCAGCTGACCGACCCAAAAAAAAGTTGGAAAAATTATTCGAAACTCCGAAAAAGGTTACGCTCTCGCTGAATACAATGAAATGCTCTTTGTGGTTTTTCTACTGTACATACAGTATGATGTTTATACGAGAATTGTCCCAAACTTATTTGTCCTTTGTGTTAGTCCCCTTAATTAAAGAAAGAGGTTATACACTGCATTTTGAGGGGGAATTTAATAAGGTTGACACAAAGATGACCTTACATTGTTTCACTCAGTGTTCTAATAATTATGTCAGGACATTAAGAGACCATGATTTCTATGAGTTTTCTCCGAGTTTGTTTCGGTGTTTCTTCTCAGAGGTTATCAGTCAGAAAACAACGGTGTTGTATACCTTAAAAAACCAAAACCAATGACTTGTGAAAACATGTCTAATGACTTGCAGGAATAAATATCATGGCATTGCACTAAAGCACTTTAATATCGTAAATTTATAAAGATAGACATAGAATATTAATTTATTAAAACTTTAGCCAGTTTCTATAGAACGATATTCTAGATTCTCTAGAACAGTCATTCTAAAATGTCTTATTCTAGTTACGAGTTCATTGTGACCTTTCAAGCTGAACTGTTCAGTCGATCGAAATCTATAAGTAGTTTTGAATAGCCGATTTTATAGGAGTTTAAATAAAATACATTGCTCATGCATACTGTCATATATACCTACCTAGTTTACATAGCATTTGTACTTTTTTTTTTAATATCTCGATCCAGCAGTGACAACTTATAGGATACTGGATAATAGTGATAGCTAATTGATTTACAAAAAAATTAATGACCCTATTTTCAGCACGAACAGACATCGTAACAGACTCTATCAGCATAACTGTGTTCTATTTTTGAGCACCATAAATAACTGGAATATCTACTCGCTAAAACGGATCTAATTTGGGATGCAAGTTCAAAAACCGGAACAATACCATGCAGCACTTAATCGCTTAAATACAGCACTTGGAATAGCTGCACAAAATTGCCGCTACATGTGCCTATGGCAATCTAGCTTCTCTGAATAGTCCACAGTTACCGAGACAATGCCTCCAGATGAATGAAAATGGCCGACCGTGGCCATGTGTAAAAATATCACGCTGTATAACCTTGGAGAACTACATTCCGTTTGCATTTTCTACTTTTGCTGCTAGAAATATAACTTTGTATCTAAATTAAGCGATATACCTATTCTGGAAATTGTGTCTTGAAATGCTAAGGTTTCTATGACCTCTGTGGTTTAGTGGTTCTAGTACCGGACTGCTGACCATGAGGTCGTGGGTTCGATTCCCACAGGACACAAAAAAATATGTGATGAATATAAGTCTTTGTGTTCATCTGGGTGTTTCTTATGTATTATAAGTATGTATTTACAAAAAAATATATATATAAGTATTATATCCATTGTCTAGTACCCATAGTACAAGCTCTGTTTAGTTTGGGACTAGATGGTGCTGTGTAAAAATGTCCCAGAATATATATATCTGTACCTTTTCACACCTAAACCGATAAACAGGTTACGATAAAAATAGTAAAGTAATAAATTTTACTCTCGGAAGACAACTTATATATCTCAAGTCTAAACGAAAAACCTTAAACAGGCTCGAATAAAACCACAGGCAGAAGTTGGTACCACATAAAAACGTAACGTGCGTGTTCAAAAATATTGTCCTCCATATGTCTCACTATTATTTTCTGATTGGCTAACGTTTCCAATCATTCTTTTTATAAAAAGACACCTCCTGACTAAGGAACCGCTACGCCAAACGTACCTTTAAGAAAGCAGTAAGCAGAAAGTCCTGCTTACTCTGTAGATGAAAGAAGCCTTCAAAAGGTGGTTTTCAAAGATCTTCAACTAAATAATGGATTGTTGTTGTTATGTGGACGCTATGTTTATATAATATATTTATCTATGTCTATCAACCGTAATTCTACAAGATAAATGTTACTGTTGAACTACAACATAATGAGCTTTTTAATGTAAAATTGTTTGAGAATGAAGTATTTATCGAGTTAATTAAAGCAATGGTGCATGTCACGGTAATCGCAAGCAGTTAAAAGTAATGTCCTCGTTACATCGAATAGTTATTGGTAAAAGAGAGGCTACGATGGAAAATCGCGGTAATGAATCCATTGTTTTTCAATAAATATTTAGTAATTAAACTATAACTGCCTCATTAGCAAAGTGGTCCTGAGCGCGACTGCTATGCTAGGGGTCTTGGGTTCGATTCCCAGGTCGAGCAAAGTGTTATTGGGTTTTTCTATGAAATTCCCAGTAGCAGCTCGGAGTTAGGAATTTGTGCCCGGTTAATGGCAATAGGCTCGCCCCCTATTACATGGGACCTAAACATACCGGCGAACTGTGGGTGTACATTAGTACGCCTCTGCCTAATCCTTCGGGGAATACAGGCGTGATGGTATGTATGTTATGTAATTAAACTATTTAATTACCTATTTTTAGGAAGGTTTACAATCTAATAACATAATTTGAATTTTAATTTTAACTGAACTATCGATGACAAAGTTAATTTACAAGCTATCGACGTACCTAGAGCAAGAAAACTGAAAAAAATATTACTTTCAATTAAAAACAAGATCCCTCTTTGTGGACGGGTTAGAAATTTAGACTACAATTTAGTCATTGCCGACGTCAGAGTCTACCGTAAAGCACTTGATGTTTTTGATTTTTCCCAGTGACAGCCAATTCACCCTTGGTCACTGCGCCTTTAGACTCTTAAGGCTCGGCAACGCATCAGCAACTCCTCTGGTACAAGTGTCCATGGGGGTGAAATGTCTATTTACTTACCATCAGGTGGCTCATCAGCTCACTTGCAAACATAAATAAAAAAACTACATAACGTAACAAATTCAACTCATTATTATGTCCCGCTGCTAGGTACGGGTCTTCTCTCAAAATGCCAAGAATTAGGTTACAGTCCACGACGCGAGTTGGCAGACTTAATACGCGTCGAGAGAATGTCTCAGCCATGCGGGTTTCCTCACGATGTTTTCCTTTACCATTTAAGCGCGTGATAATAATACGCACATGACTTGGAAATGGTCATAATCACTAACTAGGCTACTAGGTTTACTAACTAGGTTTATTAGTTTCCGCTATTCAGTGTCACCAAAGAATAATTTCGCTTATAGCTGTCTTACTGTTTTACATTGGTTTAGAACAATGCAATGTGTTGATCACGAGGAAGTTTCTTAAAACCAAGTGCGCTGTGCAGATAAAAAATTAGAAACGCTTAGTTTTTGGTTGAAAATGGTACATGTAACATAGCATTATGTATTATATATTAACACGCAATCAGTTTTTATCAGAAAACAGCATCAGTCTAGTAGATTTTCTTGGAAAAGTTCCGGCATCGAACTAATGGTTCAAGAATAATTAAAACTAAAATAGATGCTTTGATGTTCTGAGAACATTAAAAACAAATATATTAATATATCGCTCATTACGAGCGAGTAAAACAAAGCATAGTTATACTTTAAGAAAATCTATTGAGCAAGAGAAATATTTTGACATTATTTGGGCTATGTTGCTATCTGAATTTTTATTAACATTGTTTAATGTAATGAATTACACACAAACTAGTGAAAATGAAAAAAAAATACTAGGTCCTGATTATGTATTATGTAAGGTCATTTTTCCCAAATCCAAATATTGATAATTTCAGTCTCTATATAAATAGACAAAGCTTCCGATTAGAATTCAATAAAAAGCGATAAATATCCCTTTATAGATAGACGGATGGAAGATAACTGACTTGACCGCGACTGCTACGCTAGAGGTCCTGGGTTCGATTCCCAGGTCGAGCATAGTGTTATTGCGTTTATCTATGAAATTCCCGGGACCTAAATATACCGGCGAACTGTGGGTGTACATTGGTACGCCTCTGCCTAACCCTTCGGAGAATACAGGCGTGATGGTATGTTAGATAGACGGATAGAAAACTGTTACTAGTATTCACCGACAACAAGTTCAGCTATAAAAGTTACCTTTCAATAATAAGAGAAATAAAAAAGGGAGGAATGTACGTCCTCAGTCTCGTGAACTCTCGTATTCCGTGTTAGGGGATAATATTATTCTGTGTTCGTAGAGAAGCATTTGCTCCCCTAATCGTAACTGCAATTTCTGTTATCGTTTTGTGCTCTCCCGGGACTTTCAGTTGACTTCTAAAGCCAATAATATAATGTAGTTCCGCATCCAGGGGTAGTAAGACTGTATCAAAAGCCGTTTTGTTTTTTTTTAAATGGCGAGTTTGCCGCTGACGACAATTCAACCACATACAAAGTGAGATGGAAAAAAGTGTGTGTGTCTAAACATCAATTTAAAAAAGAACTATAGGAAGAATAATTAATAGTGAATATTAAATCATAATAGAATGATGTTAGAGCTCAGTGAGGGTAGATTCTAAAGTTTAATGTTGTTGCTACGAATGAAGATCATCAAGACCTCAAGTATTTTGGGGGAAAGATAGGTCAGAAGACATGAGAAGGTAATTGGGAGAGGGACCTTCTATTTTTGCAATGCAAGTGACAAGTAGCGGGCGTATTTTGACACTTTAACTGTATTTTTCTTCATAATTTCCTATGCTCTTTTTTCAAACTTAACAACTCATGTGGGATATGGGACCACCATCACGCAGTAATTTTAGAGATATCTCCGTCTCTTTACTATAGTCTTTAATTTTAGAGGTAAGTACTTAGTGTAACACTAGAATTGATGGTAAGGAATAAATTAAAACCTTTGACAGGCCCTTAGGTTTAAGCACATTAAACATTCACAATAAAGTGAAAATGCAAGAAAGTGCCTATTTTATTTATTGTTTTTCTTTATTACTTATTTATTAATTTATATTTTCCTGAATGTTCATGGAGTTTCTCACATAACTGTACGATTGTGTTAGGTAATAGTATTCTACAGTCAGGGCACTGACTGTGGAATACTATTATCTAACACAATCGTACAGTATTGAAAGAAACTACTTTTTACGGATTTTATCGCGTTGTATTAATATTATTTTATTCCCGACGTTTCGGATCCCTTACAGCATCCATAGTCACGGGTAGACTTTGATGCTGTACCTAGAGGATCAACATAATATCAAAACAACGTGATAAAATCCGTAAAAAGTAGTTTCAATTCTATGTCTAATATTCAGGTGTGTCAGAAATTAATTTCTTAGTAAACGTTTGACATATGATTATTATTATTTTGCTGAGCTAATAAACTACTATTTTTTTATATATTTAGACGTCGGCAAACGAGCAGACAAGCCACCTGATGGTGGCCACAATGTAGTCATCGTCACCCATGGACATAAATTATTTCCTACTGTATTTTATCTGTGAAATAAGTATTAGAATGCTTACATAATAAACAGTTGAATGTGTCCAACAGGCTATTTATTCAATGTTAATGATCATCTAATTAATTAAATATTAATTGCACTATCAATTATATACCTGCATGTAGCATTATTAATTATTCAATTTAGGTGTAAATCCCGTAACAGGGATTAAAACAATACATAATTCCGTGTGTGCTATAGTAGCGGGCAGCTTCATACAACATACAATCACGCCTCTTATTTCTTAAAGGAAGGTAAGGCAGAGGTACCTACAGTTACTGATGTGTAGGTACCTATATGTTTTTATGTCCCATGTAATAGTGAGCGCGCCTATTAATCCGAGTTCTATGCTACTACTGAGGAATTCCTAATAAGCCCTAATAACGGCGCTCAAACTGCGCATCGAACTGCAACCTGAGGCACAGCAGTCGATTACACACACGCTACGCCAAACACAATGTACTATAAAAGATCCTTGAATTTCATATAATATTTGGCAAAATAATAAACAAGAAACACACACACATGCAAGAGCACGCGCAAAATTACACACACAATGACAGTCATTCATTAAAGTTAGAACAAGCCGCCCATTCACACAATGTACGTATGTAAACCGATTCATAAAAATATTCTACTAACTATTTACATCTTCCTCCATTTCATACAAATGCACCCAATATGGGGGCGGGTAGTTGGAAAGGAAATGCATCTATAAACTATGAACAGGAAGCTTTAGATAGTGCCCTCATCTTGTTTGCTGGATAATGTTCACCGTGTGTTTCCACGTGTTTACGTTGTTTATAGTTGTTGTTCTATCAGCTAGATTGTTGGGTTAGTTCTGATTGTTACTACCTGAGAGAGTTGTTCGGGTTATGTTGAGATGTTTTGGAGGTATTTTGTGTTATTTGATGCAATATTAGACGTTAGATTTTTGTTTGATAGGTAACTCATGTTGAAATACAAATACACAATCATACAAATTAGAAAAAGTTATTGTTGAAATTTTTGAGTTTGGCAGTACATTTGCAATATTATTTAAAATATCAGACTGCCTCATTAGCCAAGTGGTCCTGAGCGCGACTGCTACGCTAGAGGTCCTGGGTTCGATTCCCAGGTCGAGCAAAGTGTTATTGGGTTTTTCTATGAAATTCCCAGTAGCAGCTCGGAGTTAGGAATTTGTGCCCGGTTAATGGCAATAGGCTCGCCCCCTATTACATGGGACCTAAAACATACCGGCGAACTGTGGGTGTACATAAGTACGCCTCTGCCTAACCCTTCGGGGAATACAGGCGTGATGGTATGTTATGATGGTATGTTATTTAAAATATCAACAAAAAAAAATTAAGGGAGCCTGTAGAACATGCATTGAGAAAATTTCATAAAAAACTTTTATTTAATTTATTTCTTTCTTTGTCTAAAGCCTATTTTTTTCTTTTTTATTATTTATTACAAAAACATTATTTCTACTAGACAGATGGATTTGTGACCTATGGCTACTGATATACTTAAAAGTCTACTAGCCTTTGCCAGCGACTTCGCTCACATGAAGCTATATTAGGAGTAAAAATAGAAAAACCAACATTGATGATTTCTTCTTTGAATGGGTCTGTATTCATCAGAAAGGTCAAGTTGTATCTCTCGATTTGATTATTTAATTGAGATAAGAATTCCACCAGTTTTTAAGTTGGAGCATATACTTTCAAACAGTGATAACAAAATTAAAATCTATTCAGTTTTTGCTCCAACCCGTAACAAACAGACAAGAATTTTAAAAATCACATTTTTGGATTTGAAGACGTTTATATATATACGCTTACCCACTTGATTTTTTTTACATATCTTCAATGTACAGACACAGCTTTTTTACAATTTTATAATAGTAGAGATGAAGATAGCATTATGAAGGTCAGTGATTATGGCTAACTAATATCTACTGGAATACAATTTTATTTGTTATGTTATTAAGGTAAACTTTTTTAATGATTCATTTTACTTTTACATGTCTCTACAAGAAAATATAGTTCTGTAAAAAAATATTTTTTCCTCAACCGACTCGTGAAGCACATTTATGACTCTAGCTCTATTATTACATTCCGCGAATCAATAGATGGAAATGCGGTTTTGCCTACTCTTTAATTATCACTCAACATACATTTGTATGGCATATTACAGTAAATGATACAAGTTTACCCTAGTCTGTTTACCACATTTACCCGAAAACAGGCAGAACTCCAATAAAAAGTTGTACACACTCAATCACGAATCCGAGTTCCCTAATGTAGTGAATGCGAACCTTCAAACTACAATATGTAAACTATTCTACAAACGGAGCCAAATTATACATATTTGGAGTAAGTTTGGACTGCCTCGAAGCCTCGTATATTAATCATATTGGGTTCAAATCGCTGTAGAGCCAAAGTTTTGACATATTGCTATGCCAAGTTGCCACATCGATAAGAAGGTACCTATAGCGTTTAACTCTCAATACGTCACACAAAGCAAAATTAATGCGATCATATTAACAAATTTACGAATAAAAGTCTGCTTCTCAACGCTGGTGGAACTAATGATTCGCTTGGCTAGCTATTTATCACTTAAGTATTTAAAATTCCTGCAAAGATATGTAGTTAAATAACACTTCTTGGTTTGATTATCCATGAACTGTTTATTTCTCGTGACATAAACATTACTGTTCGATATTGCACCATCAGTAAACATAACTGCCACAGCCTGTCATAACAACATCGCTTTCAGTTTCATGATTTCCTTGAGAATAGTAGAACCATTAAAATAACCATAGTCACAAGCAACCACGTTATTTCAGTTACCGTAAAACCTCGAACTTACGGTAAAACTTTAGATTTACCAGTAAAATCTAAGAATGACCAACTCTAAGATACCGATATGCTCGGCGATTATTGTTAACTAGCTTCTGCCCGCGACTTCGTCCGCGTAGCGTGATGATTAATAGCCTTCCTCAATAAATGGGCTATCTAACATTGAAAGAATTTTTCAAATCGGACTAGTAGTTCCAGAGATAAGCGCGATCAAGCAAACTAACAAACAAACTCTTTAGTATATAATACTTATATACTATACTTTATATATTAGTATAGATATAGATTTCAAACTTATTTCCAGTTTCACTCGGTAAATTAAACATAGTAAATGTTGAAAAATTGTCACACGAGAATCTTTTCGGAAAATCGTTGCATTTTATACATACATACCATCACGCCTGTATTCCCCGAAGCACACATTAACCGGGCACAAATTCCTAACTCCGAGCTGCTACTGGGAATTTCATAGAAAAACCCAATAACACTTTGCTCGACCTGGGAATCGAACCCAGGACCTCTAACCAATTGGCTATTGGGGCAGTGCATTTTATAATAATCCTAGATTCACCAATAGACAGGCTTTTACAGTATTAACGTCATTACTTTTCTTACGTTCATAATAGATGGTGTTCCGTGTCTGAAGTGTCCCACATTATCATAGGTCCGTGTCAACTGGAACAAAAATTTAAATAAGTTTTGAAGAATAATTCGAGACCAGGATATTACCAAGATGATTGATAACACATGATAATGAAATCTTAGTAGCTTAGGTGGCTAAGTAGTCTCGAGGACGCAGTTTCGAAGCCCGAGATCAAATTTACAGTTTAGAAGAAGCTAAGCGTGTTAAATTTGGGTTAATGAAAATTGGGTAAAATTTTGTTGGATCGGTTTTCGTTTTCCGGAAGCTGTTATCATATCTACCCTACAACATCATTGGCGACAAGCCATAAATTCTTCAAAGAGTTCAAAACTTTGCTGAAGCGTGATAACATCCGTAAAATAAATTCTATTGAAATTGTTTCATTCGTGAAATAATTATCTTTCTGTAATATTGCTAACGTTTTATGAACAGGAAATTAGGTCAACATTTTCTGGGATGACTGCCTTTTTAGTCTGGTAATGGTCCTGAGTTTGATTACCAGGTCGAGCAAAGTGCTATTGAGGTTTTCTATGAATTTCTCAGTAGCAGCTGTCCGGTTAATGGCAATAGGCTCACCCTCTATTACATGAGATCTATACATACTGGCGAACTGCGAATCTTTGGGGAATACAGGCGTGATGGTATGTTATTTTCCGGGATTACTCGAAGAATTTTTTTTTAGACTTTTTTTATGACAAACTTGACGACCGCTGTGGTTTAGTGGTTCGAGTACCGGACTGCTGACCATGAGGTTGTGGGTTCGATTCCCACAGAACACAAAAATTTATGTGATGAATATTAGTGTTTGTGTTCGTCTGGGTGTTTCTTATGTATTATAATTATGTATTTACAAAAAAAAGTATATAAGTATTATATCCATTATCTAGTACCCATAGTTCAAGCTCTGCTTAGTTTGGGACTAGATGGTGCTGTGTAAAAAATGTCCCAGAATATTATTAAACTAGCCGAGCAAGTGAGCTTCGAGCAGTATCACTCGCAGGTCGTCATCTTGAGACGTCATAGTAGTAATTAACTACACAGACTACATTATCCTTCCAACTGGAACAAAAGAATGCTAGCACATTATAGCTTAGTGGCAGAATATAGCAATACGGGAAATCCACCAAAAACAAACTAAACCGCAGGGTTTTCAAATTTACTCAAAGCTGATACATTGAACTTTGAAGGTTGGCTATGACAGCCCCAAATACAACCCAGTGACCCAATTCTCGCGATAGCCAAAGTGCAGAATTATACGGTTGGCTAATCCGGCGCCGGTAGATCGCGAACGATCTCTGGAGTAAACCGAAACATGGGAAGTGAGATAAGACAGTTCCGTCTTTGACATGCGACGCGAACACGGCACGATGGACGAATCTTGCTTGAGGAAAATCGGAGCTAGAAATCGACATAACTAATTTGAAATAGCAAACATTATAGTCTTTATTACATTGGAATAAAACTACATATTCATGGCCGTGGGAGAGCCATCCTTAGGCACGAATAAACCGGCTCAACTGTAGTGGTACCACGGCCTTACAGAAAACCAGCGTGATTATATAGGAAAGTTTTTGGCTACAATTTAGGATAGAGGATCGATAATATTCGCTAGTGCTGTTATCATTCTGACGACTAATATTACCAATTTTTGCCAATATTTGGCCATAGAAATGCGAGATTTTCATCTCTAGAGAACTGATCAACTCATGTAAATTAACCCTGGTCGTGCTACAGCTTCCTAAGCAATCATTTTTAGATAGAAAAAGAGATGATGAGAGGGTTCTCTCACGGTCTAACGAATTTTGCCTCAATAACTTGTCATACGGCTTCTGTTCTAACGTTGGTATTTATTGTTTTTGAAAACTCTCATTTTTAAACCATTTGAAACATAATCTATATATATAAAAGAAAGTCGTGTTAGTTACTTCATTTATAACTCAAGAACGGCTGAACCGATTTGGCTGAAAATTGGTATAGAGGTAGCTTAGAACCAGGAAACGGACATAGGATACTTTTTATCCCGTTCCCGATACTTTTTATTCCACGGGGGCGAAGCCGCGGGCAGAAGCTAGTATGACATAATTCTCGGTTCTCCCACAATAAAAGGTAATGTAACCGCTAACATAATTTATGTAACAAAGCGTCTGACCACAGAAATGACGTCATATCTCTAGAAAATAATATTGTAAACATCATAAAATTCCTACCTCAATCGAATTTTATCTCAGCAGAGTCAGGATACACATTCTCGAATAGAAGGTTACTCCCCCTATAAAAATGAGGGTCGAATTGAAATAAAATCTTATCGCCAGTTGTTAACACTGAGATATGAAGTGTCATGCCACCGCAGTTTTGTAAGGTATTGAATAATCTCGAAAATATGTTTTCTAGAATAGTGAATTTTTGTTAAGTAGATGTTTGATGGTGACGGTATAATTAGCGCAGTGGCAGTCTGGCCGGGTGTCAAATATCGACGAATGCGCCGCGCGTTGCGGGTTCGATTTCAGAGTAACTATTTACATAAACTTACTGTTTTATCCCACAGGGGTAGGCAGAAACTATAGGTATAGACCGCCACTTACTACGATTCATGCATACTTCTTTTGCTTCTGCCATTACATACATCTTCTCATACAAGCGCTCCGGTTCTAAGTAGGTACTACGCACCTGACCTGTTTGAAGCACCTCGCCATAAAATCTATTGTAAGAATAAATATTGATATGGTCTACAGGTCTGAGGACATGTGTTTATAATTGCACCAATGACACAAGAGAAAATTCTGGAGTCAGCGATCGTTTTATTTTCAGACTTAACTTTATTTTGATTTTTTATAAAATATTTTATTATAAACTAATTTTATGGTCATGTTCTCACGACATACACCAACAATATTTAATTACAAAGTCCATGTACAACGTACAACGAGGTGCAATGGAACAACCTATTTTGTAAATTATCGAAGAATGAAAATATATTTTTTTGCCAATTCACAAACTCACAAAATGATATTATTTCTTTTGATACAAAAATATTTTCACGTTATACCTTCATATTGAAACAATATAATTCGGTCTAGTAACTTTTTTCGTAATCTTAGTTTTTGGTTTAATAAGAAAAGTTTCATGAAAGCGTCGTCATACTGTTTCAGGTTGTCACTCAAAAGTTCAAAACATCGTATTTAAAGTTTTAATCCCTAACTTAGTTGTAATGTTAGGCGCGATCTCATCTGAAAAATAACGATGTCGTCTTGTATTTCAATTTTGAACTGGTTGGTAGAATTAGTTATTTAACTTTATTATTACTGTATACAATTTTATTATTTTTATTTAAACAACAAATAAAGACTCTCTCTTTTCGGGGTGGTATCACCAAAATGGGAACTGATAGAAATTTAGCATCACCACTTTTTCCCGTTTGAAAACTAAATCTTTCAACCAGCTCGTCCTTCCCGTCCCTACGGCTACGACTAGCTATGATTGTTCACAGCACAGCTAGTCCCCCAATTCAAAGTCGCTCAGCGTGATATGGAGCGTGCTACGCTATGGAGAGAAACTCCGTTCTCTGAAGGATAAAATCCGCAGCGAGGTTCTCCGACTGAGAACCAAAGTCATCGACATAGCATCGAATTAGCAAGCTGAAGTGGCAGTGTGATGGCCATATTTATTGAAGAACAGACAACCGCTGCCTGGAGTTGACGTGTTCTTGAGTGGAGACCGCGACTCGGCAAACATAGCGTAAGACGCTATGGCAAGATAGATTGATGATTTGCGAAGGTTGCTGGCGGAAGCTGGATGCAAGTCAAGGACGTGGTAAAATGGCGCACATTGGGGGAGACCTAATTTATGCAGTGGACTACTATAGGCTGATGATGATGATGACTTATCCCAACGAGATGAGAGAAAGTCGGGGATAGAAAATCCATACACGAAATAGTCTATTCAGGATGCTTATTATTTCACAGTAGTTAAAACTTTTAAATGTACCTTGCAAATAAATCGTAAATCAGTCGTAATATTTTCATTGAAAAGGGAATATTTGATGTAAACCAGTAGATAATTACTTTTCCGTTTTTCCGTTTAGCGAAGTCCCGAAGTTTTTATCAAGCAAAAAGGTCGTCCTTTTGTTATAAAAACTTCGGGGCAGGCTATTACGATGACAGACTGCTCCCTTCTTTTGAATAAACAACACTTATCTTTGATTTATTATTGAGTTTTTCAACATAGCATCACTATTTGGGTAAATACAATATTGCTATTTCAGCTTCTATCAGATATAAAATTATTTGTCTTATACTAATCACTTCTGACAGGTATAATTACACGCTAAGTTAGTTTAATTTCTTAATTTTGATAGGTATTTAATCTATACTACTTATAATAAAATTGTTACGGACCGATGTTTGTACATTATAGATATTGAAGGACTTTATTACAGTAAGTAATTAAGCCAAAACTTTTGATTTTTAATTTTTATCTTTCTGAATCACGCAAAAACTACTACATTAAATTGAATGCAGTTTACACAGTTGTATTGCTGGGATTCTAACCTCAAATCTGGGGCATGTTTCATCTTGATATTTATAAAGCCACCTAGAAGCCGAGCTATCTCATATATCTCATTTATCTGAGTTAGTTCATTCTATCAAGACTCGTGTACTTATAAGAAAGCAGTTAACACAGATTTCGTCCCTTCTAGTAAAATGTGGTACTTAGGTACTCATTTCTTCTTCGTCTTAAAATCTAGGGGACTAGAATTGCTAACACCGTAGAATAGCACACTACAAATTAATGCGTGAATCATTTGATGCTCATTTATTGCACTTTACAGTACCTACACGTGCTGCAGTCGCCAAGCTCCCTGAAACCCACTCCACATTATATTAGTGTTAACAACACGTGCTCTATAATAGCTGTTCAAGTGTTGAGATGCACATTCTCTAAAACATTGGCGTGATAACACGTGCGTCTAATACTCGAGTTTATCTCTGCATTTACAATATCCAACGGAACAATCTTGCACTAAAAGCGGACTGAATTATTCCACTGGATATAATGTTACATAATTTTATGTACGCTAATTTTAAAAGCACCTATGATATAGGAAATTCCTAGCGTTTTTTTTGTAATTAAAAAACTCTAGATACTAGAATCGATGCCTTATGAGTTCACCTCTATTTATGGTCACTCAAAATAGGTACATAATCGATGTTGAGTATGTTATTCTTCTTAATAATCGTAAGGAAATACAATATTATGATGTAGAACGAAGCTCAAAGCGGATAAACAGTAAAAATATTAATAAATATTTATCGAAGAAATACACGGTGTCTTTAAACATGCATTCCCTCAACGCAGAATGTAAAACAAAACTCTTTCAAGTGCCCGACATCCGTTTATATAACTACATCCAGTGGTTGACGACTTGTTACGTGTAATGACACTTGAGTGATAGCGTGTTTACTTAGCAGCATATACTATGAAAGCTGCTTATTCCTCTGAACAAATAGTCAAGATGTGAATAAACAGATATCAGTGTGATGCATGCATCATCATAATTTTCAGTCTACGTGACAGATTCCAAATGGATATTTCCGTTATTTTAAGGTCTATCATGAACACTGTTATTGAGGTTAACACAAGTTTTTTTTAAATAAAAGGTATCAAGAAGGTTGGTCGAACCTTAACATAAAATAAAAATGCTTCACAATTTGTATACGATAAATTGTGTAATGTCTTAGGAGACAGTGTTTGGGTAAGAGATTACATACATTAGTTTTTAAAAAGTTGATCAGCTTGTTTAATTACGATGTACTTTACTTGTATTTATGTATATGGTGGTTTTTGTAATCTATCTTTATGATTGTCTTCTAATATAAACATATTGTATCAAAGCAAAGTAATCAATGATAAACCATAAAGCCTTCAAACAAGGTTGCTTATAGAGTGCAGTGGTAGATATCCGCGATAAAAAGAATTGTGAAATTTGATGCTGGTAGCAGTCAGTTAAACATACAACTAAAAATGTTACTAGTTTTTATATATTATAACTAGCCGTGGAAGAGGCATTGTAACGTATGCCGGGAACATACGTTTCAATTTTTCAATAGGCTCCCCACCCCACATTACATGGGACTTGTATCGTATAATAGTACATCTCTAGTAAAGCCTTCAGGGATATAGTATGATTATTAAGATAATGTTTCTTTGTTGTGCAAATAAAAATTGAATTTCGAAGTCGATAGACAAACCTTTTGTGTATCAAATAGAATAAAAACTTATACAATACAATAAATTCTTCAAATATAGTATTTTCAAATAAAGAATATCAAAATAGATGACAGAAATATCCATAGACAAATATTGCTTTATTTTTGCTACTGACATGAAACATACATTGGTGAAACAGAGAGCCTTTGTGATTCGGGCTTGAGTGACGTGACTTTGCCAGCTATCCTATGCAGATCGGGCTTTAATATTTCATTCGACTCTTTGATATCAGCGCTGAGTTTCGATCCGGCTAGACGTAATTAGTGCGGAATTTTTACAGAGGACAGTAAAGGTCGACAAATTTAGCTTAATAGACATTCAATTACAAACCTTGTGTACGGGATAATAGCTATCATCAAAAATGGCTATTTTAGCGACGCCGAACTCTTTATGCCTGAAATTTTTTAGAGAGAAAAACCATGACCATTCAAATAATTATATTACCTATTATAGACTGCCTCACACTAATACCATTAGTTTAGACAAGTTGGCTAGAAGTCGTGGGTTCGATACCCAGGTCGAGCAGGGTTTTCTATGGAGTTCTCAGTAGCAGCTCGGAGTTTGGAAATTTGAGCCCGGTTAACGGCGATAGGCTCACCTCTTATGCGTTAACTGTGCATTTTTATTAATCTATACTAATATATAAAGCTGAAGAGTTTGTTTGTTTGTTTGTTTGTTTGTTTGTTTGTTTGTTTGTTTGTTTGCTTGAACGCGCTAATCTCAGGAACTACTGGTTCGATTTGAAAAATTCTTTCAGTGTTAGATAGCTCATTTATCGAGGAAGGCTATAGGCTATATATCATCACGCTAAGACCAATAGGAGCGGAGCATCAATGAAGGACGTTTCAAAATCGGGAGTTTTCCTTTTGAGACCTTCCGATGCATGCGCTGCGTAAACGATTAAAGTTTCGCAAAAATCATATATGACAGAATTGTTCCTCTTTAAAAGTTCTAAAAAAAAGTCCGTGACATCATATGTCTATCTTTTAAGGTTGGCTCACTATAAACGTTTTTATGTTAACTTTGTTCTAAAATTCGTTTTTTTTTCCTTTTGAGAGCTTCCGATGCGTGCGCTGCGTAAACGGTTAAAGTTTCGCAAAAATCATATATGAAATAATTGTTCCTCTTTAAAAGTTCTAAAAAAAAGTCCACGACAGCATATGTCTATCTTTTAAAGTTGGCTCACTATAACCTTTTTTATGCTAACTTTGTTCTAAAATTCCAAATGCATTATTTGCGTAGGTGTTTTTATAAACATGATATTATTAATCCTTATCCAAATAAATACGTTATTCATTAGCCTTTAGAGCGTTTGTTTTGCGGACCGAGCTTGGGTCCGCTCGGACCCAACAAACGCTCTAAAGGACATATCCTCATTTAGCGTTCTTTTATTATTCCTGTTCCCGTGACATATTTTACTAAAGTTCCGCTCGGATACTCAATACTCAATTATCAACTAACAATATTGGCTATATCTTGAAGTGAGCTTCAATCAAAACATACTACAAGCCGCTGAAGGGGATCATCATCTTCTTACCACCTGTAAGGAGATGATGATCCCCTTCAGCTTCCTGCCACCTGCCAAGTTTGCTTGAACGCGATAATCTCAGGAACTATTGGTCCGATTAGAAAAAATCTTTCGGTGTTAGATAGTCCATTTATTGAGGAAGGCTATAGGCTATCATCCCGCTAAGACTAAGTAACTATTCCACGCGGACGAAGTCGCGGGCGGAAGCTAGTATATAATATATATAGGAATAAATAGGCATTATGGTACCTATGATTTAGTATTACTACGAGCATCTAATACCATATCTGTATTAGTATAGTCTTTACTCTCAATCGGCTCGTAAGCGAGTTTGTCATCATACAACACTTTAAAATTTTTTGCTAAAGCGTGTCTGCTGAACATCTTTAGTTCGATTCCCATAGCGTGCGAACTGTTCTTGGCAGTTTCTATGAAAATTTCAGTAGCAGACGGAGATTGGATTAGTTTGGCCTCCTATAACACCTGCGAGTGTACATCTATATACCTCTGCATAACCTTTCAAAAGTACCAGCATGATGGTTAGGTACCATGTACTGTTATGTAACTTTCATTGTTCAATAAAATAATACCGTTAAATAAATTCCTTTTCGTCTTCAAGCGAATGCAGTAATTAAGTTTCGATGCTAATTAACTGACTAACTAAAGGAATACAAATTAGCCGTCGTGACAGTCAACTACAGCCAACAAATCTACGATGAAGTCTAGTGCTAATTAACTCGGTAACTTGTTGTTATACCAACCCTGCAGTTTTCATACCAGTTAGACTACGAAAACTAGCATTTTAAGCACTAAGCAACATTTACATCACATGTGTTATATTTATTTGTTACATGTACATTACAGTTGCATTCCAAGTTATATTAAATCTAACATAACATATCATCACGCTTGATTCGCCAAAGGGTTAGTCACGGGCGAACTAATATAAACTGCATATGAAAAAGCAGTAAGTTGTACATTAAGTCAGGACTTATCTACCTTTCAGTGAAGAAATATCAGAACTGGATCATCAGGTTTTATCTTATCTTGTGTAGGGCCGAGGCAGCAAGGCCTCAGTGCACTTCCACCCAATGGGATCTTTTGTGCTTCCCCTAGATAATCTATTCCTCATCCCCTCCCAGTTCTACAAACAGCTCTTCCATGAGCTTTATCATCAGGTCTAGAGATACACACAAAAAAAATTTATCTCTTTAAATCATTTCCGCCCCGGCTTCGCGTGGGTGGATAAATCCCTAACTTTTAAATATTGTATAGCCTATGTTAATCTGGAATAATATAGCATTCAAATAATGAAAGATTTTTTTTAATCGGCCCAGTAGTTTTTGAGCTTATTCCTTACATACATACACACAAATCTTTCGTCGTAATAACATTAGAATAGATTAGTATAATTATAATAAGTATAGATTTATGGCGCATGATTGCCGGCGCGTACGCTTTCAATCATGGAGCCTATTAATAATTTAATCGATTGTAGTCAGCCAATATGTGATTTCGACTTCATTTGTTTACATGAAATTTTTACCCACACCACATGTTTCCGGCAACGGTAGTGCAAGCCGAGGTCGGACTTCCATTTGGCTGCTTTTCAAGACTTTCAGCGGTGGATGACAAATCTAATTACATTTTTCCAACCTTATTTCAATTGCGATAAAGACTAAAATGCCACTTCACTGTTATAGAGTAATTATAATGATGCCGGAGATCATTGACATGTGGTTATACTTGATGTATAAAACAAACACAAACAGATGACGGAATTCAGTTATGGTCGATTGTTTTACTCGGTGTATCATTAAAAATGAAGAATTAAAGAAAGTTTAGCTTTTATAAAACTTTTATTCGGTCCTAAAGCAATAAAAGTGTTTCAGAACGGAACTTAAAAAATGGTCATATCTCGGGACCACTGCCATAAAACTCATTCAAGACTGTTTTTCGTCATTCATTTTATACTGTGGCCACCCCTTCCTTCTTTTTATTACATTGGCAACCGACTCTTCCTGGAAATTCGTAGCTAACAAAAAAGCTCAAAGGCATTCTAGTTACGTTTTCAAGATTCATCTATCTATACTATACTAATATATAAAGCTGAAGAGTTTGTTTGTTTGTTTGTTTACTTGAACGCGCTAATCTCAGAAACTACTGGTCCGATTTGAAAAATTCTTTCAGAGTTAGATAGCCCATTTATTGAGGAAGGCTATAGGCTATATATCATTACGCTACGCGGACGAAGTAGCGGGCAAAAGCTATATTTATAACGTTACGTTGTCTATTGAAATAAATAAGGTTTTGCCAATTTGTGAATAATCTCAAAATAAATGAACGAGGCTAACGCTTACGCTAACGAACCACGCGTGCCTACTTACCTGCTATGTTAAAGGTCCTGAGTTCGATTCCCAGGTCGGGCAGTGATATTAAGTTTCTTTATGAAATTCTCAGTGGCAGGTTAGAGTTTGGGATTTAGGCTCGCCCCCTATTACATGTGACTCAAACATACCGGTGAACTGTAGACGTACATTAGTAAGCCTCTGCCTAACCCTTCGGGGAATACAAGCGAGAGTATTATGTTGTTAAATTAAACTGAATTTCTAAGAAGTAATAACATACTTTGAAAGGGTAGGTACCTTTTGATCAGAAAGGGTCTCTTTGATTGGAACTTATCCCGAATCTAATCTCACAGAATATTAAATTAATCCAAGTCTATTGAAATATTACGAAGCTATATTGGATTTCATTTTTGTCCTAAAAGTCAGTAAGAATCGGCCATCGATCAAAACATCGGATACAGATTATGGCAGCTTGTAGAAAGGATAATAATGATCCACAAAATCAATATACTGCGACCTAAATTGATCTTGTAATCAATCACAATCGTGTTTAATGATATTATATGGAGACTATAGATGAGATTAGAATAAACATTTAACCAATCGATGCATGGATATCAAATATCACCCACAATAAAGCAGTTAGAGATAGTGTGTGTGGTACGTTTAGCCTGACTTCAATTATTAAATTAGATCAAGTTGGAATAATGTTTATAGTTGTAGCAAAATTGCTTTCTATAATACTTACTGAATGGAATGTAGATAGCAGACAAAGATTAAAGGCAAATTGTTTAAGTTCAATGCTTTCTGTCGATTAAAGATGCGTGATGTAGTCTGAAATAAACATAAAATTCGATATCCACAAAATAGTATTCAGACAATATATATCATGGTAACCCATTGTTAAACTTAATACCAATATTGATTGTAAAAGAGTACAAAAAAAATATAAAACGCTATTAACGTTATTACAGTAATTTGTTCTTCAGGAGCGTTTGAAATATTGAAAGTAATATTCATTAGTTTGTCGTTCAATATATTTATTTGCTGGAGAACATTTGAATTTATTTTCGGTTTGGTATAAAACCCTGTGAATAATAGAGTTTCAGTCTAATTACCTATATCTATTGCTCGGCTGTAACAGATTTATCTCAATTTGCAACCTTTGCGTATTTTATTTATAAGAGCGAAACTTGGTGATTCATCGCGGTAACTTTTAACTGGGTAACTTTACCATTGAACGAATTTGTATTTAGGTTTACGATGTGGAGTAATGAGCAATTTAGTTAGTGTAGTTTGGTTTCTTCTTCACCAAGTGGAATGATACGTTACGTTCGCTTAGATTGTCCAGAAATTCGAAAGACCCAATTCTAATAAATTCATTTCTCGTGAATGGTCATTTATATGAAATAGTACCCAAATATGGGCATGTAACTCACCAATATCTCTCTTCTAAATACTTAAGTGAAATTGGTAGGACGTAGGTAATCCATTACGTACCAGCAGGTATTGAAACACGAATCATTAACCCATTTCAAACAGCATATATATTATATAAGTAAGTACCTACAACTACATATTAGTTTTGCTTTGATAACTTGTACAGCCTAATATACCGTTTTATTAGATACGAGAAACGCAATCACATTTTATAAAGTAAGTTTTTATTTGTTTTCTACTGTGGATTACTGTGCCACAGAAGGGGCCACTCAGCATATCTTTAGCCAAGATATTTAGTACAACCGACAAAGTACAACAGTGCTTAGGCAAATATCCTCAAACATTTTAAAGTTGCATCTCTGGAGCTTTAGCTTGTGGATCAAAATAATATTGATTTGTACAACATGAAATATATTGGAATTGCATCAGTACTTCTACATAATATTTAGATTATCTACGTACAATATGTTCACATAAAGGAACAAAAAATAAGGATACCTACAAATTATCAACAATAATATAAATAGATACTCTATGTAACTTTTCTTTTACTGTTTATATCGGCAAATGAGCAGACTAGTTTCCTGATGGTAGTAGTTATTACTTCCCATAGACACCTGTAACACCAGACGAGTTGCTAATGCGTTGCCGATCCTAAAAACTGCAGCAACTGAGAGACGTAAGTGGCTCTCCTTCACAAAAGTTGAAACATACATAAATAATAATATGCTTTAGACTCCAACGTAAGGATGATAGCCAGCCAGATTAACCCCAAAAGCTCTTCAATGTTTTTTTTTAAATATTATAGTCTCTATAGATCACAAAATAGACAATACAGAACCAGTCTTGACCTTTTCAGTGGGTAAAGAAAATGTTTATCCCGTCCGACCGTTAGTATGATTCATGGCAACCCGGCTTTACGTCGAGCTTTCGTCGAAACAAAATATGCACTCGATAAATCAAGTATCATAACAATCGGAGCAGGGTGAAGTAAATTATGAACGAAAAATCTTCGTAACCTTGGACGAACATACGCCGAGCGAACCAATGTTTACATTTAGGGACTAACCAGAAATGAAAATTTACTACGTAATGATTTAAATTTATATACTCTAAAATTATAGAGAAGCGTGTGTTAGTTCTATTTCTAAATTTGACAAAGTTTCACTGTGAATAATTATGTAGCATACTCAATACCCAATTAATTTATTGCACTTCATAATATTAAAATGTGTTAAAATAAATATAAAAGTATATACCTATCGTGGACCCTGTCGAGCACGATTATAAGTATTGTCGGATTGTAAGTAGGTAGCTGTAGTAAGTCGCCGTGTTAGTAGGTAGCTCTGGGTTTTTTATTGTTTTGACTTGTAAGAGAGTTAACGAGAAAAAAAATTATATACAAAAGGTTTTCATAATACCAATATAACCCAATAAAATCCATTAAAAGTAGTTTTACCTAAATGTCGCTGTCAGAAATCATAACTCATTTATAGAAAATCATTACATTTTTAATTTCCATATTTGTAAGAGCACAATGAATCGCCTCAAGCTCAATTAAACACTTGATATTATGTGTACTATTTTAACTTGAAATTTTTGGCATAGTATAGAAGGAGAAGAGAGATTCATAAATATTCGACTAGCGTAGTCTGAGCGGTCACGGTCAGGCTGCTGACTTGCTATCATGTTTGCCTATGGTAAATCGACTAAACCTACAAGTATAACAACATACATACATACAAACCACGTACGAGTCGTACGAGCAACACTAACCTTTGTCCAGTCGACATAACACTTAATCAAAATCGATTGCACAAACATTACAGTCGGACGGAATGCCATCGGATGCGTGGTGTACAATCACAAACAAAATGTCGCTGTTACTGGCGACCACCAGCTCTATTAGTTCGCGTGAGACCGCGTCGGCACACTGCCAAAATGCTAAGGTTTGCAAACTTAATTACCGTACGCTTTGCTTTACTGGGTTAGCTCAAAGACCTTTTGTTTTTATATGTACTACTGCATCTTTCTTCGACTTATTTAAAGAACAATACGGGTGGATTGCAATTACTTTATTATTTCGGTCATTTTTGTACACACATTCTGACTATGATTTCTATAGTAAACTTATAGAACTTATGACAGTATTCTATTGCCGGATTTGTAATTTATCAGACGAAATATTATAAATTAGGCGAAACGACCTAATATTGAGCTCTGGTTTGCTACTGAAAATTTACATAAACCAACTGGACATTAAATGTATAAATAAAAAACTATTTAGTAACTATGAGGCCAGATTTTTCTTCTCTTAACATTTTGTCTGAAAAGAAAAGAATACTATCTAAATTTGAAAGAATGAAAAAGTTTGATGGAAACAAGTTTATAAGATTTATCGTGGCTTTTCCAGAACTCATCAATCTATCCAAATGCATTAATAAAACCATACAGATGCCAGCAACTTAGAATAGCATCGTGGTAGTATGTATTGATGATACTAGAAAAACACAATTTTCAAAATACTGTCACTATGCTTTTGCGAAATTCTTTTGAAAATAAAAATAAACTTACATCGACGTATTGACAGATTTGTGGAAATTTCTGTCAAAATAACACTTGTGTTGATAGCAGTACTAATACTAGCTTAACGAAAAATAGCAAATACTACTGTGATATTTTAGGATTTGCGTTTCAATATTTCAATATGAATATACAGCCACGTGATTCTTGTAAAAACTGAAGAATACATGAAATTTTTTACGCGTTCTTGCAACAGGTATTATCTCACATCTTTCTTCGAAAAATATGATGGCAAGCAAGTCTTTTAAACAATATCCCACAATTTAATAGTGACTAGAGCCATAAAAGTCATCATGATATAAAGCAAATATAAGAACAAATGAACGCGATCACTGAAAATAATCTTGGTGAATCACGTTTCACAGAATTTATGTATCAAAAAAATCAAAATAGTTTCGTACAATCTATATCAGGCGTAAACTGAATATTACATTAAAAGTTATAACGTTACATCGTGTTAGCGACTGTTATGCTATTTAAGTTCAATTCCCAGGTCGAGCAAAGTGTTATTGAGTTCTTCTATGATATTCTATTACTTGCCACCTAAACATACTTACCGGAAAACTGTGGGTGTACATTTAGTACAGACACGAGCATCAATATGTATACACTTACTAAAATTCGAAAGCGTTTTTTTATGAAATGACTACTGCATACTTTGAAATATCATTAAGGCATTGGTTTGAAAATACTATGTTCATAACATCATAAAATTTCAATTAATACATTAAGAGAAAATCGCTTTTGTAATTTGCCGCTTGAAAGTGTATACATATATGTGCTCGTGACTGTACACCTCTGCCTAACCCTTCGGCGAATACAGGCGTGATGATATGTTAAAATCTGACGTAAACATTACAAAGTTGTAATGTTATGGCTTGGTACCTACCTATGACATCTGTAACCACTTCAGTGTTAGTTTGTGTACATCTGCTATGATCGG
This sequence comes from Acronicta leporina, assembly GCA_947256265.1. NCBI lineage: Eukaryota > Metazoa > Arthropoda > Insecta > Lepidoptera > Noctuidae > Acronicta > Acronicta leporina. Next base: position 5,090,849 of record OX366521.1, read on the forward strand.
ATCAACATCTTGATCCAATCACGTCGTATTATTAGCTGATTCACATCTTTCAGTAGCATTTCATTTTCCCCTTAATTCTATTTCGGAGTTCCCTTGAGCGAGCCACTTCATTGATACTGATTTACTTTAATTATACACATCGGAATGCACTGTGCGATTACGCGGTCGGAATTTCCATCCTGTTGAAGCTGTAATACATAATGAAGTATCGTGATATTCAGATAAATCTCCAAATGTAATGTTTGGTTGGCGCCAAATAACCTCTATTACAGATAGTGCTGGGAAAAATGTAGAAGGTATTCTATAATGGTGAATACCGCCCACAAAGGCGTGCACGACCGCAGGCGTTTCCCGTTCGATCGGTCCTCTCACGGCGCGGCGTAAACACACGCTAACAATGCCCAGATGATGGACATCCAAAATAGAATGTAAAGTAAACAATTGGCAACAAAGCGCGCGTTGCGAAGTCGTCGGTGCGGTGAGATTAACCAACGCTGAGCAAGCTTTTGATATCCTATAGCTCATAGCTATTGAATTGCAGCTGATAACGCTTCTGTCGTGTTTAGTTGCATGTTACATCTCAGCGCATTGATGTGCAGTCTACCGTGCATCAAATCTCATAATGCATTGGAGAGCCTTAATATTTTGCATTGCTTAGAGTTTTTTTTTCAATAAAACTGTCATTAGACTTTTTCAACGTACTTAAACGGATTCTTCAATGATCATTAATTTCAACAAGATTACCGCAATAAATCAAATACTTAAAAGTATTGCAATATTAATCTATTCTGACGCAATAATTTACGTAGAAATTGAGAGTATAGATTTTGTAAGGTGGGCTCTGTGTATTATCATTTCACACACAACGTGTTGCAAGCTTAAAAAATATTTATGTATCCCATATTGCCCCAAGGAGTTTCTCATGTATCGCGACTAATCGCGAGTGCGTCTACAAACACAAATTCTCACATACACAAACGCCCATACCCGAAACAGCTGCCTGTATATCATACAAATATTTACTCCGTGTCGGGAAAACGTGTCCTCAAGACGTCTGAATTTACACCGAATGCAAAAATAATTAATTAATGTAGTTAAAGTAGCACATACATATCACAACACAACTTCATCCTCATTCATGTAGTCTTTAGCTCTTTGGAACATAAATTTCAGTGCAGCTCCACAAAATGTGGGTAGCTGTGATTGAGCTGTTACATTTAGGCGGGGACCACCGATGACGGTAGCAACAACCGGTAACGAATCATACACCTATGTAGTCGCAAGTGATCGCTTACCAACAATGAATATTTCCGAACTAGTAACTTTCAGATTCTGCTTTAGTGTTGCCATATTACGAGTTTGGAATATAATAATCATATTCATTTAAAATATATATATAAATGACAACTAGCTTCTGCCCGCGGCTTCGCTCACTTGAAGCTTAATAACCAACAGTGATCTCTTCTTTGTATGGGTTTCTATACATTAGAGAGATCAAGCTGTATCTAAGGATCCGTTTATTTAATTGAGATAAGAAGTTCACCAGTTTTTAAGTTGGAGCATATACTTTCTAACAATGATAACAAAATTAAAAACTACTGAATATATGTATTCAGTAGTTTTTGCTCCAACCCTTAACAAACAGACAAACAGACAAGAATTTTAATAATCACATTTTTGGATTCGGAGTCATTCATATACCCTAACCCACTTGTTTTTTGTTAATATCTTCAATGTACAGACACAGCTTTTTTACAATTTTATAATAGTAGAGATTATTATTTCTCAATGCCTCATTAGTCTAGTAGTCCTAAGCGCGACTGCTACGTTAAAGTTTGTAGGTGTGATACCCAGATCTAGCAATGTTGAAAAATAAAGGTTGTGCGAATTTGAGAGAGTAAGTTCCTACTTTAATTTAAACAAGTAAACTGAACTCACTATCTTCGGCAAACTTATTTAAAATTTAAGTATTGATCTATTTCCATTGTTAATATTGTTGTTGATCGAGGGTAAAGACTTCTATTACAGTAGTTATTAATATTGAGTTTCAAAATTAGTTTTATATCTCAATTTAAAAATACTTGATATTACTAGCAACACCGCAGTCATATGATTGGTATCGACATCGCAGTGGGTTTAGTAAACAGACTGAAATAGAAGCAATTAAACTGACGACGCGACATCCAGCTAATCCAACGTTAACGACCAGCCTCGTCATACGTGTAGTTGCATATCTTGCGACTAATTGCATTCCTAAACCTAGTTTTAAAAGCGTTTAGAGTAAGATGAATTACTTTAATCACTGACAGCTGTCATAAAAACTGTCAAACTGAAATAAAGATAGATAGGTTCTGGGTTTAATTTTCAAGCGAAGTATTAATATATTTCTATTATTTTTTTAGTAGCTCGTAGTTTGCATTTATGGCAGTTTAATGGCTGTTACATGAGACCTAAGTACAACAATACGTGTACAACAGTACGTACGTAAAGTACGTGACGGTTTAATAAAATTACTAATTATGTTATCCTCGCCATACTAGCCTTTCTCCTATTATGTTGCGGTCGGTCATATAGGACTGAACATCAGGTCGTTCATGATGCATGAGTAAGACTCTCTGATCGACCAAAGTAAAGGTAAAATAAAAAAAAACAAAGTTCCAGTTCATACCTATAATATGTAATATTATATTTATTATATAATAAATAAAAAAATGGATTTGTGGTAATATAGGTTCTTGTCTACCTACACCTTTGCTTAACACCTCGGGAAATATGAGGTAGATAGTATAATTGCATTTATCTTCTTTAGCCGCAAAAACCTCTGGGCCCTACTTCTAGAATCTGTAATCTAAAATGTCTTTCAAATGAAATTGCTTTCCAAACCAACGATTTGGTATCTTTCTTCTGAGGTCAACACACTAAAGTTTTAAACTTCTAATATCGAAAACAGTTAAAGATAACGTGCCTTTAAAACTGAAAGTATCGTTTAGATTATCGGAAGTATCGAATGGCGTCGATTAGGTACCCTCAATTTTTGATAATGGAACGCTAGAAAAGTTCTTTTCAAAGGTTCTTTTCTTGTTTTTTTTATCATACCCAAAATCTCTTGAACCAGAAAACTCCACCATAAAAATTGATTTTGGCAAATACTCATGACATGTCTCTTTCAAGATTTTAGAAAGTGAAAATTCGACACCACCGCCGCTAGTAATTTTTGTCATAACTTAGTTGGCCAATATATACAATCATCTCTGTATTCCCCGAAGATTTAGGCAGAGGTTTACTAACATATATCCACGGTTCACCGGTAGGTTTCGGTCGGTAATTATGATTTTAACCGAACACAAGTCCATCCTCTGAGCTTCGTAATACGTAAAAAGTAGATAGATAGATAGAATACACTTTATTGCACACCAAAACTAATGCTAAATACATTCTTCCAAGTATCTATACTAATATATAAAGCTGAAGAGTTTGTTTGTTTGTTTGTTTGCTTGAACGCCCTAATCTCGGGAACTACTGGTCCGATTTGAAAAATTCTTTCAGTGTTAGATAGCCCATTTATTGAGGAAGGCTATAGGCTATATATCATCACGCTACGCGGACGAAGTCGCGGGAAGCTAGTTAGTTATATAATGGTACAATGGGCGGTCTTATCGCTGGAAGCGATCTCTTACAGACAACCTTTGGATGGACTCAAGAGAAAAGAAATCAATGACAAAGTAGTCATGTGTACATAATAGAAACAAGAGACCTACTTATAATAAAACAAACAATCCGAGCTTCTATTAAGACTTTCATAGAAACATCTAATAATGAATGTCGCAGAAGCAAAAGAGGCATGCAAGAATCGTAGCAAGTGGCAGTCTATAGTTTCTGCCTACCCCTGTGGGTGAAGGGCGTGAGTGTATGTATGTATGTATGTATCTAATAACACTTTGCTCGACCTGGGACTCAACCCAGCTGTAGTCGCGCTTACGACCACCTGACTAATAAAGCTGTCGAAATAAAGCAGTCAAAATATTAATAATAATATAAATATAAAATTGCGTGTACAAAACATGTGGATTAACTTCTTACGAGCGAGCGGCAAGTATACATACAACCGCCCAACAAACACTTATTATTGACGTATTCGCTTTGAAAATAAACCTCTCGGCAACTTTGTAACGTATAACGTTATTAACACGCGGCAAAATTATTGTTTATTTTATATGTTTCAACGGAAATTAATATACTAATCCACGCGTGGATGTAATGCGGAGATTTGGTCGCTACGTTGTGTTATTTTGGTAAGCAATGTGTTTATTGGGCGAAAAATGTTTCATTAAAATATAATTTCTTTTATGTTCAGTTTGTATGGCAACACGTGCAGATTTTACCTTTTTACTTTCAGACATATCTATCTACATGGAAGTCCCTTTATCGAAGACATTGTACAAAAACAAGACTTTTAGAGACAAAATATAGCGTCTGACTTTTTCCTAGGTCTAAAAATTGGTTCAGCAGTTTAAGCGTAAAAACGTATTAAACAGGCAGAGAGATTACTTTCGCATTTTTTTATTAATGAAAATACTGACAGTAAAATTGTGGTTAATGATTGATGAATACTGAATACAACAATTGTGTCACTTATATAGAGATAACTGCCTCGTTAGTCCAGTGGTCCTGGGTTCGATACCCAGGTCGAGCAAAGTGTTATTGGGTTTTCTATGAAATTCCCAGTAGCAGCTCGGAGTTTGGAATTTGTGCCCGGTTAATGGCAATAGGCTCGCCCCCTATTACATGGGACCTAAACATACCGGCGAACTGTGGGTGTATGTATTAGTACGCCTCTGCCTAACCCTTCGGGGAATACAGGCGTGATGGTATGTTATATAGAGATAAAGACATAATTTTCACCTTCTCGAGTAAGTAAGTCTACTCACATAATTATTATTTGATGGAAATACTTATGTGAACAAATATATTTGTTGCGCAATGTTTTGAAGAATTCCTAATGACCGGTGCAGATCTTAATAATTATGTCTATTCGTAAAAACTACTGGTCCCTTAAACAGCCCTCTCGATATGGTCAGGTTATGGTTAGTTTTCCATGCTTGGAATGACCGAGGAACTTCATAGTGGACTCAAACAAATTAATGTATTAAAAACGGCCCCACTGAAGCAAGGACCCTTGATGATACAATCGAACCTACACACAACCTACACATACATTGTAAAAGCCAGTCACTTATCCGCTGCGCCAAACGCGTCAAATTTTGTAACATACGTTATACTGCTTATGATTAATTAGGGTACTGTCACATGGTACATACAATATTACGTCCAATAAATTTTCTTGTACAACGACGAAGAAAATTACCTGTCTCGTCGTGAATAGCGGGCAATTTTTGTGTTACACTCCTATTTTGTCTTAGCCTCCATTTACCCTAACAGTACATCTACCAATTGTATTATTAAATAAAATAAGAGGTGAGGTTGGAGTGCTGCAATCTCGAGTGGTGAAATCACTTAGCTAATGAAACAAATACTCGAGAAGTAAAGCTCACAGAGTAATAAGCCATGTTTACTTAGACACCAACTGTAACAAAACCTTTTTGGAACCTGTGGACCAGATTTATATTATGTCTATGGTTTGCGAAAATTGCTAGACTAAAAAAGGAAAATGCCAACACGCTATGTTGTCTTTATATTTTGTTTTTATTTGAATGCTTTTACTTGATCTTGTTCTAGTTTCCATAATCTGACATATTTTTCATAGAATATTGTATTTTCGATTTAAAATTTACTTACGTTATAACAAATTACGTTCAAATTATTCGTGCTGGACACATGTTGCTTCATGAGTCATATTCAAATATTTAAATATATGAAAAAAGTGCCAGATATACCTATAAAATTAGGTATATAAAGCTTCGAACTCAATATGAGATTCTTTGACAAAAATTGCTCAAAATAAAGTGCCACTTACTTTATTTTATCCAAATTTCTAGTAAGACATGTCAAATAAAATAACTACTAACAACCTCTCTGTTCTATTTACGAGAAAACACTTTCACAATTCCTTGAATTTTGCGATAATTTGTTGTTTAAAGCCGTCTGTCACCCTTTCAAAGTAAGACTGGAATTATTATTACTTGACGTTACAATAAATTAGTTAATTAAAACGTTTTCCCCGAAAGCCTTCACTCACCTGAACACAATGGGTAATGAAGAAAAATTGTAATTAAGCATTTACTTGACTGAGTTAATTTAGTTCAGCTCAAGCGACTTTTGTTTTAGTCGAGTCTAAGGGTCCAGCTGGTGAATAGATTACAATTAAGGAATGAAGGATTTATGAAAGTCTTAAAAAGTCTACGATCAAGATTTAGAGAAAAAATTGAAAAGAAATTCAGAACAAAATTAATAGGTACATTTAAAATTTTATTTAAAAAATTATAAGACATTTTATGACAATAAGGCACACTTGCACCAACTTTTTAAATGTGTTTAAATCGTATTGCAACACGAAATTTCTATGAAAATATGTGTTTAAATACAATTTAAATATATATAATCAACTAATCTAATCATTGACCAGTTTAATTCCTGAAGCGTAACTAAAACATTCGTGACAGTCACTCAGTGAGATATAACTAGAGATGTCTACAACTCAAATGCCAACACCGTGAAGTCATCGATCAAAACCGTCTCTGTTTCAAATAATGTCACAGCACAACACTGATACATTCCTGTACGGTGTTTAAATGAGAGATATATGACAACAGAAACTATCCTTTCAAAATGAACTCAGGGTATTTGGTCCTTTTATGGCTATATAATGTACATCTGTAGTTTATGTAATGTACGATATCGAAAACTACAAAACGAACGAATTCTCTTCCATTCAAAAAGACGGTTCGTATCCAGCACATTAGAATTCAATGTAAGGATATACACCTATCCTTGAACTTTTTTTTACCTTGTTTTTAACGCTAGTCCTACCCATGGAGATAGCAAATTGATTAACTTCCATAAACGAAAAGCCGGACCATAACTACTATTAAGCGGCCAACCGTAACATCCCAGTATATTCCAACAGAAAACCGGGTGAGGATACACAAACCGAATCGAACCGTGCGTGCTTACTGCTGTTTACAATCAATACGTAGATAGTGACTACATGGAACACAGACGTTTCGAGACTACCAGCCCTGTCTGGAGTCGCGGCAGACGAACAGAAATAACACTCACCTATTGTGCGCCGCGATACGTACATCATACATCAAGATACTTATATAGCTCAATACACTTCGCATCGATACAAGCAGGGTTGATACTATCAGCACGAGAATAAAAGGGAGATATAGGGCACGGGTTCCGTGCTCACGGTTAACAAAGCCCTTTCTTTTTGTGTCGGGGGTATCGCAGGAGGTGATTAGTGATTAAGTTGTTTGAATGGGTTACAGTACTTTGTGATTGCATTGTGTGAAATACACGGTTACCTTTATGGAAGGAAGTGTGATAACGGTTGCCAGGTTACATGTCGCTCGTATAATATAAATATATTCTTACTTTGTTTATTTTTTATGAAATGAAATATGAGATAATCATTACGTTTAAAAGTAATGTGACATTGAAACAGTTTGAATCTTTTTGGAACATAGCTGAGTGACGTTGCTCAAACAATAACACATTACGTATATACACTATAAAACTATGACGCTTGTATATAATAAAAAGTTACTACAGAAAAACTTATTTATTTTAATGATACTGTATGATATTATACTGCATAGATTTAACACTAAATTTATTTATAAATCCGGTGCACTTTTCGGAGAATACAATATTACCTCATTTTACGTAGTCTTCGTACCAAAAATCAATTTTCCAATATCCTCACAACAGCTTTAATAAATACCGGTATGTTTATTAAAATACCGTTAGCAACGTCAACCCTAACACGGCTTTTATCTGTTTGCACTCAGGTCGGTTAGGCTATGGGTGATCATTCACGACATGCCATTTCGCGTTTGTCTCTCTCGACCGCTCTCGAACAAAAAGATTTTGTGACAGGAGACATATCGAACACACGACGCGACTTCCTGCATTCTGTTGTGCCATTTTCAGTATTAAGACTATTATGTGCTTTATATTATATTCTATACAATAATGAATTGTGTTCTGTTTCGTAATTACTATTTAGAGTATTTACCTATATGTGATTCATTGATTCGCACGGACAATCCATGGATGGGTAACCATTCTTAACAGCGCAGACTTTCAGAAAGAAAATGTTCAAACGGCCGTCAGTTCTCACCCTAAGACATCAACCAACACCCTTCAGTGTCTCGGAAAAACTCTAATTCATAAAACCTATTTATAAAATATACCTCTTTATAACAATCTTAAGTGGGAGTCAGAAGACTAAAAAGACTGACAACTAGTAATTAATCCTTAGGATAACGTTATTTCCCACGGACTATTGCGAAGGCCCGATGGCATCTTCTGCTTTTACCTATGACTCATAGTCAAAGGCTTTTACTGCTGTTAAATTTTATTAACCGCAAATAAATTATTCTCCCTCATAATTTTTACTTCAGAATTAACGTGGGCGAAGGTGTAAAAAGAATAAATAGCGACATAATTTCAGACAAGTCGACATCAAACAAAAATATAATAACTCTAAACAATTAATTGCTGATGTCAACTTTTTACAGCGACGAAAACTTTGAAAATTCAAGAATTAAAAACTAATAAAGATATATTAAAAACTCCTTTCATGTATAAAACAATAAATTATTTTCTAAATTCAAAAAAATTAAAGGGCGTTTGGTTTTTTTATTACTCGTCTTCAAAGTAATGTTGCCAATAAAATCGATTAAATAAGTGTTTGGAGTTCGTGACTGGCACTGAGCTGCCGAAGTAAAGTATCAAGAAAACAATGCCGCGCAACACTGAATACAATATTAGAATTTTACTAAGCCGGTAGCTATACGGCTTTGTGAAAATATATGCTTTGCCTCGTAATTTATGACTTCAACGTGTTACACTTGATGGATATGTTATTTTGTCATTTGTATGACTAATACTACATAGCATCTTCAGAAAGATGTTCTTAAGTAAAATTTTATTGATGGGACTGCTGACTTCGATTTATTACTAACATCATGAATGTGGGTTTGATATATTCGAGTTTTATTGCTACTAATTATCACGAAAATTTGATCAATAAACCTAGATAAAGGGTAAACTGGTCACCAGTCTATCCAGGTTTACCTATCCTAAAAATGTCTGATGGCAGTCATTGTAAATATTGAAATTAAGCCACATCTAGGTAGACTGGAAGCTGACTAGACCTAGGCAAAATGTTGTGTCACTTTACTAAAAATAGTGATACATATTTTATTAGATATATTTTGGATATTTTTATTGCCAGAATTATTTTGGTAATTGATTATATAAAAATGTAGGAATTAGATGTCTAAATATGAGTATTTTCGGCTACTACGATAACCATTAATCATTTGATGTGACGATATGGTTATGTTCATATCTAGTACGATATCGGGGGCACTCAAAAAAATACTTAACCCTACCGCTACCCGCTTCGATTTGCCATACACACACATACACATGTTATCGTATTCACGCTTATTACCTGAGTTCCGGTATTAGAGCTTTCCTTTCCCCTATGGCGGGAAGTGCGCCAGTAACGTTAATTGCCCAGCATTTGCGACGTTCGCCAAAACATTTGGTTAAACGAGATTCGGTAGGGTTGATAACCCTTTAAAGAACAATTTTGTTCGAATGTATGATTGTTGTTAGTATGTATTTTATTTGTAGGTACTGAAGTTTTCGTATATCGATGATTTACTACAAAAACATATATTTTCAACAAGAGGGATTTTTTAGGAATTAATGAGCAATAATTATTGTGTTAGAACCTTCTCAAAAATTCTCCAGACTTCACAGTATTATGCTAAATACGGTTATTCTGAAAGTGGTCCTTTCAATTTTCCTTTCAAGATTATCTTTAAAAAGATGTGGATTTTCTTGATTTTCTAAGAAAATAAAATTACGTGAGTAATATATTAGGTAGGTACTCAATAAAAATGTTTGGTTCAATACCTAAGTCTGACATAATGTCACCGAAACTAAGACAGATGGTGCTAATAACATGATATTTAAATCAGCACTGAAGTAAGCTTCTAACGCAGTCTCCCAGACATTAGACGTCTAGACGACATTTCAGGCTATTGTTTATCCCCATAGAATAACACCTTCCGTTACATTTTGTAAGAAAAATGTGCTTAAGAATAATTCTGCTCTTGTCGATATTAAACTGCCAATATCACCCTTTATAAATATATATTTAGGAAACATAAAGATCTGTTTGTGTTTGTGACTTTGAAAAAGGCATTTCGTTGTGTTTATTTAGTATCTATACAGGGATAGCTATTTTTTTTTAGATGGGAGTTTATTAGATATAAACATTTTTTCCCTTCAATAGTTTGAGATTACTCTCCGTCACACAGAACAAATTAGTCATTTATAGAAAGGATTTTATTAAGGCACTTCAGTGCAGCTATTTCTAGAGCCTAATATCAAACATACTGCGAGCTGAGGAATGTGGGCTGCAAAAATTCAAAGAAATTAAGATTGAAATTTGTATTTTTAAAACGTATAATGTTTGGTACAGAAATGTTGCCATTTCTTATGACGGTACAGTTACGGACATTGAAATACACGTTCAGTGATATTTAGCAACGATTTGCTCTGAAACTATAGATTCAAATAATGAAAATGTTAGTTATTTATCAATACTAGTGATGAAAATTTTAAATTCATAGCAGTTTACTATTTCAAGTAGGGACCGAAAAGATAACTAAAGTTACCAATTGTTGTAAAACAACAAGACAGATAAAATGTCTCTGAAGTAGAAAACAAAGTAAAAAGTCTTACATATTTGTGAGGATCGATTGCCCGGGACTTTTACTTAAACCTCTTTTCTGGACTATTCAGAATCTAAGTGAAATAGGTACCTATAAACTATCGATATGAGGTAATAAATGATGTAATTACTGCAATCTTGAACTGCTTCTACTGCCATAAAATTGAGTTAGTACATAGGTAGTTTGAACTTTAAAAATAAATCTTTTTATGTGCCTTTAATAGGATTTCAAGACCTCCAATGGCATAACAACGTCAGGCAATGTTCTTCTTTCAAGGATTCCCGTAGATGTCGTCTAAAAGCTTTCAATCTGCAAAATTCTTAATTCTTGATTTAGTTTTAAAGTAAATCGTGGTTAAGAAGGGGAACCTTCATGCCCAGTTTTACTTAGAATTGTAAAGATAAAAACAATTGTAAAACTTTTCAATAAGTTGAACTTTTCAAATCTATAGTATAACAATGCTGCGATTCATAGACGAATCTGAGGGTAAACTTACGTTTCCTATGTCAAATTTCAATACAAATTATTATAAGTTTGCTTAAAATCGTGATGGAGTATAAGGCTATTCATTGATGAGTACTATTTCAGCTCTTATTGGAATCCTTACTCACCGATACACAGAGTAACAATCCAACCATAGTTTTTATCAAAAGTACGCCTCTTCGAAATATGATTCCCTTTGTTTTCATATTTATTAAAATAACATCCGACGACAGAACAGAAATAATTTTTATATGATCTCGTAATATTGACGATCTTGTAAATCTGTATTTATGTCAGCTCAAAATGAGATATGCATTATATATACGAAAAGTGCGTAATTTGGAAGAACATGGAAATATATTTTATTGATATTTACCATATATGTTTCCAAATTTACATTCCCTTTATGGTCTTCCTCTAAATCAACGGGATTAAATCGCGAAAATATTGCTTTTATACAGCGCACGATACCCAGATTACATTCGTAAAATTGTAATGTGGTTTGGAGTACCAATAAACGTACGATCTTACATTTACGGGACACATTTAGATGTCCATTTGCGAAAACCAGCCACCGCAAAACGATATTGGTGTATCAAAATGATGTATAAACGTTAGTTAACAAGCTCTGGACACCGTTTTAATGAAGATGGAGCGTTAAAGTTGGCGAAGTAGTTTGTATCGGTGAGTACGTATAAAATTAAAGCGGGCGTAATTTGGCCGGTGGCCGTCGTGTTTGAACGCCGCGCTGGTCGGCTTAATTGCCGACTGTAAAATTTTTGTTTGTGTCCGAAATCGGTCGGCATCCGCTGGTAAATGAGAGCTGCATTCCCGTGCACTACAAAGCGCTTTTCATCTCCGCCGTTTCGAAATTCATTTTTTTATTCCTTCAAACGTTTTGTTTCGGTGCCCGCAGTTCCGGCTCAAGTAAGGCTCTTTAATGAGTTTACCCTAAGTTCGACCTCAAATACAGGGTGAGCACTCTTGAAGTTCTTGTGAATTTTCATAGCAATATGGACTAAACATTTCTTTACAAGAACTTCCATTCAGCATGAAAATTTTATTCAGTGCAAATATTTAGGTTTGCTAAGAAAACTAGATCATGTTTATATAAAAAAATTTAGGTACCTAAGTGCAGGTAGGTACACTGAGAATATAATATTCATAATTATTTTATTTAGAGAGTTACTCAGAAAGGATTCGAATGAGGGCTAAGTATAATACCTAGGAATATTAGTAACATTTGACGGTTAACCCTAACCCTACGAATATTTCAATACAAGAAAAAATATCCACCTATGCAATATTAACTATTATATTGTAATACATATTATATATGCGACTATATTCATCCACAATCCAGAAAACCGTGAATAACCCTGACCTATATTGAAAGAGTTGTAAACAGACCTCTCCGCGAACATTAAAAAAAGGATTTTCGTTTGGGTATCTACAAATTCGAGCAATGGGGAAAGCTATGCTCGGTTAAGATCCGTAAAGATATCAGCCGGAGAAAAAAATAGTATTTTGTAGGGTCAGTAAGCTGAAGTACCTACTTACCAGGTAAAATAATGGTCACATCAGTTAAAAGACTGACAACTCCTCGTTTGAAGACTGCGGATCAGCAAACGTTGTGTAGGGTACTCCAGCCAAATAGGCTGACCACCTAGAGAAGGTAACAAACTGTCTCTTCAACCGTAACCAAAGTTTTAATTCAAACGTGCGAAGAAACATGAAAGAAAGGTCGCAGTTACGACAAATTCTCTAGTCGATTGATGGCACCTATGGAATACTCCTCCAATTAACTTAACATTAGCGCCGAATAATGGCAGTGCTGTAAAAAATAGGTTGGAAGGACAACTTTGGGATACACACACTTAATTTCAAAAGACAAACCCGAATCTCAATTTAGTTACCCGAAAGTTGTTTGAACATATTTTTTTCTATCTATAGAGATCATTTACCCAAAAGTGGAGTTCTGGCGCATCCTGAGTTGAGATCGGGAGATGTCCAGCAGTTGAGTGGGAAATTTTGAATCGACTAATTAATCTACAAATCTCGTCTCATAAATAAACTATCTGTTCCTATACAATAAATTTCCAAATAACATAGTTTCATCTTTCACCAAGTTAAAGAAAATGTATTTATTTCTTCATTCCAACAATTACATATCGATTAAGAAGCTGTTAAAGCTCGTAAATAGATGATTCATGGCCAATATCGGCTATTAAACAATAATGATGTCTTAAACTTCGATAATAATGGGCTATATCAGTCTTGATAAGGAAGGACCGCAAAACACGTAATTAATCAGCAATTAAATATTATGAGCGTGTTGCACGGAATTACCATAACTATATTAAGATTACGACGTGTGAACTTTATAGTTTACGCTAAGTTATGGTAATTTAACTACCAAACCCAATGATGTTAAATATATAGATTTGTTATGTTCTTACTATGGTGTGTCCTTATATGACATTTAATTCACACACCCCCTCACCACACACACACACCCACACACACACACACACACACACACACATACACACACACACACACGTACATACCCACATACATGACTACATTTCCACACACACACACACAGATTAACATACACTGTATTGTAAATTGGCTTACACATAGTATTATGTTCTACATTTTGAGGGGAATGAGCTGCACTCCGAGATACAGGTTTACACCTAGTTCGGATGCAGATGTTTCCTGTGTTACGAAGTACCGCTTGTCTAGTAATAAGACTATTCTAAGGTCAATTAAGCTTTGTAACAGTGTGTGCAAACTTTTTAAAAAAAAAAAAAAAAATTAATAGGTTACACATTAAATAAAAAACAAAGGGTTGCACTCCGGGAGTGCCGGCAGAAGTGAAAACTTTAAAATTAACGAAGATTTCACTTCAATAAATTATTATGTTCAGTTGTACTGCCTAAGAAAACATGTGTTTTCACTTTTGTCTTATGGTCTTATCTGTCGCGAGTTTAAAATTATTTCCCCATCACATAAAGTGCACAGCACCGCTAAATAAGTTTTCACTTCAAAAATCCAGACAATCCCATTGCAATGTTTTTAGTCTGATTTTCCGTAGGGTGCATACATATCTAATTCTTCTACTGCAACATCATTGATCTCAGCTATGATACTATGATATCCATGCATGACTGAATATTTCATAGTCATTAGTAAACTTGGAGCTTGAAGGGACTCGTGGGACGACACGGATCGATCGATTCTCCGCGGTCAATTTGTTTATGAATTGGTAACGATTCTTACTCGTCGTGACCCTTAAGTATATAAGAAAGACGATGTTCTGCCTGTCATCGTTATGAGGCCAGACTCCAAAATCTGGATTTTAATAAAACGTTAGGTTAGGTTACATCGGGTCATCAAAGAGAGATGGCAATCTATGCCAAAATTCAAACACATCTAGAAGGTACTAGAAGCCAATCACAGTATATAATATCCTAACATAGTTGGGATAGTATCAATTACTATTGAATTTTATAAACTTTATGTTGTCCACGGTTTCACTCGCTAAACCTAGAGAACTTTTTGAGACAAAAGGTAGTCTTTGCCCTTCTCCAAGCTTCAGTTTATCTCCAGTTTATCAAAATTGGTTCAGTGGTTTAATTGGCAAATCAAAATTGGTGGTGATAATGCTGCTAACTGTCAAACAGGGTGCGCTAGAGTATCATTTGAATGTTGTCTTAATGTTCTTCAAACACTGAAAGTGATTGTACTATGGACTACCTGTCCAATATATCGTTGAGGGCTATTTAAATAAATTGTTCCATTTTACCTCGACCCTTTCGAAAGTATTACAGGCACGCAAGTATTCTATAAATATTTAATCGCTTCCTTTGTGTACGCAGAAAGCTCATTAGTCATTTTTGTCGATATAATTACCCAGTGTATGGCTTTACCCTTCGGAACGGTAATAAAATACCTGAGTAATTGTTTCCCATTCCGTTATTATTAGGTTTTATATATCATATTTAGTGTAAACACTGTTTTGCATTTGCCAATACTGGTTACGATTGGTATAAACTAAATTTTCCGTGATTCCTTAATAACTGTGATACCTATATTTAATCTTTTGCAAGCTTGATTGAAGCAGTGCTCATCCAGAATAAAAAAATACATATTTGAAAAAAAATGCGTCCTTAGTATGCGTGTAATGAAAGAAAATTTTTGTTTATAAAAGACAAGTCCTCGTGTGGAGATTTGAAAATGTACGAACAACGAAAGCACTGTTAAAAATAGCCTTCTATTTTCTCTTTTACACGATTTCGCATACTAATAAAATCATAGTGGTGAAAAATGTCTGCACTAAAACTTTCAAAAAGAGTTTTACCTAACAAAAAGCTGAAAAGGAACATTTTACGGCAAAAATCTGAATGCAATGTTCTGGTGAAAATTACTATTTAGGTACTTTTATATCTCTTATTTTTTAACTTTTATATTTAAGTTTCTGCTGCATTCGAATTTTTTTGTTAGTTATTAAAAATGATTTAGAAGAGTTTACTCAGTCGCAAAACTAACTGGAACTAAAGGGTAATTTCTTTACTAATTACACGTTTTCTTTGTTTCAGATAGTGTTGTTCGTGCAAATACATCGACGATGGAATTTCTTTACAGTGTCGTAACCGAGCAGTCCAAACACCCGCTGCCGGTGCTAACCGACACGTATTTGTATAGTTGAGCCAGTGACTAAAATGGTGAAGTAGTGTTATAGACAATCAAGTGATACAATGAGCTTATAAGTTTAAGTGAATGTCAAGTGATCGGGAGAGGATGCCTTACTACGGGTACCGGGAGGGCGGGCCCGAGTCAGACACCGAAGGCGGCTGCTCGGACTCTGGAGGGGGAGATTCGGACTCTGAAGGGGGGTTGAGCACGGAGAGCACAGTCGGGCAGGGCCTGCCCTTCCCCGGCTTCACTCCGGTCGCCCTCCGATATCTGACACAAGAAACCAGGCCCAGAAGCTGGTGTTTGAAACTCATCACAAATCCATATCCTTTTTAATAGTCTTACTTTGTGTATTTTCCTTGTAATTGTGTATACTTGAATAATATATCGATAAGTTAAGCTTCAACCTTACTATTTGTAGGTATAATATTTCGGCAATTTCATGAGATTCAGAGCTGCTCTCAATGATAAAAATATAAATATCAACGGCAAAATGCTAATATGTTTTGTAATTTTCACATAATTATGGTCTTGAATATAGAGATCAAATTCGCATATTGAAGTAAATCCCTGAATTACATTTTGAACTGCTGTTCATGGGTAAGCACAACACTCAAGAACAGCTGAGCCAAATTGGCTCATTGAAAACATAAAATGTTCCTATTATTCCGACTAAGGTTAGTAAAGAAATACTTGAAAAGTAACTCGAAAAAAAAAAGTCTTTTTTCAATCGAGTTTTTATTCCATTTACTTACTTATTGAAATTTGAACAAGACGTCTGTTGGGTCAGCTAATAAAAAATCTGTATATATTATAATTGTAATTATAACATTATTTAATATACGTACTCATCTAAATTCACTCGCAACGAGAACTAATAATTCCTGATAACCCATCAGTTTGTTTATACGTAAACACTCGACGTATGACGGTACATATTGAAATTGTTTACGCCCTCTCCATACGATGATGGCAAACATTCGGATTGACGATAGATTTGTGGGTCGAGTGGTCATCTGAAAGAGATCTAGTGCCACTCACTGACAAGGGCTTTGTCAAGGGCTTTGTTCACAAAGAATTGTGTAGTGGAACTGATATTTACTGTATATACAGTCCTGTACCTAGGGTCAAAACATCATTCGCACAAAAACACCATATTATAGTTGCTCCTAGAATCTATAATTTGCTGAACAAAAAATATGATATCAGGGCACTAAATCGTACACAAATCAAAAATGTTCTACTAGAATGGTTGAGTAGCCTGGATTACAATGCAGTAGAAAATATTATTAAAGGAGACTAGTCCCTCAGACCTTCATGTTACGTAATAATTTCACCCTGAACTGAAGGTTATTACACACCAATATAGACAATAATACACATCACACATACACTCAAATCACACACACACACACACACATACGGAACACACCCAAATCACACTCATACCACACACAATCAAATCACACGCATACCGCACATACTCAAATCATACATGCCTTAACATATTTTTTTTTTCTCTAACCTTGTAAAACCTTAATAATGTTTTAAATTTTTCATTTTTTTTTTTGTATTCATGATAGTTTTTTTTTTCTGTTTTACACTCCTATGTTAATTATTTACTTAGATAATCTTCCATTGGCATTTAAATGTAACCCATAAATAAGGGGAACAAACTGGCTCCTGTAATACAGTTAATACTAGCGCAGGAGTCAGGGAATTCTTTATAAATATGTAAAATAATTGTGTCAATATAGATTTATTTATTTATTTATTTATTTATACAAGTTTTTGATAGTTATGCCAAAAAATGCTGTTTGTTTTGGGTTTTATTTCATTTGCCATGAAGGACTAAGAAGTTTGACAAGTTTTGTAATTTAGGAAAGGTTTCTTTTTTATTATGTAACTAGCTTCTGCCCGCGACTTCGTCCGCGTAGCGTGATGATATATAGCCTATCTAACACTGAAATAATTTTTCAAATCGGACCATGAGTTCCTGATATTAGCAACTTGGTGTGTATTGCGACTTGTACATGAAAGTCAGTTTCCTCTCGTTGGCTACGACTTTGGCAATTTGCATTCCGTAGGAGCTCTTAAGGCTCGACAACGCATTAGCAACTCCTCGGATGTTGAGATTGTTCGTGGGCTGCGATGACAACTTACCATCAGGTGGCTCATCTGCTAGATTTCCTACAGAAACGATAAAGAAAGTATTGTTATCGTAATCGGATGAAAGGATGATCGGAAATATTACATTTTATTGAGAGTATTAAGTCTACACAAAGTACCGATGCACATACCTACAAATCTCATCTTCTAGTCCCATTCCCGAATCCGCCCTATGTTCTAGATGACTTGTAGCTCAGACAATGTATTCTCAACTGTTCCGATTGCACACAGCGAAGTTGTTCCGCTCCCGATGTTCCCAGTCCAAATCAAATACAAACGGTACCAAGGTGCAGCATACAAAATCACTCGGCCTGTGAATAATTGACGGCGCTCGAGAAGATCAAAGCTTTGACGCGCGTATTGGTTGTATAGCTCTGGGCCTCATGTCACGGACACAGGACTCAATTGTAGAATATCATATACATACTTATTCATTTCTAATACGTATGTATACGATCTGAAGGGTAATTTTAAATGGAATTTCGAATGTGTACTGGGAACAATTTAATAGATTGTAAATAAATTACAAGTGCTCTCATCAACTGACATATCAGCTAAGCAATATTCGCTGACGGTACTGAGATAAATCGGCTATTAAATTTGTTCAGTTTTGTTTTTTTAACATAAAACTTTTAAACATACCATCACGCCTGTATTCCCCGAAGGGTTAGGCAGAGGCGTACTAATGTACACCCACAGTTCGCCGGTATGTTTAGGTCCTATGTAATAGGGGGCGAGCCTATTGCCATTAACCGGGCACAAATTCCTAACTCCGAGCTGGGAACTGGGAATTTCATAGAAAAACCCAATAACACTTTGCTCGACCTGGGAATCGAACCCAGGACCTCTAGCGTAGCAGTCGCGGTCAGGACCACTTGGCTATTGAGGCAGTTTTGTTTGTTTTTTTATTGCACACATTATTGTTACACATTTGTTTTTTTATCTCTGTTTTAAGAAGGAAAACCTGTTATTAGCCATACTCTACTGATTTTATACAAATGTAATGTATAGTATTGTATCGCAGTTGGTTCTCTTAAAATAAATAAATGAATAATTAAAAAAAATGTCTAGTCGTCCATACGCGTCTGATACGCTAGAGATACTGAATTCGATTCCCAGGTCGAGCGTTCTTTTGCGCTTTTCAGTGAAATTCTCAGTAGCAGCTCGAAGTTTAGATGTGTGAATAACAACAGACTCGAAATACGGATATGCATATGTACACCTTTAGCTAACCCTTCAAGGAATACGGGTGTGATGTAATGAAATGAACCACCGAATTTTACGACATCGAAATTATGATTTAAAAATTATTTATCTTCCAGAAGTAGTAGGTACCTTCTGTAATAATAAATCGGTATATAATAAACCGTGAGCACGGAAATCTTTATAATGTAGAATTGGCGCAGTGGCCGAGCGATCAGCTTCTGTGCCACGGTTCATGAGTTCCATTCACGCTCGGGACAAATATTTTCAAGATCTACATACCTAATATAATAATAATAATAATAATAAAGCCTTTTATTTCCCTAATAAATCAACTTACATTTTTCATTCTAGTTAATTAAATCATGAACATTATTCTACATTTACATAAATTACATTTATAAATATTTTAATACATTACAATATTATGAGTTCGATACATTTATAATTCATTATATTGTTGCTTTAAATTTATATAATTATTAGTAATTATTAGGGACCTCTCTACGAGTATAGGCCTCCTCCAATATTCTCCACTTAGATCTGTCCTGGGCCACCATTACCCAGCTGTCTCCAGCAATTTTTTCAATTTCATCCGACCATCGCTCTAGTGGTCTACCTCTTTTTCTTTTTCCAAGGGGGCCTGTCCAGCATGTGACTTTCTTGGTCCATTTTGTATTATTCATTCGTGCGATATGACCCGCCCATTTGAATTTTTGTTTCTTACAATGTGAAAGTGCGTCAATAACATTGGTTTTTGTTCTTATTTCAGTATTTCTTTTTCTGTCTTTAAGTTTCAGGTTCAGAATGCTCCTTTCCATGGCTCTCTGACATGACTCAATTTTTCGTTTTGTGTGTGTATTATAAATCCAGGTTTGACTTCCGTATGAGAGGCAAGGTAGGAGGCATGAGTCTAGAATTTTCTTTTTTAATTTGAGGGGGAAGTTTGCTTTTAAGACTTCTTTATAGCTCCAGAATTTGTTCCATGTTATACTCACACGTCTGTTTAGTTCGTCTTGATGTCTAGATTTCTTGAAAGATATCTGTTTACCTAAATATATATATTTTTCAACGTATTCCAATAGTCGATTATTAATTTTGATAGGCATTATAGAGCTGTTTGTCATTATTTTTGTTTTTTCTGTGTTTAGTTCTAGACCTATAGCGCGACTGGCAGAGTTAAGTTCGCTTATCATTATCTTAAGTTGTGATGCAGTTTCTGAGAATAATATGATATCATCGGCGAATCTTAAGTTGCTCAAGTAATTTCCTTTGACATTTAGACCTTTCTTTGACCAGTTCAGTTTCTTCATGATTCTTTGAAGTACAGTGATAAATATTGATGGAGATAAGGGGTCACCCTGTCTTACGCCTCTACAGATATCTATCTCTGGACCTCTTCTGTCGAGTTTAACTCGGCTAAAGCTTTTTTTGTAGATGTCTTGTATAAGTTCGATTATTTCCAGCGGTATTTTGCAATCTTGTAGGGCTTTCCACATACTACTGTGAGAGATCGAATCGAAGGCTTTAGCGTAGTCTATGAAAGCCAAGTAGAGTGGCTGTCTTTGTTCTTCGTATTTTTCTATCACTTGATCTAGAACATGTATGTGGTCTGTGGTCGAGAAACCTGATCTGAACCCAGCTTGTTCTGCTGGTTGATAATTTTCTATAAGTGTAGAGATGCGCTTTTCTAAACCTGACGCAAAAAGTTTATATAGACTAGATTGTAAACTGATCGGACGATAATTGGCAATATTGGATGGATCTCCTTTTTTGTACAATAGGACAATGTTTGATTCCGCCCATTCTTTTGGTATTTGTCTAGAGTCTAAAACCTTGTTGAAAAGGGTTGTTAACGCTGGTGCTAACAAAAATCTTCCTGCTATGAGTATCTCATTGGATATATTATCTGGTCCACCGCTTTTTCCTTTCTTAAGTGACTCTATCTTCTTTACAATTTCGGCTATGGAAAATCTTTGGATAGGTGGATATTGTAGCGCTGTGAGGCTTTCATAATTCTTGTTACAATGTTGATTTGAAGTATCATTCTGTGAGGAATATAGGTCTCTATAGAAATCAGTCGCTATCTGTAATATTTTATCTCTTGAGAAAGTTTCTTTTCCAGAAACTTTTTCTTTTAGATTAGATATCCATGCTTTCGTTGAGTTCAGCTCTTTGTACCCCTTTTTTAAGCTACCTGTAGACGTTAGGTGTTTCTCTATTACAATTAATCTGTGCTCTTCGTACTCTCTCTTGATTCTTTTATGAACAGTTTTGTATAGATAATTGAGCTCATTTTTTTCTGCCGGTGTTAAAGGTTTTTTATGTTGTAGTTCGATTCTTCTATTTAGTAATATCTTTGTGTCTTGGGAAATTATGCTCCCGTCTTGATTATTGGTCCTTTTGATGGAGTTAAGCGCAGAAGTTATAATTTTTCTTAGTTTTGTGTTGTAGAGTTCAATATTTTCACATCTAGTGGAGTCAAAACTACTCAAGTTATGTTCCAGGTTATTTAGGAAAGAAGTTTCCTCATGGTGTGTGTTTAAATTCATGTGAATATGGCCGTACTTAGCTCTACTTTTCTTCGATGTCGTTAGTTGAAAAGTGCTTCTTACAAGTCTGTGGTCACTAGGGAAATTTAGTTGGTTAATAATTTCGATGTTTGTGAAGTTTTCCTTAGTATTGGATAGGATATAATCTAACTGGCTTTTGGTTTTCCGTGGTGAGAGCCATGTCCATAATTTGCTGGGTTTCTTTTTAAATATGCTATTGATTATAGTAAGGTTATTTTGTTGCGCAAATTGTAGCAGTCTTTCGCCTCTTTTGTTCCTCTTGCCAAAGCAGTATAATCCTAATATTCTTTTTTCCTCATATTTTTGTTGACCAATGCAGGCGTTGAAGTCACCCATCAGAATGATCTTTTTATTGCATTTTTCTAGAGCTTCTTGTAGTTGATCATAAAAAATATTTATATCGTTGTCTTTTGCATCATTGGTAGGTGCATATGCTTGAATAATGGAGATGTTCGTAGATTCAAATTTCAAATTTAATATACACAATCGTTCTGAGATCGCAACGAAACTATCTATATTTTGTTTCAAGTATTTTTTTATTAAGAATCCAACACCATAGAGCCCCTTCCTTACGCCATAATAACAAAATATATGTTCTTTATCTTCTAGTATATGATAGCCCGTTCTACGAATCTCTGCAAGTCCAATTATATCGTACCTTATCTTTGAAATCGCCTCTTTAAATTCCATTACTCGTGCATCAGAAAGAAGAGTTCTTACATTATAAGTACAAATGTAGAGTGAGTGGAGTGGAGGGTTTTGGTCGTTCGTCCCCGCGGTGACCGGCCGAGGTGGGGAACAGCGTGGAGAGGTCGCAGTATCTCATATCTTCTGGGGCGTCGTGGGGCTAGTAGTACGGGGAGTATAAGTATTGGATAGGTGATCATTGTTTTGGTTTCTTGTAATAAAGCTGTTCATAGTACAGCTTTGTTTTTTCGCAGGCTTTTTCTGGTTTGTTTGTCTTGTATTAGAAGAGGTGTTTATAAATTCAGGGGATTCTGAAAGGTTTCTTTTTTGAGAATTTGTATTTTTATCCTGGTACTTGTGGCTTTTACAATCTTCAGAGTTATCCGGTATTATAATCAGCTTGTCATATTTGATGAATGCTTTTCTCCCTTTGTTTTTTTCAGCAGTTAGTTGTTCTACTAATCTCTTTCGCTCTTCTAATACTTCTGGAGTGAAGTCTTCCTTTAAATAATATGGGGTGGTTTCTAGCGCCTTTTTATGTTTTAAAAGTTGAATTTTTGTAAACATCAAGCTTAAGGTTATAATAACGGGTCTTATTTTTCCTTCCTGTTTCTTACCTAAGCGTCTTATATGTTCTATATTCCCCTCATTAAAATTTATTTGCATTGTGCTATTTATTATTTTTGTTATGTTTGTTTGTAGGTCTGAGTAGTTCCTTTCCTTTTCTTCTATCCCAAAAAATATTATATTTTTCCTCCTTGATTGCCTTTCGAGTTGTTGTATGCGACGCCCTTGAACTTCAACTGTCTTGTCTAATATGTTATATTTCGATTCTATATTTGCGAATTTTTTATCTATGTTGTCGTTTATTATTTTTGGTATCGTTTGTTTCATATCTCTAATTTCATTTGTTTGCTCTTCAAATTTTTGTTGTAGATTTCTAATAAGTGCCGTCAACTCTTCCATGTTTATAAAATTAAATGATTAGAGATTCAGAATTTTATTTTTACTGCCCTCTGTTGGTAAATAGGATAATTGTGAATACAAGGAGCGACTAGCGACAGACCTGCGGCTGATATCGGAGCTCATTAAGAGTCGTCGATAAAACAGATCTCTTTGGACAGTATTCTACTCACCGCTAGATGTCGCCGTTTCCGAAATGATTTTGCATTTTTGCCAATATTGTATTATGCAATTTTTATTTTTAGGTTATGATACTTATGATAAAAATATTGCCGTCGGATTTTCCTCTGGGTATATATTTCTAAAAGCACTCGGTAAAACTCGGAGTTCAGTAACGTAATTTAGTAATTATTACACAGCACATAAGCCAATATTCAGCCAAAAAGGTCACTGTTCGTTGGTATTGTTCTTTTTAGATTTTTCACACTATTTCTCAGTATTTTCTTCACACTTCAATTTATGTGGTGTATGTTGATGCACACGTTCTTTTTAGCGTCTTTCCACTATGATATATAAAGTAATTTATTTTTGAAAACTTATAACAACACGGTCGAAGTTGACAGTGGCATACCTAATATATGTACCGTCTAATATATATATACTGTGTAAGTATTGATGATGAGAGTGAAGGCAACAAGTTTTGATAATAGAAGATTTCCTTAGCGGCGAATGATCCATGAGGATTTCACGATTTAAATATAAGGCCCTAAAGTCATCACGGAGTTGCGGGTCAGACCGTTCCATTTATTAAACAGCTTCTAATTCAATATCTGAATATAGAACCGACCCAAGTCGCAACATGGTTCAATAAAATGAAATTTTATTTACTCGTTCTTCCAAATATATTCAGCATCCCATTTCATTGGCTCTCGGTCCTGAATCCGGTACCGACATTGACCTGATATCTTTACTACAACGGCGACGATCACTGTGCAAGGCTATCCGGCCTACATTAAATTCAATGTTTACTACCAACTAATTATATTTTAGAGCATTAAAAAAACATTATAAAATGTAGTCGTGTCTGGTTTACAAACTTATTCCAAATTGTTTATATCGTTTATGATTTTTTTAATATTGTCTTACATTAGGGTATCGTTGATGTGTTTTTTATGAAACTGCCTCTCTAGGTCATAAAAATTTAATCAAAGCAGCGGTCTCAAATGCAGAAGATAACCGATTAGCCAGGCAATTTTTTTTTTTAAAAAAAGCTTACTAGCAATGTGTGTCACACATAACTAGTATTCTTGTTAACCCCTCGTGCTAAGCTAAATGCTTGTGTTACGAGTGGGTTCACGTCAGTAGTGCAATGGGTGGGGTTCGAACCGGCAACCACATGATCGCAAGTCCGACGCCCTAGCCATTAGGCTACCGCCGCTTTATTACACACACTGCTACGCCTGTTCCTTTGTAGTTTTTTGGAATAACCTTAGCAGAATATTGAAGTAAAAGTAATCTAAAATTGTATTTTATTTCCATTTCTTGATAGATTACAAACAAGGAACATTTATCTACTAACTTCGTTTGGAATATTCCTTTGGCAGCTTAATTTACTTGATTACTACTAAACTTAATTTTAATTAATCGATACCACTCAATAATATATAAACATAAACTTTCGTTTCTTGAGTGTAGAAGCCTTATTTTCCATATATCACTAACCTAATTTACATCAATATTAATTTCGATCAAGCCCACTTAAAATAAGTAACCTTCCGTGTTTGAATCAGACACTTACATAAATAACTTAATATCGAAACAATTCGGCTGATTTTCCTTTGAACAATATTGGGCAAAACCATTATAGCAAATTGTAGTCTCTTAATTAACATGTAAATTGGATAAAACGTATGTGTTACAAGCTTGTACCTTCTAATTTTCCATCAAACAAAGGGAATTACACAATTTGGAATTCAACTTTATTCCGGATGAACATTAAGAAGTATTTGCCTTTTGGCTCGATTTTCGTTTAGACTGATGAGTTGCCATATTAAATTATGTCTTTGTAACATTAATATTCATATACATCATCACACCTGTATTCCCCAAAAGTATAGTAAAGTGGTTATCATCATTACATATGTATTCATCATTTTTATTAAAATCGCGAATACCTACTGTAGGAGCAAGCGATGGTAAATTTGGTCCTGAGATCCGGGTCGATTTATCCCAAGCTTTTTTGGATAAATTCTTACTTGGGTCATATGAATCGCTTGCTCATACTAGCAAAAATGCGGGAAAATAACTACATTAGCACTGGAATTGGTAACATTGCGTTCGTGGAGACGTGCTGCTATGGAACCAGGCTCTCAGGGGTCGACAAACAATCATGCTAACAGCTAAACCGTGCTTTGCTTTCATATCTTTGCTTAACCACTCTCGACCCAAGAGGCAATCTGTACCCAGCAGTAGGACTGTAAATGAGTTGATGAATCAATATGATTCGCGATTCATCATAGCGGAAGTGCCCAAAAGCAAATCGATGTGTAGATTTTTATCTGTGATTATAAGTTTGCAGGATTAAATAAAAAACATGATATTAGAAAACCAAGTTATATTTTTATTGACAATAGAATAAAACTTGGTTTTCTTTTTAATAATAGATATTGCCAGATTGTTTTTTTATAATATTGCTGTTGTTGACTTAACGTCTACCTATAGCGAAGATCTATTAAAGAAAATGTTTTCCCTTATCATAAGGTAACAAACAGTCTTTTCCCCCTTTGAATATTAAAATAGATCTCACTTTGTGCTTGAAGCTTCTTAAGGCTCATCAATTCTCATTTCTCGCGCAGTTATTGAATTTTTAGTATCAACATAAATATTTTTGCCACCTTATTGCTTACGGGCGAGTACGTTATTCATATTTAGTTCGAAGCACAATACCTTTGCTACTTAATCATTCTGCCTAGAAACCATTTTTACCAGATATTAATTTTCTTTTATAGTACAAACAAAAGTTCAAAGTAACAATACCAAACAAAATCATCATGTTACCACAGCCGGAGCTAACTATCATATAAATTATGAAAAACAAATCTGGTTAGTTTCAACTGCGCGGCATGTGTGTAATGAATCTAAATTGTTTTATGCCCACGTACTTCGGCTCTATACGTTGGTGAGTTCTTTTGTTGGTTGCCATTCATATGATTTCTTTCATCTTCAATTTGAAGCCCTAAAGTCGTAATGAAAACGTATGGTGATCCCTTTACGGCCTCGTTGTGATTCACAAAAACGCAATTTCAAAGTTTGCATGAAAATTAAGGTACCTAATGTGTGAAATGTATAATAGCACTTTTCACGTTCCATTTTTTTACTGGAATAACGAGTGTCTCAGATGACGTAATTTTCTACTCATTTATTTAATGTGGTCGTAATGAGAAAGTTGAGTTAGCGGCCTAAAGTACCTTCGCTATTATAGCCGGTAACAAGTAAAAAATAACATTGCTTACCTCTTTTTTCTAATTATCACTAACGCCACTGAAAAGTTTAAATTAGTATCATTTAACCTTATAAAAGCAAAGAGTTTATTATCTTCAACATATGATATATGTCTTAGTTACTTGTTTCAGTATATGTTTTTAGGAAAATATCGAAGACCACATCTCAATGTCATGTTATTGTTTGGATTCTGCTTTTAAGCTATTTTTTAACCTATATCAAGAGGATTTAGTGGCAGGAATAATTATTTCCAAATACCGGTCAAAATTATTGAGATACTAAAAATGATATACAGTTAATAAACTGCTTGGATCATGAATTGTTATACACAAATGTATCATGTTGTCATGAGTTATTGACTCTGTTAATCATGTATTAATCTTTGTTGAAATGTTGAGCTGGTGAATCAGACATAATTTCTAAATAATAAAGTCGAATCAGCTTGATCGCGTATTGTCAGATATCTTCTGTCAGACAAGCTTATCAGCGGCGAAAGTTTTGACAAACACAACGTACTTAACAGAGTGCCTTCCGGTAAGCGTCAGACATTTTCTGTCAGATATTTTATGACCATGTACTGCCAGGTTTACGCATAAGTTACATAAATATAACACTTTTAAACAACAACTATTTACACGCCAGTTTTAAAACCAACAAATATCGTAACTTTTTCTTCCAAGGTTTTTACATGCCAAATTAAACTCTGTACTTTAGTGATAAAGTATAAATTTCGACCACTCCACCCCACTCGTATCTCGTGAAGCACTGAATAAATTAGGTTCTACAGCCACAGGGTGTAAGTGGGAAACTAGAGTGTCGCTTTGTCGTGTTCTGATTCTCGGGTACAACGATTGACACGATTTCCCTCACTTGTGATAACAGGGGTCGTAGGCACAACGTACTTACGCTAACATTTTCAGATTGTGCGAAAAGGATAGCGCTACTTAACTTATCTCGCGGCATCCCTGTCATTACATTTTATTGTACGGCCTTTGGTCTGTATAGAAGGTTCGCCCGCGATTCCACACGCTACAGAATTTGAGATAATTAAATTTTAATTAGGAGCTAATTCACTTTGAGGACATTCTATTTTCAAAGTTTACTTTTAATTTTCTATGCGTAAAATATAATATGCTCAGATAAAATATAAATCAGGAACTTATGAAACGACAAAGTAGATATTTATAACAGATTTATTAACTTAACTGCCTACGTAGTCCAGCGCTTCCAAGCGCGTCTGCTTCGCTAGAGGTCCCGGGTTCGATTCCCAGGTGTAGCAAAATGTTATTGGGTTTTACTATGAAATTCTCAATAGCAGCTTGGAGTGTTTTTGCCCGGTTAATGGCAATAGGCTCCTCTCTATTACTTTGTATCTAAAACATACCGGCGAACTGTGGATGTAGATGAGTAGGTAAGTTCACCCTTTCTAACCCTTCGGGAAATAGGTACAGGCGTGATGGTATGTATGAATATAAGTTTATTGATAAGGTATTAATGAATCGATGTGATTCCACTTTAACCAGAAATAAAGAAATAAAATTAAAATATTATAATTCAATAAAGCCGAATTCCCGATATTCATTAGCTCCGTGTTTAGTATCTGCGCTATCATGGGTTCGATACCTGCCTAATTATAATAATATATCTTTGACCTTTAAGAAAGTACGTAGTGTGCCGTGTGTGTCCTATTGTGAACACTGATAATATAAAATTTATTCTTATCTAGGTTTTATATATTTATTTTGTTTTATTTTGGAAAATCAACAGCTATTAAAAGAACTGCCTAGTTAAGGCCAACAAGCCTTTGATTAAAAAAAAAACGTCTCGTAAGTACTCGCCGTCTTTGCCTGTTATGTACACGTACCTTAGAGGTAGGTATCAAGCAAGCCGTTATTGCTTTTGTCTAGACAGCTTTTATTAGATACAAACACCTATGATTGACCTTCATCAAGCACGCGCTTCAAATTGAAGTAGGTACGTAATATCAACTAGATATTTCATACTTGTGTGATATCAGTTAGATATCACATTATTAAGAAACTATTTTTTGCTCGCGGCTTCGTTCACATGAAGCCTAGGAGTAAGAATGGAAAAACCAACATTGATGATCTCTTCTTTTTAGGGGTCTGTATATCAGAGAGGTCACGCTGTATCTCCGATCAATTAATTGAGATAAGAAGTTCATCAGTTTTTAAGTTGTAGCATATACGTTCTAACAGTGATAATAAAATTTAAATATGTTTATTTAAACAGACAACAATATAAAAAATAAAATTTTTGAATTCGGAGACCTTTATATACCCTAACCCACTTGTTTTTTTTTAATATCTTCAATATACAAACGCAGCATTTTTTACAATTTATTATAGTAGAGATTAACTTTATTAATGAACATGATTTTAAACATAACTGCCTCATTAGCCAAGTGGTCCTGAGTGCGACTGCTACGCTAGAGGTCCTGGGTTCGATTCCCAGGTCGAGCAAAGTGTTATTGGGTTTTTCTATGAAATTCCCAGTAGCAGCTCGGAGTTAGGAATTTGTGCCCGGTTAATGGCAATAGGCTCGCCCCCTATTACATGGGACCTAAACATACCGGCGAACTGTGGGTGTACATTAGTACGCCTGTGCCTAACCCTTCGGGGAATACAGGCGTGATGGTATGTTATTATTAAACATCTGTTTCAAGGCAAGCAAATAATTAAAACTCTATTCGTCGATGTCCAAGGTTGCTTGGCGTTAGGGTCTGAGTTCTGAAACGTTATTAAGTTATTCTATAAAATTCTAAGTAGCAGCTTGAAGTTTGGATATCTACCCTGATTAATCATTCTGCAAGGCTAAGCTGTCTGTCAGTTTGAGGATGGGTGACCGTTCTTTACACATTGAGACCCCGATCAAGAGTACGTAAAGCGGTCAGCCCCGATTGTTATACCAATAGCTATGACAGTCGATGATGGATGGATCGAGTGATAGAGATTTCGCTCTCGCTTCATGTAAAAACTAAAGTTCAGCTGCACCTGGTTAGATAAGAATCCAACCCCTACGTAGTTGGGGAAAGGCTATAAAGACAACTAGGTAGTAGAAGACAAAAAGTAACTTTAGGAGCTATGCAATAAAGTACAACCTCCAACATCATTGCCAAGTAATAACGTGAGTATCTGTACAAAAAAGCCAAGTTTAATCAGAATCCGTGCGAGCGTAACCTAACGACATGACATGTGTTAGATAACCGGGACCGTCACACTAATAGCGGGTCCCGTTGGAGCCGAGCCGAGCTACGATCGAACTACTACTGTACGGGCGAGCTCACACCAGAACGACCTCCTATTTGTTAGCACTACCCTGCACTTATGTAAATAAAAGCCAACCTTTATTTTAATAGCCTATACTAGGGACTAAAATGGCCAGTTTTTATGAATCACAATATGATTCATGGACACACGACAATGTCTCATCAACATTCTTTATTTTTCGCGTGCACGAAAAACCTATGAAGCCATCTTATACTGGAAAGTTATGTCGTCGTGAAACCGTGTATCAGTGAATCATATTATAATTCATGATAAGCGCATTCATCATAGCGATTTAGCCTACCTACCAAATGTTTATTTTTTTTGAACCCATAACTGCATGGTGATTTTTCGCTTGGTGAGTGGTTAAAGTGACCTTGACATTACCGTTGCGAGTCGGAGGTCAATTGATGATGATGCTGATGATTTATGTCCGTATTTTTTTATAATTTTCTCCATGCTTGTTATCTAGAGCGCAAGACTTTTTATTTAAAAAAAAAGTGTGATAATAGTCCCATATAATTATGTCAAATCAGACAAAACGACAAAAAAGATAAGTCATTCAATTTATACATTGGTTTTAGTACTTACCTATAGGCGAAAAGACACCTGTCTAGTATTTTTATGTAAAGCATCTACGAGTATGTATAAATCTTCAAAACTGTATCACAAAAAATCACAACCTTATAAGCTTGTTATGTTACATGGTTATTCGTACATCATCGTACATGCTCAACATTTCATAGTACCCTCGCCCCGCTGTGCGCCCGCGCCTAGTGCCGCTATGACCTGCCGTAACTTGTGCTGTGCGCGTATGATTGCGGAAAAATACTGAATTCTCGTATTGTCCCCTTTGGAACCTTTTACACCCATATATTTTAGGGGCGAAATAGGTATAACAGACAAACTATATCCAGATATAGTTTGTTCAGAATAAGTAACTGAATCGATTCCAATAATTTTTATATCGTTCGCATATACTAAAAATAAGATTGTATAAGACTCAGTCCAACGATGATCCAGTACGCTATTCTAACAAATAAGACCAGAAGTGTTTTGTTAAACAATTTTTAATACTACCTACCGAGCTAACAATAATGACGTAATAACGTTTAACGCAATGACTAATAACAAATTACAAATCCAACAGCAATCGGACAGAGTAACGCCCTAACTCGACGACGGTTGGAACGCAAAAGAGGGTGATGCCGGTTAGGCATCGTCTTTTATAGTTTTCCCCCACTCTTCTCATGTCATCTTCTACACTATGTAAAATTAAATGAGTACCTAACATTGTTAAAAGATAAATATGTACTACATGCAATATAAATAACTAACAAAGTTTGTTATTTATATCGCTAGAACCGACACGCTATGCAGTCATAATCAAAGGCTTTATGAAAAAACGGACGCTGCAATATTGATCAAAGGTCAGCTTTATCAATTAACTATATCAATATTATTCTGTTTTGTTCCAATATCCCTTTGTAGCAAACTTTGCGTTGTGTTAATGAAGAGGAAACTGTTTTTTATAGCCATGTACATAATACCGCCTTCAAAAACAAAACAATAATGTTATGTGCCAAACAGTTTCGGAAGTTGGTGTCTTCGATTTGGATTCGATTTTTTTTTATGGGATAGGGGGGCAAACGAGCAAACGGATCACCTGATGGTAAGCGATAACCGCCGCCCATTGACATCCGCTACACCAGAGGAGTTGCAAGTGCGTTGCCCCCCTTTAAAAGAGTTTGTTTCACGCCGATTTTCTGTGAGGCCGTGGTATTTGCATTTATTATTATTATTATTTTAATATTGTTTTGTTTTTCTTTTTTTTTTGTTTACTATTGATTTCAAAAAGGCACTAAGCCGGCAGGTGGACTCTTAAATTTTGTTTTTAGTTTTGTATATTTTAATGTTCCCAATTATTTTGTTGGGAATCCATATTTTATTGTTATTATTGTTTTATAATTTATATATTTAGTAGTTTATGTATTATTATGTCTATAGAACTTAATTTTGATAGCGATGAAGACAGTTTTTACTCCCTGGCAAGCAATGATGATAGTTTCTCTAGTATACCTTCACTAGCCGACACACTTTCAGCTCAGTTTTCCGATGTTCCTAAAAATTTCAATGTTGTGCATATAAACGCTCAGAGTATACCGGCCCATTTTCCTGATATGCTGGCAAGTTTTGACTGTAAATATATTCATGCTATTCTTATTTCAGAGTCGTGGCTAAAACCATGTCTCCCTTCAACCTCTTATACTTTGCCCGGCTTCCAATTAATTAGAAATGACCGCACGATTGGTGGTGGTGGTGGTGTTGCCATATACCTCCGTACAAGCATTCCTTTCTCTATCATTGATATGTCGGCACAGCCACCACCATCAAATGCTGGCGAGCATCTATTTCTTGAAGTCGAATTAAATCGCTCAAAATTACTTCTTGGTGTGTACTATTGTCCTTCTTTACGTGTTAACTTCTTTTCCTCTTTTGAAAGCATCTTAGAGAGGTTAATCCCTTCTTACAGTCATAGCATAATCATGGGTGACTTCAACACCTGTCTCCTTAAACAAGATTATCGGTCTTCTTCTCTGTGTTCTCTACTAGAATCCAGTAATCTGTCCATTCTTCCGCTTAATGCTACTCACCATTTTCCGAATTCCAATCCCTCACTTCTTGACCTCATTATCGTTTCTTCTCCTAATCGCGCCGCTAAGCATGGTCAATGCTCGGCTGATGCCTTTTCCTATCATGATCTCGTGTTCGTTTCTTATAAAATTCGTTCTCCTAAGATAAAACCTAAAATTCTAATGCAGCGCAACTTTGGGGCTATCAATATTAACAAACTTCTGGAGGATGCCAACACTATAGACTGGTCACCACTCTTTGCCTCTTCTTCCGTCGACGAACAAGTCAATTTTTTTACAACGGCGCTTGTGAATTTATACGACCGTCACGCACCAGTTCGAGCAGTTAAAGTGAAACATTTGCCATCGCCGTGGCTCACTGACGAATTAAGAACATTAATTCATAGGAAAGCGGTGGCAAAATCTAAGTATAAGTGTCGATCATCGGACTCCAACAGACAAAGATATGCTTTAATTCGCAATCACTGCAATAAGATGTGTAGGAATGCTCAACGCCAACATATTCATAGCTCTGTTCAAAACGGAGACCCAGCTAAAGTCTGGAAATTTCTGAGATCATTGGGGGTCGGAAAATCTCGTCATGAAACAACTCCAAAAGATTTAGATTTAAACTCATTAAATCAACATTTTACCTCTTCGCCAAATCTTGATGTGTTAACTAAACTTAACACTTTGAATCATCTTTCAGCTCTGCCGGCTCCCAGTTATGCCTCTTTTTCTTTTAGTCTTTTCTCCGCATGTGATGTTAAAAAGAGCGTAGTTTCAATTACCTCCAACGCTGTTGGTAGTGACTGTATCAGCCGTAACATGATACTCCCCGTGCTTGATAGTATACTTCCCGTCATCTGTCATATCCTTAACTTTTCCATTTCTAGTGGCGTCTTCCCAAGTATATGGAAGGATGCCAATATCATCCCACTACCAAAAAAGCCAAACCCCGGATCCTTTTCTGAGTATCGTCCCATTTCCATTTTACCTTTCTTGTCCAAAGTCCTTGAACGGCTAATTTATAATCAATTAAGCACTTTCCTCTCCACAAACAATCTCCTTAATTCCTTCCAATCTGGTTTTCGCCCAGGTCATAGCACAACCACAGCCCTTGTCAATGTTACGGATGATATCAGATCAGGTATGGAAATCGGCAATCTAACAGTAATGGCATTGCTAGACTTTAGTAATGCCTTTAATGCCGTTGATTTCGATATTCTGCTTGGAATTCTGCGTTCTATTAACATATCTCCATCGGTGACTGACTGGTTTCGAAGTTACCTGTTCGGTCGCCGGCAACGCATATGCATTGAAGAAGCTTTTTCTTCTTGGAGCTATACCTCTGCCGGTGTACCACAGGGTGGCGTTCTATCTCCTCTACTCTTCGCAGTTTTTATAAACTCCATTTCCGAACGACTACTTTCTTCCTACCATCTTTATGCAGATGATCTGCAGATTTATTGCCGGGCTCCCTTAGGAAATTTGTCACAAGCAGTTCAAACTATAAATAAAGACCTGGCTTGTATTGGCGATTGGAGCAGGAGGCATGGACTTGTGGTTAACCCCACAAAGACTCAGGTTATAGTGGTGGGCGGCTCCAGAACCGTTTCTCGAATTGACTGGTCAACTCTTCCCCAAGTCTCTTTTCACAATATTGTAATCCCTTACAGTGATAAAGTTAAGAATTTGGGGATTTATATTAACAAACATTTTTCTTGGTCTGCTCAATTACAGGAAGTAAGTCGCAAGCTGTATGCAACTGCTGCAAGTCTGAAAAGGCTCCGCAACTTTCTGCCTATTACAACCAAAGTTGCACTTGCTCAATCTCTCCTTCTTCCCATCCTTGATTATGCCGATGTCAGCTATCTTGACCTTACAGAAGAGCAACTCGATAAACTTGAGCGTCTTCAAAATTTTTGCATAAGGTTCATATTTGGTTTACGCAAATATGACCATGTTTCAGAATTCCGCGTTAAGCTCAAGTGGTTGCCAATTCGCCTTCGCCGGAATGCTCATATTCTCTCTCTACTTTACAATGTGCTTTTTCTACCCTCTACCCCCTTATATCTTAAGAAACGTTTCGACTTCCTTGGTGATACCCACACCCTATTCTTACGGTCATCGGATAACTTAAGACTCAAGATGCCAATGCACTCCACAACTTTCTACGACAAATCTTTCTCCGTGCAGGCTGCGCGTTTGTGGAATGCGTTGCCAGTGTCAATTAGACAAGCGCAATCACTGCCAATATTCAAAAGACTTGTGAAGGATCATTTCTTGTCGCTTTAACCTTACCGTCATCATCGTTGCTATTCGCGTTTATATTTATCCAAGTATCAATATATATATATTTTATTAAGTGTGTGTATGATTATATGTAGGTATATATTTTATAATATAGTAGTAATAGTATGTATTATCTATATATCGTATAGTATTGGTATATAAAATAGTTGCACCATTGACGACCCCATTTATTTTGTACTGTACAGTTATGTCCATCCTAAGGTTGCCTGGAAGAAATCGCAGCCTGCGATAAGGCCGCCCATTGTATATTTGTAAAACTGTTTTGTCCTGTCTATTTGTGTTTTTATTGGTGTACAATAAAGTATATATAAATAATAAATAAATAAATAATATCACTCCGGTCGAGCCGGCCCATTCGTGCCGAAGCATGACTCTCCCACGTCAAAATAGATAGATCTTTTGTTTTCGTCGCCGACTTTCGAAACTGTAACGCACATAAAATTTGTTTTTTTTTTGTTTTTGAAGCCGTTTTTAATTTTGTACTTTTTTTTAAAAGTTATTTTATCCCTACATTTTGACTGACGTACCTCAACGGCGTTGCCATTTCTTGGTCGATGCTCCTCCCAGAGGCTGGAGACTGAGTTCTAAGTCCTTTCACAAAGTAAATACAGATTGTAAATGGACAATGTTGAATACCTAGCCTGGAAAGTGGGTGAATGTGCTGGTAGGTCATGGGCACCCTGCCACGCTGCGGTCCACAGCCGGGCTGCATAATGTTCTTATAAATGTCTCGACGGTGCCAAGAAACCTTGTGTATTCGCAAACTTACTACTAACGGCAGATACAGATTATATATACCTAGCCAAATGCACGGTCCAGTTGCCAGATAAGTTTAATTACTGCTTCCTTCGTAGTACCTATCTAACCTGGTATAGGAAATTTTAATCCACCTTCCGATTATGATTGCCCGATTTCTCATTATACATATTGTGTTGATTTGAACATAAAGGTTATTAAAATTAATTAATGAATGGGTCTGAATTTTTCCGTGATAGTACTCTATCATATCTATAGTACCTCTAATCTAAATGAGATTTCCGTATGGATATTAAGTATAATAATCTCATTTAGATTTAATTAATGGATGTTCTGAAGATACACTCCAAAATATACATAGTCGCTTTTCTTCTTTTTTTCTAAAAATACCTAAGATATATTGGTTTATAATATTGTCCATGAATATTATAAAGCAATATATCTTAGGTAGTTTCTGGTGATTATAATAACTCATATTTAGTTTAATAATGGCAAAACATTCTGATTACCAAGATGGTAGGCTAATAGCCGAATGAAATCGTTAGCAGATGATGGGGCAAAAACGATGATATTAGCATTTCGGCGCGACGCCTTTACCACAGTATTAATTTAGATTGTTTACTTGTCAACATCCTGATTATAACAATAACACAGTTTTTAATTTTTTTTTAATTATTTTGCTTTTACGGCATACACTTCACATAGGTACACATAAACACAAATACAGAACAGATCTGTAAGTTTTTTTCGATATTTGTTCAAATCACATCAAATACCTATTATTTTAGGAGTTTTGACAAATGTTCCTAAACAATTGTCAGCCGTTTGGAGAATAGAAGATGCTGTTATGACAAAAGGTTGATAATTAATCAAATATTTTAACACGACTGAAATGGGCACAAGTGATACTGATTAACCACAGTTCGCCGATATGTTTTTAGTTTCCATTAATCTAAACTGCGAACCGCTACTGAAAAGAATTTCATAGAAAAAGCCAATTAGGTACCTACATTACTTCATATTTAAAAATAAATACTGAAAACTGGAATAAATGTTTTTGTTTAATGTCTAGATGTTTTTTATAGCAAAAATATAAAATAGCTGCACCATGCTTCAATGATTACTAAGCTTCCACAAGTAAAAACGATACCAATATCAAATCAGAACCAACCTGATTATGTTCCCATCCCTCAGGCATATTAAGAGAAAAATACTGCACGAACAGACAGATCTCGTAACAGATTCAAGCAAAGATATAAGATAATAAGATTTATTTGAGTTTGAACAAAGAAGAGAAGCGAACAGAAATTGATTGCGCCCGACTGGAATATATACGCAGAATAAGAAAGTAAACATATTTACGATCCCTACCAATTGTATTAGTAAGGAACCAGTGTAAACAACTATTTATTTCTAGCAATTTATTAAGAACTTTTAGGCACAGCCTTGCCTTGTCCAGCTGTTTGTTTTTCTATATGGCAATAGCTGTTGATTCAGGGAATCTTGACAGCGTAACTGGACTTAGTGGCGAGGCACCGAATGCCTCCAGCCAGGCCCAGCTATTTTTACTTACTAGCAATGTGGGTTTAGCACACATTACTAGTATTCTTGTTAAACCCTCGTGCTAAGCTAAATGCTTGTGTTACGAGTGGGTTCACGTCGGTAGTGCAATGGGTGGGTTTCGAACCGGCAACCACATGATCACAAGTCCGACGCCCTAGCCATTAGGCTACCGCCGCTTCAAAATTATTTAAAATTATTAATGCGCTTAACTACAGCATTATACCTGGATGGATAAATCCAAGAGCATATATGAAAATAGAGGGCTATTATCATATATGCTCTTCATATATAAAATAGAGCCCCAGCCATAGGAAAGGCATTTTATTCGGAGTCCGAAATACCTCGACGCCTCCCCTGGCGCCGGACGATCTATGAGGATTTTCCGCACTATAAAAAAGATATAAGTACGCAACATTATTTTTAGTACGTACGAAACCTGAATACAGTTTGTTCACAATAAATAACTGAATCGATTCCAACGTAATTATACGGGTACAACACAAGTCACGGCAGGTCATAGCGGCACTAGGGCGGTACTAGGTGGGTAATAAGACGTACGCACATAACAAGGTTATAACTTTGTGATTGTTCGTGATAAGAACAGTTTTGAAATTTTGTACATAGATTCTTTACATAAAATACTAGATACGTGTCTCGGATTTCGCAATATACTAAAACTAAGATTGAATATCAAATTACGTGGATTGTCTAATAAATCAATTTCGGCTA
The DNA here is from genome assembly GCA_947256265.1 of Acronicta leporina. Lineage (NCBI taxonomy): Eukaryota > Metazoa > Arthropoda > Insecta > Lepidoptera > Noctuidae > Acronicta > Acronicta leporina. The sequence continues at coordinate 5,129,296 of OX366521.1, forward strand.
TGATTTCCTCTCATGGAACCTAAAATCTTTCCTTTCTCAATCTTGTGTTCCTTGGATAAGGGTCGAATTTCATTTTTTTTTTCTTATATTAGGAATAAGTTCTATTGCTCTGATCTCATCTAACATCTCATGTTGTCGCGTGTTAATTTACATTATGTGTATCTACGTTTAAACATGTATACATATCTTTCATCACGTATGCTTTGAGTTACACCACTGTCACATTCAGCTTTCACTGTATCTCCCAACAGCATAACTAAAATTAAAAAAGTTCTCTTTCACAACACTGTTTTTATGTAACGCGAATACTCGTATAATGATCCTCACAATTGAAATGAGTTTCTTCATTAAAATGTAGGGGCGTATCACGTCCAACACCGAAAGAACCTTTGGTTGTAATGCATTGTTATCATGAAGTCGACTTTGATATTATATATTTTAAGCTTTTACTTTAAAAACGCTGTCGAGGTTCTTACCTGTCTCATTGCAACGAACAACCGTATATTTTTACATTTTGCTGCTATCTAATATTGTATTAAATTTCCACACTTTTCTGATAACAATCTGCCTGCAGTGTGCTTTTTACTATCCATTTTAGGTACCAAAGAATGTTCATCCATTCTTTCATAAATCCTTGTATCATTATAAAAATGGGAAAGGAAATGATTCTAGTTTTGCACGTGGAATCGCGTGGCTTTGTTATTTCATTTTAAGCATTTGCTGTGAAGCACAAAGAAAACAAAATGTAACCGTCGTCGTTTAAGCATACCATACGTTCTTATGTCAGATGCACAAGGTCCACATTGGACTTTTACAGCAGACTGTTTGAATGTGAAGTTTCACTTGTGTACCAAAACGTGGTGCCACAAAGCACTGCTGCTGGTCTTTGAAATGCTCGGAGGAAAAATTCAAGGAAAATGAGCTTATTGTTGACCCGCATGAAGTGCACAAATTTTAAACATCAATTACTTTTTATAAATACTTTTCTCATTCACAATTTCATTCAACTTGTATTTTGTGTACTTTTTTCAGTGATGTTGTTATTGTAACTCTATACATATACTGTAAACGAAAACATGCAACAAATCGAATTCGGAGGTTCAATAATCGTAACTTATTCATTTTAAAATGTAATTTAACGTTTTTTCGCCGAGTGAGTGAGGATACCGGAGGCCCAAACCCTTTTAAAAGGCCGGCAATGCACTTGTGACTTCTCTGGTGTTGCGGGTGTCCATTGGTGTGAAGGTAATTTCCAAAAAATCATAATATTTTTATCTTAGATGTTGCAAGCAAAGCTATTGTCTTCAGATAGGCATGAATACAACAAATAAATAATTTCAAGCAATTACTACAATGCGTTGCGCGCCGGATCGTCTTGCACTTACCTATCATTTCCCTATGATAGTAGGTAAGTGCAAGACGATCCGGCGAGAAAATTTGCAGTAGAGATGCACGAGGCGTTGCCAACTATCTATACTTAATACTTAACAATACTAAACATTATAATTATTTTCCAACAAAAAATATTCTCAGATTTATTTTAACACATTTAAAAAAAACTGAAAATAATTTTTTTATTCGTCGAGTCTATTCAAATATTTGATACGATTTTTGTTTTGATTAAAACAAAAGCAAATAAAATACCAGCTGGTAAAGAAACTGCCACCCTCTTCAATGGAGGGGTTTTGTCTGGGCCTATGCATCTAATAAAAAGGGGATAAAAAGTCGATTCTGAATTAATAGCCCAGATTGAGGAAACTGGAGTGGCTGTGAAACCAATCCAATTAACTTTTAGCGACACTTCCACCGTTTGTCAATAGATTTATCCCGAGATTTAATTCTCAACTGGAATTCAAATGTTCTTATTTTAAATTTCAACTCACTGATCCGCTCAAATAAAATTAGTTGTCTCTGAGCCCGTGACTATTTCCTATATTTTTATTGCTTTTTATTGAGAACATAAAACTTTTGTTCTGTTAAATTATTCTGTACAAAGCTTCCCATCCTTGTTAAATAAAACAGACATTCTCATTCTAAATATTTCTTATGAAATAAAAAGGGCCCAATAATGATGCTCTTAAGGGCAAATACCATTCAAAAAATAATAATGGTGTTGACTCGGTTTTTTTCATTCCAACAGAACTCGTTCAGAAATGTCAGTCCATTTGTAAAGAATGAAATATTAAAGCGAGAGACTCGATGATTTGAAATCAGAACTGCTATCGCGCGCTCCTTCACTTCAAGATAGAGCCTCGTTTGAACCCAATTTATTTTACTTGCCTATGACATTTTGATAGTTATTCCAACAAAACATTTAATACTAACTCAATCATTTGTGACATTTTATACAACATGTTGGGTAAGTAAATAAAGTTTACTTTCGAAGTTTAGGACTTCAGAATTGAAAACTTTTTGACTTTTGAGACGTTATTGGAAATTCATGGCCAGCTGGAGACGACAGTATCAACCATCAACTCTCATAGAATTATTATAATATCTTAGTAGGATTACGAACAAGATAGAATCTAACTTTTCGATATTTGATGATAAAAGATATGAATATATTTTTCGAATCTGTTCAGAGTTTATTTTGAGTCTCGTTTTTCATATAAAACTTGTTTGATTTCGTGTTGTTTATTTTTTGTACCAAAAGCAAAGTCATCAATAAAGACATCACGTTTCTTTGAATGACTTAACACATTATGTAACGGACATTTGCGAAAATAAAACTAGCAATTGCGTAAACAAAATACGGTTGGAACGTTCACGATTATAGCAATTTTACGGTCAATAAAATACGTATCATGTACAATCAATGTCAATCATTAAGCGGAAATGCAGAAACCGATAAACTTAGATGTCTTTAAAAATTCGTGAGTAGCTAATTTTGGCACCATAAAAATGTTCCTACATTCAATTATTTTGATATGGCATTAGTAATAACTGTACCAGTAAGTGTTAATAAAAACATACCCAGCTTACTTGCTTGACTTACTAGGTACTGGTTCAGTGTAAACGAGCATCAGGCGCCGTTTGCCGGGACAATAGGTAGGCCGGTGGCGTTTCCCTCTCATAACACAAACCTTTTGTGATACCAGTCGGCTCGATCCACATAATGCTATGAGATTACTCATTATAAAGCCGAACAAGACCATCCTAGGCAGAAATTCAATGCGAATTCGTAAAATATCAAAGGTACCTATATCAAATGTGTATGATAAAAGACCTCCTTAATTCGGTTCTTTGCTAACCTTTGCTTTTTGTTCTCAATAAACTTCTGGGTTAATGACAGGTATAGGAGCTACAGACAGTGCCTAACTTCACTTTGAAGTACAACAATTTCATCATTTTCTTTAACTTTGAAAGCAAGCGATAGTAAAATAAAATATTTATGTTCAATATATTTTTAATCCTACATGAACATTTGACATTGCAATAAAATTATTTTTTACGGACTTACGTTCATCTGGTGGCCGGTGTCGAAACCCACCCATTGCACTACCGACGTCAACCCACTGGCAACACAAGCATTTAGCTTAGCACGAGGGGTTAACATTAATATAATATGGGACCCACCTTGCTAGTAAGCTTTAAAAAAAGGTTAAAACCGTAAAAATTACTCAAAGTACTACCTAAACTGTAGCGGTTAACTGAGGGTGTATAATTGTATATCAATATACGTCTGCCTAACCCTTTGAGTAATAGCATAGCAGTTCCAACAAAATAGTGAACTCTTCACGTCACAAAATAACATTTCCTAAGACATCTTGGGGGCACATTTAATTCATTTTATGAAGCCTGGCCAGAGGGTACAAATAGATATTTTTCTATTGCCTGTTATTTGATCGTATGAAGAGAATAGAAAAAAAAAATTCTTTACTGCACACCAAAAACTAATTAAAGTACAATTTTATAAATCACATAATTGGAACAGCTATCTCCTTCTTACAGACAACCTTTGCTTAAGTCTAGTCTATTTATAAACAGAGATACAGATAATAAATTAAATTTAAATAACTAGCTTTTGCCCGCGGCTTCGCCCACATGAAACAATATTAGGAGTCAAAATAGAAATCCAACATTGATGATCTCTTCTTTGTATGGGTTAGTATACATGAGAGAGGTCAAGCTGTATCTCAGGACCCGTTTAATTATTTGAGATAAGAAGTTCACCAGTCTTTAAGTTGGAGCATATACTTACTTTCCAACAGTGATAACGAAATTAAAATCTATTCAGTAATTTTGGCGCCAACCCGTAACAAACAGACAAGAATTTAAAAAATCACATTTTTGGGTTCGGACACCTTTATATACCCTAACCCACTTTTGAATTTTTGAAACTAAATTTTTTTAAGTATCTTCAACGTACAGACACAGCTTTTTAAAATTTTATAATAGTAGAGATAAGAGATATAACAGATAAGCTACTTGTGTTTACGCAACCAAAGCTTTGGTTCTATAACATCTTCAAATGTTTGCATAAGTAGTAGTTTCTACATACTCGTACGAACTTTGAGACCAAGTTCAACTTCATAGCAACTCAGTTATACTGCACAGTTCAGCATTTCCTTGTGAATCTACCGTGTTAGTTATGCTAAACTACTACAATTTTTTTTTTTTTAAATACCGGGACATACTTTGACAAGACAAGCGCAGAATCGCATTCGATGGCGAACTCTAGGGGAGGCCTTTGCTGGACAGCAAGACAAATAAGATTATTGTAACTATATTATAAGAAAGATTGTTAAATAAAGGCTATTATTATTATTATATTACTACTACATTATTTCGTTGCTAAAGGCATTTTAGCTTTTACCAAACATTTATATACTTTACAAATAGCTTTTACCAAACTTTTATACCCAGTGACAACACAGCAGATCTTACCGGTATACCGGTAAGATCTGCTGTGTTGTCACTGGGTATTCTTTTCTGGTTAAATCGGCAAACGAGTAGACTAACCACCTCATGTTAAGTAGTTATCGTCCACACATAACACCTGCAACAGCAAAGGAACTGCTGATGCATTGGCTAGCCTTAAGAGCACCCACGGGCTACAGACTGCCAGAGCCACAGCAACCGAGGTGAATTGGCTCTCACACGTAAAAGTCGAAATACACTAACCAAGATGCTTCAAGACAGACTCCGACGGCCAGCCAGCCAGACTCCAAGAGGTTCCTACCACCGATTAAGTTAGATATTTTCTTGCCTGCAACGCGATGCCTACCCTAATGGCGATTCAACATTGGAATAAACAGTTCATGATTGCCATAGGCATCTGAATGGCAATCATGAACTGTTTATTCCAAAATCGTGAGTCGTAGACGCACACAATCCACACAATCAAGCGGCATAAGTCGTCCATACCGTGTCGGGCTTGATACGGTGAATGCACACTTCCACCACGCGTGTCATAAACTTCCTTCAATAATGACGAACTCCACCGTTAGATTTATTGCCGACGCCTCTTATTGAGCTTGACTGCAGGTTACAGTCGCTGTTTATGTTGCCTCATCCTGCATAATGTCGCATTTTGAATCAGTTGAGTTTTTTTTTATATTTCTCGGAATTATTCATTCGGAGTTATTGGTTTTAACATAGCTAAGTAGGCTATCTTTTATGTTCATACTTTGTAGTGATAGCAAACAATTTTAGATTTCTCGTTGGATCAGACATAATGAAAAACAGTTTTTTTTATTATTGGTGAGAATGAAGTAGTTAAATATATTACCTATGGTCAGATTCAATAAGTTTACATAAATACCTGTAAACTCACCGTGTTTGACACGTGTAGGTAAAACATAATAATAATATGAGGATAAAGAAAGGAAAAAGGTCGATAGTTCTCCAGAACTTAATTATTTTCTATTAGAAGTAATTGTATTTTGTTTTAACAGTTACATTACTATCTAGTAATGGCAATACCCGTGGTCATTGAAATCCACGCTGAATTCAAGAGCTTTCAGTATCAGGCATGAAGATAAATCTTTTGACTCGTTTAATATGTTTCACATTAATAACTTTGATGGAATTCCACTACATTTCTATCAAATACTTACTAACTGCTAAAAAATCTGCTACTATCTAGCGTGGTGGCTATCTAGCGTAGCGTGGCATAAGGCAGATGATAATACAAAATATTAGGACAACAGAAATATAAAAAACAAAGTATCATCCTAAAACAACAAAACCATGAAACCTTTTTAAAATGTCAGACTTACTAAATGTACAATGGGTTATAGCTGTTACCTGACCCACCTTAAAAATTTACGAATTTGAACCCTCTGCTTGTGATATTACGGGTTATTCAATTTGTATGAGGTAATCAGACTAGCGCTACTCGATGACAAATAAAATAATAATACAGACTACCTACTAAGCAATTTTGATCTTTAAAACAACGATCTAGGTCGTTGTTTTAAAGCGACTTGTTCAAGATAGGCAAATATTATAAACTACAGTTGTGCCAATTTGATTTTTAACACGTAACGTTAGGGTAGGTAATCTTTGAATATTGTTTTGTCACATGATTGAGGAGTTGTTAATTTCAATAATACTTGTTAAGGTGATTTGGTCTGGTGGTTGCAACAGTGTATCTATGTTAGCATGGTTATGAGTTCAAAACTAGCCCTGCGCTTCTTTTAGCTTTTTATGTTTACAATATTCAAATATATTGTTTTTTGAAAATAACAACAGAAATGAAAAACATTAATTATTATGATAACGATTTTATTAAATATAGAATACACAATTACTTGTCATAGTTATATAATTATATATATTATATAATATATATACTTATATTAAAAAGCAAAAACGTAAAAAGAAGTTTTAATACTTATGAAAGCTTGATTTTTTTGATTAAAGTTGTTACTTACTAAATATTTTCTTTGTTTTAAAGTTGCCTATAAAATACCCATTTTTATTTTTAAAGTAGGTAATTAATCTAATACATACCTACTTTAAAAAGTAGTCAATGTAGTGAATCAACATGTTAAATGTTTAGAAATATAATATAATATTTCTATTTTTATAACAATAACATCACCACATAAACTATTATACCTACTTTAAAACTTATGTGACAATAGCACTATACTTTGACCTACTTTATAGGTTTTTTAAATATTTATATAATAATAGTTATGATCGCAAAAGGACATGCTTAATCACTGTAAGAAACACTTCCTTAGAAATTGTGATAACAACAATTGATTTGACACACTGACACATAAGTATTGTTAACTCCAGTGGAGCACCATCTCTTTCTATAATTTGTTGCAAGGGGCTTCGCATGCCGCACATCATGTTTCAGCAAGCATTACTTCCTCTCATCAGTTCCCATGTTGAAGTCACAAGTTGTGCCAAATTTTCTTTTGTCCTGACTTCTAATGAATCCCAATTTAAAATCATTTGACCCCACAAATTTTCTATTGGGTTTAGGTCAGGCAGGGCTTTTAGATGGCCAATTTATTGTCTTGACACCTTCTTGACTGGCCAGCCAATTTTGCACCACAGCAGCTCGGTGTATGGCGCAATTATCTTTCATGAAGAAAATATCCGTGTTGTCACGTAATATTTCCAAATATTAGTGACTATTAAATCGGCCATTTCCCGTTTCTTCAAAACGTCTCAACCACAATCTGACGGTATTTCTCTGAAACAAAGAAGGCATATAAAAATAGGTTTGATTAAAGCAATAGCTAGGTATAATAATGAAATTTAAAATTATAAAAATACACTTACTGCTATATAAGTCTCCTAGCAATTTCTCTGATGCCAACATTCTCATCGTGTAAATAGTTTATTTTGTATTTTAAATAATCACAGACAATGACATGATAATAAAACTACTACAAAACATAAATAAAAAAATTGGAAAAATACGTTGTTTTTCACAATTTAGTAAGGCAAGGTAAAAAGTGTTCGCGCGTAGTCACTGCAATTGTGCGTAGACTGACTTTAGCTTTGTTGTCACGGTTTATTTTTATTTTCCTACCCTAAAACTTAGTAACATTTGAATACCAGTTTTATAATGAACGCGTATTTGTCTTTCATCTACCCACTTATTACAAGTTAAGTGAAAATATAACCAAGTTAGAAACTTTATATTTGGAGAATGTGTCCGTCTATAGTTCTTTACAATAATGTAAGAAATACTTCTTGAATAAATTCTAAATTGAAAACAAAATAATATACGCCATGCAGGATTTGAACTCGCATCTTGCTCGTCTCAGTCTTACACACGAACCACAAGACCAGATCTACTTGTGTGTATTAATTAAAATAAGCTATTAGTAGCAATGACACTAATTATATTATCGAAGATAAACCTTTAGTCTTACAGCATAAAAATCTAAATTGAATAACAAGTAGTTATAAATATCCTAACGCAAACGTTTTGCGTATCTGTATTATTATTGTATTCGTTCATCGAGTAGCGCTAGTCTGATAAACTCATACAAATTGAATAACTCTTGTAATGTAACAAGCAGAGGGTTCAAATTCGTCCGTTTTTAGGGTGGGTCAGGTAACAGCTATAACCCATTGTACCAAGGATACATAAGTCAGTAGGGAGGAGGACCGCGCCACTTCAGCGGCTGTTGACGACAAAAAGAAGGGAAGAAATGTCGACGACGTAATACCGCGATGACAAATACGCCGTTTTACACTACAAATGTATTTCAGCTGAAAAGTTTTGTAGCGTACTAAATTTTTTGTTAGGCACACGTTCACACAAATTTAAGTATTTTTTCATATAATCAATATACTTTCAAGTTGTGATAGACTTGATAGGGGCCTGCTGATCTGTGTGCTTAAACCACACCTGTAGTGATCAGAATCAGATTCAGACTAAAAAAATATTTTTATGTGCACTATGTGATTACTTTTCATATTTTTTATTACATAACAGAAAAGATCTTACATATCAGAAATACGTAAAAGTTCGCTTTGAGCAGTGATTAGCGACGTCATGGAAGAGCTTCGTATCGTCACTATTCATGACTGTAGGAACGCCGAGATTCCAGATATTTAACGACAGTTTTACGGTCGGCTGGAGCCGAGCTGACTCAATGCCGTACTGGGTGGACGACCAGCATTACATAACCTCCGGAAAAAAACTAAAACCCAACACATCACTCATAGGATGGAGCTCAAACCCACTGGACATGCATATCGTAAATAATTGAAATGCATTAAATTTTTATAAGTGTTTTTTCTAAAGAACGTTCTAGAATTACGATGGAAAATTTATATCAGCTTTTACATTTCCTGGTTATAACAGAAACGATTTAATTTAATCTGAAGCGAATAAGCAGCTGTAAGATGAGGGTTGGATACTTAAAATTGATTCATTTTAGTTTCGTTTATTGCGCTTTATTATTGATAACTGGAAAAAAAACAGTGAGATAAAGTGCACTCTTTTTAATGCAACATTATTTTATTAATATATTACAAGCTTGTATACACATGTGACATAACTACACCTTAGTTCACTAGACAAATTGAACGTTCATTGAATATTTCTTTTTATTCTGGATAGGTTTGATCTGAATTATAATTTGGTATACTATATATTACTCGTAATACTATTCAAACAGCTCATCTCTATGTGTACGTAAAATATATGTCGCCAGCCGTTTTCATGTAGCCATTTTTCCTACAGGAGATAAATTTTTCATATAAACAAAAATCTAAACAGATGAATAGATCAAAGTATTTTTTGAAGACAATATATGGTCTCATAAATATGTAGTTTTCTTAATTACAAAACTTACTCTTTAAAAAATTATGCCAGTAATATTGTGGTACACCTACTCGTAGATGTGAAGTATCAAATTTTTCTCGTATTTGTTGACATATAAGATTCTAAGAGAAGCTTTTGAAAAATAATATATTTTTCTGACCACTCTCGTAAACAAACAACTACTATCAAAGAATAAACACATTCACTTAGTCTTCTAAATCAAATATGACTTAGAAGTAAATAGTTGAACTATTTATTTCTCTACATAACACAAATATACATACAAAAATATGTATTTAGTAGAATTATACGTAAGGTCGTAAGCCTTGTTAATAGGTCCTTTGAAGCTTTCCAAGTTTGGTGCAAATAAAATTAGTCCCATTCTGACTACTCTATTATATAGAGAGATACGTTCCTTTTCTGTGACTAAGACTAACTACAGCTTCAAGAATTGCTAATCAAAGGTCGAAACATGGCCTAATTATGACCTCTACGACTTAAAATAGATAAACGAGAATTTGTTGAAAGCTTTTTCAACTGTAAGTACTTAGGTACCTGCATTTTATATTCATCAACCCATATACTGTCCTACCGCTTCGAGTTTACTCTTAGAGTGGGAGGGATTAGTCTATAGTCCATGACACTAGCTTATTGCGGTTTGACAGACTTCACTTTTCCTCGTGGTAGAGCCATGCTTCAGCATGAATGAGCCAGGTCTACCGTGTTACCACGGGCTCACAGAAAACCGGCATGAAACAACACTTTCGTTGTGTTTCGCTGAGTGAGTGAGGATACCGGAGGTACAAAAACTTTTAAAAGGCGGGCAACGCACTTGCAACTCCTCTGGTGTTGCGGGCGTCCATGGGTGGCGATACTCGCTTACCATTAGGTGATCAGTTCAGACTGATCCTTTGCTATATTATGTGGAGAAATTTCTATTTCAAATGTTAGGTATCCCATAAAAAAACGTAGAGGTAACTCAAAAGCCCAAATTCTAAATTCTCTACTCTGAAGACTTTAATTAAATCCTCTTTTCTTTAGCGATATTAATCTTTAAGAACCAATCTCCAACCTTTCAAAACTTTATTATCGAGTGATACTAATCTTTGTTCATGTTTATCTTTGAAATTGCCTTATTTCAAAGAAAGAGAGGTAAGTACGACAAATTGCGCCACAGGATGTTGTCAGGGGTTGCCATCAGTATTACTGCTATTATCAGCGTAATATTTCTTCCTAATGGGTAATAGAGTAGCATGTTAGCAGCATTTTCCAAGAAAAATAAAACACCAATTTATCTGTGTGCGTTCGACGAGTAACGGCAGAATATTCGTCTTATTTACGCGACTAAGGATCCATTATCTTTATGTCTTATTTAAGATCTTCAAAGGCTATTTTGTTTTAAGTGCAATAAACCTAGCCTGTAAACATAACAATGATAAACAAATTAGCACCAGCTGATTTATGAAACAGCCACAATGACGTAATCCCCTTTGCCCGAGCACAATTGTAAAGGCCTTTTAACAAACAGATGGGGAGTATAATGGATAACGCGAGTCATGACGGTTCGCGCTTCCTAGTCTCGCAGGAGATCCTTACATATCCGATTAAGATGTCTTGTAAAATACGTTAAATTTCAAAAGTTAAAACAAAAGAGCTACATTAAGTACTAAATTTCAAAAATAATTTAATTAATTAATTAAACTATACACTTAGACTATTTACATAAAATTAATATATATATTATATAAACTAAAACTAAAAAACTGAGGCGCGGCTAAGCGTCAAAGTATTCATCGGCATCACTGTCGTCTGGTAACGTGCCCAGAAGGCTGGCAGCATTGCCACGTTGAATGGCAATGCTTATACGCTCCCCTAGAAACAAACCAGCCCTCTGGTCACGCGAATTGTCGACTAGTCTCCTTGAAAGTTCTTTATAAAGGAGACGAGCACTCGGACCCCACGACCCGAGCGTCTCGACCCCAAACGGCTCAAAAATATAGTTACCAGAAAGGTTACTATATTTGCGCCGCTTGAGAGTCTCTGCAGCAGCAGCAGCAGCGCCAGCGCAGCCAGCTGAGCCTGAAAGATGTGATGGCGCAAGGGTATCAACACAGGTTGCGTCCCATACCAAAGGCCTACCCATTTTCCAAGGCAAAAGGGACATACCATCTGGTCTCTTCCCATCGTCTCGCACCAAGCCATTAGGTTCTAAAACAGCTGGTACGCCGGCGGTAGCAAGAGCACGACGAAGAATGTCGTTAATACTGGCATGCCGCGCTATGCGACCTGCACTCCTGCAACACGATAGGCCATGATGTCCGAGGCTGTCGACAACCTCGCCACAGTGACAGCGATGCGGAGCAACACAAGGAGCGCCTAGACGTAGACAGGTAGCTAGCCGAAAAGATGTGTCATCCAACATAGTCCCTGTATTGGATGATGGAAGTGCCCGAAGCCAGAGACCTGATTCCCATTCACCCACAGCCATCAGACGAGCACGCTCCGCAGTATTGACTGACGTATTAAGAAGTTCTTTCCGCGTCAAACTGCAAAGCGGCTCGTCCCAAAGCCTTTGGGAAGATGAGACCAGGGGTAAATCCGAACTGGGACAAGCCATTCTCCAAACGTTCATTGCATCAGCCAAAAACGGTACTTCAAAATCAGCCAGAGAAGGTCCTAAGATATCTCTGACTAATTTTTCAGTACTGTGGACTGAGGAGATGAACGCGGGTAAACTAATACTAGAAATTTTGCGGATTTTGTAATAGGTTTTAGTATTTTTTTACATATACTGTAAAAAGTAGTTTTAGTTAATATTTATTTGCTTAATGTTGAATTATCGTGACAATAAAAGTAGAGACAGTTATGCAGAGTGACGTCACGGATGTCAAGCTAGCATAAGCTCGTTGTGATTATTTTAGCAAGTAATTAATCATTATCTCAAATTTGACCAACAGTATATTGCAAAAAGTTTAAATATATCGTGATTATTAACATAAAACGTTATCTATTGTGTATGTGCAGTGAATAAACAAATATAACAAAATAAAATCTTGAATCTAAGCCTGTGGACTAAAATCTACCCGTCATACGCAAAAAAAAAATGCTATAATCTATTATCTTGGAGTGAGTGGCCAATTTTTGTGCGTATCCGAAGTGAAACTGTTTATTGTCAGATCCTGTGGTCAGATATGGTGTTTATGTCGTACCATTGACTACATCCCACTGCGAAAATCATAAATACCGCCATCTATCTTCACTCTGCGTAACTTGCCGGCGCGATCGATCTCTAAGTGCTTAGTGTCATAGTATCTAGCTACAATCAAATCATGCCGGCAGCTAAGTGTGGAGGTTGCGCAAATTTTTTATCGCCGATAGAGGCCGCTAAGTGCACTAAATGTAACACACTGTATCATAGGGCGTGTGTTCTCTTACCTAATACGGGCAATATTTCGAACACCTGGCGTTGCCCTGGGTGTGCAGTGAACGTAATTAGGGACAACAAAGAGGAAACACCTGTACGAGGCAAACAGGACAATATACAGGTCGGAGTAAACCTTTCTGCAGACCTTACAAATACAAGTCCACTAAACCGTGTTGCCCTCGATACCACTGCTGACCTCTTCCCATACCTAGCTGATGAGATCCGTCTTTTTAAGGAAGAATTGCTTGGTGAATTTAACTCAATGCGGCAGGAATTTAGACAACTGCGCATCGAAGTTTCCGAGTTAAAGGACTCAATATTAAGAAATGATGAGCGAATTAATAGTTTGGACATGAGGGTGGGGGCTCTGGAACTTAAACTGGAGCAAAACAAACCATCGGAGGCCGCAATTGCTGAGTTAAAAAGCCAACTGAATGACCGCGACCAAGAGCTTCTGCTGAACGATGTGGAGGTAGCAGGGATACCCGAGAGTAAAGATGAAAGCACCTTGCATCTCATCAAAGTTCTCTCCGTAAAGCTTGGTGTCGTTATAGACGAAAAAGATATTGTCCATGCAGAGCGTGTTGGATCGACGCGACGAAATCGCATTGAGAACACAAATGAGTCGGGCTCTGCCGGCCCTGTTGCGCAGACGCCGCGAAATATATCCGTGCGCTTTGCACGTCGTGCGACGCGCGACGCACTACTGCACGCGGCTCGAGTGCGCCGCGGTCTGACTACCGAGGACCTTAAGGTTGGCGGGCCTGCTCGACACCGTGTTTATTTAAATGAGCGACTAACTCGCACAAATCGCCTTTTATTCTACAAGGCGCGGCAGGCGGGTATTGTTCATAAGTGGAAGTACGTATGGACCAAGGAAGGAAAAATATTTGCTCGCAAAGAAGACAGCCGTAAAGCGGAACGAATCAGATGCGAACTCGATATTGGTAGAATTTTTGGCTGTCTCTAAGTTTGTACGGAACGTTAAAATACCAACTTTGTTTCATATGTCTATTCCCATCTTTACATAATACTGCAAATAACAATCATATGCCTGTGAAAATTGTATTTCGTATTTATAAATTCCACTTTAAACTTTTCTTAAATGTTATTTATACTTCACGCATTTCACAGTATTGGACATTTATGCGATCACAATTCTGTTCTAATAATCATCAATTCTATAATTCCGTATATTATGTGTCTCACAGTACCAAATGGTCATGTCCATGTTTTGTCCGTTCAAAACAATATGACATTAAGCAGTTAACAACGCCAATGCTGTTAATACAATTAAATACTATTCACTACATTCACACATTATACTCGTATTTAACACTCACTCAAATCACTAACTACTACCCAATTTATGAGATACTTCTTATGTGCATATATAGCCAATTAATTATTCCTTTTTATGAGAGACTATTTATATACAAATATAATCAATCAATTATTAAGTTTTGTGAGAGAATATTTATATTATACAAACAATTAATTACTCAATATTGCGATTCAACTTATACCACTATTTATCAATTACTATTTACAACACTTATTTACAACTTATTGTTATAATTTTAATGCTTAATAAAAGACACAATAATTATGTTGACCCTTTTACACCATTGCTCTTAATCTTGTTACATTGTGCAATCTCTGTGATACTATTTATATACAATTTTAAACTTTTTATCTTTAAAATAATCTTATACAAATTTTTAATTTACCATTATAATTATTCTCAATTATTACAATACAGAATTCGTATTTTCAAAAACGACCTATCTAAAAAACGGATAATAAAAATGTTATTTTACAATTTTATACTGACGATGCTAAGTGTCCTCGCCCAATCATACTGCGTTAGCCATGTGAATCATCTTACGGATGTAATAAGAATTATATTAGTATATCTTTTATTTTCTAATGATTGAGAAATATCTTAGGGTCGGTTTGTTAAACGTGGGGTCTTTGGGCACTAACCATGATGATTTCATAGCAGCGATGGAAAGGCATTGTTTCGATGTAATGGCTGTGAATGAAACCTGGCTACGGCCTGGTGAAGAGGGTCGAGCGCCCAGTGTGCTTGGTTACCGCCTGCGCCACACACCTCGGCCACTCAGTGTGCATGGAGGTCGTGGGGGTGGTGTGGGATTTTATCTTAGACGCGGATTAATAGCACGTACATGGCCTACTCCCATTGACCCCAAGCATGGCTCAGTTGAACAAATGTGGCTGACACTCAACCTAAACGGGAAAAAAGTTGCCATTGGCACAGCGTATCGCCCGCCACGTTTTGAGTTGGATGTTTTCCTTGATGCTATTACTGATTCCATCAGCTCTCTCTCAACATGTGACCATCATATACTTCTCGGTGATTTTAATGTGAATTGTCTCAACTATAATGATAATAAAACTAAGAAACTCAGTGAATTTTTTGTGACTCTCGGTCTCAAACAGTGTGTTAGCACTCCAACCCATTATACAGAGCACAGTCAAACATTAATTGACTTGGTATGTACTGACTTGAGTCCCAGATGGATCACGGCTGATCCATATGGGTCAATAAATGGGCACTCACTTGTCATGGGTGAATTTAATATCAGACGGTTTAAATATAAGCCACATTTTGTAATGTACAGGCCTATAAAAGACATTTGTAAAGAAACATTTTATAGTGACTTACTGTCGATTCCTTGGGACAATATAAGTGGTACGCCAAATGTTAACGACAAGATCGACAAGTTTAATCAGTGTATTCTTGCAATATTCGATGCCCACGCTCCGATTAGGATATGTTACATTAAGGCACCGTCTTACCCGTGGATTACACCTGTAATAAAAATGATGATGCGGCTGCGAGATGATGCTTTATCTGCTTATCGTAAAACGAGATCGGATTCTAAAAAAGAATACTATAAGCAACTGAAATCTCTTGTAATAAATTCCCTATTTAATGAAAAAGTTGCATATTTTAAGTCCAATATAAACAATAAAATAAATGACCCCAAAACATTGTGGCAAAACTTAAAAATGACTTTAGTGCCAGCTAAGCAAACTGGTGAACTCCCTTCACATTTTTCTGATCCTAATCTAATAAACGATCATTTTTTAAGAGTTCCCGGCAATCCCATTTGTAACATATCGCAATTGACCTATTTCGAATATCACCGCTTTAATGATTCTATATTTACCCTCCATACAGTTAGTACGGATCATATAAGTAAATATATCAGTCAGCTTAAATCTAATGCGGAAGGTGGTGACCAAATAACATTAAATATGCTCACTTTAACCCTCCCTCATACACTTAAGGTTATCACTGACATAGTGAATAGTTCCATCAACTCAGGAACGTTCCCTGATGTTTGGAAGATTGCAACTGTTAAGCCATTGCCAAAAAATACAAATGCAACTGAGCTAAAGGACCTTCGCCCTATAAGTATTTTGCCGTGTTTGTCAAAGGTTGCGGAAAAAGCAGTATGTCAGCAGCTGACGCGATACTTAGAGGAAAATAATATGTTGCCCGAGCTGCAGTCCGGCTTCCGTAAAGTCCGTAGTACTTCCACTGCCCTTCTGGATGTAACAGATAGCATTCTGTCAGCACAGGATAAGGGCCTTTGCACAGTTCTTGTTTTATTGGACTTCTCGCGAGCATTTGACTGTATTAATATTGATTTGCTCTTGTCGAAGCTTAGCTTTTACGGCTTTGATCAGAAAGCACTTAATTGGTTTTATAGTTATTTAAGTAACCGTAAACAGCGTGTTGAAATTCGCCAGAGTGATGGTATCAAAATAGTTTCTCCATTCGCTTGTGTTAACAGAGGGGTTCCACAAGGCTCAATACTGGGTCCCATCTTATTTATATTGTACTGTGCAGATATAACGCACTGTCTAAAGAAATGCAAGTACCATATATATGCTGACGATGTGCAGGTTTACATCTCATTCAGTCCAAATGACTACGATACGGCGTTAAGGGACCTCAATAATGATCTCGCTAGAATAGCATCTTGGGCTGCTAGCAATTGTTTGGCACTTAACCCCTCTAAAACGAAATTCATGTTGTTTGGAACTAGGTGTCAAATTAATTTACTACCATCAATACTTAGCGTTGAATTGATGGGAGATACGGTAAGTCGAGTCGGTGAAGCACGCAATCTTGGACTGAATATGGACACAGATTTAAGATTCGAGGGTCATGTGGCACAGTTGGTACGTAACTGTTTCTACCGGCTTAAGATTCTTTACAAGGCGAGATCTTACTTGTCCGAAGCACTGCGGATACAACTGATTGAGACGCTGGTGCTTTCCAGGTTGAATTACGCAGACACGGTGTATGGCCCGAGACTGCTGGCACGAACTGAGCGGCTTATCCAAAGGGTACAAAACGCCTGCGCTCGGTTCTGTTTCTCTATTCCACCAAGAAGTCATGTTACACCATTTTTAAATGAGCACTCGATCCTTAAGATGAAGTCTCGTTGGAAGTTTCACTTGGCATGTCTTCTTTTTGGGGTAGTTGTACTTAAACATCCGACATACCTGTATAGCAAATTGAACTGGGTCACTAGTAGGAGGGAATGTTCAGGTAGACTTTGCTCGCAGCAGTTATCTATAGAACCACATAGGACGGCGGCTTTTAGAGGGAGTTTCCGTTACGCGGCATCCAAATGCTGGAATAATATTCCGCCGCCAATAAGAAATCTCCCGACATTGGCCCTTTTCAGGAGGAGACTGCGTAAATACCTTATTGACACGCAAAAAGAAAGGGGGATCATAGTATCAAACACATCTATTATTTAGAATCAGTGGATGTTGTGTGATTTGATTTGTTTTGTACTGTGGAACCTGTTTCTACTAGCCTCTGAAATTGTTTCACTCAGTAGTTTTATCTCTAATTTTAAGTAGGTACTAAAGAAATGCCTAATTTACTTATTTAAAATATAAACTGTGATAAATAAAATAATAATAATATGAATATAAATTAATTAATTAAAAATATGTATTTTAATAAAATTTGTATTTTAATCTAATCAATCTAATTTTATTCTATTTTGTTTTCTTAAATAGTTATGATATTATTAATTCGTCGAGCTAATATACACACATGCAACACACACACATGCACACTTACACACATAACATTATTTATAAAATGCCTATATAATCTGCATTGCTCGACATCCGTATGTCACTACCGGGATCCAGCAGAATACCAGCGCCTGGTTTTATAGCCTGGCAAATGCTGAGCTGGACACCCATTTGCTACAGCGAGACATAATAATCACGTATAACTTTAAAAATATTTTTGTGAGCTATTTATGTATCTAAATTTCAAATGTACTGCTTTCTCATTTTTACTGTATTCTTCATTCTTATGTGTCTAGTTTGTGGCAAATAAAGATTTATCTTATCTTATCTTATCTAGATTATAACATAAAAAAAATAATTAATTAAAAATTAATTAATATCATTCTATACCTACATTTATTAGCCTCAAGAACAAATCTATACTAATATATAAAGCACGCGCTAATCTCAGGACCTACTGGTCCGATTCGAAACATTATTTCAGTTTTAGATAGCCCATTTATTTTGGAAGGCTATAGGCTATATATCATCACGCTACGCGGACGAAGTCGCGGGCAGAAGTGTTATACTAATATATAAAGCTGCTGAGTTTGTTTGTTTGCTTGAACGCGCTAATCTCAGTAACTTCTGGTCCGATTTGAAAAATTCTTTCAGTATTAATAGCCCATTTATTGAGGACGGCTATAGTCTATCACTACATAGTATAAAACAAAGTCGCTTCCCGCTGTCTGTCCCTATGTATGCTTAGATCTTTAAAACTATGCAACTGATTTTGATGCGGTTTTTTTTAATAGATAGAGTGATTTAAGAGGAAGGTTTTAAACTATATAACATAACCCTACGACTCTTAGGAGCGCGGGTGAAACCGCGGGCGGGTCGCTAGTATATAATAACGCTAAGACCACGTGACTATTCCACGCGGACGAAGTCGCGGGCGGACGCTATCCCACATAAAATGAAAGAGCAATAAACAACCATTAATAACACTACAGAATAACAATGGTCGTCGACATACATCGAGCACATCACTAACCAATGCAACTGTAACTGGCCGCAAACACGGAAAGCCGAAACCGCGCTTCCGTATCCTCTAATTAATGCACGCGGCCCGGCCGGCCGAAAATAATGAACATCACTATAATGGCGGTAACGGCGGCCACCATTGTATACAGAATCATTTCACTTATAATAGAAGACAAGATGGAACGTTTGTAAGCCAATGAATAAGCCAGTTTTCGGCTTGTTAATGTATAGGTACGTTTTTATGGTGCTGTAATAAAGCTTATTTCAGGAGATATGGGCGCTAAATGTAGGTATTATGGGGTCTTTAAAACTTGATAACATCATTTGCTGAAAGAACATTCTTTTACTGTTTTGCAAATACTTACGCAAATCAGATCTATCCTAGTGGCTTTATTATTCTGAAGTTATGGAGGTACCAAGATCGTGTTAAATATTTTTCTTTAGATAAGAAATCCGACTTCATGCACTTTGGAGTGTATCTTCATAACGTAGTCAGACATCAACCAATATTCCTATCAGATAAATAAATAAACATTAAAATTGAGGAAGACATCGGGTAACATCACTGATCTGTATATTAGATACCTACCTACTGTATTCTATATAGAGGATATTATAATGAAGGTAACATTCCTTGTATAAAGAAAAATATAGCTGTGAAACTTTAACGATTTACTTTATGTAAGTACCTAAACAGTCATATAGTTTAATCCAAATTAAAAAGTCACATTTCTCATAAAATACTAATCACTTATTGGACCGCGTACGTACCTATATAAAACTGACACAAAGAATCTAGACGCGAAAACTTTCAAATCGTTCTGGCAACAGAACACTAAAGCTAATCCGACCAAAACCACAACACACGGAATAGTGTCTGACCACAAACCGGCTTTGTTTCATACCACTGTATTCGAGCCTAGTCAAGAAAGTCAAGGTTGGTTTAAACCACAATGCGAACCACACACTCCCACTAGAGGTATTAAAGAAAATGTTTACCACATTTTCATTGTTGGCGGCGGTTCAAACACAATCTAGTTTTTGTCCAGAAATTAACTTTACATGCGAAGTTATATTCATGAAATGAGTGTATATTATGATGATGTATTTTGAATTTTAACACGTTTCATATTCAGATATCATTCGTAACAATTGATGATATAAAATAATTATGTTAATACTCTTTGCAAATGAATACATTTTTTAAAAATCTTACTAGCAATGTGGGTCACACATTACTAGTATTCTTGTTTTTAAAGAAGAATAAGATTAATTACAATTTGAACTGGCTGTGTTATCAAAGCAAAGTTTAAATTAATTGAAATGATACCTAGCGATAGCGATCATTAGGAGCGGTTCTGAAATCTATCAAGGGACTGTTGGATCCAGCGACGTTTTATTTGAACTCTGTGGAGCTATTCAATGTCATTTTATTTATTGCTCTAACGAACAACAGATTTCTGTAGTCAAAAAAATAATCGACTATAGGTTAATAAATCTTTTTCAATATTTTATTTTGTGTTACGTTATATAAAGATTAATATTTCCTTAACGAGGTTTGCACGTGGTTCGAGAGAATATCAATGTTGGTAATCCTGTTGAACTGCATTACATTGGGTATGTACCAACCATGCGTCGACGACCAGTGTATTACGAATAGATGCAAAATATTACAGGTAAGTTCATGTCTAATTTTAAAATCTAGCGTGATACGCATTTTACTAAAACGAGACTGTTATAAATTTATATTATTTTCTATTCTTGTACGCTAAAATGCCTATCTTACAACCCTAAGAAAATCTTTATATTACGGCTTTCGAACTTGGCCAAAAGAATTTAGATAACGTAAAAATAATCCAAAAGAAACTGTATACCTGTGCTATTAAAAAGCATTAAAAAAGAAAGCATCGTCGATGATTGAGAAAATCGAACCATTAATAAGGATTCTCAATAGTCTGTGGAAACAAAACAGTTTTTAATCACAAATTAATTCTGTCTTGACGCGTGCACTCTGCGAAATTAAAAAAAGAACACAGACCGATGAAATATTGTGGAGGCTTGAAGTGATTTTCTTTTGTTTTATTTTTGATTTACGCGCGAAAACAATTATTAACGTTGGTATGTTTTATTTGTAAAATGAAGAATTTTAATGAAAGCCTGTTACAGGTTTTCGACGATATTATATTCGCGTTTTTCACATTGGAAATGACAATTAAAATGGTGGCGATGGGCGTTTACGGACACGGGACCTATTTGGCGGACTCATGGAATAGGCTGGATTTTTTCATAGTAATGGCTGGGTACGTAGCATTTTTTATAAACGTGCTTCAAGCAAGCTATCTATATCTAATTCATTTATAATAATATGAATTTTATTTATTTAATTAAATGCAACCAATGTTATTTTTCATTACCTAATATTACATACAATTCTACGAAGAAACATAATTTTTAGTTTGTATTTCGATTAGTATAACAAAGACACTGTTAGAACTTCATAACGTACGTTTTTACAGAGCACTGGAATACGCATTGAACGTGGAAAATATCAACCTATCAGCGATCAGAACCATTCGAGTGTTGAGGCCATTACGAGCAATCAACAGGATACCAAGTAAGGAAAAAAAATATCCTATATTTTGAATGTCCTTTTTTAATAGTAGATAATAAGATAATTTTTACTACCATAATAGTCTAGTAGACGTAAGTATGGCTGCTACGCTATAGGCCCTGGGTTCGATATCTAGTTCGAGCAGTTTTATTGAGTTTATCTATGAAATTCTCAGAAGCAGCTCGGAATTTTAATGTGAGCCAGGTAATGGCAATAAGGCTCGCTCCCTAAACATACCGGCGAACTGTGTGTGTCATTAGTACACCTTTGCCTAACCCTTCGGGAAATACAAGCGAGATGGTATATTATGTAATAAGGTGTCAAATATCCATGCAGTATCTATAGATGCCAGCAATACTAGTAGTAAACTATCCCGTAGTCATCTTGAGAACTCTATTAAGTCTGATCGCTGGCTTATAACCTTTAAACCAGAACATAATCCTGATGTCAAATTATTGCTAAGTGGCAGAATATTTAGCAATGCGGTGGAAGGTACCACCCCAAACCAACTCCTGCTGAGGATTCCTACCACCTTTTATCCTCTCTTTTGTAATTGTACTGTTAGTGTTACTATGCCACTAACATAGGATCTTCTTCATACGAAGCAAAGATGCGTGACACGACATAATTATTTGAGTACCTACTAAAGTTATATCGTCTTTAGCCATTGTCTCAACACATTTAATATGACGACAAATTATTCTCGTGGCGCGATGTATTATTAAATGTACCTACTGTCAGGTCAGTAGTGAAAGGTACACTCAAAGCTGCCAGTTACAATATCTAGGAAACTCATTTTTACTTCACTGAATACGCAATACCGAGCAAATAGCCTCTTAAAATATAAACTAACTGGATGGATGCAATAATTTATGCTGCTACTTAAATATTACATTTTACGATCCCATTTTCATTTGCAAAATATAAAAAATGTGTTTTATTTGTTGATCTCTGTAATAAACTTTGTTGGCGCCTCTTTTATATTTCGCAAAGGATTATTTCATGATGCAAAGAAACAATAATGTAAAAGTCAAGTTTAGAATTACAAAGGATTTAAAAAAAAGTACTACTACCTGTGTACCTACTCGCGATGATCTAATTTTTTCCAATCCTACAACATTTCATACATAATAAAATTAATTAATTATACTCCTGTGCCATGCTTCATATTTCTAACCCTCCGATTTAAAGTGCACATTTCCTATTAGGTCGTTTTGCTAAAAATATAGATAGCAGAAACCGAGATTGATTAGTTATATTAATTCATTTTAGACTACTG
Source organism: Acronicta leporina (assembly GCA_947256265.1). NCBI lineage: Eukaryota > Metazoa > Arthropoda > Insecta > Lepidoptera > Noctuidae > Acronicta > Acronicta leporina. Next base: position 5,152,475 of record OX366521.1, read on the forward strand.
ATGGTAGACGTGAAATGCACAAAAGTTTGGCTTATATTTCTATTTCTTTTTTTCTCTCTTTAACCCATGCAGTTGCACAAAATTCTTAAACAAAACTCCAAAAGAAACCATTTACAAGAATTAGAGCGCTTTCTATAACTATTGACGGGAGCTTTCTTGCTGTTAACCTCGGTGCTAAACGGAGAAGAGCTCTTAATACGAGAACCCTTTTACTTTAGGTGACCCTCGCACTACTAGCTTTCTTAGGTGTGGGTAATTTATTATGTGTTTATTTATAAGACGGGGCCCTTTCCCACTAGAGAATTGGTTTATTCAAGCATCAAACAAAATATACCATTGAGGTAATTTTATTACGGTTCTAGGAATAATGTCAGACGGCAGGTAACATTGTGTCTGTAATGATAATATATTTGCATAATTTTTTCAACATATTGAACAAAGGAAAGCTAAATAGTGCTTCGTCTTAGATAACACCTAGTATCTCCCGACATTAATATCCTGAATATTTTATTCCACAAATATGTATAAAATAATAATCTTTCTTCTGCGCCAGCCACGTGTTGTAGGTTCGATCCCCACACGTAACAAATATTTGTATGATCTACAGGAAGGTAGTTTGCCGGGTCTGGGCGTATGTAAGAATTTGTGTTTGTAAAAGTACTCACGATACAGCAGAGCAACGTTTATATTTATAAAAAAGAATGGTATTCACCGCACTTCTCGGAAAATGCGGCCACTTTCATTACATTTTATGAATAGGAATTAAATACTTTGAACGACAATAGGACCACTATTTATGAGATGATGATATATTATTTCTAAAAAATAATAATGAGACCTTACTTAAATACGACCAAACAGACGCCTTTATAATATTTGGTGCGACCGTCAAACATATTATGCTATACTCAGGCTAATGAAATCCAAGCATACAAACTTGGCATAAAAAAGAACTCTCCATATCTCGGTGGGTACTTATAGAAATTAACCCGAGTCAGAATCGAGAGCGAGTGTGGGCGTCGATCGATCCATGCAACAAGTGAGACGAGGCTCAGTAAGCCACTACGTCTAGCAGAGATCTTGCAGTAGGCAGAATGTAAATTTTTCAGATCAAACATTTTTTAGAATGATTTAGAATGATGCTTTTCTGCGAAAAGGTCACTGTTATACGACTCACCCCTTTCCTTGAATAATTCCTTTACTTGAATTCAAGTCAAGACCAAGACTAGACGCCCATTCAAGTAAAAACACAGCTGTTGCAATTAGACTTCACAGCATCTAAACGAGGTGACTTTGCATTAACAAATTTAAATGCTTTCACTGTATTAGCTGCGCTAATAATTAATTTCAAAACTCATTGTGTACTAAAGTGGTACGTGATAGTGCATACGAATTAGATAGGGTTAAGTACACAATGTGATAGTCTACGGATAGCAATGGTACTATGAAAACAAGTACCTACCTACATGAACTATTCAAATTGAATTAAGATAAACAAATGAACAATACACAATTTAACAACAAAACCTGCGTGGCCAAAGTTTAGCAAACCGTTAGGGCGTTGTTTGTGGCTTAATTTACTCTATGCATGGACATTTTTGATAGAAAGCTGATCAGAGAAGACATCATTTTAAACTATTGAGGCAAATGTACATAATATATAACAGTACTAACTTATAAATTACCAGTAGAACTACACCTCATAACATACAATTCAGTCGAAACAACTGTTGCTCTCTAGTTCCCTACATTGATGACAATCGTGTTTGTCGCGCCGGATGACCCTAAAGTACCTACAGACATTAATCATGCTTTAATTATCGCAAGCCCTTCACGTTTACAAGGCGGAAATTTGCTCTGCAAGGGTACTCTCCCTAATCTACTTTCTAAGTACCTGTGTCTACCTTCTCCCTATCATAATATTACGTACGTACCTAAAGATTTTATCTAAATTAGGTAGGACCTGTATAAATAGAATGGCATTATATTTGAACATTTGCTCAACATATTCAGAGTATATTATTATATTTCAAATTACAGGCGTATTTATTTTGATAAAGTATTGTTGATTCAGTAGTACTTAATTATTATTAATTTAATACTAATAAATAAAGAAAAATATTTACATTTTCGTACGGTTTGCTTCGAATATTTTAACTGAATGGCCAATGTTTACGACAGTCACAGTTGCTATCAAAAGTGGCATTGCATTTTGAAACAACATTGAAATTCAATAATAAATCACGACAGTCGCGCGGACCGTCGTGACTTCCAAACGGTAAGCATTGAACATTCAAACAAAAGACGGGCTCGAGCTAAAGTTTTGCACAAAACCCCCATCTGGGGCTCGCAAACAACTGGGACAATGCAACTCAGCCGCAAATTAAATCGAGCCACGCGCGCCCGCGGTTACACATACATCGGCACTAATTTGCCCTCGCACAATTTATTGCTCCCACGTGCCTTTTTATTCCCTTAAATTGAAATATACATTTTGATTTGCCTCCTATTAGGACACGCGAGTGTCATGTAACATGTTTATCAATGTGCTCACCGAATACACAGGGTATATAGTTAACAAATCAAGCTCTGCATTCGAGCACCAGTTAATCCTCTTTAGAGTAGGTACGTAACTACGCCTGGTCGTGGAACGAATTAATTGAAATCCGTCTGTCCGTTCATGTGAAACTGCACTCCAGCAGTAAATGAGCACAAAGTTCAGCAAATTGCTACCGATAGGACGCAAAGCAGTTTTTGCAATATCAGAATAATTTGTCATCAGCTGTAATTTTAGCTCCAATCCCGTACCATATTATAAATCAGTTATGCATTAATTTTATCGATTTCTATTAAAACTTTAAATAATGCAGACGAGATAAAGCCAAAATATCATCTCAGCCTGAAGATGAAGCGGCGGTAGCCTAATGGCTAGGGCGTCGGACTTGCGATCATGTGGTTGCCGGTTCGTACCCCACCCATTGCACTATCGACGTGAACCCACTCGTAACACAAGCAATCTAGCTTAGCAGAGAGGTTAACAAGAATACTAGTAATGTGCGAACCACATTGCTAGTAATCTTTAAAAAAAATATCTCTTCTTTTATTTATTTTTTACTCATTTATGGTTCTTTAAACATCTCGTTCTTTTTTACAGGTATGCGTATCCTAGTGATGCTACTACTGGACACATTACCCATGCTAGGAAATGTTTTACTACTATGTTTCTTCGTATTCTTCATATTTGGAATTGTCGGTGTCCAGCTTTGGGAAGGAATATTGAGACAACGCTGTGAATTCGTTTTACCGTCGAATGTTCTGCGACCCAAGTACGTATGAGAACATCATTCATGATTTCTTACCGAAAAGCATTATGAGGCCAGTTGTAACACTTGTCTCCTTCTGCCAACTTGGTACCTACTACCGTAAATATAAATTCATAGAAATAAATATTTATTAGTATTGACTTATTGATTGCTCGAATTCGTATATCAGCAATATTGAGTGGCAGTGCTCGAAGTTTTGTGGATGAAATTTCAGCTGAAATAACTTTTACATTTGTTCCATTTGCTCGAGAGCGCTCGTCTTAGCGGCACGTCCCATTGCTAACGTTGACTGCATGCAATATTTAACGCTTATATCCTCGGCGAGCACATCCATCGCTGCTCTGTATATCATTTGGACATTTTGTATTTTGTCATTGCATATTGTTTTTGTGCTGTTACTAACATTTTAACAAACTCGCATGTTGAAGCAGTAAGCTTACGATCAAATAAACTACAACACACTTAAATATTGCATTCCGTCAACACTCACAAAGTAAAATATTACCGAAAACACACACGAAATGAACTGTTTGAAATGTAGTAAGTACTTAATACATTGTCAATAGCTTTCCCCACTCGCCGTAACTCCATTCATTCCAATGTAAAACAAATTACAATGGTTCTAAACACAAACAAACTAAACATAGAACAAGTAGAATATTACCGTCATAGCAAACATGAACCAGTAATAGCCATTCATAGTCGAAACTTACCAAAACATTTAGATTTAGATACAAATAGTTACAGCCAACATTCGAACTAATAATAATGAGGTTTCATATGAAAGGAATAATTTGATTACATCTTGCTATTTATTCACATATAAAACCTCATTGTTAATTACCCTACATACTTTTAGAAGTAAACGTAGGTACATAACACCCGTCACGGCTCCTCAATTTATGTTCCAGAGACCTGTCCGATTGGTACAGAGTGCGCGTCAGAGTGAACTCGTAAGAATTTGTGATCAAAATTAATGTGTTTCTATTAAGAACATTGCGAACTGTTGTAACGTGTACCTTCACACATCTGCCGTCCAGATGTGCTATCGTATTGGCTTCCCTTTCACGAATTGGCAGTTTCGATGAGACAGTAGGTCTCTCATTATCTAATTGTCGCTATTTAATTGATATCACACTTAATTTGCTAAGTTTTACTGAGAACTGCCGATTTGTTTCTGGTCCAAACACATATGGGTAGTTCTATCGACTTTTCTGAAATGTGAAATACTGTTTCCTTATAATTTCGCATATTTTTTCTACAAAAGCAGTGATTAAATAATTAATTGTACATCTGTACGAAAAATCTTCTTTAATCGAACCACGATTATCTTAAACTTTAGGTTACTTTAATTCTGAAAAACAAATACAAACTAATCTACACATCAATTTTACAATATTCCATGATCCATTCAGTATCAGTCATTATTATAACAATCAATATTCAATTCAAGCTTTATTTTACCCATTGTTCTATAGTCTGTTAATCTGCATTTTTGTTAATGGTTTTTTAACCTTTAAAACAAAACATCAACGGTTATCAAAAATGTATATGACACTGTTGAAAACTAAAAGCTTTGCACGTTGAGTCGTTTAATCCATGAGATATTTTAGTCCCATGTTCACAATAAAAGCCTTATAGCGATCATCAAGAACAAACCCCGTAACGACCGGGCGCCAAATGATGTGGGTTACGGCCAATGCTCTTGTTTCTATGTACCTTCTGTCGTTAAACGATAACGACCCAAATGGCTACTCATGTTAATCCGCTGTGCCGATATTTGCTTTTCCGAGCCATCTTTATTAGCGCTGCCATTACCATTTATTGGGACATATTTTGATCCTAAACTCTTTTCTACGCTTCCGTTTTAGCATGTGTCTGCATGCACCATGTATCGATGTACCACTAGTAAATGTTTCGCCATTTGCATGGGTATTAGCAGTAGTGGAACCGAATTATAATATGTTGTTAACTGTCAAAATACCAATCGTGTTTGCTACTGATAGTACTGGTACAGAAATTACTTCTTGTGTTAGTACGTCCTTTTAGTAGGTTTATACATCTATTTATTGATAATAGGTTTTCCATATGTTTGTGATATCAGTAACAGTACTTTCAGTAGGCATTAGTTGGTAAAATTAGTTTCACTGTTTACTAATTGAGTCACGTAATAAAAATCAACAGATTGGATTAAAATTACCCTCAGTATCTGCCTTAACATTACACAAAAACAAAAACAGATTCAAAAAACTATTCACCTCAAATTTAACGTAAAATCATTCGCTTGTTCCAAATTGGTCGACGGTAAATATATTTACTCGTCTTGCAGTATATCATTCTACTACGAGTTCTCCAAAGAGTTGGATTACATATGCACGACGCCCGAGGACAGCGGGATGCACACTTGTGGGGACTTCCCTCCATACAGATACGGGGCTCTGGTGTGCAATGAAACAGCTAAACCGTACTCCTACAACCACCCCACAAATACATCGTGTGTCAATTGGAATCAGTATTACACGAACTGCACTCAGCGAGGGAACAATCCCTTTCAGGGCACGATCTCGTTTGACAACATCGGCCTCGCTTGGGTCGCTATATTCTTGGTAAGATCAACGTTCTGAAGACTTTTTGCGGTATTTATTTATAGAACTGAAGTAGTTTGAAAGGTTTTTCTTTCGGTTATTGTAGGTGATATCGCTGGAAGGTTGGACGGATATAATGTATTATGTGCAAGATGCACATAGTTTCTGGGATTGGATTTATTTTGTTCTACTGATTGTGGTAAGTTCTTTTCCCATTGTAAGACCAACTTATGATTTTGAAACTCAAGTCATTATTTGATTCAAGCTGTCATGACGTTACTTATTATAAATTGACATCATACATTATCTACATCATTAACTATTATAGTAAATTTTCTACCATACGCTTTATGCTTGAAAGTTAATGTCTACGCAAAATGGCTATAAATGGGAAAAAATAAAAGCAAAACAAAAATGTTACGACCACCCCAATAATTTATTAGCAACACAAAAACTGGAACGATCAGTCAACTGCGCTATAACGATGCCATTATCTCATAAACACATATTTGTCTTATAGATCGGATCGTTTTTCATGATCAACCTCTGCCTAGTCGTCATAGCTACGCAGTTTAGTGAGACGAAAAAGCGTGAGATGGAACGTATGAGGGCCGAGCGTGCTCGATTCACGTCGTCTTCTACCCTTGCCTCTTCTACAAACAACAGCGAACCCGCCACGTGCTATGCAGAAATTGTTAAATATGTTGCACACTTGTGGAGGCGTTTCAAACGGAGGATGGCCAAAAAGATCAGGTCTGTAAGAAATGTCTCATTTATAAATATCCTCTTATAAATATGGATATACCAACCCTTCTAAATATTTCTTTTGATTGTAAATCTCTGATTTCCTTTTCGCAATCTATTCCGGATATCGATATTGTGTTCTGGGAACGGTAAATTGTCGCCAATATTATTTCTTTCTCTAGAACTACAATATTTATACTAATGCCCGTCATTTACAATTCAAATTTCTATGAACACTTTTATACGAATAGCATATTTTCTACAAATCCTCACAAGGAAATGAAATTTATTCTCGTTCTCTGTAAATACCGTTCTTGCGTTATGTGGCTTTATGGATTTATTGATATTTTTAGCACACCTAGTTGACCTTTGTAATTTACAGAGGTGCCTATATTTGTTCAGGGTCTACCGATATCAACGTGCCCAGCTTCAATGGCGAACAAGCAGAGAAACTTTACAACTGCCCGCAAATAAGCCGAAACAACATCATTCTTGCTGTCCGCGGGTACATCCTCAGGTATTCATCAAGTCTAATCTAAATAACTTTCCGCACTTCTGTAGTATCGAAATTGAATCGAATAATAGCAAAGTTCATCAGATCATTATAATGTTCGGGATTACTCCAAACATCTCATCAACTCGGTAATGAATTTTGAAATAATACCTCTTCAAATTGCCGTTCGTCTACACTTCTACAGAATAAATTCTTAAGAAGCGAGAGTTGTTATAAAATATTCCTAGAGCCGTCTTCGTGTTGACATGTACTGTTTCTCACAGTATAATCATTACGTGGCCTCCACTTGTGAAGCCTAAGAAACTTTAGGATTATGTACTTAAGATAAGAAAAGAAAATGAAATGGAATTAAATGACGAATATGAATTCAAGTTAATATTGAAAGTCATTTAACTATTTAAGGTGAGTCGACAAATGACACAAGTGCTGATACCCGTCTGAGGTGTTGGTACTATAGTTTTTCAAATTTGATTCCCATTTTACAATACTTACTTTTTCTAAGATTCAACATTTATTTGATTTAATTCAACACCACAACCAAATTTATCTTAAAAGTACAAATGTTTTAGTTAAAACTTTACTAAAACCTGTTTTCTTTGTACAATTGAGACTACGCAACGTGCTACGAAGTTGCTACGAAATTTAAAACTTCTAAAACAGCTAAGTTGTTTTAGGCACGTAACGTACCTTTTTAACTATTTTTATTAAAATTAATTACATTTCATATCTATACCTACTTACATAAAAATAAATTTATTATAAGGTTCCTCAATATACTTGACAAAAGCCTTCAGAAAGTAATAAAATTCGAAGTTGAAATACCTTGTAATTAAACCTAATAAAAATACTCAAATTTTGTCATAAGATTCACTATATCATTTGCGTTACATTTCAACTATATCCTGCCTTTATAGCAAGGTAATGGAGGGAAGAGTGTGAGTGAGGAGGGGAGTGGCGGCCCCGGGAGCGAGGAGCCGCTCTCTCGACCCAGCCTGTTGCGCGTACCGTCGCTGTCAGCCGCTGATCTCGAGGTAAAACTAACATTATTGAGACCTACTCGTAGATCGTAGTACTAATTTGCTTTTAAGAAGCTTTGTACGGTACATGGAAGGATAAAATACGAAGTTATTGCTGATATTTTCGGATAAGATAATTTCGGACACAACTATAAAATCGATTTTCACGTTTTGATTTAATTGACCTTACTCTCCAATACTATTTTGTTATTCAACAATACATATACTTATACTAAAATCATAGCATTTAATTCATCGCTTTTTAAGCCCCCATTTTTTTCCTTTCGTTAGTTAAAACGTTACCCGTTAGCTAAACAAAGTAAAAAAATTAAGAGCCACTAAAATATTGATGCTGCGGAAAATTTTAACGTTGAAACTAGAAGTCTTTGCCTTCTTCATAATGCTTATCCGAAGTTTAAATAAGTAGTACACCTTGCTCTTTAGAGCAAGCATGCATGTTTTAACATGGTAAAAGAAAATGTATAAATGCTATTTTTGTTCTAACATGGCTCTTAAACTGCTTGTGTTGTGGTGAATTATTAAGGCCCACTTGCACCAACTTCTTAAAGGTGTTTAAATTGTATTTAAACACGAAATTTCTATGAAAAATTTAATTTAAAAGCAATTTAAACACATTTAAGAAGTTGGTGCAAGTGGGCCTAAATGTTACTTATCTTAATCTTCAGGTTAAAAAATGCATGTTCTCTACTATTTTATTTTAAGATAATATTTGATAATATTTGATTTTAAAGAGCCATTTGAACCACCCAGGCCATTTGCGTACCCTCGCTGTCCGCCACTGATTTCGTAGTAATGGCTACGATTATTGAACGTTGGCTTCACTAATTTAATAACAGGTTCCGGTAATTTTAATGGATACGGATGGTACTTACTCGACCATTAAACATAAAATTGAATATAATTTATTTGTTTTTATTTTATCAGACATCATTATTTTTTTATAGTCCCTATTTCTATTCTATAAGTGTATTTGGCGCCGAATTGCTCAGCGATGATAATCATTATGACAGCTGGTCAATAATTTATCAATAAAAATACCAATTTTTCGACTGCTTTCATCGGAGATGGGAATACATTATTGTAAGATATGATATTCTCCAAACTATTAAATATAGTAATAGTTATTAAATTAATAGAACGCATCAAACCTGTCACTCCTGTCACCTCCTTCGTTGGCTCGTCGAAGATCATCAGTGATGTTTAGCGATACCGTCCTACTGCATACACCCAGCGCACCACACGGCTCCCATCCTCACAACGTGTGCTCATCAGAGAAAATGACGCAAACAGGTAATTATAATAGAGATATTAATAATGAAAGTAACTGATTTCACCTATTTATTTCAATTATTAATAATAAACGCTCTTAAATGACGAATAAAAATCATTATACAATAATAGTCACTCCATGGCTGAATTCTTACCAAATAGTCGGGCCTGTAAAAACTAAGATCTGTTTTCTATCGATCTGTGGTTTGACATTAACAAAACCATCTATCTTCGAAGTCTAGTCGAATGTATCGAAAATCCAATAAACGAAACGGGTTAAGATTAATGTTCTTGGGAATGTTTCGACAATACCTTTGAAAATGTGAAAGTACCCATCTACGCCTGTAAGAAATAACTGCTACTTACTTTACCTGTTGCTTGTACATACTTGAAACTTTCCCCATCTTACTCGGAACAAAACTCCAGAATAGAATTCACTACAAAACACTTTACATTCAATAGTGTTAAGACGTTTTAACAAATTCAAATGAATATTTGTAGATTCATTGTGTCAGCGTGACTGGCTTAAGAGCCAAAGTGGTGAGTCTAGAGGTGGTAGATCTTAATGGAAGCTATTAGAAGGGCATGAATAATCTCATTTAAACTTCTTGCTTTTCTTCCTCTACTTCTTCATAGAATCTACTAGGATATGAAAGTGAATCCAACAAATCTGTTTTCTAAATTTGGTTTCCGCTTTTCCCTTTTCAGCATAGGTTTAGACCTCCTACACTTCTGAGATTAACATATAAAAATCTTCAATCTTCCTTGAGTTCTTTATTTTACCTCGAAAATATCTTGCTATATTCCTATGAGAGTAACGTAAAATATTTCTTTGAAAATGTTCTCTTCAGTTTAATAACTGACCTGGGACCAAACGAGAAACGATAAATATTTAATATCGAACTGATTAGGATATTTATAAGTTAGATATGTATTAGTGAAATTGTGGGGTCGGTTAAATCCATATTTTTTACGTACGCAAATACCTACCTAATACGAACCTAAATCCATTTGGATACCGCCCACAACTTTGGTCTTGTAGAGGCCAAGAGGTAGGCGTATGTTCGTGAACTTGGTAATGGGTGATAAGTATTCCGGTTGTATCTCCCCGATTAGGGATAAAGGTAACTTATTAATAATTCAATCATCACGATTTATTACGAGATTCTGAATAGTTTCTATACCAGTTTAAATATAACAGGATGTTTTCGAGGTGTTAGAAGTGTTTTGTCCATCCGTTAGTCCGTGTGCTGTAGTGTCACTTATTTGGGGGCATAGAGTTCGACCTGCCGACAGGCGACACCGCGGAGGAGCGAGCCGCGGCTGGTGGGACCATGTCTTGTCAAGAACTTCTCGCACTGTCTGGGGCGCTGTCAGCTGCTCTTCCCACTGGACAAGTGGCTCTCGACTCATTCTTCGAAGAACTCACGAAAGGCATCAGCAAGAGGGCCGGGGAGGAAAAGATGGATACTAGGGTAAGTAATTTCAACAAGCACCTTTTCCATCTGCCGACGTTGCAAGGAGGCTGAAAAACACCACTTCACCTTCTGGCGGACTGTGGATCGCTAATATAGTTCGCGCAAAATAACTTGACCCAAAACTAATGGAGAGGGGGAAAATTTGCGCATTGCATTTGCGTGCAAAATGTACTAAAAATCGACTACTACGCATCCGCCATTTTGGTTCAAGTTATTTTTCGCCAACTGTACCAAAGAGCAGTGCTTATAAGTTTATACAACTTTAGATCTACTTTAATTTTGTTTTAAGTATTGGTCTGTTGATTTTATTCTGCATTGTGGGAGCGTTTAGAAACACAAATTCAAACACACCGACCCGAAACAACTAAGTACCTGTAGATCATACAAATATTTGTTGCGTTCTGATATCGCACCTACAATTCGTGACATAGAGATTGATCAATCAGCCGCTACGCCAAAATTTTGTTACAATAATTGCGGAATATATTACTATTGATATTAATAAGAGTATGAAGTTATTTGCACAATATTTTTTTCTAAAATAAGTAATTACGTAATGTATATTGTACTGTTTTCAAAAAGATTAGTGATTAAGTTACGACATAAATTCAATTTATTGAATAATTGAATCACTTTGTCATGCAGATGTAAACGTGATGACATATTAAATAAAGAATAAGTGGATTATTTTACCAAGGGAAAATCGTACCTCAAACTAAATTCATCAAAGTGAAACTTGTACAATTTATAACCAGTCCACGATATATCTGTCATCGTAAAGTCTTCATTGGAAAATTTAACAGGAACTTGAACAAAGTTGTAGGTATTTCAACGCCGAGAAGTATTATTTCATACTGATAGATTATTCATTAAAGTACACACTTATCGTATCACACCATCGCGCCTGTATTCCCGAAGAATTAGGCAAAGCTCTACTAATATTCCCCAACAGTTGGCCTGTATGTTTAGGTCCCATGTAATAGGGCGAGCCTTTTGTTATTATCCAAACAAATTCAAACTTAGAAACTCATAGAAAAACCCAATAACAAAAATGTCGCTGTGCATTTGATGGCTGAATTCACGAATAGAGGTTTGATCCATGCAAGAAAAGAAACAAATATAGGTTCATACATATAAATGTATATTGATAGATATTTCAGATTTGATTTAAACATAAGAATATACGAGTATACTGAGTATAGGTATTATAAAGTTAGTCTATTGTATTAGTCTAGTACCGCGATCAAAAATAAAATATTATTACATTAATCTAGGATAGGTACATAAGAAAACAAAGGAGCTATTTATTTATTTATTTATTTATTTATTTTATTCGGTCAACCAACAATTGTTATCACTAATACATGCATCACTAAATAGAAATAATAAGTAATAAGTGTAACAATTAATTATAGGTTAACACCACATGTTCAAATAATTGAGTACAGAAATGATAATAAATAAGCTTAAATTATACATAGCATTGAGGACATAACATTAGTTGACTAAATTAATTAATTATTGAGATAGATTAGAACATTAAAAATTAAACAATAAAAAAAACAATAAAACTTTAAAAAATAACAATAAAGAAAAATTAAATTAAGAAGCACAGCAGGACTAAGTAAAAATTGAAAACTAACTAGTTTCAGAATAATTATTCAGAATGTATGTAGCTATTCTGCCTTTAGTATCAAGGTGGATATCGATCAAACTACTATATTCATTCACAGTTTTGCACATTCTAGCTATGGGGGAATTTGCCCCAAGTACTGTTCTTCTGAGAGGTGGACATAGAGGTGTAATTATGTTTCTGGGATATCTACTCGGCGCCCGAAACCTGAAGAGGCCTAGTAGTTTAGGACAGTCTGTTTTATATTGTATTAAGTTACATGCAAATATACAATCTATGATGTTCCTACGTAATGACAGAGATTGCATTCTGAAATTTTTTAGCCGTGAACTATAGCTGACCAATTGTTTGGTCTTCTTTTCTGCGAAAGTAAGGTGCCATAAGAACCGCTTTTGGATACGTTCCAATTGCAATATGTGCACAGAATAATGTGGCCTCCATACGACACTGCAATACTCCATCATACTCCTCACCAGACTATAGTACAGCATAATTTTTGTATTTTTGTGGAATTCTTTTGTATTCCTTAGTATGAATCCAAGCATTTTCGACGCTCTTTTAATAATATTTTCGATGTGTGGCACAAATGTCATTTTTTTATCGAACAATACTCCCAAATCTGGAATTATATCTTGTTCTTGAATTTTTTGGTTACAAATGTAGTATTCTGATTCAACAATTTGGTGTTTTCTAGAAAATTTCATATATTTGCATTTTTTCACGTTTAATTCCATTTTATTACAGCTACACCACTGAGAAACTCGGTTTAAGTCTTGCTGTAATAACATGCAATCCTGTACGGTTTCTATCCTTCTTGCGAATTTCAAATCGTCAGCGTATAGAAAATACTCAGATTCACGGAAGCAGGTGGGGAGGTCATTGATGAAGATATTAAACAAAATTGGGGCTAGATGAGAACCTTGTGGGGTGCCTGAGGTAATACTATAAGTTGTGGAGCTAAATCCGTTTACAACTACATAGAATTCACGTTTTGTCAAATACGAATTAAACCATGCCAATAATTTGCCAGAAATGCCGTATGCTGAAAGCTTATATACTAGTATTGAATGAGAAATTTTGTCGAAGGCTTTGCTAAAGTCAGTATACACAACGTCATATTGTTTGTTTGCATCTAATGATTGTATGACCGACTCTGTAAAGGAAACCAAATTTGTTGCTGTGGACCTAGATGCAACAAACCCGTGCTGGTGGTCAGTTATATACATTTTAAAGTGTCGTTGAATATATGGACATAGCATCGACTCTAAAACCTTAGCGAATGTTGACAGCACAGAAATCGGTCTATAATTGCTGATTACCTCTTTCTTATCCGATTTGTGCACGGGTACAACTTTAGCTTTCTTCCACTCTGATGGAAATACACCTGAAGCCAGGGACGCATTAAAGATAATTAATAAGGGAGAAACTAATGCCGACGCACAGGATACAATAAATATCGGTGGTATACCATCTGGGCCCGCTCCCTTATTAGTATCCAGGGATTTCAACTTTACATGCAATGACTCGCGTTCGAAGGTTGGGTATGTCAGGCATTGGCTGTTATTTTCCAATGGTTTTAGGAAACTCGCATAATAAGTGGTAGAGGATGTATTGTTATCATGACAGTAGACAGAGGAAAAGTGTGCAGCAAAAAGTTCACAAATTGTGGAGCCATTTGATGTTGTAGTCTGTCCGTCTGACATAGTTACAGGATAATTGCTTGAGCCACCACGTTTCATTTTCATATGTGTCCAGAATAGTTTGGGGTTATATTTTATTTCAGATTCCAGAGTTTTCATGTAATTTTTGTATAATTCTATTGATAATTTTTGACACCTTTTGGCAACAAATTTTAATTCTAACAAATCCATAGGATTTTTGTATTTTTTGTAACGTAGCCTAAGTCTATATTTTTCTTTTAAAGATTTAATTATCGAATTGTTGAACCATGGTGGATAGCGTTTTGTCGTTGTCTTATGATTGGGCACGTATTTATTTATTGCAGTTCTCACCACATTATAAAATACGGTTAGCATATAATTTACGTCAACAATACCTTCAAAAAGTTGTCTCCAGTTATAAATAAAAAAAAAATATAATATGTTTACAATGTAGGGATGTAGGGTAGCGCCGACCCTGAAACTGCGTCAGTGTCGGTGTTCATAGAGCATTAGTCTGCCGCTTTGTCGTGACATCACTATCGATGCCACTGACGCTACTGACGCCTGCATCGGAAGTCTACCTTAAAAATATTCGTCGTAAAGAAATAAACCATTTGAGAGACTCGAGGTTTTTCGCCTTTCAGGCGTTATAAATTAAATACTATAGTTTTTTATGGGATAGGGGAGCAAACGAGCAGACGGATCACCTGATGGTAAGCGATAACCGCCGCCCATGGCCACCCGCAACACCAGAGGAGTCACAAGTGGAGGTTTGGGCCTCCGGTAACCTCACTCACTCGGCGAAACACAACGCAAGCGTTGTTTCACGCCGTGTTGTTTTCTGTGAGGCCGTGGTATCACTCCGGTCGAGCTGGCCCATTCGTGAAGCATGGCTCTCCCACGATTAAATAAATCTATCCATTTTATAATAGATCGTGGAAATAGAAGACTTCTCGTGCTGCGCGGACCTCCTGGCAGCTGAGGCGGCCGCTAAAGAGACGCGCAAGAGTTGCATCAGTAACGCGTGCTCAAGATTCTGGAACAGTATATCCGGAGATCTTAGCAGACTCAGAAAGAAGATCAAGTTTATTGCTGACCATAAATACTTTCAACAAGGTAACAAAATATATTTAAAAAACCCTGCCCGATCTGACAGGGGCACATAGATATCCCAATCACATCACTAAATAGAATAAGAGACATTAAATATTCACGAAAGTGAATGAATTAATGAAGTTTAAAATTCACGGTTGTCGTGCCCAAATTGAAAGAAACACGAACATAAAATATGAACTACTTCAACAAACCAATTTGGACCGAATACAATTCAGTTTTTTACAATACAAATTCGGTATATGAGATTCTTATAGCTGTAATTTACAGGTATATTGCTGGCCATCCTAATCAATACATTGTCAATGGGCATTGAATACCACAATCAGCCGGAAGAGCTCACAGTGATCGTCGAGATCAGCAATATTGTGTTCTCGGCAATATTCGCAGTAGAAATGATCCTGAAAATCGTGGCCGAAGGACCGTTCAAATATATTTCCAACGGATTCAACGTCTTTGATGGTGTTATTGTTATACTCAGGTAAGAATCTTTTGATATTGAAACGTCATTATGTGGTATTTTCTTAGAAAGAAGTACTTGCTTAAAAATTTCTACAGAATCTAAAATTATTAACAAAATTTCATTTACCTAGGTCTTATTTTTATCTCTAAGCTAAGAAGAACTAAAATAAATAAGCCGAAGTAGGTACTTATATAAATTGTATTTTTATTAATCGTTTTTAAACCGAGCGTGTGTTCACAAAACTACAAACATTTCACAAAATCCTGGATCGAGCCAGCGAATTTTAATCCCAGCTAACAAATAAAATGTAAAAGTAAAATACTTCATACAATACGAATAGAGCCGAAACAAACGAGTATTGAAATGAAACAAAGCGTACTATCCAATACAGGATTAAAGTAACTAACCAAAAAGAAATGTACCTAATAAATTCAGTTGGAAGTTCATTAGAACCTCTTTTTTAACTTATTTAAAATTTATATAATGTACGATTGAATAAAGGTATCATATTATTATCGAATAGCTGTAGCCGGCACTTACTTTCAAAGAGTTATAGGTAATTGGCTATAAAACACTTTGATATCTAGGTCGGGACCCAAGGATGTACACTTTTGAACATCTGTGTTTTTGTTTTTTTTTTATGTCTAAACAATATAATGGTGTTTCACCCTTTAACCATTCACGAAAAATCATAATATGATATTGACTCCACTTGCATTTAGAATACCTACGTTTTAAAAAGTAAATATCATCAACCGTTTTACCGTCTCAAGGCTGGACACGGCTCTCCTCTCAAAATGAATACCTATTCAAATATCGACATAATACCTTTATACAATCTGTAACAGAATAAGCGCAAGATCTGAAAGTAGTTTGTTCAGAATCGACTACTGAGTCGATTACATTGTGTTAATTTGTCCCGAAAAGATAACTACAATGCTACTAAGACCCCCTGATCCGGTTTTGGGAAACTAAAACCTACTTGCACAAACTGTTATTATGTGCGTGTGCGCACCGATGTCGTACTTAGTCGTTTTGAGCCACGAGCTTTACGTTTAGTTGGTACCGATAACTAATTTCTTGAAAAATATATGCTCGCGTGTCTCAAAATGGGGTCTCTAGGGTTTCGTTATTTAAATAAATAATGACTTGATTTTCTAATTGACGTGTTTGAGGTCTTGCGCTTATTCCGTTACACGTTGTATGTCCGATTTTCTTTAAATGTACTTGACGTATTTTGTTATAACTTTTGAACAGTGCATTCGAGCTGGCTCACAGTATGGGCCAAGAAAAAGACCTAGCAGGGAGTTCAGGGCTCTCCGTCCTACGCACATTTCGCCTGTTACGTATACTGAAACTGGTCAGGTTCATGCCCAACCTGCGCCGCCAATTGTTCGTCATGTTACGCACCATGGACAACGTCGCCGTATTCTTCTCATTGCTAGTACTATTTATCTTCATATTCAGGTAAATATTACTATTTAACTATAACAAATCTTAGTCCAACCAACCACGGAGACAGATCAGGTTCCTAAAATGAAATTTAAAGAAAGGTAACTTAATAAATGCAATAAACAATTACGATAAAATGCATGAATTTAACAAAAAAGATAAAACGTTAGGTTTTATGTTCATTATGTTCAAATAAAAAAAAAATCTGCTGTTTATTACTTTCCTGAAAATACTTTTCTTTTCAAAATTATTTTAAAGCCTATCTGTCCTATTTAAGTATTATTATTATCTTTAATAAATAAACAATTCTTATGAGTTTGTTTCTTTGCTTTACTTTAATAAGTCAAATTCAATATTTCACTAGGGACTTAATAGGCATTATTTAAATATCTGTCTACAAACTTGACCTTCAATATAAGTCTTAATTTTATGTAAAATCTATAATCCTCTCTCACACCTGTATCGTAGTAAACTATAGTAGTTAAACATCACGGTCCCCAGCAATCACTCATTGATTGCTCAAATCAGATTTTTCATTTTTCCGTAGCAAAAGAAGATTTATTCGACTCTTCATAAAAATATGAAATTCTGAATGTTTCTACCTAACTGTTACACCCGCATCCCTTAACCTGTGCACTAACTGTGAGTGATTTCTCCTTTTTCTTTTCGATCTTATCCTTATGTGTGTCAGTCATCTCAGTCTTCGACATTCCACTACACACAGCCACTATCCACACTCTGTACAACTTTTTTCTCTTCTACTTTAATATCAATCATAGTGACTTCACGCTTGTGTGCTTTTCGTCCACTTCAGTTCTTTACACTTGCACTTGATCACTCATCTTCTTAGAATATATCAACATACATATTATGTATACTATTTATTATTTATTATATATTTAATAAATCCTTTTTAATTTTGTATATATATTATATTCCCTCCTTTGTGTGTGGAAACGATTATAGTAACCGTATTATTATCTAATCGCATATTGCGTGGTAACGTTCAGCATCCTCGGTATGAACATCTTCGGGTGCAAATTCTGCGAGACAGACAAGCATGGCGATCAAGTGTGCGACAGAAAAAACTTTGATACCCTCTTGTGGGCCTTTGTCACGGTGTTTCAGGTATTCAACATTTTAAATTAAAATACCTAACAGACAACCCAGAAACAGACTGAACTTGCAACATTACTAAACGCTTACCCACGGGTCCGTCAGCAGCCAACACTCATGACAGTATGACAATCCCGAATAACAGAAGATTGTCTTGTCACGGCTAATCGACTAACCACGAGAGTACACAAACGACCGTTCACTCTGCTGCAAGAAACAATCTTCCCAAAGATATAGAAATCTATATTTAATAATAACACTAACAGAAGAATACAGCTTGCAGCATTGTGCGTTGTCAACAAGCGTTCAGTCGCGTAACCGCTACCCTAGTTCCCGCGTAGAAAGATCTAGTACCATCCGTAACAAATTGATCAAACATCATTAGTGTCACGTTCACCATGTTGTTCGTACAGTACTCCCATCAGAAGTTGTCCAGAGCACATTACTTAGTGAGAGAGCTTGGTTGAAAAGTAGGTTAGCTTTAGGTCGTTCGGAGCCGCGTCGCGGGTAACCTGTTCGTCAGTTCCTCTACTCCCACTACTACAACTGCACTCAGTTATACAGTATCTCTATCACTCTGCATGCTGCTTCTATTATTTAGGTATTTATTATACTTGAACAGCTTGTCACGAAATTCGTGGAATTTGTTTAAAATTAACTCCACAAACAAATTTATTACCGTGTTGTTAAAACTTTAAGGATTATGCGACAAAAGTTTCCACCAGTTTCGTTATCAACCCTGGCATCCTTGTTTTAACTTCAGTAACAATCAAATTTTCAATTACTTTCCCCTTTCTTTAACTCTTTAACTTCCTCTTTATTAATAACAGAAGGTATAGCTCCTCTCATCTAACTTTCATTTTATTTTTTTCCATATTATGCATTTCTCAGGATGAATTTATAATTGAAAATACTGCATTATAATTTGAATGACTTTTTGCCACGAGTAATATAATGATACAGTATGAATGGTGATTCTCTTTTATTATCTTTTACGCACTTTACTTTCGCCTATTTATTCCTCCTCCAGATTATTTTTATTGCATTTCTACTTTTATTATAATCATGAGGCAGTAAATAAAGAATGAACCATAATATAAGTATTAAGTTTGACAAGGAACTTAATTGCACTAAATAACACGATGTTAATGAAAGTAAATATATAATTTAGATTTATTAACATATCCGTTGGTTGTAGCGTTCCAACGGCGATAACACTGCTTAACCATTTAGGCTTTTGTTTATTAATTAATGATTACATCACATTCCAAAATAAGATCACTAGGACGAAGTTTTATGAAATGAAACTAATTTTACGGCACGATGACGTGTAGATTCACAATTGTTACCGCACTACTAATACTGATTAGGTGCATATATACATAAATTTCTTCAATATTACGATAGAGCATCAGTTAATACCATATCCTTTTTGCCACGTCGCTAACTGCACACATTAGGTACCTATGGGAATACAATAACATTATGCAGACCGTAAGGTTAGTATTATTTCAGTAGTTCGTTCACGAGAGCAGGTTGCAGTGTTAACGTCTCGTACGCAACAATAATGTCATCAGGATGACTCGGTCGCGGCGTATGCGCATAGCGTTTTGTTTTTCTTTCATTTTTACATCGACTCCACGACGAGCAGTATTCTGGGCATGTATCTATTCGGTGGTAAGTTTTGCAAGTACGTCGAAGACAATGGCAGCGAGCGGGATTGTACCTGCCCCGAGATCGTCTCGCATCATCCCAAGTGTGAGTGCGACAGGAAACATTTTAATAACATCCTATGGGCTACCGTCACCGTGTTCCAGGTAAGCCTTGAGCGGTACGCTAGACTAGGCTCAGCAATAGACGGTTTATTTGCGATCCCGTTTCAATATTTTTTAGAAGATAGATACCGCGCGTTTCTCGTAACTACCAACTTGAACTTTTACTGAGGGAAACTGTTAATATATGTTGTCTTATCTGAAAGCAATTTTGTGTGTGTGTGTTGTCAGAAAAGACACATAAAAATAACATGACTGAAACATGATTTGTACATTATTAAACTTGGCACAAGCGAGAGATACGCCGTAGTTACTTACTTACATTGTAGTAATGCACTTCGAGGAGCGCTCCGTAGTTAGTTTGCATCTTGCTTAGTAGTGTAGAATATTAGGAAATGCTGGACCCTGTGCTTGTGTACTCCAACTCGCCGTCTGTGTTCCCTTTCATAAATGTGTATTAGTGAAAACCGACACAACAAACATGACACTTGTCAACACTAACACGCTAATTACTAACAACAGTTTTTGTATTATTTACTTTAATTTATTAACAATTCAGTAACATTTTATTACAAACACCGAAAGGCACTACTTAATACAATATGACAGCACACCTCGCTTATTTTGATTTATCGAAGAAGTTCTGATTTAAAGATATTTGATGTGGTAGAACAACTTGCGCAGTCGAATATTATTCTGACGTTGATGTGAATATTTCAGGTTTTAACCCAGGAAGATTGGAATGTCGTGTTATTTAATGGCATGGAAAAAACAAGTCATTGGGCCGCATTATATTTCGTGGCCCTTATGACCTTTGGAAATTATGTACTGTTCAATTTGCTCGTCGCTATTCTCGTCGAGGGGTTCAGCTCAGAAGTAAGTACGCTCGATATATTTGATGTCAGCTATTGATGTGTAGACTACGCCATTTTAATTTTCATACCCAAAATGATATATTTTTATTTATTTACTATTTGTAACAGCAAAATCCTTGTGTCATTCTAAGGTATCTTCGTAATAACAATACCTACGAATATCTAAGAACAAGCGAATATGCTTTGAATTCTTAATACATACCTGAGGTACAGAATTTCCAATCAAACCCTCATGTGTAATTCAAATCTTTTAGCGAAATGAGAGGAGGGAACGTGAACAACGCGAGCTGGCGAAATCAAAATTGTCGAGCGAATGTTTCTCAGACAATAACGAATTGCACTACGACGACTCGAATTCAGGATCACATTCCAGTGAGAGTTTTTCACAGGTAAAGTATTTGCGATACTATTTCATTAAGTCAACGTGAACAATGTTATTCTACTAGAACTCCGAGCTTAGAGATTTCTCGAATTTATGTTTAAAACAATTTGGGTAGCTTTTAATCAAGTCTTTATATTTGGTCAGAACGAAATTAAAAACTATTGGCGGTCGGCGGATGACCTACGAAAAGCTAAAGATGATGTGAACGGACATAAAGACAAGGCAATGAAATCGCGTCGTAGAACCAAATCGTCAGCACATCACCCGACACTTTGTAAGGACTGTGCCCAATCCAATAAGTGTAATTTACAAAAGGTAAGTTTAGATTAAGGGGTTTTCATTAGGAATGCACTTGCATATAAATGGAAAACTTTGAGAACTAAGTCAAATGTATTTTGATTACTAATAATTAAGTCTTGATCCGGCTAGAATTTTCCGATGTATGTTTGGGTCGGGTTCCAGTTTATTCAGAGGCTGAAGGAACCGTAGCTTATCCTCGCAGACCAATTGTTTAGCGTAGTTATTAGGTAGCCATGTGCCCCTCACGACTATACTAATTTTGGTAGAAAAAGGATATTTACATTAATAGCAGCTGTATACTCGCGATGTTGACCTGCGACTATTTTGTTTTTCGCAATCCGGTAGGAATTTTCAAAACTGTCCTAGTGCTCATCTATATTACACCTACTAATAAGAAACTCCCGTGTATAATTTCTCACTTCCATACCTACTGATTTAAGTTCTGTATTGTCCGTTGTCAGTCAGAGTCACACATAAAAATAGACAAACACAAGTACATTTAACAACCTACTAATAAAATAAATCTAATAATGTTATGTTTATAAAAAAAATAATGTTAAAAGTCTGATTTTAGATATTATTTTGTGCGATTATCTTGTTAGACTGAAATTTAAGATGTCGTAAATTATTTAAATTCTTACTTTCATTATACATTGCTATTAAGCCTATAATCCTTTGAAATATATTAGTACCTACTTTTTGCGAAGTTAACTTTGTTCCGATTCACTTTTATTTTCTGGTTTGTTTATGTATTTTTTTTTTCTTATATGTCCCTGATAATTAGAATTTATAAAGATATTTTATATAAATCGTTCCGTTGTTTATTTAATTCATCACTATTAGTCTCTCATGTCTATCACGGGGTAACTGTTCACAAACATTTTCGTGATTAGTTATGAAATACTAATTTAATATTGACTTACCACTTGTATCAGGAATCAAAAATGCTAGCAAGTAGTGCTGGTACAGAATCAGCATTGCCGATGATAACGCATACTGCAGCAACGCCACAAGACTCGCCGTCTACCACGTTAGAACCTGGAGCTTCATTCAGGGATTTTAATGTAGTTCTGAGCTTGGAGAGATCCGCGATGCTTTCAAGTTTAGACTCCATTGATCGGACATCCGTATGTATCTGTATTGTGTATATAGAAATTTAGAACTATATCCTTTTTGGCTAAGTAAAAATTTAATGGGTGTTCTTTTTTAGTGTGCCAGCATACCAGGTCTACTAAAACCACCAAACAGTTATACATTAACGCTACATTCAGTGCAAGCTCAACTTGGTGCTGAGAAAGCGCGTCTTCCTCCAATGTCCCTCGCACCTCCCCCACTGACCCTCGCTCCACCCCCCCTTAGATCCTCGTCGCCTGCACCCACGACGCCGAGTACACCAAGATCTATGCCATCGCCGTTGCTTCCAGAAAAGAACCTACAAATAACAATACCAAAAGATGAGAATTGTATAAACACCAGTGATAAATCTAGTCTTCTAAGTTCACAAAAGTAAGCACCAACTTAATTTCTTTTTCTTAACCTTTAAAATGATTCTGACGACACGTTTGGCGTAGTGGCTTCTGCGCTGCGTGTTGTGGGTTCGATCCCCACACTAAGCAAATATTTGTATGACCTACAGGTTCCGGGTCCGGGTGTTTGTGTATGTGATAATTTGAACTTGTGAACAGGAGAAATTGAGGCTAGAGTTGGGCAACGTTTGAAAAAAAACATTCCATCAATATTGTCACTTTCTACTATTACTCATTCTATTCTATATTGCCTGATCACTTAGTATATGAAAGATCACTCCATATTCTAAAGGCGAAGTAGGGGTACAAAATTATTATTATGATGAAATATAAATAACCCTTACTTGGATCCTAATGTTGAAAATTTATTGGCCTATTTGGAGGGGTTCATATTCAGATTTTATGACCTGAAGTTATCGATAGCTATATCTACTTACTCGGGGGCCATAAATTACACTGGATCTTTCATCAGCTTTTTTTTTTCTAGGAACGTTAGTGTAGTAAGTATAGGCACCAATGGTGAAGACAAGTGTAGGGTGCAACGCGGCTATAGTTGGCGGCTATCAAGGCCGAGCCTGAGAAGAAAGCCCAAGCAAAGAACGGGCTCAGATTCAGACGCCATCGTGCTTAACAACGGGAGAGACCACGCTGTCTGCAATGGTATGAGTTTTATTTAGATTTATTTTATTTAGACATTAAATATTATTAAATAAAAAAATACAATATTACTAGAGTGGCGTGTAAATTCCCCATAATTGTTATTATTTTGTTCTTTGCATATATTGCAAAATGATTTAAGTTATTTATATTGAGACTACGACCCGAATTCTCGCTCCATATTATTTGGAGGTTTGGATTTCCAAAAGCTTGTATCCCACCACATCCTCATTCATTACGACAACAGGTTCGAACATCCGGAAAAACGAGTTACTGCTATCATCTTCGATGGTGATAAAGAACGACACGCAATCGGAACTGCCCAACAACAGGGCGCGTGTGCAGCTGGGCGCGCCGCGCGTGCTGGCGCCACCTGCCCGCCGCGTCTCCGCTCACAACGCGCCCCTTCTACCTGACGTGCGTACATTACATACATACCATCACGCCTGTATTCCCCGAAGGCTTAGGCAGAGGCGTACTAATGTACACCCACAGTTCGCCGGTATGTTTAGGTCCCATGTAAAAAGGGGCGAGCCTATTGCCATTAACCGGGCACAAATTCCTAACTCCGAGCTGCTACTGGGAATTTCATAGAAAACCCCAATAACACTGCTCCACCTGGGAATCGAACCCAGGTCCTCTAGCGTAGCAGTCGCGCTCAGGACCACTTGGCTAATGAGGCAGTTGCGTTACGTACATTACATTCATATCATCAACAATAACATACAAACAAACACACAACGATACACACTTTGAGCAACCCTATATCAGAACGCTTTACATAATTAAGAACATGCCATTATGCCTGTAGTCATGTAACCTGATGTACCTACTGACCTACTATTTCAGGTCCCATATAGGAGGCGACACATTAGGACGACCTTTTATCAATGTATAAATACCGTCCACCTTCTTACTAGCACGCTTATTTACTTATTTATTGAGCTTGGCTTCTAACCGCTATCAATCTATCACATGAATCAATCTACATCATGTCTCACAAAGGGTCAACCCATTTATTCAAACAACTCGTCCCTTAGAAATACTACTTCGGGCAATATAGTAAAACGCGTTGTTCTCTGTTTAGGTGTCATGGAAGGCTCCAGAAGCGGGTTTCTCATCAGACTCCACAGTTCGACTGGACTCGGTCAAGCCCCCACCACATAGGCTGTCACTCACCAATGACTATTTGACAGGTAATATGAGTGAATTTGCTTATTGACAATGCTGAAGTTATTGCAGTGGTAGTCGTAATCGATTAGTTAGAACTATGCTTTTGATATTTAATGTATTCCTTGTCTACAATCCTTGTTTATTGATTGGGTTTCGAGAAACTGAATAGGTTAGTAGGTCTAGCACTACTCTGTTAATTTATAAAATACTTCACGTAGGTACAGTATAACATAACGCAAGGGGTAGACTCGGTTTACTTGAGGTCTGACTGGCTGGCGATCACCCTTACGTCGGATTCTATCGTAAAGTATCTTGGTGTATGTATGTTTCATCTTTTGCGCGTAAGAGCCAGTTCCCCATCGATTGCTGCGGCTCTGGAAGTCCTCAGGGGCTCTTATGGCTCGGCAACGAATCAGCTACTCCTCTGATGGTGTCCATGGGCGACGATGATGTGTGTGTCATAGACTCTTTTGCCGACTTCATAAAAAAACTAGATATTATTAGGTTTACTTCACTATACTTATATTCACATTGATATTCAATCTAAAATACGATCCATCATCGTGTAGAATCTCCAATCTCCATACAAACCCAACGTATAATAACTACGACTCCTGGTTAAATTAAAAAAGCGTTAACCTACAGACTCAGAGACCTACTAAATTAAATACAGTAATATCGCATTAGCTATGTATGGGTGCGTTTATTTCATCTTACCTATATTATCTTAAATCTTAGTTATATGCCACGGATTTGCTGGCACTGACCTTACGAGTTCGATTCGCGACCGCACGTCAACTCTCGTCTTCAGTATGCAGCAAAGTTGCAAATAGGAACGGAATATTATTTCATATATGAATTTACTGTTAAAGTTTTATATATTTAACGATAATTGACGTCTCGGATTAATTAAAGGCATGATTCGATACTCAGGTTACTAAGCTAGTCTAAGCACGAAGAACTATGAAATTCGTAACGTAACCGTTTCTAGTTTTTTTCTGCTACAAATCACATAAGTACATACATACATTTTTCACGCCTGTCTCCCATTGGGGGGTAGATTATATAGATTTCCACGTGCTACGATCCTGGCACACAACTTCATCTACGTTCATTAACCTCTCATACAAATTATTCTTGATATCGATACGAATACGTTTTCGCAAGTTGTTCATGCTTGGGCTACTGTACCGATTGAATATACAGAAACCGCTCACTATACAGAAAATGTCCTTAGGCATGTTACGGGTATCTGAGTACGACTCGTTGGTAACAGTGACCTCGGTGTCCGAAGTGAAGGCGAGCAACCTGACGCCAAGCCCGGCGCCGGCGCGCGAGCAGCCTGCGCCCGCGCTGCCCGCCCGCCTCCATGTACAACCACTGCCACTGATGAAGCAAATCAATGAGGAGGTACGTTCTAATGGCACTATATGCAAGTTAAATTCACTGATAGTGAAAGGGTCTCAGGTGGGAAGTCTTCAGTTCTGATCATTCAAATATTCTTTCATATTCAAGTTAAATTCACTGATAGTGAAAGGGTCTCAGGTGAGAAGCCTTCAGTTCTGATCATTCAAATATTCTTTCATATTCAAGTTAAATTCACTGCTAGTGAAAGGGTCTCAGGTGGGAAGTCTTCAGTTCTGATCATTCAAATATTCTTTCATATTCAAGTTAAATTCACTGATAGTGAAAGGGTCTCAGGTGGGAAGTCTTCAGTTCTGATCATTCAAATATTCTTTCATATTCAAGTTAAATTCACTGATGGTGAAAGGGTCTCAGGTGGGAAGCCTTCAGTTCTGATCATTCAAATATTCTTTCATATTCAAGTTAAATTCACTGCTAGTGAAAGGGTCTCAGGTGGGAAGTCTTCAGTTCTGATCATTCAAATATTCTTTCATATTCAAGTTAAATTCACTGATAGTGAAAGGGTCTCAGGTGGGAAGTCTTCAGTTCTGATCATTCAAATATTCTTTCATATTCAAGTTAAATTCACTGATGGTGAAAGGGTCTCAGGTGGGAAGCCTTCAGTTCTGATCATTCAAATATTCTTTCATATTCAAGTTAAATTCACTGATAGTGAAAGGGTCTCTGATGGGAAGCCTTCAGTTCTGATCATTCAAATATTCTATGTCGGAATTCCGTTTGAGAGTGACTGAACATAATATTGATAGGAATGCAACAAGGTCTTGAAAACAACACAATGAACATGAGCGCTTCCACTGGCGACTCAGTGCTTCTGAGAACCTGAAATAAGCTAATATTTAAATCGGTCAAGCTGTTTTTGAGTTTTAACGAAACTAACGAACAACAATTATTTTTTATATATAGGTAGAGATTGATAATCTGAAGTTGACCGGGTATATCAATAAAAAGTATAATTAAATGTAGGACTATTATGAACCATTATATAAGAAAAAACATAAAACTCGAATGCCAAACCCGTACCTAACCATATTACCACTACTAGGTATCTATTCATTGCCACTATAATCCCGGGCCTGCCCCGGAATTCCGCTATTATCCGTAGAGATAATCCTTCTTCTTCTTCATATCGAGGATACGATTATCTTTTTTTATTTAAATACTCTTCGCCCAAAACTTAGCCACTTCTAAAGCGTTGTCAGTGGCAACGCAGAGGTCTTCTATACTGCAGGTCTTAGGGCATAGAGGATAGGATAGGAGGTGAGCCATAGTTTGCGACTGAAATAAAAGCCGGGATCGCTTTCACCTGGGGAGGCAGCAGGGTATCGAATAAAATGCCGTGAGGATTGTAACAGTAGAGACTAAACTTTAATAATTCATCAAAGTGGTTTCAATTTATTTGTGCGATCCAGCCCAAACGCAAATCATAATCACATTACGCTTTCAATCAAATGAATGCTACGCTGAAACCATCGAGTTGAATAAATGTGGTGAATCCTCTCTTGGATCGCGCTTGTAGGTGGACCACAATAATCCGACCGGGTTAAACTCTGAACTTTGGTTCGACACCTACCGAAATACCATTATTAAAGTTTATACCTTTGCGGTTCAATTTGACTTTCACATTTCTGACAGCGATTAAGTGAAAACGAATCAATATACAAGAAGGATACCACATTACGACATGAAATTAGTCAACACCTATTAATTATTTATAATCGAGCACTTCAATATAGGATAGGTTTATAGAATACAGGTTCATGGGAACCTGTATTTTATAAACAAAAGAATATAGGTTCTCATGAAAATTAAATAAACGACGATGCTGACAAACTAGTATCAAAGGATTTTTGATATAATAAATTTTAATAATAATTGTTTCCTATTTTAAAGTTCTTCTTTATACAGTAACTACCTATTTACTATCTATTTCAGCCAAACCACAATTGGAGGCAATATCGCAAGGCGGTACCTTCACATTTATTAAAAAAAAAATTCAAAGCGTTTTTTTTTTCAGGTGGCCATAAATAACGTGTGCATGTTATCGTCAAGATTCGACAGACGACGGTACAGATTCAAAGACCTTTTTCGCTTTATGGAGCCGACGGGCTGTCTCAAAGAAAAAGAATTTTACTCACTGTACATCTTTGCGCCCGACAACAAGTAAGATTATAGCGACCTCAATTCCCTTATTCTGGTAAAAGAATTTTAGTATTTTCGTAATGAAATAAGTACTTTTATGTCTTCGAGACTTTCCTTAACGAATCACTTCAACCATATCTAATTTAGTACAATGAGGCCTGTTATAGGTTCTATTTTTTGGTAATTGTGATCTCTAAGACTGGTCTCTACAGCAATAAATAGTCTCTTTATCCTATTGCTGTAGGGACCAGTCTAGAACACAATAATAATTGTAATCTCACTAATGAGCAAAGTTTACTCCCACATCCACTGATATCAGTTAAATGCTAATAATATTGGCAACAATTTGGTTTTTTGGCGTTGTTTTCTTATCATAGTATCATTAATATATTTTTCTGTCATAGTTTTGAATTATAATTAATGATATTATTTTTTTGACAAAAGACCGCTTGATTCTCGCTGTTAAAATCTATTATGGTTTGATTATCGAGGACTCAGTCAGATCGTGTCTAAGCGTCCGATTAAGGACCTCAGTATATTAGTAGGGTGAAAAAAAAGTATGTATTGATTAGTATTAAAAACTTTAATAACACGAAAACTCACAGGATGCGAAGATTCTGCACGTGGGTGGTGACAAGGGGTTGGTTTGACAACATAGTGTTGTTATTCATCGCGTTGAACTGCATCACTCTAGCGATGGAGCGGCCCAACATCCCGCCCGACTCCAAGGAGCGCTCCTTCCTCTCCACCGCCAACTACGTGTTCACCGGTGTTTTCGCTGTAGAGATGTTCATAAAGGTAACTTGTTTTAATGTTGATAATTTTATTAATATTGAGGAATTCTCTCATTTGCCATAAGTTAATAAAAAAATAAGAGCCACTTGCACCAACTTCTTAAATATTTTTAAATTGTATTTAAATACAATTAAACATATTTAATTAAGAAGAAGTGCAAGTGGCTCTTAAATCTTAATGACGTTAAAAGGAACACAGTTTTTCTATAATATTCTCAATAGTAGCTCAGAGTTTGGAATTTGTGCCTGGTTAATGTGAGACCTAAACATAACGGCGCAAAGTATATCTTAGTACACCTCTTTCTAACCCTTCGGGAAATACAGGCGTGATGGTATGTAAATGTAGTAATAATTTAACCTCATCCAAGTTCCCTATGACAAAAATCGACCTCGGCGCACCGTACTATCAATGTCAAAAAGTGATATTTCCCTTCTCTTTTAAAATAATATTTCTATGCTTACTCAAACTTTAATTATGTTCCTATTATTACCCAAATTACCCGATACCCGATACCAAAGCATACCTACTTATGTATTTACGCTTATTTATCTGAAATTTATGTATAAGATAAGAAGAAAAGGAGCATTGAATGTCACAAAGTGTTTAAGAGCACACGGTAAATTTGTGTTATTTGCCATGAAGTCATACAAGGTAGATCGTTTTACTGGTGTTTCCGCCTGTGACTTTACTACTGTTAGAATGGCTCTCGTTCCAAGTGTGGTTAAGACGTTAAGTCGAGTCGTTTGATCCTTCCGCAAAGGATAACTCATACTTCGCTGGAGTGTTACTACGTTGCCCCAGTCTTTCGTTTTCAAGACTCCATTTTATTGAGCCTTATATTTTAAGAAGAAAGATTTTAAGAAAATTGTAGCGCCTGTATGTAATAAGAAAATCCATACTTATCAGATTTTTTGCGTTTTGAATAAGTTATCTTGTATGTTGTTTTGATTAGTAGGTAAGACACGCGATAATTGTGCTATGGTCTTCTAATAAACATAAAAATATAGGTATTTCATAGTTGTTTCTTTGTCAAACCTTACTAGAATCTACTCAAAGTCCTCATATGCAGACCAGGGACCAGGAACAAATCTCTGTAGGCCATATAAATATTTGTTCCACAACCCACAGCACAACAGCCACAAACATGCAATATCATAAAACAAGAAATACACAGAAAAAGAAGATCGGGCTAGTGTTTATGAAACCGCCTATAGATGTTACCTGCGTTGAGTTCGTTTTTCTCAAAACCGTGATAATATTCCTAAATCCTTCCTTAGCTGAGTGATATTTTGCGATTAAATTAAAGAAAATATTATGTAAGTATGCTGTTATTCTTTATCCTACACAGGTAATTGCATCAGGAATGTTTTACGGTCCAGATGCTTACTTCACTTCTGGATGGAACATCATGGACGGCTCGCTAGTCATCATATCCATTATCGATTTGTTAATGTCCTTAGTATCAGAATCGAGTCCACGGATATTTGGAATTCTCAGGGTGAGTGACATTAATATACATTTTTTTGTATTATCATTGCTGTAAACACTACTTAGTCTTAAACAATATCTCTTTTTTTTGTCACTTATCAATATTTGTGTTGGGTATGTTAATGTGCTATGAATAAAATAAACTATTGAATTGTCATAAACTTAACTACTAGTACAGTAGATGTAAAGTATCCGTAATTACCGTGCTCCGAAGGACGCCATGCTCTTTTTTTTTTTTGTATGTAATGCCTCAATTGCCTTTATCTGTAGATACCGAAAATGGGCCCGGGGACTCTTTACGCTGAAAATAGCTACTTCGATTTCATCTTCTTTTTATTTCTGTTTCATAGGTATTTAGATTACTAAGATCATTAAGGCCACTAAGAGTGATAAACAGAGCTCCAGGTTTGAAGCTCGTTGTGCAGACACTTCTCTCTTCATTAAGACCCATCGGAAACATTGTACTAATTTGCTGCACATTTTTCATTATATTCGGCATATTGGGAGTGCAGGTGAGATAATCAATATTTTATGCGATATTATATTTTTAAATTATAAACTATCACGAGACACATTAATGTTTCTGACACCAGTTCTTTAAAAAAAATGCATTAGAACACAAACAGGCACCAATTACAAGGTGATCACGCAGTGGGATTGCAAGTCGTGACGTTGCAATATAGTGCAATGACAATATTTATTTAATAAGGTGGCTCTACAATAAAAATAAAAACTAAATATCAAAATACAATAATGTACATAGTAATGTTTTCCTTTCAGCTTTTCAAAGGAGCATTTTTCTACTGCGAAGGGGCAAACATAAAGAATGTTAAAAATAAAACAGACTGCCTCTCTATAGAAGGCAATGTGTGGGTGAACAGAAAGTACAACTTCGATGATTTGGGAAAGGCTTTGATGTCTTTATTCGTACTGAGTTCTAGAGACGGATGGGTTAACATTATGTATACAGGGCTCGATGCAGTTGGGGTAGATCAGCAGGTACCTACTATTTTCTTTGATAAAACATTGCCCCTCACTAGGAATTTCACCTGTATCGTGGTTAGGTTCACAAACACAAACACCCAGACCCGGAACAACTATCTGTAGTTCATGCAAATATTTGTTCCGTGTGGGAATCGTGTCAGCCAAATGTTTTACGACTTCGATTATTTTCATCATAATTCAAAGAAATTGTTTACTTGTTGATAAATGAGAGCTAGTACTGTTTGTCACGGTGCTTGCTCATGGATATATACCTACTACTAGATATCTTTATAGTAGATATACCCATAGATATTTTTGTTATCTTTGACTGAATTCACCAACACATACGCCAAACTTTTATTTATCGATCCTGGATTGACCAATAAACAATTCTTTAACATTCTTAAATATTATCTCCAATTTGCTGTTATTGAATATTATATCTCATTTATCTACAAACGCATTCAATGATACCAATTTACAGCGGCAGATGTTGAAAATGGTAGCCTAAAATAATAAGTCATAACGACGTCTTTATAAACTTTTAAAATGCTAACTTACCGACCACTTTAAAATTATAGGTTGTTACGAGTTTCAAACTAAAATACATGATTATATTTACGCGAAACAACAATAACCCATTACCTACTTATTTTCAACATTTTTAAATCATAACTCACGCGTCCGTAGAATGATTTTGCATTACGTCATCAACTTGGTGGAGAATATACTTAAGTTAAAATCGGTATACTTTCAGCCTATAGTAAACTATTCTGAGTGGCGCCTCTTATACTTCATCGCATTCATACTACTAGTCGGGTTCTTCGTGTTGAACATGTTCGTGGGGGTTGTAGTGGAGAACTTTCATAGATGTCGCGAAGAACAAGAGAAAGAGGAAAGAGTCAGGAGAGCAGCCAAACGAGCACTGCAAATGGAAAAGAAACGAAGAAGTTAGTAATAAGCACTAATTTTCACGTTTGTAGTAATAGTGGAGCTGAACAATTTATCTTCTGTCAAAGGTGGAATGAAAATGGAAATAGTTTGTAAGCTCTGTATATTTTGTTTCAGAAATGCACCAACGACCATATTATGCAGACTATTCACAAACACGATTATTCGTCCACAACGTAGTCACATCTAAATATTTCGACCTGGCTATAGCCGGTGTCATCGGCTTAAATGTCGTTACAATGGCCATAGAATACTATAGAATGCCGCCGGCACTACAATATGCGCTTAAAATATTCAATTATTTCTTCACCGCCGTGTTTATCCTCGAAGCAATTATGAAGCTTGTTGCTCTGGGGTTCAAAATATACTTAAAAGACAAATGGAATCAATTAGATGTAATAATTGTCATCTTATCTATAGTTGGAATAGTTTTAGAAGAGTTAGAAACTAACATAATTCCTATAAACCCGACGATCATGAGGGTAATGAGAGTGTTGAGGATAGCCAGGGTACTGAAGCTGCTGAAGATGGCAAAGGGTATAAGAGCTCTGCTGGATACGGTGATGCAGGCTCTGCCACAAGTTGGCAACTTGGGTCTACTGTTTTTTCTCCTATTTTTCATCTTTGCTGCGCTTGGTGTTGAGCTTTTTGGAAGATTGGAATGTTCAGACGAAATCCCATGTCAAGGTAAAATTATACAGAAGTACAATTTTTTGTGGTTTATGTCCTATATGTAACCATAGTTATAGATGTTCGATATTTTTGATGACCATTTGGAAACTCTTTCTTCCTTTACTAGGTAGATAGTAAAGCGTCTTAAATTTATTGTTATAGGTTTGGGTGAACACGCCCATTTCGCGAACTTTGGAATGGCATTCCTAACGCTGTTTCGTGTGGCGACCGGCGACAACTGGAACGGCATCATGAAGGACACACTCCGAGAAGACTGCGACAGCTCTGTGGACTGCGTCAGGAACTGCTGCGTGTCCACTATCATAGCGCCCATATTCTTCGTTGTATTCGTATTGATGGCGCAGTTTGTACTAGTTAATGTTGTGGTGGCTGTAAGTATCCATCCCCCTAAATAAGCTTTATTTCAATATAAGTTCACCTTTCTTAAATATTTTCTTTTCTGTCACAGGTACTTATGAAACACCTAGAAGAATCGCATAAACAAATGGAAGATGAAAATGACATGGATGTAGAACTAGAACGTGAGTTAGAACGTGAGGCTGACGACGAGGAGGATAGGGCTCTATGTCGCGCTCTAGAACAATGTATGAACCCGCCGCGACCGCTAAATAAGGTACCGTCACTCCCGGCTAACTTCACGTACAGCGAGCCCAAGCAACCAGCACCGTCCCCCGCACGCCGCCGCCGCACGCTGCACTCGCACACCGCTTTGTTGCCGGCGTCGCTGCCGCCGAGACGGGCTTCCTTATCGCCTCACGCCTTTGGACGGCGCCGGCAGGACTCCAGCGCGGAGCCACCCGCCGCGCTCTACGAGGAAGACGCCAGGTTTATCGACGCCGATGACATCGACGAGCTCGAGCCCGGCAGCCCGCCGAGACGAGACTCCTTCGCGCAAAACAGGCGACAGCGAGTCGACAAGAGAAACTCCCTCCGAGGAGAAGAGGCCCGCCTACTGCGACCTGTGCTACTTGCGGTACCCTCTAACAGGCAGAGTCTAAGACTGAGCGGCCCAAAAAGGAGATCCTCTACAGAATCGGCCGCGACCGAAGCGAGCAACGCCTCGTGCTCTCAGAACTTACATACTCCCGATTCGGCCGCACAACCGATAAGCGAGGAAGAGAAAATAAGAATAGTGATAGCCGAGAGGCGCAAGATAGATGCGGCCAGACCAGATCCGGATGACATTGTGGAACTAGCGGAGCGAGGCTCCTAGTCCCGGCGGGGCCGGCCGCAGCAACACCACGAAGTCTATATCTAGGCGCCGCTCAAAGCGACGTCCGGGTGCCCTATCCTCTATCTCTTCCTGGATCTCCTCTTGCCTGTAAGTCTTGTGTGCTCAAGGGACAGTGAATGTTTGAACTCGGTTGCGTGAACAGTGAACATAAACTAGAATAGTGACGAATTTATAAAACTAATCTTGACTACGGTACGTTTCAGTGTTGTGTTGCGTTCTCGATATTAACGAAAGAAGGATATTGCCCGTTCAGAAGTGACCTTCTCCTGTTTTTCTTTGACACATTCAACCTAAACCTTCACTTCACCATTTGCGGCCGGTTCAATTACATCATTAAGAGACTTTAATAAATTTAGTTTAAGATGTATAAAAATACATGTAGATAGGAGTTAGAACTAGTCAATTTGTTGTGGTGGGATGTTTTCTACGAGAGCTAAAGTATACTTCGTAATTGTATTATTAGTACGGTGCTTGCTGTTAAAGATTAATTTGTTATTATTAATTAATACTATAAGATTTTCCAAAACTAACTTCAACGAAGTATTGATTTGTAGACAAAAAATAGTTTCAGTATATCGTAAAGCCACTAACTCGTATAAAGTTGTGTGCAATTTAATGTTAGACTTTATTTAAGAACGGGTTTCAAGTCATTGAATTTTTATTGTTATACGATTTATGTAATTCAACGATTGGACAAAAAGCCTATAATATTATAATTTTGATGTGAACACTATAGACGTGATTTCTTCCAAAGTATCTATTAGCCAACGACTGTGTTGCCTCGTAGAGTATTGTTACTAGCTAGATCTTTGTCAATCTTTATCTTAACGGGAACGAATCGTTTATGAATTGAGTATTATTATATACTCTATACTCTATAAAGATATAAAATAATATTTTCTGAAAATAAATGAATCCTATTTTCTTACAGAATCATGTACGTAACCTAGACGTGTAACTGGCAATACGCACATAAAGTAAGAGTCGAACGTAGTTAGAACAAAGTAGACTGTCAGTACAAACATCACAAAACTATAATGTTAACATAAGTTGTGCTCTACTATCATTTTAACTTGAGATGTGAAAACTATATTATTTATAATTTTTGAATCTTAGTGCGATCTGTCACTAGCCGTGCCAAATCTACAAAACGTTTTTAAATTAAGCTTCATTTTGTAAGAGAGTTTTAATTGAGCAGTTATTATCTAGGCGCTTGTCTTTCCAAAGTTTTCCGCTCTTTAAATTACTTACTGTCTAAGAAAAGGTCAAAGAGCACGAGACAAAGTGAAAGTACCTTAAATATCAAAGAAAGTTTAGTTTAAAACTCAAACTGACATTTATTTTGAGACATTTCTATGTGGTTCTAGTTAGTGTAAAGGATCGTATCTAGTTAAGGAAGTCAGCAATACATTTTATACTTCGACTGTGCCTTTCCTATTTCTAACGTATTAGCTTGTGAAGTTGAATGTGGGTAGTCTCCGAGATTAAATGTATACTGTAGGATTTGGAGTATAGATACATTAAATTATGATTCTTGTTGAGTCATTATTAAGTTTTCGTTATTGTGTCATGTGAAAAAAGAATTATGTAAATGTAAGATCCGAGAAAATGTAGTTAACTTTGTGTCATTCCGAAAATTAAAATCTATTATTTTTGTACCAATGATGGCAACAAACATAGTAAATAGCATTTAATAAGGATCTTGTTATACCATTTATTCCATTGAATATGACAAAACAAGTATCCTATTTATTACACTAATTTAATTACATAACGCTTCTTCCAAAAGACGCTACCTTTTTATTACATAATGTCTTCCACCTTTACTCATTTCTTTACCAAATGGTTGGAAATGTTATCGATCAATGTTTTATTATTAGACACAATAGAGTTCTTGTATAGACATCGAGTGATTTCAAGTTTAATATTATTTATATTTTCAAATTCATGTAAAAGAATTGATTAAAAGGAATTTAGTAAAATTAATAATAGTATTTTCGTGATAAAAGTAAATTTCGTGATAATGATGAATAATTGTTTTTCGGTACTGATCGTATAATAATTTTTAAGTGGTATGAACAATGTTCATAGTTGAGTACACCTGTTATCTTAGCTGGTGATCTGTCGAGTTAAGAAAGTTACGACAATGTTAGGTTGAAAAATAAATCAAAATTCAAATAATTGCGTTTCATTCGAAGTGACATGGTATTCCCGCTGCACGTGGTAAGGTATCCCTCAGTCTCAAGTTACGTTATTATTTTTAAGTCTTTCGTTTGTTCAGCGTCCCTGGGTAATTTGCCAGGCGCAGGTATCTACCTAACCACAAAGGAGAGAGCAACAGGCAAACTGAATTGAGTTTAGCAACAATCTTTGCGAGCGTCCTATCTTGTTAGCGAACGCTTACAATCTCATTTGCATAATTCCTTGAAACGAATTTTAATGGATTCTTTATCGTGTTGAACAACATAATGCTGTTTTCGAGAAAAGATAAAGACGCGCCAGCTCATTACGGCGCGAAAGGATTTGTTTGTCAAATAATTAAGATTGATCTATTCACCTCTGACATCCTGTTTGAAAATTCAGTGAAGTGGAGTAATTCCTGATTTTTTTGTACATTATAATTTATTAAGACCATCCATTGCGATTGCTGTAATTAAATTGCAATTCTCTGAGAATCAAATACTTATTAAGTATTTAATCTAGTACCTAATCAAAAAGGTAAGTTTAATGAGGTTTACATTTAAAATGTCAACATCTAGTAGGTAAGTATAACAAAATTTTCTCTAGTCTAGCAACAAAACACATAAGACTGGATCTGAATAAGTTTAGCCTTGACCTAGCGGTTTACGCGGGAAAATTAAAAGTGCACGAAGTGGATTTAAAATTATTTTCCAAAACTTTAATTTCTCCTAAGTTTAATGTGTAATTATGATGGATAATTAACCATTAAGTGTTCGTGAACGGGTGCGAGTGTAGTGGCACATGATATAAAATTGAAAATGGTGACTTTTTTGGGTTCACTCCTAAGCTCCATCGAAGCCTCAATAAAGATTTCACCGTTTTAATGGGGCAACTGAACAACTGAATACTTGACACTGGCGAATACAAAAGTGTGGTGCCATATTATAATCCTATGATGGGATCTTGTATTACTTGATTACTCCTTTTTTTTTAAATTATGGCGTCACACTTTTTGTGTATTTGCCAGTGTCAAGTAATAAAGTAATCAAATAATATTTCCCATTATGGGATTGCTTGGGATTGTAATATGGCACCACACTTTTTGTGTTCGCCAGTGTCAAGTATAAGTTGTTGAGTTGCCCCAATAAAACAGTAGAAATTTTATTGAGGCTTCGATGGAGTTTAGGAGTGAACCCAAAAAGTCACGATTTTCAATTTTATATCATTTGCCTGTACTCTCACACGTTCACGAACACTTAATGGTTAATTATCCACCATAATTACACATTAAACTTCGGAGAAATTCAAGTTTTGAAAAATGATATAAAATCGACAATGTGCACTTTTCATTTTCCCGGTTAAAACTCCTGATTACTCCATAAACTTGACATTGGCAAATACACAAACAGTGTGGCGCTATGTATAAAAAACCTTGACCTAATTTCCTTCCAAACAAAATATTTTATCTTCTGCACATTATAAAGACTTAGTTGTTACCGCTTTACTTATGTTCTACCTACTTACTGAACAATTTCATTTGAAAAATGGGCGTCTGAGATGTATTTACCGATTTGCACTCAATACTATACATACTAGAAACATTACCTCCCCTCCCCCTTGGGCTCTGCCAAAGTTATAGCAACGCATAAGTATCAAATATGGTCACAAACAAGACCGGTCAATATTATTACAGATTTATTTATAAAATTCGTTGTAAGAACTAAGAGGTTTCATTTGCGTGGAATGTTTTTTTCAGAAAATAAAAAACTCCGAAGGTCAAAAGCAATATAAAAGATACTTTATCTATTGTATCATGTACAAGCAACTTCCCCTCTAGTTTGAAATGATGACTCAATAAACTGCGTTTTATGGATGTTTTGGTTACTTTGTTCATAAACAAGTAATCTCTTCTTCTTCTCTACTATTATAAAATTGTAAAAAAGCCGTGTCTGTACATTGAAGATATTTAAAAAAACACGTGGGTTATAGTATATAAACGTCCCCGAATCCGAAAATGTGATTTTTAAAATTCTTGTCTGTTTGTTACGGGTTGGAGCAAAAACTACCGAATAGATTTTAATTTTATTATCAATGTTAGAAAGTATATGCTCCAACTTAAAAACTGGTGAACTTCTTATCTCAATTAATTAAACGAATCGTGAGATACAGCTTGACCTCCCTGATGTATAAAGGCCCATACAAAGAACAGATCAGCAATGTTGGTTTTTCCATCTTTACTCCTGATATAGCTTCACGTGAGCGAAGCCGCGGGCAGAAGCTAGTAAATATCTAATAACGCTAACATTGACTTAATTGACAAAGCGCCCCCCGTCACTGTGTATCGTATGTATCGTAATATTTGTACCTATTGTTCATAAAAGTATGACAACTCATTTTCATTATACTTTTTCCTAACATTAGCATCACGCCTGTATTCGCTGAAGGATAAGGCAGAGGAGTAACGTACACATATCAGGTCCCACGTGTGGGTGAGCCATTGCCAAAACATTACATGGCGCAAATCCCAAAGTTCGATCCGAGCTGCTACTGCTAAAGAAAATTTCTTTTAACCTACTGAATTGAAACTATAAAATATTTTTTTTTAGGTACTTGTAAGGTAAGGCATTGCAAAACGCAGAATACAAGTAAAATTCATAAATAAATGGTCTGTGCTTTTATTCCAAAAATTCACTAGATACCTACCTACTGCCTGCGGCCTGCATAAATAGACCAAAATCCAGTAGGTACGATACGGGAACGGCCGAATTTTACCCGTGGATAGTTCGTTTTCATTTCAAAAGCTTTATGTAAATTCGCTTGAAAAATCTTAGCTCGATTGAGTGTATTACGCTTCAAAGGCATGAGTATTTTTTATTCTAGGCTGAAACGGTTTCCGTGTAGAAAAAGTTTTGAAAGAGATCGCATATCAACTTCAACTGCGATGGTTGGCGAAGTTTAAAAGCAGTTCATAGTTCAAAATTCACAAATCGCGACTTCTAATACGTATAATGTAGGTATTAGAAGTCGCAGTAAGACTTCGTAAGAGTACGCTTTCAACGGTTTCTTGCCTTTTGATAAAGTTTAGGCGCCAGTTTAGGGTACTTGGTACTCGGTAACTCGTACTTTACTTGTAAAACTTCATAAAGGTTTTGAAATGAAACTACTTTTTACGGATTTTATCGCGGTATACAGCATCGGAAACTAAATAATATCAATATACCGCGATAAAATCCGTAAAAAGTAGTTTCATTTCAATGTCACATATTCGCGTAAGTCTTGTGTCAGAAATTCATAAAGGTTGTTTTAGTTTTTAAGATTCTAGTTCTGAGACGTGACGATTAAAATAATGAAAGACCAAAAAAGATTATTTTAATAAAACTCCGTATGGCTACCCACCCATGGTGTTAAAATTGAACTCAATAAACCATAATTATTATTGCACTATTTAATTCAATTATATTCTTAAAAACAAGACGATTCATGCTTTTTGTGAACATAGCATAAGATTACGCCTAACTTTCGGGTGTAATTAAGGTGCCTACTATGTGATACGAATGAACCTATTGTCATTAACCGGGCACAAATCAAAACTCCTAGCTGCAACAGTAGCGCTTACGATCACTATACCACAGATAATAGAATACGAGTATATACTAATGATGATAAATTTGTTCATTATGTTTCTCACAAAACTGCTGTTTAGCTAAGAATCGAAACTTAGGCCCACTTGCACCAACTTCTTAAATTGGTTTAAGTTGTATTTAAACACGAAATTTCTATGAAAAATCGTGTTTAAATATCATTTAAACACATCTAAGAAGTTGGTGCAAGTGGCCCTTAGTCTTCAACCGAGTTCAAAAAGGAGAAGGTTTTAATTCGTCTGTATTTTTTGTTTTTGTTACTCAATTAGGTACTCGGCCATTTATAAAACGATTTGGAAACTCTTTTTTATGTGAAAGCATACTCCCGGGGTACTTAGTCCTATTCAAATTTGGTGAAGATCTGATTAAGTTTTGAAAAAAAACAACAATAACACGAGAATAACGCTAAGACCAAGTAAATATTCCACGCGGACGAAGTTGTGGGCGGAAGCTATTTGAAGATAATAATATATATAGCCTTCCTCAATAAACGGCCTATCTAACACTGAAATAATTTTTCAAATCGGACCAGTAGTTCCTGAGATTAGCACATTCAAGCAAACAAACAAACTCTTCAGCTTATTAAGTATATATAGAAGTCTATATAAAGTTTTTATATACATAAAATGGATTATGCCTACATTTTTCGTTTGACTCCGTAAATCTTATAGGCACTACACAATTTGCAGTATAAATTACATTGGAAGTTAGTTATCTTGCTCTCGACTATCGAGGGCCCTCCCTTAGTCTATTGAGCCGTAATCGGTTACTCAGTGCGGTCTCTAATCGGTTGGCTGGAATATTGTTTGACAAACACAGTTAAATTAGTTCTAACCAAGATAAATGTTGGGTGAGCACTTGATAACCGATGTTGTTGGGATATAGGTTTCATTACCATTATAAAGTTATTTTAGTGAAGGAAAAATTCGATTCGCAGGCAGGATACGAACCTGCGTGTTCTGGTTTGATACACCAGACGCTATGACCACTAAGCCACCGC
The DNA here is from genome assembly GCA_947256265.1 of Acronicta leporina. Classification (NCBI taxonomy): domain Eukaryota; kingdom Metazoa; phylum Arthropoda; class Insecta; order Lepidoptera; family Noctuidae; genus Acronicta; species Acronicta leporina. The sequence goes on from OX366521.1 coordinate 5,194,079, forward strand.
GAGTCCCACCTGCCATGTCAAAATTTGTCTTCACATTCTCAAAAATTCGACTCGCAGGCAGAATTTTCCTTCACTAAAATAACTTTATAATCTTAGCATGAAAAATGCGAAAAAATCACAACAAGATTAATTACCATTGCCGTAGTATACTTAATTAAAGATATATGTGCATGTAAGAAAGCTTTCTGCGAAGAATTCTAAACATCGTAAAAAAATAAAGTTATTTCTTGTGTATTTCGTTGAGTAACCTTTTTCACATAGAAAACTCTCCATGTCTCGGCCAACACGTACCTAAGTAATGCTGTCTGGCCCGGCCGTCACAAGAAAATCTATGTATCTATAAAAATCGTTAGTGGTAGTCAAAGGCCCCATAAGCGTGACAGCCAGTATCCTTCAGTTATGGCAGCCGCTTCGTGTAAAATAGTCATATTCAGTTGGCTCATTTGGTTTTGGATTGTTGGGGTCGATTAAATATCTACAATTCTTGAAAAATACAGGATATCATCATCTTCAAGATATTAAAGTTAGTGTTACCTATTAAAAGAACCTTTGCGAGTGAAGATATTTACAAATAAGTAACCGTCTGGCACACTAGACAGTCAGCCACTCCAACTACTTGCTATCAGACTACTTATCATTCTAGCTAGAACATTGAGAAAATGTGAATTGTTAAGCAAACCTTGCCTTTAAATTGCTTGGTAAAATTAGAACCTACAGAAGTGTTAAGATAATTATTGCTACTGATATCTTCTTTACGTGTTCATAATAATGTATGGAGGAGAATATTATGTTCTGGTACAGTGAACAACATAAATCTTATCATGAATGATTTTTCAATAAAATTCATAGTGTCATCTTGGAGTTCGATTTGTACCCGGTTATTGGTACCTAATAAGTTCGCTTCCTATTACATGGTAGCCTAACGAATCTCTGCCTTATCCTTCGTGGATTACAGGCGTGATATTATGTTTTGTTTACAAATAGTATAACACTAAAGAGTATAAAAGAAATGTATTTACAATTTTATTATATTGTACAAGACTTGGACCAGAGTTGAGTCAACCCGAGTAAACCACTATGGAAATTTCTCAGCAAATAGGAAAGCTCCATTGAAAAGACACTCATTCTTTTATCGAAGGGTTTCGTATATTTGTTTATCATATATTTATTTTTTTATATGTGTTTATCATCACAGTTCACATAACGTTTCGGGTGCATATAACGAACTAGTCAAAAAAAATTGCTACATTATATTTACGACGCTGACTGTACATAAAATGTTTGACAATTAATCTTAATTAACTTGACGTCATGCTCTCACCACATGTCGTTGTCGACAACGCGTAAAACATACATCATTCCAATTTCCAAACTTACTTCATTATTTTAATAAAGTCGGAGTAATTTTCATCGCAGCATTCGAGTATATTCGAGGCATCAAGACAACAAATATATAATTAAATTATTCGCTACTAGAACAGCAATGGAAGTTATGTATAAACAATTATGTCTTTTATCTGTATTGAAGCAATATCAAATCAAACATTGTGTTACAATTAGACCGTTATTAAAGATACATGACATAACCAACCCATTATGTGTCCCACTGCTGGGCACGGGTCTCCTCTCACAATGGGAGGGATTAAGCTATAGTCCAGCACGCTAGCCTACTGTGGGTTGGCAGACTTCACACGCCGTAGAGGAAATCTCTCAGGTATGCAGGTTTCCTCACGATGTTTTCCTTCACCGTTCAAGCGCGTGATAATTAACTATTAATACGAACATAGTAACTTCGAAAAGTTAGAGGTTTAGGTTAGAGGCCTTAGATTTGAATTCGAGACCTTTGACGTGGCAGTTCAATGGTCATATTACTAGGCTACCACTGCTTATTATTTTATAACAGATACTTCTAAAATATCTTAATAGTGTGTCTTATAGAGAAGAGTCGGCAAGAAACTCCATAGACACTCCTTTGAATAAATGTTTGATTGAATTGATATGTATTAATACCTAAGTAGGTATTATATAGGTAAGTACCTACCTATTCTAATCATAAAATGAACCGATACTTTACAAATTAACTATAAAATAACTGAAACTCCAACAAATGATCACGTCGAGTGGGCTTTTATGAAATTAATTGAGAGAGAAATTCAATCAAGGTCCATACTTCAAATTAATCCCTACACGGCACGGCTGCTTTCCACTCATTATTGGAAACCGCTTGAAATGAAATACTGACCGATCAAATTTCAAAGGAAATATTACAAGAGGTTGGTTTCATTTCATTATCCATTGAATATGAAATATAATAATGTAAATCTTAAGGGTCCGGCGGACGTTGAATTGCCCATAAAAACGTAATAAACAAAATAAATCGTAACACAATTTAATTAAATTGTAATTATTATTATTCAGGTTCGGATACCATTTATCTAGGGTTCACATCACATCAGCTTCACTGAAAATAAACGACCGGAAAATCGATCAAAACTTCGTAACATAACATACCATCACGCCTGTTTTCCCCGAAGGGTTAGGCAGAGGCGTACTAATGTACACCCACAGTTCCCCGGTATGTTTAGGTCCCATGTAATAGGGGGCGAGCCTATTGCCATTAACCGGGCACAAATTCCAAACTCCGAGCTGCTACTGGGAATTTCATATTCATATTCATATTTTTATTTGCAATCCATAATGTAATACAGGTGTTAAGTAGCAGTAAGAAACAATTATGGATCCTGTCGGGCACAGCAACATTAATAACTAAGTAGGAGATACTTAGTTATTTTCATAGAAAAACCCAATAACACTGCTCGACCTGGGAATCGAACCTAGGACCTCAAGCGTAGCAGTCGCGCTCAAGACCACTAGGCTAATGAGGTAGTTACACTTAGTTAAACTTCATAAAGTTATAAAAAATTACAATATTCACTTACAATTATTTCCCGTGAAACATTTTGCGAGAAATTGTTAAAATAGGACCTAGATTAATGGTATCCGAATCCGAATAATAATAAAATTTGATTAAATTCTCTTTGAATTACGATTTATTTTAGTTAACAGAAATTTTTCATAAAATCCATTTTCATACCTGGTATACGCTAAATAGATTTTTTATTATTATAACTCAAACTCATACCCGATAATTGTCATTCATTATTTTACTGCTATTAGGAATCTTGGTACTTTTTTTGAAGCTACATATAACTAAAGATTAAGGCCGACTTGCACCAAATTCTTAAATGTGTTTAAGTCATATTTAAACACAATTTTTCATAGAAATTTTGTGTTTAAATACAATTTAAACACATTTCAGAAGTTGGTGCAAGTGGGCCTAAAAGTACAGCATTCAATAACCTACTTAATTTTTTGACAAACCTTTGAGATTTAGCCGTTTCAAATTTTTATTTCCACTTTTGTAGTGAATAAAAACATTTCACTTCGTATGAAAAGAAGTCTAAGGCCATTGTAGTTGAAGTATACTAGTGAGCCTCATAAAAATTTCAAGACCAAGCAGACCGTAGCTTGGAAACAAAGAGTATATTTTGCTTATAAATAGCATAACAGTTCTCTTGTTTTAACGTAGTTTCATATTTTACATGAACTCTGTGAATTAATTCACCGCTTACATTTAACTGAAGCATATTTATTACAACTGTCTACAACTTTTTAATGAAATGATCATAGCGAACTGTGGTATTTGTGTTAATATTCGTGAGTCTAATTAGTTTAATTAGCTATTCAGTTTACCACGAAGATTTTATTATATTTATTATCAACTACTTACTTACCTACGTATAGATATAATTGTTTCAAAAATACATCATCCCAAGTCTCACTTATTTCATTATTAACATACCATAACGCCTGTATTCCCCGAAGGGTTAGGCAGAGGTGTAGTAATGTACATCCCACGGTTCGCCGGTATGTTTGGTCCCATTTAATAGGGGGCGAACCTATTGTCATTAAATGGGGACAAATTTCAAACTCCGAGCTGCTACTGGGAATTTCATAGAAAAGCCCAATAACACTGGTCGACCTGGGAATCGAACCCAGGACCTCTAGCGTAGCAGTCGCGCTCAAGACCACTAGGCTATTTATTATTTCATTATTAAAATACTTTAAATCCTTGATAATAAGGGATATATGTAGTAGTAGTACTTATTACTTTCTGCTAATAAATAAATAAATTATTTATTTATTGGAACCATAACAATGTTTACAGTAATAAAAAGTGCACGTTAATAGCTACATTAGTGCAAAGACTGTGTCGTAGCCACTAACCTCCAGAGACGGCGGCGCAGCGTTCCAGAAAAGAATGATTACACTAAATACTTAATATCTATTTCTAAGTAGGTATATTTGTTATAAAGTTTATAACTATTACCGGCTGTTACTAGTGGAAGATAAACATTAGTAAATTATATAACAACATCTGTGGGCGTTCGCTACGAGGCAGCTACGCCACCGGCTTTGTCTAATGGTGGTTTTAACGACCTAAGTACCACATTTCACCGTATTGTCTTTACTGCCATTCTTTACAACCAACAATGCTACAAAAAAGTAAATGAAAATCTACTCTATTAGGATCGTGACCGAATTTAATGGATACTACATTCTTCAAGTCACTTTTCAGCGGAAATAGTAACTAGTACCTACATCTTATTGTGTACAAATTTAAAACTTGTAATTACTATGAAACATATTATTAATTGGTGTATATTGTCACAGATATTTAACAAACATTTCGTAGATTGTGTTGTTAGCTTTATCGTTGGTATTTTTTTTAATTTAATTCGAAGATATTTTGATTTCAGTACCAACCAGTATTACAAAAATATAAAACTTTGTTACTGAATGCATCAAATTAAGCTGAAGAACAAGAAAGTTTATGAAAGTAAAAAGTTCCGAGAGCTAAATTACGTTCAGAAGGATTTAAAACGAAATAAAATTTCGATATTGGTACTTAAATTGTATTTTACAGCGAAACCCCAAAGTATTAGTAGCAAAACTATGTCTGAGGCCCAAGTGCAAATTTCATTTCACTGACTCGATCTTACGATTTTTTTTTGGAATAAAACTTTTAAAAGAGCTTGGGTCTCTGGTATCCGCACTCACTTGGCTCGACACAACGTAAGCGTTGTTTCACGCCGGTTTTCTGTGAGGCCGTGGTATCACTCCGGTCGAGCCGGCCCGTTCGTGCCGAAGCATGGCTCTCCCATTTCTGCTATTGGCGTGATCGATGCTTAAAATCAAATTGGTGAAATGAAACTCACACTTGGGCCATGCGAGTACCGCTACTGCTGTAGGCACATTATTAATTTATTTTAAGTTTGGATATTTCATCTGAACGGATCCGAAATAAATCCCAACTGCCTCAAAGATATAGTGGGACCAAACTTGGCATTCTACAATATTATCAGTAGCAGCTCAGTTTCGATTGGTGCCCGGTTAATAATTGACAATAGGTCACACCTCTACCTATATTTAAGGAGAATACAGGTGTAATGATATATTGTTAATATACCAATACCAAATAAAAGAGAACTCGATCGATATTGTAGATACTTATCTAACATTAACGAAAGTTCTAGACCCCAGGGCGAACCTAACTTAATTCTAATCTATTCTCGCGGCCAGAATTTGCTAGAACTTCGATCAACTAAGCAAAACCCTTAACGGGTTCAATAAGTAATGACTTCGACCGACATTCCAACATCAATATTTTTGAAAATATATAAGTACTCATGTGTAGGTAGTTATATTTATGTATCCTTTTTTTTGTGGAATAGGGGGCCCAACAAGGAGACGAATCACCTGATGGTAAGCGATTTCCGCGGTCCATGTACACCCGCACACCAGAGTAGTCGCATGTCCGTTGCCCGCCTTTTAAAAGGGTTTGGGCCACCGGTATTCTCACTCACTCAGCAAAACACAACATAAGTGTTGTTTACGTCGGTTTTCTGTGAGGCCGTGGAATCACTCCGGTCGAGGAGAGCCATGCTCCATCGGCCCATTCGTGCCGAAGCATGGCTCTCCCACTCTAAAAATTTCTTGCAAAAAGAAGGTAAAGTATTAAGAATGATCGCTATTTTCGGGTTTGTGTTATTGTTTTTTTTTATTCCCATGTCGCGCTAAGGTGATTGGGTTTTTCTAAAAAATTGTCAGTAGCAGCTCAGAGTCAGAGTCAGAGAATTTGTTCCCGATTAATGGCAATAGGCTTCCATTACATGGGACCTAAACATACCGGCGAACTGTGGGTGTAGGTACTTATACATAAGTACACTTCAGAAACTTGCTTTTCATTAAAGAAACCTTGACCTTGAATTGTTTTTCTTCTTTGTGTACTAATTGATCCTTGATAGGTTAATTATCAATCTATGCCTCTACCTTTAAGTTATATAGATCACTTAAAATTTTCATTTCGATTTTTATTCCATTTAATTACATACATCTATAACAACCCATAGAATTACGTGGCTAAGAAAATTCCAAGTGCAACTTAGTCGATAGCGTTGGAACAGTAACCATTATACGTAATGAGGATGTAATGAAAGTGGGTGGTTAAACAACAGTGGTTGGCAACCCGCCTCAAACAACCAATTAAGTGGGTTAATAGTACCTTGGCCGACAAGGCTGCAACTATGCGTCATTGCATTACTACTTACGATATTTCCACAATATAAATTGAGCTAATTGATGCAGATGTAGCATTTTCTTTCTGCCAATACCTTTGAAAGTATATCCATTTCAATTTAAGCGATTTCTCGCAAATCGCATTTAGGTTCTCAATAAAGCATACAGCGCGTAATTTGTGTTATAATTTTTTTTATTAATCCTATCGCTTATCTATTGATGGATGGATCAGCACTATGAGCAGAAATACGCAGTAAGTAACTACCTAACTAAATGATTAGGTACCGAAAGCAATCCAGCTTCAACAGCTGCGAAATAACTCAATAGGACTATAATACGTTTTGCCAGTATATATATGTGTATTCCAACTACGCCGAGCTAAACAAAATAGAAACTTAATCCACCCATTATTTTATTATTAGGTACCTACACATAACACAACCCGAATAACTTGATTAATAAATCATTCAATCAATGGATTCGGGATGTAGTGCTGTAGTGTAGTGATTTATGCATCGATAATTCGGCTGATCCACTACATTTTTAATAAAGAAGGTCGGTACTCACCATCCGAGTTCCTCAGTTTCTCTCTAACGAAGGATTTTTCCATTGTTTCAGCACACTAGATTTTTATACACAATTTAGCACTGAAAATTAAATGAAATCTGTAAATAGAAACAAGGACCATTAATTATTAAAAAACAATTGAACTGTGACGCATTAATTAATATTGAGAACAGAAGGCAAAATCTGGTACAAATAAAATGTTGTTTGACATAAAAGTCACAAATGTCATTGGGAAAATTTTTGATCGGAAATCCAATCCGATATTAATTTAGTAGTTTTTCTTTATGTACGTAGGTAGAATAACATTTGACAGATATACCATAGAGACTAGATCAGAATATATAAAGAACATTATGTACCAGATGTATCAATTAGTATAGATATTTTAACATACAGCACAAAGATGGTGCAGAGCGAACATAAAATCAATTTCTGTTTAAATTAGGTATATCTCCTAAACTCTATTGAAGACTGAGGAAAGTTTCCACCGTTTTACTGGGGCAACTGATGTGCTCTATGTTCCAAAAAGCACTATGTTACCAGGTCATATGAAAACGACAGAAAAATGTTTAAATTATGATAACAAACCTTCATGTTGACACAGCTAAGGCACTACGAATTGGAATAATTCAAAATTAGAATTAGTGTTTATTCGCGCGATTTGAGCGCGATGTCGTTTTTGTTATTGATTTTTAGCTAAAGTTTTTTGCAAAATAGAATTATGACGAAGGATATCGCATAACACCTTCACAAATAATACCTTCATTTATGATGACTGATGGATAAAATATTGAACTTTGATATATTTTTATACCAAAGTTAAGGCACACTTGCGCCAACTTTTTAAATATGTTTAAATTGCATTTAAACTAAATTTTCCATAGTAAATTTGTGTTTAAATACAATTTAAACATATTCAAGAAGTTTGTACAAGTGGCCCTAAATCATGGAAAAGCTAAATTCGTAATTCGAACAAAATTAGATAAGTTCCGTTTATCCGTCAAAACAATATCTACTTTAAGCTTAAATCTATTTAGTCAACTACTAATCGTACCTACACAGAACTTGGTTTAATGTTGCAGTGGGAGTAAGATAACCATGTTGTTCTGAAGAGGCGTGTCAAGAACACTTCCACGATGCAGGCACCGTGATTAACTAATACAAACTAAGTAATTAATTAAGCCTGGTAGCTCCTACCTAAACTACCTACTTGTACGTAGCTATTAATAACATTGTGTTATTCGAGGGTTGATTTTATTAAATAATAGCTTCTGCCCGCGACTTCGTCCTCTTAGCGTGATGATATATAGCCTATAGCCTTCCTCAATAAATGGGCTATCTAACACAAAAACACAAGATTTTTTCAAATCGGAACAGAAGTTCCTGAGATTAGCGCATTCAAGTAAACAAACAAAGAAACAAACAAACAAACTCTTCAGCTTTATATATTAGTATAGATAATAAGCCGTTACCAACAATCGAAACGCAAGCAAATAAATGTATTCTTTTCTAACGGTATCGTATAGTATATCAGTGTATTATTAAATTTAATAAATAAAAAAAACTTTTCTAGTTAAACTAGTAATTTCCCGCCATTTCACTCGCAATCTAAAGTGACGTTATATTGAACTTGAATAAAAATATAACCTATATTACTCATTGATAATGTAGCATACTATTAGTGATAGAATTTTTAAAATCGGTGCAGACGTTTTTAAGTTTATTTATTAAAATAGAAATACAAATATTTCTCTTTATAACATATTAGGCATATTAGGGGTAGATTTTCTATTGTGTCTACTTTAGCCCAGATATACTAATAAAACTAAGCACAATTTAAGTAGTTAACCAAATTTATTAGTTAAAAAATATTTTTTTTTAATAAATAATATTTCTATTTATAAAAAAACAACTTTAACAACTTCATTGTTTATTCTGTGCACTCTCGACAGACGTACAAAGAAATATAAATAGCTCGACTTACTCTAGTGTCGACTCGAACAAATAGAAAACTAACACAACTACACGAGTTAGTGGAGTGATATTGTAGCAGAGATTAGTACAGGATCACGTATTAGCAACTGTTAGCGATAACTGCTGTAGACAGCCCCAATTAAGTAGATAAGACAACATCCTTATAACTTTTACTAGAGTTGCACGTATTTTTTTTTAGAAAATGGTAAATACCGATAGATTTTAAACGATTAATTGATAAAAGGTAGATTATTATCTTAGATCATTGGGTTACATGGTACTAAGATTATAAATTATTGGAGTTAAATATTGGTTAGGTTAGTTACTGAGACTACACGATGTCAAAATCAAAATGCCAGAACCGAAATAATATGTTTAAATTGTAAGCAATATGTTACGGTTCACCAATTTCATCGACAGTTTATAATCTTGCGAGATAAATTAAAATCTAACGGTATAAATTATAATTTTACAGTGACATAATTATATTAAGTAACTACATAGGTTAGTTTCATGAGCGATTGGTTCTTTTTTTTTAATTAGAAATATACGCACTAAATAACAAATAGCACTCCTTAGATGTTTTGGAGTGCTATTTATTTAGCCAGTGTTGTATCGACCTGTATAAATGATAGATATTTTTAAATCGTATTATGAAATTCCAATATCGTGATAAATCTGGCAAGGGTTTCGTAATTGATGACCCATTTAAACTTAATTGTCGAATTAATCAAAGCAAGCCATTGTTATCGAATTGGCCAAGTGATTAAATTAAAATTATAGTTGATCATTTTTTACGCAAAAGGCAATTAGGATTTTTAGTAAAATGATTTTAAATTTATCTTTGGTAGAATAATTCGGTTAGAAAAAAAATAGTTTCAGAAATATATAGGTACTTACATTTTTTATTAACTATAATATTCATCTGCAGTGTGTTTTCATTATATTTGAAACTTGGTTGAAAAGATTTAATTAGTTTAATATTTCTTTCATATCTTTCATCCTTACATAACCTACGTCATAGGAAAAGCATGTGCCTGCACCTGTCACTTGTCAGTATCATGGAGAATGTAATCCATGTAATCACGAGCCACCATAGACCAAGTACGTATGGTTTTTAGGTGGTATTAGTCCAACCTTAGAATTTGGATATATAGTCTAAGAGTCCAACAAAGGTACCATCACGTCTACGAAAACTTTTCACTGGAATCGTATTTTATGATCCGCTTCCAAGAGAAAAATATTCGTCTCTGCTAGCCACAGTAAAATGTTGTCTGGGTACCTCAATAAATTGATCGCTTTTCTGTTCCGTTCTATGTAGCTGAATCAGTTGTTTACTTTCCCGTTATATCTTTGTTTTGCAATGTTCTGTAGAGTCATGAACAGTAAATTTATAGAAATAACAATTAAGTAAAGCAGTAAACACAGAAAGTGGACAATAAAGATTAAGAAAAACATTCATTTATTTAACACTAGCTTCTACCCGCGGCTTCGCCCCCGTGGAATTCGGTCTGTCATCACATCCCACGGGAACGGGATAAAAAGTATCCTATGTCCGTCTCCTGGTTCTAAGCTACCTCTCCACCAATTTTCAGCGAAATCGGTTCAGCCGATCTTAAGTTATAAGTAAATAGTGTACCTAACTTATACGACTTTCTTTTATATATATATAAGATTAATTTATTTTAAGTGAAACTCACTATAGGTACTAAACAGGATATAGGGCTGACAATACTACATATTTATTTAATACCAATTTGTATTTAGAACAAGTAACATGATGGTAACCATACTAAGCGTGCAGTTTTGATTAGTGGTTGGATTTTTTATCAACCCATCTATCCTAATGCTGAATATGGGTCTCCACCGGAAAAAAGAAGGGTTGAGCTATGGCCATCTACGCTAGACTATCTCTCTGGCATGCAGGTTTCCTCAGGTTGTTTTCCTTCACCGTTCAAGCAAATTACTTCCGTTCGATATCTTGCTTTGCAACAAAAACAAAAACTAAATTTACCTACAACTTCACAGAGAAGTTTATTGTTTTAACCTCTCAGCTTTAATGAGATTTCGCCAACCCTTAGCATAAGGTAAGTAAGGTCAGCTAGAACTGGCGTAAACGTCGATCACCATTAAGTGGAGGGACCGGAAATTACGACATGTACACAGACTTTGTCGGAAGGAACCCGACGATAAGGATTGTGCAGATACACAGTGTAAGTTGAAGTAATCTAAGGGCCTCTTGCACCAACTTCTTAAATATGTTTAAATGGTATTTAAACACAATTTTTCATAGAAATTTCGTGTTTAAATGCAATTTAAACACATTTAAAAAGTTGGTGCAAGTGGGCCTAAGCCTTTTTTAAGGCATTGTTGTCTTAAAATTTTTCAACTTTTCGTGTATTACTTAGTGTGAAGCTGCGATGTTTTTTTTTTTTGGTGCGTGTGTAAAATCCTCATGGACTTCCGCCGCCCGGGGAGGTGGCGGGGCATGTCGGACTCCACCCAGAGTGGGTGACCTACCGACTAAAAACCACACGGTGTTCCTTCTGCACGTTTGCGTCGGGGGCTACGGGAACAAAAAATTATCCACGGGTGAAGCTGCGAACTAACCTAACATGCCAACAAGAATTATTTTTATCGAAAAATAACACTGAGCGATGTCAAAAAAGGAGTGGTTCACTCCTTTTTTCAGTGGTTCTTTGTATCATATATGTTAACCGATTTATTTATCGATCATGATTTTTTCTATGGGATGGGGATAGACATATAACCTGGTGGTAAGCGATTTCCGCCGCCCATGGACACCCGCAACACCAGAAGAGTCGCAAGTGCGTTGCCCACCTTTTCAAAGGGTTTGGTAACTCTGGTATCCTCACTCACTTAGCGAAACACAACGTAAGTACTGTTTCACGGTTTTCTGTGAGGCCGTGGTATCACTCAGGTCAAGCCGGGCCATTCGTGTCGAAGCATGGCTTACCCACGACCATAATCCGATGATCGATCGGTCGACCGATCGGTGTTTTTTTATCTGATAGAACCTATAGTTTCTAGTTGGCCCCATTTTAAAGTTCCCTATTGGTTTTGAAGATATCTTCACCAAAAACCGAATAAATTCGGGTTTCTTTTTCTAAAAAATAAATGAACTACGTTAAATCAAAAGCAACATCATTGGCATAGCTTATACCTACACAATCAATCGATCTATTACGTGATCCCACGTAAAAAGGTCGACAAAACATGAGGAGTCGTCGAGTGAATCTCATTAGCGCAGTTAGGCCCCGGCACTCGGGCACTCGGGGCGTAAATTCGCCGAATCCGCAGGTATCAGATGTTGGGGCGGAATCTATTACGGGCACGCCGATTGCGCTCTAACCCGGAAATTATAACTGGTAAGTTGATCGAAGCTGACAGCCGACGGCATAAGTTGGTATCATGAAGTATTGTAAGCTAGACATGACTACGGTAAAACACGTCGACAGCGTCGGCAGTTACATAGAAAACCTATTATTATATTGTATGTATGTGTGTATCACGAATAAACTCAATAATTATTTTACCATTTGAATGCTACATTACTCTAGCTAGATTAACATAGGCTATACAATATTTTGAAAAAGTTTGGGATTAGGGCGCGCCGCTATATTTTATAAATATACACCTATAAGCCGTCAACATAATGTATTTTTCAAACCGACCTATCGATCTCACGTCGATAAGTAAGATAAGTAAACCTTAACAGTAATTATAATGTTGCCTGTAAACCAGAAACAAAGTTTAAAAGCCTCATTATATATTTTGAAGCGGCGGTAGCCTAATGGCTAGGGCGTCGGACTTGCGATCATGTGGTTGCCGGTTCGAAACTCACCCATTGCACTACCGACGTGAACCCACTCGTAACACAAGCATTTAGCTTAGCACGAGGGGTAGTAATGTGCGACCCACATAGCTAGTAAAAAAAAAATTATATATCGTAAGTAAAAATTTCACCATACGATAATATCTTACATTAGCGCTGTACGGCAGTATCTACCTAGATACGACTTTGCCCTATTTCTAAAGCTACTTAGTTCGCTAATGTTTCCTTATGGTACAAAACTCTTCCGCGGATGTGTGGCATCCACCGTAAGAGGCAGCACTGCGGATCTCGTGTCAACACCTTAATCTTTAATAATGACGCTCCCCTCACTCGAGTAGGTAATCATTCTTGACTCCGCGGAAAATTTTGACGAATGAAAGATTTAATTTGATTTGATATTGGACTTTTTGTGATATAGATGAGTACGTACTGACGGAATACGTGTAGGTACGCAAATTTATGTTAACCGACTTTGAAAAATGAGTAGATGCTCAATTTCTATAGGTGTATGTTACACAATTTGTGAATGACTTGGAATGTTATTTGAGTATCTGATGAAATAAACTACCATATAAAACGTTTTCTTAAGTCACCAATTAGCTAAAACATTACAAAATATGAAGGGGTGAATGCTCGTATACCATAGACAAAAGGCAAATAAACCAGGAATTAAAAAATCTGTTCACAGTTTCCCTTTTATTCATTCATCTCATTTCGGTACGGAAGAGGCTTTATTAATAATTCACATAAAGAACTTTTGTGTTGTACTTATAAAAATCAAGCTCCTAAGTGCCTACACATACATTATGTATCCCTGTATCCCATACTGTACTTCGTTACATTTATAGGTAAGTACTAGATATTTCTTTGATTTGAAGAAGGTTTATAACTAAGTAAATCAAACTTGACAAAGGCTTCTTCAGAAGTCTTAGTCTTAGATATTACTATGAAAAGATCTGCTTTTGACCAAAATCAGAACCTAATTAGGTATAAAGTTAATTAAGATAACTGTTAGTACTATGTCAGAAACTTCTACGTGCAAAATTAATTAAATAGAGTTGTAGGTAATGTAGGTTTGTTCACATATTGCAGTGTTCTTCACTTTTCTTTTCTTTGTGGCAAAGACATCAACTATTCTGCAAGTTGTGTTCCGGAGCATTAATAAGTACCTATGTCATTATGTAAATACGTAGCAGTACGTGAAGATGAACTGTGGATGATAATATTATCTACAAATAGGTACCTAAGTCAACCCATTCGAAACAATTATTTCTTTGGTTAACATTAATTTGTTTCATTGTCAACGAATTCACATCTATACTAATATATAAAGCTGAAGAGTTTGTTTGCTTGCTTGAACGCGCTAAGCTCAGTAACTTCTGGTCTGATTTAAAAAATTCTTCCAGTGTTAGATAGCCCATTTGTTGAGGAAGGCTATAGGCTATAATATCATAACGCTACGCGGACGAAGTCGCGGGCAGAAGCTAGTAACAGATAAAGTTAGATAAAAACTTTCTCAATAAACCTTATAATGTTGTACCAAGTTGCAGTGAGGCGTAAAAATGCAGACAAGGCGTATATTATATAACACTACATTTCTATATAAAAAGGAGAGAAGCTAGCTTACCTAATGAGGAATTATTCAGCGTCGAGAGGGCTCGGTGGTCTCATTAAAATGAAAGGCACTAGCCGCAGCTAGATACAGAAGATTACGACCATACTCTTGCGTAGGTACATACGTAGAAATGTGCTACTACATATTTTATTTATTATTATGTAGGTACGCAGTACGCATGTAGATACACAATCAAACATAAAGTTTCAGCTATAAGAAAAAAAATTACACGTCCAATGACACCATAATAAAATTAATATGATAGAACATAAAAAGAAAACAAAAGGATCGAATTTAAAGAAAAATAAAATACTGAGAACTGACTTTTTAAGAGAGAAAATGGTTTCAGAGATATTTCCAAAAAAGAAAGAATTTTATTTAAACTTTGTCCTGACAATTACGCTCGTTCCTTCACTAAAATAACTTACATAATCTTAGCATAATAAGTTAATAGGTAAGGTGGCATCGTACGACTTCAGTCTAAGTGCAAAGTAAGTCATGTCGGTTGAGAAGCAAAGTAACTTTCTTTCAATAGTTATAGTTAGTCTCTGACGGATATAAATTCAGAATGTGGATGCAAATTTCGACATGACGGGTGAGACTCGCGGTGGCTTAGTGGACATAGTGTCTGGTGGTGTAGTATAGCATAGCGTAGCATAGCATAGTCCAACCAAAAGACGCAGGTTCGAATACTGCCCGCAAGTCGAATTTTTCCTTCACTAAAATAACTTTATAATCTTAGCATGGAAAATGCAAAAATACAAGAATGATCCAATTTATTGCAGCCCTTTGGAAATTTATGTATATATTTTTTTTTATATAGGTACGTCTTGTGTGAAGTACCTATAAAAATAAATATACGTGCTAGTTAAATCTCACAGTCAACAGGTGAGAAAACTATAGACAAACAAAAAGTATCAGAACATACACCAAGTGAAATATCGAGGAATTATCCGAAAGGGTTCAAAGAAAAGGTAAAATAATTGGATGATAGTGAAGGGCCGATTTTTGGTCCGGCCCAGCCCCGGGCCCCTAATCTATTCCCAGTCCGCGATATAATGGCACCCGTAAACGGCTTTTTTATTTACAATATTTTCTCTCAAAATGTTTCTTCGAACCTTTTATTTGGTCGTTTAAAACAGTTTATGCTTTTGATTTATACATAAAGGATTTGATTTATTTTTTATTTTAATGAAAATTTAAGAAAGATTTATTTTATAAGTAAATTATTATTTTTTACTGTTTTATTGATCTTGCGTTCCATTCCCAGGGCGAGCTAAGTGTTATGAGGTAATTCTTTGAAATTCTCGGCAGCGACTCGGAGTTTTGATTAAAGCCATATGGCAATCGCCCACTATTACATGGGACCTAAACATACCGAAGAATTGCAGGTGTAGTTTTTATTAGTAGGTACACCTCTGCCTAATCCTTCGGGGAATACATGCTTATACGTAAAATATATTTTGATTTCAAAGAATATTACAAACAACAATCAGAATTAATGTTGTACCAGACACCAAACATACAGTCGTGTCCAAGTGTAAATATCTAATGAATAAAATATTACGCTCAAAGCAACAAAAATGAGGTCAACACAGGGCGAATAATAAAGTAAGTGAATTTCTCCCACCAGGGGGAGCTGCCGACGGATAAAACTTGAGGCTCCGAGACTGATGGGCAAAACACGAACATCCGAAAATTGTTTTGCACCTACCGAACTTTGTTCCTCGCTTTGAGATGGAAATACTCAAGTTTTAAAGATAAGACACGTTCTTTATGGAGTTACGAGTGAGTTTTTCACTCATACTTTGCATCAAATGTATCAGATACATAGGTATTGTATTCATTTTGTCTACAGACAAAGCTGAAGCTATCCAAAATATATTGGAGTCGGCTTTCAGGCTTTATTTTTATCGATAATGTCGGCAAACGACCAGTCGGGCTACTTGATGGTAAGTGATCATCGCCAACCCACCCATCGCGCACCTGCAACACCAAAGAAGTTGCTAATACGTTGCTGAGAACTTAACAGACTGCCAGAGCGGCAGCAACCGATGGTGAACTGGCTCTTACGTGCAAAAGTCGAAACATCCACCATAGTGCTTTACGGTACACTCCGACGAAAGGGTGTGAAACCCTATTCTATTCTATCTATTTATATTTCGGGGACGCCAGCAGGCACCAGGCGGGCGATCAGTCCTCATGTTGGGATTATTTCGCCCAGTTCCCCATGACGGGATCCACCAAAATGGGGCCAGTAGGCGCTCGGCGTCGCAAATCTTCCCGTAGCCTTGCAGAAGTCCACCAGTTGTCCGATGGAGAGTTCTGCTAGCTGTTCTTCATTTATCTCATCGCTTCCTAGTATTTCCCATCTAAGTAGCGCATACATTGTGCATTTTCCTATTAGATGGAAGCTTGTTTCTTCTGCTTCCCCGCATGCTGGGCATATAGGGTCCTCCTTTATTTTCATGATCGCCAGCCAGTTGTCTGTCTGTGCGAAACCCTACGATACACTCCGACGAAAGGGTGTTATCCAGCCAGTGAAACCCGAAGAGGTCCTACCACCGACCTATAGTCTAACTTAATTCTACTTCTGGCTAATTTACTATCTACTTTACTATAATATAATATACCTCCGCAAACCAATTTGTTGACAATACCGGTATTCTTTTCTAAGGTTATGCTATGTCAACAGGTTCCTTTATTGTTCGCGAAATTATCATCTCTTTTACTTTCCTTCTAAAAACATTGCCGAAAAATCAGAGTATGAACATCAAACAGTTAACAACTAATATATTATTAGACTAATCCAATACGATATTATTCATTAACAATCATCCTAAACTTTGACATTTACAGCTATTGAATGATTGCATCTTCTATTGTCATTATTACAAACACAATCGCATATCCTCCTATCGCTTATCCGATCACCAATAGCCTCCATTCCATTACTCTCGTCTGTAAGGAGCGATAAAGCGATTAATTCATCAGAATGGGCTCTATGCACGTTGTGCTAATACCATAACACTGCAATGTATCTGTCAATGTAGCATTTCAAGTAATTTATGTGATTCGTGTAATTTATTTATTTATTTATTCTTCAATGCATATTGATGGTACATAAGGCGGACTTAATACCGTAAGGCATTCTGTGCCAGTCAACCTTCGGGTTAAATAGAAACAACAAAAAAAAACGGGTTAAATGGAAAAATAAATTGTAATCTATCTCATTGGTCCAGTGGTCCGCCTTATAATCATGTAGTCCTGATCGATTCCCAAGAAACTTTCAGTAGCAGCAGCTAGCAGCGATTTATCCCGATTTCTGATAGACCTGAATCCCTATTAACCGTAAACTACCGACAGTTCATAAACACACACTTATATATACATAGGTACAATGAGACGTGTATAATGTACACCCATAGATCACCAATATATTATATGGATCCATCATGGGGGGCCAGCCTAATAAAAATTAATTATACCCTGAAATCCAGATAGACGTGACTAAAATCATTATACTGTTGAAGTGTTTATAGTTTTCCTTACGAATAGGATCCTAGATCACTTTTATACAAGTAGGTATAGAAGCTTGTCCTTCGATTGAGGTATTATAACTAGTGGTAAAATAATGACTAGGTACTTCAAGTGAACCTTTCGTAACCCCGAACGATTAATATTGCACGGAATAACTTAGGCAATTCTCATAAGAGGCATTAACGTGAGTTAAATGAACTGGATCAATGCTTCGCTGTGCCGAATTGCCGAGTAAGTATAGTCATAGTGTAATAAACTAGTTGTTCAGGAAAGCTTTTGTTATCAAAGTCATAATATGCAATGTAACTTTGACTGTCTTTCGATTTCAAGTGTACTTTTTGATATTCGCGTGTTTTCATCTTACACATTCCGTCATAGATTCTTCTAAAAGTGTTTTTAGCTCAGGCTAGTTTAGAATATTGTACCGGAATCAAACTAGAATAGGTACAATTGATTGAACCAATTCCAATTTTGATAAATAATTAATTGTACAGAGATAGATTGGACCCTGGAGAAGAACATAGGTAACTTTTGTACTAAACGAGACCGCGGGAAACAACAAAATTCGCATCTCTCTACTCTCTGCTCTATACAATTTCTTATTAATATGTTGTACAAGTTTACCCTTTTGCCAAATTATTTCTGTACTCGGGGTTACAGGCTTGATTCTCACTCGATTACAAACATTTGCTTGACGTATTATTTGTTCCCAATTCCAATATTTGTTTATTTTAATGGTGCCCGCGGCAGAGGGTCAAAATATGAGTTTACGAGCGTGACGCGCTTACTATATATACGCCTTGAAAATTATATAAATAGCAACACCATCCAGAAGCCAAAGACAAAAAAGTAAACACCGATGGTACCGATCTTAAGAAAAAAATTACAGGCCTATTCAGTCGCAGGAATAGAATTATTATGATAAATGGTATTTCCGAATATTTTTTTCCAGAATTGAAATAATTCTAATCTAGAATACTCACGAACAAATTCTTATTTTCTATTCTCTGTTTTACTATTTTCCCTAATAATTACTTACGCAAAATTGTTTAATAAAATAAAATAAAATTAAAAAAAAATAAAATTTAAAATTTTTAATTTTTTTTATAATTTAAAATTTTTCATAAAATCTTTTTATGAAAAAAAAATTGTATTTTAATAATTCTTCTTTTCGTGTCATTAGTTAAAAAAAATTCGTGTAATAAGTTCGAGTTTAGGCGGGAAAACGTAAAATGCACGTTGTTAGTATTATTTTATTTTCCAAAAACTTGTTTCTCAGAAGTTTAAGCGACGACACGTTTGGCGTAGCAGCTTAGAGATCGGCTTCTCTCACTACGTGTTGTGGGTTCGATCCCCACACGGAGCAAATAATTTTATGATGTTATTGTTCTGGGTCTGTTTGTGTATGTGAGAATTTGTCTTTGTAAACGATATGGAGAAAATCTTAGTGGGGCAACTTCTTTAAAAAAAAACATTAAAAAATGTGTAAAAATAGTGGATATTTAACCATTACGTGTCCATAAGCGTGTGCAAATGGCATAACATTGTATTTTCTTGTGTCACTATTTGTATTTTCTCCTAAACTCCATTAAAGCCTTATTGCAGCAGCTGGTGTGTATTCTATGTTACAAAAAAGACTTGACCTAAAGGTCTATGTTCCCGGATAATTAAATAACCAAAAAAAACGAGTAATACGTATACATATACATAATATTACGTAGACCAATAAAGTTTCGCCATCCCTGTTCTAGCGAGCAAGTCTCAACACTATTTATAGAGTAGATTAAACTTATGACACACATGAAATTTTACTATCGCAGGCAAACGTTCTGCACGTTTATTTCTAGACGTACGAGTATTAAGAACATTTTGTGTAAGTACTTGCTAAATAATTTAACACACATGAGTCACGGCTACATTCATGGTCGAGTGGTTGCGACTGCACCTGCTAAGTGTGACATTGATCCTGGGTTCGATTCCCAAGTTGAGGAATGTTTTATTAGTTTTTTCATGAGAAAATTCTCGGATTAATCAAGAGGCCATTTTCACAAATCAAAACCGGGCACAAATCTAAACTCTACCTACATGCTACTGACAATTTCAAGGAACAATCCAATAACACTTTGCTTAAACTGGAAATTGAACCCAGGATCTCTAATGTAGTAGTCATGCTTAGAATTAGACTATTGAGGCAGTTAGGTTAAGTTAGCTTTTAATACTTAAGAAAATAATTAAATAGCACGTTGTGTAGCTGTATAGATCTCCGTGAATCATATTATGATTCATCAATCGTGGCCATTTTAGCCCCCTCAGATACTAAAAAAACGTGTGCACTCTAAATTGAACTTTATAGCCCTGAAATATCGCTCAATAACTAGACAAACGCTACGAAACAAAACCACATGTCTCCTTTACGTACATTAGGCAATTAAGGGTCTGAGAAAAACTGGCCATCCCACTTACAAGTAGATGTAATAGTTTCTACACAAAGACGGGCCGGTGATTAACGAGCTAAGTAATTTGCGAGATAGAGGTCGCCGGACATAAGCCCCAATCGAGAAGAGAACGGCCATCTTTTGAATCCTTAATTCGGGTTCCCGATGCGAACCCCAAGCCAGAACATCAAAAATTTAAATGCAAAATTTGGTGGCGCAGTTTTTTGGTAAAGCGTCAGGATTTTCGTTTAATAAAATATTTTATTTGAGTTGTTTTAAAGTGAGAAGTTTAATGTTTTCAGTGTAGATACACTTATTTCCATAATTAAGAAGGTATTAAAACTTTTAGAATACAATTATGTTACAAGTTTTGAGACAAAACCGAATAAATTGTAAGACAAATTTAAATACAGAGTTGAAAATGTTAAGTAGGTAAATATCATCATTGTGGGGTCCGCATATAATATGTTTATTACACTGGCTCACCAATACACCAAGCACAGCCTTCGTCCCGTCCCAGACTACCGCTGGGGTATGTCGCTCGGAACATAATTATAAAGGCATGGTCTCACTGCCAACTTCGTAACTGACAGCTGTCAAGACAAGTTGTCCGCTAATACTTGTGTATGTGAGATAGTGTCATTATATCTATGAAGTAGATATAGAAACACAAACACTACAATCATCATCAGCCTATAACAGTCCACTTCTGGACATAAGTAGGCCTCCCCCAATGTGCGCCATTTCATCCTGTCCTCGGCTTGTCGCATCCAGCTACTGTCGGCAGCCTTTCGTAAATCATCACTCCATCCTGCCGGAGGGCGTCCTACGCTACGTGAATATGCTAGGTAAATATGTTATTTTCAAAATATCTACTTTCAAAGAAAAAATCCAATGACTGCTCGACCGGAATCGAAGTAGGGACCTCTTACTAAGAAGCCTCACTGCATCATTAGCCTAGTGGTCCGGAGCGCGACTGCTACGCTAGAGGTCCTGGGTTCGATTCCCAGGTCGAGCAAAGTGTTATTGGGTTTTTCCATGAAATTCCCAGTTGCCCGGTTGATGGCAATAGGCTCGCCCCCTATTACATGGGACGTAAACATACCGGAGAACTGTGGGTGTACACTAGTACGCCTCTGCCTAACCCTTCGGGGAATACAGGCGTGATGGTATGTTATGTTACTAAGAAGCTACGCATATATTCCTTATATGTATAACTTTATATAATATTTTTTTTTTCTTCACGCTTATGGAATAAATGCGTGATCAGATTAGCAAAACCATCTTCAGCCTTTCCCGAAACACTCCTAACATTAGTACGTAACGAAGTAAACAACCACTCTTCAGTACACTCCAGCGATCTAAACGTGGTTAACGTGTAATGATAATAGAACATTATTTAGACAAGGGATTAGACGCCCAGTGAGGCGGGTAACTTGCGCCAAATGCTGTTTACACGCTGTTGACGAAGTGAATACAATTGAGTACTTGACTATTGTTTCATTTATTAAAAACTAGCTTCTGCCCGCGACTTCGTCCGCGTAGCGTGATGATATATAGCCTATAGCCTTCCTCAATAAATGGGCTATCTAACACTGAAAGAATTTTTCAAATAGGACCAGTAGTTCCTGAGATTAGCGCGTTCAATCAAACAAACAAACAAACAAACTCTTCAGCTTTATATATTAGTATAGATAACAGGCTTAGTGAAAAATTTAAATATAATTCGTATTCAGAAAAAATAATTTATTTCGGTTACAAAAATAATGTCAAAATATATAAAAATATATAGCATTTTAGGTTTTAGGTGGGGATTGAGTGGGATGCTTTGTACTTTTCCCGTTAAATGAGTACCTACCTAATAGTATAGAATCAGTAGCAGCTCGGAATTTGTAATTTGTGCCCGGTTAATGACAATGGGCTCGCCCCCTATTACATGGGACCTAAATATACCGGCGAACTGTCGGTGTACATTAGAATTAGAACGCCTCCGCCTAACCCTTTGAGGAAAACAGGCGTGATGGTATGTGAACATATTGGGATATTATCATACTACATTACTTATATATTATTTGGCAACCCTAATATGTCATAAGAATTAAGCATCTGAAATTATACAAGTTTTAACTGCTAGAGCCTAGATCTAGTAATCAATCTCGTTTAAAACTTTAGAATTTGTTTGAATTTTACCAATACCTATCTTATCCAAAATTAATTAAGAAGAATCTTAAGACAAAAGCAAAGTAAATCTTTTAATCTCCTGAGAACTCAAAGCGTCGACACTCATTACGAAAGTGAAAGATGAACGCACACCTACTAAAGTTAAAGTTTGAGACGTACCTACAGAAAATAATCTGATTTCTAATATTTCACTTAATTGAAAATTCAATCATTAGCATGGGAAATTTTTAAACTTGACTATATTACGTTTACTTTATTCATAACTAGCTTCTGCCCGCGGCTTCGCCCCCGTGGAATAAAAAGTATCGGGAACGGGATAAAAAGTATCCTATGTCCGTTTCCTGGTTCTAAGCTACCTCTCCACCAATTTTCAGCCAAATCGGTTCAGCCGTTCTTGAGTTATAAATGGAGTAACTAACACGACTTTCTTTTATATATATAGATTAGAACATTCCATACACGTTTGTCTACTCCTAATTTAATTTGTTTTTTAACCAATTGAACCAGAATGAAGGTTATGCTTTGAAAATATATTTCAAGCCGGTTTGAAATAACTTGGCAGTCGACGATTCGAATCGTTGGATGCGGTCTGCCAGTCGCAACAACCGAATAGTCGAAACAGACACCAAGGCGCTTGTTGCAAACTCGACTTCTGCAGAAATCAGGATAATGCTGCTCTTTCCGCTATCCATATAGTCGTAGGTAGTGTGGGTTAGAATATTATAATTTGAATATGCGCTTATTTATGCGTGTTTGCAAGAATGTATAAATTTGATGTGTAAAACAATAGAGAGAAAACGGAGAAAACAAAAGACAAAATATCCCCCACGACGTCATTCGTTGACACGTGTCGCTGGGACTGGCCGAAAACATGCAGTCGTCGGGATCCTCGCGCCACCATGTCGCCTTCTTGGTTCGCCAGGTGACATAGGCGGCAACAGTGCTCTAAGCTCAGGCTTGGGAATTTAGGCGGGAAAATGAAAAGTGCACAATTGACGATTTTATATTATTTTTCAAAACTTGAATTTCTCCGAAGTTTAATGTGTAATTATGGTGGATTATTAACCAGAACGTGTGAGAGTGTAGGCAAATTATGTAAAATTGAAAATCGTGACTTTTTGGTTCACACCTAAACTCCATCGAAGCCTCAATAAAGTTTCTACCGTTTTATTGGGGCAACTGAACATTATACATGACACTGGCGAACACAAAAAGTGTGGTGTCATAATACAATCTCATGATGGGAAATATTACCTATTATGGGATGGGAAATATTATTCTAATACTTGACACTGGCAAATACAAAAAAAGTGTGGCGCCATAATAAAAAAAAATACTCAGGCTTTATACGACAGAATCCGACGTTATGGTGGCCAGGCAGTCAGACTCCAAGGAGTCCTACTACAACTTTCCATACAATGATATCTATTTCTTTTTAAATTGGAAACATATTCCTATTTGAAAGTTCTTCTTCAGACTGGTGTAGTTTAGTTTATGGTTTCATTCAGCGTCGTATCCACGTTGTAAAGAAGTCTATTGCAAACTGAGGTACGAACATCTATTCTACATTTTATTTTCGAAAAGAATATAGAAATCACGACATAAGTCTGCCCGGAATCCTTGCAAATAAGTTCTGTTGCCAAAAATAAAGACTGCCCATAAACTTAAAATAGCCAAGCCCATGGCTACAGAAATGGAAGCCTAAGCCGGGTAAATCCGAGACAAACCAAAAGAAAATTGGAGTTTTGAAAGCATCTCGGGGGATCAAAAGTCTGGCCCAAAATTTGACTTTATAAAAATAGTTTTTGATAGAAATAGTTTAAACCTTTCAAAAGCAATCATAAGCTTAAAGTTTGGTACAAAATATAGGTCACCTAAAACAGATAGAATTCAACGTAGTTAATTATACTTATTTATATGTTCGCAAGTGTGAATAAAGGAGGATTTTATGTTTAAAATAGTATTTATGACAATTATATTAAGTAGGTATCCATTCAAGTAACATTTTTAATCTATACTTTTTTTAATATATACCTAAAGCTGAAGAGTTTGTTTGCTTGAACGCGCTAATCTCAGGAACTACTGGTCCGACTTGAAAAAATCTTTCAGTTTTAGATAGCCCATTTATTGAGGACGTCTATAGGCTATATATCATCACGCTAAGACTAAGTAACTATTCTACGCGGACGAAGTCGCGGGCGGAAACTAGTTACTAATATTTAATATTTAACTCATAGTCTCACTCAGTGAACATTGTGTGAAGGTAAACAATTAAATGAAGGTTCATCAGACACCGATTTAAGTCTTTTTATCCACGAATAAAAACAAAACAAAAAATATAAGATAGTCATCAACGCTCAAAGCACTCCATTTTAATGTGTACTCCAACACCCCATTCTCTCCATCCGAACCTTCGCTTATCGGGTCTAATTAATTACCTTGCTAATCTATGAAGGACAAGGGTTACCAGTGGACAGGTCACGCATACTTTCACGTTTAATTCAAAGACACAGTTTAAAAAATATAGTTTCAAAAGCTTATCGATACTTGCCGTTGAGCTCCCTAAATAATGGTTGAGCTACACTATGTCTGATATATGCGTGCCGTCAGTTAGGACAGGTCAACTCAAAGATCAAAGCTGCTATGACTCTTCCTTCAAAAGGCCTGTCCAGATATTGCCCTATATCGTAACACTCACATAATATCTGATAATATTTCTATTACTGTCTGGACTTTAAAAGAGACCATGATAATGACCATGAACCAAACTCAGATAGAGTTTGGTTCGGTGTTTCTTCTAAGGGGAAATGCCGGCGCCATCTAGTTAACAAAAATATTTAAAACATTGACTTGTAAAAGTGTCTTTAAAAGATCTATTTACAGAAATAAATATCATTTATGATTTATGTATGTATCATCTATGTACGCACTTTGCCCGATACCTGTTGTAATTGACTAAAACACATACCTATAACTTTCACCTGTGATAGCAACTAGATAAAATTGTTTACATAAAACCATACATAATCAACCCATTAATTTGTCCCACTGCTGGCCACGGGTCTCGTCTCAGAATGAGAGGGATAAGGCTATAGTCCACCACGCTGGCCTAATGCGGGATGGCAGACTTCACACGTTGAGAAAACCTCTAAGACATGCAGGTTTCCTCACGATATTTTCCTTCACCGTTTTAAGCTCGTGTAAATTAACTATTAGTTAATAGGTACGCTCATGACTTCGAAAAGTGAGAGGTGCGTGCCTTGGATTTGAACTTGAGATCTTTGTCTTGGCAGTCCAATGGTCATATCATTAGGCTATCACTGCTTTAAAGAAAAAGTTGTTGCCGGAAAACTTATTCCAAAACTGGAAAATTGCCCGGAATTGCACATAATAGTTCAATTCCCTAATTAAACTATAATGTGAATTACATTATAGTTCATTTAACTCGAGGATCGATGAGGATTGAAATCGAGTATTCAGCCCAACGTACGGTTCTCACATTCTCACGTCAAATGGCTTCAAAATCCGATTTCCGAGGCGGTGTATAAGTAGGTCGGAAGCCGGAAAATTTGCCGCGATATTCACCGATAAATTATAGATAATCCTCCTTTAATTTTAATCCACCGCTGCTGGTTAACACTCTATTGCCTCTTCACATATTGGGAGGGGTAAGACCATAGACCACCAAACATGAACTTCATACGCTGTCAAAATTATCCCTTACGTTTCCTAACAACGTGTTTCTGCAACAATCGCGTCTTTATTATTTAAGTATATGATATGCAAAAGCTTTCGAAAAGACAAAGGTGCATGTCTCTGATTCAAACTCGTGACTAATTGCAGAATATAGTAATAACACTAGGCCGTCTATATTATTATTAAAATCTGAATCACATGAAAATATAGATTTCATATGTATAAAAATATAAGGTTTATAACTAAAAAAGAACACTTTAAACTGTACCAACTCTCCTTGTTTTACTTGTAGTAAAACAAAGCGGAAGAGGCTATGAAATAAAATACCAAACTGAAGAAAAACTTTTCTCCGCCCGATAAAACTTGGGAATATTTTGGGGGTAAACAAAAAGTGAGTTTATTGTGCTGAGCGAAGCCGGCGAGACTATAAATCATCGGGCACCGCTGCTCCTGAGCACCTATTTGATGAAATAACAGGCAACATTATTTATTAAAATAAGGTCACGGGTGTCAGATGTTATAGATGGCCATCGGTATGGTGTGCCAGCGAACCGCAACAGCCTTGCACACCATAAACAAATATGACGGCAATTTGCGAGATTATCGGCCATGTGTGCATAATCAAGCGATATTTCGACATAAACTCTTAGTACCTACCTATATCTGTGAATGCTTGGGACTGTTTCTGAGCACTTTTACTGGGCCTTTCGCTGTCATATCAGCAGTTCATCAGATAGAGATGCATTTTTGGATTTAATCTTTTAAACTTTATTTCAGATAAAAACCCCAAAATAAAAATAAAGATTAAAAAAAAAACTTTTAAACTGATTCTATAATATATAGCCTATTTAAAACAGTACAATGCCTACATACCTTATTTATATAATTCATATTTTTAAACAAAATACCTATAATCAAACAAAAAAAAACAGTAAAAGAAGCGTAAAGGTTAACGACCACTTATCCTGACATGTCCATCACACCACGTAAAAGAGCTATTAAATCTTCATGATAAAAGCATTATAATGAAAATATCAACGATGCATTAATTAACCGACCGCTGCAACCTACGCTTTAAGCGCTTATTTTCCGCGCCATCGATACAAAGGCTGCAATTTCGCTACCGCCTCGCATGGAACACAACACTAGCTTTGTCCACAATACCCGGCCGTTCAACAGGTAAACAAAAAGTTCCCTCTTGTTTCCTTTTATCGGTACCTATGTATCTAGAATATTTACCCTGTAAGCTTTAATTTAATCAATTTGAAAACTGTAAAACGTTTTCAGGGGAACATTCAATTTATAGGGATTATGTTATATTGAAACATTCGAATGTGTCGATTTTTGTACCTACATACCTACTTTTGCACAAGAAAATGTCGATGAAACATTGTTCAAAATTTATCAAGGCGTTAGAATGTTCATTATGTGTAAAAGCTAGGTAAATGTTATATCTAAGGAGGCCTAAATCGTACCTAACACAGCTGTTGTAAAATATTTCTCCCATGAAACAAAAGACGTGGGTTACATCGTAAATTAGCAATCCGTCGAAGGCCAGCAAAAGTTTTGCGAAAGGTCGGATTTAGAACGCGAAGAGGGCACAAATAACAAATAGGTAAATATTGATTCCCGGCCTTTAACTTGGGGGACCCTTGCAAACAGGACTGAGGGTTATAGGACATCACACAAAGGGGTTAAACAATATATCACACTATAAGTGTGACTGTAAATTGTTTCTGCGGTTTAATAAATCCTAATTGTAAATAAAAGTTAGGTTAATTGCGCCCTCGGGGTTAAACGTCGATTAACAGTAGCACCGTGAATATATCGGGTGTCATGCATTTTCCACGTTAATTGACACTCCATTAAATGTCTGGGTTTTTGATTAGAGCACATTAAGGGTAAAGATATCGGTGCCTACTTTGAAAGCATTTCGTTAGTTGACAGTATTTAATTACATTGAATGCCCTATTTATTACCCGACTGCGCGAGGAGGGTTATGGTCACAAGCCGGCTGCTGGTCGTAAAGCTCTGGATTAGATTCCAGGATAAGTAGTGTAAAATTTTATACAAAATACTATTTTTCCAGTAGTAGGTAGACTAAAATTTTCATGATTAGAAGTATTAAACTGAACAAACTCTCAAAGATAAAACTAATAATTATCTAGAATGAAATACGCCTGCAAGAAACATCTTTGCTTAAATTATAACAGCGACGTTGTAATAAAAATGAAAACTTATCCATTAAGAGGATGAGCCAACAAGTTCTGGCTTCATTTTATTAAAAGTTAAGTTTCCCTACATTTTGTACCTACAGGAATGTACAATTTCTTGCCAAAAAGTTGGTTACTATCTTGATAGTAATAATTTAACGCTACGCCAAGTAATTTATATTGATTACGTTACTAATCCTGGTTCTACAACTTTCTCATTACGTAATAAGACGCTTCGCTGCCAACAAGTTAATTTATATATTAATTACAAAAACGTACCTACACTAACAACGAAATTAAAGAAGCAGGCAATAAATAATAAGTAACGACCAAATTAGCTCCATCCACCTCCATTTTTTACACATTTATAGTTGTTGGAAGTCTTTGTTTGCAATTTCGTAACAACAATCAAAGCCAGTCAATCAAAGTCCATACCGTGGGAGAGCCATGCTTCGACATGAATGGGCTGGCTAGGCCGGAGTGATACCACGGCCTCACAGAAAACCGGCGTGAAACAACGCTTACGTTGTGTTTCGCCGAGTGAGGATACCAGCAAACCGTTTTATGAGGCTGACAACGCAGTTGCGACTCCTCTGGTGTTGCAGGGTCCACGGCGGTGGTATCGCTTACCATCAGGCGATTCGTCTGCTCGTTTACCTCCTATGCCACAAAAAATAAACAAAAAACAAAAGTTACATCCTGTAAAGCGAATTTGTTAACCAACTAGCACGCTGTATCACCTTCGCCATTCAACCCTTGAGGGTGGCTACCCTACCGGCATAAAAACTCTCGTAAAGGAACCCCATGGGGCCTATAACCGTAACTATGTATCAGGGACTGATATGATTTTTATTTTAAACTGTGACCTGAAGCGTGACACTGTTTCAGGGTATCTAAAATTATACGTTTTCAATTCACTTATAAGTAGTTTACAAGTTAATTGAGCATAGTTTCATTTGGACGAGCTAATAAGGATCCTATAAAAACTTTTATTCTAACTTTACTTTCCTTTTATTTTTATTTTTTGTGGGAGAGCCATGCTTCGAGCACTACTGGAGTGATACCACGGCCTGAAACAACACGTACTTTGTGTATATTTGGATATCGGAGGCCCAGACCTTTTTAAAAGGCGAGCTACGCACTTGTGACCATCATCGTTTGTCTGCTCCTTTGCATCGCATAAAAAAAAACATTCTTTTCCGAACATATATGAACATCTCTTTTCGCAAATATTGGCCACACAATAACCTCAGAATTTCATTATCGCATGTCAGTCGGAATCCCACTATACATCATCACGTTTTACTATAACAACATTTTTCTGCGACGAGAAAATTGGACGGACAACAGCCGAATATTAAACATACCATGATAAAAAAAGAAAATACATATTTTACACCAGAAATTCGTCGCGAGCGGCGAACGGGTCACGTCGATATAATAATTCAAATAGGCTTGTTTATACAAATTGTCGTTCGATAAATGGAAAAGGCCGCTTTTTCGCTCAAAACAATCATTTTTATTATTTCGCTCGGAACGCTTCGCGAATCGACAGGTTTTATTGAAACCCGGTTGCATACCAACAAGGAACGAATGAAAAAACTATTACAATTTACACGAATATACTTGCAATTATTGGTGAATACGATAAAAAATGGTCCAATACCATCACTGCTTATAACCTATACTCCTCTTGCCCAACCACTACTTCTACAGTAAACTAAAGTAACATCAACATACCATTCACCACGCCCTTCAGGGAATACCCTGAAGGGTTAGGCAGAGGCGTACTAATAAACTCGTACACCCACAGTCCGCGGGTATGGTTATATAGTTACCATGTAATAGGGGGCGAGCCTAGTACCTACTACCTACTACTAGACAATCAGAATGTTTTGAGTATGACTGGAATGAACGTAATGGATGAGGGAGACCAAAGAAAAGCATGGACTTTTTTAAAAGATAATTGAGCTGCATAGAAGTAGGTGATGGGACGCATGAAAAAGATATGAAAGAAAATGCTTACTTTGTGTTATTACATTAGTTAATTAATTATGGTTCAAGTACCACAACATAATAAAATATCTACCAGCGTGCCTGTATTCTCCGAAGGGTTAGGCAGAGGCGTTCTAATGTACACTTATAGTTCGCCGGTCATGTTTAGGTCCCATGTATAAAAGGGGGTGAGCCTATTGCCAGTAACCGGGGACAAATCCCAAAGTCCGAGCTGCTATTCAAAATTTCATAGAAAAACCTAATAACACTTTGCTCGATCTGGGAACCGAACCCTGGACATCTAGCATAGCAGTCACGCAGGACCACTAGGCTAATGAAGCAGTTTAAGTTTATGTTCAACCAAATAAATATCTACAAGATTAATGGCTACAAGAGCGCCTGCTGAGCGTGGCCGCCCTGAGTTCGATTGCCAAGTCGCGCAGTTGCCAGTTTTGTTAAATTTTCTATGTAGCAGTTTGGAAGTTGAATTTGTGCCCGGTTTAAGGCAATAGCTAACTATGCCGGAGAACTGTGCGTGCACTGGTACATCTAGGCTTTTACCTGCTTACCCTTCGAAGACATGGTCGTGGACGACAAGTTTGCCGTACCTGCTGAGCGATTGGCTGCACCACAGCCCATGGCGATTCCATTGAATGACCTACTTATACATAGTTGCTCCGTTTGTGTATGTGAGAATTAGTGTTTGTAAAAGCACGATACAGAAGAAAATCCTCGTCTGTGGAAACATTTAAAAAATATATACACATGTACAAGTTGTACATAAATTTCTTGGAGGCTCGAAATGAAATTATTCTGAAGAAAAGATTATAGAATTAATTAATCAATAAAGTTACATTTAGGTAACAGATGTGGCTGACATCTGTCTTATTCAAGTTATTCAGGGGGCCTTTAAATAATAAACTTTACCACTGCATCTCAAGTTGAAAAGTTAACATTATTCTGAACTTATGTAGCTAGTGTCATTGACAAATCCTTAGTTTGAAGTGTGTAATTAGTTACAAAGTTTTACTACGTTCTTGTAACCTTGAACTTAGGAGTTCATTGCTAATGTCCACATCAGTATCTTGGCAAGCTGTCCCCATTATGCTGCAATCCACATTAACATTATAAATGCGAGTTACTTTTGATGTTTTTCTGTTGCCTTTTCACTCCTAAACCGCTGAACAGATTGCAATGAAATATAGCGACGGGATTGACTGCATCCTGGCGATGTCTTTTGTCTCAAAAAGATCTTCGAGATGCGAGTCAGGCCTATCATAAAACATGATGTTGTGAAAACTATTTTTTGTTTTTCGATGCTGTAGCTTATTTATTATATTCTTTATTGTACACCAAATTAAACATAGGACAGGACATATTGAAACAAAAAACATACAATAGGCGGCCTTATCGCTAACTGCAATTTCTTCCAGGCAACCTTAGGATGGACATTATCGTCCAATCTGACCAATTATTCGACCTCTGGGCATTAGTAGCAAGAAAATTACTAACTACCGAACTAAGTTTCTTGCTACTAAAGCTACTATACTAGAAATTACGTTAAATACCAACCCCAAAAGAAAGTTCTAGAAGTTTCTCTGCAAGCTGATATTCCAAACTTTAGACTACTTTGGCGTATTACTGTGTAAAAGGTTCAGCAAGCTTTTACATAATAAAATCACATATAATAATATACGTCCTATTCAATTCCCTGTAAAATTCACAACTGTTGTTAAACTGAAACTATAACTATAGCTCATTTGAAACTAGAACGCAATCAAATACTACAAATGAAACACATTTCCCAACTATAAACGTATATTAATTAATATTTACTGAATCAATTTTGTGCGACATAGTACTACCCTACTCAAGTATTAGCTCGACTCAATTCAGTCGTTACTCTAATGCTATTAAATCCGTTCATACAATTTCAATACAACATTTTCAAATAACTTTAGTACAAAAGTAAGTAATAGCGAGATAAATTATATTGCACCATTTCTCTTGAGAATTTAAGCGTTCTATCACTTGATGGTATATTTTAGCGACGTCGCGACGACGGACGTCTTGGAACACGTCTGTATCAATAACTTTGCTTGATTATAGCGTGAATCATGAACTATGGTACACCTTCAGGCTAGGTCCATATATATCCTTATGCCAAAGCGAGTTCCACAAAAATCTTCAAGTTGTGCAAAATGCCAAGACTACGCTACACCAACATGTTTTATGTCTCACGCTGTGGGACAATAGGCGAAATAGCCATTAAAACATAAACCTATCCCTAAAGCCGGTGAAAATCCGTTGTACAATATCCCCTAAAAACTCTTGGAAAATTGTCTTTCATAAGTCGGCAGTACCGATCCATCATATGATGAATATCAAGTTGTGGTACAAATGATCGATTAAAGTCTTCGTGTGTCTGGCCGAACGTACAATTTCCATTTCACTAAGCACTTTCTAATTTAATATGGCCCGAGACGAATAATTTCTCTGGGGCTTTTGCCTTGCCGAGATAAACTGACACTGACAGTTTACTTTTTAATTCAATTATACTTTTCCAAATGCGAGAAACATTTTCCCCAAACAGCATCTCGTTTAAGTTAAATTAAAACTCTTTTTGTTTCGAAAATTAAATGGCTTTTTAAACCAAAATACTTTTGAGGTACCTTCGACTTCAACTTGTTCCTCTTCATCGAAGTTGATGGACTATCAACTTCGTCGAGAAAATCTCTCAAACGGCGAAGGAAAATAGTGTGAGAGAACCCGACATTTTAAAATTTTTGTTCTAATATTTATCCGATTATTTTGACTATTTTGGTGACAGCTTCCAGTCTAACAAGTACTGCTGAATATCAGTATTCTATCTGTGAGCAATACCGATATTTTGAGAATAGACTGTCTGGATTTTTAGCCTTCTCATTACCTCTAAGTCTAACGAATGTCATGCGTGTTCGTATGACACGATTGCGAATAGTTAGAGGTTGGTTTTGGCATTCCAATGGCCATATGAGTAGGCTATAATAATAATAATAATTTATTTATTTAATAATAATAATTAATTAATAATAGCTATTACCACTTCACACTAATATTTTCATACTCACACTTTACATTGATGATTTTGAAGTCCGTAGAGGTGGCAATCGACTCAATTTGAAGCGGCGGTAGCCTAATGGCTAGGGCTTGCAATCATGTGGTTGCCGGTTCGAAACCCACTTTAAAAAATATATAAGATAGATTAGCGATAGAAACTGACTTTGCGGCACTATTCTACACCCAATGCAATAAATCATTTTCTGTGGGCAAGCAACGAGAGATACATCTCAGAGACAACCATTGTGTACGATATTCGACTGAATAACTCCACAGTAATCACAACATTTTTCCTTGTTCGCATTCGTTTGAAAAACCAACGCAAACATCACAAAAAACTTTGTAGGTACGCGAATGTTTATAATAGAAATGCACGCATTGCAGTGAAATGTGTATGCTCTGCACTAAAAACAAACTAGCAGCCTACAATTAACTCTGTAAAAATATTTTTTTGTGTTTTTTTGCATTTTTCAGCCACTTCTATTGAAAAGCAAATTACTGGTGGCTTAGCGTTCATAGAGTCTGGTGTATCTAGCCAGAAGAAGACGCAGGTTCGAAACCTGCCAGTAGTTTTTCCTTCACTAAAATAACAATATAAATAATACATACAGTCTATGTCCTACCCCTACGCGATTTAGCATCAAGCGATATGGACATTGACGAGATTTTTTATTCAACGGTCGGTTGTGTTACCAAAGGGAAAAACGATAAATCAATACGGCCGACACAATCTTCGTGAATAACAAGCCTGTAGCTATCTGGACTTCTCATTAAAAGTGAGTAGATATGTGGTAATCGTCGATTTAAACTGTGTACCAAACTTCATCCAAATGCGTCAAGCCGTTTTGGCGTAATGGAGCAACAAATATCCAACTCTACGAACTTTCACGTCCATCAAAAGTACCCCGCCGCGTTTGTCTGTTCGCGATACACTCAAAAACTACGGATACGATTTTCATGCACATTCATGAGGAAGGTTTTAAACATCATGCTTTGACTCTTAGGAACGGAGCAACGCGGGTGAAACCAGGAGCGGGTTGCTAACTCGCTAGTGAAAAATGTCTTTTGTATGAGATACTGTATATCCTGCAAAATATATTTTTTTAACTATAATATGTAGAATCCTAACTACTAACTAGAATCGTAACAAAAAAATGTTTAAGAATGGACCGAATTTCCAGTACAAACGTAATACTTAAATAAATCTTAATTCAAACACAATTTACTCATATTATTCGGATTCCGATACCGCTAATCTAGATTCCTGCTCTCTACCATTCTTCCAAAATACTACTTCATGGGAAATAAATGTAAGCGAATGGAATTCTTGATAACTTTTCCAAGTTTGGAAAGATTTTCCGTTTCATTTCGTTGATTTCCAGTGAAGTAGTACTTGACGAAATGGTACGGTAGGAAACTAGATACGGTATCTCAATCCGAATAATAACACAAATAAATAAAACATTGTTTGAATTACAATTTATTTTGATATTACCTTTTTGTGAGCAGTTCAAGCCAGGATTCTATAATCTGTACAGACCTTATCCCCATAATATTCTTCCAAAGTTTCTTAGTAGGTAGACTATGTTAACTTTTAAAAAGTGTATATAGCGAAAGCAAAGTTCCATATTACGTTGTGTAGTAATGGCATCGGTGTGGGAAATGCTCATGCATAACAAGCCAACGCGGCGCCAAACACCGCTGCTCACAGGATGTTACACACATTACGGATATGACGTAAACATCAGGTTTTGTCGCGGTATATTTCAGTTAAAGTTGATAGTACTTAGCTTAAAAAGTTTTACAAAAATTCTATATAAGTTGATCTTTAGAATGTTGTAATGTTGACATAAGAAAATGACAAAGCATCTAGATCTCCAAACTTGACGTAATAATACCTATTCTAGTTTAAATTCACACGCAAGTATTAGAAAATGCAACTGCAAAGAATAATATTAGTTAGGTACTTTATATTCCGACTTTAATACATTTGGTTCAAACAAGGTTGAATATAGAGTGCTTACACAACAATCAATCGATGGAGACCAATTATCTTGGCTTCTTACGCGTGAGTGAGTGTGACCTTAAAATCTCGCCACCAAGTGTGCTGGGTTTATTTAAGTCAACCCTGTTCTCCACCGTCACACCGAAGCGTTTACAAAACATATTAAAAAATCATAAACCTAATAACACACGTCGAGATACGCTAATTAGAGTATAGGACTGTTAAATGTGAAAATTAATTAATGCGGGGTGTACAATGTTCATTTAAAGTTTCCGGCTCGACGATCGCGACCGCCGGAAGCCATTCCGCGCACACACATTAATTTGTATGTTACAACCGTAAAACATTACCAGAACGATTTTTCACGATAAACAGAAACTATCGAAAAGGAATTCATTGCGTTCTGTGTAACTTAAGCTTTTTCTCCAAAAACCTAACGACTGCTGGACTAAATCTTATTCTTCTTTAGCATTTGGGCTCTAAACACTATCTTTTCAAAATATTACAAAAAGATTTTTATTTTTTTTAAATGACAAATTCATTGTTAATTTTGTAAGGTGGCATCGTACGAAATCGAACATTTGACGACGCCATTGGAGTAGCGGCTGAGCGATCGGGTTTTATAAAAATAAAAACCTAATTGCAAAGTAAGCCATGTCGGTTGAGAAGCAAAGTACCTAACTTGCTTTTCAATAGTTGTCACTGGACGTAAATTCAGAATGTGAAGGCAAATTTCAACATGGTGGGTGGGAGTCGCGATGGCTTAGTGATGTGCGTCTGGTGTATATAACCGAAAGACGCTTGTTCGAATTCTGCTCGCAAATCCAATTTTTACTTCACTAAAATAACTTCTAAACACTGTTTTCCATCATATTGCAACATAGCATTATGATTCAAAGGACAACTAACTTGGACTCAGCTTACACAAAAAACTATAACCGATCAGGAATCAAACTTTTACAAATGACTAAAGTAACTTGCGGAGGCCTTTGATGGATCATATAAAATGATTCTCATTAGAGATTTGCAAAGTTTTTTTAATATTACATTGAGCAATTCCTTTGGAAAAACTTGATACTTTATCCCTCCTGATTGTCTTAGTCTATGTTGAGATAAGTCCTTCGCGGCTCTACAGATATCAGCCTTACTGTTTTTTTAGAGTCCAGCGGACTGAATTTGGCAAACAAACGTATTACCAAAATAAATCGTAATTCAAACACAATTTGTAATACGTTTTTGTACGCAATTCAAGCTCCGCCGGATCCTTAATTATTAATTTATTTCCTTGCTAGTTTCTTTTTATTATTAATATCCTTGTTTGTTTGATTAATTTCTACAAGTGCAATTCGATCACATGTAGTATATTTGGTGCTTTGTAATTTATACTACAAACTGAGGAACTCGTTAAGACTTCGTTAAACACTTGCAGCTATTCATTTAGTAGGAAGCAGCTTTTGAGCACCCGTACTAAATGGGACTTTGCGCTTGTTTTAACAACCACGTTTCTAGTTCCGAGAAATGGTTTGTTACTTATATCCAAATAAGTTATAATACATCATTATCTTGTAGCTTCGTGAAGGTTTTGTGAACTTTGTAGGCTAATCGTAACTTTCCTCTTTTGTTCTAATGCTAAACTCATGGCTCCTAACATAGAATTTTCGACTGAAGTTCGTTATGATTATTACCAGGATCCTCATTATCTTAAGCTTATATTTCAGCTGTTCTTCAGCAACATAAGATAAGAGAAAATGACTACTCTACTACTTTTGAAATATAGGTAATCAATAAAGAATTTAATACAAGTCATAGGTCTCAAATTCGAATTCAAAGCAGGCACATCTGAATAACTACGCTGAAGCAAGCCCTCAGGCTAAGACCCGACTTGTGTCTTCCTAAAAACATTCAAATAAGCACCTATTACTAGAAATAGTCATATAATGGAACATTACGAACAAAATCATAATTTACTAGTTTTTGAAATAAAACTACTTTTACGGGTTTTATCGCATTATATTGATATAATAATTTAATTCCCGACGTCTCGGATCCTTTACAACATCCATGATGACGGGTAAACTAAAGTACTGGACGTCTTAATGTTAAAATTAGGTACTAACAGCTAGCCTAAAACCTTACATTTTTGTTAATTAATTAACTATTAGCGATCCAAATACATAACAAATAAGATAAAATTCATAAATACTGAGTAAGTATCTAAAATCGTGATCTACTGTAGTTTCTATTTGAAAATAAACCACTTTGTCGAAATGTCATATTACGTCAACCTGACAAAGAGAAAACAAATCAGACGTTTCTACGAAAATGGTCCCAATGACCGTTCTCTAACCCTTTTAAATCTTTGTATCTACCAAAACTGTCAGCCTTTGTGTCATTTACTGTCATTGGACAACCATTCGGATGCCTGATTGAAACATTAGACCCCATACGACCCGATTTTACCAATCATATAAATCGAATTTCGATATACAAAAAAATAACAGCTGGAGATCCGTCAATCCGACAGTAACCTTCGGGAGGTTTCCCATTGTTGGGGCAGGAAATTAAATAAAAGCTTTGACAGGCTTGTCGATTGAACAAGTTAGGCAATTTCGAGCACCTGACGGGCGCAGGGGTCTTCTGCACCTAATATTAAACTTTTTATTCACATTTTATTCACTTTTGATGGGGACAGCAGGAGGCTGGCAACACGTGAGAATGTTAAAATTTCACCTCAATATTTTATTTTTCAAATCATGCTTTTTAATTTTGTTTTATTAAATGATTCTTGACATTGTTAACTTAAAAAACATTAAAGTACTTATACATAGAATCAGTTTCTGTGATCAATATTCATACATACCTACGCATCAGTAATTACCACAAATATCACAATAGACTGACTACGATCGCAGTGATACTTTGGCCATAAAACAAACAATACTACATAAAACAAGTAATACGTACCTACGTACACAGATGTATAACCTTTACAATTATAGTATAAGTAGGTCTCTTCTCAGAATAAGAAGATTCATCTATAGTCCACCACAATAGGTTATCAGACTTCACCGCGCCGTCTGGAAAATCTCACAAGTTTCCTCGTCAGGACGTTTCTCTTTACCGTGTGAGTAAAAATATTTAATGACTAAGGACTTGATTTGAAAAAGTTGATATTGCTTGGTGATTTCATTAGACCATCAATGCTTGATAATACCAGTAACTGCATGAAAATAATTGTCCTTTGTATTAAAGATAAACTTAAAAGTTATTTTATTCAGTTGTATCTAATTAAGTATCTTCTTTCTAGTAGCTTCTGCGAAATATTACCAGTCAGCCGTCTCGCGACGAAATTCCTTAATTCTTTTATGACAAACTTTTTTCAATTTGTCATCATAATTGAGATTAAATTAACGCAGTAATCTGAACTTAATAACGAATCCGGAAATAATTTGCGAAGAATAAATTGATAACAAGATTTACAAGAAAACAAAAAAGTTTGTGAATAGGAATTCAACATTCGGAATTCTTGTTTCTTTGTAGATAGGTACCTACATCAAACTTTTCCTTTTGGTTATGACATAGCTGTATAAAAAGTTGGGATTTCCATTTACATAACAAATGATTGTTCGTTTGTCACAAAGGGCAACAGATTAATCAGATTTTTGTTTCGCAAATTAAATGTTCCATAGGACAAAGCCTACAATAGATATAAAAATAAATTGTTTTAAATACGGTCCATGTGACCTTGCAACAATGTGTGAACCGTGCCTAATTCGAAACCCGTCTAATGACCCGCACATCACCGATACATCCAGAGATATAGGCCCTTGCTATCACTTTATACATTGTTTTAAGTACAAGGTACTTTTAACCTAAATCAGAACATTTTCGAGTGTTATTCACTACTAATAATATTCCTTCCTACTTGCCACAACGTAACTTCTCCGCAAAGCAGCCTAAGCAAGCGAATTAAAAACTCACCACTTTAAATGAAAACGTTTTACAGAATGTATAAAAGATATTGTAGGTTACTGAGCTACAGTTTGGTCACGTACGCGAACGAGGAATGGAGTCGAGTCGTCTTTAGCTTAGTAACAGGTACGCCAGTGTACCAAGTATAACTACAGAGGTAGGTACCTACCTACCAGGTATACAAAGGTACACAGGTATAGAAACTGACCATTCCACGTAATGAGTGCGCCGAGAAATGACTCGCTCAATGGAAACAGCCGGCTCACTGAAATGACTACAATAAACGGAATTGCATAACCGTCCACGGCAAACTATACGCGTTGACCTAAAAACAGGCCGGATAAGGTTTTAACCGACTTCAAAATGGGATTAGGTTCTAAATTTGTCCTAATATAGGGCAGGGTAAAAGGACTAGAGCGCTTTAAGGAATAAATAGGTTTAAAATTATCTAAAAATCATGTGTTTTTTATTGTCATACATATTATTATATCCTCCTATGTATTTCCCGTATATTTTTTATGTATAAATATACTCTACTATGAAGATCGGTGCATCAATAATTGAATTGAAGTCGGTATTATGTACTATCTATGCTAAGCCGTTATTGATGGGCTGCAGGACCTTTTTTACGACCGATGAATCATGAATTTTAGTTTGAGAACATTTGGTACAATCAGAATGTAACATACCTGCAGATAGATAGGCACTTACATAGACGTTTAGAAATTTGTTTTCGGTTAACATATCTTGTACTAAGCACATCAGAAAATATACAACAGTACAATTATTAAAACAACGAATACAACGATATTATTAATATGTAACGCTCTAATATCCTCCTGATTTCCCTGTTGTCGCTTCTTATGACTCCTACGCGAATACCTATCATTGGTTTTTAGGCAAGAATATAAAATACAAAAAAAAAATAACTAGAAAATTAAATTCTTTACGCCATAATATGTTTTATTTTAAGAGGGCATAAAAGTGAGAGTCACACGGTGTGTTCAGCTTGAAGGTGAAACTGTCACAAAAATTTATCGTCTGTCTTAAGGCTGCACTACAATAGAGCCGTAAAATTTCACAGTTTTCCCGTGGAAAATGTCACCATTTTACGGTTAAAATGTTATATTACTTTGTTCATGATAAAATGTAATAGACTTACAGAATGTTAAGATGGTAGAGAGGAGGAGGTTACTAGAATGAGTACTTATACTACATAATAATTATAAAACCAAGTACCCGCGGAGTCTGTCTGAACGCGATAAACTCAAAAACTACCGAACAAATTTTCATCCTGATTTCAGCAATAGATGAAGTGATTAATAAGAAAGATTACAGGCTATTCAACAACATAAAATTAGTACATACAGCCAGTTTTAAATAGAAATTCTCATAACACCTAGAAAATAATTGAACTCACTATAAGCATGTTGCTAAATTCAACCCAATCTTGAGTGGCTTCACTTTCTTACTATCATGAAATAAGAATATCCTAAAAGTAAACTTTCAAGAAAAGGGCGTACTCCCTTTTTAAAGGCCGGCAGAGCCCTTGTGACCCCTCTGGTGTTGCGGGTGTCCATGGGCGGCGGTGGTCGCTTACCATCAGGCGACACGACTACTCGTTTGCCCGATGCAGATAACCCAATATCAGTTTGCATGACCTTTGAATTGAACCCAGGACCCCAAGACAGTCAATCTTAATCATTCATAATAATATACTAGGTACCCTAAAAGACAATTTAATTTGAAAATGATCCAAGTTAAATACTTACCTACCATAAAAAAGTGCACATCTATATCATAGTTCGTGACTTCGACTTCTAAGCTAAATAAATTGCTCGCAGATAGTCAGAAAGAAGTCGAAAGAGCAAATCACTCCAAAAGCTACCGTTAGTTAAAGAAACGCAACTCTTGCTAAGCGTTTAATCGGGAGCATTAACTTGCTGCAGTCCGAGTAACTTGTTTCTTAATTCACTGAACGAAGTCGTAACTCTTAATGCTGTTTAGACTTGAATTGCTAGTTTTCTCATCATAAAGGAAACAAGATTTAAGCCACCCTCGGAAATGTTAATTAACATTAATGGAATCTCCACACGAAGTAAATATTTGTATGACCGTAGAAAAGATATACCCTATACAATACAACCTAAACTCAATGTAGTGCAACATAGTTCAAGAGTACAATAAGTTTCATTATATAATAAGCTGCCTACAGATTTTAAAAGTATTTATAGTGTTAATTTATTCAAAAATAAACTTAAAACATACTTATTGGGGAAAGGCTATTATAGTATTGACGAGTTTATTAATGACAAACAGTAGACATTATACCTATTTATTAAGCTGCTTGGAATCCTTCCTTTAAATTAAATACTTTTGGATTGACATTTGTGAATTATGTATTACCATTAAAATTATTAATAATTATTGAAATTTATTTTATTGAAATTGTGGTTTTATATTGTGTTAATTTGATGTCATTGAACTTGTGTAGTATACAATTATTATGAATTCTATTCTTCTTATATTATTATTGCTGTAACAAATATTTTCAACACAATGTATATTGTTATGAAATAAACTACTTATGACTTATGACTTATGACCTACAAGTAGTTGTTCCGGGTCTGGGCGTTTTTGTTTGTGAAATTTGTGTTAGTAAAAGCATCCACATACAGACGAACTCTATTAATAAAACCTTCTTTCTTTTGAAATTGGTTATAACACTGTAATATAATAATTATTACGTCACTTATATATTATAGGTATCTATTCAGCTTTATTGCAAAGTGAATAAAATCAATTCTTGAATCACGAACACACACAGACTTACGAGTAGGTACTTCTAACATCCACATTTTCTAGCCTATTTATGTACCCTTAGACCTTCATAAGTTGGTACCTAGTAGTACCTTGTAGTTACATCTACTATTTAAGTTTCCAAGTACCTTATGTGCCGGCCTACTTAATTAACTTGGGGTCCAGAATCCAGACCCGAATAAAAGGTCCGCGTTCAATGGTCCGGGCCTGTGTACCTATTTTGGATCTCTATTCAACGTCGTCGTGTTTAACGAGTAGGTAAGCTGAAGGACTATGAATAAAATTATAATTTGAGATGAGAGCATGGCCGTTCTATCATTAAGATGAGTGTCGCGATAACCTGGATTTTGTCGTCAATGTTAAAAGCCGGTAGGCTTTAGACTTCGATATTGAGCCGCTCACATTATCGACCTTATTTTTTAAGCCGTACCTATTCTGTAGTCATTTTCTTAATTTCGCTAATATTGTTGTTTATTTTCTTTTCTTCGCTTAAAAAAAACCTTTTTGACCATGCCCTGCAGTGGGACAGTAGTTATATGGGTTGATTATGCTAGAATTTTCTCCTATAACGTGGCCGTGTGATAACAAAATATAATTGTCGCACACAGACCCAAGCTACATACATAAGTAGCCGCGATCTAGCACACAAGAGCTAGGGAGGCTAACATTTTGTACCACCAGTAGGTATTGTTGATTGATAAAACGTTAAAGAATATTGTGAAAAGCACTCTTCTACTGCACCATTTGTGCCAACTGTGTCATTCGTGTCTTCATATTTACAACATGCCTTTCAGTTTTTCCATCCGCGTTGCGCTATTCCCTACAGCAATGCCCGAAGCACTACGCCGGCGTACACCATACACGCAACTCAAATATCAGTTTAACTAACAAGAGAGATGAAACTACTGTCATTAACATTTGCCGGTCCGTTCAAAATGTTCACAATTCCGTTTAGAATTATTTGATGGGCGTGAGTGGCCTATCACGATCATAGAGCTCTATTAAACCGGGAATTTGTCGTTAAACGGGGAACGTGCCCACTACGGCACGTACGCTCTCGCAAATACGACAGCACATTTGGGATTGAACTTCAATGTGAAATGTTATATCGGCAGCCTTTGGCAGGGTTGTATTTAGTTTCTAGACAAACCGAAATTTCGAAGGATTTAGTTCACATTTTGTCGGAATTATGTATTCTGCGGATTCGTGAGCTTTGTCAGGAAATTATTAGTCCCTTTTGGGAATTAAACGTAGATTTTGAAGCAATCAGTTCTCTCAGGCTGCCGTAGTTTCTATGGGGAACAAGTAGATTAGGTTTTTTTTCACGGCAACCCGTCTATTGCTCGTAATATTTAAATCTAGTCGGCAGTGGTCAAGTAATCGGCTTCTGCGGCATCAATTGTGGATACGACCCAGATTTTTGTATACCCATACCAAGATTTTTGTATGATCTACAAGTAGATCTTGGATAGAAAAGTACTGTAGGTATGTAAAAACAATATTTTATAGCCAGCAAAATAAAATAAAAAATCCCTCTTAGTTGCCTAGTTCGCACTACTTAGTCAAACATTCAGAGAATTTACATAATATCAGTGCTACTGCCCAGTTGCGGAGCCATGTATGTGGCGATATCGCCTAGAGACATATCACGTTACGTTATCCTAACTTCGTTAGGCTGTGTATGGTGACGAGGCACGCGAACTCTACCTACTCGCCCGTACATAATTTTATTTGCGTTGGATATTCATAATTCCTAACATCTTTCACCTTAACATGTTCTATCTTTAATTAGTTTAATTTTAGATTGAGGACAGTCAGAGAATATTTGCTGGATGATGCTAGCTATTGCCCACGGTTATCAGCGGCTCCAACCTTC
Source organism: Acronicta leporina (assembly GCA_947256265.1). Classification (NCBI taxonomy): domain Eukaryota; kingdom Metazoa; phylum Arthropoda; class Insecta; order Lepidoptera; family Noctuidae; genus Acronicta; species Acronicta leporina. The sequence goes on from OX366521.1 coordinate 5,238,562, forward strand.
CACCATAATCCACCAGCTTCACCTGTAATCTTTGTATTTCATACAATCCTGGATGAAAGAACCTTAAAAACATTCTCAAAGAGTGACGCTTCATAAATTTACAATATAAATATGGGCGGCATCAAACGGGCGATTTACAGCGCCTCGGGTTGTAACATAAACTTACCCTTACCCAGGTCCGAACCATCCATGAAATGGATCAAATAGGGGTCCTTAAAGTTGTTCTCTGGTCAAGAAGTTTTGTAAGTAATTACTGTTGTCGTCTCGGAATGAATGTAGGTAGGTAGATATAGTTACAGTAGGTACCAACGTGCCACTTTCTCTTGCTTATCGAGCTATTTCGTTTAGGTTGAATGGGAGTTGAAAGGGTCCAGTGCTAATATTGCTCAGTAGTTCCTACCTATTACGTACGTGGATACTATACGTAGGTAATAAATTCATGCAGATGTGATGTACATTACATTTACATTAAAAATTTAAAATGGACTTATCTAGTCGTAGAGATGGAAATTAAATAGATATGCTAGCTGGTACTTTGGAAAAATTCGACTTGCGGGCAGGATTCGAACCTGCGTCTTCTGGTTAGATGACCAGACGCTATAACCTCTAAGCCAACGCGAGTCCCACCCGCCAATGTCGAAATTTGCCTTCACATTCTTACGTCTTAAAGGTGACGTCAGTGACAACTATTGAAAATGAAGATAGTAATAATAATAAAATAATTATTTCCCTAACCTTCCTTCATCTTAACATCATAGTAAGTACCTACTTAATTAATGTTTGTACTTATAAGTAAGCGGCTAACATTCAATCCAAGCGGCATTTGTCCAATATTATCTCGATCCGTTGAACTTATTAGGTACTTCCGCCGTTTTCATTTAAGTAGGTACCTACTTATTATCTTGATTGAGAAAGACTTTTCTCCGTTAGGTATAACATAGGTACTTACCTACTTCAAACTATACCTACCTACATAATTAAATTTCAGTGTTATTAAATCTTGATAAATTATAAAAATAAAAAATACTTTTTTTTGTAAATATAATTCAGTCCATATAATTGTACCTACATTATTATCTAAGTACAGATACTTTGTCAAAATGCTATGGAGCATAAACGGGGAGGCAAACGTGATCGGCTAAGCTTGACTGGGCTGCATGCATTACCATAATCCCAGCTCTATCGATTTTTCATCGCTTCTTTTTAATAGAATTACCTACACTGAATTTGCTGTGTGCCTCGACTAACAGTGATCAGCTAAAATGTTATACGTTATATGTTGGCGTATTTATCGTGATTACTCGTATTCGTAACATGGGTAGGTTACCTATACAAATATTGTTGTTATTGTTTGATTGAAATTAATCTAGGGACATTTCCTTCTAGCTTGTATCAACACGCTTCAAGTTACACCTGTCTAATTAAAATCGGTTATACCTAAGTACCTACCTACAGTTAATTCAGCAAAGCAAGAAGGGCCCCGAGGGACAAGAACAATAATTTAATTCGCCTTGTGCCTGTAATTTATTACTTGACATATTATGAATTCATCATCATCATGAATCAGTATCAACCCATTTACATTCCTACTCCTCTGCACGCTTGCTCTGAGATTAAGAAAGGTTAGACAGTCCACCACGCTGGCCTAGTTTTAATTGGCAAACAGGTCTCAACACTCATATTTAGTGTGAATGGTTTCCGCGGCACGATTCACGTCATTTTTGGCGACGACCAACGCTATGTAAGTACTTTAGAGACCGCTACAAGAAAGCGATAATAAATGATCAAACGAACTTACCTGTTGTGAAGTTCGATCATTATTATATGAGTGCCCTGCTCGAAGATATATATTTAAACAAGCAGCTCTCATCATTCACTGGCAACTCTGCGCAATTTTAGAAGTAGCTAAAAATTTGCTTAATCTGTGCTCGGTGAACGCTTTCATTCTTTTTAGAGTCGCGAATTATCTCAAATTTTACCCGGGGTGGGATGGGTAGGGACCATATATCTTCGAGCAGGGCACTCATATAATAATGATCGAACTTCACAACAGGTAAGTTCGTTTGATCATTTATTATATTGCGTGCCCTGCTCTCGATATATATTTAAACAAGCAGATGTTTAGAGTATTGGTAAATTTGAGATAAGCCGAAAGCATAGCATGTATTCCTGTAAAATAAATCTGTTATAATCACATTGCATTATTTTAAAACATATCAGTCTCTTGACTTTCTGTTAAGGACCAATTAGCTAACACAAAGCCGACCAGCTACAATTGCTGTGACCCTCCAGAGGGTCAGGGTTCATCAATCATTTTATTAAATATGTAAGAAACTGATTCCCTTAGATAGTATTTACGGTAGGTACCTGGAACTTGAAAATAAATGTTAATGATCATTCATAATTGTTGGAGAATAATGAATTTCGTAGTAGGACTACATATGGCATGAATCAGCAAGATCAGTGCCTGATATTAAGTACTAAGTAATAATTCTGGATTAAGCACAGGATAAACAATAACAAAATGTTATTAAAATATCAGAATTAATATCATATCAAATCAATATAAATCTGCTGAATCGTGAATCGGTCAGTTTCAATCATAACTATTTATAACTAAATAGTTATAAATATTCGTAAGTTAAAAGGCCGACCAGCAGTCTGTGTGATTACAGCTTATGAAATTTCTTTTGTCATAGTCCTGAATGTAAAGACATGGCGCCTACCAGGTTCCAGTATGGCTCTGGTATCTATAATACTGACTCGAATAAAACTTTGAAGAATACTTTATTTGACGATGTAAAACATAGTTATAGTAAGGTAGATAGGTACTTTTAAAAGAATTACATTAAAATTTCAGAGCTGTACTCTACACTACTTTCTAATCACACAATTTTCCCTTCACTGGGCGAATGGGCCATTCATCACATCTAGATTATAGATAAGTGGTAATGATTATATCAGCACACCCTTCATTCCATATCTGTTGTGCTTAATGCAGGGAACTTCATTCCATATCTGAACAGCCCCTTGCCACAAAAACACTATTTCTTAAATAATCATTTAAAAATGTAATTTACAGTAAAATATGAATATAGAACTTTGTTTGGCACAGTCCTACATATATATATTGATCTTTACCAATATTAGTTTGGACTTATACATTCCCTAGAGACTCCCTTACGAACATTCCCCCCCAATTTTAGAGCAAGGATGAAACTGACTTATGACGGACAGTCTATAGGCAGCCGCAAATCCAATGATTTTTTCATAAAATACCTACTTAATACCTGGTATGGATAGAGGAGATCTCCCTGAGAATGGGTTCGCCATATACTATAGGTGCTTATCTATGTTAATATTATAAAGAGGAAAGATTTGTATGTACATATGTTTGTAACGAATTGGCTCAAAAAATACTGGGCCTATTCCAAAATTTCTTTCACGGTTTGAATGTTACATTATTCCAGATTAACATAGGCTATAGAATACTTTGAAAAAGTTTGGGATTTCTGGCAATGAGAATTGTTGGTGGATGAGGTTTCTGTAGGAAGACTGTAACCTTTATTTTTGGTGAGATTATCAGTTTGTTCTAAATCTTCTAATCAAAAGGTGTTTGGAAGGACACCATAACAAAACAAAGAAAAGATAATATATCCAAGTCCAAGTGAAAGTTTCAATATTCATTGGCTTTAAATGTTTCCAGAAGACTAAGGCAATGCATTTATTTATTATGAGTCTAGCCCAGCTTTATCCTAGTAGAGGCACCTAATATTGTAGTTCTAAACAATGTAGGTATGTACCTATTTGTATCTAAATTCTCCTTATAAATGTGAACTTTGATAAGTACAAACTGTTCAAAGACTCAATATTTTTATCAGTATAATATTTTCTGAATAAATGTAATTATCACTACTATATAAACATTGGTGTAAGGTGTAACAAGCAACAACCAGAATCTTTTCCAGGTCAATACCATATTTCTGGGTTCATTATGTAGTTCTCTTGTTTAAAAATAAAAGTACTAAATAAACTTTATTTTTAATGATGTCCTGTGACCAAAATGTGCTAGCATGTGTTAACCCTTTGCACTACTGCCATATGAATGTGGCCAAGGCAATTTAAATGAACATAGAAATGTCTATGTATAATAAATGAAATGTTTATTAGAAAATTTACTAGGGTATATGACACATCATGACACCTATGTCTTGTTATACAATAGGATGATTTATGATGTTGCTTAACATGCACAAAAAAAAATAAAAAACTATATAAATATCTTATATATGATGTAGGTATTGTTACTACCTACACCTCTTATCTTTTCTAAAATCAATGGTATGCACATAAGGGAATTTATGCACTATACAAATGTTACAACCTAACCTGGATTGGTTAAATGATTTTCGGTTGCTTGTCCACATTTTTTGCAAAATCCATGGGCTTCAAAGTCTAGGTCAAAATTGATTTATTTCAATTAGACCAATATAATAGTTGAAAGGTTGAACTACTTGTCAAACTGGATGCTTGTTGACACAAACAGCACTGGATTAGGTGATATAGACTTTACCAAGTAAATGCTATGTCATAATACATAAGTTATGCAATACTTCTATTTTACATGATAGGTACTCCTATAATAAACAGGAATTTTATTACAACATTTTAGTTTATCTTATCTTGTGTATAATGTACCTATTCACTGTGGCCCAGAATTTGGTGCTGGGCAAGCTGCAATAAATATTGCTAAATATTATTATAATGACATATTTCTGGTAGATATCATACAGGAGCTAAGAAATTATCAAGACAATGATAACTGGAATTTTTTACTGATAAATTCTAAGCATTTCTAGAGCTAAAGTTTCTATAATCATATCATCTCATCTCCATGTATATAATATAAGGAATACTTTATATTAATAACCAGATTCTATACATATTAATGTATTGATTGTCTTGTAATGTCCCCATCTTGTAAAATTATTACGCATCTGAGCAACCCAATGTAGGAATTACTTTATTATAACAATATAGGCAATACTATATTCTGAATAAACATTTACTAATAAATGTGGTTTTCCAATAACTTTTTGGTATGTAATGTCATTTCCAAATGGAAATAAAGCTCTATTTTTCTGATACTAAAGTTTGTTGTATCATAATGGGAAATGAAAACTAAAGTTGGCCAAAGTAGATAGCTCATCTGATTTTCCTGAAGACAGTAATGGCACACGGTCTTATGAGACTTGATTACAAAGGTAATTGAGTATCCTTTAACATGGTTAAGTAATACACTTAACATTGCATGCTATCCTGCAGTGAGGTAAAAAATGTGTTAGCCTTCCGGCATGACTTACCACTATGGCTAAGTTGGCCATTTCTTGCACACAATGTTGGTCTTGTGCACAATGCTGGTGTTCCAGCCTGTATTGAAGATTCATGTCCTTCAATAGTAATGGGTAGTTGTGGGTTTCACTTACAATTGGTTGTAAGCTTATTGAAGAACTGGTCGCTTTTAATGGCAGGTTTTCAAAACATCTTGTCACACAGGCATTCTATAGATGCTTACAGTGGTCTTTTACTATTTCACAACATATAAAAACTAATTATCACATATAGGGAGAACTAGAATTCTCATTATTTTTGTTAGGGCAAAATGTCAGTCAGGATCCATCACAAAATTCACAAAGTATATCTTTTATGTACCCTTAGTGAGATTAATTTACATTGTTATTGTTATACTGCATATTATGTATTTATTCAACTCAATATCCTTGTCTATACTGACAATATTGTTGCTTAACAAAACAGAAACCTGTGGATATTGTCTAACCGGGATCTGTTCCACAAGATTTTGTGGTGTCTTTAGATCATTGGGCATTGGGGCCCTCAAGGGTGGCCGTGCCCTATTTATAGGTGAAAATTGAAACAAACCAAGATGTAGGTTCATCTAGCATGAGATTGTGTCTCCTAGAGCATAAAACTCCAGTGAGTTTTGTGTTCTTCTAGAACCATATGTACCTACTCGTTTTAATTATTATATGCACTCCTTCGAATTGTGATCAACACAAGACTTACATGTTATTGTAATCTGCAGTAAGTAGGTATAGGTAACCTATTATTTAAATCAACATACCCATGAAAAAACATTATAGGCACTTACATGTGATTGATAAAACTGCTTATTGGAGCCTCACGGGCTCCACATAAGAGTAAGAGATCTCGTGTGTACATCTCGTGTACGCCCCGAGTCCAATGAGCACGTCAGTGTATCACGTACACCACCCGCGTCAACCGGTACCTCCGAAGGTTATGGAAACTCTTGCGGCTTTAAACTGCTACGAGAGCCAGTAGCCATACCGGTGTAATCACAAGACAACTTGTCACTTTTATTTCATGAAGAAAGAATAATTATTATCTCCGTTCCAACGACGCTAGGTACTCCGCTTTATGACGACACTTTATTCGGCTTATAATTTTAAGACGACATTTCATTTATCGTCTAACTTTTGTAAAACTTCTTTATGTTGCCGTTTAGGCATAGATTTGGTTGAAATTATATTAAAATACACTTTAATTAAAATAAACACAGAGAAACGCAGAATCAGTTGCCGCGCAAACGAAAAGAATGAAAGCGTTCACCGAGCACAGATTAAGCAAATTTTTAGCTACTTCTAAAATTGCGCAGAGTTGCCAGTGAATGATGAGAGCTGCTTGTTTAAATATATATCGAGAGCAGGGCACGCAATATAATAGTTTGGGTTGGCTGGTTGGACACAGATAAAGAATAAACAGTCAATTTTAATTTTATATGCCTGGTAGAAGTGTCTAGCCCTAGCTTTTGCTAGGGCTAGCTAGGTAGCCCTAGCTAGCCCTAGGGCTTCGCCCCCATAATAAATACGAAAGTTCAACAAAATAGCTACGTTTAATTGTCTAACAATCCATAATTATCCTGGTGCCTTTATAGTACCTACCTACCCACCTTAATACCAATACGTATGCATAAAAGTATGCAGGCGTACCTATGTAACTTAATTTAAAATCTATAAGTACTAATATATAAAGCTGAAGAGTTTGTTTGTTTGTTTTCTTGAACGCGCTAATCTCAGGAACTACTGCTCCGATTTGAAAAATTCTTTCTGTGTTAGATAGCCCATTTATTTAGGAAGGCTATAGGCTATATATCATCACGCTACGCGGACGAAGTCGCAGGCAGAAGCTAGTGATAGATAAATAGAAACGTAGCAACATAGGCCCATTTGTTATGCATAGGTACCCAATGTGCTGTTTGTAGGTAATAATAAATTATGTAAGTAGATGTACCTAATACGCACCTGCCTTTATTTTGCACAAAATATCTCATTCGCCACACCGAATAGGACTTACTTATCTATAATATCAGTAGGTATACTTATACACTTTAGTTTTTAAGAAATACTTGTTCATATTTCGCGTTTTGTTCTTCGTCTCCTATAATACATGTAAGTATCTTATAAAAGTTGAAACCATTGTCATCTGTAAGTTATAATTTTAGAGGTATTTATGAGTTTTGTTTTAGTTCCCTAAAATATAGGTACCTACCAAGCTTATTATAAACTGTGAAACCCTTTTCGTCTGCTGAAATAAATACAAAAAGAAAATTATTTTCTCAAAATAATCCTTACCTAATCGTCAATATTATAAGCACAGGAGCGTCAAAATAAAGGCCGGGGCATACAAAAAGCCTTCGCTTGAGTGTGCGCCACAAAACGACCTCAGCGAATCGATTGAGCAACAGGTCTGTGCCAGGGGCTTTCATACACTAACTCAATAAGTTCTATGTACGTAGAGCTTATGCAACAAAATGCTTTTCGACGCTGCGTTTGTAAATCATTCGCAAACTTGTCGAATTGTAGGTATCTATACATAATTATACTTACCTAATAAAATTGTAACGGTTCGATGTCTGTACTTTGAAGATATTGAAGAAAAACTGATATGAGGGCACTATATTACAGCAACAGAAGCCAAATCAATAATTTTTTGAATTTTTGTCTGTCCGTCTGTATGTTTGTACGCGCATCACGCAAAAACTACTCCATGGAATCGAATCCTGTTTTCACAGTTGTATTGCTGACGTTCTAACTTAAAATCTTGTGCATGTTTCATCTTGATTAGCCAACTAGAAACCGAGTTATCTTGTAGTAAATAAATTAAATTCTACTGTAGTTCGTTATTTAGTTAGTTGGGCTTTATATCATCTCGATTCAGAAGTTTGCCGTGTAGTTGTTGCTTTGAACAAAGGAGGTACGGAAGCCCGCTTGCTTGTTCCTTTAACTTGCTTCGCCTAACTTGGTTATGTCTTGCAGAAGTCGTCAGAATGTCTATTGATCCAGTTTTAGTGAGTAAGAGTGAGATAAAGATGGTTTTTTGACAGCTCACGCCCATGAAGTTTCATATTTAAGTTAAAATATCATTTAAAATATTGTGCTTCATGGACGGGTACCGCCCCCTTAGTGATGTGTTTAGTTAATATTTAGATGAGTTGATCTATTTCTTTTAATCATTGAAATAAAAAAACAAGTTCACACATTTTTAGGTATGATCGACTAAACCACTTCTAAATTTATCTCATTATTTACTCTCGCCTTTAAGTTCTTCAAAATAAGGTTGAAAATTATAAAAAATCCATCATTTAACCAATTATTAATTATTGTAACCTATATGTATAATATACCTAATATATTTATCACCAGCTGCAAAGCAAAGGGGTTAAATGGAATGAAAAGAAAATGTAACATTACAATTTATTATACCTATGGCAACTGAACAGGTTGGTTAAACTTAATAGCTAATACATCAGGAGTTCGGAGTAGTGCTGTGGTCATTTTGAAGGATGCGGGAGTCTCTAGGTCTCGAACAATGATTTCAGAGCCATCAGGATGCCAGGCAGCAAACACTGCATTTAGTGATGTCTTCTCATATGTCAAAATACTACAGGCCTTACCTAGAAATAACAGTAGGTAATATTACTGAACCACTTTCTGATCAATCTCAATTTTAAAATTATTTGACTTGATTAATAATGGTGCAAAAAGTTGCTAGCTATAAATTGATTTCACTCTCTTTCTCTTGTAACTGTTCCCATAGAAGGAAGTTCCCTTTAATAATCTAAATTAAACATCTTTGGTGTTGCTGAGTTGAAATCAATTCCATTGTAGAAAACTGATTCATTAGCCTTGCGGTCCTGAGCAAGACTGCTACGATATACTTACATTCTGGGTTCGATTCCCAGGCCAAGCAAACCATCATTGGGTTTTTTATGAAATTCTCAATACCAGTCATGGGATATATTTTTGCCCGGTTAATGGCAATAGGCTCGCCCCATATTACGTGGGTCCTAAACATACCGGCGAACTGTGTGTGGAATGTACATTAGTACCTTCGCCACTACCGAACTCTTCGGGGTATAGAGACATTAAAGTATGTATTTTCGATATAGGTAATATTTTTTAATGTAAACGTTAAGAAAAGCCATTACCATTTAATTCTCCAATTGCTTTCAGAAATAATTCCCTAAGTGCAGCTCCGGCTGCTTGTTGTTCTTTCAATTCACTGTTTGTTCCTTCCATAGCGTCGATCATGATAAGATAGCTTATTATTTAACAATTACTATTCACCAAGTATTAATTTCTTACAATGTGTAGAATTTCTTCATTCTTGTTTTTATTTTGTAAGTACCTACTTTTCGTTGTTTTGATTGAACTTTTGATTTGACAATGATGATTGATGACATATTTAACTTTGACATTGACGTTAATGATATACATTTTTTTAAATAATTTCAGTTAATGTTACAGGTCTTTTAGCGTACGGTTCCGTCGGAATATTCACTCATATTTTGAAGGTCCAATAACTATCTGAAATTGTCTGCAAGTAATTCAATTAAAAGAAATGACGCTAGCCTTATGCCGAGAAAAACTCTCAGGCATGCAGGTTTCCTCGCGATGGTTTCCTTCACCGTTTTAATAAGCGCGTGATAATTATGCGGGCGAGTTCATGCCAACAAAAATTCAATTGTATTAGCATGGATAATACCATAGCCAAGGCTCTAAGAGTCTTGGGTATGTGTCGCTCAGCGTATGGCAAAACCTGGGGACTTAGACCAAAGGTTGTGCAGTGGCTGTACACCATGATGGTTAGACCAATCATCACATATGGCAGCATCGTTTGGTGGCCCAGGACGCAACTAGGGATATGCAGGGAAGCCCTCGCTAAACTACAGCGAACGGCATGCCTAGCTATCACAGGGGCGTTCAAAACCACACCAACAGCGGCGATGGAAAAGGTACTCAACCTTGCACCGCTACATAATGTCATAAAGACTGAGGCCCGTCTTGCACTACACAGACTGGCAATAAATGGCCTGTGAGATAGTTCTAAGCCTAGAACTAGACACACAAAGCTTAAAATACAGGAAGGCCTTGACGAACTAACGAACATGCACTGCGACAAAATGCAGCCCATGTTTTGGTTCAAGAGATCTTACAAGGTTCATCTACCGTCAAGGGAAGAATGGATGAAGGGACTCGACCCACCAGAGGAGGGCAGTCTGATATGCTACACTGACGGTTCGAAAACAGAGTCGGGTATAGGGGCGGGCATATATACAAGGGACCATAAGGTCAGTCAAAGCATGGGCAAATTAGCTAGTTTTCCAAGCGGAAACATATGCTATTCTTGCCAGTGCACAACAGATGGAAAGTAGCGGTACCACAGGTAGGTCCATCTACATTCTTAGTGACAGCCAAGCGGCACTCATGGCCCTGACCTCCTACAGGATCGATTCAAGGCTGATCATGGACGCTGCCCGAACTCTTAATGAGCTGGGAAAGCGAAACAGGGTCAGGCTTGTTTGGGTCCCTGGTCACAGGGGTATTGTGGGCAACGAGCATGCTGACGAGCTGGCTAGGGAAGGTTCTGGGACCTCACTAATTGGACCGGAACCATTTGTAGGACTGGCCCCAAGCACAGTCAAAACGGCATTTCGGGAGTACGCAAGGGCGAGGCACATGGATGAGTGGTTGAGCCTCACGGGACTTGCTCACTCCAAAAAATTCATAGGTTCCTCATCGAAACGGCAAAATGCCATTTGGAACTCAAGCAGGCGGTTTTGATGGGGGCGCTGATCGGACACTTCGGGACTAATGCTCTCTTACAAAAGATGGGTCTGGCGGAGACATCAGCCTGCAGGGCCTGTAAAAGGGAAATTGAGAGCATGGAACACCTTCTGTGTACATGCGATGCAAAGGCTAGAAAGCGAATGTGCCTTTTGGGTCAGGGTTATCCAAGACCAGAGGACTACAGACTCATTCCCCCAGGCCTCATTATAAAGCTCATGGAAGAGCTGTTTGTAGAACTGGGAGGGGATGAGGAATAAGTTATCTAGGGGAAGAACAAAAGATCCCATTTTGAAAATCGTGACTTTTTGGGTTCACTCCTAAACTCCATCGAAGCCATGATGGGAAATATTCTTTGAATACTTGATTACTTTATTACTTGACACTGGCAAATACACAAAGTGTGGCGCCATAATTAAAAAAAAAAAGATCCCATTGGGTCGAAGTGCACTGAGGCCTTGCTGCCTCGGCCCTACACAAGATAAGATAAGATAAGGCGGATCGTTCACCTGAGCCCGCCAAATTCAAATTTCAATTGGTTTTTCGCAATTTGTAGGTCTATAACACATTCTAGATTCCTAGCTGTAGTAATTGCGGCATTAGCTATACAATATTCACAAATTGCGGCATTAGCTATACAATATTCACAACTTGTTCTTCAATTCGTATAGCTAATGCCGCAATTACTACAGCTAGGAATCTAGAATGTGTTATAGACCTACAAATTGCGAAAAACCAATTGAAATTTGAATTTGGCGGGCTCAGAGCCTGGCATGCGCACGAGGCGTGATGTTGTTGTCGTCAGTTTGGCAGAAGAATTGTGTTAGGTACTTTGTATGTAAAAAATCCACGAATAAACGAATAAAAAAATGTAGTAAATTCCTAGCTAATCGATCTTCATAAAGAAATATAAAGTTAGATAAGGCGGATTATTCACCTGAGCCCGCCAAATTCAAATTTCAATCAGTTTTTCTAAATTTGTAGGTCTAAAACACATTTTAGATTCATAGCAGTAGTAATTGCGACATTAAACAACAGAATTAAAACCTTGGTAAAAATCCATATCAAGATAAAAGCTTACCTACCTAAAACTATGCCAATGGCCAAAAATGACTTTTAGCTATATTATCAAAATTTATAAGCACGGTTTTAATTCTTAGTTGAATGCCGATTACTACAGCTATGAAGCTAGAATGTGTTATAGATCTACAAATTGCGAAAAACTAATTGTACTCGTAATTTGAATTTGGCGGGCTCAGGCGAACGTTCAGCCTTCATGTTATTTGGTGTATTTTTACCACTAGCTTCTGCCCGCAACTTCGTCCGCGTAGCGTGATGATATATAGCCTTTCTCAATAAATGGTATATCTAACACTGAAAGAATTTTTCAAATCGGACCAGTAGTTCCTGAGATTAGCGCGTTCAAGCAAACAAACTCTTCAGCTTTATAGATTAGTATAGACACAGATAATAGAATAGGTACTAGTAGTATAGATAATAGGAAGTCGGTAACCGACCTTACACGTCTGATAAAGTCATCACAACGTACTCGTTAGGATAGGATATAGGGAACATTTTGATTTACTAATCAAAATGTTCCCTATGTAGCTCACTCACTAGTAAAAACTGTAGACTAAAACGTTTGTTTTTATGTATTTTCTTCGCGTTCTGTCGCGTTTGCTTGTTTTGATGGTCTAGGATGGGAATAAGTAAAAGCATGAAATGTACTTATAGGTACACATACTAGAATCATTATGATTGGTAGGTAATTAAGTGTGAAAACCAACGTTAGAAGGTTCTTCACGCGAAATCGAAATGAAGCTCAGCAGTTATCTAGCAAGCAACTAATAAATCTAATAATGCAATAGTAAATGTTCGTCTATATTTTTTGGATAAAGTATGTAAGTACGTTTTTGTAAAATGAAACACAAATATCAAATTAATATTTTATTTCTTCAAGACATAAATGCTCATGTTAACATCATTACAATGAAGAGAGAAAAAAGAATTTGATAAATACCTGAATTACTCCCTCAGAGGAAACTGGTTTACAGAAAAAAAACAGTGACCTTCATAAAGATCGAAATCAGTGGTGTCTACACTGTTACAAACATTTAATATCTAATCGTAAAATATAAAAAGTCCGTTTGTAATGCAGGACTTAGGCTACATGCATTTCATTAAACCAATAGTTTTGGTGCTAACATTGAAATTCTTAATAATACGTGTGACTATTCTATGTCACCTCGAAACCGATGGTCGAATGTAGTTTTCTGGAACGCTGGCGCCGCCGCCGCCGCCGCAGCCGCATCTCGCCTCTTCTGTACGGGTGCTTAATTTCAAAAGTACCTCTATGTCTGTGGCGGAAGCAGCGTGATCCGGTGTTCTTCGTCTATGGCTTTCCAACTGAAAAGTCCATGGAGCAAGCTAGTAACAGGAACTTAGCAGCGAGTAATGTAGAACTGACTTGTCAATGAGTAGGTACATTACTTGTACATAAATGTATTAAAAGTATTTGATTATCAATATTCTCTTGTTAAATATTTTAAACAGTAAATGATCATTGACATTTCATTTCCCTTGGAAGTTGAGATCAGGTTAATTGATTCCATGACATAAAGTTTCACAGAAAAAAGGTTGTTTTAAAGAATTAATCGAATCTTGATGTCATGTGTAACATTATTCGGGTACCTGGAAACACCATTAGATGATGTGATTACAGCATCCAAATTGTGATACAAAGAGCACAAATTATCGTGTGAGCTTCACTAGTCTTCATAACATGTTATTGTGTGATAGTAATACATTGATAATAAGAAATAATTTAAACATACATTTTAATTTATTTTATATCACCTATAGTCACAGACACGATATCAATTAAAAACATTTCTACTCCCCTTTCAAAGCCTTTATCAGAACAACGCATAGCCTAACAAATACCTGGCAAGTGCGAAACGGCACCAGTCGACTGGCGACAAATGATGGCGAAACATAACGTGATGAAATACCTCAAAACGACGTCGAGGCGAACTGCTCATCTGGAGAGACGTTATTGGATGATCGTCTTTATACCCTTACACCCAACCAAAACATTAGATGTAAGAGAAATTACTAAAGGCGATGAACAAACAAGTCTGCTCCCATTGTTGGCTCTCGGCAACTATTCAAAATACCAATCAAATACCTGCCAAGTCCGTCGGTGTGACGACAACTATCGAATCGAGAGTGCAATGGGTGTCATTACTCCCCATAATGTTTGCCATATACCAAAGTAATATTTTGGTATGCTACATATAAGCTGTAAAACAACAGTGTTCACTTTATTACTTGTAATTGTCTCAAGTTTTGGGGAGGGGATTGAGTAGTGTGGATAAAGGATGTTAGAAATGTTGATTTAACTGTTGCCAGAACATATTCTTGTGATGTGAATGGATATTAGGTAAGTGTGTTTGATGCGGGTTCCTGGAAGCTTCGCATTTGTAGAGACTACGACGAGGTGCTGTATACTTACCGATTTCAGGCGCATTTGTGATACCTCAGTCAATTGCTAGTGGCGGTCGCGGGAACGTCGCCGCGAGCGCTCCGGAGGTGATCCTGCAAAATTAAATTTATTAACAACTAGCTTCTGCCCGCGACGTCGTCCGCGTAGCGTGATGATATATAATATAGCCTGTAGCCTTCCTCAATAAATGGGCTATCTAACACTGAAAGAATTTTTCAAATCGGACCAGTAGTTCCTGAGATTAGCGCGTTCAAGTAAACAAACAAACAAACAAACTCTTCAGCTTTAAATATTAGTATATATATTTATATTCACCAACATATTATTTCGTTGTAGAAATAATCTTAATATCAAGCCAATTTTCCAGCGAAAGCATAGGTGACCTCTAAAGAAGATATGACAGACTATGATCACAGTCATAGTACAACCAAACATCTTCAAGTGTGTCGTGACGTAACTCACTTCGCTCCTTCCGATGCTTGCGGTCACGCTCACGATCCCGCTCCTTGTCACGGTCCCTTTCCCGTTCCCGCTCACGATCCTCGTGGCGACTGGTCTTCTCGCGGCTAGACCTACAGCAAAAAAATAGCATCCTAAACTCACGGAAAGGTCAAAAGTCAGAAACTCAACAAATGCGCCAAAATGTTCATGTACAAATGATACAACTGTCACTCACAGATGACGATCACGTTCCCTCTCTTTCTCTCGTACCCTTTCCCTATCTCTTTCGCTGTCCTTGTCCTTCTCTCTTTCCTTCTTATTATCGCTGTCCCTCTCGCGGTCGCGGTCACCGCGCTCGCTCCTATCTCTGTCACGTTCGCGGTCACGCTCCATACGCTCTCTGTCGCGACGATCAGAACCAAGACCACCGCTACGAGCGCTGCGTTCTTTCTCTCTCTCTTCTCGACGTTTTCTCTCTTTCTCTTGCTGTTCCTTCTCACGAGCATCGTTCATTTCCTCATAGGCTTGTCGTAGTTTGAAGTAACTAAAGCAATAAAAAACGATGAGATTAACCAACAATTTGGAAAAGTTGTTTACAGTTCTTCAACAGAAGCTGAAGATTTAATGAGCATGACATTTTATATTAATATTTATTTATAACCATTTCAACTTAAAATTGCACAAATTACAAGTCTCACCCGACATGTTGTTTCCCAGAAAGATGGTCGTCAATGCGCTGCTGTGCGTCGCCCACGATCAAGAATGCACCACATACAGGACAAACTTCCATCTGCTTTTCTTGTGCAGCTGCCAACTCAGCTGTCATTGACCAGTGGCTGAAAACAATTATATTTACAACTTAAAACCAATTTAAAATAATTAATGTAAATAATGTACCTTTATAAGCAAAGTAATAGTGCCTACAGTGTCATATCTTTTGACTGAGCAAAATACAGGCATCAGCCTAGTATGGCAACCAGTATCAGTACCTTTTTTTGGGAATAACATTGTACCATGGATTAAGCTTGTAAGCTTGTAACTATTCTTTGTGACAAATTAACTATTTTATAAATAATAATTATAAATCAAATCAAATCAAATGTATTTATTTGCTAAAATATGGTATGCGTAAAAATACAGGTGTTGGTCTTAACTTTAAAGTACGACATATTCTGCCTCATGAGGCGTGCAAATATATATAAGTAATTAAAATAGTAAGACTGTTGTTATTAATAAAGAGAAAAAATTCAACAAATATGAAATAATCTTTCTCTAACCTACTTAAATTTATGTTTTATAATATCTTCTAAATATTCATTAACGCTGTAGTATTTTTTCTGTAATAAAAAGGTGAAGAGTTTGTTTTTAAACTTCGTAAAAGGCAATTCTTTAATTATTTTTGGAAGGTGGTTATATATTTTTATTGACATACAATAGGCATTTTTCCTAAATATTTCTAGTCTTATTGCAGGTAATTTAAGTTTGTGTTTATTTCTTGAATTAATATCAAATGTTTCAAAAAGTTATATATTATATAATTACACAGTAACACCATAGATGTTTTATAATAGAAATAGAATAGAACACAAATTTGTTGCCATCAAAGGAGCCATCAAGTTCTGCCAATAGAAATACGAAAATCTATAATTTCTTTCCTACTTTGAGTCTAAACATTTTAGTGCACATATTGAAGTTGTTTTTAATTATACCTGTTTTCTTGTTGTTTTAAAAGTTGTTCCTTTTCCTCTTTCAATCTATCACAGAGCTTCATTAGGCCTTGTGCCTGCTCAACATCACCACGGGTCCCAGCCTCTTCCGCCTCTTGGACTAAAGATGTAATCTTTTCTGATAACAATAGTACCTATAAATAAAATACCAACAAATGAAGTAATATAACATTATGGCAACAACAAACTTCAATAGAGTCTTGACTTAGGTTCATGCAGATTCACAAAATAGTTTACCACTGAACCCATTGGCTCGTCAATACTGACACCGGGAACAATAGAGTTGAATTTTTATAAGTTTCAAAGAGTTAGTAGGTAGGTTAGTAAGTAGTTAAACTAGTCATCTACATAAATAAAAATTAATTACATTTTTTGTTGTGTTTATAGGGCAGTGTTTCTGGGTCAACCATAACACCCCATAGTGGACGCTGGAGGCTTTCAAATTGCACTTTAACAATTATATTTGCAATAGCTGTTCTTAAGAACAGTAACAGACAGTATAGTATTTTTTTCTATTATTATTCTTAGGTGCTGGATAAAATAAGTTTGAGAAGCTTTGCTCCAGGGCAACCTCAAACAGGTTTCAGGTTTGCGATGACAAATTATGATAGATTACCTGCTCCTGATTTTTTTCAGTCTGGGCTTGAGTCATAGGTGGTCCATCAGGCTTAGAGTTCATGAGCTCCAACCTTTGTTTGCCTTTCTGGATTTTTCCTAAAAAATAAGTACACCATGAATATTTAATAGACATTCAATTTGATACAAGTATTTAACAACTCAGACACCAAATATTGTAAATTTGTAATCCTTTGTAAAATTGGTGCAAAATAACTTAACCAAAATGGCGGATCAGTAGTCGTTTTTTAGTACATTTTACACGCAAATGCACTGCGCAAACTTTCCCCCGCTCTGGTAGTTTTGGGTCAAGTTATTTTGTTAAGTTATTATACTCACTTTCAACATCATTGATCATGTGGCGACAGAAACGTAAAAACTCCTCAACATATTGCGCTTTTTTATATGAAGACTCTGCCTTCTCAAAAAGGTCTTTGACTTCATCATCATGCACTTTAGGGCAGGCCCCCAGATCAGCTCGGGTGTTTACAAACAAATCATGTGGACAGAATTTTACCATGTAGTATTTACAGTACTGCAACAGAATAAAATAATTGTAGTTATTTCAGTAGGTTTACAATGAATTGGTATCACTGTTATAATTCTGTGAAGTCCATATATATGTATTAACTGAATTGGTTTTCTATTTTAATGGAAAGACAATACAAGTTAAAAAAAAACAATGTCAATATTGAGATTTGAGATTCCTTTCAGATCTGAAATAGTATACCTACAACACAATCACAATAATCTCTGGACCTGACTGAAAACATAATGCCATATCATCAATGCCAGAACCAGTGTAAATGAATATAGTGTGTATTTCTATACAATGCTTTTCCGTTACTATAAATCTAAAGGACCATCATTTATCTAACTAGTAAATTCATTCCTGTCAATTCATAATAACAATAGCCAAAGACATGTGACCGATCCGAATAACTTACCTCAGGATCTTCCCAGTTCGGCTTCTTGATTTTTTCATTAGGATTTGTATTCCGATGTCTGCCCATCAACTCGTCAAGCAGCTGAGCCGCCGCTAGCACCGCCATTATGGCTGTGGCAACCTATGAACCCAGCTATCAAATCGATAACAATTAATCGCGCTTTATTGAATAAACATAATCTGCCTAAAGTAAAATAATTACAATAATCTAGAAATGGTAATTCAATATATCTGTTGAAAAAAGACAAAACAATCTTCAGCTTCAACCACAATCACACACGCAACGTAAATGAAATGAGTGAAATAATGAATGAAATGATTTAAGAACACAGAATACATTATGAACGAATGAAATGAACAAATAGGAACGAAATAATATTGAGTGAGTATTATTGATTGATTTATTTACTAGCTTCTGCCCGCGACTTCGTCCGCGTAGCGTGATGATATATAGCCTATAGCCTTCCTCAATAAATGGGCTATCTAACACTGAAAGAATTTTTCAAATCGGACCAGTAGTTCCTGAGATTAGCGCGTTCAAGCAAACAAACAAACAAACTCTTCAGCTTTATATATTATTACTCTTCAGCTTTATATATTAGTATAGATAAGTAGATTGTAACAGCATCTTTGACTATCTATCTATAAGGACCCGCCTCTCATGATCCTTCCCCTCTGTCAAGGTACTAGGATTAAAAAATCTAACGCGTTTATCAAAACTGTTTCCGAAATCGATTTTTCATTAACAGAATCGTTTCCGCTCAGTAAGGTCATCATAAATGCTCCGTGTAAATACCGATATACGTGCAGTTAATGTATGCAAAAAAATATCTAATATCTTATTTAGATAAAGATGGAGTTATTTTCCGTATGTAAGTATTAAAGTTCATTTATTTCTATTTAAATCACATAATACAATTTATTAATAAAGATCGAGGACGTTACCGATTCAATAATCGAGTATAAAATAATCGTTTAGTTCAAGCATGCACTCCCCACGAGACTACCCGCACTCCCCACGAGACTATCCGCACTCCCCACGAGACTAGCAAATTTTTTTTACTAACAATATCAGCCTTCTGCTAATACACGTAAGATTTAAATTTGAAATATCCATCAAAATGTCATTTTTTTATTTCAATTATATATCATCCAATAGGATGTCACCATTTCTGATTTCCAATTATAGGTCTTAATGCAGAATTACCGTATTTTGGCAATTATAGGCCTTATATATATTATGACATAATGCATAAAACTCGAATTTTAAAAAGTGTAGCGAGACTATGTCCCTCTTTTGTTTTGTCATTTTAATTAATGATGTGATAGTGTTTGTTTTCGATTTCGAATCGATATCGATATTATTTTCGTGTTCATTGTAAGACCAAATTATAATAATTGCTAAAGATCACTAAAGATGAATATCATGAATTTATGATATCACTATATTTTAATAAAATAAAATTTTTTGAAATGACGTAACTAAGATTATTGATTATTTTTGATATCCAGTATTAGATATTTTATTTGTTACTTTTTCAGATCTACAAAAGACCTTCATTTAAAATGATTTAGGTGTGATTGATAAATAATAGCTTAAGCCGTTGCGGTTAAATTTGTTGACAAAAGAATTTATAAATTAACATATTTAAATCGTATTTCAATAATCATTGAAAATGATTTCTAAGATACGGTATGGTTAGAAGGTCTGGGGTTTTTTTTACCGCTTAGGTGGAAAACCAGCACATGTCCCGCCTGATGGTAAGTGTATATATAGTGTTAATGTACCCTATTATATGAACGCTTGCAACACCTGGGGTATCACTCGCCCGTTGCCGAACCTGTAAAAATCTTTTCACACCCGGTAGACAACCCACAACACCGGTACCCCCACTGCCAACATAACGCTTCCTCGCGGAGCTCTGGCGATCTTGCTCACCGTTAGGAACACAACATAGTACAGTCACAGATAATAGAATACTAGTAGTACAGTGCTATGTTATTTGGCTACTATTTTCTGCAAAGTGTAGGTGTTTCCCCAGTTGGGCAGCTCCCTATGCCCTGCCTCTCGGGGTGTTTCTTCAAACACATTATTTTATTTTTTCGATATCCGGCTCAAAGAAATAACGAGAGTACGGAACACGACATACCATCACATCTTTATTCCCCGAAGGGTTAGACAGATGCGTAATTAGGCGGCGAGCCTATTGCCATTAAACGGGCATCAACCCTTAATTTTATAGAAAAACTCCAATAACACATTGCTCGACCGGGGAATCGAACCCAGGACCTCTAGCGTAGCGCTTCTGTTCATATTAACATAATGACATAATGAACAAAATCGTATTTACTCCTACTTATATCTCGTGGGAAACAAAATGCTCTGTCTAGTGTTATTCCTATATATTAGCCTGGCAAAGAAAATAAAAAATAAAAATGAAAGAATCAAACTAATTGGTATCAAAGTATTTGTAACATAACGTCCCCAATATCCGCTCTATCTATACTAATATTATAAAGAGGAAAGATTTGTATGTATCAATGTATGTAACAAATAAACTCAAAAACTACTAGGCCGATTTCGAAAATTATTTCACCATTTGAATGCTACATTATTCAAGATTAACATAGGCTATAGAATATGTATTTCGAAAAGTTTGCGATTTCTCTCACCCGTGCGTTTATTTTCCAATTACATAGTATGTTACACCTATTTATCTATACCTAAACAGTTCCTTTGTTTTGTATCTCATTAGCATGCAAAGAGAGCATTGCATTGAAAATAATTATGACGCAAGATATTAAAAAGGTGTGTATGGATGATTTTAATTTTGCAAATAAATAATTACATATAAAAATAATTTGTGATGTTGTTACGTTTTTCTCTATTCTTCCTAAAATAATCTATCGATATAAAATATCGACATAGTAGCTTCCTAATTATTTTTATTGTATTATACGTTCGTATTGTCGTCAATTCTTGTATGTTGACGTATTTGACCTCTATGTGTGCGTAAATTGTGTTAGTGGTGAAGAAATTAATATGTGTGAGTTCGTGGCGATACAAAATGATTTAGAGTATGTGTGCAGCAATGTCTATGTAGTGTTTCCTCCCCCCGCACCAAAAGTGACACACTTTTTTGTTCATAGAATTAAGCGCGTCACTTGTCCAGGGATAGATAGTCAAAGAACAGCATAAACTATCATTACAGGGTTTACCCCAGGTTTTTTATATAACCAACCCTATTGCGACAGATGACTTACTTATAAAAATATTAAACTATGATGAGTTTGAAGCATAGTCCTTTGATTAAGCCAACGCGAGGCTAAAAAAAAGTTATGTCCGCACCTGCCTTTGACTATCTATCTATAAGGACCCGCCTCTCATGATCATTCCCCTCTGTCAAGGTAGTGGATTAAAAAATCTAACGCGTTTATCAAAACTGTTTCGGAAATCGATTTTTCATTAACAGAATCGTTTCCGCTCAGTAAGGTCATCATAAATGCTCCGTGTAAATACCGATATACGTGCAGTTAATGTATGCAAAAAAATATCTAATATCTTATATTTAGATAAAGATGGAGTTATTTTCCGCATGTAAGTATTAAAGTTCATTTATTTCTATTTAAATCACATAATACAATTTATTAATAAAGATCGAGGACGTTACCGATTCAATAATCGAGTATAAAATAATCGTTTAGTTCAAGCATGCACTCCCCACGAGACTACCCGCACTCCCCACGAGACTATCCGCACTCCCCACGAGACTAGCAAATTTTTTTTACTTACAATATCAGCCTTCTGCTAATACACGTAAGATTTAAATTTGAAATATCCATCAAAATGTCATTTTTTTATTTCAATTATATATCATCCAATAGGATGTCACCATTTCTGATTTCCAATTATAGGTCTTAATGCAGAATTACCGTTTTTTGGCAATTATAGGCCTTATATATATTATGACATAATGCATAAAACTCGAATTTTAAAAAGTGTAGCGAGACTATGTCCCTCTTTTGTTTTGTCATTTTAATTAATGATGTGATAGTGTTTGTTTACGATTTCGAATCGATATCGATATTATTTTCGTGTTCAATGTAAGAAATTATAATAATTGCTAAAGATCACTAAAGATGAATATCATGAATTTATGATATCACTATATTTTAATAAAATAACATTTTTGGAAATGAAGTAACTAAGATTATTGATTATTTTTGATATCCAGTGCTATTACATATTTTATTTGTTACTTTTTCAGATCTACAAAAGACCTTCATTTAAAATGAAGTAGGTGTGATTGATAAATAATAGCTTAAGCCAATAATGCCTAATGCGGATAAAGGGAAATGCCCATTTTTGGCCCTGAAAGGCCCAATAGTTTGCTTTTGTTAAAAAAATATATATTGTTTTATGATTATTTATCGCGGTATTCAATTATCTAAAAAAGGTAGGAACATTTTTTACAAAAATAAAAGAGCCGAAAAGATAAAATGAAATTAGTAAAAACGTCGTTGGTTTGTGGATAAAAAAAATGTTGCCAATTATTAATTTCGGACAAAATAAAATCGATTCTATTTTTAATCGATTTTTTATTAAAGCGAGTCCGCGAGCTCTACCTGCCTGGTCGAATTCGTCTTCGTTTTACATTTAAATAACTAATAACATAACATATCATACCATCACACCTGTATTCCCCGGAGGGTAAGGTAGAGGCCCACACTTTTTATTCCAGGTTAATGGCCTGCTGCTACCTACTAGGAATTTCATAAAAAAACCTATTAACACTGCTCGACCTAAGAAATGAACCCAGGACCTGTAGCGTAGCAGTCGCATTGAAGACCACTAGGCTAATGAGGCAGTTATTACGCATGTAATTATTAAAATGCCAATAATAAACAAGCGAATCGCTGTTTGATTTACCATAAATTCGAATAATCGCTACTACACAATTTAAATGTCTAACGTTCTTTTAGTTTTTAAATAGTATTTTAATGAACATTAAAAATATAATTAAAAAACTAAAAGAAAGAAAATAATAATGTATGAGATTAATTCAATTAAAAAGATTAGTTCAATAATACAAAATTCGATCAAAAATCGAAATCGATTTATTGATTCTTATGTCTCTTAAGTGGCAACATCGAAATATCGAATCTGACAACAGAAAGTAAATAATCACAAGTCAACTTCGTTTGCATTTTGTATTATTTTGTTTTCTTGTGGATTTGTTATTTCACCAACGAATAAACTTTTTAATGGACTCCAACAATTCTTCTTATACCAAATCATGGATCCTGTTCCCGCGTTCTCACGATAACTACTGCTCGAACTTGGGACTCGATATCCACTGATAATGATGCCCCCAGCTTTCACACCGGCCAGAGTTCTTCCCGCCCTCGGTAACTGATTCAAGATATTTACGCTGTGTCCATTGTGTTAAATGTAACGAGAATACGAAGACATTTGTTGGAAATTGCAGAAGTTCATAATCTACAACGATGGGTTCGACAACAGCAGGTAAATAATTGATCCATGTTATCATCCCTGTCATGTCTTCCTCTGTGAAAAGTTTTTTCTGAGTTTACTTTACAAATATCAATAACTAATTATTATGGCTTCTTTATTAGGTACATGTTTCGAGTGACAGTGAAGTGTGCCACTTGTATTAGACTGCAGCCTGGAATCAAATACGACATTCAACTCGTGAACAGCAAAATACACCGATTGTTGGTCATGGACATGTGTGCATCAGCTGTGGCAAGTCACTTTTGAGAATAAGATCACACACACTCAGGACTAATTCTCCATGTGAGGAACTCATAAGGAATATGATTGCCCATCAGATTACACCATGTGAGGTTAGTGTTCAACAGTTTTTGATTTATGTAAGTGTGGTGCAGTGTTGTGTGCTGGTGGTGTTATGAAACTTATTTTCACTCTGTTTGCATATCAACCCAAAAAGTAATTTTAGGTTTTCACATTTGCAAACACTTTTTTTATTTTATTTTGATCTATAGGTCTACATTTTTGTTTTTATTATTGTTTCAGCTACCATTATGTGTGCCATAATTACTGGGTAAGGACTGATAGAGAAGCATGACATTGAACTGCAGAACGGGAACCATTAACATTCACAATATTTAACAGGGATTCTACACAATTGATGATAGACTTCACTTGGCTGCTGCACTAATTAATAAATTCCACACAAAAATAAGAGACAGGGATGATGTGGCTCAAATACTAGAAATTGTTCATCAAAATATAGAAACAAATAATGATTTGTCTGAGTATGTTAGGGAATGCAATCTAAATAGATCTAGGGCAGACTAGAAATATAAATGTAGACACTGAAAATGTTAGAGAATTTCCTGTTTTAACATCCTGAAACTTAATATTAACTGGGTTGGGCACGGAATCAGACTAATATTTTCCCTCCTGCTCAATTTCTGGATGATGTACTGATTGTATATGATACAAATTATGTATAAGATCATAAAATACATAACAGATTTTATTAAGACTTAATATTGTATGTATATATTACAGTAAGATGATTGTTAAAAAACTGTATTTTTTAAATAATAAACATTTTATATCTTAAAAATCCGGACTCTTTTCTAAACCAAATCCTTTACCATTTCATTCATTAAATTGTATATAATCATTGCCATATGCTTTTATATGTGTGCACCCAGGGCCGAAGTCTCTATGGCCGGTGGGCATTTCCCTTTGTTGACAAAAGAATTTATAAATTAACATATTTAAATCGTATTTTAAAAATAATTGAAAATGATTTCTAAGATACGGTACGGTTTGAAGGTCTGGGGTTTCTTTTACCGCTTAGGTGGAAAACCAGCACATGGCCCGCCTGATGGTAAGTGGTTACCGTAGCCTATTATATGAACGCTTGCAACACCTGGGGTATCACTCGCCCGTTGCCTACCCTGTAAAAATCTTTTCACACCCGGTAGACAACCCACAATACCGGTACCCCCACTGCCAACATAACGCTTCCTCGCGGAGCTCTGGCGATCTTGCTCACCGTTAGGAACACAACATAGTACAGTGCTATGTTATTTGGCTACTATTTTCTGCAAAGTGTAGGTATTTCCCCAGTTGGGCAGCTCCAATTGTAAGTGAGTTATTCAATTCCACTATGCCCTGCCTCTCGGGGTGTTTCTTCAAACACATTATTTTCTTTTTTCGATATCCGGCTCAAAGAAATAACGAGAGTACGGAACACGACATACCATCACGTCTTTATTCCCCGAAGGGTTAGACAGATGCGTACTTAGGGGGCGAGCCTATTGCCATTAATCGGGCATCAACCCTTAATTTTATAGAAAAACTCCAATAACACATTGCTCGACCGGGGAATCGAACCCAGGACCTCTAGCGTAGCGCTTCTGTTCATATTAATGCGCGACATAATGAACAAAATCGTATTTACTCCTACTTATATCTCGTGGGAAACAAAATGCTCTGTCTAGTGTTATTCCTAATATATCAGCCTGGCAAAGAAAAGAAAAAATCAAAATGAAAGAATCAAACTAATTGGTATCAAAGTATTTGTAACATAACGTCCCCAATATCCGCTCTATCTATACTAATATTATAAAGAGGAAATATTTGTATGTATCAATGTATGTAACAAATAAACTCAAAAACTACTAGGCCGATTTCGAAAATTCTTTCACCATTTGAATGCTACATTATTCAAGATTAACATAGGCTATAGAATATGTATTTCGAAAAGTTTGCGATTTTTCTCACCCGTGCGTTTATTTTCCAATTACATAGTATGTTACACCTATTTATCTATACCTAAACAGTTCCTTTGTTTTGTATTTCATTAGCATGCAATGAGAGCATTGCATTGAAAATAATTATGACGCAAGATATTAAAAAGGTGTGTATGGATGATTTTAATTTTGCAAATAAATAATTACATATAAAATTTGTAATGTTGTTACGTTTTTCTCCATTCTTCCTAAAATAATCTATCGATATAAAATATCGACATAGTAGCTTCCTAATTATTTTTATTGTATTATACGTTCGTATTGTCGTCAATTCATGTATGTTGACGTATTTGACCTCTATGTGTGCGTAAATTGTGTTAGTGGTGAAGAATTTAATATGTGTGAGTTCGTGGCGATACAAAATGATTTTGAGTATGTGTGCAGCAATGTCTATGTAGTGTTTCCTCCCCCCGCACCAAAAGTGACAGACTTTTTTGTTCATAGAATTAAGCGCGTCACTTGTCCAGGGATAGATAGTCAAAGGCACCTGCGACTTTTCCTATGGCCTATCGAGGTAGAAAGTAAAAGGGATCGTGCTAGCGGCCTAGCGATATTTTGGTGGCAGTAGGCAAGAAGTTGCGTAATCTCCTGAGCGACTCCGCTGATGCAAACAATTTACAACTGGTACCATGGTCCATTAATTCGTTTTCAATTACAATAGTAACGCATAATTCTAAAATATACTCCATACAAACGCATACTCCTAAATACTCGTGGAACAGGTTCCTGGAATAAGTATTTTGCTGTACTCGTACTTGCAAGACTCAGTACGTATTTTACCTAGTACGTCTCATCCCTATTTAAAACTTGTTGTTGGCTAAATGCACAAGACGTGTGAAGCCATTTTTTTTTCAGGTAAGCTATTAAAAAATAAGGCTGATCGTTTCGCTGAGCCCGCTAAATTCAAATTACAATTGGTTTTTCGCAATTTGTAGGGCTTTAACACATTCTAGATTCCAAGCTGTAGTAATTGCGATTACAATATTTACAACTGAGCATTAATAACTTTGCATTTTGGCCAAAATTGACGTTAACACTAATTCTGTCACTGTCACTGTCTTATCATTATCAATATATGTCAATTCTATTTTGACGTCAATTCCAAAATACGCGAAACTAATTTGTCGTGACCGTGAGTTCGATTTTATGATTATTATAAAATCAAATATATATTTTTAAGTTATTTATTTTACATAGCACTATACCATTATTTACTTACATGCCTAGTAATTAAGCTTTGTAAAAATGGGTTCCTTATTCGGTAAACATAAAAAACCTGTAAGCAGGGTGACTGAACAAGATAAGGCTGTTCTACAGTTAAAACAACAAAGAGATAAGTTAAAACAATACCAAAGGAGAATAGAACTGAATCTTGAAAGAGACCGACAATTAGCTAAAAAACTTCTAGACGAAGGCAAACGTGAAAGAGCAAAACTGCTATTGAAAAAGAAAAAGTATCAAGAGAAACTTTTACAAAACACTGATAATCAATTGGAAAAATTAGAACAACTTACGCATGATCTTGAGTTTACACAAATCGAACTCCAGGTATGTATTTCCCAAACAAATTTATTTACAAATATTACCCTCGAGAATGTAGCCAAAACCGATCATAAAATTATTATATTTTATTTTAGGTACTGGATGGTTTGAAATCTGGTAATGAAGCTCTTAAAAAGGTTAACGATATCCTGAATATTGATGAAATTGAAAAGATTTTGGATGAGACTAGAGAAGGTATAGATAAACAGAGAGAAATAGATGAACTAATATCTGGACAATTAACTGAAGAGGATGATGAAGCTGTCGAAGCTGAATTGGAGGCCATCCTTGATGTGGCTGACCAGCTTCCTGAGGTGCCATCAGAAGATATACCCAAAGTCAGAGAAGCAGAAGTACCAGAGAAACCCAAGAAAGTCAAAGAAAGTCCAAGCAAGATTGCTGTTGAGGCTTGAGTTATTTTTTGCATTATATTACAATATAACATTTAAGCTTAAAGTATGTCTAATATATTTTTTAATCTGCCATGTTTTTATGTTTTTTATTCATGGTATCTGCTACTTATTGTAATTTATTTACTTTCATTAAACTCCTACTAAATTTATGGAACCACAGAGTTTATAAGCTTTATTTAGTATTCTTTTGTGATTTTTTGTATTTTCCATAATAAGATTAGGTATGACTTTATTTTTGTGAAGGAAAATGTTTACTGCGGGCAGGGTTAGAACAGATGAATGTGGTGGCTTAGTGGTCATAGCTTCTGGTGTATCTAACCAGAATACATGGAAAATGCAAAATAATCTCAGAAGGATAGTAAATAGGTATGGTGGCATCATACAACATTGAACTAACTGTAAGGCACAGATAATAGAATATTAGTATGTAAGGTAAATCATGTTGGTGGACAAGCTAAGTCACTTGCTTTTCAATATGTAGATGTTACTGACATCACCGTAATTTCAGAATATGAAGGCAAATTTTTACCAAGCGGGGAAATGCAGTAGCTTAGTGGTTACAGCATCTGGTGTATCTAACTAGATGACGCAGGTTCAAATCCTGCCTGCAATCGAAATTAACCTTTACTAAAATTGCTTTTATTTTGGGTTTCAGGTTATTTTATGGCTGATGTTGGCTGCTGTCGATGAAATTATATAGTTAAATCATTGGCTGCTGTGCATAAAAAACATAGTGTTACCTACTTAGAATTTTCACTCACTTGTAGTGGACGCTCCGCGACTTATCCGAGAGGTTTTGTTTCTTTATAACTTTTTCCCTGGGTAGACAGAAGGCACCCTCATTTCACCAGTTATGTTCAGCCGCAGTGTTTTAGTCGACTATTCTATTTCAATGTCATACAAGACACACATAAAGGAAACGTGCGAGAAAGCGAAAATTGCATTATTACAGTGCAAGAGAGCCGTAGGTAGAACCTGGGGAATGAAACCGGCTGTAGTAGCCTGGATCTACAGCCATAATCATACCCAGAGTCATACATGGAGCAATTGTCTGGTGGCACAAAACACAAACCAACACCAATAACATAGAACTATCAAGGGTACAAAGATTGGCCGGACTTATGATCTCAGGGGCACTGAGGACAAGACCCTCAGCGGCCCTGGATATCCTGCTAGGACTGCTACCACTTAGTCAACAGGTCAAGAGAAGGGCTCTGGAGCAGTGGTCCAAACTGAGAAGCCTAAACCTTTGGAAAGGCAACTTCATGGACAAAGGCCACGCAACAATAGCAAATCGGTACGAAGACAATCTATCAATGATCATGGCCAATCAAGAAAGAGAAAATCTCCGACAAGAAATATGGAATACACATAGGAACAAGAGAAGGTATAAAATACACATAGGAAGTCGTAAAACTATGAATAGTAAACATGATTATGAACATAAGATTCTATAGATTAGGGCCTATTCACACCGGAACGGTAGAGACCGGCAGCGACGCGACAAGGTCGCATCGGCATGATAAGCATCCGGTTCGACTTGAAGCCGACCGAATCGAAAAGGCTCCAGGATCGTATCATAACATACCTACCATCAAGTCTGTATTCCACAGAGGCATGTTATGTAGTGTTTAATTCCCATGTAATAAGGGGCGAGTCTATTGCCATTTACCCAGGCAAAACCAAACTCCTACTGAGCATTTCATAGAAAAACCCAATAACACTTAGCTCGTCCTGGGAATCGAACCCAGGACCTCTAGCGTAGCAGTTGCGCGGAGAGCCATGCTTCGGCACGAATAGAGTGATACCATGGCCTCACAGAAAACCGGCGTTAAACATCGCTAAGATGTGTTTCGCCGAATGAGTGTGGATACCGGAGGCCCAAAACCTTTTAAAAGGCGGGCGTCTCCTCTGCTGTTGCGAGTGTCCGTGGGCGGTGGTAATCGCTTACCATCAGGTGATCCGATTGCTCGTTTGCCCCACTATCTCATAAAAAAACTTTCTTTTGAAGTATATATTTTGCTGCAGGTTGTGGCAATTCGATATTCAACTTGTCTTAGTAACAAAAGAATCGAAGGAAACCAACAGGTTTAGATTAAAAAAAGATAATAATTAGTTTCGTTTTTTAATCTCATTCATATCAAATTACTGAACATAATTTAGATTTTAGTACATGCTATTGTGTCTAAGGAATTAGATTTTCTATAAAATATAAATTAGCGTGGCACCATTGAAGATAAGTTATCATTTGGCAGTGATATAAATTATCTCAATGATTCATCACACCTTAAAACAAACACCTTACTACACGATTCTGAACCGTATATTCCCAGCTTTCCACTAGATAATATTTAATCAAGCCAGCCGAATATTAACATACCTACATGATATTTTTGTTAGTCTTAATTTTGCTACAGAATACGTCTAAGTAATTAGAAATCTATGTACACGTAAATACATGCTATATTATAGTTTCATTACAAGTGGTGTGTTTACAATAATCACGGAAGTGATTATAACACCACTTCCCGTGCATGTAGTTTCTTTCACTAAAGCTAAGCGCAATCACCATTATGTCTATCCACCTTTATAAAAAAGTTATAACAGTTTATCACACTTGTACTGTACATAAATGGCAAAGAATAATTTTACTATCATCTAAGCTGGACAAAAGTAATATTTCGGTCATAATCGAATAAGAAGTCATAAGAATATTTACTTAAAATAAATTCCCGAAAAACTTATTGGTTTCAATCAACCAAAAGCATACCTATTAAAATCTTGGGCAGCTGCAAGAGGGTTAGATTTTATTATACATAATATATCATACTCTCGCATTGGTGTCTGGTCCCTGTTTTGCAATTTGAGTTACTCATAAGTACCAAGTAACAATTTAACATGATTCATAAATATCGACAAATTATTTATAAATCCGTATAAATCCCGTGCAGAAAATAGTGTTAAAAGTTAATGACATCTCATGAACCTTCAAGAGCATTCCAAAGTACAATATTTTGTTATATTCCTGTTCAAAATAATAACTTATCATCCACATTGTGTTATAATCAATCAAAAAGGAATGTAATTACATGTACATATTACAATAAATTTTAAAATTCACGATGAGAACAGGCGACTAATTAAATCTGTTATGGGCTATTGAAAAAAAATAGAAGATAAATTAATCTGATATGGTAACCACTATGAAGAATAAAATTTGAATTTGGAGTTTGTCCTAAAATAGCATTGGCCAAAAATATTACCTAGCAGTACATAGTTACATGTGCCTAGCCTATACTGAATGAATAAAATATAACTGCAAGCATAATTATAATGTGGTAAGTTGAACTATTTTTGATTCAAATAACAAGTGGGTTTTAAAATACTTCATAATCTATTTAAATATGGCTTTATACATAATTTAATTACTAAATTTATAGTGAAATAGGAATAAAACATTATTTTTACAAAGCTCTAGTTCTATTTACAAAAATATATATATTTTACATAAATGTTTTTCTTGATCATGTTGGACATTGAATATACAAAATTAGTTAGAAATAATACACCAAACCGAAAGGTCAACAATAATAACAAAAAATACTGTATTACCATGCCAAAGCCATTATTACAATGCCAACCATTCGAAAGTCTGTGTTTCATTTGTATGTTTGGAAGAAGAATTACTTAATTGGTTATTTCCAGAAGTTGTTGAACTTAACAATGACCTTTTGACTTGGTATACCATTTGCAAGTATACTCGTCTAAAATTTTGTATTTTAAAGTCTCTACCACTATAAGTTGTTAAATGGATAATGATTATGCACCATGACTTTAAAAATACGGTAGACTCGAAAGAACTCAATTTTGAATTCACAACAAAGTTGTCAACAACTTTTAGTCCAGTAATCACTGTTAGTGTTTTTACTCTCACTGTCCGCCTGCGTCGCTAGTGTGTCATGTGTCAGAGACACTGGTGCGTGGGCTCCTCGAGCGTGGGCAGAGAGAGGGCCGTATGCTAGTAGTTGACGGTGACGGGGTGGTGCGCCAGCGCGGCGCCGGCGTGGTGCGGCGCGGCCACCGCGTGCGCGTGCGGGAACGCGCCGCCCGACACGCCCGCACCGCCCGACACGCCCGCGCCGACCGCGCCGCCCGACACGCCCGCGCCGACCGACACTGTCGGTACTCCCGCGCCACTCACGCCAGGCGCCCTCACTTGCTATAAATAACACATACACACAAATTTATTTAGTACAAGTTTCCTTATATTTGTAGTCCCTAACGTAACTAAACAGAAGAGATTATTAATGCTGTGAAGCAACCTTACTTAAATGTACCTTTTGTTGAATGGGAATCAACTTAATTGAATAATAAGCAGAATGATCTTACGCCTATGATTGTGTCATCAATATAATCACAGGATGACGTAATTGTGTCGACTACGACATACAAACTCTCGTTCTCATTGTGGGTACAGTAATCCCCAATCTTTTTGGCCGGGCTGAAGTTGTTGCACTCGCCTTCTTGGGAATGTTACGTTCAGGTGGAAAATTACTAACACAATAAATATCCTAATTATTATCAGAAAGTATAGATCAGTAAGTGTTTAGATTTTTATTTTATACTAGCCTTTGCCCGCGGCTTCGCTCACCTGAAGCTATAGTAGGATTAGAAATGGATACCATAATTTAATAAAAACCAACAGTAGTGATCTTTTCTTTGTATGGGCCTCTCTCTATACATCAGAGAGGTCAAGCTGTATCTTAGGATCCGATTAATTAATTCAGATAAGAAGTTCACCGTTTTTAAGTTGGAGCATATACTTTCTAACAGTGATAACAAAATTAAAATCTATTCAGTAGTTTTTGCTCCACCCCGTAACAAACAGCTTTTTTACAATTAGTTATTTTATATATATGCATAACATGTATCTATACATAGGTTTGCAAATTAAAAAAGTAAATAAGTTCGATCAAAAATATTAATTTGCCTATTTAAAGCAGGATACTTTCATAAAATCATCATTAATTTTGTTTTTCTTTTAATGTTGCCTCACTAGGATTTTCTCCTGTATCGTGGTTGCGTTTTACTAAAACAAATTCTCACATACACAAACACCCAGACCAGGAACAACTACCAGTAGACCATACAAATATTAATTGCTTGTGTGGGGATCGAACCCACAACATGTAGCGTAGAAGCCGATCTCTCGAGTTCGGATTTATCAATAATTCTGTCGCTTTCCTTCTCCCGATATTGCATCCTTTATTGCATAATGCCTTCCAATCCGATAACATGATACCGACAAATAATAATATGAAAACAATTAATGAACAATAATGGCAAAAACGAAATGAACGATTCTGAACTCGACTGTATTCTCAGAACGCAATGAGCGTGTGGTTCACGTACGGACGTAACACTCACACAGTTGCAAGGACGCGAGCGGGGAGCAGGCAGCGCGCGGGTGACCGCGGTGGACGCCCCGACCACCCCCCGCGCTCTTCTAACATAAGGTATCTTATTAGACTATGATACCTTAAATATGTATTCTGTGCATCGGCTCGCGCCTATTTTCAGCCCGGCCAAAAAGATTGGAGCGTACTGTACGAAACACAGCTCTTTGGAGTAGACAATTAAATTAGTGGTTCTCTGAAGCATTACGTTTTTCGGAATTTCCACTGATATCCACTGCTCAGTTTGAGCACCTTTGAGAAAGCAATCAATTCTTAGTAAGAATACTATATATTACGGAATCTAATACATAACTTATAAAACAGTAGATTATATTCAGGTAATAATCACACTTACCTGATTATTAGTTATCATCACAGTAGCAGTGTTTGGTTGGGTTTGTGCGACATTGTTTTCTGCTGGTCTGGTTTCCACTGAAGTCCTGTTACAAAGATATTTAATTAATAATAATTTATGTTAAGACAGGCCATTTCTAATCATGAATACCTGTGAGGCAAGTACATAATACAAGGTTGAACACAAAGTATTATTGTTTACAAACCTGATTTCATGTTTCCTGTCACTTCGATCGGGCTCAACTTTAATGCACTTGTTGCAGTCTGAACAGTCTTCATTCTCGGCGGGCGCCTCTCCTG
Organism: Acronicta leporina; assembly: GCA_947256265.1. Taxonomy (NCBI): domain Eukaryota; kingdom Metazoa; phylum Arthropoda; class Insecta; order Lepidoptera; family Noctuidae; genus Acronicta; species Acronicta leporina. The sequence goes on from OX366521.1 coordinate 5,272,841, forward strand.
TTGCGGCAGCTTCAGCGCCCTCTGCGTGTGTTCGCCGATGAGATACCAAATGTCCTGAAAATTCAATTTAGTTTAGACAAAATATTTTCAAATAATCTTACTATGGAAAAGCTTAACTATAATAAATGACAAATCCAGTATGATAGTCTTGATGATATGAAATATCTTGGTTACAGCAACATAATGTAAAACTATTTTGACATTTAATAAATAAATAGGAAACAATAATAAACAATACCTTTACAGAGGAATTCTTTTGAGCAGACTTCACATCGGTATGACCTGTTAGCATTGGCGTTGTTCTTGTTGTGTGATCGTTCATGGAATAGCAGGTTTCCTTTCAATGGGAAAGATTTACCACACTCGCCGCAACTAAATGGACGCTCACCACAACTGTGTGACCTGAATAATTACAAGATTTTAAATTTCGTTATAGTCATTTTTCTAGGAACGGAGGATCAAGTCAATTGAGTTTATATAGATTAAGGAGCCCATAATATTTTTGTTTTTCGCCTATGTAGGTCCATAACACATTCTAGACACAAGACAATAGTAATAGCGACATTAATTACACAATACTCACACACAACACAATTGAGTTAATATCACAATATTATAGAATCGAGAATGTGTTATATTCTTATAAATTGAAAAAGAAATGGAATTTTAATTTGGGGGCTAAGCAAAAACCCTCATCAGAAATAGTAAAGCTAAAAGAACAAGGAACATTACTAACCTCATGTGCGTAACTAAATGTTCTTTTCTGGTGAAGTTTTTGGAGCAGACTTTGCAGACATGCGCGGTGTCGCCAGTGTGTTGCTTCAAGTGGTTCGTCAGGTGCTCCCTACGCGTAAACGTTTTTTGGCAGAAGTCGCATCGGTGCGGAGACTCGCCCGTGTGAATTCTAAAGTTTAAAAATATACTTTCGTTATTATTTCAATTGGAGTATACTATTTATTGTCTTAAAACTTATCATTCAATGTTGTGTATGTTGAAAAGAAAAAGCAACTCTACATGGAACAACTCTACAGGATCTCTACATGGTTATCTGTATACTGTCGAGATGCGAATTTGGGAAGTGCTTTGTCACACGGCAGTCACTAATTTGCTATAAAAATATTTACAAAAACATTCTCAAAGATAAAGCACAGATTAAGAATAGTCTTTCTTAGACTATGAAACCACATACCTGACATGGTTGGTCAAGTGTTCTTTCCTGGAAAATGTTTTGGTGCAGAAGGGACATTTGTGCGGCGTCTCCCCCGTGTGAAGGTGCACATGGTTCGTGAGGTGCTCCTTACGAGAGAACGACTTTGAACAGAACGTACACTTAAACGGAGTCTCGCCAGTGTGTTGCCTGCAAACAACGTGTTTATTAGTTTTACCCGAAATTACGTTAGAACGTTTCTACGATCTACCAACTGCGAGGGTGCGTTAACATTGAACATGTTAAGAAGACAGTGTAAAAAGGAATTAGAATCTAAATACTTACCGAACATGGTTAACAAGATGTTCCTTCCTTGTGAAACTCTTATTACAGTAGGCGCAGGAGTGCGGCGTGACGCCGGTGTGTTGCCGGACGTGGTTGTTGAGATGCTCCTTGCGCGCGAAGGCCCGCGGGCAGTACGTACACTTGTGTGGCGTTTCTCCCGTGTGTTGTCTGCGCAACAGAGTACATTCCGATTCCATAATTAACAACATGCCAATAAGAGCTAAAGTCGTCCGCTACGGCCAAAGGTGGAAAGGAACGCCCAGAACAAGACTCCTGTACAACCCAAATCGGAATGCACAATGCTGTGTTACATATTTAAAGGGAAACTTCACACAAATGCCGTCTGATAACTATTCTAGTTTACAGATTTTTAAAAGCTTATCTGTAGCAACATAACTATCAAAGACTAAGTACAAAACTAGAAGACCTTACCTTTTAGGCATTATATGAGAAACATTTATGAGATTTTCATGCAACTAAATTAAAGAATCATGCGTCTCAGGTAGGCAGGGTAATCATTCATCTACTACAGACGGTCTAGGAGAACTGTTTACTGTGGCAACATTGGTAGTAGACTGTAGCACAGCATTGTATTTTTTTACTACGAAACTAATACTGAATTAAAACCAAACTCTTACAAATTGGCATATACAAAACAAATAAGTCAGTACTTTGTTTCGAGATTACTAACCATAGCTATAATAACAGTAGCCAAAATTTTGCTATTTAATTAGGAAATGTGGCTTGGCAAGATTGTGTATTCTCGACACAAAGTATGAACAATTATTATGGACTGTGATAGCTTACCTCACATGGTTGGTGAGATGTTCTTTCCTCGTGAAGGATTTGGCGCAGTAAGTACATCGGTGCGGCGACTCGCCTGTGTGTTGCCGCACATGGTTTGTCAGGTGCTCCTTACGAGTGAAGGATTTTGTGCAGAACGAGCACTTGTGCGGGGATTCGCCGGTATGTTGGCGAACATGGTTCACTGAAACACAAACAACATACATAGAGTAAAAAAAAAAAATTAAATAAAGAAATCTTGAAATAAACTAACTTATTTATATGAGTGTCTGCTCACTCTAACTATCCACTATTATGTGCATGATTTAGCTTGATAATGAGACCGTTGCGGAAATCTTGTGATCCCTTAAAATAATAACTAGGAGGTTAGTCGTGTTTTTAGCATTTTTGTGCAGTCAGATGCAAATCCTCTATACATATTACTTTTAACAAATGGCATTCTTGTCTTAAAATACTAAAGGGGCTTGTATAAATTATATCTCTAATCAAGAAAGGACTTCGTATTCAGCATAAATCACATTTATAGCGCGTTGTATACAAATTAATATTCATCAAAATAATCTCTCACCAAGGTGGTCTTTCCTTGTGAAGGCTTTGGGGCAGTATCCACACTGGAAGGGTGTCTCTCCAGTATGTTGTCGCACATGGTTGACAAGATGTTCTCGCCTCGTGAAAGACTTGCTGCAGAAGTTGCAGCGATGAGGTGACTCGCCGGTGTGCTGTCGGACGTGGTTCAACAAGTGCTCCTTTCGAGTAAAGGTTTTCGAACAGAAGTCACAGCGGTGGGGAGTTTCGCCTGAAATTTACAACTTTTGTTAAGATGTCGTGTTTAGGTCATTTTCAAAGCATTTTTCAAAAAGAAATGTTCTTTTTCCAAGGCTCTTATAAACTCGGTTGTTAAAATGCATAACAGTCATAATATTTATACATCATAGTAGATGGATAACAACTGCACACACACATAAGCATGATTGTAACACACAAGTAAAAACATTTATTAGTTGCATAAAAGATGCATTAGAAAATTAGGATAAATGAGTATCGGAAATTCCAAGCCTGACACCAGCAGTCCACAGAGTTGTACCGTCAGCATCACAGGTAACAACTTAGTGTTTGGTTTGACTGGCCACATTACCTGTGACGCTGGCTGTATAATGAAAGTTATACTAACCAGTGTGCCACAGTATGTGATTGGTGAAGTGTTCCTTTCTTGTGAACGACTTGCCGCACAGTTCACATCGGAATGGAGTATCATTTGTGTGGGATCTCATATGGTTCACTAAATGCTCCTTCCTAGTATACTTCTTGCCGCATATTGTACAATGGTGCGGCGTTTCACCTATTTGGGTAGAGCAGAAAATAAAATGTTAACATTCAATGATGCAACTATATTGCTCGAAACATTTAGTTTGTCTCTTGGTTTTGAAATCAAATTTAATCTCCCCATATCAAAATGTTAGTGACAAGCTTAGTTTGCTGATGGAAATTTAGGGAGATTGTATTAATCAGTTATTAGTAAAATTGTTAAACATCGAATTTTAGGGATAATAGTTGAATCATTCAATAAATTTTCTACTTTCTGCACCCCTGGATCAGCCCATGGTACTGGTGCAAGCTTGGGTATTCCGTACAAACAACATAAATTTTACAAACTAAAAATTCCGAAATATGCAATTACAAAACTTTTCTTCTTCAAATATATATAATAATAATGGTATTTTTATAACATATTTTAATGTAAGATAGCATTCGTTTTTAAACGAATTGTTCAATGAGTCTCAGAAAATCAGGGATGGTCGTTTGAATTGTATTTGATCATAGCGCGCAGATGTGCCATTGAGGATAAAATAAAATGGGGAAATAATGCATCGAGCTACACCCTCCTTTTTTACATAATGGGTCGATATTTACAAGATGCATGCCCTATTAAAAAGCGGGCCCTTTTAATTTTCGCGTCGGTAGTTTGCATTAATAAAAAACTATAATTCGATACCACTAAGTACATGATAATTGAATCAAACTTATGTTGGTAAATTCAATTTAAAAATTATATCCATAAATTAATCCTTCAAATTTCCGTCAGAAAACCAAGATAGTGTGGTAATTTGGTGTGGCAATAGTTATGGTTTGCTCAATATTAAATGTGTTGATTGAATCAGCCCTGGTTAGCTCGTCAACCAAATGAAAGAGTATTTTTTTACGTAATAGTTGCATACTTGGCTGATATCAGTACTTCAAACATCCTTAAATTTTCATATCAATTTAATTTGGACTAATCGCAATAGGCTTACCCTTGATTACACAAGATCTTAAAATATAATACTGGGGAACTCTTGTTGTACAAAAATCACATCTGCTCACCCCTTCAGTGTATACAGGCGTGATATAATGTATATTAACAATTTCGAACGCTGTTTGAAAATCTCTGCATACCTGTGTGCCACATGACATGGTTCATGAAGTGCTCTTTCCTGGTGAAACTTTTCTTGCAAATGTCACATCGATGTGGCGTTTCGCCCGTATGTTTCCGCACGTGGTTGACCATGTGCTCTTTACGGGTGAAAGTCTTCGCGCAGAATTCGCATCTGTGCACGATAAATTTACTGTATTATGTAATTTATTACTGAAACATTTCCAGAGAATTATATTTAAAGACATTCTCTTCCCAATCTAAATACGGATTGTCAGTGTGCAACTGAGGCTGCTATGGTATGGTGTCGGGGACGGTAGTCCGTAACTGTCGTAATAGCGCGTACTTTAAGTGGGAATGATATTCTATTGGAATAAAAGCTTTTAACATTGCTGACGATCGGTGGGAGTAGGGCTTTCGACTGAGGTTATAAAGTCAAACTAGATTTAACAGGATATGTACCTATTTTTTTTTTTTGCATTTTTCATGTTAAGATTATAAAGTTATTTTAGCGTTACGTAGCGTCTGGCATACCTAGCCAGAAGAAGCAGGTTCGAATCTTGCCTGCGAGTCGAATTTTTCCTTCACTAAAATAACAGGATAGGTTTAAATCCGCGTGTGGCAAATAATCATTATCCTCCCTGCCCCTACCCGAATCTACGTGGAATCGGCGCAGTATGTCTTTTTCTTTCATATATCTCTATTCATGTGTTTCAAATAATATGCGTATTTTATCATCTTGTGCTTAAATGTTTAAGTAATAATAACGATGTTGTGAGTCAACCATTACCTGTAAGGAGTCTCCCCAGTATGACTTCGGATATGATTGTCCAAATGTTCTTTACGAGAGAACGTCTTGTGGCAAGTTGTGCAGGCATATGGTTTATCTTGCGCCATTCTTTTGGCATGTCTTTCGTTTGGATCACCAGCTACAATTGAAACCAATATTTTTAATATTTTGATGTTGAGGATGATGTATTAAAACGAAAACGAATATCCTTACCAAGATGGCATTTTCCATGTTTAGATAGTTCAACAGGATTGGCGAATGCGGAACCGCAAACTTGACACGTGAATGGTTTACTTTCTCCGTGATAACGCCTGGACACGAATTCAAACATTTAATCATAACAGATAATAATAAACAGTATAGAATAAAATTAATTATATTTGGTATATACCTATGAACAATAAGTTGGTATCGGAACTGGAAAATTTTCCCACAAATATCACAGGAGTGGTGGCCGGGTGAGGATTCGGCTTCCGACATGGCAGCACTGGTTCCTGCTTCTACCTCTACTTCCACTTCGTTTATAGCCTAGAAGAACATCAGAAAAATTCGTTTGCATTTAGCATTGAGCGAGGTAGCATTTAGCGAGGTGTGACACAGATTTGTGTAGTCGCGAACTCGCGATAACTAGGCTTGCCAATTGTAGTACAAGGTAGGCTGAATGTTCGCTTGAAATTATATGTTATTAGATATATTCATGATATTTATTATTTAGACAGTAAAGAAATACCTAGTTAAATAGATAAAACAATATGTAAAGAAATATTTATTATTATTAGCCAATATGTATAGACTTATGACATTCTACAGATAGTATTCAATTGCCAATTTTATGATAATGATCTAGAGTAGATTGCCTTATACATATCTATTGCAAGTATTTTTTTATTATCTATCTTATACTAATATATAAAGCTGAAGAGTTTGTTTGATTGTTTGTTTGCTTGAACGCGCTAATCTCAGGAACTACTGGTCCGATTTGAAAAGTTCTTTCAGTGTTAGATAGCCCATTTATTGAGGAAGGCTATAGGCTATATATCATCACGCTAGGCGGCCGAAGTCGCGGGCAGAAGCTAGTGTTGTTATAATAATCAGTTTGTATAAAATCTGTTGCCTTAAAACTCACCTTTGCTTGCTGTTGCTGTCCTTCTGAATTAAGTTTTCCGAAGACTTCATGATAAGCAAGCAATTGCGAGAGATCCTCTACATTGACTTTATACATGGCGTGAAGGTCATGTTCTGAAGCGCCAGCTGAGATCTTCACTACTGCACCTTCCATTCCCATGGCACCTACGCTCTGTATAATTAAAAGATAACATTTAAATATGCTACAACATTAAGGGCCACTTGCACCAACTTCTTAAATGTGTTTAAATTGTATTTAAACACAAAATTTCCATTAAAAATGTGTATAAAAAAAACTAAAACTCTGATGTCAGGAAAACAAATATAATTTCTTAGAGATAAACTAAATTGTGAACTTAAGTCCTGTTATGAATACAGTTCAATTTGGTAATTAATTCCATACAGCATGTCCCTTGCATTTGATAGTGAAAGCCTTGAAGGATTCAATACTGCATAACATTACAACATACCTGAAATTTCAGGTGACATGTACAGGCCTTAGCAGGGTTGCAGCTGAAAATCAGCATTATATGGTCAGGGATGAGACCAAAGAGATGATTTTTTACAGTATGTATTAGCTTGGATTCTTTTTTTATAAAGCTTAATTTGTGCTCTACAGCTGGGCTACTGTTAGGGGTAACATAGCCCAAGATTTCTTTATCCCAGGCTCCTTTATACCACGTTAGCAAGTGTTAGTAGAAAACAATATAACCTTTTTTTTGTAAGTTTGTCCATTATCATAGGAATTCAACATCATTTAATTATATAATTATGTATATATTTTTTCGAATGACTTACCTTTAAGTCTATCCCTTTAATATCCTTTATATCGGCGGGTAGCGCGAACTGAGCAGTCTCCATTTTGTTGACTGCCTTCTCGTCTTTAACGATCAGAGGGTCGGCGGCGCTGGCTTCTATCGAGGTGGTCCCGTCGGGGTTGTGGGTCACTAGTATATTGGCCGGCTCGCCGGTCGCTTGTTCAATGCGTACTACACTGTCTATCACCTAAATATTAAACATAGTTAATTATCCTATGTATCATCAAGTGAAGTCAAGATTCGTACTTATATTATAAATGCGAAAATAACTGTCTGTTACCTTTGTCTCAAAAAGTTCTTCAGTATGCGAGTGAAACCGTGGGCAATAACTAGTTGACTTTAAATTGTATGATATGAAAGTATGATACAGCTTTTGGCAAGTCAATATAAGTTTATAATGTCCCTCTAATGATTGTTTTTAGTTTAAACTAAGCCAGAAGATGAAAATTCTGTATCAAGTAAGGCCAGCCAGATTCAATTAAGTACAAAGATAAATCTAGACACACCCCATGCATGTCACACAAACTTCAATCCATAAATTTAAACATCACCAAGCAACATTTGTATTTTATGTAAATGTAAATTCAATAAAGAATCGAGTGTTAAGTTATAAGATAACTGTAACAACAACATTACAGCAAGTGTACCTGTTGTCCCACAATCTGCTGCAGCTGATGCACTGTAAGGGTATGGTCATTGGGCATCTTGATGGCCTCATGCAGTTCCTCCTTGTCCACCAATTTAGTGCCTGCTGGCTCCACCACCGTCACTATACCGTCTTCACTCACCGTCAGTTGAATCTGATCGGGAAATTCCAACTGTTCAAACGTCAAGTTGCAGCATGCATAAATTTAAGTTTCATTTCAGATATTGTTTTTTTTTCATATTCATATAACAGTCACACATACACAGTGTTACATGTAACAGGTCTGTATTCCCCAAAGGGTTAGGCATGATCTCATGTGATAGAAGGTGACCCTAGTGCCCTTAATTAGGACCAAATCCAAACTCGTGAGTGGCGCTTAAGTCAATAACTATCTGGAGGCACGGCAGTGCCCTCCGCCAAGTCGAGCAATAACAAGCGGCACGGCCGTACCATCCTTTTCTTAAACACAGTATATTTCAAATTTCATTCAATTTGAACCAGTTTCCTTCAGTTTAGGAATTATCACTAGTTTAAGAATTTCATTAATATATCTTGACAATGATGTAAGGAGGTACGAGTAGGTTGAAGGAGATTGTTGTGATATTTTGATTTATAATCAGAGCCTGTGAATTGATAAAGAAGCATTAGCTTATAGTGCTTATTTGTGAGCCTCTGTAGAACTTACCTCACTGACCTGTTGCATGATGACAATTTAAAGCAGCGTGAAGTATAGGAATATTTCATTTACATGTGCAATTATGACATACAATAAAGCCACTGACAATGCAGGTTTATGAAAGTAGACACACAATTATTAGTATTGTAACTACTGTTATAGTGTATAATGTTATAGTGGGGTAGCCATGAAGCTTTGGGAATGAGCTTACCTAATTCTTAGCCACAAGTGATAATTATTGTGGTATGATTTTAATTGTTTACATACTCACATTGATATCATCATACTTCAAAATACGACCAAGAAACCCAATCATCTTACTCACAAGCCTCATTGTAGATGTTACAAGATGAACTAACCTGTTGGTTGCTATGCTCGGGTCGCGTCGCAGCCATAAGTTGCTGTTGCATTATGTGTTGCTGTTGTGAATGGTGTCCCTGAATAGAAAAGACTTTATTTAAGATCGAGATTACTGGTAAAAATACATGCACTATATACTTATGAAACTTACATAAGAATTTGAATACCATTCACTAAATTGTTTTAAGTATCCTATTAATATATAATATTAGGAGCAAGTATATGAACCTGAATTTGAATGATCATACAATGTAACTAGCTACACTAAAATTACCATTCTCTTCTTTCTAAGTTAGGGGGTTTTTCATGCACATAACAGTATGATCTACTGAGGAATTGTTACAAAACCTTCATACATTTTATACATTGACTAAAATTTTTTTATTTTCATTAATGAGGTAAGAAGAAAGGAAATCATAGTTATGAAATCAAAGACGAATACATTATTCATTTTACTGAGAGCTCTATAAAGGCTCCTTTGTAGTAATGATAAATTTGTACCAACATTTTGACCTTTGCTATCATGCATAATAATCTTAGGCTGCTATATCATTATCAATTATTTCACAAAGATCTTGTGTTTCAGAGAAGTTTGTCTCTATTATTTACATCATAATTCTTCCAGTAATTTTTGAGAATGGTACTTTATTAGTGTTATGGCAGCCTTATTGTACCATCATATTATATTAAAAACATTAATATGAAATAATCTATATACTACACAACAGCAATAATGGTTAGCATTCCGGCTAGTAAAAGGTGTGGGTTACCACGTGATTTACCATATCAATGTTATGGTGTTGTACAAACTCGACCCGATTATTGGGTACCTGCTGATGAGTGGCCTGGCCAGCACTAACTGACACTTGTGTGTTGTTACCGGAGCCTTGGGCCGCCGCCAGTTCGGCCTGCTGACTATGAGCCACAAGCGCTTCTGGAAATAATATAACATTTGTAGGATTTATATATTATATTATAGAACTGTTCCTGTATACTTTAAACACATTGACATATACAAACACTCTGATTTGGAGCAACTTTCTGTATTACACAAATATTTTAAACTAGTTGTTTCACTCAGGACCTAAAAGGATGTTATGTTTAGCTGGATTAAAAATATAACCCTTGTTACTCTGCAAGATTTAGTGACAGAATTAACAAATTAGTTCTTATTTTTGTTATCCAAAAGACTATTGAGTAAGTATAATAACTTGATTATTTAATTTATAGATTTAATGTGGTAAATACCGACTTAGATGTATAAATATGTTATACATCGAAACAAATACAACTCCATACCCACCTTAGATTATAAAAAACACAGATCTATACTTAACACCGTTTGTAATATCTTGCGTACAGTAGTGTAATATCATAGTGTTGATAGCGTAATATCCGAAAATATAACTGTTTGTTTGTTTTATGTAAAACTATATTTATAAATATTTTGTTTAATTTGTCTTAACCTATTGTGACAACCCTACCAAAATAGGTAACAATTTTGCACGTGCTCAGGAACCTTGGTCTCTGTACTTATCTACTCATGTGAGATGACTATAAATTGCAAATCATAAACATATTTTCTACTGGAAAAGGGGTTGGGTTTTAAACTGAATTGTTCAATGGTATATTACATATAATTATATTGAAATACAGTGTTTAAACATTGGCAGATATTGCAGTCTAATATCATGCATGACCAGGAAACCAATCAATCGTAATTGAGAGTCCAAATTGACTGGTTTTACTTATCAGTTTAGATAACAACAATGCAAAAAGTTATTGAATGTAACACATTCATTATCAGTAAGGTCAGAACACATGTAAACATACTCCCTAATTTTATTAGTTCAACCACAGAGTAACAACCGTAGTTCAACCTAACAAAATACTAATGGTTCTCTGAATAATGCAAAATAGAATAATAGGCTTGCCCCCTATTACATGGGACCTAAACATTTCGACGAATTGTGGGTGTATCTTAGTACACCTCTGCCTAACCCTTCGGGGATTACAGGTGTGATGGTATGATAGCTATAAATTTTCAGATCTCAAAGATCTGAAAATTTATAGCTATCATTTATTAATGTTAGAATAATGTTAGTTCTAACATTTTTATAATGTTAGAACTAACATTATAAAAAAATCCTCATGTTGCATCTGTCACCAGGGTAGTCAGACTTGTACATAAAAAACACACTTTGTCTTGTGTCCTGTGTTACTCTGATTACTTTCAACTCAACCCTTAGTCTATACTAATATAAAAAAGAGGTAAAGTTTGTGAGTTTGGATGTTCAGGGTAATCTCTGGTACTACGGATCCAATTTTGAAAATTAACTGTTAGAAAGGTATATTATCCCTGATTGCGAAAGACTACTTTTTATTTTGTAAAAAGAGAGACAGACTGAACTCCACGCGGGCGAAGGCGGGGGCCGAAGCTAGTATGTTTATACACCTACAGTTCTCTTTTTATAATACCCACAAAATACAGATGAAGAAGAATACTAGAAACATGGAATAAAACTAGAACATAGATACATAGAAGATACAGAACATGAGGACAAATTGTTATGTGTACCCACCATGGCTTTGTCCAGACTGTGTAGCAATGATCTGTGAGACTGGTATTTGCTGGCCACCAGCTGCAGATACTGTGACTTGGGACTGGCCTGCATGATGCCCAAGTATAATATTTGGATCTCCATTCAGTATGCTGGCATGAGCTTGACCAAGATCCTGAAAAAGCTTGGGATTTAGTAGTGTGATTATAAATATTAATAAACTACAAACTATTATATAGGTATTGGTTAAGATTTGTTAGTGAGTTAAATAAAGAAGTTTAAAGTCAGATTTCTTAAAAAGATTATAATATTTGTGTGTGTGTGATTACAACATAATGCAGTTGTATGCATAAGTGCTTGATTATTTAAAAATTATGGGCATGAATAACTAAATTATTGACTACAAATTTATTGTGTAGTAAATTAAGGGCCACTTGCACCAACTTCTTAAATGTGTTTAAATTGTATTCAAACACGAGTTTTAATACAAATTTTGTGTTTAAATACAATTTAAACACATTTAAGAAGTTGGTGCAAGTGGCCCTTAAAGTATGTTCTTGCTAAACACAATTAAAAACACACTAAAAGACAAGCATTCATGATGAGGTTACTTAAACTAAATGAAGCATGAGGTAGAGGTGTCATAGATCTTCAGTTACATACTAATTTAATTATTTGCTAATGAACTGGTGTCCCAAACTTATGATTCTACACCTGCTTTCACGAAAACTTATCAACAATAAAAAAATATCCCAAAGACATACAACCAGAAATAAATATTTAAATATAATATTTATATTTGAAAATTGAAATATTTCTGTTTATTGCTACTTTTTTTTTCAGCCGTTATCAACCTACTGCAGGGCAAAGGCCTCCCTATCCTTCTTGCTACTGCTACTTATAATCTGGAAAAGGAAATGTCGTGATTTCATAACTAAATGAGGATTTTACAAGTGCAAATAGGTTAATTCCACTTTACACACATTTTAATCAAATGTCATAATTTTATTATTTTAATGAGCTGTAATAATTATCATGTTGTTATCCAAATTCAACTGTGACAACATACGATGAAGTTATCATACTTTTATAATATCTAAAAAGTAAATAAAAGTATTGTTTCATAGTAAAAAAGTTCTTATCTGAAAAGAACGAAGCTGTCTAACCTAGAGAACTTTAAAAAAAAAAATACTTATTATGCTCATAGCTTTTATAATAACTGAAATACATAGGTACAGTCCATGGAGGACTTAGACTAAAATAAATAGTGATTCAACTAAGTCAACAAGACAATTTGCATTATATATTAGGTTTGACAGATAGAATATGCCCAGCCTAACAATGGGAATCTAGTAATTATTACTTGTAGTATTCCATGTAAGTTTGGTTACCTACTAACTTGGATTATGCTATAACTTCATCATTGTAACTCATTGCACAATACGGCATACTGATCTTAGAGACGTGATCAGTGATTTGCATGAAGAAAGCTATAATTCGGTGCAAAAAAAGTAAAGCTAACCTGAACAGGTTTTCCATTTTCGATCCTGGCGCCAGCAGGTAATCCGTATACAGAAACTTGGGGTATTGGTCCGGGAAATAAATTTGTAAATACCCAATATTTGGCGACACTAGACAAAGCGACGTTTACTGCCGCTGAGTTCACACGCAGATCTGTAGCAGATGTCGTGGCAGGCATGTTATTCTGCTGCTGCTGCTGCTGTGCGGCCTGAACTCTTTGGCCCTGTGACTGCAATCAAATAAAATTAGCCTCCTAATTTCAACTAAGCGAAGATCACCAAAAAAAACTATAAACCATTCGCACCTCAGAACTTCCCGGAGGCTGGCCACCACCCGTATTCATATTATGGTGCTCTGGATTCATATTTAGTCCTTTTGGAACTGTCAATTGCAAACTTTCACTGAATTATTTACAAATACACAACATTTTCTAAACTTTACGTATCGGCATTGTCATAATTTGACTGTCATCGAAATGGAGGCGCGGGGGACGCGACGGGCCGCCATTATGAAACTTAGCACACAAAAACATTTTCTTCTCAGATCTTCCAAGCACGATTTAATTGTTTATAACGTTAATCTCAATATAGAGCGTACGTTAATATTTTATATACACAATTATATACAATCAAATATACTTTTCAGCAATTTTATAGCATAAGTTTTCGATGAAACACACATTTTCTATCTTGCACATCAACGAACGAACGAAAGTTTTGTCACGGTCACAGTTATACCAACCTAAGAATATATTAATTAGCGACTACGCAAATGATTTCTTTAGCAAATTTAATGTTTCTTCTTCTTCAGCTTTGGGTATAGCTTAGCTATCATGTAATAAATGTAATTACACATCTCGTACGTAATAAAATGCGTGTAATCTACAATGGTGATGATTCCTGAAACGGAATGTTATTAAAATGTTTGACGATAGATGGCGCTATTTTAAAACAAAAACAAATATTAAAGGCTTGCCAACATTAAGAAGATTAAGGAAGCGTTCAGATTTCAGATGCTCATAGAATAAATTAAATATAACATTCGTGATTTTTACAGGACATAGAAATTTTTACAAGACTAATATACTATCCTTAATGTTTTGAAGGTGAGTGAAGTCAGCATAGTTATTTCCCCAAAACTGTTTACCTCTGCAATGGAAGATGCCTTCAAGCTTCTGAAGTGGAAAGGATTCGGCATTAACATCAATGGCGAGTATATCACTCACCTTCGATTTGCCGACGATATCGTGGTCATGGCGGGATCGCTACAGGAGCTCAGCATAATGCTCAATGACCTCGACAGAGTTTCCCAGCAGGTGGGTCTTAAAATGATCATGGGCAAGAACCGACAGCCGCTGGGGCAGAAAGGTTCTCGAGTGGAGACCGCGCACCGGAAAACGCAGTGTGGGACGACCTCCAACGAGATGGACGGACGACTGGTGAAGGTCGCTGGGAGTCGTTGGATGCAGGCGACCTACAACCGTTCCTTGTGGAAGTCTTTAGGGGAGGCCTTTGTTCAGCAGTGGACTTCTTTTAGCTGAGATGATGATGAAGTCAGCAACCTGCATTAGGCGTCTTTGATAGACTATAATTATATATTATTATGATCGCTCTCAATCTGGGAGGTCCATAGCTACTCCGGAAACCAGTTATGGCAGGAGCCGGTCTAAGTCCTCGTCACTAATATGCTGAAAAGCGTACCCGCCATCCAATGGTAGGTAATGGTAATCTGAAAGGAGGTAGTCAGCAGTGATAGCAAACATTACACAGTACCTAGTCGGCAGAAGTAAACATTTGGTACGCTGAAAAGGATCCCAGCTGCTGCCCAACTATATTGGGGTTGGCTTCCAGTCTAACCAGATAGGCTAAATAACAATATTTTACGCGAATTGATATGCGATAGACCCATTGTTAGGTTTATGACTACCACCCACGACTGGCTTATGTAGTATTCGTATGACATGTAGCATTCATAACTACTAGAATAAGTTTTGATGAAGTATATTTATGGGGAAAATGGAAACACCCACTGCGACAGTGAGTGTTATGATAGTAGCATTAGAAAACCGAACGTGGGAGAGCCATGCTTCGGCACCAATGGGCCGGCTCGACCGGAGTGATACCACGGCCTCACAGAAAAACCGGCGTGAAACAACGCTTGCGTTGTGTTTCGCCGAGTGAATGAGGTTACCGGAGGCCCAAACCCTTTTAAAAGGCGGGCAACGCACTTGCGACTCCTCTGGTGTTGCGGGTGTCCATGGGCGGCGGTTATCGCTTACCATCAGGTGATCGGTCTGCTCGTTTGCTCCCCTATCCCATATATACCATAGTTAAGTATATCACCGTAGTTATGTAATGTAGTGTAAAGTGTCATCATCATCATATCAGCCTATTGCCGTTTACTGATGAAGAAAGAAAGAAGAAAGAAAGAAAAATACATTTATTCAGACAACGTCCGCACAACACACATATAAAATGAAAAATAAAACAAGGTCCCCAGAATGTGATGTCGGCATGCTCGCCCATAATGGGTTGTCAGCAGCTCAGAATTATGCGAGGTGTGTTTAGCACCCAGCGCTACATAATGTCATGGTAAAAAGATAATGGTACCTGATCGGTCAAAATAAATGTGTGTATCTGAAGTTAGTCGTAGGTACGAACCTACCTATTAAAATCACTTAGAACCGATTGTTTTTTAGTGCAGAATACTTTAATTGCAATTAGCTTAATAAATTTAATTTATCAAATGAAGTTAATTTCAACTATATAAACATACCGTCACGCCTGTATTCCCTGAAGGGTTAGGCAGAGGCGTACTAATGTGCACCCACAGTTCGCCGGTATGTTTAGGTCCCATATAATAGGGGGCGAGCTTATTGCCATTAAAACACACACAGCACAAATTCCTAACTCCGAGCTGATACTGGGAATTTCATAGAAAAACCTAATAACACTTTGCTCGGCCTAGGAATCGTACCCAGGACCTCTAGCGTAGCAGTCGCGCTCAGTCCTTATAATTATGTATATTATAAATGCAAAAGTTTGTGAGGCTGGATGGATGAATCTATGTTTGTTACTCTTTCACGCCAGAACGGCTGAAGGGATCTGGATAAAATTTGGCACAGAGATAGATTATAGTCTGGAATAACACATAGGATTCTTTTTTTCCAGGTCGGACGCAATTCTGAAGTTCACGCTGACAAAGTCGCGGGCAGAAGCTCAATTTACAATCCCAGTTTTTATAAATAAAATTTACCACTGCAAAACCACTTGCGAACACCTTCGCACTGTTTTAACTTTTAATATCCTGTAGTAGGTACCAAAGAACTAGTTGGTAGATATATTTCTGGATAGAGAGTCCGGAAACCGCAAATAAGAATGCTTGGAAAGTGGGTCGTGTGCGCAGCGACGACGCCCTGCTTATATTTTTTACTTCCTTTACAATTTGTGTAACCATCAAATTACGTGTATGAAAGTACTAGAAAATATGCCTTACTAAAATAAAACATTTTAGTGTGAATTTATACCGTAGCGAGATTATTTATGCCTTTATATGTAGGTACCTACTCTAAATAAAAGTATTATATTGACAAGGCCCACCCCTAACCAAAAAAACACAATTTTGGTACTGTGTGTTGTGTACAAACTAATTAGCCAGCGTGCCACACGGCTAGCTTACTAGTTTTACCAAACATCAGAACGAACTATGACAATAAAATGCTAATATTTAAGGGCTAACGCGCACTTGTGATTTTTTGTCGACCGATAGTTTAGTCGCTGTAGTAGTCCTGTATAATTTAATGTCGAATTCTAATCGTCAAATGCGCGCACTGCCATATAACTCCATAGTAAATCCCAGCACGATCAAACTATCGCCCGACTAAAAAATTACAAGTGCGCGAGCGCTCTAAAGGAGCACAACTTTATACTCGTAATAAATTACCGTCACGCATAAGAAATGAAAACAATGCATTCAAAACTCAACTAGCGAATACATTATCGCAAACCAATCACTTCTGGAGAAATGGATGCATTGGATGGATAATTAATTAATAACTCATTTGGAACTGACAACGACAAACTTATGTTAGTTTTAAAATTCAATTTAATATGGAGGCAGAGTCCAATCATTCTTTTGCTTTCTCAGGTTTTTTGGTAATTCGTACCCCCAATAATACCTTGAGTCACACTGTGTATCGAAAGAAAACGAAGTGGTGAATCACATCACCACCCAACATTTACCGTCGGTAAATCATTGTTTCAGAGAGCGCGTGGGATCTGTGATGATCAACACCTGACTGCAGAGCTTCAACATTTCAAACAAGTTCTGCACAACAACAAGCTCCTTTTACTGCGCCCTCATCACAGAAACTGCGTGAAACGTGCCACAGTCGAGTGTCAACCCTTTCGTATTGCCTATGTTATAATGCCTCTAACATAATAATATGTTAGAGGAGTCACAGACAAGATTGGCTACATCTTGAAGCGAGCTTTAATTAAAACATACTTCGATAGAGAAGATGGCTGGTTTTACCAGCTGCTTGGAACCCCATTATAGAATCTATGAAATCTAAATCCAAGCCTAAAACGGCAAAACCAAAGGACACGTAAGCTCATTCTGCGTGAATCGGATCGCTAAAAATTAATAAAAATGTAATGTCACTTTTAGTAATTTTAACATTATATGGAGCGATATATATAAGGTGAACCCTGAAAAATGCATTTAACCAGTCCCTCATACATTATGGTGATGTCTCATGTCCCTTTTTCTTAATGAATGCAATATAGGAGTCCCGAATTTGGACGTTTTTCTGACATATTGTGTCGCGGTGTCTAGTTAATATCAATGGATTCAACCCTTATATTGACGGTGTTAGGTATTAATAAATGAACATTTCAATCAATTAATCAATTTATTTAATTTGATTGCAATTAGTTTAATTAATTAATTTAATCAAATTAATTTAATTTCAACTACATAAACATACCATAACGCTTGTATTCCCCGAATGGTTAGGCAGAGGCGTACTAATGTACACCCACAGTTCGCCGGTATGTTTAGGTCCCATGTAATAAGGGGCGAACCTATTACCATTAATCGGGCACAAATTGCTAACTCCGGGCTGCTACTGGGAATTTCATAGAAAAACCCAATAACACTTTGCTCGACCTGGGAATCGAACCCAGGACCTCTAGCGTAGCAGTCGCGCTCAGGACCACTAGGCTAATGAGGCAGTTTTTTTTAGTAATTTCAACAAAATTGATTAAATTGTATTAAAAAATTTGTTGATTAAAATTTTATTTGATTTATGCCCAATTAATGCCCAACACTGTTTACTGTCCTATCTTTAAACAAAATGCAATACCACGGTAACCATCAAATTACGTGTATGAAAGTACTAGAAAATATGCCTTACTAAAATAAAACATTTTAGTGTGAATTTATACCGTAGCGAGATTATTTATGCCTTTATATGTAGGTTACCACTAGGCTAATGAGGCAGTTTTTTTTAGTAATTTCAACAAAATTGATTAAATTGTATTAAAAAATTTGTTGATTAAAATTTTATTTGATTTATGCCCAATTAATGCCCAACACTGTTTACTGTCCTATCTTTAAACAAAATGCAATACCACGGGTTAACTGTGAACGTGACGTGCGCCTAAAAGCTTTGTATGGAGGAATTCCCAAAGGGTAAGGCAGGGGTGTGCCTATTTCTGATGTTACCCACACTTCACCGTTATATTTTAGGTCCCATATAGGTAATAGGCGGCGAACTTATTGCAGTTAAACTGGGTAAAAAAAACTGACCTAATACTGTTTACAATTTCAAATGGAAAACCTAATGTTGCTTTGTTAGATCTATTAATAGAAACCAGGAACGCTCGCTTCCTAGCCGCACTTGTCACTACAATACCTAAGAGATGCAAAACGTAGTCACCTCGCTACTACCAATTCGCCACGTGTTGGTTGGTTGGGTTCGACTCCGACCCGAGGCATATATTTGTACACTCGACGAATATTTGTTGTGGATTGTATGTTTGTCAAATCCCCCACGACATGATGATAAATGTATAAATATTTTTTCTGTAAATATTTCTTCAATAACACTTTTGCAAGGCAACGTCATTTTCAAACTGACGACCTCTGAGAAAAAACGCCGAATCGAACTTGGAGAATCATGGTCTCTTTTAAAGTCCAGGCACAGTGCTCAGTAGCAAATATTATATGTAACATAGTATGGGCATGGGCCTTGATAACTAGTGCAGGATCATACATACCATCACGCCTGTAAAGGCATAGGCCGAGGTGTACTAATGTTTTCACACGGGGCAGTGTTAGTTATTCATAGGTATAAATGAAAATACTAATTAATGTTAAACTTGTTAGATACTTTAAGACTATTAGACTTTAACTTTTATTATAAGTCTTCAGATTTTGTTTAATATTTTAACAAAAATCTATCGTAACAATTATTATCTATATTAGATACCTACTAAAATATTTTTTAGAATTTCTAAAATTATAACGATTTATAACTAAGTCGCCCACGCACGCTCATTCCAAAGAACTTATTGAAACCAAAGGTAGATCCAAAGAGTATATAATAATATAGTTGTACGGTAAATCCTTCTCCAAAGTCCAAACTATCTCTATGGGACACTTGCACCAACTTCTTAAATTTGTTTAAATTGTACTTAAACACAATTTTTCAAAGAAATTTTGTGTTTAAATATAGTTTATACAACTTTAAGAAGTTGGTGCAAGAGGGCCTTAGTGTACCAAAATTTATTAAAATTGGTTATGCCGTTTAGGCGCGAAAATAAAACCTACAGTTATTTCGCATTTCTAATAATAACAGGTAGGTACTTATAGATTAAATTTATCGTCGAGACTATAATGAAAAGAATGCAAGGAATTTAATTATTTCACTCCAAGATAAATAAAAACACAATAGAACGATTATAAGAGTTATTTTTCTTTCAAATTCTATATCACATATGTACCTTTTATTTACTATTTTATCACCAATAGGAATGGATTTCGAACTTCCGTAGGCGCTTACATATTTCAGGATTTCGACCTTGTCTACCAGTAAATTACGTAGTAAATCCTGGAGCATGGATGCGGCAGTCCCTCGATAGGTCTGTGTGAAACGTCTACGTTCAACGTAGTGGTACGTTGGAACGAAGCAAACTACGTTTTTACTCAGTAATCACTGCGAAGCTACACGGGCCGCGCGCGTTTCCTCTCGCGTGCCGCGTAAATATTTACGGTAACTTAGAAAAACTTTTTAAAAATCCGTATTTATGGTTTAATATTTTAGGTTGTACCGTGAAAGTGTTGTATATATATAAAAAGGAACTTGATGTTTATAGTACTGTTTATCTCGCAGCTTAATTCACTCATAAATCATTTGTTTTGATTAGGAAACGTCAGTGTACATTGCCGGCCGGTCATCCTTTGCAGGTATGTACTGAACTTTGTGATTTTATTATCTTTTGTAATGTACTATTTACACTGTTCACATAATGTATTGTTTAGAAAAACCGATCGCATTGATAAACAGCAGCACGCGCTACACGGAAAGTATTGATATTGTTGCTAATCGGACAGCATAATTTCTTTCAATTAGGCATCCAATCAACTCAGGCGTTAAATCAAAGAAAATAGCCACTGTGGTTTTTAGGTGCATAAGAAAATTATTAAGTACAGAAATTATATACACTCAGTTCATAATGCTTTATGTATTAATTCTCATTTTTTATTAATTAACTATGTGGAAAACATAAATTGTTGTGTTTATTATTTTATAAAATGATTATATCTTGGACTTTGGTTGGATCTATTACTGCTTTCCATTTGTTTACATTACAAACATATTGTAAGTATGACCCTAACATAGGTATTTATATTAAAAAAATATAAACTTTTACAGTGCATTTGAGATAAGCAGGTAATGTCTCCCTAGGATACTTATTTAATTATGTAAGTTATTATATGTTACTTTACGTAAATGACATAATTACTTTGTATCTGCTGGACCTATTGAACGTGAAAAACAATAGGAACATTAACCCAACAAATACCAAAAATCATAAATATTGAAACAATAAAGACAATAGACATAATAGAGTCGAAAATTGTTCTTTCAATGAAACAAATGTTTTACTTAACAGTTTATTTAGCATTTTCGTATTCACTATCTACTTACCTACGTAAAAAATGATAACAAGTAATTTAACCTATAATGAAGTTGTTATTGGGTTTAAGTTTCCCTGAACATTTATCCCGTTATGATAAGTTATACTAAGTATTTCTCACTACCACTCACATAGGCATCTCGTAAGGGGCGAAATATATCGGATTTGGTCGGTGGTAGTGTACTCTTGGGATTTGAGTAGCAGGCGACCACCCTTGGGTTCAATCCCACACGGAGCAAATATTTGTATGATCTACAGGTAGTTTGTCCGAGTCTGGGTGTTTCTGTATGTCATAAAAATATAAAAGTTGATATTATGTTTGTATGAGAAATTCGGTCCGTTAAGAGTCGGAACAGGCGTCGGGACCTATTTACATTTAGAAAAGGAGACCAGCGATTGGTGGACCAGCCTGTCATAGTCGTTGCGAGTGGCACGTCACGAATCGCATGGCCGTGACTATAATATATGATATGGGTAAGTACCTAAATGCGGTTTTGATCGGACTCATACTGACTAAAAACCGCCGCATTCCTAGATGACCAACTAAAAACAAAGCTTTTATGGTATTACATACAAAAGAGAATCAAGCGATGTATAAATAAGAAGTAATTAACATAACATAACATACCATCACGCCTGTATTCCCCGAAGGGTTAGGCAGAGGCGTACTAATGTACACCCACAGTTCACCGGTATGTTTAGGTCCCATGTAATAGGGGGTGAGCCTATTGCCATTAACCGGGCACAAATTCCTAACTCCGAGCTGCTACTGGGAGTTTCATAGAAAAACCCAATAACACTTTGCTCGACCTGGGAATCGAACCCAGGACCTCTAGCGTAGCAGTCGCGGTCCGGACCACTTGGCTATTGAGGCAGTTTAAGTAATTAAATTTTAAGTAATTAACTTAACTTTGAACAACTACTGTGGTTATTTTATGTTGTCATAGTTAATCAATTAAAAGTCATATTTTTTAAACAGATTTTAGTGACGAACGAATCGACTCTTGCGTGAATTGGCTTTTTTTTCAGCAGTTATCGTCCCACTGCCGGGCAAAGGCCTCCCTACCCTTCTTCCACTCCTCACGGTTTAGAGCCTTCTGTGGCCAATCTTTACAATAGATATCCAGCTCATCCCGCCATCTCCTTTTGGGCCTGCCGCGACGTCGTCTAACGTTATGTGGGTTCCACTCAGTTGTAAGTTTTGCCCACAGCTCGTCTGACATGAGGCAGATGTGACCATCCCAATGCCACTTTAAGCTTGCAGCTTTCGGGCCCACGTCGGCAATCTGAGTTCTGGAGCGCAGTACACTGTTCCTTATACGGTCTGATAGCCGGACTCCTAAGATGCTGCGCTCCATGGCTCGCTAGCAAACCCCGAGAGCGGACTTCTGATGTTTCGTCAAAGACCTGGCATAACATAGTGATATCCTTATCCTTATACAATGTTTTATACAAATACACACTTTTTTATTTCCTAATTAGATGTTGTCTGCGGTTTCATTCACATACATTGAAAAATCAAGTTCATGTCTTCAAAGTCCAATCTATTTCTATAAGTAAGTACCAAAAGTGATCCAGCGATTTAGGCGAAACACACAAACAAACAGTTAGTTTCGTATTTCTAATACAAGTTTAGATTGATTTAAAAGCCCAGACTTATTGTTTTGTTAAGTTGATGATCTTTTAAATGGCTATAGTAGGTAATCATTATTATGAAACAAAACTCACATTAATGTCAATTGTGAACCAGCTTTCTAAACACAACAAAAAATCTAGGCTTCTAAATCTGCATTTGATTTAGAAGCCAATAGTTTTACACCAGGGTTTATTTATTAGTTTACAGATTAGTTACGGACAAATTCTTTTTATTTTAAACTTTGCCCCACACTAGGATTTTCTCCTGTATCGTAGGTACTAACAATTAATTCTTATATACACAGACGCCCAGACCCGGAGCCACTATAAGCCTACAGGTAACCTATTGGTCATACATACAAATTTTAATATTTGCTCTGAGTTACTAGTATTCTATTATCTGTGTCCGAGTGGAGATTAAACCTACATTCGTGACGCAGAAACCGATCTAAGCCAAACGAGTCGTCAATAGAAATTAAATTTGTGTTTACTGTTGACTGTGTTCGATCTACATCTACTGGCTATTGACATCATTTTTGAGAACAGCTGATAAAACAGGTTGGCACTTATCTACTATAAAACTAGTTGCTAAAGCAGACAATCAAGCCACTGTTATTGAAAAATTTGAAATAAGTAATTATGAAGGGAAAATAGATGAGTAACTTTTATGATGCTAATTCCTAAGGGGCAGAAATAAGTATACCTACCTACTTAAATATTGTAAATTATAAAAATATATAGCACTAGCTTCTGCCCGCGACTTCGTCCGCGTAGCGTGATTATATATAGCCTATAGCCTTCCTCAATAAATGGGCTATCTAACACTGAAATAATTTTTCAAATCGGACCAGTAGTTCCTGAGATTAGCGCGTTCAAGCAAACAAACAAACTCTTCAGCTTTATATATTAGTAATAGATATTAGCAATAGCGGATTCAAATGTAACAAATGTTTAAAACCTCAAAGCAATCCGTGAAAAACTTTCGGACATTTGAGATTTTAAACAATCGAACATTTCTGTGTATTTATTTTAGTGAAGGAAAAAATCGTCTGCGGGCAAGATTCGAACGTCTTTTGATTCAAAACAGCAATCCTGTTGCAGTTGAATTGTTCCTTTTCTAAAATAGCTTTATGATATTAGCATGGAAAATGCAATACAGCACAAATAGCTATATACATTTTTATTTATAATACTGATTGATGATAAAATCCCAGAAGGGTTAGGCAGAGGTGTAATAAAGAACACCCATATTTCGCTGGTATGTTAAGGTCCCATGAAATAGGGGCGACCTTATTAATGATATTTTTATTATTCATATTTAGTGTACAATGAGTAGGTTCTAGTTTAATGAAATTTGATGACGCAAACTGCCCGTTTTGTAATTAATACACAAAGAAATGCGATATAAGACCTTGTTTGAGACCTTGTTATCCTTCCAGAGGGAGCAATGTGTATGTATCTTTTATACAAATACTATGATAAAATCTATAGAATATTAACCCAGCCACAGATAATAGAATACTAGACCCAGCTGTTGTTTTTGGTCTGTAGAATGTCAATATTATTCAACCTCTAAGGTTTCCACTAATGTAATTAATAAGTTAATAAGTTATGAGTCGGATTTTAGGCGGGAAAATGAAAAGTCCATATTGTCGATTATATATTATTTTTCAAAACTTGAATTTCTCTGAAATTTAATGTGTACCTACTTATGGTGGATAACTAACCATTAAGTGTTCGTGTATGTGTGAGAGTGTAGGCAAATGATATAAAATTGAAAATCGTGACTTTTTGGGTTCACTCCTAAACTCCATTGAAGCCTCAATAAAGTTTCTACCGTTTCTCAAAAGGATGACCTCTGTTCTTTAATACCTAATAATTTTATACCTGCCTGTTTATTAATTGATATTCGGGCAGAAACAGTAGGTAAAGTTCAAAATGCCTGCGTAATTTCTAAATTTCCAACGTTTCCGGAGGATTAAAAAAATATAAGTACAAAGCCTTCCTGACAACTTTACAATACAGAAAAGTCTTACACATGACTCGTTAAATTAAAAAAAAACAGCTCTTGCCAGCCTCGTCCGCCGTGAGCCGTCGGCAGGATGTGAAGGCAAAGACTATATCTAGCTTAAGCTACTCCAAAGTGTCCAAAGCTGTGGATTGAATTTCTCTCTTGTCCACGGCACACATAATAACATAATAACGTTTCAACGTCAAAGTTTTATAAATCCAATACGAAATACATATATTTATTTCTTATTATTAAATACTTATTATTTGTGTTATTTAATTAGACAAACATAATTACTTTCTTGTTTACTACTTTTTTTTTGCTTTATCTAGGACTTTTTATAGGTCTGTCTCTGTTTAAAAGTGCTTTCAATGCAAGCTAAGTATGTAGGTGTTCTGTTACTAATTCGAAGAAACCTTGCATGTGAATAATATAAACTTATAGCGACAGCGATCCAAATAATTGCAAAATAATGTAACACAAATAGCTAGTCTGAACTTAATACCCATGTAGACACTGGTTTTATATCTAAATGCAATATCCACTCAAGACTGGTACAGTTACTAATAATATCTACATAATGTGTACATTTGCATATCTACTAGTAAATAAATTGAACTGGAACATTATTTGTCAATATTTTACAATAGATAAAGCAAGTTAGGAATAGGTACGGAACATTGATAAACACGATTTTTTTAACATTTCATAAAATTGATTTCGAATGATGTAATGTAACAGTATAACTAAATTATAAAATTATTGGACGTTCCACTGCACAGCGGTTCTGCTCTCCCTCATCCTCATCAATCCATATACTGTCCTACTGCCGGGCATGGATCTCCTCTCAGATCTCCATTTTCCGTCTTTATTTCTATGAAGTCCTAATTCCTTTATAGTTGATTATCTACCTAATTAAATAATAATAAATAAATAATCAATATTCTACAACATTTACACAGCACCATCTAGTCCTAAACTAAGCAAAGCTTGTACTATGGGTACTAGACAATGGATATAATACTGATATACTTTTTTTTGTAAATACATACTTATAATACATAAGAAACACCCAGACGAACAAAAACACTTAAATATTCATCACATAAATATTTGTATCCTGTGGAAATCGAACCCACGACCTCGTGGTCAGCAGTCCGGTGCTCGAACCACTTAACCACAGAGGTCATCAAAAATATTATTCAATAATTATATATTCGTCAAAATTATATTATTCTCTGCATTGAGTTGATTCTCTTAATAAGTAGGTACCTCCCATAAACGAAAATTGTAATAAAAAAAGTATTTTGATGTAGGAGAAAATAAAAAGGGAAATTAAAACAATAAAATATTATTATACAGGGTATTTTTAACTTAGAAACAGACCCCTACATGTAATGTAGAGTTCTAAATTTAAATTAATAATCATATACGTATCATATATTGTAAAAACTATTTCATGATGACACGTTTGGCGTAGCGGCTGAGCGTTCGGCTTCTGCCACACGTGTTTTTGGTTCGATCCCCACAAGGAGCAAATATTTGTATGATCTACAGGTAGTTTTTCCGGGTCTGTGTATGTGAGAATTTGTGTTTGCAAACGCACCCACGGTACACGAGCAAAAAGAGAAAAAGCACGAGTCCAGGAGCAAATAGTAGTGTAGGGCAACGTTTAAAAAAAATCTAGTGGTCACAAGGATGACTGTTCAGTTGGAAGTCCTGGGTTCGATTTTTAGTTCAAGCATAGTGTTATTCAATTTATTTATGGAATTCTCAGTAGCAGTTCGGGACATTTGTGCCCGGTTAAGACATAGTGTTGCTCCATATTACAAGGGAGACATCGGTGAACTGTGGATGTACTGCAATACACCTCTGATTAACCCATCGGGGTATACAAGCGTGATAATATTTTATGTTAATAATGTGACCTAATGAAATTAAAATTTCAAAATATCAATATTTTACTATAAGCTATATGAATGAATTAATGCATTTTGTCCCTAGTTGCAATGGTTGGTACAGCTGAGCAAAGTAATAATTACCTGTGTGTTTGATAATTACTGACTGTCGAGACACAGCAAGTACCTACTTATGACTTGAGATTCCACATTCAGTCTGTCGCTCACGTGGTATTTACCTATTAAACAGATGGAGTATCCATTTGGAGATAAGTGTTATATGCATTGTCTTTTTGACTAATCATTCACTTACGTTTTCTCCTCAAGACATTAAAATTTGATCCATTCGTTCCATAAATGTCAAATTAAAACAAAAAATATATATATATAATAATAGTGTTGTAAGGACCTTATATTATGGATGAAAATAGGTTAGCCTATTTGTTTTTTCCAATCAATCAATTAATCAAATTAATCACTTAAATTACATAGAGTAACATAAATTATATAGAGGACTTATTTTGATCTCTATTTCCTGATCCTACTCTCTACACATTTTTCTATCGCCTGCGACTATCTACAACATATTTTTTTATATTATTTTAATATCCTGTTTAGTACATGGTGTGTTAAACTCAATGGAACGTGACATTAGAAATTGTTACCATACAATTCAATTTTTTATTTTAATTATGCCTGTTTCCAATAAGTGACATAATAATATAATTGAGTTTGATAACTTTATCATGCATAAATACACACAACTACTTGTACATTACTTGATGTAAGAGTAAAAATTATCAAACGTACCAAATGATTTTTCGATTGAAACGAATTAAAAATTCATTAATGCGTGGCAATTTCATCGGCCGACTATTCCGATGTATAATACCGTAAGAATAATTGATTTTAGTTTATAAGCTAGCTCGGTTTGTTTCAGTAATTCCATTGCGTAATCAAAAGCATATAGCTGGTTACAATGGCACCCTGGTGCAGTTATAAACACGACTGCCTGCTGTTTACAAATTGTTGCATTACTAGCAATTTCACGATCGATACATTTTGATTGTTCTAATTATTGGGAATTTCTTTCGTTATGCTCTCACATTCTCTCTCATCTCAACGACTACATCGACAGTGTTTTTTTCCTGATGCCTGCTAAGGCATTAATTAACAATAGGACATTAATCGCAATAGGACATACATAATAACTAATAAAATTTAATGTAACTTTTGTATGTAATAAGTATTAAACTATTCTCTCGTCACTGCATTTTTATGCATGAAACAAACTTTTACGCAATTTTAAATCACATCAGCCAGCGATAGCTGAAAATCCATTATAATGGTGATAGAAACGTTGGAGAAGGCGCAAAGTATACGTTTTAATTGTATACATTGGCTATCGAAACAAATTAAATATGTTTATTGAATAATTACATTAAACATACCATCACGCCTGTATTCCCCGAAGGGTTAGGCAGAGGCGTACTAATGTACACCCACAGTTCGCCGGTATGTTTAGGTCCCATGTAATAGGGGGCGAGCCTATTGCCATTAACTGGGCACAAATTCCTAACTCCGAGCTGCTACTGGGAATTTCATAGAGAAACCCAATAACACTTTGCTCGACCTGGGAATCGAACCCAGGACCTCTAGCGTAGCAGTCGCGTTCAGGAACACTTAGCTAATGAGGCAGTTTATTATATTATTATATTGAATAATTTATTATGGAATATGAGTTTGGAGAATAAGAAGATGAAGTCTGAAGATCACGTATGATAAATCTCTATTTTTATCTATAAATTAATAAGTATGAACTCTCAAACATTGTAGAAATATTAATTAAGCTCTCTAAAAATAATAAAATAAATGAAACCTTGTACTCTCTTTGACTATCTATCCCAGTCAAAGTGTACTCTACATGTATCATTAACTATTTCTGCCTAATGCCGGAGCTCGTAATAATGAGGTTGCATATCAAACTGACTATTTTTTTCATGTTCTACTTCCGACGAGAAAATTGTGGTGTCTATGGTACAATTAGACCTCCTTGGTAGCTGTCCACTTAGTATCGGATGACATGCTACATCGAGGAGGAGAAATGAGCTCTAATTATCTAGTTCGCTCAAACATTACGACAGTTTCATACTTACAACTATATTGGTAGACTGGTTATAAGGCAATATTTTCCAAGTTTATTAGATTCTGTTGTTTCTGGGCTTGGCCCTCTGTTAGAGTTTAATTACACTTGATGCTACTATATTTGACCTAATAATGGCTCATGGCTCAATGTTAAACGATTAGGAATGTATCTAGTACTGTTCAATACCTTCTGTTATTATGTCAGTTCTGTATTAAAAAGCGGAACTTCAATCCCTATAGTAAAAAACTTTAATTCTCCCGATAAAGTTATTTTACTGAAGGAAAAATTTGACTGAGGGCAGGATTCGAACCTGCGTCTTCTGATTAGATACACCAGACTCATGCGTCTCCCGATATGTACGATCGTCTTGTAATAGTAACATTCTTGGTAATGAAATATTGGTCTGAATTGACTGTATTTGAGTCAACAGTTCATATTACTCATTGATTGCAAACGGCATCAACGTTTATTGACATGTCGTATACGATGGACTGAGTAAACGACTATCGGCTGGCGCCAATAATGATTACCGGACAGCTATCATTACAGACATTTGGATACTTTGTAATATTTAGTTGAAAGAATAAATGAAAGACATAAGGCGAACGTCAGCGGTAGCATCGGAAGAAGCTGTCCTAAAAAGATGCCGACCTTTTTGGTGATGTATGAAAATGAAAGAAGTACACTACACACATCAAAAATGATTGCGATCACTAGCTTAAGCTGATATAATTTTTTAAATTGAACTTTACCAAGAAAAATTCTTTGTTGTGTGTTTTCTTTAAATATAAATACCCTGTTTGAAAGAATCTAAAAAGAAGAAGAAATCATAATGTAATCTACCGTAACAATAAAGATTTCGATTTTTGTGCAAGTGATCGCAAACTTTTTTTGATGTGTATGCAAGAATCGTAGCGAGTAATTTCTGTCGACCGTGTGGGAGAAAGGCGTGAATGTACATATGTATGTATTATTTTAGTGAAGGAAAAATTCGACTCGCAGGCAGGATTCGAACCTGCGTCTTCTGGTTTGATACACCATACGCTATGACCACTAAGCCACCGCGAATCCCACCTGCCATGTCGAAATTTGCCTTCACACGAATGTATGTCTAATATTTTTTCCAATGCGCATTGGACAACTCGGAGGAGTCTTTGCGACTCAATCTCTTTGTTATAGAGATTCTGAGAGCCCCATTACCGTGACCCCGACTGTGCATGACTAGACCTTGTATATTTTCCCCAATAAATAATACCATCAGACCTACATAACCGACTTTCTGGCCGGTATCGATATCTAAAGATGTTGTCACGCTTTTTGGGTTCCAGTCTTAACGATCGTCATAGGTGCTACCAAGGCATGGATGACGGAAACGATGTTCCTAATAACAATGGTCACCCATCGTGATTAACTGTGATAAGCGGTGCTTACCCTTACAGATAGCCATGAAAACCTCCCCTAAACTCTCCATAATATTGTGTTATCATAATTTGGAACACAATTATGCTTATATGAGAAAAAGTTTCTTCTCTAACTCTAACATAATCAATCCACTATACTGTCCCACTGTTGGGCACGGGAGGTGGTTTTTACCATAATGGCCTAATGTGGGTTGGTAGCCGTCGAGAAAATCTTTAAGGCATGCCGGTTTCCTCACGCTAGTTTCGTTCATTGATTAAGCGCGCTATAATTAACTATATGTATAAAAGCACATACATATAGTTAATTATAGCATAAAAGCACATGACTTCAAAAAGTCAGAGGTGCGTGCCTTGGATTCGAACCCGAAATATTTGACTTGGCAGTCCAATCACTAGGTTATCACAACCTGGTGATTGGACCTTACAAATAACCTTACAAAATAACATGTAAAAGTAGTGTCTTATTTAGAGAAAAAAACATCAGTTTTCATTATCACTTTGTGATTTTGTAGGAATTACTTAGTTGCTATGTGAACTATAAAGTATTTCGTTGAATAATAAATGAATAAAAAATAGACGGAATGCAGCGTTAAATAATAGTTCTTGTTTTTGTGGATGCATGATTGATTTTAATTAACGTTCGATCTGCTTGGTATTATATTTGTGTGAATATAGCTTGCTATTCGGCCTGTGTTATGTAGCTACTTATATACGTCTATTATTTATGTAGGTTTGTTATTGATTATTTTCGGTCAGTAGATAATTTTTTTTAAGGTTTCTCTAGTTCTTCACGTCGTTTTTTTTATTACTACATTCAGAAGGTCGGACGGCATTTAATAAATAATGCAGTTTTTAATTTCAAAAAACTATTCCCGGATGGGTTAGGTAGAGTTAAGGAAAAAAAACATCTAAACACCTCCCATTTCAATGTTTTCTCATTCAAATGGCCCCCGCTCTCAGGTCGACACTAAAACTCGAGCCTAGACGCAAAGTTGTCGAACAACACTTGAAAAGTCAGACGAAAGCGATTACGATAGTACTTACACAATTAGCCCGCAGGTGTTTGAACTAACAATGAGCGCGAATATGCGAACTACAAGGGTTTTGTCACACCCGTTCGTTACGCATACTCGAGTGCGTGAGAGTGCCTGTTTACCTAAAAACCTAGTGTGACCGGAAATTACAAAGTTATGTATGTGAGATTGTGTTGGTTTTATAGTTTCATTCTTATCTTGTTTTATGATTGGTTTCTGTTTAAATCGATTATATTTTTATCGGTTACTTGCGATGAATAATATCCCTCGGTCCCAGCAGTCCGTAGTTCTACAGGCACTTAAGGATCGGTAATGCATCAGCAACTCCTCTGGTATTGCAGGTGTCCATGAACAGCGATAACTTTTTATATGAAATGAAAATTAAATGTATACTTACTCATCACTCTTTATGTCTATTATGTCAGTTAGTCATACGCTTCATCACATCGTGGACGATAGTGTGTGTCACTGTCAGGCTCGAGTTGAAGATGAAAGAATGGACAGCGATTTTAGCTTATAGAAGTTCAACAAAACCTTATGCGTTGGTGCAATATTATACAATCAATATAATAATCATACAATTTGTACACGTTTAGGAAAATATTGGATGCAGTATTTTTACTTTATGAACTGCGATCATCATTTAATCTTTTACAAAGGTGCTATTTGACTTAGACACTTATTTTACTTGTCGATAGATTTGTTACTAGAGATTTTGACATTACTATAGACCTTATTCTACTATCTCTAAATTCTCTAGTAAGCAAATCCATTGACTGATTGGTTATTGCGACCGGCCGTTAGTTTATATACTGAGACTCTATGTCTAAGAGAGAGTAGAGACACCCGCTCCCACTTATAATGTATACCTATCTACTGTAGACATTGATTATATGGCGTATAGTGTCCTAGTATAAACATAACTTTAGGGATCCTCACAGAAAACCTGCCCGTAACGTGTATCAGCAACAAAATTATTACAATTGTGTAAGTAGTAAATTGCGAAAATTAGTCAGCCACAGCCAACCAAGACACCGTAGGTAGCCACAAATTGCGAGGCGATTGCCAAACCATTCTAAAATAACAAACTAACAGGTTAAGGGCTATATCCTTATCTTGGATTGCTTATAATAAATATATTGATTTATGAAGTAGTTAAATTACTTTAGCATTCTTCATGTGAAATACTTTAACTATGACGCTAGACTACAGTTAAGACCTGCGTCCAGTAAGAGATACTTGGCGTATACTCCGCAAATCTTGGCACTCATTGCATGAACCACTCATAAACACTAACGGCCGCAATAAGTGCCATTCAATGCCCACTGTCCTACAAGAAGCCTGTATAGTGTTACAATGACATTTTCTAGGTAATTTCTAGATGAGATTACATACATAATTTCTACATGTAATTTCTACAAAAATACATAACATACCATCACGCCTGTATTCCCCGAAGGGTTAGGCAGAGGCGTACACCCACAGTTCGCCGGTATGTTTAGGTCCCATGTAATAGGGGGCGAGCTTATTGCCATTAACCGGGCACAAATTCCAAACTCCGAGCTGCTACTGAGAATTTTATAGAAAAACCCAATAACACTTTGCTCGACTTGGGAATCGAACCCAGGACCTCTAGCGTAGCGGTCGCACTTGAAACCACTAGACTAACGAGGCAGTAGTCTAGTGGTTTCAAGTAGTGCCCGTACTGAAAAAAGCTCAAGCTCCACGAGCCAACAATAACACCTCAGTGTGAACCAATCCTTAAACTGTAGCCTAGTCGAAATAAATATAAGCTAAAGTGCGCTATGATTTAATAAAATACGACAATAACTCCGATATTTCTCTATTATACAATAGCGTAAATTGACAAAAAGAAAGTTAAGTTGGGTCAGATTCGGCCCGAATTTTGTGGTCACGGTCAACTAACTACCGTCGTTGTTACTAGCGGCCTGTAAGTAATGTAATTAGTACCACAAATGAATGAATATTTTGAAAAGAGACTGTACTATATATTTGTGTAACAATTATTTTATTGAAATGGCAACGTTGCTTATTATTTGCTTTATATTCTACATTATTTTTTAAGTTTTGTGTGTCATGCTAATCCCTCTCCTTCTCAGAGGAGACCGGTGCCCAGCCGTAGGCCAGTATAATGCGTTGATGATAATCATGATAATGGCCATACCTGGTCACTTAAATTAGTCTTGAATCTTGATGCTGAAAACTAAGATTTAACAAAATAATAAAAAAAATAACTATACTCGATCTGCAAACCAAGAGGTTTTTTTTGAACAGCCTTGTTTTTTTCTATAAACCCATCAATATCTGTCTATTTTCACGTAGAAAAATGAAATAACAAGCTATCGCCAATATTTACAATAGTTAGTTACGATTACAATAATATTTAGATACGCGTTCGCCTATGTCAATGCAATGAACTGATGTTTTTGCACTGTGTAGGATCGCGTGCCGTTACGTGATACAGGTGTTGCGAGCTCTTCCGCACTATAACACGATACTTGATAATTTTAGGACTAAGTGTTCTTCTATCAGGGGTTATGAGTATTGGGTCGGTGTTTTATGATGGCTTGTTTTTTATTTTCTTCTCAGATGAGATATCTAATAAAGTTAGACTCAATAATTTAGTTTCCTAGCAAAAATACGCAATATAGGTACCAACACATTATTATTATTTGTGTAAGGCAGTCTATGGAAATATTTATTTACTTGTTTAGAAATGCTCTATTACATTTAGTATTTTTTTAAGAGTGCAAGCAATTTAAATTTGCCTTAAATATCTACGTAAAAAAAAATATTGATTACATATTCAAACTTTACGAATGACGGCGCTTGAGCGCTTTGTCAGCGAACGGATAGTTCAAATCAAATAATAAGAAGCATGTATTTAATCATTGTGTGAATCTTTAAGCGATAGTCATTTGCTTCAACTTGTCTACGTAACATATGGAGATAATCAAAAACTAAGGTGAAAATCTAAACGTTCTGATTTGCAGAATAAAATTGAGATCAATTATCTATTGTTCTCATTGTATTGTTCTCAAATTAAATAAACTATTCGAAAACGTGGAACCAATAATAAATAATATCTTACTCATACATTTGGCGGTAGCCCAATGGTTAGGGCGTCGGACTTGCGATTACGTGGTTGCCGGTTCGAAACCCACCCATTGCACTTCCGACGTGATCCCACTCGTAACACAAGCATTAAGTATAGCACGAGGGGTTAACAAGAATATTAGTAATATATGACTCACATTGCTAGTAAGTAATCTATTTAAAAAAGTGCTGATCATGTGTAGGATGGTGTAATACACGAATTCAGTACAGTACTAGCTGAAGTACAGAAACAGTGGTATGGCGTGTCGGGTCGTGCCAGGCAAAAAGACAATTATCAAGACTATACGTTTTTTTTCAAGACATGGGCGCAAAACAGCAGACGGATCGCCTTGTGGTAAGCGATTACCGCAGCCCATGGACACTCGCAACACCAGAGGAGTCGCAAGTGTGCTGCTGGCCTTTTAAAAGCATTTGAGCGTCCGGTATCCCCGAGTACATACATACGTTTAGTACTTATAGGGAGTCATTTTATCACGACAATACTTACCTACCTTTCCAATTCTCCAGCTGAAAATAAAATTGCAAAACCAATTGCAATCACCATCGAAAGTAGATGATAAGGCAATTTTCAAAAATTACAGGATTTACATAATGTTATTTTATCTGATTGTGTCGTTAAACGGGTATAGTTTTAGATGTACTTTTAGATATATTATGTTGGTAAAATGATGTCAGTTTCAGATCATCATCATCAAAATAGGATAGCCGTATTTTTTATTTTCTCGATTTTCTGTCATTTTCATATTTATTTTCTACTTTGAAGTTCCTTCTATTCTAAACAGACTTAAGTGCAAAGTGACGACATTGGTACGGTAATTAATATTCAAAAAATTGACAATCAGTTTGGGATCATACCTATTTAGCCTTAATTAATTCACTAGTTTGTCTGTAACTACTTGTTTAACTGTAACTATTTGTTTAACTGTAACTGCCTCATTAGCCAAGCGGTCCTGAGCGCTACTGTTACGCTAGAGGTCCTGGGTTTGATTCCCAGGTCGAGCAAAGTGTTATTGTGTTTTTCTATGAAATTCCCAGTGGCAGCTCGGAGTTTGGAATTTGTGCCCGGTTAATGACAATAGGCTCGCCCCTATTACATGGGACCTAAATATACCGGCGAACTGTGGGTGTACATTAGTACGCCTCTGCCAAACCCTTCGGGGAACACAGGTGTGATGGTATGTAATTCACTAGTTTGTTGTTGTCATTTCTCTAATAAAAGATTAAAGATTAAATACCTAGTTATCTATGCTTTGAAGTTTTTTGCGTTGACAAAGGTAACTCCTCATTCTGGCGTATAAGTGACGTCATCACACGTTTTATGGTTTTTATTTATTTTCTTCGAAATGGAGAGCTATAAAAATAATAAAAATGTTTTGGAACTCAGGATAATCAAATGAAGAAATGGTATTTTTGTTTTAGTGTCATAATAATTTTGAAATGTTGTCAATTCTCAAAGGTGTAATGTCATGGACCTCCACAGCATATGACCTCCATTTACCTTATAGCTAAATATTACTTGCGTAGGTAGTTTTAAACACGTTTATGTACGTGACATTGTAAATTTAGTTCAAATATAATATATTTATCTAGGTATTAATAGACATGATATGAAGTAAAGTTCAGTTACTAGGATAGGTACCTGGCTGGAGGGCGTCAAGCAGGTGCTACGTTAGACGTGGTATACACTCCAAATTGCTAATTCAGAATCATAATCAAGAAACACAAGAATGATATTTTTTGAACATCTAAAATATTTTACACTACCGCACGTAACTTTATAAGGATATAAGTTCTTTAAACCAAGAGTATTTTGCGAGATCTAAATTACATTCACTAGAATTCCTACTTTATGAGGTACCTATGTCCAGAAATATTACACATAAAAATGATATATCCGTCATAAAATGGGGTTAAGATACAACAAATTCTTCTTAACCAAGAGGTTTCATACTACATTGGTAGCTTCGTCGCTGTTGCTTCCCATATTTTCCAAAACTTGCCGAAGCAAATTGTTCTTACCTCTATTTTTTAAACTATCTGAGTGAGTCAAGTTACACGGTAATTTCTTTCCTCAATTTAAACCGTTTCTAGAACCAAAAATCCCATTACGATGTCCGTTACAAATCACCTAATAAGCAAACAACCAGTAAATGAATTGACTGCAATCTCTTTTAAAAAAACCTCTACCTATTTATTTTTCAAAACATTACTGCTGCCGTTTCAAATGTGTGTGGGAAATGTGTAAATTAGAAGTCAAGCAAAAACTGGATTAAGGAATTTATGTAGACACGGGTGACTGCAAGAATTACAGGTCTTTGCCTACCAAGTGATTAGTATTATGTCAATAAAGTAAATACTAAAGTCAATGGTCTTGGATTTGAACTCTAGAACTTTGACTTGGCAGTGCCAGCAATGGTCATATCACTAGGCTATCACTGCTTTATTGATAGTAACTTTTGTGTTAAATCTGTTACCAATACATTATATGCTCATACTATAGATACTATGAATGGTTAACCAACCAATCAAAAGCTCAAAATAAACGACCTTCACGTTAGACATACACAGAATCATCAGTCCAAACCACTGCAGCTCATTAAAATGGTCAAAGTCAATGACAATGACATTGTAGGCTGTCATTCATTCATCACAATTGTCGCAAGTGCCAACATTTGACAGCGTTCTTGTCAAAAATTTTCTCACGAGCACTTTACCGGTAAGGCCTGCAAATGATGTTGTAGAGGTCGTTTTACTAATCTCGCGAGATTTCCAAAAATTCCTGTCTTACTCACCGATGTTATGTAAGGATTCCTGAGGACTCATGAATGTACTTCATAATTTCATGGGCCTAGACCGATCGGTAGTGTTTATAGTTTTTTTTTTATTTTAGAAAAAATCGTTGCCCTACACTAGGGTTTTCTCCAGTATCGTGGGTGCTCTTACAAACACAAAATCTCACATACTCAAACGCCCAGACTCGTAACAACTATCTGTAGGTCATACACATATTTGCTCCGTGTGGGGATCGAACCCACAACACGTGATGCAGATGTCGATCGCTCAGCCGCTACGCCAAATATGTTGTCAATATAAAAGTCGCCGTAGAACAAATGATATGGTCATAAATTCTTTTACGCTATTACTGGTAAATTGAGTAGAGAGAAGAGTGGTAGAAAAACGTGTTCTTAGCAATGTTCTAAGTACCTATGAATAAACAAATAAATTCCGTTCTTTTAAAAAGAATACAGTTCTTATTAAAGTGCAATATAATATAAGAAATAATGTACCATAGAAATATACGTCGGGAAAACCTTATAAGAAAACAATGCATAATTCAATTAAGATAGTGCTAAGTTACGATAAATACCTTTCTGCATCATGATATAATCTTGTTGACTAACAAAGGCAGGTATCTACTAGATATTCCTTATGAAAAAAATCTAGAATCCTAACGATTGTCTTAATAAAATCTTCTTCTTCCGTGCCTATGTCCCACACTTTTTGGAGTTCCCCTTTTAATCTTGTTACACCTCTTATTTCTTTCATTTCTTTCTGCACAGTTCGGTGGTCTACCAAGCCCTTGCTTCAGCTCTTCTATATCCACTGTTCTAGTAATGTGTTCTTTATCATGGCGCATGATGTGAGGATTCGTAGACGATTCCCAGTTAGTTTACGGGCTATTTTTGCAACTTTAAAATGGTCCCCGGAATTGACTTAAAAAAATAGGTATATTAATATTAGGCCCATAACGCAACATATTGACAAAGTTGAGATTCTGAATGTGATCCTCTTTGAAATTGCGAATTTGAGATTGCGGTTAATTACACAAGACTTTGTAAAAGCTGCTTTCGATTTAAGATTTATATCTATAAGCAAAGTGCGTGTGGAGTGTGTTTTCATAGAATGTCGATAATTTTATATTATCGTGTATAGTGCAGTTCCTCCTAGATTGAAGAGTGTATTATGGCTCATTCGGTTGTTAATTGTGATTAATATTCAATTAGTTAACTTGTAATTGTTTTGTTAAGTCACGTCACAGATTTATTGCTAGATACATGATTGATTATTAGACATCACACATTACATTGTGAGTGTTGCGCCTGATCACCATTTTCTTCTAAGGATATTGCTATTGCCCAGAAATTGGGTGAAAAAGGTAAATTTCGAAGGAATATTCAGCTACTATATATAATATTCATTGGAAAAGGCTACGACGATAATGATTTTCTCTGTTACTTTCTACTGTATAACAACTGATTCATGAACATTTAGAACATATTTATCACAAGAAGAACCTTTCGTGCATTAGAAAGTATCGTTGGTTCATCGTTAGTCCCGAGGTTCCAATGTTACCTTACACATTGCCTGGAGTGCAAGTGGTATTTACCAAGGCCAGATAAGACAGTGATTACGGACCACGCGCTGTTTAGAACAGAAAAAAAAATTGTAGGGAGGTAAAACTCATATAATTATAAATATTGTTTATTTTATTTGTCATTGATGGCCCTGTTAATGTTTGCGTCAATAAATGCATCTTTCTTTTTTTCTTTCTAAAAACCGTGGCTCTGAGTCCTGGTATTGTCAGTCTTATAGCTCTGATCATAAGTTGAGGAATATGCCCGGGATAGGCAGTTAGCAGCACTGAATTAAATATTAACGTGGGAGAGCCATGCTTCGGCACGAATGGGCCGGCTCGACCGGAGTGATACCACGGCCTCACAGAAAACCGGCGTGAAACAATGCTTGCGTTGTGTTTCGCAGAGTGAGTGAGGTTACCGGAGGCCCAAACCCTTTTAAAAGGCGGGCAACACACTTGTGACTCCTCTGGTGTTACGGGTGTCCATGGGCGGTGGTTATCGCTTACCATTAGGTGACGCGTCTGCTCGTTTGCTCCCCTAAAAAAAATATGCACGTGGAACGGCTTGCAACTGATACTGTTTGCAACGAGTGAAATAAGTTGCATATCTAAGTGCGTAGTTAAACTAAGATTAATTTCTCACGACCATGTCGAAATACGATAGCGATCGCGAAATAAGATGCGAAACTTTTTATCGGCTACGGTTTTGTCTTGTCTGTCTCGAGAACAATGTAAAAAGATTTACTCGTGGGTGTTGCGTAACTATGGCAACGGAAAAATCTACGATACTTACCGTGCTGTGCAGTAATTAAGTTCTTTTGGTATACATTCTATTGTCAAATAAATCATTTTGGCATTTTTGTGCTGCATTGAGACACGGAACTGTGTTTGTTTTGTGCATTATCGCATGCGAACTATTACTCTAAACTACAAAGATCACTACATGGTTGGCTAAAGCGTCTGGTGTATCAAGTTGTTGTAAATCAAAATATCTGCAACAAACATTTTAAATCTGAAACGAACTACGAGTAGGTAATCAGTTTCGCAGGGTTCTTATCACTTTAGCCAGCATTAAAGGAAGAGCCGTCTTCCTGTCGTAGACTGTGTTCACAGATTTTACGGCCCTGAGTAAAGGGGAGACGGTCTGGTGATTAGTCGGTACGAGTCCGACATAGCCCTGGTGACGGATGATCCATGAGGAGTTACAGCATTATAAAAAAGGAATAGAAATGGCAGACTGAAGCATAAATAAGAATAAAACACCTCAAAAGAGTTTTTGCATTGCGAACTTTCCATAAGGTTAGTTTTTAATAATAAAAAACAACTTATTGTATGATCCGAATAGTGTAATCTTCCGAAGTTTCAAGTTTCTTTCGGGCAGTCATGGCTTGGCTAGTACTAATTATAATCCAAAACGAGGCACAATTATCGGCAATGTACAATTTAAATACAGCCATTGGTATTAGCTTAACAATCTTCGCCGGTCCTTGGTGCGCAATCGCACTGTCGTAAGAAACGCATTGCTCTTTCAAAACAGTTCGACTGTCCGAGTGTTTGTTGCGTCTCCTTTCAATGACTACAACACTATTTGCTAGTCCCGGTACAGGGTCATTCCGATAAAATTGATGAATCGAGACACTGTTGTCCTCTTGATTGTCTATCAATAGCTTACGCTGAATGGAACGTTTGCTGAATTGACGTCAAACTTTCGTCAAAAAAATTGTGATATTTGTTTTTGAATTTTGCCAATATACGGTGAGTGAAGGCACGAAATAGTTTTAATTAAGTATCAGTTAATTATATCGAAGTGTAATAGCAGTATTATGTTACTTAATGTTTATGTATATTTTTATTATATTTTTTGTATATATAATAAGTATATATATTTTTTTATATACCTTTAGTAAATGTTTATCATTCAGTCTTATTAACTTTTATTACAACCTGAACGAATTGAATGCTTGAATGAGTAATTAACAAATGAATAGGGCTGCATAACCTATTCGTTTTATTTGCATGTGAGCTGCGCACGCGTTGGTCCGCATAATGAAGCGATGTTAATGATGTAACACATACACAATACACATTTTTTTGGATAAAAAACCGGCCTAGAACTTGTTTAATTAGCGCTAGGGTACGTTATGAGATATATGCCATTTTGTTCGTTTATTTTTTTGCAAATTCTCAAAGGTAGGTATTTATAGACAGAACGTAACCGGTAATAACACCGGACTTAACAAAAAAACGAGGCATTTAAGACATCTGCGGCATACCTCAATGGTCATCGAAACATATTTTTTGTTGAACAATTATTCGAAGCGCGTTTTTTCTATATTTTTGAATTCGATATTATGGTGTTTTTGGACTCGCTAATCGAGAAATAACTGGCTCTTGTTAGAGTTCGGAAGGTCAAGGAACCCATAAGGTGAGACTGATGTCTGCTGTGCTGTGTCCGTGCGTTTGCGTTATGCTAAGCTAAAATTTAAATTCATGTGAAAATAAATAACAATAACTATGCTCCATTTTCAAGAAAAAAGGCTTGACTATAAATCCATCATCAGCAACATTTGGTTGTAGATTAT
Organism: Acronicta leporina; assembly: GCA_947256265.1. NCBI lineage: Eukaryota > Metazoa > Arthropoda > Insecta > Lepidoptera > Noctuidae > Acronicta > Acronicta leporina. The sequence continues at coordinate 5,314,470 of OX366521.1, forward strand.
ACTTTCCCAAAAATAAATCCTACTTCATAACTAGATTAGGTAGATTCTACCAGTGCAAGAAAATATAATGGAACTAGCTTCAGCACCTTTGTATGTGAAACTAAATAGAAATGGTTTTAACTTGGCCAGCTTATATTCTATTTGTGTGCCCAATTTCATCCAAATCCATTTAGCCGTTTTTGCGTGATTGAGTAACAAACGTCGAAACACAAACTTTCACATATAATATTAGAAAGAGAGATTTTTTAGTGTAAAGTTTCAGCCAAAATATCATAGCATAGCTCAAAGGTAAACTCAATCTAAAAATAAGTTTCGTTCATTCAATACACGTATGTTTTTCAACAAGCGCGGTCCATTCATTGATTATGTTTACGCTGACTTAGAATCCCTAGGATGTCGTCACCGGTTTACGTCAATACAATAAAACGCGAAAATAGCCGCAAGGTTTTGGAGATCAGTCGATCCCATCATAAATAACTTGTAAAATTCTACGCGTGAATTTGCTAGCATGTCAGAGCAAAGAAAACCGTACTCTTTGATTTTGGGCAATCACTGTTCTTATGCATAATAATGTTTGCTACTGGTTTTAGCCACATCGTCAGGGGTCGGCTATTTCCAAGCTATTTCCAATATCACCAAAATGACAGATTTCGTAAATTAAATTGGCAAAAATCAACGATTCTGAAATCATTGAATGACGATTTAAACGGATACAATGACAGACTTAGAGCTTTGATATAATGTCATCGGATAAAATAAGCACTATTATAATCTATACTAATCTATATTAATCTATACTAATATATAAAGCTGAAGAGTTTGTTTGTTTGTATGCTTGAAAGCGCTAATCTCAGGTACTACTGGTCCGATTTGGAAAATTCTTTCAGTGTTAGATAGCCCATTTATTGAGGAAGGCTATAGGTTATATATCATCATGCTACGCGGACGAAGTCGCGGGCAGAAGATAGTAGAATATAATATTCTTTACTAGCCCACGATTTTTTGAGACAAACGGAAGCTTATGTCTTCCTCCAAGTCTGTCTCTATGTCAATACCAAAATTCATCAAAAGTGCTTCAGCAGTATAAGCGTGAAAATGTTATAAACAAACAGACAGAGTGACTTTTCCGTAATATATTATACAATATTAGTATGGATGGTATAGATTGCAGATCAAAGATAATTGCAAATGATGATGATGAGGTCTGAGGCAAATTTTGCGGTAATAAGGAAAAGCGTACCCAGGTGGATTTGTATCCAAACCAAAATCATCGAGCATGTCACTTTCTTATCATCTCGTGCGAGTAGGTAATCGATTTTTTTTTATGAGAGCTCGTAATACATAATTGGAAAATGTTTGTTTTACATTCTCTAAGCGGAAAACACGTGGGTACTTGCCAGCACGTAACTAAGAAGGGACTCATGGTTGTGTATCCAATAAATGAAGTTGTTATTACTGCGGTTAATGGAAGAGGGCCCGGAATTTCGACGATTCGATTTAGGTATAGGTATTAGGTATTAGTATTAGGGTTTAGGTATTAGGTATAGATCTCAGATGACCGGCTACTGTCATTTTTATAGTGCAAAAAATCGTAAACGTGCTACCATTCTATTTGGGAAATCAACCAAATACCTCTCTCTATAAGTACTAATGAGCCATTTCCTGACTGAGGAGTAAGTATTATTTTTTATGGAGCGGAAAATCTTCATGGGTCGACATATACCAAGGGAGGAGGGAGTGTATGTCGGACTAATATCCACTTAAAGAGTCAAGGGAAGGAAAGATTGGAACTATCCTTCCGTGTGTGTGTTCTAATGGGAATAGACGACAAACCCTGACAGGCTATCATTATTGTCCAGTAATAGTCCAGTCCTCTTCAAGGGGCGAGATTGCGAGATCTTATTCTGTGCAGGTGCGAACTATAAAGTAGTATATTATACCTCTATTAGATCAACCCGTTCACTTTTATACGTATTAAAATCAGATTCTCACAGTGGCTATTGAGCCATAAATGTTAAATGGCTCAAATCACGTTGCTTAACAAGAACACGTCACTCAATATCCTGTTTGCTCAGCTGATGCAGATAATATGATACAAATCACTTGTAATGTAATGAAAAAAAGTATTCTGCACATGCTATATTTTGTTTTGTAGACATACCTCAAATCAAGTTTCTTTTTGTGTCCAAACATAGGCTAGTACCTACTTTTTAAAAACCTAACTCATCTTCATTGATGAGCTTGGCGTCATTGGCTTTAGGTGGTCAGACAAGATCAGGATATAATATTGATATTACTACTGATTTCTTGAATTGCCCGTTCTTTTTTGCGTATCGTAATAACTAAAGCAAGAGTCTAGAAGAATCGAATCTATAAAATTGTGTATCATTATCTAATCTTTCTCATTCTGGACGGAGACCCGTACCTATCTAGAAGTAGGTCCGTTATCAATTATAATGCGTTGATTATGTTATATAGAAAAACATTTTAAATATGTGTTCTCCTGAATTCCTTGGTATTTTACTTTAGTTTAGCTTTTTGGATTGCACTGTAGGTAGATTTTTTAATCCATATCCATTCTCTATCTAAAACCTAATGGAATTTAATCCTACGTTCGTTTCGCGAATCGCGAAATTCGATAGTACACACCTATTCAGATTTCCATTCAACACTTGCATTAACCGCTGTTGAATGACAATAAACTGTAACAACACAAAAAGTAAACACGGTTAACATCAAGCAATTCAATTTCCAGTTCAGGGTCACGCGGAACAGTGGAGGCGTCCTTAAATGAAACCGTACGTTACCTTACCACAGTAATGAGATTTTAACTCGAGTGCAAGTTAGCACTGTTTATTGGGTCGCTCTCGATTCCCATGATTGATGTGATGCTAATGACAGGACACCCATGAATGTGGAATCTTGTTTAAGTGTCCACTTAAAGGCAACGATGTCGATTATGACAAATATTGTCGTACACATTTTATTCCAATTAATTAATGTCGTGTTAGACTTTAACTAACTCTTTGTAAACTTTCAATATAATGTAGCGTTCTGGAAAACCCGCACCTATAACTTATTATATGTAAATTAGTGTCGTCATAGCATACCTACACAATTTACATTACGTAGGTCATGCCTACATGATTTTATGACAGCAAGAAGGAGTTATTTTTATCTCAACTACTAAATTATTAGTAACGCTTACGCATTGAATACAAGTAAACTAGGTAGGTATTCAAAGTTGCAAAATCATTTGTATCTATGTTCTGAAGAATCTGGTTCAACACCGTTACCTACATAATATATAATGTATTAAATGAGGTTTAAAAAGATCTCACTGCACAATAGGTAATTTTTTTTAAATTAGTTCTTAATATTCCAACTTTGTTGTGATTTTGTACACGTGCACTTAAATAATAACTAAGTATTAGGTATTTCATAATCATAGGTACTGTATCTTCTCGGTATATAATATGAAAGAATAACAAGAACTTGAACCTCAAGACTGAATGACTGACGTACCTATCAACGCACAGTCGAAACTACAGGAGCTAGATCTCTGAAACATTGCATGTTAGTTTCTTTTACATTGTAGACGAGCACTAAGAACGGATTTAGAAATTCATCTCTTAAGGTGGCGAATAGAGGGTTGAAAGTTTGTATGAAACTTCTTTATCACGCTACGCTATCCTTAGCATCGCGCATCGGTGCAACGGGTGAAACCGCGGGCCACTAGTCTTGTATACTTATTATAATGCTTTGGTGAGGTTAATAAATAAAGAAACCAATATTATGATTTTATTACAAGCCCACAATAATGCCTTCTCTGTAGTTTCACAACGTATCATAAGTATCGTAGTTACATAAGTGATCTTTCTTCACGTTGTCTCCGACCTCCGAACTTTAAGAAGCCATTGAAGCATTTCAAATCTTACTACCTGCATAAGAAGATATATTTTCATTTAAACCTATCCCGTTTAAAAATGTCACGAAGTGGTTTTGCTGTGTTGTTTAAATGTTTGTAAGGTAAACTTCGTGCATTTCAATGTACTCCCGCATTTCTGACATGCTAAAAATATTGACTTTCCACTGAGCAATTAGTAACTAGGTACTATACGAATATAGTTGAATTTAGTTATTGCATTTTATTCTTATTCCAAGTATCTACGTATTTCATGGTTAATGTTACTCAAATATACCGTTTCTTCGTGTTTAAGTAGTAAATTACTAGTAAATGGCATTAAATGTCAATTTTTAAAGGTGGAATGATATCCAGCTGAGTCAACATACTTCTAGATAAAAATAAAAATATTATGTAAATACTTTGTTCTTCCTTTTGTACCGTGACGAAGTAGGATTATAGTTAATGTGTACTTACATTAATAGGTAAGTATAACGATAGTTATAAAACTATACTAGTGCGTACGAGTAGAGAGTAATTAATAAGTGATATTATATGATTCTATTAAGTAATTTTTCATTTCATTATGATTTCCATTACCTAATTATGTAGGTACCTATGTCTTTTTAATGGATTAAGTCGGAGAGTCAAACGAGATGCCGACTACCTAGTGGTAAGTAGTCTTCGTCGCCCATGGACAAGAATCTATACTAATATATAAAGCTTAAGAGTTTGTTTGTTTGTTTGCTTGAACGCGCTAATCTCAGGAACTACTGGTCCGATTACAAAATTCTTTCAGTGTTAGATAGCCCATTTATCGAGGAGGGCTATAGGCTATATATCATCACGCTACGCGGACGAAGTCGCGGGCAGAAGCTAGTGAAGCAATAAAGAACTGCTGACTTTGACACCTGCAATACCAGAGGATTTGCTGATGCCGACCCTTGAGAGCCCCTGCGGACTGCAGACTGCCAGAGAAGCAGCAACCGGGGGGGAATATTTTATTACGCGCAGAAGTCGAAATACACACGAAGGTCCCTTACGACAGTCTCCAACGTAAGGGTGGTTGCCACCCAGTCAGACCCTAAGAGGTCCATCCAACGAGCTAGTTAAGTCTTATTGGTATCGGGACGGCCAAATAAACGTTTCTTTTCAATAAACGAAAAATATCAAGGTAGCTAATAGAGACAGTCCTAGTTTTGAAGGTCAAGAACGCCATTATAAATAAAAAAAGAGCGTTGCATAACTCGCATATCATTAAAAAATATTTCGCTCTACATTCTATATATAATACGAAAAATATGTATATGTTTGATGCTGTTATTTATTTACCTTTCATCGTGGACAATGGTCTCTAGCGTCTACGCGACAACTACGCGGCGTCTACGCCATACAATGCATTAGTGCGCTTACTAAGTTACGCAGTTTAAACAATAAGGGCCACTTGCACCAACTTCATAATTATATTTAAATTGTATTTAAACACGATTCTTCATAGAAATTTTGTGTTTAAATACAATTTAAACACATTTAAGAAGTTGGTGCAAGTGGCTCTAAGTGATACTTCTCTACTATTATAAAATTGTAAAAAAGCTGTGTCTGTACATTGAAGACATTAAAAAAAAAAGTGGTAAACGTCTCCGAACCTAAAAATGTGATTTTATAATTTTTGTCTGTTTGCTATTGGCACAAAATCTACTGAATAGATTTTAACTTTGTTATCACTATTAGAAAGTGTGTGCTCCAACTTAAACACTTGTATACTTCTTATCTCAAATAATTAAACGGAACCTGAGATACAGCTTGACCTCTCTAATGTATAGAGACCCATACAAAGAAGAGATCATCACTGTTGGTTTTTGAGCTTCAAGTGAGCGAAGCCGCGGGCAGAAACTAGTACTTATTTATTTCTCTATATGCATCTTTATAATAGGTACACTTTTGATACGAGATGGTGCCAGCATTTCCTGGCTATTGGTTCACGCACCAACCTCACGACTTTCAGAAAGGTTCAACTGTAAGTAGTAATAGGGTAAAAGGTTACTGGTGTAATATTAAATCGTTCCAATTGATTTGTCATGCTACGTAACCACTAAGAACTGGCCTGTGGGTGATACAAATTATTATGCGTAAGTATTTTTGAATTGGAGATAAGGAATTAACGACAATAACGACGCGTTTGGCGTAGCGTTTGGGTTTGATGATTTGATGACACGGAGCAAATATTTGTATGACCCCTACGAGTAGTGGTTCCGGGTGTGGGCGTTTGTGAAACAATAAATAATTGTGAAAAAGTGTTCGTGAACTCCTCCCCCAAAGCTCAGGTTAGCTCTCCACTCGAATTTTAAGGCGGACGAGATCGCATGAAAAATCAAGGTAACCTCCTTAGACTCAGATGTTCGCCGCTGCGGTAACAGAAGGGATATGCAGACTCCTGCCGACCAGAAACACACTATGTTTTACCTTCTTCCTTCTTGTAGGTAACTTTGTATTTACGAGACTATTCCTGCCACAGTGTCTGGCCCTCGGAAAGACTGCTCAACGCAGTTTGTGACCACAGATGAGCAACCGTGACGATGTGTTTGGAGAAGCGGCTGAGCGATTGGTTTCTGCGCCACAGGTTGCGGATTCGACCCCCACATGGAACAAAATATTTGTATGATCAACAGGTAGTTGTTCTGGGGACTTGTGCGACTTGTAAAAATACTTACCCACCCACGGTACAGGAGAAAAACCTAGGGGCATCGGTTTTTTTTATGTTATCCACGCATATGATTTCGAAACTCAGAGGTGCATGCTTTGGATTCGAACTCGAGATCTTCAACTTGACAATCCAATGGCTAAATTACTAGGCTATCACTGCACAAGTCATTTTGATTGTTCGTAAATGTAGATGAGAGAGATGAGAGAGCATCGTGTGGGACGTCTCGTAATTCTGCCGGGTCCGTATTTGATTGTTTTTAGTGAATAAATTAGTGCATCTAGGACACGCTGTTTGTTGGCGCTGGCTGGGAGACTTTTATGTCCTTCCTCCTATGGATATGTGTTTATGAGATGAGAACATTTATCAGTATCACGGATCTTATCGCAATATCTCAATCCCAATAGTATTACATAACATACTATCACGCCTGTATTCCCCGAAGGGTTAGGCAGAGGTGTACTAAGGTACACCCACATTTAGACGTTATGTTTAGGTCCCATGTAATAGGGGGCGAGCCCGGGCACAAATTCCAAACTCCGAGCTGCTACTGAGATTTTCATAGAAAAACCCAATAACTCTTTGCTCGACCTGGGAATCGAAGGGCTAGGTAGAAGTGTGCTGGGTATCCATGTAATAAGAGGCAAGCCGCCGTGCTGCTACTGAAAATTTCATAAAAAACCTGATTACACTGTTTCACTGGCGACCGGAGAATCGAACTCAGGAAATATTTTTTGGCTTCTATTGCTCTTATAAAGAACCATATTACTATTAACTTATATGCGATTTATTAGCGCGCTAAACAGGTCAACTGCCTACACACTGTTGATCGTCTTCAGCGGTCAAAGACCTTTTCGGAATCATACACTTATAATATGGGCCGAACAAAACCTCAGTAGTAACAGCTGTTACCAAGATGTAGATTTACTCATATGTGTAAGGTGTAAATGTCACAATCATAAGTATGCAATTTCGATTTCAACGACAAGAGACATATCTGACTCAGACAGGCGTCTTACACACACTTTCAATATAGGTACAGTCATATACACCAGTGATGTGCACCTTGATTTGCTGATTCATCTTCTTCTCTACTATTACATTACATAAACATAAACATACCATCACGCCTGTATTCCCCGAAGGGTTAGGCAGAGGCGTACTAATGTACACCCACAGTTCGCCGGTATGTTTAGGTCCCATGTAATAGGGGGCGAGCCTATTGCCATTAACCGGGCACAAATTCCAAACTCCGAGCTGCTACTGGGAATTTCATAGAAAAACCCAATAACACTTTGCTCGACCTGGGAATCGAACCCAGGACCTCTAGCGTAGCAGTCGCGCTCAGGACCACTTGGCTAATGAGGCAGTTCTCTACTATTATAAATTTTTAAAAGCGATGTGTCTGTACATTTAAGATATTTTAAAAAAACAAGTGGGTAGGATATACCTAAACATCTCCGAACCCAAAAATGTGATTTATAAAACTCTTGACTGTACCTACAGTCCGTTTTTTTGGACTTGTCTTTTTTGGTAAACAAACCCTTCCCGATGCGAAAATCACAAGTTTTTCTTTAATCACGCACTTGATGTAGGAAACGATTTTATTAACACTTACACTATACACAAACACTTTGAATTACACCAAAAACTGCTTCGAAATCACTATAAAAGTCTATTATTTTTAATAAAAACGAAATTTTATGTAATTACATTTTCACAGAATAAAATAATCATGACAATTTGACATTTCAAAACTCTAGATTATCTACGAATTTTAGGGGATGTGACAAAATAATGAATGATTTTGATTTATGTGAATGAGCAAAAAATCCAAAAAGTTCTTATCTTCACAAAAATAATATTGTGTACAATATTATCCATAGCATTTTTTTGCTATTTCGCATACTACGTTTTTAATCATGAACCCTGTGCTGACATTAAAATATTAAATATTACAGATGGAATTAACAAGAATTAGAATTAAGAACAATAATAGTTGTAGCTAGGAATTTTGTCTAGAAGGGGCAGACATTCCGTTGCGGACCACAGTGACGACGTTGTTCCCGAGGTGAACGGCGTAGAAATGAGTGGTGGTTGAAGTCTCAAGGCCAGAAGTACTGCTCCAGGACCCGACGGCTTGCATGGCAAAGAGTGGGTCCCGGCCTTGGCGGCTCTCGGGCCTCGATTGAGGTAGTTCCTTAGCGCACGAGGGGCCAATTCCACTCCGATGGAAAACGGGGAAGCAGATCCTCTTTGCAAAGCCGGGACGCCCTGCAGATTCTCCGTAGGCATTCCGATCCTAGTGCTGCTCGTCAATGTGGGCAAGCTAATTGAAAGTCCTTGTGGACTGCCTTGTCGGGCACCTGGTGGGGGTGGGTTTACTCTATCGGGTTCAATGATACTGCATCAGATGCACCGAACCAGAGGTTCATAATACATGTGTGTCGGAATCTGATGACTCTTCAGAGCCATCAGATTCTGACAAGTCGTGTATTTTAGAGGAACTACTAATAAATTAATGTTTTGCAGTTGTCATTTTATTTCTTCATATACACTTCACACATTCACTTCATATTTAAAATTAAAAAACAAATCAGTACTCGTCAAGGTGAGAATCATTCAGTCTTGGCTAAGAGTATTTAGTTCAGTCATTCATTCATGATTTCCCAACATTATCTAAACCACTATCAATTATCTCTGGTTACTAGGACGCCATATTTGTTTACCAAAAAAGACAAGTTAACTGGGATAGACTGTATGTCTGATTGTTTCGGGTTGGCGCAAAAACTACTGAATAGATTTTATTTTTTTATTACTGTTCTCTTTCTGTGTAGAAAGTAAATGCTCCAACTTACAAACAGGTGAAATTCCTATGTCAATTAATTGAACGGATCCTGAGATACAGCTTGACCTCTCTGATGTATAGAGACCCATACAAAGAAGAGATCATCACTGTTGGATTTTGATAAAATTTATTTGGGGATCCTTTTTTAATCCTAATATACTTACACGCCTTCTATCCTACACGTGAGTGAAGCCGCGGGCAAAAGCTAGTTCAATATAATTATAATCAATGGAGTTTTCTTAAATAAATTATTGTATCAACAGTGGCCTATGAAAACTGAATTTGTTCTTTAACGTAATAGCAATTAGCATTATGCGCGGCTCGCCTTGCTCCGATGACACAGTAGCCAGTCAACTCGATCGTCTCAGGTGGGTCATACAATAGGGCTGTCAAGATTAAAATATGAAAATTTTCTTTATAACTAGCTGTTACCCGCGACTCGTCCGCGTGGTATTTAAAAAAAGTTACTCCTTGTTTCATCAGCTATCTGCCAGTGAAAGTTCCGTAAAAATCGGTCCAGCCATTTCAGAGATTAGCCGGAATAAACAGACAGACAGACGGACAGACAAAAATTGAAAAAAATATTTGTTTTGGTATATGTAGCGTGTATAGGTAGGTACATCCAAATGCACTTAGTAAAAAGCGGTTATTTTAATACTTATTACAAACATACACTGCAATTTTATTTATTTGTATAGATAATTATCAGCAGTGATAGCCTAGTTAAGTATATGACCATTGGACTACTAAGTCAAAGGTCTCGAGTTCAAATCCAGAAAACATTGTGAGGAAACCTGCACGTCTGAGAAATTTTCTCGACAGGGTGTGAAGTCTGCCAACCCGCATTAGGCTAGCGTGGTGGACTATAGCCTAATCCCTCTCTATATATGTGTCTTTTTCTCACTTTTTTTCATCTCTCACGGAATTTCTTACCTGGAGACGCAGTCCTAGGTGGTCCTGGAGAAAGTGCTATCAACAAAAAATTGCCCTTGCCCTTTTAATCACGGTCATCGGATTTCATCAAAAGGTGAGGCCTGGACTCCAGGCCGGACTGTATGGATGATGATAGGAGCATGTTATACTTTGACTTCCCTTTTAAAATTGTCTTCGCTGCTACTCACTACGCCCAATATGCCAGCTGTCACTTAAGGCCTTGTCCTTACGGAAAACATGAGGTAAAACACCCGATCGATCGATTTGAAAAAAAAACATTGCCCAACACTAGGATTTTCTCCCGTATCGTGGATGCGTTCACAAATACAAACCAAATACAACAATTTAAAAAAAAAACCACCCAGACCCGGAACAACTACCTGTAGATCATACAAATATTTGCTCCGTATGGGGATTGAACCCACAACACAGTCGCAGCAGTGGATCGCTCAGGCGCACGCCAAACGTGTCGTCAATGTGTCATTTAATCGATGGTATTGTATTGATAGAAATGAAAAAAGGAAATAGGTGTATCTCGTTTATATGTAAAATACTTCAACTAAAAATCACAACTGTACATACTGTACAATACTCTGCCAATGCAACCACCATTCTGTTAATATCGCTAAATGTTAAAGCTCACGGTGACATCCTTAACTAGTGGTTCACACCGGCGCGAACCGGGCAAACAACTTTCGCGACTCGTCCCAATAATGTCGCGGATTTGTGAACTGTTACGTCACTAGTACCTTGTTTATTAATATTAGTTCACGACTTCAAGGAACAATGTAAAGGTAATGTAACTATGCACTTTATTTCCATTTCCTTGCAGTTTTGAAAGTGAAAATAGCAGTGCATGAATCGCTTATCTTTCCGCTCAGTTGTTGTTCAGTATTCACATAGTGTTGAAATAGGTACTATGTAGGTATTTTTATTTATCAAACTCCTAAGATTCTAATTAGAAAATTACTGTAGGTGAATATGATGAATTTGTTCGAAGTTAGTAGAGATAAATCAATATAAGACTGTTTCAATATAAGAAAACTAGCTTCTGCCCTCGACTTCGTCTGCGTAGACTTCAGAATTGGGTCCGACCCAGATAAAGGTAAGCAATGTGTTGTTCAGACTATAATCTATCTCTGTGCTAAATTTTATCCAGATCCGTTCAGCCGTTCTGGTGTGAAAGAGTAATAAACATCCATCTAGCCATTCATCCTCACAAACTGTCGCATTTATAATATTAGTAGGATAACGAGTTATAAAGATTTATCATAATTCATTTATTTTATCGTGTTGACTATAAGCGATAAAATAAATCTTGAATATCCATATAGTAATAAACATACACGTGCGTAATATACCACACCATACAGTTGCATTTGATCGTAGCGTTGCATATTATTATTTAAATTGATGTCTAAATAATCAAAATGGCGAACGTAAACGGTACTTGCTACCTTTTTGTATGGTAACAGTTTTAAATTCTAAAACTGAAATCACCGTTAGTAAATTAATGAAGTCTGCGTCTGTGGCCGTCAAAAGAGATGTTTTTTTATCAACTAGTTTTAAGATAGTCAAGGCTGCTTTTTAAAACGTAACTATCGAAATATCGATAGAAATAGGCCTACAGCATTTCTCAGAAAACGTCTAGAAAACACCTACATACATACATATTAATTGAACGTGGGAATTATTAAAAAATGGTTTCCCATTTAATTGAAATATGAAGAGTTTCCTTGAATTTACATTATCTTGATTAGAAGGTATGGTTGAAACCATCTGATTTTAGTCTATGTGTTGTTAAAAAATGTGGATTGAATCTAAACCTTCAAAGGAACCTTGAGGGAATGCATTTACATTTTTTCGTTTTATGAAGCAAGTGAATGTTGTACAACCTAATCAGAAATAGTTCGTTTACGATCCAACTTTATGATGTACACTTGCAAAATTTCTATTGCCGTTCAGCGATAAAGTTTTATAATTTTATATGCGAACTCAACGCTTTTCAAGCGTGTTATATTGGAATTAGAAATATGACCCCATACACTGGAATATTTATGTAAAACTAACAATAAATTATACAAAATAAGCTTGCTATTTGAAACTGAATCTATATAACAAATGTAATGTTTTCACACCAAACGTTTGTTCTTCTATCTTGTTTGAACAGCTTTCGTTATGCCGTAAATAACCTTATTTCTAGAAAAAATAATAATCGTAAATATTTAGTGTAATGCGTTTGATATCATCTGATGTTAGCCTTTCCGAAGGACCGCACAGGTACCGAGTTACTTAAAAAATAAGCAAAATAATTATTAATGCGAAAAATGTATGTCCCCAACTGTCTGCACCAGGTTTTATAGTAAAATTTACCTTCAGAGAGGCACAGATATAGGGACTATCGTACGAATATCGCTTGAATCGTTGGAATGATAACATAATTGTCTTTTTTCTGTCTACTAATGAAATTGTGAAAAAAACAACTAATTTGTTTCTCATTTTGATGTAGGTACTTAACACAATTACTAGAATAAGTTTTTGCTCCACAATAAAAATGAATGCCTAATGAATAAGAACTTCGGTCTAACTTAAAAATAAATCTTTTTCGAAATATAATTGACCATTATAATTTCTGAACGATATCTCAACGATCAAGGATATTATATATTTCAGTAGAGTTACATCACTAAGCCATTATAGGTAGTTAATTATTAACTAGGGATAATAATACAGTGTAACCTAGTGGAAACCTCTCTTACTCAGTTAGTTATCATATTGTATAAGTAGCTAAAAGCAGTTAGAACGAATATAAAGATCCAAACTGTCTTTTTGATCGAGTGGTCTCAAGCGCGGCTGATGAACGTGAGGTCTTAGATAGATTCCCAGCCCGAAAAAACACGTTTTTTTATGACGTTATTGTGACTGGTTAATGTCAATAGACTCGCCCCGTATTTTTAAACATGGGATCCAAAACATTCCGGATATATGGGTTACATTGGTACACCTTTGTATTAACCTTGCGTAACGGTTGGTTTTCACAATTAACTTCTTCTTTTCTTTGTGCTGATGATATTTTTTTTTAAATTGTGTTGGCCCACGAATATAATTTTATAATATCTAACATTCTCGGCCCACAACTTCGTCAAGTAAGTCAAATGTTCTTACTTATATCAAGTCAAAATGTAGATGTGTAGATTGTGTATAGTATAGTAGTATAGTCAAAGGCTGTCAAATAATAATTTATAGTTAGTATTTAATACTATTTCGTTCCAGTGTAAAGATATTTAATTATAAACAATTGTATATTTTTATTTTCTTTCAGTGAAGTAAATATTATATTACTTAACATTGAATTTACTTCACTTTGCAGTAATATATGAAACGGAAAGTAAAAAGCGACATCGCAACGCTAGACTTGCTCCAATTTCAAATCGTCAATTTTGAATTACTTAGTTCAACAATTTTGATAATCACGGAAGTATAAGAGTCAGACGGGAACTGTCAATTTCCGATTCATTAGAATCATTAGATTTGACACCCGGTATTCCAGGTAACCTTGCCCCAGGGCCGCGACAATCGGCATCTCGTTATAGACGCGCGGAGTGCGTAGGCGCGCGATCTTTCTCTGCTCACGCGATTTGCTCAAAACACTCCACTCATGCGCAGACGCGGATCGGTTTTCACCGCCCTTTTTTGTTTTTTATTCTGTGTCTATCTACTTATGTACTAATGTGAACTGTGTACTCGTGTAGTGTTTAGTGATGAAGTATTTCCAGTTTTGTTTAGTGTTGTTGTTTAGGTAAAGTATTCGGTTTTTAAATGTTATCGCTGCTACGATTTTATCGATATTTCAGTAGCAGTGTGAAAATTATGCATGTTTTATTAATTAAACATTACCTACTCTAGAAGTAAGTGACAGGTACTTATTTATAATAGTCTCCTTTTAATGTTGACTAACTGATTATGCTGTCAAAATATCGCGATACTTCGTTCTAGTTGTGAATAGTAAATATAATCAAGGTAATATTACAAAGTTATTATCAATACTTCCAAGAATTGAGGACAGGCAGCGCTCCCGCCAAGTTGAGCAAGCTTGGCCGTTACATCCTGTTCACGAGTCGTTTAACATTACAAGAAATTCATAGAAACACTGTAAAAAATCACAGTCATCATATGATCTTATAGACTATAAAATGTATTATGTATTATAAGTACGTATTTGCAAAAAAAAGTATATAAGTATTATATCCAGTGTCTAGTACCTACCCATAGTACAAGCTCTGCTTAGTTTGGGACTAGATGGTGATGTGTAAAATTTCGCAATATTTATATGGACTTGACTCTAGGTCGGAGTTCTTTATTAGAAAAGCTTGTCTTATTCTGCTATATTATATTTTCGGATATCATAGTATTTGTAACACCAATATTTGCTTTCCTTATCATATCGCGCTTGTTTTTAGAGGCCAAGATTGATTTGCTGGTTTTCTAGAAAAACAAAACATAAATTTGTGTAACCAATAATAAGTTTCCTGTTACAATTTTTAAATAACTTGTTCACCAATAATACTTGTAATCACTGTTATGTCCACGAGTAGATGTGATGGATCTATGCATAATCTCAAAGTTACGAAGTTTTTCTGACGTAGCATATTAAACCAGTCTCTGACCTTGAGGTAAGCTAGCCGGCGCGAAACCGGTACTATTACATTATTTCTAACTAGGGCCATATGATATTTGTAGCTTGCAATTTTAGATTTTGTTTAGAATGTACTAAGACTGGGATTAGGACTCTATAGATAGCTTTTTACTTAGCATAAGATAATGCAACAACCCTACTCCTGTCATTGGTCAAGCGATGGCAGAGCGCAATGCTGATTGGTCAAGAACTGTAACTGCGTTTGTTATTGCCATTTTGTAGACCTAACTTGAAATCTGTGACATTACAGCATAAATAGTGATGCAGGCAATAGTAAGCTAATGTTACAAAATCGACTAGTCGTATTGATAATGTTTTCGCAATTAATTCTTGGTTTCGATTCCCTAATCAGGAAAGACTATAAGGGTTCTAATTACTGATAGTAACTGTTACAAGAGATGAATTCTGATGAAGACTGATGAAATGGGTTTTGATGTAAGTATGGTACTAATATTGCCCATGGACTTACCATAGAAAAACATAGGTTAACCACATAAATCGATTTCGCGATTGTTTTTTTTTGTAAAATTGAACTTTTCGTTAACAGTTTCGATTTTGGAATGTGCGCAATATAAATTTGCAGAATGTGCCATTGTAAAATCGGGGAATGCGTAGGTAATAATATAATCCGGGATTGTAGAATAATTATGGTTATTGTCTACTATACCTCATTTACACTAAATGGGCTTAATGCTGTATACAAATAAATACATATTTCATAATCATTATCCTTTCCTTGATGGAGAATTCAAGGCTATAATACATTATCGACCTTATGAGCTAAGGTCAGTGTGCGTTGGAATGTGATCTAATTCTTTGGCATTCCTTAAATTTATTGTGGTATTCCGAACGAGGTCTACAAAGGCCAACCTAACTTAATAAAAACCTTGCTTTACATTTGAGTAACGAAAGGAATCATGTGCTAACATTATTGTGTTTTTATTTCAAAATAGTGTTTATAGAGTTAATTGCCGGAATATTGTCCGTAGGTCAAAGTTTATATAACTTTGCAACTAGAATCATAAACTTTTCATAATTATACATATATTTGTAACTTAGCATAAAGTTTATTTGAAATAAAAAAAACTTTTGTGTTTGAATTTTGAGTCGTAGGTATAGGTAACTAGGCCACGAACAAACCAGGAATCACTTGGTTACTAGTATTGCTGCCGTCTATAGACGGGTTGCCGCCCATATGGTTCGTGTCATCTTATCTCAATAATAAAAAATAATTACAATGTGAAATGGTAATTTAGTGATATGACTACGAACTGCTAAGTCTTGAGTTCGAATCCTAGGTACGTAGACGTAATTATTATGACTAATTATCAGACTGCTAACTAAAATGGCGTATATTTTACCATAGCGTTAAACAGTTTCTTGCATATTTTATTTCCTCGGAAAATTTAAGTAGCTCAAAGGAGTGAAGCAATTAGGGTGAAGTTTTCAGCACTGTCGGTAGAGTAACTTCGTGTTTGATTTTGAAATGTTTTTCCCACTAATGACCGATTCTGTAACCGGGCCTCCTTAATGGCGGTTGATGGCCCGACTTATTGACATTTCACTGTATATAGTCAGTTTTTAGTGCCGTTGTCAATATTTGTTGTAGATATTAGACGTTCCATTTTTAATGTGTTGTGACGTAAAAGTACATTTACCCCAAGTAGGTTTTCTTGATTTACACCATTGTGAAATATCTTTAGGAGTTTAGGCGGGAAAATGTAAAGTGCACGTTGTCGATTTTATATTATTTTTCAAAACTTGAATTTCTCCGAGGTTTGATGTGTGATTATGGTGGATAATTAACCATTAGGTGTTCGTGAACGTGTGAGAGTGTAGGCAAATGATATAAATTAGAAAATCGTGACTTTTTGGGTTCACTCCTAAACTCCATGAAAGCCTCAATAAAGTTTCTACCGTTTTATTGGGGCAACTGAACAACTAAACAACTTATACTTGACACTGGCGAACACAGAAAGTGTGGTGCCATAATAGAATCTAATCTACTAATTATTAAATTACGAATGGGACTTCAATAATTTTTTTACAAAAGTATATTAATATTTTTACAATATTCATAGAGAATAGATAATATTATTTATAATATAAAAATATACGGATATTTTTATACACTACATATGTTTCTATAGATATAAAACAAACAATTGAAATTTATAACAACATTACTTGCGTCAAAAATGTCAACAGGTGTTTATTTCTCTTTGAACGCGTGCAACTTCGAATGTAGAATAGAATTCTAGTCTAGTAAATGGGTTACAAATAATAAATATATCTTTACATCTACGTGCGTTAGCCAAAGGTCTTTGTCAGACATTCAGCGTTGTGACGTCACATAGTGACGCATTCTAGTGTTTTCCGACAGTTTAGACAACTTTATTGTGAACATGGCAGAATAAAATTTGCTGGCGCCCAGGTATTCTCTCCCCGAAAACATCTCTCAGTAACGTCACGAAACGCATGAATTTCACGATCAGTGTTGTCATTGAATGACAGCTTCGATACCAATAAAAACATTTTTAATTCATGATGAATGTATAATAAATTGCTTACTAGCCCAAGTACCTTTGTCTACTCTTCATCTATTTAGTTAAAAGTAAACTGTATAAAATTATTAATAGAAAAAACCACTAATATATAAGCATGTGAGTGAAAAATATGCATCTTACTCGGCTAATGTGTTTACACAGTGGTATCATATCTGGTGTCGAGATCGAATTCACGCACTTCTTACTTGTCGGGATCATATGCGTACTAATTATTAATATATCTATAGTAAATAAGTATATTATATTATCCTATCTATAGTAAATAAATCTACTGACTGATTCCTTATTGGGACCCGCCTTAATTACTGAACTTTGGTAAGGTTACTGCAGGTTACCTTGTAAAATGTAGGAAATATTAGTCCCATACAATTTTAAAATAAAAAGATAATTTATCGCAGAATTACCCCGGATAGTAGTCCTAATAAATAATAAAGTCTCTTTTACCAAATAGTTAAAGAGTCATCGTGCAGGCACTGAACACGACGCAACGACCGTATCCAATACTACCCAAATTAAAACATTTTAAAGACTAATGAAATCAAATATTAATGTAATATTTTATTTCTTTCCAGGAATTTGGGCTCAGCAGTATATTTTTGCTGTAGGTGAGTAAGATGAGTTGAAGTTTATAATTCTCAGTATGAGCTTTCAACGACTGTGGACAAATAAATATCGTGATGATCATACTTAAGTTACATAATCATTATCTATAACTTAGCTTAACCTATAAGTGTCCGGGACGCCCTGTTCATAAAGCTCAGAATATTATTGAAATAGATTTGAATTGGGGGATTTAGCAAAATTTAACAATTATTAGATTTCATTAATTATAATATAAACCGAAAATATACAGACGGCTATTTTACAAGAATATTTCTTGGTTATTTATTTCCATCTATGCTCTGGCTTAGGCCGTTTCAATGGCTTGGCCCTTCAGCGAGAATTTGGGCCTGATGATTGTAAGGCACGTCACTACTGTAAAGATTTTTGTATAAGAGTACTTACTTATACATTTTAAAAAGTCACTTACTTAAATTTAGTTTGTGTCTAACCTCATGTTACAAATTATTTTAATCTGTTTTCGACAAAGTTGTTTTAAATATAATTTAAGTTACGATACTTATATGTATATTATAATCTTGTAAAATTTGTAAGTTTAGCTAAAGTAAAATTTGATCGCTTACTATCAGGCGATCCGTCTGCTCGTTTGCCTGCTATCACATAAAAAAAAAACAAAAAGTTTGGTTAGTAATCTAATCCCGGGGGATACCTATTTGTTTTTTTTATTTAACGGCTTTTTATTTTTTTTAAATTTAGTATAAAATATAGATTATAAGTATAGGGTCGACAACGCGCGATTGACACCCCAGGTGTTGCAGACGTCCATAGGTTACGGTAACTGCTTACCATCAGGCGGGTCGTAAGATTGTTTGCCACCTCAGTAGTACAAACAATAACCAATGAGACAATGGTCCTATGCAATAAATATTGTCTAAATCCAACTGCACAATAATACTTATAAAATAATAATTATCAGGCCGACCCTAACTGCTATACCTACTTATTAGTGTATTATTATGTCAACGAACGTCTCAATCTAGCAAACTTAGTTCGATAGCAATAAATTGATCGTAAGTGATACAGTTAGGGTCATGCCGTGAGAGACATCGGTGATTGTTGCTCGAGGGAGATGTGCCGGTCTGATTTTAAACTGTCACACACATTGTACCATATGTCACGCACATTGTAATTTGTATCTTATTTGTAGTTTAAGAGGTCACGATTCAGGGCTAGAGATTCTAAGTTGGCTTTTGTTGTTCTTCATATTAAGAATTTTGTCTAGAAACAGATTTGTGACATAATTTTCGACTACTTAAAGCGATATTTTACTTATAGCCTACACATCGTCGTTGCGTGTACAAATATTTGTGACATAATTTAGTCACGCGTTATTTCAAGCTATAATTTTGACAGTGATATTTGAGGTCGTTACACTGAAATTTTATTTTAGTAAAGATTTGGAGATTTATTAGAAATGGGGACAGTATAGTCCGTTTCTCGGAGCCATTAAAAAATCTTCAAAAATTGTTACTTGCAGCCGCTTAATATGAGGTCGTGAGTTCGAGTCCCAGGACACGTAAAGTATTATTGGATTATTTCATTAAGGTAATAGTACCCATCAGCTTAGTATTTGATTTTGTTCCTGGTTTATAGACTCGCCTACTTTTATGATATGGTGCCTAAACATAAGTATTGATCTTGGTGTAATCAGTACTCTGCCTATTAAACATAACATACCATCTCGCCTGTATTCCCCGAAGGGTAAGGCAGAGGCGTACTAATGTACACCCACAGTTCGCCGGTATGTTTAGGTCCCATGTAATAGGGGGCGAGCCTATTGCCATTAACCGGGCACAATTTCCTAACTCCGAGCTGCTACTGGGAATTTCATAGAAAAACCCAATAACACTTTGCTCGACCTGGGAATCGAACCCAGGACCTCTAGCGTAGCAGTCGCGGTCAGGACCACTTGGCTATTGAGGCAGTTTATTTACTCTGCCTATACTAGGGAATATAAGCGTGATGTTATCTTATGCTAGGCATACATCTTAATTTAATATTTTATCTCATTACTGATGTTATTTTTGCCGTTAAACAGCTTACGTCTTTCCTAAACTCACACCACGTGGTGGCAATAAATTACCTATGCCAAAATAGTTTTACAAGGAAAAACACATTATGTAGCTACCTATCCGTAAGTCTTGATGTTGAAATAGTCCACGGAAGGATATTTATAGTATACCGATTAACAGTATATATTATGATCAGCTTTATGTGCTATAATTCAAAATAATTTGATTTATAATATTTAATAAATATGTATTTTAATAAAATAGTCAAACATTCCACTGCCTTATTAGACTAGTGGTCCTGAGCGCAACTGCTACGCTAGAGGTCCTGGGTTCGATTCCCAGGTCGAGCAGTGTTATTGGGATTTTCTATGAAATTCCCAGTAGCAGCCCGGAGATTGGAATATGTGCCCGGTTAATGGCAATAGGCTCGCCCCCTATTCCATGGGACCATAACGGCGAACTTTGGATGTACATAAGTATGCCTCTGCCTTACCCTTCGGGGAATACAGGCGTGATACGTGAAAGGTATCTCATCACAATCACAATCCGTAGAATACTGGGCCAAGGGGTATCCACATAGGTTTGTTTCATCTGTAATTTAAAAATTAATAATATATACTTCTTAAACATAAATATGTTGGAGCCAGAGAGTTTGTTGCGCATAATTCAAGTACCTATGAAAATATATGTAGAATGATATGCTAATTCCTTGGTTCATAAATAAATGGACATGTATTTGACTTTTGGCCTGTAGAGTTGCATCCGAATATATCATAAAATGCCAAGGAGACCTTTCTTTGGACTCTGGTTCTGATCTCCAGGTTACGTCAGTCAGAGAAGTTGTGGGAGTTCTGCCTTCGCATTTATTGATTCATCATCATCATCATCATCAGCCTATAATAGTCCACTGCTGGACGTAGGCCTCCCCCAATGTGCGCCATTTCACCCTGTCCTCGGCCATTTATTGATTGGAATCATCAATAATATTAACTTGAAGACTGGGTAACTTCGGAATAAATTAAATTCTATCTTCATTTGTCACATCATGCCAGACAGACAATTATCATAAAACAGTGACATATTGCCAACGTAAATTATTATCTCATACAATAATGGTATTCTATGAACATTGAATCGAACAAATGACAATGAAGCACATCAAATAATAATAAAGGAATCATTCAAATGTATCGCAATTTAATAACAACAGATTGGTTGTGATTGTGAAATCCGTAGTAATAAATCTCGTCAGTGCATCGACATCGGTACATAAAATCGGTGGCCACAAATTGCCCACGCGTTATGGAAAGTCAACAATTACACGTATGAGTGCGCTATGAAACTGCGACTTTCCATGACTGTATTAAAATCAACGGGTTATGCGTACTGTCACAATGAACGGCAGCCATCTTTGATGCTTTGAAAGCAAATAACGGATTCAACGTTAAATGCTGTGGAAACAATGTTTTTGTGGAAGGCGTAGGTATACATAATATAACTTATAATGTTTTTAAATCATTTTTGTAGAATGTAAAACAGATATTGAAAATACTAAGTCATTACTTGCATTCCTTCTTGGTGGGTTATTGGAAATTTAGCACCCATAAACATGTTAATTGTATCTTGAGTTTTTTACGAGTTCTGGAAATGGAGGAATGACCGAATGTATCAATCTAGCTGCTGTTTTAGTTAGGAAGGACAAACAGGTATCCCCATAATATCCTATCAAATATTATGAGGATCTTTTGAATGCTCGTCAAAAGAGAAACTGACATCTCAGGGTGGGTACAGCAAAATCGAGACAGTCGAAGTCATTATTATTTCTTTTTTTATGGATTAAGTTGAATTGGCAAACGAGCTGATGAGCCACTTGGTGAGAGTAAGTAGGTAGTCATCGTCGCCCATAGACACCTGCAACTGCAACACCAGAGGAGATGCTGATGCGTTGCCGACCCTTAAGAGCCCCTACGGACTGCAGTTTGCTAGAGTCGCGGCAACCGAGGGGTAACTAAGAGTCAGTTACCCCTCGGGCCCCACAAAAGTCGAAACACTACGCACCAAGGTGCTTTACGACAGACTCCGACGTAAGGGTGGACGCCAGCCAGTCTGCTCCAAGAGGTCCTATCAATGAGCAAGTCATATATTTTCTCGCCTCTTACGAGATGCCTTTCTGAGTAGCAGTGAGGAATAGTATTCTAACCGGGACCCATTCGGGGTCTTGTTTATTTTAAACTAGTAAAATTTAAGTAACTAGTTGATCTTTTGTAATGCGTCGTAATGCAACATTTGCGAAAGTTTTTAAATAAAAACTGTTATCAAATGTTACATAATATCGTAGAATAGTATGTTTCGATTTTAAACCAACATACTTTTACGCGTTTATAGAATTATTTAGCCGAAGATCACAAAAGTATGTCGAATCGATTAACTGTTTAGATAAATTTATTAGAAGAGTTTTATCAGCATTATAGTATTAGTAATTTAATCATTTTATTTAATCGTGTGTCGTTTCAAATGAGTATTTTTTATGCGTTTTGAAATAAGACACTGCTTATTTTTACATGTTACGATAAAATTGACTATTTATTCCAAGTTCAGGTGAAAGGAGGATAAAACTTATTTATTTAAAAAAAATACATTTTACATTCAACTGTTATAATAGATTATTTAAATAAAGATATCACACCTATACGTATTCCCCAAAAGGTTAAGCAGAGGTGTATAGGTACCCATAGTTTGCCGGTATTATTAGGTCCAATGTAAATAGGGGGTGAGCCTATTGCCATGAAAAAGGGACAAATACCAAACTCCGAGCTGCTACTGAGAATTTCATAGAAAACCCCAATAACACTCTGTACGTCCTAGGAATCGAACCCAGGACCTCCAGCGTAACAGTCTACAACACTAACAACTATATTCATATAATCAATATTTATTATTCAATTAATGTACGTTTCAGAACGTAATTAGTATAAAAATTCCAACGTTTTTGACAGTGGCTTCCACTATTTATAGACCAATTCACGAACGATGTATTTCCATACATTACTTAGTACGATATTACCTAAGTAAATTCAATGAGGCGCATACTGACGCAACGAAATGAGCGTAAATAACGAGGATGTAACGTGCGCACGCGCACAATGTTCCGCTTCCTTAGATGCACAAGAGCAGCGCACGTGTGAACATTTACAAATTGTTTGAAATTATTTACGATATTGGTTTTCACCGAATAATTTGTATGGAATTTAATTACGTATAAGCAAATGTTAGATAATAATTATTCAATTTAAATCCTATATATTCACTTCAGAAAATTTCATTTCTAAATAAAATGAAGGTAGTTATGTAATAAAAAGAAAACTGTACAGTGACTGATCTGTCTCGTAAAACGTTAGACTAGTATTTTATAGGAACTAATCAAAAATAAATGACCTTATTAGTTTTCCCCTTTACTTAGGACTGTGTGAAGTGAACTGATATTACGGGGCACTCGTAAATATCGTGTTACTACTTACTGTGTGACGGGATTTGGTCCAGTCATAAGTATTTCATACGGCTAAATGTGATAAAGTGACTGGTATAGATGGATATATGAGTGTTATATATGATAGATATATCACTATCGAACTGCGTCAACTAGCATCTACTAATAGCTGCATAAAAGTGGCCTTAACATTGGGTGACGTCCTTGTTTCTCTATAACTACGTAATAATATCAAGACTTGCGTCCAACACATTAAAAGCACTGAAACTTATGAAACCAGTTCCAGGGCAACGTGGAAATCTTTTGACAACTTCGAACCCAAGTCTGCCAGAAAAAAAATAACATTCTTTGGTGGGGATGGCATTAATGCTATAATAATTATTCTGTGTGCCCTTACACCTTACATACAAGCGGGCTACTCCGAGCTGCTACCGAGAATTTAACAGAAAACCCAATAACACTTTGCTCGACCTGGAAACCTCGAAACCAGGACCTCTAGCGTAGTACTCGCGCTTGGGACCACTAGACTAATGAGGCAGTTGTTCGTAGGAAATAATTCGCTCAGTTGAAATTTCATAAATAAGTCAGAAATCAAATCAGAATGAAATTAAAGTTTTTGTATGACATATTCTCAGTGCCTACTCTAGAACCTTTTTAAATGTCTTCAGCTATTCGTACTACAATCCGTGTGCCCAAGGTTTTACCCAGCACTCAATCATCATCAAGATGACGAATAAATTCAATTATGTATGTGATTATTTTAGAACTGTTTATCCCTAGCATTATTCACGGTACTCTATTTAAATATATTATGTGTGTGATTCTTGGCTCGAGTAAGTGCAGAAAAAAGAACTATACATTGGTAAAACGATTGACATTTTTTATGTTTTTTAATCATCAGGCTTATAGTAAAAAAATATTTTGACTCTGTGGAATGATATGTGGAATGCCCTTCCCGAGTGGGTCTTCTCCGATAGATATAACCTGGGTATCTTTAAATCAAGAGTTTCTTGGGCACGCCATGGACGGCGGTAATTGCTTACCATCAGGCGATCCGTCAGCTCGTTTGCCCCCTCACCCATAAAAAAATAAGAGTCACTCATTCATTAAAATGTCTTCATAAAAAAATTTATAGTATACTTACCGTACTAGAGTTCTGTTAGTTTGAAGGAAAACATATAAATTCCTTTAGTAAACTGCTTATATACTAACACCGTTTCATAAATACCTGCTCACGTATTTTAAAACCGATCTTCTTAACGAATAATAATATCTTTAGAACACGAAAGAATAAATATGAAATGAAAAATGCTCTATAACACGATTTACTTTAATCTATTATATTTTTTATACTTATGACGTGAGGTAGGTAGGTATAAATTATTTATCACATAATGATGCAGCATTATGTCGTGATTAATTTGTATAATATTCTTACATAAATTATTATTACTACTGGGTGTTATAGTCAAAACGCATTATAAAGCTCATGGAAGAGCTGTTTGTAGAACTGGGAGGGGATGAGAAATAGATTATCTAGGGGAAGCACAAATGATCCCATTGGGTCGAAGTGCACTGAGGCCTTGCTGCCTCGGCCCTACACAAGATAAGATAAGATAGTCAAAACGTGTGGAATTATTTTTTTATTATTCCTTATACTTAAGTAAGTATTCAAACTTATAAAAATTACACTGTAAATTAATAGATACGTATAAAAATATTCTCTATACTTTTTCCCATACATAACATACCATCACGCCTGTATTCCCAGTCCCCGTTCGCCGGTAAGTTTAGGTCCCATATAATGGGCGGCGAGCCTATTGCCATTAACCGGGCACAAATTCCTAACTCCGAGCTGCTACTGGGAATTTCATAGAAAAACCCAATAACACTTTGCTCGACCTGGGAATCGAACCCAGGACCTCTAGCGTAGCAGTCGCGCTCAGGAGCACTTGGCTAATGAGGCAGTTTTTCCCATTCAGAGAAAACCTTTATTTAATAAGTAGATATAATATTATTGCAGGCCACACGTAACGTTAATTCGACTCGACAGTAAGCAGTGTCAGTCTTCAATAGTAAATAATCTCGTATACAAGTATCTACAGATGTCTTCGGGAATTACCAGACGGATGACACCTGTAGCGTTTACTTGCCACACTAGGGCTGCCGGCGCTAAAATCAGTCCGGGACAAGCAGTTTGAATTGGGCTTGTTTTATTGCAATTTAGGAGGGTTTGGTTGGGAAACAGCGCTAAACAATCTGTAAATAGTTTTTTAAACTTTACTCGTACACTAGAATTTACTTCTGTATCGTAAGTGCAATATGAAATACCAATTTTCAAAAATACAAGAAGAAAAATACAAACCCGGAACTTCTACCTGGCCATACAAATTTTTGTTCCGTGTGGGGATGGGTTCCGACTGCTCCCGTATAAAAAGTAGGTGCTTTTCTTTTTAATAGCTCCCCCCCCCCCGACCCTTGCTCGAAACGGCCCGCGCCGAGCCAATAGCTTTAAATTCGTGACTAAATAATTTAAACCTGATCCAGCCGTCCCTAGCTGTCCCCCAGCAACGCCCTAAGCCAAGGTCCGAGTCCCGTTAGGGGACGCCCTTAGCTGCTGTTGCTTAGTTTATCAGTTGCTTCTGGCTGGAGGCATTCTGTACCTCGCTACCAAGCTCGGTTAAGCTGTAAAGATTCCCTGAATCAACAGCCTAAGTACGTACAATCTCACAAAAAAAAATGATAGATAGACCGTGGTTTCCAATAAAATCTAAAACATTTAAACATCTACAGTACTTCTCAGTAGATCTTGTATGAATGGCAGCCCTATCAGCCAGATTATTGGGTCACACGATCTCAATATGTGAACATTGTCATCTAAGATCACGATATGTCGGTAGATATATATAATCTGGTATGACGCGTATTGTCAACTCTTCCTGCTTTAATCGGCGCGTAATAAATACTTGTTGATATTACACTTGTTGAATTTCGTTATCGTTGTTGGATTAGTAATATTGGAAATTAAAACTTCGTAAATTAAAATGATGCCAAAATAATTAAGAAAAGAATATTTTTGTTATTACTTACATAATTGTCGATTTATATATTAAAAGTTTAAAAATGTATTTCATACCTATTATCCGCATTCGCAATGCGTCTTTTTATCTTCAATCTATTTTATTTTTTATGAAAATCCGCGTAAATAAAAAAAAGTATTTTTTTTATTTACGCGAGAATTACTCGGTACTCTCACAGCATCGAGATGTCACTCTTTGCCCAGTAAATTCGCGGGCTACATTGTTCTTCCAACCGGAACATAATAATAACCTTACCGTAAACACTAGTGATTAGCGGCAGAATATTTAGCAATGACAGTGGTATAAACCCAGACGAATCTAATGTTTTCGTCTACCAACCAAACATATTATCGCAAAGATTTTTAGGCTATTTTCTTATTTATACATACAAATGATTTGCAACGGCTTCATGCATGCCTCTTTTAACCGTGAAGCGTAAAAGAAATAATTATAAAACAAAATTACTATAAATATTTAAATGCGCAAAATATACACTATACAAAGTGACTTACATTTTCAAAACAGCAATTAGTACACTGATTTGTTACGGAATTGAAAAAATAATACTTTAAATTTGTTTAAAAAAAGAATATTTTGTAATAACGTTCTTGGCATATTTTAAGATACGTTATTGCATGTTTCAATGAAATTATCATAGAGTTCGTATTTTTTTTATGTTTTATGATGAACCGTAAAGTTTATTTAGATAGGTATTTAATTGTATTTGTTTATAAAATTGAATTGATGGATATTAAATCGCATAGTGACACGATTAACAAGTTAATACGCATTTTTGAAATAAGGGTGATTTATTATACGTGACACTACGAAGTAAGTATTAATAATACTTACGTATTACACCATTGTCCCATACACGTCACATCCCTTAAGCCCTCTCATGAAGATATCCGTGCCCAATGGTCGACATCATTCGGCTGAGGAGCGCGATTGCTAGCTTCAATTCCAGGTCAAGGAAATTATTAGGTATTTCTATGATTACTAATAACTACTCAAACCTTATATTTATTTCCGTACACCTTCGGAAATAAAGGTTTGGTAGTATATTCATTCCTTCTCTTTGCTCAATTACCGAAACATCTGTTTGCCAACGTTTGTTATTGTAGTTTCAAAAATTCCGTCAACACGTGAATACTTTTACTGTTTATAAATGTAACTCTAGGTCAAGAGCTCTACGATAAAGCGATTTGGCTTCCTGCCATTCCGCGAAACATCATTCGAATAACTGTCTCTTTTCTTTCTACGCGTTTTGGGAGCGAGAGAATGAGATGTTGTTGTTTTGTACCTCATTAAAAGGCGTCATTCAAAGTTATTTTGTAATAAAACAGATTTGAATGTGTTGACTAGTTGCTAGAGATAGGTACTACGGAACGTGAATACATCTTATGCATAACGATATTGCAGTGAGCTGCTCGCAAACTAAAGTTGGTATGGTTCCCTGTGGCATTACATTGGAATTGCATTACATACTTACTTAAATAATGTAGGTATTTAGATTGTATCTAGATTCATTATCTAACATTTCAATTATTCACGTGGAGTAATGCTTAAATGCGCTTTTTTTATTAAATATTATAGGCCTGATTTTAAATGATCAAACGAACTTACCTGTTGTGAAGTTCGATCATTATTATATGAAGTGCCCTGCTCGAAGATATATATTTAAACAAGCAGCTCTCATCATTCACTGGCAACTCTGCGCAATTTTAGAAGTAGCAACCCCGATCCTAAAATTTGCTTAATCTGTGCTCGGTGAACGCTTTCATTCTTTTTAGAGTCGCGAATTATCTCAAATTTAACCCGGGGTGGGATGGGTAGGGACCATATATCTTCGAGCAGGGCACTTCATATAATAATGATCGAACTTCACAACAGGTAAGTTCGTTTGATCATTTATTATATTGCGTGCCCTGCTCTCGATATATATTTAAACAAGCAGATGTTTAGAGTATTGGTAAATTTGAGATAAGCCGAAAGCATAGCATGTATTCCTGTAAAATAAATCTGTTATAATCACATTGCATTATTTTAAAACATATCAGTCTCTTGACTTTCTGTTAAGGACCAATTAGCTAACACAAAGCCGACCAGCTACAATTGCTGTGACCCTCCAGAGGGTCAGGGTTCATCAATCATTTTATTAAATATGTAAGAAACTGATTCCCTTAGATAGTATTTACGGTAGGTACCTGGAACTTGAAAATAAATGTTAATGATCATTCTTAATATTGTTGGAGAATAATGAATTTCGTAGTAGGACTACATATGGCATGAATCAGCAAGATCAGTGCCTGATATTAAGTATTAAGTAATAATTCTGGATTAAGCACAGGATAAACAATAACAAAATGTTATTAAAATATCAGAATTATCAAATCAATATAAATCTGCTGAATCGTGAATCGGTCAGTTTCAATCATAACTATTTATAACTAATTAGTTATAAATATTCGTAAGTTAAAAGGCCGACCAGCAGTCTGTGTGATTACAGCTTATGAAATTTCTTTTGTCATAGTCCTGAATGTAAAGACATGGCGCCTACCAGGTTCCAGTATGGCTCTGGTATCTATAATACTGACTCGAATAAACTTTGAAGAATACTTTATTTGACGATGTAAAACATAGTTATAGTAAGGTAGATAGGTACTTTTAAAAGAATTACATTAAAATTTCAGAGCTGTACTCTACACTACTTTCTAATCACACAATTTTCCCTTCACTGGGCGAATGGGCCATTCATCACATCTAGATTATAGATAAGTGGTAATGATTATATCAGCACACCCTTCATTCCATATCTGTTGTGCTTAATGCAGGGAAATTCATTCCATATCTGAACAACCCCTTGCCACAAAAACACTATTTCTTAAATAATCATTTAAAAATGTAATTTACAGTAAAATATGAATATAGAACTTTGTTTGGCACAGTCCTACATATATATATTGATATTTACCAATATTAGTTTGGACTTATACATTCCCTAGAGACTCCCTTACGAACATTCCCCCCCAATTTTAGAGCAAGGATGAAACTGACTTATGACGGACAGTCTATAGGCAGCCGCAAATCCAATGATTTTTTCATAAAATACCTACTTAATATCTGGTATGGATAGAGGAGATCTCCCTGAGAATGGGTTCGCCATATACTATAGGTGCTTATCTATGTTAATATTATAAAGAGCAAAGATTTGTATGTACATATGTTTGTAACGAATTGGCTCAAAAAATACTGGGCCTATTCCAAAATTTCTTTCACGGTTTGAATGTTACATTATTCCAGATTAACATAGGCTATAGAATACTTTGAAAAAGTTTAGGATTTCTGGCAATGAGAATTGTTGGTGGATGAGGTTTCTGTAGGAAGACTGTAACCTTTATTTTTGGTGAGATTATCAGTTTGTTCTAAATCTTCTAATCAAAAGGTGTTTGGAAGGACACCATAACAAAACAAAGAAAAGATAATATATCCAAGTCCAAGTGAAAGTTTCAATATTCATTGGCTTTAAATGTTTCCAGAAGACTAAAGCAATGCATTTATTTATTATGAGTCTAGCCCAGCTTTATCCTAGTAGAGGCACCTAATATTGTAGTTCTAAACAATGTAGGTACCTATGTACCTATTTGTATCTAAATTCTCCTTATAAATGTGAACTTTGATAAGTACAAACTGTTCAAAGACTCAATATTTTTATCAGTATAATATAAATGTAATTATCACTACTATATAAACATTGGTGTAAGGTGTAACAAGCAACAACCAGAATCTTTTCCAGGTCAAATACCATATTTCTGGGTTCATTATGTAGTTCTCTTGTTTAAAAATAAAAAATAAACTTTATTTTTAATGATGTCCTGTGACCAAAATGTGCTAGCATTTGTTAACCCTTTGCACTACTGCCATATGAATGTGGCTAAGGCAATTTAAATGAACATAGAAATGTCTATGTATAATAAATGAAATGTTTATTAGAAAATTTACTAGGGTATATGACACATGACACCTATGTCTTGTTATACAATAGGATGATTTATGATGTTGCTTAACATGCACAAAAAAAAATAAAAAACTATATAAATATCTTATATATTATGATGTAGGTATTGTTACTACCTACACCTCTTATCTTTTCTAAAATCAATGGTATGCACATAAGGGAATTTATGCACTATACAAATGTTACAACCTAACCTGGATTGGTTAAATGATTTTCGGTTGCTTGTCCACATTTTTTGCAAAATCCATGGGCTTCAAAGTCTAGGTCAAAATTGATTTATTTCAATTAGACCAATATAATAGTTGAAAGGTTGAACTACTTGTCAAACTGGATGCTTGTTAACACAAACAGCACTGGATTAGGTGATATAGACTTTACCAAGTAAATGCTATGTCATAATACATAAGTTATGCAATACTTCTATTTTACATGATAGGTACTGCTATAATAAACAGGAATTTTATTACAACATTTTAGTTTATCTTATCTTGTGTATAATGTACCTATTCACTGTAGCCCAGAATTTGGTGCTGGGCAAGCTGCAATAAATATTGCTAAATATTATTATAATGACATATTTCTGGTAGATATCATACAGGAGCTAAGAAATTATCAAGACAATGATAACTGGAATTTTTAACTGATAAATTCTAAGCATTTCTAGAGCTAAAGTTTCTATAATCCTATCATCTCATCTCAATGTATATAATATAAGGAATACTTTATATTAATAACTAGATTCTATACATATTAATGTATTGATTGTCTTGTAATGTCCCCATCTTGTAAAATTATTACGCATCTGAGCAACCCAATGTAGGAATTACTTTATTATAACAATATAGGCAATACTATATTCTGAATAAACATTTACTAATAAATGTGGTTTTCCAATAACTTTTTGGTATGTAATGTCATTTCCAAATGGAAATAAAGCTCTATTTGACAGCATTCTTCTGAGATGTTATTTTTCTGATATTAAAGTTTGTTGTATCATAATGGGAAATGAAAACTAAAGTTGGCCAAAGTAGATAGCTCATCTGATTTTCCTGAAGACAGTAATGGCACCAAGGTCTTATGAGACTTGATTACAAAGGTAATTGAGTATCCTTTAACATGGTTAAGTAATACACTTAACATTGCATGCTATCCTGCAGTGAGGTAAAAAATGTGTTAGCCTTCCGGCATGACTTACCACTATGGCTAAGTTGGCCATTTCTTGCACACAATGTTGGTCTTGTGCACAATGCTGGTGTTCCAGCCTGTATTGAAGATTCATGTCCTTCAATAGTAATGGGTAGTTGTGGGTTTCACTTACAATTGGTTGTAAGCTTATTGAAGAACTGGTCGCTTTTAATGGCAGGTTTTCAAAACATCTTGTCACACAGGCATTCTATAGATGCTTACAGTGTTCTTTTACTATTTCACAACATATAAAAACTAATTATCACATATAGGGAGAACTAGAATTCTCCTTATTTTTGTTAGGGCAAAATGTCAGTCAGGATCCATCACAAAATTCACAAAGTATATCTTTTATGTACCCTTAGTGAGATGAATTTACATTGTTATTGTTATACTGCATATTATGTATTTATTCAACTCAATATCCTTGTCTATACTGACAATATTGTTGCTTAACAAAACAGAAACCTGTGGATATTGTCTAACCGGGATCTGTTCCACAAGATTTTGTGGTGTCTTTAGATCATTGGGCATTGGGGCCCTCAAGGGTGGCCTTGCCCTATTTATAGGTGAAAATTGAAACAAACCAAGATGTAGGTTTATCTAGCATGAGATTGTGTCTCCTAGAGCATAAAACTCCAGTGAGTTTTGTGTTCTTCTAGAACCATATGTACCTACTCGTTTTAATTATTATATGCACTCCTTCGAATTGTGATCAGCACAAGACTTACATGTTATTGTAATCTGCAGTAAGTAGGTATAGGTAGTTACCTATTATTTAAATCAACATACCCATGAAAAAACATTGTAGGCACTTACATGTGATTGATAAAACTGCTTATTGGAGCCTCACGGGCTCCACATAAGAGTAAGAGATCTCGTGTGTACATCTCGTGTACGCCCCGAGTCCAATGAGCACGTCAGTGTATCACGTACACCACCCGCGTCAACCGGTACCTACGAAGGTTATGGAAACTCTTGCGGCTTTAAACTGCTACGAGAGCCAGTAGCCATACCGGTGTAATCACTTTTATTTCATGAAGAATAATTATTATCTCCGTTCCAACGACGCTAGGTACTCCGCTTTATGACGACACTTTATTCGGCTTATAATTTTAAGACGACATTTCATTTATCGTCTAACTTTTGTAAAACTTCTTTATGTTGCCGTTTAGGCATAGATTTGGTTGAAATTATATTAAAATACACTTTAATTAAAATAAACACAGAGAAACGCAGAATCAGTTGCCGCGCAAACGAAAAGAATGAAAGCGTTCACCGAGCACAGATTAAGCAAATTTTAGGATCGGGGTTGCTACTTCTAAAATTGCGCAGAGTTGCCAGTGAATGATGAGAGCTGCTTGTTTAAATATATATCGAGAGCAGGGCACGCAATATAATAACTTTTTTACTTGTTTCTTTATATCCTGTTCTTATTTTCCTAGGTATCCTTTTATGTAGATATGGCCCTCTAGCGGCAATCTGAGGCACTTAAATCAAATTTATGTATATTGTGCCACTCACATAATAATAAGTGTTGTATCTATTATGTCTGGACTTCAAAAGAGACCATGATTCTCTGAGTTTGTTTCGGTTTTTGTCTCAGTTTTACCTACTCGTTAGATAAGAATGCTGGCGCCATCTAGTTAAAAAAAACAAGACTTGGAAAAGTGTTTCTCAAGATCTATCCTACCTACCTACTTGAAGAAATTAATATGATTATTAATATTGATTGGCCACTATTTTCTTCGAGTCGCCGTACATAATATGCGTAACCAATATGTAGTAAGGGTATCGTAATATGGTATGACTAACTGGAGGTACAGTTAGCAGCCGTTCTGGTCACCACAAACTGTCAAAATTTCCTCAATGGATATTAAACTCTATTACATGGTGATTACATTCAAAATCAATTGGAGAAATTTGACAGTTTTGGATATGATGTGCTGTTGACCGTACCTACTACTCATCTTTTTTTTTTTTTTTTTTTTAATTTATTTAAATGCACAAAACACATTACAATCGTAAAAATAACCTTACATATCACAAATACAATGTTTTGATCTGGATAGTAACGTAACAAATATGTGCACACAACAAAACAAAATAACTAGACAGCTAACAGCTCTATATTATTTATGTAGTAGGACCTTCTAAAGCCCACGTGCTATGGAGGATGTCTTTAACAATTTTAATATATGAATTAGAGTTATGATCAAAAATATCCAATAACACATTATCCTTCACCATATCGTTATATTGACGGGCCATTCGCGTCAGTGGGTTGAAGTAGGAAATGTTCATCTTTAAAGGTTCGTTGCAGAAATTTTGTTGAACTATGAGATTGTCTATGGCAGCTTTTCTCTATGTAACAAACGTCTGAATATAACGAGTAAACAGTTTTGTCACGGTAAAATCTGTGAAAATAGCGATGTAGTTAAAAAAATTGATAAGTTAAGACTCATAAAAAAATACCCTTGTAAGCTTTAATCTGTATTACAATGTTTTTTAAATTTCACACTTTTTGCGAAAATCTTTACATTAAGGTATAATAATAACGATACACTCGCACTGAGAGAAGAATCTGTTTCCAATACCAATAATTTTAAATGTTTTAACACTTTTTGTAAAAAAATATAGATATTTAAATAATTTAATGCGGAATAATAGCTCATTATTGTGTAAGAAAACATTCTTAAATCACTTTAAAGTGTTAAAATGTTTAAGTCACAATACATTCGTTACGGACGTGTTCTAATAAAAGAATAAATAGGATCAATATAAAGAGAACATTCTGTTCTGACTGTCGATGTTCCAATACGCACAAAAGTACCAACAGTAATGAATGCATTGAGTTATAAAACCGTGGCTAACACTGCTATAGATTGTTCGGGCACGATTCTTTATGCAATGCTCTTGAAATAATTCTACAGACACATTTTTGGTAGGCCAGTGTTTTGACGACAACTGTCAATGGCGATATTTTATTTTTAATTTCAGATAGGCCAAATGTAGTTAATACATACTATACATTACTATAATTTAGCTTATCTGGAACTTTCCATAATATATGTAACAACCACAAATTGTCGTTAAATAATAATTTTCTCTATTTTTTTTTCCATTCCATCAATGCGTTGATAATGGTACCTACCCACTATAGGTACTTATGTAACTAGGTAAGCTAACGGCAATTTTTCTATAGGACGATATCTTTTGGACACAGAAATTCTGTATAAAAGGTATTTTGAATAGAATTTCTGTCAAATTAGAAGTCTTTTTCTATAATTCTCAGATTTCTTTTTTTTTATTAAAACTATATTCTATTATCTGTGTTAAAACTTATATTTTATTTATTTTCCATATCGATTTTAATATAATTGTAATAATAATATGTCCAAATTAGCCTTCATTATGAAAATGTAAAGTTTTACATCGGCATTATGTGAGCTTAGCTATCCTTAGCCATAACGCAAGGCAGTAGTTGTTCGGTTAATTAACCTTATTCTGCTAATGGCAATTCTTAGTCTAGAATGTTCTAACTTTTTCGCAAAACATGGTAAGTAAACGACGGACAAGCGGCCGAACACGTATGACCTAATAGCTAATACTTTCTTTTATTTCTACAAAGCAACATTTAGTTTGTATAAAAGTAAGGTAAGCACATTTATAGATTTCTAGTCAATAAACTGTGTCAAGTCTGACTTCTTCGCATTTATTAAGAATAGTCTGTGCTGTGCTCCATAGTAATGGGTTCAATTATTTGTGAAAGATTAATTTTATGCCTATGAAATAAACTACATTTTACTGGAGAACACAGGCTCGAAACGTTGAATTTTTCTCAGATCTAGCATATTGTTATTTAACATAATTGAAATTCTCATTAGCAGCTCGGAGTTATGATCTGTGATAGGCTCGCCTCCTATTACATTGGACCTAAACAGACCAATCTGTGGGTACTAATCTATGTATTTTTTAAAAGGCTTACTATGTGGGTCGCACATTACTAGTAATGCTTGTGTTACGAGTGGGTTCACGTCGGTAGTGCAATGGGTAGGTTTCGAACCGGCAACCACATGATCGCAAGTCCGACACCGTAACTATTAGGCTACCGCCGCTTAAATACATTAATTTGTCTCTGCCTAACACTTCGGGGAATATAGGCGTGATAGTGTGTATGTTTTTATAACGTTTTATCCTTGCCAGTATAACTTGATCTCGCATTGTATAGGCTTTTCGTAGGTACAAGAGGTCAGCTTATAATAACAGGATTTTGTTTGTAAAAAAGTACTGTTTCCGTAGATTTGTATCGCAAATGGACCAACAAGATCCAAGTAACGTAGGCGACACCACATATCCCTATTAACGTTTTGATGCCACGCTTAGATGATCGCTCTTCCTTTTTAATCCCTGGATGTGCCGTTAACAAGGAGTTTGAATTAAATTACTCTTTAGGTACGATCGGTATATATGTAGCGGATTGTATTTTACAACCATAACAATTCGTAAGGCATGATTGCCAACTGATAATAACACAATGTATCTCACAAGTAATAAGTACATATAATATTTTTGATTGTTTCATGCGATTGCCCAGTCAATCGATTTATTAGGATTTTTAATATTGATATGGTTACTATAAGATGTTGTTAGGATAGCTAATTAGGTAATAACTACGACAGAAGGACCCTTAAGTAGGGACTGAATAAATTTACCGACTTAGTATTACATGGACCTCACAACTCGATAGAAGAACTGAGTTGCGAGACTTGTTTTTTTTTGTTGACAAGTTATGTTTTATTGGCATTCTTTTTTCTTTTATATGCTATAAATACAATGACAGTGTTACATTATAAGATTGACACAAAACC
Source organism: Acronicta leporina (assembly GCA_947256265.1). Classification (NCBI taxonomy): domain Eukaryota; kingdom Metazoa; phylum Arthropoda; class Insecta; order Lepidoptera; family Noctuidae; genus Acronicta; species Acronicta leporina. The sequence continues at coordinate 5,351,393 of OX366521.1, forward strand.
AAATCTTATAATTACTTATTGTTACAAATTTGTTTTTGATGGCATCTCTTTCTTTCTGTAGGTAGTCTTCCTCTTTTATTTTCCGGTACTACTTTTTGAGCTTCAGCTACAATTTTTCTCAAAGCCCGTTGTTCTATATTTATATGGGATTACATAGTTATATATGCAGTTGGTGTACCTATCTAGAAAACTGGAAACATATATTTTTTTTAAATTGCGAAATTGCAAAATATTTTGTTTTTCCTTGATTGATATCTAAACACTAATCGTATTCAAAAATTTGAAGCTGCTATGTCTGCTAGAAGTGCCTTAGAGTTTTGATGATCGGTCAGTCAGTCAGTGACAAAATTAAGAAACTTTGACTAGATATAATTCTTAAAGTACTGGTTCAAATTGAATGAAATTTGAAACATACCGTGTCGATACAATGCCTGCATAGTTACTGAAAATTCAGGCTTCTAGTTTTATCCACAATGAAGTTAATTGAACTGCTTCGAGAAAAGGATGGTACGGCCGTGCCACTTGTTTTTGCTAGACTTGGCGGGGGCACTGTCGTGCACCCAGATCTGTTTGGCGTTCGTCATTCGGAGCTAGTTAGAGCTAGTCAGGCGGATGATAATCATCTAACCGGCTGCAGGTGTTAAAGATTGCGTCCCACTACTCGGCACTTCCTCCCATAATTACATACGGTCTTATTCCACGATACTAGCCTAGTATGGGTTGTTTAGACTGTACTTTATGAAGTTCAATCATTCGACTCATTTGTATTTTTGTGAATATTCTTTAGAAATAAGATTTAGAGTATTTTTTCTTTATTTTTCACTGCTGTGACCTAATTAGGTCTATACAAATTCATAAATGTGTCTGAAGGTTTCAAATATTTAATATCCATCACCATCTTTATTGTTAAAGTTCAAAACCTTGAATTTTAGGCCATTCAACCAAAATGTCTTAAGCGTGACATTGATAAAGATCGTTTCACATGTGCGCATCCGTGAAACTAGTCTGTAGATTTGGATGCGTCGCACGACTGGCTGGTGAGTACCCGGCTTAATAGCCATCTGACATACTTGTGGGCTTACAAACATCTGTGTCTAATTGCAATGCACCTCACGATGCGATGGTAGTTCATCATTGTTCTTAGACTAGACCTATTAAAAAATAATTTAAGGAACGGTTAAAGAAAGGAAGATTTAGGGCTGATTTTTCAATCGTTAGATCAGATATCTTTTTATGAAGAACTAGCTGACCCGGCGAACTACGTACCGCATCAGAAAAACATTTTTTCACATTTACTCACCTTTTAAACCTTCCCTGGACTTCCACAAACATTTCAAAACCAAAATCAGCTAAATCGGCCCAGCCGTTCTTGAGTTTTAGCGAGACTAACGAACAGCAATTGATTTTTATATATATAGATAATATTGAAGTTTGGCAGGTGTTGTATAGAAAAACTGTAAAAAATTGAATTTATTCCTCTGTTAAAGTTATTTGGATGGCAAAATCGGCCCGTAAGGTACAAATATTAAGGTGACATTTAATAGGGATAAATATAAGTAGGTATACTCTAATATTAATCCTTCAGTATATGGGCGTGATGTTATGATATTGCTTAAACGGCGAAACTAAAATGATAAAGAACTGAAAAACAGTTCCTTAATTTGACCAATTGATGGAAAAGATCTTCTTAATTGAATTTTTTTGTTTGGTGTTAAGTATTAACACGGTTCGACAGTGACTGGCAGCAATCATGACTTAATTCATTTGCGACTAATCGTCGCAAAGAGGTTTTAATTAACTCAATGAACTTCAGTTAGCTGTGGTTAGTTAGACAAATTAAAATCCACCTACACGTGTTCTATCAATCACCTACGTGAGTTACAGTTGGTAAACAAATATGAACTGAAGCCAGTTTTTCAGTATGTTAAATTCCGGAGCTCTGTGCCTAAATACTATAATTTCATGGTTTGAATATGATTATAAATAACAAGTTTGTATTCACAATAGAAAAAAAATGGTTTTTGATAAAAAGAAACAAAAAGAGATATTCCTCTTTTTGTATTTTTTTTTTGCGCTTACCTATGCGCTTGCTCACACATTTGAAAGAGAAAGAAACAAAGTATGACAAAAAAATAAGACATGAATACATTAAGGCCCACTTGCGCCACCCCAGGTTAACTTAATTACCTCGGGGTTAGTGGCTAATATGGGGTTAAATTACAATTATGTCTTGCACCACCAAGAGTTAGGGACTAAAGTCAGGTTATTTTTTTAAAATTTTAACCTACCTTTTTTGGTGGGTTACGTCACTAACTCCGGATTAGTAATGTCAAAATTGTTTCGTTTGAGAGGTTATGTTGGGTTGCAGAAGTGAAAGCAGTGTCAGTCAGATTTTAAAATTGATTTGTGTCCTAAACAATAATTATGAGTGATTTTTTATTGTCTGATGATGATGAAGAAATCGTCGAATACATTAGCTCGGACTTTTATAATAGAAGAGTTGCAGAAAGGTCTGATCGGACTTTTATTTTCTATGACGTGTTCATATTTCGTAACTATGTCACAAAGTAGTAAATTTTCCCTTTTCGTGAAATTAGGGCCACGTAAACGTATTTTCTTTTCCATAATCAACTCGTGTTCTTCCAAATTGTCACACACACAAAAATCACACGTCCAAACAAAGGCGATTTGACATGAAAATATTGAATGACTGGAAAATGACTGAATGGTTTCAAAAACAAACAATCAAATTGAAATGTCTTTGAAAAAACAAATCACGTGAGACAGTCTTATACAAAATGATCGAGTGCAAAAGAGAGGTGTATAAATATTTCACTCATAGTTCACTCATTCTTAGTTGGTTGGATTACATTACGGAGCAAAACCTCTTTGATGTTACCAGCTTAAAATAGAGAAACACCGAGTTAGCTAACTCGGTGTTACTTTTCATTGGCGCAACAGGATGTTGAGTTTAAATTTTAACTAATTAACCCGAAGTTACTAAACCCGAGTTATTTTATTTTAGCCTAACTTTTGGCGCAAGTGGGCCTAATAGAACTAAATTAGCGCCTAGAGCCGAAAAGGATCACAGCTCAGCAGAATTTTGGGTGGTAGTGTTGTAGTAACTACCACCTGACGTTGAAAGTTAAACGAATATGGTTTCAGGAACACATAAAGGATGGATAAAAAAATCAAATAACTAGTTCTACATATATGTAATATTTCCAATAGACGGTAAAGATCAATAGATTTTTGGAATAATGCATTCAAGTAGTTTCATAATATTACCTACAAGGAATTTCAGTACTTAGGCAAACCTTATTCAGAATACAGATAAAATGTAATACTTTATTTAGGTTAATTTAAAAGTCGGTAAAGCACACATTATTCCCGCCTAATTTTGCATTTTATGTAGCAAAAATGCGATTTGTGCAGCACTTACGGGATAATTGCTCAGTAAAGCCTTGCTAAGTAAAGCGGGAACGATTAATTACTGAGAAGGATTTGCTTGAACAAAGGTTCAATGTGTTACAACTGATTGCTAATGACGAGGTCCCATGTGTGTGGAGTGGACTAACGCCATTCATTGGGCAAATGGGCACCATTCCAATCCAGAGCTGCAAGCTGCAACGCTGAAACTATGTCTTTGACATTAAAAAAGTAGAAAGATGTATTTTATTAAGGTACTTTACCGATATTCGCTGTATTTTTATTCCGTGCTCGTAGAACTATTTCCCTGAAACGGGCGCTTGCACCACCTTATAAGGCAGCCAATGCCTTATAAGGTGAGTTTGTCTACATTAAAAGGCCACATATCTTTAAAACTTACCATGAGCTATGACTAAGATTCTAGAATCCAAATAGCCAGTAATTTTCTTGCTTAAGATGTGAAAAAAAACTGTGCAAAATATTTAACAAGATGGCTTATTTAATATGTAAAGTTTACATTATGTAAGATAGAGACGATGACTTTGACATTTATTCCAAATGCTTTCTGAATAGCTTATTCTTAACATTGTTTTACATAATATCTTAAAAATATTTGACATTGTTATCTGAAGAGAGATGTCAAAATAATATGAAGGTTTGTGTGACGCGACGCTAACAAATTTGGCTTTGATATAACAATCACTTTTGTCACAGTAACTGTGTGGTGTTCGGTACTCGTACACGCCATTGTGTAATCGTCCGACCAATGTCAACCATTCATTTTGCCCCTTTGATCTTGTTCTAGTTTGGTTACGCGCAAATAGACGCAAATAGGTACCGACAAAGGATGTTCCTGTTATAAATTGATTACGGTATTTACGTTGTTGTGGATAAAATACTAGATAGAGCTAGAGGTTTAGCTGTAAATTCCTAAAAAAATATAGATTTCATTGAAAATTTTATGCCATCATTCCCTAGCTAATTGTATTAAAAAATATCCGTTCAATTTATAATCAATTAATTTTGGCACCAAGTAAACAATACCGTAAAGAGTTTTAAGTTTCAATTTTAAAACATTTTGATGGGTCTAAATGCATACTTTAAGTAAAGAAATTTTACTCCTGTCACATTAAATTAAGTTTCTCCCGTAATTTTGGTCGTCTTCTGAATAGGATACCAAAATTTAGTCCAGTTTAGGTACAGTCAGTCAGTCAACAGAATCGGCAGTAGCCGGTGAAAAAGTGATGAGTGTAAAAGTGATATCTTCAAATTGAATATAGATAGGATACGTAAAAATAATTTTTTGCTGCGTTTGAAAATAATATTATAATTATTTCTATGTGTATTAACTTTATGAAAATGCAATTCATTCTTAATATTGGCTATTTTAATTCAAATTAAAAGTCAAGCGCAAAACTGTATAAAAGAAACGCGCCAAGGAACGCTTAAAAAAGTGCGCTTGGACTTCTAAAACAGTCACTCAAAAACTGGGAATGAGGTGGCGCTGAAAGAACCTCATTTCCGCCAGCGAGTTTCTCAATACATTTCATTTAAATACTTTTTCTTAGACTAAACGTTGAGAGGTTTTAATTTCGCATGTCGCTATCTCATGCGAGCCGCGGGGACAAGGAAACGCTCTCTGCTTGCCCCATTCAGATGCTAACCTGCTTTGACTTTCATTGCGAAGCACTGAGATGGTATTGTTTTTTAAAGCTAAGTTTATTAGCACTAAAGTGCTTCGTTACCTCGCTCATACTGAGAAGACATGTGCACTAACGTTGGCAGTAGTTTATTATTTACAAAATAGAGCGAAGAGCAGAGTATCCGCGCATGATCCGCCTTTAAAAGGTTTTCATCTTTCCCCTGGCTATTAACATAGCTGGCCCCAAGTGGAGATGTACTAATGTTCGCCGGTATATGTATTTAGGTTCTAATAGGGAGCGAGTCTATTCTATTATTGCCCCAGGATATTGTTTCAATATATTTGGGATCAACGCTTCTTTTAGTCATGTGTCACAACGTAGATTTTACTTGAATCTCAAGCTAAATGTTTATAATTATTTCCAGTCAAGTAGGATGACAAGTGTCATGGCCGGGACTACAGGGCAAAGGAATTCAGTTACAGATTTAAGCTGCAAGAGTCCGCCAAACTCTGTCTGAAGGAGACGGGGTCCCGTTGTCGGACGATCCACGAGGTTATAGGTACTTAAAGAAAATAGAGGCCAAACGCATTCAAGTAGGTAGCTAAATATTAAACAATATATAAATTTTAAAATTAACCGTTGTGTAACATCCAAAAATAATGTATTGATTTTGATTTTTTTTTAATACTTTGCCCCACACTAGGATTTTCTTCTGTATCGTGGGTGCGTTCACAAACACAAATTTTCACTTACACAAACACCCAGACCCGGAACAACTACCTGTAGATCATACAAATATTTGCTCGTGTGGGGATCGAACCCACAACACGTGTCGCAGAAGCCAATTGCTCAGCCGCCAAGCCAAACGTGTCGTCGCGGTAGATATTTGTAGAAATAATTATTAATTTATTAATTACTGTATATTTGGCTTGTTATCGCATCTGGATCGCCTTGATGCACAAAAACGATTATAATATCGATCTAATATCAAGGCCAGTGATAAAGTCACATTCACCGCAAATTATACTTGTTAATTACAAAACAAGTAATGATTACTGTGCGGTGGTGTTGATAAAATATTATCTAAAATGTTACTGTACAAATTTGTTTGATTGGAAAAGCAAATCAGTACCAATAGGCATCTGCCTATCTATTAAATGCCCAACGAAGGAATTCGTATTAGATTTTGTAAAGGTTGTAGTGATAAAAAATTGTTTAATTACTAAACCCATAACGAACCTGCTAATGTCCCTACTTACAGTATGTACTGTGTATTTTTTATGCGCTAGGTAGAGCAGATGGATCACCTGATGGTAAGCAATTAACGCTGCCCATGGACACCCACAAACCAGAAGAGTCGCAAGTGTGTTGTCCGCCTTTTAGAAGGTTTGGGCCTCCGGTATCCTCACTCACTCAGCGAAACATAACGTAAGTGTTGTTTCACGCCGGTTTTCTGTGAGGCCGTTGTATCACTCCGGTCGAGCCGGCCCATTCGTGCCGAAGCATGGCTCTCCCATGGTAAAATGTGTATGGTTCAGGGATAGTATACCATAATTGTTTTCTCGGAGTGTTAACCAATTTCGACTATATTTGGCTGCTCGAGATGGCCCTATATTTTTGCCGATGTCCAACCATCGCTCAGTTCTGAAGATACATCACAAAATGCTTACAGTTGGATAATTTTACCTAAAATGTTAAATAAGGCCGTATTGTAAAAGGAATGACATACCTATATTTTCTTAGAGTAGAAATTTCGCAATGTTCGATTTCGAGAGATTTAATTAGTTTCGGATATTAATATAATGACCACCGAATTTAGTAAATTGATCACCAAAATACTTACCAAAGAGGATAAATGGTCACCAAAATGGCTAAATGGTCACCAAATATTAGGTTTAGGTTAGGTTAGATATATTTTGATGATCATTTAGTATTTTTGCTGCTCATTTACCATTACATTTTACTAGATCTGGTGGATCGTTAAACATAAGCCATTAATTTCTAGGAAGTACGAGTTTAATGAATTTCGATCAAGACAGAAATACTTAAAACTTTCCTAAAACTACATGCCCCAACTGGTCAAACAACATCAATTTTGTCATTAACAACATATTTGGAACATTATTTGTCCAATTTACGAACAATTAAGTCGTCAAAGGATTAATTTATACTTAGTTCATAATTACACCTGATGACGCACAGCAAAAGAAATAAGTGGACATTTGTACCTATATACATAAAATACTATTTATACATAAAATGCTATTTTATCTAATTGGAGGAACTCATTGATTCATTGATTTACATCCATCAATCACGCATTCCCCGGAGGGTTAGGCAGAGGCATAAAGTAATGTACACCACAGTACGCCGGTATGTTTAGGTCCTATGTAATAGGGGGCGAGGAAATCATTGATTTACAAGGCGAATAAGCTGAGCTTGTCACTCTGTGGTCACTCTATAGATGGAAAGAAAGAAAGAAGTAAGAAAGAAATAAAGTTTATTTGACACAGTCAAGGCACACTTACAAGAGAAAACAAAAAAAAAAAAATAGAGAAAAGACTAAATTATTGTGCCTCACGGCTGTGGCAAATAGGCCCCGTTGAGCATATGCCAGGCAGCTAGTGCCTGGCGCTGATTTTCAACTGAGCCTCAATATCTGAGGCGTACCGGATGCAAACAAGTTTTAATAGCATGTATGAGTTTTGATGTGCGTAAAAAGGATAAAAATATAATGATTTTACTAAAATAAATAAATAATAAATAAACGTTATAGATACATAGATCATACATTTTACAGTATTCGAGTATTATATAGATGTGTGACTATTATTAGCACATAGAGACACTTTTCCATGCATCGGATAGCTCATGAAGCCGTTGGTCCTGGTTGCCATCATATGAACATCTATGCTATGTAAGTTGTTAACAGGTAATCAGAAGCTTGAAAATCATGACAACCAGTGCTGCCCAAAAATGGGTTGCTGTGGACAGAAGGCAGTCGCATTGTATAAATAGGTATATTCAGTCGCATATATAAGACCGCCAGTTGTACTTACTCATGTAACGTTTGTTTTTGTATTTCCGCTCAGTCCTCTGGTGTACAATAAAGAATACTCTATGGTATGGTATGGTATAGCGGGCTATTTTCCGCAACTCCACGACAAAGCGCACGCAAAATCGTGCGGGTGAGAAGGATTATCTACTCGAGCCACCCTAACCCCTCAAGAAAGGCCAGCAAGCGGTTAATGTTGCTGGCGATTTCTCGGAGAGTACTCGGTTTACCGAGGTACTTTGCCCTGTATGCGGTGACCCCACGACAATGTAGGAGCACGTGGGCCGCTGTCTCGTCGTCCCCGAGGCAGGCTCTGCACAGGGGGCTGTCTGTAACACCTATAACAGAAAGATGTTTATTAAAAGAACCAGGGCCGGCGACTATTGCTTTGACAGTCGCAGTAGTTGTTTAGTAACGCGTCCATCTAAGTCAGGGAGTGCCTCTTTAGCCTGCCTGCACTCCCCATGATTGGACAAAGAATACTCTAGCAAGTCTGAGCCGACATAGTTGGTATAAAATCTAGGATGACGATATCATTCCGGATATAAAAAATAGTGATATCTTGTAATTAATTTGACGCTTATAATCTTCAAATGGGTGAAGTGATTACAATTCTAAAGTGTAAACAATTGTAAAATGAACTCGGAGTCGCACGAAAAATGCGTGGAAAGTCATTATAAGCAAACCTAAATATTTAGTACCTAGTGATTATTAATTGATTAGATACTATTATTATTTCTTATTTTAAATACTATAAATACAATGACAGTGTTACATTATAAGATTGACACAAAACCAAATCTTATAATTACGAAAATCCTATCAGTTTTTTCATTCCTTTCTGTTTATTAGAATATTAGCCCTTACATAATTATAATTACTATTAAAAAGTGTTACGTATAAGCACCTAAACAGGGATTTTTTGTAGTGAATAGGAAATACAATTTTATTGACGGAAATCACTTCTATAATTGTTGGCGGATGAAAGTAATCAAACAACAAAAGGGTCTAAGTATGCTTATTACGTGTTATCTGACGTACATAATAAAATTGTGACGCAAGAATCTGTGGTTACCGTGTGATTGGAAGTGGCTTTGTGGATCTATTCAACACTTACTAGCTACATACAACAATAAGTATGGCAAAACAGAAAGGGTTTCTAATTAAGATAAAGTTTCGAAATATATTTAAAAACAAGCGACGCGCACACAGCTTTGACTGCATACATTTTCCAGGTACGCAAAATGTTCCCTTTTTGTCATACAAAACATCTTGACCGTGGGAGAGCCAGGCTTCGGCAAAAAAAATATAAATCTAGTTCTGGGAATTAGGAAGATAACAAAAAAATAAACCGTCGAGCCATTCTCAAGTCATGATTTTTCATACGTACAAAAATATATTTTTTTAAAAGCTTGCTAGCAATGGGATCGCACATTACTAGTATTCTTGTTAACCCCTCGTGCTTAGCTAGATTGCTTGTGTTACGAGTGCGTTCACGTATTGCAATGGGTGGGGATCGAACCGGCAACCACATGATCGCAAGTCCGACGCCCTAGCCATTAGGACCGACGCTTATTGATTTTTATATAGATAATGCTTTAAAGGTAGGTATAATTTTGAATTTTCGATATAAGCACGTTTTGGAGATAATATTTACCGAACTCAATCCGATCATAATCGATGCTTATCTTATGTCGCAACTAAATCAAATCGACATCTTTCTTCGATTTCAAGCAACAGATAAGTTATTCGGAAAATGCTACTGGGTTGCATTTAAATCGATAAAACACGCGATACACAAATTATCTTTTCGATAACTTAAAAATTATGCAATGATAACAAAACATTTTAGTATCAATTCCAGGTACAGATTTCGGACAAATTACATTAATTGTATATCGATTTTGATGTATCATAATGCATATGATCGAGAATTTTATGGAAACCCCAATAACACTTTACTCGATCGGGAAATCGAATCCAAGACCTTTAGCGTAGCAGTCATCCTTACAAAGGCTAGACTAATGAGGCACTTTGCATATCTTATATTAAAAAATCCCTATACATCTCACTCAGTGTTGCATGAAATTAGTTCAGATTCAATTTATCTAATACAACTTGTAAAAGCCATAAATATATTGCTGAACACCTGGCATTAATTTACAAATCAATCAAGTCTAAACCGCCCGCAGTCGACCTCTTACTGTTGACCAATTTACTTTGTTTTATCTTACAGTAATACCGGTTTACACACCCACGAATAGATTTATGAAATAGAATATTGCTTCCAAATACACTTCAGCATTATAACTAGGTACATGCATTTATCTAAGTGTTATAAAAGTAAAGGAAGACATCGTTATGAAACCACAAAGTCCATGTAGGTTTGACTAGAAAAAGTTGCTGGCCTTACTTGATTAAAGAGAAGAAATCATGGGTATATTTGATTATTATTACGCAAGTGACAAGTCCCTAATCGTTGTGTAAATCTATCAACACGGGCTTGGATAAAAACGGCAATAAACAAAGCAAATGCACAAGCTAATCATTCTAAATTTAATGTTTTCATCAAATAATGATTAACTTACGCGTCATTAGCTACTCACTTTCAGCTGTACATCGACAATCATGTACAGTAGTAGTAATAATCAACTGCGCGGGAGTTAAAAACCGCGTACCGTTGCTGTTCCTGCGCAGGAAACAATTTGTCATTTAGTCAGCGGTTACATTGTGCAGAGAAATGCAGAAGTAACATAATGTGATGTAACATTTAAAAGAGGAGAAGGAGAGTTCAAGACTGCCCCTTAAACTCTTTTTTGATGTTCTTATGTGGTCATGGGTCGTCTGCCTTCGTTTGTCAAATATCGGCTACGTGATTCATGCCATTCATCACGACCTTGACAGGACTATTCTGTCTTCTGTTAAATATAGTCACTAATTTATTACCAGTGAATACCAGTAACACGACTTATAGTTATGAAGCTTCCCACAATAAATAATTTGTCTTTCGACGAAGGCTAGATCCCCGTACGCCTCTTCTATTAAAAAGAGCTATGATCTTGTGTTACGATTTTCTATTGAGGGATATTTTCCTTATTTTTGATATTTTTTAATTTAATTAAATGATCTTTATCAATGCCATTACCAATCTGCAATGGTCGCACTCCGGTAATATTATCAATCTTATTGATCCATATCGAAGGGCCGACATGTAGATACGTATATAATCTTATCACACGATATTAGGAGTTAGAATTCTGTTCTGTTGTTATGGCGTAATAAGCGCACGCGCAGGAACGTCGACAGCGGATGGTCGTAACACAGGTCTACAGCAAATTGCTTTATTAACTGCATATTGTAAATCAATTTCCCCGCATACCGTCTCAGAAATGTCGCTGTACCTAATTGTATGGTTATGTATGATATTTATGTTCACTGTGAAGCGACAAAAATCAGCAAGAAAACGTTAAAGATTATGGTTGAGCTACGCAATGACAAACGAATGCTTGCCGTTAGGTGAAAAAAAAAGAAAAAGGTGGCACTGTAGCCATGTAGAGTTAAAAAGCCATTAGAAAAGTGCGATGAATCTTCTGTGAATTTGAAATATGAATTGATAGATGCTAGAGGAATCGTTCCATGTAAGCTTTCTAGCTTTCCTGGTTCGTTCAAAACCGATATAGCTCTCTTTGAAAGGCTATATTTTACAAGTTATCGTGACGTTTGATGTAGATACTGCAAAATAAGATTACTGAATATCTACTGAATTAAAATTATAAAGATCAAGTTTTCGAAGAGGAAAAGACCATGCTGACTCCATCAAGACTAAATAAACACTGATTTTCACTGGCATTTTCTAAGTTATCTGTATAATAGACACCGTTCCATTTCTCTTTCAAAATATCTCGGCAGTTCACAGTTTCGTTAAAATTATTATAAATTAAGTAACGATGATTACAATATTCCGGTGAAATTTTTTAACAAAACTATCAATAAATTAATAAAAACACTGTATATATTTTTTTGTAAAAGTTTCAATGAACGTAGGTACTGGTGTGATTAGTACGGAAATTCTAGTTTGAGAGAATTTATTTATTCATATCCCAGTAATCCAAGTTAATTATAGGTGAACGGGGAAACTGGGTTATTTTATTCGATATCCTGATAGCCAACTTATGCTTTCCAAATTATACGAATATATTTTCAAACAGGCATTTTTTTATTTAAGGTTCTTGAAGATTTTTTATGAAAATGTAGAATGTATTTTTGAACTATGCGAACTGAAACTGAAAGGTTGGTATTGGTCATTGGGCTATTTATTTAGTAAAAAACTTCCTGACACCACTCAGATGATGATACATTATTTCACATTCACATTTACAAATTTCGCATGCAATAGGTACCTCTGTATTGCATGCGAAATCTCATCAAGGACCTCATCTCGAAGCCACAAGACAGTTCAAATCAATGTGTTCGATCAATCAATCTATATCTTGCGTACATAGTACCTATTCCATTTACATTTTATTTGAAAAATATTTTAATTGCATAAATTGGCTAGTAATGTCATTATTTTGGTATATTATTTATCTACTTAATTATTATTGCATTAGGTTAAATGTTAAAACAAATATATAATTTTATTTATTTGATTAGAGATATATAATTATTTATTCGAGTATATCCGTATAGGAGTTGGGCATTAGTCCGTATATAATCGGTATTGTCATTTTCACGCATCCGTATCTTAGTATAGTGGTGACATACACGTCTCATGCTTTGAAAAAGTGCCCCATTTCTCATCGGAGATTTTTCCTTGTTATTGTTTACCGTTGATAAGTGTAGCGCATAATGCTACGTGATTGTGTTGCTAATATAAATAGAAAAGTGTATTGTCTGTGTTCACTTGCATTTAACTGGTCATTTACGTTACTTTTCTTTATAAAAAGGTAGAGGAAATACAGTTGAATGCAGTAGATTTAAAATTAAAAAAAGGTTGTTTTTACCCGACTGCGCCAGAAGGAGGGTTATGTTTTTCGAGAGTACGGCTCGATGGAGTTTTGCTTGAGAGGTGCCGTTAGATTCGTATTTACCGTGAGAGTGATACTGGGTACCTATATCAAAATAAAAAAACAAAATGGTGGATTTTTGACGCCAAATTCAAATGTTTGTCACGCTCTGCAGCCAAAGTTTTTTTCCTGCCCGTCATAATACATAAGACACGATAAAATGCACACAAAACGATTGGTATTAATCGTTTTGTGTACGTTCACGTTCTTCGGTATCAGTATAACTCGCCCTTCAAGAATCAATATCACGATTACGAACCAATCAAAGTGCATATCTGTGAAAAATTGCTTATGTCCGATTTAAACCGAAAGGAAATTTATTATAACTGTTTGTACACGTACAACAATCAAACCACAATTGAATAATTGTCATACGATTAGGGGCATCAATTTATATTGAATTACACTGAAAAATTGAACATCATTTCTACATTAGCAAATTGTGCTCGTAAATGTCAATTATTATATGAGTTGTGGGTTTCGTTAGAAAATATTTACATAAGTACGTATTATTATTAGCATAATATTACATAACATACCATCACGCCATAATCCCTGAAGGGTTAGGCAGAAGTGTATTGAAATACCGATGTCTGTCGGTCTCACAGAAAACCGGCGTGAAACAACGCTTGCGTTGTGTTTCGCCGAGTGAGTGAGGTTACCGGAAAACCAAACCCTTTTAAAAGGCGGGCAACGTACTTGTGACTCCTCTGGTGCTGCGGGTGTCCATGGGCGGCAATTATCGCTTACCATCAGGTGATCCCATAAAAAAAATGTAGGTACACACACAGTTCGCCGGTATCTTTTAGGGCTCATGTAAGGCGGACTTATTGCCATAAACCGGATACAAGTACATAAATCAAAAATCCGAGTTGCTACTGAGAATTTCATAGAAATGTCGATACATTTGGCGTAACGGCTGAGCCATCGGCTTCTACGTCACGTGTCGTGGTTTCAATCCCCACACGGATCATATATAATTTGTATGACTTACAGGTATTGGTTCCGGGTCGGGCGTACGTACGTTTATAAGAGAATTTGTGTTTGTAAAAAGCACTCACGATACAGGAGAAAATCCTATTATGGTGCATTGTTTAAAAAACTATCCGTCATTCAACCTAGGAATCGGACCGATTATATGCGTCAAATCTTTGCAACGCTTTTACAGCTATCTAATTATAGACTACTCAAACTGCATTTTTAATAACATAGATTTCCATTTTAATGGGCTATTTATTAGAAGCACAGGTCGTCTGCCGGGTCAGATAGTTGTCTATAAAATTCAAGTAACTTGACAACGATTTGTCGAATATGTTTTGCACCGTGTTTTTCATATTTATATGCTTCGTCGAAGCCACATAAAACAACGTTATCAGGGGCATCTATAATAGTCATCGTCCTTATAATGACTGTACCGGTAATGATGATGCTACCGTTTTATGTCCGGAATTACGCACATTGCACGCCATGCCGCCAGTCTTCAATAGTAAAAGCTACCAGACCATCAAAATAAAAAACAAAACAGCTACTATCAACCCTGTAGGGTTAGGCAGAGGTGTAATAATATATACTCATGGGTGTATATAGGTCCGCCTCTATATACACTCATGGGTGTATATTGGTACGCCTCTATATACACCCGTGGTTGTATATTGGTACGCCTCTATATACACCCGTGGGTGTATATTGGTACGCCTCTTCGCTTCGCTGGTACCTAGAAATCAAATATAATATTGGGTGAGCCTATTGCCATAAAACCATTTTATTACGTGGGTGAGCCATGCTTCGGCACTGCTTAATGGGCCGGAGTGATACCACGGCCTTACAGAAAACCGGCATGAAACAATACTTACGTTGTGTTTCGCCGAATGAGTGGGGATACCGGAGGCCCAAACTCTTTTAAAAGGCACGACACGCACTTGCAACTCCGTCTACTCGTTTGTCCCTGCAACTGAGAATTTTATAGAAAACCCAATAACGTTGGTCAAACTGGTAGGTAATCAAATCCAAGACGTCTAGCGTGTCTTACGCTTAGGCGATCTAGGCTAATTTCTAGGTAATGAACAAATATGAGGCAATTCTAACTAGGCTATTAAAATCACATATTTTTTTTGTACATCGTGTGTAAAAACGGATCTCTAAAACGCAACTGTTGACTAATGGAGACTGCGATCGCGATATTATCAGTGGCAGGTACTTTGCTATTGTTTATCCGACGAATGCCTAAGGTGGTCATTGCGTGTTCCAAATGCTTATGTATCCACGCTCCGTCTACTCATTGTTCGGTATTTCACGAGAATTTTTGTATTTCTTTTATATCACTGTGTGCTTATTATCTACATATCCTTGAAGTATTTGATATCTTGTTAGATAAATATGTGAGTTCATTGTGTTATGTTTTTTCGAACGTAAACTGAGAACAAGATTATTCTTTATTTTTTCTTGGTTTTTTTTTTCAGTTTTCTTTCAGTATAATAATGTCTTAATTTGTAGTTATACACGAATAATATACATAATCAACCCATATACTGTCCCACTGCTGGGCACGAGTCTCCTCTCAGAATGAGATGGATTAGGCTATAGTCCACCACGCTAGCCTTGTGCGGGTTGGCAGACTTCACATGCCGTCGAGAAAATCTCTCAGGCATGCAGGTTTCCTCACGATATTTTCCTTCACCGTTCTTAAGCGAGTTATAATTAATTATTAATACGCACATGATTACGAAAAGTCAGAGGTGCGTACCTTGGGCTCGAACTGGAGACCTACGACATTGCAGTCCAGTGGTCATACCCTAAGGATCTCGTGCTAACGGATCTATATATCAAGACATATATACCTCCAGTATAATCTGACATATCTTTGTGCGGACAACCTATATAAAGCGAGGTTAGATAACCTTGAATTACCTTATAAGCAGCTGTGAACATTGTAAATACGATATTTTTTATTTTATCAACTTCCTTATCCCCATTCACAAAAACGTTTCTAGTTGCCAACATAAGCTGCTTTAATCCTACATTAATTCCCACTAATTTGTTCGACTGTCGTAACCAAATTATCGAGGACAATGGTCGCTCATAAATGGCCATAATACACAAGTGTATGGGCACCCATCCGCGCAATGGTGACGCGTACACCGCACTCTGTAATAATCGCTTATGCCACAGTTGTGCAAATCGTTTCCCATGGGCTTTCATTGACTCTAAAGGGCATGTGTACACTTGAGATTTTGCGACTGTAGAAAATTCTTCACGGTTCCACGTCTAATTAACAAATGACGACAGTTCCTACATAACGTACCATCACGCCTGTATTCTCCGAAGGATAAGGGTAAGTACCGGCCAACTGTAGGATGTACGCCCACAGCTCGCCGATATGTTTAAGTCCCGTGTAATCGGGGTCGAACCTAAATATTAACCGGGCAAAAATCCAAGCTCCGTTGTTACTGAGAATTTTATAGTAAAACCCAATAATACTTACTGCTCGATCTGTGACCAAACCCAGAACCTCTAGCGTAGCAGTCGCGCTTAAGATCACTAGGCTGTTAAAACTGTTACTTCACTAGTTATTCTATGGATGTACACAAACAGATATTTATGGTTTGATACACATTTATTTATTAGAAGCATACAACTACTTGTATAAAATATTTAAGTAGTTAATATCAATACGTTGTTAAAATTATACATTTGAATTTTTTTACTTTTTCAATGTCTTATAAATTTGACGTTAGTTTATAGAAAAATAAAACGCCAACTATATACAGTAATATGATTGGAATCGAACGCAATCAACTCAGTTACCCATCTGCCGCAAAACAGTAAGGAAAAATTTTGTCCAAGCCACAATTGATACATTAATTAAAACCCTAATGGAGTTTTGATATTGATGTGTTGTTGATGAATTTGTAACCTGGTTAATTGTAATAGATTAGGCATCTGTGGTTATACGGTCTACCTGTGCCTAGCCTATCTGGGCATACAGGGCTATAGGCGTGATAGTAGGTATTAATATATGGATAACATTTTTTCGCACAACAATTCGCATTTGTAAATGCGAAAGTAAGTCTATCCGTCTGTTTGTTACCTCTACGTTGTTTCATGACTAAACCACCGAGACTGATGAATTTTGGCATAGGAGATAAATTGGACTTTGGAAATTACTTTCATAAATTTTGAGATTACTTTTATCTCAAAAAGTCCTCTAGGATGCAAGTGAAACCGCGGCCAAAAGCTAGTGGTGTATAATTTAACATTAGCCGCACACTCGCGATTTTCCCTAGCATTCCAAAAACCGCTCGTTCGTTTTATGTTTATTGCAAAATTATGCATTTGTCGTGAACCTTAATATTTTAAATTTCTTTTTTGGTAATTATTTAACATTCTACGACTAACAACTACGACGACATATATGGATCCACTAGTTTATCCTGTATTTATTTAAATAGAGAGAACGCCCGCACGGGAAATATTCCCTGTGTCTCGGGAACTTTACAATTAAGGACACACCCGGACTCCAAACCTAGACCCAGACCTCAGACGAAATAAATATCATTCGATCACCTCAATATTTGTCTCAGGTAGGCATCCTTACATGTTGAATTGCGACATATGTTTGAGATTTGAAATATTATGATCAATATTATAATTGTTTACGATCATGAGTGACGTATAGATTTCCCGTAATCTTATAAAATCCTGATTTATGACATTTACGCTAACATTAGACATATTGAAATAAAAGAATATCATATAAAATCGTTAAATGCGTGCGAAGCCTAACGCACTCAAGCGCAGACCTGCAATTTAAATACTGTGAAGACTTACAGGGATCTCTACCTGTAATGAGGTGTAAAATAGTCTTTTGTTTCCCATTATGCCTTATTAATGGCTGATACGATTTGACGTAGGAACTTACAGATTAGATCATTTACGTACTAAATTTATAGTGCAGCAATATTCTGTAGTATGTAGATAGAATTGAATAATGCTAGTTTAATTTAACATAATAAATACAATCTTATCATCTCTACCCCATACAAAGAAGAGATCATCACTGTTAGTTTATGTTATTTTTGACATTTCTAATCCTAATAATATATAATAATCCTTATATTTATGTGAGCAAAGCCGCGGGCAAAAGCTAGTCACTTATATTGAAATAACCCGTGACACGGACGGATTTAGAATGCACTTCCTCACTTCAATTCAGATAGCTTAGATCCATCTTTTAAGAGGCGGATAAATATCCGACTTGCATAGTGGTAGGGACCACTTCGGGTCTGACTGGCTGGCGACCGTTGACGTCAAAGTCTGTCGTAAAGCATCTTGGTATGTGTTGGGACGTGAGAGCCTCGGTGACTGCGTCTCTAGCAGTCCTTAGGGACTCTAAGGCTCTGCAACGTAACAAAAACATCAACTCCTTTGGTGTTACAGGTGACTACTGCACGTGAAAGCCTCAGTGACTGCGTCTCTAGCAGTCCCTAGGGGCGCTTAAGGCTCTGCAAAGTAACAAAAACATCCACGTTCTTTGGTATTACAGGTGTCTACTATACGTGAGAGCCTCAGTGACTGCGTCTCTGGCAGTCCCTAGGGGCTCTTAAGGCTCTGCAACGTAACAAAAACATCAACTCCTTTGGTGTTACAGGTGTCTACACAACAGTCAGGTGGCTCATCTGACGAAACCAATAAAATTAAATAACAAAGTAATTTCCACTTTAATGTCAATACGTTAATTAACGCCGCTGAAGTTGTGAACTTATGTAAATGAAGCTAGCGCACCACACGCTGTGTACGTAACTTGGGTAATTGGAGCCTTTTTGTTCCTGAAGCGTCGAGTGACAAGCATAACCCTTAACGACAGGTAAACAATAAAACTTGTTTTTTTAATTAACTATGCACTAGTTTAGCCACTATCACATTGTAACGTACTTTGGAAGACATTCCAGCAAGCGAATTTCGTTATTTGGCATTGGCATATGAGTTGCTATTGTAAAATTAATACTCATACTTATAGAAGGTATAGCGTACCATCTTTTAACAAAATTACACGTAGTACCTACCCCTTTTTAAGCATTTATATGGAAGAGAAGTGCTGCATGCAAATATTTTTTTTTATAATGCTTAAAAAATATACCAAAAAATAAAAAAACATTTGACACACTGATGCACAAGTTTTAGTTATGACTATGCTTGGACACACAGTTTAAATGATGTCGTATATTAATAAATGTGACTGCTACGCTAGAGGTCCTGGGTTCAATTCGCAGGTCGAGTAGTGTTATTGGATTTGTCTATGAAAGTCTCATTAGCAGACCGGAGTTTAGCTTTGGCAATGCTCGCTCGCCCCCTATTACATGGGACGTTAACATACCAGGCAAACTGTGGGTGTTAAATATTTATATTTTCTTTTCTTTTTTTAAGCTATATTAGTTCACTTCTGCCTTACCCTTCGGGAAATACGGGCGTGATGGTATATGTTATATTATAGTGTTCAATTACGTATGAAAAAACGTAATTATCTAAACCTTAAAAAGAGTTTCACTAAAAGCTACTATATAGATATATAGTTCAAAGACGAGCAAAGGAACGTTAAAAATATGTTTTGGCAGATTGAGCCGAAAACACATTTAGGGGCGCTTTGGATAAAAAACATCTTGAAAGAAACGCCGGGTGCGAGTAGGTAAGTAGATAATGATATAATCCCTTTCGCTTTTAAGATAGCATCGATCATATCTATTCGGAACGCTATCTAGGTTTTATAACAGCAATATCAAGGTACTTAATCTAATATTGTTCTTAGTGAGGGATGATATTTATCTTGCTATAAAGATCAGCTCTAGTAATCGCGAGCGTTGCTAGCGAGTGTTTGAAGAGTTTGTTTCTCTTACTTGTGGCGTTCGTTTACTGCAAAATTCATAAACATTTTACTCACTTACACGATTTCATTACTAGTAAACAACTCGTATGTGTTCAGTAATAAACGTTTACGGGTGAATGATATGGGGGCAAATGACATAATTATGTTTTTTTTTAATAATAATTTTGAAACACAATTTTATAATTTAATACACATAATTTTAAGGCACAGGTATTCTGGCCTTAAGCAGCTTGATAGAGTAGGTACACACGCCGCCTTTGAGCAAATCTCTCAGACAGTTTTTTGCAGATTTCAACACGATGTTTTCCTATTATCGCGTTTCACTTCAAAGATGCGTGCCTTAGATTCGAACTTGAGACCTTTGACTTGGCAGTCCAGTGGTCATATCTATCACTGTTCTACCGTTCTTTAGGCACGAGATATCATCATCATTATCAGCCTATATTAGTTAACTGCTGGACATAGGCCTCCCCTGTGAGCCGTCAAAATGATTCCGTTGCGCGCGCGCATGTTAAATGAAATTGAAACAGTTCGGTTAATATAATGTCCTTGTTGTAACGATTGCATTGGCAAGGTCATAAAGGCAAAAATAAACACTTTTCAATCAAGAACTAATCATCTCGAATCGAATCAATGCGAAATTCGTTGCAGACTAACTTCCTACCTCATCAACGATAAAAGTCGCTAACGTGTGCTAATCGTGCGAGCGAGGAATTCAATATGTTACGTTTCAAGCTTAAATAATACGGGCGTGATTATTTTTGTTATGAGGGCCTCGTTTTACTTGGTAATTTAAATACAACCCATAAAAATGTGAGAATGCTATGAAAATTATGTTGGCCTTCTTCATACTTCATCATCACGCCTATATTCCCCGAAGGGTTAGGCAGAGGCGTACTAGTGTACACCCACAGTTCGCCGGTATGTTTAGGTCCCATGTAATAGGGGGCGAGCCTATTGCCATTAACCGGGCACAAATTCCAAACTTTGAGCTGCTACTGGGAATTTCATAGAAAAACCCAATAATACTTCGCTCGACCTGGGAATCGAACCCAGGACCTCTAGTGTAGCAGTCGGGCTCTGGACCACTAGGCTATATCTTTATACTCATATAATGAAATATTGTAATTGGCTGATGTATGTAGGTACATCGGAGATACTTGGAAACATTAATAGGAGCCTTATCAAAGCAATAGAAGAAAATTTTTGTTTTGTCTGTCTGCATGATTGTACACGCATCTCGCGAAATGTATTGTTGTTTTTTTAAATTGGATTCAATATTTTTTTATTATTTACATCCAGAAACGGTTAACACGGAACCACAAATGGAAAACATTTTACGTTACATGAACGGTTTCAGCAGTTCAGAGGTCTTTTGAGTCCTCAAAAATTACATGAAGGACAAATTGGTGCAATTTAAACCTTTTTCAACTTTTGCATCACATTTTTCTGCAAGACTTTGGCAGGTACTATTCCTTAATAGATTGTTTTGCGTCGCGTATGCGCCTGTAACTCCAATATGCTCGTACAACTTTATCGACTTTCGTTCAAAATATACAGAATTTCCTAAATATAAAGATATTTTATATTGCCTTTGCATCTGTTGCTATTGCACGAAACTTTCAAATTGTACTGAAACAGTGAATTTATTTTTACATTTATTTTAGAAATGGAATAAAAAGAATATCGGGGGACATTGCGTTCGAAATCGATGCTGTAAAATAGTACTTACTATTTAGATACACGGCGCGCCGTATGAAATTAGAAGTGCTGAAGAGTTCGAATTTTGTAGCTAGTTTAGATAATTTTCTAGATATTTATTTAGTATGCACATAATGGTTATTAAAATTTGCAGCTGAGGGCGTATATACAGAGGCATGTTATAAATATAAGTATCATAGTCTCTAAATACTGATATTTTTCTTGTTTTCTCCATACCATTTTGTATTTGCTGTTGTTTATAGTTCAGTATCAAAGTAATGATTTTTGATAAAAAATAATTTAATTATTGACTAACGTTTTTGTTATCTTCGTATAAATTAATGATGGTAGCATTTTGTAGCCTACATACAAAAATTACAAAAACAGGTAGTTACCTATTATGATAAAGTAACCATAATTAGTTACTGTTACTGATAATATTATTGACTGATATAGCAATGATAAATCGATTTAAAGCGTTGTTCAATGATTGGTGACGTCACTGTTTCACATGACGAGAACTCTGTGAAATCCGAGAAAGAAATGGACGTATCTTAATATATCACACGAGGTTATTCAATCTATGAGACTTAAAGATCACGCAAGGGTTATCTGTTATTTGCAGGCGTGCTGGAGACCTGGGCACTATTTTCCTTGTGGGGACGGCCCTGACTTTCAATATGTGAACTTTTAATTAAGACAATGTTGACAGAACTAAATTGGCAGTACAGGTGGGGCCAATATTTTGGCCAAAAGTGTATTGGCGTCATTACGCTCAAAATTCCTCAGTTTCTTTACAGTTCTGTTTACAATAATTCTTGACACAAAGATGTTTTGACATTGAATTCATGTACCCCTAATGACCTGCTTCCACTTGCCTACTAATTACTTCTGAGTAAATGTGTAAGATAACCAGTGGTTATTGTTCTGGCTGATTGTTTTTGTCCTTAATTTTATTTCTCTTAGATCTAGCGATACACGCAAAATATGCTGCTACACCTAGGCGTTCATATAAAATTGCAATGATGTTTGATTGATTGATTGATGATGCTTAATTGATTTAAGATGAATTGGTGCAAATTTCTTCGTTTGTACAGTAACTCATAATGTAATGAAAAAATACAACACAAGAGAGGATGTTATCAAAGCATCAAGTGAGGCCAAAAATATTGTATTGATGAATTTAAACAGTAGCGATTTGCTTAATGGAGACACGCGACATCGATCAATGTGTGATATTATGATTATGTGCACATCTGACATTCGAAGCGCCTCCATGTTTGTTCTATACAAACGCTCAAACACAAGCATTGAAATTAACGAATCATTGACCCGCTGTCATGCGTGTACGGTCAGCCTCAAATATCGATCATAGATATCATATGGATGGAAAGAGTTCATAATTATCTAAAATACTAAAGAAATAGAAAAAAAAACATCTCAGAATGACAGTTGTCGTTGTTGTTCGGTCAAGCGTAAGTCTATCAAGATTACAAAATTATATATTCTTTGTCACACATTTGAATAGTTGTTACAGACATATTTGACGCTGACTGTACAGATATACATGTATGATGTACAATGGGTTATAGCTGTTACCTGACCCACCTTAAAAATTTACGAATTTGAACCCTCTGCTTGTGATATTACGGGTTATTCAATTTGTATGAGGTAATCAGACTAGCGCTACTCGATGACAAATAAAATAATAATACAGACTACCTACTAAGCAATTTTGATCTTTAAAACAACGACCTAGGTCGTTGTTTTAAAGCGACTTGTTCAAGATAGGCAAATATTATAAACTACAGTTGTGCCAATTTGATCTTTAACACGTAACGTTAGGGTAGGTAATCTTTGAATATTGTTTTGTCACATGATTGAGGAGTTGTTAATTTCAATAGTACTTGTTAAGGTGATTTGGTCTGGTGGTTGCAACAGTGTATCTATGTTAGCATGGTTATGAGTTCAAAACTAGCCCTGCGCTTCTTTTAGCTTTTTATGTTTACAATATTCAAATATATTTTTTTTTAATTCCAAATGTTTTTATATGATATTTAAATACTATTTAAATAAAAATAACAACAGAAATGAAAAACATTAATTATTATGATAACGATTTGATTAAATATAGAATACACAATTACGTGTCATAGTTATATAATTATATATATTATATTATATATATAATATATATACTTATATTAAAAAGAAAAAACGTAAAAAGAAGTTTTAATACTTATGAAAGCTTGATTTTTTTGATTAAAGTTGTTACTTACTAAATATTTTCTTTGTTTTAAAGTTGCCTATAAAATACCCATTTTTATTTTTAAAGTAGGTAATTAATCTAATACATACCTACTTTAATTTAAACAGTAGTCAATGTAGTGAATCAACATGTTAAATGTTTAGAAATATAATATAATATTTCTATTTTTATAACAATAACATCACCACATAAACTATTATACCTACTTTAAAACTTATGTGACAATAGCACTATACTTTGACCTACTTTATAGGTTTTTAAATATTTATATAATAATAGTTATGATCGCAAAAGGACATGCTTAATCACTGTAAGAAACACTTCCTTAGAAATTGTGATAACAGCAATTGATTTGACACACTGACACATAAGTATTGTTAACTCCAGTGGAGCACCATCTCTTTCTATAATTTGTTGCAAGGGGCTTCGCATGCCGCACATCATGTTTCAGCAAGCATTACTTCCTCTCATCAGTTCCCATGTTGAAGTCACAAGTTGTGCCAAATTTTCTTTTGTCCTGACTTCTAATGAATCCCAATTTAAAATCATTTGACCCCACAAATTTTCTATTGGGTTTAGGTCAGGCAGGGCTTTTAGATGGCCAATTTATTGTCTTGACACCTTCTTGACTGGCCAGCCAATTTTGCACCACAGCAGCTCGGTGTATGGCGCAATTATCTTTCATGAAGAAAATATCCGTGTTGTCACGTAATATTTCCAAATATTAGTGACTATTAAATCGGCCATTTCCCGTTTCTTCAAAACGTCTCAACCACAATCTGACGGTATTTCTCTGAAACAAAGAAGGCATATAAAAATAGGTTTGATTAAAGCAATAGCTAGGTATAATAATGAAATTTAAAATTATAAAAATACACTTACTGCTATATAAGTCTCCTAGCAATTTCTCTGATGCCAACATTCTCATCGTGTAAATAGTTCATTTTGTATTTTAAATAATCACAGACAATGACATGATAATAAAACTACTACTAAACATAAATAAAAAAATTGGAAAAATACGTTGTTTTTCACAATTTAGTAAGGCAAGGTAAAAAGTGTTCGCGCGTAGTCACTGCAATTGTGCGTAGACTGGCTTTAGCTTTGTTGTCACGGTTTATTTTTATTTTCCTACCCTAAAACTTAGTAACATTTGAATACCAGTTTTATAATGAACGCGTATTTGTCTTTCATCTACCCACTTATTACAAGTTAAGTGAAAATATAAACAAGTTAGAAACTTTATATTTGGAGAATGTGTCCGTCTATAGTTCTTTACAATAATGTAAGAAATACTTCTTGAATAAATTCTAAATTGAAAACAAAATAATATACGCCATGCAGGATTTGAACTCGCATCTTGCTCGTCTCAGTCTTACACACGAACCACAAGACCAGATCTACTTGTGTGTATTAATTAAAATAAGCTATTAGTAGCAATGACACTAATTATATTTACGAAGATAAACCTTTAGTCTTACAGCATAAAAATCTAAATTGAATAACAAGTACATAGTTATAAATATCCTAACGCAAACGTTTTGCGTATCTGTATTATTATTGTATTCGTTCATCGAGTAGCGCTAGTCTGATAAACTCATACAAATTGAATAACTCTTGTAATGTAACAAGCCGAGGGTTCAAATTCGTCCGTTTTTAGGGTGGGTCAGGTAACAGCTATAACCCATTGTACAAACATGAAATTAAATGTTCGTTAGAGTAAATAAAAAATCATATGTACGTATGTCTTACTATTTTTTTAAGTTAAATACCGATTCATATTTGCAAATGTATTTAAGCTTGTTTAATTCATACTCAAAGCGTTGCAACAATATTAGATGTTAAAATAACACCTTGTTTACATAGTACATTGTATCCGTCGCTACCAGTAGTGCGTCTAATGATGACCTGTTGTGAACTTGCTACACGAGTCGACTTGATGACGACGCTAATTAAGTTGTTGTTCCTTAATTAATATTTTTTTAGAGAACCTTTATGTACTTTTATATGAACAAAAATATAAAACATTGACATCAAAAAACTAAATCTATAGGTGGTCCAATATTTCAATTACGAAAACCATTTGTTGGATGAATGTATTTATTGAAGAATCGAAATAAAAATACTGAAGAACATCACTAAAGAACCTTAGCTGAAAGAACACAGAAATCCATGTTGTAAAGACTAATCTTCGTGTTCATCGTCGTAAATAATTATGAACTACTGCTAATTTAGGTACCATGAATGACAAACATATTGTGAACGCGAGTATGAATTAACGCGAATCAGAGGGACGCATTTCTCAGAATACTTAGCTGATACCTGATACGGATTATAACTTAAAAGAGATATATTTTATCACCTGTTGGTAGGTGTTTCTAAAGATGAAGAAACTGACTAGAATGAAAAATTTGGTATTAATTTTATTCATTACGATTCATATTACGATAAGTGAATACCTATTGTTGCAATGTTATGTCGATAGTAGCGGAAATACACGTTTCATTAACGTCTAGGTATTAAATATTTTGTGCATCGTTAGATGTAAGTAACATAAAATCTAGGGCAAAAGTAAGGAAGTTTTTTGTCTACAGTTGCTACTTATTTACGCAGAAGTCAGAAAGCAAGTAGAAGCGGTCAAAACGGTTCATACGCAGGCGCATTTCAAATTGCAGTCATATTAAGAATAAATATAATAAATATAATAAATAAATATAAACGTTTATTTTCTCGCCACAATACAATGGTTATAACAAAATAGTTGAACATCGATTTTACATTTCATATTGTGGGAGACTGGTGCCTAAGCTAGGCTCGAGGCCTGTATTTCAGGACACCAGGCCTCCTTCTTTGGTGTTTACACTTAATTTGAGCACTCATTTTCCACTGTAGATTATGGTCAGAAATTACAAAATCAAAATAACATTAAACTTATCATACTTTTATCTACTCATCTACTTTTTAGGTGTGTGTGTTTGTGTGCGTGTGTGTGTGTGTGTGTGTGTGTGTGGGTGGGTGTGTGTGTGGGTGGGTGTGTGTGTGTGCGCGTGCGTGTGGAGGTGTATGTGTATGTTTGCGTGCGCAGAAGGTGCGAGGGTTTTTGATATCTATATATATATAAAAGAAAGTCGTGTTAGTTACTTCATTTATAACTCAAGAACGGCTGAACCGATTTGGCTGAAAATTGGTGGAGAGGTAGCTTAGAACCAGGAAACGGACATAGGATACTTTTTATCCCGTTCCCGATACTTTTTATTCCACGGGGGCGAAGCCGCGGGCAGAAGCTAGTATACGATAATATAATCTAGACTAAGACAGCCAGCAGTTTTTCAGTATCGTCGTAGCTTAATTCCTGGAGCCAGGTAGTTAATTTCATTTTGCATTTTATTTTTTGCAATTCATATATCGACAGGATTTTATTTATTTTATTATATAAATAAGGGCCTAGGTGACAGAAGTAGCGTTTCGAGTGCTTAGTAGTGAGAGGCAATTGGGTTCTGTCTACGGGATTATATCGTCTTTTGCCACAAGAGAGTGAGGGATTATATTTCAGGAGATTATGCTGCAGAAGAATGGTTTGCTGTATGAAAATCTGACGCACCGTCAAGACTTTAGCCTTTTTGAATAGAAGGACAGTAGGATACCTGAATGGTAACAATAAGGACACCTTTAATATTGCTCTTTGTGCCCGCTCTAATTCAAGAAGAACAGTCTGCGGAGCACCACCCCAGGAGGTGATGCAGTAATTAAGTAGGGACTGCGCCAGAGCCATGTACACGGATCTTTTTAAATTATCATCAGCAACGTGTCTTAGCGTCTTGAAGACGTACATCAATTTCCGCAGCCTACCACTAAGAGTGGTTATGTGCTCATGGAATCGTAGACTACTGTCTACTATAACCCCAAGGTATTTTACCGTATCAACTTTTTGGAGGTGTATGCAAGGGCAAGTGATGATATGTGGCTTGGGACAGGAGTGGGCTATAATCGAGTGTGGTATAGCCAAGTTCGGTGCTGTCCTGTGGGTAATTGCAAAAGTGAGATAGTGTGTTTTAGCCGCATTTAACGTGAGTATATTATTTTGCAACCATTCCGACACGATATTAAATCCAGATTGTGCATGTTCATAGACATCGCTCCAAGTATTGGCACTGAATAGAAGAGCAGTGTCATCTGCGAAGGTAATTATTTTACCTTTTGGAAGAGTGAGCAAACCCAGGTCATTTATGTAAATGAGAAACAGGGTCGGGCCAATCACGCTGCCTTGCGGCACCCCATAAGTGACTATCCGCTCATCACTGATATACTCATCCACCCTGACGCACTGGGTTCGCTCACTCAGATAGTCTTCAAAAAGCCTGAGTTGTGTCCCTCTAATTCCAAGGCGTTCCATTTTCTCGATCAGAATGGGGACAGAGACCGTGTCAAAGGCCTTGGCAAGATCTAGGAAGATTCCTATGACCTTTTGGCCTCTATCTAGATTAGTGACAATGTAGTTTGTGAGGTCGTGGACAGCGTCCGAAGTTGATCTACCAGCTCTGAATCCGTACTGGGACGGCGAAAGGATGTTGTACCTAGTCAAGTAATCTACGAGTCTGCGGTTCATAATTCGTTCCAGTGAAAAATATTGATAGTTACATTCGAGGCAATTTTCTAATCTGTTTTGAAGCGTATACCATATGTTGGGTGCCAGTACACGTTTTAAGCCAATGCTTTGAGCCAACCCGATGTTGGCCCAACGTAAACTCGGACCGAATATTTGACGCCAATATTTTCTAAAGTTCCAAACTGTTTATATTGAAAGTCAGGGTCGTTTTCCATGAGGACGACAGTGTCCAGTACTCCAGTATTCCACGCATGCACATAATAGATAACCTCCACGTGATCTTTAACTCTCACAGATTGAATATGTTAGTCAGACGTGCGCGGGACTTTCGTGGAATACCGACCAACTTTCTCGGATTGTAACGACTACATACAGTATAATATAGATTGGTGTGTAAGTGCTCTCACTTGGATGACGAAGACTGACAATTACTTGTATGAATCATTATATTTATATATACTGAGAAAATCTTAAAACAGTTTTCCGTGGCCCTGGAATGATGGTGGTGCTTTAGGCACCAGTAAGTACTGGATTTATACTTTTCATAATTATAGAACTATTAATTTGCGCAACGCCATTCCCCCCCCCCCCCCCCCTACCACGAAGTTCTCATCAAAGCGAGCAAGTAGCCGCTGAAATTGCCTCTACAGACCATGCGCCCTATTAATAAATCCAGAAACCAGTTATTAGTAGGATTGAAACAAACTATGACAAATTCCAGAAAACTAGCTATGTATCCGCAGTGCTCTGTTGATAATCTTGTTTTTCCCGAATATGTGGGAAATCAAAATGCCGTTTATTGCTAGCTTAACTCTTGTGCATCATTTTATGCACAGGAGATGCGCATGCGTCTACTAGATGTGTTATCTGCCAGTGAGTCAGGGTTATAGTAAGTAGATATTACGGTAGCTACTCCCTAATATTTACCTAGTAAGTATAGCGTTGAGTCGCTGACTGATAATGAGGCAGTAGGTATTCTGCCTCTTCAGCCTAGTGGTCCTGAGGGCGACTGCTACGCTAGATGTCCTGGGTTGGATACGGACGGACAAAGTGTTGTTGGGTTATTTGTTTTTGGTGTAATAATATTGTTTGCGTTCAAAAACATGTACTGTCAACGTAATTACCTTGAAAAAAAAAAACATTTCCTATTTCAGTTTTAATTTTAATATTGTTTATGAACTAGATTAATTAAAGGAGCTATCATAGCATTTAAAAGTAACTGTGCCAGATATTCTCCGAAATACAGTTTTGTTGCGAAACAAAAGTTCTAAGAAATTATGCCTATAATGACCTACTTATTGATTCAGTTATTTTTGTTTGGAGTAGGTAATTGTAGGTACTTATCATTTAAATATGTAGTACGCTTTATACAAAATGTTACTTACGCAAGATGTATAGCCTAAGCGGCTTGATATGCTCATTTTAGCTTGAGAGGCGTCGTTAAATTCGTCTCAATTGTGAGACTGATACGGGGTATATCAAAACTAAAAAGTGTAAAATAAAAAAAACTCATTGGTAGTCGGGTTTTTTGTTTTTGTAATGAACTCTTTTTTATTTTATTGACATTATATTTCACGACCATAATAATTGCTCCTTTCTGCTTAATTCTGATGGCAGGAAGTTTTTTTTATGTGATAGGGGGTAAAAGAGCAGACTGATCGCCTGATGGTAAGCTATTAGCGCCGCCCATGGACACCCACAACACCAGAGGAGTGACAGACAAGTGCGTTGCCGGCCTTTTAAAAAGATATCCTAACTCACTCGGCGGTGAAACACAACGTAAGCTTGTTTCATGGTTAGACCAGTTTCCTGAATGCACCGACTTACGTAGTAGCTCTGGACCTCCAACAAATATTTATAGATCATTTCCATGTAATCTGTAACATAACTTGAGTAGACAGTACAAGTAGTAGTAGGTACAAGCCACGTAAGCAATGAACTTTGTCTTCGCTGAGGCGCTAAGCGTCATGTTTCTCAAATATTCTATTTTGCATGCGTTCCACACGACACCGCAAACTAGTGAGTTTTGCAATCATAACCTATCTGCCGACAATGTATTGAGCAACCCACTATTATTTACACGAGTAGGTATTTCTAAAAGGTTTTTATTTTCACTCTTGCGATATTCGAACCTATTCACTGACTTTTCGTATTGTCAGTGAATTCGCGTGACTGCGTGACTTGAAACAAGTAGTCTTATCAACAGTGTTAATTAAAAATAGTCCCTATAAGTACTGTTCTAGAACTTATTTGTGCCTTGAAAAATAGTAAAAGAAAATAGAGAAGCTTAGGAATTACCTACTACTATATCTAGCCATGTAGTATTCTTCCTAGCCGTTCACATAAAAATGTTACTGTTTTACGTACCTACGTTAAAAATAATACATCCGTAAAAGCTAGCCTGAAAAGTTTTATCACAGCGGGCAGGCGAAATCAAACTTTCTTGAAGTTCATAATTTTTTACGTTATTTTTATGCATTTTTGAATACCTAACATTCTGTCTTAAGAAATGTATGGACTGAAATGTACCTAAATATAATATTTATTTATACTATATATAAATTATGAACGGTTTTTTATTTATTTACATAAACTCGGAACTTAACAATACTTAGTTAATTTTATATTTCTTCTTGTGGTAATAAATATCCTTTATATACACGTTCCTGATACGCAAAGTAATAAGTAGGTACCCATTAGATAATTATTATCTTCATTTCGTGATATAAAAATAATGTAAAATACATTTATAGGCACTAGAAAATTAAATAAAATATTTATAGTCACGATGTTGACATTTTATTGTAGGTATTATAAATATATATATATATATGTATATAGGTATGCTTACTCGTTACTCACGAGTATTAAAGATAGGGCACCAATCTAGGTCACATAGTTATGGGACGTGATAGACGTATTCATTTCGGGTACCTCGTCCGTCTTGTAAATACCTACTTACCTTATCATAATAATCCAAATAACCCGTCAAGCAACAAATTACAGGATCAAAATAAAATTAATTATAATTTGGCACAGTCGATTGATACTCAAGGTATTTGAAATCTGTATAGAAATGGAAAAAGAAACATTAATTTAATTTCCTTGTCCACGTGCATAACCCTTATCGTGTTGTTATTGTTTGCAGCGTAAGCGGGTGGGCGCGCGCACGGTGGCGGCGGAGGCGGCGCGGCGCGAGTGCGCGCGAGTGTAAGCGGTCGCCGACGCCCGAGGATCATGCGCGCAGTCCCATCGCGCCGCGCAGCAAGACCGCGCGCATCATGCTCAACATGAAGCTAAAGGAGCGCCTCGCGCTCGCCATCAGCGCCTTCCTAGTACTCTTCACCCTTATGCTCGTCGTAGACCTACAAATGGACTATGGCATCTCCGGGCACAGGGTACCTCTCCACGGACGCGTCCGCATGGGAGACTCAGAAGATAAAGGCCGTTCAGCGTACATAGAGTTTCGGAAGCGGTTCCTACAGAAAAGGTTTGTGTAGTGATTTAGTGGCATTACTGAGAATTGTTTTGCTTTTTATGTGATATGTGACAACAACTGAATGGAAGAATTTTTTACATTGCGACATCTACGAGCCGGTACGTACAGTGTTTCGTTAGCAAGATCTTCGATTTTATGAATGAAAACATTGTTATTTTATTTATTTTTTATTCTAATCAAAAAGTACACAGTCGTATCTTGTTCCTAAAGATATAAACTGCGACTGTTAGGTAATTTCCATATAGACTTCTCAATCAAAATTTATCTTATCAAATACAACAATGACCCTTTGATTGCGCTGGAAGATGACTACAGCGCACTATGATATATATTTAATATAATAATTTCTATAAAATCGAGTCTTTAATTACTTCGGAATATTTTCTTAATCGAAAGAAACTCTACGAAAAAATTCAACCATCTGTTGTGACTAAGACATGACTTAATTATAATTAAGTGCATTAATTATTAAACACTACTTACAATATAAATATTATACAAGTAATAACTGCAAATGTCTATCTTTATATTTACTTATCATGTAACTATTATTATAAATGTTTTGTGGTCAATTTAGCACATTCTATAAGTAATTTATGCGCATTGTTATCGTTTATTTTCGTCATGTTTACTGGTTTGACAGCATCTTTATAGATAACAATGCTTCGGACCTTAATATGAAAACAATATATAACTAGATTTACAGTATTTTTTAGCTGTGTTACTGTGTCAGCCTAGTGATATGACCATTGGACTGCCAAGTCAAAGGTCTCGAGTTCGAATCCAAGGCACGCACCTCTGACTTTTCGAAGTCATGATCGTACGGGCTTAAATACGGCTATAGCCTTATCCTTCTCTTTTTGAGAGGAGACCCATGCCCAGCAGTGGGACAGAATATGGGTAAGATGTTATTATGTTTGAAATATATATAATATATATATATATATAAATATTTAATAATAAAACAATTGCTTCATATTTTTTTATTATAACGTCGGAATTAAAAATTATAGGTTAACGCTTGAGGTACTACTTAGAGTACCTACTTACATATCGTTTATTTCCGTGAAATAACAAAATCCTTAGTATATCATAGATTACTCTCGTTTTGGAGTTTTGTAAATTGGTACATTAATTAAGATATAACTACATGCCATCACGCCTGTTTTTTCCTTTCCTCTCGTCCTTTCGATTCCGGGTTCAATTTCGATCTGGGAATCAAACCCAGAACCTCACGCTCAGCAGGCACGCGTACGACCACTAGACACTTTAAGATTTTTTTATTAGAGGCACCTAATTTAGTTTAGAGGTATTTAATTTAGTAAGAAATGAAAAATTACAAAACATTGAACAAAATGATGCCAGCCTACTCCTACTACAAAAAATTCCTTCCTCCAACCTAGTCGTATATCTATGACTGTTTTTTACCGCGGGAGAGCCATGCTTCGGCACCAATGGGCCGGCTCTCTACCGGAATGGTACCACAGCCTCATAGAAAACCGGCGTGAAACAACGCTTACGTTGTGTATCGCTGAGTGAGAGGGGATACCGGAGGACCAAGCCCTTTTACAAGGCCGGCAACGCACTTGCGACTCCCCTGGTGTTGCGGGTGTCCATGGGCGGCGGTGATCTGCAGTCTGCTCGTTTGCTCCCTATACTATAAAACATACTTATTTACCAAACAGCAATCTGTCTCAATATGTTGAACTCTACCAAATGAGGTGAAATTATTTAAAAGCAATTGAGCGCTATTAAATCGACCATTTTTTACTGTACAGAGATACGGATTAGAAAACCACTGTCTGAGAGGTAGTGTATGTTAATCACTTGGCTTATACACAGGATGATAACTTTATAATATCCTATAATGAAATAATAGAATACTACATACTTTCACCCCTGTCTCCTTGAAGACTAAGGCACGTCTGTTTTAATGCATACCCCGAATTCAATGGTTTTTAGATCTTAAGTCGTGGCGTGTCTATTGCCATGCCAAGTTCTGAGTTTTCTAGCGAGAATTTCATAGAAAACACCAATACTGGTGGTTTTTGTTGAAGGAAAAAACGTAACATACCATCGAGACTGTATTCCCCAACGGTTTCGACAGAGTTTAGTTCCCATATAATAGGGAACATCCAAACTCCGAGTTGCTACTGAGAATTTCATAGAAAACTCAATAACACTTTCCTCGACCTGAATCGAACCGAAGACCTCTAGCGTAGTAGTCGCGCTTGAGACCACTAAACTAATGATTAGGTGAAGGGACAAATATGTTTTTATTTTTTAAAAGCTTACTAGCAATGTGGATCGCACATTACTAGTATTCTTGTTAACCCCTCGTGCTAAGCTAAATGCTTGTGTTACGAGTGGGTTTACGTCGGTAGTGCAATGAGTGGGTTTCAAACCGGCAACCACATGTTTGCCAGTCCGGCGCCCTAGCTATTAGGCTACCGCCGCTTCCAATTGTATATAAAAATGAGGTAAAATGGAAAGGATGAAACAAGATTTAGTCTAGGAACATGTAAAATAGAGTCAAGTATAATGATTTTTATAATTTACAAATTTATAAAACTATTTTACTGACAATTCAAAAGCGATAATGGTGTAATTGAAATAAAACATGATTAACATGAAAAATAACAGTATCTATTATTTAATAGTTTAGATTTTATTTTTTTATTATACTTCAAATACACGAGGCCTCTAACTACAGCGTTGAACTAAAAGACATGACTCGGAATAAAAAAGAAGAAATGTACTGAACAAACCAACACATGAACACTCAGCCCTTACAAGAAATTTCTAAAAAACTAGAAAATCTCGGGCAATTATTACGAATCCGCTGTAACTATGATTATGATGTCGTTCTAGAGGATAATGAGCGCCATTCCTCTCTTTTAATGCAGAAATATGAAGTACAGCCTTGTTCTTTTAACACTAAATATCTTGATAAATGCGAACTTCATTGGCCTTTCTTAGCTTTGACTTCAATAATTTATAAACAAATCTATTGACATTTGATAACGATTATGACTAGATGTGTTAATTATATCATAATGCATAATTTATTTAATTGCAATTGGAGCATTATCACTAACTAGTAACTAAATTCATAGTTTAAGGGGAATATTTATATTAACATGGCTCTTTAATTTCATACATAACTCCAAATGAAATATAAAGAGGTAATTAATCAACCCATGCTAGTATTCTAAACGCAAAAGTAACTCTGTCTCTCTATTAACTTTTCACGCCTAAAATGCTGAACAGTTTTGGCTTACATTGCAAAGAGATAGATTGCATCCTGAGGAAAGAGGAGGATAGGCTACCTTTTGTTTCAAAAAGTCCTCAGAGATGCGAGTGGAACGGTAGATAATAGTCATCTTAATTTAAAACTACCAATTCTTCTTCTCATCATTCATTATTCATCTTCAAATTTATGTTTGAATGAATTTTGACCGTGAGAGAGCTATGCTTTGGCACGAATGGGCCGGCTCGACCACGGCCCCACAGAAAACCGGCGTGGTGCAACATTTCGTCGAGTGAGTGAGGAATGAGGATGCCGGAGGACCAAACCCTTACAAATGGCGGGCTTCGCACTTGCGACTCCTCTGGTGTTGCGGGTATCCATGGGCGGCAGGAACAACTTACCGCTATCCCATTAAAAAAAAACTGTATCATTTAATAACACAAATGCTGAAATCAAGGTTTACTTGAAAATTAGAAAAAAAGCAGAGAACGAACCATAATGTTTTCGTGTCACGCGATAAGACTTATATTAAAATTATTACAATGTAGCATAATTATGTCCCTTTAAATTAAATTATGATTGTAAGCGGAGTTTAAAAGAGAAGAATTTTTTCAATTCGTCTCATATTCCCATTTATAACTTCTGAACGATTTAATACCCGAGGTTTTTTTTTTTTTTACAAAGCTTACTAGCAATGCGGGTCGCACATTAATGTATTATTGTTAACCCCTCGTGCTAAGCAAAATTGCTTGTGTTACGAGTGGGTTCACGTCGGTAGTGCAATGGGTGGGGTTCGAACCGGCAACCATATGATCGCAAGTCCGACGCCCTAGCCATTAGGCTACCGCCGCTTCATTAAAGGTCTACACAGAGAAACAAAATAAACTCATCAACATGTGAGTCAACCCTACATTATAAAAAATGTGATATCTATGTTAAATGAGTTCAATAGCATATTTTTTCGTATAATTATCTCAGCACAAACAACTGTAGACTTTGTGTACATAATATTATACGTTATCACAACATTCTAGATACTGAGATAACATTAGTTATTTGGGTACTATCATTATGGTGGACTTATCTCTGTAATCGATACAGCTATCAAATATTTTTGGCAACCTTAGTACATATGTTATACCCCTTATTCATAAAAAATGTATACACCTTACATAACTATAATGTAAATCACATAATAGCTATGGAAGGTGTATACACTTTTTTTGTTTTTACACATATATTCTGTGGCAGAGAAAAGAAGATATTATGGTTATAAGAAGTTTATATGACGTTTTATTTTTTGTGAATAAGGGTGTATATTTTTCATTCTTTATTGACTAGATCTAAACTAATTTATGTTATATATATAAGTATACATGTTTTAAGTAAACCCACCTGTCTAACTCGTGAAGGTAATGAAATAAAACTACATATTTTTTATTGTGTAAGTATTGACGTTTGACGTTTCGGATCCTTTACAGCATCATGGTCACGGGTAGACTGAGGCGTTAGTAACAGCTACCTTAAATTTTTGTTAATTATCCGTAAATAGTAGTTTTATTTCAATATTCCCGTAAGTATCAGAAAACGTTAAGAGAAATTACAATACAAAAGTATTACCAAAATTAATTATTAAACCGTAATTCAAACAAAATCGCCGTTAATCTAATAGGTTTCTGCTCTACCATTTCTATTCTATCTAAAATACTTCACTGGAAATGAATCTAAGCGAATGTAATTCTTGATATCTTTACCAAGTTTGGAACGATTTTCCAGTCGTTAATTCCAGTGAAATAGTAATAGTCGAAATGGTGCAGTAGGAACCCAGATTAATTAATAACGTAGATCAGAATAATAACACAATTTTATAAAATATGGTTTGAATTACGATTTATTTGAGTATTACCTACATTTTTCTGGGTAATTCAAACTCTGCCGGACCCATAAGTACTTATAAAAAAAGTTTCCATTTTTTATGAAACGTTGAAACTGAATTGGCAATACTTAAGTAGGTGTAGTGGTATATTGTAACGTCTTGAATAAAAACTAGGCCTAAAATACCATATTTGATGAATCATCATACGGTGCACAATGCGCTGCTATGGTTTCTAAATATGAATTGACTCCAGAGAAAGTGTTAAGATGGTCTTTTTAAATGCAAATTATCTCGTGTATTAATAGTAAACAACAAACAATATATAATATATTATTAATTGTCATTATGTTAATAGTTCTTGAATCACATTAACTAAAATAGTGAATGTCGTGTGGTTTTCTGTGGTGCACGCTAGACGGCTGCTAACTTATAATTCTAACTGCGTCTTAAGACCACATCGAAGGTCAGACCATCGTGCGAGGATTAACAAAAATGACCAATGAGCTGTCGACTTGTCTCTTTATAGTGCAATTTATAAAAATATAATAGGATATCTACTTATGAAATTAGTAATTGATCGGTAAAATCTATACTTATATTATAAATGCAAAAGTAATTATTCTGTCTGTTTGTTTGCTTCTCAATTTCGATAAATTTGATACAGAGACGAATTTGACATTGAAGAAGGATATTTTTTGTCTCAAAAAGTTTTTGGGCATGCGAGTGAAACCACGGCCTAGTAAACATAACATACTATAACGCCTGTATTCCCCGAAGGGTTAGGCAGAGGTGTACTAAGGTACACCCACAATTCTCTCCGACCTGCTACTGAGAATTTCATAGAAAAACCCAATAACATTTTGCTCGACCTGGGAATCGAACCTAGCACCTCTAGCGTAGCAGTCGCACTTTGGACCACTAGACTAACGAGTCAGTTAGCTAGAGCGAGTAAATAATAAACATAAACTTTTTACGAATCACTTATATTGAGAATTCCAGCAGTCGACGAGTATAGGCTGATGATAAATTACACAATTATAACTCAAATATAATATACTCAGTACCAAAGTATCAACGGCAACTTAAGTTATTACGATAGGCAATTGTTTTTGAAATTATTGTTGCCATGGCCACATTAACCAAACTAATTCAGCAATAAAAAAAATTACTCCCCGGAGACGAAACAAAAGATTTTGCATTGTCTATAAAAGTCAAAGTCAAGAGTCAAAATAATTTATCCAGCTCCCAAAACGTCCACCCTTCTATATGGGTTAAATATAATACTCATAATTCTCATAATTGGTATTCAGAAATCTAAGATAATTCAATACGGTAATTAATACTATATATTAATACCTAATTCAATTCAAAAATAATTCAATTCAACACAGGTAATTAGTAAATTATTCGCAATAATTACCATAATGATGATCATAGAGTGTTAAGCGAGAAGTCTATTTATAAAGTTACGGAATATGTAGATATATGTGTTGTGGAAGATTTTACAGTGAGAAAAAATACACCCAGACTCGAAATAAATATCCATGGAACTCACAATTCACGCCTTGGGTCAGTGTCGAGCCCACAACACGGAGCACAACAACACGCAATTTAAGCAAAATATGTGTAATTTGTTAAGTAGTACGACTTTATATCTCGCTTTCATCCCCTAAGAATTAGTGTAAAAGTGTCACGACCTCGCGTTATAAAGACGAACTGCCAAGACGTGAATCAAAGAAAAAATATTTTTATACGTTTCATAGCGCGAAATCTCGTGGTGGTTGTGTAAGTTGAAGTGGTTGAATTTGTACATAAAGCTATGTCCTATGTCCTAGTGGGAATTTCCCATAATTTTGTTAATACCTACCGGAGGCGCAAACCCTTTTAAAAGGCGGGCAACGCACTTTCGACTCCTCTGGTGGTGCGGGTGTCCATGGGCGGCGGTTATCGCTTACCATCAGGTGATCAGTCTGATCGTTTGCCCACCTATCAATTAAAAAAACGTTTACCTTTATAAGTTTTTGGGTTTTTCTATACCCGTCAATCAGTTGCTTCTTTTTATGATAAGTAATCTGATGTAATTAAATAAAAAAAAATAATAATAAGGGAACCAGCCTGCGATCATGATCATCTTCCCTGCTCTGCTTATCTTTCTTCTTATTTGTGGTCGGCGCAGCATATCATTTTCTTCCATTCATCCCTGTTAGCGGTCACCTCATCATTCACTCCCTTTCCCATCATAATAATATCAGCCTTAAGACAATACATCCTTCTTTCTTTGGTCTCCTTCTGCCCCACTGTCCCTCTGTCGCTGCACATTCGTATTCAACACTGTTTTAGTCACATGCGTTTCATCCCTGCTTGTTATCATGCCCATACCAAAACAAACGGAGTTCGTCTGCGATCGACAAATTCAAATGATATTGAGATTTTTATATATTTTTATTGCTAAATGTGACTCACTGTATTATTAAACCACAGAAGGACTGTGGTTTGTAAAATGGAATGCGTGGGTAGGGTCTACATTTTGCCTTGTCTACTGACATTGTCACGCAAAATTTCGCAAGTGCTACCGACTATGTAATTTGCACCAGCTCGTTTAGTGGAACTAAGGTCAAGTTAATTTTGGACATATAAATGAACTTTTCGTAACAACTAGGTTTCTGTTTTGATATAAACAAATTTGGAAATGTATTTCAGTGAATAGTAACTTTTAACTTTATAGTAGTTTCAGAATTTTTTTTCTTGTTGCTTGACGGCAGTATTTAGTTGAAGTTTTCATTATCATAATTGTAGTTTTAAACATCTGCACTCTTAACTTTGGGATGAAATTAATGACGTTCTAATGTTTTTCAAATAATTGCCCAGTTAATATCCTTAAATAGCACGTACATTTTACGTTCTGCTTGCAAAAACTCCTTTAAAAATAAATCAATAAAATGTCATGGCAGAAACAACTAAAGATGATGGATAATGATCACGCTCTTCAACGCCATTCTCTATCTCACTTCTATTCCTTCTCTTACCACATTAAGATTTATACTGTTGAACTTATCAAAGTTGTCTAACACAATTCAGTCACTCTCAAATTACATATCAGCAGCATGTTATTCCTGTCCTGTTGTATCTCAAGTAGTTAATGCTTTGTTGGTTTTCGTTAAATAGAGAAATGACCCAGTATACTAGCTGAAGGCTGTTTGTAATTATACATTTTTACCGAAAAATCCTACTGTGCCGAAGTGCTCGTAGTTAGTAGACCGTATATGTTATCAACCGCCGCTATAAGACATATCCCTATGTTACACTCAGTAATTCTGTATACAACCTTTACATAACGCAGTGTGGAATAATTTACAGAAATAATCAAATTATGGAGATCAGCCAGCACAAACAATAAAGAATCAACCGTCAAGGTAAATTCATTCAAGATGTCACAATCTCGTGGCAAGTGTGAAAAAATTATGTCAGCTTATCTTGTTTAATTTATTAGAACTTTTAGCGATGGAGCTGTGAAAAAGTAATTACATTTGCACTTACATATTGTGTTACTGTTTGATTGCATAAATTTTAGAAAACTCACTTGGTCTTGGTCGGACTTTTGTTTTTAACATAAAACTACATAGATATACAACCTCGTTGTATGTCTTTGTGTGGTTTAACCAAAAACTAAATGAAGACGATCAAGCCTTTTTTGTACTTTTTTCTTGATCTTATGATGAAAAAGCCAAAGTAGTTCTGCACTAGCCAGTAGCACGTAGAATATCAATATTTCACTGTCAACTGTCTCATTGGTGGTGGTAAGCTCGGCCACTGAGCATGAGGTCCTGGTTTCAGTTCCCACGTAGAGTCAAGTGTTGCTAGGTTTTTCTAATCGTAAATACTTAAATATAGATTTTGGATTTGAACGATATTAAGAGCAATGTGTTCGTTC
The DNA here is from genome assembly GCA_947256265.1 of Acronicta leporina. NCBI lineage: Eukaryota > Metazoa > Arthropoda > Insecta > Lepidoptera > Noctuidae > Acronicta > Acronicta leporina. Next base: position 5,392,598 of record OX366521.1, read on the forward strand.
CCTATTACATTGGATAGAAAACACTAGCAGTGGGTATAGGTGTAGGTACAAATGTTATCATTATCAACATTACTGAGATAAAAATTTAAATTTAAATCAATAGAGCATAGCCATACTCGTGTGGCGAAAATCTCTTGATTAATAGAAGTTGTAATTGGGAAATTTTTAATCGTCGAAGTACCATATTGCATTGTCACAGAAAACCAATAATTCACATACCTATCAAAACAATAATGATCTTTTCCTCGAACCAGTTGAAATAATGAAAGTAAATTTTCAAGTCTGGTATTTTAAAATCATTCTGTTAATTACCAACGACAGTTACGTTGTTTCGCATACAGACAATGAGTAGGCTTGAGGGTTACAAAAAAACCTTACAATGTATATATCACGATTATATTGTCTTATAAAAGCGGAAGCAAAAACTGAGTTCAAGTACTGTGAGGTAGTCGTGGATATTGATATTTATATTTATCACAGTGATTTCGTAATTAAAGATAAACAGTAATATATAGTTTTTCTATTACATCAAATCTCTTCCGTCTACTGACTCTCTATTGAGAGTCAACGTAGTCAACGTAGTCCTTGGTTTTATAATAGGCTTTCTTAAGAAGAACAGATTTGACGTGCATTTTAAATTTCTTGCCAGTGAGATCGGTAACACATTTTGGGAGTTTATTGTAGAAACGCACACAATTTCCTAGAAATGATTTATTTGTTTTAGTGAGTCTAAATTTAGGTACCACTATTTTATGTTTATTCCTAGTATTAAGGTTGTGAAAGTCACTATTGACACTGAACTTCTGCAGGTTTTTGCGCACATACATTATATAACTTCAGCAATAAATTTATAAAAATATGTTGTATATGTAATATCATTGAAAGGTATAGATTGATATAGGTAATTTGGGTATGTTGAGAGAATGAATGAAAGATGATAAGCGAAAGGTATTTATAAGGCGAATGTCAGCGGCACCGTCGAAAGAGGTCGCCCTAGAAGACATACACCCATCTTATCGGTGCGGTCCTTCAAAAAGGTCGAGATGCATAGCACTAGCAACTGGCGCCTGTGTATTAGAAGATTTATGAACGTGGAAGAAGCTAAAGAAGTATGCAGGAATCGAAGCAAGTGACAGTCCGTAATTTCTACCTACCCCTGTGGTAGAAAGGCGTGAGCATAATGTGTGTATAATAATTTAATTTATCTTCTTTATCATTACCTAGTATAAAACAAAGTCGCTCCGTCTGTTTGTAAGCTTAGATCTTTTAAACCACGCAAGGGATTTTAATGCAGTTTTCATTAGGTAATAGATAGATCGATTCAAGAGGAAGGTTTTAAACTATTTTAAGTTCGTAGTCGCTAGTACCTATACTTATATAATGACGATTACATGTTTTTTTATATGGTGGTCTTTGTGGTTATTATTCTTAAAATGACACCACACAATAATACATCATTCTTCAAGCCCATTTTGCGGTTTGTTTCGTACATTGTTTGTATGACTCAATGTATATTTTAAAACTGTTTGTATATTTTAACACTTGATTTGTTATTTGTGTTACCCCTCTTATTATTGTCTAAATTCGATATAAACCTACTTACATTAAAATAATAAATAAACTCAGATTAATGCGCTTGGGGATGTATAGTTTATAAGGTACGATTTATGGGTTTTAAGTGAGGTGGAGTTATCTGTTTCTTAATTTTCAGTTGAAAAAAGGAAATTAAAATACCGTGAGATTTCTCCCGCTTCGCTTCGTTCCGAATGCCTATATAAATAGAAAGAAAAAAAAAATTCTGCCACATAAAATAAAAACAAACTTATATTATAATAGTAAAATAAGTAAAAAACAAAAAAAAAATACTTTTTTCCCACTTGCAACTTCATCACAATCATCACAGTCAAATCTTAAATTACAAGAAATGTAGCCTTCCTCATAAGTCACTCCGTCCATTAGTGAAAACCATATGAAAATCGGTTCAGTTTTATCGTACGGTTTGACGGTTTTGAATTTATCGTACGGGGACTTCGTTATATAATTTGTAGTGATCTAGTCATTTTAGTGAAGGAAAAATCCGACCGCGGACAGGATCCGAACCTCCTTCTGGTTAGATACCAGACGCTAGAACCACTAAGCGAGTCCCACCCGCCAGGTCGAAATTTGCCTTCACATTCTGAATTTATGTCTTAAAGGTAACGTCATTAATCTAGAGATAATTTAGTTGAAATCACTCAAGTAAAAGCTTAGGCGTCCAGAAGTAAAAAGCATACCGAAATACTTAACTCTATATAACAAAACTGAATTACATAGATACTGCCTAACTTTTTACAAGATAGGTAACCATGTCAATTCCAGTCCACTTGAACAGGTATTCAAGCAATGAAAAATATAACCTAAGTACACACGAGTTATTCGATATTGATTGCAATTTCTACTTTGTTGTCGTTCACAGCGTTCGTAATGATTACATGTGTAAACAAACGCGCCCACGCAATCGCAAACACTTCAAGTTAACGTTATTGAGTGATTTGGATCGAATTCAAACCTCAATACTTTCGAGAAACCGAAACAATAGACCCAGTAAAATAACCTAAATATTCAAGTGTGAGATTATGACTTTATTGGTACCATTAATTGATATCGTGTTTGTTTAAGACTGAGCGCTCCAAATTCAAATTTCAATTGGTATTCTGTGGTTTGTAGGTCTATAAAGTTATTTTCGAGAAGAAAAATATCGATTGCGGGGGGATTCGAGCCTGCGTCTTCTGGCTCGATGCACCAGACGCTATGACTAACTAATCCACCGCGAGTCCCACCCGCTAGGTCGAGAGTTGCCTTCACATTCTGAATCTACGTCTTAAAGGTGACGTCAGTGACAACTATTGTATTGTAGTATTGCATTGTAGGCCTATATCACGATATGCCACGCGTCGACATGAATGGGCCAGCTCTACCGGAGTGATGCCACGGCCTCAAAATAACCGGCTTCAAACAACGCTTACGTTGTGTTTCGGCGAGTGAGTGAGGATACCGGAGGCTCAAACTCTTTTAAAAGCCCGGGAACACACTCGTGACTCCTCTGGTGTTGCGGGTGTCCATAAATACATCATAGCATAATCAACCCATATACTGTGTCCACTGCTGGGCAAGGATCTCCACTCAAATGACAGGGATTAAGCTATAGTCCACGACGCTTGCCTAATGTGGGTTGGCAGACTACACACGCCCTCTAGAAAATCTCTCAGACGTGCACGGTTCTTTACGATGTTTTCCTTGCGGGTGTCCATGGGCGGCGGTAATCGGTTACCACCAGGCGATCCGTCTGCTCGTTGGCCCCCTATCCCTTATAAAAATGTCAGTAATATTAACTACTGAAAATTATAATCGGTTATTGTATAAAAATGTTTAGTTTAAACAAGTTTCGACTATATCCCTGTCAGCGGTCGTCCGGCTACGCCTACGCTGGAAGTCTTGTAGCTCGTAGCCGTTGTCGTAGACCGCTACGACAAACAGACTACGCCACAGTAAAATTGCAATTAATATGTGATTAGGATAAATATTTTTTTTAGCTTTTTTGGGTTTCAATTCCACCATCACGCTTGTGTTCCCCGACGGGTTAGGCAGAGGTGTACTAATGTGCACCAACAGTTCGCTAGTATGTTTAGGTCCCATGTAATAGGAGTGAACCTATTGCCATTAATCCAAACTGAGGTATTACTGAAAATTTCATAGAAAATCACTAGACTAATGTATATTTCATTATGTATTTTAAGATATGATCATCAAGGTTTGTAAATAGAAAATGTAGTTACGGTAGGTATAATTTTTGTTTACGAAACAGTCAAGTGATCATGATCCTCCTGCCCTAATCATCACAATTTACTTGGGGTCAGCGTAGTAGTTCTTTTTTCTATAGATCTCCGCCAGCTAACTTATTATTCACTTCCTAGCTTTTTACATAGGGGAGAAAATGAACAAACGGATCGCCTGAAGGTAAGCGATACCGCGGCCCATGGACATCCGCAACACCAGGCGAGTCGCAAGTGCGTTGCCAGCCTTTTAAAACGGTTAAAGCTTCCGTTATCCTCACTCATTCGGCGAAACACAACGTAAGCGTTGTTTCACGCCGGCTTTCTATCACTCTGGTCGAGCCGTCCCATTCGTGCCGAAGCATAGCTCTCCCACGGTAAAATCTATCAAGCCATATCTCATCTGTTGTTTCTCTCCAAGTCCATAGCATTAATACGAGTACAAAATATAATCATGGTTTAAGTACTCCTGTCAGTCCATCAGTGCCCGCTGGCCATGTCAGATAGTGAAGAATATATGGCGTTCGATGCCCGCTATGCGCTAGTAGGTCATTCAAAACGTGACGGATTGCCGATTGCCGTCGCGCAAAACAGTGTACATAGGGATTGCTAATGTTTTCTTTGATTAAAAATGTATTAGGAACTTTTGACTGTAAGCGCTCTATTTAAAATATAAAATATTCAATTCTAAATAGGTATACTTAGGTAAATTATTTAGATATTGATTTGTATTTTTCAAAAATTCAAAATAATCCTTCTTCGTTTCGTATAAAATTTGTCTTATTAATTTTGCTTACGTAAAACATCATAGGCACTTAAAAAATTAAATGACGTGAAGATATTTCGAATTTAATTCGCCCACGAGAACGACAAGGGTCTTTAGAAATGATTCATGGAATTTGTTCAATTAACAAATGGCTATAATCGCAATCACAATAGTAGAGTATATATATAATAGGCAGGCCTCTTAATACCTTTCAATAAATTACCTTTACGAAAATAATTGATAAGTCTACTCTCTTATTAAATCCGATACAGAATACAAATCATTATTTCAAAGAGCACTCGTTTTTGTATAAGTTTCAATTTAATTGTATTCCATTAAAAGCCTTTATTTAAGTCCAAATATTATCTAAGTAAGTACTCCATAATTAATAAAGCTTAAATTTCTAGAAAAATATTTCTTATTTTAGTGGTTTCCACAAATGTACAGATTTTTAGTTTCTCAGAATTTAGGTAAGCTTCGAGTAATAAACGAAATGGAGTCTTTACTTATAAGTACAGTATATCCATAACTGGTAGTAGCCATATGACTATGTAGGTAGGTATATTGCTGGTGCTAGCTGGTGGTAGTAATTTTTTTTAAACCACTTATATGAGTCTAACTTTACTAGTATTCTTGATAACCCCTCGTGCTAAGCTAAATGCTTGTGTTACAAGTGGTTTCACGTCAGTAATTGCAATGAGTGTGTTTCGAACCGGCAACCAAATGATCGAAAGTCCGACGCCCTAGCCCTTAGGCTATCAAAATTGCGGTTTGGGGCCCATTTATACTATTATGATAATTTCCAACTTAACCTTCCTTCAGTTTATAGATCCTGGAACCTGCATATAATATTTTCTATTCTACTCTCGCACCTTAACGGTCCTGTATTCCCTGAAGGGTTAGGCAGAGGCATACACAATACACTCACATATCCCTATGTCACCAAGAGGTGATTATTTTCATTATGGAAAGACAAATGCCTGAATATCTGGGTTAGAAGATAAAGAGTCGAGAGCCGCGATTAACGCTACTTAAACTTAGCGTTACCTATTATGAAGCTTGTAGTAAATTCCAGAACTGTTCCTCACATTAGCGGCCACAGATCTCTGTGAATTGCTTTATCGCACAAGTACTCCCACGCCGATTTAGAAGTTAAAGTTGCAGATGGAGCCACTTACACGCGGGTCCGTGTGAACGGAATGTATCGCGCAAGCTGCGAATATTACATACATTCGCACCAATTTCTGTAGAATTTAACTCTTAGGAATCCTGCAAATTTTGGATAACATTTTCATTAGACATAAGCACCACCACGCCTGTAAGTATTCCCTGAAGGGTGATACAGTAGTGTACAATTGTACACCCACAGTACGCGCCGGTACGTTAAGGTCACATAACTTGTCCAATAAACAAATCCAAACTCCGAGCTACCACTAATAATTCAAACAGAATAACATTGTGCTCGACCTGGAAGTCGAACCCAGGACCTCCAGCGTAGCAGTCTCGTTTGGGTGTACATTAGTTCACCTCTACCTAACCCTTCGGGAAATACAGGTGTGATGGTATGATATGTTATATAAGTACACAGATAAACATAATTTATCCTATAACTGCCTCATTAGCCAAGTGGTCCTGAGCGCGACTGCTATGCTAGGGGTCTTGGGTTCGATTCCCAGGTCGAGCAAAGTGTTATTGGGTTTTTCTATGAAATTCCCAGTAGCAGCTCGGAGTTGGAATTTGTGCCCGGTTAATGGCAATAGGCTCGCCCCCTATTACATGGGACCTAAACATACCGGCGAACTGTGGGTGCACATTAGTACGCCTCTGCCTAACCCTTCGGGGAATACAGGCGTGATGGTATGATGGTATGTTATCCTATATCTCAATAAGGTTTTTCTCCACCAGTAATGGCAGCAACGGGTCTCGAGAATACGAGCAGTCAGCTCCAAGTGAGACGAGTGGAGGGGGGACGGATGCTGAGCCGCGAACCCCCGCCCCTCCCACCGACCGCTACGAGGACCTACAGAGGATCATATTCGCCCAGCTTCAGGGCAAGGCCGAAGACCACTCCGTAGTGATCCCTCCAAATCGGGACCTAAATATCTTGAGGCCTGAAAATCCCACTATTGGGGAGATGGAGGATTTAGAACCTAGGTAAGTACCAAAGATACTTGTAAAATATTGTATATAAGTAGAGATAGTATAGGTATCTATATATATAAAAGAAAGTCGTGTTAGTTACTTCATTTATAACTCAAGAACGGCTGAACCGAATTGGCTGAAAATTGGTGGAGAGGTAGCTTAGAACCAGGAAACGGACATAGGATACTTTTTATCCCGTTCCCGATACTTTTTATTCCACGGGGCGAAGCCGCGGGTAGAAGCTAGTATTGTATATAGTAAAGATATACCTATATCTTTTACTCTATCTGTATATTAAAGTAGTTGTTATATAAGTATTTAGAATATCGCTAGTCAACGACCGAACACACTGTAAGTATGTATATGTATAGATTTATAATTATAATAACCAGAGCTGTATTGTGGGTTTTGCCATAATAAGGCTTCATGCTGAATGTGAACATCTCTTGTCACAAAACTTGTTTTATTATTTTTTTAAACTTTTTTATTTATATTATATTTTTTTATTCCTATGGAATATTAACATAGGTACCTACTTAAGTGATTATATATTGTAACAATCTTTTAGGTTTATTTTATTCAAAAAATATATCCGTAAAAATATCTGTGTTTATTCAAATTAACTTAATAGTTTAACAAGGTACATTCAACTATAATTAAGATCTATAAAAATATAACCTAAAAATATATATATATATATATATTATATATTGTTTTTATGAGAAATAAATCTGCTTTCTTTCTTTCTTTATTGGAAAAAGTAGTAGCTATTTCTACATTTTTATGGACAAAGTCGGGTCGTTGTTCTAGATGGCAAACAATGATTAGTTAGCATAGAACCAGATGTTAACTACAAATAATATGCCGATGGTGGCTATAAGTTGCCTTGTAAATTTTAAGTCTTATGTAACCAGTCATAAAATTTTGGCATGTTTTGAAACTCCCACAATAAATCTAGTTTGAAGTTTCAAAACATTCCAAGAAAAAAGCAATCAACATTACGTTTTAATCGTTTCGAATTGAGCACAATGTAAATACCAAAATAAAAGGAATATTCAGTCGGTTAAGAAATATTAATTAAAACGTTCCGCGAAAAACGACGCGAAAAGGACATTACAAGGAAAATTCTCTAAAGTTGCCGACAGCTGACATCCACAAGTACGATTTATGTAGCACGCCGCGAGTCGCCAAATTAAATTGTTAGTTACTTCGTTATTGCCGCAATTAAACTTTGATAACCCGAACATTGCTAGAGCGAGTGTTTACATATTTCCGCGTGGTTCCGGCTCCAAATGTGCTACCGCTTCGTAATGTTCTATGTAACACGTCATTGCACGTTCTAAAGGCAATAGCTTTTCATCAACCACGAATGCCCCCGCAGAGTACTGAAGTATGCATCAAAATCAAACAGGTAGGTCGCGGCCGGCCTCCTCTGCTTCAGGTTATTTCACCAAAGCAAATATTAGGCCAAATCTCATAGGGCGTCGTGAAAGCAATGAAAAGAATATCATATTTCGTTAGCATTAAGGTATACTCACAACAAAATTTCGTTTGATACACGACTATAAAAACGGATCATATCATACTTTGCGTAGAATGATTCTATAATATGAAACAGACAAGCGACCTTTCTTTATCTTGCGAGGCAAATTTCGCAAGACCTACAAGGAATCTTATTTAAAATCCAGTTACGGGGACCCGACGAGATAGGCGCGGGTCTTTGACAATAAAACTAAATGGAATGAATGCATGATGGCTTCCTTAAAACGGTGCTCGTAATATGACGGGACCTGTTATGACCGGATTCATGTATCATGTAGAAGGGTTGCGTTGATACATGGAAAATTTGTCGTCATATTTTCAAAATTGGGATCATCTACGTAAATGTGCGAGGAGATGAAAATTCATTGTTTAACACGACGTTTTCTTTTGTTATGATTTTTTATATATTTCGGTCGCTGTCGGGATAATAAGGATAAATGAAACAAAAATCGTGTTCGTGTAGGTAGACTTGAACGTCAACCTTTCGTGAGGTGGAAAGATAGAGTATTTTTTTAATTCCCACTTGACATTAACACAATTCACACAAAAAGAGAGTCAATAAATTTTAGAATAGCTGCCGGCTTGATTTCCAAATGCAGGTTATCGGAGCATGCCACAAATCGAAAACGTTACACGTACGCTCCTTAGTATTCAGTTCCGTGCTGCGTCGTGTCGCCCGGAGTCTCACACCTCCCGCTAGTAGGCAAATCACGTCCACTTATGTGTTCCACGCAGCCAAAACCAACACGCCGCCGCCCGCGCTACACCACCATTGGAAAATCTTCCATGTAAATCTTGACGCTAACGACCAGGTTTACGGGCGTGTGCGAAAAATTTAAAGTAACTCCATCGATGACGAACGCATAGCTTTTGTCTCTCAAATTTGTGTCATATCAAACAATGTCTTCTTACGTATATATGCTCTTAAAGGTATTCAGGGACAAATCTATGCCTTCTACGTTAAATAAACGATTTTTGGAAGCGTAAGTATGCGCGTAGATTCATCTATGAATATTATCAGTAAGCACACTATTTTGGAAATCGGCATTAATCTAAATTAAGTCTGCATTTCTATTAAATCGACATAAATAACTCGAAATACTTAAATGCGGTGTGGTATTGAGTGTACTCGCTTTTACAACAATTTAAATGGATCAGCGGTTTTATATTCCAATATATTTTTTTCCAGACAAAAGGCCGCATAATCAATGAAAATTAATATCGTGTAATAATACCAATCAATTTCTATTGCAGCATAAACGCTTCTAATTTGGAAAGGTTCCAACTGAAGATAGCTCAACACGAATTGTATGAGGATGGGGAGCCGCTAGTTGACGCGCTACTCAGAGATATGGCCACTTCCACCATCCTACATGTAGGTAAGTTTACATAAGACATAAATTAAATAAACTTCTTAGATTATTAACATAACAAAAACAGAGTTAAGAGCAACGAGACTGTATCTAAGAAATTTTAAGGAAATTTAGGTCCGCCATTATTCACCTCGTTTACATTAATTATATCTGAAATCGATTCAACTATTGAGTAAGCCCTGATCTCAATTTAAGTATGTATCGCCATAAAATATTCAGTGCACCGTTGATCGGACTTAGAAAAGCAATTACGTTTAGACAGATAACCTTTACGCCACCCCCACCCTGACTGGACATTCGATAGCCATAGTTCTAATCTACTTATAGATCTAATTGCGTTCAACATTGTATTTTATTCGTAATAATCAAATAAAGCTGATCCCTCAGTTTATATACGTATATATAATTTCATGATTGCCCTAGTTAATAAAGACCAACAAATTTTATTGTCAAATTTATTTTCCCGTTATTGAATCTAGAATATGTTGATGTCCAGTTTTCCAGCTATAGATAATAATTATAATTAACAATATTAAACGTGGGAAACATAAATTATTTTAAACGTGGGAGAGCTATGCTTCGGCACGAATGGGCCGGCTCGACCGGAGTGATACCACGGCCTCACAGAAAACCGGCGTGAAGCAACGCTTGTGTTGTGTTTCGCCGAGTGAATGAGGTTACCGTAGACCGAAACCCTTTTAAAAGGCGGGCAACGCACTTGTGATTCCTCTGGTGTTGCGGGTGTCCATGGGCGGTGGTTATCGCTTACCATCAGGTAATCCGTCTGCTCGTTTGCACCCCTAACCCATACTTAAACGTTTTCATAAAATAATTTTTACTCGTTAATCGATTACTTAATTAATTAGTGGTAGAATATTGACGCTGAATGAAAAAGAGCTTAACTTTAATCGTGAGTTGCGATTACTAGAGTAATAAATCTTAACGAGATATAAAGAATGGCTGGAATGATAATTTGCATACTATATCTATATAAGTCGAAACAGGTAGGTAGATATGTATATTAGATGAAGGCGGGTCTGCAATCAGTTGCGGGGTTAGCGGTCCGACGGACAATACTGCCACAACAATCTCGCCCTTTACTTCGAATTGGACTTAAATATTTAAACCACTTAAATGGATTTCATTGTTGATCCGACTTTATCGTATACTACAACATTAATTTTTAGTATCTCAATAACCGCGCTAAGCAACATTCTAATATAATTTAAATTATTATTTTGAAGGCTAAACTGTATTTGGTGTCAACTACTCGTAAGTTTCTTAGCATAGTATGTCCTAACAGTTTATCATTTTTCCACAGAGCAAAAAGAGGGCGGGACCCAGTTAAAACTTATTATTGACTATCCTAATGGCGTCCAAGCTCTGTTCAAGCCGATGAGGTAAGTGTGACGTCAACATGCCCATAATTTATAGTTTTGCCTTGAGTGTTCGTTGTTCGTCCATCATCTGTGATGTCTTTCACAGCTTCGTAAGTTTTATTTTGTTTAGCAAACAAGTTGGGTTGAGAGTAGTTTGGAGTGTCCGTGCATGCTCCTGAAGGAGTTGGGCAACTTTCTTGTCACCTTGTTGGTTCTATTCACAAAACTCCGAGAATGTTCTTTCGTGCGATCGGCTTAGCGGCTTGCCCACACTGTTCTCAACTACAAGTGCTATTGAAGCAGTGTGTTCGCCAACTTCTGTTACTTTCCTACCATTGTTAGAGTTGATTGTATTTTCTATTCAATACCGCGCACATGGCAATATATTTATGAAAGCTTTTAGATCTAACTGTTGCAGCCAACTTGTGGAAAGTCTACTTTACAACGATTGATGTTATAAGCTTTTCCTTATTTTTACTAGAGACGTAATATATTAAGTACGTATAAGAAACATTATAGCGGAATATACCTTGACATATAAATTGAATGTAGGTATTTTTATAGAACTTCTGTACCACACTGCATATTCAGTATTCTGTTATGTTATCTGATACAATTTTTGACGTGACAAAGAATACAAAGAGCATTCCCAAAAATGTACTCACGGGAATTTTATAGAAACTCCCCGCAGACTTGTATATCGAGTATCAAACGTCTTAGCACTTCGCCTTTATATAAAATATAAAAGTACAGCTAACATATAGATTCCATATGAAATAAACATGAATAGGTACTATAATTTGAAGGATATCTAAATACAACGATTTGTTATCAATTTAAAGTTAGTATGCACATAGTTTTACATTTCTTACTACATTGTTCTTGAAACCAGCATTTAATTTCAGAAGCGTTAAAACACAAAACAACATAAATTATTCTTGCCTTGAAATACTTGGACGTAGGCAGACAACTAACTTTCCTAGCGGACTGGATAACTTTTCTAAGAAAATTATAGACTCAAGGGGTTTCCCCGACGACATATCAAGAGGCCCTCGTGGATCTCTCACGATACACAAGGGCGCTATAAATTACGTGACAGCCGGTGGTAACCCTTCCCTGTACGAGTATCTATTAGTTTTATCACCTTGACTGCCACTTCTATACAGGGCGTGATATATTCCATCGACAACTTAGATTCGCCAGGTAAATTAAAATGTATGCAAAATTAGTGAAATCCATTAAATGTCGTGAAGGTAAAGAGGTCAGAATTCAACCCATTTGTTAGTAGTCTTTTTAAATTGTACTATCTCACTTAGGAGCCGCACTGAGGACAATAAATCGGAAGACACTCGGTGCAGTATATTCCCGGGATTGCTCCTATCTAACCAGATTCACGATTTAAGAGCCACTTTAATCGTTTTGTTTCCGAGAAATTGATTAAGCACCCACATTCGACTCATTACACACTAAAAGAAATTATACCTCCATTTGTTACTGTGAATGAGTAATTTTTCCCTTTTAGTACGTAATTTAACATTTTTCGACGTTATAAATTTATTTTAAAGGACAGAGGCCCCTTATCTCTGGGAGTCGATATTTGATATTTCTCTTTAATGGATTTATATTACTCGGTTTCAATTTACGTCATGAATAAGTACCTGCCAAGAATTTTGGTGGAATTATGTTAAAATTTTGTGAAATTATTTTATAGGTACTTTTTGAGCTCGATTCCTGTATTTCCTTATAGTGAGTTAATTGTATGCCTTGAATTCGACCTTTACTTTTGGGTGTCTTAATTAAACATGTTAATGTTAAAAATAAAAGACTCTTCTACGTGTGTTATTAGTCTGGTCATTCCAGCTTATACTGCATATTGATTAATGCAGATAGTCATCAATTGCCGCTAAAGTAGGGAGCCGAGCCAGCTTCGTGCTTTATCTATTTAAAATCTTCTTAAACCCCTGTATATTTCGACATGAGCAGAACATTAAAGACAAATCGGCTATTTTCTAGTACAAATAACGCCTCTTTTAATACTTTGTTTTTTTTTTATTCACAGATTTCCTCGGGATGTGCAGACGTTACCAAATCATTTTTATTTTTCCGATTATGAGCGTCACAATGCGGAGATAGCTGCGTTTCACCTGGACAGGTGAGTCTACGTTGTTTTCATACATTATTATTTATAGAAACGACATAATAATATTATAGAGATATTTGACTCAGCCGCGCGAGTCACTGATACGGAATGTGACATATACGCGTGGGGTTATATGATATTTACGCCATGTTTTGCGATATTGACATAAAAAACGTGACACAGAGGGTCGAAACAATTATTTTTCGATTATGTTGCGTAATTGAATAAGGTATAAATAATATTAATAAAACTACGCGGCTTTTGAAGCGAGTTCTCGAGTTGTATAATTTTACAAGTTGGGATCACAACTGTAAGTGATATTAGCCGACTCATTCTAAATCGGAAACGAACATCCCTATTTGCTCGACAATATACACGAATAGAGGTGACGTTAATCTAAATTATGTGTTATCCAGGCTACTCGGTTTCCGTCGCGCGATGCCAGTCGTGGGCCGAGTCCTCAATATGACGACAGAGATCTACGATGTGACTGAAGGTGACATCCTGAAAACATTCTTCGTTTCGCCGGCGAATAACTTCTGCTTCCATGGAAAGTGTTCATACTATTGCGATACGGGACACGCAATATGTGGCAACCCTGATATGCTTGAAGGAAGCTTCGCGGCCTTCTTGCCATCGTCGGATATCGCTGAACGAAAGGTTGGTATTTAATTTTAATAACCTTATTTGCTGTTCCGGCAAGACGGGATTGTTGATTTGCGGAATGTTGCTGGTAAAAGCTGGGTGCGAAAAGCTGAGGACAGGGTGAAATAGCGCCTATTGAGGAAGGCCTAGGTCCAGAATTGGACTGGTATAGGTTGATGATGATTTGCTTATACTTCCCTTTCCACCTGACAACATTATTTGGAAATATTGTACCTACATCCTTATGTGGTTATCATTTAATTTCTCGAAATTCATTTCTACGATTGCGCGCCTACGACTACACGTAGGTATTACGTTAAGATTATCGAATGCAGTGTGGTTGTAACAAAATATTATCTAGTTGGGTCGGCGGCGTAATGGATCACACGTAACGCAGTTCCTTGCTGTTACCGCGTGCATTTTATACGGGTGATCGGATCTGTGGGTACAATTTACGCACAATTCAACGTAAGCGATTGACGTGTGTGATTTCTCATTAACAATCTTACTGTATTGGACACGCAACGTGCCTTATATTAACGTCACAAGCGAGCGATAAAATGATATTCAAAATCTTATTCATGTTTTATGCTTAGATGCCATTAAAATTCTAAATATTTATTCATAAGTGACATACTTAGTCTATAAGTTTATCCGCAAATATCTTAAGATCCTAAAACATAAGAAGCATTCTTACTATGTAACTGTTACTATTTTGGGTATATCGTAATAATTTAGGAGAAATACGACTCGGAGCTTTTTTGCGTATAAAAGACCGTCATATAGACCATTGGTATATAGGTACCTAATTATTTTGTCGACTGTACATAATTTTATTCTTTGCTCATGGCAGTATGCACGGTGATATAAAGTGTCATGCAAAGGTCATAGATCGTGTAACCTTGGTATTTCACTTCATTTGTGTCGGGGAATGAAAGACATTTTCAAGATACCTTAAATGCATTTTGACCAGAATTAGATGCAAAGAACGTCTTTGCGTATAAAAGACCGTCATATAGACCATTGGTATATAGGTACCTAATTATTTTGTCGACTGTACATAATTTTATTCTTTGCTCATGGCAGTATGCACGGTGATATAAAGTGTCATGCAAAGGTCATAGATCGTGTAACCTTGGTATTTCACTTCATTTGTGTCGGGGAATGAAAGACATTTTCAAGATACCTTAAATGCATTTTGACCAGAATTAGATGCAAAGAACGTCTTTGCGTATAAAAGACCGCCATATAGACCATTGGTATATAGGTACCTAATTATTTTGTCGACTGTACATAATTTTATTCTTTGCTCATGGCAGTATGCACGGTGATATAAAGTGTCATGCAAAGGTCATAGATCGTGTAACCTTGGTATTTCACTTCATTTGTGTCGGAGAATAAAAGACATTTTCAAGATACCTTAAATGCATTTTGACCGGAATTAGATGCAAAGAATCGTATATATACACGTACCTATCAAGATCATTATAGGTCTTACGTGGTTCACAAGAGCGATCCCATTATATAATTATGAAGAAAACTTATCATTATGATATTCAATTTATTTTACGTAATTATACTCAATAATGCATATTGCAATGTATTTATAGCAAATTGTGCCTTAAAATCTCTTAAACAAACCCAATATGCGAGCTAAAAATCCGCAAAACTAATCTAATTAAGTTAATCTCATATATCTTAGAATGTGTGATATAATACCTCAATCACAGAGTAGGTACTTAAAGAAAATCTTTTCCTTATATACAGGTATGGCGTCACCCCTGGAGAAGATCTTACCACAAGCGAAGAAAAGCTCAGTGGGAACTTCAATCTGATTATTGCGATACCGTAAGTTTTGACTGTGTATTAATATCCAATTAGTTCATATTATATTTGACTCGATACTTTGGGAGAGATAGAATCGATCATAAAATAGATAACAAATATCAATTTCAATATGGAACCCTCCCTATTATATCTCTCCCTCATCGATTCTATATTTGAAGGGTTCCTTCCTTCCGGTACACTAGTAATAAATGTAATGGTACCTACTTGTTATAATAAGTTACCATGAATATTATCAACTGGAACTAAGCAATTTTTTGTTAAATGTTGAGATTTATTAAGTGTAAAGAATCTGGTTTTATAGCTCTACTTGATTATTTTTTGTTGTAAACTTCGGCCGATTTAACAGCCTAACAAACTTGCATCTCTAATTTAGCACACTATACATATTGGCGCCTATCTCTAAACGGTAATTTGTTAAGCTGTGTCGCTATTTTCATATTTTTATTTACTTGTAGGTCCGCACAACTCCTCCGTACGACTCCGGGCGTCGAATGCTCGACCTCATGGACATGTCAATCTTCGACTTTCTATCGGGAAATATGGACAGACACCATTATGAGACGTTCAAGTTTGTATACTGAATTATATGTTACTATGTGATCATAATGCGGGTTTCGCCGCAGAGAAAATCACAATAAATCTGTAACAGTATCTAGTGATGAAATAAATCTTCCAAACGATTTTCATGCTTATTCGATTTGGATGAAACGTGGAATGTATTTGTAATATTCAAGGTTAAAAGTTTGCTATAGTATTTGAAGCTGAAAGGTAGAACAACCTGGCATTCTCGTGATATTACTTATCTTATTCATTTTAGATGCGACATTTTGCATTGTTTTTTTAATTTAGCACAACGGGCATAACCGGAAAAAAATACTTGAAGGCCGTTTCCTTAAATTATTGGTGGCCAGTTAATATCCGTTCAAACTGGAAGTAAAACAACTATTTATTGTTAAAATATGCAGTCTTATTGCATAGCAGAAATTCAAGTTTTGTAAGGACATAGCCTGTTGCTTGCTCTTACAAATGTAGATTGTACCTATTAATTAATTTTGTTTACGCAGAATGTTTGGGAACGAGACGTTCACACTGCATTTGGATCAAGGACGTGCATTCGGCAAGGCGTTTCACGATGAACTGAGCATCTTAGCTCCTCTCCTGCAGTGCTGCCTCGTGAGGCACACTACACTCGCTACATTACTGAAGTAAGTTTCATATAAGGAAATCTATTACTAAAATTCTGTCGCCGTTCTCCTCATTTTTTATTCAGGTAAAATAGCAATTAATATTTACAATTACTCTTAGTGTTTTGGAACTCTTTTAACGTTGTTTCTACAATTACAACTGTTGATAAAATAAAATACATAGAAATAAAATATCAATAAATTTAACTTCTACTACTTCAATACCTTCGCAGATTCCACAACACTGCTCCCCTATCAAAAGTCCTCCGAGAATCATTGAGAAGGGATCCAGTGAGTCCTATACTGTGGGAGCCTCACCTGGCCGCACTCGATAGGCGCATCGTCACCATACTAGACGCCATCAGGAAGTGTGTCGACAAAGTCGATACGCCCTTACAAAACGAGGTGAACGATTTCGTATGACCGCTCATGCTCCAGATTAAATGCTACGAGACTTGGAACGGTGTAATGAGTTAAAGTGTCTATGTGATATACGATTGTACTGACAATATAAGGGATTGTGCAATCAGTGAAAATGACTTGCTAGTCGAACTCTCTCATAATCCGTGACTTAAGACAAACCTAGATGTAAGAACAGTTGTAATCAATGCAAAATCGTGTCGTTATCATCCTGGTCTTTGGTTCTGTCTACAAGACTTTTAGACGTAAGATTTTAGTGCCAAAGATTGTCCAAATGAATTTTTGAGATATACAGAATATATTTTAGAACCATTCCACTGGATTTTGATAAGCCATTGTATGCCAAATATATAGAGGAATTGTAAATTCATTTAACTTACCACATCGGCAGTTAATGGTATCGTGTTTAAAATTGAACAGTATTGATGATTTAGTGTACCTACCTACGTAGATAGTATATTTTATTTTTTCTTTCTGTATATTTTGGATAATAATATAATGAGTATTTCTGAGCTCAAACGAGACTTAAGGAGGGTGTGCAATGTTACTGTACATAATATTAGTAAAATGCAGTTTACTTTTAAGCTTAGTTGTATAATCATCTGCTACTTTACATCTTTTGTTATGAAATCTGTTACCATGTCTGAAGGCTCAAGAAGAGACATATCATAAGTAAGCTCTGTGTGATAAGCACAGACGTCGTCTGATTCTATTTTGTTAAGTTTTTTTATTTGAGGCTATACATCAATGCAATTGTACATGCTATTCTATTTTGTACTACTTACTAATTAAGTTTCTTAACTAACATATTTCTCGTAGTCGATCTCATGTTTCATAATTTCACTGAATGGTCAGCAAAGTAGCTATAATTTTATTTCAGTGGCGAAAATATGAAATCCTACGTAGCTTTTACTTACTGAGTTGCTTTTAACTTGATTAAGTAGTCTATTAGTTAATTTGAATCTGATAGTTTCGATAATTGGCAGTTAAGATGAGACCTATATTTATTTTAATCTTGGTTTTAGTATAGATTAGTTTATAATGTCGGGGTGTGACTGTTATATCGGGGGTTTAAGGAGTCGACTTGCCAAAGACGTACCTAAAAAAATATGAAAATGTGTTGTACCTATTGAAAAAATGTGATGCTTGATTGTATGCTTCTGTTGATTGTTTATCAATTAAAAAAAGGTTAAATGATTGTGTGTTATTTATTGGTACTTAATAATGAGGTTAGCATAATTAGTTAACAAGAATACTAGTAATGTGCGATCCGCTTTGCTAGTAAGCTTTTTTTTTAAAAAAAAAATTGACGCAATTCTAGCTTGGTCAAAAATTTATGAAAGTTCGTTCAATTATAAAATTGAAAGTATGAAAATTCCAGTCGTATTTGAAAATGTGACAAATATATTGACTTCCTAACCCCGAATCGAAAAGACAAAACCAAATTACAAACATGTAAAATATGAAAGAAAATGTCGGGTCAGCGTGCCCGCTGTCGTCTCATAAAGATCACATAAAACTGGAAACACAGATACGTCCGTCCCCCATAAAAACTAGAATATGAATAGTACGGATATTTGATACAACGTTTTACGACTTTATGGTAGTTTGTTGTTTATTAAGGGCCACTTGCACCAACTTCTTAAATTCGTTTAAATTGTATTTAAACACGATTTTTTATTTAAGTCAAACATTCGTCTTGCACCAAAATAATTTCCGTGCTAAATACGTTGAAAGACCTGTCAAAGTTAAATACGCTGAAGACCTTATTTAAATCATACTTAAATATGAATGGCCGTTTATTGAACTGTCATCTGACGAATGGAGTTTATTTTGAGATAAAATACTACTAGAAGCCTTGTAATAATTTCTATGAGAGATTATTCACCTATTTAAGATTATTTTTTCATTTTATCAAATAAAAAACACAACAAATAAATATGACTTTGTTTGGATTGGTTGTCATGGCAACGAAAAGTCAAAATAATGGCGTAAGTTTCGTTACATGCAGACTATTTTAAATAAAAATCATCGATTTATCATTAATTAAAATTAATTAATTATAATAATTATTAAATTTGATTTAATTTTATATATATTATTCATAACATAATTGTTTTAATAGATTTTTCACATTACTATGATGTAATGTAGAGGTAATGTAAAAACGGAACGTAGAGAACTGTTTTATCCACATGTTCAATTCATTTAACTAAATTGACATAAGACAGACTTGGTGCAAGACGATCATAAATGTGTTATGTTTATGGAGTTAAACATATTTAACTAAATGCATAAAAGAATGATTTAAATAGAATTTGGTGCAAGTGGCCCTAAATATTCAATAGGTATCTTTAAATATGGAACTCTCTATGTATCATTTAGAATTATGAGAGCTAACAAAATCATTCATTCTGAAAGACTGATTCCGTAAAAAGGTTGATAAAAAAAATCAATACATGTGTATTCTAAATGCCATTTGTAGTAGGAAAGAGGCTTGAAGCAGACTTCTGCAAGATAATTAAAAGTAAACAATAACAAATTGTACACGGTATCAAAAAATTTTACTTGACTCGTTTTTACAATACGAGTATAAAAACATACACAATATACAAAATATGAGAACATTATAAGACACAAATATCATACCGTCATTCCCCGAAGGGTAAGGCAGAAGCGTACTAATTTACACCCACAGTTCGCCGGTATGTTTAGGTCCCGTTTAATAGGGGGGAGCCTATTGCCATTAACCGGGCACAAATTCCAAACTCCGAGTTGCTATTGGGAATTTTATAGAAAAACCCAATAACACTTTTCTCGACCTGGAAATGCCGCCGTGGTATTGCTAGCGTCCATAGGCTACGATAACCATCAGGCGGGCCGTATGCTTGTTTGCCACATTAGTGCTATAAAAAATAAATCGAAATCAGGACTTCTAGCTACGTATAGTAGTTATTAGGTAATATAGAATGGAACAAATAAATAATTTTAGTGTACCATCAAATTTTATAGCTGCAGAAGGCACATTATTTCATAAATAAACTTTGGAAATAAACGGATGCATTAGCACTTACGTACCTACTTAAAACAAGGGTTGTTTTAAAATATTTCTAATGTTGTTTTTCATGATGATTATAATGACAATATAGCGGCGGTAGCGGTAGTAATATATTTGAAGCGGCGGTAGCCTAATGGCTAGGGCTTGCAATCATGTGGTTGTCGGTTCGAAACCCACCCATTGCACTACCGACGTAAACCCACTCGTAACACAAGCATTTTAGCTTAGCACGAGGGGTTAACAAGAATACTAGTAATGTGCGATCCACATTGCTAGTAAGCTTTTTTTTTAAAAAAAATATTAATAAAATAAATGTAAAGACAGAACCTCTAATAATAGATAATTGGTTCTTTTTTACAGTTGGATCTGATGAATTAAATTTAAAACTATACTTTTTATCGCGTTGTAATATTGTTCTAAAGAAGTTTTATTACAATGTGTAATATTCGGGTAAGTGTCAGAAACCAGTAGGTGCATTAATAAAAATGTATCTAGCTTATGTCTGTACATAAAATATAATGTAATCAACTTACTGTCCCACTGCTGGGCACGGGTCTCCTCTCAGAATGAGAGAAATTAGGCTATAGTCCACCATGCTAGCTCAATGCGGGAATTTCACACGTTGTTGAGAAAATCTCTCAGGCATGCGGGTTGGTTAGGCTGGGTAGTCAGCCTCGATATCACTTTGTTGGCTTTCTAATCTTTTTACATCAGGGCAGGAACCCACTGCCGATTTCTGAATCAAAGCGATGGGCATAAAATCAAATTTATAGTTTAATCTTCAAAGGGGCGAGGTCCTAATACAGACGGAGTCCGTCAAAGACTGGCTGAAAACTAACCAGTTCGACATCTGTCTTATAAAATCAAAATGAGTGTTTGTTTACAATTTTACAATATACCTCCCTAAGTAATAATGCAACCTCCTTACACCGGTGTCTACAGTACCTACTACTTTCCCATAACTTTCAAGATCTTACTGATGAAAACGTTCACCTAATGATTTGCGGTCAACTAGAAACCTGCCACTAGCTAAGCGCTCTGTAGCGAATCATGCACTTAGGCTGTATTGGAAATTTTAACTTCTAACATTTTCGCTACTCTGATTGTAACTGCTTCATTAGTCTTGTGACTGCTACGCTAGCGATCCTGGGTTCGATGTCCAGGTCGAGCAAACTGTTAATATGTCATGTATTATTCTCAGTAGCTTGATGTTTATATTTGTGGCACAAAGCCAAAAAAAACCGGCCAAGTGCGAGTCGGACTCGCGCATTGAGGGTTCCGTACTTAAAAATATTTTTATTATGTGATGTAACTAAAAATGTATGCTATTCACAATTTCTCCTTTATCTGTGCTATAAGACGTTGCTTCGTACCAATTTTCTAGATTCTGAGTTCACGGGAAGAAGCATGTAGGTTTTGATTCCCTTGCGAGTGTCGAAAATTTGCAGCATAAACGGCTGTATCTTTTGATTGCGTTTTTTTAGTCTGTTTCACAGCTCCAAGGGACAGTAGACCTGAGTATTTGTTATGAATTTCAGCTTGATACCTCCACGCGTTCCTGAGAAAAAGGGCCTTGACAGACAGACAGCAAACAAAGTGATCCTATAAGGGTTCCGTTTTTTCCTTTTTTTTTAAAAAAAAAAAAGGTCACTAGCAGTGCGGGTCGCACATTACTAGTATTCTTGTTAACCCCTCGTGCTAAGCTAGATTGCTTGTGTTACGAGTGGGTTCACGTTGGTAGTGCAATGGGTGGGGTTCGAACCGGCAACCACATGATCGCAAGTCCGACGCCCTAGCCATTAGGCTACCGCCGCTTCAAAGGTTTGAGGTACGGAACCCTAAAAAAGGTTGCAGAATGAAAATATCATTTATTTTGATTTTCTCCAATACGATAGATGAGCCAAAGGCATGTAGGACAAGTCGATGAATTCCTAATACCGGCGTGGTGGGTATGAACATCATACCATCGTGTTGAACATATTCATGATGTCACCAAAGGTATGTCTTTTTGCCCTAACTATGGAACAACTGTGGTTTTTAGTCGGCACGAATCCTATACTATCCCATCCAGCCCATCTACTGACCCATAAGGATTAGCCATATTATAAACTAGCTTCTGCCCGCGGCTTCGCTGTCATGAAGCTAAAAACCAACAGTGATGATCTCTTCTTAGTATGGGTCTCTATACATTTGAGAGGTCAAGCTGTATCTCAGGTTCCGTTTAATTATATGAGATAAGAAGAATACCAGTTTTTTATTTGGAGCACATACCTATTTTCTAACAGTGTTAACAAAATTAAAATCTATTCAGTAGTTTTTGCGCCAACCCGTAACAAACAGACAAACAGACAAGGGTTGGGTTCGGAGACGTTTATATACCCTAACCCACTTGTTTTTTTTAAATATCTTCGATATACAGACACAGCTTTTTTACAATTTTAAATTAGTAGAGAAAAGAAATAATAGTAGAGAAAAGAAAAGAGAAAAGAAAAGAAATAGGCTTTTCTTTATCAAAACTTTTGACAAAGTATGTACCTATGTACCTACCTTCATTATTCTATTCACCTCATATTCTATCCACCTTTGACGTAGGGATTGTGGAGATAAGTACCTAAGCAAAGTAAACAGAGAGTGTTCCACTTGCAGCTCTGATATTACTATTCTTGCGCCTCACGACGCAATCTGCGAAATTGTATTTTCACATCAAGTTAGAGGTCCCGCGCCAGCAATGAACATCTCGTTCTTTGAATAACAAATGATTGGAACTACACATCCACTACAATTTCGTTTGGTTCATTTATTTTAAATCTGGATATCCATTTTAAGCAAAATGATTTCAAAGTAACAACATCAAAATCATATTTTTTATAATAAATTTACGTGACATTTAGCTGATATTAAAAAAAAATATTTTATTGATTCATTTCCTATTTCGTTCGTTTTAAAAAAAAAGATATTATTCGTGTTTGTGTCTATGCTGGCCAAATAAAAGATTTGTCTTATTCTATGTTAGTCGTTACTGTACTGGTGGGCAAAGGCCTCCCCCAAGTCTTTAATAATTCAGAAAATGTTTTTTTGGACGATAAACTAGCAATTTACCTCTTGCAAGTGTAAATTAGTTGAAATATGTTTTGAATAATCCGTGGGTTATTTATGTTTATTTCTTTCCAGATCGTTCGAGATATCAATAAGATATATTTATTCTTTTTTTTAACACTATTATTTTTTCCACAAATTTACAAACACAAATTCTCACATCACACTAACGCCCAGACCCAGAACCTCTTCCTGTAGATCTAACAAATGTTTGCTCCGTGTGGGGATCGAACCCCTAATACTCGCAGAAGCTGATCACTCAGCCGCTACGTATACGTATACGTTATAATATTTAAGACATCGGCGCAGTGGTCGAGAGATCCTCTTTTGCACTACGGGTTGTGGATTCGATTACCAAAAATTTATGAGACCTACGTGCGCATAGTTGTTTTGGGTCTGGGTGTCTGAAAACACCGACGATACGACAGCGAAAATACTATATTGGGTTATTTTTTAAGTTATTTGACTTCAAGATTATCAACTAAGAGAAAAATATTTATCCTCTTTTAGTACTCTACAACAGTTTATTCTATAATTTAATATGACGCGACTGCGATTTTTATGATCCTTAATTGTTTCCTCATCGACTCTTACTTCCTGCCTAGAAAAATATATAATTATATTATAATAAATCTAGGCCTTCGACAAATAGGAAAATTTCTATTCTCGACAAGGAAGTTTTAATTACGGCTTTTCTTTGTAGGCTGGTTCTAATAAACCCTTTCTCTGCAAACAAATCTGATTTTCTAATTGAGTTCAAGCATTATCGTCGTGAAACTGCTATATTAAAGGAATATTTTCATAATTGAAAGGCACCATCAATGGCGAGAGAGAATTAACTTGAAATTTGACGACAGTTGTCGACGCTTACCTACAACTCGGAATATTCCCTGACTTCGAATAGACCTAAAGACTTCGACCCACGTATTTTGTACCGTAGTATTTTTAAAACTTAATATTCATTTACATAATGAGCTTTCAAATTGCTCGAGAACATTGAATTAAAATTGTGTTGGAAGCATTGTTGAACATTTCATAATAATTAATTTTGAATTGTTCGTCGCTTTGAATCCCGACATTGCTGTTAAGAAGTTAATGGTAAAAAGTCCGGACGTTTATTTTTTCTTAATTAAAACAAGCATAGACGCAGCTGCAAATAATTAAATTACATTTTGTTAGCATTGCTTCAATATTTACTACTTATACCTAGTACTTTCTGGTACTGTGGGTGTCAGTACTTAGTTTATATTTTTTGTAACTTCAATAAACTCTTTGGGAAGGTTTTCCGTAACTCTTTATTTCACTTATTGATCCACAGTTCCTAGCAGTATTCACACGTATTTTACCTATTATTTACTAGTTACTTTTTATTGTATTTGAAATTAACTTGTTGACTTGTTAAGGATACAAATTATATTTAAAGGTAAGTAAGTATAGGTACTAGATCAGCGGGATTCGACCATGTGTCCATCCAGATAAATAATCCGGCTTAGCCAACTAAGCTACTGAAACCATTAATAGAATGATAAAAGTGTACACATATATTTTACTTATTATTTAGGTTGGTTCATAATCATTACTATTGTAGTAATGATTTGTTATTTAGCTGTTGACATTATTATAATAGAGCGATAAATCTTAGCCACCCAATAACAATTGACAGACCAGTTTGATTAACATTCAACATTTAATTCAACACAATACAATAGGCTCGCCCTCTATTACATGGGACCTAAAACATACCGGCGAACTGTAGGTACATTAGTACGCCTCTGCCTATCCCTTCGGGGAATACAGGCGTGATGGTATGATTTAATTCAAAGTAACGACGAACTAACGCAAACTTGGTTGTTTGGAGTATGTTCGGGCTATCCGTAACGTGCACTGTGGGCAATACTCCTAGTTACTCTGTGTTACAGTCTGTAACCTGTCGAACTGTTTAACTGTAGAGTGGGATCGCGTTTGCATCTGTTTTTGTTAGTTCATATCATACGATATTGATAGGTAACTTGCTAATTGGTAACATTCAAGTTTTGGGGCAGTAAGAGTTCTAATATTAATATGTATATGAATACATTATTCCGGAGTAACATACGCTATATTGTTAATCGAGTTATACATAACGTCACTTTAGGTCGGGAGTGCCACAGCACAGTGCACAATTACGGAAATTAGCCATGAAACGTTTAGTTAACTTCTGCTGTTCCACTGTAGTAAGTATTAGAACTCGTGTTAGTAAAGCTTAACAAAATCATTAATCATTAACAGACATCAGCCGGTTGCAAGTTTTTATATACATTGACATTTTTACATAGATTAATATTTTTAATAGAATTTAATCAGTATCTGGAACCGATCATGACCAGCCTACTTGGAATGTCTTGCAGAATTCTCATTTTGCTGGACATTATCTTCTATTACTCGTAAGAAGATATTGATAAACGTTGAGTACGTCGGGAGATTCGACGTTCATATCAACCAACAGACAGATTTATACTATAACAGATAGGTGTTATCCCGTAACAGCGTCGCTTTTATTACAGCCGAGGCTTGTCCATACAACATGGTCCACGTTAGTAAATCGAGTGATTTATGCGTGTCCGATGCTTCGACGTTAGGCACCTACTGTGCTATTGTTTCTCCACGATTTATCGCGAATGCCCGCGCAGGAGTCGCCGGCACAACAATTCACTTGGACAACAACATCGTGTGCATTGACGTCACTGGGTACGCGAGCCTATTGTTGGCGCCGTGTTCCTACCTATTACAAATGAGGCATGAGCTGAAAATGACATAAACAACAGTTTATCATCGGTGCCTGATAAAGATTTGGTATTTTTTAATGAAGCCTGTCAGGCCATTGTCTGACTTTTTCTGTAACATAAGGGTATTGTTTATTACAAAATAAAGGAAGTCAATATCAGACAGTATATTTTTTAAATTTCGTCATTAAATAAATAGATGACCTAGTACAAAGACTTGATAGAAAAACAGTAGGGAATACTAAATATAACTAATAAATAAATAATAATACCCATACTCACCACTCTTCAGAGAATACAGTGTATTATTTATTTATTTATGGTTAATTAAAACAGCACAGGTCCAATATTACATTAATTAACATAGAGTTATAAATAGCTATTAAAATAAAATAAGCATTCAGATAACATACAACATACATTGTATAGAGGGAGGGATGACATAACAAGGTCCAGCGTAGCTAGGTAGTTGCTGACATTGAATCGCAGAAACAGAATCGGAATACCCATAAAAATAAATTACCTTTGATTATCCCATGATTTGCACGGCTTAATTAGGACCCATGATAAATGGCTCTATAAATCATAAAGAAGCGAAGCCTTCAGTAAGTTTTTTTTATTACAATATAATGACAAAGAAAAAACAGGCTGCCTGATAGAAAGCGGCAAGCTTATTTTTTATTTTATTTTTTTACAATCTCTGACAAAGAATAGGTACCTACACCTTACATGCTATGTAACAGGTACATTGAAGTTTAAGGCCAAGTGCTTCTTTAATTGCAGGAGATCACATCATGCCAAATGAGATCAACCACTATTCTTAATATACATTTGATGGTAAGAGAAAATGGAAGGTAACGGATTAGAAAAAAGAGAGCTACTACAAAAACATATTAAGCTTCATTAAATATAATTATAATTTTAATTAATATAATTAAATAAATATTTATAGTTATGTTGAGACGTCAACGTATCTAAACATTATTTAAATGAGTAGAAACATTTAAATCATATGGACGCCATCTATACTAGAGTGATAACAATCACACCAACTTGATGGAGACCTGTTTGTTGAGTCTCATATTATGCCCAGTAATTTCACAGGCTGCAATACCTTATCGACTAAATACTTATTTTGCACCAACTGTGCACTACAATAAGGTACCAAATAGATGATCTCAACAAAGTTTTACAGTGGTAAAACTCGTTGGCTTCTGACACTTCAAGAAGCCAACGAGGTAGGTACCAAATACCCGGAGTTCATCATCTTATAAAAATTCTTAAATGCACAAACATCATCATCATCAACTCATTATATTGTCCTACAGGGTCTCCTCTCATTGGGTTGGCCGAATACACGCCGCCCCGTCGAGAAAATCTCTCATGCATTCATATTTCCTCACGATGTTTCCCTTCACCGTTTAATGTACAATCATACCTATTGTACATTATAGGTAGGTCTGGTTGAAAACCAGCGCCGTTTTAGCGCAATTATTAGAGTATAAGTAGGTAATTATAGATAGTAGTATTTAAGGTAAAATTGTGCTGAATAAACCATTTTTCTTTCTTCTTTCTTTCTTTCTATATTCCTTGATATGAATGCCTGGATTGGTTTGCATTTGTAACCGAAATGCCGTTGGCTTTTTTCTATGCCATAAATAATAATTGGTCGCTTCGATTTGTTGATTTATGGTTATTAAAGATATGTACCATTGTTAACACGCACGGCTTCAAAATTCATTTACATGGAAATGTGGACCCCTGATCGATATTATGGGAATTGCGAAACAAGATATGCAATAGATAGTGGTTACGTTTGTAACCGGAACACCTTAACGGTACAATTATATTATTATAAAGCTGCGGTAGACTAAAAGCTAGGGCGTCGGACTTGCGGCCATGTGGTTGCGGATCGAAACCCACCCATTGCATTACCGATGTGAACCCATTCGTAACACAAGCATTTAGCCCAGCACGAGGGGTTAACAAGAATACTAGTAATGTGTGACCCACATTGCCGCAGTAAGATTAAAAAAAAAAATAGGTAGGTACTAAGGAAGGTACAATAGAGTTGAAATTACTGTGCGCGTCTGAAGTTAGCCGCAAGTGGTTTTGCAGAGCTAAATAATAATGTAAGAACTCGAAGTAAAGACAAATAGGGTCATACATGTATCGCATTCGTGCTTACTGTCCTTACTGAACCGACCGTACCTACTGTAATATCAGATTGAAATCTATAACAAAACTTTCGTATCTTCTTATTAAATCATTAATTCAATGATTCCATGCCTACTCAGTTCATTAAAACCTTTACGTACGCGCAGCCAACTCAATTAAAGAAGATTTAAAATAACTTTCCACGTTCAAAAACCGAATTGCACGATATCATTATTCACAAAAAATTATGAGCTATAAAGATAATGATGTATCATTGGGCACAAAAATCGGTTGGAGACAAAAGTTTCCCGGTCCGGTCGCATCGGCCGGACGGCGCGCAATTTATGGTTATCGACTCCGTTGGAGATAGCCGGCAAACGGATGAGTGTCGGACCAAACGGGCGCATGCATGCATTATTCTTTGAGCATATTCGAAATTAGAACACGTATTTGTCAAACTAACGTTTTATGATTAAAATTTGTGACTAATAGTCTAGCTAGATTACGGAACACTTCTAGAAACCGAACCCCAATTTTCATATTATCAAACATTTCTGAGTTTGAGAAGCTACTTTTTTGGCAATACAAACAGATAATTTTTGAAAGCGTGCGATTGGAATGATAAGTAGTTATTTTTTATTTCGTGCTCTCCATTCTTCTTATTTCTAAGTTAAACGAATACAATTTAATTATTTAAGATCTCAATGAGAAAAACCATACCTACGGTCAACGCGTTGCCTAATGGTACTTAGGTTGCAATCGAAGCCGATACTTAGATGCTAGCAATAGTTCTCAGTAGCCTAAGCACAAACACTTTCGAAAAAGTATTCGTATCGAAATCGAGAATAATTTGTATCAGTAGGTTTTTTTTATAAAAGCTTACTAGCATTGTGGGTCACACATTACTAGTATTCTTGATAACCCCTCGTGCTAAGCTAAATGCTTGTGTTACAAGTGGGTTCACGTCGGTAGTGCAATGGGTGGGTTTCGAGCCGGCAACCACATGATCGCAAGTCCGACGCCCTAGACATTAGGCTACCGCCGCTTCTCGTGGTCGTCGTAGGTGAAGGTTTGAATGATC
Source organism: Acronicta leporina (assembly GCA_947256265.1). Taxonomy (NCBI): domain Eukaryota; kingdom Metazoa; phylum Arthropoda; class Insecta; order Lepidoptera; family Noctuidae; genus Acronicta; species Acronicta leporina. The sequence goes on from OX366521.1 coordinate 5,422,003, forward strand.
GTAGATGAAGCGAAAGTGGTGTGCTAGGCTCGTATCAAGTGTAGTCTCTGCCTACCCCAATGGGAGGCAGATGTAAAAATATGTATGTATGAAATTTGTGGCAGAAAAAAACTCATTCGTTATGATACGAATTCGATAAGTAGTTGTTCGTGCTTAAAGTGTCATAAGAACACCGTGGTCTATATCTATAATGTCTAAGGACTGCGAAAGCTACTCAAAACAAATGTCAACCCCACCTTTTGAAAACCCGAGATATTTCCACAAAAGAAATAAATCGTCAAACGAATTTTGGCATATTCACTAAGTTGAATTTTGTCGCTGTTTAATAAAAAAAATTAAATATTCTGGACAAATCATATTTATATGCTAGAATCGTATCTTTAACCAAATAATACATACATGTAGATGCAGAATTCTCGAGATGGAGATAATATATGCCGTCGCATATAAATCGGTAACAATATGGGTATATATTTACATAGATTTTCTTGGTCAATATGTAAACTAGATATTTTCTGCTTTAGACACACTAAAATAAGAATGATAATATGAATAAAAACTACGAATAAGAAACTGTTACATCATCAAATTTTAACTAAAACTAAATATAATAGGTGTTACTTTTTTACATCATAATCATCATCAGTTCGGTTTCAGTATTGTAGACATACATACCTACTACTCGGAACTACAATACGGAAACTGAATTGATGATTTTGATTTGTTGTATGTCTGTACCTAAGTCCGTATAAGATCTGCTTCACGGATTTCTATGAAATTATCAAAAATATATCTAAAGTATTTTTATCGTTTTAAACATAGCTTTCTTACTACGTACGTGAGCGTATCCTAGGTCCATGTGAGCGGTGCGGCTTGGAGAAACTAGTATTATATTGGTAGACACTAAAAAACTTTCGACTGATAAGAAGCCTTGAGTGGTGGTATAAAATGCATATAAAATCTTAGTTGGTGGCATTATAAATCTGCAAGTGATTGCGAAGGCACCCATTTTTTTTTAATATTATAAGACATCACTGAGGTGGCCAACCCTCCTCTCCCCTCCCTCGGCCTCCTGATGGTAAGCAGTTACCGTAGCCTGTGGACGTCTGTAATATTTATCATTTTTAATCTGTAAGTACTTAGCTACTTACATACATACCACCACTGTATATACACCCACAGTTCGCCAGTATATTTTAGTTTCCTTGTAATATTGCCATTAACCGGACACAAATCCCAAATAACTCCGAGCTGCTACTGAGAATTTCATAGAAAACCGAATAATACATTGCTCAACCTGTGAATCGAACCTAGGACCTCTGGCGTAGCAGTCGTACTTGGGAAAACTAGCTTTATGATGCAGGTAAGTACTTATATACCTTGTTTTCATAATTCAATTCAAATTCAAAATTCATTTCAAATGTTTTTTATTTCAAATAAGCTTTTACAAGCGTTTATGAAACGTTGTGATTCTAGTTGCACATAAGGTATCAAGCTAAGAGATTGCGGGAACGTTTAAGATATTACCTACGTATATTTCAGTCCAATAAGTTCTGCAGGAAGTAGCTCTCTACAGGTTGACTCTAAAATCATTCGCAATAAAATATTTATATTGATTCTTAAACACATTGAGAATTTCACTACTTTACCGGTAATAAAAAAACGTGAAGTACGTCCTAAATATTTAGATGCGCCTGGCCATTACATTAAAATTACATTTCTATTGTGTCTGAATTTAGGCATCGAAAGTGTATTTATTTGATCTGTTATCTGAGAGGTTTTATTACTTATAAAAATGCAATCTCTACCCATAAATATTTTAAAACAATATAAAAATGTCTTACATGTTCCAGTAAATATTAAATTTAGAATACTAACAACCAATGAGCAGTTTCGCCTGTGTACATTATCCCAGTGGATTTAAAAAAAAATAGTTTCTAACCAAAGGAACAAACACGACAAGGAAATCACGCAAATTGGTCGAGCCATTCTCAAGTAAGTGATTTTATGTTGTTTTTTTATGTCTAAATGAAGATAGATATAATATTTCGTCTTCAATCCTTTACAGCAAAGTAGAACGTAAATTCAATCCAAATTCACAAGTACTTCGCAGAAGTAGTTCTCTGGCGAAGATATTCATGATGCAATTAAATTATGCACGGTATCGAGTCAAGTTCGGATTGGTTTGATCAAATGTGGGCTACCTATGTTTGCATTTCATTGCTAAATGGAGTTGGTAGGTACTTGCCCGGTCTGTTTGCCAATTTCCACCTCAGTTTCTGATATAATTTCAGTAATTATTTTAAGGTCTAGCTTGCTTCCTTGTAAGCCGTATTAATTGAGTAACGGTTTCGTGAATGCAGTAAAATACATTCGAAATAGCTGTGCCTATTTTCGGTTGAAAAGCTTTTAGCTATCGTGGATTGTAAATATAATTTGGCTTTGCCTGAACTGCTGGACTGAACTTTGCTGGACTAGGGCTGTTACCAGTAGGGACATTTATCATATCTGTTAAATTAGTTATTCACTCCTTGTCAGTCTCCTTAAAAAATAAATGTTGACACCACAGTCTACATATCAAAGGTTTACCGAGTCGGAGGACACAGGTTAATATCCGTTAGGCCGAATTATGTCAATGTCTAAGGTCGAATTTCTCTATCATTTCAATATTTGTATCTTTGGAATTGTTTGGTTAAGCTATAAGTACTTTGTAGAGACATAATTTATATTAGAATGCGTTTATGACATTGCACATGTAATTTTTTACATTTGCAACGTCATAAACGCAAGATGCTTTTTCTGATGAAGAAATGAAGATACCAGGGGTCTAAGTCTACAATGCAGTTGTATCAGAATGGTCGTCCAATGGCATTAAATGACATAAGAACTGACAAATTATGATAACAAAACTGACAAAATTAACATTTCTGAAGTCATTGAAGGACGATTATGGCACAATAAAATATTAAACTTGGTGACCTGGTTATTCCCTGAAAATTTGCCACTCAAAGGTCCGGAACGCTGTGTGTTATTTCAATGACCTCTTTTATCTCTACATGAAGGAATATTATTGGATGCTACACTAGATAAAAAAAAACACTTACCTTACCTGCAACTCTTCAGTATCTCCACTAATCTCCAATCTGAAAAACATTGTCTACACACTCAGTTTGCCAAAATATAGAAGCACTCGAATACAATACTTATTTAGTATGAATTAATTATAAGGATGTCAGAATATAGCCGAAATAGAGCCGGTTTCGTTTGGTGGTCTCGCTCGCCGCCTGTGGTGCACGCTGAATATTTGAGAATGGTCGAAAACAGCTACATACGAACACAATACGTACGTGATAATGCTGCTATTATATTTGTTTTCATAACATAAATGAGTTGTTATTGTAGAAAAATGTTTAACAAAGACTAAGGGTCAAGAAAAATAATAATACTAAAGTATGTATTATGTTCAAATAAGTAATACACGAATAATAAAACTTTGATACTTTACTCGTTAAAAATCGCATTTGTCAAAATTTCCAACAATCTTTTATACGGATGATATTTTTTTAACATACCATCACGAATGTATTCTCCGAAGGGTTAGGCAGAGACGTAGGTACTAATGTACACCCACAGTTCGCGGGCATGTTTAGGTCCCATGTAATAGGGGCGAGCCTATTGCCATTAACCGGGCACAAATTCCTAACTCCGAGCTGCTACTGGGAATTTCATAGAAAAACCCAGTAACACTTTGCTCGACCTGGGAATCGAACCCAGGACCTCTAGCTTAGCAGTCGCGCTCAGGACCACTTGGCTAATGAGGCTTTTTTTTATTGCTTCCAATTATACATTCAATGGTTTCGTTTTGGTACATGGGATGGTTCTTGTTATAAATGACTAGAATATTAAGTTTATTTTAAAAAAATAACCTAAGGAAATAGCCGTCATCGCCGTAACCGAGAATAAGATACTGAAAACCAACTTAAAATATATAAAACAGAAACACACAGAAATAGAAACGGTTCACTAATTCAATCCGTTTCTGGCATAATTAAAGCCAACAATGTTATGTGATAATTCGATGACTCTATTTTCTGTAACGTGGAATAATTAATCAGGTCCAATCAGATCAGAGCGTTAGCTAACACATCACACTAATTGCTTGTGTCTCGAAACCAGTATACTGAACCTAGAGCTGCAAGTTCTATATTATTTTATTTATAACAACATGGAAAGAGAAAAGATTTCAACTACGATGCTTTATTAATTAAAATTAATATACACACAATTGTACTGAGTTTTAAACTATGTTTTTTACTCTTTGTTTGCTAGTCTATCCACCTGTAATGCTTAGACTTCTGTTTGTGATAAATAATTTCAATCATAAGTACAATGAAACAAATTACCCACATAATAATTAAGCCGTAGAAGCAAGTGTTAACTATCGAGATGCTTAATCCTTTTGGCTCTGACTCGTCGTCATTATTTTTGCTCAAAATCGAGCTCTCGTAGCTACTAGCCATGATACGCTTGAGAAGTCCGCCTTCGATCAGATTGCCGATGATGTTGTCTACGGCATTAACGGCTGGCCACCCGGGTCGCATATAGAAACAGGCTCCGGTCTTACTTATTCGTTCGTCTAGAATTTGAATATTATGATTGACTTCTTGGACCAGGGAGACATCTGTAGCTAAAAGAAATTTTTCTCCTTCATAAATCCGTCGAATGTACATATTTATATCCTGCGTCGGTAATATTTTGTAACCGTGTTCTAAAGAAGTGTTTCTGTAATAGTCAAGGAATACTTCTGCTCCCCCATAGCCATCCAGTTTTGCTATAGCATCTTCTACGGACTTAAACGGTGGTTCCAAAGTTATAGTTTGCAAAGCATCTACGAGATCTGCTTGATAATCAACCCTAAATATAAAACAAAACCATATCCAAAGTATAAATAGACTATTGAGCAGTGATGACCGCGTTACGAAATTTGCTGACTGGCCCAGTAATATGATAAATGATTGGTATAGGACGTCATTCTTTATATTAGTTAAATGCGGTTTACATTTCCGTACTAACATTGCTACAGCGATAAATAAAATAAGTGCCAGTCCGTGTAAAAGAGTAAAGTTGGTTTTGTCAGGAATTATAACTTGGAACCAATCGTGAATCGGGCGTTGTCTGGGTCCAACCCAGCGGATATCTATTGAGTGATAGATATGAGACGGAAGTGTGATAGAATATCTCTTTTGAGTCAGGAGGCCACCGGGAATCAGTATGTCAGCTTTTTCAGAAGCCAGATCGGCTATGTATCCTGTGGCTGTGCCATTATCATAACTCCCATATATACTGTAACTGTCAGCTGAGGAAACATCTAAAGAGGCGTTTAACTTCTTTAAAATGATCGTCAGAATTTCGCCGTCATATCCGCCCACAGCAGTAATTTTTCCGTCTTTAATTTCCGTTGTAACATAGGGTATGAATCTAAACACTGCTGCTCTAACCGGACATTGGTATAAATTAGTAAATTTTTTTGGAAACATATTTTCACCGAAATTTAATATAACAGGAGTATAATTTCCACATACTCTGTCACTGAATGGAAAGTATGTTGATATCGTTACTTCTTGAGCCTCATTTGTACTTATTATGACTATGTCGGATTGATCATTCTTCCAAGTCTCTTCAATATAGGCTGATAGCTCGGTGTTCTTTCTAATAGGATTTTCCAAAACAAGTATAAAAATAATAGGGAATCTGGTTACTTCATTCATAAGTTTCATGAATTTTACGTAATCATGTAGCGTAGATGAAAAGTAGATTGTTTGTCTAAAGCCAATAGTTTCGTTAATATCACGAATTTGATCATCGTTATCAACTCGCCAGGGGCTGACGACGACAGAACCAGGGTAGTTCTTTAAAAAACCGTCAACACAGTTGGACTCACTCTGCTTCCAAATAACCGTAGTTACAAACTGGAGATTGTAATAAGTGCTTGAAATATTCACAGCTGTTTCTAGTAGCTTTGATGTTGCAGAACAATCAGAAAACAGCAGTAATAAAACTAAATATGGCATTTTTTACAACAAAGCTTTGATATACCTTAAACCGGCTCCATCGAACTTGTACCAGTAGACTAAACTTCTAGCGTTAAAAATGTTCCTTTATAGTAATGCGTAATAATATGGCATATGACATTAAAGTATATATAATTTTATTTGTCATCAACATTTACGTATAGTGTAGTTGTACTCAAGTAATATTTACTCTTTGATTAATATAAATGGATGCATACACAGAATTTATTACTCTATGTGTTTACACTAGTGACAATAAAATTATTGGCCAAACAGCCAAAGTAAGGATGAGTGAATATTCTTAAGCAAAGCAACTTCGTGCCTTTCTAAAAATATTTATGATAAATATTGGCCTCAACTCCATCATTCTAATGGATATGAATAAGCAATGTTCTTATCATGTAAAAATTATGACTAAAAATTAAATGCTCATGGACTTCCACCAGAGAAGGCTTCAGTGCTTGTCGGACTCCGCAGGTACTGGGTATCGAATAAAAGCGCAAAAGTGTTTCGCTACTTTGGCATTGATTTGACCTTTAAGGACCCAGCAATAAGTATCATTTTTAACTTTACCTAGCAGCTAGACGCTAGTCACAGGAGTCAGACGTAGGTACTATTAAATTTAAGGAAATTTCTTATTCTCTGCTTAATTATAATTAGGACCCCTTATCCTAATTATGAATAGGCGGAGAGTAAATAAAACTTCCACTCGGACGTTTCACGTAAAAGATATAAAGTTAATAAGTACCTATGTCGCTAACTTAAGTACTTATTTGCTTTCGTCTTAATTGCATGGTACTTTAGTCATAATCCGTTATTGTTTTCAAAGTAATTTATTTTAGAAACATAAACTTATACTGTGTATCATATTATATAAAATGCAAATGTATGTTTTAATATTTACTGTAGGTATATGTATTTTATATGGTTTAAAAAATATTGGTATATTCGTCGTCTCATTTTAAGATCCTGTCAATTGAAAATACAAATTCAGTTTTTATCATAGTTCAGTTGAGATTTTCATAGGTAGTACATCAGCTTAATATAATTCACTTTTTGGTTTTAAAATGTATTTTATCAAATTTCAATAAAATATTCAGAAGTAGTTTGTAAAGTATAGACTAGCTCACTTACTCATGAGAGTTTAAAAACTATAGGTGGTTACATGACGTGCTGTATTAGGGTGATGTTCAGGTTTTCTCCAAACCTATTCCGTATTTTTGAAGCTATTGCAGTATTATTTTACAGTTTTATCATCATCCTAATTAGGATGATGATAAAACTGATGATAAAACTAAGTAACAATAATATTCTTATAATGGTTCTTTTTCAAACAAAATTAGCTCCATCTTTTATTAAGTGGAACTAAATTCTTAGAAATTGAGTTCCATTTTTATTGACGTCACAGTTAATTATATTTAGATTCATTCAAGTGGTTTATTAAATTGTATGTACTTAAAATATTACAATTCTATCGAGGTACATTATTGTGTAAAATTAAAACCTAAAAATAATTTACTTAATTAATCGCCATGGTTCATTATTGAATTGTATTTTTAAATTTAATAACATTAAATCTGTAAGTGTTTGAAAAAAATACGAAGGTAGATCTTATTTAATGTATTTAAATATTCATTAATAAATCAATACTGCACCATGACTTAGAATCATTATAACCTGATATGACCACGGGAGAGGGTATATAGATATCAATAGCTTTAACAATATTCAGATATAGTGACATTTTATTTACTTTGTTACTGTTGTTACTGATTATCTCTTTGAGATTTTTGCATTAAATACTAGGTGCTTGTATGAAATGCTATGCACATATAAATATCCAAAATCTTACTAACATTCATATAAATACGACCTGAAAAGTTACAGATTATTGAAATTTTAAATATTTATTGGTGTGGCCACACCTATATTGTAAGACAGTTAACCTCCGCGCTGCGTGAGAACAGCGTCTACCAATAGAACGGCTCCGTTGATGATGGCCAAAGAAGCTTTAGCCAAGTTCTTGTCCTTCCATTCGCCCTTACCACTGTGCTGATATCTGAAAGGAAGAAGAGTTGAATGGATTGAAAGATTTGAATTGGCATAAAGTGCTTGATGCGGTCAGCACTGGGCCAGGGTTATTTACATAATTTGATGACGCAAATGGCTCAATTGACTAAAAATCTGTTAGTTATACCATACAGTAGCTTGTAAACGTATGTAACCTGTTAGTTACAAGCTGTTGTATGGGAAACTGGCAATTCGACAACGCTGTTAGTAGTTTTTTTAAATATACATTCAAATATTGCTCCAACATGATCTTACACCATCTTTTTTCTACCATCAGTACCTCCTCCATTCCCGCCATCATCACGTTCCTCTCTACTTTTTATTAAGTACAATATAAAATCGTACTATATTTTTTGCACATATTTAGCTAGAGATAATAGGTGCCTTACTTGTCAATAATCACAGCACCGCTGGCAACGAACAGAGCAACTCCCACCAGCGAGTAGAAAATATCAATCCTTTTGTGCGAAGGTGTTTGCATGACGTAACCTGGAAAGTGACGTAATCGTTGGTTAGACACGCAAATTTGCATATTTAATGGTTTATAAAACTGCGTAGGTCTTGCTAAAACTATTAATAGAGCAAAATAAAGCAGGAGTTAATAACGCGCTAAAAGAGCTGGTTTCAGGTTTACAGGCGGAATGTTCACATACCATTAATACGACACACTACTTATACCACGTGCAAATGTTTTAATTGATTTTTTATTATTAACTAGCTTCTGCCCGCGGCTCCGCCCCCGTGGAATTCGGTCTGTCATCACGGCCCACGGCAAACGGGATAAAAAGTATCCCATGTCCGTCTCCTGGTTCTAAGCTACCTCTCCACCAATTTTCAGCCAAATCGGTTCAGCCGCTCTTTAGTTATAAATAGTGTAACTAACACGACATTCTTTTATATATATAGATAATTATCATTTTCGCGTGTAATAAACAGATGCTTAATTTTTTTAATAAAAATTTAGTCTTATAAACTAAACTGGGTACTTATAATATAACTTATTTGTCGGATTAGACTTATGATGGACTTAGGATAAAAACAAAAATGAGGTTATCTATCCACTCTTGCATGGTGGGTAATCGTAATAAAAGAACGGATCATTGTAAAGGATATCTTCTAATATCTTTGATAATAAGGTTCCTACCTGCAGCAGCTCCAGCGAAGATGATGAGGTATCCGACGAAGGTGCCGGTAACCAGCATGCCAGTGTCAGCTTCAGCGTTATAGCTGTGGTAGTGCAGCGCCACACACGAGCATGTCAGCGCCTGGAATTACGAAATTGTTTATGTAGATGATGTACTTAATTTCTCATTTGGAAAAAAAGAAGGTTAGAAAATACTGATAGTATTCGTGAGAAGGTCGTTGTTTCCACTTAATTACTAGCGTTTTGTTATGACTCATGTTTTACCAGTAAATATTATGTTTATCAATTTATAAAAGCTCCTTAAGTTTAATTAGTTATTTCTCACTTCCAAATAATTTCATGGTCATTCATTAGTAAGCGTCATACGAGCGACTCCAAAAAGACGAAGCATTACACGCAAATGACGTAATATATTTTCCTCGCAAGTAGTGACGAATCATAGATTATGTAGTAACTAGTTCTAGAGGGATGATGTCATACTGAACACGCACATAGAGGCCAACCGCTAGAGGCCTTGTCTTTGAGGATGAACATTAAAATAAGGCTAACTGCACTTTCAATTCTGGTACCATTTGCTTTGCAAATTGATAATTTACTTTAGCTACTAATAATTATATTGATCTGTTTAACAAAATACATTACGTATGTATATGTACAACAACTAAAATCCGTTGAATTTATTATTTATCATGGCAATATTTTGCTTCGGTCCACTGCTGGTTATTTATTTATACTCTTTATTGTACTCCGAATATATTGATACAGACAGGGTATAAATCGTATTTTAGGCTTTATCATTTCGCCGTTGGCATAGTGAAGAAAATAAATAAAAACTCTTTTGGCCAGACACATTTTAGAAATATATATTCAGTCAAATCTAGAAGAGGTACTTTGAGTTACTAGAAAGTGTTACTACTACTTTGAGGTACTTATAGCTAAATGTTGCAATATTTATTCAGTTCACGTATAAAAACGTTATGTAAGTAGCATTCATTATTAATAGACCCTCATAAATGTATTTATGGTCATCAATTTCCGTACAATAAAAAGTACATGGTGGTTAATAATAGCTCAATCCTCAAATGATTGATAGGTATTATTGCTTCAAGGAACAACGTATCTAGGTACTAGCATATTATTTGAACGCTAAAATTCAATTCAATTCAAAATAATACAATTGATTATTAAGTTAACTGCCTCATTAGCCTTGTGGTCCTGACTGCAACTGCTACGCTAGAGGTCTTGGGTTTGATTCCCAGGTCGAGCAAAGTATTGGGTTTTTCTATGAAATTCCCAATAGCAGCTCGGAGTTAGGAATTTGTGCCCGGTTAATGGCAATAGGTTCGCCCCCTATTACATGGGACCTAAACATACCGGCGAACTGTGGATGTACATTAGTACACTTCTGCCTAACCCTTTGGGGAATACAGGCGTGATCGTATGTATGTTATGATTATTAAGTTAAATCAAGTTAATTAAAATAGTTTCACAGAAAATGATGCATTAAAAAACAATTAGGTATATTCTCATATACCTACATGTGTTGCAATTTATTTTGTTTGTTACCAGTAGTTATACCTAGTGGTTTTCTAAATCATTCGTTATTGATGGGGAAGAAATAAAGGCTAGGGAAGGCATGTCAAAACGATTTCATTAAATATTGGTCAGACTGTCGACACTATCAACACGCACCCTTGACATAATTTCAAAAAGTCAGAGTTGCATGCCTTGGATTCGTAATCGACGCATGTCGGTCAGTCCATGGTCACTTTATCACTACGCTACCCGTGTCCACTGTCCACTTGTCCAGGTTAGACAGTGCAAAGTGCAAACGGAGCAAAACTTGGGCATGCGGTATTCATCAAAATTCTAAAGTGTATCAGCATTTCTAAAGCGAGTATAGTATGGTATCGTGTTCTTGGTTTGTTATGACATAAGATTATTGAAGTCACTATTGCCGGACATATATCAAATCCTCTTTTGACTTGAGATAGAAACACTCAGATACCAAATCAGATTTTTTAAACACGATATAAATTAATAGGAGGTGGAGGTAGCACCGTTCTCCTTGACTCATTCGGTATTTTTGCAAAATTACTCGCATTGAATTTAACCAAAGCATTTGTTAGACATTGCATCAAGATTGTATCACATTAAGGATACATGATATAAATAGTTATGAGTTTAAATAGATAATAATGCATGATTTTCAAAATAATTACGAAATGTTCGAACGATATCTATAAAATTTAAGCTCTACAAGGAGTTTGGTCAATGGTATGTTACCTTACCTTACGTATAGTTTACCTTATGACCGCTAGAGGGAGTTGAGTTCTCCATCAAAGATTCTAGCGTGTAACGTTAACATAACTCCCAGCTACAGAATAACACGAAATTCATTAAAAACTGATTAACATAAATATTGCTAATGTATAGGTAGCAACTTGCAACATAGTTATTCATTAAATGGTCATTGATTATTATGAAAACGAGGTTAATTGCAATATTGTGTTAAAGGTGAACAACCCCATTATACTATATTTAAATACCAATCAATCTCCACGCCCTTATTCATGACATTATTTTGCTCGATTCATAGTTGTTACAGAAAAATAAAACGTAAATACTTAGCATGTGTCATGCCGAATCCTATAATGACTTCCATTTGACTCACGAAGAGATGAATGGCGGAAAAAGAGAGATGGCTTGTGAAAGATCAAGTCAACTGCTGAACAAAGGCAAAAATACACTATATACCAACACGCTATTATTTCCCAAAGGATTAGACAGAGGTTTACAGGTGTACACCGGTATGTTTAGGTTCCATGTTAGTGTAATAGAGGACAAGACTATTGCCGGGCACAAATCCCAAACGCTGAGCTGTTACTGAGAATTTCATCAGAAATACCCAATAAGGTTAGCTCGACCTGGAAATCTAATACAAAACTTCTAGCGTAGCAGTTGCGCTCACGACCACTGGACTAATGAGGCAGACAGCAAAATCTGGTGATGGTGATCAAAATCTGGCCTTCTATAGAAATCGGGAAACGCACTCTTTTCGTAGCAAATCAACTTTAGCTTATACAATACTATTAATTGAATATCGGTATTGAAAATATAATCACGGTAAAGATTTATACAATAGATCAGATAATTATGGTAAAGATAATTCTTTATCCAAATATGATGTAAAACTTTCGAACCAGTTTCTACAAATCAAGGAGGGAGGAGCCCACTTACCTAGTACTAACAAACTTTATGTAAGGCTCAGAGAAAATTGAAGCATAAAACGGTATTAATAGAGAAAGCTAGTGTTTTCATTCCTGTCATGACACATTGCATTCGGTGCGTAGCGAATAAATTGCGTGTTATACAGGAGTGAAAACGAACGGAGTACCTAACATGAGGCAACAAAACAAATAAAGATAAAGAATTAATATTGTTTGTAGTTAAGGTAGTTTCTGTATTGTATTTTGTACTTATAATTACTGCTAATAATTTACATTATATGCAGAAGATACAAAAAAAAATCCTAAAAGACTAGCCATCCAAGTATTCCTCGAAATATAAACTCTTGTTTTTTCTTAATCAAACCTTATTGATACGGCCCGGAATGGTAAGACGGTACTTGTTAATTTACTTCAAGCTAATTGTTCTAATTCATCGAAAGAATCTTTATTATTATGCGCATAGCTATGTTAACAGTCATAATTCATTGATTCATTTTCTATTAGCTGTTATTATGACTACCTGGTATGATTAAGTGGAAACTGAAGTCCATATGATAAGATTCCACTTGTAAATATTATTTTTTTCACAATACTTTTAAGCTGCCGTAGGTCAAATTGCAGTGATAGCCTAGTGATTATTATTGGACTTTCAAGTTGGAATCCGATGCACCTCTGATTTTTCGAAATAGTTTGAGTATTAATAGTTAATTATCACGCGCTAAGATGTTATGCTAAGATTCATCCTTTGGATATCCCCATTGCCAAAATAAATTGAACAACCGTCACTGTTATAAAATTTTATAATATCTGCAAAGTACATATTATATTCATTGTGATTAATACAATATACACGCCGGTAAATTGAAATACAGTGCGCTCTGTTTCTGTGTAACTTCTTTTATCTATCACGTAGATGTCAAGTCACTGAATTTACAAAGCAATTGGAATGTTCCACTTTCTGTTAATCCGGATTATCTCCAGGCTATAATTTCAGTGCATCATGTGACTTCAACGACAAATATGTGGTAATATCCATGACCCCATGAGATTAGCTCACGACAATTGCTCTGAAGTCTACAAAATGGCTCATAGTCTTAATTCTGTGGACAATGAAATCACGATAAAGACTACTTCAATAATACTTCAAATACAATCAAATTTTAAAAGAAATGATAATGAATCGGAAACAGACAAAGATAAAATCAAAACATCCGTTCCAAGTATATACGAAGTCAGTGTGTTTCGAATAAAGAATTTAAGATATGCGTGTTTCAAACACATTCAGTAGTTCGGTTAATAACTAAGTGCAAACAAATTGACTGCTAATCAACAGGTGGTTCGAGGCAAATACATATTTTTCATATATTTTACGAGACTAATATAAACAGAGTAAGCTATTCCCTGTTCGGAGCTACTAGCTGTGTGTGTCTAGATTTAGTTTTACATACGATTTCACTTTTACGTAGAGGCCATGGTAGCCATATTGATGTGGTCAGGTGACGCTGGCGATGTCACATATGGTAGTGTGGTCTTACAACCGGTTTTCTAACTTTATTTAGTCCAGTTTTATAGTTAGTAAACAATATATTTTCTCTTTCATGACGATTCATAGCTGGCAAAGTCCTCCGTCTAATCAATTCACGTCTGGAGCATCAAGGTTATTAGCCATATGTTTTACAATTTAAAATCAGTTGTTAAATTTCCTAATTCATTTCTTTTTATTATGGGGATTGGAATTGTTTTGCGCATTATTATGTAGGCGGACAGTTCAATAATTTATGTCTATTTCGTGACAACCATTTGCGTTTATTGTAGAATATTATAGTCTACCAGTCATGTTAATTGTGTAACAGGGTAACAGTAAAATAAACGGCATTTTCAATTATAGACAATAAAAAATAAACATTTATTTAGTTTAACGAGGTCTCAGCTATTAAAGAAACAATAAACTCATGAAAGATAATTCCATATTATGAATCTGAAAGAAGAAGCTGAACATGTGAAAGCTGGACATTCCCTACTAATATTAATTATTAGTTATTTTGTTTACCACGCCTTTACTTATGTATAAAACTGTATTACATTAGTAAGACAATAGAAGGCACGGCCGGGTTAGACACTACCGGCCAAGATGATATAATGTTTCCTACACCAATTAAAGTATATTTCTGTGAAGGTTATTTGATCATTTTGATTTACTTCAAGAATAAAGTTCGATGAGCTTCCTGGGACACGTCAATGTTATTAATACGCTAAACAGCGGCAAGCTCGAGTTAAACTTCAGCAGATACGATTTGGAGGCAATTTTCTTTCTTAGTAACTGCAAGTAATTTAGAGTTTCTCTCCGTAAATGGCAAAATGCTTACCTGACCCCTAAAAGTCTTGCTGGCTAACTGGAAATTATCCCTACACCTCTAGTACATGGGATCTGCACCAATCGAGAAATATAGGCGTGTAGTATAATAAATGTTTGTTTTTATCATATAAACAGGTGTCTCCCCCACAAAAGTCGTAAAAGGTATTCAATCTAAGCGGTACGACATCGAAAATAAATACAAGTTGTAGATAAAATACTAATACTATTTACTCGTACTAAATATTCGTATCGGTAATGGTTATCGATAGTATTTCCTTGGGTATCGTTAAGGGAATTATTTGGGTGAGTTGGTAGGTACCTACCATCGACAACCATGACCCCTTTCTGAGGGCACGTGGGCGACTGTTTATTCTTTTCTATGTTCACTGGAGACCAGACAAACTGTTTTTTTTTTTATATAAGTATTGCAAATGATGACATTGGAATGAATACAACAATTATTACTTATGTTATATTTTCAATAACTATTGCAGAATACGTAGAACGCATTAACGAAAATATTTTTTAAATTTATGTGTAGATAGGTAGGTGTTACACATATCGAATGATATCATACTTGTTTTTACTTTGAATTTTATCGTTTGTTTATTTATACACTAGATGCCGTCATATTGGTTACGATATCCGGTAATTAACTCAATAAGTGATCTGATAGTAACCAAACGTTTTCAGGCCAAAATAACAAGACCAATTCTTTTTCAGTAGCATTTGATGTAGGTACCTACCTATAGAAAATTTCCACAAGACACTCTTTAGTAGACAATTTATTTTTTATTGGTAAATGACAGTTTTTTTAAATCGGGAATCGGTATCTGGGAATTAATCAACTCCTTACATTACTATGTAAATCGAATACCACAGTCAACATACAACTCATAACGTATTCATTAATTCGGATATTCTGTTTACAGCGTCTGGTTCCATCTCGTACTGATCATTTCATTACTAATTGAAGTCTCTTCATTCAATATACTCAACTACCTACAGCTTTCCATCGGTATACAATTGTAAAAATTTGAATTAACATAACAAATAATCTGCCAAAGTAAAGGCCTCATTCTTAGTCGGCTAAAAGACGTTTGCACGCCTCGAAACCGATCCATATTGTGAGTCAATTTGTTTGCACTCAATTGTAAAGAAGGCGTCGACAATAGCGTTGATAATACTTGAACAAACGATTAGGTCAGATCGCCAAGAATAGCCCAGTGGACACTGATGTAATCCTGTCAGAAGCAAGTTTTACATATTTGAGCCGAATTGCTCGTGTCATTGAGTAAATTACTAGCGAGTGCTAAAGAAGACTAAATAAAATGAAATACAAACCTTATTTTCCCCATACTATGAAGAAACGCGTGTTCTAAAATTGTAGCTGCCTTAGTTCTAATGAGTGATCGAAGCGAATCGATTAATCGGTATCGGTATAAATCGATCGATAAATCGGTACCAAACCCAAACTTAAAGTCGTTTCTGCTTATTGCATTCAATCGTCTATAAATGTGAGAGCCAGAGCCCAATATTAAATTAAATTGTGTGCTCTTATAAGAGACAACCGCAGCAAGTCAATAGTAGAAAATAGTGATCAAAAATAGGAGGAATCGGAAATTAGATCCCATATGTCATCTAAAAAGTAACTGTCACTATTATCACTGTCTTCTAGACTACACCTTATACAGTATGTACCTATTTGTATACATATCGTCGGGGATATTATAATACCGCGTAACTTACACTTTCCTATAAGGCATAACTGTCAATTCAATAAAATTGAAATTATTGAAAAATAGCCCCTACAGCAAAGTGTTAGTAAACTATCTCCGACGATATAGCGTTATGCTCCATGGTCATGTTACTGTTGGATTGAATGCGTTTTACTTGTTTCACTTGAAGGAAAGAACAAGCCAGACCTATGATGAAATGAAAACAGAGTAAAAATGTTTGATCCCAGTTTCTCATGTTTAATATCAATCAATCTAAGGGCACCATAATCCCTTTCATACGTATGGCCGATGAAAGTGAAAGGAGTCAACGCCCTGTGAATCGTGTTAGCGTTGCTACTGTTTGTTGGCGTTTTATATGGCATTAAACTTTTTTTTATGTAAGTACCTACATAAGGCATTTTTTTTTATTTATGGTTTTGAAGTTTAGTTTTTAAGACCACCTCCATGGTCTTGAAAACTAAACTTAAAGAATTTTAAATTTTTCGTTGTACCTACCTAATTTTGTTGTAATTAAAATCAGATACCCTTAGCACCTATGTGATTAAACGCACTGTACAATGCCTAATAGGTAGCTACCTACAATGAAATAATTACATATGTGGGTATTATGTAATTATTACCTACTACATAGGACCTTCATTCAAGACCATATAAAACGTGCTTGACATAAAAATTCAAATAGATACTTAAGTTTACCTACCTACTCATAGTTATTACTTTGTAGTTTAATATTATTTTCTCTTATATTACCTCTGTGGTTTAGTGGTTCGAGTACCGGACTGCCGACCATGAGGTCGAGTTCGATTCCCACAGAGCACACAAATTTATGTGATGAATATAAGTGTTTGTGTTCGTCTGGGTGTTTCTTATGTATTATAAGTAAGTATGTATTTACAAAAAAAAAAGTATATAAGTATTATATCCATTGTCTAGTACCCATAGTATAAGCTCTGCTTAGTTTGGGACTAGATGGTGCTGTGTAAAAAATGTCCCAGAATATTTATTTATTATTTATTTTTATTATTATATATCTCCACTAGGCAGAGGATGACATCTTTTATCACCTCCAGACAAGGAGGTTACAAATTATAAAAGTGTCTATAAGTACCTATTTATTGTCAGTGGTGGCGACAGACTGTTGTTATTGTAGTTTGCCCTTTCCTTTGTATTCATTATTGATCATGCAAAAATATAATTTGATCATGTAAAATTTTCAATGAAATGCAATTCGAGAAAAAAAAAAACAGTTGACCTTCAACCAAACAAAGTTATCAGTACAATCTGTTTACTACGAGTCTGTTTAGGTTTTTAGCGTCCATCAACGTACCTACCTACCGACCTAGGTTCCCACAAGTTAGGGTGACGTCATATTAAAACGGAGGTCGTCTTACCTACTACGTCGGACGATTTGTAAAAAAGTACGACGACAGCTGAACGTATTTTATTATAAATCATTCGGTTAAAACGATTCGTGTCTGTAATCGGTACAGACAAATCATACCTAGGTACCTACCTACTCACAAACTGAAATCGTATACTTACTTAGGTACAATTATATATTCTATACCTAGTATCAACTACGTACAAAGAAAATTCATTTTCTATAACGTTAACGTATGTTAGCAAACAGACGCTGACGCACTCATGCTTTCAGTTAAAATTAACAAAAACAACAACATTTTTAAATAAGGACGCCGTCCGCCTAACGGCGTGCAGGTGTTACGAGAAACAATATTACAGTGCCAATACGTATTAATAAAATATAATTACCAGCTCCAAAAATTTGACAATCGACAATCTGCTGATGGCCATCGTGATTCACTTCAAAATTCAAAATAACACGATGTTTATTAAGGTTTGTTTACACTAGCACACGGGCGCGCCAATTCAAGTCGCAACTGAGACTGCGTCGTCACTGCGTTGTGTGAGTCGCGACTCGCGTCCACGAACCACTCGCTTCGGGCTACACAAGCGATGAGCTCATACTGGTGTGGCCACCCGGTTTATCAACGGAGGACATTTATAAACAAACTAATAAAAATCTCACTCGCAACATGGACTGACCACGTTCGTGATCAAACCGTGAACCTTGTTCATAGTAATATTTTTTTCTGTGAAAGATATTTTTTTGGTAACACTAGAACGCAAAAAGTCATACAAAAAATGCTAGACAACCAAAAAATATTGATCTACGTACATTTTATTGTTCTCATCCGAGATAATTATTTTGTGGGTGCTGAATACGGCATATTTACTTATCCAGGAAAATAATAACTTTTGGGAATCGAATTTCCCAAACACCTTCGTGGCTACATCACAATCGCAGTTTTACTCCCTACGCTCTATCCCTATGAATGACTCAGACTCATGAATCGATTTTGTCTGCACTTTTTAACCGACTACAAAATGGGAGAATAATGAGTTTAACAGTCAACGTATGTTTCTAGATATGTGTGTCTTAGTACTGATTTTTGATCATTACTTAATACTACTGTTCAGATTTTGACAAATGAAGATATCGATTAAATCGACCTTTCAGTAAAGGTGTTGTGGCTATGGAGTAAGAAAAACAAAATTACCGACAAGTTATTAGGTATAAACCCAATTCCAAAAAAATCAATTGAAAAGCATGAAACAAGTAAATATTCCTATGTCACCCAGGTCATTTTAGCATGCGACGAGACCAAGGCTATATTCGGACACTATTGTACCTGCATAATTATAATATTGATATGAATTGAATAAATTGACTGTTTTATAGGTGACTTTTTTTGAATTGATTCTTTGATATTCAATACCTATCTTGTTTGATGCTTTTCGGTTGATTTCGAATTGTTGTTGTGTCTGCAAATAAAACAAACGATAAAAATACATGATACAGTAATTTTACTCATTTACATCAGTAGGTACAGTGATAAGCGGTTATGATTTCATACAATGTCAAGAGTCATCAGAAATATATTTGACTTATGAGTCCTATGCGACTGATTAGTCTACCAAGACTTTTCGCACACGACGATCTCCATATATATAAGTCCAGATCCTCACTTTACCGCTAGAGGTGTTTGTAAGACATTTTCATACATTCCTAGTAGAGTACAGTACACATTAGCACGTGGGAGAGCCATGCTTCGGCACGAATGGCCTCACAGAAAACCGGCGTGAAACAACGTTTCGTTGTGTTTCGCCGAGTGAGTGAGGTTACCGGAGGCCCTCACTTGCGACTCCTCTGGTGTTGCGGATGTCCATGGGCGGCGGTTATCGCTTACCATCAGGTGATCCGTCTACTCGTTTGCCCCCCTATTCCATAAAAAAACATAGGCACTGTCATCTGGTCTTGCCAACTTATGCTAAAAGTTTACGGATTATCGTTCATGCGCTGACCGTCTCAAACACAGCGTAGCCTCACAGGTTTATAATCATTCAAGTAAACAACATAACATCCGCCACGCCTGGGTAGGCAGAGGCGTACTATGTACACCCACAGTTCGCCAGTATATTTAGGTCCCATTTAAACGGGAACCAGTCAAAGTCAAAATCATTTATTCAATATAGACTACTAGGTAGTACTTTTTGAACGTCATTTTTACATTATAGACAGCCCCTAAAACATCGTATTAGGCCTATTATGATTGCCTTTAATCTGGCACAAATCCCAAACTATGAGCTGCTACTTAGAATTTCATAGAATAACCTAAAAATACTTTTCTCGACCTAGGAATAGAACCTCTAGCGTAACAGTGAACAAAGAATAAAAAATACTATTTTATTCACAAAATCGTCGTGTACGGGTGATCTCTCAGTCTACCACGATGGTCCTATCACCTCCTACTCCTCGTTTAAATAAATAAACAATTTTATTAGTTAGCTTCAAAATAATAAGAACATTTGCTTTGATGACTAATAATACCCGTGATTCGCATTGTTTAAACGTTTTAACTACTACCAGTTACGTAATACTTATAATTAGATGCTACGAGAGTACAACACTATGTTAGAAACATAGTATTTTATACGTAGTATATAGTTCGTATATGCTCATGATAGAATTCAAAATAGTGGCGCCAGTGACGTAACCCATGACATCACATCTGCCTATGAAATGGTTGTTTGTCATAAAAACATTATGACCTAGTTATCACAATTTAATGATTTTTGTCAATGTCGGAGTATTTTTGTAATTTATGTATTAATACAATATGTTTACCCTAGATTATCACGTTTTCCTAATCCTGTGGAAGTTCAAGTCCCTTCTTAGGGATACGTTCTATAATTCAAGGAATTCCTACCGCAAATTTCATTCTTCTAGACGGAGCGATTTACAGCTAGTCATCCGTCGGTTGATTTGCTTACTAGAGATCTACTGACTGATTTGCTATTAGGACCGGCCGTCAATGTTGTTATAGCTACTTCAAACGTTATTGTCATAATCCTAACCCTTTTCTACTACCCTACTGTGGGTTCGAATACTAATTTCACCAGATGGAGCTGAATATCAGCCTTTTACACGAAGTGACCACCATTAGACCTCCACAACCAAATTTTTTGACAATAACATTCCAAGAAGGTTCCAAGTAGGTTGGTTGTCAGGCTTTTTGGGCTTCTAACTACCAGTAACGTATACTTAACAATATGCTGATCTGATGGCCCTTTTAGCACTAATGTATTTATTTATATTGTTAGCTTTGTTATTTTTAGTGTCATTAAATACAATATTTCTTTCTTTCTAACGATTGTCATAGGTGTTTGCGTGAATACCAGAACCAACGGATTAACGAGCTGACGAGCCACCTGGTGGTAAGTAGTCATCATCGCCCATGGACACCTACAGCACCAGAGGAGTTGCTGATGCGTTGACGACCCTTAGGAGGAACTCTTACGCGCAAAAGTTGAAACACACTAAGGTGCTTTACGACAAACTCTGACGTAAGGGTGGTCGCCAGGTAGTCAGTCTTCGTATGAACACAACAACCGACGGTTTGAGGTACTTTCTGGCGTACGGAAGGGTCTGGATGTATTTTTAATGGATTATGTCAGCAAACAAGCTGACAAGCCACCTGGTGGTAAGAGTCATCGTTGCCCATGGACACCTACAATACTAGACGAGTTGCTACTTGCTGATGCGTTGGGTGGTGAAGGGTTGGCACCCTTAAGAGGAACACATACGCACAAAAGTTGAAACACACACCAAGGTGCTTTATGACAGACTCTGACGTAAAGATGGTCACCAGCCAGACTGGGCAACGGTCTGTCTGGCTGGTTACCACCGAGCAAGTCAAATATTTTCTCGCCTCTTACGAGATGCCATCTGAAAGGCAGTGAGGAACAGTATTCTAACCCGTACTATAACACACTCTTCTTCTTCCTGCCCTTGTCCCAATTTATTTAGGGTCGGCGCAGCATGTCCTTTTCTTCCATTCGTCCCTGTCAGCCGTCGTCTCACCATTCACTCCCTTTCCATACATCCATCTTTTATTTGATCTCCCTCTATCCCTGCACATTCATATTCATCACTCTTTTACATAAATACCACACCTTACCCCATAAAAAACGGAATAAATCTACGAATGTTTCCTTCTATATTATTTTGTCTGTCTAGACTTTGCTCAGACAAGTCTAGATATATGAGTAGAGGTCACCTAAACTAATATTTGCGCTTTATATTTATGCATTATATAGTTTTACATCTTTTACAGACGGTTCATGAAACATTTATGAAAATTGAACAAGTTATTCCTTCCTAGTAATGCGTTTCTATTCCAGCACCTCACTGTAAAACTATCTATATGAATATGTACAAATATATTACGGATATTTAGATATTACAAACTACCTCATTAGTCTAGTGGTCTTTAATGCAGCTGCAAAGCTAGAAGGTCCTGGGTTCGATTTCCAGGTCGAGCAGTGCTTTTGTGTTTTTCAATGAAATTCCCAGTAGCAGCTCGAAGTTTGAAATTTGTGCCCAGTTAATGGCAATTGGCTCGCCCCCTATTACATGGGACATAAACATTCCGGCGAACTATGGGTTAACGTCAGTATGCCTCTGATTAACCCTTCGGCGAATACATGCGTGATGGCAGGTATGTCTAAAACTATTAACAAGCGAATGTACCTAAAAAATGATCTAGAATCCTTTACAGTTAATAGCTAGGGTACGAAAAGAAGTAAAGAAAGTGTTTTATTTTAGTCCTTAATGCGCACAACAAATCTAAAAAAAAAACGAAACTATTGTCACATTATAATCTACATTGTCAAGGTTTATCATAGAGTGGTGCAAGTATCTATGTTATATTCTTGAGTCTTGTTTCACTTTATTCATGGTAGGTCCTGAGAATACTGTCAGCCTGTGTTTTGCAATCAATAATATGATATCATGGCAATGTTAAAGCAAACTGAATGTAGCTACACGATGTCGCGTTGTGTCTTAATTTACGAAGTGAAAATGAATGCATTCCTGGATTTTTAAAAGCTAAAGAACATTTGGTGACCGATAGAAAAATAAGGGTGTAAGTAAAGTATTCGTTTCCCAACTCGATCGAATTATTACAGATTTTTTGGGTCGAGATAGGTAGGTACATAAAATTATTGCAAAGAATCTCTTGCAATAATTTTATGTACCTACCTATCTACATAGGTAGGTACATATTTCATATCATAAAGATGTATGTTTTATTGTATATCATTAGAATTGTTAAAATTATAATAAAATATAAATGTTTCACACGTCTTCTGCTCATTAATTCTTATTCTCCTTATGGCAGTTTATTCTTCTAATTAATCTAGGTAACATTTCCTTGTAAATGAATAAAATTACTGCGTTTCAAATACAATTTGAATCCCGTATAATAAATGATCAAACGAACTTACCTGTTGTGAAGTTCGATCATTATTATATGAGTGCCCTGCTCGAAGATATATATTTAAACAAGCAGCTCTCATCATTCACTGGCAACTCTGCGCAATTTTAGAAGTAGCTAAAAATTTGCTTAATCTGTGCTCGGTGAACGCTTTCATTCTTTTTAGAGTCGCGAATTATCTCAAATTTTACCCGGGGTGGGATGGGTAGGGACCATATATCTTCGAGCAGGGCACTCATATAATAATGATCGAACTTCACAACAGGTAAGTTCGTTTGATCATTTATTATATTGCGTGCCCTGCTCTCGATATATATTTAAACAAGCAGATGTTTAGAGTATTGGTAAATTTGAGATAAGCCGAAAGCATAGCATGTATTCCTGTAAAATAAATCTGTTATAATCACATTGCATTATTTTAAAACATATCAGTCTCTTGACTTTCTGTTAAGGACCAATTAGCTAACACAAAGCCGACCAGCTACAATTGCTGTGACCCTCCAGAGGGTCAGGGTTCATCAATCATTTTATTAAATATGTAAGAAACTGATTCCCTTAGATAGTATTTACGGTAGGTACCTGGAACTTGAAAATAAATGTTAATGATCATTCTTAATTGTTGGAGAATAATGAATTTCGTAGTAGGACTACATATGGCATGAATCAGCAAGATCAGTGCCTGATATTAAGTACTAAGTAATAATTCTGGATTAAGCACAGGATAAACAATAACAAAATGTTATTAAAATATCAGAATTAATATCATATCAAATCAATATAAATCTGCTGAATCGTGAATCGGTCAGTTTCAATCATAACTATTTATAACTAAATAGTTATAAATATTCGTAAGTTAAAAGGCCGACCAGCAGTCTGTGTGATTACAGCTTATGAAATTTCTTTTGTCATAGTCCTGAATGTAAAGACATGGCGCCTACCAGGTTCCAGTATGGCTCTGGTATCTATAATACTGACTCGAATAAAACTTTGAAGAATACTTTATTTGACGATGTAAAACATAGTTATAGTAAGGTAGATAGGTACTTTTAAAAGAATTACATTAAAATTTCAGAGCTGTACTCTACACTACTTTCTAATCACACAATTTTCCCTTCACTGGGCGAATGGGCCATTCATCACATCTAGATTATAGATAAGTGGTAATGATTATATCAGCACACCCTTCATTCCATATCTGTTGTGCTTAATACAGGGAACTTCATTCCATATCTGAACAACCCCTTGCCACAAAAACACTTTTTAAATAATCATTTAAAAATGTAATTTACAGTAAAATATGAATATAGAACTTTGTTTGGCACAGTCCTACATATATATATTGATATTTACCAATATTAGTTTGGACTTATACATTCCCTAGAGACTCCCTTACGAACATTCCCCCCCCAATTTTAGAGCAAGGATGAAACTGACTTATGACGGACAGTCTATAGGCAGCCGCAAATCCAATGATTTTTTCATAAAATACCTACTTAATACCTGGTATGGATAGAGGAGATCTCCCTGAGAATGGGTTCGCCATATACTATAGGTGCTTATCTATGTTAATATTATAAAGAGGAAAGATTTGTATGTACATATGTTTGTAACGAATTGGCTCAAAAAATACTGGGCCTATTCCAAAATTTCTTTCACGGTTTGAATGTTACATTATTCCAGATTAACATAGGCTATAGAATACTTTGAAAAAGTTTGGGATTTCTGGCAATGAGAATTGTTGGTGGATGAGGTTTCTGTAGGAAGACTGTAACCTTTATTTTTGGTGAGATTATCAGTTTGTTCTAAATCTTCTAATCAAAAGGTGTTTGGAAGGACACCATAACAAAACAAAGAAAAGATAATATATCCAAGTCCAAGTGAAAGTTTCAATATTCATTGGCTTTAAATGTTTCCAGAAGACTAAGGCAATGCATTTATTTATTATGAGTCTAGCCCAGCTTTATCCTAGTAGAGGCACCTAATATTGTAGTTCTAAACAATGTAGGTATGTACCTATTTGTATCTAAATTCTCCTTATAAATGTGAACTTTGATAAGTACAAACTGTTCAAAGACTCAATATTTTTATCAGTATAATATTTTCTGAATAAATGTAATTATCACTACTATACTTATAAACATTGGTGTAAGGTGTAACAAGCAACAACCAGAATCTTTTCCAGGTCAAATACCATATTTCTGGGTTCATTATGTAGTTCTCTTGTTTAAAAATAAAAGTACTAAATAAACTTTATTTTTAATGATGTCCTGTGACCAAAATGTGCTAGCATGTGTTAACCCTTTGCACTACTGCCATATGAATGTGGCCAAGGCAATTTAAATGAACATAGAAATGTCTATGTATAATAAATGAAATGTTTATTACAAAATTTACTAGGGTATATGACACATCATGACACCTATGTCTTATTATACAATAGGATGATTTATGATGTTGCTTAACATGCACAAAAAAAATAAAAAACTATATAAATATCTTATATATGATGTAGGTATTGTTACTACCTACACCTCTTATCTTTTCTAAAATCAATGGTATGCACATAAGGGAATTTATGCACTATACAAATGTTACAACCTAACCTGGATTGGTTAAATGATTTTCGGTTGCTTGTCCACATTTTTTGCAAAATCCATGGGCTTCAAAGTCTAGGTCAAAATTGATTTATTTCAATTAGACCAATATAATAGTTGAAAGGTTGAACTACTTGTCAAACTGGATGCTTGTTGACACAAACAGCACTGGATTAGGTGATATAGACTTTACCAAGTAAATGCTATGTCATAATACATAAGTTATGCAATACTTCTATTTTACATGATAGGTACTCCTATAATAAACAGGAATTTTATTACAACATTTTAGTTTATCTTATCTTGTGTATAATGTACCTATTCACTGTGGCCCAGAATTTGGTGCTGGGCAAGCTGCAATAAATATTGCTAAATATTATTATAATGACATATTTCTGGTAGATATCATACAGGAGCTAAGAAATTATCAAGACAATGATAACTGGAATTTTTTACTGATAAATTCTAAGCATTTCTAGAGCTAAAGTTTCTATAATCATATCATCTCATCTCCATGTATATAATATAAGGAATACTTTATATTAATAACCAGATTCTATACATATTAATGTATTGATTGTCTTGTAATGTCCCCATCTTGTAAAATTATTACGCATCTGAGCAACCCAATGTAGGAATTACTTTGTTATAACAATATAGGCAATACTATATTCTGAATAAACATTTACTAATAAATGTGGTTTTCCAATAACTTTTTGGTATGTAATGTCATTTCCAAATGGAAATAAAGCTCTATTTGACAGCATTCTTCTGAGATGTTATTTTTCTGATACTAAAGTTTGTTGTATCATAATGGGAAATGAAAGCTAAAGTTGGTCAAAGTAGATAGCTCATCTGATTTTCCTGAAGACAGTAATGGCACACGGTCTTATGAGACTTGATTACAAAGGTAATTGAGTATCCTTTAACATGGTTAAGTAATACACTTAACATTGCATGCTATCCTGCAGTGAGGTAAAAAATGTGTTAGCCTTCCGGCATGACTTACCACTATGGCTAAGTTGGCCATTTCTTGCACACAATGTTGGTCTTGTGCACAATGCTGGTGTTCCAGCCTGTATTGAAGATTCATGTCCTTCAATAGTAATGGGTAGTTGTGGGTTTCACTTACAATTGGTTGTAAGCTTATTGAAGAACTGGTCGCTTTTAATGGCAGGTTTTCAAAACATCTTGTCACACAGGCATTCTATAGATGCTTACAGTGGTCTTTTACTATTTTACAACATATAAAAACTAATTATCACATATAGGGAGAACTAGAATTCTCATTATTTTTGTTAGGGCAAAATGTCAGTCAGGATCCATCACAAAATTCACAAAGTATATCTTTTATGTACCCTTAGTGAGATGAATTTACATTGTTATTGTTATACTGCATATTATGTATTTATTCAACTCAATATCCTTGTCTATACTGACAATATTGTTGCTTAACAAAACAGAAACCTGTGGATATTGTCTAACCGGGCTCTGTTCCACAAGATTTTGTGGTGTCTTTAGATCATTGGGCATTGGGGCCCTCAAGGGTGGCCGTGCCCTATTTATAGGTGAAAATTGAAACAAACCAAGATGTAGGTTTATCTAGCATGAGATTGTGTCTCCTAGAGCATAAAACTCCAGTGAGTTTTGTGTTCTTCTAGAACCATATGTACCTACTCGTTTTAATTATTATATGCACTCCTTCGAATTGTGATCAGCACAAGACTTACATGTTATTGTAATCTGCAGTAAGTAGGTATAGGTAACCTATTATTTAAATCAACATACCCATGAAAAAACATTGTAGGCACTTACATGTGATTGATAAAACTGCTTATTGGAGCCTCACGGGCTCCACATAAGAGTAAGAGATCTCGTGTGTACATCTCGTGTACGCCCCGAGTCCAATGAGCACGTCAGTGTATCACGTACACCACCCGCGTCAACCGGTACCTCCGAAGGTTATGGAAACTCTTGCGGCTTTAAACTGCTACGAGAGCCAGTAGCCATACCGGTGTAATCACAAGACAACTTGTCACTTTTATTTCATGAAGAATAATTATTATCTCCGTTCCAACGACGCTAGGTACTCCGCTTTATGACGACACTTTATTCGGCTTATAATTTTAAGACGACATTTCATTTATCGTCTAACTTTTGTAAAACTTCTTTATGTTGCCGTTTAGGCATAGATTTGGTTGAAATTATATTAAAATACACTTTAATTAAAATAAACACAGAGAAACGCAGAATCAGTTGCCGCGCAAACGAAAAGAATGAAAGCGTTCACCGAGCACAGATTAAGCAAATTTTTAGCTACTTCTAAAATTGCGCAGAGTTGCCAGTGAATGATGAGAGCTGCTTGTTTAAATATATATCGAGAGCAGGGCACGCAATATAATATGTTGACTAATGTTTAGTTTAGTCATACACATACAGTTTATTTACTATTCTTGTATGAAGTGAGAGATAAAGTGTTTGTGGTTTCTGTCGCAATCATTACGCAGCTTTAATAATTAATTGTCATGTTCATTAAAACCATAGTATGTGGATTAATATAACCTCAATAAAGCTCAAAATAGTGATTAGTAGTATTATTGATTACATATTAAAGCTAAATAAAAATTTAGCCTGAGTTATTCACCTATATAGGGTCAACCTTTCTCTACTCCTCTTCTGAAGCAAAACCATGCAAATCGGTTCAGAAATTTCGTAGACAGAGATCACAAGCAAAAGATAACACAGATACACTGCATAATTTGAAACCGCCTTCTCTTTTATATCAATTAATAATACCTAATCAACTAATTACTTTACCCAATGCGGTATATTTTCGATCCAGTTCCCTGCAAATCCTATTTCGTTTTACGAGCGTGTGGCTCGGCAAAACCTGTCCCTGAGACAGGAACTTTTTTATTTTTAATGTTTTAAACGCGGACACATAACACAAATACTTAAAACAGTTATGTAGGTTACCAGTTAAAACAGATTTACCTTAGTTAACTAGGCAATTAAGTTATAATTTGCCATATCTTTTTCTTTTGTAAGTAGTTTAGATAAGTACTGTAGACTACGCATTATAGAGGATAGTAGTAAGGAAGTCAGTGTCTGATATGAGCTCTGATACAAAATTACAAATTACCTCACTTTTTTCTTATAAACTTTGCCAAACATATTTGTCAGTTTGTAATCAGTCTTTGATATTTCAGTAAATTTCAATGTAATTTCTGCAAACTCTTTAGTACCTTCCTACTAATTTCCTAGGCGTTACAAGTAAGACTTGTGATTAAACGAAACTTGACCCAAAGGTGACATTTATGACGCCAAAACTTGACAGGAAATAAATGTTTTTTTTTAATTACGAGTAAGTTATAAGTAGCAGTTCGGAAGGCCAGTCCCAGCCAAAGACTTGGGCGGGGGTCATTTCAATCAATCAGTAAATTTCGATATCGGTGCTCAACTTGTCAGTACCATACTGACAAGTTGAGCACCGAGTTGAGAAGGACTTTCACTATGACTTGAATAGAAGCATGATGCAGTCATCATATAACTGGCTTAGCCACAGTTCTACAATATGGGCAATATTGATCACTGCATCAATTCATACAATCTTAATGATTCTAATTCGGTTAATGAAGAACAAAAGTAACTTAAGCTCGCGTAATGTTCTAAACATTGCGTCCTTGTATTAGCCACAGTACACAGAGTTATTTGTTGAACAATTAACGTGGGACTGACTTAACGTCTCTATTTTTGTTTCGCTTCACGCTACTCTGTACTGTTTTAATTAAGTTCAACGTGCTAAGGACTTGAATGACGGCACTCGTGGAATGTGTAGTTTGAGTTGTTCATTAAAGACTGCATGGGATGGGTTATATACGAGTTTTGATATAGGTAGCTCCTGTTAGTTTTTGTTATTAAAAATTAAGCTTTAGAATCTACCATCTATCACGCATTTGTTCCTTAAAAGGTAAGACAGATGAGGGACGATATAAATAACTAGCTTCTGCCCGCGACTTCGTCCGCGTAGCGTGATGATATATAGCCTATAGTCTTTCTCAATAAATGGGCTATCTAACACTGAAAGAATTTTTCAAATCAGACCAGTAGTTCCTGAGATTAGCGCGTTCAAGTAAACAAACAAACAAACAAACTCTTCAGCTTTATCTATTAGTATAGATATATTTTTTTTGATGAATCGTATTATGATTTATGGGCACATGGCTACACATCCTGCTGTACCTATATTCAACAATCATCATCAATTATGATGCATCAAAATTGGCTTTTGAGCTGCTATTTTTTTAGATTCATGATATAAGTAGTGTCCTTCTGTCTATTGCTACAAATCCAAATATCCAATTTTCAAATAAGTATGGAACGAAAACCCAATAACACGTTGCCCATTTTGGAAGTCGACCCCAAGAACTGCGTGCTCACTTGCGCGTACGACCAATTATAACCAATGAGGCAGTCTACATTGAGGGAGTCTACATTTTTTTTATACCCGGACGCACCATTTTTTCGAATATGCTGCACTATTCAATGTGTAGTTATCGATGGTAAATGGCGCCGCTAATTTTACTTGGGACCTAAAACATACCGGCGAACTGTAGGGTGGGGTAAATCAGTACACCTCTGCCTAATCTTTCGAGTATTACCTACAATCGTGATAGTATCATAACATACGATAAAGATGATTTAGTGAATGGATGGAATGGATCCGATCGCAGTCAAGTCAAAGGGTAAAATTGAAACTCTTAACCTTAGTGACCTTAGTTTACTTTTTGTTCAAAAGGCACTTTCATAATAATATCCTTACTTAAGACTATATAAAATCCGCTCTAAAGAAAAAAAATGTGTTTATCTCTACTATTATAAAATTGTAAAAAAGCTGTGTCTGTACATTGAAGATATTAAAAAAAAACAAGTGGGTTATGTTATATAAACGTTTCCGAATCCAAAAATGTGATTTTTAAAATTCTTGTAATGTATATAATCGAGTTTAGGCGGGAAAATGAAAAGTGCACATTGTCGATTTTATATTATTTTTAAAAACTTGAATTTCTCCGAAGTTTAATGTGTAATTATGGTGAATAATTAACCATTAAGTGTTCGTGAACGTGTGAGAGTGTGTAGGCAAATGATATAAAATTTAAAATCGTGACTTTTTGGGTTCACACCTAAACTCCATCGAAGCCTCAATAAAGTTTCTAGGTACCGTTTTATTGGGGCAACTGAACATTATACTTGACACTGGCGAACACAAAAAGTGTGATGCCATAATTTATTTGTAAGTAAATTAATTGAATTCAATTTATAATCTTTAATTTATTAATTTGATGATATTTATTGTGAATTCTTTTTATGTAAATTTAATTTAAATGTATAGTTTGTGAAACACTATTACTTATTGATTTAATTATGTTAATTTTATTGTGAATATGATCCTTAGTTGGTCGAAATAAATGATAAATAAAAAATAAAAAAATAATACAATCCCATGATGGGAAATAATTATTACCTACTTGATTATTCTAATACTTGACACTGGTAAATACACAAAAAGTGTGCCATAATAAAAAAAAGGTATATAATTATAATCCTTCCAGTCATACATCTAACTCCATCTGTTTAATGAATTAGGAACTAAAAGCTAACTAACAACCAACGTGAGCTTTAACGTGAGCACCCAATTCATGAACATGCTTTACTATTCGTTCCTTCTATGACAGATAGATGTCTCCTTACTCAAATATGATGGTTATCAGATGGTTATCACCTCACCATAACTATAATTTAGGTTATAAGTTTAGGTACGTAGATACATACAGCCTAATATAATGATAATTTTAATGGTTTGTAAAAAGATGTTGAAATTAATAAGAAAAAAATAAGTATTAAATTTATTCTTAAATTTAAACTTAAATTTAATCTAAATATTTACTTTATGTGCTTATTGTTTTTTCTAGATATTAAGAGAAAATTGAAAATTACTGATGATTATTAATAATCTAACAGCCAAATCTATCAAGAAACTAAAATCAAACCCAGAACCAGTACCCACGTTTTGACAGCTGATATGGACTAGCGTATCGTCATGATGAACATAATAAAGCTAATGTCAATCAAAGGCGATAATGAAACTTGTTTTAATCAAATGTCCATTCCATTAGGAGTATGGCAGATAGGCTTGTTTACCCACTGAGGCTTGTTTACCCACTGAATGCGTCAGCACTACTCTGTCACATGTAGACTGTAGCCAAGCGGCTGTTTATGCGCAGCCCTGTGAGTTACAAATGTATTGCGTTTGCGTTTGCGTGAGTTACAAACGCAATAAGTACGCACATTTTTTACGGTTCGATTATTTAAAATTAAAATTATTTGATTTTATATGGGTCATATTTTTTTCTAGAGAATAGGTACGTGTGGTATGTTACGGCTAAAATTTTACAACCTCTTGCTAGTTCAGTGTGTTACAAGTAAGTATTGACTAGGAAAGCTCTAAACTGAAAACATAAGCTCGAAATGGCCAATTTTGATAAAGCATCTTATGATTCACGGACATACGTCGTGTTATTATATTGTCAGTGGAAACTGACCTCTCACTGAAATAAATAAGGAAACAAATTTATTGAAAGCATACAATTCACACAGAGACAATAATCAAATATATTATGGAAGACTTAATGGTCCCGCAGCCTTTTGAAAGGCCACAGCTCAGCAAAGCATATGATACAGATTACTGCAGCACTAATTTTCAGCTGAAGCTTCAGATCACGGATAGCTATGTGACGTCAACCGGCTCGAGTAACATTTTTAAACAATAAACTGTATCTATAGAATAACTTTCCACACAATGAGTGGTCAGATTATACTGAAAATGGCCCAATAGCACGATGTTGAGCCGTGTGTTCGTCAATTATATTAATCAAGAGTGGCCAGAATTCATAGAAACTGAAAATAATTTTCTTTCCAAAAACAGGCTGTATAATATAATATAATAAAATCGAAAAACCACAGCAGCCCTTACACATACATTTATTAAAAATTAACACGGAGTAGCACTCTTGGGACATTTGGTCCTTGTGCTGCCTTCCTCCTTGTGTGCCGAGCAAATCGCTATGAGCGCGTCGATGAGGAGCAGCGAGGCGTTCGCGAGGGCGCAAATAGCGGCGGTTTGCGCGTAGCTCTTGCGCGTGTGCGCGGGGATCTCGCGCCACGAGTGCAGCGTGAGACCGCCACAGGCCGCGAACAGCACGCTGCCGCCGGCCGACCACCACGCGTCCACGTAGGCATCCGCCGCCGCTGAAACCGCCTCGCCTGGTGACAGCGACAGAACTTAACATAACAGATACTCAATTCTCTCTCAAAAAATCTCCCACGGTCAACATAAAAGAATTAGCGCTAACTGTATCCTCATTGGGGGAGGCCTACATTCAGTATAGGATGGCAATACGCTGATGATAATAAAATAAAGCGTAACTCTTGGGTCAGGACGAATACATTCTCGAGTACCATGGTCCTCATCATAGATATGGGATGCCAAATACGGTTTTTGGCCATTAGATACAATTTTCATACACACCGCCCCTCCGTGAGCAGATTCCAGGCGGATTTTCCGCACTATAAAAAGGTATATGTACAATTAATAACGTAACACCAGAGATCTCTCGAGCTCTCTTTTTACTAATATAACCCGTTAGTATAGTATAAATTTTGACAGCGTTAAAAAATGCACTAAGGGATGATATGAACAGAAAACGTCGTTTAAAGTGGGAAAACATATTGACAGCAAACATAGATAATGATAAATTGATTCGCTAATGTACCGCCTACGTCCAATCCTGATTATTTGTTAAGCCGCATTTATACTGGATTAATATTAAAAACAAGTATACTTCGGCGAAATATTCACCTTATTACACGCTGGCCTCTTCGTCGTACTCCTCAGAGTCCAAATACGCCAAGCTCAGATCAAAAAGCATGAATACTGCATTCAGGATCGCCAGGGAAGCTGCTAGTAGCGCTGCGTTGCAGTCTCCGGTCCTCGGATACAGGGAGCCCTTCAGTCTGGCGGATAGCACGAGGCCGCCGCTCACGGAGAACAAGGCGACCCCGAGCATACCAAAGTACATGTCTTGGACGAGATCCAGCGGTGCGAATAACATCTCTCCTAGAATGTTTAAGTTGCTAAGACTGAGATACATTAGCTGCAAGCGGCAAGCGGAGCGACAAATGAATAAACAAACTAAAGTTCTTTCTGTTACTAAACACTTGTTTGTGAATTTAGATAGTGCTCCGTTTATCAAAGCTTTTGATGTACTTATCTGATGAAACTACATTGATTTTTCATGTTCTACTTTTTATAAACACATCCAACAATAAGATACATACAAGGAAATCTACGCTTCTTCCTATTTTATAAACTGCAGTATTAAGTCTATTTACTTAGTATTCAACACGCACAAAACAAAGAATTGTTTAATTATACCTACATAGAAAATGTAACTCAGTATAAATGCGGCATTTGTACATGGAATGTACCTAATAAAAATCATGTTCAAGCAATCTCTTAAGCCATGAAAATTAAGTGACCTTTTTCATAATTTAATGAAATAGGTCTAGGTAGACAGCTAAAATTCGAAATATGCCAGGATATGGGCAGCCGTGTGTCTATCATAGCTAAATGAGCAGTGTATTCTGCGCCGGAAGCAGCAGGTCTGATCGAGGAGACTGTGGCCTTAACTGTGAGCCTTATTTTAAGTATGGAAAATCCCCATGGAATGTCTGCTTCATCGTCATGGATGGTAAGCGACAGCTTAGAGTATGTCGAACTCGAATCGACTAAAAACTGTACATGCTTTCCCTTGCCTTATAGTCATAACCGTAGGTTTCAGGTTCAGCGTTCGTTCCCCGTCAAAGGGCGAGGCCTAGCTTGCCATCCTGGTGTGGTAAACACGCGTGCCACCTACTGGGGCCGAGCATAGCGGACTCCCCTACAAGTCAGCCAACCGCAGGTGTTCAGCCCGCATGATTTAGCGGTGACTCCATATGTATTATAAAAGTCTTTAAAAGTGGCCATTTTAAGAATTCAATTGAGATAAAAACCATCAGGATGAAACCTGCATATCTAATAGGAGTGCTTATAACTGATAGTGAAGTCTGGCAGCCGCACTAGGCAAGCTCAGCCTCTCATTATCTGAGAAAATTATTGTGCCCAGCAATATGACAACGGCCTGAAGTAGGTATAATGACAGTTGAGAGACATTCTCACCGACGATTTCTCCCGAGAGCACGACCACGTAGCCGACGTATGTGCCGGAGCACAGCATGAGTGTGGGCACATCTGTCAGGTCGTAGCTATAGTGGTGAAGGGTTAGACATGCCACTGTTAACATCTGAAAAAGGTTTTTTTTTTATAAAAGTACAGAACTAGAATTCAGATGTCAAAAACTAAACATGCATAGGTATATAAATTTCTTGAATAAAACACATTTTCACATAAATATCGACACCCAAACCCAGAACAACTACTGTTATATAAACATTTGCCCCCTGAGGGACCCAACCTGTGGCGCAGGCGCCGATCACTCGCCTATTGCACCCATTAACATGTCAAGCCTCTTATTGCATCTAAATATGTAGCATACAAACCTACATTAGTTTTTATTGTGGTCTCTGATGGAAGTAACTATAGGATTTTTTGAGTTCGATAAAATATTGCAAGGAAATTTCTTTGGGAAGGATTGTATCTTGGGGAAAAGACTGGCTACCTGGCTGGCTAGTTTTTCTTTTTTTAAAAAACACTAGGATTTTCTCCTGTATCGTGGGTGCGTTTACAAACACAAATTCTCACATACACAAACACCCAGACCCGGAACAACTACCTGTAGATCATACAAATATTTGCTCCGTGTGGGGATCGAACCCAGAACACATGTCGCAGAAGCCAATTGCTCAGCCGCTACGCCAAACGTGTCGTTAAATTTTCCTTTTGAGATACTAGTGAAATCGCGAGCTACAGCTAGTTCACTATCAGTCGGATATTTTATAGATAGTACACAAAAACTTACAAGCTCACAGAGTTTTATTAAACACGTCGGTATTAACATTGTGATATACTTTAATATGAAAATGTAAACGATTAAGAAAAAAATCTTTATTACCAACGATTTATTTAAATTACATGACACCCAAACTTGACAGTTTAGTTACTGTGACATTTAAATCACTGACAAGGAATAAGGTCTATTAAAAAGAGTTTTAAGCATGAAGGTTTATTTACCATCTAAAGATCTCTATTATGTAGTGACCAAAGTAAAAAATTTGTTTAGTTTCGACAGGATATAAACGTAGGTAGAGTTGCCGGAAAGAGTATTATACCAACCGCTAATATAATTTTTAGCTCAAGGATGAGTTAGCACTCACAAATCCGAAGACATAGGCACCCGGGTTTTTCATGAGGTGTTTCATGAAAAACCCGAACTCGTTGACGAACAAAACCGTCAAGACTTGTATACACTCAACTCACGTCAATCAACCTGTACATTTCGACAGCCCGTATTCCATTGCAATAGCGGTGATTTTTGTAGTGTATCTATATATCTTGATGTTGTTGAGCCGTGTGTACGACTGAGTGTGCCCAGTGTACTCTGTTAGTTTTTAGAGCCAACGCTGTCTCATTATTTATTTACTAATGCAATTCATCCAATAAGATGATTGCACGAATTTTTCAGAGGAATACTTTAAATAGATAAGCAGAGTTTGCTTATCTATTTAAAGTATTCCTCTGAAAAATTCGTGCAATCATCTTAGTGGATGAATTGCTTAGTCCTATGAAGCCTGCATCATCGTGGGACGAGAGTCGATTCCGCGAAGCTCAGAAGCAATCATTCAGCTCATCACCTATGCCAGCACTATTAAATACTAATTTGAACAGAGATACATCCCATTCCGTGACTATCGAAAGTTCAAGGAGGCTTCGCGGTAAGAATTGCTTTTATTCCGATTTCATTAACATAATAGCGACGCAAACAAAGAAGCAATCGTCCCTCGGTATTTGTAAAACAATAAAAGTTTGTAGCAAAAAAATATAGTAAGTAATAATTATGATTGTTGAGATGTTTACGAAATCGATTTTATGTGGTTACGATTATGGTTGGCGAGGTCATGTATAATATTCACAAAGTTAGTGAATTTGATCTGATATTTTTTGGAGAAACTTTTTTTTGTCATTGCGATCTTTAATGAAGGTACGGCTGGAATTAATTGAGTGTGAAGTACGCACTATATTATACATACGAGCAATGTTTTTAAATTTATTTATTATAATCGTGTTTTTAATTATGTCTGGGGTTACGAGAGCGAAAATTCGATCTAATTTCTCGAAAAAAAAATACTTACTTCTAAGAAAGTACAAAGCAACAAACTTGCTGAACGCTATAATTGTTTTACATCAGTCCTGAGTAGGGATCCGTCGTTTTAAAAAAAATATCGCCATCAGGCGCTAGGATGCAATAGAGAGACATATAGACACACATATACCTACACACGTATAAGTTATAACATCCTTTTCGTTGGCGGATAAAAATATGTCAACTTACAAGTAAATGCTCAGAGTAACAGCTTGTCTTACTTCAATGAGTAAATGAGTTCAATAACAATTGACAGTTATAGGTCATACAGCTTGTTCAGAATGTTAAATAAGTGTATAAAAGGATAATCTTTTATTTAATTACTACGTAAGCGCAGTAATCATCATAAATAAACATACATTTAGCATTTATAATGGAGCTTGATATGCATACAAATGTTCTTGCTCGTTAATACTATGTCCGTTATAAAGTCACTGTGAAGTTCATAAGATTTCTTTTTGCTTGAAAACAGCAATTTAGGCTTGAAAATTTAAGACCTACTAATAAAATGTTGGTTGTACGCAAATGTATTCCCAAAATACTGCGCAATAGGAAAACGATCAGTTTCTACGCTACGGGTTGCTGGTTCAATTTCTGCATGGAAAATTTTAATGAAACAATAAATTTTTGCGTGAGTTAGGTACTCCGACGTACTTACAGACGTTCCTTAACTAAAGTTTGGCATAGTCGATATTGCATTGCATCTAAGCGTGGTGGTATGTTATGTTAGGTTAAACAATAAACAAAAAAATACTAAAACATGAAAAAAACTAATACCTTGCCTATTATATATTACTGATGCGCCTACGACGATGAGAGGAGATAAAAAAAACATCATCAAAGTTGCGATATTACGAGTAACTCATAGTTTTAGGTTTCTTAAGAGATGTTTTCTGAAATTGTTGAAGAAAATGTTGATTCGGAAATTGTTTATGAATTCAAGACAAAAACATATTTTCCTTACTTTTATGACTTTTGCACCTTGTGTAAAACGAGGCGACTGTTAAGAATAAGAATAAGAATAAGAAAAATTTATTGCCAAAAATAAGTATTACATTTCCATACGTAGGTATGTGTTACATTTTATTGAGGATGACATGTTGTATGGAGAAATAAAAATCACAGTTTACATAGTTTTTAGGTAAAAATCAATATTATCATGGGTCTTAGTCTCTGTCAGAATTCTGTGCTTAAAGTATCGATTACCACAGTGAAATTACGGACGTTTTCAAAAGAGTTTTTAGGTAACACTACCGAGAGTTCAACAGTCAAGATTCAAGAAGTCAATCATGTATTTATATTTTCTTATTCCCTAACA
The DNA here is from genome assembly GCA_947256265.1 of Acronicta leporina. Classification (NCBI taxonomy): domain Eukaryota; kingdom Metazoa; phylum Arthropoda; class Insecta; order Lepidoptera; family Noctuidae; genus Acronicta; species Acronicta leporina. The sequence goes on from OX366521.1 coordinate 5,460,799, forward strand.
TCAGGAAGGTCAAAGTTAAATTACGTTTAGGAACAGGTGAATACTTACAGCCGCTAGATACTTTCGTTGTTTATATTTTCATTTTTGTGATGAGTTCTACCATGAAATGAGATATTACATTTTTAATTTTTCATTTGGCCAGCAGATTAGGCTAGAGGCCAAAAAGCCCACAAGAGACCCCAAAGTTAATACAATTTGCATAGAAAAGACATTGCGATATCACACTTCACTCGGAGAGTGTTGGTTTAACATTAAAGGGGAAATTATATTCTTTTTGGTAACGTTACAATAGAATATACAAATACGTAATCTCTATTTTATTTACTCGAATTGGCATCTACTAACAGCGTTCTGTAAGAAAGAACAAAAAAAAACACTATAAATCTGTATTTATATGTAGAAATATACACTATTTTAAAACCTGCCCAAAGCCCTATAGCTGTCATTTTATCAAATAAAATAATGAATAATATAAAATCATGAAATGATTATGATATTTACGGAAGTTTAAAATACACGACTTTCGTGCCCAAAACCGCAATTTCCCTAAAAAACTAGCAATTTTTTTAAATGTGAAACATTATCATCCTCCAACATCATGAACCATCATCAACCTGCGAATGTTTCGCACCCAGGGATGCCTGAACTCCAACATAGCGAAGACCAGAGGAGAGGAGAGCTTTATACATACAAATAAATAAAATTGGAGTGTCTGTTTGTAATATTAAAATAACAGCTTTTTACTAAGTGCATTTGGGTAAGTACCTACATATACTAAAACAACATTATTTAATTTTTTTGTCTGTTTGTCTAACTGTTTCTACCGGCTAATCTCTGAAATGGCTGTAACGATTTTGACAGGACTTTCGCTTTTTTTATGGGATAGGGGAGCATACGAGCAGACGGATCATCGGATGGTAAGTGATATCCGCCGCCCATGGACACCCGCAACACTAGAGAAGTCACAAGTGCGTTGCCCACCTTTTAAAAGGGTTTGGGCCTCCGGTAACGTCATTCGCTCGGCGAAAAACAACGCAAGCGTTGTTTCACGCCGGTTTTCTGTTAGGCCATATAACATATGAAGTTTCTAAATCGAATAGAGTGATCGAATTTCCTAAACTATTCTGGAACAAAACCCCGAGAGAACATTCACATAAAATCACTACAGAAACGTGTTACCGACCTTTTTTCTGTGCAAACCAGTGTCCCAAACATACATCCCAAAACAATAAAACTGACCGCAAATTTTAAGAAATCAATGTCTTCAGAATAGATTAAGTTTTGTTTTCAGCTTCGAGGGCAAAACAACATAAAATATTCAAATTTCCCTGTAGGGAGTACCTACATTGAAGTCTTTTTTGGTACCTACTGTTGAAATAAAGTATTTATATAACATTCTCCCACGATTTACTCATTGCTTACCTCTTTAGTCTATAGGTCCTAAGCGCGATTACTACTACACTAGAAGTCCTGTCTTTGATTCCTAGATCGAGCAACGTTATTTTTTTTCTATGAAATTCGCAATAGTAGCTGGGATAATCTGTATTAGATCACGCTGAATTAAAAACCGAACTTACACCCAGACTCGGAAGTATCACCAGTATCTAACAATCTATATACTTAATATATAAAGCTGAAGAGTTTGTTTGTTTGTTTGCTTGAACGCGCTAATCTCAGGAACTACTGGTCCGATTTGAAAAAATATTTCAGTGTTAGATAGCCCATTTATTGAGGAAGGCTATAGGCTATCATCACGCTACGTGGACGAAGTCACGGGCAGAAGCTAGTAATAATCATAATCCAACAGCATATTGCAGTGAAGAGCAATATGACTGAGGGTCGAGCGGTTGGACTCTAAGCATACCGTGAACTTCAATTCCTTTGTGGTTAGAGTACCGACATAACATCTGTCATCCTTCATGAAGGAGGAGTATTGGCCGAGAGGTGTAGTGTTCCGGCGTTTCCGAGGCCGCATCCCTAGCGCCGTACAACACACACCGAAAGGCTATCGGGTTGCGAGTAAAACCGCGAGTAATATCTAGTCAAAAATAAAATTGAAACTAGGTGCTCTGGTACTTATCTACTACCATAAGTATAGGTCAGTCAGTAGTAAGGAACGATCGGTAGCTGATGCAAAATAATAAATTATATATAAAATAAAATAAATGCTACAAATAAAACCGCAGACGTCGATCCAGATTCAATAAATGCAGATCATAATAAAAATGCTGAGACAAGACAATCGAGTAACCGGACACTTGCCGCTCTCGTCCGCCGCCCGCTCCCAGAATGCAATCAGCGCTGCAGACTACGTTCGAATTGGATTTCAAATAATAATTCCGATTGAAGATTACTAGATATGAACCAGATTTAAATACACAGATTAAGGTCCGAAGTGTACAGTAAAAACTGTACTTGAGAGACGTAATTTATCTTATGATCGTTACGATTATCTTTGGTGCTGGGAAAAACATGACACAATTGGTGCAGTGGCTGACTGTCGCCTTTTGCTAATCGCAAAAGGGTCCCGGTTTACCCTATGGGTACGGAGCCCTAAAAATCTGTAGCAAACCTAGGCCGTGAGAAATTTTAATGGTCACGAATTTTCTAAAAAAATCACAGCTCTCTCTATTGTCATTACTATTTATATTTAACATTATATCTACATCTATACATAATATCCTCATCGTTTTGTACATTACATTTAAAGATTGCAGAAGTGCACAAATATTCATTGCCCGCGGGGACGTTTCAACCCGTTCACTGCAGATATTTGTAATCTCTGCTATGATATATTGAAGTGCGATAAGATTATTTTGTAATGATGAACCCAATATTTTATTTATTCTGACGTTAATTTTATAGTACTTAGTTGGTACTTATAGACTTTTTATTAATGTACTTTAATATCATCAACCCATATAGATACTGCCGCACAGCTGGGCACAAGTCACAGGCACAGGCAATTGTCCACCACGCCAGCCTACTGCAAGTTGGCATAGCCTACTACTTGAATAATTACCTATCCAATGTTTTATAAACTTTTAATTTGTTAAAAACTAGTTTAAAGGTAGTGGGTTTACTAGTGGGTCAAAGAAAATGGCATAAGTATCAACGTATAGTCCAAACGAAATAAAATAAAAATAACTGTAACGTAGTAGTACATGCTTCGGCACGAATGGGCCGGCTCGACCGGAGTGATACACGGCCTCACAGAAAACCGGCGTGAAACAACGCTTACGTTGTTTCGCCGAGTGAGTGAGGATGCCGAAGTCCCAACCCCTTTGAAAAGGCCGGCAACGCACTTGCGACTCCTCTAGTGTTTCGGGTGCCTATGGGTGGATGTAATCGCTTACCATCAGGCGATCAGTCTGCTAGTTTAACCATAAAATAGACAATCAATTCGGAAATCATGATTAACACAGGTAGCACTGCAGAACAGGCTACATGATTCATCTCAATCCTACCCCTCAACCAAGAGTAAGAGGGGTGGAGCTATAATCCACAAATAGTTATATTAACATACATTTTTATCGCATATAGTATGTAGTACATATTTCAGTGTTAGTACCCATAATGCTGTTTTCAATTTCGTCCTCGTTATTTCGTTTGCACTTTGTAATAGTGCGTAATTGCCTGCCGACCAGAATATTCGTACAATATGTATCGCATCATTCGCATCAAATAGTGGCGGCGATCGAAGCCGATCTTATTATATCGCCGATATTAGAGACGGTCGTTTTCTGGCTAGTGGTGCAAAGGTCAGCATGGGCACTGGAACTTGGGACATCCAGTTATCTAAAACTACTTTGTCATAACCTGCTTATTTGTGTCCCAATTCTTTTGCCTTTTTTATTTTTTATATGGAAAACGGACTAATCATATGGATGTTAAGATAAGTATAAACTAGTTTTAACAAAGTATAAATTAGTTACAATCTAATATTTTGTGCCTGAACCAAGTAATCCTTAGTTTTAGGCGAAAAGAGCTAACAAAATACACACAAAATAAAATTAATCAAATGATAACTTATCTTTATGTATAAAACAAAGTCAGGCTAGTTACCTACCTACCATTCATAACTAAAGAACGGCTGGACCGATTTTTATGAAGAAAACTGATCATCTCATACATTTTGTCTCGAGAACGTATTGACTATATCAGTACATAATATAATATCAGTTCCTATCATATCTCCGATTTAAGTCGATTAATCAAACAATCATTCATCAATTTCAACTGAAAGAAACGCTGGAAAATACAACTTCCGCGTTTATATTAAAGCTGTACTCACTAAGTATTACATAGGTTGTTAGGAGCTATATGTCACATTGTTAATTAATAAGCTCAGTCTCATCATCATCCATCATACTTAGCTGCGTTTACACCAGCCGTTTCGTTGCGAGCTAGTTTTATGTAATTTAATTCTCGACAGTGGTTAACTGTGTCCGCAACCATACAACAATACAAATTCTGATAGTATAATTTAAAAAAAAATGTTCAAAGTATAGTTCCAATCTAGTTTCAATGTCATCGTAAATTGGATTAGGAGGTGACATTAGCGACGTTCGCTAATGTCACCTCCTAATCCAATTTACTATTGTCTTAAAATATAATTTATCTGCGATTAAATATTTAAAGATACATATTTAAAACCATAACTACGAATTTACGTTTAATTTCATGTCATGATTTACTTATTTGTCTACCTATCCCCAAAATGTTCTAAACCCAGATCTGAGTCTGACTTTCTATATTTTAATTCGCCCAAATTGAATTCGTATATATTTATAAGTGCCTACTATTAGTATTAACTACTAAAAACTGAGCAAAATATACACAAACGCATTATTATTAATATTTAATTAAATACTCAAAGGTGCTAATAAGTACTGATAAAAATCATAATCCTCGTCCATTATTATTGTACGTCGTAGCAAAAGAGGTTATTATTTCGCAAGATGCTACCGATTCCACCGAACGGTAGGATCGGAACGAGATCATTTTCAAGTAATAGTCGTTGACGCGAGAGGAGCGCCCGCGCAGATACAACGGTCACGGACTCGAACTTCAATGCTATGTGACATTTACACAAAACCAACGTTTTACCACCCACTTATTTGAAAGTTCCCATCGGCAAAACAAACAATGAATGAATAGGTACTTTCATTTATTGGGAAACGGAAATGAAGGTGCCTATCTAAGCAGTTTTAAATATCATTCGCTTTAACAGGAATTAAGTGCACGATTTAAATTACATTCTCGTTTTTTAGGATTGAAATAAAAACCTCTACAACGTCTTTACCGACCACTTGAAGAATTATATTGCCATACAAAATTACCAGTGATGCAAGAAATAACTTAACAAGGCACAGAATAAGATGACTTTGGTGTGCTGCTTTTAATATAAGTAAAGTAATATGATCACTTGGTCTAGGTTCTCAATGCAGATCTAAGGCTATGTTTACTTAGGGCACGGGTTGGACGTGGAGTCCTATGGGGCAGAAATTAATGAAGCAAAGAGCCTGCAGACTGACATTCGCACAGCGCAACTTCTAAAGACCAGGTACCCCTGGTCTTTCCAAATTCAGGGGCGTTGTTCGCTAATAGTGTTTAATGTTCTTAAAGTAAAACTACCTTACCTTCTAAACATTAAATTATTACCACCAATGATATACACTTACTTATTAATCCTAAAAAATACTTTTTATGGTTTTGTCGATAAGAATGTGAAAAATAAGACTACATATTTGTTTTAGAAAAAAAAAAAAAACAAATCATAATTTAGTGGAATATAAAGAGTTACCAGATCATTATGTAGGTCACAAGTAAGGCGTTAGCTTTGCCGTTTGCAGTCCTTATTGCAAAAGTTAAGTTCATCATTAGGAATGTTACAAATGTTTATTTGCATCGCAGTCAAGCTTAACTAAAAACTAGATATAAGTTTCACCCGATATACAAAAGAACTAGAAATGTTTGACTGTTGTCTGAATGTCTAGCCTAATTCTCTTTCTTTCTTTTATAAAAAAGTTGCCCCACACTAGGATTTTCTCCTGTATCGTGGTTGCGTTTACAAACACAAATTCTCACATACACAAACACCCAGACCCAGAACAGCTACCTGTAGATCATACAAATATTTGCTCCGTGTGGGGATCGAAACCACAACTTGTGTCGCAGAAGCCAATTGCTCAGCCGCTACGCCAAACGTGTGTCAAAATTAATTGAAGTGTAAATGTAAGTAGCATAATTATTTGACTTGCACCTTCATACATTTTCAGGCGATCAATATTATTTAAACTGATGATTATTTTACATCGACTTGTCAGTAGTCTCACACATCATACTCGTATTATGTACGCGTCGTTAAGAAAATTTTAATGGAAATAGCTAACGCAACTTAATCATGTAGTTGTAAGCTTTCGCAAGTGCGAACTCGCGTGCTGCAATGTTAGCACATAATTTGATCCGTATATAGCACGTGAAGGAACAATTTCTGTAAATTACCTAAGGAGAAATTGAAAGGCTTTGTTAAAGGAATACATCCGTAAAGGGAATTCCAGGTTAGCTAAATGTTGGTGAGCTTGAGGCGTGGGGCAACGAGGCACGGATGCTCTCGCGATATCGGCGGAGCACGCACAAGGTGAGGCAACCGAGAAAGGGCAAATCGGAGCAATATAAAACGAGGCACATCCTCACAGGCAGTATTCAGAAAACAGCTGAACAGCAAGGAGCGCCTGTCCACTAGTACAAAACAATTAACGTCATGACTACTTCACTGGTAAGTCGTTGAAAACATGGATCCCTACTTTTCTCGAATTTTAAGACTAAATTCGGAAAATATAGTTTTAAAATCCCTTGAGTTATCCCGGATTTTAAGCCCGAAGTTCCCAACTATAAAAAAAGCTTTAATTATTGTTACTGAAACTATCCTTTTATGTAATTTTGTCATAATTCAGAATGTAATTTATAAAATTTTGTTACCAACAAATTCCTACTGAATTTTTACCTTTATTTACATATAGAATCCTATTGAACACCCGAGATTTTTAAACAATATTCTTTTTTGTAATCAATATTAATTGTTTGTACAATATATATTTTAAGTAACCATTTTCGATTCGTCGTAATTAACTTTATTTAATTAATTTTTTCAGTTGATATGCTCTTTCGCGCTGATAGCAATTGGATCATGTGGTCGACTGGAGCCTCAGTACCTTCCTCCGCGTCCCGGGGGAGGGTTCGGCGGAGGGGCCGGTAATGGGGCAGGCGGCGGGGCTGGTGGTGGACCCTTTGGTGGGGCTGGCGGAGGAGCAGGTGGTGGTTTTGGGGGATCTGGTGGAGCTGGAGGCGGCGCTGGAGGTGGTTTTGGAGGATCCGGTGGATCTTTCGGTGGCGGAAACGGGGGCAGCGGATCTCAGATACCGATCACCAAATTCGAGAACGTTAACAACGGCGATGGAACTTACCACTTCGAGTATGATTTATTTGTATATTTATATAATATAACATACCCTCACGCCTGTATTCCCCTTATGTTTAGGTTATTATTATTTCGCTTATGTTTAGATATCATGTAATAGAGGTGAGCTTATTGCCATCAACTCAAGGCCACAAATCGAAATCTAATAATCTGAGCAGTAACTGAGAATTTCATAGAAATCGATAACAATTTGCTTGACCTGGGATTCGAACACAGGATCTCTAGGGTTGTAGTCGCTCTTGGGACCACAAGACACACGAGGCCATTATTTGAATATTTACATGTAATCTTTTTCACTTTGATACGTAGAGTATGTAATAAGAAAATTTTATCACAGTATTCCCACGAGCAGGTACCACTATTACATAACCTAGGAATGTAAGGAAGTTAAGGAAGGAATAGAAAATCATGTAGGTACTTAAAAAACGTATTTGTTTCCTTTTAGTTACGAAACTGGCAACGGAATATCAGCGCACGAGAGCGGAGCCCCGCGTGCTCAGGGCCCCGACGGGCTGGCAGTAACAGCTGAAGGTGGCTTCTCCTTCAAGACCCCCGACGGGCAGCAGATATCTCTCACCTACACCGCCGACGAGAACGGCTTCCACCCCGTAGGACCCCATCTCCCAACCCCACCACCCATTCCTGAAGAAATCCTGCGCTCCATCGAGTTCAACAAGCGCAACCCTGGCTCGTAAGTAACAGTGTTATTGAGGTATTAGCTCGAATGGTTTGTTTGTCGCAATTATGGGAGATGGTGCATTGTAGCGTAGTGATATAAATATTGGATTGCCAAGTCAAAGGTCTCGAGTTTGAATCCAAGGCATGCACATCTTCTAATTTCGGCACGCAACTTTTCGAAGTCATATTGTGTACTCATTAATAGTTAATTATCACATGCTTAAACGGTGAAGGAAAACATCGTTAAACCTGCACTAAGAGCTTTTCTCGACGGCGTGTGAAATCTGACTTGCGATTATGTGGTTGCCGGTTGGGAACCTACTCATTGCACTACCGACGTGAACCCATTTGTAGCACAAGCATTTTGCCTAGCACGAGGGGTTAACAAGAATACTAGTAATGTGCTACCCGCATTACTAGTAAGCCTTAAAAAATAAAACGATTTGAATATTTCATAAAAAATGTCTTGATTTTGTATTACTGAAAGTTTTACCGGAATATTCCTTGCATCTATGAACTTAGATATTTGCACGTGCCTGCAATCTATTTCTAGCATAGACTAATTCTTTTTTTTCTATTTCTAGTGAGGGTTCCTACAATGGCGGCGGCGGTGGTTCCGGTACGGGCGGATCCGGCTCGGGCGGCAATGGAAACGGCTACCACTACTGATCTCACTCCACTCTCACTCAGCTAAACGCTTAGAACTCGCAAGCAGACGCACTGGAGCCTTACTTTGAACTGTTTTATGGTAGGATTGAGCACTGCATCGTTGAGAGGGAACACACGATTTTGGACTGTGTGTTAATGGAGTACGGTTATATTTCTTGGTATTCAATAATTGGATTGCAGTGGTTACAAGAATAGGTGCATTGCATTTTGTTAGATTGGGAGCAAAACTCCACGCAGTTGGGAAAAAGCAAGGCTAATGAAGATCGTGGGAGATTGTTTGTAAAGAATGTTGTAATTACTTCGCGCTTAAAGGCTGTGAAATGAAAAGATAGTAAGAAGTGATTAACAACATTTCAGAACTAGAATAAATGAAGATATCTAAACCACTGTAACTAACGATTATAGGTATATGGGAAAAAGACGTGCAATGTTTTAAGGCATATTGACAAGGACAGTTCTTTTAGAAGGGTCCTGATGTTTTATATATCTGTATCTATATACTGACCATAATCACAAAGTGTGTTTTCTTGCGATTTCAAGCAATTTTAGCTAATGAGACATCGAACCGACGATAATGACTGCTTGGAACCCCGGGGAGGACTGTGATACCACGACGAAACTCGCACTGTTTATTTATTTAGTAAATAATTGTAGTCTGTCAATGTAAATAGGCATGGTGTATGAATAAACGTATGTTTATGTGAAAATGTTTTGTTTTTCTAGAAAAAAAGTTTTCAATCTAAAGCTCTTAGTAATATAATCGTATTTTAACTAATGACATTCAAATCGGGTTAACTATAGTAGCGTCAGAGACCCTGAAACAATTAAACTAAAGGTCAAGTAGTGGGATTGGACCTTTCTCCTTTAAAGTAGGTATTGTGGTAACCCATAACATTACATTATTATGAACACAAGTCTTCAATAATATTGATCTTACAATAATTCTATTCTGCTTATTCCTTAATGCTTTTTAATTTTACTTTTTTTCCATAAATAGCATTTTCAGTTTTAAGTTTTGTCTGAAGCTGACCATTTTTGTTTTTTTTTAACATTGGCAGTGCAACTGCTACATTTCAACCTTTGCTAATACTCTTTAAATCTTAAATAATGTAATTTTGATGGGGCCACTAGACGGGCAAGCAGGCTTGATATGCATGTCAAGTTTTCGTCAAGCAGTTTTGACAGTGATTATCGAACAATAATCGTGCAATAATGTTTACCAAAAGTGTATATTTTTGTAATGCTTGCTAAGCATTATTGACATGATTCTTTTTTTTAGAAAAACCTAGTCTCACACTAGTTGTTTCCCCTGTATCGTTGGTGTATTTTACAAAAACAAATTCTCTCATACACACACAAATGCCGAGACCCGGAACCTATAGGTGGACAACCTAGGTCATACAAATATTGGGGCCGTGCCGAGATCGGACCCTCAACCCGTAGAAGTCAATCGCTCTGCCGCTGCGCTAAATTGTAATTCTACCACATCTGGTAATTAAAACTCAAGTACTACTTGGACACTTAGTACTTAGAAACATGGACCGATCTTGGCTTTTTATTATTTTCTTTATCACATTACTTAAATAAATACTCATGTATAATGTATGTAATTATAAATTATTCATGTAAGTGTCATGTTATATCAACAACATTTAAATTTCAATTCTATGAGCAAATAGGTTGAATATCGTGGCCGCTCACTTGAGTGCTATAAATGTCTTGGTTTAAACCTCATACACAAGTTTAGTACAGTTGTATTTCACCTCAATTATATCATAAATGCCACTGCTAATGGTGGAAGGTTGGAAGCTAAGATTTTAAATGTAATTATTAACCATCCACTTTAAGCCCTTAACTGGAAATATACTCATAGCTTCCAAATTAACAGTATTATGGACTATTAAATGGATAATAATATTCCGAGATACCGGTGTGAATATTATGTACGTAGCTGTTGTTTTTATCACAAAGTTTGTAGTAGTGTAGTAAATCCAGTAAAATGATTTAGAGTAATAATTTCTCAGAATTTGCATTGCACCAGATTATTTATAAATTCGATTTATTTAGCAACTGAACGGCATCGCATGCTAATGCAAGGCGTGGTGACAATCCTTCACTCATATGGTTATGTACAGTCGCGAAACTTCGGCGGTCGACCTTTTTTCTAATAAAATCCTTTGAACGACTCTCGTTTGTTATTAACGCTGTTGTTAACGCTTCAATATCTTTAGTCGCAAATGATTTGGATAGATTAGCACAGATTTGGACAGCTCTAACGCTAAAGAAAACATTGCGAGTAAGCCAGCATGTCCTGGAACCATTCATTCCTCGACGAGTGACATACACCGACCCGCGCTCCGTTCTCAGAACCACACGACAGCTAAGACATCACTGTACAAGTGCACATGTCACCTCCAGGAATTACGATTTCTATTTTAACTTTCTTGATTTTTCTAGAATTACCTACTTCTATGTATGTATATGCGTATCTATGAGGAGATGTATAAATGTCGCAGAAGCAAAAGAGGCATGCAAGAATCGTAGCAAGTGGCAGTCTATAGTTTCTGCCTACCCCTGTGGGAGAAGGGCGTGAGTGTATGTATGTATGTATGTACCTACTTCTAAGGACATATTATAGGTACAGGCACTGTAGGTACACCCGGTAGTCTGTGGACGGGACGAAGGCGGTGCTTGGTGTATTGGTGAGCCAGTGTAATAAACATATTATATGCGGACCCTACAAGTAACATACCTATTACCGAAAAAAGATAATTTAAAAATTTTAGTTTTCAGGCCAATGAGGCGTCAGGGTTATCCAAGACCAGAGGACTACAGACTCGTACCCCCAGGCCTCATTATAAAGCTCATGGAAGAGCTGTTTGCAGAACTGGGAGGGGACGAGGAATAGGTTATCTAGGGGAAGCACAAAAGATCCCATTGGGTCAATTTGCACTGAGGCCTTGTTGCCTCGTCCCTAAACAAGATAAGATAAGAATGAGGGATCATTCTCCTGATGATTCTGAGTTCGATTCTTAGGCTGTGTAAAGTGTTGTTGTTTTTTTTTCCCCGTTTTATAGCAAATAGGCTCACTCGAATTAATATGGTACCATTGAAACTAGGTCTACAGGTCCCTAGGTCCTGGTCACCCTAGGTCCAGTACATCTCAACCTGACATTTCGGGCATAAAAGCTTGATGTGTTAAAAATGTGGGGTACATCAGATCATCTTGCTTGTATTATAATTATGACATATCTATACAAAACGTACCCTTATCGAACCGTAACTACGAGTATCTACCAAAATACGCAACTACCTTAGACGCACAAGTTTATTTGGAAATAACTTTCGTCAAAAGTAAGCAGTAGTAAGTGAACTTCAGATAAAAATAAACTTAAAATTCCTAGTTCTCCATTCTCAAGGGTAATTCTAGTAGGTACTTAAAATTACCAAAAAAAATACTTTTCTGATAAAAATGTTAATAAAAAGCAATAAAACTGAAAACAAATTAAAAATACGACTAATTAGATAATAATTGTTACAATGAAGTCTATGCATTGTTATCTACAAAATAATAAGTAGGTACCTATGTACATTTTTTTACTGTAACTTTACTTTGTCTATGAGTAAATGAAGTAATTGAATTCTAAATGCGTTTGTAACGTACACGTTTATATTGTAAATTTCTGCTTGGTTGTAGAAATATTTCCTAAATGGTCCAGAACGATACCCGTAAACTGCACATTAAAATGTTTTATCTTGTGAAATGCAACGATTCAGAGAAATATGGAGCCCACGAGAGCACCAAGCATTGTTGATTGCGCTCATTATGTAATCTGATTATACAGAATTTCTGAGCTAATCTTCAGTAGTCTGTTATTTTGTAAGATACACTTTATAAGAACGTTTAGTTGTAATTTAGAGCCGAGGATCAAAGATTAATTTTCTGTTTCTGTAGAAGAAGGTAGCTCAATGTTTATGATTATTGCGCTGACGTTTGTTTCCCAGCGTTTTTTTTGCGTCTGAGGTAGAGTAAAACCGGCTAAAGCCATTAAGCGGTGTCAGTTGTTAGTCTTAACACTAAGTAGCAGAAATGTACGCTAGATACCATGTAATAATAAAACAGGCACTCAAATTGCATACACAACTTTTTATAAGTACGTCACTCATTATACTTCTTTTGATTTACAACAGTTGCTATTTTCGTATAAATGCCTATCTATATTACTTTTCTTTCTGTATACACCGAAACCCAGAAGAAATCCCTGTCCTGATGAAAACAAAATTGTAGATATCTAATTATTTATAATGACAATAAATAAGTTCCTTTTGTCAGAGGAATGAAGCAAACTGCTTTTTAAAATTAAACAGGTCTTTACATCGGGTAGATACATTACGAACGACTCAGATCTAAATCAAGATGTCTCTATTTATCTTCAAAGAAATGTTCCATCCCTCCCAATATTTATTACAGGTCAAATGCCTATCGTCCAATTGTTCTAAGCTCCTTGCCACTCGAACTCTGACCTTGTTCTTTCGCTATAGAGTTCTTAGTTACATCTGCAATTCGTGCATCCTTGAAACTGACATAAACATCAAATGAAATCATTGTCTGAATTTGGCGTTGGTACAATATTGCGATGGGCGGCGGGGGGTGGCCTCATTGGAATGCCGAATGTATCAAACACTCTTCACAAATCTGAATACGCCCTGACTGTTATCGTGCAAGGCTCTTGGAAGGGTAACATCAATATAAAAACACTGTAAGACTATGCAGATATCATTCAACGAATAGCGTTCTACTGAATAGCATCTTATTTAAAAAAAATGGCCGGTTTAAAGGTAAGTAGATAAACTAATGTTTTGGAAGCATAAACAAAAATTATTACATATCTAATCGATAAATTATTAGTGCACATTTTGAAACTAATTACTACTATTTTCAAAAAGATTATTAATGGACTCCGAATTTCCCCAATTTACTGGGAAATATGTAATCTAATGTACATTTTCATTTTCAATAGAATTTTCATTTTATAGAAATACAAGACAGATTTAAAGATCCTTTTTTTGCCTACTTAAAAATAACCAATAAGTGAAGATTTTTATTCCAACATGGTGTCCTCCTTTTTCAGATTGTCTCAGCTCTTGCACTGCTATCTATGGCATCAGCAGGCCACCTAGGCCACCTCCAAGGTGCCGCTGGTTACAATGCTTTCGGCGCAAACGCATATACCGCCGGGTCGGCGTCAGCCTACACCGGCAATTATGGCGCTCATATACCCATACTGAGATACGAAAACGTCAACAACGGTGATGGGACTTACCGATACAGGTAAGGCATAGTATTATAGTCGCTGACCCATTCGTTTAATGTTCCTAAACGCGACAGTAGAAACTAATTTGTATCAAGGGAGTGTTGTGTTTAATATTATCTTAGATTATATTGGGTCCCCTCCTAGAACCCTCTCTTTAGTCTTAGTATTATTTTGTTCTTTTTGCCAGCTTCTGAAATTATTTTTTCAATAGCTATGAAACCGGCAACGGCATAGCAGCTCACGAGAGCGGAGCACCGCGCGCCCCCGGCCCGGAAGGTCTCGCAGTGACAGCTGAGGGAGGATTCTCATACCGTGCTCCAGACGGGCAGCAGGTATCGCTCACCTACACCGCGGACGAGAACGGCTTCCACCCCGTCGGCTCACACATCCCCACGCCGCCACCAATCCCAGAAGCCATCCTGCGCTCTATTGAGTTCAACAGGCAACACCCTTCATCGTGAGTTATACCAATTCCTGTATAAAACAAAGTCCCCCATGGCGTCTGTATGTTCGCGATAAACTCAAAAACGATTGAACAGATTTTCATGGGGTTTTCACTTATGGATGGAGCGATTCTTAAGGAAGGTTTTAAGATATTTAACATTATGACGCGGGTGAAACTGCGGGCGTAGGCTCTCTCTCGTAGAAGCAGGGTCTCTAGAGTATACCAGAAACTGAAACTATTCCATAATCTCTGTATTTATAAGCCTATAAACGGAAAAATAACCTAAATAAATATTTAAAGGGGCAATTTATCATATTATTAGTCTTATCTAAAAATATATTTGGCCCATTTTTTTGTCATGATTCTAAAATCATACTTGAAGTCTTACCATATGTTTTGAACAAATTTAGAATGTTGTGATAATGAATCACAAAATTCTACAAGTCAGTTACCTTTTTCAAAGCATTTATAACATTATGTAGCATTTCATTAACACTGTTCTTTTCATTTTCAGTGGTGATGGTTCGTACAATGGCAGGTACAACCACGGATACAACTATTAGCTACCAGGCAGACCTTGGCTACCAGTACCCACGAACTAGCACTGAACACCTGAACTTATCATTCTCATAAGCATAATTATTTATTCCAGTAATCTATGTTATTTGTTTTTATGGGCTTTAAATAAAGTTTTAAGAATTAATCTTGATTTCTTTTAAAATATAACATGGAATGTCAAAATTGTAAACAATATTATATTATATACACCTCAGTATACTTTAACGCTGACCATGGATGCTGTAAACGATCCGAAACGTCGGGAATTAAATGATAGCATCGTGATAAAAGTTAAAAACGGCAACAAAGAAGTATGATTTCAATTTATAATGCAACCTAGTATTTTTCAAGTATTATTTTTATTTTTTACGTTCTTGAGTTTTAGCGAGTCTAACGAACAGCAGTTGATTTATATATATATATATATAGATTTGTCTGGTAGAAAAACAAACCTGTCACTAATAAACATTGAACATACGATCTCTTTTATAAGTACAGTTATCTGCGTAAACCCAATTGTCATAGACATAGAACAATGAATCATTCTATTTTCTATGATCCGTAAATACTAATATACTCTCGCTTCCTCTTCGAATAGAGAAGCATCCCAAGACCAACGAAAATTTCATTATAAAATAATGCAGCACCAGAAGAAATTCCAACAAAATTTTAAATATTCCGCAAACAGATAAAAATACCCCAAATTGGTGGAATCCAGTCGTAACACTCTACTATTACAAGGGCAACGGGATATGTCACTATACTTCCAGTTTAATGTTCTGTTTAACATGGATTCTATCAATAATTAGCAAAATGATTACTCATGTGTATAATCTACGATTGTAATTTGTCTGTGAGCTTTCCTAAAATAAATAAAGAAATAAATAAACCCGAAACCGGCTATGGTAAATTTTCCATCTGGCAAGAACTCATCGATAGGTCTATCGATAGGTCTATCGATAGGTCTATCGATAGGTCTATCGATAGGTCTATCGATAGGTCACCTTATGCTTGTAGGGAAGCGGTGTTTAATATATTTACTTCGCCTCCGGTATTTTATAACGAATTGTTAAAATAGTTATATCATGGTGTGGTGCGTGCCGCCCATCAATTCAAGTTTCTCATAGCTTGGTCTCTGGCTATGCCTATTAATGAACGATACCGGCGCTCATAGTATGCGCCATTAATGGTATGTATATACTTTCATTTTCTCCATACCCGTACTCTTTCAATAGGATTTGCAGAGGCTATTACAATTCTATTATTCAAGAGTACTCCAGATGAAATTGGTTTATTATCCACAACTATTCCTCCCGATACAATTGAATTTATCGTTTAATCTTACCCAGTAGTAAGTAAGCTACAAGTTCCACGTTTCCGGCACGTTAGGAAACGTTTCATTGCAATTAAAATGCTGCAAAGAAACTTGCATATCTGAAATTATATAAATGTACAATACAATTGGAAATCAGTACGCAAATGTGTATTTAGGTTTCCTGATGCCATCAATGCGACGTACGACTATAGCAATGCAAAAACTATTTGCAGTAAAAATAGAACGTATCCGGATTATTCGGATGGAAAATAAAATTGATGATAATTTTATAGATTTCATAACTTTGCAATTTTCTGCTGATGAGTTTGGACGGATTGCACTGGATATTAATACAGACTTTGGTAGTATCAAAGCTCAGGAGCTCAATAGCCGAGTATAATAAGATGCACTTACCGTCCAAACTTGTAAAAAATGCTTACATCAAAGCCTTTGAGAACCAAATGAAATAAGGAATGGTTAAGAAAATCATGGTTACATAAACATAAATATACCATCACGCCTGTATTCCCCGAAGGGTTAGGCAGAGGCGTACTTATGTACACCCACAGTTCGCCGGTATGTTTAAGTCCCATGTAATAGGGGGCGAGCCTATTGCCATTAACCGGGCACAAATTCCAAACTCCGAGCTGCTACTGGGAATTTCTTATAAAAAACCCAATAACACTTTGCTCGACCTGGGAATCGAACCCAGGACCTCTAGCGTAGCAGTCGCGCTCAGGACCACTTGGCTAATGAGGCAGTAAAATCATGGTTAAAAAAATAAAAAAAGGTTTTTGATTAAATTATTTTTGGAATCCATTTCTAATCCTACGAGTATTATGGGTTCAGGGGAGCAAAGCCGCGGGCAAAAGCTAATAAGTGTTATTATGAATAGTGAATAATTGAATTATGTACATAATGAAATTATGTTATAGTAGGTAATCATAGAAGGCCGTCTAAAGCAAATTTAATAGTAACGATATGAGTTCTTGTTTTGTAATTTGGCAACCGAATCCCAGAAGAAAGTAAGTACATAATATGTCAAAAAAACTATTTTCTCTCTTAAAACATAGCAAATTCAGCACTCTTGTATAATTTTACACTGTCAACTTACAAAACAAATATAAAAAATACGTACTTGGTTCTTCCAAAACTTCTCTTGTGTGACATTTTTTATTTTATAACAACGTCTAGGCGTCTGTTCGATCTTGATCAACTTTTGCAAATAATACTCCTTCATTATTTACTTGCGCAGAAGCAGATTCTGTTGTAGTTGTAGGTATGTGGTTTATATGAATTCGATCATATATAAATATAAACAATTGCCTGCCTTTCAACGTAAACAAATAAAAAGAGTAGTCGTTTTCAGAATGCTCTATTTATGTAATCAACGTATCTCACTTTTTATATAGGTATTCAAGTTTTAATCAATCTACATATACATATATCATAGTATTTAAGTAAGTATAAGTCGCTCTGCGTGCTATTGAGCGTGTTGTGCTTGGAATCTATCTGAAGAATTAAATCTGCAACAAGATTATCCGACACAGAACTAAAGTTAGTAAAGTGTATAGTATAGGAGATATAATGTAGTGTTCTCGAGTGGAGACATTCGTCCTTCATTTTATTTTACTTTTAGTTTTGATTATCTCACACACATTTTGCTCCCAAAATTTGTAAACTAATTAACAGACGAATGGTGGTCCCCAATAACACAGAAACTTCCTAGCATATAGGCTATATTCATAAAATTGTGCAGAAATAACTCTGTCAGATCCAATGTATATTTTTCTTCCTTTTTTTGTTGAATAAAATTATTTCATTTCATCTTCGATTCATGCGCCAAGGGATTTTTTTTAAATAATCTCGCGAGCACTTTTCCTACTGTGCTAGGGTCGGCTTCCATTCTTATCAGATTAAGTAGGTATATTTTTATGTTAAAAGCAATAATAGCATAGTGATATGACCATTAGACTGCCAATTCAAAGGTCTTGAGTTAGAATGCAATGCACGCACATCGATATTATGTTCGTATTAACTATTAATAATATATGTAACTGCCTCATTAGCCAAGTGGTCCTGAGCGCGACTGCTACGCTAGAGGTCCTGGGTTCGATTCCCAGGTAGAGCAAAGTGTTATTGGGTTTTTCTATGAAATTCCCAGTAGCAGCTCGGAGTTAGGAATTTGTGCGCAGTTAATAGCAATAGGCTCGCCCCCTATTACATGGGACCTAAACATACCGGTGAACTGTGGGTGTACATTAGTAGTACGCCTCTGCCTAACCCCTCGAGGAATACAGGCGTGATGGTATGTTATGTTATGTTATTAATTAATTAATTATCAATCGCTCAAACGAAAAAGAAACACATCGTGAGGAAACCTGCATGCCCGAGAGATTTTCTCGACGGCATATGAAGTCTTCCGAACCGCATTACCGTGGTGGACTATGGTCTAATCCCTGTAGTTCCGAGAAGATACCCGTGCCCAGCAGTGGTATATGGATTGATGATGGTAATGATGAGGAGGCATAAATTATAGGTAACGACTCCGAAACCCATTTTTAGGACTATACCAATATCTATATCCTAAGGAGGATAGACAACCTCGTTAGTATTCGAAAGATAAGAGGGTCCAGAGGTGTCGCGATGTGTTAAGAATGTTGACCCTCCCTTTTTTTTTGTTTTTGGTGCGTGTGGAAAATCCTCATGGACTTCCGCCGCCCGGGGAGGCGGCGGGGCGTGTCGGACTCCACCCAGAGTGGGTGGCCTCGGTAGGTCACCGTGTCATACGTGCAGGAAAGAACACCGTGTGGTTTTTAGTCAGTACTAAAAACCACACGGTGTTCCTTCCTGCACGTTTGCGTCGGGGGCTATGGGAAACAGAAAATTCGTGCGCGGCCCCCGACTGGAGCAGGCCCGCCGTAGCGGGCCCCGTCCACACATTGGGTAGGGGGGGAGTGAGGCGTTGGCCTTAGAGGGGCGCGCGTGAAACACTACGCGCCACCGCCTCGGGTCCTATAAGAGGGGGTGTGGCGGACGTCCCCGATCTGCCACCTCTGGACCCATTTAAGGAGGCTGGAAGAGGGTATTATCGGCCCTCCTCCGACGTCTCCCGGTGCGCCGGCTGCGAATCGGGTTAGTGCCGGCACTCTCCCATGGTGACCCTCCCTAAACCAACCGCAGCAATCGTAGCTCCATTGATCAACGTGGCGTGCATTTTGGGAAGCTGAGGGATGCAATGGAAAAACATTTATAGTTATTTTTAAACTTTATTCAAAGTCCTTAAAAACGAATAACATCAAATACTGGAATAAGTTGTGATGCAAGAATAATAAGTGCATATAAGTGCTAGGTCATATCGTAGGTACTGGCAGCCAAAGTCAATAATCCCTTAGTAGTTGTATCCGTGGTTGTACCGTCCGTTGTACGAACCATCGCCACTGAAAAAAATATTTATTTATTTATTTATAGTTAATTAACACGGTACAACACCAATTACATTAATTAACTTATTATAAATAGCAAATGAAATATATGACTCAAACAATTAGCCTTTTGCCCATTCATCATCATCATCATCAATATCACACATTCTAGGTTCATGCTGTAGTGCAATATTCCCAAGCGATTATCAACTAAGATCATCACTTCTCATTGACTATATAATAGTCAAAGTCACCTGTGTTTCATAATCGTTTCTGCCATGGTTTACCATAAAATTATTGTCTAAATTGTTAATTTTGTCAGATGAAACCGTTTTTGGCAATATAAAAGGAAAATAAAGAATCAGGTGGTAAAAGATCCGTACAAAATAGTTCAACGTCTTATATATCGATGGAAACCTTTCATTATTCACTTGTAAAAGGTTAATTTTGTGGTTGCATACAGTTCGTTTGAAATGTTGATACCCAAATACGAAATGCCAAAAATAGTGCAACCTAGTTGTTATGGTCTGACTCTTATAATGTGTCTGAGTGTATGAAACATGCCATACAGCGTAAAGCCGGCTCCACACATTAGCCCCAACGTCAGCACGAATGCTATTCATCGAGCGTGTGAACGTACGAGAAAAATAGCATTGTCTTCAACACCCATGTAGCTGGCTGATGCATATTATATGATTGAGTAAACCGCTTGCCGCTTGGCACCAACATTGGTGGAATTGTTGGGACCAACGTGTGGAGCGGGTTGTAGAGCCTCGGGCGGTAAGTACTAACACCACCAGAGTAAAACCACCTATATTGCAACAGATGTTAGATTTATTAAAGGTCGGGTGAATAATAATGTGAAAAGTAAGTAATATCTTAGATTATCAAACTAAGATTTTTGGCTCATACACCATTGTACTCACTATCAACCTAAGAATAAATATTTTTAATTAGCTATACCGGGAAACAGCTAGCATCTATTAATATATATACATTATTAGTGACGTTATGTTTAACTCGATTAACAATATAGGCTAGTTTATTTTAAACGTTGCCCCACACTAGGATTTTTTCCTTTATCGTGGGTGCATTTACAAACACAAATTCTCACATACACAAACACCCAGACCCGGAACAAGTATCTGTAGATCATATAAATATTTGCTCCGTGTGGGGATCGAACCCACAAAATGTGTCGTAGAAGCCGATCGCTTAGCCTCTACGCCGAACGTCAAGCTATTCATTGGTGAAAGAATTTTTAAAATCGGTTGATTAGTTTTTGAGTTCTATTACATAATTTTACAAACAATCAATACTTTCCATTTTATAATATTAGTGCAGAAAAATTCATATGGATCTGAACTGCAACTTCTTCTTTGCAAAGTTAGTTAATTGTTACGATAAAATAGATGAAATGATTTACGAAGCTGTTTACGAAAGTACATTGTTTGATAAAATAATGATAAATAATTTGAGGGCAACTCACGATGATGGATATTGTCTGTTAAACTCAAGTGATCGCAGGATGGCTTCTGGTATTGGTGGCGGTGTTGGGATGTGCGAGCCGACGGGGTGGAAGCCGTTCTCGTCCGCAGTGTAGGTGAGTGAGACCTGCTGCCCGTTGGGGGCGTTGTAGGAGAAACCTCCTTCAGATGTCACTGCGGCGCCTTCTGGGCCGGGTGCACGCGGGGCACCGCTCTCGTGCGCTGCTATACCATTACCGGTTTCATAACTGTTTGAAAAGTCATAAGATAATATTAAACTTAAACTTATTCAGATTGATTTAAATTTGGAATATATAAAAATAATATAGCCTTTATATCTGATTTCAGTCACGCACGAGTCAGTCTTTGACTAATATAAAGCTGAAAAGTTTGTTTGTTTGTTTGCTTGAACGCGCTAATCTCAGGAACTACTGGTTCCATTTGAAAAATTCTTTCAGTGTTAGATAGCCCATTTATTGAGGAAGGCTATATATCATCACGCTAAGACTAAGTAACTATTCCACGCGGATGAAGTTGCGGGCGGAAGCTAGTAGGATATAATTATGGACTGTGTTTTATGATATCCACCACTATATACCATGGAATACGAAAACAAAACGGATACTTATTTAGTTTCATCACCTGTATCTGTAGGTCCCATCACCATTGTTCACATTCTCATATCTCAATATGGGTATATGAGCTCCGTAGCTGCTAGTGTAAGCCGAAGCCGACGCCGCCGCAGTGCTGTATGCATTTGCTCCGAACACGCTGTACCCAGGTTGGAAGTGGCCTAAGTGACCCGACGACGCCACGGACAGCAGAGCGAGGGTTGAAAATATCTGAAAATGTAGGAAAAATGTTAAAAAACTAACTTACAGAGTGTGTCTATTTTATCTTTTGAGTATCCAGAAGTAGGTAGGCTCAATAGGATACTCCTGTGAAATTATTCAATTTCTCCTTTCTTACCTTTAGCCCAATCATTTCAATTTTTTTTAATGTGATGCTATTCAGTTTATCGCTGTTCGCTGAATGATATCTGTATAGTCTTACAGTGTTTTTATAGTGATGGTACCCTTCCAAAAGCCTTGCACGATAACACTTTGGGCGTATTCAGATTTGTGTTGAAGAGTGTTTGACGCAGGTATTTGGCATTTCAATGAGGTTACCTCCCGCTGTGTCGTCTCGATCATTGTTACTAATGCAGGTTGATGATGACAGAGATAGACTTCGCGCCTTGCCAGTGAATTTAGTCTTCCCGTCCAAAATTTCCATTATGGAAAACTTAAAGAATCGCTACAAAAAAATAAAAAAATAGAGAGAACCGATTCGAATTAAAAATAGCCTAAATTTTAATACAAGAAACAGGCTATGAATTCCTGTCCACTTCATCCAAATCTCTTCAGTAGTTATCATTTGAAGCGTGATCAAACACAATCGAACAGACGAATCATTCCTTTTCCGGTAAACTTAGCACTTTTAACATATTTTTAAAGCTTTTTCTTTTCGTAATATTGGATAGTAGATACATTTGATGACGCTCACTCATGAATTCTTGTATTATTATCATTAAGTAGTTATTAACTTTCTCCAAAACAAAATATGAATATTTGTATCTGCAGTTTGCTTTCTTCGGCAACCTCAGCTCAGCTGATGAAAACTACATTTTTGTAAATTTAGTTTTCTGGTCAGTTTTAATTTCTTTATCTTGTGTAAGAATGTCAAAATTTATAAAAGTCCCTATTTAACGAAACGTAGTCCAGTTGTTACACAGAGATTTATAACGAATCCACCTACAAAATGTAAGTAAGAGTGTAAGTAAGTATTGAATATCTCAGAAACCAAATAAAAATAGAAACTTTAGATTTTGGAATACCTCTAAACTAAGTTTGTGCTTCTTGCCCCGAGTGATTACACAAATTGATTGCCTATGCATCAAATTCCTCTTGAGCTCGACTGCTACGCTAGAACTCCCGGCTTGAATTCCCAGGTCGAGCAATATAATTGGGTTTGCTATGAAATTCTCTATAGCAGCTCGGAGTTTGGAATTTTTGCCCAGTTAATGGCAATAGCCTCGCCCGCTATTATATGAGATCTAAAGATGAGTCCCTTCGGGGAATACAGGCGTGATGGTGAATGGCCCAGTGGTGATAAGCGTGACTGCTGCTGTAAGGTTTAGATCTCAGGTCAAGCACAGTGTTGTTAATTTTTTTTTCTGTGAAATTCACATTAGCAGATCGGGTTTTGGATTTTTATCCCGTTAACGTTGGCTCTTGTCTCGTAACGTTGTTGATGTCACGAAGCCCAGTGCAACATACCCTGCTTTTTCTCCCCAGGTGGCAGACGATATATTTTTGAGTAAAAAATCTATAATAATATACATATAATAATAAAAATCTTTAATAACAATAATCGTTCTAGATAGAGACCCACCTCTATGTGAGGAGAGTGAGGACCACAAGCCACACAACGGAGTGTCTTTATTTAATAGGTATGATATATGGCTGCTTTTATTGCAATTTGATTCGAAATTATAGAGAATCAATAATTTCACCTGTGAATTTTAACCCTAGTGCTTTTCATTGGCATTGAAGTTTTGTCAACAGTAATTTCAAACTTGCTATTTTTCTACTTACAATGAAATACCGTGATATATATCCCGAATCCTTGTAGTCGTAAGAGTGCAACACACGCTGTTGTCTCTCCAGGTGGATGATTCATGAATTCACGAGTATTTTCCGGTGGGTAGTGAGGAGCACAACGGAGTATCTTTATTTAATTACTAGCTTCTGCCCGCGACGTCGTCCGCGTAGCGTGATGATATATAGCCTATAGCCTTCCTCAGTAAATGGGCTATTTAACACTGAAAGAATTTTTGAAGAAGAAGTAGTTCCTGAGATTAGCGCGTTCAAGCAAACAAACAAACAAACTCTTCAGCTTTATATATTAGTATAGAAGATATAGATTGCTATTTAATGCAATTTCAATCGATGAAATTATACAAAAACACAGTGATTTCACCTGTGAAATTTCCACCCTACTTCGTTAGCAGTGAAGTTGTGTTCTCAGTGATTTAATGCCACACTTGCTGTTTTGCTACTTACAATGAGATGCTATAACGACACGTTTGGCGTAGCGGCTGAGCGATCGGCTTCTGCGCCACGTGTTGTGGGTTCGATCTGGGTCTGGACGTATACCTATATATGTGGGAATTTGTGTTTATAAAAGCACCCACGTTACAGGAGAAAATCCTAGTGTGAGGCAACGTATTTTTTTTTCAAAAAGATAAAAATGTATAAAAATTAGCCATTATCCACTGTCCCAGTTCTTAGCAAAGGCCTTCCACAACTCGTAACTGATACCTACACTTCTCCTGCGCCCCCTCGATCTACGAGTAGCCCTGGCGGTGCGCATGCATATTATCCCTTACCTCTTTCCAGGCCGGCTTCTACGACGGACGCCTTCCATCTCAGGTATTAGTTGATTGGAGGCTCTTCCCTAGCATGTTATAGTCGTGACAAATGCCACAAATCCCATGGACATGACTATAGGGCAAAGGAAGGGAAGTTGACACGGTTTTTAGTCGTTACGAATCCGATATACGCTATCACAGTCCGCTTCTCCAGGTGGCAGACGTTCTATGAGGATTTTCAGTTTTCGATTTTTTACTATAAAAAGTGGGTTCTTGCCTAGCAGTCATTTTGCTTCCAGCTGACAACCCACTCAATCCCAATTAAGCCTAACCAGCCTTTTGTCTATCTCTGTAATTTTTATTATTTTATGGGATAGGAGGCAAACAAGCAAACGGATCACCTGGTGGAAAGTGATTACCGCCGCCCGTGGACACCCGCAACACCAGAAGAGTCGCAAGTTTGTTGCCCGCCTTTAAAAGTGTTTGGGCCTCCGGTATTCATTCACTCGGCGAAACACAACGTAAGTGTTGTTTCACGCTGGTTTCCTGCGAGGTCGTGGTATCACTCCGGTCGAGCCGGTACATACCCCCTTATTCATAAAAAATAAAACGTCTTATAAACTTCTTGTAGCTATAATATGTTTTGTCTTGTTTTGACACGTGATATTCTGTGAGAGGGAAAAGAAAACAAAACATATTGTAGACAAGTATATTTTTAGCAGGTTTTAGGAAAAAAGTTCTAGCAGCCTAGCAGGTAAGACGTATTAAAAATAACTTAATATGATTTTCCACGTGCCATCTATGAAATGTTCCATGACTACTATTTTTTTATTCAAAGGATAGCTATAGTTACGAAAAACAACGTATAAAAGTAAGTTCATGAAGCAGCAATTCGCAGGTTTAAAACATTCATAAGACTGAAAATAAATATTTATCTTCAGTATCAAATAACGTTATTTGATTGACGTGAATCTAAAATTCTCGTGAATACTAACCGTAACCGTAACCTATTCACAATAAACAAAGTTAAGTATAACAAAAAAAATATTTTATATCAGAGCATATTTTATTCTTTGTTCAAAAATACATCAAGATAATTGAGTTATAGTATACAAAAGACAAAAGGCGACGTGAGTTTTTGCTCCATTAGTCGTAGAGAAAGTGCTACAACTAAGTCTATCGCTAACGCGCAACACGACAAAGTTTTTAAATATATTTTTAATGAGTAATTATAATAACACTAGGCCTATAATTAGTCAGTGTAACTTCCCACCGACAAGAATACAGGTATTTGTCGTGTCTTCTCTGGCACCTTTAACATTACTCAATACCTCAGTGCATCTGGTATATTTAATTAACAGTTACATAAAATACACCTTAAATAGCAACATTGTAATAATAGCTCGTTATTTCGATATCACAGTCCATTCGAATGAGGTACAGTAACATTTTTCTCAGTTGGTAGATTTTAATAGTAGTTGCGGCCACTATTGTAAGATCCTCCATCACTGAAATTAAATAAGAACTTGTTAGCATACTACAAAAAAATATAATATATATATTAAAGTTTCTTAAGATACAATTAATTCAACTCCGTTTCTCCAAGCGTTCAATGTTTTTCTCAAAACTTTGTAAATCAACTGTCCTAAATTGGCTGCATTCAGCAATTCCTTTACCTAACTGAATTCAAATTTAGAATCGTTAAAAAAAATCTTTTATGAATGTTTAATCGAAAGTTTAATGTAAAAAAACTGGATGTGGACTAAACCCATGCGACATAGAATGAAATACTATATTGCTAATTTTTTTAAAACTCGACAATGTAAAATTCGCTCAAGCTTGGATTAAAGAATCCAAAACCTTTTTGTACTTTGTCAACTAGTTTTTTTGTGTGTTGGAGCCTCCTGGATGGAACTAGCCTCATGGATTGTCTGCGACCTGGTGTGGTGGCAGGCTACGTCGGACTCATCCTAACTTAAGCACACTTGCCCTTCCTTGCCATAGGGCAATGGCAATAGCGAATCCCATGGAAATGGCAAAAGCGAAATAGACACGTCTTTTTTTTAAAAAAAAAAAAGCTTACTAGCAATGCGGGCGCACCTTAATACTCAATACTCAATACTCAATACATTTATTGCACTCCACAAGTTAAATTGATGTTACAATGGTATAATATAAGAAACATGTGTGGGCCTTGTCGGCACGGCAAGAGAGGCAGGCAAGACCTTACTAGTATTCTTGTTAACCCCTCGTGCTAAGCTAGATTGCTTGTGTTACGAGTGAGTTCACGTCGGTAGTGCAATGGGTGGGGTTCGAACCGGCAAACATATGATCGCAAGTCTGACGCCCTAGCCATTAGGCTACCGCCGTCTATAGTATATCTCTATAGACACTACCATGACACACTACTATGTAGTGTCTCTACACTATCATGGGATTCGCTACATTCACCACGACAGGGTCGTCAACTAGGCATCGTCAGGAAGATAGGACCTTGGCGAATGGACAAAGGCCATCTGTAACTTACGATGAAGGATGTTGCCTGTTGTATTCAATGGAACGAAGGATGGCTTCTGGGATCGGAGGCGGCGTAGGGATGTGTGAGCCGGTGGGGTGGAAGCCGTTCTCATCCGCGGTGTAACTGAGCGCAACCTGCTGGCCATCGGGGGTGCGGAATGAGAAGCCGCCTTCCGCTGTAACGGCAGGGCCCTCGGGGCCGGCCGCGCGGGGGGAACCGCTCTCATGCGCTGATGTGCCTTCTGGTGTATCGTAGCTGAAAATGAAGAATGAAAATTATCATAAATACATTCATTCCTCACATTATGTTCTGGACCCACAGTAAGTACTGAACTAATAATATTTTTAACGACGGTCGTATACGGTATAGTGTAGTTACTTGTATTTAATCACTGTGATAAATCTATGTATCTATGGATACTAGATGGTGCTAGATAGGTATTTCTTAAGCATCATATGCCGCCTTATAGCATTCATGGGTGTGTTTTAAGACACAAACTAATAAATAAAACCTCAAATAGACTGAACAGACTCAAGATAATTTAGCGTTGACTTAGAAGATACACGCTACGATGCTTCTTGCTAAGAGTTAAGAGTTTATAAGCTAAAAGTTTCCCACGATACCTATAAATGTTAATCTGTCATTATCAAGAAGCATCGTAATCCAGCAGAATTCCCACAATCATAATTTATGATTAACTAACAGCGCGTATTTATTTTTATATGTTTAGACTTCTTAAGCAGCTTAAATTTAGTTTTACTCGCCTTAATAGAATTAGTAGTATTCCAATTTTCTATTAATAGTATCAAGAGTTCATTATTAAATAACATACCATAAAGCCTGAAAATAAAAAAGATGTAGGTACTAATGAGTACACCCACAGTTCCGGTATGTTAGTTCTCATATATGTTTGGTGGTGATCCACCGGGCACAAATCAAAGTCTGAGCTACTACTAAGACTTAAATAGAAAAACTCAATAACACTGTTTTAACCAGTTTGGGAATCGAACACAGGATCTCTACCGTAGTCTAGATGTAAAAATTTTACTTAGGTACTACTAGAATTACCATCCATTTTGAGGAAATTGACAGAAACTTTATAGTTACCTAGCTATTGATGATATAATCATAAGTATATAAATGTATATTTTAATATAAAGCTGTTTATGCAATAAATTCAAACTTGACATTACCTAAAGCGATAGTTCCCATCGCCGTTGTTAACATTTTCAAAGTGGAAGGGCGTGGCATCGTATCCTGCGCGAGCGCCGGCGTAGCCTGAGGGCACTAGGTGATCTAGCCTTGCGGCGCTTACGCACCCAACTACGGCTATGCACACGAACAGCTGAAAATGTATTCACGTTCATGAGCATTGGTGTACCTAAGACTTCTTTCTGGATTTTTACAAATAATTTCAACTACGAATAATTTTTATAGATACCATAGAATTCAATAGCAAAATTATCATGTATAATGGCTTTTAATCAAATATATCAATGATATGTATATATCATTATACTTTGTATAATGAAGAACAAAACGTTATCTTACCTAGGTATAGAAGATTAAATAGGTAGGTATAGATTTGTGTTAAAATTTAAGAAGTCATAGGTACAACAAAAACAATTTGCTTTAATTTGAACTAAATAGAACAATGAATTATTGTCTAATTCCCTACAAGTGGCCCCAATTCGAGATGACACTAGGAAACATAGATATTAATATGGTGAATGCAATTCTCTGAAGGTAGGTACATGTAATAGCAATTTGATTAATCATCTCAATTTGGCGCGCCCAGTGATCTCAACTATTGTAATAGCAAAGGATTTAATTAGATCCTACACATTGTATGTTATTGAATAAAGTAGCGTATATAGGAAACTGGATTTCATTATAAGTTTATCACGTATACACGTCATAAACTGTCGTATCTACCTATGTAGTTTAGGAAATACCTGACATAGTTATGTATTTTGATGCAGGAAACATAAACTAACTTATTTTTATTTACCGTAGTTATCTTAACAAAGGCCAAAATATAAATGTTAGTAAATTAACATCAACTATATCACAATCACACATCATAATTTAAAAGCAATACTTTCCTACAAACAAAGCACTACCTACCTATTATATATAGAACTGCAACTCTTGCAACTTTGAATCCATGAAAAACAAGCTTGTACTCATAAACATAAATTTGGCATGTCCTGGTTATCTGATAACCTCAATTATGAGGAGGATGCTCCTTATCAGACCAGCTTAAAGGTGAACCGGCAAAACAATACCATCTAAGGAGGCGCATAACAAAAAGCCCATAAAGCCTTTATAAAACAATTCCTTACCAGTTTCATCATAGTGAGTGAGATGGTTCGTGTCGATATTGTCTATACCGGCGCCGGAGTCGGAATACGGAACGTGGGGATGTTCACGTTTTATATCTGCGTGGTTTGCCCTTTCCGCAGGTTGCTTCACCTTGCTCGTATTGTTGTTTAGGCGGGCCCGGTGCAAATTACGAGAGGTCAGCTATGTGCTATGTATGATCTATGGAACTTGTCATATTTATCCGCGGTGCATGCCATGGCATTTCGGAAGCTGTGTAATGCAAACCGTTCAATGCATTGTATTTTCTTACTTTATTCAATAATTTACGTCACTTTCTGTATAGAAGTTCTATGCGACGCAGCCTCTCTTTCTTTAGCTGAAAGAGATGGAAGTAATCGATATCTTTCATCAGAAAAATAGCTTATAGCTTCTGCCCGCGACTTCGTCCTCGTAGCGTGATGATATATCCTTCTATAGCCTATAGCCTTCCTCGATAAATGGGCTATCTAACACTGAAAGAATTTTTCAAATCGGACCAGTAGTTGGTGAGATTAGCGCGTTCAAGCAAACAAACAAACAAACTCTTCAGCTTTATATATTACTAGCTTCCACCCGCGACTTCGTCCGCGTGGAATAGTTACTCAGTCTTAGCGTGATGATATATAGCCTATAGCCTTCCTCACTAAATGGGCTATCTAACACTGAAAGAATTTTTCAAACCCGACCAGTAGTTCTTGAGATTAGCGCGTTCAACTAAGCAAACAAATTCTTCAGCTTTATATATTAAGTATAGATTATACAATAAGATATCGCCTACCCACGGTAAAAGTATAAGCTTAAAATAGGTACTAAAAAATCAGAAACAATACCCTAAAGAAAATTAACTCGCTGAGCTAACTGGGCTCACCGCCCTTCCCCCTCATGACTGCCTTGCACATCATAAATGCGCGCGCGGTACTTGATCATTATTTTACTGCGATGTTATTTTAAAACTGCGATATCTCCTAAGATATTCATTGAAATCCAATGATGTAAAGGGCACTTTTGTTTTAAATTAAATACTTCTTATGAATAACGTATTTATTTGGATAAGGATTAATATCATGTTTATAAAAACACCTTCGCAAATAATGCATTTGGAATTTTAGAACAAAGTTAGCATAAAAAAGGTTATAGTGAGCCAACCTTAAAAGATAGACATATGCTGTCGCGGACTTTTTTTTAGAACTTTTAAAGAGGAACAATTCTGTCATATATGATTTTTGCGAAACTTTAACCGTTTACGCAGCGCACGCATCGGAAGCTCTCAAAAGGAAAAAAAAACCCCGATTTCGAAACATTTTTCATTGGTGGTCTGCTCCTATTGGTCTTAGCGTGATGATATATAGCCTATAGCCTTCCTCGATAAATGAGCTATCTATCACTGAAAGAATTTTTCAAATCGAACCAGTAGTTCCTGAGATTAGCGCGTTCAAGCAAACAAACAAACAAACAAACAAACAAACAACAAAAAGTATATATATAGATTAGTACCTATTAGTACCTATAGATTAAGTAAGAGCAGGAAAGACATTGTGGCCACCGGGTGGCGATCTTGGATGATTCTGAATCAGATCGCAATAAATTAACATAAGACCACGATATTCTATATTCCCCGAAAGCTTAGGCAGAGGTGTTTACACCCAAATTTTAGGTCCCATAATTATAATGCGGGGCGAGCTGCCCTACTTATCATAAAAAGCAAACCCTCTGGTCCAGAGGTATTGCCTTCGTACAGTACACACCATAAACAATATGTAGTGGTTCTATGGCTACCATATTCGCGTAAGTGTCAGAAATAACCTCCACTTTCTAACCGATAACCATTTCTCAGAATTCGACAAGCATTGTCATGTTCGTAGCGAATGTCATGAACCCCATAGTCATAACCATTGAAGTAAGACAATTGTTACTCTGAGGTCATAACCATAACCAAGGAAAGACAAGTGCGGTTTTTAGTCGGTACAAGTCCGATATATCCTATATCGCCTTATCAGACGATTCATAAGAATTTTCCGCATCCCAAGAAATAGAAAGCACAAAATATGCAAATCATTAAATCATTTTCATTCTAGAACAATAAACAGTGATTAATATAGTGATTTGATTAAATTTTTGTTATTTTGATTATTCAAAAGTTCTAATTCTATTTTACCTACGGATTTATCCCATAAGCGCCATTGACACCTGAAAATAATTAAAGTTCTATTGTGTGTAATCCTTTGACTATATATTATTATAGTCAAAGATATAAGCAGTAGCGGTAATATTGTGAAAAATAACAAAGTATATTTGGTGAGCTTATAAAGTAAATACCTACACATTTTCGAGTAAATATGCTTCCCAAAAATATATTAAGGTAGGTACAGTTACGTTCGCCGCTATAACTTATGCATTGTACTTCCTGCAAAATATTTTGTACTCAAAGTGCCGAGATGGTCCACCACGCCCCCGACTCTACAAGGTGACGATGTGAACTATATCCAGCCAGACTATAACAATCACCTTAATAGTGACTAATGTTAACGCTCCATAAAAAACTGTTTAAAATTGTATATACCAAAATAACTCCATTTAAAAAAAACTTTAAACGACTATTTTATCGACACTCATAATCATAAAGCGAGATGCGGTGCTATAAAATACATTTTCAGTTATTTCGGACTTTTTAACAATGCATTATTTATATAAAAGTTACAAGTGAGTAATTAAAAATGATGAACAAAAACTTTAGTTACATTGTACCTACATACATATTTATTTATTGTATGATAAAAAAATTCAATATTGGACAAAGGACTTTCGCTCGTCTGGATTTATTGTCTGTGTACATATAACATTACTGTATCATTTACATTGTAGGTATTTATTTACAGTTATTCACGGGTAAGGTTACACTAAAAGTTAGATAAATCTATTGTATTTACACTTATTTAAGTCTGGTACGAACTGTTTCTATAGCCTTGACCTCAAATGGCATAACTATTAATGTATTTTATGCCCCTATTCCCCAAAAGGGCATAAAAGCGTGTTTTATCCAACACGCTAGTAATCTTACCCGAGTCTTATTGAACACGGGAAGCTAACAAGTGAGAATTTTAATATCCAATGATCTTTTTATTATAACGAAACCGCAATAACAATAATTTACTTCAGTTTCAGTTAAAGAAGTAAACATGGCACGAAGAGTTTTTTTTATTATTGTTCTTTTCAATCAATATTTTGATTTAGAAACTGAGATGATCCCTAGCACTGAATATAACAATGGAGCCTAACAACTTAATACCAAAGGCGTTCACAAACAATTCAAAGGATCATTTACCTTTACAAAATACAAACGTAGATATTTGTCGAACTCACATATCGGGCTGAATTCAAAACGCAATATTAATGCGCCGCTCATGCCAACGATTTGGATCTTGTATAATTTAACATTCACTGAATATTTGTGTCTGTTTGTTTATAGGCGTTTATCCTTATCGTGTGGAATGTGAGTCTGAATCCAGATACGTGAGCATGTATTATATTTTTATACTCGTATATAGTATATGTCACGATTGTAAATATAAATAAATAATATCCGTCGCGAGCGGTATGTTTAATAAAACCCACGTGAATCTGCGAAGTTAAAGTGTTCCAGTCAATTTGTGACGTCGCGGCGGTGGACGGTGATGGTGATGGTGTGTACCATCACCATCACCGTCCATCACCCGGGTATTTATTAAGAAACCTTTCGAAAGATGGCACTCAGTATCACTTTAAAAAACAAATTTATTAATGCGTTGAAGGAGCGTGGACTTTTTAAATCGTTAATGTGGTCAGCTATAAAAAGTTTAAGAACTACTTTTCTATCGTGTCTGAATAAATTACACAATAACGCGGTAATGATTTTACTGTGACAATAATGACAAAAGGAGGCTAAGTAATAACTAAGCTTATCAACTGATCTGCAAGGTTAAGCAGCGATTGTTGCGGTCATCGTGTGGATGAGTGACCATTTTTGATACTTCGAGACCCCGACGTGCCTCAGAGAGCAAAGCCGTCGGTCGCGGTTGTCATATGAACATCTATGACAATTGCTAGTGTGGTAGTCAGAAGCTCAAAAAGGCCTATCCTCCGAATATCGCTATTGCCCAGAAATTGGGTTGCGGAGGTCTGACGGCTCTGACGCTTCGTGTAAAATACTTACTGATAATCAGCCGCATTTGGTTAGACACCATCATATTTGGGAAAGCCCTCGGAGAATGAATAATCCCGCAAAACGGTAACAATTGTGAAATGTTCTATCATATTAACATAACATACCATCACGCCTGTATTCCCCGAAGGGTTAGGCAGAGGCGTACTAATGTACACCCACAGTTCGCCGGTATGTTTAGGTCCCATGTAATAGGGGGCGAGCCTATTGCCATTAACCGGGCACAAATTCCTAACTCCGAGCTGCTACTGGGAATTTTATAGAAAAACCCAATAACACTGCTCTACCTGGGAATCGAACCCAGGACCTCTAGCGTAGCAGTCGCGCTCAGGACCACTTGGCTAATGAGGCAGTCAATTATATTCAGTTCTATCATATTATACGTCTATTTATTCTTCATTTATCCATAAGGTGATCAAGTAGACTGCTATGGAAGCACTCTTCTTGACAATTTATTTCTAGTTAGCAGTAGGCCACAGCTGCATCCTAAGGATAAACTGGCTCTCACACTTTCGGACGTTTGAATACCACTAAAGATATACATGTTCTTATGACAAATTCGCACTCTGAATTACCAAGGTAAGCTTAAACTTGCAGACATTGATCATCGAGTTCGTACTTAGCCACGTGCCCCTTGACTTGATAAATAATTACAAGAAAATTGACTGGTAAACTCGCATCTTCGTTGTTAATAATAGTTAAATCGAACCTTCATCAAAACTGTGCGATGGAAGTCTTGAAACAGTGGCTGTCAAAGGGCTGTCGATATCTACTATACCTATGTATTATGTTTCTTGACAATAACTCCATTATCTCACCCCACAGAATGTTATCTAAACAAGAGCCTATGAAATACCTAATGCAAGTAAGTATCGATGTTACACATAATAGGTTTTCTTACTAGAAGTAGGTATTTTATAAAAATATAGCGCTTACATTAGGTTAATTGTTACGACATTACTGCATTAGTCTAGTAGTCGTTAGTGCAACAGCTACGCTAGAGGTCCTGGGTTCTATTCTGAGGTTGAGCAATGTATTATTCGGTTTTTGTATGAAATTTCTTGGGATTTGTGCTCAGTTTATGGCAATAGGCTGGTCGCCTATTACATGGGATCTAAAGATACCGGTGAACTGTGTACATTAGTACTCCTCTACGTAACCGTACAACGTACGTTGTAGCTGGTCTAAGTTCACCTAGTTTCATTTGTCGCTTTGATGGTGTGCGTTTTTACCACATAGTTTATTTATTAGCTAGAAATGACATCGGGTTCTCAAATTACGTGAATCTTCGTTTAATATAGTCGACCTCGGTCAAAGTTGAACATTCTTCAACGTCCACACATCTTGTTATCGCAATATTGTACCTGTGAAGATTATAACATAATTTATTTTAAAAGAGTGTCCATGGAGTTTCTTGCCGGTTTCTTCTCCATAGAATCGACCTTTTGGAACCGTGCAACTAGAATTAACGTTTCATAAACGCTTGTAAAAGCTTATTTGAAATAAAAACATTTGAACTTGAACTTGAACTTAAACCATTTGGAGACTTATCAAAGCACCATGAGAAGTTCAGTAAGAGAGAGGAAGGCTAGAATTTACTGGGAAAAAGATTCCCGGTTGAAATCATCTAAATTTTTAAATTTAATTTCCCATTTCCGCAGACATACATAATTATTACGCTCTATTAACATATCTCCATCGGTGATTGACTGGTTTCATAGTTACCTGTTTGGTCGTCGGCAACGTATCTGCCTCGAAGAAGCATCATCTTCTTGGAGCTGTAACTCTGCCGGAGTACCACAGGGTGGCGTTTTATCCCCTCTACTCTTCGCAGTTTTTATAAACTCTATTTCAGAACAACTAGTTTCTTCCTACCATCTTTATGCAGATGATTTGCAGATCTATTGCCGAGCCCCTCTTGGAAATTTATCGCCTGCAGTTGATACAATCAATCAGGACCTGGCTTGTATTTGCGACTGGAGTAAGAGGTACGGACTTATGGTGAACCCCACGAAGACGCAAGTTATCGTAATTGGCAGCTCTAGAACCATGTCCAGGATTGACTGGTCGGCTCTTCCTCAAGTTTCTTTTGATAACATTGTTATACCTTTTAGTGAAAAAGTTAAGAACTTGGGGATATTTATCGATCGGAACCTTTCCTGGACTACTCAACTGCAGGAAGTAAGCCGCAAATTGTTTGCATCTGCCGCAGGTTTAAAAAGACTACGCAACTTCCTGCCAACCGCGACCAAAGTTGCGCTTGCTCAATCACTACTTCTTCCTATCCTTGATTATGCTGATGTCAGCTATCTTGACCTCACAGAAGACCAACTTGATAAACTTGAGCGCCTTCAAAACTTTTGTTTAAGGTTCATATTTGGATTACGCAAATATGACCACGTTTCTGAATTCCGTGTTAAGCTCAAGTGGTTACCAATCCGCCGTCGCCGGAATGCTTTATCTACTATATAATGTACTTTTCCTTCCATCTACCCCCTTTTACCTTAAAAAACGGTTTGAGTTTCTAGGCGATACCCACACACTATTCCTGAGGTCATCGGATAACTTAAAACTTAAGATGCCTATGCATTCTACAACTTTTTTCGATAAATCCTTTACAGTTCAGGCTGCTCGTTTGTGGAATGCACTTCCAGTGTCTATCAGGCGTGCTCAATCACTCCCTGTGTTTAAAAAGCTTGTGAAGGGACATTATTTATCACTGTAACTGTGACGCTTTACCATCGTTTACTATAGAATTTGTTGCTTATCATTAAACTATTTCTATTTTAAATTTATCTATATATTATTATTATTTATTTTTTATTTTTTTGGATTTATTATATTAATTTATAATTTATAGGTTTATATATTATTTATATATATGTAGTATGTTTATATATTTATGTATAGAATTTATAATTGCTGTTTATTATATATTATGCATATGTATAGTTGTGTAGGTATATGTAGGTATGTACACCGTTGTCAACCCCATTTGTTAGTTCAGTCCAGATTTGTCCATCCTAAGGTTGCCTGGAAGAAATTGCAGTTAGCGATAAGGCCGCCCATTGTATGTTTTTTTGTTTCAATATGTCCTGTCCTATGTTTAATTTGGTGTACAATAAAGAATATAATAAATAAATAAATAAAATATTATGTTGAATGTAGTAGTAAACCAAATTAAATTTTAAGTGTTATATTTAAGTTATTATTATTATTATTATAGTTAAGGTATGTACGAGTACGTGTAGGGAATAAACTGTAGAATTGAGTTTACCAACTTACTGAGGCTTAGAGTACATCTCTGTTGCTGTGAATATATTGACCAGGCACTTTGCCAATGCTAGGTAATAAAACAAAATTCCTAATCGAACATTGATGTGGAAGTTTTCGCGGCGGTCAAGCGCGTTGTCTGACGCACTCGAACATTCTAACAATAATAATAATGTTCGGGAAAAACAAATGCGTATGCTGCATGTTATGGGAGACCTAGATTTATATATCATACCGTAAACTACGACTTCTTTTAAATAATATGAATAATGGAGCCTCCGGGCTAGATTAACCTAAATACAAAGAAGGTAACTGTCTACGGGCCCCGCGTCGCTTATAGGGCCCTGTCACGGTAATATTATCTCGATAATATTACTGTGGCCCAGAGAGAATAATAAGTTTTTTTTGTAGGAAGGTAGAAGCGAAAGGCGTACCTATCTCAAGAGCTGCATTACCTAGAGTTTTGCATGGCGTAATGCGGCCCTGTATAGACCCAATTATACTTTGTTTACTTAATTATGAAGGATTGAGTAGAAATAGTTCAGAAGAATTAGATAGATAGCGCTTAGCTAATTATACTTATAGTTTTTTTTATATTTTGACATCCTAAAAAAATAAACTTCCCAACACTAGTACTTACTGATCTGTAGGTGCCATAGGTGGAATACAATTTTAAATAATAAATTATTCCACTAATGGCACCTGCGAAAAACATTGATAGGTACTGTATGTGGAATACCTCAGGAGCCATTCACTCAACGGGTGCCCAATGTGGAATACGTCACTAAACCTTG
The DNA here is from genome assembly GCA_947256265.1 of Acronicta leporina. Classification (NCBI taxonomy): domain Eukaryota; kingdom Metazoa; phylum Arthropoda; class Insecta; order Lepidoptera; family Noctuidae; genus Acronicta; species Acronicta leporina. The sequence goes on from OX366521.1 coordinate 5,498,733, forward strand.
TCGTAACAGTGTCGCTTATTAATTTCTTTACACACTTCTGAATCAGAATAAAGCACATTCACGGTTTATATTTCTGTGATCAGGTGCGTATTTGGCCAACGGTGAAAGAAAACAATACGAGTAAACCTACAGGACAGAGAAAATTATATCTTGGTGGTGATAGCTTATATTATTTGTAAATAAAATCTACCAATCCGCATTAATCCAGCCATCGCGGTGGATTGTAGTCCAACCTCCTTTTTCAATGAGGAGACACATCCCAACATTTTCAAGTGGGAGAGCCATGCTTCGGCACATATGTAGGATATCACGGCCTCACAGAAAACCGGCGTGTAACAATGCTTGCGTTGTGTTTCACCGAGTGAGTGAGGTTACCGGAGGCCCAAACCCTTTTAAAAGGCGGGCTACGCACTCGTGACTCCTCTGGTGTTACGGGTGTCCATGGGCGGCGGTTATCGCTTACCATCAGGTAATCCGTCTGCTCGTTTGCTCCCCTATCGCATGAAAAAAAAACATTAAGTGGGTTGATATTGAAAAACAAAATGACAAGCCATCCATTTTTCAAACTGTTAATTTTCATTATATATTGACCTCTTATTACGTAAAGCCTGATACAATGCTACGTCAGCTTTAGTGGAAATGTATAGCTTGATATAATAGCCGAGTTTACCAATATTCACACTTTTGAGGTCTGTTCAAACTATGGATTTATTCCAACCACATCCGACACCAGTCAGATAGCGGATGCGGTTAGAAAACAATGAAACCTCGGCCTTACGCAAATATTATTTATCTCTATGGAGAGAAACCAGTAAAGTATAACTTACACAAGATTTCTTTTAAATCTAAAACATTAGAAAGTGAACTTCTCCTTTGATTTTATTGATTTGAGATCAAATAGGTTAGAAGAAAATGTATAAAAAGAAATTTATTTTTCCAAATGGTTTTTAAACGCTTTTTTTAATACGATAAGGGGCCGGGGCAGTGGTCGACAGGCATGGATCAGTACGTTCACTAATTTTAATAAACATAAACATACCATCACGCCTGTTTTCCGCGAAGGATTAGGCAGAGGCGTACTAATGTACACCCACAGTTCGCCGGTATGTTTAGGTCCCATGTAATAGGGGGCGAGCCTATTGCCATTAACCGGGTACAAATTCGTAACTCCAAGCTGTTACTGGGAATTTCTAAGAAAAACCCAATAACTTTGCTCGACCTGGGAATCGAATCCAGGACCTCAAGCGTAGCAGTCGCGCTCAGGACCCCTGGGCTAATGCTAAGGCAGTTAATGATAACATCACGATTAATTAATTCTGAACCTAAATTTCTGGTCATAGGAGGATAGACTTATTTCACTTCAATTTAATAAGTCCTAAAGTCACACTCGCACTTTATGTGATCTTGTTTTTCTGAAGCAACGTCCAGTCACCCATAGTAAGATTGTGCATAAATGATGTTAAGTGAAACGCCACGGTGGGAGACCTTTTTAATTGGAAATTATATCATCTTCTTCTTACATCTTACATATAATAATAAAAATGTAAGTGAGCCGTGTCTGTACATTGCTTATATTTACAAAAAAAACTAATTTGGGGGACTCAGAATCGGTAACACAATCCATTTCTATTATTTTTGGAAATTTTGTCCGTCTGTTTGTCTGTCGGTTTGTCTGTGTGTTTGTATTGCGCATCAAATGATAACTATTGAAGAGATTTGGATTTGGAGGAAGTGGGCAGAAATTCATAGCCTGTTTCTTGATTTTAACCATTAAAAACGTTGAATTTGAAAAATAACCATTGAAGTCAATTTCTTTTTCAAGTATTTCTGTATCAGACTAGCACGGATCAAAAATTATAACAGAATCAAGTAATAAAATTAAAAAAATACACTAACAGGAACTAAATAAGATAAAACAAGAAAATAAAGCAGATCAATCAGAAACCATTATTGTGACCAGGAATTGATTATTAGTACAGTTATTCTAACTCTACTTATACAGGGAATCATGGGGCATACATAGGATTTATCCAGCGAGCACAAGCCGGTGTAAAAACTAAATATTTGAGTAGGTTAAAGAAGTAAACAAAGAATGACAACTGATTTTCAAGCGGACTAACACGACATCGATAATACCTCAATGAAATTTGATTCGATAACAGGTGTCATTTTGAGTTGACAATTTTGACAATTATTGTTTTCTTCTTTAAAGCATCCAGCCATATAGTAACTCATTTTATAATGTGAAACCTCCATAGTGTAGATTCTATACAGTGCGCACACTTTATTTGAGAAACTAAAGAGTTTCCACTTAATCAAATAATTATATAATATACCCAAAGAATATACCACGTATGTATGGTATAATAATAAAAAAAAGCAACGTACGTTAATCTTTACTGATGCCGAAACAGTTATTAGATATTTTTATCTATGTAGGTATGTCTGTTTATATTTCCATGCTTCACGTCAATACCATTTGAACATTTTTTTGAAATTATGTAATTTATAGGTCAGATATAAGGTATTCAGAGGTCAATAGCGTAAGTGTATTACAAATATGGAAAACCAAATTTTTCGAGGTGGTTAGTTGAAACTTGGAGAGTACAACGTTTGTCAGGTCAGCTAGTAATTGAATAATATTCTCAACTCTACCTACATAGGTTTTTTAAAATTATTTATATAATGTTGATTAATGACACGAAATAAATATTATATTATTACATTTCCAGCTGTAAGCTGGCATTATTGGGCAGATGAAAAAATATTGCAAACCTTTCGTTGCAGTTTTGGAAAGTTTACTGATATTTTTGTCAGCATTTAAAATTAATTATATATTATGGTAGGTACCTAATTAAATTGTTGTTGTAAAGATATCTTGTAGCGCTCTATGGTAATCTAGCGTCGTCGGGTCAAGTAAGGGAAATAAAATGCAGCACACGCGATTATCCCTCCTTATTATTAAATCCCTAAGTATATAAGTACATATGTATCTTATCTTTAAATTATCCTTCATGTCAAGCTTTAAAGCTGATGGAGACAAACCGTTCGATTAATTGCCCCGTAGCTGTTAACCTAAGGACTTTATAGGGCTATCCGTGCCACAACTAACGGCCTAGTTATAGGACTACGTGGGTGTTTAGGTAATTGGAATAATTTCCATTTGACATTTCCTTTGATGTGTGAAGCCAATATGGGTACGCGCAATCAAATGTAAGGAGCCTGAGAGGAACAAACACTTTTTTACCAAAAAAGTAAACTAAAATTTGCACAATAATTAAATTAATAATTTATTATGAATTATTGTGTAAATTTTTATTAACAATAATTTATTTATTCCGATGTTATTGGTGAGCTCTTAATAGGCGCGTATGTATTAGAAGATGTATGTATGTGGCAGAACCGCAGAAGCAAAAGAAGGAGCTATGCAAGAATCGTAACAAGCGGCAGTCTATAGTTTCTGCCTACCCCTGTGAGAGAAGGCCAATACTACCCTCTCTATACCGCCTGAAAAATCTGCTTCCATCAAAGACCAAAGCAATGCTTGTGCAGGCCCCAATTTTCCCTTTATTGACTATGGTGATGTGTGCTACTTTGACCTGAATGCAGATCTACAATAAACTTGATTGTCTTTTTAATAACTGCATTCGGTTCGTCTCTAATCTGCGCAAATATGATCATGTGTCTGAGTATCGCTCGCTCCACAAATGGTTGCCTATACGGCAACGTGAAGCAACGATGTCGACGAATTGACGAATCAACATGAGAGCACTGCCTACGCTTTTCTCTGTACTTTTTTGTTCCAATTCTCCTCCTTACTTAGCTTCTCACTTTCAGTATCTTTCGACCAATCACAGTAAATATTTACGATCTTCAAATAATCGTCTCCTTCAATGTCTCTCACTCTCACCCTCTGTCTTTGTTCACTCTACTTTCTTCGTTCAATCAATATTTCGGTTGGGAGAGCATTCCATAATGCTCTGCCAAAAAGCAAGCAAAAAATTTAAATTAAGAGGCTTCTTCCCTAATTTTAAGTTGTTGCAAATTCATAATACTTTTCGATCTCATGGACCCCAAGTTTTTTTCCCGCTGACGCCATTGTGAGTCGACGTCGATCTCTGTGGGGTCCATATAGGTATCACCGCTAAAGCAGGCAAGTGACCACCATTTGAGGCATCATTTGAACGTTATGTAACATGTTACAAAGCGAGCACACCCCTTAGTTCAGCAAACTGAGCCGTATCTACCATAAAGAACGTTCTTTATCTAAGTTCTGATCTAGGTTATATAGTTCGATCGAAATAACTGTGTATGTGAAGTGTATTAATGCAAAAATATCGAAGTCAGTACGGATAGTAAACACGAATATGAAACCTTTACAACCCTAATTGTCTTTACACCAAGTATTCTATAACTACCACTACTGTGAAAGTACTGCATAGCAATTCCCCTATTCCATTCCCCAATTGGAGCTGGTATGGCAATTGGAATAATAAAACATAAAATAACAAATATATTTACAATAATAGAAGTGCAATTATTCAAGTACATAAATAATAAAATAATAATATAAAATAACAATAAAAAATAACATTACATTAAAAATTAATGCAATAAATATCATAAAGGTACATATTTACATAACAACTTTAAGATAATAATATATAATTATAAATATAAACTTATAATATTTAAATACATAATTATTTAGACATAAAATAAAAAGTGCAATAAATAATGAAGGCTAAATATAGTTAGAAAAATGTAATTAAAATATCATTATTAAATTATTAATGTATGTATAGGTACATCTCCCTCTCTCGTACTTAGCTTTGCTGTGCCCAACAGGGTCCATAATTGGTTCTTAGTTTTAAGCTTACCATCTGTTAAATCTTATATGTACATTATGGAACGCAATAAAGAATTGAATTGAATTGAATTGAATTGGAATGCCATATTTAAAACCCATACCAGCTCCATAGCCATTTCTAATGACTGTGAATCATACTATGATGCATCATAGGCGGCTTCTCTAATTAAATAGGATAGTTAATGAACAACTTCCTCAAAAAAAATACCTGTAAATAACGAGGTAAAATTTCGATTAGACGATCCATCATGTATATTTGTATTCATTTTATATACGTTATCTCAATCAAAAGGTAATCTAAGTCAAAAACTATTACATTACAAATTATATAACATCAAATATTTGTGTTTCGCCAAGTGAGTGGGGATAACGGAGGCCCAAACCCCTTTTAAAGGCAGGGCAACGCACTTGCGACTCCTCTGGTGTTGCGGGTATCCATGGGCGGCGGTAATCGCTTACCATCAGGTGATCCGCCTGCTCGTTTGACCCCTATACCATAAAATTGTAAGTATCTACTAGGCATCATAAATTATTGTGTATTTGTACTATTATACTTAGATAAATACCTACTACTAGTTATGATTACTCACGATGGCTGGCAAACATTTTGCGTAGTGCCGACACGCTGTCCAGTGGGAGCGAGCGACGACCTTCGGCCCACTCTGCGCGGGCGCAGATCGCTACACCGCCGCGACCCAAATTGATGCTTCAAATCCATACGTCAAATCGATATGAGCGCCCACTGGATTATTGTGAAGACATGTTTAGCGCTTCAAAGATAATATTATGCATATGCTTTCTGATTCACTCGATATCACTCACCTGTTAATTTAGACACTTATATAACCGTCCTCGAAGTCCAGAGTTCATAAGTATCTATCGAATCACACTCGGCATGGTCGTGGTTAATTCAAGGAATCCCACGGCGGTGACTATAGGGAAGTTAAGGCAATTGTGGTTTTCAGTGGGTATGAGTCCGACATACTGTGGCGCTTCCCCAGGTGGCCGGCGATACACAAGGACACTCAAAAGTCCTATTTGGAGGAAATGGGACTTATACCCCCTTTCACTGGAGGCACAGAAATAATCCTCCTAGGGAATTAATATAACTATCCTCCTTAAAATATAACAAAAGATCCATCACGTCTATATTCCTTAAAGGGTTAGTTATAACTGTACTAATTATGTATACATATATATACCCACAATTCAGCGGTATGATTAGATCCCATATAATATGGGGCGAGTCTGCTACTTAGAATTTCATAGAAAACTTGAACACACCTTATTCGATCTGGGAATCGAATCTAGAACCAAGCGTTGCAATCGCACGTAGGGCCCATAAACACGAGCCTTGTATAGCTCTCCTTACTGACATTTAATAATTCAATCCATCCTCATCGTAATGATTGATCGATTGTGTGTGAGTAAACAAAGTTCGAATCCCATTTAATTTACATGTTCACTACTATCTTACGTGCTCAAGCAGAACTAGTCAATATTTAGATAAACTTTTGAATGTTGTGTTTCTCAAAGCTGTCTGTCTGTCCGCGTGAGAACTGCGTAGCCTCACTAGTGCTAGCACTTGTCTCTAAACAAGATGTTATCTTCAAAACGTTACGATAAACGTGATTCATACAATTCATATACTAATGCGCGTATAATATCCGGTGGTAGGCAGAAGTGAGAAGACACAAAATAATTTGAATTCAGATTTTACTGTTAAAACAGTGTCAAATGCCAAATGCCTTCAAATTTCGAATTGAAACGTCTCTGATTATTCGAATATTATCACTTGCTTATACATAAACATCCAGAAGTGTCCTGCCACATTTCTCCGGTATTATTATAGGAGCGAACCAATCGAAATTCCAATCTGCTACTGAAAGTTTCATAGAAAAAAGAATAGCACTAAGCCCTCTTATTGCGACAGAAAACACGACCCTGTAGACAAGTTTCAATCTGAAGTTCGAATGGACAAATTAATAGGAACAAAATGTATGGAAATAACATTTGTACGCGCTCGATTTGTTGAAAGCTGTCGCTTGCATAATTCTATTCTATTAAAAAAAAAAGAGCATTAGCGTTCATGCCATAGACCCTGCGCTCAGGAGTGGCGACAGTACCTACATGGTTTGATGATGTAGGTACAAATATAGCAATATTTTATTCCTTGAAAATAACGAAATATAAAATTTCAAACTCTTAATAGCGCAAAACGAATTGCCTAAAGAAATCATCCATCATCATGAAGAGGCGAAGAAAAACGAACTGTATTACTGTATTCTTCGCCTCTTCAACTAAATTTAAATAAATAATTGAACAAAACCACGGATGCTCCACGAGAAGATATACGTAATTAATCCTTTTTTATGCAAGTAATCACAAAAGCTTGTGTGCTATGTTACACAAGTTACACGAAAGTACCACAACAGTATTCTACACTATGACAATAGACCAATGATTGGAAACAAGACACTCATACAACAACCATCAACTGCAATAGGTAGAATACTGATAGAACGGTAGCACTCACGGAAAACAACAAAAATGAGTTCAACGTTGAAAGCTTGTGCTCTCAAAGGTAAGTTATTTTTGCAGTATACGACAGTCTACAAAAGACATCGATGTCTGAACGCCATAGCAGGTAAATCTATTTACGCGACCTGATACAAAAAAGATAAATCCTTTGCGGTCGCGTCAATTGATATAATATCTCTGAAATAGCCATAAACTTTCCATACACAACCTTACCATCCATTAAATGGATGGTGGCGTAGTATAAGACCGGGCTTTTTGGCGTATCTCCAATAAAACAATCAGGCGTAACGAATTAAAGTAGGTATATAAACACATGTAAAATTTATTGAAACACATCCAGACTGTTTTTATCAGTTCTTATTTCATTTTAATGTATTAACCGTTTCTTTGATTCTGTTTGTTTGATCTCAGTGTATACTTATTATGCCTATACACTTTTCTTATTGATTATGTTCACCTGTTCACAATGTACAATTTTTACCTTTCGATATTGACAGAGAAGGACGAGCGACTTTAATCTTAGTTTATATTTTAAACATATCGACATACAATTGATTGAGTTTGATCGTAGTTTGGAAAATAATTAAGCATTTTAATAACTTTTAGACATTGACGAAGCAGTATGAGTCAACTGGCGAGTATTTCGGAATAACAGAAGCCACATTAGTTTGACTAGACAAATGATAAAATATCACAAAGATTCGTTGAACATTGAAATGTAACAAATCGTGCAGTTGTGTGATATTTAGCAGAATATAGTGTTTTGCAACAACATTAAGAATACGGTATCTACAGAATCTTCTCGATGGCGTTCGATATTGTTTAGGAGAATATCAGTAATAACAAGAATAATGGATGATGAGGAATGCAGCTTGCGTCGATACCCTTGCTCCATCCCATCTTCCAAGCTCGGCGGGTTGTGCTGGCGCTGCCGCTGCTGGTGCACAGACCCTCAAACGGCGAAAATATAGCAACCTCAATGGGAACTATAATTTTGAGCCGTTTGGGGTGGAAACGCTCGGGCCGTGGGGTCCGAGTGCGCGCCATCTCTTCAAAGAAATTTCTAAGAGACTTGTCGACTCTTCGCGGGATCAGAGGGCTGGTTTATTCTTTGGTCAAAGGATTAGCATTGCCATTCAACGTGGCAATGTAGCCAGTCTTCTGGGTACGTTACCCGATGATAGTGATATGGAGGAGTAGGTACCTACTTTGTCGCCTAGGCGTGTCAACTTTCTTTGTCTTTATATGTTATATTTTTATTGATCCTAATCTACTTAGTTAAGTTTTGCTGTAAATAACAATCTTATTTTTCTTCATTTATTAAAAAAAGTATAAAAACTATATTTAAAGAAGGGTTGATTTAATATTTTCATTCAATTCATTGTAAAATGTACCTACTTACCCAATATCTGTCGATTGACATTTCTTGTTTAGTAGATAATAACCACAAACTTAAAATTCTTGTCTTTGCATCTTCTCTCTCTACAAAAGCTCTCAAGTCTTGAACTGTGCACTGACAAATTCCCGTTTTAGGCTGCATATCTATTATCCAAACTGTATTATGTATATCTTTTTGTGATTTTTTTGCATTTATCATGCTAAGATTATAAAGTTATTTTAGTGAAGGAAAAATTCGACTCACAGGCATGATTCGAACCTGCGTCTTCTGGTTTGATACACCAGACGCTATGACCACTAAGCCACCGCGAGTCCTACCTGCCATGTCGAAATTTGCCTTAACATTCTGAACTTACGTCTTAAAGGTGACGTCAGAGTAACATCTATTGACAAGCTACTTTGCCTCTCAGCCGACACAACTTAACTTACGGTTATTTCTATGTCGTACGATGCTATCATACCTACTAACTATCCTATATTTCCTTCACTAAAATAACTGTATATGTAAACTTAATCGTGATGATGATGAATACGCAATCAAAAACAGTATATATACTAATGATTTTCACGTGACTTTAATAGCATATAAAAGTTTTTTCAACATGAACAAACCGTTGTCCTGAAACATTAAAAAAGCTCATTCTGCGTGTATCGGATCGCCTACAATTAACAAAAATGGAAGGTAGCTGTTATTCATTTTAACATTACGACGACCAACACCTCAGTCTACCCGTGACCATGGATGCTGTAAAGGAACCGAAACGTCGAGAAAAGTAGTTTCATTTCAATTTGAAAAAGATTTTAGGATTATAATATGTATTTTATTAAAATTTCCATGACAATAAAATAAATTAACGATAAGTAACGATGATTTAAAACGCGTTATCCTTGACACGGCTAAGCGTTTCGGCGCCGAACTGACCCGAAAATGATATAACTCGCCCCAAAAATGACAGACGGTCTCGATGCCTAAATACAGAAATGTTTCTACACAAAACGATCGACGAAATCAATCAATAAATAAATGAGTCCCAGCCAAGCATTATTTAAAAGATCCAGCTATTAAATCTTTAATACAGTGCAAATGATATTTAAAAAAAAAGGTGCGCTCTTGTCACATTGTCACATAAAAACTTCGAGAACAATAAGAATTTTCCTTTATGTAAAAAAAATACAGTAGTCGAGTTTCTGGGGCCAAAACTTCGATCTCTCGAGTAACAATGAACAATTTACTCTTTTAGACCTTGCATTCTTGATAGGCGTTCATACCATAGGCACAGCTACAGAAATTCCTAATAGGGTATTTTGCACCATGTAAGAAAAAATATAAAAATGTATGTTTATGATAGATTTTTAAAAAAGTAAACGAGAAACGTTAGTATTTATTTATAAAAATGCAATGTAAATTTTATAGTTCAATTTCAAAAATAGTCTTTTTTAATCTGTTTTAAAACGCCATCCGCCATATTGGATTCCGACGTGATGTCAATCCGATAGTAACTTGACGTTACTTGGTCTTTTGCAGTTGTATTGTTTACTAATGAAGTGACGTCACGACCCAAAGTAGCAAGGCGGCTAGCGTTTCCGCGCGAAAATTCAAAATCATAAATTAAAAATAGTTTTTGAGGCATTTTTCGGTTTTATAAAACTGAAATGAAAATTCTACTGGATCATTACGATCTAAGGATTAATTTAAAACAGTTTTCAAAAAAAGGTGTAATACCCTATTGGTTTAATGTTTTAACAAAATGAAAGGTGCACTTTCGTGCATGCGGCGCCGGCGATCGCAGCGTCAGCGGCGCCATGCGCTAGCGACGACATTGTCAAGGCCGCGCGAGGCCGGCGCGTGCGCAGCTCTTCTGCACGCACCGCGCATGTACGCTACACACACCGCTATTTTATATATTTTTATTTACAATTATGTGTACTTACAATTACAACAACTTCGAAGTTAAACTATCATAATATATGTAGTTACATTATTACAGAAAACTCTCCAAAGAAATAACTTTGGTACATTTGAAACTTCAATATTATTCTTTATAATATTTTTCTGTGTTACTAGCCGAAATTTGCAAAGCGAAAAATCATTTATTGAAAAAGAGAATATTGAAAAAATATATAATATACATAACTGTATTACGATTATGACTTGTGTTTAGACTCACGAACTGCCGTACCCCAAATACTTATTAAATTCATTCTGAACCGGATTAAAATATTTCCTTTCCGTGACCTTCCAAATTCTCCGTCCCATAGTGTGAGCTGACGATGCAACAAACGTTACATAACCGGCAAGCGAATGCGTTCCGTTGCGCAAGCGCAGTGTCCGGGTACCGTAACGGTGCGCGAACGATCCGGAATGCCGGCGATTTGACGCGCATTGCCTCATCACACGCCACACATTCGTTGCCCATCGAAGGTTGAACTGTCGTTCATTTTTGATTAATTTTAATAATAATAATTGACCATGATCTCGGTACTGTAAATGCGTACCGTGTGAATAGCCTCTAATTGAATTCTTAATTTTTCGGTATAAGGTACTTCTGTAGCTAGGGTGCGTAGCATTGTAATTACGACTACTTCATCACACACTATTCATAAGCTTGTATATTACAATTAAAATTCCGCCTCAAGGCGACCACCATAAGCCTACATTCATTCACTACTGGGCGTAGATTTCTCCCAGTAACTCCCAGTAACGATACTAAGTACAATCCTCCTATTGCCTGTCATACTTAGACTGAAAAATTTCAAGAAAATACTATGTAAAATCATAACCTTAATAAACCTATCATCACGCCTGTATTCCCCGAAGTGTTAGGCAGAGGTGTACTAAGATACACCCACAGTTCGCCGTTATGTTTAGGTCTATCTTAATCCCGAATTTTAATATTCCGAATATCATAATCCCGAAAACATTTGGACATTCTTTCATAATCCCGTTTTTTTTAATTCCGAAGTTTTGTTTGCCATATAATCGCAACTCCGAATTTCATTTGCCCATTTATTCATTTGTACGACGTTTTAGAATCCAGACGAATGAGTTCCAGACACACGAAATTTAAATGCACAAAATCCAGATGACCGTAATCCATATGCACGAACACAAATTTTTGAAATAAAGTTTTTACAATATCCTGGAAGAATTACAAGGTAAGTACTTAACCTTAACCTATCTGTAATGGGCAAGTAAATCAATAGCAATCAATTTGGAAAATGGTACGATGGGAAACAAAAAAAAGTCTTCTGAAAATCTGGTATTAACTATATCTGGATTAGGAGAATATGGGAAACAAAAAAAAACTTTTTGGAAATTTGGTTTTAGTGCACCTGGAAATTGATTCATCTGGGAAATTTAAAAAGATATTTTAAAAAGTTGTCATTCATTATATCTGTCTTTGAAAAGTTCTACCAACCGTTTTCGGGGTTTTAAGATTCGGGTAACAGAAATTCGAGATTTCAATAGGTTACCGTTTAAGTCCCATGTTATAGGAGGCGAGCCTATTGCCATAAACCGGGCACGAATTCCAAACTCCGAGCTGCTACTGAAAATTTAATAGAAAAACCCAATAACACTTTGCTCGACCTAGGAATCGAACCCTGGAGCTCTAGCGTAGAAGTCGCGCTCATGACCACTAATGAGGCAGTTGTAGCAGGCAGTTGGCAACAGTATGTAAAATCATAACCTTAATAAAAGATTGATTAAATAAGCTAATAACACTTGATGTCTACTCGAGACTACAAATATACCTACGTGATGAGTAGAACCACTTCATCAAACTGTCCCACGACAGATACCTCTCGCCCACCGATCAGATTCAGATAAACGTACTGACCAATTTCACTAATGAGTACGCAGAAACACTCGGAATAATTCCGAATTCCGAAATATAATGCCCTCGGGGCAATGATTGTCAAACTTTCTACAGTACCTTGTCAGCAGTTTATTAAAATGATTTTGCTATTTGCATCCATGAGTGAATTTTGGCTCTAATCGATTTTAAGAACACTTTCCATGTGTAATGGCTTAATTAATTTGTCATCATCGTTTTAACTTACTATTATGTTTTGACATTTCTTTCTGCAGCTTACACCGATATGATAAAAGAAGAAAAAAGAGATGCTCTTGGAGCTTTGACTATCTATGGAGGCATGGAGTAGGTATGTATAAAGTAGAAAGTATGAACTTTTGCTAACTTTAAATGCTTTTACACTTCTGCCAATAGTCACCCCTTCATAGATTAATCGCGGCTTATGCAAATACATTGTTCAACATAGTAATTACTTAGCCATGAGCCCCTTTTCACTTACTAGTTGTTTTTACATAATGTTCCAAATAAATAAAATAGGATATCATTACACGATACGGGTTAATTTTCTGCAACCTCGGCAACAATTCTCCCTATCTCCCCAATTGGATCTCAGCTGCACTCCGAATCACCGACGTACCATCTATGCAAATAGACGCTAGACCCATAAATTGGGATAAGTTATTATATCTGAACTGACGCGGGAGTACCGTTAATAGAATATTACACAGACATAATGTTCAAATAAGTCATCGTTCGTCATGGTGTGGTTCGACCGTAATTTATGAATAAATTACACATATCCAGATTTAAATAATAACTTTGGGACGTGTAACTGTATTATTAAAAATCTCCTATTTCACGGATTACTAAGAAATCTTTACGATAACGGTTTGTGAACTAGTCCCATTCATAACAATGAAGATAGAAGAATGTCATTTAATAGGCAATCATTCTGAAATCTTTGAAAGGGTCCAGTCAATTGAAAAGTAGTTTGAGGTTCCTTTTTTCAGGAGGTTTTTAAAATATTTTTGTTCCGTTTTGTCAACAACCTCAGACTTTAGTCATTCTATTTTCCCGGTAAAACATGAGTTTTGATTACGAATCTACGTATCAGTTACACATAGTACTATGCGCCGGCGCCAGGAAGGCGTCGCCACTCCCGTGCGCTTACACGGGCCATCTCATGCGACCCAGATCCTACCGATTACATTCTAACACTGTTTCCTACTCGTAATGCACAGTACTACACAGCTCTGTTCAACGCTAACACCAAACAAATCTACCATTAAAGGAAACTTCGATTTCTCATGTGCCCGCCTTTTATTTATAAAATTCACTAATAAGAAACAATAATGTAACACATCCGCTTATAACAAGTAAATCACAAACATACCATATCCGGCCATATCGTGCTAAAAATATCTGCATTACCATCAAACCCAAAAACTCTATAACAAAATTAAGCTGTCCAATTTAAGATTCCAAATAACAGTGGATTACTAAACATAAACAAAAACATAATCTTACCGAATATGTTACGTGAATGATATAAGTTGATTGTTAAATTGGTTCGTAATTGTATAAATCCGTCAACTTTACAGCTGTTAATCGGCGGAAGTTGGATCACAGCTCCCGTCAATTCGTGCGCTTCATTTGCATAATGCAGAATCCATTGATCACACGAAACACCTCGTTTCCTGTATAAATCAACACCGGAATATGGCCATTTCATATTCAAAATAGTTCGGAGCAGCCGCACGCTAACGTCGGAAGCAGAAAATTATGCTACTGCTGTAAACCACCATATAATATTGGCCAGATTTAAAATCTGACAAATGGGGAATATTTGCGGCATGCTATAATAAATGTTCCTTAGGACGGCGTGAAAATGTGCGTGTGTATAAAATAATTCTAAATAAAAACAAGGGCACTTTATATTAATTATTATCTTTCCACTTTTATTATATGTATAGAACCATTAATCCATTAACGCACGATAAGCTCCATGTTATTTTGTGTGAATCATATATTATGGAGCATCAGGAAAGATTTGAAAGTACAACACAACTCCAGGCAGAAAACTGAAGATTAATAATTTAGACAAATACAAATGGGTGTCTCAAGCTATTCTTAATCTTGACATAGCTTAGGTCTTAGGTAAATGGGTACAGAGAACAATACTAATCCCGGAGAGTGGAGAGTTATTTAGGAATTACTAGGAAGAAAATAATTCCAACTAAGAGATACATAGTGAAGAGACAAACAACGACACAAATAGCAACGAGAGTACCTAATCAAATATATTGACTATTCATTGTTTATTGTTATTTTAAAGGCTCACCAACACCTACATAACTCATAAACATAAACATAGTTCGGTCACATGCTAGGAAAACGGTTATTCTTTGTCAGAATTGCTTTATTGCATTCTGCTTGCAAACATAAGCAGTAGATACTGGCTAATAAGAAATAGCATCAAGAAAAAACAGTTTGTGACATTGGCCGTGACATCAACGACCACAGATATTACTACTGTACAGCAAACATTAGCGAAATGTTGGTCCAAATATGTGAGGACGGTCCAGATGCACGAAGATTATGCATTCTATACGTGTATTTGCGGAAGTGGTAGAACCAAACACTTCCACTGCTCTGGAATGCGGCGTGGAATGCACTTCGGTCAACGTTATAACAAGATTGTACCAAACTCCGGTCGTTTGATTTCGATCATCGCAGTTAATTGATCAAAGACGAGTTTTGATGAGGCATTCCATTATAAAATATAAAATTATAAATCTCACTGATATCTCTAGAAAAAAAAAACACGTTTCACTTTTTCCATTTCTTTGTTCCAAATAAACAATTAAATGTATAAGAAAAATATTGAAATGTACTAAACTCCAAAGTAAAACTTATTCATTGGTCAAACAAAGCCATTTTCTCGCCGTACCGCCGCCGGTCAAATTAATGTGATGCACTCGATCCAAAACTGAACATGTCAAAGACATATATTAAAGTTCCTTGTAGTATTACTAAGATCAAAGAGTATATACGAATTGAAATACGACAACGACGGCGACAAATTCTGTTTAATGAATTTTACTTTAGAACAAATTTAAAGGTTGGTGAGTTGCGCACGATACGATAATGTTTAAAAATATGTTACTCCAATTCCCCTTAGGCTGTAGTGAAGAGGAAATTTAATAGACCATGACAAAACCGGCCATCTTGTATGAATCAGAATTTTGTTCAACCAAATCTATACTAATATATAAAGCTGAAGAGTTTGTTTGTTTGTTTGTTTGCTTGCTTGAACGCGTTAATCTCTGGAACTACTGGTCCGATTTGAAAAAATCTTTCAGTGTTAGATAGCCCATTTATTGAGGAAGGCTATAGGCTGTACATATCATCACGACGAAGTCGCGGGCAGAAGCTAGTGTATTCATAAAAGGCAATTGCATACATCATCCATATAAAATACGCTGCTACTGAGAGTTTCCTAATATAAAAACTAAAAAAAAAACCTTCTTCGCTCGATCTCGAAATCGAACTCATGTCCTCAAAAGACATTTTATATTGCGGCCTATAATTTATAGATGAAGTTTACTTTATATTGCATTGTAGATGCGCTCTCGTGAAAGCGTCGCCGTCGTCAGATAATTCACTGATGCAGGGCTACTCTATCTATATTATATTAATTTAATATGGTCTAGTTTGCAAGTTGAGCTGTTGATCCATGATCGTGAGATACTGATATCAATTCTAAAGCCACAAAATCAATTCCTCTCCAAAAAAATAATGACCAAAACTCGTAACAGACCCCAAAGATATTTTTAAGATGAATCATTATTATGATTTATGATTTGTGGTTATATTCGCCAGGACCCCTCGAAGGCTAACACTGACACTTAATAGTGACTAAGTAATCGAAAATCTTATGCGTCAATAATATGATTACTGATTTTTTGAGAATACTGAATCGGCTAATATTTAACTGATAGTTAATTGACTATTACTGAATATAAAAAGACTAAAGATATAGGTAAAAAGGCAGTTGGGCGATATATTAAGTAATATCATGTAGAAAAAACCAACTACGATACAATTTGAAAATTTGTACTTACATCTGACAACCCTATCGACACAGGAGCGATGCTTTAGCACAAAGTGGAAATGAACGTCCCCACCGGAAGTAGTGAACAGCCTATAACCGGTTTAGATGCCGATACAGTTTATTTGAAGTGACTCAACAAGGCTGACGCATATACGAGTCATTAATCATTTTAATAGAAGCAAACTTTTGTTGCTACAATCTATCCCCTTGACCACGAATTACCAGAATTTCAAGTGTGGTTATTCAATATTTCATATAAGCTCTTTCATATACATATTTATGTAGACAGGTCTAGAAGCAACAGATTGCATCTGAATACCCGCTTTAATTGGCATGGCATAAGAGACTTTAGAACTTTAGAACAGAAACGGACTTTTTAGAAGATTATTTCAATATGAAGTGACAAAATAACTAGATAGATGTTTATTTTTAAGTATCATTAGGGTTAAGTAAGAGCATACGAATAAGTCCCTATGTCTAGCACAACCTTCTAATGCATACGATTTTCCCCACACTTAGTCAAAAACTATAAAAATTAGCTCAAGTATTAATATACCAACAATCAAGTTCCGCTTAAGCTATGTAAAGGATGAGTCCTTTTTCTGTGTCTCTCCCATTTTTCTGCCTAGAATCGAGTTATGGGCTTCTTAGCAAGTTGAATGCAACTTTGCAACAGAAAAGTATCGAAAAGAGAAATAGGAAATATCTATCACTACGCAATAGACTTCGAATGATTTAACTTCAAAACCCCGCTTTGAAGCCTCGTAGGTATATTAGATAATAGCTACTCTATCAAAGCTTCCTAAAATCCTATATCGTTCGTTATGCAGTGCTGGAATAACGCGCTTCTCGGTACCATTATTATTATGTTATGGACTAAATACGGGTACTATACGTAGTACTGCTATCGAATTACGATACCACTGAGGCATCGGTGTACTGGTGACCTGAATAATAGCTTATTTAGGTCACCGGAGCATTGCTGTTAAGTAAACCTTCATTATTTTGTAAAATAAATCATTAAAAAAAATAATTGTGCAAAAGACTTTTTCGTACCAATTTTCCACTTGGGTATCATATTATATTCCTTAATTAGTTTTAGTGAAAGGCACTATGTAGCCTGTGATGAACAAAGGCATTTTGTCTTAGGCAGCTCTGAAAACACTAATAAAGCAGGGTTTGTCCCTCTTCTGCTTCATTAGCCTAGCAACTGCCTCATTAGCCTAGTGGTAACTGCCTCATTAGCCTAGTGGTCCTGAGCGAGACTGCTACGCTAGAGGTCCTGGGTTCGATTCCCAGGTCGAGCAAAGTGTTATTGGGTTTTTCTATGAAATTTCCAGTAGCAGCTCGGAGTTAGGAATTTGTGCCCGGTTAATGGCAATAGGCTCGCCCCCTATTACATGGGACCTAAACATACCGGCGAACTGTGGGTGTACATTAGTACGCCTCTGCCTAACCCTTCGGGGAATACAGGCGTGATGGTATGTTATGTTATGTTGTCCCTCTTTTGGCAGGGCTCCCACTCACAAGACACGCATGAGGCCTTACTACAGATGGATTATATGACTGTTATATATGTTATATCTAGACACAGTTGTGTATAAAAATATATCTTGTGCGTCAAATAAGCAGTTCAACTACCAGGTAGATAACAGCAGTATCGTTAGTTGATGTTACTGAACACGTCTAAAGGAGGTGGAGGTGGACATGAACTTTTTTATAGTGCGGAAATTCCTCATGGAAAATCCTCGTATACCTACCACCAAGAGAATAAAAACCACACTTGCCTTCCCATGCTCTATGGTCAGAAAAATGGGACCTGTCATAAGCTTTACAGTGACTTCGAGGAAGTTGACAGGACCCGAACTACCCATTATTATAGTTGTAAACCGTAAATTTAACGTCTGGTAGGCCATCAGTCAAAAAAAGAAATGTCGGTTTTCATAAATAAACAAATAAATAAAATAATTTATTTCCATACAAAAATACACTGTAGAAACAAAAACACTATTGACTAATATCGGTATATAAGTACAAATAGTTGAACACTCAAGGTAACATTTAATATTTTTTGGCTACCAGGGCCCTCGCAACCATGGCCTACGCCACGACTAATCAAGAGACGGTCACTGTATTATTATAATGGAACCATGGACAGATTATGTAACGTTCATAATTCGCTGTCATTCTTTTTATTTGCAAAACTTTCTAAAAAATGTCCACAAAACAAAAAGCGATCACGCATATTCAAGTCGATTCACTGGGGTCACGCTCGCCGATCATGACTCAGGATTCACACTTTTAATAAAATAGCTATCTGTTTAGGATGAAACGAGTTTTCTGCGCCGATACCCGGTTAGTACGCCCGTGAGTCATCAAGGTTTTCTTTTTCTTTTTATATGGTGTTACTAGTAATTTAGAGGAGCCTAAAAAACAGCAATTATCCAGCAGTACGTTTAGTGTTTTCGTTCGTAATTTCTGGTCATTATATAACAGCCTACCTACGAATAATAATTAGCATGAATGGTCGTAGAGCCGCATAATGACCAATTTCCCAAACAGAATCTCATGAAGGAAACCGGTAGGTAAGGCCTGAAATTCAGCCCCGAGATGTTTGCTATAGATTGAATATTCTAATTGCAATAATAAATTTTGTTTCGGAGAAAATACCTGAGGCGTTAAGATAGACTTTGTATGTCGCAGGAATTGGTTGTATGGTATTGTAAGTCTAATCTGAAAGTTGGAATCCAGTATATGATTAATAAGAAATTAGCTTACACGAACTTTTATTAAAATGATAAAAACAATTTGAACGAAACAAAAATAATATGAACGCAACCTCCTGCGATATTTTCCACCCATCGCTGTAGCGGGGGCCCCAGCACAATATTATGGGAAATAAATGTCTGCAACACAACAGCGAGCCGGTGAGTCAGTCTCGATTAAGAATAAATAAATAGTTGAAAAAACACTGGCAACACTTTATGTTAATGTCAGTAAAATAAAGTTATGCTTATTTGTTTTAGTGCTGGTGAGAAGTAGATACCATCAACCACCATGTATGTTTATTATTATTTTTCTAGAAACGTACAGGCTACGTAAACTTTCGATAGTACTGATATTGAAATGCCACAGTTCGTACACAATGATTATTTTTCCATTTCCAAGTATTTAACAGCGATGGCTTAGTCGTTACACTAGCTATTGTATACAGTGGTTCGTATTCAAATCCTGCAAACTATACTTTGTATTTCTTAACTGATGACTTCTGAAAAAAATACCGAAACAAACTAAGAGAATCATGATCTCTTTTAAAGTCCGGACATAGTAGAAGTAATATTTGAGTGTTACAATGCAGGGCAATGTCTGAGATGGCCTTTTGAAGAAAGAGCTATAGCCAAACTAGTCCAAACTGAGGGCACGCATATATCAGTCTTTGTGTAGCTGGACCATATTTTTGTGAGCTAGACGACCCCTCAAGACCAGTAGACAAGTATTTGATACCTTGCTACCATACAATTCTATACTTATATTAAGTGACACCCACCGTTGACCGTTCATTCGTATCAGAAGCGATAACAAATCAATAGTAAAGGAAGAATATATTTTAGATGTAAGATGGTTAAAAATAAATTATTCAACAGTTCAAAAATGTTAAACCCATTTTTTGTAAATAAGTTTTTATTTGAATTTAATACCTGTCGATTACATATTTCAGCTTCAAGGACCAACATCATTGGTTCTTATAGCACAGCAGGATTCTCGAATTATATTTTTCAATACCTACTGTAGTTATACACTCACACTTTCTTCTTGACCTTGTTTTACTGGTTTTACCGAAAACGTTCGACTAATGAATGACACATTATGTATGAATTTCTGAACATTGCGAAATCAAAAATTATCCTTGACAATACAAATGTTTACATAACCTACCAATTTTATTGTTATCTATACAAAAAAATTAAATGCTGTTCTTTGCTTAGACCATTCTGAAATCAAAAATGATCCTTGACAATTCAAATACACATACACATACATAACATATAGCTTTTAGTTTTATCGTGATCTATACAAAAAAAGTGCTGTACTTTGCTTAGACTGTTCTTTGGAAAGCGCACTAAGGAAGCGCACAAACTTTCCAAAGAAAGTGAAATGGCAAAATCGAAAAAATCTGGAGTACTAGAAGTGGTTTTTTTCTGGGATTTTTTCGGGTCATTACCATCATCACGCCTGTATTCCCCGAAGGGTTAGGCAGAGGCGTACTAATGTACACCCACAGTTCGCCGGTATGTTTAGGTCCCATGTAATAGGGGGCGAGCCTATTGCCATTTACCGGGCACAAATTCCAAACTCCGAGCTGCTACTGAGAATTTAATAGAAAAACCCAATAACACTTTGCTCGACCTGGGAATCGAACCCAGGACCTCTAGCGTAGCAGTCGCGCTCAGGACCACTTGGCTAATGAGGCAGTTTTTCGGGTCAGCTAGTGCTTATTAAAATAAAAGAGGATAAACAGACATTTGCAACATATGCTTATGCATTTGCTACTTCTAAGCTTCCATTCGTAAAAGAACAGATCTATTGCAACGTTTTTTATGTGATTGGATGATGAACAAATATACAGTTCGGCTGATGATGCGGCAACCGTGGTCTATGGACGTCTTTAACACCGATTTTATCCCGCGTTGTTCAACTTGAAACTTTCTCATTTGCTCATTAATTTCACTGGCTACAGGACCTTCTCTTCAAATTAGAATACAATACAATATGTTAGCATATACTTGAATCAATCATATCAGCCAAAGAACTTCTATCAAACTACTGAACCAATACCTGATATATTTCCACAAGGACCAGTTCCATGTCTGCATCCAACGACTCTCAGCGTACCAGGTTATCTGTCCCTCTCATTAGCGTTATAATTCCGATTGCGTTTTGTAATTCCGAGGTAGACCAACTTAAAACTTTTAATTCCTATATTTCCTGTCTACATCTTACGTATCGATGTAGATTTGTTTAGTAATTTAATGACGCGGCCGTCACGGTGCTAAGGACCTCGCGGTGGATGTGTCACCTGCGATAGGGAGTCGACACGTCATCTTGTCGTAATGTGGTCACAACTTACAACCGCTAGGCTCCTGCGACCATCGCTCGACTCTCTACATACCTACTTATCCTACTGATATTATAAATGCGAAAGTTTGTGTTGAATGGATGGATATTTGTTACTCTTTCACGCCAAAATGGCTGAAGGGATCTGGAAAAAAATTGGCACAAAGATAGATAACAGTCTGGAATAGGCTACTTGTTATCTAGGTTGGACCCAATTCTGAAGTCCACGCAGACAAAGTCGCGGGCAGAAGCTAGTGTATTATTATTCGAGTTTATTCATTTACTTTAAGTCAACAGATCTATCAATACAAGATCTGGGAATCGAACTTGGGATGGTAATTACAGTTTCTGTTTTAAAATCATTACAAGCAAGAAACGTGGGTGGCACTATTCAGTATTTTTACCTAAGGTATGTTTTTTTTGTATTTTAGCAGTACCTAACCCGTCAAATAACTAGTTACGAACACAAAATCTATTGTTCTTATACCTCGGGGTCCATGCGCGGTTTACTATTTGCTGAATGTTACAAGTGTATAGCTACATGTGAGGGTCATCCAAGTGAAATACAAAGTACTAAATTATCATTTGAACTACCCTCAAGTTAGATGGAATCTGTGACAACAAAGTTTTGCACACCGACGTCCACAGGGCGTCCCCCGATTACTTATGAAGCCAAATTGTATCAACAGGTGCGCTCAGGATCTCATGGGCCGTGACCCAGTTCAACTGGTCTTGTTGATTTATCGCCTTCTCGTGTTTAATTAACTGTAACACGATTAACGCAGGAGCCCTAATCTTTTGTTAAACACATTTATCTTGGCGGTCTAATATTTGTAATTATTAAATTACACGTAGGTTCTTGTGTGAACCTCACACGTTGCTATGTGATATTTTATATCAAATTTAAGTAGATATTTTGTATTTAAAGTAATTAATTTAGGCAACTTTACACAGAATAAGCAGGTGCACTTTGAGTATCTAAATTCTCATTAATATATTTAGGTAATTAAACAAATGGTGTAATTATATTATTTATGCTGTAAAACATAAACATCATGTATTTTTTTAACTACACATTTTCAAGCTATTTGCAATTTACTGAATACTATCGACCCGCCGTAGGGTTATGTTAAATAGATTAAAACCTTCCTCTTGAATCACTCTATCTATTAAAAAAACCGCAACAAAATACGTTGCGTAGTTTTAAAGATCTAAGCATACATATTGAGAGACAGACCTCGGGAAGCGACTTTGTTTTATACTTTGTAGTGAAGCCATTTCCATTTAAAAAAGTCTTCCCTAAAAAGACGACGCAAATCACGATCTATATCTAACTTACCAATAAACCTCTATGTCAATATATTGGCCATCTAACTATGTATTTGAATGTAGTAAGGGCAGGCAAAACTTTCACAAGCACGTCTTGTAGAGGTCAGTTTTGTGCCTTGAAGCACATCTTGGAGTGCATCTGAAGTGTTCACGTGGCGCAGTGATCACGTGCTGTGCTCAGCTGTACCCTTCCCTTAGTACGGGCGAGTACCAACCTCAGCCGTGTCTGTTCACGACATTTACTTGTATTTTTAATAGAAAGTATTTTTCGTACCAACAACAATTTTATTGGATGATTCCTTTTTTTCTAATTAAAATTACTTTAGTCAAACTTCACTCCCAAAACGATATATCTTCTATTTTGTTTATGATAACCGGCTTCAATATTTAAGTAGCGTAGCTATATTCGGAATCAATGGTCAAACTGAGACACCAACCAAACCATTAACCAAAAAAATTAATTGGGATTTCTGACACTTACGCGAATATGATACATTGAAATGACACCTCAGTCTACCCGTGACTATGGATACTGTAAAGGATCCGAATAGTCGGGAATTAAATAATATCAATATAACACGGTAAAATCCGTAAAAAGTTGGTTTCATTTAAATACTTTCATATGTATAAGACCTAAAAGGGATACCGCATGGTATACGAATTGATATATTCCTTTCTTTATGATGTATGACACCTGTGGGGACCTGCTAGACTACAATTTCTTGTATTGTCCCACCTATCTTTCGTAATATTTATATATTTTTGTATTGGACCATCCGCAGACGAAATTGTTCATAATTATGAGTCAACGACACCTTTTCCCCTACAATAAACAATCTCCTTTAACTCCTTGTTTATAAGAGCAAGTAGCGTTATTTTTGAACCGTAATGTGACACATTTATTTATTTGTATTTAATGCACAAAGCTGCAAAATCCCGAAAGCAGTTTTAACGCCTAGTCACAGATCTCTACAGTTACCATCTACTATCCTTGAAACTACAAAGATGCATGATAATTTTACCACTCACGAACCATTACAGATTCGTCACAACATCCCTTTATTATGACGTATCGCTAATGACTTTGAGTGTGTTTACGTTCTCTAACATCAAACATTCTGCTTACTTACACCGAAATAGGGGAATAGAAATCATAAACAGTTTATAGCATTTTGAAAGAAAACACAGTCATAAAGAATAAGATTCTAGCATGCGGTTTAGTCACGCCCGCATCACGTTTATTAACCCTTTCAAATCCGATAAAAGAACTCGCATCGCTAAACCCTTAAATACCAATTGAATTCCGCGAATTTGTTAGGGTGTCTGGACAGAGAGCTTGTAAGTATTTCGATTCGGTGCTTAGGTATGCCTAAATAAGTAGTTCCAGAATTAAGTAGGTAAATATATTTGGTAATAAACTTTACATAATCAGAGAAACATCTCTGAATTTTAACAGTGCGGCTATCAGCCCTCACTATCACATCTTGGAAGGAGATCCCAATACTCATTACCTTCTTATTTTAAAATACCATTTATATTACTAAAAGGGACATTATCTATCTATCTAAGGGACATTTTATATTTTTATTTTATAAAATAATGTTAATTTAGAAAACTTATCAAGGATCCCACACGTTAAAAAGGTTCTTTGATATGATATTTTTTATATTCCAACGAAGCACATATTTAATAGTATGTAGATAATTTAAGATCAAATCACTAGCACTAACAAGAAAAGAAACACTATCTTTATGGATGGGAAA
This sequence comes from Acronicta leporina, assembly GCA_947256265.1. Lineage (NCBI taxonomy): Eukaryota > Metazoa > Arthropoda > Insecta > Lepidoptera > Noctuidae > Acronicta > Acronicta leporina. Next base: position 5,523,678 of record OX366521.1, read on the forward strand.
CGTAATTTTACCGTAACCTTTTGGAACCGTGCAACTAGAATCATAACGTTTCATAAACTCTTGTAAAAGCTTACTTGAAATAAAAACATTTGAACTTAAACTTTGAATTTTTAACAACTGTTTCGTTGTCTTTGTCTACTAATCACGCTACTGGATCAGACCACTCTAGACATGTGGCATAAACGCTAATCGAATAGAATAGAATTCTTAATATTATATGAAAATGACATAAGCTTTCAACGAATCGAGCGTGCACAAATGTCATCTCCATACATTTTGTTTCTATTCTTTTGTCTATGCTAACTTACGATTGCAACTTCTCCACTGGGCGACGCACGTGGTGGTTACCAGAAAAGTTGTTTTTTACTAACGCAAATACATATTACAAGTTAAAACTAAATGCAAGTTAACATGTCAATATGTATAAACATTATATTTCATGCCAGCACACTTCTTCTAGACTACATTTTGCGTAATTTCCTTTTAGTCGGCTTAAAGCAACAGTCAAAGGGTTAAAGCTTCTGTGTTTAGCAAACATTGGTCACGCGTCGACTGTAACTCGTGTACTACGCGTGTTAATAATTTATTACCTACGAGAATTCCGGTGTTATTACTGTTACACCAAACACTCGTAAAGAAATGTGAAAATGATTTGTTAATGAACCTGTAAGCAGTTTCACGATAACTCACTCATTCATTTCTGTGATAAGTAACGTGTAACTAGTTAAGTACAAGTTCTTCGGTACGCACTCAGTCATATTGTTGTGTTTATTTATTGAAATGAAATGATGAAATGATATTTATTTCTGTAAGTAGATCATTAGAGAAACTTTTACAAGTCAATGGTTTGTTTTTTTTTTTATAGCTAGATGGCTTCGGCATTTCCTAACTGACGACCTCTGAGAAGAAACACCGAAACAAACTCAGAGAATCATGGTCTCTTTTAAAGTCCAGACATAAAATAATGCAAATAATGTGAGTGGGACAATGCAGGGCAATGTCTGAAATGGCCTTTTGAGGAAAGAACCATAGCAGCTTTGAGTAGACCAGTCCTAACTGACGGCAAGCATGCATCAGTCATCGTGTAGCTCAACCATAATTAATATTTAACCATGATAAACCATATTTTATAACATAATAGATAATTATGTATTAATTGAAGGTTCTGCTCACGCACTTGTTCTAGTGTAGCTCAACCTGAATTTAAGGCGATCAGGTGAAGTACTCGTGAGTCTATTTTTCATATTGATGAGTATTTTTTAAGTTTTATCAGTATAATTGTCACTGCCATATTTACTGATGTGTAAACGAGGGTAAACGTCGTTTTGGTAGCTTTAAAATCGTTTGGATTCAATTGTCCTAGTGATTATGTTGGCATGACTTCCATCACATCCTTCGTGTTCTTCTTCTTTCTTCTCTTTCTGTTTTAGAAAAAGATTGAGAATAACGAAGTAATATTAAAGAGCTTCCCAAAAAAAATTAGGCAGTAAATATTGAATACTGATTGTAGGTTCTACACAAGCACATGTACCTGATACAAATCTAAGGACTAACGAGTAAAAAACTTCATTGACTCGAATAATGTGATTGATTGTTTATAGTAGGTATGACCAATTTTGGTAATTTTTAAACCATGCAATTTCAGGGAAAACCGTTAATTTCTGCTATGCAAGGTGGGTGTATGTGGTGTAAGTATGCACTCGCACTGATAAAAATCTAAGATATGCGTGTGCGCGCAATGGCCTGCGCACGCGCGGTATCGGCGCACGGTGACACGTGCCAATCTACTTTAACGCCTAGAAACACGTGATTAGAGACTTGATTCGTACTATGTACCTGTAACGTGCAAAAATGCAAATATGTAAGTTAAAATCTAGGGTTTCAATTCGAAAATGCTGCCTCCTATATATAATAAAATAACTGCCTCATGAGCCAAGTGGTCCTGAGCGTGACTACTACGCTAGAGGTCCTGGGTTCGATTCCCAGGTCGAGCAAGGTGTTATTGGGTTTTTCTATGAAATTCCTAGTAGCAGCTCGGAGTTAGGAATTTGTGCCCGGATAATGGCAATAGGCTCGCCCCCTATTACATGGGACATAAACATACCGGCGAAATGTGGGTGTACATAAGTACGCCTCTGCCTAACCCTTCAGGGAATACAGGTGTGATGGTATCTATGTTATGTCAATTCGAAAATCGTTTGCATCTAGACCACTTATTTATGGATATTATCTATTAATCGGTGGGCTACACAATTGCCAATTCTATGAGGAATTGGTATGCATATCATGCCTCCATGAAATGCCTAGGTAATCTTGCCACCGGATCGTAGCTTTCCTGAAGAATCGCTATCCCACAGAAACTGCTCATTTGTAACGTGATCATGCTCAATTAAATATTCATGCTCACTTAAATATTCTGCTGTATTTGGCGGATTTTATTCCCTAAAATCTGGTTGAGTCGCTAATACACTCGTCATTCTCGTGAACGGGTGAAATCTCTCAGGATTAGTCGGCTCTTACATGCCATAGCAATCCGTATTCAGTTTATCTTTTTGGAAGGCAATTTATTCTTATCACTCACATCAAACTCCATAATACTCAAATTAATTAATTGATAGACGAAAATTGTAACGAAACGAAAAGAGTATCTATGTAGTTTCTTGCCGCCTGTTCTTCATATGACCCACTATTTGGAACCGAGCTTGTAGTTTTTTGACATTTTAAGTTCGAGTATTCTGTGGTTTGCCTAGCCGAAAACCACACCCAAAAGTACTACCGAAACGCACAGCTGACTAAAATCAGAATAAATCTCTCCCCGTGTCCAACTGCCTTATCTCATGAAGACTCTCATCATGAATCAGGCTGAATCATCAGGACATCACACGACTAATGGCCAACCAAGCCATCAAATTTTAGGGGACATTATCCTCATTGCATTATGACAATCATTTATCAGGCGACTTATATGTATAGTATAAGGCTTTTATAAAATAATTATAGAAGTACATACTGACGGATCCCTGAAATGGATACTCCGTTTTATTTGAAAAACGTGCAATTATTTATATTTGTGTATTATATCGAAATCATATAAGCCGCATGCAACAAATGTGAGCTGGCGCTGGGCGCAAGACAGTAATTAAGAGCATTATTTGCAAGCGTCGGTCAAGATCGAACGGACGTTGTTTTATTAAAAATGTCATTCAAAAATAGTTTGTAGTATATAAAGTACGTATTTTTTTATTATTAGTTCTTTATTTTTTATGGGGATAAGGCTCTCTTAAAAGAGATGCATTTGCGTTTGCCGTAAGCATACGATTTGGTATACAGAATCAGTTGGGATATTTCTACATCCATTAGTTAAAAAGAATTAGTTTTCCTCGACCTGACTGAATTGAAAGAATATCATGTCCAGAACGAGTCTGAAAGAACCTGTGGAAAGAACATCCTTTTGTACCTATAAGTTTTTCTAATGCACGCTTTCTGAGCATTCTCTACCCGCAGAAGCGAGCCGGACGATTTTGAGTATTCAATATTAGATTCTGATAAATAAGACTTATAAGATTGATTGATTTATAACGTGTATTCTTATGATGTGATTAGGTGTGCAGAGCAACCCTGACCAGACCATAACTTCTGTAATAAATAAAAACAATAATTTGAATACCTACTCATTTGCGTTTTATGATAATTATGTTTTATATAATTTCAGATATTTTCATCATTTTAATTGCAATGAATACACGTTGGGAAATGTAAAACTCGTACCTTACTAGGTACTGGATAAATAAAAATGATAAATACAAACAACTGTAAATAACAAGCCAATTTCATCTGGAGTATTTTGGGATGATAAATATGTAATAGCGTCTGCCAACCCCGTCGAAAGAACAGGGGATATAGGTAAACTGAAAATATATACCATAGATGGCGCATACTTCCAACGCCCAGTATCGTTCAATATCAGGCATGGCCAGAGACCAAGCTAAACGAAACTCAGGCAGGTGGTCGACGTTTGGATTCGATGGGCGTCACGCACCACACCATTACATAATTATGATAACAATTCGCGGTAATAAACACCACTACCCTATAAAAATTCAGCACAAACGTGTAGACGAATTCTTGCCTGAAGGTAAATTTACAATTGCAGGTTTCGAGTTTATTTATAGGATACATGTTAAACAAAACATTAAACTGGAAATAGTGACATATCCCGTTTCAGTTCTAATAGTGGACTGTTACGACTGGATTCCACCAATTTGGGGTACTTTTATCTGTTTGCGGAATATTGAAAATTTTGTTGGAATTTCTTCTGGTGCTGCATTGTTTTATAACGAAACCTTCGCTGGCCTTGGGAGCTTCTCTATTAGAAGAGGAAGCGAGAGTGTATTAATATTTACGGATTATAGAAAATACAATAATTCATAGTTCACCACCTTGGGGAGTCGTGTGTTAGAGAACAAACAAGACATGAGTAATTTTTATAAATAAGTTTTCCATACTTTTTACAAGGACATAAATGGATCATCGGTGACGTAGAATAGAAGCTTTGCTTTATAAAAACTTCTAAGACAACTCAATAAAAAGTACGGCCTTTTATGATGCATATAGGTACATAATACATTTGAGGGAGAAATGAAGACCGTGATAATTTTACAATCACAAAGTTATATTTGTCCGTAATTCTATCTATGGTCGGTAGCGAGAGCGTGTAGGAAGCCTTCACCTCTTCTTGCGAGCAAGTTATGCCTGTAAAAGAGGCGGTGAAAAAGAAGAGAGGAGCAACCACCTCTGCTCTGATTCGTAGTAGACGCACGAATTGACTTGACTTGGGGAGTACGCTCGCCCGAACAGATACGGGGCCATTATCTGTGGCAGCGCGTGTGTTTTCAACATACGCGCCATCAAATAGGGCGCGAGGTCTGGCCTCGTAATTTGTACGCTGAGCGTCCACAGACTGTAGCCTGACACTGTCGTAGCGAATCCCATGGCCATGACTATAGGACAGAGCAGTTGGCAGTGCAGAGAAGCCAAGTTCAGTTTTTAGTCAGTTTGAGTTCGACATCGAGAATCCGTGAGGATTTTCCAAACATAAAAAAGGTTATGTATACTTATGGTACTGAATACCGAATTACAGTAGCTACATCATGTTTTTTTTTAAGAGGGGCCAACGATTAGACGGGTAACCTGATGGTAAGCGATTATCGCCGACCATGGACACCCGCAACACCAGAGGAGTCTCAACTGCGTTGCCCTTTTAATAAGGTTTGGTCCTCCGGCATCCTCACTCGGCGAAACAGAACGTTAGTGTTGTTTCACGCACACATTTCTGTGAGGCCGTGGTATCACTCCGGTCAAGCCCATTTGTGCCGAAACATGGCTCTCCCAGGGTAAAAATTCTTTGTACTATCATTCACATAGTTATTTATTTAGAATATTTTATAATGTCGTATTTATTTGATAGAAACATTACTTATAGGTAAGTAGCAAATATAAAGATGAAAAACAACATATTCCACTATGCCAGCATGCATACATATGTTTGAGGAAAGTTAAAACTAAACTTACAATTGTATTATAAACTGTTATATATAAGGAAATTCATTATACACTTGTATAACTCATTTTGTATTTTTTTTATAAATATAGATATTATGAAGAATATTGTTTCTCTTATTGCATACAAAGTTAACATTCATGGGACTATTATCTATCCTTTGTAAAACCTATTCCCTCCAATAAATAAAAGTAACAATTGTCAATCAAATATACTTAGAAGGATTTATTTTTTTTCAAATAATTAACACTAAGATAACCTAATCTAGTTAATATATATAAATATACTTTCGATATAAAATGTTCTGATATAATAATTGTAACGTTAACTTTTTTATATTCTGATTAGTGATTGGGATACCTTTTGGAAATTAGGATTAAAAACATATCACTAAGGTAGGGAATTTTTAAGACATACGTAGACAAAACTTAAAATTAAGCCAGATAAATAAAAAAAACTGTATTGTATGTACTGTATTGTATATATGCTACATGGATAAATGAAAATAAAAAAAACTAGCATTTTTATTTTCGTTATTTATATTTCTGAAATGATGTTTGTAATATCTATATATAATTTTATATCTAATATTTACAATGGAATGGATAAATGAATCTACGATTTAATTCAATATGATTGTAATGGAATAAAATTAATTAATTAATCACAAAGCGCATCTATTAGCTAGTAAGTATTTTTTTAATTCGTTCATGGCTATAAACGAGCAGACAAGCAAGCCCAGAGTAGGTACCTATGTGTAAACTGCAAACAAAAAAAAATATCTACTATGAAAACTAAGTTACTTGGTGATCTAAGTACTAATACTAATTCCAGATTTTTTTTATATGACTGTTAATAACAAATATATAGCTAAGTTACTGAGGAATTGGATCCTAGCCTAGCACAATACACAGCACTTCCCGCTATTTTCTTAAAAACACAAAGCTCATTGAAATAGGATCTTTATGTAAGTTACGATGGCACAGAAAACTTACTAAGATAAGCTTAGCCTACATAAACTTTGCTGTGCAACATATTTCAATTAGTAACTCTATGTTCTTTTAAAAACAAATAATAAAATTAGATTTAGAACTATCATCATCATAATTATCACCCAAGACACGTCCACTGCTAGGGTTGTCACTTGTGCGGGAAACGTCTGGATTCTCCCATTTTCAATTTTGATCCACTTCATAGCACAGACTGCCAGCTCAACTATACCTTCTTAATCTTAAATAGTGTGAAAAGATTTTTACAGGGTCGATAAAATTATTTTTTACTTATACCTACATTTTCATACCTCCAGGCAAAAATGTCAAAATCCCAACATTTTGAAATACTATCCAAATATTTTCATTTTTCGATCTGGCCTATCCACTATCCCTATCAACTGCTGAACGATGTAATGGGGACTGTGAAACTCTTCGGGCCATAGACTTCCGCAAGGACGAAAAATAACTCTAAATATGCAAAGGCGTTAATGGTAATCTGGGCCTAAAATCAAATATTTCTCCTGTATTTAAATCAAAATCCATCGTTCCAATTGATTGCTTAACTGCACAGGATGCAGGTTGGGACAGATCACCGATTATATGCATGCATATTGGCACGAACATGTGAGCAGCGCACGGAAGCATCGCGTCGCGCCGGTGGTGGCCGCAAGAAGCGCGCGAGGCGGTGACGGCGGCAGCGGCGAGCGGGTTAGCGGGCAGACACTGACGGTACGGAACGGAGGCGGACTCCATTCGACTCGAGCCCTCCGAGTACGCCGCACGCACCGCGCTCGCTCTCTCAGCGAAACTTTTCTCGTTTTACGCAAAGTGAATGAAGTGGTGTTTCTAAAGCAACGTTTTACATACTTTGAAACCTGACAGTTTCAGTTTTGTGTTGTTTATGTTTGTTTTTGTGACCACATTGGAGGTGATCAGTTTATTTTCAATACGGCCGTCTGTTTACGGTAAGTACGTGTTTTGTTTCAATAGTACGTAGGCGCCTCGCACAGCTGATTTATGCGATGAGAAGAGACCACGCCATGAACTGCAAATCATAGAACTAAGATGGCACTACTAATGTTTGTACAGTTTCTTTCCATTCGTTCCCGTTGAGTTAGAAAAGTTCGCTTTACAATCCATTAGTACCAGAATAAATTTTAATTGATTTACCATTTACCTAATTGTTCAATATATTATATTATGCACGAATACTGTCGCCTACATAGGGATACTGTTGAAATAGTTAACTGATTAGGTCAATATTCACATGCAAAAGCTAATATGGGTTCGTCACTTCAATATGTCGCCTAATGAGCTTTACCACAGGTAGTAAACGATGAATTAACTTTATTAGACACTGAATAATATTAAAATAATCTAGCGTAGAAGTTAAGTGCACGTATTAAAAAGCGTGCGTTGAAGTCTTTTACAAGAGAATACAAGAAACAAAAAGTCTTGGCAAATCTAAATAAATCACGATTTCGCCACTGGCAGTATTCTGTCGACACTATCAAGTTGTAAGTATTCAATTTTTCCGTAAGTAATGTACTCATAACAACGCTGTCCGCAATGGATCAAAATGGATGTAAATATTATGATAGGCCTTATCTTTTGTTAGTAATGTTATTCACTAACAAACTTTGGCCCTTCTTCTAATATAGCAGAGCTTGTATAATCTGTTGAGTACACTTGAGTAGTGTAAAGGAAAGGTGCTAAACAATTTATTTGCAAGTAGGTAATTAGTCTCTTCTTTAATTTAACCTGCAGACAATAAGTAAACATTTTAGAGTGATTCTCACAAGCTTCACCAATCATTTACATATATTGATAGAAACCAGCTCTGAAAGAAAGAAAAGAAAGAAAGAAAGAAAAAGTTTTTATTTTCGTCCATATGACGCACAACAAACCAAAAATACAAAAAATATTAAGTACCTGAACACCTTTGGTAATCGGCTTTCTCTTTTAACCCTTTGGAAGACAATATACCTATCCTAGAATCCATTCAATTTATCTACCTATCTACCACATCAAGCTGCGCAATTCTCACATAATTAGAAATAATTGTAAACCAAAGACAAACATTGTTATCATTATCCTTTAACCGGCACTCCATATCTATGCAGTTTCTTGCCAGTTCTTCTCTAAAACATCTATTAACACTATTTGGAACTGTGCAACTAGTTTTTGCAGATCAAAACAGCATGTAACCTTTAATGGTCTCTGTGGAGCACATATATTACAACCGCTTGATAGGCCCCTAAGGGTCATAGTCTGATGTTAAATAAATCATAACTTGAAATATTTTCCATATTATTCCATATTATTCCAATACATCTCCACCAATAGTAATATAATATTTTATATTATTTATAGGGTTAACTGATCTCACTGTTGCGGTTGCTTCGCTCCTATTCCCAAGGAAGATTTCCATAGTCATAGCATTTTTTTGAAGTTTTAACCTTATTCACAGCAATAAATTCGATCTTCAAATTAAACACAAACCCTCATTAAAACGTTACATAAATACCGTTGGAATTCGAACTTCCTCGTGCTGACCTGTTTTTGCCATATCATGTAAACAGCGCCTAATCATACTGCTGTGACATGCACAGCACAATTTGTCGCCGGGGATGTGCAACCGCTGGACAGCTTGTATGACAGACTAAATTGTGTAACACCTAGTTAGTCAGATTTAGATAAGACAAATTGGTCTGAATTCCTGCATCACTAAATATTTAGTTTGTGGCGGTTGTGCTCCTCGGAGTTGATCGAATTCATTCACGGATAAGAAATTGATTTTGCTTTAACGGTAATAAAGAATGGAGGACAACATCGTGATGAGACCTGCTCATCAAAGCGGTTTCCATAAAGTTCTTATAGAATATAGGTAGATTGGCAGTGTCAGTCTGGTGAACTATACCTAATCTATCTTGTCTGTATCTCAGTGGTACCCAGACCCCACAAATGACTGATTCTTATCAGGGTGTGATACCATCTCGAGTCGCGTTTGAGTGAATTTTGAAATAGCAGTTTGAATGGCGTCATATTTATGATAATATACTTGAATTATACATAGCTACCACACAAATAACTTATGATCCGAGAATGTTTAAATCGAACCGTAATACAGAATCCATTAAATTAAGCTTTTATAAGAATGCCAATTGTATTTTACAATTAAAGGTAAAGGCATTACACAATAAATTCAAAATCAACTCTCAATCCTTAGATAGAAATTAGAAGCTATATGGAAGTAGCTAATTATAAGTGAAATCTTATGAAAATTAAAAATATTGACTGAACTAATATTGGCCCTATTCGGTCGTTTAAAAAATCATTCTTCGCTTCGACTTCCCACCGCTTTAATGATAAATTTCCGTGTTCATAACTTCCTGAAATACAGTTGACTCTCGTTAATTCAAACCTGCGATAATTCGAACCTCTCTATAATTCAAAGTGATCACGAGTTCCCTACAAAATCTCTTTATATTTCGAACTAAATCAATACATTTTCATACACTTGGTAATTCGAACGAAAAAATCATTGCTATATAACAAAACGACGCGTTAATTCGAACTTATCGGCGTCCAACACTCGACAATTCAAAGTTGCAGAGAGAAAGAGGCGGAAAGATTGTAAGTACATTTTGCGACAAGTTCAAACTTGTATCAACGTACACGAGCCTTTGTTTTTGTTTTGATTAGTTTAACTATGTACCTCTAAACTTTTGTCATTATTATAGAATAGCAGTTAATAAATAATAATTGATCAACACTTAATAATTCGAAGTTTTATTTATTTTCTCTCACAAATTTCGAACCATTTGATATTTCAAACACTCGATAATTCGTAATATTATAAGAGTCCCTCGAGTTTCGAATTAACGAGAGTCGACTGTATATAGAAATTACTGAAAACATTTCACTGATTTCAGTTAGATCAAACACAATATTATAATATCATGTTCACGTCTAAACATGGTTTTAATTTTTCTTGGCGCTTTCCTTAACGGCAGATCGTTATCGACATGTTTCCATTGTTTTCAACAATGGTGCTGCTCATCAAAGCGGTTTCCATAAAGTTCTTATAGAATATAGGTAGATTGGCAGTGTCAGTCTGGTGAACTATACCTAATCTATCTTGTCTGTATCTCAGTGGTACCCAGACCCCACAAATGACTGATTCTTATCAGGGTGTGATACCATCTCGAGTCGCGTTTGAGTGAATTTTGAAATAGCAGTTTGAATGGCGTCATATTTATGATAATATACTTGAATTATACATAGCTACCACACAAATAACTTATGATCCGAGAATGTTTAAATCGAACCGTAATACAGAATCCATTAAATTAAGCTTTTATAAGAATGCCAATTGTATTTTACAATTAAAGGTAAAGGCATTACACAATAAATTCAAAATCAACTCTCAATCCTTAGATAGAAATTAGAAGCTATATGGAAGTAGCTAATTATAAGTGAAATCTTATGAAAATTAAAAATATTGACTGAACTAATATTGGCCCTATTCGGTCGTTTAAAAAATCATTCTTCGCTTCGACTTCCCACCGCTTTAATGATAAATTTCCGTGTTCATAACTTCCTGAAATATATAGAAATTACTGAAAACATTTCACTGATGTCAGTTAGATCAAACACAATATTATAATATCATGTTCACGTCTAAACATGGTTTTAATTTTTCTTGGCGCTTTCCTTAACGGCAGATCGTTATCGACATGTTTCCATTGTTTTCAACAATGGTTTTCACTTCACTAGACTTATAATGTAACTAGAATTCAAGAAACGAAAATAAAACCAAAGAGAATTTAATAATTTATGTCCGGCATCGCATGCCTTCAGTTCGTTAAGAAATGCACTAATTGGAAAGCAGTGTCCCACTGCAGTCTCCTCAGACAAAATAACAACATTAATTACGCAATCACACAGTTTGTCTCCTGTCAAGGGCTTACCATTGCAAATTGTTCTTGGCAGAATAGAACACATCACGTTCCATCTGATAAAAGGCTTTTCGAGAGCCAGAAAAAGTAATCTATTCCTTTATAATCACGAACTTGTTTATAGATGTACGCTCGTGTTTATGCGCATGCATGACTGTAGTGTTCAGTATGATTCTCAGTGGACACAATAGCGACTACAGTGACCCGTAATGTAAACTTCTCGTGCGTGCCGCCGGCGCATAATCGCAGATTAGGTTACAGAAACTCTCCAGATAAATGAGAAAACCAACATTGTTCGCTGGCCACTTATTCCACTTAAGGTAATATTGACAAATGTATAGAACCATGGTTACTTGCATCCGATCAGTTTTGATATTTACCTGGCTAGGAATAAACAGCACAGACTTTGATATAAATAAATTATACGAACCTAACATGGCAAACTGTATTGAAACCCAAAACAAATAAAATAACTTATCTAATACGAACCTATTGAAACATCATAATACATATTACATAGGTACTTATAACCAATGACAAATTCTTCCTTAAAATTTTTAATTTTTATATGTCAAGTTTTGTACTTATATTAATTAGGTCTTTACCTATGAAATTGCCGTTTTGTATGAAAAAATTTAAACGATTTTTTTTCATGTATTTTTTATTTGTTTTAATCGAAGTAATCACCCATGCAATCAATGCATTTTTGCCAACGCAGTGGCAGTTTATTGATTTCTTAAAGAAATCAGCTGGACGGGAGGCAACAAATTCTTCAAAGTCATTTTGTACTGCCTCTCGGGTATTGAAGTTTTTTCCCGCCAAGAAGTTATCCAAATTCTGGAAAAAGTAGTAGTCTGTAGGCGCAAGGTCTGGTGAGTAGGGCGGATGACGGAGAACTTCCAACCCCAGTTCTTGCAACTTGGAGACCGTCTGTGGTGCAGTATGAGGTCGCGCGTTATCGTGCAGGAGCAGCGGAGACGAGCGATTGACCAATGCTGGTTGGAGATGTGCCAGCTTCTCCATCATTGTGTTCAGTTCTTCACAGTACACATCTGCAGTAATGCTCACCCTGTTTGGTTAGAAGCTGTGATGAATCACACCGGCGCTAGACCACCAAACAGTGACCATTACTTTTCTAGGGGTAAGTTTTCGTTTAGGGCATTGTTTAGGTGCTGAACTAGGATCCAACCAACTTGCTGAGCGCTTGCGGTTATTAAACAGAATCCATTTTTCATCGCAGGTAACAATGCGGTTCAAAATTCCTTCATTTGTGTGTCTGTTGAGCAGTGCAAGGCACGTTTCGACGCGTACTTCGCGCTGGCGATCATTGAGTTCGTGGGGCACCCATTTGTCAAGCTTTTTTACCTTGACGCAAATGGACCAATATTGTTTTGACGCTAACGTCGAAAGCTGCTGCTAATTCAGCCGTCGATTGTGTATCATCAGCTTCCACAATCGCCTTTAATTCGTCATTGTTGACCAAAGTCTTCGGACGATCGCGAGGTTCATTTTTCAGGTCGAAATTCCCAGAACGGAAGCGAGCAAACCAATAACAGGTGGTGCGTTGGTTTGTAGTGTTAGCTCCGTAAACGTCGTTGATGTTGCGTGCCGCTTGTGCCGCGTTGCTGCCACGACGGTACTCATATTCCATAATTACTCGAAATTTTAACGTACGAAAAATATTGAAATGCGATGGAAATGTAACACTAATCAATAAACAAATGACTACTTTTTCAAAAATAATTCCATGTTTTTAAAATAAAATTAATTTGAAATTTGAATTCTTAGCCAAACAAAAATTATTTTGATTTGAAATGGCCAGTACTGCAGAACGGCAATTTCATAGGTAAAGACCTATTATAACCACTTTACGGAGTCTATCTCATTATATTCACATTGTCAAATTCCTTTAGAGCGTCCTTGTTCACGTGCAGACTGAGGTGTCATACCGCTATAGAATCCGTAAAGGTGTTTTATTTAAACATGTCCAATATTCACATAAGTCTCAGAACTCAGTATACATAGATTTATTAACATTAACATTAAAATATTACAACATTAGTCAAACATTACCGGACAGACTTTACCGCATAAACATCGTTATATTATATTAGCAACATTCGTACAAAATATTTATTTTGGACTACTTACCTAGTTAACTACTGAACCAAATGTTAAAGATTGTCGAAAACTAAAATACGCGACCGACAAAAATTTCAAAACAATAGACTTTCAATGATACTCAGACAACCTAATCGTGTCTGATCATGCCATCTTGATGAACACAACTCATATTAAGTCTAATTAATGATAATGAAATAAAACTATGGGTACCTATGAAATTTTACAATTAATATTACACATTATAATTATTATATTACAATAAGTTTCTTTACCTACTATAGGTAACCACTTTTGACCAAGCCAGCGTAATTAAGAACTGCTTTACTACCTCGTCCTCGTTGATACCTCGCCACATATATATGAACTCTATAGCCGTACACAAGAACCTAAATATTATAATCTAACTAGGTATATCTAGATCCTAAATATTGCTAAATCTGCCGTAGGCACTCATATTCGTAGCGAAATCACCGCCTTCAGCGCCGGCGCACCTGGCCGACCGACAAACCGACTGATCAACGATCTTCGATTTTATTGCAATTATCTCGGGTGAAATTAATAAATCCGAATAAGGCCCGAGTAAATTATCACACATTTTATTGAGATCATGTATCGCCGTAATTTTTTCTGCATGAGAAACTAAAGTAATGGAAATTAATATTTGTCTTCATCTATCGCGTTCAATGCCTGCATTAGCTTTAGCTTATATTAAAATTTGTATTGTGGTACAAATATAAGCCATTCACCGTCATTATATATACCGTCATTAATGGAGGCTCCTTTATAGCATTTATCACTATATTATAAATTATAATATTATTTTTCAATCGGAACGAAAAGCATAATGTTTGGTAATGGCTCAAGCTTATTCTTTTACATCTTTTGGGTTTACAGCAAAAATTGATGTCTGTTATTGATTGACGCACACATGCGACTTTATTCTGTGATAAATGTAGCAAGTAGTAAAAGTCTACATCTGCATTGCCTCCTAGATTATGTAATTATTTAAAATTTTCAAACAACCCTTCATGCAGCTCTCTGCATATGTAGAACATAGCACTAATGTCAACAAGATCGACGATATAACTTCGAATACCTATATTATAACCTCTCGACGTCTTGTCGAGGTCATTATTGTTTAACATTTAGAACACATTGTCTGTTATCCCGCAATCATAGCGAGCGCGTAACAGTTATAAGCTAGTTTACGTTTTAGTTCCCTATACAATTTTAGTAGTTTAGTACCAATCTTTAAAATAACTCCCACCTAAGAGTAAGCATGTGCATCAGTCTCAGTTTTAATTATACACCCACTACCCAATAACGTTTGGAAACGAGTCGTAAACCGATATATAGCATCAAAGCTGCGTGAAAGCCGTCGCCCGCTGCGATTGCTCCGATTCACATGAAAACATACTTCCTTTAATTAATTCCCTAGCAATAGTATCGAATAGCAATAAACACATTGCGTCTTCCAGATCCTTTAACATAAAATTAGACTTTCATACTTTATCTACAGCCGTTGATGGTGCGTTACAGTCAGCCCTACCTTTGTGTGGTTAAATATTTACATCTCTAGTACCGCTTACAACTTTAGTGTTTTTGTACACAGTAGTTCATGTGAACGCGTGCACTGCGCGACATTTTCCCGCGGTGGTGCAGGTCGGCTCCCGCGCTCACTCCCACGCCACCAGTCTTCCGTCTTCACCTCATGGACACAATAGCTACATTACTGCATTTTTTTTTTCTCCTCCTTTGTTGTTTACTTTAATAGTTAACGTGCACCAAGCATTCCTGGAAGTGAAACTTATCTTTTTCTAATGACTTATAGAAGCGAGATGGCTTCCGCGTACCTATAGTTTTTTACGATATCGATACTTGTCCTTTGGAATAGGCGCCATGTTACAATTCAGATCTGGAACACGACGATAGATGATGTTCTTAGGTATTACTAGCACCTGATTGGGAGGTACCATGTTTCATATGGTAACTAAAAAGAAGTTTTTCTTTTTAAAAAGGTACCTTTGGAAATATTAAGAAAACAATAACCGTGTCATAAACCCTTAAACGTTAAAATTGTTCATTTTGTATGTTCAGATGGTGTTTTTTTTATTTTTTAAAGACAGAATTTTATAATGTTTATTACTGTGGTTATCGTAAACCCCTTCGAATTGGTATAGTTTCCTAATAACCCTGTGGAGATGCTAAAAGTGTTTCACTGGGAACTGTGCCATCTGTGTGCACTAAAGGTGACAACCGGCCGAGTCGGCATTATTTATTGCCCTTTTAAAACACGCGGTAGGTACTCGACAGGGTTTTGCGCACACATGTTCTCTCAGTTTACTTGGCAGATAGTTGCGGATGCTGCGAAGCGTGTTTATCATCGGACAACGACTTCAGCTCGCCTCAGTCTGATTTTAATTGCCGGCAAATATTCGTTGTTAGACTGCGAGCTGGGGCGGTGGCTTACCGTGAAGACGGAGTTTCGGCCTTACACGAACGAAGATTACCGTTGGTTACTGTCATTTTTTACTTTATTTAATTCTGCGAAGTGGTGTAACGGTGTCGCGTCCATTTGTTTTGGTTCGGCATCGCGCGACGTGCGCGTGCGCCTCATCCCGCGCGCCGCGGCCGCGACGTTGCCTTGCATTAACCATGTATTGTATTATATCACCACTCCTCACTTTGTCTTTCTGATGCAAGCATGTAGTCTTTTGTTTATTAATTCCACTTACAAAACCCGATCGGTAGGTACTTACAATATCATAAACAAGTCAACATAAAAAGTATGATATTCTTATCTCGGGTCACACAATTTACTCTAGATGTACGTAGATAGTATATTCTCAACGCAATTTCTGTTTCTTTTCTTGGGAACTTTAACATTTGCGTATACATACTTAGTTTTGAGCAATTGAGCAAAGAATGCAAGTCCGTGGGAACAGATTAAGCTGACCCGCAAAGAATGAACCAAACTGAGTGAAATTTGACCTATACACCACACGTGCTTGCATATGAGTACATACGCATGATACGCCCAACATCTTTAGTTATTATATTTCTACATAGATACTCGTATTAATATGTTAAAGTAGGTACGTATACTAACAATCATTGAGAAATTACTACTATATGCCTTGAACTTAAAAGTCAAAGCATTTCTTCTTGTGATACAGTAAAGTATAGTACCTATAGTAAGATTGCCTCATAAGTCTACTTGGTTTAGGGTTTAAGCACTAATTCTACGCTCGAGATCCTGGGGTTGATTCACAGATCAAGCAACTATGAAATGCTCAATGTCGGCTCGGATTTCGGATTCGTAGCCGGTTACATAGGTCCAATACCGTCGAACTCTTGAGGGAATATATACGTGATGGTGTATATATATGCATCTTACTTAAGATAACTGGTCTTGTAACACGAGGCCAGGAGAGGTCCAGCGCCATCAACGGATAACTACTGTGTAGCCAGGACATAAGAGTAACTGTTAGGTGCTTATAAACTAGGTTAGCTCTCATTATAACACGTAAATCAAAACAACGTAGTAGCTATCAATTAATGCAATCGTCAATCATAATTATTTTTCCAGCGTACAACGAATAAATTGAAACCCATACATAATTTCCAACATTAATTAACATTAGCTAAGGTTATCGATTTACTTTGATAACATTAAGGTTATGGACGAACTATATCCTCAGTGGGAATGATTGTTTTCAGAAATGCGTTAATGTAATAAGAATCAATTTCATCCTCTGTCTAACCACGAATCGCAGCTATGTAATAATATCACACAATGATTCATAACATCGTGAGCATACATCTACCAATCCAGTTTGATTATTATTGTAATTGCTTAAATAACATAGTAACAACTCTTGCTGTTTAGGAAGTCAAACCATGCAAATTGCGTGTGTTTGGCGCAAAATGTTGATGCAAATGTTTTGCAACTTAGTCATAGCAGAGGAGTGTCTGCGTGTGATGGTATATTTAACACTGGTCCACACTAGGTATTAAATTTGACTTTACACATTCATAGAGGAGTGGTGGCGGTACACACGCGGTCATTCTCGCGTCCACAGGACGAGGCGAGGCGGGCGCGAGCAATGAAAGTGACAACTGTGTACGAAAGTGACTCGCTAGATTTATTTACACTTGTTCGAAATAGACGCGATCACTTCTAAAACTGGTGTCCACTTTACGTCTGTGGCCCGGTCCGCCTTGCTATTAATATCGCTTCGGGCGGAGATCTGCCTCCTTCTATGGCAAACTAGAATGTGCTTAGCGCAATACGCCAATTAACTGTATGTTTTGTCCATTGAGACATTTTTATTCCATTTATTACCATCAAATTAATTACTGGTTACTTTTTTACATACGCTTTTTTTGTGCGCTCAAGGTACAATTTGTTTTTAGCGAGGTCATCGAACCTTTTAGTGTTTCATCGGTCAGTAAACAATGACAGGGTATTGAAGTATAAGTGTATTTGGTATCAAAGTTATAACAGTAAAATTTGCAGTACCAATTTTTGCCCAGCGTACCTACTCTCTGGTTTATATAAAGGAACTCTATAAAAGTGCCATTTCGAACCCTGACCAACTTCACTAATAGAAACCGGTAATCGAATTTCGTGTCTGTGACCTGACATACAACTCAACCCACTAAAGTGGGGTGTTCGTGTACTTAGGTACGCCAGACTCTAAACAATAACCCAGTAAATGGAGCAGCTGGTAATGATCCAGTGATTGAGTCGCGCCAGCGAGTGAGAGCGCCCAATTGAGTGTGTGCCTAATACAATCGGATATGGCACTCAATATGATGGAAGGGGCGAAGCGGCGGAAAAGTATTCTCAATATCAAAATGCAACACAATTGTGAATAGACGACTAAGTTTTATTACGTATATGATACGTAATAAGAACCTGTACCTATCATTTGAAGAATGTTAATAATAATGTTTTTGTTACTAAGTGCTGCTCCATTAAGTAAAAACGAATAAGCGTGGTACAATTATCAAAACTACCGAGAGAGAGAAATGGAATGTCCCAAGTAGTGAGATAATTTCGATTTCCTTTTATAGAAAGTAAGAATGTTTTCGATAGGTGGGTATCGCGGTGATGTGAACAAGCCGCTGATGCTGCTTCACCCGGGAACCTGTTCGCAACATCGCCTACACTGACTGCGATTAGCAGACACTGACTTATTAAGGAGGCCTGCAAATAGAATATGGGTCCCTATTCCTTATCTATCACAAGAATTTCTTCTTGACCTTTTTAACCCGTCACATTTTTTTAATACATAGGTACCTAGCTATAATTTTAATAATATTTAAAAAAAAATAACAAATTAAACAGCCTCAGTATAGTTCCATGTCAAATTAAAGGTTAAGGTGAAACACGGCATATCGGAAATGCTTGCTTGCTTTTAAACGCTTTTGTTTGAAGTGGCAACCCAGTTAATCGATTTAGCCGCACGTGGCTTCAAGAGTTTGTTGGTTTCCGATAAGCATATGAATACATATATGAAATAATATATTGAGCAAGTAAATATGAGTAAGATGGATGTATTTTAAACACTGAATAATATCAATCTTGGCACCCTGACAGCAGTGTAACCTAGCCTTTAATTGTCCAACAAATTACAGCAAAGACTTGATCCGACAAACGCGGAATATAACATTCCTGGAGCAATTAAATCATTCCAGATATAACTGCAATATAATATCTTTAAAGTATCACTACAAAGAGTAGCTGGCGTCGCTTTATAGCGCTGGATCTGAGAAAAACATAAAACGTGTACGGACGACACATGCTATATTGAAGATATTAATATTATTAATAAGTAAATACTTAATAAGACTTCCTCATTAGTCTAGTGGTCCCAAGCGCGACTGCTACGCTATAGGTCTTGGGTTCGATGCCCAGATCGAGCAGTGTTATTGGGTTGTTTTATGAAATTCTCAGTAGCAGCTCGGATTTTGGGATTTGTGCCCGGGTAATGGCAATAGGCTCGCCCTATATTACATGGGACCTAAACAAACCTAAACCGGCGAACTGTGGGTGTACATTAGTACACCTCTGCCTAACCCTGCGGGGAATACAGGCGTGATGATATGTAAGTTATGTATGATCACTTCAATTTCCTGGAAAATCAAACCGTTTATTTGCAGCATTTAAGGATATTGACTTATTATTGGTATCGGCAGGTCAGCTTATAGCAGCTGTTATTAGGTAGCTATTAAAATAAGAACCCGACCACAAACTGCCTTCACTTTAGAAAAAACAATCGTAAGGAAAATACCCAAGTTAAAATAAGAAATAGGCCCGCCCCCTATTACATGGGACCTAAACATACCGGCGAACTGTGGGTGTACATTAGTACGCCTCTGCCTAACCCTTCGGGGAATACAGGCGTGATGGTATGTTATGTTATGTTAAAATAAGAAGTATTTAAACCAAAAAGTTTACCATCAAATATGACTGATGTAGGGTCATTCTACCCTCCAGACAATCATACATGACATACAGACATGTAAGTTTCTACCTGTCTAAAGAAGGGTCGGGCTGCAGGTGCATCCCACGTACAAATACAATCTCGAACACAAACGTCTTTAGAATAGACACGAAATTAAAATTATAAAACATCAATCCAGGAAAAAGTTCTAAACCAAAAGTTTGTAGTGTCATAGATGGACTTCATAAATATGTAAATGTAATCCCGTTTATTCTGATAATAAGAGATAAGTTTACATTAATCCTAGAAAAATAGCTACCATATTGGATAAGTAATCTTGTAATCTTCTTAGTATTGTAATTATGTAGACCCAGGGCCATTCAGCTGGCCATCCTTCAGGAATAATCCTTTGATCTCCTCAAACAACACCCACAGCATATTATTTGTATAACAAATACCCTCGGAATGCAACCTCGACATCTATCTGAGCATCTAACTGGTATTAATATTTTTATATTCCAGTAGCTACTGGACGAATCAATACATTATGAGGCAGTATTAAGTTGATGAGGAATTCGGTATAGGCCTGATTTTCTATGAAGGTCGTTTATCCTTGCCTTTGGAAGATTTGCTGTTTGGATATAGATTACTTCCTCCATATAAATGAGCAGCTGTAACTATGAAAGTAAATCACAGATAAGTATTCACGTAGTTATTAATTTAAATATAAAACTATATTCCTCTGCCTATACTGTTTAGTAGTGAAGCGTCCTATGAAGATAGAATATGTATATACTGTCCGAAAAATAAACCAGCTACCTGTTTTCATTTCATTTTCGATGGCAACAAAACTAAATGCAGCCAATAACCCACACACGTACGTTTTCTTCCTCCCTTGGGGGATATTTCTCAGTTCTCCCCCATCCGAGCTCTTCCCTTTCAGTTAATGGACGGCCAACGACACAAGAAAGCATCTAAGGTGAGGTGAATACACCGTAATTGCTCTTTCAAACGCAAAAACATTTGCTCATGATATAAACGTATCATTGATGCCAGACAATTTTAATCCTTTGTTGCACTGTTGCTGGCAGTCAGATTCGCATATTTCAGATTCGCATTCAAGCGGCAAAATTGATTTGTTGTTCAACACACACCATATTCAATCAAGTATCGGACGGATGAACTTTTCACGTTCAAATCTACGTGAAAAGTTCATCATGAATTTTTAAATGGACCACTGAATATGTCGGAACTTTCGTATTGAAATTACACGTTAGTTCAATTTGCAATTGAATTGCAAATATCCGGCCGACGTTATATCGGCTGTGCCAACAATGGCATCACATTTCATTCTCATGTACACGCTACATAGCTCGTTTTCATCAAAGGTAAGCTGCAATTCATTAAATTTCAGCAATTCCGGACCCGAGCTTAAAAGCTGGCCCATTTATTCAAATTGACCTAATTACTTACAATCTTAACAATAATCACCATTAAATTAATTTCCTGTAAAATTTTATCTCAAATTGCAATAATTACAAATTGTTGTTTAATTTATACCGTCGTCGCATCTGATTATTTAATCGCTATTAAGTATATACTTAATATAGTAATTACACACACAACTGTATCGTAAAACAAGATCAATTTTCAGTTGTAAATTCCTTAGCAGCTGTTAACACTGACCGTAGTCGGTAGTTATTCTGATCTCACTATAAACATACATTTGGACACTGAAAGTGTTTTTAAAACCGTGACTTTCTTAGATCGTTAGAGTAAACTGACTTAAAAGGTCCCAATTTTTTAAACCGCTATTATATTTTAGTATATTAATTATACTAAGATCATATCATTCTTTTGTCAATAATTAGAAAAAGGCGTTTACTCACGATGATTCTTGGATTTCCGCACTTGGATTGTCAATTGTCAATGTACATGCTAGATTGCTTACTTACCTTGAAAGTCCTTTGTAGACCCACGTTAAAGTAAGTTACACGGATACAGTGCACGCAGTATACATACTGCAACGCACAAAGATCAAAGTCCGGTATCTTCGTAACCTTTTAATAAACGCGAAGGTGTCCGTACAAGGAAACCTGGACTGCGAATGATATCGCAACTGCTTATTAGTCTTCCTATCATGGCTGTAACAAGCATAGAAGAGAAATAGTACCTACCTCTACTAGATTACAAGGCATCTAATTAGATAGAACATTGTATTTGTATTTTTATTGGATTTCTACTCAATGCAATGTAAATTTATGTTGGTCAACCAACGTTTTAAAATCCGATGACGGTTCTAATGCTCACCAAACAAACAAATAATTTTACTGACGGACAACCATGACACAGATCTTCGAAGACAGTTTTTTGTTTTACAATGGTGTTTATAATTTTTCTCTAGCTAGTATAATCTTGTTTTATCGGTCCGATTCGGTCCATTCTAAATGTGCGCACCAAATTTAAATAGGTATTATCTGATAATATCAAAGTGAAACCAAAGATCTACAGGTAATTGCCTAATATTCTGTTTCGATATTCGAGCAAAGTTTTTCAAAACAAATTCAATTCCAATAAGAATATTGGACGGTTGACAAGAGAAAGTTGATTGGAGGACATTGGTGTGTTTTAGTTGAAATTGTAGTGAGAAACAAACTTGATATCGGTTGAATTTTTAAGCCCACATTGGACCTTCTTCGATATAAAGTTATGTCTGTTGTCATCTAACAATCATGTGGTGGGTATTACCTACACCCACTTTGCACGTCACCAGCTACGGCCGTGAAGCAAGCGAGACGGATTTTCAAAAGGCAAATCGAGATAATCAACTGGAATTAAAACAAAACTTACTATTAAACACTCCTAGTAGGTATATTGAAGAAATAAATACTAAATATTTTAGGAATAAGTATTATTATCCATATCAAATAGATAAATTTTACGGGTTGTCGGTTTAGTGAAAAAAAGTTCAAATCAAATCCAATATATATGTCAAAGCAAAAAAATGGTGTGCAAAATTTCAAATAATATCCAAAAATGATTTAATTATTATGTAGCTCATCTCATAAAAACGGCAAGTAAAAAGCACTATGAATAAGAGGAATTCTTTTGAGACTAAACTAAGGTATTGTTCGTCCATTGGCTGTTAATGGCGGCTATTGGTGTGAATATCGCGTTGTATAGGTATAACATTATCTCGTGATCAGCTTCTTACTAATTGTCCACGGACAGCCGTTCAAACAATCGCCACCATTGTTCCAAATGCCAAGGAGCGACACGACAATAGTGCAAACGTGTTTCGCGAGGTAAAAGTGCCCGCAAACAATGGAATCGATGCCTATTTGATTCTGTGCTTTCCCTTTTGTCGAATTGTGTGCTTGAGCGAATTTTCACAATAACGCTGTTCCGGTAAAGTACGCAACTAGGTAGGTACTTAATACAATTATAATAATGCAGATACCAGCAAGATCTTCTTCTTCAGCATCATAGAGTTGGTTTATGTTGAATAAAACTTATTCTCTTTATATGTTGTCACCTCAGTTGTCACACAATAAATGATGATACCAACCGGAAACTAATTGTATTTTGTACCCTCTGTCATGAAAGACTTTTTATCATGCATAATAAAAATAGTGGGAATCATTATAATAAAAAGCTGCTATAACAATGACTTGAAAATAAAAGCAAGTGTGTTGGTCAACTAATTACGTTCGTAATTAGCATGTCCAACCATTCCATTTTGGTATCATGCACAACAGGTTGTCGGGGAGTTTTAATTCTAGTTATTTATTACACTCGCGAAAATATGTGTAACATGTTTTAAATAAAGCGATTAACCATATTTCCATGGGTTATTGAAATATGCCTTTATCTACCGATATTGCAGTTGTACGTACCATATACAGATACAAATACATAATTATGTTCCTACAAAATTTCTCGTATTTACTTAATACCATAAGTAAGTACTAATAAACAATGTTCTTACATACAGAAAATACTTATTATGTTAATCACATGTAATGTACGAGTACGTACCATAATATGTAATATACACTAGACATGACTAGATCCGCGAAATGGCAGTGCCGAGTGAGTGAGGATACCGGAGGCAGGTAACGCCCTTGCGACTCCTCTGGAGTTGCGGGTGTCCATGGGCGGCGGTAATCGATTACCATCAGGTTATCAGTCTGCTCGTTTGCCCCCCTATTCCATAAAAAGCGAAATATTTATTTATTAAGAAAGCTGACAGTTTGACATCCAACAACATTGATATTCCTTACTTATCTACCTATCTACGCCGGTTTTCTGTGAGGCCGTGGTATCACTCCGGTCGAGCCGGCCCATTCTCCTGCCGCAGCATGACTCTCCCACGGTAAAAGTTCCCTTCATAATTATGATAATAAGGGCATTGATGATCACAGCATGAGATCATCTACTTATGTTGCTACTTGCAGCTCTTTACATCACATATACTTAGTGACAGTACTCAACACGACAACATTTCTCTAAAAAAGCAAATAAATGTAAGGAAATGCTAATTTAATACGTATATCAATCAAAACATAGCAAGACAAAATGCTTGTTCATTTGTTATGGAACGTTTGTAAAGACGTTCTCATTAACGTGGAGTGTTGCCAAAAACACCAACTTTTGCGAAAACTACGTCAAACTTCTAATAATAAAAGCAACAGTATCATGGCGTAGTTTTAAAATTTTTAATGTCCCTTCCATCGAAATTAAAATATAACTGAAACCGGTCCGTGGTCCTATTATACTGCCATTACATACCATCACGCCTGTATTCCCCGAAGGGTTAGGCAGAGGCGTACTAATGTACACCCACAGTTCGCCGGTATGTTTAGGTCCCATGTAATAGGGAGCGAGCCTATTGCCATTAACCGGGCACAAATTCCTAACCCCGAGCTGCTACTGGGAATTTCATAGAAAAACCCAATAACAGTGCTCGACCTGGGAATCGAACCCAGGACCTCTAGCGTAGCAGTCGCGCTTAGGACCACTTGGCTAATGAGGCAGTTATACTGTAAGAAATGGAGACAAATGAGTGAGCCGAACTAAACAAATCACCATTCACAAGCAAACTTCTCTGCTACGTTTTTACGCCGTCTTATAAAGGACTGCTAACACCACTGTGGCACAAGTCAAAGTCAAAATCATTTATTCAATATTATACTACTAGGTAATACTTTTTGAACGTCATTTTTACATTATAGACAGCCCCCAAAACGCCCGCCCTTCACCGCTTCCTAGTGTTTTCCCTGGGAAGAAGAAGCGGCGCAACAAACTCCCCAGCAAACACATTTCTGTCTGTTAAGTTACATATACAAAATAGAATTCAAATCATTGTTTGGGGTACTTAATAATTTATTCATTGCTACTGGCAGCTGGAGTACATGTTATTATATATTATTATTAATTACAAGATACAAAATTGAACATTTGTTGGCGGGATTTTATCCGTTTAATAAAGGCAAGTCTTTGGTCACCTAAGGCATACTAATTTAAATAATAGGCATCCAATTGAACAGTTTTATTATTTAGTAATCCTGCTCGCGACACTATTTATAAAATGGGATAGCAAATTAGGAAAATGTATATATACAGGTTGCATTTCAAAAATTGGCGTTTAACTGAATGCTGGCGTTTTATTCATACGTTAAATCAGTTTTGATTATTCAATTCCGGGATTAGTAGATATTCAGCAAAACTATTTGTAAATTAAAAAAAATATATATATAAAAATTTAACGACATTAACATCATCAAGTCATCATCGTAATAACGGACAGGCTGTGATTCAAGCCTTGACATCTTTATACATATAATTATACTCACAACAAATTTAAAATTTATCTACAATAATTACCGTATCTCGTAGTGACGCCTGGCGCTATCTTAATTATTCATCCTATTTCGTTTACTATGTCGTACGGCCAGAATGTAATCACAACTGCTACTGGACACTTAATCTATGGTTTCAACGCTCAGCTGCAGTTAGATAGTCGTTACCCAGCCTGTCCGATAATTACCGACGCCCTAAATATTCTACGTGACTAATTTGTACCGTTTTGTATAAATGTTGCATTTAGGGTTTTATTAGTGAGTAACATTACCTATAAGTTGCGATTTTTCCTTCTTTTTATGTTAATTATTCAAGTGAAATCGTCCTTGACATTGAACTTATTCTTCAAATCTAATACCCATTCCGTAAATTAGCCCGCAATATTCCTAAAATTTGAATTGTTAATTATATAAAACTCATTCGTCAAATATAATCTCTTGGTTAGCCTGTGTCACTTAGGAACTTTTTATCGGTGAAAGATTTTTACAAATCTAATCGGATCTATAGTTTCACAAACAATTTACAAAGATACAAGCATATTACATTAGTGTAGTAGTAACACGCTAAGAAACAAATACTCATAACGACGTGTAACGAACACTCATAACGACGTTAAATTTTTACGTGTGCGGTCAAGAAACCGGCTACTCTATCGATCTAATGCTATATTAATTAATGCGGTTCGGCTACTGTATGAGTACTTCCTAATGCTCATAATCTTGCTACCGACAGTCCCTTTGCGGTTATATAGTAACCAGAAGATAAAATGATACCTATATAACATAAGAATTATACTATAGATATGATCACACTACGTCTTTAATCATTAATTGCCATTTGATCGTCTTCAGAGACACTTCTGCCATCGTCTAGTGTATTATCGTGGGTGAACATGGTGATATTGACATCGAACGGTGACATCAAAAGTAGGTAGTTATATGAGTTTTTTATTAACTATTTAATGTCATAAACCTAAACCTAAGTTTAGAGGCTGGATTTAAATATCTGATTTTTGTAGGAATTTCTTAACTGTGTAGAAAAAAAATTTAATGCACAACATTTCACCAATTTTCTTAAGAGTCTTCTTCTTTCTTCCCAAATAAAAGGAGGTTTAGCAGAACAGAAAAAAAATCAAACAATTCGACACACTTTTCAAACATTGAATAACAAGCATTTATGTTTATGTTTATGTACACCTAATAAATTCCCATCATACATGCGATGCAGTTAGTTACCTATGCTCCCGAGTCATCAAATACCTCTACCGTTCCAAGAAACAATTTCACCTAATGACAAATGCTCTTATACAAACTTGCTCGCTTTATCGCTAATGACACAAACAACGCTACGCGCTAACTAGGAGCGCTTTCATTAAGTGTGCTTGCATAATACTTGTCTGAGTTCGCTCTGTAGCTTGCTGTTGCTACGATTGGTAGTTGCGGTCTATGTGACGGCGTACGCGCTGACATTTGTGAAAAATCCCTACAGATTTCATGTAAAACAAGCTGTTGCTCGCAGTTTTACGCAAATCCCAAGGCACTTTAAAAAAAGTGTGTCCTCCCAATTCCAATGTCCTTCTCTAATCTCACTCTTTATCGACATTTTTTAAATTTGCGATTTTCAGCGATTTAGGCATGAAAACGTAATAAGACAGACAGATACTCAAACGTTTATAATATTGATGATTCAAAGAATATCTAAGTTACCATTGATAGTTACCATATTATTTAAGATATATATGTATGCATATAAGATTTTCGGTAACCGATTGTTTGCACATGTATTTTATTCACTATAAGTATTATGTTTTTTACTTCCCTCTTATTTTAGGATTTGATTTATAACTTAACTTTTTTTTTCATGCGGAATAATAGCTTATAACATTGACTTCTGAAAATAAGTTAATGTTATAGATTTGATTTTTAATAGATAACTTGGCGCGCGGCGTTCCCTGACTATTATTCATTATCATTGTAATAATATTTACTTTTACTTAAATGTTATACTTACATATTTGTTATAGTTATACTAATTGAATAAAATACAGCACATAAAAATTAATCTTAAATGTTCAAAAAAATAAAAGTAGGTACCTTTGTGCGTTGATACGGACGTAAAAATATGAATATAAAAGTCAGAACTTATAAAATCTTTCACAGGTTAGCAAAAATTCCGGAGAAACTGCACTCTACCTATTTAAAGTAGTCTGCATAATGCCTGCACCAAGGCTAAGTAACAATTTACCACATTATGTGGTAACTCTCTTCGACGCTTATTGCTTGGATAGTAGAAAGCAACCGTAGCTAGGTATATAATTCATACCAGCATCTAAATATTTAGAAAAAAACTACTTAAAAACTTGAGCAATAGAAACAATAATTATGATTGTAGACTTAAGACACAAAAGTTCTTTTATATCAATGTGAATTTACGACGGCTTGCCCGGAACACAGCGAGGAAGGAAGCACTGTTCAACTGCAGAATACTTAATAAGTACATAATAATTGAATTACTTATATATACAGATACAGCACCTACTATACTAAGCACGTATACAAACGATATTTTTAAACATCATGACACTTCCTTAATTCGCAATAATTTTTTATCCTATTTATTTATTATTTATCCTCTTTGTGCAGTTAATAAATAATTTGCATATCATTAGATCATGCGATGACAAAATTAAGTGAAAGTGGCCTCCCACTCGCAGTAGGTAATGACACAAAATATTTAAAATTAAAATAAGCACCAAACATTAATTAGTGTCGCAGTGCAGTCATTATGTTTGCAGAAAGAATAGAAAGTAAAGGATCGTGCACACAGCATTGTCCCGCGCTCGAGGGACGCCACCGTCCGCTCCGATGCTAATGCGGAAGCTGCGTCGGCGACGTGCCGTCCTGCCCGCCGGCGGAATTGTTAATCGCCTCATTGATCATAGCAGACGAAAGTGAAAACTGCTACTGTGCAAATAATACAATTGTGAATGCGCCTTTATTTTTACTACATTGTGGTTTCGGTACAATGTACGTGCCTATTTTTTGTTCACGTTTTTTTAATTGGTTTCAATTATTAAATTTGGGTAATTAGTAGGTAATTTTGAGTTATGTAAGTATTGCTAAATAGATTGGAATTTCATTACCTGGTAGACAAAAAGAAATATTGGTACTTAAATAAATGTAACTTAGAAGGCATCATTTTAGATACTTACGTGATAGATATCTACATCATGGTAGGTATACATTTTCATAAACATGATGACAACGTTACAATGTAATAATATCATCAGCGATTGTAATATTAAATTGTGACATAACATTAGCATTGTGTGGCAACACTGGTGACATGGACGAGTAAAAGTGAACACCATTGTATCGGATGTGCGGTAATAGGTCCGCCTGCTACGGATCCAGCATTCTTCATTTCATATTCAGCCACAGAGCAGTCTAGTTGACGTAACAAAAACTATAATTAGGTACGACGATTATAATATACCAACAATGTTCTTTAGATATTTATGCATTTTTTAATTTGATTAACGTCGATGACCATAGCCTTATAATCGATTTGAGGCGCGTTAGTAAAAAAAATCGACAAGTATAATAAATCCATAAGATTAACTGTGTCACTCTCACTACAGTTTATGTATGCCTTAGTAATTTAATGTTAAGAATAATAACTATTTAGAAGTTAGTTTTTACTTTGTTTCTACTATACGTCATATAATAAACACACAGCCCAAAAGTTTAAATTGTAAATCAGAATTTGACCGAATTCCTAAATTAGCCTGTTATACTCATAATACTTCAAAATCAATACTTTACGTACCTATCATAATGTTTTTTTTAAATGAAATCAGCAGCAAATATTAATTATTTAACAACATAGATAACTGTAACCCGCGGTGTTACCTACCCCAATATGATTACCCAAAACTATGGGTACTAAGATTTTCTCTAGAATAAACAAGTAATATTTAACATAATTTGATATAATCTTTATATTATATTAAAACTAGCGTGACTGGCTTGAGAATGAAACAAGGCAAGCAAGCGATAATAAACTTAAAATCACAATGCGGTTCAGCAAATTTAAGACCCTGTATCTTTTAACCAAAGATAACGCGTGGAGGATAAATTTCAGAGGAGGATCAATTTATGAGAAGGGATGAAAAATACCGATCTATATAGTATTATATTAGTACTAGCTTTTGCCCGTGGCTTCGCTCACTTGAACAATATTAGGATTAGAAATGGATCCCAAAAATAATTAATAAAAAACCAAGAGTGATGATTTCTTCTTCTTCCTCTACACATCAGAGATGACCTCTTTGTAGCTGTATCTAAGGATACGTTTAATTAATTGAGATAAGAAGTTCGACAGTTTTTAAGTTGGAGTATATACTTTCTAACAGTGATAACAAAATTAAAATCTATTCAGTAATTTTTGCGCCAATCCGTTACAAACAGACGAACAGACAAAAACAGACAAATTTTAATAATCACATTATTTGGTCTAGAGACGTTTAGGTACCCTAACCGAGTTGTTTTTTTTAATATCTTCAATGTACAGACACAGCTTTTTTCGATTTTATAATAGTATAGATAGAAGAAGTTACATGTTCAGTATGTACCTTAATCGTGGCTGAGACACGAACTGTGTTGGGGATGAACAAAATATCTGTTAGTTGTGAGACTTAAAGAAGTAATTATCAGAACTACAACCACATTCTTTTTAATAAACTGCGTACATACAGTAAGACTACTTTTAGAACCTTAATTACAATGTAAATGAGTATTAAATTATAAAATACTTTGGTATCATTATTATACATTTTTAAGCTAAACAATAAGCTAATATTTAAACGTTTTTTATAGCATATTAAATAGGTACTAGGTATTATATTTTTATTTTATTTTATTTATTAGGGAAAATAAACAGTAACACATTACATAATATTTGATATAAACATATCAAATATTATGTAATGTGTTACTGTTGTTGTTGTCTGTTGTTACACATGTATAAAAAAGCGTACTACGAAACTAATCACGAAATCTACTATCTATCTATCTACATAATCTAATAACTATATAATAGTTTCCTCATAAGATATAGCAATCGTTAAGAAAGGACTTGGGGAAATTCCGAGGGACACAGCTGTTTTACATATATATGTATATATATATATATATATATATAAGCAAAATACCGCTCTACCAAATATAAAGCGTGTAATTGTAAAATTTGGGATTTAGGTAGGTTGCTTATATAATGTAGACATAGACATGCGTTAAGAAAATATTTCCGAAAATTGGGGTAACGGGATTGGTAAATCGAGATCAATTCAAGTGGCACCGGGTGGCACAGCTAGAGCTAATCACTACCTAATAAAGTAACTAATCATTTTCTGTGAAGTCTACGCTGATAGCGAACAATTTTGGGGCCATTTCATTACTTTAATAATCAAGATAGCTATATCAATTAGGAAAGGGAAGAAGAAAATGTTTCCCAAACCAGCCTGAAATGTTCGAATTCATTAGCAAATACAATGAAGTTAAAATAGTAACAAGAAATCTAATATGAATATGACTATATTATGTATTAATATCGTATATTCTAATGATCATTTCCATAAGTAGGTTCCCCAAGCAATTTCTAACTATACATATCAATCATACCTACACTAGTTTTGTGTATTGAACATCGTAGATTTTTATCTCACTGAATAATTAAGATTATAGACAAGCGTGAAACGAAACAGTTAGTTTTACAATTCATAGTTTTGTACAATGATTACTATTCAGAAGTTCATTACAATCACACTGACATTATTCTCGGAAGTGAAACGATACTAATGTTCTTATTCTTTTCTTATAATTACTTTTTTATTTAATCACCTGATATTATCATAAAATTGCACATTGCCATAACAATCGTGGTATTTTTTTCTTTTTTTTATTGTCTTTTTCTGCGTTTAGTTTATAAGTTGCTCCTGGCTGGAGGCATTCGGTGCCTCGCCAACTGAACCGAAACGCCAAAAAGTCTGGTTATGCTGTAAAGATTCCCTGAATAAACAGCCTGCGACCACACCTAAAAAAACCGTCTTCTGTTATTAACATTGCTATCATAATACAGTGGTGTTTTGTTTTTTTATTATTTAAGGTCTTGTAAAATAACAATAGGTACTTAGACATAAGTTCAATAACTGCGCGCGACTGAAGTTAGCCGTTACTGATGCGCATCACAGTGAAACATGATGGCTAGAACGTGCCTGAGGAAGATTTGAACGTTTTTTTTCTGGTTGATATAAAAACTGATACTAGATAATCTTGTGCCAAAAATGACGACGTTTTCAGAAAAAAAAATAACAAGCTTCACCGACTTCTTGATTGACAGCCCTACACCTTCACGTCATAGTATTGAAGATCTATTATTAGTTTCTTCAGGCAACCCTCAAACACTACTTTGACCATGGTGTTTTGTCACTATTTTAGCATAGTCACGTTAGGATCATAAAAGCCGACGAAAACTGTTGCCATCTTTATTACGTCAACGTGATAGGTGCTAAGGTGACAGAGGTAATAAAGAGCGTTATACTTTGCCCGTTTCGTGTAAATGCAGTATTTGTCCATGGCACCTATAGAGTTATAAATCCTAGAAGAATAATTACTTTAATGTGTGTCAATATGCCAGAGTGCGAACTATACATTAGAGGTACTGTATATTTTGCCTTTAATTAAATACGTGTCATACGAAGCAAATGGCATCTTTCCTCGGACCGTGGCCCAACCATGGATGGAATATACCTGCAGTTATTCTAAAATGTATTCGGAAGTCAGGCTATTGGCTTCTAATTACCCCTAACTTTACAATCATGGGTTAGGTCCCTATTGAGCAAACGTACCAGATAATTTAAACAAGCTGATGAAGGCTGACGATTAAATGGAAATGAGCAATGCGCATCCTATCATAGACTTCGCGCAACGAGCAACAAAAACTTATATTTCTTCTAAATTGGTTCTCAATAGAGACGTGATTTTATATAGTTAGTATTTGTAGCAAGTCCTTAGCGCAGCGAGGTGGCGCCAGCTGGCATTCTTGTCTCGGCCAGGAGCAACTTTCATGAATAGTTAACTGACTAGTTTTAGTTCTAGCATAGGATCGCGCTTTGCAAAGTAAACACTGTTCGATACAACGTCGCGTTTTAAATAAACATGCAGCACTTTACGTATCTCTTTGGAATGTAGATAAACAATGTTTGATTCATATATGATCGTCCCCCTATCCGAATACATTAGCCTACAGTACCGTGAGAAATGGCCCAATTCAGTATTCAGCTAAACAAAAAAATAGACTTTTAAAAGCTTAGAGGCTGATCTGTCTCTCAAAATATGTAAAATTATTTACCACTCTTGTTTTTTAGTTATTCTTAAGTCATGTTATAGAATTTATACACCTTTATCACTCTATAAAACGTTTACACCCTCTTAGCGATTTTAATAGCAAAATAAAGTTTTATGATCTATTTTATGAGCCCATATCTATTGAATCATAATACTTGCAATAAGTTATGACTTGCTACTAACTTAAAAAGAAAATATTCTAAACTTATCATAATTATTAATTTATCAAATAGCAAGACATTGTCAAATCAAGAACATAAACACATTTTGTTAAGTAGGGATTTCATCTATATTTTATTGATGTTGTTTACAAAATTATCTACTAGACTAGGGATTTCACGTTGATACCTAATGGAACAAAACAAGATATCGCTCACCCTAAGTCAAAATGTTTGGGTCAAGTGATAAAGGTATAAGACAACGCACATCTCGTCTCCACTAAGGTTGGCATCAATACAATTTAAAATGATAGCGACGTAAAATACGGTTAAATATCAAATCATAGAAATTATAATGTTGAGGACACGCATCTATAGAAACTGGGACCCGATCTTATCGAGTGCAATAATCGCATAGAGGTTAACGTTTGAGTTCCCCTCATGTACATCATTAGCATGCATGGCTGCCTACATCAATACAATACTTATTCAGTGTTACTACTAAATATATTTGTCTTGATTTATTCAATAACCGCGGTTTTTATCTTGTAACCTATTGATCTCATAAAAACTTATCATTCAATTAATCATTTTCTGGCTATTAAGATTTGTGTATCGAGTCGCCACCCATACTGTTCCTCTCCGCGTGACGCGTACGTTTAAATCAATCGTTTGAGCAACAGTAACATATTCAAATTAGAAACAAAATAAGAACAATATACATCCTCATTGATTAATAGGGTAAACACTACAAGTGTTTGCCTAACGGAAGGAACTGTTTACTCAAAGTGGACATGACAAATTGTTATTGCAAATAACCTGTTGCTGTTTAAAATCTAGAAGAGGAGACTAGTTTTCTGAGGTCATTTAGAGTAAAAATAATCTCAGATCTGCAGTGTTAGTAAGTGCGTTCGGTTTCACCAAAATATTAACTTTGTGGATGTTTTCTTCCGATTGTACGTGCTTTGATTACTTACAACGAAACGTGATACAAAATGTATTCCACTATAAACAAACGTGAGTAATTGTGCAGATATTTATTAGCATAATCTTACTTTACATGAAACTCATTCCCTTCTTGTTCTGTATTTGGAATCGTATCTAAGCGTTTAAATTATGTAGCTCTACGTAGCCTCTGTTTTAATGGAAGTCAAGTCACGCATGGTTAATCTAAAGGTATTGATAAAACTAATCAGTTTTATAGGACAAATTATGACGTCAAAAAAGAACACGCAATTAATGCTCCAGGTGGAAGACATTGACAATAATCCTACGAAACGCACAAACAAGCGGCGTGACCACTGTTCGCGTATTTAGTTTTATCGACAGAAATTTGCACACAATGTTTAAAAACAAACGGCATCGATGTTTTGCTTTCACGTTTCATATACCTGAGAATGATTGTACTGTTATTACTTTCTTGAATTATTCACTTATTTTTTATTGTATAAGAACGTTGTCAGTCGGTATTCATTGTTTAGCAAACATGAACTTTTATCGATAAAAGCTCTGGAATTGTCTGCCGCCTCCAGATCTCTGTTACATTTCTTATTTAACAATTTCTAGAGTTCGTGTAAGTCTATATATTTACCATAAAAGCTTAAAGAAAGACAGTCTTTGTTCCTGAAACAATTGAGAGACCATAATAAATGAGTACATATAGAACGGAACATGGTCGGATTCTCGGGAGTCGGTCGGCCGAGACGTCCAGTGTTTACCGTCCATACAAACCAATATTGACATTCTCTTTCTCTACTAACTGACGGCTAATCTCTTTGTATGAGATATTCTTTTGTGTAATCCATATCAACGCGTTCCTTGGGTTTTAACTTAGGTGTACTGCGTATATCCATAAAATTTAATATCTTATACTTAACCAACAAAAACAGTAAGAGTGCCTAAAATCATTTGAATAGGTTATTTATTAAAATATTTGATACTTATTATACTGCATTGAGTAGAACGATAATTTATAAAAGCACATAAAGGGACTAGTTTGGGCTTTAGGTAGTACCTACCTACTTACGAACTACTGGACGTGGGCTCGGCCGGTTAACTTTCATGCAGTTTGTGTGCCGAGCGGCTGTAGTGGCGCCGCGGCTGCCGCCGCAGGCGCGGGCGCACCAACATTGTTGCGCGGCGACATTCTGCACGAAGCGTACATCACAGATATTGCTAGAAAGCGTTCCAGACGAATCATGCATCCGTTCCAAAACGGGAACGGCTAGACCATAGGTAGTTTAATAACTAAGTACAACGATGCTCGTGAATTATATTACCTATTAATTCCTCTACTTAATTGCAAGGCTTAATAAAGTGTCAGTAATTAATCAACAGAATGCTAATGGTTAGAAAACTTCCCATGTTTTAGAAAGAAAGAAAGAAAGAAAAATAATTTATTTCATGGTCAAGAGGAAACACAACACAACAGACAAAAAGCAATATACCTATAGAAGAAAAATTAAGACATAATAAAAATAAGATTAAAACATCAAATAAAATTAAAACAGTAAAATAAAATAAAATTAAAACAATCAAAAAGCAATATATAAAAGAAAAATTAAGACAATAAAAAATAAAATTAAAACGATAAAGTTAAAATTAAAACAATAAAATTAAACATAGTAATGAAAAATGAATTTTAATAGTAAAGAAACCTAGTAAGTAGAAACACTAAATGTCAAATCACTGTTACCTGTAAATTTGTAATACTTAAAGCTTTATCTTCAATTTGGAAGTTATCGGCCAATAAAATATTTATCCTGTTCATTTGTAATGGGTAAATTGATACTTTAATTATTTTCGCAATTAATTTATAAATTAATTGCGAAAATAATTAAAGTATCAATTTAGCAATTTTGGCAAAAGTATTAATTTAGGTATACCTAATAAAATTGTAGAAGCCTTCTTGAAAGCTAGTCATAGATGGGTTTAATATGCTAAGAAACTGGAAGTTGTCGAATTGCAGATGTAAAAGCTTTAACGTTTTATCTTAGACTCTAAAGAAAGAAAAGTTGATTAACATACTTTTTATGTTTTGGAAGTAGGTAAATACCATTGAAAAATTAACATATTTACCTGGAGGGTAAGTCGTAGTAGGCCACCGTGGTGAACTTTATCCTAACTTTATTCTGAGAGGAGACCCGTGCCCGGGTACGGTTTACGCATGGGTTGATGATGTTGAATGAGGAAAATAAATTTGGCGGTTTTGAAGGTGATGTGAACCTTCCTGTCACTACATGTATGCGTGTATTTTTACTTAAGGTCAATTGCATTTAACGAGATGGATGTACATTTCGGGAATAACTAAGTTGATGATTGATCATAATTTTTCCCTAATACATAGCCAAAAGACAATGGTTTTGGATATCGTTTAACCAATTTCCTCATTGCAGGGCTGCGGCTAGCAGGTTCGAGCGCCCGTTATAATGTGACCGGCGCACGACGACGCGCGTCTCTCCTCAAGGTAAGCCTCCTCTCTCCTGTAGCGTACACCTCCACTGTTTACAACCTTACTCTCTCGCCACTTTACCAGCATAGAAGCTAAATGTCACGTCATTGTGATACTACCTATAAGATGAACCTGCTAGCTTACCGTAAAAAATTACGATCTTACTCCTAGACAATAATACCATCAACCGTGTATGTCAATGACTAGATTAGACTATGATTTATTCCCAGTACACAAGTAAACGGTAGCTTGCTCACGTCTTAGTGTTATTTTAATGGGACTTCTATATTTCTGAACTAGCCCGTGGTTCCAATAACACATTTTAAGACAAAAGAGCCTATGGCCTTCCTCAATATCTATCTGCTTGACAAACTTTATCTTCCGCTGTTTTGGCGTGAATCGTAACAAACAGAGATAAATTCACATTTATAATATCAAATTTGTATGGATCTAACAAACTTTTGCAATGATTTTCCGTAAGCCAATCATTTGAATTTGAATCATTGTGCAATAGTATCCCGAAATGTGTCTCCTTCATGAAATATAACACAACAGCGAATAATTTAACACGATCGCTACGTATTAGCAATTATGGACCTGTCATTTTGGTAATACCTAGGTAACAAGAAATAAAATATAACGAGGTCATAACATATATCAGGTTATGGTACCAAATTTAATACTTTTCGTATCAAGATCATACTCTGGTTGAAACGAGTCTTAAGGCAACGCATTCGGGTAACCTTTACGGGCCCGACTGTTTCTGCATATTCATTGTGCAGGGCGCGGCTTTACCCACGGCCATGAATCCGAGCGTGATATATTATTTGTTATTCACGGGCGAAATCTGTCGCCGGCCGGCTTCCGTCAAAGCAGACCGTTTCCCTTCCAAAAATACAAAGATTATATTCCGAACGCATCCGTCTCGGTACGCTGAATGCGATTTCGTTTCGTACAGGTCGTTAACAACGTCCATCCGACCGTTTAAGAAATTCAGAACCACTAATTAGAACGCTATGTCGCGCAAAAACGATACTGCCCTACACTGACGCGAACTAGAATAAAAAGCAGATCTGAACAGTAATATAGCGGATAATGGAAGGCGGAAGAAAAATTAGACCGACAAGTGGCAGCGCCACTAATGAAAGTTGCACGCCCTTTAAAATCCTGGAGTCCGCCAGAGAAAGTTGTAAAAGTCTTAAAGTTATAAGTGCCGCTGTTACAAGCTTTATTTTATAAAAAAAGATTGTTCAGCTTACATACTGATAAATTTAATTCTCCAAAGTTTGTACCAAGCCATTTGGCACAAACATAGATAATAGTCTGCATTACCACATAAGCTACTTATTATCCAGGTCGAACCTAATTCCGAATGCCACGCAGACAAAGCCGCGGGCAGAAGAAGGTAGTTTATATAATTGAATAGTAGATACGTTATGTTAAGGAGGCACTAACTAAAATAAAAAGACAGAAAAACACAGCAAAAGCTTCGAAAGCATATGACTACTTAAGTAAACGAAATAAAAATTGTTAGCTTCCGTCCATGACGTATCCACTCTAAACTGAGAATTGAAAATTAAAGGGAGATGAATGGGCCGTTTTTATAAATAAACATTACCGGCTGCGCGCGCCTGAGGCCGTTGCGTACTACGCAGCTTGGATTAGGTGCACTTAATTGTTTTTAGACATTGATGAGCTACATTTGCTCCTCAATACGGAATGTAGACATAGATGAACATGCGTTGCGTGGCTCAAGAAACCCTTTTTTCTTCTTATAGCATATTTATGTAACATGCTTATAAAGGTTTAAACCTTTTTTAATTCAATTGAGATGTTAAATAAACTATTAATAAGCCGAAAAGTATTAACATAAACACACATAAATAATCAGCTCATCCTGCGATTATGTAATTAAACTTCATGTTTTGATGAACATTTGAGTGGTTATATATTATAATGTTGCCGTATTGAATTGAATGACACACATTTCACAATTATCTCCAATATAATGTGTCATTTACTGTACACGTTTGATTACTCTATCTACATTGTTCACGTGGTTGGTAAACATTAAATTCTAAGCAAATAAATATGATTGTAAATAAAAACATAAATGTCTTAGCAATCAAGAGAAAATCTTCACATTTATCTAATTATCTTCTAATTGCTTCTTCGTGATATCTACAAGTTGTAAAAGTCTATCTATAAGAATAGTATATTTAATATATAATGATGAACCTAATAACACCTAATAAACACACTTTCTTTACAAAATAAAAAGAAAGGATACGCAATAATCATAAGAGTTACTTTGCCTAGCGACAAAAACGCACTTGAAGTTAAGCACAATAAAAAACTACACCGATTTACGGTCACGTAAAATAGATACGTTGACCTTGCAGGTTCACGGTTCGAAATTTAGCCGAGATGTAGGAATGATAGTGAAATGTCGCGGCACATGCTAACCACTCAGTCAGTAGGTCGCTCTCAACTACCGACACACTTGCCCATGAGAGTGACAAAACTTGCAGCTGCAAAACCGAATCATTACAAGTTTGACTTTATCGGACAAACGATTTAAGCGTGGCCGTACTACCCATGTATTGCAAAAAAGGATTGAGATGAATGGATATTTTTGAGTGCTGAAACCGGCAAATAACGCTTAGTTACATAGATATTGTTATTTGTTTACTACTTTAAGGGCTGCCTTCAGTGTTGTGTGTCAGACATTATAAGCATGATTGTATTCAGCATCGGATCTTAGTAACTAACATTTATTACAATATAAATAATATTATAGTATAGACGAAAATACAAAAGTTATTGAAGAAACAAGAATTGTGGAAGCTAATTGGCACACATACACTAAGAAGAGTCATCAACTAGCCAATAACAACCATATAACTAGTCAAGCCAGCAATATATTTAGTATAGGTTAAAACGATTGGCTTTCTACAACCATTATTTATAATGTTTGTTGCCATGACATTTTTATTTTCCTCTCTGTTAAAATAAATATCGATTGGTAATAGATCACTTGACACTTTCAAGTGTAAATATTGAATACTAAGTAGATGGCACCGGCATTTCCTAACTGACGACATCTAACACGAAACGCCGAAACAAGAGTCAGAGAATCATGGTCTAGTAACTTTGTTAAAAACGAGTTTATAAATAGAAATTCAAAAGATTAATAGATTCCTGTTTATGTCTGTATGTACTTATGATTAAGAATTCAATTAATTGATAATAACTATTTATGAGTACCACCACTCAAAGCATTATGTACGAAATGTGTTATTTAAATAGTAAAAAAACACATATCAAGTGACTCTGCCATGTCAGGTACTATGTATATTTAAACATAGGTACCTATCAGTCATTGTTCACAGTTGACATGGTCATTAAGAGACATAGGAAGCTCACGTTCATTAGTATGAGCTCGCTACTTAGTCGTGCCTGGTGACAACTTAACTCGAAACGATTATAACGGGGATTTAGTGCAGTTAAAAGCTTCCTTGATTTAACAAAGAACAAAATATTGAATAAAATTACGAATAAAACCAATCGCTACATTACGATACCAACGAAAAAACCCGTTTGTTCAAGATTATAAGAGATTAGCGAAACTATCAAACGACCCACCCGCAGTTTCACCCACGCTGCCCTGTTCCTAACAGCCGTAGGGTTATGTTAAATAGCTTAAAACCTTCCTCTTGAATCACTCTAACTATTAAAAAAACGCATCAAAATCCATTGCGTAGTTTTAAATATCTAAGCATACGTAGGTTTTATACTATGTAGGTAGTGATAAATGTTTTGCACAATATAAATGCGAGTGAGCAGCTTTCAATGAAATGAGCCTTTGTTCTAACAGTTTCAGGACGTTCAGGAGACATTTAGATCTGTATTATAATGCCTAGGAGTTGAATAATCATCGTGCCTAATCATCTAAATGTCTGATGTTCCGTGAAGGTGCTTTTCCGGTAGCAAAAACGATACTGAACGAAACGAGCTGCTTCGATATTTTTCAACATCCGGAAATGTTACACTGTCTTGACTACTATAGACGATTGAGGCAATAGTGTTGGGTTCAACAAATGATGACGAATGAGCAACAGGTAGTAATTTAGTAAATTACTGTTATTTGTGTTAAAAAGATAATGACGAAAGTAATCATTTAGTTTAAACTACTACTGGCTCATTAGCAAGTACTGTCGGTGCATAAGGTAGTTAACGTACCACCTACAACGCTAACCATTAGCCCTTGCACCTAGAAATCGCTTTTAAGGCAAATAATTATATCATTAGTTTTTGCGGCTAACACGATTTTGTTTGATTGGCAAATTTAATAACCAACTGCTCTAATTGCTGCCATTCAATCGAAAACACATTAATTAACAAATTTCCAATAATTATAAACATGTGGGTACGGAATCGATAAGGTTGTATTTGAAACAAGTATCTTCTAACGTAAAACTTCCTACTAATATTATAAACGTGAAAGTTTGTGATGTATGGATGTTAGTTATTCGTTCACGCCAAAACGGCTGAACGGATCGAAATATAATTTAGCATAGAAATTATAGATAGGCTACTCTTTATCCAGGTATCTAATTCTGAAGCTAGTACCTAAAATATGAATTAAGATAAAATTGAAATACATATTTATAATATACATGAATGCTCTCAATATCATAATCATTTCGTTTCTTGTTATAAAATGCTTGGTAATTTTCAGAAATCATTATCCCTAAGTATATCCTTCTGCCGAGGAATATCAATTAGTTACCTAATATGCAAATTTGGCCAACATCGTGTCTGACCACCTAGCGGGGACACTTTCTCGACGGCGTATTGCCATTACCAAACAATGGACATTAATGGATAATATCATGTCACACGTGGTCTCACTGTCACGAATATCGCAATGGGTCTTGTTGTTATTATCAAGTTATGACTAGCATAATTATCGAAAGGAATAGGTTATAATAGCAAAACTGTATACTTAAATGAAATTTGCTATACCTAGAGTCTAGAGTAGAGTAAACTGCAAAAGTGTAAATTGATAATCTTATGAATTGATATGTATTCGATTTGAAATTTAGTGCAATGATATCAAATATAATAAGTTTGTTAATCTACTTATTGTTATTGATATAGTGCCTGTGATATTTCCGTATTCCTTTTTTTGTAACCAAAAACCTGTCCGTCGGCAGGTGTATAGGTAAATAAACCAGCTGTTTTCTTTCAATCAAGTAACAATGTTTTATTTAGTAAGTATTAGTATCTGGGTTTCAAATCTTAACATTTTCGAAGCCACCCTTTCAAATGCGTTTGAAGAGACACCTGCCTTTTATTTTTGAGGGTGGTAATCCAACCGTGACGATTGTGAGCAACTCCCAAAACTTTTGAAAAACGTATTAAGAAAGCTAGTACCACGCTGTTAAATTAAAAACAAACGAATGCTAATGCATTGATACCCCTAAGTATTAATGAGCAAGGCTCTGTTTTGATTTGCATAATGTAAAAATTAAATTCATCCATGCAGGCACAAATCATTGTCAGAAGCACTTGACTCGAGTTGTTACGGGAAAGCTATTTGTGTTCAACACTGCGCCGACTCACCTCTGTTCCGCAACTGCCTTGTCTCGCTCTCGCATACATGTCAAGGTAGGGTTCAACATTCGACGATTTGGTCCGCGTGCAGATAATAATACATCCAAATGGAATACCCGACGTGTGTCTGTTTTATGTAAACAGACTGATCTCATTAGGTCAGTCGCAGTCAGAGAAGCGCCTTTACAACATAATCCCAGGCATACACGCAACCTTTCGCCGAGCTATTCGATGTGTCGGGAGAATATCCCACGTAGCATTCAACGAGTTTAATCCCACTTTCTAATCCTTTTCACGCTGGGGAACGCAGTATAAAGTATGCTTCAATCAAGCACCATTGAAACACGGTCAATTCCCGCGAGAAGCTTCCGTGTGCGCGTGCGGCGCCTGATGCGAGATCATTGCCAGATGCCGCCAATAGATCGCGTCGGGGTCAA
Organism: Acronicta leporina; assembly: GCA_947256265.1. NCBI lineage: Eukaryota > Metazoa > Arthropoda > Insecta > Lepidoptera > Noctuidae > Acronicta > Acronicta leporina. The sequence goes on from OX366521.1 coordinate 5,566,700, forward strand.
CAGCCATTGCCCTTGTTTTGCGCACTAAATTATTTACACCAGTGTTCAGCAGACCCACCATAAGCGTGTTTTACTCAACAGGGGTCAAGGGAAGTAAAACTATTGACAACATTGTCACTGACAGCTACATTATATACCTATGTGTGACCTATTAACATACAAGTATTATGCAATAATATGCTGCACATTAACTATTAACAAAGAGCAATGTACCATTTGTTTTTTACCACGTTTAACGTTTGTTATGTTACTAGTTGTAGTAAGTAATCCGTAGAAATAATTAACGCCAAACCTAATACATGTTTGCGATATAGTTGTATACTGAATTATGAGCTTTGAAGTGAGTGTCTTCTAAACATGACTTCCTTCGCCGCACGTGCTGTTCTAACAAAAGGAACGAGTAATTAAACTGCTCATAATATAAAACCAACTAGTTATAGCATCAAAGAATCTGGAGTTGCGTCCGTTGACTTGTGATCGACATTACAATGCTGCACTTAGAAACCCGGCCGCACCTGCTCCTGCCATTTCTTTTCAACACAAATTATTATATCCATCCCAAGAATGTGTTACTTAAGTTCTCACAAATACAATGAGCCTTAATCAAGAGCTCTGTTTTCAACACAATACATAGATATATTAATACATTATTCTTTGTTGCAAAGTACAATTTACATAATTAACTTAGAAATCAATTTCCACAATTATTGCGTAGTTATGTGTATGTAGGTTTATTAACATAATTTGAAATAAGTTGAATACATTAGCAATACTACCTACACAACTGAATGAATCATATAGATTTGTAGTTTTATAACTTCACATCACACCTCAGTATTTGTGTTTTTAGCGTTTTAGTGAAAGGAGCAAAAAACCTTGACGATTTATCTCATAAGTCCATAACCTTTACGTAAGTTCAAGTTTATAAGCATCTACTTGTTTATTACAAGTACGCATATTTTATCCGGGATGAAGAGGTAAACCTAAACATACTAGTTTGTTATTAGATCTGCTTGCAAAAATATACAGACCAGTTATATATACTTACATAATTATGCGTTAACGCATCTGGAGTATCTGAAATCTCTGAAACATCGTCAGCTCTATTTGTAAATATTGATCTTGTTTATAATACCTGTCATTCTTATGGATATTCAATGTTTGTTTTGGGTTTTATTATATTTGATAATATTTTTTACAAATGACTCCGCAGATAGGAGATACACATACACAGCCACCGATTTAAGTATGATTTATTATTAATTTTAATCAAAAACAGTACGCTCCACCTCGTTGTATCAGCGAATACCAACTTTTAACAACTTCATGAATATTTTAAATTGGTACATGAGAGCCAAGTTTTAGAACTGCCTCATTAGTCTAGTGGTCTTAAGCGCGACTGCCGAGTAAAAGGTCCTGGGTTCGATTCCGAGTCGGGCAAAGTGTTATTGGGTTTTTCTATGCGATTACCAGCAGCAGTCCAGAATTTGAATTTTGTGTCCGGTTAATGACTCGAGGCTCGCCCTCTATTACAAGGGACCTAAACATACCGTCGAACTGTCAGTAAGGTACAGCAGGAGTACTGCGGTAAGTACCTACTTACATCTCTGCTTAACCCTCTACGGAATACAGGTGTGATGATACCTATACTATAATGTTGATATATTTACATAAACGAGAGTCATAGCGTCTTCTCACATACAAATTATTAAAAACATATAATGTCCTATGAAGGCCGGTTTACCACATTCGATGCCAACTCGCAACTGTTTGTTTAGAAATTCTATCTCAATTTGTATGTGATTATGAGAACACAAAATCGTAGGTACCCCACCTACGATTTTGCGTGCTGTCCAACCAAATGTTATATGTAATTTCTGTCGCTTTCTCATTGGAAACGCACGTTGTCGCATTTCTATATAATTTTACGAAGTTTCTATTGCCGCTATTTCATAAATGCAATGATAAAATTTAGCCGATGTAGGTATCCAAAACTTTATTAGCTTAGCGTCTTACTTGTGAACACAGCTGTCGATCATTACCTTTCACCAAGGTCATTAACATAACTAATTGTAGGCAAATACTGCTACAAACAAAAATTGCTATTAATTAATTTACCTTAAATCGCTTTCCACGGTTTAAGTAATCACATTATGTCATCACCCTAATATAAGCAGATACTTTTCATACTTAGGTAAGTATGCTATCTATGGCCGAATAAAATGTATGTTGTCGGTATCGACTGTTCCTTAGTTATTAACATACCATCACGCCTGTGTTTCCCTAAGGTTAGGCAGTATTCATTCTTCGACATGTTTAGGTCTCTTGTCATAAGAGCGAGCCTTTTGCCATTAACCGTGTTCAAATCCCAAACTCCAAGCTGTTACCTACTGAGAATTTCATAGAGAATTCATTAGTTATCATCATCTTCAACCCAATTTAGCGTAGGCATATAATAACAATACATGAAATGACCACAACTCACTCAATCTATTTATCAGTTCGGAATATGCACTCAACTACGACATAGCAAATGTTTCATTTAAAGTGAAGGCACGGTATCATAAGTAAGTGCCTACACTTAATGTCTATGATTACCACACTTTCACTTTCCCAATGCTAAAGGGCCTTAGGGCTGGCAGAAGATATCAGGAAACCATACTACATGAATCGTTTCGGTTCCAAGACTAATTAAGGTTGATGGATTGTTGTTTATGATTGGTGCAATTTAAATGTAGGCCTAGAAGTCTCTTTTTAAAGCATTTATGTTTAACTTACTTACTGTTTCCATGATAGAATTTGAATAGTTATCTATCTTCTTTAAAAAAAAGAACCTGACTGACTGGCGTATGAATGGACGGCCGAAACTACAGCAGCTAGATCTTTGAAAGTTTGCATGCTGGTTCCTTTTGGACTTTCGACTGTAGCCAAAATTCCGTGAAAGGATTTTTGGAAATTTTACATCTAAGGTGGGTGGTGAAACGGGGGTGAAAGTTTGTATAAAACAGCGTTATCACGCTACGATCTTTAGGATCGGAGCAACCGCGAGCGGGCTACTAGTACCTAGTCACTAATAAAGAATATATTTTAATAGCTCTATACCTAATAATGAAACTAGACGATTTTCAATAAAAAATATCCATGTAAAATATATGTAATACTAGGTACATACCTATAACCCTACTTTATAACAATCAGAAAATATAAGTAAAGATCATGCATTTTAAGAATAAACTGCTTCAATAGTCAATAGTGTTTTTTATGGAATTCCCAGTAGCAGCTTGGGTCTTAGTTTTGTGCTTTGATAATAGCAATAGGCCCGTCTCCTATCCCAAGACGTCTAAAACAATTAAATAAATATGTAGAACAGGATCTCGATATCTAACAATACCTTCACGGATGGGACGGGGTTTTCATAACACATTGTAGAAGGACTAATCATTTGGTGAACTAAATGATGATTACGCAGTCCGAATGTACATCTGATTCAGGTAGAACTAGAAGCGTATTATGCAAGTATACAATGAATACCTACAGTCGATTCGTGCACAAGCTATTGAACTAATAGATGAGGTCGTACCTTGATCCAGTTGACATCACATCGAGTCTGGTTCCATGAACTATATCTCATATCCCAGTAAATAGACGGTTGACTGTATTGACGTTAACCGTGATCTCTCCAAAGCCATGATAGATAAGTCAAGAATCAAATTGCCTCGGTATTACCTACTAACAGTGACAAACATGTCGCAAGTGAAACGCTTGAATTTTAACTTAAAATAAAATTTTATTAATCTTTGTGTAATCTTACCTAAAATAAAATTGTAACTAACCGTTGTCTGAGCATAGGATCGAGGAATTTATGAAACAAATATATGAGATCTTTGCAAGAGCAATACAAATCAAATCACTTGAATTTTTGTTGTTTTTCTGTATATTTTCTTTGTATCTTTTTAATTCCTAATAATTCAGGCTAAGCTTGACCGCCAGATCGCCTGATATTACGATGCGACACTGCGGTCTACGATGGAGCGCACTTGCCTAGAAGAAACCGACACTCAGATTATATCTATCGGGGAACACCCACTCGGGAAGCGCATTCCACATTTCAGTAGTACACATGTAAAAGTGAGCTTATAGCGTTTCGTTCGGATTTTTGGAATGTCCACCATGAATCGATATCCCTTTTTAGTATCGGACGACCATAAGCGGGACGGGAATAAGATCGTGGAGAGCTAATGCACACTAGGCGAAATTTACTCGATAAATATCCGCTCCGATAATATTGAACGCGCATCACGCAAATAATATTCCACGGAATTGGTTGCGGTTTTCAGTTGTATTGTTGGAGGTCTAACTTAAAATCTGGCGCTTCATTTTTCATCTTGATAAAGCACAGTTACAGTACCTAAATAGATCCTTTTAAGACGCGAGGGAAACCGCGGGCACCAATTAGTTGGAAACATTGGCACCATTTCCTACTCACTTCTACTCAGTTCTTATTATTCTTATACAAAAGTGATTAGTGCGTTACCGGTGCGAGGAAACTGGCTTGTTCACCAACCCACTTGCACAGTATGATAAGAAGATTACTGAGAAAGAAGAAATTTACCAAACTAAAAACAGCCTAGGTACCTAAGGAACAGGAGTCGTATATACTTATTACTAGGTACCTACCATTAGACGAATACGAGCAATCTATCATAACATAAGTTCATAACACCCAGTTATATTTTTTTTATAAATTAATAATGAATAATATATTATTCTGCAGGTGTTTGCGATGTGGTACACGTGGACGACGTTACTGCTGGTGTCTTGTGCACTAGTGAAGGCGGAGACCGGGACGGAGGGACCAGCGCCGGCGCCCGTGGCCACAACACGCGCGCCGCCGCGCACCCTCGACCGGCAGGCCGCCGAGCTCGCCTGGAAGTCCTGGCTCCAGAGCCCCGAGAGCGGCAACCCCAACGCTCCACCACGAAGAATCACCACGAAGTCCCTTTTCATAACGCCTCTAAATTGCCCAGAAGGACAGAGACTCGACCGGAATGGCTGCGTTCAGGTAGGTACTTCGAAACTTAAATCATCTTACATTTTTGCAAACATTTTGTGTAACTGTAATACCATAATAAACAGCATAACATTCACCTCGTTAAATAAACATAAGTATGGTAGGAACCTACCTATGATTTAACTATGTACGAGCTGATAGCGAGACTACCAAAATACGATAATCACCGTATTTTTTAAAATTTCCAGGTGGTAACAGTAAACAAGGATGAGCACGAACGTATACTGCTGGAGCATTTGAATGCTTGGTTCGTCACATCGTCTCCGAGCGGAGATGTATTGTACGACTACGGTGATGCTGAACCAGGACCATTGCAGCTGTCTATACCCATTGGCTTAGATCCGCAAGCGGCACCGCTTCAGAGTCAAGAGCCATCAGCACAGGTCCGTATTACAACAATCTTACATAAACAAATCGCTAAAATTACGCAAGATTTTTAATGATGCGCTATGATACCTAGAGATATAGGTACCTATCTTGTTTTATGATTATCATTATCTTTTGACATTTCAGGCTCAGGAGCTGCAAGCCAACTACGTTAACAAGAAAAATGAAAATAAGCCTAATAGCGACGCTAGTATTGAAGCTGAATTAGAACTATTAAAACTTCAAAATACATTAAATCCAAACAACACGGCGGTATCTGATGGTTCTTATATGGTGAACCAAAACGTTCTGACTAACACACACATTTATCCCGACAAACCTAAACGTGATAGTCCAATAAATGTTACGGAAATAGAATCACTAACTAACGTTACAGACGAAGGACAAAAAGAACTAGTTTTTGGACACGTCGATTTTGACCCCGTTCTATTAAATACAGATAACCAAACGCTAACTAATATTGCAGAGACTACAGATATTACTAGTTTAGCGGATATTGAAAATAATGCAACTTCTGTTACACATACCAACAAAATAAATCATAACTCCTCTGTAATATTCATTTCGGAAATTGAACAAAAATCTAATTCACCTAATCAAACATTGAAAAAAGATGGAGACCAAAGTAAACTTAACCCAGAAAATGACTACTCTGATATCGGAGAAGCTATTAAATTAATAAGTCGATATGCTGATGTAACCACTGATGACAATTTTACCAAAGAACAAAATAAAAATGGAATGAAAGAGGACAGCATTTTGGGTACACGAACAAAGCTTCAATACCGTCGCAATAAGCCAAAAGATAAAGAAATGGAATCCGTACCGGTTCACACACCTGTAGAGTTATCTTCCAACGATAAAGGCCCTGCGCATAATACTTATCCCAAGTATGATGTATACTATAGATATCCTTGGCAAAGCCAGCACTCAGCGAAGCCTCCCCCAGACTATCCGTTCCGACATTTACAGGATTATTGGCCTGGTCGAAATCAAGTAGGAGGCGTATATAACACACACGAGAATCCTAGGCGACATCATCATTCTTATCCTCACAACTTTCGGCTACACACCTACCCACACGCAGGATACGCGGGCGTACCTCCAGCATACCCAGAACAACTGAAGGGATACATTCAACGGGTAGTTCAACATCGCGCTAACCCGATGCGATCTCAGGCCGATAATCAGGACCTCTACAGTCTCCTCGGTCTGAGACATTGGTTCAGCAGTGAAGGGACATCAAAAAGATAGCTTTCTTTCTGCTATATTAGACAAACGATGTTACCCGACGACGTATAATGGAAGCTATGGGATAATGAACTTGCACTATTTAACACAGACTTAACATCTAAATGCACACAAATTAGGTGCCTACCTAATTTTAACGAAGTTATAGAATAATCTTATCTACAGAATTAAGAACGGTATTAACTATAATCTATAGACGTGTATTATCTATCTTATTCTGTTCCAAATCATTTCTATCCATAGCTTTCAATATATTAGCCTATTTATTTCAAAGCCAAATATTACAGTCATAATTAAGTTATTATTTTTTGTTAGAAATTTTAAGTTCTGTAAATATCTTCTAATTTATAAGTGTTTTATTTTGCTAATGATAAATTATTCACATAGTATTACCGTTGTTTATATAATAATGTTAATGTAAATTGTTCTATTGGTGATAATTTTCCAATTTATATTTATTCGATGTATATTTTTTATATTTTATCGTTGTGAATGTATTTGTGTTTAGGTGTTTGATGTCTTGTATTAAGTATAGCAAAATAAAATTTGTTGTAATCGTGAAAAAACGGCACGGGCTTGCCACGATTTTTTAATTCAAGAAACTAAGTATTCGTTGCAGTTGATATTTGTAACCCCACTCTATGTTTTGTGTTAATGATGTGTGTAGATATAGCTAGTAGATATTTGTTCGTACCTAATATTAGTTCCAAACAATCTAAATGCAAAATCGGACACTTGAAACCCACCAAAACATGTACTTCCGCAAAATGCAATGTTAAATTATACTTGGCCACTTGTATCCTTGCCACGTTAGGAATATTATGTATAAGTTTTATAACTTACCTATCTCGAATCTGCAAGTGAAAGTCATGATTCGAGAATACTCGCATTTCGAAATACATTCACATTTCTGTGCTTTCGTAAGGGTTGAATACCTGTATTACCGAACTATTACATTAATACACAATAACGATCCCACCAAAGTTTAGTTTAAGTATTTAGTTTTTGTCACATAAATAACTCTGTGTTTGAAACTATTTAGAAGTTAGATGATTTTAATGTATTTTAATGATCAATGTTTATGGAAGAATATTATTTAAATACCTAGGTACTGTGTTTGGCTCAGACATGGTTATAATTTCAGTTTAAACGCCATCTATTGCACCTATGTATAAGATACGTTCCTTATCTCTCAGGTCTCAGTGAGACAAAATGGCTTTACGATAACAACGGCAACAATGTTTGTAAATGCATTTGCACAAGGTACATTATGTTTTTATTTAATATGTTTTTATTAATATTATTGATTTGTTATAATTCTGCAACCCTTCTCACTTATCGATAACAAAGTTTTGTAAATACATACAAAGGCATGTATTTACAAAACCGTCGTTCTAGTAGAAACTGTAAAGCAAACGACTAAACAATACAGCCTTTAGCGAAACCAGGTGATGTTGACTTTTCTGTAACCTAAGTATACCTTAATACCTAAACGCCTAAAAGGCTTGAGTTCCTGAATGTGCATAAAATTAACCAACGATTTGATTCAATTATATATCTATCAACTCATCAACTCCAATACCCAGCAGTGGGGTATTGGACCCCAGATCCAATACCCCACCGCTGCGTTCAGGTGCTCAACTTATTGAAAGCTTATTAATTAATAATTGAAAGAAAAATAATACATAACTATATCTACCTATAGGTACCCACTCAGTTGATGAAATAAACAGGAATAAAAGTGTATTGAAGTAATGCCTACTTAAATACACTTTTAACTCCTGTTTACCTGAGAGATTTTTAACTTTGAGCCTAACATAATTACCTAAGTTTATCTATTTACATCCTACTATTTTATATCGACCTTTTGTATTTTCGGTTATGTCGTCAATGATTACGTCATTGAACATTATGATAAACTGACTTTAATTACTACACCGTGATCGAAAACCAGTGTGAGTTTAAAAATATGATTGGTTTAGTTATCTTAGAATAACAATACATTGAAAGGAAGTCCGCACACGAAGAGAACCTATGTCACTTACAGACTGAATTCCGACGAAATAACTGTGACTCGGTGGGACAGTTATACTGGAGTGGTTGCAGTGATCACTTTCACGATAAAATCTCCGTGTAAGGTCGGAAATTGTGTAAGCTTTCCTGCGCCACCGTGCGGAAGGCAGTTATTTCTTCGAAACTGTAACAAAGGCACGCTGCCCCAATACCCGGATTCATGCCCTAGAACTTTAAGATGTCGCTTTGAATACTACTTCTAAAAATCTGAATGATCCTTAAACTTATCTGGAAAAGTAATTTAAAAAAACTACTTATTTAAAACATCATACTTGACGGTGGTGGCCGATCGCTCAGCCACTACTGAGCGATCGATCCTCTCACGGAGCAGATGTTTGTATAACAAAGACAGGCCGGGGGCTGTCCGGCAGGGCTTTTTAAAAAGTGTCCCGTAAACCCGGACACTTTTGTTGTCAGGGGAAACACATATTTTTTAATAAGCGGTAAATTGAAATAAATCTTAGTAAAAAAATCATCCTTAATAATCCGCATTCAAGAGGCAATAGTTTTTCAGAGGAAAAAAAACATATTTCGCCCAAATGTACGGGATTTTATGACGTGTTTATCCGGGGTGGGCAATTTAAGTGATGGCAGCCCTAAGCTTACCGGTAGTTTACTATTTGACAATGAAATAAAACTACTACAAAACAACTACTTTTTACGGATTTTATCGTGTTGGATTGACATACTTATCGTGATCATGAATGCTGTAAAGGATCTGAAACATCAGGAATTAAATAAGTTATATCGATATAACGCGATAAAATGCGTAAGAAGTATTTTATTACATACAAGTTGGTATATTTACCTATGTTTGTAAGTGACTTAGCTATTGTAAAATAATTTGCAAAGGACTACCTTACTAGGTATTATTTTTCTAAGTAATTGAAGTAAGTATTAATAAAAGTACAAAAACAGTCTGAATTAATAATACATTTAAGTAGTCAAAGATGTAATGAATTATAAAATAATAATTTGTCCAAAATGCCTGTTTTTGTACTAAGCAATTTACTGCATACATTTTTTTTAAGATTAACTTCAATTTAATAAAAAAATATTCAAGTGGACTATTGTACAAATATTATAAGATTTTAGTCAATAGAATAACACCTATATCATCAAAAATGTTTTTGTAATTAAAGAAATTTGCTTATTAACTGGATGATATTTGATGAAATATAAACTATCAATGCCAGTATTTTATTGTAAATAGTAAATGTGTTACATTAAAACTGAAATCAAATAGAGAAATGCATTTTTATTTCTGGATTTTCAATGAAAAGGCTGACAGTACTGAAAGATGTTTTATTGAAAAAAAATATTCATTTTTATCAATAACATTGATAACAGTTCCTACTAGTAGGTGCCAAATGATATATTAACTTGTTCTGTAGAACGAGATTCCCTGTACTTGCACATACCTCAATCTATTTGAAGTAGGTAACATTAAATTGCTATTGTAGGTAAATTAAATTCATAACACAAAATGATGATCAATTAAAAGAAACAACTTACGTGCAAGTCATTTGTACAAAATATCACAATAATAATACATAGTATTATTAAGAAACTTAATATGTTCTATAATAAGGTTATTACAATTAATTGTAAATTGTTATTAAGTTTCTAAATCACTACTACAATGAATGTAAACAAGACATGACAACAAAATCGATGTCAACAACTTGTTTTTTTATATCTATATATGATTTTAGCAAGAAGTAGTAAAACTTATTATTATTACTATTTACTACACAACATTCAGAGCTCCTTGACATTGAAGTATGTGCAAAAACAGAATATGACACAATGTTGTTCATGAATCATATGTAAAATTATATTTCAGTATTAGTTTGTTCTGAATGAATATCTATGATTAGCCCCAACATCTTTATCTTAAATTACTGGAGAAACACAACATTGGCAATCTTTACACATTTTGGATACTGACTGAAGTTAAACTTAATGAACAAGTAAGTACTAGTGGACACAAAAATACCAATCCAAATTTTTAAGTTTTCACAGGGCGATTTCATCTAAACTCATAAATTTGGATGCTGTGTTCCGGTACATGGCTTAAAGTCAAAGATTGATACCTGAAAATTAACAGAGAATTCACTAATTATTATTTAATTGAAACTACCAAAATGCACAAAGAGTATACAAATTAACTTCTATTATTATTATAATGAAACCGAATTCACCAGATAGTGCCCAGAAATGATTTACTAATTTAGACTAAATGTTAAGCAAAGAGGTGCATATTTGTATCCTTATTGAATGGTGTCAAACCAACATAATCAGTATTACCAAACAAGAACTAGTACCAAAGTATATGTATATTTGTAACACTAATCACAATTAACTAATGTGATCTTTAACCCCAATCAAATGGATTAAAATCAGTGCTATATTGACTGTTTCAAGTAATTTAACAATCTTGATCAGATTTTAATTATTTCAACCTTATTGCTCAGTATACACTTAATGAGATTATATGTATTTTTAAATAAGTAGTTTAGGGATACAATAAAACTTAACATGCACGAGCCTTACTATGATAATATAACACAGTCCCTTGACATCAAATATCAGTTAATAAAATAAAAATATAAGTACTCACCATTCAGAACTCCGATGATAATAATAACCTTCTATTGTGGCTGCAGACTTATGAAAGCATATATAGTAAAAACCAGCAAAAGAAGCACCATTGATATCCTTTATAGTATGATCGGGCACTAAAAAGTGTTCTTTCCACCTCATAAACACATAGTCAGCCTTTGCAAGAGAGTCATAATCAAATGAATCTGAATTGAATGTCTTTAGGTAAGGTACAAACAAATCAAATTTACTCTGAAAAATATGAAATATTGTTATTAAGGCTATTGAAGGCTATTAATTGCAAACATTAGAAATGATATAGCTTGATCACCTACCCAATGTTTTCTATCCACATCCTCATCGGCATCCCACTTTCGTGTAAGAAAGGGATATTTAGCAGATATGATTTCTCCATCGAAGAAAGTTGTTAATGTTGGAAACTCCTCTGTTAAACCTTTTATCTTTAAATACCCACAAAGGTACGAGTTTTCTTCATCTACATGCTACAAATATAAAATATGATGTATAAATAAATTGCATATCGTAGTTTTTGTTATCATACAACACTATATCACGATTACGAGTCTAATTCTTAATTAGAGATAGCAGTACAGGGTTTGTTACTTTCTTAGTTCAATATTGCGTACTGTTTTTGTTACTAACCTGCAAAACCACCTCAACCTCATAGGAGTTGCCTTTGCTTTTTTGGTGCCCTTGGAATTTGGAACCGTTATATAGCAGAGATTTCGTTACTCCAGGCTGCTTGGAATTTGCTGGAGGTGGTGGAGTTATATCAACTTTAACGGGCATTATTTTTCCATTAAAACGGATGACCAAGCTTTCATAAGTGTGACAGATGAAAGGTACCCTTTCTTCAACAACTGGCTTGACAGATCGACGATCGTACTTCGTAGATATTTCACCAAATTAAATGAATTAGAATCTAAGCTATTTTTATTATTATGTTCAAATATGATGACCTATTACTAGCAAATTGTTCCGCTGTGTTAGAAAATAGTTTTACTATTCGATTTTTGCAAAAAGGAAGTGAAAGTTGTAACTTGGAAGATACTCATAGACAGATCAAAAATATACTTTCAATTCCACCCATCAACATCTGAGCCATCAACACAACTCGTGACAATGACATTGACACACGGTGCCATAGATATCGCTGATCCTCAGATTAATTTACGTTTCTCTAATTTATTGTTGTTATGTATATCGAAATAAAGAGTATATTTTAAAAATTTTAATCAGCAGTGGATTTATTTCGATAAGTTAGACGCTGAAACAACATAGTATTTTTATAAAATAAAAATAGCACATACAAAAGACAAGTTTTTGAATCGTAACAGAAGTTGTTTTTTTTTTTTTTTAATAATGGCGCCACACTTTTTGTATTTGCCAGTGTCAAGTAATAAAGTAATCAAGTATTCAAAGAATATTTCCCATCATGGGATTGTATTATGGCACCACACTTGTGTTCGCCAGTGTCAAGTATAAGTTCAGTTGCCCCAATAAAACGGTAGAAACTTTATTGAGGCTTCGATGGAGTTTAGGAGTGAACCCAAAGTCACGATTTTCAATTTTATATCATTTGCCTACACTCTCACACGTTCACGAACACTTAATGGTTAATTATCCACCATAATTACACATTAAACTTCGGAGAAATACGAGTTTTGAAAAATAATATAAATGTGCACGACAATGTGCACTTTACATTTTCCCGCCTAAACTCCAACAGAAGTTGTTGCTAGGCAACATCATAAGAGAAATAAATTTCTAAATGGCATATTGTGCTATTACAAGTATTAAAACCTCGACAGAACAACATGGTATTGTACTATTACAAGTATTAAAACCTCGACAGAACAACATCTTATATGCTGTGTGCTTTATATGATAGTCTAAAGTAGAGGTCAGTACTTCAGCAGTGCTGAAGAATCAGCAGTACCTACCTACCTACCTACCTAGTTCATAGGGTCAGAGCTCAGGGTAAGAGTTAGTGCTGGTCAGTATAATGAAATAAATATGACAAAGTGGTTCAGCAAGAACCACTGAATGATGACAAGTATTTGAGGCAAGAACTCAGTCAGAGTAATGACAAAATAACATTCTTGTGGTTGGGTCCTCCCGAGGTCCTCCCTATAGTATTTAGCTTGTTTTAGGTTTTCATTCTTTGCAATTCATGCAAACCTATTCAAGATTTCAATCAGGTATCATACTTATTTAGGTTAAAGCTTAATTCATTGCTCACCTATTTAAAGGGGAAAAGAAACAAAATCAATTTCCACTACATATCCCTTTATACCTCTACACAATCGGCCATGATGGACGATTACACACAAGCACGATCGTGTAGAAGTCATCATCGTCCTTAATCATCGTCATGATTGCGGAGATCGGCGACTTGTCGGTTTTTCGGGCACGCATCAAAGGGAATCGCTTGTAGTTGGATTATTCATTCACCGTAAGTATATGTATAGGTATTTACTTTGTTCTATTACGATGAATGCTCAAACACCACCATCTTCTCTTCTTCCATTTTTTTTCACAACTTTTCGTTCAACTACTTTGATAAAATGATTGTATTCGGAAATTAAATAAATTAATGGTAGCTGCAGCTATAACCTCCACGTCCATCTTGAAGGCTTGCCGCTCAATAAATGATCACTGATCACGGACGATCGTGTGCTTGCACAATGATCGTGATCGTGACGATTACCTTGCCGATCACAGACGATCAACGAGTGCCGATCATGGCCGATTGTGTAGAAGAGGCTTTCCAATATAGGGAGGACCTGACTCATTTAACTTTAGCTTTTACGCTCGAACCTAAAACCATGTAGGTTAAGGCCTTCAAATTCCAAAAAAATTAAAAAGCTACATTTGCCGAGTTTCCTTTGCCTCTTCTTAAATTATCCAGAGACAAATTAAAAAAAAAAGTCTATGGAATAATGGTAGAAAAAGAGATTCGTCGTTTCGTTGGTTTCGTTGACCGATTCACTTGTAAGATTGTTTTGTGTTGTGATTATTTTCAAATTATCAAATCTTATCATGTTATCGTTAAAAATATCAACCACAATTCCTATTGCGAAACGTTACGGTTCGTTCGACGTATTGTGATCCTCAAGCAATAGTAGTGATATTTTCCCAAATAATTATGGTTATCTGACGTTAAAACAGTGCATCCTCAATTATGGCAGAGCCAGGTTATTACCACAGTGATTATGTTCGACACCCAGTTCTTCAAGAGCTCGGTGTCAAGTATGGAATTAAAACAGAGTGTATTCCAGAAATAGCATTGCCGTCTAAGTTAGAAGAGCTCAAGGATGTCATACGTAGGGAAATACGTAAAGAACTGAAAATAAAAGAAGGAGCGGAGAAATTACGCGAGGTTGCCACTGATAGAAGATCACTCTCTGATGTTGCTAATATTGTAAAAAAGGCTAATATAAAGCTCAATGAACTCAAATCAGATCTACAGGAACTGGAGTCTCAACTTCTTTTGTCTCGAGGTCAGTCCACTCCGACTTCACCTGAAGACCTCTCATATGATGAAGAGATTATTCTGGCTTCTGAAGCAGCACAGCAACAGAGGCAACTTGGTGAAGGTACAACAGACCGCAAACTGGCATCACTTGAAAAGCAGTTGAATATTGAACTTAAAGTGAAGCAAGGGGCTGAAAACATGATACAAAGCATAAGTAGCAGCAATCAGTCCAGAGACAAAAAGCTACTTGCTGAAGCTCACCAAATGCT
Organism: Acronicta leporina; assembly: GCA_947256265.1. NCBI lineage: Eukaryota > Metazoa > Arthropoda > Insecta > Lepidoptera > Noctuidae > Acronicta > Acronicta leporina. The sequence continues at coordinate 5,581,854 of OX366521.1, forward strand.
GGCTGATTCTAAAGACAAAATTGAGTATTTAAAATTACGTATATCTAAGTTGACTAAACAACTAAAGGGAGATAATGCAGGAGCTAATGGGGATGGAAAAAGTTCTGAAAGTGGTGTGGCAGCATTGTTAGATGAAAGAATTGCTGAATTGAGGAATCGTTTGCGGATTGAAGCAGCTGTGGTGGAAGGCTCAAAGAATGCCATAAGACTTTTACAAAGTGACAAAAAAGTAACTGACAAAAAAGCTCTACAAGAGGCTCAGACAAGCCTTTTAGAATCATCGCAGAAGTTGGATTTGTTGCGCAGATCTTTGGATATGCGTAGACAGGAGCTCCCCTCTGAGAGCCCTGCATTTATAGAATTAGGACATGAATTGCGTAGTACAGGCTCTAGTCCTGGATATGTTAGCTTATCTGGTGGCAGTGGGTCTAGGGCTCAGTTTTTATCTCCGGCACCTCTGATCAGTCCTTGTGTTCAAGTAACTGGCACACTAGAAGTAAGGTTGATGGGCTGCCAGGATCTACTAGAAGATGTTCCTGGCAGAAGTCGTCGTGACCCTACAGCCAGCCCATCTGACTTGAAATCATTTGTTAAGGGAGTTACAATACGTAACTCTATGAAATACACATATAGCATTAAAGAGGACACTAGCAATGAGATAATGGCTGTTTTAAAACTAGACAACCATAATGTTGCACAGACCAGTTGGAGGCCATGTTCACAACAAGCATGGGATCAAAGGTGAGTTCTTACAGGTCCCTTTGTTGCCACACTATTTCATATTATTTCAGAAACCTGGAGATGATATTATACTTCCACTTAATAGGTCAGCTATTATCTTGGATTATACTTTACTATGATTGTACACACAAGATAATTTACTCCATTATATAACAAAATGAAATATTAATTGTATTTATCTTGGTATCTTGGCTTCCTTGAATTACAATCTTTGTAATTCCTTGCTATTACTCATATCTTATCTACATACCATGTACATATTTGTAATGTGACTAAAAGTTCTACTTATAATACCGCTAGTCTTCCATAATTTTCCTAAATAACTATTTCACATTAATTTTAAAACAGAATGATTTTCAATTCATGAGCACACTTTTAATCCAAGTATTTGGGTACCTACATGTTATTGAATACTTGATGGCTTGTGTTGTTTTGTGGACCATTTTGTGGTTCACCCATTTTTTAACACTAAGCTTTTAAAATCTAGTTTGGAATGCTCTAAGGTCCCTAATGTCTTTATCCAAACCTCAAATAAGATCATTATTACTAAAATAATAAAGTACTCCTAAATTCAAGTGAACCCCTTAATGAAGTAGTCTATCAAAATGCCAGTAACAGTTTACTTCCGTTTACTTCAATGTAAAAATATATTGCCTACATATAAATTGATGTTAGTTATTATTATGTTTATTGACTATTACATAAAGATGTAAATAGATAGGTCATAACATTGCAAAAAAATCTGATTTATCGATAAAATAATAAAGGCAAAACTCCAAATTTCAGATTTACCATCAAGCTAGATAAATCAAGAGAACTTGAAATTGGTGTTCATTGGAAGGACTGGCGAGGATTATGTGCTGTAAAAGTTTTAAGATTGGAAGAGTTCATTGATGATATACGACATGGAATGGCTTTGGAACTTGAACCCCAAGGCTTACTTTTTGCTGAGATTAAATTCTTAAATCCAATAATTTCAAGAAAACCGAAGCTGCAACGTCAAAGAAAAATTATCAAGCAACAAGGCAAGAATATACCTAGGCCCTCTTATGGTGAAATGCACATTCCAGCTGTTGTGCTAGGCAGGCTCCTTAAACGTTCTTCACCTTCTATTCAAAACATTCAAACAGCCCATATAAATCAGTCCCAGCAACATAGCTTTGAATCTGCTTCTATTGATAACAGAGAAATGGAAAATCCAAATGTTACCTTGGGTGGAATGGCTGGCATAAGACCTTTAGGTTTACCTCCTACACATGTTACACAACAAGTGCCAATCACACCCCCACCCCTGCCAACATTGCCTATTCAACCTCCACCTAATGTTTCTACTCTAAGAATGGAGAAGGAACTTCAAGAAGCTTTCGCATTTTTAGAAGATTCTTATACAAGAGATAACTATGTCACAAAAGAGCCACAAACCCCATCATGTGATACACCCCTAGTGGAGTATCCTCCTTCACCATCACCTAAATTAGTTCTAGAATTTCCAAATAATGAAGATCAAATAATAGAGATAACCAGTAATATGAGGATATCATCTTCTCGGTCATCATCAGTAATAGACACTGTAGGCAAAGAACAGGATACAAGAAGACAATCTGGTGAAATGTCCATGGAAAGTTTCAGATTATTGAGTGTTCTTGGGAGAGGACACTTTGGCAAAGTCATACTTGCTCAATACAAACCCACTAATGAATATTTCGCAATAAAAGCTTTAAAAAAAGGTGATATAATCGCAAGAGATGAAGTAGATTCTTTGTTATCTGAAAAGAGAATTTTCGAGGTAGCTAATGCAATTAGACATCCATTTTTGGTTAACTTGTTTGCATGTTTCCAAACAGAACAACATGTCTGTTTTGTGATGGAATATGCAGCAGGTGGTGATCTTATGATGCACATACATGCTGATGTGTTCACTGAACCCAGAGCAGTTTTTTATGCAGCTTGTGTAGTATTAGGCCTACAGTATTTACATGAAAATAACATTATTTATAGAGACTTAAAGTTAGACAACTTACTATTAGATACTGAAGGTTATGTTAAGATAGCTGATTTTGGTCTCTGTAAAGAAGGTATGGGGTGGGGAGACCGTACTGGTACATTTTGTGGCACTCCTGAATTTCTTGCCCCTGAAGTTTTAACCGAGACTTCATATACTAGGGCTGTAGATTGGTGGGGCCTAGGCGTCCTAATATTTGAAATGCTAGTTGGTGAATCGCCATTTCCTGGGGAGGACGAAGGCGAGGTCTTTGATTCCATTGTTAACGACGAAGTTCGTTATCCTAGAACATTATCTTTAGAAGCGATCGCACTCATGCGTCGCTTGCTGAGAAAAAATCCCGAAAGACGTTTAGGTTCTTCAGAAAGGGATGCAGAAGATGTGAAGAAACAGGCTTTCTTCCGTAATGTCAACTGGGAGCAACTGCTATTGCGTAAGGTGAAACCACCATTTGTGCCAACAATAAATAATTTAGAAGATGTCAGTAACTTTGATAGTGAATTCACATCTGAGGCAGCAGTACTGACGCCTCCTAAAGAACCACGGCCACTCTCTGCCACAGATCACAAGTTGTTCCATGACTTTACATATATGGCAGATTGGTGCTAGTTTATTTATAAATGAATATTTTCATCCAATTTGATGTTTGGTTTTAATTTCATGATATTAATAGACAACTAGAAAACCCCCATTGCCTTAAAAGTGTGTGAGATTGTGTATTTTGATAATAACACTGTTATCTATACAAAAGAGTATCTTATAAAGTAGATTCTCTCGTTAACTTGTATTTAATGCAGTTAAATGCAATATTTTATAATAAGCTGTATAATTTAAAGTTCTTAAAATAGTGCTAATGTTTATTTTTTTAAAAAAACGTGTTATAGATTTATATATTGTGTAGTTATGAAATTAACTTAGATACTAATCATACTTATAAGTGAAAGCGTGTCAAATCATATTACGTTTTCAGTCAATTGTATTCAGTAAAATAAAGGTATCACCAACAGACATCTTTATTTATCTACAACTTGAATATTTAAAAAAATAAAACAACTGCATTAGGATTTAAATTTCTAATATTACATTTGGTAAATGAGCATAATATCGGGAATTGATTACTGATCCAATGGACATTTTACTAATAACAAAATGTGGACTTTAATAGTCATGGACTGTATGAAAATACATAAGGATCATACAAGACTTTGTCATAATCCACACATTATACAATACATGGAAGATTAGTAACGGCATCTGCTTTCTATGACTTCAGGATCAAGTCAATAAATAAATCTTTTTTTGATGACCTACATTTGAGTGCACCAAAATATATACAATCCTAACATTGTGATGAACCTATGAGTAATTGCAACAACTATTATTTACAATAATTTTTGTTACAAAGTTTGGTGCACACAGTTGTTAATTTACATTTCCTAAGATCTATTAAATTTTTCATTCTATATCATATTGAGTATTAGACTATTAATATTAAAATGTACTGAAGTAGAAGACCAAAGATACAGTTACCGCTCCATTGACTAATACAAATGTTATTGAAAAAATTTACAGATTTAAGGATAAGAAATAAAGAATATAGACTGTTTACACTCTAAAAATATTTACACATTTCTCACACAGAGCTGACAGTCTCAAAAATATTAAAAATGTTAAATGAAGAGCTCACATCCGTGAGCCTTTTTGTTGTAGCACCTTGGCACGGTCAGTAGGTTCTATGTCATTGCTATTAAGAGAACTACCACATTCTCGGCTAACAACACAAAGGAATTCAGCATGTTCATCATTCCCATAATTATACTGGGAGCCAATGTTTATCAGCTGTTCAAATTTCCAACCATCTGACATAGTAGATACCATTTGAGTCAACTCTTCTTCATGAAACTGTAGCACTCTGTACACATGCTTTTTGGAATCTTTCAAGGGCCTCCTTTCTCTTAAACATATTCTTTCCTTAACTAATCTTATAAGTTCAGTAATATTATAAAACTCAGCTTCTTCCAACACACCTTCTTCAGCGATGTCGTTGTTGATAACCAGTTTACCGTGACGAAGATAATTGAGTACGGGCGAAAAATAAGTGGGATCTCTGTCTATTAAATAAGCGCCAGTTTCATCCTGGAAGTAAACGTGTATTTTTAATGTGTGACAAATAAAACTCATTTACATACAAAAAGACATTGTAGTTTACGAACCCTGTCCGAAATCAAGTCGCTGTCCTCTTGAACTAATCGATATAAAAATGAATTAGGATCTCTAGATAAGGTTGTCTTTGTAGTCAAAAAATATGTCCCGCCAACATTAAGTTTAACCCACTGTTTACTACTTCGCCTTTCATTGTTAAATTTCTGTATATTTTCGTCCAAAAAATCACCGTCACCAACTCGATCCGCCATGGCGTACCATAAACAAAACAAACAACTTTTTGGCTTCTCGCTAGTTTGGGTCAGTGTCACTGGTGTCACTGATCTCTGTAAAACTCTATGCCGTGTACTATCTTTGACTATTTAACTACCCAATGGACCCGTAACGCGCTTATTTCTATGAACAAAAAAGTCTGTCACTTTTGGTGCGGGGGGAGGAAACACTACTAGACATTGCTGCAACACATACTCATTGAGCTGTAGCGAACCGTATGTATTCGGTACTGAGTAACGGGTGCGCCATCTAGTACCGAGTAACGAAACGTTACTCACGAATGCATTTCGTTACTCGCATTTTTCGTCGTATGGGTACCTACACTAATTCCGTTCACCCAAGTACCGTTGATGCGTGTATTGAAAGGTTTGCTGACCGTAATAGTAATAGATTGCGATGTTATTGTGATATAACATGAGTTCAATGTAGAAAAAAATAAAATAGTAAATCCATTGAAAAAAATATTTTATTAGATTCCTTCATTGAATTTTAGTAGATTCCGTCTACAGTTCACTTGTCTACACTTGTTCACTCTACACTTTACATATTATATCAAACATAGCATCACAGATGATATATGATATCGTAGCATCAACATAACATACATATTATGAGGTATCAGAAGAAAAGAGTAACGTAACGTTACGATAGTAACACGTAACGAGTACTAATTGTTATAGTAACGATACGGGTTGGTTTTTTTTCGTTACTGTAAAAATACCTCAAATTTTTTTTGTATTGCTACGAACTCACACGAATCAAAATCTTCACCACGTACACACACACCACACACACACTCACATACACCAACACCATTTACGCACACATACGAGTTAAATACGTCAATATACAAGTATTGACAAGAATACGAACGTGGAAATAGTCTCGCTACACTTTTTAAAATTCGAGTTTTAAGCATTGGAAATCATAAAAAATTACATCCCATTGATTGCCAAAAAAATCTGAAAATTGTAATTCTGCGTTATGACCTTTGATAATCATAAAATGATATTTTAATGGGTATTTCAAATTTAAATCTTATCTATATTGGTAGAAGGCTGAAATTGTTAGTAAACAAAATTTGCTCGTAGGGAGTGCGGGTAATCTCGTGCGCAGTGCATGCTTGAACTTAAAGATTATTTTATACTCGATTATTGAATCGGAAAAGTTCTCGATCCTTATTAGTATATTGTATTATGTGATTTTAATAGAAATGACGTAATTAATAAACCGTTATTACTTTTATAATGAAAATTCTCGTCCCTATAACACCTCCTTCTCCAGCTTGTTCACCTGCCGCTGCCTCGCCTTTCAACCAGCCGCTAGCAGCTGCAGCTCATCATCTGTAGGTTTAATTGCACGTTGATACTAACTACTTCAGTACCACGGGCGGGGAATCGGGTAGCATCGTCAGGGCGGTTGTTCCGACCCTTGACTATGTCCTTCTTCTAAGCTACAAACATAACAAAGCATTAGTGCGATTCTTAAACTCATGTGCCATTGGGGGGTAAGGAGATTTGTCATTAGGCATTTGCTCAGGCCTCTCGACCATCTCTCGGTCTACCTTCGCGCTCATCCACCTTTGACTTTATGGCATACACTCTCGCCAGCTCTTAGGTCAGGTTAGCTGATGGAAATAATCTTCACCTTGCTCAACCTATATAAATGGGGCACACTAAAAGTTTTGCACTTCTAGCTAATCGGAACTATTTGAATTTCGAATAATGATGTGAAAATAAAATTAAAAAATAATGTGGCTACTGTTAAGCGGCTAATTGAAAAAAAAACCCGCGGATTATCTATGAGACAATTCGAGAACTATTGGGAATTGACATGAACCAAATTTTAAATAATTTACACGAAGAATTTGAAAGTTCGGAAACTTTGTTGTCGTTGGATCCCTCATGAACTGACAGCGGAGCAGAAGCGGGCTCGCGTGGAATGGTGCTCATAGATGCTACTGAAGTACGACCACGGACATTCTAATGCTGTTTAGAATGCTGTTTTTCTATGACATTGTCACAGGAGACGAAACGTGGATTTATTGTTTTGAACCCGAAAAAAAACAGCAATCTTGTGAATGGGTGTTTGAAAATGAGAACAGGCTAACAAAAGTAAGCCAGCGAGAAACGTTGGTAAAAAAAAGATAGCATTTTTTTCTCAGCTACGGGTCCCATCTGTACAATTCCACTTGAAGATCAAAAGAGTGTTAAAATGCCGATTAGTATTCTACCATTTGTTTACCCAGGGTGTTAGAAAAAATTCGCGAAAGGACCCAAAAGCCGCGTTGTCCTACATCATGACAACGCTTCTTCACACACGGCCAACAAAACAAATTCATTTTTAGCTTCCGAAAAAGTACAACTCGTCACCCATCGTGCGCATAGCCCCGACCTAGCACCCTGTGATTTCTGTATTTTCCCTAAAATCAAAGATTCAAGAGAGGTTTCACTTTTACCAACTCCGAAGAGGCAGTGATAGCGTTCAATCATCAATCTAATCATGTGTCGTGCCTTTTAAATTTCTTGCCAGTGAGATCGGTGACACATTTTGGAAGTTTATTGTAGAAACGCACACAATTTCCTAGAAATGATTTATTTGTTTTCGTTAGTCTAAATTAGTTCCACACAAATGCTGTAGTTACAGCGTTACACGTGTTTTAGTGAGTGAACCAGACGATATCAGACAATCATGTAGAAAATAGGTATGTTAGAGCATCAGATATATCTATACTAATATATAAAGCGGAAGAGTTTGTTTGTTTGTTTGTTTGCTTGAACGCGCTAATCTCAGGAACTATAGGTCCGATTTGAATAATTCTTTCAGTGTTAGATAGCCCATTTATTGAGGAAGGCTATATGGCCACTTGATACGACATGACGACTTCTTCAGAAATATACTACAAGGTAAAATTGAAGGAAAAAGAGGAAGGAGTAGACCTAGACGAAGATTTGTGGAACAAGTGAAAGAAAGGATTGCGATCGAGTCGTATCAAGAGGTAAAACGGAAAGCAGAAGATAGAGAACAGTAGGGTTTGCTCTTGCGCCTACAAGAGCTGAGCTCTTAAATTTAAAAAAGATTACAAGAATTTTATAATAATTATTTGAATAATCGTTACATGATTATGCGGACAGAAAATGTTGTTACGAATATACTAAGTACTAATAAATAATAATTTAATTTTCTCTACAGTAAATTTTAGAAGTATTCAATATCAACGGGCCTTAACAATTTCAAAACAAGAACAAAGGCCCCACACGGGCCCCACCCCGAACAATGACCCATTTTATTCTGTCAATATCGGAAATGTGCGAGACACACTCAGTACACGTTCAAAAAAACTATAGCCTCGTCCCTACTAGCCGAATCATAGGGAATTAATCAATTTAATTAATGCTATTCGATTTTCTAAGGAAACGCGTCCATTAGAGATGCGGCGATGCTCATCGCTCGTTAAGATCTCCTGATGGTAAGCGATTCCCGCTGCCCATTAACACCGCGACACAAGAGGATTCACAAGTGCGTTGCTGCCCTTTTAAAATGGTTTGGTCCTTCGGTATCCTCACTCATTCGGCGAAACATAACTTATCACATCCTAGATTAATGGCACTAGTAATTGCGACATTAAGAGCCAACTTCTTGAATATGTTTAAATTGTATATCTTTTGTATTTTGTTTGCATTTTCAACGCTAAGAGTAATTATAAAGTTATTTTAGTGAAGGACAAATTAGACTGCGGGCAGGATTCGAAAATCTTCTGGCAAATTTTCATTGAAAATATGCGTTTAAATACATTTCACACATATTTATGAAATTGGTGCAAGCTCTTTTATTTTTTTCTTGGGTGTTGAAATGCGCATTATTCATGGTGAAACGGTATATCGTGCTCTCCGGCTAGATGGCCGGCATTCCGACTAAAATAACTACAACAACTAACCTCAACGTAGTGGTGGGATAACGGGAATCACTCTCGCATGATCCGCGATCCCATCGCGGACGTCCGATGTTGGACCTTCCCTGAGAGTCAAGTGCAATGAGTGACCGAGGTCCCCGCGTCCGCCGCCCCAGGCCTCCATTGCGGTTGCGCTGTATGTCGCTATATGCCCCACTGCCGTCAACCCTTCGGCCGCAGAGGGTAAGGGGAGCTGCGCATCGTAATACGACACTCCTCCCCCTTGTGGTCCGTAGTGTGCTATGTGTTATCCTCGCCGCCCGCCCCTAAAAGTGGCAGAAATAGTTACGTGATTCAGTCCTTGCCATCTCCATATTATGTCAAATGCTCTAAGGATCAGCTTACTTACTTTTAAAAATGTTATTAGACATGACGTCTTTATTTTGACTATAACGTCTTTACTTTGACTATTCTTATTCTATCTATTTACTTTGACTGGATAGATAGTCAAAGCGTCTGTATCATATACCTATATAGCTGATTCACACATCTCTACCTAGCTAGGTACGGACTAGCTAGTCTGTGGACATGTCTTTCAAAACAAAACAAATCAAGCCCATCTCTAATATCTTCTCAATGTTCATTAACTTCATAACCATAACTTCACCGTGCTTTTAGCGTATACATCTCTTCATAATAGTCTGCACGGGCTACAATCTTAGAGTAAACTCTACTGGCATTAGTGTCTATGGGCTCAAGAATAGATTTTGACAACTACCTCACCCCCTCCCTTACGAATTCCCCTCGGTCGCCTAGTTATTTATATTTTGCAAATCTTATTTGCCGCCATTTTTTGGTAGATAAGTTTTAACAAATTAAGTTTTTCGTTGATTTGATCGTATGCTCTTGTATTGTAATTCTTTTTGCGCTATGTTCAACAAAACAAGTGCTGTGTCGTAACAGTAGATGAAAATCTGTCGAATTGTTGTGATTTCCTTTCCAAAGAATATAAGTCAAGACTGTGTAGTGTTTGCCGTGTGACGAACAACAAAAAGTTCTGGTGGACGAGTTCCACAAACTGTATGTTTGTGAGAATCAATTTGAAAAGCGATTCTTGACCGAAATATCTCGTCTTCGGCAGTAAGGTTGGATAAGCCCAACATCATTAACAATTATTGAGGAGATTGTTACTTTATAACTATACTAGGTACCTACTTATTGCGCATAACATCGAAACTAGTAGGTAAGTTGAAATAACAATATTCTTATTTCTGTGAGTCTAGGGATATCATAATTATTCAATAACCTAATCTACAACAACCTATTAATCAACACATTATACTGCTGTTAAAAAACCTACATGGGTGCATATAGCTTGTCATGCAGTCTTCGTCTACTTTATGTACCACAACTTCATTGATAGACTTATTTGTATCTGCTGAAACTATTTAACCTATCAGACAAAAAATATCCTTTAGGTAAATATATCTAGGTACCTACAGGATTTATTGACCTTATCCTGGTCACAGTCAACGGGTTTGCATTAAATAGGTATATAAACTCACAAAATAAAATGTAACATTCACATTGTACCTTTATTAAAAATATTTTATTTTACTTGAAGTATGTTCTGTATTTATGATAAGCATAGCTGTACTTTTCTAGTACACTAAGCTGACCTCTCATTGTATGAAAAACTTATAATTTTAATTTGATAAGTACAACTTTATTTAAAATGTTTGTTTATTTCAGATTATTATCAACCCTCTACTTTCAATACCTATTGAAGATAAACAATATCAACTAATATTTTGACATGGAGAAGAATTTTAATATTTTCTGGATTTGGAATATTGAAGGGTAAATGGCCTCTTAGATAATGCAGCAAAAGGTTTAAGGTAAAATGGGTAAAATGTACCTGACTATGATAAAATTTGAAAATAAAAAAATATAAAGTATTCTTTCTTTTATTTATATCCTATTTCAATGGTTATAGGTTAGTTCAAATGTTATTTTGAAGTCTTAATTTGAAGCCTAAAATTTATGAACAAGATATTAAAAGCCTTTTATCCAGTTTCATTTATATAAGCCAATAGCCTTATATTCGATACCTACTAAAAAGTGCTTTAAAAAATTAAAAAGGAATTGTGTAAGAAATGTCTTTTTAATCTGTGCTTGTCAAATTCTATTATATAAGGCCGTTTTTTTTTCTTCGGAGATTGTCGTCTGATGCGTATGCATCTCTTAGTAGTTTGTGGTAGTCTGTGTGTCTTGTTCATTCATTGTTGAACACATTACTAATTTACTAGTAGTAGTAACTAGTATCTCATATCTAGTCTGTGAACACATTGTTGAATGTTGATTGCTCGTCTTCGCTTATTCACGATCCAATATTTTTGTTATTTTTCAAGATTTTCGATCATACCCATTACAAAAACGCATGCTGCCAATGTCGTTAGCATTGTTTTATACAATTGTAATGTATATTTGAAACTGTCACAATGAGTAGCAATTTGGATACTGATAGATCACTCACTAACAAAATGCATCCAATAGATTTAGCACCTCCAAAAATTACAATTGTAAAAAGTGTTACAAATTCAGAAATGAAAATGGCTCATTTGTTGCCGGGTCAACCTAAAACAACGGGTTCAAGTCAAATAATAACTCATGGTAGCCCTGGAACCGGCTTGATGCGACCGGGGCTAGCACAAATTATTTCTTCAAACGTTGCTTCCCAGGTATGTTTACTTAAGTATAATTGCTTACAGAAACTTAACAGAAATGTAGTTTTTGCTCTTTTCAAAGTTTTCAGCTATTATTTTTGTATTACATTTACCATAAAGATAAGTCCCTAATTTACAGCCTCAGATGATAATTAGCGGATCGCCAATCTTGCAAGGCACTCAAATTGTCAGCCAGGGGTCACAGGGGTCGCAGATTATGTCCCAGTCACAGTTAATTACACCCAGTGGCCCATTAATAAGCCCTGGAACACAAATTATAAGCCAAGGAACCCAGTTGTCAGCCCAAGTATCAAGTGCAAATAGTGTGGGATCAACAAATGTTCAATCAAATGTGACCTCCTCCGGGAGTGGTACTCAAGTGCTGAATGTTGGAGGCCAACTTGTTAGTGGTACTGGTAACCTGGTAGTGAATTCATCTGTGCGCACACTACCACCTACTGTAAGGGTACTACCTCCCTTACCTCACCATAATACTAGACCAGGTAAGGTTTGATATTATTGCAGTATTTATTTATTAGTAAACATTTTTAATCAATACTGGCTCATTCATTGTCTCATCTTTAGTATCTTGCACATATCTGACCCACATATATAAATAGATGGTGATACAGTAAAATTTGTAAGTGAAAACATGTCTTCAAACATAACATTGAGATTGTTTTAACATTGAGAATAAAATCAATTTTACTCTACAGCTGTACTGTCCAGTGTGAATGTGAGCAGTAGAAGTGGGGTGCTGGTAAGCAAAGGTGTTGGAGTGACAAGTCACGTGCCACGTGGACTCGCCGCAGGTGCATCACTAGCCGTTCGTCCTGTCACTCCTGCCTCAAATTCCCAAACTGCAGGTGCACCTGGTAAGTATTGTTATATAATTTCCAAAATATATGTATTAGCTTCAAAATTGTTGCTGACAGAACCTGCTTGTTCTTTGTTGAGTTAAAATCTGTTGTCTCTGTATAGGCGCTTGGTCGGCAGCAGCGCGTGGTCCCCGCAGCACGCTTGTATACGGCCAGAGAGGATCTCGAGCGCCCACGCCGGCAACCCCGTCCGCTCAGCCGCCGCAGCCAACACACTCCACAATTGTCACACTGCCTACTACATCTGTCCTGACCTGTAAGTTCAACCTCAGTTTATTGCTGATGTTTTTATCATTGAGACACTACTATATGGAAATAAACTTGTAATTTAATCTATACTGTCTCAAGATTAATTAAAGAATGTACTTAACTTGTTATCCTCTGTACAGCAAGTGGTGTGATCTCGGGTATTGGGACTGCAGGGCGAGGCGCTCCACCTCGTACCCCGACGCCAACACCAACTGTAACTACACCGCGCCCATTGCCACTGTTGCAAAGAAACTACCAACCTGCTAAGGTTTGAGAAAGTTAACCAATTTTTTCTACCATTATTAAGTGTCAATTTATTAATTTATTCTCAACAACTTTTCATATGAAACCCATTCCAGATAATCAATACATGTTCCTATACAAAACTAGACAGACTATGCATTAGGATAGTATTTAGGCATATATAAAATGCTGCCTATTTTTCATGTCATCATATCAGCATGCTTGCGGTGGTCATTTACAATGGTGGGTCCGAATAAGTCAAATTTTACCTAGCATTAATTTTTAGCCAGCTTTTAAATCTTTAAGTTAAGATCTTATGCATTCAAATTCAAATCTTTATTGCTTTCATATGTATGTAGGATGTTGTTACAATACCTTATTATGTATCAATATGATAATTCTATGGCCCTAACATAAGGTATTACATAAATAATAATATAATATTATGGTATTTATAATTACAAGATTTTTTCTCTCTAAGTAATTATACAATTATAATTTTACATATAATTATTTTTTATTTATATTTGTAATAGTCAAAATGTACACTGTCATTAATTATGTTGTTTCTGTAAATGTATTCTTCATAGGAATGCAATATAATCCACTTGGCCTATTTTCGGCTGGCGGTGGCCACAACATTTTCTGTGTTTTCGAATCCAAGGCTTTTATGCATCAGTCACGGTTTTCATGGGAAAAGTTGGTCAGTGTGTAATAGGATATTACACCTTTTTTGAAAACTGTTTTAAATTAATCCTGAGATCGTAATGAAACAGTAGAATTTTTATTTCAGTTTCATAAAACCGAAAAATGCCTTAAAAACTATTTTGAATTTTCGCGCGGAAACGCTAGCCGCCATGCTACTTCGGGTCGTGACGTCACTTCGTTAGTAAACAATACAACTGCAAAAGACCAAGTAACGTCAATAACTTTACTATCGGAGTGACAACACGTCGGAATCCAATATGGCGGATGGCGTTTTAAAACAGATTAAAAAAGACTATTTTTGAAATTGAATTATAAAATTTACATTACATTTCTATAAATAACTACTAACGTTTCTCGTGTACTTTTTTAAAAATCTATCATAAACATGCATTTTTATATTTTTTCTTACATGGTGTAAAATAAACTATTTGTTCAGGTGATTCAATCAGTAGTCAATATTATACTTGTAGTCAATATTATACTCGTAGTCAATATTAATTAATTATTAGTTTGTTTATACAGCACATTCACCATTTACAATCAACATTGTAAAATAATACAAATACAACTTTTGCAATGTCATTGTTAATAACCTATTATAACAGTTTTAACATGAATTTCGTAGGTGGTAGGCGTAGCGAGTGTCGGTGTTCGCGGAGTCGTGGGTAACAGCGCACCCACGCAGCTATACTACGAGGTGCCGCGCGGCAGCCAGGCCGGCCTCGCCGCCCCGCCGCCTGCGCACCCCGCGCTGCCGGCCTTGCCCGCCCTGCCCACGCTGCCCGCCCTGCCCCGCACGCTCGCACCCTACCTACACCAGCCACCGCAGCCTCAAGGTCAGTGTACTACCTGACAGCCACACTCCCGATTGATTTGATTTTCATTGTGGGGGATGGACCCACTTTGAGCAGCAGACTGTCCCGATGTCCTGCCCTGGGCCTCCGGGAGATCAGGAAATAAAACGAACAGCTGATGGCAGTTGGTGTCGAGGTAAAGCGACTGCAGAGTATTTATCGTTTCGGTAGATACATATTAGGGCCCGGAGCGCATAACAAGTGAAGCCCATGTTCTGCAGGAGATCTCTCAAAAATACAATCTTTGTTTGTCATGATTATCTTTGGTTTATTGATATGCATACTCCCATATTCATTATAGATCTTCAAATGGAATTAAGTGCTGCACATAAGGCCATTGCCCAGCAGGAGACGGTTAGGGCTCGTGAACAGTCTTCGACCACCCAGAGGCTGTTCAATGAGCTGGTTGGTGGTGTGTCTGTCCCGAGGTGTTCACCAACTCTACCCACTATTGATCTAACTGGTGATGATACCATAATGGAAAGGCCAATATTATTGAGTCATAATAAGTTAAAAAAATATATAAAAATCAAAAGGTTTATTAGACGGCAAAGGTTAGTTATTAAAAAAAGTCAACTTACAAAATCTAATATCAATCTACGTAGGGAGCGCATAAAACTAGTGAATGAATTAAATGAATGTGCCATGCAATTAGACACCTCTAGATCTATGTATAGTTCAGATACCCAGCTGCTACAGAATGAGCTATTATGTAAAGAAAATATGTTGCAAGATATATTTGCCAGGTATGAAGATTCACAAAAACAACTTAGTGAACGCATGTTGGAGGCTAGTGAGCTGATGGATATAGTAAAGTTGAATGCTGAGAGATTTGAATCCTTAACTAACAATCTCTCATGCAATTGTGATCACTCTGTTCCACCTCCTGAGCTCCAACATGTATCTACATTACCCAAGTTAGCTCAACCATTTTCTGCCTGTGAACACATCCAGCCAAACTACAAATGCTTAGTTTATTCTGATAAGATAGGAGTTGGTTTAGGATCCTTGCTTCAAACTAATTTGAGTTATAGTGTAACAAACAACTGTCATAATAATCTGCATTTTAATCTTATGGTTGACAAGATTGTAAATTCCAATATAAATAGTCAATCACATATTGTTTTACTAATAGGAAATAGTATTGGGATTAAAAAAGTAGATATTGTTAATGGTATCTCCGGCTTACTAAACTTAAATGTTGGAAAAATTATGATATGTGCTCTGCCTTACTCCCATTTGTTGTCTGACAAAGAAAATGACTATGTTCATAAATTAAATAATATTATTTATATGTTGACATGTCGTCACGGTGATAAATTATTATATTTTGACACAAACAAGTTTGTTAGTGGCTTTCAATTGACTGGCGAAGCTATGTTTCTTCCCAAAAGATGCAAAACTCTGATGGCTTCTTTGATAGCTTATAATATTCAATCTGTGATAGATAACATACTAAAGAATAGGTTAGTTAGTTTTAGTGACGAATCAGTATTGTCTAGCCTCACCAATGATACTGTGATAGATTGTTTAAACTTTCACAACCGACAATAGAGAGGCATAACAATAGCATTCTTCTTTACCACCAGAATATAAATCGCTTCTCTGGCAAAATCTTAGATGTAGAACTTTTAGTAGATAAATATTGCATTGACATCTTATGTTTTAGTGAGACCTGGTTAAAACCTAACACAATGCAATTTAATGTAACTAACTCCACGGTTGCCAGTGCGTACAATAGAGTATCAGCTGCGGGTGGCGGAACATTGATTTTATGTAATTTTAGATTCAAAGAACGAAAAGACATCACCTCGTGCTCTGTTGATCGCTTATGTGAGGTAGCATGTGCTGAAGTAGCAAACTATATTATCATATGCGTGTATAGGCCACCTTCTTCAAGTTTTCCAACATTTTTAACAGTAATGGAAGATGTTCTTAGAAAAGTTTTTAAATGCAAGAAACACATATTTGTTTGTGGTGATATAAACATTGATATTCTGATAGAATCGCCCGAAAAATGTAAAATTTTAGCTTTATTTAATTCTTTTAATTTGGTAAATATTTTTAATGAACCCACTAGAATTACTGCTACTTCCATTACTTGTATTGATAATATTTTTTCAAATTGTATAGTTCAAGGCTCTTCAATAGTTAGCGGTGTTAGATCGGATCACATGGGACAACTGATCTCTATATAGACTAACAAAAGGCCACATAATAATAAAAATATCTTGGTTAGATCTCTAACGGAAAATAAATTGGGTTCGTTCTATGAACTAATAAAAGTGCAATTGTGTAACACTAATATTATTACAAACGACCCCAACATAAATTATAATAAGTTATTCAATATAATATGTAAATCATATAATAAGTCATGCCCTCTTAGAAGAGTTACCCAACGTAAGAACAGTAAATTTAATGAATGGGCCACAAACGGCATTAGTAAAGGTAGAGATGTCCTTTACAAACTGTATTATGAAAAATCACTAACCTCTGACGTAGGAGTGTTTTAAAAAAGTATGCATTCAAGCTAAATCAAAACTCATTAGCAGTCAAATAAACAAATCTGATAATAAGATTAAAACAGTGTGGAAGATAATAAACACGGAAACTAGCAAAAACCGAAAACAGGATACAGATCTGAGTTTGAAAATAAACAATAAAGTAATCTCAGACCATGCTGAAGTTGCAGACGCATTTGAACAATACTTTACTAAGGTTCCGTTCGAGGTCACAAAATCTTTAGATTCGTCCTCATTATTAGCAGAATCTCTAGCGAAGATTTTTTTCAAAAGAGATACCAAATTTTGAATTCAACCAAGTATCTCCTCCCATGGTTAAAAAAGCGTTTAATAGTTTAAATATTAAAAATACTGAAGATTTATGGGGCATATATGTTAAAGCACTTAATTCAATTATTGACAATATCGCTCCAATGCTTACAAACATATTTAATCTTTGTATTAAGACAGGAACCTTTCCAGACTTAATGAAACATAGTAAAGTTATTCCTATTTTCAAATCAGGCTGTAAAGCGAATCCCTGTAATTATAGGCCCATTTCTGTTCTCCCTGCCTTAAGTAAAATATTTGAAAAGCTTATGCTTAATCAAATGATAGCACATTTTCACAAAAACAAGATTTTACATGATCAGCAATTTGGCTTCACGAAAGGCAGGTCAACGTCTGATGCTGGTACAAAGCTAGTCTCTCACATATTAGAGGCTTGGGAGGGTTCACAGGATGCCATAGGTATTTTCTGTGATCTTTCCAAAGCTTTCGATTGCGTTGATCACGATACGCTTATCCTTAAATTGAACTACTACGGTATAAGAGGGCTGGCTTTGGAGCTTGTGTCTTCCTATCTTTCTGAGAGGCTGCAATAAATGGAGTCACATCTCGCGGGTCTGCAGTTAGAATTGGTGTTCCACAGGGTTCTATTTTAGGCCCTTTTCTTTTCTTAGCGTACATTAATGACCTTCCCTATATGATGTCTGAGATATCAAATATAGTATTATTTGCTGACGATACCTCACTTATATTTAAAATCGATCGAAATGATAGCAATCTCTATAATGTAAATGAGAGTCTAAAATCCTTATCCAAATGGTTTGCTGCTAATAACTTACTACTTAATGCTAGCAAAACTAAATGTCTTAAATTTTCGCGACCAAATATACCACAAATTGAACCTAATCTAATTCTTGAAGGCAGCAAACTTGACCTAGTTAATGAAACTGTTTTCTTAGGTATTACGGTTGATTGTAAGTTGCAGTGGGGTGCGCACATGTCGGCCCTGTCTAGCAGGTTAAGTTCCGGTGCATATGCAGTGAGAAAAATTAGGCAGATCACTGATGTAGCTACAGCCAGGCTCGTGTACTTTGCCTACTTTCACAGCATTATTTCGTACGGTATTCTGCTATGGGGATCAGCTGCAGATGTAGACTCCATATTTATCTTACAGAAAAGGGCCATCCGCGCAATCTACGATATGGGCCCTCGCGATTCCCTAAGAGAAGTGTTTAAGAACATCAATATACTTACGATGCCATCACTCTACATCCTTGAAAACATAATGTATGTGCGCAAAAACCTGCAGAAGTTCAGTGTCAATAGTGAATTTCACAACCTTAATACTAGGAATAAACATAAAATAGTGGTACCTAAATCTAGACTAACTAAAACAAATAAATCATTTCTAGGAATTTGTGTGCGTTTCTACAATAAACTCCCAAAATGTGTTACCGATCTCACTGGCAAGAAATTTAAAATGCACGTCAAATCTGTTCTTCTTAAGAAAGCCTATTATAAAACCAAGGACTACGCTGACGATAAGAATGTGTGGTCGTTAAGTACGGATGCACTTGTGGCCTCCCTGGCAAAATGAAACTGTTACTGTTGTGACTAATATATGCTTATTAATTTTCATGTTGGTCAGTTACTAGTAGCTATAGTAGGAACCTTGTATGTAGATGGACATAGCTTTGACAGATTCCATATTATTTACATATCGAGATGTCTTCATATGTTTAGTATTGTTTACCACAACAGAAACTGTATTATGTGTGTACGTTGTAGCCTGTCTAAGTAGACACCTAGTTTCATTTGTCGCTTGATGGTGTGCGTTTTTACCACATAGTTTATTTATTATCTAGAAATTACATCGGGTTCTCAAATAACGTGAATCTTCGTTTAATATAGTCGACCTCGGTCAAACTTGGACATCCTTCAACGTCCTCACATCTTTTTATCGCAATATTGTACCAGTGAAGTATGTAATTTTTTTTTTTTAAAAGAGTGTCCATGGAGTTTCTTGCCGGATTCTTCTCCATGGGATCGACGAAAAACATTTGAACTTGATATTTTTTAGTAAGCATTATTCAAAAGATTCGTACATGTACGTACATGTCGTAGTAGAATTGTATAATTCGCTATTTTATATAACTGCTAGCTGCTTTACGAAATAGCTCTGTTATGTAAAATAGCTGAATGGCTTCCACCTGAATTGCCATTGCGATACGTTTATCAAAACCGCTACCCACGTTTGTTATTTTGTAGAATGACTTATTTGCAGTTACGATAAGCGTTTTATGTAAATAACCTATGACTTGGGAATAAATTTTGGGATGGAATATGATTATATTGGTTTGGTTAGAACTCTGACCAAACGATGCACGAGCCGAGCGAGCGAAGCGAGCGGGGCCGCGGTAGTGGACGGCGAGTCGGTAGAACTGAAATGTAGCCAGTGTGCATAATTGTATAGAAGAAATTTGGGTAACTGGACGAGCATAGGCCATTATTATGCCACACAACGCCCCTAGCGCTAAATTTTAGAACTAAAATCTACCATCCAACATTTCATTTCACGATGAAATGCACTGTTTTACAAGACAGCTTTACATCTATCCGCTATATTGATGAACACAAAACGGTCATTTCATTCCGCGTGTTGACGGTCACCAATTATGCTGAACGTATTTCAGCTATTTAACATAACAAAGCTATTTTCTAAAGGGGCTAGCGATTATGTAAAATAGCGAATTATACAATTCTACTGCGACATATATATGAAGACAAATATCAAAGTT
The DNA here is from genome assembly GCA_947256265.1 of Acronicta leporina. NCBI lineage: Eukaryota > Metazoa > Arthropoda > Insecta > Lepidoptera > Noctuidae > Acronicta > Acronicta leporina. Next base: position 5,602,173 of record OX366521.1, read on the forward strand.
CTAAAGGTCTTGTAATGTCTTATATTGACATGTCTATATACACCTATAGTGCTCCAACATCCACTCACCTCAACTGCCATTTTACCGTGTTCCGTCGTGCAGAGTAATAATTACCTTGATAGGCAATATTTTCTATCCAAATCTTATTACGGTTGTTTTACTAATAGGCTAAGACTTATAGTGTAGCTGTTAGTGGTTCCTATGTAATAAAATAAAATAAAACTTATCTAGAAATGATTTTGCAACATTAAAATTGTCACAGATGATCATTTTAATTATCTGCCATTATAAATTACTAATTATTTTATTTCAAAGGAACAACAAACAGCCACATTATACAGTTTTAACAGTAGTTTAAAATAGTGATTTTAATAATAATGCAGCCCACAATGCTGTTCCCAAATTAACTTAAAGTTTAGTATACAAAATAGGGTATTAAACCTTTTTTTGAAAACTGTTTTAAATTAATCCTTAGATCGTAATGAACCAGTAGAAATTTTATTTCAGTTTTATAAAACCGAAAAATGCCTTAAAAACTATTTTTAATTTATGATTTTGAATTTTCGCGCGGAAACGCTAGCCGCCATGCTACTTCGGGTCGTGACGTCACTTCTTTAGTAAACAATACAACTGCAAAAGACCAAGTTACGTCAAGTAACTATCGGAGTGACATCACGTCGCAATCTAATATGGCGGATGGCGTTTTAAAACAGATTAAAAAAGACTATTTTTGAAATTGAATTATAAAATTTACATTGCATTTGTATAAATAAATACTAACGTTTCTCGTTTACTTTTTTAAAAATCTATCATAAACATGCATTTTTATATTTTTTCTTACATGGTGTAAAATACCCTATTATCAAGTTGTGTATATCAGTTGCATAGTTTTATTTATAAAACAGAATCCACACATGTTTCAAAAGTATATACTAAAAATTAAAATACAATGTGTAAAAGTAGGAGGAAAACATTAATTACATAATAAGATTCTTGAACCTGCCCATAGAAGTAGAAAAGATGCCTGTTCATGTTCAAAAACCCTATTATATGAATTCACCATAGATTTAGATTTCCCTGTGATGTTGTTGTTTAGACATGTTCAAATCTATTCAATTTAGCTTATTTGTAACTATTTTATAAAGAAATACAGCTTCACGTTACTTGCGTCTAGAACTTTAGGACAAGAGCTTGTACTTTTTTAGTAACTCCTCATATGGTAATTTGAATCCATAGCACTTATAGTGCATGGCAAATTTGCGTTGGACATTCTCGATCAGGTCAATGTGTTTGTTATAATAGGGGTTCAAGGCACAGCATTATCTAATAGTGAACGAACTAAAGCTTTATATAAGCTCTAATAAGTAAAAGCTTTTTTTAAATCCTGGGTTGACCTGGTTTATTTTAAATTTTTGGATATGTAGATCTAGACAAAGATTAGAATCCAGGATTACACCAAGATCTCTTATAGAGGTGACTTTGTTAAGGGGAGCATGGCATAAAGTATACACGGAGCAGGAGCAGATGACATTTTTGTTCTTGGTAAAGTTGCATTTAGGTAAGCTTAGTTGCAGTTTATTTTTGTAACAGTTATCTGTTAATCGATCTAAGCCTTGTCGAAAGAGCAGACAATCATGAATACTTTAATGTTTCTATAAAGTTTTAAATCATCTGCATACAAAAGGTATTTAGTGTTAGTAAAGCACTAACCTATATCATTAACATAGATAATGAACAGGAGGGGGCCAAGTATGAAGCCTTGAGGGACTCCAGATGTGACGAAGACAATCAGATTGAAAGCCATTTATTACGACCTTTTGGCATCGCTTACTTATATTATATGTGAAGCAGACCAACGCAACAAGTTGACACGAATTCCGTTAAAAGCATTTTTATCTAATAAAAGTTTGTGATCCACCTTGTCGAAAGCTTGCGAAAATCTGTATTAACAGCATCTACTTGTATACGGTTATCTACATCGTCAAACAAATAGCTAGCAAATGATTAGTCTAGCTGTACCAAGCGCGCTGTGCGACTGTTACTATGCCAGAGGTCCTGGGACAAGTCAAGCAAAATGTGATTAGGATTTTCTATAAAATTTTCAATAGGAGCTCGGCGTTCAGATTTGTTGCCGGTTAATGGGACCGCCCCTATAACATGGAGCCTAAACATACCGGTGAACGGCGTTGTCTCCTTTCTTTGGGAATTACAAGCCTGATGATAGTGTAATATGTTATGCGCCGTCATAATCGTGGTGTTGAAAGATTATTTTTATTCATAGTGACCGTTGTGAACGCCGTTACGTCTCCAGAATCCCGCGTTCCAGCAGCTTCCGTTCCTAATCAGTCAGTATTGCCAAGACCGTCCATACTCAGAAAGAGGGATCTCGATGGGTAAGATTTTTCTTACTAGGTAGGTAATTATTTGGAAATGCTTTTGTTCTAAAGCAAAAAAATTGCATTAACACATTCTAAACATTCTCAAATATATACATTAACGTTCTAGTCATGCATGAGAAAGAATTTTTCTTTAATTGAAACAAAATTTATATCAACTATGATTGTGGATATAAAGTTGAATTAAAGAAGTAGTTCATTAATTTTCATTTTTATATTTTCTCATCAAACTTCATATTAATTACTATTACTATACTTCATATTATATATATTAAATACTCATAGCTTAGTCTAAAATAGCTAGATTCTATTTTACATATCTGTATTCTTAGTTCATAACAACTGGAAGTGAAGCAATTGTTTGTGTGGGGCAGGTCCCCGAGCAAGTCGTCAGGGTACTCGCGGTCGGGCTGGGACGACGTGCCGACGGGCGCGGGAGGCGCGGGCGGCGCGGGCTCGGGCGGCTCCACCACTATCAGCGCGTCGTCGTCGCCCGCGCCTGACGACGAGCCCGACCCTCCGCGGCCCGACCCCGACCTCAGCCCGCGCAAGAAACCCAGAAAACAGATGTATGTTGCTATTGGGTACTTATGGGTGTTTGATTTATTAAAAATAGCTTCTGCCCGCGGCTTCGCCCCCGTGGAATTCGGTCTGCCATCACATCCCACGGGAACGGGATAAAAAGTATCCTATGTCCGTTTCCTGGTTCTAAGCTACCTCTCCACCAATTTTCAGCCAAATCGGTTCAGCCGTTCTTGAGTTATAAATGGTGTAACTAACACGACTTTCTTTTATAAAGGAATATTTTTTAAGCAGTGCGCAAAAAAAATTTGGTAGTTCAGTATCTGTAATAGAACACATTCCCAATTTTTTTTTTTTTTTTAAAAGTTTACTAGCAATGTGGGTCACACATTACTAGTATTCTTGTTAACCCCTCGTGCTAAGCTAAATATGCTGGTGTTACGAGTGGGTTCACGTCGGTAGTGCAATGGGTGGGGTTCGAACCGGCAACCACATGATCGCAAGTCCGTCGCCCTAGCCATTAGGCTACCGCCGCTTCTAGTTATTAGTTCAAAACTTTTTTTTTAATTTTTATCCGGTTTGAAATCAGCAAAATATGGATACATATCTATTCGCAATAATAACAATAGGCACGTGCGCCAGCCGACTCACGCGCCGGTGTCTGCGGTGGTGAATCCCGCGGGGGTGGCAGCAGTGGGGTTGAGATAGCGCCGGCCGGCGCCCGGCAGTCTGCTCGTCGCACGCGCCTGTGACGTCGTGTGTTATCGCTTTCCCGCGCGATACCGGCGCGGCCGCCGCCCGAGTTTCGTATTTCGTACTGTGACCGGTCACGCACGATGTCAGAGTTTAGTAACCGCGAGTTTTACGAAATGGTGCGAGTGTATCTCATAGGTGGTGAAAACTTGCGGGCAGCTCGCAGACTGTATGCCGCAGAGAGTGTGCCTCGAATGCGAGCCCATGGGATTCATAACCCCGGTCTCTAATGAGAGGACTATTGTAGCCACCAATCAAAGGTTGCTTGACCACGGCCAATTTAGAACGCCCTGTCACGCACAAGGATCTGGCAGACCTCGACTATCTGTCGACATCGAAGAAAACATTTTTAATTTCTTCGAGCGAGACCCAAGAGCAAGTACCAACGATGCAGCTGGTCTCTTCAGTGTGAGCCAGTACGCGGTTTGGAAATTTTGTCTTACATTAATCTGTATTACGTTATCATAATGATTCTTTTTCTGCATTCTGATAGTCCTAAGCCTAAGTATTAAGGAAAAATTTGAATAACTTTTCAATGTAATGGCATTTTTTTTGTCAAATTAAACATGAACCTTATTGCTTTGTATTAACGTTGAAAATCTATCATAGAAATAAGACGGATATTCGCCGCGCGCCATACCTACGCGGGCGGTTCGAACGAGCGCACAGCTGATGTAGTGTACCTACTAAGGCGCGCGCGCTTTGCCGTGCGCTAGCGAGTAACTATAAAATCAGTTTCAAAGTAAACATCTTTCGTTAACGATAACTTCGATAATTTGTACTAAGACATATCTAAATAACAAATTGGTGTTTAATAAAAGTCGTTTAAGTTTCAATTGTCAAAGTTTGCGCACTGAATAAAAAATATTCTGGTATATATAGATAACAGGTTTAATAAAATATTAAATTAAATACAATTCGTATCATGAAATAGTACATTGTTCACCAAGGGGAAAAGTGGCACATTACAAACGAGTGTGAATTTATATATTTTGCGAATTTGTAGTGTGTACTACTGTCTTTGTTGTGTGTTAGCCGAAGGTTTCGAAAATGTTATTTAATCCTTTTACGAGTACGTTGTGGGTTTTTGTCAAACTTTTTAGTGAATTCTTCTGAACTCTCAATTCATTATCTAAGTTACTTCTGATTATCAATGTTGTATTGTAAAGACTGCACCATTTTAGTAGATTTAAATTATTAAGTTTCTTAAATAAACGATACGCACTGTATCTATACCATCAAGGTTCTGTACTCTACTTCATAAAGAAGAAGAAAACAATTGTAGAAAAATTGCCAACTAATCATCGAATGACAGTCGTAATAATGGAATAATTTCTCATTGAGGTTCTAAAATGACGTATTAGGCTCTAGAGAAAAGCCTGTACCTACCCCAATTTAATATTTCGTTTTCACTCAGGCGAGGCCCGCCAAAAAAGTCCCGTGACGTGAATTCATTTTAGAATAAGGTGTACTAATACTTACAATAGTTATTAAACTGCCTCATTAGCCAAGTGGTCCTGAGCGCGACTGCTACGCTAGAAGTCCTGGATTCGATTCCCAGGTCGAGCAAAGTGGGTTTTTCTATGAAATTCCCAGTAAATAAAATTATTTTATTATTTATTTATTTATGTATGTAGTTATTAAACGCATTTTCCTTGTCACAATAATGTTTTTGACTTATAACTTTTTTCTTATTTTATTTAGTATCTGTAAGTTTGCTTTGAACAAATTGCTTGCCAGATAGCAAGCCGGTCCCTTGAGGCCGACCTTGAATTGTCCACAAGTGGTAGAACCATTGCCCGGCCGTTTATTTGGTAAAGTAAAAAAAAAAATGCATTCGCTTAACTACATTTATTCCCAGTGTTAGTATTTTGTATGAATGGTAGAGCAAGAGGTTCCTGCTCTACCATTTCAAACAAAATACTATTACTACTACTAATATCATTACTACTACATTATTATTCGTATTACGCTACCGTTAATAAAAAACGGTAGCGGAATCCGAATAATATTATGTTTTTTCTTTCATTTTTTAAGTATACCACAAGAATGTACGGGTTGTGGAATAGTGATGTTGTTGTTGGTGGAATTGTTACTTAAAATATTAGCTGAAAAAAATATGTTATATTGTGGGTTTAGATATCGATATTCATTACGACTGTGAAGTTTAAACAAAGAAAACAGAATTTTCAAAAAGACACATACTTGGTTGTGACTTTTTGATCATGTTTAGATTAGACCCATCACGACTGCGGAGTTTCGCTAGCTAACTTATTTTGACCCTGTTCAATGGGCAAGAGACAATAGACAAAGCTGCGAGTATTTTCCTATACGTCCAGTTCTAAGATAGTCATAGGTCTATGCAAATGTGAGCTAGTTTATAACTGGACCTAATTGTGACTTTTTTGCTTAAAGTAAAGGGGATGCTATTTTTTTGTGGTTATCCCCGCTAAATAATGAAATTATACCTACGCTACGTATAATATATATAATTATATACTTATAATTATTATAAAATTGTAAAAAAGCTGTGTCTGTACATTGAAGATATTAAAAAAAAAAACACGTGGGTTATGGTATATAAACGTTTCCGAATCCGAAAATGTCATTTTTAAAATTCTTGTCTGTTTGTTACGGGTTGGAGCAAAAACTACTGAATGGATTTTAATTTTATTTTCACTGTTAGAAACTATATGCTCCAACTTAAAAACTGGTGAACTTCTTATCTCAATTAATTAAATGAATCCTGTGATACATCTTGACCTCCCTGATGTATAGAGGCCCATACAAAGATGAGGTCATCAATGTCGGTTTTCCATTTTTACTCCTGATATAGCTTCACGTGAGCGAAGCCGCGGGCAGAAGCTACTATACTTATAAAATTACAATTTCCGACGCTTGACCTGTTTCTAAACTGTTCGCCAAACGTCTCTTATTCCTGTAAAGAAAATTAAATAATTCAAGGAAATAAATTAATAATTATTCTAAAAAAATAAAATCTTACATTTATTAAAAATGTAAGTAAGCCGTGTCTGTACATCTATACTAATAGATAAAGCTGAAGAGGTTGTTTGTTTGTTTGCTTGAACGCGCTAATCTCAGGAACTACTGGTCCGATTTGAAAAATTCTTTCAGTGTTAGATAGCTCATTTATTGTGGAAGGCTATAAGCTATATATCATCACGCTACGCGGACAAAGTCGCGGGCAGAAGCTAGTTGCTTATATTTACAAAAAAAACTAATTTGGGGGACTCAGAATCGGTAACACAATCCATTTCTATTATTTTTGGAACTTTTGTCCTTCTGTTTGTCTGTCGGTTTGTCTGTGTGTTTGACCGCGCATCAAATGATAACTACTGAAGAGATTTGGAGGAAGTGGGCAGGAATTCATAGCCTGTTTTTCGGATTAACATTTAGGCTATTTTTAATTCAAATCGGTTCTCTCTATCAAAAGTTATCAACATTTTAACCATTGAAAACTGTGAATTTTAAAAATAACCATTGGAGTAATTTCTTTTTCAAGTATTTCTGTACTAGACTAGCACGGATCAAAAAATATAACAGAATCAAGTAAAAAATTAAAAAAATTCACTTACAGGGACTAAATAACATAAAACAAGAAAATAAAGCAGATCAATCAGAAACCATATTGTGACCAGGAATTGATTATTAGTACAGTTATTCTAACTCTACTTACACAGGGAATCACGGGACATACATAGGATTTATCCAGCGACCACAAGCCGGTGTAAAAACTAGATATTTGAGTAGGTTACAGAAGTAAACAAAGAATGACAACTTATTTTCTAGCGGACTAACATGACATCGTTATTACCTCAATGAAATTTGATTCGATAACAGGTGTCATTTTGAGTATACGATTTTGACAATTATTACCTATTGTTTTCTTCTTTAGAGCATCCAGTCATATAGTAACTCATGTGCGCACACTTTATTTGAGAAACTAAATAGTTTCCATCTAATCAAATAATTAAATAATATACCCAAAGAATTTATCACGTATGCATTTATAATAAAAAAAATTGCAACGTGCGTTAATCTTTACTGATGCCGAAACAGCTATTTGAGATTTTTATCTATGTAGTTAGGTATGTCTGTTTATATTTCCATGCTTCATGTCAATACCATGTGAACAAATTTTTGAAATTAAGTAATTTATAGGTCAGAAATAATGTATTCAAAGGTCAATAGCGCTAAGTGTATTACAAATTGCTAGGAAGCTTTTAAAAAAAAATGGAAAACCAAATTTTTCGAGGTGGTTAGTTGAAACTTGGACAGGACAACGTCTGTCAGGTCAGCTAGTAACTAAATAAAATTATAGTCGACAGTAAGTAAGAAACTCGAAACTCCGGATTCCGAATCTATGCGCTTACCACTAGACCAGTCGAACACAGCTCATGTTGACGAATTTACGCTATCAGTTGTAGAAACAATATCACATTATAAAAACTGTAAGTACTTTACTACTTCCATGAGATGTTTTCGTTTCTAGTGTAAAAGTGCTTTTTGGCTGGCCTCCGGCATTTTTGTTTGTTTCCCATTTTTCACAGCCAATATGAACACTACTTAGAACTGTATTTATATTAACAACGTAGAACTTTAGACAGCTTAGAACTATATATATATAGTACAGTTATATCCTTTACCAATGTATTGTGTTAATTTTATTGGGAACAACATAAAATAGGTATGTAGGTATTGTTATGTTTAAAATTGTAATACGGCAAAAATATGTAATGAACGGATAGCGCGCGGGGCGAAGCGACATACGTCCATCTAGCTGCGCGTCTATGCGATCGCTGTCGCAACTTTTAACAAAACCATAAAACATTTAATTACTTTAAAAAAAGTTAAGTAGTTGAAAATATAATTATGTATTTAAATATGTATTAGTTTTTCCAACTAACATTGACTAGTCATACAGATATTTTTGTTGGAAGGTCGTTATTTTTTTGTATCGAGAAAACTTTTCAAAAACGTGTTCTAAATTCATCGAAATTCTCCGGAATACGTTCAAGATTAACATACATTTTTTTCGCTGTCACAAACTGTATGGATATGGCTAAAAACTTGTTTGAGATATGCCTATTTAGCTCTTGTCAAATTTCGACCCGGGGCGCGTGGCATCGTGGTTATAGTGCAAGAAGATGTAGGAATCCTGCCCGCTGTCGAATTTTGCCTTCACCAAAATAACGTAATAATCTGAGCAAAAAATAAACACAAAAGATAAAAATTTTGATTATTTAAAAATAGTTTTAAAATGACAGTAAATTTTAGAAATTTATTAAGGGTATCTTTTTATTGTATTTGGAATAAACGTTGGCCGGGAATATACTTTTTTCGATTGTCTGAAGAGACCATCCGATTGGATTCATTCGATACACTTCCGGTTTTTCTGTCCGACGTATTACACGCGTTGTCACTGTTTCCATCAATCATCGTTAGATTAGTAATAATCAATTCTTATTTGGAGATACTCGTACATTTCTAGACTGAAATATCTGATTTTTAATTCATGTATTTATTTAAAAAAAAATAACATGTTATTCTTTATCTCTGATACAGATTGAGTAACGAAGTGAGGCAGTGCGACTACCAAGGTGAAGAGCCGCCGCCAACACCGCCACCTGTTACATTTAACCCTCCTGCTAAACGTAAGTACCGAGTTCATTAATATATTGGCTCTTCCAGTTTTCAAAAATATAAAAAGTTGTGACAACTACCTAATAAGCATCATTAAATTGTGGTCAAGATTTAGATTCAATATGTGTTATTTTTCAGTTTTTCAGTAACATGTATACACAGCCAAAGGCACATTATTATATGAACAACTGTAGGATTCACAATTATGTATGCATACATGAATATTTAAACAACTTAATGTAATTCCGATTCAACATTTTTACTACATCATACAGATGATTTGACTAAAAATCCAAATGTGTGAAGACATTGGAAAATACTGTCATTTCTGTAAAAATATGAACTACTAAGATGATCTTATTTGCTCAAGCATATAATTGACTTTCCCATGCATGTAGAAATAATTAAGATTCAGTGTTGTTATGGATATCCATATCCGTAACCGAAACTATCGGATAATCCGAAATAATTTAATATCCATAACCGTAACCGAAATCGATATTATATTTTACCAATATTCAAATCCGGATCCGAAATTATATAGGTAACCATAACATCCCTGTTAAGATTAGCCTGCTCAGATAAAATTAAATTCAGCTCTGATTCAACTTAGATTAAATACAGCATATAATAATGAACCATTGGATGATTACATGATTACATAATATTTTTGATCTATAGGTTCTATAGAATTTATCGAGAATATTGTAAGCATTGGCAACAATGCTTACAATATTTTGAATCCTTGACAGTGCCAATATATTAGTGAACTCAACTTTACCAATATAAAAACCACCTTCACGTGTCTAAGATGTTTTGTACAAGATGGGTTATTTCATCAAAATCGGTCGGGTATTTTATTGATAACTTTAATACTACAGGTCCGCTATTAAGTTCGAGTTACGTATGCGGTTGGCGTAGCACAGCATTGCATTTCACTCGTCCTTCGGACGTGCGGCGGAGGGAGCCACGCACTCGGGATATCGTCGCTATAGCCAGCCAGAAACATGTCCTCACTAGTGCTGAAGGCTGGAAGGTGCACCATCTCACCGCGCAAATGGATGACTTGGTTACACTGTTTTTTTTTTACTTACCTACACTTTTATCTATGAGTTCTATAAAAATAATAATTCTTATTTTATTGTTTATTCTAGATGTCTCTAGAGTCGGACGTAGGAGAGCAATTAGCAGGTCTCCTGCGAGCACTAGAAACGGCCTCAGGACGCGCATTGTCCGCCCTACAACCACACTCACACACATTGCTCGAATTACTAAAGGTATGTTAATAAATGCCATGAAATATGAGTAATGAATCCCTAATTTATTTTCTTATATCATATTCTTTCTCACAGGGTAACATTCAGAGAAGTAAAATTGTTTGTGAAGGAATACAGGAAGCTCGGGAAGACATACTTCGAGTATTCACGCACAGAAACTTTGTATCCGACATTCTGACACGGCAAGCGGACAAGCGATGCTTCAGGAAGCATCGGTCACAATCATAGCCAATTGTGGAATCTCACACATGAAAAAAGACAGTACTTTTTGTGATGAGTGACCATGGACTTTTGCCTTACTCCCCTCACTATTATGACATAATTTTGTCCTGTACACATAAATGATGATCTTTACATGCATAATATTGTACCCTTTGTACGCCCTTTATTTAAAGTCTTGTATAGGAAACAGTTGAGTAAGGCTGTAAGTGCAATATGGCCTGAACTGAACTAATTAACAGTTTGAAGTTCAATTATTCTAAGGGCCAATCTTTTCAAAGTAATCTAATCAGATTGATCTTTTAAAAATTAACCTAAGGGCCGATTTGATTTATAGTGGAATTTGGTAAAATAGAGGTAATTGTAATATAGATTCTGCTTGTATAAGTTCAATAGATTATTGTTTCAAAATTATCAAAATCTGTCCTTGGATAATATTCAGGTTCGAAACTTGTATATAGATATATAAATGTATATTAAGCAATGTTTAAAAAAGAATGCCTTAGATGAGTTGTGTTGTTTTGGGACTTAATTTTGAAATAAAAATACATGATTTATAATTTAATTAGATATTGTTTCCTTTCAAAAAGTAATTTTACCCGTGTCTGATAATTGTCTCAGAGATGACAGTTTTAATGAATTGCCTTTGAATATTATTTATTAATAAATACATGTCCGGCAGTTATTAATAAGTTTATTGCATACTAACTAAATATTAATAAATAAAATATATCTTCACTTCTCTGAAAAAATATTCTTAATATCAACTTCAGCCAAAACTTTAGCAGTTACTGAATCTGGGTTTTGTGTTGTAGCTTTAGCTGCATCTAGCTGTCGTTCAGTGCCTACTACTGCTGCGGATTTTTCAATTAATTCGTCTTCTGGCACACCTTCAGACTTCAATTTTTCATATTGTTGAACTAGTCTTTTGGTTTGGGTTTCAGTTTGATTGATCATGCTTATTGCTGCTAATCCATGACCACTTGAGTGAAACTTTCTGTAAATAATACGTCTTTTTATACCACTGAGGTGGCAAACAAGCCTACGGCCCGCCTGATGGTAAGCGATAGGTAATCATAGCCTATGACCATTTGCAACACCAGAGCTAGGTAAATATTTTTGGGTTATTCCCAGTTGCCCCCACCGTCGACGTCACCACCCGGCAAATGGGAAAAACTATACACACACATAGACACTCAGTTGAGATAAAACAGGCCTTCCTAGTAAAGTACCTACTGATCTAAATAATATGAATGTATCTGTGATAGTTATTTGACAGGTTAACCCCTAAGTCCTGTTTTATAAACACAATGCAAAAACTTTTGTCTTGGTCTCAGGGGCATCACAGGTGTTGCTAAATTAAAGGTCAAGAATAACCTAGTTATGATTCACTTACACTCTGATATTATCTTCAGGATAAAGTATTTGTCTAATAGGTTTGATTCCTGGTTTAGGCTTAGCAAATTTAGGTTCCGAAACAGGTGGGAAAGCTCTATATACATCAAACCACAGTGGTCTATCATCGGCTTTCAGGGCTCCCTTTGTAAGTAGTCCCTCAACACTGTAAAGAGATTTTGGTAAAACTAATTAGCATCAATTTATAGCGTAGTCCATGTTAGATTTGTAAATGGATGCAGTTTAGCTGAAACAACCTAACCCACAAAAACTTATCTGTTATCAAGGTTTTAATTACTGCAATGATGTTGTATTTGTATGGGCAAACTAATTTTGTTGAGAGTCAAGTTGTATTAAAAAGACTGACACATTTTTTGAGTTATTGGAAAAATGTGTTTGAGTATTTTTACTAAATTGGTTTTAACAGAGTTTCTTTTAATTTCTCAAAAAAGAACAGGAACACAAATTGTGAACAAACTGAAAAAGCTTGTCCCTTACACAAGCATGTGTCCATTTTTATCAAAAAAATCATTACTTATAGTAAAAAATAATGCATTGCAGATAATTGGAAGTATCTATTTAGGTTCCTAAAAGAAAATGTTGGTAATAATATTAAAAATCTGTTAATTTATTGCTTGAATAGCTTTATTAACTTCAAAAATTCAATCAAATTAAATTAGATTTCAATCAAAAATCATTTTGCATAGCTTGAAAAATTGTTCTGCGCAAATTCTCCCATCCACTTCTTTTAGTTTCAGAAATTAATTTTTGTTGAAGCTTTTGAATATCATCTTCTAACTCTTTTGATAATTTGTCAGTTTCTGTTTTATGATCTGCCTCCATTTCGTCACATCTGTAAGTTGGGTAAAATTGATCATATTACTCCAGCAAAACAATTGGGCTAAGATATTGTACCTACTTATTATAAAATACTATTTAAAACTTATTTTGATACTAATTAAAAATAATACCAAATCACCAGAACACCGATACAATACAATATAATTAAATGTAGTACAACATACTTGTAACTTGTATGTACATTAAATAATTTTCAGGAAAATTAGGTGCATGACAATTAACCAGATAAAATGTTATATTATAACCGTCAGGCACTTAATTTAGAATAAGAAGAAAATGGTTGGCAAATTAAGTAGTTAAAAATAATTATTAATAGTGGCCCAACAAAATTAAGACAAAATATTACTGTTTTTTAAATGATGCATGAATATCTTTTAATGCTTTAAGTTTTTGTTTATGAGCTGTGGTAGCCTGCTGCATGCACTTGACAACTGCTCCCGTTAAATGTTCCAACTTTTTTTCATTATCTTTCATTGCATTACAATCCGCTTCCAATTGTGTCATTACTTCTGATAGATTTTTAAGCATATTATCACTTCTTTCTTTCCTGCAATATACATTTTATAGCCACATCAGACAAGCATTTTAAAGAAGTCATCAAAAATTTTAAAATCTATTTTGAACATACCTTGTTTCTAGTTGGTTGCTCATAACATCCAATATTTTTTGGCGTGACTCTTTACAAGCTTCTACATCAACCTGCAACTTCTTTTTCTTTGAATTAGTTTGATACTGTCCAATCAATTTAGCAATTCCTTCCTCTTCAGTCGCATCATTTCTTGAACGTTTTTGGATCTTTTTATTGCTGGTAGAATCTTTTATGAATTGTGACTCATTTAGCAATTCTGTTAGATCTTCAGCCAAAAATTTTGCTTTGCTTCCTTTTTTGGATGTCATATTTGGAAATTGAGGGTAACGAAATATTACAGAACTTCCACAACGTAAAAATAAATGAGATCGAGCTTACGAGCTATAAAATACGATTCCCGCGCAATTTTACCGCGTAAAACTGTGTTCCAAAATTAAAATTATATTCATAGAGTAGGTACTCATAATCAACAAATAAAAAATAACTGCCTGATTAAAATAATTAAATACGAGCCCTTACCGTGTGTAAATAGTTCCAATTCTTTCCAGTCTGCTACTTGCCATTTCTGTTTTTACGGCTAATTCAAAGGTCTAAGCAATAAATTATATTTAGCAAACTTACTGCACGATTTCTCTAAAATAGAATTTGTAAGGTTATGTGGGTACAGGACTGTAGGTTATGTTGTTTTCATTCGAATTTTTTTGGTTGACATTAAATTGACATATTAAGTTAGGTTGACAGACAACGTCTAATTGTAGGCAACCCTCAGATCCTCAGATTATCAAGAGGACAAGACAATCAAAATACCTAGTAGGTAAAATTATCTCATAAAACCTCATCGAGTTTAGTAGTGTGTGTGGTATATCTAGAAAACTGGAAAATTGCGAAATTTAAATTTGAAACTTTCTTAAAAAAAAATCTTGGCGTCTATCTATTACTCGGACGGAGTTTAGGCGGGAAACTCCTTGATCACCTTCGTTTCTTCTCTTTTATGGTCAAACATCTGCCCGCACCATGGCTAACAAATGAAATTAAAAGTACCATCTCCAAAAAGGCGGCGGCGAAGATATAATATTTATGTCGGTCTACTCCATCAAATCGGGAGGAGTACGTAAAGATTCGAAATCACTGCAGTAAGGTGTGTAGGGATGCTCAACGCCATCACATTCATAGTTCAGTTGAAAATGGTGACCTAACCAAAGTTTGGAAATTTCTGAGATCAATGGGGATCGGAAAATTACGCCAAGATCAAATTTCCAACAATTTAGATATAAATTCGTTGAACCAACATTTCTCTGCTTCGTCCAATTTTGATAAGACAATCAAAGCAAACACTAAATCATCTTTCTAATCTTTCGACTCCCGATTATCATTTAATGCAGGCAAACGAGCAGACGGATCGCCTGATGGTAAGCGATCACCGCCGCCCATAATCAATTAACTGATTGTGATGTTAAGAAGAGCATTATATCTATCACTTTTAACGCAGTTGGATTGGAAGTGACCCTGGTCATAGTACTGTCACAGCCCTGGTTAACATTATGGATGACATCCGGCTAGGCATGGAAAATGGAAAGCTAACGGTACTAGCGCTGCTTGATTTCAGTAACGCTTTCAATGCTGTTAACTTGACATTTTGATTGCCATACTCCAACGGTAATTGATTGGTTTCATAGTTATCTGACTGGTCGCCGGCAACGTATTCGTATTAAAGATAAATTCTCTTCGTGGTGCGATACAGCAGCTGGTGTACCTCAGGGTGGCGTGTTATCCCCATTACTCTTCGCAATATACATTAACGCAATTTCTAATCAACTTCTTTCCTCCTACCACCTTTATGCAGATGACCTTCAGATCTAAGTACAAGCTCCGCTGGAAGAGTTGTCAGTGGGCATCAATAATATTAATAAAGAACTTGCAGAAATATCGAAGTGCAGCAAATATCACGGACTGACAATTAAAACATCAAAAACGCAAGTTATAATTATTGGTAGTAGGCGAAACCAATCAATTTTCGAGACCATTCGTGAATGGTCTCGAAAATTGATTGGTTTCGCCTGCCGCAAGTTCTATTTGAAGGCATTACATTACCATTTAGTGATAAGATCAAGAACTTGGGTATTTATATTGACAAAACTTTATCGTGGGGTCCGCAACTACAAGAAACCAGTCGCCGCTTGTTTGCGTCAGCGGGATCCTTGAGACGACTACGTAACTTCCTTCCAACTGCCACTAATATTGCGCTTGCACAATCTCTTCACCTGCCTATCCTTGACTATGCCGATGTCAGCTATCTAGATCTCACAGAGGACCAACTCAATAAACTTGAGCGCCTTCAAAATTTTTGTATCAGATTTATATTTGGCTTACGCAAATATCATGTGTCAGAATTTCGCGCTAAACTCAAGTGGCTTCCAATTCCAATACGCCTTCGTCGGAATGCTCATTTAGCGCCATTTCATACAAAATGTTGTGTTTAAATACAATTTAAACACATTTAAGAAGTTGGTGCAAGTGGCCCTTACTCTTATTAGTTACTTTACTATATTTCCTTTAACTCTTTAACCCCTTCTTACCTTAAATAACGTTATGAGTTCGTCTGTGACACACATTCGCGATCCTAACGGTCATCGGAGAATTTAAAGCTAAAGATGCCCATGCACTCTACAAAATATTATGATACCTACTTCTTTTACAGTCCAGGCCATTCGCCTGTGGAATGCACTGCCGGTGTCTGTAAGACGTGCACAAACTCTGGCAACATAAAAAGAAGATGGTGAATGAATGCTATTTAAATTCCTAAATTAATTTCCCATGTTTTTGTATATATGTATCATGTTCTCAATTTGTATTTATTGTATGATATTTAGTATATGTATGTATGTATGGTAGGTATGTATTTATATTATACATTATATAGATATGTATTTAAGTATTTGATAAAACCAATATTATATAATTTAAAACTTAACTTATGCATATTTCTATGTACCAATATTTTTATTTGACGACACGTTTGGCGTAGCTGCTGAGCAATTGGCTTCTGCGACACGTGTTGTGGGTTCGATTCCCACACGGAGCAAATATTTGTATGATCTACAGGTAGTTGTTCCGGGTCTGGGTGTTTGTGTATGTGAGAATTTGTGTTTGTAAACGCACCCACGATACAGGAGAAAATCTTAGTGTGGGGCAACTTTTAAAAAAAATAAATTAAAATTAAAAAAATATAATAATAATATACAGGGTTACAGGGAAAGTCGTACTGAATATTAAACAAGACGTTATTATTCAGGTCATTTCTGATATATTTGATTCCGTAATAAGTATGGTGTCCGAAGAGATATTGAACATTAAAGATTTTGTAAAAAAATCCTTTATGTTTAGCATTTTTATCGGATTTTTTGGGATCAGAGCTTCTAGGATCCGTTTTTTTAATGTATCTAGTTAGAAGGTATGTCAATACATAAAAATGATTACTTAATTAAAACTGAACTTACTTCTAACAGCTTCAAAAGACTGATCGACTACGGTTAGAATTAAATAATTTTCACCAAGTTTCTTTAACTTTGAAGCACGTTTATAAAAAGAAAATGTATGTAACTTATTCTGCAAATAATATTAAAAACTTCTACGTCTCTTTATCTATTCAAAAAGGTATAACACTTGCTATTACATAGTCAAAACATTGACCAAATAACAGTTAAGTAGGTAGAGGGTACATTTTTAGTTTCAGGTAAACATATTTAAAGTACCTACGTAAATAAAATAAAAAAATAGGGTAACTACCTAATATTTTTATGATTTATGTTCGACATGGCCGCCGCTGTTTCTAACACAAATTCAATAATCAGAAGGTCTTCGAAGCCGACCCAACCACGTCAACAAATGTTGGCGCTCGACAGCTTGGCATTTCCCAGTGGAAAGTCTCGTTTAGGTAATAGGGCATAGCCTACATAGCTGTCATAAAGTACTGAATGGTCATAGGGTTTAACCGACAGACTAATATGAAAACGAATTTGTTTATAGGGTACAAGCGCCATAGTTATGTTAAATTACGAAATGGAAGTAGGCGATAAACAACGTTTTTACATTTTGAGGGAAAAGGCTTAAGAAAAGGCTTAACCAACTGAAAGCTTGACACCCTTATGAAGTAAAAAAGCATTACCGACAACAAACCCAAAATAAATCATTTTTGTAGGGGTACAAGCACCTTTATAGCAAAAATGACCTGAATTTTTGTTGGTACGAAAAGTAATACTAGGAAATTATTATTTTTTGCTAGGGCATAAACGCCAAAAAAGTCATCGTTGAGCCATGGGAGTAAGCGTATTCGAAAGAGCAAAAATTTTTACGTAGGATGGCATAAATAACTCATTTTTGACCAAAATGTCGCTTATGCTCTACTTCCTATTCACCGTCGATATTTGTATGTACCTATTGTGTAAATAATTATATAATATTAAAATATCATCACGATAATAATTTTATACGTGTTTTATCGCACATAATATCAATGTAAAATGAAAATATGTCCAATGTAAAAATAAATAATCAAAAACCACAATCATCGTTCATAAACATTTGTAAAAAATTTACTAAGTAAAAAATTTTAATAGGTAGGTAAATTATAAAAAAAATACAATGTGAAGAGAATTACTCCAAGACGTCTATATTTCGCCGCCGCCACGCCATCGCATCTCGCAATACTTTACTTATCTTACGTTATCGTACGTACGTATCTACGTTACTTATCGGGGTGGGTGCGGGTTGCAGGGCGCGCGTGCCCGGTTTCGGAATTCAACTCGTCGCCGTAACCAGACAGGCAACCACACAGCCACTATACTAGCGACCCCTTACATCAGGTAAACCATCCTCAAGTTACCATATGGGTAAATACTTGAAAAAATTTAGAATGTCATTAACTGCAGCCTACACAGTTTTAAAATGTATAATTTCATTTTCTAATTTTTGGTCTGAATTTTTGGTGCCCCCTGATTCATGATGCCTTTAGGCAGCTAGGGGTTAAGATCTAATACTGACAATCTTTCAAATGAACTAGTTCGGTCCTCAAAAATCCTCCTGTAGGTTCGCCACTGCCACAGCTCACGTATCATGCGGCGAAGCATCAAGCTAATAATGCTTCTATGAATTTTAGACTAAGTCGTGCGAGCGTTAAAGGATTTACTGTGAGGCTCTACAACGTATCAACATCTCCTGTGGTGTTACGGGTGTCCACGGGGTTAGTTACGCAGAGGTGTAATTACTAATGTACCCACAGTTCGCCGGTATATTTAGATCCGTGTAATCAAATCCACAAATTCCAATCTGCGCGACCTGGAAATCAAACCTCTAGCGTAGCAGTCGCAAGGTCACTCGACGAACTGTGCTTCGTATTTCTTAATTCTTTACGCGACTGTAACCATAAGATAAAAGGATATATTGGTAAAATAACCGACATAGCTGAAAGTCTGAAAGGCAAGCAAATATGGCAGTGGGCGGGGCATAACTTGTATAATTTGATGGCCGCTGAAGAAAAAGGAAGGTTATCGAGCGGAGATAGACAGGCGAAGTGGTAAAGGTTATTTGGATTGGAGACAGGCGGCATTTTTAAGTAGCTATAACCGGTCCTTATGGAAATGTTGATGGGTGGGGAGGACACTGGAGAGTTTGTTTAGCAGTGGACGTGCTTTGGCATCATTATGATAAATATGAAAAATAGGCTAATTCCATGTGTACCTAGAGATCAGGCATCTGTTCACTGAGGTTAAAAAAATTAGGTACTACTGACTACTTAGGTAGTAGACCACTCGCAATGATGTCCCGGTACCTCAACCATGAGTTTATGTTATAAAGTTACGATAGGTAAACAAAGTCGCTATCGTACTTACGTGTATCGGCACTTGTGTCATGAGTCATATTGTTGATTACGTCACACGCTGTAGTAATCTCGATCGTAGATTTACGTAGAGGTTGGCATTAAGTATGTAGTAATCCTTTTCTATCAAGGTGTGAACAAAAGAGAAACAAAATAATGCTCCTTTTCCCGTGTAACCCGATCGTATGTACCGATGTATTCGTAATAGTGTGATTTCGTTTGTTGTTCTCTAACATAAACAAATATAATGGCATTATTTCCTACCTACGGCATGTATCTACTAGGTACCTAGGTACTAATCCTACTTGTATTTTTGTTATTTTTGAATGATAAACTAAGCCTTTGTTTGGTAACTAACTGCCTCATTAGCCTAGTGGTCCTGAGCGCAACTGCTACGCTTGAGGTCCTGGGTTTGATTCCCAGGTTGAGCAGTGTTATTGGGTTTTTATATGAAATTCCCAGTAGCAGCTCGGAGTTTGGAAATTTTGTCCGGTAATGGCAATAGGCTCGCCCCCTATTACATGAGACTTTAACATACCGGCGAACTGTGGGTGTACATTAGTAGGTACGCCTTCGGGGAATACAGGCGTGATGGTATGTTGTTTGGTAAGTCGCTATACCAACCTCCTCCAATTCAACCTCCCATTATATATTTTTTTCTCGATTTCTGTCCATCCAATGGTTGTCTGGAAGAAATTGCTTTTAGCGATAAGACCGCCAATTGTACTGTAAAAAATGTCTATCCTTTACTTTCTGACTTTTGTTTTGTGTACAATAAAGAATACTCTATCTATCTATCTATACCTAGGTGACTTTTATATTACTACTTCCACGCTAAATATGCTCTCCCAGACATTGTTAACAACAAAACTTTAAAGTAAAAGTATGAAGTAAGTCATTCATGGCAAAATTTGACAGTGAGTAACGTAACTACTATCGTAATAGTTCTGCTCGATAAAGTATGTTAAAATAATTACTCATGGTATCAAATTTGTTTATCTTCCATACAAATCCGAGTCGCTATCGAATTGCTTTCGATAGGTTTTTTACGCATCGAAACGCTGTAATCTCATACTACCGATTTTAGTTCCTTACGTAACCGCTAGAGGCGATGGTGGGGTTTCCATACAAATATTTTACGGCGTTGATAGCGAGTTTACTTGAGAAAAACTCATGGTCGAGGTACTGATGGGTGAATCTGGGAAAATGAAAATGTGTGGTTTACGTGCTCACCGAGGCGCGGACCGTGCGGAGGTACGTGTGTTGAGAATGGTCGCCCTGACGCAGATAGACGCAGATACTAACGATACAGATGGGTTGGTAAGCATAGCTATTACTTAGACATCAATCCCTCCAGGAGTACATTCTGAATGTGACCCCCCCAGGCATTGGCTGGAACCGCGCCTGTGAATCTTTCAAGAGAACCTGTCGAATTATCGAATCACACTTCTTTGTACTTATGCACCTATTTTCCAGGACTAGATTGCCTGTGCGTACGCATTACTAATAATCGCACATTATCTTATCTTTTTCTGATAAGACCCCGCGCTAAATAACACACCTATGCTCCTATGTTTTACTTAGTGTGTCATCAGTGTAGCTTTAATGCAAAGTGTTTTAATTCTTAGTGTTTTAACGTGTTAGAAATGGCGCAAAGGAGATCACCTTGGTTCTACTTTGCTGTTATTTTAGGTGAGTGTATTTAAATATTGTCTACGTATCAATTGGTGTGATAACCGTGTTCTTTGTTATCAATATCAACTATTTCATGCTATTCATACCTACAATAACTATGCAGAAGTAACTGCAATAGAATCCACAGTATATTACACGGAAAACAATAATTAGGTACTTACTACTTTTTATAAAACATCACATATGTGCATCGTATGATTGGCACTGGGAACATTAGGTACGGCGGAGGCATTAGAAGCAGATATAAAGGTCTGAGCAAATATCTTGAAAAACAAAATATCTGTACCTACCTATTACAAAATGTCGATCAACATGTACTCGCCGCTGCGTTTCTTTTTGTTTACGGGGAGAAACCTTCAAAAGACAGGCAGCCTGCCTTTGGGGAATAATTAGTTTGGACATTCATTCCCACTAAAACTGTGGATTATTGAAACGTTATGTCCTCGGCTTATAAGAGCACATTCCCTGGAGGTCTATTTTTAATGCTCAATTCTTTTACTGGCAATCAATTATTGCACTCACTTCGAGTAGTACAACCTACAGCTAACATAATGGAATGCAAATAAATCATTAACGAATCACCTAAATAGACAGAATGCGCATTTTGCCATCGAACACGGACCTTCATGACCATACGAGAGCTCTCTACCTAGGTAGGCTTATCTAGTGGTGATTTCACACATTACTCATGTATGCACGTTTATCTACATTGTTTCAGTTATTTTGAGTACTCTGACACAAGAAACCGAAGCCAGGCGAAAAATTCTCAGAGGAAGACGTGTAATGACAAGGACTTACTACCGTAAGTTGGACTCGAGAGATTATTTAAACACGACGATTCATTATTTAAATAGTAGTGTACAGACTGAGGTATAACATTCTCGACTGGGTGAACTAATAATAGTATCATATAATTTAAAATTAATTTGTTGAAGGGTAGTAGCATTTCTTCCAATAAAATAAATAAATCTTTTATATCGGTTAACCCTACCTATTTGAACATTGCCGCCATAATATAAAAATATCTGCCTAAACAGACCTTTGAATGGGATAGGTCTGAAATCTGTTGGATGTTTGGGAAGTTTCTTCCCATTGTCCTTTTATTGGGAAACGGGACACATTCTTTACGGTGATTTCAACTTGGATTCGATTGCAGATGGTAACGCGGTTCCTGCATGGGCTATTAGTTTGATGGCTGGTATCGGCATGCTGCTTGTTGGTGGCGTACTCTATGTGGTCATGAGAAAGCTTGTACTTTCTTCAGAGACTGGGTCTCTGAACACATACCAACCGGCTTTACAGCAGGATGTTTAATCTGTTTATAATAAAAATTGTTTGTAAGATTAATAGCTTTATTTCGAACAAGGAATCTGTTTTATATATCCATTCTGTTTCCAAATGTAATAAAACATACACAATGTTGGACCAAAATGAAATCAGGTTACATTTTTCTTCGAACTGAACTTATACCACCTATTTTCATTTGTGATAGTAATTTTGTAGCTTATTAAAATGTTGTTTGTATCAAAATAAAAAATATTTTATTGATATTATATTTTATTTTAACCTTTTAATTATACAATCGAGGTGAATGGGTACCCATTTATGAAATTCATTTTTTTATGTCATTTATGGATTGTATTAGACAAGGAAATTACTTGGAGAAATATATTTAAAAATTAGAATTCTCTACGATGATATTTGTCAGGGTCAAAGTAAGAAGTCACGACGACACGATTGCTGAATTTACGACCCGTGAGGGTTTGCTGAGCCTTTTGACAGTCGGCAATACTGTTAAACTCGACAAATACCTGGGGACAACAATATAATAATTAGTTATAGGAAATAAGTAGTGTATAAAAAAATATGGTCAAAAAATTCTACTGATTTTGACTTGATGTAGTAAGTTAAAATGAGAAGCATTTAGAATGTAAACATACTTTTCCACAACCAGGTACTTCAACTCCCTCTATTGGTCTTGGGATTTCTATACTGCGTACACAGCCATATTTGTTGCACTCCTCTCTGCAAAAAAAGAGCAGCATTCAATATTAATATTAAAATTATATAAGTAATTATTAAAATTACATTAAAAATAATATATTATTATTATGTTAAATCATTAATATTCAATATTATATAAGTATACCGTTTACTAGCAGGTAGGTTAATAAGAAATCATATAAATTGTCTATTTACTTATTTTTTTGTATTATTATTAAATTTACAAATTTGCAATCATTACTATGTAAACTACAATAGCTACTACAATACTAATATTTTTAGGTGTTATAAAAAGGTATCTTAGTTTGAATACCACATGGCTGATAAATATAAAGCGCAAGCTGAAAAAAACAGGCAGTTTAACCAATCATCTCAGGTATGCTACAATATTGTAGAAATGAATTCACAATTTATACATATCAGCCTTATTAAAAAAAATGATAATACAGATGGGTGGTTTTCAAAAAAATTGTTCGTTGCGTAATGGAATTCCACCCAGAAAGAAAAAAACAATATGGAAATTAAACAAGTTATAAGCTAACGAGTTATATCATGTTTTAAAAAATAATGAAATTTAATATGATATGTTTCTAATTTAACGAAAAATACATATTTTAACAAGGGATGGTTACTAAAAAGTTCCGTTACGCCACAAAGTTTAGATTAGTATTAAAACTCACTGGTAAATCAAATAAGATTTTTTTTTATTATTATATATTTTAACAAGAACAGTCTTCAAAATCACAAACTTATAATTAGTAATTTAAGTAACATCAACGTTTTTTCTACAAAAACTATTCCTCTACGTTACTTTATGGCACGTTTCATTGCACAGCCAAGCCTCTACTTTGGCACTTTTCTATAAAATATGATATAAAAAATTATGTTTCATAACACATTTAAATAATATTATTATAAATAATTTAATTCAGAGTAGTAATCTTATGAGAATATTTTTAAATTAAATCTAAATATCACCATGAAAGTAGGACAAGTGACGTTAATGGAACAAATCCTCACGTTTAGGAATTATAAGGCAGAGTTTACATTACTTACAATTAATCAACTTTAAAAGTAATCAAGTAAAGTCATTTAAAACACTATAAAATAAATAACATTTTGAGGAATTCTAACACATAATTATGTAACGTAACATACGTATTCTTTTTCTTCTTCAGTTAATTCGTTTATCTTGTTAAAATGCTTCTTCAGTCTTTAAAGTTCCTTTTTTTTATTAATTTCGTGCTTTACTGGGTCTTGTTTTGTTTTCTCCCGGTATCTTTTCGACCGCTCCGCTGCCGTCAACACCATAATGTAATCTAAAAAAAATAGTCCAAAGCTCCATAATTTACGTTTTAATTATCGAAAATAGTGATTATTACAAAAATCTGTAACTATTCGATCGATTAAATTATTTTAATTAAACCTTTATGCCTTGCACAATTACTTTTCACTAAAAATAATCAACCAATCTCTCAACAATTTAAAATTTTTTTTTTTATTTCAAATTGTTTTGATTATAAAAACGATAGTTCGATACATGTAAACCATGCTTTAAAATTCCACTACGTCACATTTTGCGTTCCGCTAGTACAATACGTAGCGTATTGGACGTGACGTATGATGGCTTCACAAAAACAAACTCAAGAAATCAATAGTAAAATGTAATTTAACGGAATGTTCCACTTAATTCCGATTAAAGACACTTTTTTTCTAATTAGCTATAAATAGTTATTAGCCAAATAAACATTACTTACTTAATAAAATCAAGTTCGTAGTGGAAAATGCGAACAGGACTTCGTGACGCCCGAGCGCTGACACTCAATAATAGACAAAATTGCTGATATTTAACAAATATAGTGGACATGTACGTTCTTAAATGCTGCCAACACTAAAAATATACTCTTAGTAACATTCAATTTTCTACTAAAAATCGGTAAAACAGTGTAGCGTATACGGAATTTTCCATCAACGTAATTTTGAGGGACAAGATAAAACGTGTATTTTAAATAATTTGTACTCTAGTATCCTATGAATTAAGTTTATTATTCAATTTAGATCATATAATCCTGCCAAATTACATAAAATTACTGAACAAAAAGTCGGATAACAGTGATATTTTACGTTCGGAACTTTACAAAACCAGCGTGGGACACGTCAAAAATGATCTTTTATCTTTCTAATAATGATTAATTTAATCAATATTACACAGATTTTCGTACTACTGAACATTTTAATAATAAATTTAGAACGTATTTTATCGTTTTCTGATTAAAACACTAAGTTTGAACTGCATTTGCCTGAAGGATAGAGATTTGAAGTCGTAGGACACGCAATTTTCGTATGAACATTTTTTTTGAAAAAGACCCAGATACACCAATGAATATAAAAATAACGACATGCATCTTAAATTCATAAGTAATGATTTTTAAACGAAACTTACTTGATATCTTCAAGAATATCCTCATATTCCTCTTCGTCGCGCAGTTCGTCTGGTGTGACCATGTTGAGGAGACACAGCACTTCTGTGGGAGGCCCAGCACCCGCCAACGTCAGCCCCGCCACTTGCAGTTGCACCGGTGCCGCTCCGGTCATTGCTACACGATATCCAACACATTAGTACACATACCCTTTTATTCCTAAAGCTACTGTCAAGATTTGGTAAACATTTTGTACCTAATGTAGAGTTTTTAGCTCCAATACTAGCTCTTTGAACAATTAGTTTCTTGTCACCCAGTTGCATGCCATTTAGACCTGCTATAGCCTGTAATGTTAAATAATGGTGATGAGATTGTATTATGATATGTTGATTATATCAATCTTTAATGCATGCATATTTACCTGATCAGTCATTGATATATCAACATATTCAGCGAAGGCATAACCTTTGCTGAGTCCCGTTGAAGAGTCCTTCACCAAATTGAAAGCTCGAAGTTGTCCAAATGACATCAGTAATTCTTTTACCTGTTGCACACAATTTTTATCAGAAGAAAAAATATTTTCAGAAGGTTTGCAATACACTGAATAAACATTTAGGTACATAGTTTGGTCTATTATGCATTCATTACACACAATTTTTTAGTGTTCCCTTTACATTTGCTCAATAAAAGACAGCAAATACATAAATGAATGTTATCTGACCTGTGTCTAGCCGCATGTTAGAATCAGATGTGAATGGAGGAGACTTGCCTTGAAGTGCCGACGTCTCATTCAAGTACAAGACGTATAGGTGAGAATGAGAGACAACAGTGACACGCGGGCCGCGAATGTGCCAAATCTAAGCTAGGGAGGGGCAGAAAGCAAACTATATCAGTGAGTTGTTTCAGAATATATTGAGCGTGAAGCGCACGCTCATCCCCGCTAGGGTACCTGTGAAAATACCTGAAACTGACCAAAACATAACGCGGCTCACTGCTGGCTCCACCGTAGCCCTGTCAACTGTTGAATCTCGCCCTGAAATGGCTGCGGCACCTAATACTATGTCCTAACGGGAACATCTACAGTCATGTGTGCAATATAGATGGATAGCTTGTTTTTTAATATTATTGCTATGAATGACTTACGTATGTTTATCTTAAAAAAAATTGTGACTCCAGTGATATAAAAAATATCACTAAACATGCTCCTTATTATTTGATAAAAGACCTAAACAGCTAAAACAATTATTGTTCAAAAGAATTAAAAAGTAAAGATGGGTTGTGTTGATTTAGTTCACTTCAAGAGAAATCCTAAGAATCTGTGTGTAAGAATTCAAGAGGCAGTCACAGTATAGACCTGCAAAACATAATTTTGTATAATCAGTATGAATTGAAGTATATATAATTATCCCTGCATTGGAATTTTGTAACACTAAATACATAGTGTCATCAGGTCATAAAGTTTAATGACAAGTATAACCAAAAGGCTGATAAATATAAACTAGGTGTATTTAACACTTTACCAAACCAACTCACTGGTCTGAAACACTATGGTGTTCCAAAAGATTGGAACAGTGATAATGTTTCAAATGCATCATTTGGAACTGGAACATTCATCAGAGCTTTTGACTATGCAAATGTCACTTATGTTGTGAGTGAGAGAGCCAAGCACACCAAGGCGGGCCAAATATTGAATACACACCGGACCATTATAAAAAAAAGAAGTATTGTAAATGTTGTTCTTAAATTGTAATATAAAATCAAAATTATTAACAATTTTTTTTATATAATGTTGATTACAAAACAAATCACTGTAAATCGAATCAATTTTTAAATACACCAGTTTAACTTAGTTAAAGCCTGCAGCTAAGAATTATCTAAAACGATTTAGGGCCACTTGCACCAACTTCTTAAATGTGTTTAAATCATATTTAAACACAATTTTACATACAAATTTTGTGTTTAAATACAATTTAAATATATACATGACATATAATATATCAGTGTTCCGGAACATTTCAGTGATGCTGACGCGAATGTTCCAATTGCAAAAATGATACACTTTGCCCATGCCGAATATAAACAAAGTGCAAGCTGAAATTTACAGCAGTTTACACAATCATCTCAGGGCATACCTGCGTTGATTGTGTAAACCCTACGTAAACTACAGTAATAATTTCCAATTGTATACATATTATCAGCCTTGTTTATATAAAAAAAATATAACTACATTGTCATGTATGAAAATAAGGATATGCATCATAAATTACTGTGAAACATTGATTTAATTTTAATACTGTTGGTAAATAGTAATGTAACACACTCCTACAAATAATTAGGGAACAATCAATGTGTCACAGACATATTTTAATACTTATTATCAGATGGCAGCAACTTACTTGGTCCTCATTGAGATAATTGGGCAAACCACCAATAAATATTTTGTGGGGGGAATCTGGAACTACTGTGCTAATAACACCAGCTGGAAGGAAAGTTTATGCTTAATAAACTTTTAAAATAATTTTGCAATAATAGGTTAGAATAAAATTTAGAGCAACAATCCATACTATAACATAACATACCATCTCACCTGTTTTTCCCCGAAGGGTTAGGCAGAGGTGTACTTATGTACACCTACAGTTCGCTGGTATGTTTAGGTCCCATGTAATGTAATAGGCGGCTAGCCTATTGCCATTAACCAAGCACAAATTCCAAACTCCGATCTGTTACTGGGAATTTCATAGAAAAACCCAATAACACTGCTTGACCTGGGAATCGAACCCAGGACCTCAAGTGTAGCAGTCGCGCTCAGGACCACTAGGCTAATGAGGCAGTTACATACTATAATAATGTTATAAATGCAAAACACTGTCTGTCCCAGTCTTTCGGGATGCAAGTGTAACCACAGGCAACAGCTAGTCTTGTGTTAAAATAACTAATTGTAACTTACCCGGTACATTAATTGCTGGGTTTTCTGTACCAGGCATGGGTTGATAGTCGTGAGGCCGCCGAATCTTCAAGCTCTGCCCTTTAAAGTTGATACCATCAAAAGCCATAGCTTGTGTAGTCTCATCTATAGATCTAAATTCAAGGAATGCAAAATTTTTGTCCAAATTGATTTGACAAGCTAACACAGGATTGCCTGCAGCTTGTGCTAAGCCAGAGAGGTGCATCTGTTGATTGAAGAATTCCATAGTTTCTTCCTCTGTGACTCCGAAAGGTATGTTACCAACATACAATCTTCGCGCCTGACGAGTTATAGTGGAACCCACGACCGGTACGGCCGCCTGAGGTGTATCGGCGACAATATTCGCAGGTATCTGTCCGGCGGCTTGCATGGCTTTATATTGCAACGGCGTAATATGCTCGAAGCCCGGTGGCGGGACATCCCAGTAAAGAGAAGGCTTGCGTCTGCGGGACTTTTTGCTTTGTGACCTAGATCTGCTCCTTCTGGCCGGCTTTTCGCGACGTTCTCTAGAACGAGATCTTGAACGCCGCCTCTCCCTTGAACGAGACCTACGTCGGCGGTCTACAAGCAAGGTACAACAGTCAATGTAATGTATGTATTACA
Source organism: Acronicta leporina (assembly GCA_947256265.1). Classification (NCBI taxonomy): domain Eukaryota; kingdom Metazoa; phylum Arthropoda; class Insecta; order Lepidoptera; family Noctuidae; genus Acronicta; species Acronicta leporina. The sequence continues at coordinate 5,631,411 of OX366521.1, forward strand.
ATAAATGAACGTTATATGGACAATATATACAAGAACAATTTACCTTTGTCTTCACCCATCTTCAGTTCAATTCGTTACTTAGATGCCTTATAAATCACTACCCGAAGCAAAAGTAAAAATACTTCTTCGCAAAATGGCGTCAGACTAGTGATGCCCGACTCGAGCAAGTAACTAACTCGTGGATGGCTTAACTCGAATCAACTCGAATTGAATTCTCTCTGACTCGAGTTGAAAACCGAATGAAACCGACATGGAGATTGGAGCGAAGCTTGCCGATCATTTGAGACTATATTCATTCATAACAAACAAGTGTCACATTTATGTAGATTTGAGGTTAACATTAAAGTGCCGGTTATTGTTGTAGTTTGTCGTGTTTCAAATTCTGTTTTGAAAAATGCCGGGTCTTAAAAGAAAATCTTTGGTTTGGGATGTATTTGAATCGCCAGTGAGTGGACGTGTTACGGGTGTTACAGTGTTCAAATTCTTTCAAATATAATGGAAATACGACCACATTATTAAAGCACAGTAAAATTATGCATCCAAGTGTTACCGTCGAAGAAAGATAAGTCCGACTTCAGCATCATCAAATGAAAGTAATACGAGTACTTCAGGCGATTCATCCCAGTCAACTCTAGTTCAACCCGAGTTACGTGAATTTTAACTCGGGTTAAATCGAGTCTTGTTTTTTCCGAGTTGGCACATCACTACGTCAGACTACTCGGTTCGGGTCGTCAGCCGGCGTTGTAGGTATTCTGTGCATTCGGCAAGTAGGTATGCGAAGAGCATTTTTTTAATTTGATTAGTTTTTTTTTTTATCCCCTATTCAGGAGATCTTGGCTAGCACTTGGGTGCATCCGCCAGCGTCAAGATTAGTTTTTTTTGTGTTGACTAGGACTAAGTTTCATTCGATTACAGGTCTTTCAGCTCACAGCAGTGTTGCCAGATGGTTACATTTCTTACATTTTTCGTAATTTTTGACCCCTCGCGTAACATGTAAATAATTTTTACATGTAAGGCATTTTTCGTAACTTTTGAGAATAACGAGATTAGTAATACTAGATTTTCATTTTATTGCATACAGTATGTAGGAGAAGATCCCAAAATGTAACTTTTGCACCAAATATGTTACTTTTCAGGAAACGAAACTTAACTTTCGACTCAAGGGCCCTGGCAACACTGGCTCACAATCGTGAGTTCGCTCAGGTTCACAATCACAACCGCACGATAATTATCGTAGTTTATGCGATAATTTCATATTTTCTTGCCTGCGTACTTCGTGCGATTGCGATGTACGATATAACACCGTTATCGTACATCGTGTACTGCTGAATGCTGATTGATCTAAACTTAGGTTGAGAGCGGTTCAGGCCTCTCCTATAATCTGTAAAATGTAAGGTTATTATAATTTCGGAGCAAAAATATGTATACCTACTACTTTTAATAAGATTTACTTATAATAATTCTTTGGAAAATACGATAATTTTGTTTTGTGTAGATATTTTTTCACTACTTGCGTTCTCTGGTTCGATAGTTGGCTTCAACTATATTATTATACTCTTTGGTTGGCTCACTTAAACACTGCTCGCTCACCACTCGCTCGCCCGCTACTACCTGGGTCTTTTTCAAAAAAAATGTTCATACGAAAATTGCGTGTCCTACGACTTCAAATCTCTATCCTTCAGGCAAATGCAGTTCAAACTTAGTGTTTTAATCAGAAAACGATAAAATACGTTCTAAATTTATTATTAAAATGTTCAGTAGTACGAAAATCTGTGTAATATTGATTAAATTAATCATTATTAGAAAGATAAAAGATCATTTTTGACGTGTCCCACGCTGGTTTTGTAAAGTTCCGAACGTAAAATATCACTGTTATCCGACTTTTTGTTCAGTAATTTTATGTAATTTGGCAGGATTATATGATCTAAATTGAATAATAAACTTAATTCATAGGATACTAGAGTACAAATTATTTAAAATACACGGTTTATCTTGTCCCTCAAAATTACGTTGATGGAAAATTCCGTATACGCTACACTGTTTTACCGATTTTTAGTAGAAAATTGAATGTTACTAAGAGTATATTTTTAGTGTTGGCAGCATTTAAGAACGTACATGTCCACTATATTTGTTAAATATCAGCAATTTTGTCTATTATTGAGTGTCAGCGCTCGGGCGTCACGAAGTCCTGTTCGCATTTTCCACTACGAACTTGATTTTATTAAGTAAGTAATGTTTATTTGGCTAATAACTTTTTATAGCTAATTAGAAAAAAAGTGTCTTTAATCGGAATTAAGTGGAACATTCCGTTAAATTACATTTTACTATTGATTTCTTGAGTTTGTTTTTGTGAAGCCATCATACGTCACGTCCAATACGCTACGTATTGTACTAGCGGAACGCAAAATGTGACGTAGTGGAATTTTAAAGCATGGTTTACATGTATCGAACTATCGTTTTTATAATCAAAACAATTTGAAATAAAAAAAATAATTTTAAATTGTTGAGAGATTGATTGATTATTTTTAGTGAAAAGTAATTGTGCAAGGCATAAAGGTTTAATTAAAATAATTTAATCGATCGAATAGTTACAGATTTTTGTAATAATCACTATTTTCGATAATTAAAACGTAAATTATGGAGCTTTGGACTATTTTTTTTAGATTACATTATGGTGTTGACGGCAGCGGAGCGGTCGAAAAGATACCGGGAGAAAACAAAACAAGACCCAGTAAAGCACGAAATTAATAAAAAAAAGGAACTTTAAAGACTGAAGAAGCATTTTAACAAGATAAACGAATTAACTGAAGAAGAAAAAGATTACGTATGTTACGTTACATAATTATGTGTTAGAATTCCTCAAAATGTTATTTATTTTATAGTGTTTTAAATGACTTTACTTGATTACTTTTTAAGTTGATTAATTGTAAGTAATGTAAACTCTGCCTTATAATTCCTAAACGTGAGGATTTGTTCCATTAACGTCACTTGTCCTACTTTCATGGTGATATTTAGATTTAATTTAAAAATATTCTCATAAGATTACTACTCTGAATTAAATTATTTATAATAATATTATTTAAATGTGTTATGAAACATAATTTTTTATATCATATTTTATAGAAAAGTGCCAAAGTAGAGGCTTGGCTGTGCAATGAAACGTGCCATAAAGTAACGTAGAGGAATAGTTTTTGTAGAAAAAACGTTGATGTTACTTAAATTACTAATTATAAGTTTGTGATTTTGAAGACTGTTCTTGTTAAAATATATAATAATAAAAAAAAATCTTATTTGATTTACCAGTGAGTTTTAATACTAATCTAAACTTTGTGGCGTAACGGAACTTTTTAGTAACCATCCCTTGTTAAAATATGTATTTTTCGTTAAATTAGAAACATATCATATTAAATTTCATTATTTTTTAAAACATGATATAACTCGTTAGCTTATAACTTGTTTAATTTCCATATTGTTTTTTTCTTTCTGGGTGGAATTCCATTACGCAACGAACAATTTTTTTGAAAACCACCCACCTACAAAAACAAACTGCTAAGCTTGTAGCTCTTACTTACTTCAATTGCTTGTAGTGTAGCCTCTTGTAGGTACTGTGCGCAGTGCGGCCCACAAACTACTAAGAGATGCATACGCATGTGCGGCCCGACGAATTCAAAGCAAACTAAAATGTATCGTATTATATTGTTTTACAGTACGTTTTACAGTATTTCGTAGTTAAACTTTATTTGAAAGCGGTAAATATATTACAATCCTTTGTGTCAAGAGAGTTTTAGACGCTACCATACCGTTGTCCGTTATAATGTTGCACAAACTAATGAGATGCATACGCATAACGTTGTTATAATGTTAGTAGGTAATAGTGCTATAACAAATATTGTCATTATTGGTTAAATTCTTATTTAGTAAGTGTACAGGAAAGGGTCTTAAATTAATAAAACCTATTTACAGTGAACAATAACTAACGATAATACTAACAGACTAAAGCAAACGGCTTCCAAATAATTTAGTCGATTATAAGAAGAGGAAATATTTTCAGTGGTTGGTAATACTGCTACAAGCTAACGAACGATTTTAACAGCAGTTAAGGGAGTTTAGGAAAAAAAGGGCGGGAAATTTCAATAAGCGCGGCTGTGTTTTGGTTTTCTCCTATTTCTTTTATTAATTTAAATAACCAAGAGTAGTTTAGTGTATGGTGTATATTTTAGTATTAGTGTAGATTCGTGTAGATAAGCAGTATTTGGTAAGTTTTTTGTACATATTATCTTTTATTTAATGTAAATATGAATGAACCACCTGACATTGTAGATCCTGGAGGTTCAAACCTCCAGGTTAGTCATTATGTTACTGTTTCCAACAATGAAAGTATGGATACTGATGGTTCTATTACTTCTACTAGCAGAAAACGATCTAAATCAGTAAAAGTTTGCAAGAATTGCAACAAAAAACGGAAACGCAGGGTTGGTACAGATACAAAGCCTTCTCCACATGATTGCAGTTGTCTCGATAATGAAAGCGTTCGATTTTTAAAACCCTCAACCATCACAGAATCCGGTCACGCTTCCACTCTGAGGGAAAATAAGGGCTCTGATAATTCCTCCAATAATTCAAATGAGAAACCGAAACAAGATCAATGTGGTTCCCCTCAAAGTGGAAATTTGCCGAAAACATTTACACCAGTGGGTAGAAATTTGTATAATGAATCAGATTCCTCCCCATATTCTGTTCACATACAAAAACAGCAGGATGAAGCATCGGTGGGTACAACCCTCAACCCGGTTACAGTTGGTCGGTTCCTAAAGAATTATAAATTTATGAACATTGTAAACGGCTCATTAAAAAAAATAGGAAGAAACAGAATATCCTTAGAATTCACAACTTTTCAGGACGCTAACTCTTTCGTTTCTTCCACCATACTATCAAATAATAAATTTAAAGCTTTTATTCCTACCCTATGCACCACCAGAATGGGCCTCATTAAAGGGGTTCCAACAGATCTGTCTCCAGAAGATATAATTGAAAATATAAACGTTCCGCAGGGCTGCGGAAAAATTCTTAAAGCTCGCCGACTAAATTATAAGGTTGTAATAGACAACACTCCATCTTGGAAGCCGTCTCAGTCAGTCGTAGTCACGTTTGACGGTCAGGTGCTGCCTAAGAGAGTGTTTATGTGCTACAACTCTTTGCCTGTAGAACTTTATACTTTCCCAACAGTACAGTGCTATAAATGCTGTAGGTTTGGTCACACCAAATCTGTTTGTCGAGGTAATCCCAGGTGTTTCCGGTGCGGCCATAGCCACACTGGTGACACATGTAACGTAGAGCAGCAAATTTTTTGTTGCCTGTGTAAGGGTCACCATCTTGCAACAAGCAAGACGTGCCCAGAATACATTAGACAAACAGAAATAAAACACACAATGGCTAAAAGCTGTATATCTTATTCAGAAGCTATAAAATTCCATAAACCAGTCACAACATCATATGCCGATATTTTAACCTCGCAACCAACAACTAGTACTAAAGATTTGCCTTCTCAGTCAACTTCCTATTCTTACAAAAAAAACAGTTTTCTCTCAACGTCGTAACCCACCAGTAACTTCTAAAGGCTATGACCGCGCTGCACACAATAAGCTTGTAAACGAATTTAATATACCTCCTCCAGTTGATGGATGTTTGTTAAATTCGCAAAAAGACTTAAATACCACTAATACTTCTGTGACTGACATAATAAATGCCTTAGTAAACTTCTTAACACAATGTAATATTATTTCACCGAACAACGCTGCCACTTTATGCACTTTAATAAGTAGTCCTCTCTTTAATAATGGCTCTAAATCCAGCCAAAATAATTCAATGGAATTGCCGCAGCATTAGCGGTAAAAAAAGTGACCTTATATATTTAATAAATAAATATGATCCCTTTATTATAACTCTTTCGGAGACCTGGCTTAAGCCGGAATCTTTATTTAAGATATCTGGCTATGCCAGCCTTCGAGAAGATAGATCTGATGGGTATGGCGGTGTAGCCATACTTGTCAAGAAATCGTTTTCTTTCTCTTATCTTCCTCTTCCTGCTCACAGTAATAACTTATCAATTATTGCTGCCTCTGTAAATAGTATTTGCTATGTTTCTGTATATATACCTTACCCATCTCTTGAAACCCTTTCAGATTTAGATACCATTTTGTCAGGCTTACCAAAACCATATATCATTTTAGGAGACTTTAATTGTCACCATACTTCATGGGGATGTTCATCAACCAACAACTTCGGAGAGACTTTACTGGATATTGTAGATCATCACAACCTATGTATTTTGAACACTGGTGAACCCACGCGTCGTAATAGCCCTCTTGCAGGTAAAAGTGCAATAGATTTATCCATTTGCTCGCCGGAGTTAGCATGTCTTGTATCATGGGAAATTTTTCCTTCTACTTGTGGCAGTGACCATTTTCCCATTGTTATAACTTTTCCTTTTAGCAGTAAAGTTTCAACCAGAAGAAACCCTCGCCTCAAGTTCAGACTGCCTGAAACTGGTAGCGACCTGTGGATTCAATTCCAAAACGAAGTTGATCGTAGACTCTCTTCATTGACTCATGGGAATTGCAATGTTATTGATTACAATAGCGAATCTGTCATTTCTGCTGTCAGTGCCGAAACTTTGTCAAAAATTCTAATTTTTTTTTTTTTTTAATTCGCCCTTAGGGCAGGCTAAAGTCTTTCGACCATACCGCCTAGTCTTTCGTAGATGTTTTTTTCTTCCGTGATAAGTTTATAAATTATGTCTTTCGTATATTTATTCATGTAATAATAATTTATTTTTTTTGTGTCTGTCGTATTTAAAATCCAGTGTATTTCCAAATCCGTTTTCTGTCTTTGGTATTTCAAATCCTCAGACTAAAGGTCAAATCCAATACGTCATTTTCGTGTAAATATAATGTCAATTTTTTTTTATTGTTTTTGCTATCTCTTCAAACTTATCCTGGCTAAGGTACAACTATATTATTATACTCTTTGTGGCTAAGCCTACAATTCTAAAAGTAACAAACAAGTAATTTTTTTTATAGATAATTAAAATACTAATAATTTAATATGTACATACATTGAAATAACTAACGCAACCAATTAAATATCATTTACAGTCTCCAATATAAATTTATACAAATATATATAAGTTGAAGCATTCACAAGCAACTCCTGTATGCACAGCGGGACCTTATCAGGCGTTTTATAAATTTTTAGAAGCTCATCCGACAACACAAGGCGCTGAATGTTGAAAGACGAACACTCGAAGAAGATATGATGCAGTGATTGAACTTTTTGTGATTGACAATAGTCACAATACGATGAGCTAACCATTTTAAGACGATGAAGATGATAATTTAAACGACAATGACCAAAACGCAAACGACAGATAATAGAGTAAAATTTTCTATTTATGGAAACACTATTTTTACAAAACCAAGGTACAGTGTTAATTTGCACATCAAGACTGTTAAACCAAGAACCCTTGTTTTCATTATGAGTGCAGTGGTATGAATGTCTCCCCCATGCTTCGCACATTCGCCGTCTTAAAAGACTTACTGCGTCAGTGTGGGGTATGGAAACACTCATATCAGTGTTAGGTATTGATTCTTCCAATTCAACAATTTTTTTAGCAAGATAATCTGCTTTTTCATTTCCTACAACACCAATATGTGAAGGTACCCATACAAAACGAACGACAATATTTTGCTGTGACAATTCAAACCATAGTTGTTTTATCAAATAAATTATGTAGTTAGTGTTAGCGTGTAATTTATTATTTGCCAGGTTTTTCAGAACACTCATACTATCACTTACAACAAGCCATTTGCTATGTCCTAAATTGCAATTTTTAATATGTTTCATAGCGCTCAAAATAGCAACAGCTTCAGCTGTAAAAATACTAGCAGTTTTATCAATTCTCCTACCAATAGCTATATTTGAAGAGGGCTCATAAATAGCGAAAGACACAGCTCTATCATTTTTGGAACCATCAGTATAAACCAATTTGTGATCTGACCACTGTGACAACATTTCATATACTTCCTCTTTTGAGGGCAAATCCTTTCTCTTCTTTATAAACACATCAATTGCAGGAAATTTACCACTGTAAGTACCCTCATAGCAAGGCAAAATGTGTTTTGACTGATAAATTTTAACATTTGTAATAAAATTGATAAAACTTTGGAGGCCTTGTAGCATATAGAAGGGTTTTAAAACAATGTAAGTAGTTGAATGTAACAAATTAACTAAAAGATTATTACCAGATACACCATAAAGTTTCAAGAAAAATCTTTCTTTCAAGTATTTAAAACGAATGTCTAATGGTGGAACATTACATTCGATCTGCATTGCATTTACAGGAGTACTTCTGAATGCCCCAGTTATTATACGCAAACATTTGTTTTGCAAAATATTTAGACTATTTACATGTTTCGAATCTGCTGCAAAGCAATAGAAACCATATTCAAAATGACTACGTACTAAAGATTTGTACAATAATAATAAAATTTTAGGATCTGCACCCCAGTATGTACCACTCAAGGATTTTAATATGTTATGAGCTTTAATAGATTTACTAATTATATGTTTAATATAACTATTCCAGGTTAGATTATATGAAAATATTACTCCCAAAAATTTTACTTCAAGTGAGATGGGTAAAGCACAATCATTATACATCACAGCAGACATATTATAATGATTCTGTTTGCCAAATACAACAACTTTGGATTTCAGTGGATTGACACTAAGATCAAGGTAAGAAAAATATTTATACAAATTAACTAATGCAACATTGATTATTTTAACTATTTGTGACACATTTTTCCCAGATGCGTATATAACTAGGTCGTCTGCAAATTGAAGGTTTTTAACATGAGACCCTAAAATTAAATTTAATCTTCGTATATACAATATGAATATTAAAGGCGATAAAATACCACCTTGACAAACTCCTTTTGACGATAATCTAGGTCCATATAAGTGTCTGTTAAATTTTGCAAATACCTCTCTATTGTTAAGAAATTTTTTAACCCAATTTATAATTTTTCCAGGTATCCCTATCTGTGATAACTCATTACTTAATATATCTATATTTACACTATTAAAAGCCCCTGCAACATCAAAAAAAACTCCAACCAAATTTTCATTTGCGGATAAAGATTTATATATATCAAGCTGTAATTGACAAACACTTTCCCTAGCAGATCGATTCCTACGAAAACCAAATTGATTTGATGGTAAGATACAATTTTTTTCTACATAGAACTCTAAGCGTTGTTTTAATAATTGTTCAAATAATTTTCCAACACAAGAAGTGAGAGCTATGGGCCGATAAGAATCAGGACACATTTTAGGTTTATCAGGTTTTAAGACAGGTACAAGGCAATCCACTTTCCAGTTATGAGGCATAATATCGTTTTCCCATAATGAGTTCAAGAGCTGTAAAAATATTTCTAAACTAGTTACACTAAGTTTTTTGAAAAGTATATATGGCATTCCGTCGAGACCATAGGTGGTATCTCTTCTGGAGGATATGAGTGATATTAATTCTTGTATTGAAAAAGGATTAAGTAGAAAACTATTGCTTTGATTAGCACTGGTAGTGAAAGAAGATTTTGAGTCATTTGGTACAAAGTCTGGTGTGTATTTCTTTAGAAAATCAAAAACCCAATCATCATCATGAGTATTAAAATTGTATGTTTTATTATACTTGCGCATAAATTTCCATATAACAGACAATGGAGTGCATCTATTAAACGATTCACATAAAGAGAACCAACTTTTTTGTCTTTCAATTTTTAAAATAAGTTTTTTAACTGCACGAAGCCTTTTAAATTGTAAATAGGTTTCTTCTGATGGATTATCTTTAAAGTTTAAGTAAGCATTTTTAAAATTTAATATGGCTTCTGTGCATTTTTGATTCCACCAAGGAAGTGAAGGCCCTTTAGTATTATTTCTATGACAATTGACGATATTTGTGCTGACATTTGAATGATTAAAGTTTGATATAGAATTCGCAGCAGCTGTGCGCAAAATTGTACAAAATTGAATATATGAATCAGGAAGACTTAAATCACCAACTTTAAAATCCAGTAATAATTCATCAACACAATTGCTGTACCTTCGCCAATCTACCAATTTATAATTAGGGTAAATGGGCAAATGTTCAGCATTAGTACAATTGCTATGTGTATTAATGTTATTACTTTTGCCAATAGTTACATTTATTATTACAGGAATGTGATAACTGCTACCAAGAGGACAATCATGTACGTTCCATTCACAATTAAGTGCTAAAGATGAAGAAACTAACGTCAAATCTAGCGCATTAGGACGCCAAGTTACAGAACCAACTGTTGTTGCACAACCATTATTGAGCAGAACTAAATTATTATCATCGATTACATCCAGAATGTTTCGACCTCGTATAGAGTCAGAGCCACAGCCCCAAGAAGTATGATGAGCATTAAAGTCACCAGCAAATATAAAAGGTTCAGGAATAGATTTTATTAATAAGTCAAATTTTTCTTTTTTGAATGCTGGATTACAATTCAAAGGACTATAAACACTTACTATACTTATCTCTTTGTTATTAATTTTGATTTTTACACAAATATTCTGTAATGAGTTATCAAAGTAGGTATTAATTTTAGTATAAGAAATACTTTTATGAATTATTATTGCTACTCCGTTATGTTTGTTACCAGTATCATTTCTTTCAATATTATAATGTTTGATTTTAAAATTTTGTTGAGGTTTGAACCATGTTTCACTTATAATTGCTATATGTATTTTGTGATTATAAAGAAAATCGATAAATATATGTTTATTACTATTTAGACTTTGAGCATTCCATTGTACTATATTTAGTTCGAAAAAATCCATTAACAGGTTGGGGAAAATTTATTACTTAGAGTAGTTTTCAATGCTTCTTTAATCGACGCCGAATTAATAGGAGTTTCTTTATTGCTTACTATTCTAGTAATTGTTTCAACTAAACTATTTATAAATTTATCTGATTTCATAAGATTACTGACTTGAGTATCTAAATTGCGTGCAGATAGAGCTGGAAAGGCATTTACATTAAAAAGGTCAGAATAAGTGGCATTTTTACTTTTTATTTTATTTTCCTCTACTTTTTGCTTTTTAATTGGGCATGTTGACGAGATAGCTATATGATTCCCCTTGCAGTTTGCACATTTGGCATCCTTCGGGGTAACCTGACATGTTTTAAAATTATGATTTTCTGTGCATATCGAACAAACTTCAGAGTTACGACAGAATTTTGCTATATGTCCATAACGCAAGCATTTCAGACATTGCTTAACAGGTGGAATATATGTTTTTACTTCATGACGCCAAGAGTCTAAATAAACGTATTCTGGTAAAATGGTTGAGGCGAATGTGACTGCAACAGCCTGTGTAGGAGCAAAGAATAAACTACCTCCGTCACTTCTAACCCTGCGCATGAAGCGCCTGACCTGTATAACATTCTTCGAGCAACCAATCAAAGAAAATATTTCTTTATTCGACATATCAGTAGGAACCGAAGTGAGAACGCCAGTGACCTCAGTATCACCAGCAGGTATTGCAGCTTTTAGACGTAACTGATCAAGCAATTTTTTATTTTTTAAGAACATATTGGCGTTATTCGGCAAGTCAAATGTTACACCAACCTTATATTTATTAATAGTGCGCAAATGCATTACCCCTGAGACTCCATGCTCCCTTATACCTTTCGATAGAGACATGCGGTCCCTGTCGCTGAATACGCTGTTTTCTTCTGAATGTGTAAGAAAAACAATTAACTCAGTCTGTTTGGAGTCCTCAGCATACTTACGCGTATACCCTTTTACCTTATAGATAGCATATTTTTCTTTGGGTTCCTTATCTGAGGGTTCCTTGTCAGTAGCATCCTTGAACTTTTGATTGGAGCATGCCGAAACGATGGACTCTGCCGAGTCCGAGTCCGTAGATTCCGGTAGCTGCTGCTTAGAATCCGGAGGGACGAGCTCATCCTTCCGCCGCCTTTTTTTCCCCATTTTGGGAAGCCAGTGTAAAACTTTTCACTTATATACCTAATCAAGTGTAATAATTAAAATATTTACAAAATTATTATACAATAAACGCAGAAAACAAATTTTTTAGAAAATAATTCGTAAAAGCGCGCCTTTCCACTTCAACCGTTTCCCGCCTTTTTTCCTCAAAAATTCTAATAGAGTCCTTTTTTTTTTTTTTTTAATAATGTTTTATTGGCACATGGATACAAGTCCTTACAGCCTATCTTATAAATTAAATTACAATTATCTTTTCCTGTTATTACAATTTTCCTACAGTGCTAATTATGAAATTATATAAAGATTTAAAATATATTCTATTCTTCAAAAGTTTTGTTAAATCATTTGGCACTTCACTCTCACTAACACTAAGTAAGTCTGCTGCTAAAACTAGACGCTGACCGTTAAACTTTAGACTTGGGACAAATGTATCACTGAAAAGAAAAGATCGATTTGTATCTTTCCATCACTGGGATATGTATCACTCAATTGTATCTTTGTATCCTTTGTATCAGTAGCTCATGCTCACGCGCATGATACGCAGCGCATTGCACTGCGCTGCTCAGCGTGACTCACTTCGCTCATTTCAATCCAATATATCAGTAAGAGCAGAATATAAGTAGGTACCTACAGTTGTTTGCACATTGCTTGTTCGTTACATTAGGAGTCTTTCTTTCGGAATTATTGAGTTGTTTCTTTCTAGGTACCTACTATATTTTATTATTGATAAATATTAAATAGGTACTCGAAAAATGAAATGAAATGAAGCAAACTGATATTTTGTTTAATTTTGTGAATAGCAAATCTTTTTTTTCTATATTGATCCTAAATATGATGGTTTTATGACCGAAATTAGTTTTCTTATTTTCAGAAATATTTAAAGGCTGATCGTTTCGCTGAGCCCGCCAAATTCAAATTACAATTGGTTTTTCGCAATTTGTACATCTATAATGCTCAGTTGTGAATATTGTGGTATAGCTAATGGCGCTATTACTACAGCTAGGAATCTAGAATGTGTTATAGACCTAGAGAATTGTAATTTGAATTTGGCGGGCTGAGCGAAACGATCAGCCATAAAGGTAAAATGCAGTATACACGTACAGCTGTAACCAATATAATACTTAAATGTTCACGTACCGCCTAACGATTGTAAGCCCTATGCACCAGAAAACAGTTATCAATTCACCTTTTGTGAGAGTGTATGACAGTTTATAATGGTCAAACATCTCACTGGCTTGCGAAAGCGCAACAGAATATACTGAATAGGGAGGTGCGAAAGAGACGTCTGGACTTTCCGATATAGGCCTTCGTTCGTGGCGGTAGCGGGCGACACACAGATAGAAAAAAGGGGAGTGAGACGTGAGTGAGTGATACAACTGATACAGTGATACATTCGGATGTGAACTGATATGAAGAGTGATTCATTGAAACGGATTGATTCATATCTTTTGTATCTATCTCTCCTGAGATAACCATGTCTATTAAACTTTTGACATTTCATAAAGATATGTTCGAGGTCTTCTACTTCGTTACAAAAATCGCAATGTTGATTATTAATAATGCGTAATCTAGATAAATGTGCCGCTGTTCTGCAATGGCCGAATCTTAGTCTATTTATAGTGGTTATGAAGTTTCTTGAGTTAGCATCTTTACTTCTGTAGTACCATGGTCTTTGCGGCGGGGTGATCTGAATAGAAGCATACCATTTTCCTTTCTCTTCTGAAATAGTCTGCCAATAAGAATGCCACAAAATCTTAATTCTTTCATTTATCTGCTGAATAAAATCTGTGAATGGGATTTTTACTGATTCAGAAAGATCCTCATCAAATATTCCTCGAGCTGCTTGATCTGCCATTTCGTTACCAGTTATGCCGCAATGTGAAGGTACCCATTTAAATTGAACCCTTTTGCCTCTGCTACTTAACTCTAATAATAACTTTTTAATCTCTACTAAGATATAATTTGTACAAAATTTAAGTAGATTACCATCTAATGCTAACAAAATACTTTTACAGTCAGTTATTACAAGATAATTTGATCTATTTACATTATTTGCATACATTAAAACTCTGTAAATAGCATAACATTCTGCGGTGAATATACTATATCCAGAATGCAATTTATAACATTTAGTTAATTTGGTTTGAGAATCATAAAACGCTGCTGAAACATAATTAGATGTCTTAGAGCCATCTGTATACAATGAGTATATGTCTGGTTCTTCATTTAAATATTCTAAAAACTCTATCTGATTAGAAACCTTTTGAAAATTGATTATAATATTGTTATTAACAATGGCATGGTAACCTACAGAGAATGATGGCAAAACTTTTGAGGATTGTACATTGGAGCAATATTTTTTGATACCTAATACTATTTTTAACATTTCTGGTAAATGGTCTGAAATTATGTCACTTGAACTTATATCAATGTTGTTGGTAAAACAAGCAGGGAGATCATGATTTGGTAATATTCTATTTAATATAAAAGTATTATCAGTTGCCAATAACTTAAGACAAAATTTATTGGCAATTTGTAACCGTCTCAGTTTTAAAGGTATAATACCAGATTCTGCTTCCATTGAAATAATTGGAGTGGAACACATGGCTCCAGTAATGATCCTTAATGCCTTGTTTTGTATAATATCCAATTTTCTTAGAAAGCTGACATTTGCATTCATGTATGCTATGGAACTGTAATCAAAATGGCTTCTAACAATACTTTTATATAACATTGAAAGAATATTGGGATCAGAACCCCAGTGGACTCCTGCCAAAGATCTCAAAATGTTTAATCCCCTGCTAGCGTTTTTAATTATATAATTAATATGAGTCTCAAATGATAATTTTGAATCTAAATATATTCCAAGAAATTTCTTATTTTGTAGCCATTTTATATCATTATGGTTAAAGGAAATGGGACCAATTAGAGAATGATCAATACCTTTTTTGCTGAAAATCATTGCTCCACTTTTATCAACATTAATTTTAAGATTTAAACTGTTATAAAAACTACTAATTTGTGTCATACCACTGTTCAAATTACTAACAGTAATATTTACATCCTTATTTACAGTATATACAACAATGTCATCAGCAAATAGAAGGCATTTGACTGATGAGTTGGTCAGAAACTTATTAATTTTTGATGTGTACAGGCTAAACAGTAGTGGAGAGATTGTCGAACCCTGCATGGTTCCTTTGTAGACATTTCTAGGTCCATGAAGAATATTATTAAATTTGACATACATTGTTCTATTGTATAAAAAGTTAAATATCCATTTACACATTTTTCCAGGTATACCAATATCTTTTAAAATTTGAATGAGTATTGAAGGATTAACATTATCGAAAGCACCCTGAACATCAAGAAAAGCACAAGCAGTGAATGAATGACTATGGAATGAATTTTTAATATCTGTAATAAGGGACATGTAATTCTCAACAGCACATCTACCTCTTCTAAAACCAAACTGTTGAACAGGTAAAATATTATTTTTTTCACTAAAAAATTCTAATCTTAATTTAACCATGTTTTCAAAAAGTTTACCTATACAAGATTAAAGAGATATGGGTCTATATGAGTTACAGTTGTGTTCAGGTTTATCTGCTTTCAGTATTGGAATAACACATTGTGTTTTCCAAGTTGCAGGGATGCAATCATTTGTCCACAGTAAATTATATATTTTTAATAAAATAAGTTTGGCTTTAGAATGAAGATTGCGAATCAAAATGTAAGGAAAATCATCAAGACCTGGTGTGGTATCTTTTCTAGATTTCAATGCTGTCTCAAACTCATTTATATTAAATGGCTCAATCAAGAAGCAATCTTCAACAGTACCATTTATTTCAAAAATTTCATTTAATCTTATTGCATCAATCTCTTTTTCAGGGGGAGACACTGGGGCATACTTATCTACAAAAGAGGGTATCCATTCATCATTTCCAGAGGACTTTTTAGTAGCTGCTCGTTTAAATCTTCTCATGTAGTTCCAAATCATACTAACAGGTGTGTATCTATTAAAAGCCTCACACAAAGATCTCCAACTATCTTTCTTTTTTTGACTAAGTAATCTCTTTTTAAATGCATCAACTTTCTTATACTCAATGTAATTGTAAACTGTAGGATTAGATTTATAGGTTCTTAATGCTAATTTGCTATTATTTACTGCAGTAGCACATTCATTATCCCACCATGGCACTGGTTTTCTAATAATATGAGCTGTATTTACAATTTTAGGAATGCAATCCTGTTTGAGTTTGATCAATATATCACAGAATGAATTATATATATTTAATGGCATAGCATCATCGAAATTGATATCATCAAATGCATTTTCACTTTCAGAATAATATTTGGACCAGTCTGCTAGCTTGTAGTTGAAGCGCTCTGAGGGAGTGCCAAGAATATATTTCTCTACAGATGTATGGATATTAACTAAAGAGGGAAAATGGTAACTACCCATGGGGTCGTCATGAACTTTCCAATCACATAGAGGAGCTAAATTGGGGCTAATACAGGATATGTCTATAGCTGAAGGATTATGATTAATAGTACCTACAGTTGTTGGAGTACCTGTGTTCAATATACAAAGATCACATTCATCTAACATGTTGTACACGCTATTACCTCTTGAGTTTGTAGAAAGACAACCAAACGCAACATGGTGTGCATTTAAATCACCAGATAGCATGATTGGCTTAGGCAAAGTATCAATAATCTGTTTCAATTTTCTGCAGTTAAAACGAGCTCTATTTGGTGAACTATAAGCACATAATAAGGATAAATCTCCTATATTTGTTTTTAAGATAATAGCAGCAGTTTGAAGAAAATCATAATATGGAGTTTGTATTACTGAAAACTTTAAATATTTTTTTATTAATATAGCTACACCACCGTGACCATTCGGCCCATTTTGTAATACAATATTGTAATTAGGTATATTGAAGTTGCTTCCTGATTTCAACCAAGTTTCATTTAACAAACAAATATCTATATCTTTTGTATGGAGAAAGTTAATCAACAATGGTTTTTTGTTGTTTACACTTTGTATATTAAATTGAGCTATTGTAAGATATGTTTTCATGTTTTGTGTTACATTACAAGAGCTGGAACCCATTTAATTAAAGTAAATTACTTAAAAGAACTTCTTTTATTTTATTTGTAGTTATGGCTTCAGTGTTCTTGGAGTTAGCTAGGGTAACTAAAGATTTTACAAGTGCATTAACAATTATTTCATTATCAACTATTGAATCGACATTTATTTTTTGCTTATTGCTAGTTGTTTGACTTTGTGTCAAAGGAAAAGAATCATTAATTTTATTTACATTATTACCAGTATTTACATTCCTTTGTTTTTCTACTGTTTTGGGTTTTAACATTGGGAAATTACCATCATCTATCTTATTTGCTACCACAGAGGCAAAGGAACGATTTTGGTTTATAATTCGGTTTCTATTCTCTTCAATTTTTTTAATTTTTACTGGGCAGTCTCTGGATATGGCAAGGTGATTCCCGCCGCAATTTATACACATTAAAACTTCTGAATCGCATTCTTTGAATAGATGGGCACCAGAACATAAAGAACACATCTGAGTACCACGACATACCTTCGCTGAGTGGTTGAATTTAAAACATTTGTAGCACTGTATCAGTGGTGGTATATAGGTGTGGATCTGATATCTAAATAAGTTCAGAAATGCGTATTTAGGCAAAGTTGTAGTTGAAAATGTAATAGCTATGGTGGTCAGAGGCACAAGCTGTTTTTTGTCATCTTTTTTCATAAATCGTTTGACTGAAATTACGTCGGCATCGCAGTTGATATTTTTATATATTTCCTCATTCGATATATCTATAGGCACATATTTTATAATGCCTGTTTTCTCCACCATCTAATAGAGTCCGCGGAGAAAGTGTTTCCCTTAAAAAAAAAATTAAATTCCCTGCCTTCTCCACCGTGGTGGGACAAGGAATGTACAATCGCAATAAAACAGCGTAAAATGGCTGAACTTGCGTATTGCAATTGCTCCACAGATGAAAATTTTGATTTCCTTAATAAGACTATTGCCGAAACGCATAAATTATTAAAAAATAAAAAAGCTGATGGATGGAAGAAGTTTTGTTCTTCCATATCACCTGAAGTTAATCCATCGGAGGTGTGGCGAAACATAAGAAGGTTTCGATCTGCGTTTGTCCCAGACTCTCCGTCCTCCTTTCCTCCATCTTTGGTTAATGCCTTTTTAGATAAACTTGCTCCTCCAACTGCTGCTGCAAAACCTGTTCCTTTATTGTCTTCCATTACAAATCCCAATTGTAAGTTGGAATCACCTTTTTCTATTGCTGAACTAAAAGGTGTTATTTCAAATTTAAAAGATTCAGCCCCAGGTGAGGATGGCATTCCTTACTCTTTTTTTTCTCATTTGTCTGATGATGCCTTAAATATATATTTAAATATCCTGAATTCTATATTATTATCTGGTATTTTGCCCCAGTCCTGGAAGTCCCAAATCATTATACCCATTTTGAAACCTGGCAAAGCTCCTGATGAGGCAACGTCATTTAGACCTATAGCACTGTCATCAGTCCTATGCAAAATAGGCGAACACCTAGTTAAAATTCGCCTTGAATGGTTTATAGAGGGACGAAATCTTTTATCTAAAAGCCAATACGGCTTTAGGCGAGGCAAAAGTACCATGGATTGCATTGGTATTTTCACAACAGATATTAGAATTGCTTTTTCATTAAATGAATCCGTTGTTGCGGCATTTTTAGATATTACTTCAGCCTATGACAATGTAGCTTTGGATATCCTTATTAATAAACTCAATAAGTTACAAGTACCAAAAAACCTTTCTAATTTTATTTTTAACGTCTTGTACGACAGATCCATTCATATTTCCTTAGATGACTCCATCCATCATCTCCATTCATCCAGACATTTATGGCGGGGCCTTCCTCAGGGTTCTGTACTCAGTCCACTATTATATAATATTTATGCGCATGATCTGGAATCTTCGCTTGACGAGTGTAAGATAATTCAATACGCTGACGATTTATTGTTGTATCACTCTAGCCCGTCAATTGATAAAGCCTCCCAGGCAATGTCGTCTTCATTAATTCTCCTAAAAAAATGGCTCGATCAAAACGGACTTCAGTTGTCTTCTACTAAAAGTAGTGTTATTCTGTTCTCTAGAATGAGATTACCTCCTCCAGTTGTCGTTACCTATGAAAATAACTCAATACCTATCAGAAGTCATGTAAAGTATTTAGGAGTCATCCTAGATAATAAATTATCTGGTGTACAACATTGTGACTATATTTCCAGTAAGTGCGATCGTCTTTTAAATATTATTCGCTGCCTAGCTGGGGTGTGGTGGGGTGCCCATCCTTTCTCTCTAAAACTCGTTTACAATGCTCTAATCAGAAGTGTATTGGACTATGGCGTTTATATTCTCGAGCCGTGCAACAAAACCGCATTGTCTAAGCTAGATAAAATTCAGTCTAAAGCCTTACGGATTATAACTGGAGCTATGAAATCTAGCCCCATAAACGCCTTACAAGTAGAATGTAGTGAACCTCCTTTATGCCTAAGGAGACAGTTCTTATCTGATAAACTTTTATTTCGTATGCTTCAATTTTCTAATCATCCATTGTTTCCGTCCCTTCAGAATCTTTCGAATCTCACTGACTCTTCTAACTATTGGGTCCATAAAAATCCTCCATGTTTGGTACTAAGTTTTCGTAAATTTCAATCCCTTCAGGCCCCTACTCATCGATCTGCAGTTTTACCTTTATTTAGCTCAAGTTATGAATCACTAGTTAATAATCCAGATGTTCATTTAAACGAGCAATTTAAAAGGAACCATGATGCTAATGCAAATTTTAATTATATGATAGACCAAAATTGGTGTGACTGGCATTATTTATACACTGATGCTTCAAAACTCTCTACGAACGGTTGCGTTGGAGTAGGGATTTTTCACCAACAATTTAATATTGTACAAAAAATTAAGTTTCCGCCCGAGACTTCAGTCTTTACAGGAGAGTGCTTCGGGATTTTAAAAGCTGTTGAGTATGTAATTATTATGAAACTCAAAAAAGCTATAATTTTCACAGATGCTCGAAGCGCCTTACAATCTTTGGCCAAATTTCCTTTCCGCTGTCAATCTTACCCTTTAATAATAGAAACCCGAAAGAAGTTGCAAGACTGTGTTCTTAAAGGCTTTAAAGTGTCCTTTATGTGGATTCCCAGTAATGTTGGTATAAGAGGAAACGAAAGAGCAGATTCCCTGGCAAGAGAAGCGATTGATTGTGGTGATATGTTTCCATTCAAAAACTTTTGTAGCGATCTGACTTCTTTACCTGGTACATACCTTAGTGAGTCGTGGAACAATATGTGGTCTGCTAGTGGACAAGTCAAAGGCAGAGGTTATTTTAAAATTCAGCCTATTATTCCCCATAAACCTTGGTTTTGCGGAGTAAAATTGTGCAAGCTAGCAACCACAATTCTGATTCGGATGCGACTTGGACACGTTTGCACTCCTGCTCATTTAGCGAAACTCCGTATTGTGAACAGCGCGTGCTGTGAGTGTGGGACAGATGTTGGGGATCTGAATCACATTGTTTTCAACTGCCCA
Source organism: Acronicta leporina (assembly GCA_947256265.1). NCBI lineage: Eukaryota > Metazoa > Arthropoda > Insecta > Lepidoptera > Noctuidae > Acronicta > Acronicta leporina. Next base: position 5,652,145 of record OX366521.1, read on the forward strand.
ATTTATGACCGTACCAACCTTGTGAATGATCTTTTGAGTATTAATACTCCCTTCCCTACTTCTTTAGATGTATTATTATGTAGCAATAACAAGTTAATCTATAAATATTTATCTTTATTTATCTTAAGTAATAATATTAAAATTTAGGATACCAACATGTAAATATTTGTGTATAAGATTTATATTTAGTGTAGTTAAGATAAATAACTCTTGATTATTAATCAAAATTTTCGACTTTAAAATTTTGTTACCCTATTTCCCTAACTTGTCGTGGCAGAATGGCTTCGGCTACAGTTGCCAAGAAGAAAAAAAAAAAAAAAAAAAAGGGAGTTTAGGCGGGAAAATGTAAAGTGCACATTGTCGATTTTATATTATTTTTCAAAACTCGAATTTCTCCGAAGTTTAATGTGTAATTATGGTGGATAATTAACCATTAAGTGTTCGTGAACGTGTGAGAGTGTAGGCAAATGATATAAAATTGAAAATCGTGACTTCGGGTTCACTCCTAAACTCCATCGAAGCCTCAATAAAGTTTCTACCGTTTTATTGGGGCAACTGAACTTATACTTGACACTGGCGAACACAAGTGTGGTGCCATAATACAATCCCATGATGGGAAATATTCTTTGAATACTTGATTACTTTATTACTTGACACTGGCAAATACACAAAGTGTGGCGCCATTATTAAAAAAAAAAAAAACAGCAGATAAAAATGTCAACAACTCTATGTTCGGAAAAGTGAAAGTTTACACATACACATAAAATATATTTTATAATTATCTTCGCTCGCTGCAGTCTGAAATTGTTATTTAACTCGATGGCTCGTTGCTATTCGAATTTATTATATAGTAGTGGGATATTTTGTATCATATGAAAAATGGTAAGTAAGTGTTTCATAGAAACTATTTTATATCATCAGTCAGCTGTTATAAAAAGTTTTATTTCAAAATATATTTTAGGATTTCCAACAAGGAAACGGAGAAGTTAGAAAACGGATTGGATATGGGGTCGGAAAAAACACTAAGAATTACAAGGATATTGTGGAGAATAATATTAGTACGATTACAAATACAAAAACAATCGCACTGGTATTTGTCTCATTACTTTTAGATCTGTTGGCTTTTACGATGATTCTGCCCCTTTTGCCATCACTGCTGGACTATTACAACAGAGAAGAAGGCAACGGAAATAGTTTGTATGCTTCTTTATTAAAAGCAGTACAAAGTTTCCAAAAGTTCACAGGAGCTCCAGATCGATTCGCGTCAGTTTTATTTGGGGGAGTTCTTGGATCCATGTATAGCTTCCTACAATTTCTAACAAGCCCAATAGTTGGAAGCCTCTCAGATGCTTATGGAAGGAAGCCCATGCTAATTATTTGTTTGGTAAGTGTGATTTCTAGCCATTAGAAATAAGTATACTTTACAAAAGAATGAGTAGTGAAACAAATTCTGTTAAGTCTCCTTTTTGAACTTTATTATAATTAAAAAGCATAGATTAGAAGACAAACCAAAAGTGTTATGTTTGTTAGTAAATAAATTTTGATCACCATATAGTTTATACATTTATTCCTCAGTAAAAAAACCATATATTTAATTTAAAAAAATTCATATGTTGTGGGACACAAGAACAATGGATTTTGCAATCCCTTCCCAGTTTAAATATTATAGTAATGACTAATATGAAGGGAAAATTTTGAGCTGCTAGATTTTCTGAGATACCTATAACTATAATATATAAATATTATGCACATAATATACTTGTTCTTATAGTGTTATCACTATTATCTGCATTTATATCTACAAGTTCCCATGCCATCAGTATTCGCTACTGACAGCATGATACTCAGACCACCAGAGATAAAAATATGTAGAGATAAATAAAACTTGATTACAATGTATAAAAACTATTAGATTATATATGAAAAACTATTTCCATAATGTATTTTTAGTGATTTTTTCCAATAGTTTTTCTGATAAACATGGTGGTGATATATCTATCCAATCAAATCTAAGATCATAAAAATCTGTCCAGCCATTCTGAGTTACAAATGCTGTAACTATGTAAACATATTTAAATACAGTAGGTATAACATATTAATCAGTATAATAATGATATGCACAAAAAGTTCAAACATTGAAAATTTGTTCAAGTGTGGGAGACTTTATATTATCAAGGCCTAAAGTAGGAAATATGCTTCCTTTGAAGAAGATACAAATGTAATATCCTCAATCAAATGTTCAGTATGATTATTAATACAATACCTACCTATTTATCTAGGTCATACTTAAGTGGACATTTTAAGCATTTTTGTAGTACTTAAATGACATGCTATTATGCATTATTATTATTTAAAATTATTCATATTAAGTTAATTGATATAATTTCATTATCAACCCATTGTGCCTGTAAACTGCCGATTAAACTTTAATAGGTTCAGTACTCTCCAATATTTTTGGCCGGGCTGAACATGGGCGCGAGTTGCTGCGCAGAATGCAAGGAAAGATGAAGATCGAAGATGCGCGGGTGCACGGGGCGCCCACCGCGGTCACCGTAACTGTGTTTATGTGTTAGTGTTACGTCCGTACGTGAAACACATGCGCTTTGCGTTCTGCGACTACAGTCGAGTTCAGAATCGTTCATTTCTTTTTTGTTATTGGTTATTAGTGTTTTTGCTATTATCGTTATTATTGTTCGTTAGTGTTTTGTTATTATTGTTTGTCGGTATCGTGTTGTCGGATTGGAAGACATTATGCAATAAAGTAGATAAAAAATATCAAGCAAGAATATAAGGAAAGCGATAGAATTATTGATAGCGAAATTAATCGGATAAATCATAAACGGGTTTTGAAAACAAAGACGATCATTCTTCCGATGGAATGGACCTCTTCATATGGGTGTGACTTTCATGGAAGGTGTAACCCTGCTTTAAATAAATAAATATTTTTGATATACCTACCTATAATATTATGTTATGCATTATTATCTTCTATACATATAAAATGCTTTGTCCTGAATGACTGACTGACGGATCAACGCACAGCCTAAACCGCTGATCATAGAGACCTGAAACTTTGAGTGTGTTCTTTGTATGACGTAGGCATCCGATAAGAAAGGATTTTTCGAAATTCTACCCCTAAGGGGGTGAAAAATGGGGTCAAAGTTTGTATGGGACAAGGTGATTCCGTGGTCCAATCTACTTGAAATATTGCATATACCTTCTATAACAGAATTGATGGAAAACGTGATTCTTATTTTATTGAAAATCATCGCCTAACGGGGTTAAAAAGGGGTAGGAAGTTATTTTGGGGTCGAAGTTGATATCAATACTCCTTAGTGCTTTTGATTTATTATATTACATTTTATTTTGACACATGTTTGAAAAGTCAATCTGATTATCAAAAATCATCCTAACAGTTATGTTTTTCTCAACTTTAAATTATATTACTTTGTGATAATACGTATTATTCATTTTAAGAATGCCTCAAAAAAATCGGTTTTTCAAAGAGAGGAAGACGTATGTACTTGTGTATGATGTAAAGAGTCAGAGGAAGTTATGGTGTGTTCATTAGTGTGTGTCAAAAAGGCAATGGTGGCTATCTGCAATGATATGCAATTATGCATGTAACCTATACTTATGTATGGAAGTCACTGTTGGGTGTGGCAGAATATGCATGAAAGTAGAATAAATGCGGTGGACATGCATTCCTTGCGAAGTATGTGCAGTGTAATTTGGAATTATAGATTGACGAACAGTATGATAAGACAACGCTGAGGACTGCAGATGATGCAGTGACACGTATTGAAAAGAATATGCTGAGATGGTTTGGACATGTAGAGAATGAATAAAATACAATTAACGAAAGGAATTTATAAGGCGAATTTCAGCGGCAGCGTCGGAAGATGTCGTTCTAGAGTGCTCCTCAAAGTAGTCTATATCGAACTTCAGGAGTCGACGACGACCTGCAAAGGGGTCTATGTCAGCGGGAAGAAAATTTCGGGTCCATGAGCTCTAAACGGGTATAAATTAGATAGTCTACCAAAACCCGAAAAATATGGCATGTGATCGACAAAATAAAACAAAGTTTGGGGACTTCTATAGAAAGATATACGCCGATCTTACTGGCGAGCTCCTTATGTATCAATGTGAAAGAAGCAAAGAAGTATGTAGGAATCGTAGCAAGTAGCGGTCTACAGTTTGTGCCTACCTCTGTGGAAGACTGGAGCGAGTGTGTGTATGCATGTAACTTAAGATGATTTTTCTGCCACCTTCTTCTATGTATTTTCTTATAATTAAAGATAGACAAATATTTATAAGAACTTTTGCTATAAAATCCAAAAACTGAAACCCACGCGACCAGAGTCACGGGCAGTAAATAAGAAGTAATGTGTGTAATCGTTTATGAAAATACCAAATACCCCTAAAGAATAACTTCCACGCGGACGAAGTCGTGGGCAACAGCTAGTGTAGGTATAAAATAAAAATCTATCTACACTTCTGGACACATCTATTGGCCCACCTTAGAGTTTAGGTTTCGATGGCCCCTACCGAAATATGATTGCTAGATTGAACAAAAACTGTTGATGCAGTTTTAAACCTGATACATTTTAACATCTTTTTCGATCGTATTGTTTTAAATTTGAATTCAGAATACCATACGACATGGAGCTACGCCTAACAAGTCGGATATGCGCCTTGTTAAAGGCAATTCATTTTTGAATAAAAAACATGTTTTATCAAATAAAGGTTTAATTTAATAACGCGTGTTGCCTCCATGGGCATCTACCACAGCTCTCATACGATTAGGCATAGAGTTTATCAACCGCTCTACGAAATTTTGAGGGATCATCTCCCATTCCTCTTCTATGGCAGTTTTCAACTCCTGCATCGTCTGGGCAACTGGCTGACGAGCCCTAACACGTATTTTTAGCTCGTCCCACATGTGCTCAATGGGGTTTATGTCTGGGCTTCTGGCTGGCCAGTCCATAACTGTGATGTTCACATCCCGAAGATATTCCCTGACAATGCCGGCCGCATGGGCTCTTGCATTATCATGCATAAAAAGGAAATTTGGGCCCACATAGTCCGCGCATGGTATCACGTGAGGTTCTAAGCACTCACGAATGTACCTTTCAGCATTTAATGTTGGCAGCCGTGGTCCTGTAACAACCTCAAGTTGAGTTTTGCCGCTCGCGGATATACCGCCCCAGACAGTCCATGAGCCACCGCCATAAGCAACCCTCTCTTCAAAGCAGCATTGTGCGAAACGCTCTCCCTTACGTCGGTAGACCTTCTTCCTTCCATCATTGCCATGTAACACAATTTTAGACTCATCAGAAAAGAGTACACGGCTCCAATCTTGCTCTGTCCAATTTAAATGACTGCGTGCGAAATGAAGGCGCGCTGTTCGGTGGGCTCGCGTTAGTTTGGGCCCATTAGCTGGCTTGTGTGGTACCATATCGCGTTCTTTTAACCTTCTCCGAACAGTTCGAGCGCTCACAGATATTCCGTGGAAGTCGCGAAGTTGGTTTTGTATCTCAATGGAGGTAAGGTGACGATTTCTCAAGCTGGTCGTCACGATGAATCGATCCTGCCTTTCAGTTGTGACCCGAGATCGTGGCCTTCCTTGGCGACTAACAAAGCCGCCAGTCTCTAGGTAGGTACCTCCATAAACATTTCGGACCGCAGATCGACTTAAATTAAGTTGAGCGCTCACGTTTCTTTGGCTGTGTCCGGCCTGAATAAGTGCCACAGCTTGGGCGGCGACTTCAGGTGAAGTATCCATAGATTATTGATAGAACCTCACCTTAATGTTAAGAATAAGTAATTTTTGTTGCAAAACCAAAGATATCAATCACTTTTTCAAGAATTAAATCCAAGTAAACCAATAAAACCAAGTTTTCTTAGTATTCGATTGTTTGATATCAACAAACAGGCTCCAAATTGTCTTTTGTTTCTTTAAATTCTGTGTTCGAAATTCAAAAAAAGACTATTGAATGAAATTGTGAATGTGCCAGGTTCAAAACTGCATAAAAACTTTTTGCTCGACCTAATATAAAATTTTTGCTAGGACCAAACGAAACTGAAAATCCAAGGTGGGCCAATAGATGTGTCCAGAAGTGTACTTACTGATCTAATACTAAATTAGGATATTTGCATTAGCAAAGTTCCACTCGACTGTACCATGCGCAAGAAGGCGGGTGCAACAACTTCAGCCCGGCCAAAAAGATTGGGGACTACCTACTGCAGAATAGTCACCATGGTCATACCTACATAATATGTGCTAATACTAAAACTATTAATTCGCCCCGCCCTACACGACGCTCTCCATTAGCGAGGTTTTTTATAAATATTGGTTTCCATCAGACTTTATTTTACTTTTAGGCAGGAATAACACTATCGCACGCTCTATGGAGTTGCGCCAGCACATTCAGCATTTTTGTGTTGGCCCGGTTTATAGGTGGATTGAGTAAAGCAAATGTAAGCCTTAGTATGGCTGTCGTCACTGACGCTTCCAATGAGAAAACCAGGGCCAGAGGAATGGTAAGGATAATCTTCCATTGTGTACTTTTTTTAAACTTTGCCCCACACTAGGATTTTCTCCTGTGTCGTGGGTGCATTTACAAACACAAATGATCACGTACGCAAACACCCAGACCCGCAACAAGTGGCGGAGAAGCCGACTGCTCAGCCGCTAAACGTGTCGAATGTTAGTTTAATTTTAACCTTGACATTACTAATTAAAATAGTGGCAGCTTTTAAGTACCTACATTTTACCAGACACTTGTGCATTTGTGTAAAATACAAATAAAGACGGCAGTTCTGAAAACTATCTTCCTATTTCATTGGCAGAGAACAGTCACAGGAAACTTGTACCTACCTAAATATTGTTTATTAATAATTAATCCAGCGGGTTGTAAACTCACGAAATACCTACTTACTGTGAACAGACAATAAAATTACAATGTGAGGCATTAAATTTTCAACAGTTTACAATGTAACTGAGGCCGGCCGTCGAATTGTGAGTAGGTGAAGAACTAAGCTTCATAACTAGCCTCATTAGTCTAGTGGTCCAACCGCGACTGCTACGCTAGAGGTTCGATTCCCAAGTTGAGTATTGTTATTGGTTTTTCTATGATATTCTCAGTAGCAGCTCGGAGTTATACTGGCAAACTGTGGGTGTAGGTACATTAGTAGTACACCTCTGCCTTACCCTTCGGGGAATACAGGCGTGATGGAATGTGTTACTGATGGGTGTGATGATTAATAATCTATATCTATACTAATTTAAAAAGCTGAAGTTTGTTTGTTTTTTTGCTTGTATGTGCTAATCTCAGGAACTACTGGTCCGAATTGAAAAAATATTTCAGTGTTAGATAGCCCATTTATTGAGGAAGGCTATGTATCATCACGCTAAGACTAAGTAACTATTCCACGCGGACGAAGTCGCGGGCGGAAGGTAGTAAAAGATATAGAGTGCAGAAAAACCTATAATAATTTAAACGAATCAAGCTAGTCGACAGGACTGTCAAATCGGAATAATAGACATAGATACAAAAAGGTCGTAACTATACTTTTTACGAACTACAGGATATGATAACATGCGTCGTCTACAGTATGTTTATTTAGTTGTTTTCTTTCAGGCTCTGGTTGGTCTGGCGTTCTCAATCGGATTCATAGTTGGTCCAGTCACTGGAGCATGGTTCGCCAAAAACAGTGATCTATCCTCTGGTGCTTGGGGGGAACGCCCTGCCTTTTATGCCCTGTTCCTTTCTCTTGCCAATATGCTACTAGTATCATTGTGTGTTCCGGAGACACTGGCTAAAGTAAGTAAAGTTGCCTGTATATTTTGGGTGTCCTATTAAGTATTATATTCGTATGTTCTTTCCCTTTTAACACAACATATTTTTCAGGATAAAAGAGCACCTTTATCATTGACCTTGTCTAAATCAGTGGATTTCGTCTCCCCCTGGCATCTTCTAAAGTTTTCTGCTGTTAAAAATGTTTCACATCATCAGAGTGAAGTATTGTCGAAATTGGGACTGATCTATTTTCTATATTTATTTATATACTCGGGACTCGAATTCACTCTTACATTCTTAACGCATCACACCTTCCAGTATACTGCTATGCAACAGGGTAAAATGTTCCTAGTTATGGGTGAGTATGTACTGTTTTTATAATTTGATTGTCTCTCTTATCAGCTTCTGCCTACTGTTGGGCATCAATGCGCCCACTGACCACGAGAATAGCCCTATTAATTAGTGAAACAACGTTTATGTCAACGTCAACTCAAGATTAAGGTTTCGCGAAAATTTTAATGTTTTTGTAACTGATATTGTTCACCACCAAACATGACTGTTCTTAATTTTTTTTTGATTGAACTCCACCATTTCAGCCCTTTGTATGTACTTAATTCCTACTTCTTAATGCCTATCATAATATATGTAGGTATTAACACACACACACACACACACACACACACACACACACATGCACGTGTACACGTAGTGTAGATTATATTCTACACTATGTGTACATCTCAATCACCATATAACATAATTATGTTCTAATTGATCGATTCCAGAGTTTCGTTCGTAATTCCAGGGTTAATAATGGCGGTTCTCCAAGGAGGCGCAGCGCGGCGGTTAGGCGCTCGTGGTGCAGAGATTGCGGCGTGCGGAGCATTAGCGCTGACACCAACTTCGTTCCTCAGTGTTGCACTCGCCGCATTACCACATCCGCCTTTATTTGCGCCCATATATTGGCTTTGGCTCGGACTGGTTTTATTTGCGCTATGTAAGAATGGTTTATTTTAACCGTAATATTTACATGTTTATTACTTATAATAAATGCGTCACACTTTTCAAACTTACTAGTGCCACAGCGCGGAAGATATAGAAATGCGCGTCCTAATTTTGTCGAAATTGGGTTGCGGGGATCTGATGGCAGTCGCCTCGTCAAAAAAACTGATATTTAGCAGCATCTGGTTAGGCCGGAACCAGACCTCAACCCCGGTTGGTTATGGTTTTGTTCGTTCACAGCGACGGCGTTTGCGGTGTCGTGTATGACGGCGATGGCGGCGGGACATGCGCCGGCTGAGGCGCGGGGCGCGGTTCTGGGAACATTGCGCTCTCTGGGAGCGCTCGCACGCGCTGCCGGACCACTCCTCGCATCTTCAGGTAGCTATGTATCTAGTCTAATAGTTAATTGAATGAGTATTTACACATTTTGCCACTACAAACTTCAGTGAAAGGTACATTCATTCCCATGCACATCATCATCATCATCATCATGCACATAGGCTCCATAATATCTTCCAACGCAAGTCAAGCTGCGGGTAGGTACCAGCTAGTTTATTATAGAGCAGTCTTTCATAATCTGTGGTCCGCAGACCCATTAGGGTCCATTTTCCTTATTCCATTACACAATAATAATAAATGTTACAATGCTACATTTTGACTAGGTACTAAAATAAATGGTCCAAAACTCATTGCTATTTTTTTTATTATCAGAGTTCCTTGAAATTGTATTTGATTTCCTTCCTAGGGTCCCTTGCACTGGAAAAGGTTAAAAAATTCTGATATGGAGGATCATTAGTCAACGGCAGTTACAGCATTTATTTTTTATAACAATGATAGTACATTTTATTAGTTTTCAAGTATCGACATATCAGTATCGTAGACGTAGTAGGTACTTGACCTCATTATTTCATTCGAAATCCGACATTCATGTGTTATCTCTAACATGAGTTTTGTATTGTTTTCAATGTACAACACAGGTGCAAAGTACTGTAAGGATTTCCCGTAAATACCGCTGTTTCCGACCAGGCCCGTATTTAGGGGGCCAGGGCCCCTAGGCACTTGGCATTTGGGGGCCCCCTCCCACACCTCGAAATCAATCCATTTTCAAAAAAGAAGAGGTTCTCAATTCGTCGCGTCGGTTTTAAATGTCTTGGCAGTCGACGATATAGAGGAGGAACAAAGTAGGCGATAGCACACAGTCTTGAGGGACACCAGCATTTATGAGTGTGGAATCCGAGCATTCACCGTCGACTACGACCTTCATGCTTCTGTCTGCAAGAAAGCTGGTGACTTATTTGCATAGTTTCTCGGGAAGCCCATAGGAAGAAAGCTTCGAAAGAAGCGTTTTGTGCCATACCCGATCAAAGGCCTTCGATATGTCCAAACTGAACGCCTAGGCTTCCCCCTAAGTTTCGATCGCCTAAGATCAACGATGTGTCAGTATACCATATAGAAGATCAACAGCCGATCGACCCTTACGAAAGTCGTAGGTACTGCTGGTCACGAAGCAGATCCTCTAAGAAACGAAGGAACTGGCAGTTGACAATGGACTCCATTATCTTCGAGAAAAGGCCTCCCTTTTCTTCTCTCTTCTCTTATGGCTATCGGTCTATAGTTTGAGGGATTTGAGCAACGATTTTACCACTACCATTTCCCATATGTAGAGGTGAAAAGGATGGCTTACAGAAATTTCCTTCGAGAACTTTGGCAAGAGACCAGAACGCACGATTTCCCGAAGGAAGTCGCTTAAGCCTCTCACCAATTCTACTGATGTGCTTCGACTTCGACCATAAAGGCAGAAATCATGATAGGTCTTGGAGAAGTATCATGATTTTTGCCTGTACGTATGCAGTTCTATTAAATCTCCTGAAGCTCGATAACGTGATCACAGTCTGGATATCATGTTTTAATTTACACTCAGAGCCTCAGGAACTACGCGTTAGACCATGTTTAACAACATGCCTACAGCTAGAAGCATTTCTTGCCGGCTTAAATAACGACATGGTGCGCGTGTACGTGTGTTACGTAATCAGTTAATTTTAAACAAAGTTAACGGTTACAACCTTTTCTTTCTAAAAAACAACAGAAAATCAATAACAAACAATGTGATTTTTGTAGCCTTTCCAGAATTTTGGCACCATCATTTGTTTTTAAATATTTCGGTATTATTTAGTAAAATTAGCAAGAATAAAAGAGCTAATTAATCCCTTAAACTTTTGTAGAAAGTTTTTACACTAAAGGTCTTCTCTAAATTGACTACACGAAACCGAATTAGTTTTGATTTTATTATGAATACGTTTACTACGTTTTTAAATGCAAAATAATTCGCGACGTCCACCATCCACGTATGCGTATTCATACAAGGCTAATATCTCAAGTTGAAATGTCAGTAATCTCCTACCTTTTAGCAAGAAGATCATACAACATTTTACAATTAATTATGCGAGGAAAGAAATCTGCCTGTAAGGTACAGTCGCCAAATATCGCCCCCTTTTTGTAAAAAATGTTTAGTTTTTTATTAATTATAAGTAGAGTAATAAATAAAACGACCAACATTAGCCAAAATACTCCTTTAATATAAAAAATAATCACAACTACGTTAACTTTGTCACAAACTCTACAAAAAAAACTTTAACAAAACAAATAAAAATTCTAGAATTATTTTTATGGCACCTAATTCCGTCCCGGGGACGATATTGAGATCACAATAATCAGTACGTCAACTTAAATTGTACTAATAAGAATATTATAAAAAATATACTTAGTAATTGTATTAAATCAGTCTTTTAAAGTAGCTCTTGGGACATTAAATAACTTTACAGCTTTTTTATAAACCATTTCCTTCGTTCGGACCGCTTCAACAGTTTTTTTCACTGATTCTAGATCCCACAACTTTCTCGTTGGCATCTGTAAAATAATGGAAAAAAATAAATTTCGAAAACAGCTTTAGATAACAAACTTAAAAGTAAGGCAAAGTTACCTACCGTCCCCGACCATATACCAAATATCGTCCCCGGGGACGATATTTGGTCTACGTAGGGGGACGGTATTAGGCATTTACTATCTATTTTATTGAACATCTATTCAACAAAAAACACCTGACAAAACCTAAAATATTTTCTATCGTTTTAAATCATACGTAAAAACAATTGATTTTGACAAAAAAATTGTCTCAATACGACAAACATATCAATATGTAATTGGTTCACTTAATATTTCAAAGAAAAACTCACCTTGAACTTTTATCTGTGCCTTGAACAATTTTTTCCTTTTCCAAATATCTTGTTGCAGGAGCGACGTGTCACTACCACTTTTTTACAATGGCCGACTGACGTAACTAACTTTAGATTCGGGATATGAAAACTAGATGGCGTTCATTGGAATAAAAAATACGGAAGGGGACGAAGTTAGGTTTGGGGACGAAATTTAGCGACTGTACCTTACATATGCGAACCGGAAAATTAAAAAGTTACTTTCAGAGACACTTTCTGTAGCTGTGTATAGCCTAGTAAATGAGTAATTTCTGAATATGTGCATTGTAAAGATATGTTATAGTGCACGCGCGTGCGAGTAAGATAAACGACCGTAACTCAACTCTTTCTTAGGTGACGTCGGTTTATTTGATAATTTGGTAGACGAGTCCTGGCAAAAGTGTGTCCACAATAAGACCACTAACTTTTAAATAGCTCGAAAGCGTAATATCCTTTCAAGACTTTAAAGAATATTTTCAATAAAGTTTCTTTATAGGCCAAGCCAGGCTTTTGAGCTTGTACGCAGGTTCCGCCACTGGAACTGGGGCCCCTAGGCTGGCTGGGCCCCTAGGCCAGGGCCTTGTGGGCCTAAGGGGAAATACGGGCCTGTTTCCGACACGTTCATTTAAGTTTTCCAATTACTCATAGTAAACTTCTGCCACGTTGACTTGACGAATCCAATATCTGTCTTGGTGGTGGTTCTAGTATTTCATGTTATAACATCGTCATAGCTGTCTTTGGCTAGAGGCCGTAAGCAACTACAACGCTAGAGGTCCTGTTGATTCCAAGCAGTCTGATCTGGGTTTTCTATGAAATTCTCAGTAGCAGCTCGGAGATTTGTGCCCAGTTCTGGCAATGATTCGCCCCTATTACATAGGACCTAAAATGGCGACGAACTATGGGTGCACATTGGTACGCCTCTGCCTATGTAATATCAATTAATCTACCATTAGTCGTCTATCTGGCCATCAATAATAACAAATACTTACTCGTATTGTTTCAGTATACTGGTGTTCAGGCGCTATGGTCACATACACCATCGGCTCCATAATTCTAATCATTCCTGCTGTGATGTTAATTAGACTGAAGACATAATAATGCAGCTTCTACACTGCATTGATGTACAATAAGAAAAAGCAATAACATTTTGTGAATAATTTTATAAGAATTCCACTATTTATGAGTATTACTTTTATACAAATGTTCTTATTATTTTTAGTATTTTTTTTATATATTTTTCTTGATTTTGTTCTTGTTTCTGTCTCGAATAAACAGTATTAATATTTTGAGCTATATTCATGTTCATAAAATACTTATATCCTCAGTACTAGTATTCTATTATCTGTGTCCTCAGCTAGCTTTTGCCATGGTTAATATATCTACTACCGTAAAACGAGATATTATACTAAAGGATATGTAAAAATATTTTCAAAATAAAATTTCCATTACTAACAGTATTGTTTTCATGACTTAGAAGATGTGGTAATATATATTAGTATAAGTAGTTCATAAATCCGGTAGCAATCTATACTAATATTATAGAGAGGAAAGATTTGTAAGTAGGTATGTTTGCTAAAAAACTACTGGGCCGATTTCTAAAATTATTTCACCATTTGAATGCTACGTTATTCCAGATTAACATAGGCTATAGAATATTTTGAAAAAAGTTAACGATTTCTCCACCCGGGCGAAGCCTGGGCGGGCCGCTAGTACGTGATATAATAAATGAAAATATTTTTTTGAAATTGATTTGGTTTCTATATCGTAAATCTTGAAATACTGATGATAAATTTAGGGAACAATTCTAGGTGACTCCATTGCAGTTACACTTAAATTGATATACACAGGTAGTTATGTATTTTGATACAGTTGTTATGATTTCAAATTCATTAAAAAACAAACTAAGTCCATCATGAGCACATTTTTTTATTATGGGATAGGGGGGCAAACGAGCAGAGGGATCACCTGATGGTAAGCGATAACCGCTGCCCATGGACACCCGCAACACCAGAGGAGTCGCAAGTGCGTTGCCCGCCTTTTAAAAGCGATTGGGCCTCCGGTAACCTCACTCACTCGACGAAACACAACCTTGCGTTGTTTCACACCGGTTTTCTGTGAGGCCGTGGTATTTCGTGCCGAAGCATGGCTCTCCCACGTAACAAATAAACCCAATAATAAAAACAAACCTATAAACCTTAACAACCCATATTGTCCCACTGCTTGTCACGGGTCTCTCCCACTGAGAAGACCCGTTCCCGGCAGTGAAGTAGGTGTATATTTTATTCCATAGAAATAAAGCTTAATTTCTTATAATGTGCTGCAATGCAAATGTATGAAGTCGTATCAGTTTCTACATGAATTAAGTGTCGACTGTAAATCTACGTCGTAAACAGCATGGTACAAGAATTTTTTTAGCAATATTGTTCTGCATAATAAAGTTGTTGCTCAGAGCCACTGACCTCTGTAAAACTATCCTCTATTTGAATTATCCTCATTAGAAATTTATAGATCAATGCTCTGCTCCGAGCTCGCTCGCGAGGTAAAAATTCAATGGCTCCGAAAATTCTCAAACATTTTTCAATGCATAGGACTTCTTGTGTGTACCTATCGATGGTTGCCAAGCAACGGCTTGTTATGAGTGACAAAACTTGACGGCAGAATAAGATTTGCTTGCATTGTAGTTCTATCTCGATATAATGCCACTTTTTAGTAATAAATTCTCACCAAAAACTATTTCAGTGAGAAAGCAGGATACCTCGGTCCTAAAGAATGAATTGGGTAGCGATTATGCCTCTAAGGAATTATCTCTTGATGTGGGTCCTCTAAAGTTGAAGTTAGGTGACTTCGAAGTATGTTTTGAAGAAGGACAATGGATTGCAGGTAGGTAAACTTTTTATGAAATACTAAAGATTTAGTTCGCAGTCAGACGCGGTTTTTTAAGAATGCCCAGAGATATTTTCAGTTTTTCACTATTAATAAAGGAAAACATTTAGCTGTTCATAGGATTCCCGTTACAAGGAAGGCGATAGGTGCGGAAAGATACTCAGCAATAGCGCAACATAGTTAAAACCACAGGCTAGGTAGAGATGGCGAAAACGTGTTTGAGGTTTGGTAAACAAAATTGTTTTGTTTACTTTATACCTTCGGTTGACGACCATCATACTGTACATATACCTATGTATTGTAGTAGAAATAGTTGAATTTGATGTTTTTCCTAAATTTTGCCTACACAGCTTCCGGAAAAGCTGGTGCCGCACACAAGGAGAACATCCGCTTAAAAAACGAACTAGAAAGGCTCGAAGAAGAGAACAACATGTTACGGTTGAAGTTCGAAATATTACTCGACATGATGACTGATAAAACCGTAGAAGCGGAACAAGAGTTGCAGAGAGCGCAGAGTTTAGGCAATTTGAAACAAAAGGGTAATAAAAAGAAATTGTAGAATTAGAACAAATTAGGTGAGAATGTAAATGAGATGAAATGTAAAATTAATGTAAATAAATTAAAATAGGGGACTATATTTTTTTTTGTTGTTCCTTTAAATTAAGCTACAAAAGCACTGTTTACGGTTGTATGTAATGAAAAAATAATGTTGAAAAGAAAACCCCAAAAAAATATTTAAAATAATAATTATATTTACTTATGTAAGAGTAATACAATAATCAACATTTTTTTACCTATGTATTACATACGACAATCTTATCACAATAAGCCACTTTAGAAAGAAAAAAAATTACTTTTAATTAGCCGCTTTATTTTTATTCAATATACATACAATTCATAAAGCACCAAGCAAGTTTATGTCGTAAATGTTGACACATTTGTTTTTAGTTTGACTACTATCAACTCATCGTATATACTGTATTGCCGTGATAGAAACGAAAATTAATATGGCGTGTATTTAGAGTGAACACATGGCACACAAGACTAGTGGCCTGTTTACTCGGCGTTAGGGCATCGTGTCCTGGTGTGTCCGGGCTGTCGGCAAAGGCTACATAACCTGGCCCCGCTTCCTCGCCCCGCCCCTCCCCCGCCGCCTCGCCCCCGCCCCCGTCCACGGTTAGTGTTGCTCATGCTACTGCTGCTACCCCAGTCTGCGAAACGATGAATAAAGCAATGCTGTGATACTTAAAGGCAGAACTAAATTATCAGTAACTTATTTTGTCTCGAACAGAACTGAGAGTACGATCTTTCGGTATTACATAATATCGCTGCTCCATAGCAGTGTTATTTAGGTGTTGGTAATAAAGGGTAGCTATGATAAATGTATTTCCATACCTGTAGTAGATCCACTATCAGCCCATTGGAAAAAGTTACATCTAGAACCAATGTCTTTTACGCAGCCATAGAAAGGGCGACCTTTGTTTGGTCCTTCCTTATGCACCGTTATTCTGAAACAGGTTGCATCACTAAAATAGGTACTTTTGAAGAGTCATAACTAGTTGCACGGGTCGAAAAAGAGGGGCTTATGGAGAAAAGCTGGTAAGAAACTCCAGGCATTCTTTTTAAAAAACACCCTATTTATTTTTTATTTAGTTTTTAAATAGATACTGACAATCGAGAAGTAGACATTGACTATTGTATAATAATTCATTATTTTCCGGAAATCAAAATGAGATAAAAGGCTGCTAAATAAAATGTCTTACTTCTTACAAGGTAGTCCACAGTTGCACTTAACATCTTCATCGTTTCCTTCGCCGCTATCCCGTGAGTGTGTAGATGCTATCCCCCAACCCCTTGTGCTATTAGCAGAAGGATCACTTGTCTCCCATGTACTAGTCGGTGGGGTATCGTAAGGGTTTTGTACAGGGTTCTCAGTCTCTGGGGCCCAAAGAAAAAAGTCACAGCCACCGTTATCTCTGCCTGCTTGACATTTGTAAAATTGCTTGCCTAGAAAAAATTTGGAAGAATAATTACCATTCCTGTAGGACACGTTTGCTACGACGCACGGTGGGAAAGCCTCATGGTGGAAAATAATAATGTCATCTCTCATGAACTTAATTATGTCACATAAAACGCCAAGACCTGGAACAACTATCTGTAGGTCATACAAATATTTGTTCCGTGCGGGGGAATCCACAACCCGTGGCGCAAAAACCGATAGGGCAACTTACCAAAGTTCGCATTTTGTTTTCGTACCGTTAACAATATTGCTGGTTTATTGCAACCACATAGTACATTATTATCATCAGCATCACTATGCGGTGAGAATGGCATCCTTGGTTGATTGTTCCTTGAGTTTTGAGCTATATTCGCAGTAGGTGGAGGTACAAATTGCCTAGGCTGTGCAGTGTTAACATTTGCTGTATTGTTTCTTTGGTTTTGTCGCAGTGGTCCTGTCGGGATTGTGTTGACAGGGCTGTTACTATTACTATTAGATCTGCTGTTTGTAGGGTTTGCTCTGTTCGTATTTACATTTTGCTGTCTAGTATTATTCGTATTATTCCTTACTTGGGTTGTGGAGTCCGAGACTAGTCTTACGCTGCTAGGGTTTATTCTGAGCATTTCTAAGAATGTTTGGTCGCAACCACCGATACATCCCGTATATGGAGGCGGATATAAGTGACTTATTGAATTATTTTTCCACTCAAACTTAAGCATTTTGTAGTTTGGACCACACTGTAAAACAATAAATTCCGTTAAAAATCTGGAACTGAGACGTTTTTTTATCACTAGGGTATGATTATCCAATTGTGAAGAAATAAATCCTATGGAGTGAGCGACATGTCTGATGTCAACTTTAATTACATATAATACTCACAACAGAACAGCTTTCGGGTAAAACTTGTATTGTTTTGACTAGAGACGGTAACCATACCGCGTTCTTGCAATTAGGATATGCCATACAACTGATATATAATTCATCTACATTGTTCTTTTTCTGCCGTACAACCATATCTGTCCCACATTTTGGACATTTTAGAGCTGTAACAAAGAATTATTGATCTTTATGTTACGATTGCTTTATTAAGGGGATGGGCGTATGCTTTATTATCTATATAACAAAGTTAAGCTGTAACCTTTTTAGCTAAATTGTGAGTCTTTGAGCTATAATATATCAGGCATAACCTGCCCTTCTCCCTTACCCTTAATCTGCTGTATTTATTTAATAACATGTATTTGATATTTTATCAAAATTTAACTAATTTATTAATTAAGGATTACCAATCCCTTCATTATATTAAATTCATGAATTCCTAAGGCTAAGTTCACAAGTAACACGCGTAAACGCATGTCATCGTGCCATAAAATTAAAAAGAATTCAGATGACAAACAATAAGGCGCGCTGCGAGTGCTCGGCCGTCGGTGTTTCGGAAGAGCCTAGAAAATGGTCATGAAAGAGGCTTATATTTCGTGGTTTCATTACAAAAAAAATATGGAAAAAGAAAACCGCAATCCCAAAAGAACACATTGGTTTCATAATATCTCCAGATTCCCTCATTTAAACATTTTCTTTTTAAGTAATTTAGGTATATTATGTTACGAATTTTTTACGACCGAAATACGTGTAAACTTAAAAAACATACATGAAATCGTGATAAACATTATCTATACATATATTATCTATCAAAGCGCGCGTCACCTCACGATCGCCTGCGTTTAGCGACTTTTCTCTGAGCACCGCGTTTACGCTCGCTGACTCGCGCACTCCTGTGAACGTTTGTGAGGAAATACCAAGATGTCTAGACGGCCGATTTGGAAACTCGCGTCACTATTTGCCACCTGAACTTAGCTTAAAAAGATTCTCAGGCCCACTTGCACCAACTTCTTAAATGTGATTAAATTGTATTTAAACACGAAATTTCTATGAAATATGTGTTTAAATATGAATTAAACACATTTAAGAATTTGTTGCAAGTGGGCCTCATTATTTAATGTTATAGGTCAAACAACAAAGTTGAACAAAGTATTATTGGGTGTTCCTATGATATTCTCAGTAACAGCTCGGAGTGCCTGGTTAATCGAAATAAGGTGATCCTAAATGTTATGTACCTGTAGGGCCCAGATGTTGGAAGTTATACTTTGTGTGCGAGTTGAATAGATTTATTGCTATGACAGTTATTGGATAACTAACTTATTATATTATAATTATAACGTGAAATACATTTACAAGTAAAGCGATAAGTAGATCGCGGCGTAAAAAAAAATAGCTGCTTGTACTTTAATCACACACTTCTGCCTAGCTCTTCGGGGAATACAGGCGTGCGATACGTTATAGATTTAATTTATTAAACAAATCAGGAGAATTCTCAGTTTACCTGCAGGCATGTCGACCGGCAGTGTGTCGGCTGCAGGAACATACTCATTGGGTTGTTCACTAAACCGCTCAGCTAACGCCGCGTCGATTTTATTTGCTTCCAAAGCAACTGTTTGGTAAACTTCCTTGTATTTTGCTATCTAAAACAAATTAATTATGCTATAATGCGCTAGTTAACGTCGTGTTGTTCTTCTGAGGCTAGTTACAGGGCGTCAAGACTACTTAAAGACCACTGTACGTGCCTAGGTATATAATTCTATAAATTAATAAATTATAAAGTATAATGTGTCTTATTCATCAAGCAGTTCGTTATAACCAGCATTGTTATTAAAAGTAGGTATTAATCACCTGTTCAGCTAATACTTGTTGGGGCTGCTTCCTGCCTTCGCTGATGGCCTTCAGGTCGGCCTCGAGCTGCGCGCGCAGGTGTGGCTTGGAGATAGTGAGCCCCATAGCGTCGTAGCCCTCCACTAGCCCCATGCCCAGCAGTCCTGGGACGAAGTGGATCGCGTCCGCCAGCGCCACGTACGATCTGTTTTTTATAGTTTCTATGTGATCTGCGTGCGTTGCATCCGTTCCTGAAGTACCGAGGTAAATTCAAACATTACTTTTAAAGGGAAGAGGTAAAGTGTATCATGCCAAGCTGATAACAGTCTTTTTTAAACTTAGTTTGCAAGCCGTGATATTTTTAAGTGGATCAAAGAGTATGGTGAATTCAAAGATGTTGATTGGATCTATTACATTGTACCAGTTTACAATTCAAAGCAGTCGTACCGATTCCATGCTTCTCCATAAGAGCAATAAGATCAGCTTCGGTTAACAGATTTGGGGGTGACGTGTTGCCATCCAACATATCTATGCTAGTCGGTTTGAATGTTTGACCATTCTGAAAAAAAAACCAAAATGTTACTAAAAAGTTCACTATCAAACACCAAACTTGTTGGTGGAAAAACGAATTTTAACCGTATCACTCACTTCATAAACGTGAATTTCCTTTGAAGACCACTTGTCATAAGGGTAGACATCCAAATAATTTCTGGCTATGATCATTAGGCCACTTGCACTGAACTTTTCACTAGCGACATCTATAGAGACCGTGGTTTCTTGACCCTGTGCGTCTTTGGAACAACACGCGAGAAAAGACCGGACTATAAATTCATATAATCGCTGCTCGTTGCCTGTTAAACCTGTTTATACATAAAACTGGCTTTGAAAAAAAGATTTTATGAATCACAAAAAATGTCAAAGAAAAATATACTTACTCCATTTATTATAACAGTTATTTTCATGTTAGCGTCTAACAAACTCCGTTATTTACGATATATGCAATATTAACACAATAACTGCCGCTATTTACCTAATGCTATAGTAAATGGAATATACGTAATTTACAAATATTTTACATGTTTAGCGATAGAGAGCAATATAGACCACGCCACGACCACCATCACGCCTGTATTCCCCGAAGGGTTAGGCAGAGGCGTACTAATGTACACCCACAGTTCGCCGGTATGTTTAGGTCCCATGTAATAGGGGGCGAGCCTATTGCCATTAACCGGGCACAAATTCCTAACTCCGAGCTGCTACTGGGAATTTCATAGAAAAACCCAATAACACTTTGCTCGACCTGGGAATCGAACCCAGGACCTCTAGCGTAGCAGTCGCGGTCCGGACCACTTGGCTATTGAGGCAGTTTGAGATAGACTTTCTAACATAAGATCGACAAGCAAATTACTAATAGTCTACTTCACGAAGTTTATTGATTACTAGCTTCTGCCCGCGACTTCGTCTGCGTGGACTTCAGATAAAAAGTAGCCCATGTGTTATTCCAGACTATAATCTATCTCTGTGCCAAATTTTATCCAGATCCGTTCAGCCGTTCTGGCGTGAAAGAGTAACAAACATCCATCCATCCATCCATCCTCACAAACTTTCGCATTTATAATATTATAGTTTTTTTAAAAAAAAAGCTTACTAGCAATGTGGATCGCACATTACTAGTATTCTTGTTAACCCCTCGTGCTAAGCTAAAATGCTTATCTTTTTGTGATTTTTTTGCATTTTTCATGCTAAGATTTTAAAGTTATTTTGGTGAAGGAAAAATTCGACTCGCAGGCAGGATTCGAACCTGCGTCTTCTGGCTAGGTACGCCAGACGCTATGACCTCTAAGCCACCGCGAGTCCTACCTGCCATTGCCATATCGAAATTTGCCTTCACATGCTGAACTTACGTCTTAAATCTTAGCATGAAAAAAAAATCACAAAAAGATAGTTAACGGGTATGGTAACATCGTACGACATAGAACTAACCGTAAGGTAAGTCATGTCGGTTGAGAGGCAAAGTAACTTGTCTTTCAATAGATGTTACTGACGTCACCTTTAAGACGTAAGTTCAGCATGTGAAGGCAAAATTCGATATGGCAGGTAGGACTCGCGGTGGCTTAGAGGTCATAGCGTCTGGCGTACCTAGCCAAAAGACGCAGGTTCGAATCCTGCCTGCGAGTCGAATTTTTCCTTCACCAAAATAACTTTAAAATCTTAGCATGAAAAATGCAAAAAAAAATCACAAAAAGATAGTTAACGGGTATGGTAGCATCGTACGACATAGAACTAACCGTAAGGTAAGTCATGTCGGTTGAGAGGCAAAGTAACTTGTCTTTCAATAGATGTTACTGACGTCACCTTTAAGACGTAAGTTCAGCATGTGAAGGCAAATTTCGATATGGCAGGTAGGACTCGCGGTGGCTTAGAGGTCATAGCGTCTGGCGTACCGAGCCAGAAGACGCAGGTTCGAATCCTGCCTGCGAGTCGAATTTTTCCTTCACCAAAATAACTTTAAAATGCTTGTGTTACGAGTGGGTTTACGCGGTAGTGCAATGGGTGGGTTTCGAACCGGCATCCACATGATTGCAAGTCCGGCGCCCTAGCCATTAGGCTACCGCCACTATAAAACTTGAAAAATATTCTTACTGTTTGAGTATTTTGTTGGGTGTATGGGGGGATGAGCTTTGTCGCTCTTGTTGCCTTGCCGCGGTGTTGGACCGCCGCCATCTAGAATATTCTGTGCAAAGGAACCCCAATTGGGGTCACCAGTCTGGTATCCCACTAGTTGTGCTAAGTTCATCTCTTTAGGAAACTCATTAGTTTCTGTACGTGGGTAGCTGATGAAACCTTGTGTGTATAATTTCTCAGCCAATCGCATAGTTTCTTTTGCGTTAATTTTCAGTTTTCTTGAAGCTAGTTTTTCAAGTTCCTGTACAAGTACATCAGTCCTATATAATACACATTAAATAAGCTAGGATTTAGTTATTCAATCTTGTTGAGTCTTACGATATTACTTACTACTGTATCCAAAGGTAATGGTCTCCACTTGGATTTGGGTTTGGTCTTAACGTCACACACCTTGGCCTGGGGATTTTCTAGACATATGTCATGTATCACCTGACAAGCTTCTTGGTCAAATAATCGGACTCTATCCCATGAGAAGTCTACACTTAAACTGTTCATGGTATGGTTTACTATAATTAAATTTAAAAAAAATGTTTAATTAAAGTTGTATTTTGCAACAGTCACAATAACATAAATTAGTTATAAAATTTGAAATTTGTAAATGAGGAACACTTACCTTTTAACTTCCAAAAAGGTTCTGAAACAAAATTCTCCACAGCTCTGTACCTCTCTACAACAAAACCCAGTGTTGGGAACTGGCATGAACCATAGCTAACTAAGCTATCTGCAAGTTTTCTAGGAAAAACTCTTTGTAGGCGTAATGTCTGAAATCTTGTGAATGCTGCACCTATAATAATAACAGTGAAACAACTTTTCATTATTCTTGCCATCCTAAGTTAAGTTTTTATTACTTTGAATTTTCTTATATGGATGTTTTTAATCCCATTCACATTGATGTGTGTGTGAATACTTAAGTGTAGTATGCACAAGAGACTTTAGATATTAAAAAAAAACTGTTACCTATCCTTAAATCCAGCTCTTGTCTAACATCAACAGCATCACTGATATTCTTATTAGGTTGTTCCAAGTTCTGAAGAGCTCTCCATACTGAAACCCCAGTGATCTCTGAAAACTTGGCTCTGAATATTCTAAGATTGCTCTTCACTGCAGTGCATACTTCAATAATCTCAAATCCAATGTTCTCTCCCTCTCTATCACAATCAGTCCAGATGATCAATCCTTGACAACTCCGAACTTCCCTTTCCAAAGTTTTCTGCAAAAAAAAATTCAACAGTATAAGTTAATCACAATCAAAAATTAACTTCAATATCATAATATGATGGCATACCATATAGAAATGGTGTTTCTAATAGTTTGTAGTACTTGCTTATCAGAAGGATAATTTATGTTCAAAATATAAATGTCAACATTTGGTGGTTCAGTTTTGTGATTTCATTATTGTATAAGTATTCAATTACATTATAATTAAATGGTAATTTATAAGTCACTAGCATAAAGAGCAATAATTATAATAAATCATATAATATAAGGCTCGGCGGGCCGTAATTGGGGGTGTGTTGGCGCCGACACTAATGTATGGTAGTGAAAGTTGGGTATGGCAGAAGAGACATGAAAGTAGAATAAATGCTGTAGAGATGAGAGCGTTGAGAAGTATGTGTGGGGTAACTTTGAAAGATAGAGTGAGAAACAGCGTGATAAGGGAGCGGTGTGGTGTGAAAGAAGGTATAGTAACAAAGATTGAGAAAGGTATGTTAAGGTGGTTTGGGCGTGTACAGAGGATGGATGAACGGAGATTGACGAAACAAGTATACATGATGAGTATGGATGGAAGAGTTGGAAGGGGCCGACCTCGACGAACGTACGACAACCAAGTTGCGGCCGTTCTTAAAAAAGGACAGGTTAAGAGCACCCTTAACCGACGTTCATGCATGAGGAGGTTAATGAACATAGATGAAGCGAAAGTGGTATGCCAGGATCGTAGCAAGTGGAAATCTATAGTCTCTGCCTACCCCAATGGGAGACAGGCGTGAAAATATGTATGTATGTATGTATGTATAATATATGATATATTTATATAATTTATTATTGTTATACAAGAATCTATACTTATATATAAAGCTGAAGAGTTTGTTTGTTTGTTTGCTTGAACGCGCTAATCTCAGGAACTATTGGTCCGATTTGAAAAATTATTTCAGTGTTAGATAGCCCATTTATTGAGGAAGGCTATAGGCTATATATCATCACGCTACGCGGACGAAGTCGCGGGCAGAAGCTAGTGTAATAATAAAATAACAAAAATGTACATTATTGAATATTGACAACACATTTGGTATGATAGGTTTGCTGAGTGATCAGCAATTAAGAAGCAACAAATATTAGTATGAAAATTCTGCCATGCTCATACACCTAGACCTAGGTGTGGTGCCACATTTAAAAACAAATAATAATAATAAATAGGTTCACTTTATTAAAACAGCGCCACTAGCACCTAATTTTTTATATCAAAATCTACAATCAGAGGTTTCATTTCACACTATTTTACAAAAACTTTTGTAAAATAGCTAGCGGCGACTTTTGAGTGTGACTGTTGTGTGAATTTTACAACCCCACTGCAACATATCCATAGCAAGGTGTGATGTTGATGTTATGTGAAAGATACTGAAGTAAAATGTTTGTTACCTTAATTTTTTCATAATTTTCAGGGCAGTATTTGAACACAGGTGCATCAAACAGTACTAAAGGGTTGCAAGATTGCCAGTTCTTATAGGCACCGACAAATTCTAGCCCTAATAGGTGTCCAGATACTGAAGTCATAACCATCTGTATTTTTTGTCCCATTACCTCAGCCTCAAACTCATATATTTTGTTATATTGCGATAGTCCTTCGCGCTATAAAATTATCATAATCAAAATTAAAATAAGCATGTTTATAAACTCCTTTTTCACTAGTAGGTATTGTATCACATTGTAATATTTTTCATACAAGTAAATGTTGTACATACTCTCCGGGAAGTACCTCGAGATAGGTGTTGCGAAATATTCTTCGCAGCATCATTCTTTTCAGCCACATTTAAATATTTCATATTTTCAATGTTGTAATTACTTAGTGATCTATAAATTCTAAAATATAATCCAATGAACATCCGCTTTAGGTTATGTCTATAGTGGAGCATATTTCACTGTTTTTACATTTTTTTGTTTACGTGCATTGCTAATTTGTTTGTGTTAAACACAGAATTTACAGAAAACAAATTACTGGCAAAGTCTTAGAGGCAAAAAATATATAAACATAGCGTTACTTATTCTTGCTTACAAAATACAAACAAATAAACAGAAACTAAGGCGGATCCACAGATTACTAATATGTAGCAAGCTAGGCGGATCGTTCACCGGAGCCCGCCAAATTCAAATTTCAATTGGTTTCTCGCAATTTGCAGGTCTAAAACACATTCTAGATTCCTAGCTGTAGTAATTGCGGCATTAGTTATACAATATTCACAACTGAGCAATAGAAACTTTGCTTAAAATTAGGTACAATCGTCATTTTTGGCCAAAATTGACGATTTTACCTAATTTTAGCTACAATATCGATTTGCAAGCAAAGTTTTTAATGCTCAGTTGTGAATATTGTATAGCTAATGCCGCAATTACTACAGCTAGGAATCTAGAATGTGTTACAGACCTACAAATTGCGAAAAACCAATTGAAATTTGAATTTGGCGGGCTGAGCGAAACGATCCGCCCTAGAAAGAGATAAAGAAACCAAACCACAGAGTACATCAATACTGAAGCAAAAGTTTTTTTTTTTACTAGATTACTTTTTTTTTTTTTTTTTTTTATTATGGCGCCACACTTTTTGTGTATTTGCCAGTGTCAAGTATTAGAGTAATTAAGTAATATATCCCATCGTGGGATTATAATTATGGCACCACACTTTCTGTGTTCGCCAGTGTCAAGTATAAGTTGTTTAGTTGCCCCAATAAAACGGTAGAAACTTTATTGAGGCTTTCATGGAGTTTAGGAGTGAACCCAAAAAGTCACGATTTTCAATTCTATACCATTTACCTACACTCTCACACATTCACGAACACTTAATGGTTAATTATCCACCATAAATACACATTAAACATCGGAGAAATTCAAGTTTTGAAAAATAATATAAAATCGACAATGTGCACTTTTCATTTTCCCGCCTAAACCCGCTTTTCCTAGATTACTTATAGACATTGAAGTAAGACAAGCCCTAGCCCTAGAATATAAAGTATCAAGAAACCTAGCACACTACAGACTACATAGATAAACCTGATAAACAGTACACAGGTCAATTGAATGGTCTATTGAATTTGGTTATTACTCTGAGACTCGGTCAATAGCTCAGAGTAATATTAATGCTCAGTATTAATGGTAATGGACCCTCCATTGACGCGAAATATTACAGTAACCCCACTCCCAAAATAACAAGACAAGCAACAATTTAGCTGAGGTAATTTTTAAATTTAAACATATAACAACTGGTCTCAAAGACTGTTGGGGTCGTAAATGTTTCTCATTCGTTTTTAATCGTCATCATAAATATCGATATTTTTGCTTATGAACACTTAAATATTTGATCTGCGCGGTTGTTTACAATGGCTGTTTCAGACGTACATTTATAATGAATGGATCATTTATGATGGAATGGACACCCTTGATTAAATAGAGCACTGAGTAGAGGAGGACTCAATAGAGATCATAATTATTTTAATTACATATTATCTGTAACACACGACTTAGCCCGCGTGGTATTAAAAAAAAAGTAGCCTAAGTTTCTCCTTGTTACATCAGCTCTCTGCTAGTGAAAGTCCCGTCAAAATCGGCCTAGCTATTTCAGAGATTAGCCGGAACAAACAGACAGACAGACCGACAGACAGACGGACAAACATTGTAAAAAATGTTCTTTTGGTATATGTACCGTGTATACATCCAAATGCACATATTAAAAAGCGGTTATTTTAATATTAAAAACAGACACTTCAGTTTTATTTATTTGTTTAAATATAATTATGTATAAAATGTTTAAATTCGCCATTTGAACTAATATTATAAAATTAGACACTGATCTCTATTCTTTAAAAATAGAACTAGAACTAGAATAGACTTTACAGAGAGGTCAGCGAAGATCATGTCAATTCATGTCAATCAGTGTCAAGTGTCAATCATATTATTGTCAAGTCAAATTGTCAATAATTAGATGTAGACATCAGCTTTGTTTTCATTTCAAATTCAATACTCGTTCGTACCCGTAGTAAAATATCATCGTAAAATGACAAGTATATAAATAACTTATCACGCTCTACTCTGCGGTTGGAATCCAATAGGTACTTTAGATACAAATTGAAGACGATGGTACTGTGGCATTCATTAGCACACAAGCCCTATACAAAGATGTGTTTTCTTGTAAACTGCCTCAAAAGATTTAAGAGTTCGCAGCAGTGGTTGAGTCGCCAGAAGACTGATCCTTATGTCGAAAAAGCAAAAATATATAATTACAGGTAATAATATATAATATTTCAATTACTTGAGCTTAGTAACAAAACAATGTAGGTAATTATAAAATGTAAAAATTACAGATGTCGCAGTGCTTTCAAGTTATTAGAAATGAATGATAAAACAAACATTCTCACACCAGGACTTACAGTAATTGACCTTGGTGCATCGCCAGGGTCATGGACACAAGTTGCAGTTCAAAAAACAAACTCTGATGGTTCGGACCCAACTAAACCCAGAGGAATGGTTCTTGCTATTGATAAACTGCAGATATTTCCTATAGAGGTAATTATTATGTTTTTTGCTCCACATTATCTATTTTGACACTAAATTAGCTTTGGTTTTATGGGAAAACAAAGCTTGTAAACCTATGTTTACACATTGTAATATTTATTTTCAACAGGGAGCATCAATAATGAGTAATATGGACTTTTCTACTATAGAAGCTCATGATAAAGTAATAGCAACACTTGATGGCAGAAAAGTAGACTTAGTCTTATCTGACATGGCCCCTAGTGCAACTGGGGTTAAAGAGTTAGACAAGGATAGAATAATAGGCCTTTGTTACATGGCTATAAGGTTTGCTGCTCTAGTCAGTAAAGTTGAAGGCAGCCTACTGTTCAAAGTGTGGGATGGCAAGGAAGTGCCTATTCTACAGATGGATCTTGAAAAATTCTACAAAAGTATTAAGATCATGAAACCGCTAGCAAGTAGATCAGAGTCTTCAGAAAAGTTTATACTTGCTAGAGGGTTTAGAGGTATCCAGAGGCCATTACGGAATGGTAGGTGGGGGGAGTAACTAGTCCATATACCTTGTAGAGAAAATTATAAAACTGCATAATAATTTCTTCAGCTAGGTTCAGCTGAAATATTAAGAAAATTGTAAAAAAAAATTGATTGCCTACTAATTGTTTCTAATAAGAAAGTTGTAAATGTACATAAAGGATATTGTAAGAAAAACAATTGTATATTATAGATGTACTGATATGTTTTAAAGATCTTACCAGAGTCCTATCTTCAAATCGTAGAGTGCAGGCAGTTACGAAATAATATACCAACACACTTTTATTATTTAGTAATATATTACGCGGATGTTTTAGAGTTTTATTAATTATCGAAATCACAGTTTCACATATTTTTTTGTTTCTTGTTTTTCTTTTTCACACGACACCTACTGTCACTGTCTATGTATATGTTTTTTTCTTTTTTTTTTATTGAGGAGTTTCTATATCTTTCAACTCCAACACTTTCCCTAAACATTTACATAGTACACAATCCTAGCGCCTGGCGTAGAACTGCATATGACGGACGAGGTAGTGCTTTAGTGAGGATGTCTGCGACTTGATCCTTTGTTCCGATCCTAACAACATTGCAGATACCCTCAGTAACCAATTCTCTGACGTAGAAATGTCTGAGCCGGATATGCTTCGTTCTCTTATGAAACTCGGGGTTGTGAGCAAGACGAACAGCAGCTTCATTGTCTACATGCAGAACCGGTACGTCCACAATTGTAGTCAATGCCTGGTATATTCGAGCGAGCCACATTAGTTCTCTGCCGGCTTCACTGGCTGCCACAATTTCGGCTTCTGTAGTGGAGATAGCGACCGATGTTTGTCGCTGGCTGATCCATGAAACTGTGCCTCCAGAATAGCGACAGATCACTCCCGTCGTGGAACGTCCTGTTTCTGGATCACCTCCGTGGTCGGCGTCGCTAAATCCTTCTAGGATTCCAGGTTTGAGACCAGCTTTATAGAGGATCCCATGCGAAATGGTACCTTTGATGTAGCGCAAGATACGTTTTACCTTGAGCCAATCTGTCTTTGTAGGTTTCTCCAACTTTCTTGAGACAACTCCGATGGCATAAGCAATGTCAGGCCGAGTACCAACCATTAAGTATGCCAGAGCACCGACAGCTTCTCTATATGGGAAACAGGAATCTTCCGTTTTTTCTTTCCCTTCTTGAAGAGTCTCTCTCTCAATGGGTGTGGAAACGGAATTGCAGTCACTCATTTGAAAGCGGTCTAATACCTTTTTCGCGTATGCCTCTTGGTTGATGAAGACGGAGCCATCCTTTCCTCGATGAATTTGAAGACCAAGATAATATGTTGCTGGTTTCGTAGTTATTCGCAGTCTCTTCTTCAAATCTTCTAAGAAGGCGTTAGCCGTGTCTTCATCAGTGGCAGCTACTAATCCGTCATCGACGTACAACGTGATCAGTAGTTTCTTTCCGTTTACTTCTCTTGAATATAAGCAGCAATCAGCTTCGGACTGTTTGAAGCTCATATCCAATAGGATTTCTTGAAAGCAAGAGTTCCAGCACCTTGGTGCTTGTTTAAGTCCGTACAGGCTACGGTTAAGCTTGAAAACGGTAGACGTTCTTTCCGTGAGGTTGCACCCTTCTGGCTGTTGAACGTATATTTCTTCCTCGAGCTTTCCGTTCAGAAAGGCTGTGCAGACGTCAAATTGGACCAGGTGTAAGTTTTCCTGCGCACTAACACTGAGTAGTGCCCGTACAGTAGCCAGGCGTGCCACAGGACTGAAGGTCTGCTCATAGTCTACTCCTTTCCTTTGTCTGTACCCTTTTACGACAAGTCGAGCCTTGTACTTGTCGATCGTGCCATCTGGATTTCGTTTGATCCGTAAAACCCATTTGCAGGGAAGTGCTCTTCGTCCTTTTGGCAGTGCACACGGCGTCCAAACGTTCAGGTCTTCGAAAGATTTCAATTCGCTATCCATTGCCCTTTGCCATTCTTCGCGATCGTCCCTTTTCATAGCGTCTGCGAAATTATTTGGGAATGTTTCAGTGATACGGACGTAATCTCTTAGTCTCTCAGGACGTCGAATCAGTGAGCGATCTCTAAGATTATAGCCGGTTGGCGGTGGTTCAGCGTCATAAAATTCTTCTGGAACCGTCGTTTCGTCTACATGGTCATGGTCTTCGTGGAGGATTTGATCCGATTCTTCTCCCTCGAGAACATGATTATGTTCGTTGGAGATTGGTTCGGTTATATCTCCCTCGTGAACGTGACTTTGCTCTGGAGCTGCAACTTCTCTTCCTAAGTTCGTGTTTGGCGTTATGGGAATCGGGTATTCTCTTGTCTCAACTTCTGTTTCACGAATTTTACTGTTACAGATCGGAAGAGGTTTTTCATCGAAGATTACGTCACGAGAGCGGACGAGCGTCGAGTGTTTTCCGTCTGTGACCCAGATACGGTAGCAATCTTCATCGTACCCGATAAGTCGACCTTTTATCGCCTTTTTGTCGAGTTTTCTACGCTTATTCTTTGGGATATGGACGTATGCGGTCGAACCTATTATTCGGAGATGTTTAATAATAGGTTTCTTTCCATACCAAAGTTCATACGGAGATTTCTTATCTGAACTTGTGGGACCTGTTCTATTCAGAATGTATGCCGCGGTATTAATGAGCTCTGCCCAAAGCACTTGTGGTAATGGCTCATGAGCATACATCATCGATCTGCCTGTCTCAACAAGGGTTCTGTTCTCCCTTTCGCTTACTCCGTTTTGTTCCGGTGTATACGGGGTGACGAGTCGCTGTACGATTCCATGAGTGTCTAAAACACGTTTTATGGTCGCATTATCGAATTCGCCGCCGTTGTCACTCAAAAGGCATTTTATGGTGTGTCCGACTGTTTTAGTTTGAGCGATCATCAAAACTAACTTGTCTTTGACCTCGGACTTCTTGCGTATAAAGTACACCATACGGTAGCCAGTAAAGTCGTCTTTAAACAAAACATAGTATTGATATTTTGAGAAGCTAGGTTTAAACGGTCCACAAACGTCGGTGTGTACGACTTCTCCGGGCGCGGTAGCTCGGGTTCTCGTACCGAATTTAAGTCGATGCGCTTTTCCAAAGATGCAGCCTTCACAGGTCTCTTTATCTAACGGCAGGTTTAGACCTAATTCCCGTTGAATCGTCACTCTTACGTGTCTTTTATTCTGGTGAGCGAGCCTCTCGTGGTACAGTTGCATCGTTGCTGTAGTTGCAAAGACTTCGGGTGGTGTTTCTGGCAGTACGGGTTTTACTTCCAGTCGATATAAGCCACCTAGTTTTTGTCTCTTCCCTATTAAGCATACTTTCCCGTTAACAATGACGTTGCATTCAGTTGTTCTAGATGAAAAGGTGCTATTCGGGACTCGGTCGTGAAGTGCGAGTACGGAGAAGAGGTTTTTACTTATGGCCGGAACGTACCAAACGTCTTGCAGGCTGATGTCGATTTGTTTCTCGCTAACATATCCTCTGAGCTGTACTGTTCCTTTGCCTTTAAATAATAATAAATAAAATGTTTATTCATCCAAAAATAAATACAGATTTGACATCAGATGGTAGGTCATAGAAATTATTAAACAAAATCTATACAACCAAAGATTATTAAACCCTGCCTCTTAAACTAGGAGACCTGTATCATAAGAGACAGTGTTTGGCCAAACAGTTAATTTAGGTATCATAAATAATAATGAACGCGTATTGATCTACCAATACAAGTGTGGATTAACATTAACAATATTTTTATTTGATGTGAAGCTTGAATGGCAGTTTAATGAGTTCTGAGTAGTTAGCAAGGTAAAGTGGAAGGGTGTGTGTTTGTGTTTGTGTGTGTGTGTGTGTGTGTGAGTGTGTAGTGATGTGTTGTGTGGTGTGAGTGTTTGGTGCAAGTAATAGTAAATAATAGTGCGTGAATGTTGTTAGGGACATTTTATTTAAGTGATGTATGCTATTAAGGATTCAGTTTTAATATAGTCCTGCTGCATGAGCCAATCCGTAATCTTTGATTTAATTTTATATTTATTTAAGTCTATTATGTCTAGCTCCTTCTGTAGTTTTTTATATAAATGAATACTCAGGACATAGTATTGGTGTTTTGCGAACGACGTGTTGTGTTGTACACCTGAGGGAACATATCGCTCATTTGCGACGATAGTGTGATATCTCAAAAACGTCAATTTTGCAGGAAACGATTTTTAAACTTTTAATCAATCAGAACTTTTTAAATATTGTCCTGATGTCACAACGATATTCGAACAACCTCCAGGACAACTAATATTTAGTTTTTTAATGTATTCATTTTGTATGTATTCATTCAAAATATCTAAAATAAGTACTTTTTTTAAAATAAAAGAGCACTTATCACATTGTTACTGAAATATGCAACATTTTTAGTGTGCTATTATCAAATATCACGTTGTAGATGATGACATTATTTCTCGGGTGCTGTATTACATCTAAATAAAACTTTGCAGTCGAAAATATTTGTTTACTAAAAATCAAAATTAATAATAAAAATTGTAGCATCCAGTAACAAGTTTTACTTTCTTTGCAATGAGATCAACAATTTACCTTATGTTTGACTACAATTATTATACGCTTAGAATAATCACATATTATTATTATGACTTCTCTTATTTTTAATCCTTACAAAATTAACATTTAAGCTTAGCTTAGACAAAAACATAATGAATACCTAAATATCACAACCATTAAAGTCACAGCTAAAGGAACTACAAATTATAACAATTATATAATATTTATTGTGGTTTTAACGATAATTAAATCTATACGTAATCAGTCTCGGGAGTACTGAACGGTTGGCTCCTTCCTTATATTAAAATTTTAAAATAAGTAATAAAAATAAACTAAATTCTCCTCTAAAAGTACAAATTATCATAATGGAAGGTTTTGTATAAATCAGTCTTTGACGTTATTATAGAAATCTACAAACTTTCAAAATATGCTCTATAATAACCAGGAATATGATTATGATTCAGTAGTGACAGTATGTCCGCTTTCTTCCTTTCGGCTAAACCCGGTTTTCTATCGAAAGCTTTTTTAAGGCTTGAGTTAAAATCAGTCTTCTTTTTTATAACGACAGCTCTCTTAAATTCTTCAGTGTAAGATGTTTTGAAGTACAATGCGTAGGGGTCGTCTTTTTGGACCTTGAAAACTTTAATCTCTGTCAGCTTAATAACTTTTTTATCTTCATCTTTCTGTAGCACAAAATTTATCTGATTAGTAGCAGCTTTCCAATCCCAAATATCACTATAGCACATTTCATTAACATGTATTGACGCAGATTTCTTTCGTGCAGCTTTAATGGCCCCTATGAATCCTTCAGGAGTATAGATAGGTCCAGATCTCAGCTGCCTTTTCACTTGTCTTTCTATCTGGGAGTGAATTGAATCACCCTCATTTTGGGTATGGCCCGTTATGAGAAATTTGTGAGTTATGGAATTAATATTTTGGTAGTTTTGCACAGCATAAATATACATGGCCATCATAAATTTATTTTTCTGCTGTCCAGCACAGTTGTCAGAATAAAACACCACGTTAAGTGGTGTACTACCGTCTTCCGAAATTTTCCCCAGATATTTAAAAACGCAAGTGGCAATCTCATTAACACCCCTATTAGCTTGGGATTCGTCCCATACAAAGCTTTCAACATCATTAGTTTTAAGATCGTAAATTGTTAAATTTAGTACGTTCAATTTGGACTTATAATAAAATACAGAAATTTCGCCTTTAGGGCACTGAAATACAGCCTGTAGATCGTAAACGGCTACCACCAAGCTATCATCCTTCTTATCCTTCTCCTTTTCTATTCGAGACAAACGCTTTTCTTCTTGGTGTTGTAAATACATTTCCTTTTTCAGTTCTTTTTGTTCTTCTAAACTATTTTTATAAGCTTCACAAAATTCGCAAGCGTCTTTTTTCGGAATAAAGAACGATATGTTGAAGTCCTGTGTGAATATGCGGTAAAACATAATGTAATTAACAAACCCAACGTTATTGATCTTGCATTGTTCTACATAGTCTCTGTGAATGTCTGAAATGGTTTTACTACCGTCAATATAGTGTTTCTTTGAATGTGCCCGAATGTAGTGAGATTCTATTTTTGGAATATTTTCAATAAAAGCTCTAGCTGCATTTTTTAGTGCATCATCAACGTGGAAGTGATTAGAGTGACACCCACGATTATCTTTAAGAAAGGACACGTTTGTTTCTTTATTCTTCTTTTTAAGAGCCGTTTCTATGGGTCGATTATTTATTGCTAAAGTGTTAACATAGAAAGTCTTACACACTCTGATTTTTTCACTACATAAAGTGAAAAAAAATGCGTTGTTATTGTCTCGTTTCGGCGCAGGTGTGCCGTTCTCATCAATTCTGACGTAGCGGTGGGCTGGTTTTACCTCTTCCATAGACTGAAGTATAAACGCCCATTGCCTTTCAATAGTCCCTAAATTCCAGTAATCATTAAGTAAGTTCTGTCGTTGGGTTTCAGTTATTTTGGATCTGCATTTAAATTTACAGGTTTCCTTGCATGGCGGTTTAAGATTACGTTCAGGTATTTCTTTTTTGGTTTTAGATGACTGATAGGACTTACCACTATTTCTTAAAATTTTTGCGACATTTTTCTGCCATGTGCTTTCCTGTCTTTGTCGTTTTTTCCCCTTTTTTGTAGGTGTTAGAGCTTCAGCTGTTTCAATGACGTTTAGTTCTTCAGTCGGAATTGGTACGTGGCCTGTATTATCGTTGGGATTATCATTATTTGCAGGTACATAATGTGAATCGTTCGCTGCATTTTGCAGGAGTGTAGTTTCGTTGAAATGCGTTGCAATTGAGTCAGTGGTTGATCTTTGTTCACTTTGGGTGGTTGAAAACAAATCTTCTTCTGTTGGTAAATCTTCAAGTTGTTTAGTCGTTGTAATATCGTTCAGTTCGCGTAGACTAAATCTCCTCTTTGGTTTTTTATGTATATCTTGATAATCCGGGTCTTTCGCAGAGTCATCGCTGTCTGCAAATGATTACAACAAAATTGTTTATTATGGTAATTTGTGTCATATTAAGGAAATACAGATAAATAGATAGAAATATTTTAGCATCAACCTACCTTCATAATACGTTGCCGTCGAAGAACTACCAGAAGAACTGTTAGATGAGCTACTTGATGTTGAACTTGTAGATTCACTACGGTGTCGATGAGCTTGAGCTGTCTCTTGTTGTTCTGAAAATAGGTAAACATTAGTAAGAATATAATATAAACCTACATTATTCAAATAACAGATAAAAATTACAATCACTTACCATTTATTTCATTACTACTTGTTTTAGCAAATAATGTCGTATCAATGTTTTCTTGGGAAGCATTATAGTCAGAATTAGCCAAACGGTCTTCATTTTCTTTTAGTACTAACTCTAACAATAATTTAGATCTTGATCCCATCTGCAAATATAACAAGAATAAAATTTTAATGTTTAGCACATACAGAGTTACATCGAGGGATATTTTCATAACATAATATGATGTTTTCTGGAATAACAATACATCAACTAATAAACCAAATTACATGTCACTAGAAAGCATAAACTTTATCATCTTCAACGTTACAATTCAAATTATTATAGTGAAATTTATAATGTTTACAAGAACAATGTGTTAAGTAAAAGATATACCACATTAGTTGTTACTTAGTTATGCAAGAACACCGTGATAAAATAAGATAAATACCCTGTTGAAAGAAAGGATTAGTATAAATGATACTTACTTTTTTATCCAAAAACGTGATATATTCGTATTATCACGTTGTTCGAGAAACACGACAGCACTTCACTCCAGCAAGCACAGGGCACAACTGATTTGTAACTTTGTCGACGTCAACTAGATGTCCGAGTGAGACAATGCTACACTGTGATAGTTTTGTCTCTTTTCTTTATATCTCTGTCATTTTTAGAGTAAAAATTCCCACGTTTTTGCAGATAAAAGTTCGCAACTTCGCGATTTTGAATTTACATTAAAAAAAATATATATTTTTTGGAAATATCACACTATCGTCGCAAATGAGCGATATGTTCGCTTCCTAGGGTTAGGAGGTGGTAAGCAGCCATGTATTCTGAGAACAGAATGAAGAACAAAGAGCTGTCGGACTGTTAAAACTTTGCAGTCAGTGTAAAGTTGCGTTGTTGGGTATCTATATGGTTTCTTTGTCATAACTTTAAGTACTGCCCTCTGTGCCCTCTCCGCTCTCAGAAGACAAGTCTTTGCTGCTCCACCCCATGCAGTTATGCAGTATCCAATGATCGATTGGCATAATGCGAGGTACACCATTTTAAGAGTGTCAAATCCAGCAGATTCACGGAGAGATTTGAAGATGTTAATTAGACGAAGTGTTCTATTTGTTAGTGTATCAAGGTGTTTGTCCCATCTTAATCCATCGTCAATATGCACACCTAGGTATTTCACGCTATCAGCTTTAACAATGGTAGGGCATGAGCATAATACCAACTGATTCTGACATGAGTGAGCGGTTATCGCGAAGGTATTTGTGGGTTTGGTGTTATGGCGGATAGCAAAGGGTATATAATAAGTTTTATTTAGATTAAGTGTCAGCAAGTTTAGGTCAAGCCAGTTCATTATTGCAGATAGTGCAGATTCCGCCTTTGCTTTCACGTCTTCCCAAGTACGCCCCTGAACTAGAATCGCTGTGTCATCGGCATATGCATATATCTTAGAAGATGGGATTGACATACTACAGAGGTCGTTTATGTAGATCACAAATAGTGTGGGACCCAGTATGCTTCCTTGGGGTATACCGTAAGACACAACCTCTTCATCGCTATAACTAGAATCTATTTTAACTCGCTGGCTGCGATTACTCAGGTAATCTTTGAAGATCTCCAGTGCTATGCCTCGCACACCCAAATACTCTAGCTTAGATATAAGGATGGGAATAGAAACTGTGTCGAAGGCTTTTGACAGGTCCAGAAATATTCCTAGGCACTTAGACTTGCTGTCCAGGGTTTTAGCAATGTATTGCGTTAAGTCTAGCACAGCATCTTCAGTGGAGACTCCTGAACGGAAGCCGTACTGATTGTCTGCTATAGTTTTATACTTATTAAGAAAACTTCTCAGATTTTTGCTAAGAATCCGCTCAAGAATCTTTGAAAGCGATGACAGCACTGATATAGGCCTGTAATTATCGACACAGTTTCTCTTCCCTCCCTTATAGATTGGGTGGACTATGGCCTTCTTTAAAGAATCTGGAAATACCCCTGTATCTATGCAGAGATTGCAGATATATGTTATCGGTGGTACCAATATGTGCCGACATGTCTTAAGGAGCGACGCTGATATTCCATCCCAGCCTACGGCACAGTCATTACGTAACTGCATTATAATAGATTCTACCTCACATTCGTCGACTTTTTGTATAACGAGTGAATTCACCGGTGACTTCAATGTGTTATTTTCGCCAATGCGTGAGATGTCACGGTTTGGTCGCCTTTTATTTGGGTCATTCTGTATTTTTGCTGCCATGTTTTTACCAATGTTACTGAAGAAGGAACAGATATTGTTTAGGGAAGCCTTAGGGTTGTCACATATTTCCAGCAGTTCAACGGGGCTAGAGCATATTTTACCAGTATTAGTTATTTCCTTGATTGTTCTCCATAGTGCTTTTGAATTATTCTTTGACTTTTCTAATTCACTCTTTTCATATGTTCTCTTTAATTTCCGTAGTAGCGTATTACAAAAGTTTCGATATCGTGTGTAAGTAACCTGTAGTATTAGATTTTCTGGTGATTTTTTTGACTTTGTATGTAGTTTATCTCGATGCTTAATACATTTTAGGAGGCCTGGGGTTATCCACGGTTTTATGGTTCTTTGTTTTCTAGGTACGTTGATTAGTTTAGTATGTTTAGATATTATTGATGATAGTAATGTAATTAGTTTATTCATAGCCATATTGGCGTCTTCAATTATGTAAATGTTCTCGAAATTTGTATTTTCTATTTCTTCCTTAATTGCGTCAAGATTGGCCCGAGATATAGTAAAATTCTTGTTTCGTACTGGGTTTGTTCTTGAAATCATAAGAACAATTGGTTTATGATCTGTTATGTGTGATTCTAACACTAAAGTGGTGGCATTTAATTGTGTTTTTAACAAGATGTGATCGAGGCAATTTTCCATTCTAGTGGGTAAAAGATGGGATGGTAGTAGTCCAAAGGACGCGTTTAGAAGAAGATAATCTAGTGCACGGTCATTTCTGCTGCCCAGCTTGATGTCAATATTCAAGTCACCTACAGTTGTGATATTGGTAGAGTTAGGTAATTTAGTATAAATATTATTCAGACTACTCAAAAAGCTATCGAACTGATCTTTGGTGTTATTCGATGGAGAGCGATATACCGCTATTATCGTGAGCTTATTTTCAATTTGACATACTAGACAATTCGCATAATTTAGGTTTGGTTCCCAGACCGTGACGTTTAACCCAATCTTAGTGTAGACTATTACCCCATCATTTTGATTTGTTATGTTTTTTGTGGAGTGCGGCTGGTATCCGTCTAATACTGGGAGGTTATACACCTTACTCAGCCAGCACTCAGTCAAAATAATAATGTCAAGGTCAAGGTTAATTGTACATAACAATGTTTGAAGACTATCAAAATTTTTATTTACACTACGTATATTTATGTGCAATAATTTTAAGCTACTATCGGATGTATTAATATATTTAATGCATTCGTGCGGGTCACAAGAGAAAGAGTTACCGAGGTTATGGTTGTCAAGGTCATGATTTATACTATTTATATTAGCCATTTGAAATGATAACTAACACCGGAAGGGGAGACATTGGTTTTGATAGTGTTGGTATTTGGTACTCGAGATTAACATCACCTTTCTGTAAATATGATGTAGTGGTGAATGTAAGTGTATTTGTGTGTATTTTGTCCATTTTTTGTGTGTGGTTTGGGTTTTTTACTGTAAAAAATATGTTTATTAGTGTACAGTATAAAAGAATGTGTAGTTTAGATACAAAATTTACAAGGTTTATGAAATAAGATATAAGTAACAAAAGATTTCGATGTGATGACTGGGGGATTAGTTTAAATAGTCACATATTCTTCCCGGCGAGATTTTGAAGACATATCTCCGAGTTTATTAGCAACTGTTTGTCGCCTGTTTGCCTGCGAAGGAAGATGTTTCCATTGCTCACCCAGCAAAACGTATAGCTGTTTTTCTTCGCGAATTCTCTCGCCAAGTAGAACAGCCTCTTTGAGCTCGGAGGCAACTGTTCCGCCACATAGACCGCCTGCCGTTTCCCTGGTAAGCCGATCAATTCAGTGTTTAATTTGTTTTCCTTCGATACCTTGCTGTTGTAGGAACGGATTGCAGACAACATGTTTTGTTTTGTGCGAACTGCAGTGAATTCAGCAATGATTGGACGCGTGGCAGGGGCCGCCGTGCTCGCTGTGGATTTCCCAGGCAGGCGATATACGTCACGAAGTTCGGCTTCGGTTATAGGCACTCCAACCAGCTTACCTATGTTGCAGACTGTTTTTGTTAGGCCGGTTGTACTGTCACTATCTGTTTCTGGGATGTTTCTTATTTCGATTCCCGACGACCGTGACTTGTACTGGAGATCAGTAATCTTCTTCTCAAGGTTTGCTATATAGGCACGCTGTTCTTGGCGCTCTTTCTTGAGCTCCTCTACCTCTTTCCTTAAGTCTTCGAATTGTTGGTTCATGAAGGTCATTGATTGCTCAATCACTGCACTCGCTTTAGATATTTCAGCATTGGACTCCTGAATTTTAGTGTTTTGGGCTTTAATCTCACTTATGTCAGTAACTAATTTTGACATCAACGTGGTTTGATCTTCTAAAATCTTAGTGAAACGGATGTCTTGATCTCTTTTCCAAATATCAAATAAGTCCTGTATATCCTGCTGGCCTTTAGGTGAGTGCTCAGGTCTTGGACGTTTATGTCTACTTGTAACATATTCGTTTATCTCAAACGCCGAGTTGATATCAGGCTCGGACTGAGTTTGAGTCAGATTAATACTTTGCGGTCTTGGAGGGGTTCGCTGGACACCAGCCATTGTAAATAGTTAAAGGTAGTAGTTTACTTATTTGAAAATGTATTCTAATTTGTTAGTAGTACTATTTGACCCGCGTTGTTCTTATCCAAACGTCCGAACACAGAGCACTTCGTTGTCCGTACAAGCGGTCGTAGCCACACGGCACGGCGGCGCGGGGCGTAGCCGATACAAGACTCGTAGACGCTCCGTAGCACGTCGTAGCACGAGCGGATGACGTCGTCGCACGTAGCACACAGTTATTTCGTGTGAAGCAGCAACTTACTCGGTGGCGCGGTGGGAATGCGTTCGAGTCACCTGGCCGTCGTCACCACGCGGCGCGAGTTCAAATCCCGCCAATCACAATCACTTTAGAATTTGACAAACAATTTTGAGTCACAAAATCTGCGGAGAACCGACACACGTCCACTCGTGTACGCGCCAGCGACCAAACTCTAACCTCTAACCTCTAACTCTCTTTGGCACGGACTTCATTACCAGTGGCCGTTGTAACAGTGTAATTCTCATTGAAATGTTCGTAGGTTTGGAAAATGTCAGCTCTGTTGGTGACGTGGCTTGTTGCGCCATTATCGATGTACCAGTTCTCGTTGTCCCGTGAAACTGTAAAGATTTCGTTATCCTCTAAAGACATGAGTAATAAGTTAGCGGTCTTTGAAGTAGAAGGCGTTGCTGTCTGGGTCGGATTTTGGCTCTTAGGAGGTCTACCGTCACGAATCCATTGTTGACAGTTGCGTACTCTGTGGCCAATACCTAGGCAGTAGTTGCATTTAAGCTTCTTGTCCTTCTTCTTCCCCGTATTCGAAACCAGGGCTTCCGATTGATGCGAGGGTGCGTTGTTACCTTGCAGTGCCCTTTCAAATGCGCAGAGATGACTGGTTAGGTTGTCTATGGTACGGTTGGATTTGGGCAGGAGGAGCCAACTACTTCTGAAGCTGAAGTATGAATCGTCAAGCGTGTCCAGTATTTTACAAACAAGTAGCAGTTCGGGTAGCTCTTGGTTACTGTCCTTCTTGAGTTCTTGATTGAGTTCAGTCCAGATGTTCTTTAATTTTGACATATGGGTGGCTAAGTCGTCTGCTTGATCCTTCTTAAAGCTAAAGAAACTCATACACAGGTTGTAGGTTTTATCCTCATTTGTTCCGTCGAACAGCCTGTGGAGCTCTAACCAGACATCACGTGCTTTAGTGAACCGCATAACTTTTCGAAGTGTGTCTTCTTGCATATTGGTGGTAAGTATAAGGATAGCACTGGCATCGGCTTTATCAAACTCATCTTTCTTTTGTTGATAAGCCGCCAATTCAGCATCGCCGCATCCGGTAGGTGGACGAGTGGGTTCCTGAAACGATCCTTCAACTACTACTAGAGCCGACGGTACGGTGCGTAGTAAGCATGAGGCTTTGTACTTCCAGGTGTCCCAGTTTTTTCCATCTAGGAGGCCGATCTGAAGCTTTCCCGTAATACCTTCCATTTTCGCAGTGCGGGCCCGTAACCTGATATGTTTTAAAGATCTTACCAGAGTCCTATCTTCAAATCGTAGAGTGCAGGCAGTTACGAAATAATATACCAACACACTTTTATTATTTAGTAATATATTACGCGGATGTTTTAGAGTTTTATTAATTATCGAAATCACAGTTTCACATATTTTTATTGTTTCTTGTTTTTCTTTTTCACACGACACCTACTGTCACTGTCTATGTATATGTTTTTTTCTTTTTTTTTTATTGAGGAGTTTCTATATCTTTCAACTCCAACATGTACAGTATGCACAAACTAGCTTGGCCAGTTTGAAACTCATGCCGTTGGTTGCGCAGATACCTATTTTAGGAACTAAACAGTGTTATGATCTAGACATATATTCTTATTACTTGTTTTTCTTACGACTATACATGTGTGGAAGTTTGGAGTTCTGTCTGACCAAGTTAGTCTGCACATAAAGTATGTAGTTGGAAACAAGTCTTCCAGACTAATTAGGGACAAGTCTTATATCATAGATACTTACTATTGTTTAGATTTCTCTTGTTTAAGATTTCAATGAATTTTAATAATCTATGTCCTAGATTGTGCTATATTATTTCCTAGAGTACAGTATTTTAAGGTAGGAAGCAGATAAAAAAACTATATTACAAGATAAAATTTATTAAGCATATTTTCTGAAGCACTAATAGAATAATGCTTGCTAGATATCTAATTTTTTAAACAATTGTTAAAATTTATTCAATTCAACTTTCACCTCCTGAACTTTTAATGTCTGAATATTTAATTTTTGTACCAACAGCAATTATAATAAATATATATAAAATAAGTCACTTTAATCAAATAATATCACAATGAGTAATTTTTAAAATTTTTAGTACAGAGTAAGTAGTATATAAGCATGTTACGAGATAATGCACTAAGTTTTCGGACGTAAATAGATCTCTTAATTGATCACATAAATATATAAATACTATTTAATACAGTT
Organism: Acronicta leporina; assembly: GCA_947256265.1. NCBI lineage: Eukaryota > Metazoa > Arthropoda > Insecta > Lepidoptera > Noctuidae > Acronicta > Acronicta leporina. Next base: position 5,695,309 of record OX366521.1, read on the forward strand.
TCCTTTCATTTTGGTAAACTTCACAGTAAATATTATGTTTCATATAGTTATTTGTAGCCGCCAGCACAAAGTGTTGTGTTTATTTTAATGTTTTCAAGTAAGATAAATGCCTTAAAACTGATGGTATTTATTATATTCATAATACTTTTCAATCAAATATTAAGCCCACATAGATTGTGTTTGTGCATGAACAGAATTAAATATGCATGGTATTATTAATAACATAATCCCACTCATATTGTTAACCATTAGCACAACTACTAAAAAGTCCACATAATTGCAAAATGTTTAATCCTAATAATCGGAATGTAAACATTATACACTATTCTACATCACAGAATAACTAATACAAACAATTTATACTGTAAATAACCATATCAAATTAACAATTATTATACAAAATTAGGGGAGGCCTTTGTTCAGCAGTGGACTTCTATGATGATTATACAAAATAATATGACATTGTCTTATTGACTATGACTAATTTTAGAATCAGTATGGTGCAGCAGATAGCTAACAGTTGGCTATCTATTCGGCATGTAGCATTGTAGCAACCATATGAAGAAAATATAGCAGCTAAGGCTTCTAGACGAATTGCGTATGCGTGCCACTGTTTAGTTTGTTGAGTTGAGCGGCGGATAGGAGGCTGGAGTGTGCCGAATGGTCAAGTAGCAGAAGGCGCTCGCCCCTCTCGTCACTAGCTGCACGGATAGTTCGGGCACACCGTCCGCTGCCTGTCTCCAAGGCAAAACTGCTTACAGCACATATTGCGTATATAAATGTTAATACAAACAAAGCACACCCGAAATCTGAAAAAGACCAATAATGCAGAGGTGTACCTACTTATTAATGTAACTGCCTCATTAGCCAAGTGGCGCGACTAATACGATACCTGGGAATCGAACCCAGGTCCTGGGTTCGATTCCCAGGTCGAGCAGTGTTATTGGGTTTTTATATGAAATTTCCAGTAGCACGTCGGAGTTAGGAATTTGTGCCAGGTTAATGGCAATAGGCTCGCCCCCTATTACATGGGACCTAAAACATACCGGCGAACTGTGGGTGTACATTAGTACGCCCCTGCCTAACCCTTCGCGGAATACAGGCGTGATGGTATGTTATGTATTAATTAATGTATATCGTACATCGATAACGACACGTTTGGCGTAGCGGCAAAACGATCGACTTCTGCGCCACGTGTTGATCGATCCCCACACGGAGCATATATTTGTATGACCTACAGATAGTTGTTCTGAAAAATCCTAGTGTGGGACAACGATAAAAAAGAGTTTACGGTGGTCCCATAGGGGGCAAGCCTATACCAATAACCGGGCACAAATCCAAATTCCGTGCTGCTATTGAGAAAATTACAGAAATACCCAATAACACTACTCGATCTGGGAATTGAACCCAGCACCTCTAGCATAGCACGACCGCTATACGCATACGCACTCTTACTATGCAAAAAAAGTATCTGCCAGTAATCCCGGTCGTCGACTTTCTAAAAAAACAAATTATTGTCTAAGATGTATCACTACTTACGATAAAGATTATGTCCACCAAAAAGGTTTACAACACAGGGATAACCGTCGCCAACAACGATGGCGGCAATGAGCAGCACCACTCCGATGCACGCAGCCATGATCCAAGGCAACACATATTCGCGCTTGTATTTAACTGCCCCATGTAGCAGCGAGATGCAGCACATCAAGTATATAGACGTCAGAATCGTACTCGTGTACAAGAATATTACTGTCACTGGAAATTAAAAATAATCATGATAAGCAGTATTAGCTAGGTACAGTTAACTTAGGTTTGGGTGGGTGATACCTATGGATCTTGTACAACAGGTTCAAATTCCATTTAGCTTTAGTTGTCCATTCAAATTTAACACATAATTATGTAACCTACCTACATAATATGCAGTGTAGGTGCACGTGATAGTTTCGGATATACCTATTGTACATTTTTTTATTGTTTTTGTCGGCTAACGAGCAAATCCACTTGATGGTAGTCCTCGCCCAAGGACGCTTTCTTAACCAACTCCTCTGGTTACGAAAGCGTCCATGGGCGAGGACCAATCAAGTGCTGATGTGATGCCGAGCTTTAAAGAGCCCTTTTGGACTGCAGACAGCCGAAGCCGTAACCAAACCATCGAGAGGATAAAGCTTTCACACGTTAAAGTTGAAACACATCTTACATATTGTTTTACGACATGAGGATGGTCCCTAGTCGATCAAACCCCAAGGTCTTTTATCCGAGTAAGCAACTCAGATATTCTCTTGGGTCTTACTATGCCTAGACATATAGGTAGGCATCTCCAATTCCACCATAAGTATGTGCCAATCTTCGCAGAGGAATTATTATATTTTAACCGATACGGGGAAAATATGAATGATTATATAGATAGGTACCTATCTATGAGTAAGAAAATTAATATAAAAACCTGATGCCAAATGTTGTGCTTTAGCGAATCTACGTTGATTGTTAGTGCTTATAACTTCTCCGTTATGATAATTGAGGTGATCTCCGTAAGTCAGCTCGTATAGTCCGCGCCTATCGGCATCGTCTTCCATGTCGTTGTGCAACATTGACAGCATTTCCCCCACATGAGATATACCGACTAGCAAAATTATTAATATGAAAGATGATAATGCCTGCAACATTAATTTCTCGTTAATACAACCATATCATCACAACGCTCTACAAAGCCTCTAAACATATCTTGGTACTTACGATTTGATGGACGGCTATAAGGATTGTGCCTTGTCGTAAATTGAAAACGTACAAAAAGTTGTTCAGGCGAATCATCATTTTGTGTGACAGATTACATTGCTTAGTTCTATCAAACATTTGTATTAATGTACCACTAAACCATTGCCCGACAGAATTACAAACATTGTTTGGACATAGCCCTAGTCAGACACCCCATAGCTATTGCGGCGCGCATGTTGGTTTCTATTGATTTATTTTTATAACTTGTGCGTAATGCGCATGAATTTGTCGTAGGCGATAACACTAGGGAAATTGGGTGAAATGAGAATGGAAAAACTCAAGTATTTTTCTATAAATTAGTTTTATTTCAAGACTTACGTAATGAATAATAGCAATAATAAAATTATGACTGTAATCAACCTAAACCAAACTTTTAGTCGGTATTAGTTTATTTGGATTGTTATATTATCCACTATAGCTATCACAAGTAGATGTTATAAATATAAAGTAACCATAAAAAAAACTATGTGTGTAGGTATGTACAAAATTATAATCACGTCACTTCATATCTTATTAAATTTGTATTTTCATAGTTCGGATTTTATTTAATACTATTCTGATGACAATTAAAGACATGCATATAAGACAAAAAAAAAACAATAAAATTCAACAAAATATAAACAATAACTTGAAGTTTATTACATTTGGGAGTTCGCAAACATGTTTCCAGTGAGATGGTCGTGTTCCCTGTATCAATTTTATTGCGTGTGCGCAATAAGCATCCCGAGTTCCTTCAGGTGCATGCTGAGACCGGGAAAGATCTCTATGCGCAAACGAGGCGAGCTCGCTACTTGTGGCGACCACATTGACCTTACCGAAATCACGCTCGGCTATCCTCTTACCAATAAGCGTAACAAATCAGATATTATTTTGTTGCCCTTTTTCGATATGTCAAAGAATGGAAAGTAAGTTATCTTATGAAATGTGTTATTACACAGCTTCTATTATTATAGTTCAATATTACACAACATTAAAGTAGTTACTATTGCCAAAATGAACACGGAACTAAAAAGATAACATAAAATACTTGTCATACCAAGTATGGTCAACACGCCACAGACGATGAATTTTCTATAAGGTTTGAATTATTTTCTAAGGACGGACTGGACTAAACAAGTACTGATTGACACAATTTTAATGTTTTCGTTGTTAACATGCTGGTGGACGTGACGGAAACAAAAATATTAAATGCAAAGTAAACTATGTATTTTAAAAGCTAAACATACACAACCACATAATATAGAATATATTGGTATCATGCATGAATGCAGTTACACGTTGTCTAAAGTACTAAGTAATAAGCTATAATAGTAAATAATAAAATATGAATATCTGAAAATAGCCAATATGTGTAAGACTATAATTTAGAATGAACATTTGGTATGCAATGAACTCTTGTAATACAAATATAGCCAAAATATTTACACCTTAAGAAGTAGAATACTTACAAATAATGGACAATAAGATACTTGTACAATTCAAAAGTTATACATATTATCAAACACTGATATTTATTTCATAATTATACAGAAATAGAAAAACTGTACTTATGTAACATAGCTTTAAAAAACTTTATGGATGTCACTTAAATAGAATGTTACCTATAACTCAGCAGCGCATTTAACATGTTTAAATAATATAATATGAAATAATATGTGACCATACAAGACTTTCAATATGGTTAGTGTTGACCCATTTAACGAAACATGTGAATTACATAGTCCCCAATGTGTTGATGGCACATGATGTTGTGTTATTTACTCATATAATTATCACCAAGTATAACAATAGTCCTATCATATCACTAGGCACTAATTATGCTAGTCTATATTATAAAGTAGGTGTTACACGATGGACAAATAGAGCTAGATACCGCGTCGAAATATTCACATATTACAATTAATTAACACAATATTCTGTTAAGTAACAATATCTTAACCTAGTCTCTAAAAATAGTCACAAATCCGTTGTCAGTTACAGCCTGTGTTTTGCGTTAGGATTACTCAGTATTTGAACAATATTTTTCGAAAGTCTATTTGTAGTCAAACTTCGCGAAATCTTTTAGAACTCATTATTTCTATAATATCCTTAATGTTTACCATTGGCAGTCAGAAACAGATTATTATAAATGTGGTGTTGGTTCTTAACATCTCCATTTAGAATAATTTTTATGTAAACATTGATAGGATCACCAGAATCTAGATTTAGAGGGAAATAATTAGTTAATATAATAATCTTTGCAATTAAAGATAATATAAATTACGATTTTCATTGTAGGGGATCGAGCAATTCGCCACGAAGATGAGATATGATATATCAGATCATTTGGAACCCACATTAAATAATGTATCGAAAGGTTATTGATGGTTAGGAATTACAAAGTAGGAATACAACGAAAGAAGGAATTACAACGGAAGCTTTTTAAGGGTGTTAAAATTTATGGTGTCACATTGAAGTTATAATATGATACAAGTGGATTAGTAATGTGGCAGGAGTCGTGACCTTCAGGCTATATTGCAAGAGTTCCGCCCGGTGCAGTTGAGTCTCGTGTGGTGTGTGTGCTTGTGAGCCCGCGCGCGGTGCCGACTGGGCGCCGCGGAGATCGCGTACGACTTCAGGTGAGACTTCAGGGCGGTGGGTAGGGGCAAACGTTCCAAACCGTACACCGATGTGCGCGCCACTATCGCACGACAACATAACTCTTGGAGACTGAGTACTGCAAGACAAAAGTTAGCTATGAAATGTAGATATCAGTTCATTAGCCTAAGCACGAAGAACTATCGAATTCGTATCGTAAACGTATCGAGTTTTTCTCTGCTACAAATCTCATACACACATAAAAGTTTGCGATCACTGAAAAATCGAAATCTTTTTTGTTACGGTATTTTATATTATGATTTCTTCTTCTTTTTAGATTCTTTCAAACAGGGTATTTCTATTTAAAGAAACCACACAACAACGATTTTTTCTTGATAAAGTTCAATTAAAAATTTATATCAGCTTAAGCTAGTGATCGCAAACTTTTTTTAATGTGTGTACATACATATTTTCACGCCTTTCTCCCATTGGGGGGTAGGCAGAGACTATAGATTTCCACTTGCTACGATCTTGGCACATGTCTTTTGCTTCATCTACGTTCATTAACCTCCTTCTCAAACAAATTATTCTCGATTTCGATATGAATACGTTTTCGCAAGTTGTTCGTGCTTGGGTTACAGATGTACGTTTAGAGAAGATAGATTATGCGTCAAATAGGGGCGTGACGAAATAGGTTATTATTATAGTCAATAGGTGTTGTCACAAACAGATTATTAATATGTGTGCTTATTACCTTTATTGCTTCTCCACAATCTCTCCATGCCGTTTCGATGTAGCGCCATTCGGGAGAGTTCACAGAAACTCTCTCTGATGTTAAAATCACAAAGTGGGCTCACTTCGAAGAACGCCATGTGGTTCTTGGCAGCATAGAGTTCTGCATCGCGCTCTTGTACTTGTCGTTTAAAGGCAAGATGTAGACGATTACCCACGAGGACCTTAGGAACTCCTGGGGCATGCTAGAGTAAATAGTTTCTTGATTACTACTTGACTTCTAAATTCAATTGTATATAGGTATAAGGACAAAATTTTAATGCTTTATGATCAATTCCTGGGTTTACAGAATTTCTATTTATGTATTGAGATTTATGATATAAAAATTAACCATTTTGATTAAGAAAATATTACTACAACAATTGTTCAAAACATTATGAATACAGATGAAAAGGTTTTTATGTCATGTTTTATATCCCTGTAGCTAGGTTTGGCATGTTCATAGCATGGAATGTTCATGCAACGGGTGATAGCATTCTGGCAAGAGAATTGTTTTTATATATACCTTTTCAACTTCTTCCAGCCACCTGTCAATACTATCAAAAGACCACTTGTTAGTGATGTCATAAACAAGGAGTATGCCCTGCGCCCCGCGGGAGTATGATCGAATTATGGTACAGAAACGACCTTGTCCGGATGTGTCCCATAGTTGGAGCTTCACTCTCTTGCCATCCAACAGTATTGTAGTTGTCTTGTAAGCTGCAAATAATAAAGCACTACTTTTAACTTATATCCACTTCTATATACCATTAACCATCAAAGTAATTTCCTTTATTTACAATGATATGCTTAATCTGCTCTTTATTAAACCTATCCTACTAAAACAATATCCTACATCAGTTGTTTCCAAAGATGACTGGATTATGACAATCTCATAAAAACTTCCAAATTCGGGACTCACCTACTGCTGTAATAAAGAAAAAGCACATAACAAATGTATTTCTTTGAGGGCCAACCTGAAATTCAGGTTGCAGCCCATGGTTTGGGAAATGCTGTGCAACATAATTATAAGATGATAAACCTGAATGGTTACTAATGCACAGTATGCTTACATTATATTCTCATAAGAGGTGTAATATGCAAACATCCCAATTTATTTCACACAGTATATATTTAATCTCTGAGCTGTCAGTGTTGATTGTTATAAATAGTGTGAACAGATAGACTGGTGATTCAGTAAATGGTTTGTTTTCATTCCTAGACATCTAAACTATGTTCAGCAAAATATTTAATGCTAGTAGTGCTCTAATATGTCCAAACAAACATTGATCATTCCTATAATAAAATTCAGATGTTTTGAATCACAACAATATGAATCAATAAGGAAATGAAAAACTGAAAAATACATACATTAATCATTAATATATTATTGGATGGCAGCACTATCCTGTTGTTTTATGCAAATTTTACTTTAATAATATTGTTTAGAATAAAAATATTTAGAACTACCTACACTAGTTGCATGCAGTTAAGACTTGCTCACCAAAAGAATTTTCTTACTATAATCATCTGCATATCAGGATGAAATATGCACCAGATTTTATGTTAGACTTCAAGCAATACAAATGTGAAAACTGTACATAATTTCATGTAATAGGTTCTGCATGATGCACATACAAACATACATACTGCTCAACTGTCAAACAAAATTTCTAAAATTGTTTTTGGATAAAATGCACTTATATGGATCACTCATATAATTTTTTCTTCATTATATATTCTATGTAAAGACGTAGGACAGTTACAATATTATTATATTAGTATGATAGGTTAGAAGGGTAACAGATATAAACAAACTGTGAATTCAAAATTACATTTTCAATGAAATGCTAGTTCATTTATTCTTCACCTTTTGGTGTAAATAATAATATTATTAGAGATTGGTTACGGAAGAAACCGAACAGAAGTATCATAAGAATGACCATAAGGATATGAATCAGTAGCAGCATGAAGGATGCATGCTCAAAACAGATTGAATAATATAATATTGTAATGTTATAACAAGTCTCTCAGAATGAGTGTGCTCAGTAGTGGAACTGTAAATAGGTTGATGATGATAAATAGTAATAACAATGAAAAGGGATCCCAAGCTAACCATTTGTATACTAGTTATCATATTTGACCATGGAACATGTAACTAAGCAGTGGTAGATTCAGGATTTTGGTTTGGGATGGGCTATTACTAAGACAGAAGGATAATATCAAGTTTAAATTATGATATGTAAATTATGATATGCATTTAATTCTGGGCTAAAGCCCTCTGATCTAACTCCTCCTAGATCTGCTATTTAATAAAATAGAAGTTTTAACATACCATGATAAAAGGTGTAAAAACAATATTTATACCTATCTTAGTCTGTCTTGTCAGTTACTATAGCATAAATGTCTCAGTACCATAAAATTCAATAATAGAACCCATATAGCTTTGTTATCAGATTAGCATCAAAACAATAGAGAATACTTATAAAGACATAAGTGAATAGATAATAATATAGATAGGCTTACCACTGCCACTACAAAATGGTGAATCAGCTGAGCCATCCTCTAAATCTTGAAGTATCTCTTGTTTGCCCACATCAGAATCACCCACTAATAGTACTTTTAAAAGATAGTCATAGGACTTAGGGGCTGCTGGTGGTCGTCCTGAAATAATATTATGCAATTCTTCTTTTAGGGAGTTCTTTCCTACCAGTTTGCCTAGTTTAAGGGTCGATTTATATCTAAAGTCAAACAGAAACCGAAATAAAGTTTGCAAAAACTAGATAAGACAAATGTGCAAAATTTAAGAGGTTCAGTAGGTAGTCTGATTATACCAGGGTTGTGAATGATAAGGATGTAAATACGGATCATAACCATTACCACTCGGAACTGCGTTTTTTGACTATTTTGACAGTTGGAAATGATATAATTTTATTTTTGATATTTACCTGTTCGTTGATGATGTGATCGAGGTAATGTAGTACTTCCATTTTGTGTGACTTGACTAGATCCTTGTTGTGGTGTGGCTACCATTCCAGACGATGGATACATAGTCATGGTGAGTTTGGAGTCACTCGCCTGATCCCCAGGTGGTGGATACCACACACAAATTTATACATAATACCGCTAAATTCAGTTTTTTTGATGATGCATCAAGATAAACTTTCATAAATTATTATGCCCCATTGTAACAAAACAGTATTCTTTTTAACAAAACAAGAATAAAATTCACTTTTTCTTCAATCTGCCATCCAAAATATATCGTGTAGACAAGGTCGCAACTTATTGGGATTTTTATACAAGTATAATTAATTCTTCCGTTGTATACTTATTTTTTATTTTAAACAGTTTTAACATTTATTTCCACCTTCAAATTGCGTACATTAATTACGTTTTTATTGCGTTCGACACAAAAACAACCCAATTTTCACGAAATGTGAATGAATGAGTGATCAAATAACAATGAATGAACGAGTCGACTGAATCAATTACAGTTGTTACAGATTAGTAATAAAGAATGAATGACGTATAAAAAAATAAATTAAAAGCTGCTCATCGCTATGCTCTTGGCGCTGCCGCTATTTGCCGCGATGTTGCCCTTTCTGCCCACACACTGCTCTACTCGCGACGCTCCTCACTAGAGGTGTTATATTAGGGTGATATTTAAGTAATACTATTATTGAATATATTCACTAAGCCATATTAGCATTCCATACCTATTACATAATTGGGTAATAGTCAAATATTAGTCAGCCATTTTGAGATTCATATTCTCTCCGTATTCGTTAACTCTATCATAATATTGATATCGTAACTATTCTCAGAATAGGTACGATATCAATATTATGTTAGAGTAACGAATACGGAGAGAATAGGTACTATATCAATATTATGTATTATTATTCGTTTCGAATACGGATATATTCTCTTTCTCTATAATATAGGTAGGTACACAAGATATTCTTGAATATTCATAATTCTGGTTTGCCTATTATATTATTTCCAAAACGAAACGGTGCTTAAATTTTCCGTCATACTTTAACAGCCGTGCGGCAACTTCCCGTAGCGCGCTCGTCGATGAACACAGCCGCGCAAGTCACCGCGAATACCCGGTGTGCCGATTATTTGACTAATATCTGGTAATAGTCTACGCTAAACTAATATATACTAATATGAATAATTATACAGCTCGTATCATAATATCTTTATGTACCTATTACGAATATATTAGTTACACCTCTAGCCAGCCACTCGTATCGCAGGTCCTTTGACTCGCGCGCAAAAACCGACAAAATAGGCAGCGGTGGGCACGACGAGGAGCATGATGTGCGGCATGAAGAGTAATGTTGCCACACACAGTCATTGCCTCCTTTCCTCGTTACTTCCCATGCAACTCTTCGAGTGTGTGGCAGACCCACTAGATAGAGCTTATCGCAAATTCTGCGTGCAGTCCCATAAATAACGGAGGATTAACTAGTGCAAAGGAGATGTAAAATAATTTATCGATATCGATATTGGTCTATTAATCTATGGTATTTTTTCGTGTTTTATTAGATAGATAGTCAAAGGTTTTATGTTGATTGCACTGAGCGGATGCAGCCAGTCACGAGATTGCAGGATTTTTTGATTCAGTGCAGCGTGCAGCGCGGGGTTCAACGTATTTCATGGTCGAATTTAACACCGCACTGCATGCTGCACAAAGTCAAAATATCTGCATTCTTGAGATTGGCTGCGTCCGCTCAGTATGGGATTCATGCTGATAATAATTATAACTGTACAAGCTCCCAGGTTATGACATCATCATCTTATCTAAAAGTTACCAGGTCTTAAAATCATTTACAAATTCATTCCAATTCATAAAAATCTGGCGGTTTGCTTGACCCCGCCAACAGCCGATGGAAATTAAAATATGGCGGGACAAACGTTAATTTAATTTTTTTGCCAATGGTATGTCTATAGTATCACAGTAATCGCTAATTCAACTATACAATATTCATCACTGAAACCTGCCTAACTAAATAATTTCATTAAAAATGATCGCCTAATCAAGCCTTCGAGACCGGGTGGGATGTGGGAGTATTAGGGTGGGGTAACATATGGGACACCTTAAGGGCAATGACCTTGAGGTCAAGGTAAAAGTTACGAAAGTCAAGAATTGTCCTGGAAGTCAAGGCAACCTTGAAGGGTCATGACCTTGAGGTCAAGCTAAAATTTACGAAAGTAAATAATTATTCGCTATTGTAAGCACAGTAACAATTGTATGACCTTGGAATGACCCTCCAAGGTCTTTGAGGATTGAGGTGAAGGTCAAATGTACAAAAGTCAATATCCGCGATGTGTGTGGAATTTCAGTAACCTGACCAACCCCATAACTATTTCTTCTAATTTTGCTTATAGTAATAAGGCGTAGTTAAAAATATTCTAAGTCCTTTCTCCATAGCGCCCCTAAGGCTACACTCCAACCAGGTATGCGGACGTGCAAACATAGGGGTACAATTCACAGCTAGTGCCCAGTGGTGGTAGTTGGGGGCAGCAGTGACTTCAAGCTCAATCAAGCGAATACCAAAATGGTTAAAAAATATTTAAAAGGCTAAATGAAATTGCTGCCACTCCAGATTTTCTATAAAGGAAAGCGATGGAGGTCATTCATAGTCAAGTTTTTATAACATTTCTGTATTTATAAACAGCAGGAGATTCTTAAATAATATTCTTATACTAAGTAAGTTTTATAAGGCACTTAATAAAAACAACGAAATCAAAAGATCTCATTGAACCTTTACAAGGATGTTAAATGCATTTTTGCAGCCATAATAATTATTTTATAGTTTAATTATTATCAGTATGTCTCGAAACCAGGTAGTGCAAATGTTTTGCTGAAGCTTTCAATTTCCTCTTTGAGGATATTGATTTTCTTCTTAAAATCTGCACTCTGTTCAATAGTTTTGTTGAAGTCAGCAACTTTGGGTCCTGATACCTTCGTGATTTCCTGGGCAAGTTTGAGACATTTGTCAATGTAGTCAACTACTCTGTCGATGTCAGCTTCATTCAAGCCTCTTGTCGTGAGAGCGGGGGTACCTGTAAACAATAATAAAGTAATTATTCGTACTAAATATAGATGTGTGAAATGTGGTGCTGGAGGAGGATGGTGAAGATTAGTGTATTGATTGTAGGAGAGAAAAGACAGTTGTTAAGAACCATAGAGAATAGAAGAGGAAAAATGTTTGGCCACTTGATACGACACGACGACTTCTTCAGAACTATACTAGAAGGTAAAATTGAAGGAAAACGAGGAAGGGGAAGACCTAGACGAAGTTTTGTGGCACAAGTGAAGGATAGGGTTGCGATCGAGTCGTATCAAGAGGTAAAACGGAAAGCAGAAGATAGAGAACAGTGGCGTTTGCTCCACCGACAAGAGCTGAGCTTTTAAATAAAAGAAGAAGTAATATAGACGTACTGACTAAAAATCTCACTAGCCTAACACTAGCATATTCAGGGGATTTAGATACGCAAATCTTACGCAGATCTGGTATCATCTTGTTGTTGAGCTCACTATGATATGGTTGAGCTAAATAATGACGCCTGAATGATGCACGCATCTCGTTGGTTGGGTCTGTCTGGTCTATTCAAAGCCACTATAGCATTTTTTGCAAAAGATTATTGCCGACATTTGTGTCACTCACATAATTTGGATAGTTTTATGTCTGGACTTTAAATGAGACCATGATTATCTGATTAGTTTGTTACGGTGTTACTTCTCAGAGGGCAAGGGTAAAAGTGTCTGTCATATTTACTAAAATAAATATTTCTGTAAATTCGTAACGACAGGCAAGCTGTTGTCCGACCTACCTAACGGTCTTTTTTTACTTTAGTCGTAAGCCACAATTTCCTCTATATTTCTGAAACAGTTCTCTCGATCATAAATATAATGTAGAAAATGCAGTCCCTTACCAAGCCTGATACCACTAGGATTGAGAGCGCTCTTGTCTCCGGGAACCGTGTTCTTGTTGCAGGCGATGCTGCAAAGCTCCAGGATGCGCTCGGCCGGTGCCCCCGTGAGTCCGGCGCTGCGCATGTCTACTAGTATCAAATGCACATCTGTGCCGCCAGTCGCGATCGCGTAGCCGCGGGACATTAACCCTGAGCATAATCTTTGAGCGTTTTTCACCACCTGGATAAAAAGAGAAAGTTGAAATGAAGATTCTATAAAAAGAAAAGTTAAGTAAAATATTCTTGATGAACTACTCTAAACTATTTTTGAAATATATAAATTATTTCTCGATAAAATTGATATTTATAAGTCTTACCATCATGATTGTATAGATTAATTAAGTGACTACAAAATACATACTTGTTTTTGATATTCAACAAATTCGGGCATGGTAGCTTGCTTCATGGCGGTTGCAATAGCAGCAATAGCATGGTTGTGGGGGCCACCCTGTAGCCCAGGGAATACTGATTGGTTGATTTTGCTTTCAAGGTCGTACATGACCTTTTGGCCATTAGCCTTTACTGAGCGCACTCCTTTACGGAAGAAAATGACACCAGCACGAGGTCCACGTAGGGTCTTGTGTGTGGTGGTCGTTACAATATCACAATATTCGAATGGGCTGGGAATAATACCTGAAAATAGATTTTGTTAGCCTTCTTCGTAAACGGATCTTTTTTCGTAAACATATTCTTATTCATTTAATATATAATTTTACAAGTTTACAAATTGAAAAAAAAACTATGTTTGTTACGGGTTGGAGCAAAAACTACTGAATAGATTTTAATTTTGTAATTACTGTTAGATAGTATATGCTCCAACTTAAAAACTGGTGAACTTCTTATCACAATTAATTGATCGGATCCTGAGATACAGCTTGACCTCTCTAATGATTAGAGGCCCATACAAACAAGATATCATCACTGTTGGTTTTTATTAAATTACTTGTGGAATCTATTTCTAATCCTACTACAGCTTCAGGTGACCGAAGCCGCGGGCAAAGGCTAGTCTAAAAATATAAAAAATAGTAGTCCATGGTAGTAAACATATAATTTTTTTTTTTTTTACAACAAGGTGTAGGTTAGGTAGGTTAGGTAGGTAGGCAGTGGTCAATAGTAAAATTGCCAAATAAATTGAAGCAAATGAAAAGAACAATAAATGTTGTAATCATAATGGCAAATCAGTTGACTACAGAAAAAGGTGAGGGTCGCAGTTTTTTTTTTTTTTTTTTGAGATTGGGGGCAAACGAGCAAACGGATCACCTGATGGTAAGCGATAACCGCCGCCCATGGACACCCGCAACACCAGAGGAGTCGCAAGTGCGTTGCCCGCCTTTTAAAGGGTTTGGGCCTCCGGTAACCTCCTTCACTCGGCGAAACACAACGCAAGCGTTGTTTCACGCCGGTTTTCTGTGAGGCCGTGGTATCACTCCGGTCGAGCCGGCCCATTCGTGCCGAAGCAGGGCTCTCCCACGTGAAAATTCTATTCTATTCTTATATATTATATTCTTTTATATTATTATATCTATTCTATTGCCATGTAAATAAATCATACCTGCGGCCACAAGGCCCGATATATGCGCCATATCACCCATCAAGTACGCTCCATTTTCATCAGCAATCTGTCTGAAGCGTTTGTAGTCCAGACAACGAGAGTAGCAACTGATCCCAGCTATTATCAAGCGGGGTTTGAAGATTTTTGCCGTCTCGGCCAACTTGTCGTAATCTATAAGACCCGTTTTTGGGTCCACCTAACAACACAGATTAATTATTTAAACTGGTAACTCTGGTTGGGCGGGAAGGCAATTGGGCGAAAGACGAGAACTCGTTGATATTTCAGGCGTGTAGAGGAGTACTAATGTATACCACAGTTTGCGTTGTGTTTAGGTCCCATGTAATAGAAAAAACTGCTAGGTACTTAGAATTTCATAGAAAATACATCTTTTTGTCCTATGTCCCCTACATATACCTACTAAGTATTTTTAAACTATTGTATAGATTTCCATACTTTCGTCCATCGTCTGCTCCTTAGTTAAATTAAGAAAATTATGCGTTTTTACCTAGTATTAAATTCTATGTCCATGAACTTCGTTAATTTGTATAATATACCACTTTTTATTACTAGGTACTTCTCTATTACTAGTTCTTTTACTGTTTTTATTTTATTGAAATAGGAATGATTATGAAATAAGAAAAAGCTAAATTGACGTGAGTTCCCTTGATCTGAATCTTTATCAGTAAGTATGTCTTCTGTTAGTACAGGGTCACGTTATTACGTTATTTTTATCTATAGAGCGCAAACATATAATTGAACTGGACTCTATTAAGATCATGGGTCAAAGTTACTTCGTCAAAATTGTTTGTAAAGATTACGTCAAACGGGTGTGACCGGCGACTGTTATCAGTTTAGTTCATTAACTGCAAAGAATCGATTACCTAACCGATTTATGTATTACTTAATTTTGTCGAAACAGAAAGCTGTTGTGTTTCGAAGGTATTGCATGTTTACTTTTGCAATACTTTGTACTGTTACTAAGAAGGTATAACAATTCCTTATCTATGTAGAAACACTTATCAGCCAATTTCGTTGCGAATTATAGCACAATTACGTCGCGATGACATTAAAATTTATAAGTTGAGTGGTTTTTTCCTTTATAAGTATGTAGTAAGGTTTTATTTACCTTGTATGGCATGCTTTCAAAGAAAATCGAAGTGGCAGATATTTTCTTGGTTGCAGTGAAGAAGCCATGAGTGAGATGCCCACCATCAGGCAGGTCTAACCCCATGATCCTGCCATGGGGCTCTACAACACCCGTGTATACCGCGAAATTAGCTGGGGATCCTGAAAATAGTCAAAATCGAACGAAACATTAATAAATATAATTAAAT
Organism: Acronicta leporina; assembly: GCA_947256265.1. Lineage (NCBI taxonomy): Eukaryota > Metazoa > Arthropoda > Insecta > Lepidoptera > Noctuidae > Acronicta > Acronicta leporina. Next base: position 5,711,302 of record OX366521.1, read on the forward strand.
GAATTGACATTCGTTACATACCTAATTAAATAAGTTAGTGATGATATCTTACAAAAAATAATAGGGAACCATTGTCATAAAATAGTTTCAAGATAAAATTAATTAAAATGCACAAATGTCTGTACCTATTTTATTCAGTTGAAATTTAAGAGCTTTGTTTTATTAGGTATTGTGATATGTAAGGATAACTTAAATTTACAAATTCTGTCCCTTTTTTTATTGCTGTGCTGTTGATAATGGATAACTACCACAGGCAAAATAAGGATTATGTAGGATTTCTAGTGGACAATGTTCCACTGTGATCACAGAAAATTGTAAGCCTTCTGTCATAAGTTTATAGAAATACATATTTTATTCATAACTACAGCTGTTTCCTAGTTTGTAGAGTATAAATATGATTTAAATCAGTACATTTTTAACAAGACTAATATTTATTTCATTAAAAAGAATAAAAGCAAAATAAAATTGTATGTTGTTCAAACTAATAGATCTCATCTAAATACATTCCAGAATGCATTTAGATTTTATTAACTTGTGAATGTACCTGTAACATATGAATATAAAATTAAATAGTTACCTGAATATGGCTGAACATTGACTCCCCATTCTTCAGGATTAAGCCTGTAGGCTTCAAGAGATCTCTTTTGTGCCAGTATTTCAATTTCATCAATAAATTCATTTCCCCCATAGTACCTGTAACAACGTACTTTTATTGATACCTAAAGTATTATGTATATTTATTTTAGGAATCTGTTAGTTTGAAAGCATGAAAGAAGTAGATGAGTTTTTGCTTAATACACTAACTTAGGCACATGTTACCTCAGTAATAGCCTTAACAACTGAACTAGGATATCTGCATGACATGCATAGCGGTCACAGTCTGCCAACCCACATTAGGCTAGCAGTGTGGACTATAGCCTAATCCCTCTCATTGTGAGAGGAGACCCTTGCCCAGCAGTGGAACATATAATGGGTTGATTATGTTATGTTATGTTATGCACAGCGGAGTCTCCTCCAGTTACAATTGTAATGCGGTGAATGTTTTTAGCTACACATGCGAATTGTAATAATGACTTACAAACCAAAATAGCTAACAAAACAAAATTCATTATTTTAGTTATCAAACTATACTGGAATGAAAGGACCCACTTCAAGGACTTGTAGTATAAAATAAACATTGTAAAATAAATAATTTACTGTTTGCTATAGTAAATTATTTATTTTACAATGTTTGGCCATCCACAATGGAAAGTGACTTTTTCAATGTATTACTCGACCAACTTTCTTGGAACTTGGCACATAAATAGTTTTAAACGGATAGAAAAGATCAAATAATCAGAATATTTTCTTTTGAACGATCAAACCTTCATAATAGCTTAGCTTTCTACCTTCGGAACAAACCGGACTAATTTGTGATAAGCTAAAAAATATTTGATGATTGTTATTAGAGAAATTAACCATTAGAAAACTGTTGGAAAAATCAATTACCTTTGGTTTGGCATGCCCTCAGAATATTTATTGTGGAGACATGTGCTCAGGCACTGCAGGACTGGTATGGAAGTGAAGTTCTCAGAAGCAATCATCTCAAGCCCAGCTCTCTGACGCTCTTTCTCATTCTTGATAATGGAGAATAGCTCAGGATCAGTGTCCCACAGGTTTCCATTGAGGATTGAGTTGCTCATTATCGGACTGTTATGTATTTGTCTTGGAAAATGGCAAGTCTGGAATATCCCAGTTCAAAACTTAAAAGCTTTTGTAACAACAGTGATTTAATTAAATAAAATATTTAAATAGCCAATAAATAATAGTAGTGTACGTAATAATATTGTATATCTTAGACAGACACTATAACTTTGCAGACCAATAAACAAACTGAACTCTATTGCCCAGCATAGTTTATTATAAAGGAGAAACACTGACCTCTAACTGATAACTATGTAGATAATGCAATCAAAAACAAAAGTTGGTTGTATTTCTCTTAGTTAAATTGCATTTAGCTTTAGCACTAATGGTTCGGGCGCGTGTTTCTCGACTAGTAATGTTATTTTACGCAACTAATTATTATAAATACGACAATTTTTTTATTGTACCGAGGTACATAACTCACTTTGATACTTACGGAATGTAATAGAAGTCTATTTATTTAAACTAGCCTGAGAGACTCTAAAAAGTAACTAAAAAATAGTACAGTTAACCTAACAATTTTCACAGCATGGAACAATTTCGTTTAAAGCAAGCAAGCAAAGCAAAGTGATCCGCCACAGCGTGCAGATAACCATAACAAATAACAATTGAAAACAATTAAATACCTTAGAGTGGTTTTTTCCGTACACCGCTTGCAATTGATTTACAAAACAATATGATGAAAATCTGCTGCATTTTAGGGGAAATGTATATAAAGATGTGTTAAATAGTATCTTGGACATAATAAGTAATTTTGTAAACCAACTATTCCTAAGATTTCACTGTAAAATGTGTTTTTATTTGCGCAAACGCGGTAATTTTTATCAGTAATGATAACCCATAATGAACTTTACCGACATGCGACAGTTGTTACACTAACGTGACTAACTTGACGTTTCTTTCTAGTGACACTGACAGATACAATTTTGAAACTTGTTTTTGTTCTACGGAGAACTTGGGCGGTGTGCACTGGTGAGCGTAGACTGCCTACTTTGAAATTGAAATAACAAGTGGAAGTGGATGCAGTTTATAATGCATAGGTACCTACTGTGGATGTTTATTTAAGATTGGTGCTTACAAAACATCTCTTTCATTATCCAAGTTTGTATGTACATACAGCTTGTTAGTCAATATTGTACGATGTATCAATAATTAAAGATTGCGTTAATTAAGTAATTAGGTACTTGCAGGCAGGATTATGAAAAAGCACTGGTTCTATTTTGCCCGGAACAAAATATTTATACCTACATAGAGACTACAGGCCGTCAGATATTAGAAACGGTTCTGAGTGTTTGTTTACGTGTAAAATTACTCTTAGCATCGAACATGTTCCTAACTTGGCGAGGCAGCAGAAGACACCACACTCAATAACCTTTTCGTACTAGAATATAATTATCATACCTGGGTATTACTTAGGTACCTACCATATAGGTAGGTAGGTAGGTACTTACTTACCTACTGCATATAAAATAAGTACCAAAAATATATTTAAGAACCGTCACCACTCACGTTGGTAGGTAGGTAGGTAGGTAACTAGGTAGGTATAAGTTGTACGTTTTACACTTGCCTTACCAGCAGATTACCTTACCTACTAAGATAAGTTAAGCTTGGCATATTTATAAACTCATAATTTCACCAACAGACTTTTAAAAATAGGAATGTAGATAGTTGGATTTCCCCAACATTCACCAAATCGAATTCTGGTTTATTTAGGTTCATGTTCATGTCAACTTGTATAATATATTATATAGTAAGTAGGTATTATTATATTATTGTACGTTACTGCCGTTTTATTTCTCCACTATTGTGTACCCACCCGTAACATAGCTGTAGTTTGTAGGGAAAGTTTACCAAACATCAACAGAGGACAAGAATACTGACAGCACCGCGGTTGGTTTGCCAATACAAATGCTGGCACAATTGCTTACTGTGACAGTCGTCGTTGGCTGTTGCCTGTTACACACTGAACACAACGGCTATACGTTTTATGATCATAAATTTCCATTATAACTGCTACGGTTGGGTGGCAATAAATTACTAGCTAGAAGGTGGTTTGCCGGCTGGCCGTGATTACATATTGCACTAAATCTATACATACTTTATGCGATTACCGCCTCCCATTGACACCCGCAACATCAAAGGAGTTGCAAGCGCGTTGCCGGGGTCTTTTAAAAGGGCTTGGGCGTCCCTCAATCGGAACAACGTAGGTAGCGTTGTTTCATAGCAGTTTTCTGTGAGGCCACGGCATCACTCCGGTCGAGCCGGCTCAATCGTGCCGAAGCATGGCTCTCCCACGGTAAAACTAAGTGTAAAATAATTATGTGAAAAATCAAAATAGGAACTACCTATTTATTCAGTAAAGTACATAAATATGTAGATAAGTACCAAAGGCTTTCGTCGAGATTCAATTAGGCCAAGGAGAATTATTGAGTAGTATGTATGTAACAAAAATAGGATTACTACATCAGCCTTGGTGGTTTACATTTGAGCATAAATCTTTATCAACGTATTAAATACCTAAACAATACAATGCTTTTGTTAGTTAGTTTTTCCATCCCATTTCATCCCACTGGTGGGCAAAGGCCTCCCTTCCCTTTTACCAAGCCGATGTCTGTTGTTTTAGCGACCTAGATACTCTCTCCAGTAAGAGTCGAGTTCATCACACAACCTTCGTCTGGGTCGCCCACGCTCTCGCCTCTGTTTTAGCCCAGAGCTATTAAGTATAGTAGATACGTGTTTAAAGATTTAGGTTCAAATTTAAGCAGTTCTAATATTCTGGCATCTAGTCACGCGGTAGCGTGTCAAGCCAAGTTCAAGCAAAGGAACTGGCTAGCCAGCGCCGAGTGTAATATTACACGAACCACTTGGTGCCACTTGGTGCCACTTTTGACCCTTCTATAACTGAAAACCTCTTTAACGTAAACGCATAAAACTACGTGTGTTTAATTATATCCATAAGGACATCTAGAAGCCCAAATTTCATGAAGCTAGCTGAACCGGTTATAAAGATATGACGGTCAAAAAGTCGTAAATTTTAGCACTGACTGACTGACTGACATATAGTACATAAACCTAACCCACTTCCAGATGACCTAGAAGGATGAAATTAGGCAAAATGAAAAAAGTCAGATCTAACCTACTTTAAGATCTCACATTTTTAAATAACAGCAATTGTTATAGGTATCCAATAAAGCAAAGAAATAGAGTTTAATACTTGTTTATAATGTTATTTTGTTCCTATAAATTCATATTAGATCTCCATTCTTTTTGCGGCGAAGCCCACAGCCAAGCATATTTTTTTTGTATTGAACTTGCTTGGCTCTCCTTTTTTACATTTATGTTTTTGGTGGGTATACCATATTATATAGGTACTCTTTGCGTCCTTTACCGTCAAATAGTCAATGTGATTAAACTTTTTGAAGAGCCCCTGAAAAAAATTGATTAGGTATATCCGGTAATTTGTTTTTAAACGTGACATCTTTTACATGTGATAACCAATCGTTGCTTCTATAGAAAAGAAACACAGGCGCTTTAATGTTCTCAACTGTGTATTTCGGCGGTTTGATGGATGACTGGATCCATACACATACAAATTCTTCTCTTTACCGTAATCATATTTTCTAAATGATCCTGTCGCCATATTTTGTAAATAATGAGAAAGTTGTTTGACGGAAGCACCGGAAGGTGTTTGTCCAAATATCACGGGTAAAATCGTCTTATTCAGATGTTCATAATCGAAACCATCACCATTTTAGCAATTAAGTGCCATGTTACATTACTATTGTATAATTAAAAGTATCTACGCTAGGCTACCTTTCTTTGGGGCGATGAACATAGTTTCTTATTAAAAAAATATGTTTTATTAAGAATAAATAGGTAAATATTACAAAATACTTACAAAAGTTAATCTTCGGCTTATGTATTATAAAATTATGTTTATTATAATTGCAGTGTTGTGTTTTTTTGTCTTATAAATAGGAACTTTAAGAAACCTAAAAAACGCAAAATATGTCATCAGCTCAGATTAAGTATAAACTAATCTGAGGTCGTCAGTAAACAATTTTTTTTTACTGTTACTGATAGATAACATATAGTTTAAGATTTTTTTTAGATTGTTTTATTTTTATTTTAGTAATTATTTAGATACCAACCTATAAGTAGGTATCTTTATTTGGGACATATCCAAATAGGTCAACTCGTTGATATGATTTGATTCATAGATAACTAAACATGATTAAATATTAGTACCTATTAGTAAATATTAGTAAACTTAGGATAGAATTTTAATTATATTCAGGTATATACCTACCTATGTAAAAGATTTAAAACTGACTCATTGATTGGGATATGTCATGTCATATCAGGTAGTCAGGCAGTGTTCCGGTGTGCGAGACATGACGAGACGAGGCCGGCGATGTATGTTAGCATATATTATTTGACAGCCCTAGCTCGATTATATGCATTGTCTAGGATGGGGTATTTATTGCCTAGGAGCATAAAATCCATTTAAAATAATATTTGTATATGACTAGTTGACTAGGTAATAAGCTCCCTAGATTGTGCTCGAGTTACAGAATGACTGATTGATACAAGCGTGCCGTCAGCTGGAACTGATCTACTCAAAGCCGCTATGGCTTTTTCTTCAAAAGGCCATCTCAGACATTACCCAGCATTGTAACACTCACATACTGCTACTACTATGTCTGGACTTTAAGAGAGACCATGATTTTCTAAGTTTGTTTCGGTGTTTCTTCTCAGAGGTCGTCAGTTAGGAAATGCCGGCGCCATCTAGTTTTTAAAAAAAATTATAACAATGACTTGTAAAAGTGTCTTTAAAAGATCTATTTACAGAAATAAACATTATTTACTTAAAGTCTATTTATTTATTGGATCTTCAACAAGGAATACACTTTACATTCAAAATAAATAAAACTTATGGTTTTATGTAAATAAGTTTCCTTAATTACAGAAAGCCATATCATTCCCAAAATCTTACATTATAAACTAAAATATAAAATGTTAATAAAAATACAATTACAATATCACAATTTAGATTACATTACCAATTACAAATAATTAATTACAAATAATCAGCTTTGAATTGATGAGTTGAAATTTTTGGATTAGCATTTCAATTAGAATTACATTCTCATTGACAAAGATTTCAATTGCAATATAGTCGTTATAAATTAGGTATAAATCCTGAATTAGTACCTAAGTGTACCAGACGGGCGGACTCGAGTCGTATCGGTATTATAAACGAGCCGCTGACGTCCTGCACACTATAGGTTCGAATAGTGTCGGTTAAAAAGCACGAAGGAACACCACTACTGAACTACAATAAAACACACGACTACACTGTCACAACACTGTTCCTAGGGGTTCAGTTCTCACTTGAGGTGTGTCTTCTTCGGTGACTGGATTACAACTGCTACTGTCGAACTAACGGCGATACCTTTTATACCACACAACCATTCGAGAAAAATCTGGCCTATTACCGAACCCTTTGGAACCTATTTATTTCTATAAATCCTTACATAAGGTACATGTTATATACATCATTGGATGCGTCTTGAACTGTACTATAATATAACATATACATAACAAATGTAACACTGATAACAAAAAAGTTTCTAGAACATTAACTATAGCTTGAAACGTTCTATTCACGAATTCTTTTATATCTATTAGAGATAATGCTATATTCGGTTATTTACTATCTATTAATTACTATCTAAGCAAGATTCAACTAATTATACTAAATTATAACGCGAAACTTGCGAAATAGCATTTCTCATTTCCAGAACTTTCACGTAAATAAGATCGCGTCGAGGGAAAATTCTGGCAACTTGAACCCGATGTGTTACATACAATGTTATCGGACTAGATCTTTCTATCATGACTAAAATATATATATCCTAACATGATTATATACCAAACTTACATACTTTTCTAGATATTTACCTATTATCACCTTATCAATTAAATATCCAAACCTATTATATTACTATAACAAATAGCAAGGGGGTGATAAGTACATGTTAGGAAAATTCACTACAATATTCTAAACTTATCCTATACCTAATTATTTCACTATAAAGCCTAGATTTAATTATATTATAACGAATATTCTAGATTAGGTACATCTATTCGATAATAGATGGCGCTAGCATGCCATGTAAAATAAGTATATAATCGAACCATCTATACCTATATAATCTATATAACTAAAATATAGCTAATCGTAATCTATATTTAACTATTCTATTCGACAATAGATGGCGCTTACATACTTATAAGCGAAAGTAAATAGGAATACCGATATCCTTGTACATCATATGTACATACATATGTACATACATACTTGTACATACATGTACATCATAAGTAAATGAACTATTATTTACTTATGATGTACTCCTAAATTCTACAATAGACGGTGCCCATGTGCTGGCTAAGGTAAATACATAAACTATATAACTATTATTTACCTACGTATTATTTCTTTTTTCGACTATAGGTGACGCTAGCGTGCTACTGCCTACATAACTATTATTTGTATTTTCACTATTCGGCGGTTGGTGGCGCTAGTGTGTAACTTTTTTATCGCTATCTGATAATTCTAGTAGGGTAAAACACCCAATTGTCGTCCCTTTTTACGTAAAAATATAACATTGTTTTTACCACACTCACAGATCACACATTTTGATCTTCTGTCGCGAACACTAAGTAATGAGTAATGAATGGTAGTTAAAATGTTTTACCTACCTAATAATACCTATTTGTTGGCACAAAATATACCTAATAGGTAGGTACCATTGATTTAAAGTCAATGCCTATTATATAACATGTAAGACCGGCTCTATTCATATTATGCTAAGTTTATCGACACTGTGCTAGCTAACCATATTATAATTTTAATTATAAGGTTGCCGTTGAAAAGCAATTATGTGGAAGTCGAAAGGGTTCCCTTTAAAAGGAACTCTGATTAATTCCAAAATAAAGGCGAATATAATCAGTAGGTATTATCTGTAGTAGGTACGGTACCAAAACGGTATTGTTTAGTTAGCCGTGTTGGGGAATAATAATAATAATAATAAATTGTTTATTTCGTCAACTTAAAAGTGGTACAATTGCTGAGTTTGGAATCACCTTTTAAGCAAATTTTTGCTTGTGATAGGTGATTCCGCTCTTCCAAGTTACATTAGCGATGTTTAAGTATGAGAGACAAACACTGATTATGAAATTAACCTAAGCATGCAAATGATTTTTAAGGTGTTTAGTGACAAAGTATGAAGGAAATTAGAAGTGAATGATATAAGCCGGTGATTAAGTAGGAGGGTAAGCGCGTATGTGTGAGAAGGTGTGTGTTCGGTCTTGAATGAGTGTGTGTGTGTGTGAGATGGTGTAAATGAGTGTGTGAGAATGTAGGTTTGTGAAAAATTTTGAGACAGCCATAAGTCTATGTTTTGGGATCGGAAGATACTGCATTACAATATCTTCCGCTAATTAACGGAGTGTAAGTAATAATATTAACTGATGCTTTGTAGTATGGACTCGACTTCTTCGTAGCTTAGGGTTGTTAACCATTGGGTGAGGATCTTTTTACAGTCGTGGTAAGTCAGAGGGTAGATGGTATGTTCTTTATTCAGTTTATTGTAGATATGAGAAGATTGCCATGTATATTGTCTTGCGGCAAATAAAGTTTTGACCATTAATTGTGGCGCTACATTGTTTTTCCTCCTAGTTTTAGTTTTAGAAGAGACAAAGGTAAGAGATTTGTGTTTTTTTAGAGCAATCAGAAGAACATATAGTTTCCTGACTGACAACAGGTTAGACGTTAAATAAAGGTCTGCTGTGGGGAATCGGAATGATTTTCGTAATATCATTCGCAATTGATAAAATTAAAATAAATAAAAAACCCGACTGCATAAAAACACTTTAAAAAAATTAAAAAGACAAAAACAAGTCTAGTAGTCCAGACCTATGTAAAGTAATATTGAATAACTACACCATTTAAATGTTTTCATGATCGATAAATACATAAAATAATGCATTCATCACACATTACATAAATCTTGCACAAGTAAATAACACACCTTAGTTTTAAATTAAGCGTCTGCAGATTTTTCGTAGTTTTGCACTAAAAATCCGGAAACAAGTTACGTAATTAAAATAACTAAATAAAAAACCCGACTGCATAAAAACACTTTAAAAAAAACTAAAAAGACAAAAACAAGTCTAGTAGTTCAGACCTTAATTTAAAACTAAGGTGTGTTATTTACTTGTGCAAGATTTATACAATACTGTTACGGAATGCTCAAAACATATTTTTCAGCCCACGCATTAAAGCGCATAAAATCCGCCATTTTGTTTTTTTTTTATTTCATGTACCCAGTGACACTCGTGCCATCAAGACAAATCTAATGAGGTATAATTTATCTAAATCGGTTGCACCGTTGAATAGTTACGAGCGGACATAGGAACGGACATACATACATACATACACGTCAAACACATAACCCTCTTCCTTCGGCAGTCGGGACTGTACTCAAGTTAAGTTTGATTTTTTTATCATGAAAACTTGTCAAGTGTTACTTGACAAGTTTTATGAAAAAAATTACAGACACAATGCATTTTCTATTATTCTTATGCTCCAGGGCCCTAACGCAATTCGATGAGAGATACCTAAGTAGTTTGTTACCTATGTTGGATAACATTTTGATGTTTACAATTTCACACCCGACGAACAATCCATAATGAATACAGAACAATAAATCGTTATATCTTATGTAGACTCGAAGCATTAGCATCAGACGCAATTTCGTCAACTAGCTACCAACATCTCCACCAACGATGGCGAATGTTCGCTTCTATGTTCATCATCATCATCGTCCCGTATAGGTAGGTAGGTCAGTCCCACTGCTGCCGGCCGCAGGCCCCCCTTTCACATATATAAATAAACAAGGTTAAGTGATTACAGATAATGTCGCATTCCCAATTTTAATGATAAATATACTTAAATTGTATCGGACATGTTGGTTAAGTATTTATCTAAGCACCTCATCTTAAAAACTGTTGGAATAAAATATGTGCGATAACGTGTTCTTTATTCGGGTTAAGACATAGTGAAATAAAACAGGTAATGACAATACTTAACAAACTAGAAAAAGATTGCATAGCTAAGTAAATATTTAAAAAATCGAAGCTAATGCTACTTTTCGATGTGAAAACGAAGTTAGTTTGGTCCCATTTCACGACGGTAGGCGAACATGAAGATGCGGTCGAAGGCGAAGGTGGAACATATTACCTACCTATCTAGGTGAAAACTGGAAAGTTTACTCGCGTTCGACTTTAAGTAGATTCACCGAAAAGTAGGTCGAAACGTAGAGATTTCTGTGTGCAGACTTAATTAATCAAATTAATTTTATCGTAAGTTTAAGATCACATTGTTTTTCTCAATTTTATTCTTCGATAGCTGCTCTACTTACTTACGTCATTATTATATTGTTAATAATTGTTCTTATCTTGTTGTTCTTAATATAAATCTACAATCACGTAGAAATAAATATGTTAATTTGACGTATTTACGAATATATGTATGTAATATATGTATGTATGTACAATAATAACATTTTCTACGTAGAATCAAATAAACGAAAAACTTAAACTGAAAACCGAATCAATTAAGGATATTAAGAATGATTCAATTTTTATCGAAATCTTAATACCTATTTATGTAATTCTGAGGTTATTTTATGGAAACGGTACAAATTAATATCGCACTTTTCGTAGATACGATTACGAGTAGGGGAGACCGAGGAGAGTTGAAACAATTTTCAGATTTTATGACGTACACAAAAGTCTATCTGTCAGAATCGGACGAGATTGGTATCATTCGATAGCTTATTTCTTCCACTTTTATGTAAGACCAACAAAAATAGCATGAGCATGAATGCTGGCGAGATATCTAAACTTAAATGTGTCAAGTCATTTTGTTTCAACTCCCCTAATACCGAGGTAAGATGAAACAGGGACCGAGGAGAGTTGAAACAGTTATTTATATCAGAGAAAAAGGGTTGTAAATTAGAAAAAATACAAAATTTAAAACGGGTTTTATTAAAAAATAAAATCAAAATGTAACAATCATCTTATTAAGTAATATCTACTTAATTTAAACAAGACAAAACCTCGTTATAAAAAAACCCTTATGTTTCTGCAAATTATGCCTTAAATTTTTTATTTAGTTTCATGAAAGACCGAAGCCAAACCTCACCTGCCATCTCATGTTCCACCCAAGAAGAAGGACATGTTTTATTATACTCTACAGCAAGCTTATAGGCGAAACCTCTGGTTTCTTTGGTAGTTAAACCATAGTTAGCAGCAGCGCAGCATAAAATATATTCTCAGAGTATATTTTCCTCCGAGGATATAAAAATGGTCTTCTCTGGGTATACTACACTTGGAGGAACTGGCGTTTCTTGACAGTCATAACCTTTTTTCTTTATAAATAAGTGTACAATGATGTATGGTTGAGGTTATAGCTGGACGCAGCATCCCAAAGACTTTTGTGGCGCGTTAAAACCTCTTCTGATGCTATTTCTTAGATTTCTTGGCTCGCCATACCTCTGTCTGTTTTTCGTTTGTGGACTACAAACGAAGAACAGGCATGCTAAAACCAAAATAAAAATAAACTTCACCGTATTAACAAAACTGAAGCCATACAAAATAGAACCGAGGGGAGTTGAAACAGTCTGTTTCAAATCTCCTCAGTAGCAAAAATCCACCCAACAGTTATAAAATCACAACCTAAAACCAAACCACAACTAATAATTCCCACCAATACTATTCATCACAATCCATAATCAATGAGCTTTCTAAACGTATATAATACATGCCAAAACACTATCACATTATTAAATAGTAGGCAGGGAAAAAAAACGATGAAAACTTACTTTTCATATTTATTTTGACACGTGTGCTATAACTACGCAACCGCGCGTTGTGAGCCAAGGATGCACACTGAGGGGTCTGCGGGCGGTGGAACGCCGATAAACAGCGCTTTTGCCAGCTCGACAACGGTTATAGATTCCGCGAAATTAACGTTGTTTCAACTCTCCTCTGTTTCAAAACCCCTCGGTCTCCCCTACAATCAGAGGTTGGCTAATCAGTTTAAACTGACAATGTGTATCCGTGTGTCCGTGAATCATATTGTGATTCATCAAGTGTAGCCATTTAGTACCGCCTAGGTTGTTGTATAGTGTTTAATTTTGGTAATGGTATATAAATTTGTCGTAGGCCGTAGGGCGTAGGTAATACATATTTGTTATTAGAGTAACCACATCATCATAAATTGTAGTGTGTAGCAACGGATGAAATGGAAATAGATCAAACATGTTGGCATAAAAACTGTCGTAGGCCTTGGGCTAATCTTACTTTGCGAAATATCGTGGTGATGTCTAGACATCACCACGATATTACTGGAACTAAAGAAATAGAATAAGTTTATATTCTGCAGCGTACCTACTGCAGAATATAAACCTTTTCTATTTTCTATATCTATATTATGAGTAGAGAGTAAGAGAGTAATATGAGTACCTAAGAGTAAGAGAGCGGGAGTTGAAGGAAAATATAGCATCATTACGAGTCGAAATGAGATACATCACTTTCAAAATCTTCATTGGCAGCGATATAATTTTATTTAGTAGGCTGAACCCCACGTACCTACCTGCCTATTCAAGTTGGTATTTAACGTGATTATTAACACAATTATTCCGGAGGTCAAGCGCTAAACAACTGTATACAATATAAGTGTAAATATAGGGCAAACACTTAGAAATTCAGAGGAATGTGGAACATCTAATAATTTAATAAAGTATAAAATAAGCGGTTTAATATTATATTAGCTAAACAAACTAAGTTTAAGAATTTCGCAACGAAACCATGAGAACAACTTTTTTGGAAATCTTTATCAGAATAATGTACCTATAATAAATTAATTTATCAAGTTGTGAATATAACCTCGTTAAGATAACACTTTATAAATATTTTTGATTTAAATGGTAACCTGGTTATAGGACGTTGTTATACGACTTCATTTAGGTAGAAATTGTAAAACATTTGGATCGAATTGAATGTAGTTATTACCTACCTATATTACGATACACATATCGCTTTATATTTTATATGTCATTCGTCTTTTTCCATACAACCAGTGACACGAGAAAATTTGCCCCTTCTCTCAGATATCTGTAACCTGCTTATAGTAACCTGCAACTACGTCGCTCCTCCATGAAGCTCCTAAACGTCAAATTAACAAAATGAGTGATCCTATAGCGTAAAACATATTGTCTAACTTTGATAGATTTCAACATTCCGTGATAGATTGCTAATTCAGTTGACGGGTCTCTCGTGAGTGAACGGAGTGTCCAATGTTAAAAGGCGATTAATAACCTATACGGGTAAGACCCAGTTTCACCATACTATGTTTGTTAATTTAACAGCCTGTTAATATTTTAACACACTGATATGGTTTGTGAGTGTCCCACCCATCCCACCACATGCTAATGGCTTGTTAAATTGCTTAATCATCTGTTATATGTAATCACTGCTCTGCGGGTCTGTTAAATTTTTAACAGACTGTTACTATGACTTCTGTACTGTCAAAATGGTTTTAAAAGAAAAAAGGAGACTCTTTCATGAAGGTCTGATTAAGGCCAATTATTTTATTTTGGATTGTATTAGAAAATTTGGATGAATAGAGAGCTAGCTTATTGCCATTAACCGGGCACAAATCCAAACTCTGAGCTGCTTCTGAGAATTTCATAGAAAAAACCAATTAGGCAATAACATTTCATTTGACCTGGGAATCGAAGTCATAGCCTGTAGCATATAGCGATCGTGCTTAGGACCTACTAACTTAGCTCAACACTTAGCCTACAGTAAGTTTTCGATAAGGCCTATTGGTGTGTAGGATACTAGTTTTAAATATAATACGAGTACTTATTATTTTTTTGGTAAAGATAAAATATAATTATTATATAAAATAAATAAAACTGCCATTATCAGCCATTTTCGACGTTATTTCGAATTAATTTGGAGTAGGTAGATATTTCATTCTTCATGTTTCGTTGTTTTGATTTTTCTTTTAGCTACTGTGTCATCGCTGCCTCAGCCTAACCATGTTTTTTCATGATTTGTCATCAATAAGTAATTCAGTTTTGCTCTGCACCAATTCGTCATTTATCGAAGTTTGAAATCTGATCTGAAAAAGATGCAATACTTTAAACATTTTACCTAAGTATAAACACTGAAATAAAATAGTAACAAACATTTAGTTCATATAGATAACTCAAAATTAAATAAAATAAATAATAAATAATTCATTTATTTCCTCACCATAACCGCAATTCATTAGGTACTATACTAGGCTATGGTTGACAATTATATAAACGGCTGTGGTTCGCTGGTGCCTGAGGTAGGTGCTGTCGCACCTGTATTACAGGTCACCAGGCCCCCACTCTAACCCTGGTTTAGTTTCATAGCTGCCTTATGCAAAGACTGGTTGGGCGGACAAAAAAGTAATATTTTAAATTATATGAATATAACTAATAATAAATGATCAAACGAACTTACCTGTTGTGAAGTTCGATCATTATTATATGAGTGCCCTGCTCGAAGATATATATTTAAACAAGCAGCTCTCATCATTCACTGGCAACTCTGCGCAATTTTAGAAGTAGCTAAAAATTTGCTTAATCTGTGCTCGGTGAACGCTTTCATTCTTTTTAGAGTCGCGAATTATCTCAAATTTTACCCGGGGTGGGATGGGTAGGGACCATATATCTTCGAGCAGGGCACTCATATAATAATGATCGAACTTCACAACAGGTAAGTTCGTTTGATCATTTATTATATTGCGTGCCCTGCTCTCGATATATATTTAAACAAGCAGATGTTTAGAGTATTGGTAAATTTGAGATAAGCCGAAAGCATAGCATGTATTCCTGTAAAATAAATCTGTTATAATCACATTGCATTATTTTAAAACATATCAGTCTCTTGACTTTCTGTTAAGGACCAATTAGCTAACACAAAGCCGACCAGCTACAATTGCTGTGACCCTCCAGAGGGTCAGGGTTCATCAATCATTTTATTAAATATGTAAGAAACTGATTCCCTTAGATAGTATTTACGGTAGGTACCTGGAACTTGAAAATAAATGTTAATGATCATTCTTAATTGTTGGAGAATAATGAATTTCGTAGTAGGACTACATATGGCATGAATCAGCAAGATCAGTGCCTGATATTAAGTACTAAGTAATAATTCTGGATTAAGCACAGGATAAACAATAACAAAATGTTATTAAAATATCAGAATTAATATCATATCAAATCAATATAAATCTGCTGAATCGTGAATCGGTCAGTTTCAATCATAACTATTTATAACTAAATAGTTATAAATATTCGTAAGTTAAAAGGCCGACCAGCAGTCTGTGTGATTACAGCTTATGAAATTTCTTTTGTCATAGTCCTGAATGTAAAGACATGGCGCCTACCAGGTTCCAGTATGGCTCTGGTATCTATAATACTGACTCGAATAAAACTTTGAAGAATACTTTATTTGACGATGTAAAACATAGTTATAGTAAGGTAGATAGGTACTTTTAAAAGAATTACATTAAAATTTCAGAGCTGTACTCTACACTACTTTCTAATCACACAATTTTCCCTTCACTGGGCGAATGGGCCATTCATCACATCTAGATTATAGATAAGTGGTAATGATTATATCAGCACACCCTTCATTCCATATCTGTTGTGCTTAATACAGGGAACTTCATTCCATATCTGAACAACCCCTTGCCACAAAAACACTTTTTAAATAATCATTTAAAAATGTAATTTACAGTAAAATATGAATATAGAACTTTGTTTGGCACAGTCCTACATATATATATATTGATATTTACCAATATTAGTTTGGACTTATACATTCCCTAGAGACTCCCTTACGAACATTCCCCCCCAATTTTAGAGCAAGGATGAAACTGACTTATGACGGACAGTCTATAGGCAGCCGCAAATCCAATGATTTTTTCATAAAATACCTACTTAATACCTGGTATGGATAGAGGAGATCTCCCTGAGAATGGGTTCGCCATATACTATAGGTGCTTATCTATGTTAATATTATAAAGAGGAAAGATTTGTATGTACATATGTTTGTAACGAATTGGCTCAAAAAATACTGGGCCTATTCCAAAATTTCTTTCACGGTTTGAATGTTACATTATTCCAGATTAACATAGGCTATAGAATACTTTGAAAAAGTTTGGGATTTCTGGCAATGAGAATTGTTGGTGGATGAGGTTTCTGTAGGAAGACTGTAACCTTTATTTTTGGTGAGATTATCAGTTTGTTCTAAATCTTCTAATCAAAAGGTGTTTGGAAGGACACCATAACAAAACAAAGAAAAGATAATATATCCAAGTCCAAGTGAAAGTTTCAATATTCATTGGCTTTAAATGTTTCCAGAAGACTAAGGCAATGCATTTATTTATTATGAGTCTAGCCCAGCTTTATCCTAGTAGAGGCACCTAATATTGTAGTTCTAAACAATGTAGGTATGTACCTATTTGTATCTAAATTCTCCTTATAAATGTGAACTTTGATAAGTACAAACTGTTCAAAGACTCAATATTTTTATCAGTATAATATTTTCTGAATAAATGTAATTATCACTACTATATAAACATTGGTGTAAGGTGTAACAAGCAACAACCAGAATCTTTTCCAGGTCAAATACCATATTTCTGGGTTCATTATGTAGTTCTCTTGTTTAAAAATAAAAGTACTAAATAAACTTTATTTTTAATGATGTCCTGTGACCAAAATGTGCTAGCATGTGTTAACCCTTTGCACTACTGCCATATGAATGTGGCCAAGGCAATTTAAATGAACATAGAAATGTCTATGTATAATAAATGAAATGTTTATTACAAAATTTACTAGGGTATATGACACATCATGACACCTATGTCTTGTTATACAATAGGATGATTTATGATGTTGCTTAACATGCACAAAAAAAATAAAAAACTATATAAATATCTTATATATGATGTAGGTATTGTTACTACCTACACCTCTTATCTTTTCTAAAATCAATGGTATGCACATAAGGGAATTTATGCACTATACAAAATGTTACAACCTAACCTGGATTGGTTAAATGATTTTCGGTTGCTTGTCCACATTTTTTGCAAAATCCATGGGCTTCAAAGTCTAGGTCAAAATTGATTTATTTCAATTAGACCAATATAATAGTTGAAAGGTTGAACTACTTGTCAAACTGGATGCTTGTTGACACAAACAGCACTGGATTAGGTGATATAGACTTTACCAAGTAAATGCTATGTCATAATACATAAGTTATGCAATACTTCTATTTTACATGATAGGTACTCCTATAATAAACAGGAATTTTATTACAACATTTTAGTTTATCTTATCTTGTGTATAATGTACCTATTCACTGTGGCCCAGAATTTGGTGCTGGGCAAGCTGCAATAAATATTGCTAAATATTATTATAATGACATATTTCTGGTAGATATCATACAGGAGCTAAGAAATTATCAAGACAATGATAACTGGAATTTTTTACTGATAAATTCTAAGCATTTCTAGAGCTAAAGTTTCTATAATCATATCATCTCTTTATATTAATAACCAGATTCTATACATATTAATGTATTGATTGTCTTGTAATGTCCCCATCTTGTAAAATTATTACGCATCTGAGCAACCCAATGTAGGAATTACTTTATTATAAAAATATAGGCAATACTATATTCTGAATAAACATTTACTAATAAATGTGGTTTTCCAATAACTTTTTGGTATGTAATGTCATTTCCAAATGGAAATAAAGCTCTATTTGACAGCATTCTTCTGAGATGTTATTTTTCTGATACTAAAGTTTGTTGTATCATAATGGGAAATGAAAGCTAAAGTTGGCCAAAGTAGATAGCTCATCTGATTTTCCTGAAGACAGTAATGGCACACGGTCTTATGAGACTTGATTACAAAGGTAATTGAGTATCCTTTAACATGGTTAAGTAATACACTTAACATTGCATGCTATCCTGCAGTGAGGTAAAAAATGTGTTAGCCTTCCGGCATGACTTACCACTATGGCTAAGTTGGCCATTTCTTGCACACAATGTTGGTCTTGTGCACAATGCTGGTGTTCCAGCCTGTATTGAAGATTCATGTCCTTCAATAGTAATGGGTAGTTGTGGGTTTCACTTACAATTGGTTGTAAGCTTATTGAAGAACTAGTCGCTTTTAATGGCAGGTTTTCAAAACATCTTGTCACACAGGCATTCTATAGATGCTTACAGTGGTCTTTTACTATTTCACAACATATAAAAACTAATTATCACATATAGGGAGAACTAGAATTCTCATTATTTTTGTTAGGGCAAAATGTCAGTCAGGATCCATCCCAAAATTCACAAAGTATATCTTTTATGTACCCTTAGTGAGATGAATTTACATTGTTATTGTTATACTGCATATTATGTATTTATTCAACTCAATATCCTTGTCTATACTGACAATATTGTTGCTTAACAAAACAGAAACCTGTGGATATTGTCTAACCGGGATCTGTTCCACAAGATTTTGTGGTGTCTTTAGATCATTGGGCATTGGGGCCCTCAAGGGTGGCCGTGCCCTATTTATAGGTGAAAATTGAAACAAACCAAGATGTAGGTTTATCTAGCATGAGATTGTGTCTCCTAGAGCATAAAACTCCAGTGAGTTTTGTGTTCTTCTAGAACCATATGTACCTACTCGTTTTAATTATTAGCACTCCTTCGAATTGTGATCAGCACAAGACTTACATGTTATTGTAATCTGCAGTAAGTAGGTATAGGTAGTTACCTATTATTTAAATCAACATACCCATGAAAAAACATTGTAGGCACTTACATGTGATTGATAAAACTGCTTATTGGAGCCTCACGGGCTCCACATAAGAGTAAGAGATCTCGTGTGTACATCTCGTGTACGCCCCGAGTCCAATGAGCACGTCAGTGTATCACGTACACCACCCGCGTCAACCGGTACCTCCGAAGGTTATGGAAACTCTTGCGGCTTTAAACTGCTACGAGAGCCAGTAGCCATACCGGTGTAATCACAAGACAACTTGTCACTTTTATTTCATGAAGAATAATTATTATCTCCGTTCCAACGACGCTAGGTACTCCGCTTTATGACGACACTTTATTCGGCTTATAATTTTAAGACGACATTTCTTTTATCGTCTAACTTTTGTAAAACTTCTTTATGTTGCCGTTTAGGCATAGATTTGGTTGAAATTATATTAAAATACACTTTAATTAAAATAAAAACAGAGAAACGCAGAATCAGTTGCCGCGCAAACGAAAAGAATGAAAGCGTTCACCGAGCACAGATTAAGCAAATTTTTAGCTACTTCTAAAATTGCGCAGAGTTGCCAGTGAATGATGAGAGCTGCTTGTTTAAATATATATCGAGAGCAGGGCACGCAATATAATTACACCTTACAAAGCAAAATTAGTTCCTACCTGTTGAGAATGATTGAATTTGTTCCATGACACTGAGTACCATGGCATTGAAAAAGCTCGAAGAAGTGATTGTGGTTTGCTCCTTATCTTCGTTTTTATTAGCAGTGGCATCATATTATATTCTGCAAGACAAAGATGTTCATAACTTTGTCTATCTTTGTCTTCAATGATGAGATATACCAAAATTTAGTTCTCGTTCGAAGAAAAATTCAGCGCGAATGTTTTTTAGATATATCATCTGGTGAGGGCTAAGGGTGAAGGTACTTTTCACATAAATTATAATTTAAAAATGAAAAAAAAATCCGCACAACAGAACACAAAAATTATTAAATGACAATAATAATTATTGTTGACGTTTTATCTATCAAAATTATAAATACCCCGGTTGCTTTTTGAATAGAAAAAGAACGATGTAATAAATTCGGCCGTATTACATTATTATACGACTAGTTACAATATTGGACATATCGGTATCACGTTGACGTTGCTATGACTGTTTTGGTCGTATTAGAATGTGAGTGAATGCGCTGTGTATCATTCAATAAATGCTTGATTTAATAACGCACTGTTACATTTTCGTCGTGGGACATAATATCCTATTTTAACAGCTTTGTTAATTTTAAATGCTGATTAGTTAATGCCTTGTGATATAGAAATTGGTGAAACTGGGTCTAAATAACGTAGAGTACGGGTGTTCTCCGTACTTTGTCGGTACCCAATACCTACACGTAAAGCCATCGCTCCCGATTGACAGAATACCTGTGACAATCGTTAGGTTTAGTCAGTATTCCGAAATCCTGATAACCTTCCCTTGAGATGTTACGTATTGCCCAGAGAGATAGCAGTTGCTTCGTGTAAAATATTGATATACAGCAGCGTCTGGGTCTGGGTACCTACCTACACTGGAACCCGACTCCGACTGAGCTGAGACAGGGCGGGGTAAGAGAATGAAAACCTTTGGGTTTGATATTGTATGATTTTTTTTTAACTTTATGCCTAATGCGCCATTTGGATTAAGCTCAATTTACTTGAGTGCTTACTTTTTAGCACTTCAGCTTTCAACAAGTCATAGAGACGAAGATTAATTTTGTTCTTGAATACTTATATTTTCCCTACAGAATTTTACCATTATTGATCAGTTAAGACTATGAAGTATTTTATTCATATAACGACAATAAAACCCTTCATTAACCAATTTCTACAACTAGTGAATACTCAATCTGTAGAAATTGGTTTTAATAAATCAGAAATTAAAAATATTTTTTCTTAGATTAATAATCAGCTCATAATAAAACTGAAGAGACGCGATCATTCACGGCTCTCAGTTATTTCATTATTACTGAAAGAGTGCATAGGTTTGTATGTTATCCTAGGAACATGGAAAAGTTCTCGCCTTCAGCTTGAGGGTGCTGCACGAAATCTGATGCAGTTGTACTCCTGGCGGTTTACGTTAAAATAAGGTTTAAGGTTTTAAGGTTTCATCGTGATGCACCCCTGCAATCAGAGTTATAGTAATTTAATTAGAAACCCCTTAGGGATGCGGGTGAAATCGCAGGCAATACTTATCTAGTTGCCATCATCATCATTCTATCTAGTTGGTATTACAATTTACAGAATAATACCAAAAGCCATTACTGCTTTATCGAATATCTCGAGCATCGTAATAAATAATCACCTCGGGGAGAGTCCATTAAGGCGAAGCTAGAATACATCGGAGCCACGTATTTATATTATGACAAATGGTTATGTTTTATGGTTAACAATGGCGTGATCGTGATATAAATACAAATGATACTCCTCATCGCAATGATTAGGTATAACAAAGTTTAGTCAATTACCATTTGAAAAGATGTTGACAATAAATATTACATTCAGTAGACACTATTGAACCAAATATTTTCGTATATCTTTCTTAATCGTAATCAAAGTTAGTAGGTATATTACTTGTGTTTTCCACGGTTTTTTTATCTCATTATAAACTTGCGAAAGAGATAATCTAAAAAGTTATAGTTGCCTATGTTCTTTTACAGGAGGAACATAGGATACTTACTCACATAACCTAAACATGGCAACGTTACGTACCATGTATAAGCTCGTATAGCTTACGAGGGATTGTGGAAAGCAGGAAGCAACTTTCAATGGGGATAAAAGCCGATGGGACTGCCCCATAAAAATAAAAGCAGGCAAAGTCGTAACAACACTTCGACATAAGCTTTTATTGTCCAATGAATGTAGTAGTTTACGCGGAGACAAGTCGGCCATACATGCATCATAATTCGCAAACTGGTTGACACAGTTTATCTGCAGACTTTTAAATAAGAATGAAAATAATTTTTATTTCTCTTAATAATACACAAAAATAAAATTTAGGCCTTTAAATAAGTACCTAAGTCTTTTTAGTTATAAACTCTGACTTCTGAACTAGGTGTAACCCTGTATTTCAGAAGTGTGATACATTATCACAGGATTCATTATTAGCGTCGTTTTTTTTTTTATTATGGCGCCACACTTTTTGTGTATTTGCCAGTGTCAAGTATTAGAGTAATCAAGTAGGTAATATTTCCCATCATGGGATTCTATTATGGCACCACACTTTTTGTGTTCGCCAGTGTCAATTATAATATAATATGTTGTTCAGTTGCCTCAATAAAACGGTAGAAACTTTATTGAGGCTTCGATGGAGTTTAGGAGTGAACCCAAAGTCACGATTTTCAATTTTATATCATTTGCCTACACTCTCACACGTTCACGAACACTTAATGGTTAATTAAGCACCATAATTACACATTAAACTTCGGAGAAATTCAAGTTTTAAAAATAATATAAAATCGACAATAAGTATGCACTTTTCATTTTTCCGCCTAAACTCATTAGCGTCGTTATTAGCATTTCGTTGTAGCATTGTTTTGTGCTGTTTATAGATGATATTGTATAAATATGTAACTATAGAACGGACATTGTATTTAGTATTTTTAAAATTAAAAAAGTTAGGGAAGAGAAGGTGACACAATAATAGTAAGGGGTAATCCCTTTTTTATTAGTACTAGTATCCCTTTTTCGAGTTTACTATTATAAATATCTATATTTATAGATATCACGCTGTAGGTAAATGTATATAACATTATATTACATACAGCATATTACTTTTATTGTTATTGTTCTAAGTAATGTGAGCCACGGGACCTGAGCCAATTAATAACCTTTTAATTAGCCTAGCTTCAAATAACTATCTGTATCTACTATAAACTAACTGACTGTATAAGGTACTTTGTACTCGCTGACTAAAATTTCATCGGACAACATTTATGAAAAATTAAAGAAAAAACAAAAATGAAAAAACGAATAATTTCCCAGCATAAATGTTGTCTTGTTAATTAATAAATTCATATTTTCATTTTGTATATTTACACGAATTGTTGAAATGTTAACAAGCGTTATTTATGTTTACTAAAACATATTATACGTGTACTGTAAAAAGGGTTATAAATAGCCTCCAGATATTGATATCCGCAAAGATTTGTTTTTAATAAACTGGCATGGGCATAGTATCCAAAATTAAGAGAGTAGTGCCATTTCCTTTAATAGAGATTTTTTATTTTGTATATTGGTCACGAAGCTACGAAATACGTCATGAAGAATTATTGGCACTTCAGGAATTTCATAATTATCTCAAATTCACCCGGAATTCTAATCTGTTCGCCAGTAGGAAGCTGATCTACTACAATTTACCTAATGCTTGTATTGAACATGAAGACGCGGATTTAAATATTTTTCAGCTACTGCGTCATCCTGTTCAGTTCAACGGCACACAGCAATACGCAAATTAAGGAATCCTTTTCTATTTTTTTTATATCATAACACTTTTTCATCTTGATAACTTATTTGCCCTTTGAACTGGGTTACTAAGCACGAATTTATACTACGAAAGCAGTAATTTGATAAATTATTTAACATCGACAATTTGTGGTACAGCAGACCTTGCTGAAATTATTTGTAGCAATATTGTGTTCACGTTATGCGGTTTTGATACATCGTGGTTAATATGACAGTTATTTTTGCTCATTCAGCAGCTGGAGCAGCTACCAAACAAATTGAACATTATACGTGGACTGTGAATTCAGAGGTTTCACTATGGAGGAACTAAAAACGTATTGCTCTCACGTAACCTGTGGAGAAGATATAAAGTACACCCATCGCAATATTCTATAACAATAATGAGTGGTTGGTACCATTTGATGATGTGTACGTTTTGCGAAAGAGGCTCAAAAATGTAATGAAATTTTATCGTATGTATGCGTAAGAACCAGTTGAAAACGTAATTATTTTATTTCAATAGAACAATTTGTGTGCTTAGCTTTGTGTGCGTTTATTATATGCTTGTGAAGTTGCCCACGACATAGGGTTTCTTTCCTATTAAGGGAGGTTTATTTCTTTTTAATACCAACGATTTTTAACACTTAACTATGAGTAAATTCATTTAAAAAAAGGATTGTTTACCTGAATATATATTTCGAAAGCTATTTGATTCATGTATATGGAAATTAATTAATTAATTTTGGTAGTTATGTTTTTGAAAGACGGTTTACGTAGTCAAAAATGTAACTCGATAGATGACTAAACTATGCATTTTGTTTAGGAAGATAACTGAAGTTTTACTTGACTCTTACAAAGGCGATATAAAAGCAAAAAAACATTCTTAAAATACAGCAACGAAAATACTAAAATAAAAACTACCTTGAAAATACTTTGATGCCAAGTGCTAACTTCTACCTTACCTTATTACATATGTATATACAGGAGTTCTAGACAATATTTTGGTAAGTTTCATTGTATCTGATTAAGTATAATATACGTATCCGAATAATATTAACACAAAAAGCTGAACGTAGTGTATATAATATAGACACCGGGAAAACCTTTATAAGTACGGGGTCGGCCGACGTGACTATTTCTACAACCGTATAAAAAAACAAAATTTGCTCGAGACAGCGCATCCCTGTTTATATCAAGTAGAAAAAAGACGAAGACGGATTGCGTGCCGAGATTCACTTGCCGAATAACGTCTGCTATTTATCACTGTCCGTATGATGGCGGTAAGGGCACCGAGACATCTCTGTCTGATCTGCCTCCATTACAAATAAATTATTGACTGTATTAAATATTTACAGTGAATTCCACCATCCACTCGACTTCGAAACATTTTAAAGCATAATACTGTTCATTCTTACTCAAGTAAAATGTAATAAAAGGATAGTATTGTCTATTCGGTTCTATGAAAATTATATTGAAAGGTCTTGCCTGCAAAAAGGGTTAAGTAGTTTATATAGGTCGCTTTGGAAGATGATCAGTAGGCTAGGCATAGTAAAATAAATATACCTACCTACATTAAGTTATGTTATATAATAACTAATATGCTGTGAAGTCATTAAATTTCTATGGTATTTGTTGATTAGGTTCGAGTATTAACGTAAGTAGGTCAGGTGGAAAATAGTACGATTAACATACCTACTTGTACTTGTACTTGTAGGTAGTTTAAATAAGATGGAAATTATAAACTCTGTGTTACTGTATTACTATGATTACTAAAATTCATTAACTTTACTTACAGCACAAATACTTTACCTGTAATTAATGCAATAAGTAGGTACACTGTTTAATAGAACTGAACTGTTTATTGAATTACCTTTCGAGCTTCGCCCCTGTAGGGCTAATACATATAGCTAAGTAGGTACCGAAATGCCATACATAATATTGAAGTGTTGGTACTATTTCGTGGATTTATAGTAAACTTAAACAAAAACATTTCCAGATTTTATCGACGGAAATTGAGTCGACACAATTTCCGTTCGCCTCATCATTTCTGTTAATGGATCAGGTGGATAGGTATATAATTCAATAACATAGTTCTTTATCTCTGTAACGAAGGATATCCTCTTCTTAGAGCGTAATTTTATTTTTACTATTACTGTGACACAAGTCTTTTTTTATTAATCTTGATAGCAGTACGCGTAAGCACGCGTACGCGTGATGTTAAGCGACACTCCGACCTAAGATGGAGCGCTCAAAAGTTCAATGCAATTTTATTGAAAAACAGACCATGTAAAATCTACCAGTAGAAAAAAAAAAACTGTTCCGAATGAATAAACAATCGATTGATTTACAACTACGTTGAGTTTATTGTATAAAATAAATTATCTTCTAAAGAGCTAAGCTAGAAGAAAGAGGAATAGCAGACTTGGCAAATAGAATTATACTTATGGTTTTGTTTTATGTTTTTACCAAACCTAACAAACCTGTTGTTACCACAGATTTTTTTGAGTTGTTCCCATTGAAATATAAGATGGCAAGGTATTAAAATATACGAAGATACCAAGGCAAATATACCAAGCGTGAGTACAAACACAAATGTACGATTCAGAGCTGTTTCTAATTAAAGCGCAAAGATTTAACTGATTTAACTTGCTTGAAGGCAGCGACATTCATAGATCAAACAGACACAATAATACGAGTGTACCAGGAAAAAGGGTTGCTCGTTCTCGAATTTTGCAGGCTTCTAATAAAATTCCGAGAAACTTCTTTTATTACGTATCTGCTAACTAAGCCCGTAGGGAAAACCGCTGGAGAAATCGATGTGGCGTTGAAAAATAATACTAAAAAGGTGGTTCATATTTATGAAGTAGCAGTTATTACTCAGGGCCAATAAGAACGGGTTTATTAGTGTGAAAAAATGCGGGTTCATTAGCTCTGATTAGTGTTACCTACTGTAAAACTATAATTATTATTAAACGTTATATTATTAATTACTGCAAACAGTAGGTACGTACATACGTAACATGTAGACATGAAGGATACGAGTAGATAACCCTTCTCATAACGGGGTTTATGCGAAGCGATTTATGGATGAGTTGAAGTAAAACAACAAATCATTACAGGCAGTTGTCTCGGTAGCTTAGTTGACTAAGGGTCCAGTGTACTGCAGGTTAGAACCCTGCCTGAGATCAAACTTTTCTTTCCCTAAAATTTATTATTATCTTTAAAATAACGAAATATTAACTTATGTTACTAGTTCAATTTGCAATATTCGTACTAGCGATCCAGCACTAGCAAGAATAAAATGCAATATTATAATAATATGTAAAGGGTTCTGCATCGTTATTACTTTGACGAAAAGCATTCACTTTATTGCACCTATATAAAGGTGTCTGTTACAAAAAATACGATTAAGATATCTAATCTTCAAAATAAACAACACCTCTAGGTACTTCGTAAGATTTCCTTCTTTTAGACACTACTATACATTTCACTCTATACCTTCGGCTGTCAGTGTGTACTCCTTACATACGAACTACGAACCAGACCACTACTACTGACCCAGTTCCGGGGTGAGTTAGTGTTTGCTCTCATTGACTTCCTGTTCTATTGGAGTACAATATCAGAGGAAGGAAAATTCTCAAGTTTCTTATACATTTTACGAGCTTCCTTGTTTAAGGAAAGGGTTATTTGAGTCAGAGTAATGTATTGTAATAATTTGGTGTCTCATATGGAACTTTAATTAGGTATCTAATTGAAGTATTTGATACATCAATAAAGGCTTCTTCAAATCGTTTGCCATGTGATCAAAATTAGGGTGAGATTTTTTTCAAATAAATGATTCGAGAATCAGAAATTTAACGACGATACCTACTGTAAGAATTTTTAGAGAAAAGCAGCAATTTTTAGCCAGTCTTTTGCACGGGAACTACACTACTCTGTCTACCTAGAAATTGCGGTATGTATGTAAGTACCGTCATATCATTGTAAACATGAAAATTTGGAAATTACGAAGATCCCTTATAATCGGAACACAATACTGTTACCATATTATTGCTTTGCTGTAGAATATTAGCAAGAACGGTGGCACGAACTCAGATAGTACAACCAACCAGATAGGTAGCGATAACTCAGCAGTAGAATTCTAATCTCATAAAACGTTTCTGGTACTTACATTTAAATGGCATGCATTCATAGAAAAATAATGAATTGCTTATAGAAGATGCCTGAAAAATATGTCTATAGAAATCTGGTACGGAAGAAGCCTTTATTCGTAATTATAAATGCAAAATAAGAAGGAATATTTTTAATAAAACCAGAGGAAGCCGAGTGATTCAATGAATAATTTGTTACGGAAAAATACCTGTCGAGTCTCGCGAATCAAAATCGATCTAGTTGGCTGAATTGAATTGGCTGGAAATTTCATACTTCCTCGCAAGTAGATCTGGTCAAATTCCCGTGCTAGGTAATAGGTAACCAATAGTTGATTAGTATTTTATGAAACTTTATTTTTAAAAATGACGAAAATGTTAGCTCAGTACATGTACTTAACTAACTGCAGTCTGATATAGGTAAGTCTTCGTTCCTATACCTACTTCATAAGTACGAGTAACGTATACCTATTATGAAAGTTTAACTAAGATTACTTTTATTTGACAACTTTAACTTTTCCTAAGAAAATTGCATACATTCATTTATATCAGTTAAACCGCTTGAAAGTAGATCTAAGATCAGCGAATCCAAAAAGTCTTTTGGAATTCTGATCTCACGTAATGTGAGAGTATGAGACACGTACACAAAATGTAAATTGTAATTTTACGATGGTAACTAACAAGGCAACGATAAATAGATTGATATATCTGATAGATTAAATTGCGATACTGTTACTGAATTCATAGAGAAATCGATTTCTGCAGGTTATTGTTTGCTAGGGTATTTTATGATCCCCTTTACCTAGATTCAATAGAATCATTAAACTTATTGAACAAATCAGGAAGTAATAATAAATTTAAATATTGCTTCCAGACCGTCATGTCAAATTGCTAAAGTAGGTAGGTATTCATCAGTTAATTGACTTCACAAGACACTGAACACATAAACTGCTTCAACTCCATATTTATCTTTGCATAGCTAAGAAGGCAATTAGACGCTTCGTTGAAATTTCTGCGGTAATTTGGTCCAGGGAGGCAGTGTGGCACCTGCGTCAGTAAAGGTTCATTTTGACAAGCAGGCAGCCACGGTTATTGTTTTCTAAGCTTCAGTGGCGGCCGTGGGCGTGGGGTTGAATCCTAGCATTAAGGCTGCGTCGACCTAGTATGTTATGAGCTCGGGTTTATTAGATTAAGTTACTTACGTATATTTTTATTATTGGCTTCATTAGCCAGTGCTAAGGTCGTAATTGCTGAGCTGATGTTAATTTAATAATTTACGCGTATAAACTCGCGTTTTCAGTAAATTTAACCGTGGAGTTCTAATTTTAATCTAGGTTAATTTATGATAATTATTAGGTATTCTATTAACTATTGGAAATATCTGTATTTGGTTTGCAATAACATTTTCCAGCGAAGTGGCTAAATTTGCATCTAGCGATGCAAAATTATTAGCCACAGTGGATGTACACAATGAACACAAATGTTTTGAGAAAATAAATCTTCAGTATATAAATAACATAAGACAAAATTCACAAATATACCTGTATCCCAAAAGGATAGGTTAAAGATCTTCGTTCATGTCACGTGTACGTTTAGGTCCCATGAATCTCCAAGGTCCTTCATAGAAAATCCAACACTAACCTCGACCTGGGCATCGAATCCAGGACTGTTAGTGTAGAAGACGCGCTTAAGACCACTAGATTAACAAAACACTTTAATGAAGCAATATAATACAAATTATAATTTTGAAAAAATGGTATATAATACTAAATTACTGTTATTATTTAATTACCAGATAAAAATATAAGTAATTGCCATTTTTATAACGAAGCGGGAATTGAAATTTGAATTTAGCATAGATTTTTGATGAGATTTATACTTCACAATATGGTGCCGGTATTGCTTTTGGTATTGACGATCTGTGAGGCGAACATCAAGATAAATTCAAGGATCCTTTTAATTTAGGTATAGACGACACGTTTGGCGTAGCGGCTGAGCGATCGGCTTCTGCGACACGTGTTGTGGGTTCGATCCCCACACGGAGCAAATATTTGTATGATCTACAGGTAGTTGTTCCGGGTCTGGGCGTTTGTGTATGTGAGAATTTGTGTTTGTAAACGCACCCACGATACAGGAGAAAATCCTAGTGTGGGGCAACGTTTTTTTAAAAAAATCAAATCAAATCAAAAACACAATTTTATGAGTGGACTTCATAACGATTATTTTTAAGTTTTCGATTAGTTAATTCCTATTTGCATATTGTTAATAATTAGCGCCCGAACGGTTGACTGTCATTTCATACTAAAAGAATCCAAATACAAGAATAGCAAATTTTCTCGCATTTTTTTACCGTAGGTACAACTAAATTGATTTCGTCTCCAATTTTATTTTACACAGACGTTACATTTCTAAAATTCTTCGTTTGTCGCTTTTGATGTAAATATAATATGATGTTCATTCCAATTTTCTTTTAATATTACAGCAATTTGAAAGAGAATCGTTCAGTTTACCTTTTCGTAGAAAATTAAATTTCAACTCTGACATATTGCGAATTATTTTCCTTAGGATTCGTATCAAGTTCAAGTGGTTTCATTCATATATTGTGAATATAATATATATGTCGCAATAGAATTGTATAATTGGCTATTTTAACCGCTACCTGTTTTACAAAGGAGCTCTGTTATGTAAAACAGCTGAATGACGTGCAGCAACTTTGCAATATTAGTGACCAACACGCGGAATGCCATGAACGTTTTGCGTTCATTAATAAAGCCGATTAATGGTTAGGTGTTTTGTAAAACAGTGCATTTCAGCGTGCAATTGTAAATTTTAATTCGAAAAATCGGTGCGTGGCGCTGTATGGCATACAATGGCATAAGCTCGTCAAGTTAACCCAAATTTCTTCTTAAAGTATAAGCATTTATCAGTTTCTTGCAAGAGAGCTTGGATTAAATCATTTTAGTAAGTTGCGTAGTTTCGATAGTTTTGGTTTCGTGGAAAAAAGCCACATAGATCGTAAAAGATATCATTTAATTTAAGCTTGGTTTGGAAGTTTGAAAGTAAGTAGGTACTTATTTGCCGCTTCCTTTTTGTTCGAATAAATTTAGGGCTTTCAGATAATTTAACTTTGCAGAGATGAATGCTTTTCTTTCCCCCAATTAATTATCCGGGTTCATTTAATGGCTTAAGAGTCATTAATAAGAATTATACTAGTATTTACTGCGACATATGCCTTCCTCAAAAAGTCAGGCCGAGGTGTACACACACAGTTCACCGGTATGTTTAGGTCCCATGCATCAAGTGGTGAGCCTATTACATATTAACCAGACTCAGAACTTAACTCCAAGCTGACACTGAGAATTTCATAGAAAAAACAAATAACACTATATCCAACCTGGAAACCGGACCCAGTGTCACTAGTGTAGAAGTCACGGTTATGACCATTATATTAATTGGACAGTTACATTACATTACACTTACAAAGGTGTATTTGATCTTATTCTGTAATATTTTAACATGGCTGCGTCAGGAGGAGGTTAAAAAGTGTCCTCGCTACACAGTGTGGTTAGGTAGGTAAGCACAGTGGGAAGGTTCTCTTTGTTATAATGAGACAACAGGGACATATTAAAGAAAATAAATTTTGATGTCTTTTTCGTTCAACATACAAAAATGTTTACCTCATATTGTTCCACCACGGAAGGTGAGGAAGGATAAGAAGTTTTGATAACGTTAAATCGTTGTGGTTTAAGAATATGATTATATTGTCACATATGTACCTAGTTCCTTATTTTTTATCAGCTCGCGTTTCAGTATACCTAGTCTATCAGTCATGGATAATCAAGAGGTGAATGCTGTGATTTGCTGTGAATGCGGTTGTGGGCAAGAATTTTTTATTTTATTAAGGGTGTAGGTGACGTTAAGTCTCATTTTGAAACTTGTTTTTTGTTTGTTTTTGTCTGTTAATATCTACGAATTTAAAAAAATACTCCGATATTAACATACCATAACGCCTGTAAGGCTAGGCAGAGGTGTACTAATGAGCCACCACTACACTACACTAATGAGGCAGATAACATTTAATTTTTTTTTTAAAAACGTTGGCCCACACTATGATTTCCTCCTGTATTGTGGGTGCGTATACAAACACAAATTCTCACATACACAAACGGCAGGACCTGGAACAACTACCTGTAGATCATACAAATATTTGCTCTGCGTGGGAATCGAACCCACAACACGTGTTGCAGAAGCCGATCACTCAGCCGCTACGCCAAACGTGTCGCGAAACCAAACCAAAAACCAAAGATATAATATTGTTATTTCGATATATTTAAATAATTGTATGCCTCTTAGCCAAGTGGTCCTGAGCGTGACTGCTACGCTAGAGGGCCTGGGTTCGATTCCCAGGTCGAGCAAAGTGTTATTGGGTTTTTCTATGAAATTCCCAGTAGCAGCTCGGAGTTAGGAATTTGTGCCCGGTTAATGGCAATAGGCTCGCCCCCTATTACATTGCACCTAAACATACCGGCGAACTGTGGGTGTACGGTAGTACGCCTCTGCCTAACCCTCCGGGGAATACAGGCGTGATGGTATGTTTATGTGTTACGTAAATAATTTTATTGCGAAAAAGGAGAGTGAGAGAGATAGGCGTAACGTCATAACAAAGTACATACCAACGTGGGAAGCGTGTACCTATTGATCGCATTGCAACAGAACAATAACGTTAAAATGTTATGATAAAACATACATATCAGGATTTATATAGACAGGATAGAACCCAGAGGCTTCGCTTGCGTGTCCGAGCGGTCTCCATACCACAAAATTGATTGATTAAATAATTCTGAGTGAGATCAAGATACGATTTATAGAAGGACTATTAAAAGTTCAACTTGTTTCACGAAAAATCTATAATTTTCCAATTTTTCAAGGTTCTAAAAATCAAGATCCTGCACTTTAGTCAGTGATAACGAATTTAATTCAAGTCGATCGACATAAAATAATATAGCTTTTTTAAGATCTAAGTAAAAAATCCGAACAGATTGCTATCGTTATGAGTATTAAAAAAAAATAAAAGTAAGCGCTGTTTGTTTATTCCCCTCGTTTCATAAATCAAACGATAAATTCCAAACCGGGAATCCAGATGAGTTTAGAAGAGTTTCCAGAAGATCAGATAAAATTAAATAGAGTAAAATAAATTTTCGATCCACTTTAACACAACTTCGTTTTTGGTGAAAATTATAACTTACCTATTAAAATAATTCAGGCAGTTCAGTATTTATTTACACCTAAATATTTAAAACTTTTTTCTCACTTGTACTTATATTATTTTAAGACGGCAAAGAGACGGTGGGCGGGAGAAACCGGTGAGGAGCGGCATTAAATGAAGGACGCTGTCTTTTATTGTTCGAAGAATAAAAAGAAATAATTGGGTTTAGAATTTTTTTGCCGGTGTTAAAGCAGCTCAAATTATCAGTTGTTTGGACAGCTTCTTTGAAATAAAAATAAAAATCCTTATGTACTGCTTTTACGGTTTTAGGAATGAGAGAAGGTGTTGAAACCAACTCGAAGCAATGACATTGACACTCGAAGAAGCCTTTCCGAGCTTCAGTTCATATAATTGTACTTATACATTATATGCAAAATACAGGTTAATAGTTCAATTGAATAGAATAACAGATAATTAATGATCTTCCGAATAGTTTAGTCAGCGCCACTACTACGCTAGAGATCCTGGTTTCGATTCCAAAGTCGAGCAAACGTTTTAAAGGATTTTATTTTTTGAATATGGAACCAAATCATACCGGCGAACTGTGGCTGTATTTTAATAAATGTACACATACTATGGGGATTACAATGGTGTTATTTAATAGAATATTAGTTCCTTACACAGCGCAATTCCTTTATACTAGACATAGTTGATCTTCTAAGTATGCTGAACACCGACTCCGACCGGGGACTCACGTTCACCGACGAAGAACCGAAGAAAACTGCAGATTTGCGGTTGCAATGCTGCGGTTCTCTGGCTAGGTGAAGCCTACACCCAGCGTCTAACATAGTATACTCACAGAAATGGGGATGAAAAACTAGTTTATTTATCCAATGAGATTTTTTTACAACATAATAAGACAGATTAAACAATCGATATAGCCTAATACTTAATGTTTCATATGGATTGATGCTAGCAAGCATCTAACCCCCACTAGATTGAAGTTCCGCGTGGTTAGTACTAAGCCAACAGTTCACACAATATTAGTTCAACGATATTTCTCTCGTGTTCACACTGCTGTTTTGTCGAGCTTAGGACAATACGACTCCCAGTTTGAATTGTTCAGTTCTCAAACAGGAGTCTGTATTGTAAAAGATAACAATGAATTGGCTCGCGCTAAAGCGTATTCATGCTTGATGCGAGATTGTGAGCAATACTGTAACAGACACGAATGATTGTTTGTGAAATATAATAGGCCCAATTATCAAGCTTAGAACTTTGTGACTGGGATCGGAGTAGGTAAGTTCTTGGTATGGTATTATTAGTATATACTTATGTATACAGATACTGCTTGCCCGCTAATTCCCAATAGGTAGGTATCATCATCATACCTTAAACTTGTTTAGCCGATACCTTTAATCAAATAATTAAGCTATAGGTAAAATATACCCAGTATAATAGTTATTGAGTAGTTGAGAGTTTCGTTCTTACAGAAAAATTGCAGTGATAGCCTTGTGATGTGACCAATGTGATAACCGATAACCTAGTGATATGACTGCCAACTCAAAGATTACGATTACGTTTACGAATCCAAGGCACGCACCTTTGATTTTTTGAAGTCATGTGCATAGAAAAAATCTTGAGGAAAACCTACATCCCTGAGAGATTTCCTCGACGGCGGCGGCGTGTATAAGTCTGCCAACACGCCATTAGGCCATCGTGGTAGACTATAGCCTAATCCCTCTTATTCTGAGAGGAGACCCATGCCCAGTAGTAGGACATGGGTTGAGTATCTATCTATACTAATTTATAAAGCTGAAGAGTTTGTTTGATTGTTTGCTTGAACGAGGTAATCTCAGGAACTACTGGTCCGATTTGAAAAAATCTTTTAGTATTAGATAGCCCATTTATGATGAGTAAGGCTATAGGCTATATATCATCACGCTAAGCTAAGACTAAGTAACTATTCTACGCAGACGAAGTCGCGGGCGGAAGCTAGTGTTATTATATTACAAAAAAACTATCCAAATGAAATATTTCTTTCTAGTACTTACTATGCAGACCCGAAATATGGTAGGTATGATACTAACACACCCACAGTTGGCAAACCTACTTTTACGCCAAGTAGAAAAACAAAGAGGATTAAATTCTATTTACATGGAGCCCGAATGCCGGAAATTATTTTTACACTTATATAGGTAAGACGCCTCCACGTGAATTGTTGCAGTTATAAAATAATTACAGTACGAGTACTTACAATATGCATTTGGTACTTCATTGTCACTCCTATTTGTGGCATTCACAAAAATTTCCGAGTCAGCTTTATTAAAGGGCTCTGGACATTTGCCAACAGAGAGAACCATTACCTAAACGCTCTCTTCGATTCAACGTCAAATACGCCTTGACATTGATTTTTATTCATTTGATCTCTCAAGTATTTTCTCTTAAGCCGAAGTATCATGAATAACCATTTTCTGTTCACATTAAGGCCAAGAAAGTTTATTTTATTTTGATCTTTTTCTTTTTATTAAATGCTGTTGATACGAGAGCTCTCTACCTGTACATAAATAAAAATGCCACCGAAATGTAAGTTCGATCATAACTTCTGAAATTTAGACAGGAAAATTACTAGATAAGGTAGGGTTATAGTTCTGCAAAAGCTATTTGTTTCTCTGTCAGTGATATTTGAGGAAACAGACTTTCAATCTCGAACTAATTAACTCCAGTTAAGGATAACATTACCTAGCTAGAGCTAGACCATTTAACTCTCTACTCACGTTTCATCACATTTTGATATACGTAGGTATAGTAATGTTTTCCCTTCAAGAA
Source organism: Acronicta leporina (assembly GCA_947256265.1). Classification (NCBI taxonomy): domain Eukaryota; kingdom Metazoa; phylum Arthropoda; class Insecta; order Lepidoptera; family Noctuidae; genus Acronicta; species Acronicta leporina. Next base: position 5,747,602 of record OX366521.1, read on the forward strand.
CTATACTTTCAATAATATTAGGACCATTTTTCGTCGGAATTCTTAAAATATGCATGTTGTCAAATTGATCTTTTTTATATGGTTTATAATGAACTAGCTTCTGCCCGTGACTTCGTCTGCGTGGACTTCAGAATTGAGTCCGACCTAGATAAACAGCCAATTTGTTGTTCCAGACTACAATCTATATCTGAGCCCAATTTTATCCAGATTCGTTCAGCCGTTCTGGCGTGAAAGAGTAACAAACATCATCAACATTCTCACAAATTTTCACATTTATAGTAGGAAGATCTGACTCCCGATTCCAGTATTTAAAAAAAAAATATAGAATGTACTTTAACTATGGAAGGAGTATAAAACAATCCAATACCAAACAATGATACAATGCTCATTCAACTTATAGGTGAATAATATATATTGTATCTTTACTACCTAAGTATTTCTACATATAGTTCTAACCTAGATAGCTGGTTGACTAATGATCATTGTACGTGTACTGTGCACAATGAACATAGGGTGCATTATACAAATTGATCTCTTTGTAAAGCAATCAGGCCAAATTTCGGGCGCAGACGCGAAAGCACTTTATTAAATGTGCGAACTGTTTGTTGGAGGTAACGAGAAGTAATCGTTTGTGTTTCGAGTAGGCCTATCTTTCACTACTTACTTTTTAATTAGTTAACATTACTGCATTGTTATCGTGGTAAATACGTTACAGTAATTTGGTATACCAAGCTTTTTTTTTAATTTGAAGATCTTAATAGTCTCGGTTTTCGTAAACTGCGCATTTGAATGCTGATACAAAGGCGCAGCTACATACAATAAATGATTTTGAAAATGTTATACTGCACGTCCACCAAATAGCGCGATATATTTCTAAGAAATAAGAATGCAGTAACAATGGCTATATCCGTAGATTCTCTGGTAGGCAACTCACATGTACAATATGCATGAGCAAAGTAACTACGCCTTAACAGAGGCAATAAGACAAATGTTACTGTTGGTCACATTGGAGTACACGACATGTTATTAATTAAAGTTACAATTAAAATACTTATTAGCTAAAGTTAAAAGGCTACTTGATATTGACGTAAATTCAGAATGTGATCAGGCAAATTTCGACCTGATGGGTGTAACTCGCGGTGGCTTAGTGGTCGTAGCGTCTGGTGTATTTAACCAGAAGAGACTGGTTTAAAACCTGCCCGCAGTTGATTTTTTTCTTTACTAAAATAACAATAATAGCCCAAGGAAGCAAGCAATGAAGAAAAAACCCATTAAAGCTTATATGTAATGTAACCATAATAAGGTTGTGCTTTATTGTGACTATAGGAACAGTGCAAATACAGTAATATCGTAAAATAATCAAGTGGCATTGCTTCGAGGTACTCTAAAGACATTCCACGTGATGAGACTGCCCTGCTTGAAAAGAAGAGTCGGTTTGCTTATATATATTCCGAGCACGTTTTTACAGAAGCGATATACTACTTCCTGTATACGTAAGTACCGAATAATATATTCATATTAATGTTAAATATTTTACAGAAAGAAAAGCTTAGAACTGAATGGAGTAAATGAAAGGCCATTATGATGCTTTAAATTGCTAATTTTTAATGCCTCAACATATTGATATGTTACAATATTTATATTACTCGCATTTACCGAATGTGGGCTATATAGAGTCTAGTAGTTATTTATTTATGAACTAGCCGCCCATATCTGTACGTTGCAGTAAAATAGACTTAATAAAGTCATTTACGGTTAGAAATCTTTGCGGTTAGCCAAAGTTTTAGTCTGAGGAAATATAAAGAAGGATAATATATAAACCGTTTCTCTTTCTATCGCATCGCCATAAGCATTGCATGAGATTGACTTGTAGACTAATTAAAAGTTGTAAGTTTAAGCATGTCTTTGCAATAGCAGTATTTATTGAGATGTGGGTGTGTAGCACTGATGCATTTTGGCTCGTCTCCATATCTGAGAAAATATACTCTAGTCGTAAAGTTACATCGTTACAGGTACATGGTGTTGGGGTAAAATGTCCTTTTTGATGTATCATAATATGAAACACGTGGAAAATTATTGCTACGGAGCTGCCATGGGTATTAAAATATGAACCAAGTGTGGACCAAATATGATTTCACAGAAATTACAAATTGTAGCAATATAGGAATTGCTAACTATAGCCTAACACCATTAACCGTGTCAGGAAACCCGTGCCCAGCAGTAGGACAGTATAATGGTTTGATTATGGGCATTAAAAATATAGCCTAACATCCTGATTGGGACAAAGTTTTAGAAGCAATTGGTAATCTACATACAAAATAATAATTATTGAATGAACTAACGCGTTTATCCTAGAAATATCCTTTGGAGTTAGTGTGAAAAATTCTGTTTGAGTATTGTATGTCATTGTTCCTTCGAACACACCCCGACCAGGACTCAGTATTATCTGAAGAAAAAAGGTAATACTAAATATTAATAAATTTAAAGTGATAGGGATTTAAGCACGCCTTTATTCTAAAAGGCTCATTAAACAACAGTTATGAAAACATTAATTTTACTTCATTGACTTCGATGAGGTGAGACACAATTTGATGAAGTGGGAGATAGGGAGATTTGGTTAACAGACGCTCCATAAGCGTTTTGGGGTTATATAATTATTAAATTAATTTACCTTAGCCTGATAACATTCTTTGAGCGCTTTTGGTGAGACGCGTTTAGGGTTCCCTAGAAATGCATCTTCGTCCTTATCGTAACGATATTTCAAGACCTCACTGTTCACATTTTGTTGTAATACTGATTCTATTGACAGAAGTTTTCGTCTTGCACATTTTGATCTGCAAGTTTATTATTTACAGGGGGTTTTAAAAATAAAGTTATAAAGGTCAGCACATTAACGTTTTTTTTGAAACTTTCTAATTTAGTAAATATGCTTAATATTGCTTAACTTAGGGCCACTTGCACAAACTTCTTAAATCTGTTTAAATAATATTTAAACACAATTCTTCATACAAATTGTGTGTTTTAATACAATTTAAATACATTTAAGAAGTTGGTGCAAGTGGGCCTTAGTGTACGTCGATGACGGTCACTGCCATTAGTTTTCTTAAGATAATCCCTTGGTATTTTTTATGTTTTATTACTATGAAAAACATCCTATTTAAAATTATTAAGCGTAGGACAGGTGTTGATGGGATATCTGGTAGCTACTCCCGAACAGATCACCAAGAACGGCTAGGAATTATCCAATGTCCGTGTATTTAACGGTCGTTAACAAGTTCCGTTGGTGCCGAACTGATATTATATACATTTACTAGCTTCTGCCCGCGGCTTCGCCCCTGTGCAATTAGGTCTGTCACCACGTCCCACAGGAACGGGATAAAAAGTCCTATGTCCGTTCCTGGTTCTAAGCTACCTCTCCACCAATTTTCAGCCAAATCGGTTCAGCCGTTCTTGAGTTATAAATGGAGTAACTAACACGACTTTCTTTTATATATATAAGATGAGTTTAAAACAAACCGTAGTTCATTACTGATGCCGTCTATATACTCGGCTAGTACATTGGCCACATCGCTGTACATAGGACTAGTCTCCGGGACTGGGAACCATTTGGTGCAAGCACACCAATGCTGAAGAATACCTGCCTCACTACATGACCGGGTTTTGGGTATCTGAAACAGTAAACAAATACAGTCATGTACCGCTAGAAATATCTCACTATAGGTACATTAAATTCGAATTCAAACCCTTTAACAATTCAATTAATTAGTTCAAGCTTTGCAGCAACGCAGATTGATTTAGTTCTAAAATATAATGTTCATTAGTCTAGTGATCCTAAGCCCGGCTGTTATAGACCACGCTTATTGTATTTTTCTGTAAAATTCTCAATAGCAGCTCATAGTTTGGATTAGTACTAGGTTAATGATAATAGGTTATTACACGGGGATTAAACGTAACTGTAGGTGTACATCAGTATACGTCTACATAACCCTTCGGAGAGAATACAGGCCTGATGGTATGTATCTGATATATACTAATGATCAACTAGAAAAGGTATCCAGCTATACATCCTCAGATCAATCGCTTCATTATCATAGTCAGACAAAGATGTCCATGCCGAACAAAGGCCTCTCCCAGACTTCCATAAGGACCGGTTCTTTGCCGCTGGGATTCATTGAATGCCATGATCATTTTGAAATAAATTAACATGTTTACCGGTTCTAATAAACTCAAGGCGCGTGGTAGATCAGACCCGGGGACTGTATACTTATTGCTCTCGCTCTTCAATTCTAATACGTCTAGTAGCGTAGCGTGTATATCAAAAGGTGTCGTCAGCACATCACTATTATGTTTTAGTGCCATCAAAGCGTTAGGCCTGAGTCGTTTCAGCCTTTCAGGCAAGAGGATAGCCATCAGAGGCAGGCGTTCTTCCAGCTTTCCTTGGTATGTTTCACAAATTGGTTGAAACCTAAAATATGAAGTGTAAATCTGTTAGTGGTTAGCAATAACGTGATTACCGTTATAAATTTCATATACCGTAAATATCTAGTTTCATAGCAAAGAATTGGAAAGACCGAGATCCGTGGTCACCCATTATTAAAATGAGGGTATCTTCAAGCTGCCCTCTTGCAATCAAGGTCTCCAAGAAAGACACAAGAGCTTCGTCTGCTGTGGAGATCATGTTAAAGTTGTCATGACATATATCTGCTATCATTGTGAAGCCGAATTTCTTGCCATCCAACTGTAAGAACTGCAACAAGAGACTAAAGATATATCAACGATATATCTGGCTAAAGATATAACAATTAGCGTAATTTAAAAAATAAATAGTATAACAACCTCATCGGAGAGATTGATCATGAGCTGATACTGTGGAACAGCCCCTACGCAGTATTCGGATTCGCGATCGTTCATGAAACTAACGCTCTCTTTCGTTTTCTCTGTGAAGAAGGCTCGAAGGTAATGATCGGCAGGCTGGCGACGGAACCCGTTGAATTTATATTGGAAGGTTCCAATACGTGGCGAATCTTCAAAGTAGGCTGTACGATACCTAGGATATATGGCATCTTTGTTCATCAAGGCATCAATAAATAGTCTAGTAAAAAAACATATTTGGTAACAATCTGTATCTTTACGATAAAATCAGGAATTGGTTTAGCTAATGGGTAAGTTACAGCTGGGTTGTAAGCTCAGCATGCAAAGAAGCATAATAATATAATATCAGAAAAGCTGAAAAATATGAGTTTCTGAAGAACGAAATAAAACGTACCCGTATTTTTTCAATAAATGAAATATAAACATTCTGTTATCAATATATACTTTTTTTGTAACTTTCTTTCTTGCATCAGGGATTTCGTCTTCAGCATTGCCTGTCAAGAGCGCAAACAGTGCCGCAGGAGTACCATCACCGACAACATTATAGCTGAAATCACGTAGTCAGATTAACAAATAGTAAAAGAGAACTCGTGTACCACTTCTGGCCGACTGTCATTATGTACTTTCAGAATGTTTTTATTATAATCTCAAAATTGTGAAACAATTTTTATGTAAGTCAACTCAGCGTTAAGTTCCATTGTGCAGAGACTTTCATAATTAACTGCTACTTAAGCGCCGAACACTCGTTTTTACACACGATTTGATCTTTGGAGGCCCCGTTGGTATTCCATTGCGATCAGGGTGATTTTTGGGGGTAACTCTATAATCTCTTGAAGTGTTGTCATACACTAGACTTGGAAATAATGGCCAGATGTTTGTTGATTTAGTATTAAAACTTAAAAAAACATGTAGGATCTCACCTATTCAGAAAAACTGCTCTTTCGACCAGGTATTTGTAACTTTTCGGCATCTTTCTGATAAATCCATTATGTGATGCGGAATCGAAGGCCAGGATCATGACGTTGAAGGAATCTTGACGATCTGGAGGAATCGAATAGGATTCCACCGGCCGGAAACCTGCCTTGATGCCATACCACCGGGAAAATAGTATATTGTTTCTGCAATAAAGATCTTATCTATCTTAGTATTATTAAAGATTAAGTAGGTACCTATTATATTCTTTTAGAAATAGCTGTCGTTAAGCAGGTATATTTTAAGAATAATTCGTTAAGAAGGCATTCGTATAGGTACCTAATAAAAGCGTACTATCTTGGGAATTCACCTTGTAGATCGACAACCAAATTTTGATACCTTTAGAGGTTTAAGGTTAACGTAAGAAGGTAAACGAGGAGTTAAGTGATAATTATACTTTTGGGCACTGGTTGAACATTAACTGATGGATTTTCGAGCAGACTTCCAACCCGATGGCTTAACGTCATGGGGAGGTCAATGGTAAGGTAATGTCAAGAAAAGGTCAAAATTAACATTACAGTGGCGAGATTGCTTTTCTGAGTATGTGTCTTGAGTCTGAAGTATGTGTCTTGCCGCGTCGGTCTTCTAATGAAACAAATTTCTTTGGAACTACAAAATACCGAAAAGGATTCATAGAGATACAAAATATAAACAAACCCGTTTATGTTTCTACCACTACAAGATACTTTGATATGGTCGGTTCTGTTTAGCATATATTTATCGCCTCCCCTTACTTTGGTATACTCGGAAACAAAATATATTTCATCATTTACATACAGGATATCTCTATAATTACAACTGATATCGCTCATATTGTTCAACACTTCTTTCACGACGTAGCATTCAGATTTCTGTAATATAAAACTAGAAATTTTTATTCGTACCCAGCTCGATTATTACCTAATTGAGAACCTAATTGTTAGCTTCACAGGCGATATCGAAAACACATTTGTGCTTTATTATGTACTAGCGACCCGCCCGCGGTTTCACCCGCGCTGCCCCGTCCCTAAGAGTCGTAGCGTGATGTTAAATAGCTTAAAACCTTCCTCTTGAATCAATATATCTATTAAAAAAAACCGCATCAAAATCCGTTGCGTAGTTTTAAAGATCTAAGCATACATAGGGACAGACAGCGGGAAGCGACTTTGTTTTATAATATGTAGTGATGATGTCATAAGGCTACATCATCGGTCAACAAACAGATAAAAGTGATGCGTGACCGTTAATAAATTAATAAATAAAATACATTTATTTCAAGCAACGTAAATCTTACTACAATAAAAAAAAATGAAGACTAGCGGGCCCTGCTGTAACATGCCGATCATCGCCAGGACTCCATGGCCGTAGTCAGGAATTTATTGAAGAGTCCAGAGCCTAAACCCCCCTTGGTTTGTTCTTGACTTTGGACCAGAGACATTGGCCATATCAACGTTATTTTAATGTAATTGGGACCGCATATAACCGCAAATTAAACATCCTCTTTAGCTACTTACATCACAATTAACCCAATCCATGCCCTCGCAAGTAATTTTGGGAAAAACTTCGTTGAATTTCATTGCCTCTGCCGAAAACGGATCAAGTTCCGGCATACTGCATCCTGTGCCCTTTTCTTCTAAAATGTACTCTTTCAGCCGCATTTGTACTAGTCTGTAATTTAAGGTTTTTCGTTCAGACGATCTTTTTGAGACTTCTTTTGACGTTCAAGTATACAAAGTCGTAGTAAAGTTTCATTTCGGAATGGTAATACGCACACACCCACACATATCTTCTATATATATATATATATTTAAATATATAAAAAGAAGAAACTGACTGACATATCAACGCGCAGCTGGAACCGCTGGGTCTAAAAACATGAAATTTCGCACAATTGTTCCTTTAGTGATGTAGTGTTCACTCAAAAATGATTTTTAAAAATCCAAAAAAAAAGGTGCAATATCACGATCCTTAGGATCGGTGCAACGCGGGTGAAACCGTGCGGGCCACTATTGTATTTATTATATGCCTAGGTACCGTGTTACCATGTTACGATTTTACATGTTAATATGTTTTACATTTTTTACATGTTACAAGTAAAATTCTGTACGTTGTTAAATATATTATTGCAATAATATCATATGATAATAAATCTGAGCTAGGCTAACTAGCGAGCTAAAAGTCGATCGCTCTTTTTTTCTTCAGATTCAGATTCGCTTTTGAAAAATATTATTAAATTGTGGAATTATACTAGGTAAATAATAACTCCTAGTGCCGTGCCCCTACGACCATGGTCAGTGAGTAGGTACTGAAATGAGGTAGTGTGATGTGATGGATAAAGGCTCAATTTGTTACCTGTGAGTATCGTTCAAGCTAATTATACGATTCACTCTCGTTAAGTAGTGGATAGTAGTAGTTAGGCCGATGATAAACACGAAGAATAAAAAAATATGTTGCCGCTGTGAGCCGTAAACCCTCTTCGAGCATATCAACACCTGAAATGAATGTCAAACTGGCAGTTTTTGTAACCGCTCCACACAGTTTCTGGATATGAATTCAGGAGAGCAAGGAGTAGTGTTATATACGTTTCAAGCGCGTAATGGACAAGCGGAAAAGTTGTAAGGCGAGACCAAGAAGGGTGGTGGCAGGGTGGAGACTTGATCGGTGGGCGGACATATGTTGGTCTGTTGCGGCCCTCTTTACTCCCTCCGATTCAAAGATCAGGTCACTCAGTCACTCATGCATTGCGGCTTCGTGCCGTAAGGCACTCTTCGCTACACTGTTCCACACTGTTCCCTTACCTAATTGTTCTGCTTCAATCCATAAAGAATTAACTGATAAAACACCGAAAACCTTATAATAAATACCTTGCACGTTTTATTTAAACATACTTTATGTAATTTTGTTTTCATCTTCGTGTAACACAGAACACAAATACTTCGGAATAAAACGTTAAAGGTAAAAAAATATTTTGTGTTTTGACTAGTTTAAAATTGAGTATACTGGTAACCTGGTAACCTTGGTAATAATGGATTTGACAATTTGACAGATGAGTAGTCACATAATAAAGAACACCAGGTAGGTATTCTCATTTCGTGACAGCTAGGTCACGGGATCGGCTCCCGTCGACGTCTTCGTTTGATATGATATCAATATGTGTAAATAAATTAGCCGAGGAAGACGCATTTTTTTCACTTACTCACTGCTTTATTAATGGAGCTTTCATTTGTATATCTTATATTTCTTTTATATAATTTACTTTTTTAACTAAAATTTTGATTTTAACTTTTATTACAAATGCTGTGTAAATTTTGATACTTTTGAGTACCTATTTGATTAGTATATTATTCCGAAAAAGTGTTGCCATAACAAATAATTCTCTTATTCACACGACTACTTAAATATAATTTTATTTTGCATTTGTGTATATCGACCTAATACTATTCTAGGGTTCACCATTATTACCTTAAAAGACTAAAAAGAAATAAAATGACGTTATGTACATATTTCTCATGAGTTTAATAGTTTAAAAAAAAATAGATAAAACTTATGCTCGGTCAATAAATAGGTAGGTATAGAGACAATGTATGTATTATTTTTAAGATTCGAATAAATGCCGTATTTTATATAGAAATAAGTATATTAATTATAAAATACAAAGATATCGGTGTTTGAACGTTAACAATATTGTATAATAAAGTGTGTTATTACAAGTTTTAAAATGAAGTTTTAAAATGAAGTTTGTCCTATGAAGAAAATGTCTAATCTCCAGAACACAGCGCAATCGATGTTTCTGTTATATACCTACTGAATTCACATTTATTTAGCTTTAATTGGCCTTAATAAAGACATTATATTTTAGGACACTTAAAACGTTTCTATACCTGTCTATATATTACAACTTATTCTTAACTAACATATTGTGTCCGTCTATATGTTACAATGTTTTACATAAATATCATATTAATTTAAAAACATTTATATTTCAATATCTAATTTGGCACGTACAGTCCGACCTAAGTCATTAAGTATATGATAAAACATTTAATTTATCTTCTTATAAAATTCCTGTATTAAGAACATCAAATTGTATCAACTATTTAAGTATTTGTTTATTTTTTACTAATATTTATTTACTATCATTATGATTAACATAAACTCGGTAACTTTGGAAACAAGCTTCTATTTAAAAAAATCTTAATACTTCAAGATTCAGATTCAAGAAAGCATCGAAAATCAGTTATAAAATACTTTAAAACAGTTTCTTTTCAGTTTTAGAGCTGTGACCCTTTGTATGTCTTGCCAAAGTAAAGCATAATATTTATATTCAATGCTACGGCGTAGCGCACTACGAGACTACGTCAATCTTGTCTCCACGTAACACAACATAAAGAACTTCTATTTCGAAATAATTCAAATAAAATTGTATTGGATAAATTTACTTAACCCCTCGATACAGTATTCTATCACAGTTAAATGAAATTCCAATACCCTTGCCTTTTGCCAACGGACCTTTAAATATGGTCTGACACTACAAATTGTTCTCAGTCAAGTCTACTTCCAATAAATATTGAAAATATATAGAATATTTTAGGTTAAATTGATATCTTGAAATAATATAAAATATTGATCAACAATTTGTTTGGGTTAGTATACAGTGTTTATTTTAATAAACAGTTAATATAGCTTTAATATAGCATACCTATGTTAAAACTTTATGCACATAATAATTAAGTAATAATGTCGTAACAGTTACAATTAGTAACATGTTTACATAAAAATAAGTAAGTTGGTATCATTACAATTCATTATCATTCGATGTTTATATATTCTCTAAACATACATTTACTTACATTTACCTATGTTAAAACTATATGGTACATCAATCGATTAATAAAGGATACATACTTGTATATCAACTCGGCACATTATCACGCGTTGATATAAATATCTTCTTTAGTTTTTATTGGATAGTCTTTAGGTGGTAATTTGAAGCTTTTTCTTATGTAGGAGAAGCGATGAAAATTATAAAAATATTCTTTACCGTCCGGCGAGTATTGAGGGTAGAGAGTGTACGCGGGAAGCTCGAAGTCGAGGTCAGTTAGGGAGTCCGCGAGCGCATGTTTCGCGAACTCTTCCTGGTATCGTCATGATTGTTCTCTGTACGCTTTCCTTTTCAAACATTTCTCCTTCAATATGTAGCAGAGCGCTATGGCTATGAGAACAGCTATAGCGATCGCCATACTTATGCTAATCCAGATTATCTCCTCGTTGATGCCGCTAGTCGATTTTCCTGCAGGCAAAACATATTGTTCAGTTTTAATGCGAATGCAATATGTATCTAAATAGTTAGTTGAAGGTGTGAATTGCTGATGGCAGTCTCTTTTATTATTTTTATTGGTAGTTTTATCTCAATTACGGTTCTATTATGACGTCGCATTTTATGGTCTAAATGATATCGCAGTTTTTTAAAGCAAGAAAAACGATAGTAATAAAAAATGTGATGACAATCGACCAACCCGGTAGCGTGTAGACTTATTCAAATAAATATTTACGTTTACAAGCGCTTAAGGCCAGGAAGACCGTACATATTTTTATTCTTTATTTCTTTAAATCCCTACCGCTATTTATCTCGGTTTCATAAAAAAATGTCGCAATGAAGACTGTTATGGTAATCGCTCTGTCCGGATTTCTTTTAAAATTTCCGCTGTGCTGTGTAGTTGACAGCGAGCTTAAGTTAATAACTTTGAAGAAGATTAACTAGGTACTATAATGCCCTCGACGTTTTAGAATTATGTACATTGTAATATACTTTATAGGTAAATAATCTACATGGGTTATGTAATAAGTTATGGTATCAATAAGCGTAGGACTTGCTCGTGGGATGATAATATTTTCAATGCGGACGGAGTTTTGGTTACGATGCTACATACGCAGACATACGATCTCTCCGACCTCAGTTGAAGGGTTTTCTATATCTTTTGTGTTTATTGTGCGTATTCATCTATTCACAGGCTATAGTACAGTCAAAAGTAAATGGACTTACCAGAAACTTTTAATTTTCCCCTTTGGATAATAAACGTTGGATAAAAATGATATAAATAAATTATTTGGAGATTAAACTGAAAATCGATAAAAGAAGTTTAACAATTTTGGATACCATGGTGTGCTGTTGACTGTAGGTACATCTTAACAAAGTTTTTAGTGATGTTCTAAGCGATATCCTTATTTTAAACTAAGGAGTTAAAATTGGTCTAATAAATTAAGTATTAAGAAACAAAATAAAAATTAAACGGAAACTTCTGTCTACTTGGGCATAAATTGGAAAAGATTAAGATATTATTATAATTATTAACTAAAATATTATTATTGTAGTGCGCCGCCGTACGTAAATAATTGGAGCTGTTTGGTGTTTAATTTTCCACTAAGATTAAATATAAGTGAGATTGGATTTAACGAAAATCTGTCTTCATTTAGGTTTAATTAAAGTTGATTGTTCGAAACTTTGTGTTTGTATTTATTATTTATACCTATCGCGGCAAAACAAATTTAAAGTAAATAGTGTAATGCTGTCTATTTTAGCCAAAGAGGTCACAGGTCTGAAGATGAAACACTAAACGGACATGAGAGGAAAAATTTTTCCTTCGGAAGTTTTATGCGGCGTCAGCCAAAATGCAGCAAGAACAAGATTTGTTCGTCGAACTTCGTCACGAATCAGCAGAACACGGTTTATAAGCGATTCACATATATCATCACGCCTGTATTTCCCGAAGGGTTAGCAGAGACTTACTTTTGTACACCCACATTTCCCCGTTACGTTTAGGTCCCATGTAAGGGAATCGAATCAAACACTTCGTGTGGAAGTTGCGCTTGGGTGGGGCCACTAGACTAACATATCGATAGATAAAATTGTTAACTAACCTAGAGACTATTTAGCAATGTTATAAGGCATGGTTCTCTCTGCTCACTCATGGCAAAGTAACACATGTGGTGATTGGTCAGTGTTAACCATGAGTCTGCTATCAGATGAGATCTTATTTATTCTCAGGATACTGGTGTTGCCTAGCCATTGTTTTCTCGAAATCATACATAAGTCATACAGCCGAATGAATCCTATAGTCAACCTAATCAATAAGTAGGTACTTTATAAAAGGTTATTTGCATCAATAAATAATATTTTAATTTTTTTAATTTTTAACTATAACATTATTGAACAAAACGGTCTCATGATGATGATAAGAACGATAACTTCATTAGAAAAAGATTAAATGTTCGAGTACCATGTTCGTGCTTAACGTTTGTTCGTTAGAGTCTATTTGTCTATTCTATAGACCTTGCCTCTCTATGCTGTTTGCGGTCATGCGAACCTAAACACACAGCCGTACAAGATAACAGGGAAAAATGGCTACTCCGGTGTAATATAAAATTGCGTGGGTATTTACAATGTAATTCGAGTAGTTTGTTATGTCATTGCAGATCATTCATTATCTATTACATCATGTTGTAATGTTAGTGTAACATGTCTTAGTCACAAATTAGAGGCATTAAAGCGCTTTAGAAAAGAAAAATGTTATTCCATACATTCGATGGGGATTAACCATTCAAGGAAGTGTTAGAAATGTCGAATGGAGGGAGACAGTATTTTAACGCGATTGAAAATAGCAACAGAAAGATCAAGATATATTTAAATAAAACATATTTATTATTAAGTTTAGATAGCTTAGTCAAACACAACACCAATTCTCTCTTAGGCCCACTTGCACCAACTTTTTAAATATGTTTAAATTGAATTTAAACACAATATTTCATAGAAATTTCGTGTTTAAATACAATTTAAACACATTTAAGAAATTGGTGCAAGTGGGCCTTAGTGTAACATAGTATTAAATTAACTAATACTTATTAATTAGCCTAATTAACTCAGTAAAGCTTTCACAACTAATTCTAGAGAGAATATTGAACACGAAAGTTCCATTATTTGAAGTTTTAAATGGCATTTAGTCTGTTTTAACTTAATGTACATAGAGGCTTATGAAATTAATATTAATAACTTTAATATTTTTTAAAGATAATTTAATGTTATTATTTTTCGATATAGAAGTAACTTCATTATCATTTTATAACCATCGTAAATGTCTAACATGGTTACATCAATTGCCAAGCCAACAAGGTAAAGACAATAGAGCTGAGATTTGAGGATAGAGTTGCCAATAAGCTTGGGAACGCGATAGTGATCTGTCCGCGATTCGAACAACGCTCCAACTGTGAGCCAATAATAATTCATGGCAATTGAATTTCATTTTACAATTATTGAGCTGAAGAGTCGCATAGCGATAATTGTAAAATTAAATAATAAAAGTACAAGTTTGTTTAGCTTGCTCCAGATTTTTATCATGTGTGCAATCGCTTTCACACACCCAAACACATTGCATAAAAATTATTATAATAACATTCCACATACGTTTCGTGTATTTTATCGAAAATTAAGAAACTGAATATATTTAAAGTTTCTTCGAAAACATAGTTTCGGACCTCCGCTGGGGCCGCCGTTCACCTTTGAATACTTATAGTGTAAGAATTTGAACTTAATCTTGACTTAGCGATTACGTAGCAGAGATAAGAAAGGTACGGATAACGTCCTTGGACATAAAATTTGGTAAAGAACCGAAGTAAAAAAAGATGTAGAGAGTGTGATAAATCAAAATCATTGCTACTTTTAATTAATTTTCATGTTGACATTTTTAATTTTACAATAAATACACCTGCGAATTTTCACAGCTTGCAATGTCATATTTGCAGAGGATTTTTTTTACAATGATTTAATTTAATGTCACATTTGTTATTTACAAAGAGCCTTTCTTTGTAAATAACAAATGTGACATTAAATTAAATCATTGTAAAAAAAATATGATTTTATAATAATCAATACTTTGTGAAATTGAGCGAGCGTCGGATTTAGACGCTTCATTCATTCTGGCCTGCATACTTACGTCACTGCACAGCGGCCGTCTCCTTGATGTCATATCCGATTATCGGTGAACAAAACGTGATTTCATTAAAGTGCGATTTGTAGCTGGTTGCGCGAAAAAAGTCCCTAGCAGGCATTATCTACTTGATTTTACATATTTATGTTATCTGTGAAATTTTCAGTAAGGTATAACTGATAGCGTTGGAGGTCGAACATTTTTAACCTTACCATTAATACCACTAGAGCAGAAAGTTGAAAATCAAAAGCCAACGTAGGTACATTGTCTGTTGATTGGTAATATAAAGGATAAAGGTAACCGATTTTAAAAGTACAGTCAGGTGACTGTACCTTTAAAAATGATCCTTAATTGAAATAAATTAGGAAAGTACACTTAGTTTTATATAATTCTAGCGGTCCGCCCCGACTTCGGACAGGTGGAAAAATCCCTAACGTTTTTAAAATATTCTATAGCCTATGTTGATCTGGAATAAAGTAGCATTCAAATGGTGAAAGAATTTTTGAAATCGGCCCAGTAGTTTTTGAATTTTTCGTTACATACATACAATTTTTTCCTCTTTATAATATTTTTTTCCCCATTCTAGGGTAAGACTACCTAATCACGTGAGCCTTAACCAAGCGTGAATAGGGTTAGATTAATTTATTAATTAATAATAATTATTAGTATAGATATCACTGATAACTGATAACTGCCTCATTAGCCAAGTGGTCCTGAGCGCGACTGCTACGCTAGAGGTCCTGGGTTCGATTCCCAGGTCGAGCAAATTGTAATTGGGTTTTTCTATGAAATTCCCAGTAGCAGTTTGGAGTTAGGAATTTGTGCCCGGTTAATGGCAATAGACTCGCACCCTATTACATGGGACCTAAACATACCGGCGAACTGTGGGTGTACATTAGTACGCCCTTCGGGGAATACAGGTGTGATGGTATGATGGTATTTATAGATATCAAACTTGCCTCCCTTCTTGTTGGAGTAGCCGCCCATCTTGCCAGCGACCCTGGCCGAGGCGCCCCCCACCAGTACCAGCACCACCGCGCTAGTGCGCAGCGTGTAACCTGAACACGAAAATATTCTGATCATCATAATAATTAGCTTTTAGCGAAGAATAACAGTTAAAACATAAAGCTGATATTAGAACTTATGTGTGTTAGAGACTTATGTTTAACGGATAAGATATTTTTAATTAATATACCAGAACGGTATTCATCATATAATTCCAGTGTAGATAATCTCAATGTCGTAAAATGTCAACGTTCGCCAATGTCATATAATATTTTAATATTATTCATAAATGTTTTAAAGTTTTTGGCGACAAAAACATTTGAACTTGAATTAGTGAAGAAAGCTAGCAGTAAGCACTTTTTTTTATTATTAAAAGGCTTACTAGCAATGTGGGTCGCACATCACTAGTATTCTTGTTAACCCCTCGTGCTAAGCTAAAATGCTTGTGTTACGAGTGAGTTCACGTCGGTAGTGTAATGGGTGGGTTTCGAACCGGCAACCACATGATCGCAAGTCCGACGCCTTAGCCATTAGGGTACCGCCGCTTTTTAAACCGATAATAATATAGAAGTTGTAGAATGATTACTTACGAATCATGATTGCCACGTTGTCCCCTCGCTCCAAGAAGAAAATAACAAGAATAATCTCCTTAGTTACATTGATAGAGATATTGTCTCTTCTCATTAACGCGTCGCTGCACCTGCAAAAGGCAATACTTATTAAGTAGAACATTGGTAGAAGATTTTAAGGACATGGACAATCTCAGGAAACTATCGCAAAATTTAATAATGTACTACGTAATGGCACTATGTCGTTACTTAGCCGTAGGATAGGGTTTTCAGACGCTCATTTTCCTCAGACTTTGACTTAAAATGTTGTTTGACTTTATGTATATTACTGTTCTTCTAAATGAACCAAAAAAAAAAGAAAAATTCATTGGTATTGTTTATAAGGAATAAGCTGCGAGCCTTTCGCTAATAAACCGGACACAAACTTTGAGAATTTCATACAAATATGCAATACCATGGTGCTTAGTGTCTCAAGCTTAGACCAAATTTGACCAAAGAGGTAGCAGTTTATTAGTACCTACTAATCTACATTATACTTTATCTTAATAATAATACTTTTCATGTTATTTCTTTACCAGAATGGTGTCTGAGAGACGTTTTAGATCATATTCAGCATTGAATTCCTTTTTTAAAGTATCCAAATAAATTCTTAGACAACTTATAGCTTCGGACGTGACAACCCTTGTTGCAAGCAGAAATATGCTTGCAACAAGGGTTGTCACGTTTACAATGTAGTAAGAACAATGTATAACTAGAATGCTGTTCTAAGCCATATTGATTTACAACCGTGGCTCTTTTTGTTCATTGTACCTATTGATTCTAGCCCAATAAACATAATTATAGCTCCATAGTAATTATAAATTATCCACTCTACAGTGTATATAGATCATAGAGTTGCAGTAAATCATGATCATGTCAAATGCTTTCTAACGCCCGCATCATGTTTATCTTAGAATTACTCGCTGCTAGATTGATGTCATCAATCAAGGAACGCGAGAGCGTAAGCAATTCGGATTTCGCTTTCCTGAAAACGCTAAAAGAAAATACTGCTCTCCGTGGTGTTCATATAGTTCTACCCAATCCCCTGAGTACTACTCAGTGAGTAGTTCCCGAATTCTTTTTTTAGTGGATAGCGGACCTATCTGGTAAATTTCAAGTTTGTAAGCTTTATAGATATTGGGATTTCGTGATTAATCGGTGGGTATGGGAATATTATTTCTTATTAGGAAAACACGACAAAACACGTATGAATTCTTATGTTTTGGTCTATAAAATATGCAACTATAGATAACACCTTATCGTATCCCGTATAAAACTTTTGGCATGTAGTATAGAAGATTATTAGTTAGATTTAGAAAGGCGGTTTGTCATGAGACAACATTGTTTTGCGAGTAAACTTAAAGTTGACTACCTTCCTCTCAAAGGTACAATTTCCACGAAACTATTTACATGCGACCTCACGGGATTATTCTTTTGTTATCCTATGTTGTTTTATCATTCTACTACTTCTACTATGAGCCTTGTCGTTGCCTTTTATATTGTTAGGGTCCAAACCTATTGAACTTAATATTAAATAGGGATTACAAAAAATTTCCAGATTACCTAGAACAGACCTACTGCTGGGCTCAAAGGTAACCTTGGATGAATCATAATAATTACATCTCATATTATAAAATTGTTGAGATTTCTAAATATTATGTTATTATTGATTCCATAGGAATCGCGCATAGGGAATTTTAGCCACGCTGGCTTTAAAAATATTACGAAAATGACTTAAAGCTAAACTAAGTATAAAGCAAGGAGGTAACTTAACTAATGTGTAAATCGTACTAACACCGAAACTTTCAACAAAACTTTGTAACCTCAGCACTCTCTTAACTAGAACGATCTGTGCTTAGGCATTTAACTCTGATAGGATAACGTACAATGGCTATTTTAAATCAGTGCACAGCACATTTTAATGAGTCGCCTTTAGTCTATCAGGATCTAGGCATTATTTCATATCTATACTCTATATACTTAATATATAAAGCTGAAGAGTTTGTTTGTTTGTTTGCTTGAACGCGCTAAACTCAGGAACTACTGGTCCGATTTGAAAAATTCTTTCAGTGTTAGATAGCCTATTGAGGAAGGCTAGGCTATATATCATCACGCTAACGCGGACGAAGCTGCGGGCAGAAGCTAGTTGTTATATACTTCGAAAATTTTAATACCAAAAAGGGACGTACCAATAAAGTAATACATTACTTTCGCTCGGAAAAATATCTTATATTTTACGAAATCCACTACGCGTGACACTAATGATTGATGCTCGGTTGTTTTTGCTGCCAAGCTTGAAAAAAAATGTCGGTCCCTGTTCTACTAATGGGAAGCGTCGATATATGCTCATATCAAAATGATCTATGTACTATTATTACGTATAACCTCATCTGTTTTTAGAAATAAGATACTTAAGGGTAAAGTAGGCCAATAGGAAAGTTTTAAGCGCTAAGGTCAGAGGATACAAGTCTCAGATACTCGCAACTGAAGTATTTTTTATGAAATGGAGTTCTTGTGCGATATATACTTTAAAATACATGTTATTTGACATGCCATGTCACGTGCAAGGTGCCACGTAAGCGTCTTGCTTGAGACCACCCAAGCGTAAATTACATGAGCTTCGATGTCATAAAAACATACCTACGAGTACCATCATTTCTTTGAAGAAAATTTAGATGAGTGTGTATTTTTTATTTCCAGACTAATGTTCACTTCATGAATAGCTAAAGTTTTGTATATGACTGTTACTATTATTTCAGCGTCCCTTTTTGGTATTAGGTAACATTTTCGAAGTAGTTACATATAAAAATATGAAATATCGCCCAGATCCAGATAGACTAAGACATACTCATTAAAATGTGCTGTGCACTGATTTAAAATAGCCATTGTGCATTATCCTGTCAGAGTTAAATGCCTAAGCGTGGATCGTTCTAGTTAATAGGTAATGCTGCGGTTACAAAGTTTTGTTGAAAGTTTCGGTGTAGGTACGATATACACTTTAGTTAAGCTACCTCCTTGCTTTGTAGTTTATCGTTAAGTCATTTTCATGCTTTGACTACAATTATTTCCAATTTTCGTTTTTTTTTGTAAGTTTCGTTACCTTGGGGGCGGAATTCATAATATGAAACTTATTGTCACTTGTATGGTACCGTTTCCTAATAAAACAAAAAGGTTCAAACTTTTATCTGACAGAATGTTTTTACAGTGTAACAAGTCTGTCGCTTCTATGTCGTCAGTATAGTAAAAGGTTTTCTTACTTCCAGTTCTACTGTTCACGAAATATTGCTCTTACAAGAATCAGTCTAACAAAACAATATTTAAATCACGTATTTACTGCGGCTCTTTTGTGGAATGAAACACGAATGTTTCTGTTTTCATTGCAGTTTGATACATTATTTCTACGTTACCCAAATTAAAATTGTTTTCCAATAGTTGAACGCGCCACAAGGAAGATTGCTATTGTCCGTCGGCCACAATGAGATACGTATTGTTCAGAATTAATCAAACCAATGAATAAATACTGATGTTTGTAAGTTTCCAATATGTTTCAATATTTCTGTGTAAAATCAATGTGACAGAATTTTCAACGAATTTGGTATAGGTACGTACCATACTGTTGTTGTATACAAATGTTGTATGTGAATAATATCGAAACTCTTGGGCTTCCAGTTTCAATCTATATCTATTACTAATATATAAAGCTGAAGAGTTTGTTTGTTTGTTTGCTAGCTTGAACGCGCTAATCTCTGGAACTACTGGTCCGATTTGAAAATTTATTTCAGTGTTAGATAGCCCATTTATTGAGGAAGGCTATATGCTATATAATTATCATCACGCTACGCCGACAAAGTCGCGGGCAGAAGCTAGTAAAATGATAAATTGTGTATGTCAAAAGTGATGTGGTTACTAACTATGCGTACCTACGGTCTACGGTGGATGCAAAATCGAACAATGAAGTAGGTAAGCGTAAGTACCTATACACAAGTGCATTTACATTTTTAGAAAAAACGGGGATAAAGAATAATTTCATCTAATCAATGCTATTTTTAGGATTGGCCCAAAATAGCGTTGCGCCGTGACGAATGGAAAGAGGGAAGGGAGGCCTTTGCCCTGCAGTGGGACGACAATGGCTGAATAATAATAATAATAATCAATGCTATATTGGAAAACACCGAGACGAAACTTTTCATAGGTTTGAAGATTTGCGCAGCTTACGAAACCAACCCTCGGCATACTTTTATTTTTAGTCAGACAGCCTAGGTATGATAAGATCTGATGGTAAAGGGGACTAAGTATATTCAGCATAAAGATATGATGCCAATGTGCAGCTGACCACATACAATACATAGGTATATACACACACTAACCCTACCTTCCCATAGGGTTAGGCTGAAACTTCAGGAATCGTAGCAAGTCGCGTTCTGTAGTTTCTACGTACACCACATTATCAGGTAATCACTCACACATATCCTGGTGGCCTTGAAAAGGAACTTTTAATAAGGGCGGAATTATTTTTTTAAACTGCCCTCAATATAGACGATATTGAAGTGAGTAAATGAACTAATCGACTCATAAGAAAGAAAGAATGAAATAGACATACATTTATTTGGTAACAAAAGAAAGAGACACTATGACATGAAACACGTTCGGTTGGGTTGGAAGGTACCGATAACCCATACCTAAGATTCGAAGCCTTTCAAGGTATTCCCAAGTGTACATTTGCTTGGAATTGGAAAAATTATAATGTAAATGGTATTCCCAGCAATAGATGAAGAAATTACAAAATATATCATTGTTTCAATATCTAGTATTTAAAATATTTCCTGAACGGGTAGCACATAATTGTGTACTATCTCTTTTAATTTCTTTATCTTGTTTGTGTACCTGTGGCATCAAAAGTTGCTTTCTGAACGAAAATTACTAAAATCACTAGGTACCTAATTCAATAACTAACTTCAGCGATTAGGTATATTTGATTATATTTTGAATTGAAATAGGTACTTTATTACTAACTACCTAAATATGTATAGGTACTTTATACTAAAACAATTATACAAGGGTCGCAGAGGGGACACGTCAAGCCCCGCTGTCGCTGAGCAAAAATTAATTGCTTAATTCAGATTAGCGTCACGTGGCGCGTGGCGCTGTCCATCGAAATCCTACGCTTGTAAAACTTTTTGCTGTTGAAAGTCGGTGATTGTGAATGATGAAAAACAATATAAGAATAGCTATCTTTTAGGAGTTTAGGCGGGAAAATGAAGTGCACATTGTCGATTTTATATTATTTTTCAAAACTTGAATTTCTCCGAAGTTTAATGTGTAATTATGGTGGATAATTAACCATTAAGTGTTCGTGAACGTGTGAGAGTGTAGGCAAATGATATAAAATTGAAAATCGTTACTTTTTGGGTTCACTCCTAAACTCAATCGAAGCCTCAATAAAGTTTCTACCGTTTTATTGGGGCAACTGAACTGAACTTATACGTGACACTGGCGAACACAAAAAGTGTGGTGCCATATTACAATCTCAAGCAATCCCATGGTGGGAAATATAATTTGATTACTCTAATACATAAACATTGGCAAATACATAAAAAGTGTGGCGCCTTAATAAAAAAAAAAGCTTTATTTTATTCAGACAATGATGCCCAATCAATATTTGCCGCTAAACTAGAAACAAATTATATAACGGGCGGAGACACTGCTCCGAGGAGAGACGCTGTGCTGTGTGATAATCTCCAATGAAACGAACATCAGGGCTTATTTCATCCAACAGTAGGTTAGCTTATATTTTTTTAAAGATAAAACAAATTTTGTTAATGGTAAATATACTTATAAAAAATAAATGCTCGAAGCATAACCTAATGATTTCAGCAATCCATCCATGAAATTAAATTACTGAAATCGTTATTCCATTAAAGCGATATTAGCACGATTTGTGAAACTGTGGCTGAAACTTCAGGAATCGTAGCAAGTCGCGTTCTGTAGTTTCTACGTACACCACATTATCAGGTAATCACTCACACATATCCTGGTGGCCTTGAAAAGGAACTTTTAATAAGGGCGGAATTATTTTTTTAAACTGCCCTCAATATAGACGATATTGAAGTGAGTAAATGAACTAATCGACTCATAAGAAAGAAAGAATGAAATAGACATACATTTATTTGGTAACAAAAGAAAGAGACACTATGACATGAAACACGTTCGGTTGGGTTGGAAGGTACCGATAACCCATACCTAAGATTCGAAGCCTTTCAAGGTATTCCCAAGTGTACATTTGCTTGGAATTGGAAAAATTATAATGTAAATGGTATTCCCAGCAATAGATGAAGAAATTACAAAATATATCATTGTTTCAATATCTAGTATTTAAAATATTTCCTGAACGGGTAGCACATAATTGTGTACTATCTCTTTTAATTTCTTTATCTTGTTTGTGTACCTGTGGCATCAAAAGTTGCTTTCTGAACGAAAATTACTAAAATCACTAGGTACCTAATTCAATAACTAACTTCAGCGATTAGGTATATTTGATTATATTTTGAATTGAAATAGGTACTTTATTACTAACTACCTAAATATGTATAGGTACTTTATACTAAAACAATTATACAAGGGTCGCAGAGGGGACACGTCAAGCCCCGCTGTCGCTGAGCAAAAATTAATTGCTTAATTCAGATTAGCGTCACGTGGCGCGTGGCGCTGTCCATCGAAATCCTACGCTTGTAAAACTTTTTGCTGTTGAAAGTCGGTGATTGTGAATGATGAAAAACAATATAAGAATAGCTATCTTTTAGGAGTTTAGGCGGGAAAATGAAGTGCACATTGTCGATTTTATATTATTTTTCAAAACTTGAATTTCTCCGAAGTTTAATGTGTAATTATGGTGGATAATTAACCATTAAGTGTTCGTGAACGTGTGAGAGTGTAGGCAAATGATATAAAATTGAAAATCGTTACTTTTTGGGTTCACTCCTAAACTCAATCGAAGCCTCAATAAAGTTTCTACCGTTTTATTGGGGCAACTGAACTGAACTTATACGTGACACTGGCGAACACAAAAAGTGTGGTGCCATATTACAATCTCAAGCAATCCCATGGTGGGAAATATAATTTGATTACTCTAATACATAAACATTGGCAAATACATAAAAAGTGTGGCGCCTTAATAAAAAAAAAAGCTTTATTTTATTCAGACAATGATGCCCAATCAATATTTGCCGCTAAACTAGAAACAAATTATATAACGGGCGGAGACACTGCTCCGAGGAGAGACGCTGTGCTGTGTGATAATCTCCAATGAAACGAACATCAGGGCTTATTTCATCCAACAGTAGGTTAGCTTATATTTTTTTAAAGATAAAACAAATTTTGTTAATGGTAAATATACTTATAAAAAATAAATGCTCGAAGCATAACCTAATGATTTCAGCAATCCATCCATGAAATTAAATTACTGAAATCGTTATTCCATTAAAGCGATATTAGCACGATTTGTCGGCAGATTAATACTTAGAATAACCGCAAATGACCCAATAAATCTTAATCAGATTTCTAAAAGCCCCTAAAAGTTACAATAAGTAACAAGAAAACCAGTGATATTGTATCTGGACCTTTTAATGTTAGGGATCTTCACTCCCCTTGTTAGAGCAATGACCTGGAATTAACTTCGGGGTATCTTCTTCACGAACTTATGGAGTTGGCAGCTTTACAATTCTTTGAGACTTTATATCAAACTAGCTTCTGCCCGCGGCTTCGCCCCCGTGGAATAAAAAGTATCGGGAACGGGATAAAAAGTCCTATGTCCGTTTCCTGGTTCTAAGCTACCTCTCCACCAATTTTCAGCCAAATCGGTTCAGCCGTTCTTAAGTTATAAATAGTGTAACTAACACGACTTTCTTTTATATATATAAGATATACTAGCTTTTCCCCGCGGCTTCGCCCCCGTGGAATTCGGTCTGTCATCACATCCCACGGGAACGGGACAAAAAGTATCCTATGTCCGTCTCCTGGTTCTAAGCTACCTCTCCACCAATTTTCAGCCAAATTGGTTCAGCCGTTCTTGAGTTATAAATGGTGTAACTAACACGACTTTCTTTTATATATATAGATAGATAAGATTGCATTTGCCAGAACTATTGAACTCGTTTATCTTCGGTTAATAACGACGCGGTCCAAGAAATCGCCAAAGATGATATCGGTTGAATAAACTTCTCTGCTGTATTTTACGCACTGAAACGAGTAGACAATATCTCCGATTTCGTAAAGACATAAGTATGTGGTTTCCATAAATGTATTAGACCATCGTTGGATATGACGATATCCTATGAGATAAAGAAAATGATAAAGTGTGCAAAATAATATACTTTTCCGTTTTAAAGTAATTACAATATTAATAAAAACATAATACTTAACGGTTTGTTAAAACATACTTAAGTTTGTATAGGTTAGATAGTCTTGAAGGTCGGCTTAGGTCGTAGGCATGAAAGTACGTGACGTTGAATTAATGGTAGGGCCGAGATGTCTTACTATAGCTAGTAGGTATAGCTACGACCGCATATTTTACTAGCTAGATAGTGTTAATAATGGCACCCATTTGCTACCACAAAAGGTTCTGCTTACCTGATTTCCCCT
Source organism: Acronicta leporina (assembly GCA_947256265.1). NCBI lineage: Eukaryota > Metazoa > Arthropoda > Insecta > Lepidoptera > Noctuidae > Acronicta > Acronicta leporina. Next base: position 5,772,656 of record OX366521.1, read on the forward strand.
TTCCTTTTAGATTCTAAATCATTGTCCGACCGAGAATTTTGTTACTAACACAAAGGGCTAATTAAACTCGTTCCTTATTCGATATCCAATAATAAGTCGTTCATTTTCACTATAGAAATCATAAATAAGTATATTCAGCAGGTTAACTAGTAAATTACAAATATAAATATCACAATATTGAATACAGGCGCAAATTTATTCGAAGTGGACTCTTCAGGACTACGAAGATAGAATACGCAAAGTTTCGGGTTTCATTTTACAATCCATTAGGTTGCTTTGCTATTCACCGTCTTTGAGATTGACTTTATATAGTTAGTCTAATGGATTGTAAAACTTAGTTAAAAACTTCAAGACACGTTTTTTAGTTCTAATTTTTAATTGACATGCCGTGCATACTAATCTCGAATTGCCCAGCGGCAATTATTATCATTTATTATATATGTACCTACTCAACTTATCTATATTTTTTGAGAATTTATGATACTTAATGGGACTGCCATTTTAAAGTAGGTGCCTATTTAAGTGACACTAGCCTCTGCCCGCAGCTTCGCTCACTTGGAGCTCAAAAACCAACAGTGACGATCTCTTCTTTGTATGGGTCTCTATACATTAGAGAGGTCAAGATCATCTTATCCGTTTAATTATTTGAGATAAGAAGTATACCAGTTTTTAAGTTGGAGCACATACTTTCTAACAGTGATAACAAAATTTAAATCTATTCAGTAGTTTTTGCGCCAACCCGTGACAAACAGACAAGAATTTTAAAAATCTCATTTTTGGGTTCGGAGACGTTTATATACCCTAACCCAATTGTTTTTTTTTAATATCTTCAATGTACAGACACAGCTTTTTTACAATATTATAATAATAGAGAAGATTAGTTTTTAATTTAAACGAGCTAAGCGTGCTCGGTTTTCTTATTGGCTGTTTAATACTTGCCATATTTATTACGTGAAGAGAAGTAGGAGGAGGTAGGTAAGTATTGTATAGTAAGTAGTATTACAACGTTTTTTTTAATATCAAGTAATACTGGATGAATTATTTAATCGTTAGTAAAAATTTAATGACTATGAGTTGTGCTAAGAATTTTTTAGGTTTTTCTCTCTCAAGATCGCGCGACATGGAGGCAGCGCTCAATATCTAATACTAGCTTCTGCCCGCGGCTTCGCCCCCGTGGAATAAAAAGTATCAGGAACGGGATAAAAAGTATCCTATGTCCGTTTCCTGGTTCTAAGCTACCTCTCCACCAATTTTCAGCCGAATCAGTTCAGCCGTTCTTGAGTTATAAATGAAGTAACTAACACGACTTTCTTTTATATATATAGATTTTAAACGGGGTGATTGGTGTGTGACCTCTACTCGATCTACATATATATAGTGAGTATAGGTGATCCCAAGGTTAAACTATTTGCCAAAATTTTAAGGATTTTAATTGTCCGTGACGTGTCTTATAAACAGCACTTAGGTCACCCAAGTAAGCGGTAGATGCCGCGATCAGGCGTAATTAATCTAAACTTCGAGTAATTAATGAGTACCTAAGTAAGTGTCCGTTCAAACTCGTGAACCTCCTTGTACCGACTTTATGTCAGGGTCGAGGTTCCGACTTGACCGTATAAGGGTCAACGACATACGCATGAGTACTTCCACTCGTTTAAAAAAGGGCTTTTGATAAAATGGACAATGGACATATCTTAATTGCCTATAGGAGGGTCATCTCGAAAAGAAAGACGACCGTAGCCATGTAAATTCTGGGAAATTCGATGTCCGATCTAATAATATGTAAATGCTTATCTTCAGAACAATTGTTATGGAATTTATTCAAGTATTTGGATCCTTGTCATGTGATGTGGTTCGCCTAAATATTCTAAATTAGTTCACTTTGCCAATTGAAGTATGGAAAAGGGTTTCATGAAATTAGAAACCAAGAATTCTTGATCCGACAATTTTGACATCCATATATCCATACTTATCAAGTTATTGATAAGTGATTTTTGTGTAGTAGTCTTGTAATGAAAATATGTCCTTGCTATTTTCATAGTGTTCAAAAGTTAAAACTAGATGGTAGTTGCTTTTAGAAAATGGGCCTAGTTTCATAATACCGGTTGAAATAATGTCAGCAATAAAACCTGCTGTGTTTAGACGCAGACGCAGTCAGTTCTAGACAGGATCTTAAAATGCTGTGTTATTTTAAAATTATTCGCAAATGATAAATGTAATGGATAAGAATACATCTTTGTAGTACGTAGGTATGTAAGTATAGGTATACTACCAAACTTTTGATCCTTTTTGTTGTTCTTCGTTTTTGTTATTGTACCTGCTCGTCTCTAAAGAAAAGGTTTTACTTTCTTTCTTTCTATCAATAGAATCCTGACAACTTATCGTAATATTTTAGGTATAAGGAGGTAAATCAAAATTTGTTGGGAATATTCAATAGAAATTAGAGATTGACTATGAACAATGTTTGACATTTTCTACCATCCAAAATAATCTTCCGTAAAAATAGGAAATTTACTACAATGGTTCCTTTTTTCAAATGACTAAATTCTTCGTTATCTATGCAATAATATACATACATACCATCACGCCTGTATTCCCCGAAGGGTAAGGCAGAGGTGTACTAATGTACACCCACAGTTCGCCGGTATGTTTAGGTCCCATGTAATAGGGGGCGAGCCTATTGCCATTAACCGGGCACAAATTCCAAACTCCGAGTTGCTACTGGGAATTTCATCGAAAAAAACAATAACACTTTGGCTCTCCGGCGGGGAATCGAACCCCGGTCTCCCGCGTGACAGGCGGGGATACTTACCACTATACTACCGAAGATGCAATAATATGTTTGAGGTTAAAATTGTAATAATTTAGCTAAGTTGATAATGTTTATTGTACCTATCTACGAACAATCGCTGATGAAGTACAAACCCTTTACACACTGCGTCTCAATTGGTTAAGAGCGCGCATAAAGCCAGCAAAATTTTAGATTTCAGCCGCGCGCCCTTCCCGTCCCCTCACATCGAACGCGATGTCAGCGCTGTTTGGCGCCAAAAGACAAGCTGCTGCACTCGCTCAACGCGTATAGTATACGCAAAATAATCAGATGAATGAAACAATTTTATTCCTGTTATTATGAAATGTTATTTTGTGTAGTAGTACCGGTGAAATGTGAGTGTACATTAGTAAGTACGCCTCTGACTAACTGGGGAATATATGCGTGATGGTATGTTATGTTATAGTAAGTACGTGCATATATGACTTACTAGTATGACTTATAAGCTTTTCGGGGAACAATATTTTTTTTACCATTTATTGTTGCTTAAATGATAATAATTGTACTGTTTGTAAGTTTGTCAATTTTTTTTTTAAACCTTACTAGCAATACGGGTCGCACATTACTAGTATTCTTGTTAACCCCTCGTGCTAAGCTAGATTGCTTGTGTTACGAGTGGGTTCACGTCGGTAGTGCAATGGGTGGGGTTCGAACCGGCAACCACATGATCGCAAGTCCGACGCCCTAGCCATTAGGCTACCGACGCTTCATATTTATGTCATAATTATGACATATATGTCATAATTATGACAAGTTTGTCTATTTATATGATACCTACGTTTTATTAGACTTATTAATATATTTGTTACTACAATAGGAAATAATTCTTTATTGTAGGTACTAGATACACCATAATAAGAAGCAAAATTATAGAAAAATATATACGTAATTACATACGTTCATCGTTCGTATGTGTTATCTATATATACTTACATCTCAACTATTATAAAATAGGGTATTACACCTATTTTTGAAAACTGTTATGAATTAATCCTTAGATCGTAATGAACCAGTAGAATTTTTATTTCAGTTTTATAAAACCGAAAAATTCCTTAAAACGGTTTTTTTTTAATTTTCGCGCGTAAACGCTAGCCGCCATGCTACTTCGGGTCGTGACGTCACTTCGTTAGTCAACAATACAACTGCAAAAGACCAAGTAACACGATTTGTGAAATAATGAGTTATAATATTTATCATTGGTGTCTTGTGCCTGAATGCCACACAACTTGTGGATTCAAGTGCCAAGTGATATTAAAATGGTTGAAACTGGCAAGAAGAGATCCAAAATCATTGTCCACAAAGACTAGACTGTATTTCTGTGAAGGGAGTGTAGGAAGGGGAAGGCCTAGGTGAACGTTCAGAAATCAGATTGAGGACGTTCTGCCTCATTAGCCAAGTGGTCCTGAGCGCTCCTGCTACGCTAGAGGTCCTGGGTTCGATTCCCAGGTCGAGCAGTGTTATTGGCTTTTTCTATGAAATTCCCAGTAGCAGCTTGGACTCGGAGTTAGGAATTTGTGCTCGGTAAATGGCAATAGGCTTGCCCCCTATTACATGGGACATACCAGCAAACTGTGGGTGTACATTAGTACGCATCTGCCTAACCCTTCGGGGCATACAGGCGTGATGGTATGTTATGAAGTTGTGAAAAATGGCTCGGTCAAGAGTACCCTAAACCGACGCTCATGTATGAAAAGATTGATGAGTGTGGATGAAGCTAAAGAGGTATGTAAGAATCGTAGCAAGTGGAAGTCTGTAGTCTGTGCTGCCTACCCCTACGGGAAAGAGCCGTGACTTTATGTATGTATGTATTTCTGTGAAGACCACTTTGATGTAAGTATGTGTTATAAATAGTATGTTAACTATTAAATAAATAAAAAAAACTTCATGTTAATATTACAAAACTGATGTCATATTGATTGTCATGGGACCTAAACATACCGGCGAACTGTGGGTGTACATTAGTACGCCTCTGCCTAACCCTTCGGGGAATACAGGCGTGATGGTATGTTATGTTATTATGATGTCATATTTTGTAATGTATTTATAGGTTATATTATGTACCTATCATATATAGTGAGTTGAATTTATTGTTATATTATACATATTGTTAGACAAAACTTGTTACGATAGTTACTTACATTACTGTTTTAATACTTCTCAACTCGGCAGAACAGAAATCGGGATTGGATGCAAAAATTTTTGCCACCATCAACATAGTATCATTGGTAGATTTGTACTTTCTGCTTTCACAAAATCGTCTTTTTTTTAAATCAGATAGTGTGGATTTTAATCAAATCTTTATCTATCTATACTAATATATATTTATCTCACTATATATATCTACACATCTATACTTATCACACGTGATAATCAAAACACAAACTCTGGCTAGTTCTCGACTCCTTCACAACTCCTTTAGTTTTGCAACTCCATAAAGTGGCGATGACTAATTACGTACTTATCAGATGGCTTGTCTTCTCTTTTGCAGTTAAATATTTTTTTTTAAATTAATTAATCGATTTCGTACATATGGCCATGCCTTACTTCACTTATCTATATACTTTTAATATATAAAGCTGAAGAGTTTGTTTGTTTGTTTGCTTGAACGCGCTAATCTCAGGAACTACTGGTCCGATTTGAAAAAATATATCAGTGTGAGATAGCCCATTTACTGAGGAAGGCTATAGGCTATATATCATCACGCTACGCGGACGAAGTCGCGGGTAGAAGCTATAAAGGATAAAAGTCCACAAACGTGATAATACCTTGTAAAATTTTCAAAATAACACAGAGCACGACAAACATTAGATTGTGTATTATCGGAGTGACGTCACGTCGGTATCCAATATGGCGGATAGCGTTTTAGACATTTAAAAATCAGATTGAAAAAGACGATAAAATTATTTTACAATTACAAATTGACTGAATCAATAATGTCTTTTGTAGGCAAAACAATTTTGATACCTTGGTTTGTAAGGTATCAAAATTGTTTTGCCTTCAAGTCTTTTTAAAATTAAAGTTCCCTTTAATTAAACTTTAAATTTAAAAAATACAGACTGTTATTCGCTGATACTGTAGCTTTCTATTGGGAAGTTTTAAAAATCAGTTTAGTTGTTTAGGCGTAAAAGTGTAACAAACAAACAAACTCACTTTCGCATTTCAATATCAATACATAATGGACTTATAATACTTTGAAATCGACATAATAATTTGCATCGAACAAACACAAAGCATCAACTAAAAGCATCTGTTTATTTTGCATATGCTATACACTACACGCGTAGTTGTTATAGTTGCCTACCAGTCGAGTATCGAATGAAGCGCGGCAATAGATAATATTATTTTGGGATTTATTTTTATACAATTAGTAAGATCCATAATATTGTTCCGTAACTTATCAAGACTTGAAAGATCTCATCTCATCACTACAGTGTAAGTGACCACAAAATTGTGTACGGTGGGAGAAACTAATTTAGATCCTATGCGTCTTGTAATAAAATCTAAAATTGCAGATACTAACTTTCGCAAATGAATGAAGTTACGTATTTTATCTTTTACACGTAAAACATAGGTTTATGTAAGTATATCACAAACTTACCTTCTACAATTATTCATCCTTTCTTTTTTTAACTGTTTTAGTTCTTGTTTAGGGTCTTTTCAATTTTTTTTTCTTATTTCCCTTAGTAGGTACCTATCTACCTACTTTTTTTAGTAATTTATTTATTTAATTCAGGCTATAAGGCCCATATTATAATACAAAATACTATAATACAATACAATATAACATTTAAACTAATAACTATTAAAATACCTACCATACACATACATAAACATCTCATTTTTATTTCCCTCAACGTGATCGATAAAGAGCCGATAAAATTTGAGCGCAGTCCACTCGTCTCAACAGAGCGTGAGCAACTGAACTGTGAAATAGAAATATGCTTGAAGCATTTTTTTTTTTTTGTTGACGGGGTTGGAAATGCTTTATGCACTATCCACCACTCCGGGGAGAGCGGTGGGGTGTGTCGGACTCCGCTCTGAAAAGAGAGATCTACCGACTAAAACCAACCTCGGCGTTTCGCGACACCACTTTGGTGCCGGGCCTACGGGAGCGCTGTAGCATTCGTCCGCGGACCCGGCAGTGGCGGGCCGCCTTTTGCGGCCCCCTTCGCAATATGCTTGAAGCTCCCGCAACATGCGACGGAAAATGAATTCTTCCGCGTAATAACAACGTAGTAAGTGCCAAAAGTGTTTTATCGTCATAAATCCGAAATTAAAAGAAATTCTATAAAATGCTTAGACACAACCCTGGGCCATATATAGATACAATTAATAGTATTTTTTTAATCTTAATAGTATTTGCCATATTGAATATAAATGGAAAAAATGAGATAATTAGAGGTTACTTCGTGATTTTTTTTTATCGAATAAAATTAATTAGTTTATGTTTTTGTTTAGATGCAACCCTCGAAAATATAATGTAGTTACTCATGCTGATTTTTTAATTAACTATAGTCCAGAGTTTTTCATGTACAATCAAATATAAAGTAGGCATTTTAGCTTTATGCGCCCTCTTAAACCGTTCTGGAGATAAATTATGGCAATATTAGCTGGCACACACAAACAAACAAACACACTCTCACCCTAAACGCATGTACCGTCTCAGTTCCGTCGTGGGCTGAAAAGAAGGTGGATGAGGTGAATATTGATATTTAAATATATAATTATACAAAAAATGGCAATGTAAGGTAAAAGTACTTATCTTTATTTTTAATTTCATATTATTTGTTCTAAAAAAAAGTAATATTTCACTTGCTAAGTACTTCAGAAGCAGACAAATGATTTGTCTTTTCTTTAGTCTGAAAAATTGGTCAATTTTTAGGGATCCGCGCTAAAATGGTTCCAAGCGATCGATTTGTCGTTTGTCTGACCTTCTTGGTATTTTTATGCTAATATCACGGTTTTGTTTTTGCTTACATTCTAAGTTGAAAGTCACATCCAAAGAAATTTAATATTATAGCAATGCTATTGTATTGAAAAAAAAATGAAATAATACAGAAAAATATGTTGTCTCTCGCATGAAACTGTATCTACAACGTAATATGCCACTAAATAATAATCTGAAACTTTTCTAGTACATACAACAGCTTGATTTAAAAATTGAATTCGCTTTAATTTCTATAGAAAGAAATAATTCGCCAATATTTGCTTTTGGCTGCCAACAATATTTGATGATTATTTTTTGAAAACACTACAGCGTTCGAATTTTTGTGCGAAATAACCGTAGCGCTAAATTTTCACTTAGGAGTATCCGAAAAAACTTTGTTGGAGCATTTCAAAACATTTTTATTTTAATTCAAGCACCGTAATAAATGTAAATAGGTATGTCAATGCAAATATCAACGCGCCTGTACCTATTCCCCGAAGGATTAGGCAAAGGTCCATAGTTCGCCGATATGTTTAGGTACTATGTAATAGGGGGTGAGCCTATTGACATTAACTTGGTTCAAATCCAAACTCCGAACTGATACTAAGAATTTCATAGAAAAGCCCAATAACATTTTGCTCGATCCTGAGAATCGAACCTAGAAACTTTAGCGTAGCAGTCGCGCTTAGGACCATTTGATTCATAAGTTAATTGCTGTGTAAATTACTACTATTCATTCACATAATTAATTATGAAAAAGGTCAAACCAATACTAGTGTTTATGTTAATAACCATTACAGATATGTAAATAGGTATGTGGGTGTCTTTGAGACTTATTATATAACTTAATTCATTATCTTAAAATCACGCGCCTTGTTCAAGTTAAGAAAACATAATGGAATCAATTATTCTGCTAAGCGAGTTTTAAATCCCAGTGGCTCTCAGTTATCAATCAAAGAGTCATTTCATTTGTTTTGTCAAATTTCTGCTCCTCATTTTATCCAAAGATTTAGCAAGCACAGACTTAACTCTAGCTAGCGACAGGATGGTTTTTGTTATGTCATTTGGCATTATTTAATCCCGGCCCTTTTATGTTTAAAAATACGTTAGTCCCTCGCATCAGGCTTGATGTATTCACGCTTCATATGTTTTATTTACTGTAACGTAACGACGAAGCTTAAAAAGAATATCTTCTATATATTTTTAGCGTAGCTAAACTAATATTTTCCATGTATTATTTGTCTCTTATTGTATGTTGAGTACAATGTTTTAATTACCCGCTCAATAAACAAACAAGACATACAATTAAAATAATTGGCGTTGTCTCTTTGTTTGTTGTCATAATTACCGTGATTAAATTTTCAAGTTAATTAAGATGCTTTGATTATCATAATAGCTTTCATTTTCGAAAATTTAGAAGCTGTTGAACATACTTCCATGAGATGCACACTTATATCGAACTAGCATCCGCCCGTGACTTCGTCCGCGTGGAATAGTTACTTAGTCTTAGCGTGATGATATATAGCCTATAGCCTAGCTTCCACAATAAATGGGCTATCTAACACTGAAAGAATTTTTCAAATTGGACCAGTAGTTCCTGAGATTAGGGCGTTCAAGTAAACAAACAAACAAACTCTTTAGCTTTATATATTAAAAGTATATAGATAAGTGAAGTAAGGCATGGCCATATGTACGAAATCGATTAATTAATTTTAAAAAAAATATTTAACTGCAAAAGAGAAGACAAGCCATCTGATAAGTACGTAATTAGTCATCGCCACTTTATGGAGTTGCAAAACTAAAGGAGTTGTGAAGGAGTCGAGAACTAGCCAGAGTTTGTGTTTTGATTATCACGTGTGATAAGACGTGATAATCAAAACACACACCAAGGTGGTTTGCAGTAAGGAACTGTATTCTCTTACTCGTCTGCAGGTTTATCAAACTAATTACGTGTTCCATCCATGCCTAACTCATGTCTTGTTCGCCTAGTTCTCATTTTATGTTGTACCTATTTGTATTGTATGACATGCTCGTATTGTATGACTTCTCAATTGCTTTTAAACATTTTGCTCAACAGCGTCCGTATAGATTTTCTATACAATTATAAACATATTGTTGATAAGGGTGCGATCGTATAAAGACAGTGTCGTGTTTATGTGACAAGGGATAAGGCCAAGTGTCTCTTTACAAAGCAGATTTGTAATTAGATAGCATAGGCATGTTTACGGAAGATATAACATACTGTACCTATACACCTTGTTAGCCCAGTGGTCCTGAGGTTCGATTCTCAAGTCGAGCAAAGTGGGTTTTTATTAGATTTTTCTTTGAAATTCTGAGTAGCAGCTCTGTTTGGGATTTGTTCCCGGTTACTGGCAATAGGCTCGCCCCCTTTTCCAAGGGAACATACCGGTGAAATGAAGGCGTACATTAGTATGCCTCTGCCCAACGCTTAGGGGACCTGAGGGGTGATAATATGTTTTATAACATACGTGCACTCAAACCCTTTTGTGTAGGCCTAAACTACAGACCTTCACTTGCTACTGAACTTGCTTTTGGATGTGATGACAAGTTATTGGAACATGGAAGAAGTAAGTACACGTTGCGTAGTATGATCAACTGACTCTTTTGGAAGAACTCGCGATTAGACCAATACGGTCAAGATAAGATAAGATAAGTCTTTATTTGCCTTAAACATGGTATAAAGTTGTTACAGTTTGATATTATTATAAGTCCACATGTTTAGCTATACAAAGTTTGCATCAATTTCATGCAAAATACTTAGAACTAAACAAGTAGAACAACATAGTAGAATTCAAATAATGATACAAAAAATAAACTAAATGATGCTTGGAAATGAAGTATAAAATAATAGTAACAATTAATATTTATTTTTTCATTAAATTAAAATATACTTTGTTCTCAAAGAGCCTTGGCTAGAACCACATACTCACGCTCCTCCTGATCCGTGATTAAGATTGCTTTTCGTAAAATATAATAAATAATTAATTGTCTTTGAAAAGCAGAGGGAAAGACTTGGAATTGAAATAATTTATAATTCCTTGAGGAAAATAAGGTAACATTTCGATTGAACTGAACTACACAATGCTAATTATAATATTCCCTTCATACTTAAAGTAAACAAAACCAAAATATTCAAAACAGAACATCTGCCCGCGACATCTGCTATGTCTGCTAACTAAATGTCTGCGTGGACTTCAAAATTGCTTGCAACCCTGTCCTATCTGTGTTCTAAATTTTATATAATTCCTTCCAGCTGTTTTTGCGTGTTTGAGTAGCAAACATTCCAATATTCACATTAAAATGTATATATATAATATTAGTACCTATTAAGGATAAGAAGAATATTGCAGATCTTAATTGTTGTTAGTTAGGTATGTAAACAATTATTATTAAAAACATATTGAGAAAATGTTTGGGGACTTTAATCTACGAATCAGTATCCGTAGATTAACCGTTCAATACCTAATAGATTTTTTGGATGGTTGATTATTGAGGTAAGTATATGATTTAGGTACAAGTCAACCGTGTTGGAAAAATATGTAGTTTTGGTTATTGGAAATTGTGTGCAATTTAGTCGTTAAAAAAAATTCTAATCAAGCAAAATAACAAGTTTTTCTGTCTAAATACATTAGAATATTAAATAAGCCTAATTTAGAAGGAACTTGTGAATTCCTGGAGCTTCTTAATTTATTTATTCTTAATAATGAGCGTAATATTATAAACGTGAAAGTTTGTGAGTATGTATGTTGTGAGGATGTTTGTTACTATTTCACTCAAAAAACCCTTTAGGGATTTTAATGAAACTACAATAATATAGCTCATACATCAGAATAACACATAGGCTATAGGTAATTAAGAAATCTACGCTGACGAAGTTGCGGCCAAAAGCTGGTTTGAAAATAAAATATAGGTAACTCAGTACCTAACTAATCATATAAATACTTGTTAGCTGTACTTTCATATATCGCTGAACAGATTTTGCTGAGATTAATTGAATAATGAAATCGTTACTGGATGCCGACATGATTCCTTAAAGTCGTTTAAATCCAAAATCTCTCAAAATAGCAAGCACAATATGGTTCCACAAGTTAAGGGGTTAAACTTAATTTAAAATGAAAAAAGTACTTCTATCTACGTAAGTCAATAATCAACTAATCACATAAATGATGAAACCGAACAAACTAAATTGCATAGGTATTTAATCTTGAACATTAGTCATTGTTTAACAGAAAATCGGGTGCTCTGTAAGAAAACCACAGAGCAAGCATATGTTAAATTAAAACACGAAATTGTTAAAAATTACATACCATTAAAATCAATTGCTAATCCAGCTGTCTACATGATAAAAGCACTCGCGAGAAATAATCGCGTACTTATAGCACTCGGCACGGCTACACCACAATCCGGTCACTTCACATTTTCCATCCAGCGCCATCAAACGCAACGATCCCGTTTGTTTCCATTGTACCCACGATTGTTGACGACTGACGAAGTTAGATCGCGGTGCAAGCGGCGGCCGGGTGAGGCGGTAGTGGTGTACTCGGGGCGCCGTCCGGGAGAGTACTGGTCGACCCGATCACCCGACCCGGGTGCGCCCGGCCGCGCCCGCCCTCGCAACGCACGCTTTCAGGCTCTCGTGTTTTCACCCTTGTAACTCCAACATTTAGCGGCACCCTGAAACGTTTTTAAAAGGAATGCTGTGTGAACTATCGAGTGGTTTCCGAGCACATGCGTTATGGTTAAGAAATGTTTTTTAAGCTTCTCCGGGAAATTTGTAAATGACGTCCGGAGGTTGGTTTAATATTTACGCGTGATATAAGAGCTCTAATATATAAAGATCAGACAAGAAGCCAACATAATTAGTTCTAACGTTAAGTATCTCCGGCCCCACTTGTCAAAACTTAATTAGAAATCTCCATCCATTCGTATACTATACATTCTCTATTCGTATTTGCAACAGTTTAACCTGACCTTGACCTTTAACATCATGGTTTTTCTTTTTCTCTTTATTATATATATGTATATATTTTATCGCATATAATAAGAATTATAAAAAACCATTCATAAATTTCATAATAACAATCAATAACACGAATTTTCTCAAATATCTAAGTATTTCGCTAACATTTGTAACTAGAATAATATTTTTCGAAGCATTTATCCTAATAGATGAAGATTACCGTTATTGGTTATATTTATTACTTAGAAAATTTTAATGGAATTGGTTTATTGCAAATTTACACTTCATCTCATAAAAACTATAACTAAATAGGTAAGTTCCATCAGGTGTGAAAACAGATATATAATAAACAGATAAATAATAGGTGAGTTGTTTGTTGAAAGCCGATGAAGTTTTGGCAATCAACATTATAGATTTATTTCGATTCTAACAGTATAAACTGAGCAATTCCTTAGGAATTATTCTTGATCTTCTAATGTGAATCGATTAAAAAAGCGGCTTTTAAACCCAACACCAGCGTGTTTTGATAAAAACACTGTTCTAAATTAAGACATATTTTGTCGATATTTTTTTTAATATTAACACCTAGCGACTCGTGCTTTGTTAGAGTAAACTTACTTCCCTTTTCCAGTGAGGTAAAAATAAATATTGAAAAAAATACAACTCTTGTCCTGGCATTAACAAACACAACAAAAAAAGAATTATCCAATTTGGTACAATCGTTTGGAATTTCAAATCAAATCATTTATTTCTTTGGAAACATGGGTCTATTATTAAAGATATGTGTCTATAAAATGGGTCATGGGTCTATAAAAGATATTATCTAAGTTCACCATATTTTACCATCACATGAGCTTGCAAATTTTAGAAAATTATTACATTCTAAGTAAATTCATAGGTTCTGCGCGTACATACATTTTGGCGATTCATTTTTATTTATATACGTAAGTTAGTAGATGGTGTTCTTTAGCTAGCCTAAGTAAATTTAAGCCTTTTAATACATACATGCATACCTAGTTTAAATACATATTTAGATATATTCGAAGCGCAGTCCTGTGTCGCAGTAGCAATTAGCAATAAGCTTTTTTACACCATGATATATAACACTCCATTAGTACGATGAAATTAATTACTATTTTTACTAAAACTAAAACTAAAAACTAAAACTTTGTAGAGCGGTCTTTTGTTCATTGTTATTGTAGTGATTGATAGTTCAAAGCGTAACGATTAATCAAATTAAATTGTAAGCATTTTATTTGAACTACGACTAAATTCATAAATACTGGTAAAATAGTATAAATACTCACCAATAAGTATTTATTAAACATTATTTGTCTACATAATTCTCCATCGCATTTAGAATATTTCTGTAATAGTGCTCTTTACTTTTGGTAGCGCTATATTAACGTTCGGGTGACTTGTTCTTATTCTCAATTTCGTTGCCATATGATACCTATCTATATATAACAAATGTTTCTTTAGAGCGATATAGCAATATGCTATACGGTTTTAAAAAAACAGTTATTTCTTATTATAATCCATTCAGCAATAAATACATACAAACAATGCAGTAAATATATATGTAGTTAAATAGTCCTGAGAGCTGATCAATCCATATTGAAATACACATACCTATCGGACACACCATAATGTTATTTCTTATATTTTTCAAAAACATTAAAAGTTATACCTAACTCTATGTTATCTTATACCTATCATTGAAAGTATCCACTACCTTATTGGCGTGTAAGTTTTTTTTAATTGTTTTTGATGTGTTGGGTTCCATATTGTAACCCTTTTGCATTCTTCTGAACATTCTGGCCATTCACATGATAATATTGACTAATACAAAGATAAATACAAAATAATTATAAGTAAAATCATAATTGTATAAAATCTTGTAATTATAAATACCATAATATTATAATGTTATCTAATACCTTACGATAATGCTATAGAATTATAAGTTTGCAGCGCATTTACAGGGTTTCTTAATGATACCTAACTATTGTAACATCCTACATACATATAAAAGCAAAGATTTGAATTTGAATTATGCGGTATGTTATTCCAACGGATTGGAATAACATACCGCGAGTTTTTATGTAAATCTATGAAATGTAACGGATACTTACTTGTTTTATGTAGTAATTCATCTTTCACCCTTTTGTTTAATCATAAAAAAATATACCCGCGATATATGTATTAGTTTCAATCCTGTACGAATTTCCTAAAATCCTTAAAAATCTAGCATATAAAAGAAAATTTTGATCAAAATATCGTGCTTCTAGACTGTCTGTCAGTCAATCAGTGGAGTTTTATAGAGCAACTAGCGGCCCGTCCCGGCTTCGCACGGGTGGAGTATCCCTAGCTTTACTTTCCCCGTCGAGTCTCCCGTGAACCCTATATGTTAGGGATGGATATAATTTATCACAAAAAAAATAGTAGCCGATTCTCAGACCTACTGAATATGCATATAATATTCATAAAAATCGGTCAAGCCGTTTCGGAGGAGTATGGTAACTAACACTGTGATACGAGAATTTTATATATAAGATTAATTTCCCATTATTTACATTTATTAAATTTACATAACAACACAACTCATTAACCACTGATATATATCTGGAATACTGTGCATTCTGATTAAAAATAATAATTACAAACTAAGGCCCACTTGCACCAACTTCCTTAATGTGTTTAAATTGTATTTAAACACGTAATTTCTATGAAAAATTGTGTTTAAATATGACTTAAATACATTTAAGAATTTGGTGCAAGTGGGCCTAAATGATACAAATAAGTAGTAAAAGTACTTAAGTGTTGATTTTGTGAGAATTTAAAAATATCATAACACAGCTGATAGTATCAACTTAAAAGTGAACAACACTACAATAATGGACGAACAACCATTACTTTAACACGATACTTTAGAAGTAGGCCGTGAAATCCTTGAGACGAAGGAGACACTGAAACATAATTTACTTAGAAGAAGTAAAATGTTTGATATTATCAATCCTTAGGAAAAAGATACTAGGAGATAACAACTGATTAAAGAATTGAGATCGATAGAAATAAATGTACCGTTTGTAATTAAAAACATTAATCGTGTAGCTGGAAGTGAACCAGGTTAACCTGATTAGTGTTTTCCAAATTTATCGTGATTGCTAAACAATGAGCAGCAAAAGAATGTATTCGGAAAGCAAAGTTGGGAAACAGATATCATTCAGCGTCCAGGAACAAAAGTTTTGAAATTACGTGAGCAATGAGAGTTTGCAAGAACTTCCTTAGGATTTGTACCAAAGCCATAAACCGTTTTATTACTATAGTTACTATTTTATTAATACTTACGTACATATAAAGACAGTTCATTTTACTTTATTGGTACCTATGTTTTTATCTAAATCTGTTCAACATTCAGTTAACAGTCACATTTAACTTGGCTAGAAACTTTTTGTACCGTGAAAAAATTGTTAGCAGTTCAACGAGTTTACACACGCCATATGTGATTATGATTATTATAATATAGAAAAATCCAAAGTCACATTTGATTCAATTCCTAACACGATAAAACAGCCCACCGACCGCTCATTCTGTGGAACAAAAACACCTCGAGGCAGACAAACCGAATGATATATAGCGTAGCCATTATTCTTTTACGCTTGTAGCGGAGTTTTATTCAGGCAACGCAGTGGCGTAGCAGCGTAGCCTACATTCAGTCACTCGTAGCTCGTAGCTCGAGGGCGGTAAAACTACATCAGTAAAAGCGATTGCCAGCTATAGTACTACGACCTTTCATTTAACCATAACGGGTACATTACGACATTTAGCACAGCTGGTTGCTGCTGATACATATTTATAAAACAATACTATGTCGTTGTGAATTAAATGTAGGCACTATCTTGAGCTGTTAATTTGGAAAACAGCTGCTGTATGTGTGCGTTATTGTACTTGGCACGTAATTGATAGTAATACAAACAGTTGGTATTTGCTGGATTAATATATATCGCAGCTTCTCGTTACTAAATGTTACTGATTTACATATTATATTGTAGCTATATGACAGAGCTCGAGTAACAAACACCAGTACCGTAGAGCAATTCTACCAATATGCGTGTCTTGTCAACGAGTACCGCTTTCTGCATCAATTTCTTGATACAGCTGCCCAACGAGAGCGTCTTAACATTTCAATCGAGACGTTTACCGTATTTGGGCCTTGTTGTCTAAAATAAATGAAATAATAATTAAAATCGGCACTTTATCTGTCGAATCCATGTCGTCATTGTTACGCGTGTTTAATCAATTTGGTGTAAATAGGTATTGAGTTTCTCGCTATACATATTTGATAGTTTAGTAATTATCGGGAATATGTATATAATGTTAGTGAATTCGTAGAATTTACTATATAATTATATATACCTATGTATATCATAGGCACTAAAAGTAGGTATTTAGTATGGAGGCACAACATCGGGATCGGATAGTCTCACACAGCATGAATAATGAAGTAGCTGATTGTACGAATTACATGAAACGTGGTAATTGTGGTATGCCTCACACGGAGGCACTCTCCGTGTGAGAGAACCCACGTAAAGCAATAGATTTAAATCCTTAATGCTGATTACTAAAACTTTACATGTTAATACGTGAATATAATTACGGTAGTAGTGACTTTGGTCATATTAATAGTTCATCATCTCTTTTTTTTAAGAATGCCGACTCGATATTCTAATATAGAAGAGGAAGTCAATGCAGTTCCGACAAGAAGCGTGAACACTTGAAGCTACAGAACAATGTAATGGTAAAGAATGCACAAACTGTGAAGCATACGCTCGTACATCACTAAAATAACAAGCAATATCGCTCAATACAACGTAACAATATTGTTACGTTGTATTGAGGGATATTGGCTGTAGTAATAAATATACATTCAAGGATCGGTGTAAAACCACGCTTCTATTTTATTCAGAGTACCGAATACTGTACGGATTTTTTTAGAAACCCCCAGAACCAATTTTGTATATACGTGCAGAGTTGCTTCCACAAATCAATAGGATCAACCTTTCTGTTGGAGCCTCTTGAAAATCTCGTATTCCGTTAGTTAATAGTATAGCGTTGCAAATTGCGGAGAAACCCTAGTCGAGTTCGCTGGCAATCTGTTTGCTTTGTCAACTTCATGAAAATTTTATCTGAAGATCCGTAGAGGGAGTCACTCGTCGAACCTGGGCGAAGCAAGAACTTAGATTAGCAAATCTTTATTACCTATTTAACAGCCGTCGTCATAATTACCAGACTATTCGATTTTCCTTCTATTTTGATATTCTGCTTTAAAACTTACGCTTGCGTAACAAAGTATGTTAATCTAAGGGTTATAATATTCCCGAGATCGCAATCCATTAATTAAACAGATCATAAAAAGAAAAATATTGTGTAAAGTATCTTCCACACAAATTGTTAATGCTTCCGAATGCAAAAACCGAAAAAATACAAAAACAAAACCAAAACTCAAAGGTCGGACGATTTCAATGTAGAAAAAAAAGGACTTATTTGTCAGACTTTTTCCCCATAGTTAAATAGTATGCTAGCTCTGCAGCAAAAGTAATGGAATATTTTGTCAACGTGCGCATTCGGAAGCATCGCTCATAGATCCACATATCGATATGAGAATGCAGCGTCATGACGGCGCGGCGGCAATATACCTTCAGGCAAAATGGGTCACGCTGAATGTATTACGCTAACAATATTTGCTAGCTATATCTTCTTCGCTACTATTATAAAATTGTAAAAAAGCTGTGTCTGTACATTGAAGATATTAAAAAAAACAAGTGGGTTATAAACGTCTCCGAACCCGAAAATGTAATGTTTTACCCGATATCTTGTCTGTTTGTTACGGGTTGACGCAAAAACTACTGAATAGATTAAAATTTTTGTTATCACTGTTAGAATATGCTTCAACTTAAAAACCGGTGGAACTGATCTGATCTGAACCGGATCCTGAGATACAGCTTGACCTCTCTGATGTATACCGACCCATAAAAAGAAGACCCATAGAAAGACCATCAATGTTGGTTGTTATCATTTTTACTCCTGAAGCTACATATGAGCGAAGCCGCGGGCAGAAGCTAGTATTACATATATAGCTACAGTCTTTTTTAAAAGTTCCTGCCGGTCTAAGTTACGATGTCACGGAATCTTCACAAACATATAATTAACATACACAAAGATACCCAGACTAGAAACAAATATCCGTGGATCATTCTAATATTTGCCTCGGGTGGGAATAGATCCCGCGCCACGCGGCGGTAGTGGCTGCGCCGACATGAATTCACACTTGACTTATTATAAAAATTTTGGAACACTCATCTGTATTGGAAAAGCTTAGGTAGATATGTTATGCCGCCCACACACTTTATGATTTAAAAACTTTCTATCAGTTTTTTGAGTAAAATAAAGAATACATTGTGTCCTAACTGCATATTTTTCTTAAAGTTTCGACAACTTTTATCTTTTGTAAATGATAAATTATGTTTATTTCTGTGAATAGATCTTCTAAGGGCACTTTACAAGTCAATGTTTGTTTTTTACTAGATGGTAACGGCATTTCCTAACTGACGACCTTAGAGAAAAAACGCCGAAAGAAAACTCAGATAATCATGATCCTATTTAAAGTCCAAACACAGTGCTTAGTAGCAAATGTATGTAAGTTACAATGCAAGACAATGTTTGAAATGGCCTTTTGAAGAAAGAGCAATAGCGCCTTTCAGTAGGTCAGTCCCATCTGACGGCACGAAAGCATCAGTTATTCGTCAACAAATTCATTAAACAACCCGTCGCACGACGATACCAAATCAGTGGAACATTTGCGTAGGTCACGTAAAGCTCTTACGGCTAACGCGCACTTGTGATTTTAGTCTACCGATAGTTTAGTCGTGTATAATTTCATGTCGAATTCTAATCGTCAAATCATTTGACAATTAGAATCATGAGAGATTAGAATCTCCATATCACTATGAAGTTATATGTAACTCCATAGTGAATCCCAGAACGATCAAACTATCGCCCGACTAAAAATCACAAGTGCGCGAACGCTCTTAAGCCGTCAGACCGTTACGTACTATCGGCCTAATATCTAATCGAAAAAATATCTAATCTTCACAGTATTTTTATAATAAAACTAGCTTCTGCCCGCGACTTCGTCCGCGTGGAATAGTTACTTGGTCTTAGCGTGAAGATATATAGCCTGCCTTCCTCAATAAATGGGCTATCTAAAACTGAAAGAATTTTTCAAATCGGACCAGTAGTAGTTCCTGAGATTAGCGCGTTCAAGCAAACAAACAAACAAACTCTTCAGCTTTATATATTAGTATAGATGAAGATAAAATGCTTCTCATACTCACTCACTTGTCCTGCAAATATTGATGAGTTGACCTCATCTCGTCACGGAACATTAGCCGACAGCGACGGAATTCTATTTGAGCGCGGTTTGCCGCCCCGTTTCCATTAGAACGGACCGACAGCCATGTACTGAATGAGTTCATCGGGGATATCATGAATCACCACTGACGCCTTGCCTTAGAAATCATATACTTACATACATATATGAAAAAAGAAACTAGTACCTATTTGATGAGCTAATTAATCTAATCATTAAAAATACTACCTCGCGACTGCTGCGCTAGATGTGCTGGATTCTGTTCCCAGGTTAAGAAAAAAGTTATTGGGGTTTTCCATGAACTTCTCAAGAGCAGCTCATAGTTTGGAATTTGGACCGGTTACTGGCAATAAGCTCGCCCCTATTATATGGGACCTAAACATACCGGTCAAATTCAGGTCCATGGAACCATCCCTTCGCTGAATACAGTGAGATAGTACCTATTTTACATTTTGTTTATTGAAAAAATAACAAATATTAATGCGTATTGTAAATGCGAAAGTATGTTCAGCGGAAGCTACAAACAACTTTAACGAATTTCGATATACACATAGAAAAGCTGCCTTTTCTCTCAAAAAGTCATCAGTCAGTGAGAAACTGCAGGCAATAGCTAGTAGTAAATACAAAATCGCATATTAAATCAAATTGAATGATTGTACAAAATACAAGCATAAAAATGTTTGGCCTTGGTCTGGCTCCAATCGGAAAGCTTAATAGGATTAAATCGATGAAAGATTTACGGGTATTACCAGCTGCGTACCGTCTATATATAAATCAGAATATTCATTTAGATTCCATTAACTGAATACTTGTTTAGCGCAGTTCACAAAGCGGTGTTAGCAACATTGCAAATATTTCGTTGTGTCCACCGAGGACCCCCGCCTCAGCACAATATATCACAATGGAGCGCCGTCGTTGTATGCAAACTTAAATAAGCAGACCAGCCAATCTGGAACACAACCATACGGTATAAAGAGTAACGTTTTAAGAATTTAGTTAACCTTGTTACAATAAAAGAGTAACATTTCTACAGCAAAAAAAAAGTTTTTTGTGTTTGGTTTTGTTTAATTGAATATTTACATAATTATGTAGTTTTTACCTAAGAGTATTTCAAATTGTATCTATCTGAAGTACTACTTGGGTTAGGTACTTCAAGTATCACTCTGACGGCCCGCAATGCCGCTCTGCTGCGGAGGCCGCAGCGGGCGATGGCCGTCAGAGTGGTCAGGGGCTATCGCACGATCTCCTTCGAGGCGGCGAGCCTCCTTGCCGGATCCGCGCCCTGGGACCTGGAGGCAATGGTCCTCGCGTCGCTGTATCGGCGGCGCGTGGAGGACCTGCAGCGGGGCGACCTGCCGTTGCCCCGCGAAACTATGGAGCGGCGCAACGCGCTCCGCCGGGTCCTAGTGGCGGAATGGAGGGAACGACTTGCGCAACCCAGCGCGGGGCACGCCCTTATAGCGGCGGTAAGACCCGTCATGGAGGATTGGCTCGAGAGGCGCCACGGCGCCCTCTCTTACCGGCTGACGCAGGTGCTGTCCGGACACGGATGCTTCGGCAGGTACCTGTGTCGCATCGGTCGCGAGCCAACGCCCGGTTGTCACCACTGTGAGGGCTGCGCCGAGGACACGGCGCAGCACACGCTGACCGCCTGCCCCGCTTGGGCAGAGCAACGCCGTGGCCTCGTTGCGGCCACCGGTGGTGACCTCTCGCTTCCGACCTTGGTTCGCTCCATGGTCCGGAGCGAGAACGCGTGGGACGCCGCCGCCTCGTTTTGCGAGCACGTCATGCTCGCCAAGGAGGCGGCGGAGAGGGAGAGAGAAATCTCAACCCCTCTCCCGTCCCGAAGGAGACGCACCGGGCGCCGGAGGGCGCTCACTGACCTCCGGCCTCCATGAGCTGTGGCCTGCGGGCGGCCGACGTGGGTCGTCGGCCGCCCGATCAGAGAACGGCCCAGTAGGAAGGGGCCGCCGGTGACACGCAGGGGGACCGTGTCGCCGGCACTATGGCCCGGGTAAGTGGCGCGGCTGGCAACCGCGTCCCACTCCGGGAGTGGGAGTGAGTTGTGGGGAGAGCGTGCAGCACGCCTCCCCCTAAGGTTAGGTGGTCGCCGTCTCCGGCGACCCGCCACTGCCGGAGTCGCGGAAGAATCTTTGTTCCCGTGACTCCGGCGCTACAGTGGTGCTACGAGACCTCCCGTGGTTTTTTAGTCGGTAGGGCGCCCTTTTCAGGGCGAGGAGTCCGACACTGTTCACCGTCGCATCCCCCGCGGCGGTGTTCGTGCATTAAGCATTTTTCCACGGGGCCACAAAAAAAAAAAAAAGGTACTTCAAGTATGTTGCTGTAAACAGCCTCATTGGTCAACTGACTAGTCTACGGTGGCGAGCGTCAGGTCCTACGTTCAATTCCCAGGTCAAACACAGTGTTCTTAGGTTGTTCTATAGAATTCTTAGTAGCAATTCGAAGTTAAATTTTCCCATACGTTCGGCTCATATGATATAGAATCTAAAGAAAACATATCACCAAAATGTGGATTACATTAGTAGGCACCTACATTTTAGTTCTTCAAGGAATACAGGCGTGGTGGTATCGTATGTTGTGAGATGATTTATGATTATGATTTTTGAGATTAAATAAACAATTTTTAATAAAACATTTCCATTACGGAAATTAAAATGTTGAATTTATAAACAAGAAAACAAAAGCTAGTTTGTGTCCCACGCTACGAATTGCTATTTGCGTTGCGAATAGGTATTTGTTAATAATTTAACCGTGGTTATACCTTTACAATACCACAGTAGAAATAAATTACACTGGTTTCTGATACGCGAATTATTTTAATTCACTTTTAATATTACATTGAAATAAAACTACTTTTTACGGATTTTATCTCGTTATATTCGTTAGTTATCGTTAGACGAGAATGAAGAAATAAAATAATAAAGAAAATGAATTTGTTTTTCAAGGTTTGCGATATGAATATGTCTAGCAGAAGTCCAATATGATTTGATTAACTATGGAATAACAATTCCTCTCCAGCTGATTAATGAAGTCGCAATCTTTGGCGATCTCCGTGCCTTGTACTAATTCAGAAGCTGTCACCGTCCCACGCGCCTATAGTTCGTTGCGTTGACGAGGGTAAGCTCCAACACAGTAGTGCGAACAAAGCATTCACCTACCTTGGGACCAACTCATTATACAGTGCTAACAGAGCACTCTTTATTCCATATCTAGTGTTTTATTTTTTCTTAATAAACCATCTGACGCAAAAATAAAAAATAAAACTCCATATTCGTCCAAAAATTTGATAATAATTTTCCACCAATAATAGGTATATATAGGACTATATAGGTCTGCTAATGCGCGCTAGGCCATCGGCATCGTGGTGCTTGAAAATGAAATGAAAAATGAAAATGAAAATGTTTATTTGCAGAAAATGTAGGTTAAATAACCTATTTTAAGGCTTTATAGCCTAACCCCTCTCATTCTGAGGGGAGACTCGTAATCAGCAGTGGAACAGGTGTCTCTAAGAGAGCTCTCTATATATTCTTCATCGGATTGTAAATAAACTTTGAAAACTTATCGTGTGACCGATTGCTAAGGAATAGGAATAATGATATAAGGAAAATTCAAATAAAAAAAACGGCCATTTATATTTCAGTTGGTATTTCGGGCAAAAAATTAGCCTGGAAAATAAATAAAACAAAAATGTTTTGAGCTTAGCATAATATACTCTAAGTATTTGCCATGTTGTGTAAAGTAACCTAGTAAATGAACAGACTTAAGCTACGAACCATTAATCTGTGTTACTAGAATCGATTGGGCTAGATTAATTCAATTTCAGGTACAAAGCAATTAACGCACTATGTACACGGTTGTATACTACGAAGCGATGAGAATATCCATCTCAATTAAGTACCTACGTCTAAATAATACAATCATCAAAGATTAGCTGTAATCTATTAAATAAATTATATAAAAAAAAAATCTATTTATTTATTTGAAAACATGCCAATTTGTAAAAATTAAATATCCAATTATGTAAGTATTTATTTATTTTATTTTAAATTAACACATGCTTATCATTTCTCAGAGATGTATATAATATATATCTGATTTTGCGTCTTTGCGATAAATTTACCGGACGCTCTAGCCAACTAAGCTATCGGAGCTACTAACGTCACGCAGGCATAGCTTAAGGGTACCAGAAGAACGCAGGTTCAAACCCTACATGATATCGAATTTTTCTTCCGTTAAAATAAGCAAATAGGTTAAAAAGCAGTATGCGATTATAATAAGGTATATAAGTGAATTGATTCCTCCGTTATCTTCAGAGAACTAATTTCCTTCGTTGAAATAATTAACAATTACAGAAAAGAAAAGAATTAAGGTTTAATATCCCTTAAACTCTGACAGCTTAGAAAAATATTACAAAAGCCCTTACAAAAATTCACACTTCACGTTCTTATTGTCGTCATTATATATTCACCAAAAGCTTCATATTATTAAAATTGAGTTTACCTCCGAGGTAATAACGATATTTTATACGCAGGGGAAGCTGTCAGTAATTCGATCACTTTTGTTTAAACGGAATTTCCTACAAAATAATGTTGATGTAATTATACTTATATGCAATTATTCTGAAACTGAACCAGCTAGTAGGGAATAAATATTATTTTACGCATTGAGATTATAGTTTCTAGTAAACAACCTTTGTTTTCCGTCAAAACATAATATCTGTGAAAACCATATCTAACTTTTCCTCTTCAATTCTGCAGGGACATAAAGTTGATCTGTTGTACCTTCTATTTTTGTGTCATATCCTAAGTTACATCGAACTTTGGTTGTCTAGCTCTTCCTCCTAGAGAAAATGACAACTTGACTTTTTCAATAATTTTTAAAGTACCTAAATATGAGGTATTAGCGTTTTAGGTCATTAGGTTTTGAATGAATTCCCGATGTAAGTATATATACAAATATGAAAAGTATTTTACTAATGTGGTTAATTTTATTTTATTTTATTTGGGAAAACAAACAATCTGTTAACGACATCTATACTACAACTTCAAGCAGAGCCACCGTCCACACAACCAGCTGATTGGCTAGTACCATTGTGGACCATTAGAGGGCGCTAGCACGAAGATATATAAGGCCTGCGCGGACGGCGCTCGGCCTCTTGCACAGCCCGCTCATTTAAATTACTTATATTATATTCGCTTTATTTTGCAATTGTTAAATTTACAATAAACCCTTTTAAGTTTAAAAAGAAATAAATTATTCATTGGCCAGTCTTATCCAGTCTGATTCCCCTGAGCACAAAACCACCACATATATACACGCCAAACCAAAAACATTTGGACCTTCGAGCCGAAGAAAACGGATCAGCATCAAGGCATCAAGAGCTCCGGAAGGTCTGGCCGTATCGTTCCTTTTCCTCCTTTGTTTCTGTTTGTACTAAAACCGTTTTATCTAATCCAGGTCGGGCTGAAAACGCGTGGTTCGCGTTATTACACCACGTGTTGCTGTTTGCAGGACAACTGTGAGTACCCCAGTTTTTCTTAGAGTGCCGTAATGAGTTTAGAGAATTTATCAGTGCGTAGTAAATCCCCATTGCCTAGCATGACCGCGGATTTTATTCGTGAGGCGAATAAAAAACGTGGCTCAGTCAAAGGTAGATTGACTCTCTTCGTAAAATTTGTGTCCTCTTTACATGGTAGTCAATTAAGTGAGTCGCAATTAGTTGAATTAAAGTTTCGTTTGAACAATGCAAAGTCATTATTAAGTGAGTTTAACGCTATTCAAAATGGGATAGACGAGTTAGTACCGGATAGTGAATTATCTCAGCAACTAGATATTCGCGAATCCTTTGAGAATTGTTATTATAGCGTGATAACTGAAGCTGACCGCTTGTTAAATAGTAATTCTGATGGCATTCTAAATAGCAAAAGTTCCAATTCTAAGTGCAATCCAAACCCATTAATTAAATTACCCACGATAACGTTACCCTCATTTGACGGTTCTTATAATAATTGGCTCGAGTTTAGAGATACCTACTTATCTTTGATTCACCAATCCCAACAACTCGACAATATTCAGAAATTCCACTATTTACGTTCAGCATTAACGGGTAGTGCAATTCAGGTTATAAAATCTCTAGAATTTTCAGCCGAAAACTATACAATAGCATGGGATTTGTTGATTGAAAGATATAACAATAACCAATTAATTATTCATAACCATCTAAAAGCTATATTTTCGATGCAGGCTTTAACTAGGGAGTCGCCATTTCATATCAGAAAATTAATAGATACTATTTTGAAAAATTTACGTGCCTTAAAAACATTAGGAGAGCCAACGGAACATTGGGATACCCTCATAATGTATATAATTGTATCTAAATTAGATGCGGTAGTAGAAAAAGAATGGGAACAATTTAAAAGTGCTAAAAGCAGTGAAACGCACGAAAAATTCAATTTAAATAGTTTGATTCAGTTCTTATCGGACAAAGCCGGTATGTTAGAAATGATTCACGCTAATCATTCGTCAAATTTAAATAATAAAGCTTCTCATGATTATCCTAAAAAACCTCAAAAGGGTCATAGTCTAGTGATGTCGCAAAATAATAGGTTCAGTCATACCCGCACATGCGTTATGTGTAACGGTAATCATTCATTGTATGCCTGTTCTCGGTTTTTAGATTTATCCGTTAAGGACAGGTTACAATTAGTCGAGAAAAATAAATTATGTAAAAATTGTTTACGTCAAGGACATGTAGCACAAAATTGTTATTTTGGTCCATGTAGGCAGTGTAATAATAAACATAACAGTTTGTTACATAGCGAGGTTCATAGGGAAAACGCTTTATTGACTGTGAACTCAGAAATTTCACAGTCTTCCAATCCTATTGATACCAATTCGGCTATTGTAAATTCAATATTGCCCACACCTACATGCAAAATTAATACATTAAATTCGCAGTCATTACAACAAGTTTTACTTTCAACCGCGGTAGTTGAAGTTGCTAGTACTGACAATAAATATTATAAGGCTCGTGCCTTATTGGATAGCGGCAGCCAGCGCTGTCTTATTACTACGAAATTACGTGAAAAATTAAACGCTAAATCAATACAGTCCACTTATCAAATATTAGGAGTGGGGCAATCAGTCTCACAGTGCTCAGAAATATGCGAAATTACACTTAGATCATTAAACGATGATTATAGTACGAACATTCAATGTCTAGTTTTATCTTGTTTAACCAGTGCAATACCCTCAGTCGATATACATATAAATTTATTAGAGTTGCCACAAAACGTTAGCTTAGCAGATCCTTCATTTGATACACCTACTGAAGTTGATATGATAATAGGTGCTGATCATTTTTGGGACTTATTAGTCGAGGGTAGAATTCGCTTAAATAATGGTCCATATCTCCAAAACACTAAGTTAGGATGGATAGTGACCGGCCCTCTTTATTCTAAACGCCTAAATAGTAAAAGAATTCAATGTAATTTAGTAAATACTTTAGATATTGGAGAACAGCTAAAAAGGTTTTGGGAAATTGAAGAAATTCCTCCCAATAATAACTACTATACTGACGCAGAACGTTCTTGTGAGAAATTGTTTATAGAAACCACTAAACGCTTAAATAATGGTCGCTTTTCAGTGCGCATCCCACTTAAAGAAACTACAAACATGCTCGGTGATAGTTATGATATAGCCAGAAACAGGTTTTTATCACTAGAACGTAGGTTAGCGCGATCACCTCAATATAAAAAAATGTACGTAGATTTTATGCAAGAATATTTGAGCTTGGGACACATGACTCGAATAGATAATTATACTGCTCCATATTATTTTTTACCGCACCATGGGGTATTTCGGGAACATAGTATTACTACTAAGTTACGTGTAGTATTCAATGCCAGCCAAAAAACAACATCGGGTCACTCGCTTAACGATATTCAGCATACTGGTCCACCATTACATAATGATTTATTTTCAATACTTATACGTTTCCGTCAGTATAAATATGTCGCATGTGCTGATATAGAAAAAATGTTCAGGCAAATATTAATACAAGAAGATCAACGAAATTTACAATTAATAATCTGGCGTGAAAGTGAATCTTACAACCTGTCTGTATATCAACTTAATACCGTTACTTATGGCACCGCGTCTGCACCCTACCTTAGCATGAGATGTGTTAGACAACTAGGACAGTTATGTGATGACCAGGAATGTTCGCGTATGATATTAAATGACTTCTATGTAGATGACTTAATCACAGGGAATGATAGTAAATCTAAGCTGTCATACTTGTGTAAAAAGATAAATCAAGTCTGTGCATCCGCTTGCTTGCCATTGTGTAAATGGGTTTTTAATTCGAGTGATTTAGAAACAGGTTTGCTACAGAGTGATAGCACTCTGACATCAAAACTTCTATCTTTAGATGAAAATTATTCTTGTAAAACGCTTGGAATAGGATGGTATAATAATAGTGATGAGTTTCATTTTACAACTAAAATAAATCAAAACTGTACCCAAATTACTAAACGCCTTATTCTTTCAGTTGTGTCACAAATATATGACCCACTGGGTCTTTTATGCCCCTTTGTTATGCAAGGAAAGGTGATGTTACAAAAATTATGGCTTTATAAATTAGACTGGGATGAAATAGTTCCTCAAGATATAAGTTTGAATTGGAAAAAGTTTGTTGATTCGTTATTATTTTTACAAGACATAAGAGTGCCTCGTCATGTAATCGGCGATAGTTGTAGTCTAACAGAATTACATATATTTACTGATGCCAGTCAGGTCGCTTACGGTGCATGTGTTTACGTCCGAACTAGGAATGCACTAGGTGACGTCACTGTTAGATTGCTGTGCGCGAAGTGTCGCGTAGCACCTATCAAACCGGTCTCCATACCGCGACTGGAGTTGTGTGGTGCGTTACTCGGTGCGAAATTGCAACATAAAATAGTTAATTCTTTTCGTTTACAGTTCGATAACATTGTTTTTTGGAGTGATTCTACCATAGTATTATGTTGGTTAAGAACCTCACCTCATTTATTAAAGCCATTCGTTCAAAATCGTGTCGTAGAAATTAGTGATTTGACTAGTAATGCAATATGGTTGCATGTTGATGGAAAGGTGAATCCGGCGGATTTGCTATCACGTGGAACAAATTTAAAGGAACTTAATGAATCATCTTTATGGTGGAATGGGCCAAGATTTTTACATTCAAAGGTAATAAAATTTATTCCCCCTCAGCTAGATTTTTCAGAACAAAGTAATTTGCCAGAGTTGAAAAAGATAGATGCCAATGTCATGGCATGTACAAATAACGATTTTAATTTTCATAGATTCTCGCAGTTTAATCGGCTCCAACGCACATACGCTTATATATTTCGATTTGTACATAATATACGTGTTAAGAATAAAACTGAACGTTTATCAGGACCCTTGACAGTTAATGAGTTAAATAAATCATTAGAATTTGTAGTTAGAACTGTGCAGCAACAGTCATTTCATTATGAGTACAGTTTGTTGTTAAATAAATTACCTTTAAAATCTTCTAGAAATATAGCTAGTTTGAATGTATTTTTGGATCATAATAATATAATTAGAGTGGGAGGTAGGTTGACAAATTGTGCCGATTTTCAATATAATAAAAAACATCCTATGCTATTGGATAGTAAACATTACGTCACAAAGCTTTTGTTTCGATATGAACATAACAAGTTATTACATGCTGGCCCGCAGCTATTATTATCAAATATTAGAAATAAATGGTGGCCATTAGGAGGTACAAACTTGGCTAAGCAAACAGTGCGACTATGTGTTAGATGTGCTCGTATGAAAAGTAAACCAACCCAACCAATAATGGGTAATTTACCAAGTGAACGTCTAGAAGCTAGTTTCCCTTTTTCACGGTGCGGGGTAGATTATGCTGGGCCTTTTTATATCCTGAATCGTAAGGGTAGAGGTTCTAGACTCGAGAAATGTTATTTATGTTTATTCGTATGTTTTACAACAAGAGCATTGCATTTAGAGTTGGTAACTAGCTTGTCATCAGAATATTATATATTAGCTTTAAAAAGATTTATTTCACGCAGAGGAAAACCATTGCAAATATTTTCAGACAATGGTAAAAATTTTGTAGGAGCTGTAAAGGATCTGGCACATTTTTTACAAGATAATGCTCAACCTATCATTGACTATGCGTCAAATAATGATATTATCTTTACTTTTATTCCCCCATACTCGCCTCATTACGGTGGTCTGTGGGAAGCAGGGGTCAAGTCCTGCAAACACCATATGACTCGGGTGATAGGAAACGCTAATTTAACTTATGAGGAGTTCAGTACGGTTTTGGTGCAAATAGAGGCTGTCCTGAACTCCCGCCCCATGTGTCCTTTATCTTCAGATCCCGATGATTTTACTCCACTTACTCCAGCACACTTCCTGATCGGCCGACCCCTGACTGCGCCTGCCAGTGCTGACATCACCAGTACGCCGTCGCATACATTGTCCCGCTACACACGTGTGGAGCAGCTAAGGCAACACTTCTGGCAACGGTGGTCGATGGAGTACATTGCTGAACTACAAAAGCGTACGAAGTGGCAAGAAACAAAAGGAACCATATCACCAGAAACCTTAGTTCTTATTAAGGAAGATAATGTCCCACCGCTGAAATGGCGTTTGGGAAGAATTTTGTCTGTGTTTCCAGGGCGTGATGGCGTATCACGTGTGGCAACCATCAGAACCGCAAATGGAATCATAAAGAGGACATTTCCAAAAATATGTCCTCTGCCAATATTCTCCACTGAACCTGAGGTCACAGCGAGTGTGACACCTTTATGAAGCCCCATGAAGTTGAGAGTAGGAGCTCTCAAGGCCCGCCGATATGTTAACGACATCTATACTACAACTTCAAGCAGAGCCACCGTCCACACAACCAGCTGATTGGCTAGTACCATTGTGGACCATTAGAGGGCGCTAGCACGAAGATATATAAGGCCTGCGCGGACGGCGCTCGGCCTCTTGCACAGCCCGCTCATTTAAATTACTTATATTATATTCGCTTTATTCGCTTTATTTTGCAATTGTTAAATTTACAATAAACCCTTTTAAGTTTAAAAAGAAATAAATTATTCATTGGCCAGTCTTATCCAGTCTGATTCCCCTGAGCACAAAACCACCACATATATACACGCCAAACCAAAAACACAATCGTACAATGTATATTACATCTAGTTATACAACGTACAATCCACTACGTTTCCACATGTTACTAGCTAATATTAGATACAGTTTAGGTTAAGATAAATATATAACAACAAAACAGATTTTTTTTTTTCAGTATCCTAAAATCAAAAAAATAATACATAGAGTAATATGTGTTTGTAAATAACAGTTGCAAAGTTACTGCAATTGTGATACAAAATAGCCTCAACATTCAAATGAACATGAGCTCCCAACTCTGAAACTCCCGACTGTTGCCATTAACATTACCATAATCTTGTCACCATATTTTCTCTTGTTAAGCTTACCTCCGTGGGTCGTATGCATAAGGAAGGACTGGTTGTGATTACACTTTCCTGCTTACTTTATTCACGGACTTCCTCCATCGCATGAATTCGTAATACTTTCGTAGTCTTATAAATAACCTTCCAATCCTTATGGTATTGAGGCCACAGATCGGTAACAATGGATTAGCTTAGGGTTGGCGTTTCAATTACGCAATCCGTATTTATCCATGTTCTCCTAGTATTTTCCTTGTTTACGATGTAATGCGTATTCAGAGGATTTGTAGATTTGCTCCGGTCAATGATTCGGCAGAAAATATAAAGAAAATGACAGCTAAATATTATATTTTAAATAAATAAAATAATATTAATGTGTGGTGAGATTTTTGTTCTGCAATAATTATTATCTTATCTATATATCTCCATAAGAGATCCCTTTTGGCAAAATCAGCGCATGGAAAAGTTTATTACTATAGTACAGCGTTGGTAATTGTGGACTCCCCTAGAACTCGGGAATATGGTTTCTGTTTCCTAATGTTATGCAATCACACTTCTCCGTTGTACTGAACTCGTTTCACAATGCAGTTGCTAAAGCAACAAATATATCAACTGAAAGCCAGTCAGAAAAGAGAAAATTATTCTGCATACCATACTTACCTACCGAATAGAATGTTAAGAAAACAATTATAGGTTTAATGGAAGTATGACGGCTCATTAATCAAGTTTAAAATCTTTTTATTTAAAATTGTGAAGGTAGCGGCCCAGCAAAAACTCAATTAAAGATTCTGTGAACTTTCAGCATCCGAGAACTTTTGGTATAGATCTTAAATTTCGTTAACAACTTTTGCTTCATCTTTATCGCTTTAATAACTTCTAGAGTTACATACAGTTCAACGTTACAATGAAGTTTAAAATACAATTTACCAAAGGCTGAAATAATTGTAATTATTCAGTAATGTATAATAAAACAAGATCTCTGATAGAATCTCTTATATTTCAGACTAACATTACAGAAACATGAGTCTGAATCTAATGCATGTTTTACCATGTTGCTTGTCAACAAGCTACAATCGCTTCTGTGGCGAGTGGCGGAAACTATGCCTGCTACGACTAACCGCTACGCCGCCGCGCCGTAGCAACTAGCTACGTATATTTGGTTCGGGTTAAATTTTGCTGAGATCAAGCATAGAGAGATAAAAGAGAAAACTAAACTTGAAATTCCCATTAAGTTACAAAATGCACTGAACATTTATTGATTCCTGTCACGAGGTCACTAAGCTTCTAGGCTGAATATTTGAATGTATTTTTTTTTTATGTAATAGCAGGCAAACGAGCAGACGGATCGCCTGATGGTAAGCGATCACCGCCGCCCATGGACACCTGCAACACCAGAGGAGTTACAAGTGCGCTGCCGGCCTTTTAAAAGGGAGTACGCTCTTTTCTTGAAGGTTTGAAAGTCGTATTGGTCCGGAAATACTGCAGGCGACAGTTCATTCCACAGTTTTGTTGTGCGAGGCAGAAAGTTTCTAGAGAAACGCACAGTTGTGGACTGCCAGCCATCAAGATGATGGGGATGGAACTGTTGTATGTATGAAATATACTTACCAATAATGATTTAAAGTTGTATGAGATAAACATATTCAACTTCAGGAACTTGTTCGAGTTTAACTGTTTGTGACTGCGACACCAAAATATAGTTTCAAACGATTAAATTTTATTAGAAACTTTCAAAATTTCAAAACCTTGCTATTTCCAGTTAAACGATAGTTATAGTATAATTGTTACAGTCAATACTCATAACCAGTCAAAACCACTTTTGACTGCGAAAATCAGTCAAGTGTGGTTCTGACTGGTTATGAGTTTTGACTCTCACATAATGATTGAAACGCTTCACGATATGTCAGACTTATCGTGATCTTTCAAATAATTAAGCACCAGTGCTCCCATAAAGGCGCAATATTTCAAAGGCAAAACGAAAAGCGCCGTAAAGAGAACGACGAGAGCATATCAAATGCTCGCAAAATTAAACATAACTCGTGCACGATGTAAATCTTCAGTTCAACGGCACGTAGAACTCTAATGAGCGCTTCGAAATCAACTTAGCCTTTAATTCAGACATGTTTTCAAAAATAAAAGATTAATCAATTTCGGTATTGAGATAGATTGGAACTTGGAGACGGACATAGCTTTAACAAGCCATTATACTGTCCCTCTCGGGACTCCTCGGGATTCCTCTCAGAATGAGACGGATTATTCAATAGTACACCACGCCGCACTGGCTGAATTCGGGTTGGCAAACTTCACACGCGGTTGAGTAAATTTCTCAGGCACGCAGGTTTCCTCACGATTCCTTCGATTTCCTTCATCTTACGCACATGACTATTAAAAGTCAGAAGTTTGGATTCGAACTCAAGACCTTTGACTTAGCAGTCCAAATGGAATCATATATCTAGGCTATCACTGCTCCATATAGACTAACTTTTATTTCCAATTCTTTGGGATTCGAGTGATACCGCAGGCAACAGCTAGTAAAAATAAAACCGTACCTAATTGTCTTCGTGCAATATTTTATTATTGAGCATTGTAAACAAACCTCTTGTAATCTAAAGAAACGATGGAGCAGTGTCTCAAATGAATGATTGCGTACAATAACCATGAAGTTCCGCTATAAAACGACCGACACGTAACTTTTTAATTCCGAACTATAAAAGAGACTTCAGACTACTCTGTAAAATGAACATTAAGCTCCCATTCTTAAAAGGTCGGCACACACGTGAAGCTTTTTCGTTGACTCTCGTTTACGGGCCAGTGAGTAAGGTCATTTCTGAGCGAAGTCTTTTGTGAACACAACGCTTGTACAGCAAAAGTTATCGATCGGTACTTGAAGTGTTTTAATTTCCTAATGTGTCATTCTGACGAAAAATTTGCCAGTTTATTAATACTCTGAGGTTAATTTTAACTAGTTGTCGCCCGGTGGAATGGAAATTCGATCATATTACACTCCATACTTCTAAAAGGTGTGTGTCAAACGCATGATAGTATGTGTAATGTTTTTTTTTCATAAATAGTATATGTAGTAATAATATTATTATTAAGGAAAATCTTTTCACATTTTAATCTAATGTTACTGGTTGAACAGAACTAAAATAAAATGTCCTAATAACTAAGGGCAGCACGACGCAGCAGTTTTAAAATTATTTAGATTCTTGAGAAAAGTTATTTAGACTTGGAGTTTAGGCGGGAAAATGTAAAGTGCACGTTGTCGATTTTATATTATTTTTCAAAACTTGAATTTCTCCGAAGTTTGATGTGTAATTATGGTGGATAATTAACCATTAAGTGTTCGTGAACGTGTGAGAGTGTAGGCAAATGATATAAAATTGAAAATCGTGACTTTTTGGGTTCACACCTAAACTCCATCGAAGCCTCAATAAAGTTTCTACCGTTTTATTGGGGCAACTGAACATTATACTTGACACTGGCGAACACAAAAAGTGTGGTGCCATAATAAAATCCCATGATGGGAAATATTAACTACTTGATTATTCTAATACTTGACACTGGCAAATACACAAAAAGTGTGGCGCCATAATTAAAAAAAAAAAAAGAAAAGTTATTTAGATTCTTGCAAGAATTTAAATTAAATTTGCCTTGAAATTTAACAAACTATGCTTTTTTAGTTGGACTAGAATGCCCAAGCTTCATTATTTCCAGGAAAGTTACCTAGTCTGTAAGCTACTAAACTAAAATACCTGTTATATTTTTTTAGGTCGCTTTTATTTAATTAATCGAACGTTGATTTTATTTAAAGCTGCAAATTGCTGATCTTTTAACCACGGCGTAAGTTCATATTATTGTGTCGCTCGTGCCGGATACAATATACAGAAAAAGACATAATTATGAAAATGGAGAGCACATTCTCTTTCTCATAATTAGTAACATCGTAAAAACCTTACATAGACGGATGGGCATCATACAGAACTCCAAACAAGTACCTATAATATTTTACTTATCTTTGTACGAATCTATAAATTTCACATCATACCATCTGGTTGATGCCACGAGTCGCTCGCTAATAAATAAGTTGGTAATTGTTGTACTTACATTAAATACTTCACATTACTGAACTGTTACTCACCTGTTTTATAACTCCAAAGGGCCGTTTAACGCATATCTATATTTTTAATTAAAATCAAAATCGTCAACGTAACATAACCGGCATGTATTCCCCAAAGGGTTAAGCAGAAGTGTATTATAACCGTAATCTGTCAGTTGTCAACTGGGTGGGTTATTAACATATTAAATAATAGTACACCTATATTTCGCTGTATGTTTAGGCACAATGTATTAGGAGCGAAAATGAATATTAACTTTATAACATACTATAAATTTTATGAGATTAAGTTATTCCATTTCAAAAGGTTAATATGTTGAACTTGTATTATAAAAGTAATTGCAGTGAGTACTTAACATTCATAATAACCATTAAGTCCTTAACTTTTAGATTAATTAGGACATTTACCCATTTACATTATATATCACATAATATACGAATGCTGCTATTTTGAGATGGTAGTTCTAAAACGTTGCACTGTTTTGCATAAGCTTTTTATAAAAACAAAAAGCGTTTTATTTCAATCAAATATACAGGAGGAACCACGCCCGCACCCGACGATTGCTGCTGGCGTGCTGCCAATAACTGTTATATCCGATTCCACAGGTGAGCGCAGTTTTACATTAAAAACCTGTATTTTCATCAACATAAGTACTGATTGCGGAAACCCGACCGAAGTCAAATCTCGTTTGACATTTAAATTGGATAAATGCAAATACTTGAAAGCCTATCAATACAAAACATCTGCGTCTACCTCTAAAATTGCGTTAAGCGAAATATAATTTTGGGAGCTTTCCACCGATCAACGAAAGCCAAGTTTTATTTAGAGTACTTCGCAAGCAACTGTTTGTTTGTGATGTTGGCTGTACGCCAGCAAACTTGCACTGAATTCAACAAATTGCACGCCGCCGGCGCCGGTTCAAAGTTGATTTAATATCGCGTCACTGTCGCGCTAACGACTTGCTACTTGCGTCAACTTTTACGTTTTCTAACAAGTGACTCAAGTGATGCTTCTTTCTCGACGTCTGTGTCATTTGTAACGTTCAATTACCACTAAAGCAGCTACATTTCATTTGGATTTATGGATATTTTTACACTGTTTTCGATTACTTATTAGTTCTTATCGAACGATTGAGTCTCGGCATTCATCAGGCTGTATACTGTAACCTCTATCTTGAATTTCTATTTACACTCTTATTTTACATATTGTTTTAAGATGGAAAGCTACGTATGTGTTAATAATTAGTCTAACATCAATAAAGGAAACTATTTACTGATTTTAAGCTCTTGTCGGTCTTCACAAATGAATGAGCTTGTTCGACGTTTTAAATTTCATTAGAGCAAGGTTGCATTTTCGACCAATAATCTGGTTAAACTTTCCGGTACAACGTTATAAACGTTTCTCGATTGAATGTACAAATGTCGGACAAGTATTTGGACACCAGGTACATGCACAATACTAAAAATCACTAAAATAATAGCCTTAGTACTTACTCATTTAATTTTTGTGGTGTTTTTTATTAAAAAAAAAAGCTTTATACAACTTACGATTTAAATATTTTAGCTAACAGTCATGCTAAGTTACAACTAATGGCCTATTTTGTACGAAACAAAGTTGAGTTCTTTACATTTTAATAACACAGAATTAAATTTACATAGATTAAGCAAAACGCGCTGTAAAGGATTTTGCTATCTGCCTTATTGTCATGAGAAAATTATGCAGCATTTTTTTAATGTCCGCCCAGTCGGCCACAATAATGTATTAAGATATTTTTTTGGCTTATTAGTTGAAAGTAATGGTATTTTTTTCGCTTATTATCTTAACTTTAATATTAAAATTAATATAATTCGTTCTGTATTTGGATTAGATTTATTAAATAAACTAGCTTCCGCCCGCGACTTCGTCCGCGTGGAATAGTTACTTAGTCTTAGCGTGATGATATATAGCCTATAGCTTTCCTCAGTAATTGGGCTATCTAACACTGAAATATTTTTTCAAATCATACCAGTAGTTCCTGAGATTAGCGCGTTCAAGTAAACAAACAAACAAACAAACTCTTCAGCTTTATATATTAAGTATAGATTATACGATAGGATATCGCCTACCCACGGTAAAAGAATTAGCTTAAAATAGGTACTAAAAATCAGAAACAATACCCTAAAGAAAATTAACTCGCTGAGCTAACTGGGCTCACTGCCCTTCCCCCTCATGACTGCCTTGCACATCATAAATGCGCGCGCGGTACTTGATCATTATTTTGCTGCGATGTTATTTTAAAACTGCGATATCTCCTAAGATATTCATTAAAATCCAATGATGTAAAGGGCACTTTTGTTTTAAATTAAATACTTCTGATGAATAACGTTTTTATTTGGATAAGGATTAATATCATGTTTATAAAGACACCTTCGCAAATAATGCATTTGGAATTTTAGAACAAAGTTAGCATAAAACAGGTTATAGTGAGCCAACCTTAAAAGATAGACATATGCTGTCGCGGACTTTTTTTAGAACTTTTAAAGAGGAACAATTCTGGCATATATGATTTTTGCGAAACTTTAACCGTTTACGCAGCGCACGCATCGGAAGCTCTCAAAAGGAAAAAATCTCCCGATTTTGAAACATTTTTCATTGGTGCTCAGCTCCTATTGGTCTTAGCGTGATGATATATAGCCTATAGCCTTCCTCGATAAATGAGCTATCTATCACTGAAAGAATTTTTCAAATCGAACCAGTAGTTCCTGAGATTAGCGCGTTCAAGCAAACAAACAAACAAACAAACAAACAAACAAACAAACAAACAAACTCTTCAGCTTTATATATTAGTATAGAGTATAGATTGAGATAGGAATAGTCGTTTTCCATATCAAGAATAGGTACTTAGGTACCTATATCTTATACCTATTCTTACAGTATATAGGTACTCGTAAATATCTATATAAATGTTTATCCGAATCTTCGACGCCAAGCAATTTGCAATATTTTATCGGACTAAGCATTGCCAAGGGAGGTTCAATATACAATCTACCTTTTTAAGTCCAGCGATTTCATCTCAAAACAGATAACCAATTTGTTTTTTTTTTGTAAAATCTCCGCGATCAAGCAAATTTATAATATGTTATTTTTACTTTACCTGTAAGTATTTTGATTGTGCGATTTCGTCTGCATCATTCATCCCCTTGGTGACAGGGCTCTCTCCCAAGGGGATATATATTTTTTTATAATTACGTGTGAAGGTGTAAAAAAATGGTAGATAAGGGAGGGCTACAAGTATAAAAATGTCCTTTGATTTATGCCGTTTATGGAGATAGCGGTAATGAAACATGGTGCGCATGTTGTATAGTTATAGCTAAGTGAAGAAATAACGTGATCGTTATACTAGGTACATAAAAATTAACCATAATTTTATTTTAGAAGGAATGAAGTCATTAATTAGAATACCACTTTATTCAACAAAAGTGATTGATGTGCCCGGGTGGCCGCAAATTCTAGACATTATAAAGCTCTAGAGACGCTACTTAACGGTAATAATAGTATTGATTCTCGTACATAGCGTTTAACAAATTAGTTATTTCCGGAAATACATACCTATGATTATAACGATTATTATCACGTAGAAAACAAGCAAGCAACTTACCGCTAAAATAGATATTTGACAGCATTTGAACATTTTTTTAAGCTGCTAATTAAATTCTATACCTAATTATACTTTTTATGCCAATAGAACCGTAGATAGGATGTACTCTACACTAGGATTTTCTCCAGTGTCGTGGGTGCTTTTACAAACATAAATTTTCACAAACACAAACACCCGACCCGGTACAACTATCATACAATCATTTTCTCCGTGTGGGACTGTGGGGTTCGAAGTGACAACACGTATCGAAGAAGAACTCTTTTCAAAGTCGACTTTTAAATTTCAATGTTTTTAATACTAGATGTGGCCCACATTTCCTAATAAAGACCTCTGACATACCACATAATAGTGAATAGTGATAAAATGTACCTCTTTGCTACTGAATACAGTCGCGACCTCTTTACAACTTCCATGTGAAGCGCCAGCTGACTGATGACTGATGAAGACAACCTCATTAATTTCCAGTGCGTTTTTCCTGCGTCATTAATATTACACTTATGAGCACGGCGAAAGCGAAACGGTTCTACGTTTATTTGTAAGTGATGCTTAAGTATCTTATTACTCGAACGTATATCATTGGAAAACATTTATTGTAAACTTTTATTTTTATTCCCTCGCCAGTGTAGTGGTCCCTCCAAAGCGCGACTGCTACGCTAGAGGTCCTCGGTTCGATTCACGTGTCGAGCAAATTTTGATTTTCAATAAAATTCTCAGTAGCAGCTTGCAGTTTGGGATTTGTGCCTTCTATTATATGGGACCTAAGCATACCGGTGAACTGTGGGTGTACATTAGTACACCTCTGCCTAACCTTTCAGGGAATACAAGCGTGATGTTTTGTTCAATTTAATTCAGGTTTACCTACTCAGTGGAATACCTAATGATAAAATTTTACTAGTATAATTTCACAAAATTACATATTAATGATACTTATAAGTAAGGTACCTACTTTTCTTTAAGTACCTATATTATTTAAATATCCATTTGTATAAACATAGATTTAAAGACAGTGAATAAATATCTCTTTTAGTCTATATCAAATTAAAAACGCGCTTTACCCAATATCCGCCTACTAGTACCTAAAGCTTTCTATAAACAGAAACAGATAATAAACTAGAGCCCGTCGGGATTGTAACGAATTCATAACTTTTTTCAATCGACAGACGTTTTCTTCTTTCTGGAAATAAGACGGAAGCCATAAATATTGTGCAGCAGTGAAGCGTAAACAGAACTTTTTATTCAATCAGAACTCCAACAAAGCTATTTCAAACTGAAAAAGGCATTGAATGGGATATCAAAACTCAATATTATTTCATTAACAAATACTTTATACTACATTTTTAAAGCGTTTAAATATCACACACATGCCATCATGCCTAAAACCTTACCTACTGTACATACAATTTTTTTTTGTTCAAGATAAAAAAAACTGGCACCAAGTTAATTTGGCAACAGTTGTTTTACATTTATTGAAAAATAATGAAAACACACCCTCTCTTCTCTCTTCACAAACTCTTATTTAATTAAAAAAGAAGAGTCATTAGAAACTGAAGTGATTACTTGAGCGCTCCATTCGCGACCGCCTTTCCCTCGCTTCACCTCTCGAGAACTACTACTGCCTACTACTTCACAAACGCTGAACTATCGAAAACTAGGCTTAAAACTTTATTAATTAGTTCAACTAATGAGGTTAGCAATGCCGATTTATACAGTCCGTTTTTTTGGACTTGTCTTTTTTGGTAAACAAACCCTGCCCGATGCGAAAATCACAATTTTTTCTTTAATCACGCACTTGAAGTAGGAAACGATTTTATGAACACTTACACTATACACATGCAATCTAAATTACACCAAAAACTGCTTCGAAATCACTATAAAAGTCTATTATTTTTAATAAAAACTAAATTTTATGTAATTACATTTTCACAGAATAAAATAATCATGACAATTTGACATTTCAAAACTCTAGATTATCTACGAATTTTAGGGGATGTGACAAAATAATGAATGATTTTGTTTAAGTGAATGAGCAAAAAATCCAAAAAGTCCTTATCTTCACAAAAATAATATTGTTATTGTACAATATTATCCATAGCATTTTTTTGCTATTTAACATATGATATTTGACATCAAAATATGAAATATTACAGATGGAATTAACAAGAATTATAATTAAGAACAATAATAGTTATAGCTAGGAATTTTGTCAAGAAGGGGCAGACATTCCGATGCGGACCACAGTGACGACGTTGTTCCCGAGGTGACCGGCGTAGAAATGAGTGGTGGTTGAAGTCTCAAGGCCAGAAATATTGCTCCAGGACCCGACGGCTTGCATGGCAAAGAGTGGGTCCCGGCCTTGGCGGCTCTCGGGCCTCGATTGAGGGAGTTCCTTAGCGCACGAGGGGCCAATTCAACTCCGATGGAAAACGGGGAAGCAGATCCTCTGCGAAGCCGGGACGCCCTGCAGATTCTCCGTAGGCATTCCGACCCTAGTGCTGCTCGTCGAGGTGGGCAAGCTAATCGAAAGTCCTTGTGGACTGCCTTGTCGGGCACCTGGTGGGGGTGGGTTTACTCTATCGGGTACAATGATACTGCATCAGATGAACCGAAGCAGAGGTTCATAATACATGTGTCGGAATCTGATGACTCCTTAGAGCCATCAGATTCTGACAGGTGTATTTCAGAGGAACTACAAATAAATTAATGTTTTGCAGTTGTCGTTTTATTTTTTCATAATCACTTCACACATTCACTTCATATTTCAAATTAAAAAACAAATCAGTACTCGTCAAGGTGAGAATCATTCTTCAATAGTCTTGGCTAAGAGTATTTACTTCAGTCATTCATTCATGATTTCCCAACATTATCTAACCACTAACAGTTATCTCTGGTTACTAGGACGCCATATTTGTTTACCAAAAAAGACAAGTTAACTGGGATAGACTGTACAAGTATTCATATTGATATATTTCAGTGTAGTAAAATTCAAACAAATGCCTAGCTAACTATTTTAAATAGTTGCTTTTCCAAATTTTAACTAAGTACACAAAAAAGGAATTTAGCAGTACCATATTACAAGTACAGAAGATCAAACTTATTTATTTTATTGGTGAATTTAAACCACTACCCACAACAGTCACGAAACATTACTTCATTTGAATTTAAAAAAAGAAACACAAGTTAGCAGGATAGTATCTAGTAACAAAGTGAATTACAATTGACACTGCCTTTCTCTCGTTCAATTATTGTTTGCGTGAAGTTTTCGGCAAGGCTTTGAGTAACTTAATTTGACTTCGCGAGTTTGTTTCCCCGCGTGTTTATCGCTACTGGTTTTTTCACGATTTCTCGGGAACTTAGAGAAGTTCTGGTAATTGAATTACTTTGTTCGACGTGTGTACTCAGTAACATAAGTTAGTTTGTGATCATTAATTTTAGAACATCTACATAATGTAATATTGATATACCTACGAGTAATGAGTATGTAGGATAAAGTAAGTATGTATGCAACGATCGTTTAATCAACACACCTACTAACAGTACGATCAGAGTGCGATTATTATATAATATGTATGTACTGAACAAGCATTGCATAAATTACATCTACTTTACATATGAGATGCGTAATAATCATAATTCTTTAGAAACGAGAGAAATGTATGCGAAAAGAAAAACATATACATAACGCTACCAGTTGTAAAAATATGTGGTTATTATGAGGAACATAATTATTACAATACCCCAGTGGACTAATTAAATTCTATAAAAGTAACTTTTCCCATAAAGTTTCTTGTCATATTATGCATAATTCAAATTTCTGTTTTTTATCTGCTCTTCATAATATAATGATCAGAAAAAGTCTGATCAGTCCTCGTGGTGAACTTCCCGATACAGAATAGCTTCCAATAAA
The DNA here is from genome assembly GCA_947256265.1 of Acronicta leporina. NCBI lineage: Eukaryota > Metazoa > Arthropoda > Insecta > Lepidoptera > Noctuidae > Acronicta > Acronicta leporina. The sequence goes on from OX366521.1 coordinate 5,816,010, forward strand.
TAATTAGGCCACGGCAACTGCCTGAATATAACTCAGTGCGACCTGAAACAGGCTCTAACTTTGACTATATATCCAAAGGCAAAGGGCTCTTCAAACTTATAAAACCAGTCTCAAATAGAATATTAATACAAGCTGGTCGGTCATATCAAAGTCGCTTTAGATGAAAAATTTAATCGCGTTCAAATTCATTCTTTTCTGTCAGGACACCTGTCAAGTCATTTCATTTGCAAAGGTCAGGTAATTTTTCCTGTTGACTGAATTTAAAAAACTTAAAACAATATATACCACAGAAATGTTTATCTCCCGGCCGTATATTATACGTGATTTAACAACATCATTAGCGAGACACATGTCCAGGAGCACTATAGCTGCACGCATAAAAGTTGGCGATACACTGCCTGACACTGAATTGTACGAAGATTATCCCACAAACAAGGTGAAAATTCCGCAATCGACCAAGGGAAAGAATGTTATCATATTTGCAGTACCCGGTGCCTTTTGTCCGGGGTGTTCGAAGACTCACTTGCCCGGGATCGTAAAACATGCTGCTAAAATGAAGGAAGATGGCATTGATGAGGTTATATGCTTATCTGTTAATGATCCGTATGTTATGGGTGCCTGGGGGCATAAACACCACACAAGGGGAAAGGTCCGGATGCTCGCCGACCCCAGCGGCGCTTTCATCAGTGCCATGGGCCTCGGCATCCACCTGGCTACACTGGGTGGGTTCCGCGCCAAGCGTTTTTCTATGGTCGTCCATGACAACAAAATTTTGGCGTTGAATGTGGAACCGGATGGCACAGGCCTAACATGCTCCCTGGCCAGCCAACTCGATTACAAACAGTATCTTAAGAGCCGCACAGAGAATGACAGTCGCGAGCATACGTAGACGTGAGAGATATATGAAGATATAGAGAAACTAGTTCGTATTGAATTGAGTAAAATATGAGTAAATTATTCAAAAGACGGTATTTCTGTGATAACTTCTAGGTTCTTATGAGGCACTACCAGTATGGCGTGAAAGCTTTCTCTTCTTTGCAATATTATTAGAATAATCTTGATAATTCTGTATATTGTAATATCGAAAACAAAGTTCATAAATACTTGTAGAATAAGATAACTTTAATACAAGTTGTTCACGTTTTAGTAAAGTTTTAATCCATTGTATCAACATAAATAAAATCTCCCAAAGTTAGAAGCACATGATTATACATGTGACCTTTACTTTAGAAGTTATTTTGTCAGTATTATGTACTCTCGACATTTGTAACGTTTATACTTTATTATGTTACTTAATTTATAATGTTAACATTTATTTGTTACTTATAATTAAATAAACTTTTAGCTTAAAATTGTACTATTATTTATTGTAAAACTTTAATGAGTAAAACCACGAACCTACATAAATTTTAAATAGATATATAATGGTCGGTAAATGTGCAGACGAGCGACCTAATGGTAGTCATTGGATCGCCACCTATGGACACCTGCAATGTCAGAGGTGTTGTTAATACGTAGCTGAGCCTAAAGAGCCCCTACGGAGTGCAAACTTCCGCAGCAACCGAGAGGGCGTCCTGGCTCTCACTAGCAAAGATGCGTCACGACAGACTCCGAAGATCCGAAATAAGGGTGGTCGTCAGCTATTTACACCAAGACGTCTTACCACCAAGTTAGTTTGATATTTTCGAACTACTTAAGAGATACCTATATTAATAGCACTATGTATTCTAACCCTTCCCCTAGTAAAAAACTATTATTTTCTTTCTCAGAATAAAGAACATCATTCGTTCTTCATATTGTAAGAGATTTTTGCGCCATTTACAGAGTAAAGTAATTCATAATAAGAACTCTCCACGCTCAATAGAAAATGATTTATGATACATTCTTATCTAGTTCGTAAGTGGACTCTTAAGTAGAGCCTGGGAAGTGGTGAATAACCAACCGCGGTGCTCCAAAGTTAGATGCGATAAGCTGAGGATCGAGTGTTGTACTATAACTTCGTAGATACTTACATATAACTATTTCTGCACACAGACTATGTAACAAGTTGTATAACTTTGTTGCATAACAAGCTCAAATTGTAAGATTCATCGCGTCCACACTACTGTTAGATAACATAACACCAAAACGCCTGTATTCCCCAAAGGGCTACACAGAGGTGTAACGTGCCATGTGGCAGGGCCTGCTGATTATAACCGGGCACAAATCAAATTACCGATCTACTTCTGAGAAATTCATACAAAAAATCGAATAAAACTGCTCGACCACTGAATCGAATGTAGGACCTCTAGCTTTAGCAGTCACGCTAAAGACTAACTAAGAAGACGTAACCTACCTATAAAATATGCGGTTTTATAAATTACTTTCTTAATTTCTATAACCTTATTTAAAAAGTCTAGGTAGGTATCCTTACCTACCTACTCGATTAATATTAGGTACAATTGGGTATATGATATCCTTTTCATATACCCAATTGTACCTAATATTAATCGAGTACAAAGACTGTGAATGATGAACATTTTCGCCAACATGTGAAAATACAGACTGAATACGTGAATAATACCTGAATCATGAATGAAATATTCTTTTGTCTATTTTGGAACACAGCAGCTTCCTAACAATTCTACATGTTGGTGTCAGGAAACTATTCCGTTTGTAGTATAAATAGATTTCATCCGGGATGAAAATTGACCCGAGCGACTTGTTGCCCTGAGATTGAAAATCACTCAATCTTATATTTTTAAATTTCATGTTTGAGTACCTAATATCTCAAGTGACGAAATGGAGCCACTTCGTCACTTATCGCTCATGGGGGACAGCTGATGACGAATAGATATATAAAGATGCTTTTAGATTATTATTTCTGTTTAGTTGCATTAGAGCAAAATTACAAGGTTTATCAAACCAGATATCACCCTTTAAACGAAACCATTTTATTGCGGTTATCAACCTCTTTCTATTATAGGTACCACCACCTATCCATGTATTTTAGCTCATATAACAAACAACCAACACAATAGAAAATAAAGTAGCTAATACCACATATAAATATACTATGTATATGTAATGGTAAAATCGAGGCTAAATAATGAGCCTTTCGTGATTCACCCAAGACAAGAGCCCATATTTGTTTGTTTCACAACGTCGGTCGTTCTGACTTATAATTTCTCTTTGTAAACAAGCCCGTAGACATTTTCTAAGCCATAACATACTTTATTCTTCTTCTGTGATAAACACGTACTTAAATCAAACTCACGGTAGACAAAATTCAATGTAGATAAGTAACAACAACACACACACTGCTGGGTAAAATCATCTTCATTATCCCGCCACTGTAGCTATGTCGTCAGATCCTGGTGGTAGGGATGCCCTAAGATTTTCTGATATCCCTCGACCGTCATTTAGAAACTGTTTTGCATATTTATATTTTATTTGATCCGTATGATATATGAAGTAAAAACTCTTTTAAAAGTAATATTGAATTAAGAAATAATCACGGAGGCAATTGTGATAATTTGGAGCCGGGTTCTGCTGGGATAAAAATGCTAATTTAGATGAATCATAAAAAGACAGCGTGCGACGAGCTCCAACAAGATTAACAGACGAACTGGTGTTAGTCGCAGGGAGTCGTTGGATGCAGGCGGGATGCAACCTTTGGTTATGGAAAATCTTTGGTGTGGCTTTTGTTCAGCAGTAGAAGTCTCTTAGCTGCTATGATGATGATAATATTATTCGCATTAGTAAATTAGCAGATCAGCAGGCCTAGCCAAGTTTTGAGTCTATGATCGCTAACGCTATAGAAAACTATTAAAATGTATGGGAAGTACATACATATAACGCTAAGTCACGTACCACGTGACTTGGCGTTATAAATATGTACTGCTGGATAGGAAGATCTGCTATCTCCTTTTCACTGCCTTTTTAATTCCTCGTTTTAAGAAATGAGCCGAGAGATTATCAATTAGATTATTTATTTAGCCATCATATACTGACGGCTTATAATAAAATAAAATAATTATGTTTACGTGGGAGTATATACAGGCAATCAAGTAAGGTGATCACTCAATTATGATTCGCTTCCTAAAGATAATCACACTGTCGACCCTTGTCAATATTGTGAAACTCACAATAGATAATAAATGAATTTCACACACCAGCTAATGTTGTAGGTATTCTTGGTATTGATAAATCGATGTTTTGACGTCTAAAGTGAACAACAAATTGGTACTCTGACGTCGAAACACGAGACTCCTTCGAGCTCGTAATTGACTCAGAATTTTCACAAAGAATTTTCGCAGTGTATTTTGTTCAGGTGGTTGTAATGAGTTCTAAAAATATACACTTGTTGGTTTAGGTTGTTTTCAAAACTTTCTCTAATGGAGTATTCGGGATTAAGTTTATAAAATATTGCGGATATCCACCGCAATACAATTTAACAAATTGATTGATATCTGAAGTACCTAAACAGCTATCTTTTTTTCTAATAATAATGATTACAAAACGTAATCATCAATCTTTTGCAACTTTAATAACTTAAACTTCAACTAAACTGTTTAAAATCAGCCTAACGATTTTTTAAAGGTCCTTTGAAAAATGCTATCCACCAGACTCGCTCGCCAACAATTTAATTATTTAATTGAAACCCTGAGCACGTATTTCAAACCTTAATCTAAACAATACTATGACCTTTTTCGAACCATATATATGTTGTTTAGGTATAGTATCTAAGAATTTGCTAATACTTCAAAGAGCAATTACTGTCACAGGTATAAACAGGAAGTGCCTAATAGCCTACATAACTAATATCTTAGCCAGACATTTTAAAGATTAGTGTAATTAATTGAACTTTTTAATTTAGTTTCGAACAGAAAATATATTTAACGAACTTTTGATAAGTACAAACGACTTTTTTTATGATAGCAAAACGATTCCAAAGGTATCTATACTAATCTATACTCTATATACTAATATATAAAGCTGAAGAGTTTGTTTGTTTGTTTGTTTGCTTGAACGCGCTAATCTCAGGAACTACTGGTCCGATTTGAAAAATTCTTTCAGTGTTAGATAGCCGATTTAATGAGGAATGCTATATATCAACACGCTACGCGGACGACGTCGCGGGCAGAAGCTAGTTAATAATAAAATTTATAATTGCTGAATTTTATGTCAGCAATGTCTTGACTATTATATCCCGCCTCGGTGTTATAAAAGCCTTCCGCTCAACCCTCGTTGTGTTGTAGAAAGTGACAATATAACACCTCAGAACGAAATGGTTTGATTATTTAACCATCGCAACAAATAAATCTAGCTCAAGTTAGTTCACTTACCGTCTTACTGGAAACATGTGCCTCATACATCTCTACCGTGGTAATTTCATCACTAATTCAAAATGTAATTAGAACCTATTTAAATATAGTTTACAATTTAAATTTGAACACCCGCCACAAAAAGGATTATACTTGCCTCCCTCAAAAATCAAAATGTTAAATCAAAGCTTACAATATATGGCAATAACAATAAACTCTCCGAAAATACAAAAATGAAAAAAAAACATATTATTTAAAAATATATTTAATTCAAAACTGTTTTTATTCCATTGAATAATTTTTATCGGCAAATAATAAGTAAATTATAATTATTTACGATCTATATTGTACAATTGGTTTGCAAACAAAATATTTGATTTGATTCGACTTTAAAATTAAAATTTGTCTTCTATTTAAAAACTGTTTTTAATATTGTGCTCACCTGTGGAGTCATGTGACAGTTATTGGCAGCTTGCCAGGGCAGCGGTCTCGGAGCGGTTACCTCCCGCTACAAACAATTACCTAGTAATCTGACCTGGAATTAATTTTCCCCGGAGCTGTTAATTTTACACTACATTAAAACTGATAACTATAAACTATTAATATGAGCATAGAGACTATAGTAATTTCTCGAAGATTTTAGCTGAGTTTTACAAAATGTGCACCCACTGGTCGTCGATATTTTCAGATACCATCTAATAAAGCGGAAGCCCGGATACGAATCCGAATGCCCCGCTGCCACTGCATATTTCATAGAAAAACCCAATAACATTTTACTTGGCTTAAACTATAATTTAAAATTACTTATTTATCATTTTCGTGTTTGACAATCTGACTACGAAGTTTCTAAACAACGAGGGTAGCGAAACATTAATTGGGCGGAACCCTTTCCTGATGTATTGTTACCAATCGTGGGGTAAACCGGGTACGGAGATTTATGATACGTATTAGATTAGAAATTCATTTTCATACGTCAGCGTCGCACGTTTTTTTCGTCAGCGATCATTTATTATGGCCACTCGTTGCCCAATTCCGTTTTAAATGACGTCCGTATAAAGAGATCTACTATTCAGCATTGTTTGCGTCAAGGTGAAAAATAAGAAGACTCTCAAGGTTTTTTTAATTCATTTTTATTAAACCAAGTTAGTGCTGAAACTAAGGGCCCAACTACACTAATTGCACTAATTTCTTATATATGTTTATATTGTATTTAACCACAACAATACGATGGAAAATTGTGCTTAAATACAATTAAAACATATTTAAGAAGTTAGTGCAAGTGGCCCTAAGATTATCAGCAATGTCAAATATCTACTCAGGCATACTTACACAGAAAATTTTTTGACGCAGAAACTTAGTCATTTTAAATGCCAACGTGTTCGTTTATTTTCCAGTACGTTTATGTTATAAGTAAAAAAAGTAAACAAGGACCTTCAATCACATTTCACATCACAGGCTTCGTAACTCCATTAAAGCGATCACGCTATTTGATAAACAAGCGACGGCAGCGGCGGTGCGCCGCCGGTAGAACTTCGTAACTGTTACGTACAAACGCATAATTTTAACTGTAGCGGAAGCAAACGACAATTCGAGTTAGCTTGCACCGGGCGGCGATACGTGCTTCCCATTTTCCTGTACAGCTACCGTTCCGGTATATGAACTATTTCTGCGAACTAGTTCATAAACTGTTCGTAAACTGCATGAAATAGAGAAGACATACATATGTGGTACTAATTAAATTCCAAAGAACTTTCGATAGGATTCCTCTTAATTTTATGATTAGGCAACTGCATCATTAACTATTACGCTAGAGGTCTTGATCGGTGGATTCCCAGGTCGAGGAGAGTGTTACTTATTTTTTATATGCAATTCTCAGTACCACGTCGAAGTTCGGATTTCTGCGGTTAATGGTAATAGACTCGCCCTCTGTTACATAGGACCTAATCATACAGACGAACGTGAGTGTATATGAGTATACTTGGGCCTAGCCCTTCGGGATTATAGGCGTGATATGTTCTCAGATTGAATGATAGATGTGATGGTTTTCTGATAATGTGACTTTCGCTGTACAACAAATCAACAATCAATTTCTGATATGCACATGAATACGAAAAGTTTCCAGATGCGTGTCCTGAATTCTAACATCGAGAATCGTGTAGTCTCTACTATTATAAAATCGTAAAAAGCTGTGTCTGTACATTGAGATATTAAAAAAAAAAAAGTGGGTTTTAGGGTATATACATCTCCGAACCCAAAAAGTGAGTTTTAAAATACTTGTCTGTTTGTTACAAGACGGCGTAAAAGCTACTGAAAAGATTTTAATTTTGATATCACTTTTAGAAAGTATATGGTCCAACTTAAAAACTGGTGAACTTTTTATCTCAATTAATTGAACGGATCCTGAGATACCATACGAAGAAGAGATCATCACTGTTGGTTTTTAATTAAATTAGTTTTGGGATACATTTTTAATCCTAATAATAGCTTCGAGAGCGAAGCCGACGGTAAAAGCTAGTAGACAATAAAATCCAACAAGTTTTATTTCAGTCCATATACATGTAAATAAAGGTAAATAAGGAAACGATATAAATTACTTGATGTTATTCGGGACATAACACAAAGAAATAGAATGGGTACGATAAAATCGACAATCGCTATAAATCCCTGAAGAAATAATGTGGAAAGTTCAGAAGGGAATAATGTTCGAGATGTAGGAGACATGTTTGTTGCCAAACTAAATGAACTTATAAAGAGCATATTTTTTAAAGGATTGCTTTAGGAGGAATCTTTTAAATTCAATCAAGCTATTTAATGTGACAATACATTCAAAAGATTTACTTATTACAAATAAACCAAGATATTTCTTGGTTTATTTTCTCTTGGTTTATTTTAATGCAATAGCATGATGAATCATGCTATTGCATTAAAATTAAGCAAAATTTCAACAATGTCGTGTAGTACAAACTAAGTATGTTATGCTAACGACGTTATTCAGCGCACTGGCAGCAGCTTTTACCTGAAATCATCGCATAATAAGCCTCTATGTGCCACCAAAAGTAGCGCGAAATCGACTAAATAGAATTATGGAGTTAGTTTAACTATACCGTGTTACAAATCAAATGTCAATTTCATAATTTCTCCAAACTTTTGTTCAAAGTAGCTACAACTAAAATGTTTACTCTCGGGGTACCTTACCTTTATTCCGAAGAGTAATAGCATATCTGAATTAATGTTTCTTGATATCGTCAACCCATATACTATCCCACTGTTGGGCTATAGACCACCACGGTGGCCTAATGCAGTGTTCAAGGTGCATTTTTCTGAAAGCGGGCCCCAACTTTAAGCTGTATAAACTGGGTACATAGCAACTTTTCGGAAACTACAAATAGCTGAACACAGATTATTAAAACATTATATAAATTTCTTCATGGAAATTCAGTTATGTTGGGTATACCTGGAACAAAAGTGAATTCAATTACTTGGACGCTTACACGACTAAATACGAATTCATAACATTTTCACTCTAATACTGTGAAAATAGAGAACTTTTTACATAGTAAATAGATAATAGATGTAGGTAATTGTCTCATTGGTTGCTAGCGTGGCTGATGAGACTGAGATTCTGGGTTTGACTTCCAGTTCAATCAATAAAAGTTTTTTTTATAAAATTCTTAATAGCAGCTCTGAGTTAAGATTTTTGTCCGGTTACATAATAGTGAAGCTCACCGTCTGTGAAATGGAACTAAAAACATATCGGCGAACTGATCTACACACCTCTACCTTCATTTCGGGGATCGAGCTTGATGGTATGATATTTTAAATTTATATGGAAATTCATTGAAGTTCAATTCAGAAAACGAACATACATTATATTATTAGCATGACAATCAAGACCGCTACCGCTTGAGCTTGACCGCTGGTTTAACGTCCATAGGTACGTAAATGGTGTGTGTCAGAATGGCTGGTTGCCTGTGGCTTTGGTCTATGAGAGTTGATTAGAAAATTGCTACATAATTGCTTATATTTGCTACATTTAATAAATAATTGCTACATACTATATATATTTAGAAATAACATATTTTTTTTGTACAGCCATCCTGACGTTTGGTTGGCTGGTCGCCTCCTAGTTTAAAGCCAAGCATGCAGAGTTTCCCGAAATGTATTGTGTCAATAATTGCTACATATTTGCTTCATTTATCTAATTTAGTTGTATCTTCAAACATATGTTAAATAAAGGATGTAGCAATTATTTTAATTATCCCAAGGAAAAGTGCCTGATAAAACAATTAAGGCAAATAGTTGCAGTGTGTCTTCAGTCAACGGTATTGCTACTTTAGGAGGCTATTATTGCTACATTATGTTATGAGTAGATACGTAAGTGGAAGTGGTGGCAAGTGGAAGCACATTAAAAGGATATCGTAAATAAAAACGTCGGGTCGTTATTGAGGGTAGGTACATATTTTTTTTTAACGCAAGAATCGCATTACTTACGCTGTTACCAGAGCCTAAACGATTAAACCGATTCAACATAACCAAGTATTTGCCTTAATTGTTTTATCAGGCACTTTTCCTTGGGATAATTAAAATAATTGCTACATCCTTTATTTAACATATGTTTGAAGATACAACTAAATTAGATAAATGAAGCAAATATGTAGCAATTATTGACACAATACATTTCGGGAAACTCTGCATGCTTGGCTTTAAACTAGGAGGCGACCAGCCAACCAAACGTCAGGATGGCTGTACAAAAAAAATATGTTATTTCTAAATATATATAGTATGTAGCAATTATTTATTAAATGTAGCAAATATAAGCAATTATGTAGCAATTTTCTAATCAACTCTCATAGACCAAAGCCACAGGCAACCAGCCATTCTGACACACACCGTAAATGCTTTGTGCACAGTATTGTGTTCGAGCTACCCTCGTCAAAACCACAGACTATAGGCGCGTGGGACGCTTTGAATTAGTACAAGGTACGAAGAACGCCGAAGGTTGCGTCGTCATTAATCAGCTGGGGAGACGGATTCATTGTAATATTGTAGTGAAAGCGAAATACCTTTTACTTACTCACTGGTTGATGATGATATCTCAAAAATAATACATACCTACCTACCTTAATTTAGCAGGTAGGATCTACATAGATTTTTCAACCTTTTAGTAGTGACGGACCACTAGGAAAATTTAAAAATGTAATATTGTAAAGAATAACTTTTTATTTATTAACTTAATTTATAGGTACCGCGATCGATATCGCGCGGTTATATTTTTTATCATCACGCCTGTATCCCCAAAGGAGAAGCTTACTAATATACACCGACAGTTCGCAGATATGTTTAGGTCCTATGTAATAGGAAGCGAGCCTATATTTGTTTGAAATTATATTTATTAGCACATAATTATTATTCTTAACTGACATGGGCCCCAAAAGTCTTCTTATCCTAAGACTAAATTTTGATATAGAGGAATTCCCATTGGATTGGGATTAATGAGATCAACGTGAGTTGAAACACTGCTGGACGCAGCTGGATTTATAAATTCAAAAGTAACGGATTCCTTAAATCGATTTAATACAATAAAAAATAAATGGTTTTTCTTTCTCTCCGATACAGAACTAACTCTTAAGTCGTGACCCGCATTGAGTTAGCATTACAATCCAATAAATAAATTTCGAAGAGCTTCTTGGAAGTTGGAGAAATATAAAAACGTTGAAACTCCGATGATATTTTTATTTACAGTTTGGAGTTTTTCAGACAAGTGAAAGCTGGTTTAGTGTTTTTGCGTACCTACGTGTTTTTCTAACGTTCAGGGTGTCGGTACAGGCTGATGCTTGAAATTACAGAGGCCAATAAATAAAATATTTAATTGACACAAAAATATTTTTTAAATGCCTAAACAGAATACAAATTAGTGTCTTTAGTGAAACAACAATGTAAGCGTAGGTAATTCGAGTTCTAACAAGCTAAAAAATATTTAATAAACGTTTATTGTTAAATTCCCACTACATCGTGAATAAAACCCGATAGTGCTGCTTGAAACCTGTTTTTAAGACTTGTTTTAAATCTACGCTCAGGTGAAATTTAAGATTTAGTTTCAAAAAACTAAATGAACTAAACAAAAGTTATGATTATGTTAGAAAACCTTTGATTTTTTCGTAATATAGTAGGGTATTGAACAAATCTGAGCGTAGATTTAAAACAAGTCTTCAAAGCAGGTTTCAAGCACCACTTTCGGGATTTATCGTCCACTTGAGGTGATAAAGACAATAGCATCCTTTGCATCGCCTCTCGTGTCGGGAATACTAAGCGACCTCGTTGCGGTTCTTAGTGTCTGCCACAAATGAACAGAATCTCATACAATTTGTGCTCCTTTGTTTTACGTAGGTACGTGCAAAGAATACATTACTTATTTTGCCAGGATAAGTTCCCAGCAAATGCAGCACGTTGTACAATTCAGAATCTTCAATAGTGATAAAGGAATATTTTCTGAGGCAGGTAAAGTACTAAGCAAAGCGGAAAATAACGTTGAATAATGTTTCGATTAGAAGTTATCTTTCGTTTTAACAATTATTGCTGCCGGGTAAGCACTTAAGGCGTCAAAGATTTGGCATAAATCTACATACATTTTAAAAGATTGAGACATTAGAAATAAAACGTAAGTAGCGCTCTTTAAATAATTAGAAACAGACATTGTGTAAACATAGACATACCTAAATACAATTTTCTTTCTTATTTAAGACTAGCTGTTACTCGCGACTTCGTTCGCGTGATACAAAAAAAGTAGCCTATGTTACTCCTTCTTGCATCAGCTATCTGCCAGTGAAAGTCCCTTCAAAATCGGTGTAGCCATTTCAGAGATTAGCCAGAAAAACAGACAGAAAAAAATATTGTTTTGGTATATGAACCGTGTATACATCCAAATGCACTTAGTAAAAAGCGGTTATGTTAATATTACAAACAGACACTCCAATTTTATTTATTTGTCTACATGTATGCCTGCTGCCTCATTAGTCTAATGGTCCCAAGTGCGACCGCTACGCTAGAGGTCCTGGGTTCGATTCCCAGGTCGAGCAAAGTGTTATTGGGTTTTTCTATGAAATTCTCAGTAGCAGCTCGAAGTTTGGAATTTGTGTCTGTAATTAATTTCGAAGTTAGGAATGCAATGGCAATAGGCTCGCCCCCTATTACATGGGACCTAAACATACCGGCGAACTGTGGGTGTACCTTAGTACACCTCTGCCTAACCCTTCGGGGAATACAGGCGTGATGGTATGTTATGTTGTATATATGTATAGAAAATCAAATATTTATTTAGCTGAAATAATATTTACGGTAAACGCTACTTTGTCACTCGGCCAATACAATCGCATACCCACTTCCGTATCCAGAACCATAATACTCCATTTCCGGTGTCGGAACTTTTATTACCCCCTTTTCGCAAGAAGCAGAATTGTTACTATTGCTTGCGACTTCGGATAAATCTAAAGTTGTTGTTAATGTAATATTTCTTTAGGTACCTTAATTGTACCTTAAATTTTTGTAAACCGACTAAACCGAAAAAAAAAATATTATCCAAATAGATATTTTACTATTTGATTGTTCATAAATTAATCATCTTATACTACGTCCTTTATGTAGATTATAAGTGGGTAATTATCTAATTTAACCCAGTCACGGAATTTTCGATTTGCTTATCGATAAATTATTTTTAAAGACGTGATTTGAGTCACTTCGTGTAATGTCATATAGGTGCTCTGTATAACATGTGTGCAGTACACTTGTTTTGGAATACCGTCTGGGGAAGAAAATTATTATTTTATGCTAGAAAATATTCGGTTTTGTATGGTAATAAAATAAAAATACATTTCTGTGAGTAGATGTTTTCACTTTTACAAGTCAACATTTTAGACCTAAGTGGCGCCAATGCGACGTGACATGCAAGTTAACTATGGTTTGTTCATAATTGATCGTTATTTTGATTTCATTTTAGAATTGTACGCGTCTTTTAACAGTGTTTAAGTGGTCTTCACGTACAGTTTCAAATGATAATACTTGAGAAATTTTGCAAATATCAGTAGAAAGGTTATCATGTCGTACGTGCATAAAATTTTATTGAAAGAATATTAAATGGCAGCACAGTTAATTTATTATGCTTTTACTCTAGTAGGCGGGAAATTACCTTTGAACGGACTTCGTTCGTTACAGAACAGCGCGCATGGGTATTTTTTTTTGTTAAGAATATTTGTGGAGGTACCTGGATTTATCGAGAAAAATGCTTGTATATTGTACTAACAAAATTATTTGTTAATACATAATAATCCATAAAATTATTTGTGATTATTTCATTCTTAGGTCAATTTCAACAGCATATGTAAGTGTAAAATGATTTTCATAATATTGTCTTATATGAGAGCTTAGGAGACCCGTGCCCAGCAGTGGGACATATAATGGGTTGATTATGTACCTATATATGTATTGTTTTATATTATCTGTCTGTTTTTCTAAAATTGTTTTCTCTACAAGTAAAGAATCAACTTTTTTATGTGGGTAAAAAATATTACTTAAGTACCTATTTAAATATTATGCTATGAATATTTTACTATCACTAATTGCCTTAAAACTACACAATGTTCTTATCTATTCCAATACTGAAAACATACATAAAGTACACGGGTATTACGGATACAAAAAGAAACATAAGGCGGGATTTCAAAGCGCCAAGTTCAGACATTAAGTGCTTACTTCATGAATCATTACTTTTGTAACTGCGGAAGACCAACAATAGCAAAAATGTTAAAAAATAAAGATACCATTTCCTTTTGAGAGCATAACGGAAGAAAAAAACATTTTGCGAGCCTAATAGTAACATAGAAACCCATGTTTATTTAAATGATCTCCTTTCGAACCGTTAGAGGTTATTGAATTCAGTTTTCGAGAAGTATATATAGAAAACTAACTATTACTACTACTATTACTATAACTAGCCGTGATAGCCTAGTGATATGACCATTGGACTGCCAAGTCAAAGGTCTCGAGTTCAAATCCAAAGCACGCACCTCTGACTTTTCGAAGTTATCTGCGTATTAATAGTAAATTATCACGCGCTTAAACGGTGAAGGAAAACATCGTGAGGAAACCTGCACGTCTGAGAGATTTTCTCGACGACGTGTGAAGTCTGCCAACCCGCATTAGGCTAGCGTGGTGGACTATAGCCTAAACTAAACCCTCTCATTGTGAGAGGAGACCCGTGCCCAGCAGTGGGACATGTAATGGGTTGATTATTTTATATAGAAAAAGATATACATAAAAAAGGTAGCTAATAAAGTAAAAGTATTTTCGTTGACATAACGCACAAAAAATTGGACTTAAGTCAAAATAAAAACGATAGAGTTAAAACTAATGAGACTGGAATTATATATAAATGGAAAGGGTGACTGCCCCATAAAACTAAAACATATTAAACGCAGCATGGTTTTGGATGACCTCTTGATCATGTATCATATTATAAGTAGGTACCAAAGTCGGCCATCAATTTGATTGGAAAATGGCTTGTCAAAACCATGCTGTGTTGCCTGTGTTTGAGACAATTCAGTTTCAGGGGTGAACTGAGACGATTTATCAGAAGGGAAATGTAACATATTATACAAATACATGTACAAGTTATGTTAAGTTATAACAAGTTATATACAAATATTTCAGCAGTGATATTGTACTTTCATACCATACATTTAACGCACATTATGTTTTACGTACCAATAAATTCATGTTGGTGTTTCTTGTGAACATTAGTTGGAGATTTATTATGATTGTTGGCAATGTATTTAACACTCGTTTTTCATTATTTGCGTTTTATGGGCGTGTTCTTTATCCTGCCCTATTTATGGCACTGATTAATTCTCTGCAAAGGCAGATTTCTTCAGTGTGTCACTGTTATGATCCGGTTAGCTTCAGTTTAAAAACATATTGAAAAATACTAGATACCTACCTACTAAATCCAACAATTCCAAACGAGACAAATAATCTCAGTTTTGATGATGAAAATTATGATGAAATGAATTTACATGTAATATTTAAATAGGCCCAGTGACTCAGAGACATACTATTTAGAAATTAGTTTTATTATGTAGGTACCTACCTATCTCATAGTAAGAGAACTTAATTTTTTTATGACAATATATTCTTTACACCTAATTTAATATTATGTTGTTATTTTTATCTTGTTGCTCTTTTTAGTGTCAGCTCAGGTTTGTTCTTTTTTTACGAAATCGCGTAGCAATTACGAAAATACCTTCCGCTGGTTTCACAAATTCACATCACATTACCTTATCACGGCGCTTCATGCTTGAACAGAAATCATGCCATTACACAAGCAATCTATCTTTATATGACTCGGGGGCAGCTATAAATTATGTAGGTACATAAAAGGGCCATGAATATTGGATATTTCTTTTCGGCATTGATAAGGGTGCTATATGTCGTCATAACATTTTAACTTTGGCTATAGAAACATAACGATGAGTCTCTCGATGAAATATGCCTATAACTGTATTTACGACCTGATATCTACTACATACTACATGTTAAAATATATAAGCTACCGATAATAGTCATGTCAAACTGGCAATCTGCAGATTACTGGGATTGCACACGATCTCGGTCATCGATAAAGTTATTGATAACTTTAAGCGGAACTGCGGTATTAACCAGCTTTGTTAACATAAATATAATGAAGTTAAACTTAGAGACTATAAACGGTTTCGGATTGTATTTCAAAGTACATATTATCTATAAATTTGGATTAGCCAATGTTTCTTTGATTTATATGCTATATGCTCCTGTCGAATTTTCTGTTATCGTTCTCTCAGATTATATTTATAAGCTTCGTTAACTTAAATCGATTGGCAATAAACTGTAGGTATCATCGTTACTTCAACTTATGTTCAGTAATGGAAATTTACGTCTAATAGGTCCTCAAGTTATCTACTAAATTGTAAGTACATAGAATACATTTACAATAATTGAATATTTATTTATTTAGTTAAGGTTGTTACAAATAAATATAGATAGGAACTTATAAGAATTTGTATCTTAAATCTAACTGCACAACCAATTATAGGTAATTGTTACAATTCCCATTTTAGCAACACAAAATTAACTAATAATGATGAATTAACAAAAAAAACTGTAACACACCCTATAGATTACATTGGGTACGCAGAAAGATTTTTAATTAAAGTTCTGTTGTCTTTTACTTTGTATCGCATTAAGTGAGATTTATTTTAGAACCGACCATTACGCTCCTGTACACGGGGTAGTTGGGATTTTTACAGACCACCTATAAATATAGCCAGTCAGTTGGGCTTATCCTTGGGGATACGATTCCTTCCAGATTTCGGTACTTATTTACTCCTTGAGTGCTGTTTCAGATAACCCCTGTGGGAATTCAGTGCGTACCAAATGAGAGTACTTTTCTCTCTCTGTAGGTTTACCATAATGTTCGCACTTGAAAATAAATCGCGGTTTGTTCGTTTTTCTGTTACAGTTTATTTATACTGATACATCATTTTTATGTGCTCACTGAGATGATGATTGCTCTTCTAAAATATAAGAACACAATGCTATTAATTGAATTTGTTTTATTCATATCTTGGTACCTAATTTAACACATTATTTCAAGTCTTATAGTAAATTCATATATTCTATTCGTTTTTCATGCACAATCTGCCAAAGAAAATAGATTTGGACATTGAAAAATTGATAAACATAAGTTACAAAGAAAATGAATGAATTTTGTTTACCCACGCAAAACGAAGTTTATTAACGGACTCTACAAAGAGAACAAATTGAATTGAGTGTTTTCACTGCCACGTTCGTGCACCCCGTGCCTTTTGTTTACCTACCTTTGAACTGTTTTGATCCACAAGAATTATCCTTCCATATTATTAATACACAACCCACCCACGATACAAGAGAAAATTCCAATGGGAATATTTTTAATATACGTAGGTACGTTAACTTAATTTATATTGAGATCAAGCTAATTATTACATTCATTATAATTATTACACATTAGGTATATATGTAGGTCACAATGTTATCCACGTATTTTATCTTAAGAATTAGGGGGTGTTTATACCTACATGTATTTAAAATATTGTGAATATCCTTACGCAATAAGTAGGCACATAATGTAGGTATTATGTAGCCATTTCACACAAGTTTTCTACTCAGATTAAGAATTAATGTCCTTGTGTACCTACCCAGAAGTAGATTTTGTTTGGTCACAATACAAAAAAAAGAGAAAAAAAAAATTACGTTAAAGAAAATCCATCGGATGTAGCAGCGATACTAACGAACTGAAAATATTGACGACTGGAGGCTCTCTTTCGTGAGAAAATATTTCTGTAAATCGTCATTTTTATTTCGTTATGATAGGAGCAGATTGCGCAAGGCTTTCAATTAGATATTGAAATTTTAACCAAAACATACCATCATACCATCACGCCTGTATTCCCCGTAGGGTTAGGCAGAGGTGTACTAATGTACCTACACCCACAGTTCGCCGGTATGTTTAGGTCCCATGTAATAGGGGGCGAGCCTATTGCCATTAACCGGGCACAAATTCCTAACTCCGAGCTGCTACTGGGAATTTCATAGAAAAACCCAATAACACTTTGCTCGACCTGGGAATCGAACCCAGGACCTCTAGCGTAGCAGTCGCGCTCAGGAACACTTGGCTAATTAGGCAGTTTAACCAAAACAGGGAGCCAAATAAAATAAAAAATACCATTTTATGTATTTCTCAAAATTGGTTGTCATTAATACAAAATTGACCAATTTTCTAATAATTTCCAACTAATTTTCAATGTAGAAGCAATCATAACTACCATCATCATCAGTGTGCGCCTTACTGACGCCAGTTAAACACCGTTAGTATTAAGACATTCTTTTTTAAAGCGTATTCAAGGAATATAAAGCCCACGTTTACCCACGTTTATATGCTGATGGGTACGGTAATTATGCTAATATCCCTACTGTCGGAGAGACCCAATTCCTAAAAACAAATATGGTTTTAAAAATCTGTACTTACGGGAATGCAGACATTTATTCAATACACATAATATAATGAATTTCTGTTTCTGAGTATGAGTCGCGTTCAGTCCTACAAACATACGAACCGAATGTTACTGACAGATGAAAAGTATTAATAAGAAAATAGTTTTCTAAAAAACTAGTAACTTTTGGCTATAATTTCATCTCAATACGTCGACTCAGAAAACTTGAAAATGAATAAGAACTTAAAAATAGAGGGCAGATAAACTTTCTGTTGTGTTTGTTATTTATAGTTCGATTTACGCACGTTTAAGAAATTAGTCACGTTGAGATACACCATTTAGATGTAGGACTAAGATAAACAAAATAAGATAGTGGGTAATAAATACCAAAAGCGCTCCACCAAGCAGTCCAAATCGGAACTAACTAAATAAGTACCTACTACTATTCCGAATATTTAGACGTTTCTAGCAGATTTCGGGGAAGCGTTAAACAATTTCGACTGTAGCTAGATATGCCAGGATATATATTTAAATATATTCGGATAACCAATATTCCGGGTAAAGATATTAGGTACTAAAATTCTAAAGGTATTACGTAAGTACCGATGCAACTTATCAGTATCGTAACAAAATCGAATTCTGATATTCCCGTGAACGTTTTGGTAAATATCAGTGTTATTTTAATTTAATTATTGTTTAAAGAAAATTCCTAACAAAAAAATATAAAAAGACTTCACTGTGTCCAATAGAAGCTGACCTATAAGTGTACGAAAACTCTATACGATACAAGGTATATACAGGACATTAATAGCCCGCGTGTGTCCGTAAATAATATTGCGATTCCTTAAAAGTGGATCCACTTTAGCCTTTCAGTCGCTAAAGTTTCTTAATATAAATTTATTACATACAGTCAGTCTGTCTGGAATCGGTGCCATCTTTCTCAGAAGAATTAAAACTTAGCTCCATATGCACATGTGCATACCACACGGGCATGCACATGCGGGTCGGTGACTTCAGACATCCTTTAAGAAATTTACAGAGTCCTCTGTAAGCTGCACTTTGGTCCGCAAATCCATTGAACGAATTAGAACTCCGACCACCCATGTTAGTGCACAGACTCTAACCGCTACAACTACTTGAATCATGAATCGTGAATACATGAGCCTTTGTTTGATATAGTCCCGTAATCATTATCTTAGTAGTACCTACTAACTACGGGTAGATAAACTAAGTTGGAGTATTTAAAGGTTATGTTTACCACAATGTATTTTGTAACTTAAACCTGCTTTCCCTTGGAATTAGAACGACAAAAGCGTGTGTTTGCTCATCTTTGCACGAATGGCATAACTTAAATGCCACGCAGAAAGTTACCTCATAGACGACATCACGACATAACTATTCTCAGTAACGGATCACATACAACTCACAAAGGGCTGCCACCGGTGAGATTATCATCACTACATAGTTTAGAACAAAGTCGCTTACCGCTGTCTGTCTGTCCCTTTGTATGCTTAGATCTTTAAAACTACGCAACGTATTTTGATGCGGTTTTTTTAATAGATATCGTGATTCAAGAGGAAGGTTTTAAGCTATTTAATATAACCCTACGAGTCTTAGGAACAGGGCAGGGTGGGTGAAACCGCGGGCCGGTCGCTAGTAATTTAATGTGTATGTTGAGGATTATCTTTGTATCGGACCAAGGCAAAACCAAAAGTAAGGGTTATGTTCTTAACAGTCTATATATTCCACATTAGCACCTAAACTACCTATCACCTGAATGGATTCATAAATATAGCCTTTTTATGGGATCGCATCACCTGATGGTAAGCGATTACCGCTGCCCATGGACACCCGCAACACCTGAAGAGTCGCAAGTGCGTTGCCTACCTTTTAAGAAGTGGGTGACATATTATGCTACATTTTATACCAACAAATTACAAATATGACGGATGTTAGGTACCTACATCCAAAAAATTGAGGGTCGTTGAAATTTAAAACTATTTAGGGATTAGCGGCCACTAAGCACGATGACAGCCCTACAATCACGATACCGCGATACTTAGGTACAGAGCTTATATAGTACATATTGGAACATTAATTTAGCTTGATAACGTGATATATGGTGGGTGTAAATGGAAGTAATAACCTTGGAATGTAACACAGGTCACGTTACTCTGGCGCGCCTGTTATCAATCACGATTAAAGTAATGTGATGAAGATCTTAATTTCGATGAAAGTTAAATTTAGTTTAGTAGTTTTTATCACAGAGCACTCTGATGAGTGGTTGAACCTTTTAACTTGTATCAAATTTATTAACAAGAGAACTTATGTATTAAACAGACTGAACGATTCCACGTTATAACCCAGTGCTTTTAAAAATAATGCTGTCGATTGATCATTGTAAACAACCTCGAGCCCTTGACATTGGAAAATAGACACCATCGACTCAAGGAAAGGAAATAAACCTGAACCGCTCAACCTGAATATCCTACTAAATATCCTCTTCATTGTATGAAAATGAAAAATAAATAACATTAGAAAGGCCGAGATTGCAAGGATTACAACTTTATCATCCATTTACCTTAACTTTATTTCTCTTGGCAGAATTTCAGAAAATGGATCAACGAGTTTTCAGTTCTTTGTAAGTATAAATAATACAAATTACGGTATAAAGATATTATATTACTTTCAAAATATATCGATACAAGTACAAGACAACAATGATACCGCGAACTTTTTGTATAAACTTAGTAAAAATTCCTTGGTCTAGGTATATTATTTTCTAGCTTCGTAGAATTTAATAACGTGTGCAATTTGCATCGTTATTTGCTAACTCGCTATGAATAATAAGTAATGGTGTCAAGATGAAATGCATTTCTACTGCTTGTCACGTCTCATCTCGTACAAGGAACTCGAAGAGATGACTAACTTACTAGGTAATATCACTAAATAATTTTCTGTGTATTCAAATAAATTTAAAACTCACAAACGTATTTGGTTTATTGTACTGTAACGACTAATGAAATGAATCATACATTAAGAAGTCCAATAAGTCCATGATAACTTAATTTTATGTTCGCAATCACCTCTCGCAAATGCTAAAATATCTTAAACCAAACCAAACATTTGTTCAATTAGGGGTTTCTATGTCCTAGATTGCTATCTAAAGTCCATTTAACATATTTAATTTATTAATCTGTTCATCAAGCTTTTTGTAATGCAATCCAACTTTAGTTATATATTTAACGGCGATTAATATTATCAGGAAAGTTACTCGATCAGACTGTTTTATTATTCCGTGAACGGGCTGCAAAGTGGGCGAGTAATGGTTCATTGGTGATCGTTAGTACCTACAGAAACTACGAAAGTTTCAACAGGGACGTTTTTATACGTGCAAAATGGTCGCAATATGACGTTGTTTCAGATAGGTTCACCATGCATGTACCATTTTCTACATTTCAATTCAAATGTGATGCAAATTACCTCTCTCTCAATCTCTGAAGAGACCCGTGTCTGCAATTGTGATGATGGCTGATAATGAGTAGTGCTTAGAATTTCCCGGTGACTTGTAGATGAAAGATATTTATTTGATCTACGAATATGTAATAGCGAGATATAACTCCCATTAATTAATCTCAAAAACATCTAGAAACTCGAGGCGAGTAAATTTCTAACCAAGAGGTTATAGCTAGTAGTAAAAATTGTTTTCGAATTGTTTATTTAACAACACAATGTGTATATTCACGCATCTGAGTAGCTTTTGGATAAAAGCAACCGTTTTTTCCAAGCCCTGAAGATCAGAAGATTTATGAGACTGAAGTGTTTACGTACTCTTTTGTTCAGTATTTATTTACGTCACGTTGGCACCACCTTAGGTAACTAGGTGTTGCGTAACTTAAAATACAAGATACAGCATCATTTACACTAACTAGGTACAACCTAGTATAGGATTTTTATATTATTTATAACGTACACTGTAATGTAATAATAGAATAATACATCACAGATAATAATGAAGGGTATGTGTATGATAATAATAATAATGAAGGAATTGTGTTTGAATTAAGTATAATAATAATAAAAAATAATAAAAGCTTTATTCACAGAATAGGAGATTGTAGTACAGTGAGCATTAACATTTTACAGAATTTTGTACATAGATGTTCAATCAGGTGGGTGAGGCGCTGTACTCCTAGCTAGGCTACAAAATAGCCTGTGTTAAGGAGTAACAGTCCCTTTCCCTTTTTAAATATCTTATCTAAGATAAATAATGTTACATTGTAATCGTACAACCAGTCCCTATCTTAGATTTAAAAATAAAATGTAAAACAACAAAAATTAAACAAGGGGTATGTGTGTGTGTGTGTGTGTGTGTGTGTGTGTGTGTGTGTGTGTATGTGAGTGAATGTATGTGTGTGTGTGTGGTGTGTGTGTTAGTGTGCGATGTTGTGGGTTAGCGTGTGTGTGCGCATGTTTGTATGAGTGTGAGAGTAGTCTAACTGCTTTTGTTCACCTAGGTCAGATACTTTTCAGTTTCATCGTATGTCTTGTTTTGTAGGAATGCGCGAACAGTATTTTTACAATTATAATAGGATAAGCTGAATATTTGACATTTGTTACTTAATTTATTATAAAGAGATGGTCCTAAGAAGTAGAAAAATCTTTGACTGAAGGCAGTTCGAGCCGGTGGAAGTGTAAAGATTTTATCTTTTCGACGTTTAGTAATTTACGTTTATTGGGATTTACGATGTTGATATAGAACTGTTTGCAAAATGAAATGTTGTCGCACGTTGAGCACATTACAGTCATTATATAGCTGTTGAGTTGAAAAAATAATTGGACGGAAGGTTGCTACTTTCAATATGGCTCTGTGTGCGACTTCTAGCGGCTTCAAATAATAATTCAAGTATGTAATGAATTTGTTAAAGCAATTGGGTCAGCCGCCGTACGGCGATTTGTTAAAGGTTATACATAATATACAACGTCATCAAATTTAAAAATAGACTCAAGCCGAAAGCTGTAGAAAACGAAATATTAAAGAAAATATCAATAGTAGTTTCAATTCGAAAACTGAGTCGAATAGTTAAAAGACTTTTTTTGAAACGAGAATCAAAGAACAAGTCCTCGTCAGATCTAATATTTTAGTTGTAAAAACAAGATTGATAAATTAGGTCTATATTACCTATTCTTAATGTCTTTTATAGAATTACATTGAAATTTATTATATTCATGTTAAATTACACAGCAATAATTATCTGATGAGTATGTTTTAATTTTTTTATTGCTTAATAAAGTCAGTTATTATAGAAACTACTTCTTTCAAAACTTATTTTCTTGCCATCCCGTTAATCTCATTATATTAGGTTATAAAGATCAATTGCCGCATATATGTACCTACCTATGTATATAATGTAAGACCATCACCATTTGACTGTTTTTTTTTTTGTTATGTTTGTAATTGACAGAACAAGGTCTTTATCTTTATCCATTGGGAAGTAAAAAAATTAAATGGTAAAATTAACATAGTCAAAATTGCGCATCGCTATAAATATTTATAATAAGACAAATATATATCTTATAAGACTAGCTGTGCAACGTTCGCAATAAAATATTATTGTATACTCACGCTCTGCTTCAAGAATGAGAAGGAAAACATAATAATGTCTGCTGTTTACTTTCTCCGCCTCCGCCATTCGGAAAATAATTGCCAAAATATTCCACTTATCGACACTCCTGCCACATGTGGAAGCAAGCAAATAGCTAACATTAACATAGTGTCTTTGAACTCTTTATAAGCAAAAATTTCGTATGAAAAATTTGCATACAGTACATACCCATTTAGTTGCATACAGTTTCTTTGCAGTGGGTATATATTATATATATCCCCTTGTCGAGTGTTATTGGATTTTCTATAAAATTCTCAGTATCAGCTCAATATCTGCCCAGTTAATGGCGATACGTTGGGTCGCCCATCGCCCCCTATTACATGGGCGAAATGTGGGTATACATAAGTAGGTACACCACTGCCTAACCCTTCAGGGAATACAGTCCTGATTGTATGTTATGTTACGTCTATAGAACAACAAACCAAAAAATATAAGGCAAGCATATTTTTAGTACTTTTTTTGTAGATACTACTTTTTTATTTTAGTACTGCACTAAAACGACATGCCGCAGAGTCAAATAATATAATATATCATCACGCCTGTGTACCAGAAAGGAAAGGTATACTGATTTACATACAGTTCACTGATATACTATAGAGGTCCTGCAAGGAAAAGGGATCGATCCTATTGCTAACGCATATTGCTTAAGATTCCAAAAAAGATTATGTTAAATAAAAAATCCGAAAAACCAACGTGCCAACAAAGTCTTTGTAGCAAGAGATTATAAAGACGGACAGAAGGCTTTAAATCTTTTGCAGATACTAATAAGGCAGAAGAATCTTTCTGCCTTATTGGTCTTTCTTTATATAAGTAAATTCATATGAATTTCAGCGAAAAAAGCAAGCGAAAATGAAATTAAAAGGTGACCACAAAGCTATTTTGCTTTTGTTGCTCCGTGTCCCGTGTTTGTATCGAGTGTTGTTAATATTTCAGCTAGTTATTATTGCCCACGGGTATGATTATATGTTACGTTAACATAACATATAATCACGCCTGTATCCCCGAAAGATTTAACACATTTTACTCAGTTCGATATGGTCCCATGTATTAGAGGGCAAAACTACTGTGAGAATTTCCTTAAAGCCCTTTTCAGTGTACAATTACACTGTAAGTCTACATGTAAATAAATAGTTAACCTATAGGTACATAAAAACACTAGCCTTATCTACGTTTCAATAAGTTGTTTGTTTCGAATGTTCGGCAAGACATTTACTAGCTTTTGCCGAACTCAGTTTGTCTTCACGAGTTTGTTTGTTCGCCTATTTATTTCTGCGTTGTCATTTTTCGAGGTTAGGTTTTCTGTAGTTTGAAACAAAGTTTAAATGGGCTTGTGCAAACTAGTACTATATCTGTAACGTTACGATCAAATTTCACATATAATAATCTCACATATCGCAATAGAACAAACTAAATTTTATTCCAATATGATATAAAGCTCCCCTAAGAGCCAAAACGTTTGTTTGCATACGGTTGTCAACGTTTGTAGATTTTTCAAGCGAGCGCGAAACTACGAGCAAAACTAATTTCCCTTTTGAAAGACACCGCAATTTATATGTGGTGCACAAAATAAAAACTATGTTGGATAAATACGTGGTATGCGTTTAAATATTTGAGAAAATCGTGAAACCACGTTCACAAAACATACACGGTCGCGAAAATGTTTTCTGTACCTAATGCCTGTCTCGCTGAACGTCACTACTGCCTCGAGTAATTAGGCCACGTCAAAGGCCTCAGATCGCCACACGTATTAGCTTTGAATCTTGTATATTCAGTGATGTGAAATGCTTACAGATCATCTGAATTCCTCTTGAGGTATGCTGTAATCTTAAGAGTTTCTTAAATATAAATATGTCCCACTGCTGGGCACGGGTCTCCTCTCACAATGAGAGGGATTAGGCTGTAGTCCACCACGCTAGCATAATGCGGATTGGCAGCCTTCACACGCCGTCGAGAAAATCTCTCGGGCATGCAGGTTTCCTCACGATGTTTTCCTTCACCGTTTAAGCGCGTGATAATTAACTACTAATACGCACATAACTTCGAAAATGACTTTGAAATTATGACTGTTCCGAAATTCTAAATATTGCTTGCTTTTGATCGTCTCAACTTTTCGTTGTCGAAGAATCTAATGATGATCGATCATAGTAGGTGGGAGGTATATGGTATATGGAACAATACTAGCTACTTATTAGCTATGGTATAACTTTCCAGCGCCAATCGTACGAGAGAGCTCTTACCCAAGAGAGCGTTATTTGAACTTCGCAGTTCAGCTTAAAATTTGTCTATGCTATGCATCAGACAAGATTTTTAAATAGAAAGACAAAGAATACCGACCGTGACTGTAATCTGATGTGAATGTCAATCTGAAATTCAAAGGTAGAAAACAAAAATTCCAAATTTTCTTAAATTCGACAGGCTTCAGAATCAAGTTTATTTTCCAGATCGACATGGAAGGCGACAAATTTCCTGTACTTTCCTGTCGCTTTTTCACATAAGGACGTTGCATGTCAGCTGACGTCAAAAGCGTTGCTCTCACGTTTGTGACCGCCCCGCCTCCGCCCCGCGTGAGCACTTTACTTTAGATTACTGCTACTTTGTACGAATCGATGTGTATACCTGCCTAATTAATTCCTGAAGAAATTTAGAAACAGAAGAATAAACATAAATTATATGCATGTCTTATATAGCGTGTCTTTGTTGATGCTTTCAATGAAAAAGGCTTTAACTTTTAAGTGTGAATTTGTTTAATAGAATTTAGAAATTTCAGTTGTCCCCCAATATTAGACCCGTAATAAATTAACGTATCTTAAAAAATAGAGAATCTATTTATTATGTATTTAATTACTTTAATTATGTACTGTTCTTCGCTGTGTAATATTGCGAACGAAAATTTTTTACTCATTCGCATTCACAATTCTTTAATAGAGAACATAATGATGACGACACGTTTGGCGTAGCGGCTGAGCGATCGGCTTCTGCGACACGTGTTGTGGGTTTGATCCCCACACGGAGCAAATATTTGTATGATCTACAGGTAGTTGTTCCGGGTCTGGGCATTTGTGTATGTGAGAATTTGTGTTTGTAAACGCACCCACGATACAGGAGAAAATCCTAGTGTGGGGCAACGTATTATTTAAAGAAAAATAATAATAATAACCCGCACGAAAGTGTAATACCCCTTCTGGGAGAAACGAAAATGTCAAAAATTATGCTTGGACAACACAGTAACCAGTCCGCAAACACAGCAGGGAACGGTCATAGTAAATATTTTTTCACATGATTTCCTTTGTCTATTCGACCGCTACATGGCGCGGCCGCGGGCAACCATGATTTCATTAAACTTAAAACTAAGTTGCTTTCTACAGCAGTCTGTGTTAGCATGTGTGGGCCAACTACTAACTACATAAGTTAATTTGGACGCTTTTAAATACATAATATGATAGTATATTTAATTTTAACATACATGGGCATATTTTGCTAGACAGAAAGTTATTCAGTAACATCGACATGACACACAAGATTAAAAATTACCAAAAAAGTAGATGTAAGATGTCTTTTGGTAAAATATGCATCACATCTATGCAAACTAATTTTAAAACTAGGACAAGATTGTGGTATACTTGTACTATTAGTTAAAAAGCAAAAGCTGATCTCTGCAATTTGTGCATTTATAAATCAAAAGATGGTAGAAGTTAGACTGAAAACCGAGTTTATTCTCCAGCATTATTTTCCTGCCCTTAACTAAATTTCCTTGAAGTCGAGCTTATCACCTATTATCTCATGCTTTACTAAGTATCTGTCGTGCCAGGTCATCTTTCACACAATCCATTCAACTGTTTTTTCCTTTTATTCATCCATATTTAGATATTTAGTATCTCCTTTATGCATGCATGCATCTCTAAGTACTCTGTGATCCCTGCGCAATAAATAATTGTCATTTATTACTCTATATTTTTATAACTTTTTTGGCATGGCTACAGAGGCCTTTGTGCCAGTCCATTACTCTGTATGCATTAGTATCCATACAATAATAGCGTAGGTAACTAAACAGTGCCAACACTAATCTGTTTGATAAACACGGTCAGTATCCCATGTAACTATTTAATTGTAACTGGTTATTTTCAAGGCCCAAGTGAGTTTATAATAGTGTCATGCTTAGTACACAACCAACAACAGAATAAACAAAATGGTAGAAATCCAAGTATTAAATAGGTATTAGAAACTTGGAATAAGAGCGCTCCGATCGATGCAATAATCAATTGCACTTGCGGCAGTCAGTCTACGGAAAGTGGTAGTTGAAAAAAGTAAGTTATGATGATAAATAATTAAAACCGTATTGTCTTAATACAATAAGTAGCCACTCAACAGAGCTACTAATAGATCTTTCCAACGTTATTATAAATATCCAATTATTCATTTTCAGAATAGCCCAAAAATTACTGCTAATGAGCCCGTTTTAGATAAAATTTTGTTTGTTTTTTAATTATATTGGTTGTTCTTGTGGCCGGCTCAAACCTCACATTTTTTGTAAAGAAATAAAAGCCTAAGTAAATACAATTCATTGCCTCTCAGGGCGACGATTGGTTTCGCCTGTTTTATTTGGAGTCGAGAGTGGCGGCTCGTAAAAACGAAATAAACATTTTGTCACATCGGCATCGCCTTGAATAATATGAGTATTGGTATTTTATACGGCATCGGTTATTTACAGGAAGAATGAAAGGTGCATGGTCTAAAAATAAAAAAAGTTGAGTCTCAAAAAACCTCCTACCCGCAATACTGCTCGCTATATTATTCGGGCCGGGCTCCTATCTTTGCAATTTATAAAAGTATGATTATAATCTAAAATAGTTTCTTAACATGGTTTAGGCTCTAATCAAATCACATATCTCGATAATTTCTATGTTAGTTGGTTTTTGTAATCAAGACTTCAAAAGTTTATTTACCTAAGTGAACCATTTTCCAAGCAATATCAGCTTTTATATACTCATAGGCACCTAATAATATAGATGGAATCTAAATAATATCCAATATTCATTCTATTACATTAGTATGGAATTTTAGGTTTATTAAGGAATTTGGTAATATAAAACTCATATTGAAAGTTATTCGGAAGTTAATGGATTGTCAATCACGTTTTGGGATTAGGTACTGGTATATTATGTAAGTACGTTACGTTCCATGCGTTACATAATTATCAAAATAACTTTATTAACGTTACATCAGTACATTTAGGCCATTCATTAACCACATGGGAAAGGGTCTGTCAGGTGCTCCGTAATCCCCCCGTAATTGTTGGTTTGTTTGCTCGAATGCGCTAATCTCAGGAACTACTGGTCCGATTTGAAAAAATCTTTCAATGTTAAATAGCCCATTTATTGCGGAAGGCTATAGGCTATATTATATCATCACGCTAAGACTAAGTAACTATTACGCGGACGAAGTCGCGGGCGGAAGCTAGTTAATAATAATTCTTCCATCGTGGTAATACCTCAGCGTGATTTTAGTAGGTAGTTTTTGGACTACCCTTTTATAATATAAATTGCTTTCAAACTTTGCCATCGTCCATTCAAATTGGTGTAGGTATTGTAACGGCATCTACCGCTTGAAGCTACCATATAATTAATCATAGCAAACTTTGGAGCCACATTCAATCAAAACTTTAGTTCTAATAAGATTGAGATCACCTTGTTAAATAGATGTTGTTTGTTACTGAATGCTGGATAACGACTGGGCTTGGCAGCACATTAGACTCTATAACTCACACGAGGTTCGGAACAACCATTGCTCTAGTAATATTACGTTGATAGTAATGATTTACTGTTCGTGCTTTCGCCATCAGCCGCATCTGGCTGTAACAGAGGTTGATCCAAAATACTTTGGAATAGACTAGGCTTACTACATATTTGATATTGATCATACTAACTCAATGCTGGCTTTTTGCCAGCTCGTACATATTTGTGGAAATATATCGTGAGCTCGATCTACGGTACGAAATTAGGTACTAGTTTTGAAAATATATCGGTTGTCTCAATACTAGATATCAATCAAAAGTGAGACGGCAAAAGCAACCATTACAAACCCCTAATTACCAACAACAACAAAAAAATAGCCCTATTTTTTATTATAGATACTAAAAAGGATACCTCGATATGCCTAAAACTACTTACATCGGACTCAAAGTTTCCACTTCAACTGCCTTTTTTTACGAAAAAGGGACTGTTCATCAATGAGACAAATATCTTCTACATGACAAGAACCAAACGTTTATTTTATCGATCGATCCATTTGAACGAAAGATATCGAAGTTCTTTCAGAACTAACTTAAATGGACTGTATAAGTAATATTAATGCTAATGTACTGGGAAAGTGATATTGTGATGTGTTCTCACACAGAAACATTCAACTAGATAGCCCTGGAACATAACTTCATCCTAGAATTAATTTAACTTCGTGAATATGCAGATACACACGTTTGCGAAAGCCTCGTTATTATTTTATAGTGTAATTTCACTTATGAATTTCTGTACTTTGCACGGATTCTCAGAAAAGTTTGTCGTGATACTTGCGAATATAATTATATAATTTATTTTTTATTATTAGATTAACTTATGCGTGTAAAATGTAGGCATTTTATGCTGATTTCTTTTGCCTTTGTAGCAAAAAAATATATTTGTGAAAAACATCGTCACAAGGTATATAGAGACTACTAAGAGAATATAAACTCGGGTTAGACATTAATTATTCATTACTTTGCCTAGGCCTCCCTTATAAAATAGGTAGAATTTACAAAAGACGAGATTTTCTTTTTCGTAACCGAAGTTAAAGTGCCTAATTAAATTAATGAATATTTAATAAGGCATACAGAGATCTCATCGCCAGCTTTTGTATCTTTACGTCACCAACGGTGATCTAATGAAGTGAAATTCCCACTGACTACAAAAATTAATGATCTTGAATTTATTTATTCTTCACAATATTACAAATCTTATCTATCCGTGATTCGTGTTACGCTTATCTCGACCTTTCCTTCTCTTTTTTTAACCATTCACTTCATACATACCTACTTAAATTATTTCGTCCTACATTCCATCCACCACACGTACCTACCTATAACACCATTCTGACATATTATTAGGCACTTATAGTATGTACCTATATTATTAGATTATATGGTATCCTGAATAAAATCAGCAATAACTTGACTTTTATCTCCCAGATTGGTGATACAAAAGCTTTCTGCTCTCAACCCTCGTTGTGTCGGACAGTAACTTGACAACATAACACCTCAGACCGGAACGGTACGACAGCTTTGTTTATTTTACCATCGCGACAAATAGATCGAGCTTAAGATAGTATAAACTTGTGCCTATCTACCGCGACAAATTAGAGGGTACTTTAGGAACAAATGTATGTATAGGTATAGTTTCCTAGGTTTCAGTAAACCTTAATTAATACCTATACATAGCTTAAAATTGTATACCTACTTGTCTAATTAAGAAAACATAAAAGATCAACCTTAATGTTTCTTAAAAATATCATAGGCCTGTTTTATAAGTTAATTATAAGTCAAACTATAGAAAAGTCTAACATGTTTATTAGGGCTGAGTATTTTCAATCAAAGACTTAACGAACACAGCATAAATGAAACAACTATTGCATTGCCAATAACATTAACCCTTATTATTCGCTACCCTCTGTTTTGTGAAAGCAATAACCGAACTATACTTTGATTGCGTCCGTTGTTCCGATGTTTCCAAATAGAAGGTTTGTACTAACGAGACAATAAATTTAACAATGCGTTGAATGAGTCAATAATGAAAATGTTCATGTTTTATTTAACTAGTGGACGGACGGTGGATTCAATCTTTACACATAAAAGCTTCGTTTATATCATGGTCCATTTCAGCTTTTATGCATACCGGGGGTGGCTCCGATTTTATGAATTTGTACCTACTCAAATTTAAACACTGAACACGTTTCTGACAAAAAAAGAGTTGCAATTGCGTAACAATAACCAAATTTTGTTATCAAATACGATTTAGAAGTTGTTAGTAATTAACCTGCCTACATGAATCACCATTACATCAAGTACTTTTCTTTTATTTCAAGTAAAAACAAAAATAGAGTTTGCTGAAATTACTTTTATAAAATAATGACTAGGTAGTGAAATGTTTATACTTAGAAACGACGGAATATTTCATAGTTATATTTTAGCTCTTACTGACTTACCTCTTCTACAACACTTTGGCGTGAACCCATAACAGAACAGGAGATGAAGAAGAGCCGCCACTTTGCAAATTGCTTGGTAGTGTTCCAAAAAATTCAATAAAAATGTATCGTATGATTTATGTACTGGCTATGTAAAACAACAGAACCATTTTCTAAAATCATGATGAGTTTTCAATTCTCATGTTTTTGGATCTTAACGATTTAACTGGTTTCTTAGAAACCCGCCTACTAAAAGGTTTCCTTTAAATTCAGAGCGGAAATGTAATTCTTAAAAAGGGTTCTCTACCTGCAGGTGATTGTGTTCTCTCGGTAAGTGAGTATATGCTGGAATTGAGTGGTACACCTCGCCCTTTTCACATACACTCGTGTTTTAGTCTATCAGTCAGTACTAACAGGATTGGGGAGGAAAATATTGACTTCTAAAAAGGATTGACTCTTAAGTCTGCTCTTAAACTGCAGTTATCAGTAAAAACATTCGCTATTTGAGAAACTTCTGCCACGATTTACTAGCGCTTACAGTTCATACTCTTAAACTATGAAATTTGAAATTTATATAAGTAAACAAGTAACGATCCACATCTTTCAGCTTAGTCGTCACAAATATACGCACTACAATCCAAAAATAAATTGAAGTAAAATGTAGGAGACTTTCCTTAAAAATATATGGATGCTTCACATACTACACTAGCGAAAATCAATTACACGGGTAGCCGATCCAACTCGTCTGACACAAGCCGCCATTAGATTAGACGACACCCAGCCCTACCCACTACTAGCGCCACACAGTCAAGGAGCTTTAAAGATCTTAGTATCCTACTTAATGGACTGGAACGGGTAAGAGCTCTAAATTACAGTATTAAAGCCACCGTTTGGTAATTTAAACTTTAATGAATTGTTTAATTATCTAATATTTTTAGGAAAAAAGTACATCTAAACTCTTAGCGTATAGTAAAAAAAGAAATTAAATAAATTTTGGCACAGCTTTATACAGTTCACACCATAATACACAGTAGTCCAGGTACCTTCAATACAGAATAAGTATGGTGCTCTGTATCCCGCGGCTGCACCAAATAGGTCCAGTTCAGCATTATGTCAAGCCACCAAGTGCTTTACGAGGATTTTCAACTAGACCCCTGCGAGGAGTTACGGATGTACTGATTTTCCTGAGTTTCTAGGGTCTGTAATAATCTACTACTGTTATTTGTACCTTTTGATTTAGCCCTTAGTGGGAGCACTTACCTAAACGTAAATTATTCTATTAGAAAATCGTGTTATAGCTAGCTTTTTGCAGTAAACTTTTTTTTTTTTTATGGGATAGGGGGGCAAACGAGCAAAGCGATAACCGCCGCCCATGGACACCCGCAACACCAGAGGAGTCGCAAGTGCGTTGCCCGCCTATTAAAAGGGTTTGGGCCTCCGGTAACCTCAACTCACTCAGCGAAACACAACGCAAGCGTTGTTTCACGCCGGTTTTCTGTGAGGCCGTGGTATCACTCCGGTCGAGCCGGCCCATTCGTGCCGAAGCATGGCTCTCCCACGTGAAGATTATGTTAATAAATAACATGCGTATAACACCAATGCGTATCTTTATGTTAATAAAGATACGCATTGGTGGTATTTGTGATTCTAATCACATTTACATCTTTTCCTATCTTTCATTCGCCGTTTAAGAGCCAGCATCTGTTTTGATCTTATTCGATTTTTGACCTTATTTCCTTGTGTACAAGTCCAATATTTTTCTATGTCTAGCTCCAAAACTATGCGTCGGATTATGAACGAAAAAAGAATTTATGTTTTCCTCAACCTTTTGTCTCCTCGTTTACATGAGAACGGATAATACCCGAGACTTACATGTAAATCTACCAAATATCATCCAGTTTGTTTTTATTGGTTCTCTTTGGCGACCTCTTCGAAAAAATTGGTACATTCGAGTACCCATGAATACTCGGACGAAATTAAATATCTCTTTACACTATCTTAAAAGGGTAGGTACCTATCTGTATAGGGGTGACCAGTTGACCACAAATGACCATGATCACACTGACTAAGCAAATCAGTGATTTGTGGGCAGAGATATACTTCAATTATTTTAATCCTTCCGGCATAGTGGAAAAAATATTGGCAAAGATGATTTGGTGAATACGCAGGAATCTGCTTATTCTAAGGGCTCACCTGAACACCGATAGCGACAATCCAATGTTAGAAAATTTCAATAACCAATCGAATGCATAAAATATTTTTTGCCAGCTGGCATCGTTGAATTGCGAATAAATGGGTAAATTTCTTTGCAACTAGGAATTCCAAATCAAAAATCTACCCCTACTCAGACAGAATAGGGGTAGATGTAGATGCCACATGCTATTTTCATAACGTGAATTTCAGTATACCAACAAATTAAGGGCCTTATTGTTAAAGATAAGCGCTGAAAACATTTAACTATTCCATTATAAGGTTTTATGGCCCTTAATGAGTTATAACGGACATAAAAGATAGATCTTTTGTGTAAGGTCATATTGTTGACAAAGGTTTATGATAACAATAAACATTAGCAATATTTTAGGTCAAACTTGACGAAAATTATAAGGGACATCTAAAATATGACTGTGAATGTAATTCGTTTCGTCTCGTTTAATTGAGGAACGGAAAAATGAGCCCAGAATGTTGGAAATACCAAAGGAAAACACAGATATATATAGCATTCCAGAAAAAAATAGAATTGCCACAGCAATGAGTGTGCAAGAGCTTTCGTGGAATTTATACAAACGACAGCGCATTTTAATAAACCTTTTCGTGTGTGTATGTCCGTAATTGTTACAGTAAAAATATGAAATTATATATGTAATATGAATACTACTGAGTTTCATTATGTGTTTGTGCCAGTTTTTTGGCAATTAGTATCATGTTAATTGTTTTCAGGCGTATTCATATATTTAGTTCAAGTTTCGTATCGCAAATATTCTAGTTACAAACTATTTCCTGTTTCAGTTTGTGTATGAACAAAGAGCATTACATGAAATACGGCAATATAAACACTAATATATTTGCCAAGACTTATATACTTCTCGTAACAAAGTATTTAATGGAATAAGTATTAAAAATTAATGTAAGTAATGTTGCAGTAAAGATTAATGTAAGTGCCTAAGTGTTAATGGGGTTTCTATGAAATTCTAAGTAGCAGTTCAGAATTTTCGTCCACGCTATGACAATAGACTCGCCCCCTATTAAATGGGACATAAATATAACAATTAACTGTGAGTATACACACATTAATTAATACACCTCTGCTTAACTCTTAGGTGAATACAAGCGTGATGAATGGTATGTTTTATGTGATCGTAGTTAATACAAAGTAAAAAAGATTGTGAATTAATCACCGCAAGTATAAAGCCACAACCTACTAAGGTATGTAATTTATATTAATTAGCCCAAATCACACTACAACAAAATAATCACCGACGCAAGCACATTGCAAAACAAAGAAAATATATTGTTTTGTTTTATTAAAATATTTCAGTTTTGTTTTCTCGGTAGGTATATAATATCTTTGTGTACATGCCAAAAGACTACCAAGTCATAATTATCGTCCTATTTTGGATTTATGTAAGGTAAGGCATTGATCAGATTAATTATCAAGGAAAAAGAAAATGATCCTGTGCCCAGGAGCAGAACAGTAGAAGCTCAATGATGAAGATTTTATTTGGCCAACACGTAGTTATAGCGTAGCACTGTAGCGGCGTAGCGGCGCCTAAACTCGTAGCAATACTCGTAGCTCGTAGTGTAAAGACGCACTGGACGCGTTGGAATAGTGTGTAGAAGACAGCCGCTCGCTCCAATAAAGGCGTATTTGTCCTCTCATTCACCCCATAAAGCGGGCAACACGGCATGTAGTACAACTGAACGCTGCCAAAACAATAAAACAATACTGTGGTTGTTAACTAAACGTCTTGAATTAAAGTAATGATAGTTACGAAACCAAACTGTTTGTCGTGCTTGTCTCTGTATTGAAACTGTTATTGTGTAGCTGATACCGTTAAGATAAGACTGGTTTTAATATTCCAATAGCGATGAATGTTGTGTAGACGGTAATATAGTTTAATGATAATCAATAAGAACCTTTCTTTGAGCTAAAATTTAGGATTTTAAGTTGCAAATTGCCGCGAAGTTCTGGCAGAGCATGCTGGAAATCTATTTGATCTACAACCTTCATGAAAAATATATCCCTAGCTCCGTAGAGACGCCACAACCAAGCAGGTAATTGGATTGGCACTATGTTGTTGGTGCCTCTCCGAAGGAAATATGGTCTTTGGGAAACGTTTAGAATTCTCGTCACACAATTGCATTAAGTAGTTGTTGCGACAATAAATCTAAAGAATAAAATTTTAATGTGAACGTTTCCCATAAAACAGTCCATAAAACGGTCAGTTAGTTTCAGGTTTAATATTTAGTACTCACCAATATGTGAGTACCTACTCTATATTATTGTGATACTTGCAACTGATACGACTGGATGTTAACCCCATTAGAACAGTAAAAGCACTAGGTGGATAATGATGTGAAGCTAGAGTATTAATTACGCATTGAAGAAATTAACACATACGTTGAAATAAGAATACAATACCCGAAACCGAATATCATGGATGGATGGTGATGGTAAAAAAAGATTCATAGCAAATTTTATCAGCTTTCTTCGAAACTATAGTAAACTATACAACTCTTTTTCAAGTCCTTTTTATTTCGAAAGTTTATCTTGTTTACTTAAAAGTTTTTGCAATTTTGTGTGATAGGTACTTAGTATTGCACGCCACTGTAATACCAACGTTCAGAGGTGTGTAGTTCCGTAAATGGAAAATATTGGCGAGTACAGCGTTATGCCCGCAGCGATAGCCGGGGTCGCTCTAGATATATTTTGCTATCAACATTTTCAAGATAAATACCTTTCTATAATATTTACGAACAAATATAAATATATAAAAATGTTTTGATAGCCGAGGAAAGCCAATCAAAATAATGATAATATCTTTTGAGTGCTTCTTTCTTGTTAGTGTTGGATAGAGATCGATATTATTATTAAACTACGTTACAGTATGAAATCCAAGCTGGATACTACAATTCGGCATCCCTTCTATCAATCTCAGCATGAACATGCCTATATATAATATATTCTTTAAAAGATTTTTTCTTGTCTCAAATTTCAACCTATTGGTGCCTACATCTTGTATGTTTATCTCAGATTGTTCGGAGCGTTGGCGTACTACTGCGGAATTCTATTTGACCGCGGTTTAACGTCCGATTCCATCGAGAATGGTATTTCAACTATGTAGCTAATATCCCAGTGGACTACCACTGTCTTTACAGTACCGGCGGCCTGCATTAGCCCATTTTTAAAGTTACGTCACAAATAAGTGATAATTTATAAAACTTTGGAAGTCTGATCTTTTTTTTAATGTTGAGCAAATTTTATAGAAGAAAGTTGTATCCAAATTGTAACTTATTAAATCTCAGAATTTCCTATACCTATACCACCACGCCTGTAATCCCCGAAGGGTTAGGCTGAGCTCACAGTTCGCTGGTACGAGTATGTTTTTAGGCCCCATGTAATAACCTTTTTCCATTAACCGGGAACAAATCCCAAACTCCGAGCTGCTACTGAGAAATTCATAGAAAAACCCAATAACACATCGCTCGACCTAGGAATCGAACCTAGCGCAGCAGTCGCACTTGGGGCCATGAGACTGTCAAAAATCTCAGAATTGATAACTGAACATTATAACACGCATTGAAGTAAAAAAGTGATTTTGATTCAAGATTTATCGGTTGGCTCTGATCCAAATCGGAGAGATTATGTAGGTATAAGTTTCAATCGACGTAAGATTTACAGTGAAGCGAGACAATAGCTGCGTAAGTACCTATTCTCAGTTATTATACATTAGAATATAGATTCGTATTTCATTAAACGAGTATTATGTAACATGATTTACTAGAGAGGGGCTAGCTTTGTTAATACTACGAGTACACTGATCAATCTGCAAGTTACCGTAGTGAAGCTATGGATACCTATGTGACCATTTCTTAGAGAGATTTCTTAGCACCATGCCTTAGAGAGCTTCTGGGTCCTCATTTCTGATATTTATACAAATACCTACAGCGATAGTCTGGAGCTCGAAAAGCCTAACGACTTGCTTATTCTTTGGATATCGGTGTCGCCCACAGGGTGCCAGTCGCTTCGCGTAAAGTACTGATAGGTATGCATCATCTTGTTACACTGAAAGCCGACCCTAATCGTTGGAAAAGGCTACGAAGTGAAAACTGGAGTGAAACAAATATGAGATGTGCCCGCCAGGATCTCCGCATAGAATATTACGATGAATAGTCATATTATGCAAATTTAAATAATCTGACCAGCCAATCTAGAACACAAAAGTATAAAAGTAGGTACTTTTTATACTTTTGTGTTTTAATTAATTTTACTACTTCGGTAATTGATTATACCCTAACTTCTCTTAGGTCGGGTGGTCACAAACGCGACTCCGGTTAAAATTAAAAAGCTCACCCTATTACAAGGCACGTAAAAACGTACCGACTAATAGGTATATAATGTCTCTTTAGGGATACATACATAAAGGCGTGATGGTAGTAAGGATTTACATTGAAAATAACCTTTTCCATTTTGTGGAAGATGAGATAATTATACATTATTATATACTTGTTATATTAATGAACTGCTTAAATACTTTTGCAAAAGCTGATTGTGTAAACCCATAAATAAAGTTTTGATTTGTGCAGCCCGCAATAAATAAAGAGATCCGTTGTCACATAAATTATTATTTTATCTTTGTGGTTTGGAGCGCGGCCAGTTGTTAAACTTAATAAAACAATATCAGAGCGATTTAACAGGTGATTGGGTAAAAGACACTATATAGGTACACATATTAATACAATATTTTTTAAGTAAATGAATTACCCTTCATATTTATCATCAAAAATTTTTAGAACGATCAGTACATACCTACATACGACCTATATCAGACAAAAATACTTATATGAAAATAAATAATCAAGTTGTAAAATATCTCTGATTTATATTATACAGTGGGTTGTAAATCACTACAAACAAGCTATTAGTACTATCGAAGTAATAGCGTTATTAGATACCTCCCATGCCGATACTATTGACTTGCAAATAGATGATATCATGTCATGTCTCACTATAAATATAGGTAATAATAAAATACTAGCTGCCCTAGATATCTAATCCACTATACATAGAGGTACCTACCTACATAGAGGTAATGTTCCATCAATAAGGACGATAGTTTAGTTTTGAATCGTTATTGGGGTAAATTTCTGTACCCAAAATCAAGAATTTATTAGAATTTATTGGCAACACTAGACGTCAACGGCTGCAAAAAAATCCTGCTCTACATTTTAAAATAGAAAAAGCAAAACGAAAACAGAAATTCACAATAATACACACACAATCTGCAATATCTGTGTTTCTTCTAAATTAATATTGAGGCCTGGCCTACTTGATTGAGTCCTGAAATTATAATATCACGCCCGTATCTTTATGGTGGTTGACATGAAACGATTACAATGTCAATAAAGCACTAATGGAAATCAGAATCTTTACTGCCACTACCAGAAGTGTGAACAACGGGTTGGTGTGGTGTGTCGCCGAATAAAATTATAGTTAAAGTCCTGCGGGCCTCTACAAATAGTGGCGTGAAGATGGCAGGGCTCCGCGACGCGGCTGCGCGTCTCCAACGACGACGGTGTAACAGTCCCGTCAAAGTCACTTATAAATCTTGATTTTATTTGTATCTATATTTTTAGTTTTTTTATATTTTTGTTGTTATTAAGTGTTAAGTTACCTATGTTAAGTTGTGATGGCGGTGGTGTTGGCAGTGGTGATGCCGAAAGCAGTGCCAGTCAACCTTTGACTTCGCTGGATAACCTGGTAAGATGTCCTCATTGTTCCCAAGCCCGTTTCTTTAAAGGTGAACGAGGTTTGAAAGTACATTTTGGCAAGGTCCATAAAAGACATAATGTACCTTCTAACCTCACGACTGTCCCAACTTCACCCACTATAAATACTCCCTTTGATCAACCACTTTGGCAAAAATTATCAAAATTCAAAAATTCAACTCCAGTTTTAAAAAGAGTTCCCCGCGGGGCGAGGCCATTGGTTGCACTGAGCTTAGCTCGATGTGTTCGCCTTGCCACCCAGGAGAACTCGCCGAAAGCTTGGGAACAATTACTCACCTTCCCTTACAGGATTTTGCATGTACAAAAAAATTTGGCTACTAAAAAATCACTAACAACCCAAATCAAAGAAAATTGCAATACTTCTACAAATTTCGACCCAAAATTACCGGCGCAAAGACAATATAAAGGTTTACTACACCATGTGGAATCCAAATTAAGTGAAGGTGACATAAGTGGAGCTGCCAGAATAATTTTTAGTAGTGACGTGGTTGCACCTTACTCTCCAGAGACTCTTTCAGCTCTGGAGAGTAAACACCCGTCTCCAGTGGATGACCTCACTTTCCCTGATCCCCCCGACCCTCATACAAATTCCTTAAAAATTACAGCACGACAATTGGTCACAGCCGTCAGCTCTTTTCGAAATGGATCTGCTGGTGGCCTCGACGGCTTGACACCCCAGCACCTAAAGGACCTGACGGGTTCAAGCGCCGGGGAAGCTGGTGAGTCACTTTTAAAGGAGCTTACGGCTCTGATTAACTTAATGCTCTCCGGTGATGTGCACGAAGCCGTCATTGACGTCTTGTACGGGGCCAATCTATGTGCCCTGCGCAAGAGGGATGGCGGCATTCGTCCTATCGCAGTAGGGTGTACATATCGGCGTACGGCAGCCAAAATTTGTTGTGCTTTTTACAGTGAAGAACTTAAACACAAATTCCAGCCCCTACAACTAGGTTTCGGTTCCAAAGGGGGCTGTGAGGCTGCCGTACATGCCCTATCAACTTTTTTAAAATATAAGAAAGATGAGGTCATCCTTAAGGTTGACATAAAGAATGCCTTCAATTCGGTAAATAGGGATGCTTTGTTGACCGAAGTCAAAAAAGAAATGCCCCAAATTTACAGTTTCCTTTGGCAATGCTATAGGCATCCCTCTAAATTATTGTATAAGGACGACCTTTTGGAATCAGCCGTCGGATGTCAACAAGGCGACCCTCTGGGGCCAGTCATTTTTAGTTTAGCAATAAATCCCATTATTAAGGAATTAAATTCAAAATTCAACGTATGGTATCTAGATGACGGGACCTTAGGAGGTGATGCAGAAACAGTTTTGGAAGATTTAAAATATTTAAAACGGAAATTTAGTTCTATTGGCCTTGACCTCAATCCCTCCAAATGCGAAATCTTTGTCCCAGACGCTACTAACAGACAACTGACTTTACAAAAATTCAATGCAATTGCTCCTCATATTAAAATTGTAGAAAAAGGCTGTCTTCACCTCTTAGGGTCTCCAATTTTTGACGAATCCTTTCCGAGTTTTATCGAAGAAAAAATACAAAATTTTAATGATATTTCGGAAAGACTGTTCAAAATCAATACACATTCAGCTTTTACCATAATTCGATTCTGCTGTTTTGGACCAAAATTTACTTACTTACTCCGCTGTTCACATTTGTGGACACACCCACATCTTTTGGAAAAAGTCGATAAAATTCTACGAAACTTTATTTGTTCTATTTTAAATGTGGCTCTGGATGACCGAGCTTGGTTACAAGCCACGCTTCCCATTCGTTTGGGTGGCCTCGGTATCCGCAAAATTTCTAGTATTAGTTTACCCGCGTTCATCTCCTCAGTCCACAGTACTGAAAAATTAGTCAGAGATATATTAGGACCTTCTCTGGCTGATTTTGAAGTACCGTTTTTGGCTGATGCAATGAACGTTTGGAGAATGGCTTGTCCCAGTTCGGATTTACCCCTGGTCTCATCTTCCCAAAGGCTTTGGGACGGGCCGCTTTGCAGTTTGACGCGGAAAGAACTTCTTAATACGTCAGTCAATACTGCGGAGCGTGCTCGTCTGATGGCTGTGGGTGAATGGGAATCAGGTCTCTGGCTTCGGGCACTTCCTTCATCCAATACAGGGACTATGTTGGATGACACAACGTTTCGGCTAGCTACCTGTCTACGTCTAGGCGCTCCTTGTGTTGCTCCGCATCGCTGTCACTGTGGCGAGGTTGTCGACAGCCTCGGACATCATGGCCTATCGTGTTGCAGGAGTGCAGGCCGCATAGCGCGGCATGCCAGTATTAACGACATTCTTCGTCGTGCTCTTGCTACCGCCGGCGTACCAGCTGTTTTAGAACCTAATGGCTTGGTACGAGACGATGGGAAGAGACCAGATGGTATGTCCCTTTTGCCATGGAAAATGGGTAGGCCTTTGGTATGGGACGCAACCTGTGTTGATACCCTTGCGCCATCACATCTTTCAAGCTCAGCTGGCTGCGCTGGCGCTGCTGCTGCTGCTGCAGAGACTCTCAAACGGCGCAAATATAGTAACCTTTCTGGTAATTATATTTTTGAGCCGTTTGGGGTCGAAACGCTCGGGTCGTGGGGTCCGAGTGCTCGTCTCCTTTATAAAGAACTTTCAAGGAGACTAGTCGACAATTCGCGTGACCAGAGGGCTGGTTTGTTTCTAGGGGAGCGTATAAGCATTGCAATTCAACGTGGTAATGCTGCCAGCCTTCTGGGCACGTTACCCGACGACAGTGATGCCGATGAATACTTTGACGCGTAGCCGCGCCGCAGTTTTTTTAGTTTTAGTTTACATATATATTAATTTTATGTAATTTATGTAAATAGTGTAAGTATATAGTGTAATAGGATAATCGTTCATTTTATTTATATATAGTTATATAATAAATCAAGATATCCACTATATGTTATATATATTAGTTTATATATATTTTTTTGTATTATATATATGTTTAATACACACGACAGTTTTATTGTCGTTCGGTTATCCTGTCTTTTTTAGATCTTCCTAAATTATAGCGTGCTGCGTGATCAATACCTATAGTGCTTGCTGGCGTCTGAAAAGATCTAAACTAGATATAAAAAAAATCTAAATACTAAAAATCTATACTGGATATATAACATAACATACCATCACGCCTGTATTCCCCGAAGGGTTAGGCAGAGGTGTACTAAGGTACACCCACAATTCGCCGGTATGTTTAGGTCCCATGTAATAGGGGGCGAGCCTATTGCCACTAACCGGGCACAATTTCCAAACTCCGAGCTGCTACTGAGAATTTCACCGAAAAACCCAATAACACTTTGCTCGACCTGGGAATCGAACCCAGGACCTCAAGCGTAGCAGTCGCACTTGGGACCACTACACTAACGAGGCATGTATGTTAGAAGTATTATGATACATAACATACCATCACGCATGTTTTTCCCCGAAGGGTTAGGCAGAGGCGTACCAATGTACACCCACAGTTCGCCGGTATGTTTAGGTCCCATCTAATAGGGGGCGAGCCTATGGGCACAAATTCCAAACTCCGAGCTGCTACTGGGAATTTTATAGACTCCAATTTTATAAACCCATAACACTTTGCTCGACCTGGGGAATCGAACCCAGGACCTCAAGCGTAGCAGTCGCACTCAAGACCACTAGGCTAATGAGGCAGTTATGATAGATAAACTTCTTTATTATTTATATGGTAAAGATTTATAGTGTTCTCTTCATATAAGTAACTTTAATCCTAATTCCTAGTGGGAATCAGAATATATTTCCTACTACTAGATTCTGTTATGTTCAAGAAGATTTAAGATCTTCTAGATTCTTCTCACCATGCCTGGCGTGAACTGTTTTTTTTTCTGGCATTTCTAGAAAGAAACAAATACACTCATGCTTTTCTCCCACAGGGGTAGGCAGAACTATAGACAGCCACTTGCTACGATTCTTGCATAGGTACTTCTTTTTCTTCCCCCACATTCATACATCCTCTCATACCCACGCGCCGGTTGCGAGTACTACACACCTGACCTTTTTGAAGGACCTCGCCAATAAGATCGGCTTGTCTTTCTAGGACGACCTCTTCCGACGCTGCCGCTGACATTCGATTCTCTGTTTTACTAATAG
Source organism: Acronicta leporina (assembly GCA_947256265.1). Taxonomy (NCBI): domain Eukaryota; kingdom Metazoa; phylum Arthropoda; class Insecta; order Lepidoptera; family Noctuidae; genus Acronicta; species Acronicta leporina. Next base: position 5,860,393 of record OX366521.1, read on the forward strand.
TACTATATTAAAATAAATAACATAACATACCATCATGCCTGTAGTTCACGAAGGGTTAAGTGGAGGTGTAGCTACTAATGTAAACTAGTCTAAAACCTAGAATAAAATCTAGTCTTGTTTGTGATAAGTTACATGAAAACCTTACTGTGAGGATTAACTTAAGAGACTTACCCTATGTAAAAAGGGATGGTAACAAAGGATTGAATATTAAAACAACACTCATAATTATGTCATCACACTTACAGTCGGACTCAAGAAGAGAAGTAAGTAAGTATGTCCCTTGCCTATAACTTAATTATAACTACCTAATATTTCTTTACTACACAAGCTCAAATTACATAAATACATATTATAGACTCCAGTTGAGTCGACACATACACAAACATCAAAAGTTAGATTTCATTATATGATACCATTTAGGTACAATTCTACGCGTAGAAAAGCGGCCATATAACAAAAAACCGGCACTTACAAAATCGTAGGTCACAGGGGAATGTAAATCGCTGACAAAGCAGCAGAATTTATTATGTAAAGTGAAGAAAGGAGAAAATGAGTGAATTTATCGTAATAGCACAAAAAATCTCGGAGAATGGGAAAACGGAATGTAGGAGTTGCCGTCATCCGGGCGCTTTTGTGAACGTCGGCTACGTTCATAAGAAACGGACTTTCATGGAATGCATCGGTTGAGAACTTGTGATACAAGCGCATTCTAGTGATTCGACACAACTTTTACAACAATATAAAAACTGAGTGAAAATGTTAATTTGATTGTGACTTCGACATGCCTAACACTCGGCCTCATCAGGATGTGAATAAACGACTTTTCTCTCATGCTAAACAAACTTGCTAGGTACCACGCAATGTAACTGCCAACTGGTATAAAACTAATGTGTTACGTCTTATTTTATTTCTCACCATAAATTTATTATAACTAGGCCGTAATTAACCAAACTGTAACTTTCGCATTTTGTCATTTGTGTTAGTAAAATTGCCAGCTGCAACACATTCCTATTTTAATATTATAGTGATAAAATTCGTAACTTTCAGAGCAAAACTTACGTACTCTGCTATGTCAGAATCACAGAGCTACGGGCACTACGGGCTGCGAAATATTTAGGACGAGATAAATAGTCACCGCATCCGTTGCTAACAGCGATACTTATGGTATAATCTTTATGCCGTTCAACATGGGCAAGTAGAAACCTAGGCTGAGCTTAGTTTAAAACCCATATGAGTAATCGTATAAGAAACAATTAAATAAAGTAAAACTAAATTTCTAAAATGTTGTCTGAAATAAAATGTTTCAATAATAATCTAATAATATCAGTTTATTATTTAATTGTTACAAAATTTCATACTTGATTAAAATATTTAATTGATTTACTTATATGTATGATATTTATTACATGACGTGTAATAATTATAATTGATTATACTAAGGACCTCATTGTTAACAATAGTTTGATATTCATTGATTAATAATATATAAATGCAATATTTTAAAAGTATCCGATTCCCTGTTGGGTCTCGTACAATTTCACATCGTCTTTCTTTAATGCCAGTTCGGGTCTGAAAATAAATAAATTAATTGAATTAGCATAAAATTAATTCGAATAGTCGCAAAAAGGGACACATAATACGATCACTTCGTTGTCCGTCTGTCTGTCAAAAATTTTCCTCGAGACAGTTTGGATGTAAAGTGGTATGTAAAGTAAAGGATGTCGAGTTATTACTTTAAAATCTAAATTAAAACTTACAATGTGAGCTCCACAGTTTGTTGTTGAACTGAAAAAAATACAAAAGGTTAACGAAGTATATTCCCATAGCACGCAGAAAATGTTATATTCAGTGAAATTTTTTTGACGATAGCAGTGTAATGGACAATCGTGTATATTGAATATAATGCCAATCGTATATTATGCCTCTCTCTCATTGTGGTAGGCAGCGTTTATAGTATAGATTTCTCCTGCTACGATCCTAGCACACTTCTTTCGCATTTACAACCTAATGTATGTAAATGAAGAAGTTAATGCTTCATCATGCTAGTTGGTTACACTAGCGAATAGTAAAGTGACCACGATTCTGATATTACTTTATGGGAATGTTCGATCTACCAGTGATGCAATCCTGCGAGTCAGAGTCAGTTTTACTATGTGCATCGTCGTACTTTTAAGAAAAGTTTAAACGTATTTCTTTTAAATTAATTGTTTTTATCCATCTAAGGCTTAAAAATACATTTATAGTTAAAGGAGTCTGCCCACTACACCGTCTCATACTGCGACTGTGTTATGGACATATCAGGTGCGGAAACAAGCACGACACGAACTACTATGCCCACTTAAACGGAACAGCGTATTCTACCAGTGCATATAGGTTAACACCTATATGCACCGTAAATATATATAAAAGTAAAATACGCTGTCCGTACACTAACGTGTACGTGGCAAATTCAAGTTAATTTTGTTTTTCGAACAATTATTTTCCAAGCGTTTATGAAACGTTATGATTTTAGTTGTACGGTTCCAAAGGTTTGATCCTATGGAGAAGAATCCCGCAATCCGATAACAAGATGTTCCATCCGCGTATTATCCGCGTGTCATATCTATATGGTTCCCGTTCTCTTAGTAGTTGAGGAAGGCTATAAGCTATCTATACATCACCACGCTAAGACCAAGTAACTATTCCACGCGGACTAAGTCGCTGGCAGAAGCTAGTATAGTTATAATTTTAGTCTCACCCATCTGTTGCTGCTGCTGCATCATGCCGACATCAGGGAAGTAAAGCGCGTGGTTGGTGATGAAGTCCTTCGGCTGGTCGATGTACGTGGCCTGCACGACCGGCACTGGCTGCGTGATGGTCATCTCCTGCGCGCGCCACTTATCCATTTCGTCGGTCTCCTGCAGTTTTTGCATCCTTTCCACTTGTTTGTATGTAGGCTCACCCCCGATGTAGTCCCGCTTCAGACGGTTGTGGGTTCGGATTTCGTGTTTGCGGAGGTCTGACCTAATGACGTATTTAATTTTTATTTTGTGTACTAGATATGAACGACTTCAGAAATAAAATCAAGAATGATATAATGGTGTATTATAACTAACGCAATCCATGAATAGACTCAATCATTTTCCCGTATAATTTAGCGATAATTTTGCTGAGTTTTTGAAGTAGGAGATAGGAGGAGGATTTTCAAAAATATTATGTAGGTATTTTTCATAACGCATGACTGAAGGGCGAAACATTATACTGTGTCGTGGCTGATAATAATTTCGTATTTTAATACCGATAATAATTTATAGTATTCCAATATCGATTGTTAATACTTGTTCGCACTTACTTGTAACAGAAGTCACGTCCACAGTAATTACATGTATGTTTAATGTTCATGTGAGCTGCCTCATGGTGCTCCCGAAGCGCAGTGTTCGTACGGAACGCCTTCTCACATAGCATACACTAAGGTCAAACCATAATAGAATGTTATTAACAGTTATTTCATACATAATAAGTGACGTAATTGGGCCTCTGACATAAACACGATATTGGATCATTGGGACAAGTGAGATGTGTACGACAACTTACTTTGAACTGCTTGGCCTGGTGTGTTAGCTTGTGTTTGTTAAGATTGGACGGGTTGACGAAGGTAGCGGGGCACAGCGCACACTTGTACGGCTTCTCGCCCGTGTGCGTGCGCATGTGCATCACCAGGTAGTACTTGTGCTTGCACTTGTATGGGCACAGGTCACAGAAGAAGTTGAATGTGTTTGTATGAACCAGCCTGTACATGAAACAGAACCGCTAAATCGCATAAGACACAAGAACAATAGATTTTGCATTACATCCGTATTTTTTTTTTTGTTTAATGGTAAACAATATTTAAGTTTGTTATTAGTTTCTTTGATTTCTCTATTACTCATCATAATTCAGAATCACGAAGGTGTAGGCTAATTCACCATGTATGATGAATGCTATTGCATGTATAATCACACACAAACTTGTTAATCAAACCCACTGACGAAGACATCACACTCACTCAACACCCAGACTTTGAATTACTAGGATACTGAGGCTTCATTATAGACTAGCTGCCCGAACAACTTCATCCTGTGAAAAGTAATTTTCCTCGCAATCTTTACGTTTTTTCTCTCCATAACATCTTTTGTCATACCTTAACGAAATTATGAAAACCAAAATTAGCTGAATTGGTCAAACCGTTCTCGAGTTGCACTTAGCAACACATTTGAAGATTTATTTTTATTTATATAGATATGTATTCTTTATCCCTACTAATATTATAAATGCGAAAGTAACTCTGTCTGTCTGTCTGTTACGCTTTCCCGCTTAAACCTCTCAACCGATTTTGATGAAATTTGGCACAGACAATCTTTAGACCCTGAGAAACCCTTAGCACGAGGGGTTAACAAGAATACTAGTAATGTGCATTCCATATTGCTAGAAAACTTCTAACAAAAAAGTATAAACTTACATGTGGTTCTTAAGTCTTGCAATAATGGGGAACTCTTTGCCGCACGTGGGACACTTGTGCGGCACGCTCTGCTTGTGTATGTGACGCATGTGCTGCGTGATGCTCAGCACCAGCTGACCACACACGTCGCAAGCACGGCGCATGCATTGCCGCTCTCGCCGGTGGGACATCAGCTTCTCCTAAACAAATATGTATAGGAAAAACCCACAAATTAAATAAAAATCAAAATTTAAATGCAAGTAACATAAAGACTCAAGTCAAGTAACATTTCCATTGAGTATAAAAAATAAATAATGATATATGTTAAACAGGGCTTTTTTAAATATATCAGTACAACTACAAAAGGTTAGACGAGTATACCTAGCCAGGACCCCAAGACAAGCCAGGATCAATCAATTAGGACGGGAAGGCATCAGAATTGAGGTTTGTTTTAACAATCATCTCAAATACTGGAGTGTGGGGGCCACTAAGAAATTTCTCCTCTGGTTTAAAGAAATAAACACACAGCAAAAATAAAAAATCTCAAAAATATGCTGAATATTATTCATATTCTTACTAATTTTGTATTTTTTAAACTTACAAGTCAGAGGAAAAATGGAAATGAAAGAATAAATAGTACTAAAACAATCATTTAATATTACCTTATTTGGGAATGTCAAGTCACATGGGGAACATTTGAACTCTTTTATTTTTGGTGACTTTTTTTGCTGCAGTCTCTCTCTTCTCATTTGTTCCTGGGCCATATTTTCTTCTAACTTTAACCTTTTTTGTTTTATCTGATGTAGTATTAACTGGAAGTCATGCTTTGAATATGGATATGATGGTGTTATTGGATTGCCTGTTGAAAACATAGACTTTGTAAATAAATTTGAATCTTTCTTTACTGAGTATTAATAATAACAGCTTTATACCAGATCAGACCTTGGTCCAGTAACAGTTATCAAAACTTTTGACTTGTGTACATATGTATCGCATATTGCTCTACAATTGATAATCCTCATCAGTAAAACAACCACCAAGTAATTCCTTACTCACTATACAATCTACAAAGCAAAAAGTAAAACAGAACCGAAATTAAGCTGTGTAATTACCTGTTGGGTTTAATATTTTCCTGAATTTCTTATCAGATATCTCACAAGTTCTTTTAAAATTCAGTGCCAACTTAAGTGATGATAAACAATTGGTACAAATATATTTTGGAAGGGAATCATCAATTTCTATCTGTAAAAGAACATTTGTAATTATGCCATCAGCCATTTCTTTTGTCTCAGTATTAGAAATAAACAACAATAAGCTAGTTAACACAGAATAGTTGTTCAATCACATTAAATGTTACTCTTTCAGCCTTAACACCCAAAAAACAAGTTAAAAGTACAGTTATGAAATTACAATATTATGTAGGTATAAAATACTCACGGTTATATTAGTAATGCTTCGGATGGCACCCAGGATATCATAGCCATCAATTTGCTCACTGAGAGGGGTGCAACCACTCCTGGCACACACCCTGCATATCATATCTTTTGCTAAATGCACTATTTTCTTGCTGTAACCAACAGAATATACTTCAGTAACCTCTGTTTTAAATCTGTATTTATATGGAAGCAATTGAAGCGAAATGCCCCTAACCCACTCAACGAGTATTTATATTTTACACACCGTAGAGCATACGAATTTGATACTGGCCACACAGCTTCCATTATGCATAGGTATCAGCTAAGATTTTTATGGTCACACTTACTTGGTCTCCATTATGAGCTTTTGCCAATGATCATCACTACTGCTTCCCTCATCCTCAACAGGTGAACTACACGGATACTTAATTTTATTCAACTTGGATAGCATCTTCTTTGTCAAATAAACTGCCATTGTGGTAAGGTTTATATATTTCACGCCACTACTTTCAGATGTTTATATTTTTAACTAATAGGTAATTTATTTTTCAGATCTTGCCATTATTGTAAACATTGTTGATTTTTGAAATAAAAGCACAAATGTACCGAGTCCTTTTCTTTTCTATTATTTTCTGTCACTCTTGTCAGCCAGCTGTCATGTCAATCGTCATTGGGTGCGTTCCAATTGGCGTCCACAACGATCACGCTCACGACCGCAGTTTTTCCTGTTCCACTTGCTTGTTACCGTCGTAAACTCAAGTGGAACGATCACTACGACCTAGGTGGGTCGTCGTGAGCTTCGCGTGAGCGTGTCATGACGACATGAGTGACGTTTTCTCCGCGACCACAACGACCGCGGTCAATATGTGGAACGACAAAATTAAATGAACCTTTTGATCTTTGTGGGCGCTAAGTGGAACGCACTCATTGTCGGTCAATGCCTTGAGTCCTTGAGTAAGAATCAGCGTTGCCAGATGGTTACATTTCTTACATTTTTCGTAACTTTTGACCCCCTCGCGTAACATGTAAGTAATTTTTATATTTAAGGCATTTTTCGTAACTTTTGAGAACAACGAGATAAGTAATACTAGATTTTTACTTTATTGCAAACAGTACACGAACGCATCCAAATTGAACTCAAATTTTTTTAACAATTAATGAAAAATCAGGAGCTAAAAAAAAAAAAAAGGTCATTCGACATCATAGATCCCAAAATGTAACTTTTGCACCAAAAATGTTACTTTTCAGGAAACGAAACGTAACTTTCGACTCAGGGGCCCTGGCAACACTGGTAAGAATGCCATGATGAATTGATGACATTGTCACAACGACAATGACAGTGACACTGAAGTCTGAAGCAAGTTCAATCAAGATGGTTTGGCTTGTTGATTGTTGTATTGTAGTAGGATTTAGATTAATATAATAAAATAAGTACGGATAGATTTGCCGAGGATCGATCCATAAGACATCGAGTTCAGTTAATCATTATGAGACTCATGAGATAAATTAAAACTCGTTGTGCTTCTAGAATAATAATTGTTTTACGGACATTTATAACACTGTATTGTTGTTGAATAACAAAAACATTTATAATGACTTCCCTCTTATTATTAAAATCAATGCTATTTGCTAACGCTCTTCAAAAAAGTAAAAAGAAGAAAAATAGCAAGATCAAGAAAACGTATGTCATGTACCTACTAGTAAAACACAACTATTAGATCAACCAAAAAACAAGATGAATTGTTTATAACACACATTGTTTTATTTCTAGACACAGAGTTAAGAAAATAAGTATAAGTCTCTGTAGAATATGCAATGAGGAAAAGGGAGATATTCCAATATTCCACAATTTTTTACATCCAGATATTCCTGAAGAGATACAAAACTTTTCTGGCATTGTTGTAAGTACATATTATTTTAACAATAAAATTAAAATGGATAAATAAATTAAAATAAATTCCAATACCTTTTCTGTCTTTATCTGTATTTAAAATGATATTTCAGATAAATAAATCAGATAACCTATCAAAAAATATGTGCCAGAGCTGCTTGGACTTGTTAAATGGATGCATCATGTTCAGAGAAATGTGTCAAAGAACTAACAAAAAGCTGATTGAAGAATTGTCAATAAAGAAAGGTAAGGGTCACATTTTTAACTCATGCTTGGGACATGTGTTTGTATGGCCTATGATAGTCATCACTTCTCTAGGTGTTGAGAATATGTGAGTTACTCTTGCCAGTACATTATCATAATATAGTTTCATAGTGAATATTATGACTGAAACCTGTTTGTCTGATGACTCAAAAATATCTTTTTGAGTTAAAAGAATACCTATGTCTTTGCTCAGGTTACAATCTATCTCCTTATAAATTTTCATTTAATTCTGACAAGTGGTTTAGGAATAAAAAGGTAACAGACAAAGTGACTTTCACAATTACATTATTAGTATGGATTTTTATAATTATTAGAAATTTATATAATTATATTTTTTTTCCATAGAAGCAAATACAGACTATCGGAATTATTTAGACTACCAAGGTGTCAAAGCAGACAGTGAAGACTCATATAACATTCCATCACCCACATTCTCAGAAGATAACTCTGAACTTTTGTCTCTCTGGGAATGCTCTACATGTGGCAAAGAATTTCATGTTATGGTTAGTATATTATAATATGGTTGGTATTTATAAGGTTTGGGGGATATCATACCCACTACATATAACATAACTACTCATCTCCAGCCACACACACATATCATGTTTCTATTCTATGATATGTGACAATGAAATTATTTAGCTAATATACAGCAACAATAATATTTAACTGTCTTCAAAATGAACAAGTAGGTTTAATGCCATGGGATGATCATTATTTGCACCTTAGATGGTAAGGCATGGTAGGGGAAGCAGGTGGGAGAGTATGTGTTTTTGCTACTGGAAAGTAACTTATGGTTCTCCTTTAGATGTGTCTATTTCTAATACATTTCACTTGAATAAATTAAAAATAAAATCAACAAGGAAAAAACTGTAAAGCAAAAAATAAAAAACCTATTTATTAACCTTAACAACTAACTTCTTAAACTAATCTAATGTATACCTACACACCCCACAATACACATACACAATTATTTAGGTATACAGTAGATTAGTTAAAGAAGTTAGTTATTAAGGTTAATAAAAAAAAGGTTTTTATTATGTTGCTTTTCAGTTTTTTCGTCTAAAGTGAATACGCCATCATCCACTATTTTTCTACCCTTATGGTTAGAATATTTGTTCAACATTTTTATGGGACCAACTTCGGAGTATTCCCTATCCATTAGAAAAAGAATTATCAAAATTGGTCTAATCTGTAAAAAGATATGTGTAGTCTAACATTAAAAAATAATGAGTCGAATTGAGAACCTCCTCTGTTTTATTTGTTGGTTAATTAGAAAAAATAGTTAAATATGCTTTCTAATCAGATGCTTGAGATTAATATGTAAACAATAATTTTGGGATTACCATACCATATGGGCTATTTTTTATTTTAATTTGTTTTCATATAATTTTGTTTGGGGTTCATACCACCAAAATCTATGTTATTTCATATTGTACGAATACACCACATGTATGTTAAAAAAAATCGTATATCAAGAATATTAAAATTACTAAACCAGGTCAGTGAGATACGCCTAAAAGGTGACAAAAACTGTTAGCGAAATAGTTTAAAATCCAATTAATCTTGGATAAAAACCAATAGACAGACACCTACACCTTATGTGTCAATCGCATTCATACAACTCCCAATTTTTGGAAAAACCGTTATAGCTTGCGAAAATTACTTCGTGTCAAACTGAAATACACTATTATAACATGTGGATGATTAAGTAGCATTCATCTCATTTATAAATAGTGCTTTTTTGGTACTACATTGCTTCAAGTAAGAAGTGTATGAATCTTATCTGCGTTCCCCTAATAGCAGGCTGTCATCTGCAACTACATAACAGAGTGTATTATGAGTGTGGTAGGAACCCTAGAAATAGAAAGTAACAAATATATTCATGGGAAAGAATATTGCTTGCACATGAGACACACCCTGAAGATGTTATCCTATTCTGTCCCCTAATGTGCTGCCCCTAGTGTGTAAGGTTTCATGAAATAACAAAGTTACGTGATAATGGAGACCTATAGGTACCTTCTGTGTGTCCTGTCTTTATTACATTTAAGTTATTAACACATATTAAAAGCTAAAATTTGCTAAAATAAGTTTAAATATTTTAACAGGCATCCTACAACAAACATATAACCAAATGCAATGCTCAATCAACTGAGGTATCAAAGCCAACAGAGGAAGTTACAAAAAGAAAGTTTCTTTGTGATATTTGTGGAAAGACAGCATTTTCTAATGCTAGCCTTCTGGTGCACATGTAGGTATTCAAATATTTTATCGCTTGTTTCTTTCTAGTGTGCAATTACAACATCTATTGAGCAGAAACAGCACTATAAGAGTATATTGAACTCCACTATCCAATCAGCATAACTGATTTAAATATTGAAGTAATTTTTAATGAACTTTGAGATGCAAAGTCACGTCGTAATCGCATCCATGGACTACGTTGGTTCCCGTCATTGAAATGTGGAGTGGTACCACTTAATCAATTGGCCGTCATAGTACGCTGCTAGAAATAAACCAGTGGTTCGGATGGATGCATAGATTGAGTGTAGTAACACCACATGCAAATCTATATTCTTGACTTGCAGGGCCATCCATGAAAATGTATTTCCTTTCAAATGCGATGTTTGTCCATACCAAGGGCGTACAATGGATCTGCTGAAAGTACACAAAAGATCTCATATGATCGACAAACCATTCAAATGCACACAATGTCCCAAGGCAACCACTACGTCCAGTAACCTCGCTAAACATATGCGACACGTACATAGCACAACTAGACCCTATAAGGTATTATCTTGTTGTTTTCTTTTTAACCCTTCAAACTTCACCTCGGTAAACCGAGTACTCTCCGAGAGATCGCCAGTAGTCTCATAAATAAGCATTACATTTTGTAAATAACTCGGAGTAATAATAATGACAAAAGACTACCCACACATTGAAGTAAAGTCAGGTTGATTGCCCATTTGATTTAATCAGATGCTTTAATTTATGTGTATGATAAAAAAAATAGATTATCCTACTAATATTATAAATGCGAAAGTTTGTGAGGATGGATGGATGTTTGTTACTCTTCCACGCCAAAACGGCTAAACGCATCTGCATAAAATTTGGCACAGAGATAGATTAAAGTCTGGAATAACACATGGGCTACTTTTTATATAGGTCGGACCCAATTCTGAAATCTACGCGGACGAAGTCGCGGGCAGAAGCCAGTATTTATATAATATTGTGTCTTTTATATGATTTAATTAAAATGATTCTAATATTGTGAAGATAAACCATACATTGTTATTTTTCAGTGTACTTATTGCGAAAAAGCTTTTTCATACCAACATGATATGAAGAGGCATGTTAAAGATATACATTTAAGACAAGGCACAGTAAAATGTGATATATGTTCTAAGAAATTTAATACCAAGTAAGTACAATTTAGCGAATGTAAACTTTGCACCTGCGAAGACGCCTCCCCTCCTTATTCCGACATTAGGCCTATAACTCACATTCGACGTGTTCAATTTCATAAGCATTCATAAAATAATGACCACCAAAGACTATATTATACATATAGGTACCTACTATATACACAAAGTATGCAGTGATAGCCTAGTGATATGACCATTGGACTGCCAAGTCAAAGGCCTCGAGTTCAAATCCAGGGCTTCAGACTTCTTACTTTTCGAAGTTTTAAACAAAGTATATTTTGTACTAAAAATGTATAAATGCAGATAACTCAACTTGAATTCCTAGAACGTTACAAATCAACCAATGCTAAGAGGTATTATTTTTATACCAATTACACACGCGGCCAAATTCTATGCTATCATTCTAATCAGTGTAAAAATCTTAAACCATAATACGAACTCACTTTTCGTTTATCTTGGGCTTGCTATATTAAGTTTCCTGTAAAACCTGTAAAAAAAAATATACAGTACAATGACTCTTTGGATCAAGACAAATACAATCGATCCATTTTTGAAAATCAAGTAATACTCTTTTTTATACATATATTGTCGGCCATATTGTTAATATTTCTTTAAAAAATATAGCTTAAATGACACTTACCTGCTGTAAAAACAGGTAAAAACGAATCGATCGACACCTCATTTGTCAAAATCTGATCAGTAAATACTGATAGGTACATAAAAGGAAAGGTAATGATGAGTTTAACCTTCCTTTTTCGTAGTCGGGTAATAAGCATGTTTTTTTTTTATTGACATTTTTACAAAGCATCATCTAGTCCCAAACTAAGCAGAGCTTGTACTATGGGCACTAGACAATGGATATAATGATTATATACTTTTTTTTTGTAAATACATACTGATAATACATAAGAAACACTCAGACGAACACAAACACTTATATTCATCACATAAATTTTTGTGTCCTGTGGGAATCGAACCCACTACCTCATGGTCAGCAGTCCGGTACTCGAACCACTAAGCTACAGAGGTCGTCGTTTTCCTTTCATAATAACTTATGAACACGCGGTCACGCCTATATTCCCCGAAGCGTTAGGCAGAGGCGTAATAATATACACGCACAATTCACCGGTATGTTTAGGTCCCATGTAACAGGGGGCGAGCTTAGTGCCATTTACCGAACCAACCTGGGAATCGCAATTGGAAACCTGCTCTAGCGTAGCACGACTACTAGATCAGTGAGGCAGTTTTTACTTTTCATTTGTATCATTGTTGTTCCAGGAAAATTTTACAAGGTCACAGATGGAAAATTCACAAAATTAAAGGCGAAAGACAGGGTCGTCTGCCGTCATATTTACAATGTCAAATTGGAGAGCACAATAATGAGAGCAAAATAAATAAAAATGAAATTAATACCTGTGATGCCAAGGAATGATACGTACCTACATAATCAATAAGATTATTTAGTTTTGCTATCAAAATTACACTGGAATTTTTGCTTTTATCAATTACGGTTTATAAATAATGCACCAGTAAGGGAAAGAACTGACTGTCCTTGTGTACTCAATAGCCAATACGAGTGCTTATAATGTTTAAGAGGTAATTTGACAAATTCATAAAAAAAGCCGTGACAGCATTGGTAAACGACGGCGACACGATGTACAATTTGTCCACATAAAAATAAAAAATTATTAAAGAATAATTGTTAGCTCAGTACGCATCTCTAACTTTAATAAATTATAGAATGAGTACACCTCCAGTCTAAAACTATAGGAACCTAAATATAACCAAGGAACAGCAGCTAAGGTGGAACATGGGTGAGCTGGTTGCTGGGCATTTAGGTCCAGCTAAATTGAGCTGGACCTAGTTGCCAACGCCCTTGACATATTTTAAGGCTATTTGCTGGTGAAAATAATTATATCTAGTTGATTGTAACGGCGGAGTTGATTTTGGGCCTCGATGGACACCGAGACCAGATATTAATTTGACTTATAAATAGGCTACCAAAAGTACTGAAGTTGTTACAATGTGATTCAAATGAGAATAGGATCGACTTTGCGCCATATTGTGACGTCATAACTGTCAATTCTTACCAGTTAGGTAGGGTGAGCAAAACAAGATATTTTATTAATAAAATTTATTTGCAAAGGTTGAGTGAAAAAATTTAATCAGATTCTAGCTCTTCAATGCCGCTCATCTCTGTATTGCTATCCTAGTAGTCATCGTCGTCGTCATCGCCATCATCATCAATGGCGACTGGCGTCCTTATTTTCTTTCTTTAATAATTTTGGCATAGCTTCTGAGCCATTGCGCCAAAAATGAATATAAAAAAGGTTTTTGTATGGTTTTAAAAAACGCATTATGACTTTAAATAATAAAATTTTATACAAAGACAATTAACTACAAATTTAACCTTTTTATTTAAATTTGATGTAAGACTATTAGCGCCACTTGCACCAACTTCTTAAATGTGTTTAAATTGTATTTAAACACAAAACTTCTATGAAAAATCGTGTTTAAATACAATTATGAAGTTGCTGCAAGTGGCCCTTTATTGATATGCAAATAAGTTTTTTGCAAACCATACTTTTAAAGTGACATTTGACAGACAGAAAAAAAATATTGACTTTCCTATTCTTATTTGGATCGCATAGTACTTGCCAGAATCGCCCGTCGTTCGTCAAAACGGTAACGGCATTCGAGGCCTAATATTACTTAGTTGTAATCGTTATAGCCTAGCAAAATTACTTTTTAACCCAAACACCATTTTAACTAAATGGCCATTTAGTTCCAATAGGTTTAGGTGAATGGGTCTATGAAATACATGATACAATAAAAGAGGTCACTGTGTCAATAATTATTATAGTATGTACTGTAGGCAGTAGATAAGAAAATATATAAATAATCATTTATATGAATATTTATATATAATCAATACATAATTTCACAAGACCGCTGTGTTATCAAGTTATAAGTGTATTTTTTTGTTACAAAATGGGCTACCGATTGCACGTGAAATTAGATTTTTTTGTGTAAGTGCCTATGGTGAAATACCCCAGTATAAAAGAAAATAAATCAATTATTAATTCTTGGAAAATAATCATGTTAGGTACCTACATATACATAAATCTCACCATTGCAATCAGATCATGGTTTCCATTGGGAATCTAATAGTATTATTTCTGTATTACTATCGAATATTTGATATATTTATTCCTACAGGTATAGAAATTATTATAATTAAAAATAAAATATTAATAACAAAAAAAAGTAAATAGGTACCTACTTACTTACATTAATTACATTGTAGACTATGCAATTAAGCAGCTATCAGTTTTTATAATTTATGTATTTTTATTTTATAAATACATAATATACTTTGCTATCGTAGTTTAAATTTATTTTATGTGCCATATTATTAGTTATAGACGTCGATTTCTTAGGAGCAATAATATAATAACAGCAATGCTGATTAGGGAGATTGCCAATGGTCTGGTCTTTGCTCATTTAGTCACTCACAAGTAAGCAAAGAAGAGAAAAGGACTTGTGCACAGTCTTTATTAAAATTGCTAATTTCTTATAATGGGTAATATTAACGTAGTTACATCAGTGCTCTTGTGTCTTCGACTATGTTTCGCATTTGATCTACCGAAAGAACAATGTCGATCTGAACTAAAAATCAACAACAATCTATATAACTTAACTAATACGTATCACGTCGGTAGTGCATACCCTACTGATGCGCATTATGATGTATATGGCAATCTATTTTTCGTTGAATCCGGGCAAAACGAAAAGGGTTACTACTTCAATGCTAATGTAATAAAATTCAAAACTACCGTTCCTGAAAAAGTACCAGGTAAGCTTTTTTAAAACAGCTCTAGGTTCAGAGGAAATTATAATAGCAATGATAAATACAATGTAGGTGCCTCGCAATCTAGAAATAAATAAGGCAAGATATCTTCTACCTGGTACCTACCCATAAATTAGAATCGGTTGAGAAACTTCGGTTACTTAAGAGTGCCAAAATTAATTTGATAGACGTAAATACTGCATCTGATTGGATACCGGTAGATTTGATTTTAAGATACGTAGGTACCTACTCCGATCGAGCCGACATTCAATGAGCCATATTATGAGACACCCGTAGGGGGTAGGTACCGTTCATGCAGTGGCAAAAATAATTCCCAAGCTGCAGGTTGTTGTGAGATAGACTGCCATTAGGTATTCATCGATTGTCGTCCCTGAAAGCTCTTTTTATACAATGGTATTTGTGGCTATACGGATGGAGGCCCCATCCCATAAGTTTGCCACGGGCCTCAACCGGTAGATATCGTTACTGACTTTGCATTTAACAGGAAGAACAGTCTATTGCCAAGTACTACCTACTGTAATTTAAAATATATATATTTTTTTACGTATAGGCTTACCAGAAGATATCAGTTATTCAGTTGCAGTGGATAAAAATGAGAAGAGAGTATATTTTGCCACTGGAAAGGGAATTTATAAATACAATTACGAAAGTCATGATGCTACACCAATTTCCAGTAGCACCTTCAAGCTTGACATGATATTTGTAGACAAGGATAGTAATAAATATGCTACTGAAAACAAAGACGGTGTCGAAGAATTCTACTTGTTGGATGGAGAATTAATGAAGAAAATACGTTTCAATAGTCTTGAAGCACTGGACGAGTTGGCTATAGACGACAAAAACAATTTCTACTACATAAAAGAAGAAAACATTTTTGTATTAAAATCTACTCTCTCGTCACCAATTTGGATTGGTAACATCTCCTATGATGGCATGGCTCAAATTGCTGTCCACGATAATAATGTCTTTATAGCTAGTGATGATTTAATGTATTTTCACGAAAATGATACGGGGAATCTAAAATTGATTGACAATGCTCCCGAAAATGTAACAGCAATAGCGTTCAACGCAGATGGGGACTTTGTATTGGGAGTTCATGGCAAAATTCTGAAATATAAGAAAAATGAATGCCACTTCAGAAGCTAAGTTATAAAAGTACCTCTATAGTGTATATTACCGACTCATCACGGTCAGAATTTTATAACAATAAAAGTCTTTATTATGAAACTTTCTCGTTTTAATATTTAAAAATAAATTACATGGGTAGTTTACCTTGTTTTACCAACTCACAATAGCCAAACAGAAATTATGTTAAACCGGTATTAATTATGTAGGTACCCATGAATGTATCCACTCAAACTATTTATTTATGTAAATTGAAGAGCAAATTACGTACCTAATAATAAAATATAAAACATCATAATTATTACGACGACACATAAAATACAGTTATCCACAATTTTTTTGGCAGACGCAAAGATGGGTGTTGTGTGAAAAAAGCAGTTGCATTTAAAGAAACTCAATTATTACAAATTAAAATGTTTAAAAAAGAAAATCCTTTTAATGCCTTATTAATAATAAGAACCGTGCGGGTGCGCTAGTCTGTCTTTGTAACCTTAGCATTTAGGATACTGTGAAAAAATTATACCTAATTATAATAATGAAAAATACTGCTTTCATTCACATACAAACTCGTAACACCAAAGATTATTGATTTATTATTGAATAATGTACCTTTCAAAGACTAGCCGTAGTGTCTTGAACCAAATGTCACTATTAGTTTTAGTGTTCAAACATCAACATAGCATTTATTATTCAACTTCTTAAATCTTCTGCTCAAGCAATTACAATTTTCCTATAAATAGATTCAAACATTATTGCTATATTATTTTTTATTTAATTGTATTACTTTCATTTGTACCACAACAATCAATAGATAAAGTTGCAGCTGGTTTCAAGATCAAATTAAGTTTCAATGTGGTAATATACTTTGTGATATCATTGGGAATGTAATGGGCTGAGCCTGAGAGTTAGACAATGCCATAGGCTGACTAGTACTGGAGATGGTAATTTGCTGCGTGGATGTTTGATGAACAAGTTGCTGTGCTGATGGTACAAGCTGTTGCTGCGCTGATTGCTGGGCAGCTAGCTGCTGTGCTGACTGCTGCGCTACCATTTGTTGAGCGGACTGCTGCGCAGCTGCAGCCAGTTGCTGCGCTGACTGTTGTGCTGCAGCCGCCAGATGCTGAGCCGACTGCTGCGCAGCCAAATGCTGTGCTGATTGCTGTGCAGCCAAATGTTGTGCTGATTGCTGTGCAGCTAAGTGTTGCACAGATTGCTGTGCTGCCAAATGTTGCACTGACTGCTGGGCTGCTAAGTGCTGTGCAGATTGCTGAGCTGCTAGATGTTGTGCAGACTGTTGAGCAGCCATATGTTGAGCAGATTGTTGGGCTGCTAAGTGCTGTGCAGATTGTTGAACTGCCAAATGTTGGGCAGACTGCTGTGCAGCTAAATGTTGAGCAGATTGTTGTGCAAGGTGTTGTGCAGATTGCTGAGCAGCAGCTAAATGTTGCACCGATTGCTGGGCTGCATACTGGGTGGCTTGATGTTGAGATGCTAGTTGTGGTTGTAATGCAGATTGCTGAACAAGTTGTTGGACAGCAGTTTGAGATGCATTACTCATGAGCTGCTGTGCTGGCTGTGCTAAAGTTAGCTGGGCAGGAACTGCTACAACAGTTTGTCCTCCTCCCATCAGGGTGCCTGAATCACTAACTTGCATTAATTGCTGGGCACCAGCACTAGTGACAATAAGAGCACCAGAGTTACCCATAAGCTGTTGAGTGGTACTCACTGTAAGGATTTGAGGAGCCGGAGTTAATAATTGGGCTCTAGAAGCAGCTGGAGCTAATGCTAAATTTGGTGTTGCTGCTGCAGGCACTAATGCTGGGAGAGCACCAGCAAGACTTACGACAGGTGTGACACTAACAGTGGCCAGCGATACAGGTGCTGAGGTGCCATGTCTTGAAGTTATCACGCAAGGTTGACCTGTTCTCACTGCAGCTGTCTGTTCTAATAAAAATTCATTCATAGAAGTTAACTGAACATTTTTTTCAGTCAAGTCTGCAACTTTTTTGAGTAATACACTTATATTATCATGAAGTAGTTTTATTTTGTGATCTGAAGCTTCACAATTAGAACATAAATTTGTTGTTAAAACCTGTTTATCAAGTCCATTTTCTTCAAATGTGTACCTTCTTAATTTTGCTTCTGGAGGACAATCATCATCTCTAATTGGTGGTGGCGGGCGGCTGTATTGGGGTTGTGGTGGCATATTAAGTATTGAAACAATCTCATTACCAGCTACATCAGGTGGGTGAATATATTGACAGTCTTGATTAGAACATGCACTGAGTACATAAGCTTGGCATACTGGTGGATTACGAGTATTATGAGGAAACATTCCTGTGGCATAGAAATTGTCCTCCTCTTCTACAGTACTGTGTATGAATTTGCAGTTAGGTCTATAACAACCCTTGTTTTGAAAGTCATGACAGAATCGAAATAGTTCTTTTAGACACGTCTTTGGAGGTATCTTATGAATGAACCTGCAGTTTTCTCGCGTGCAACAACCACGAATATAATCTCTACAGTAACAGTTTGCAGCAGGAACAGACTTTTCACTAGCATCAGAGGCACCCATTGCACAATCAGCGTTTAATGTTACGACCATGATAAAATTAATGTTATGGTAATATTATAACAACATGTTCACTTTGTACTAATATGAATCTCAGGCCAGTTTAAAAAAAAAGTATCTTGTTCTTCGTAACATTACCTTGCCAATTCCAGGACCATTGCATTGCATTTATTCTTTTCCATTTAAATAAAAAGGTCGTTCTATAAATCTTACACTTCTTTCAATATAATTATGTTAATTTCATCCCTTTCATGAAAGTTAATTAAGTGTAATTAAATACATTTTCTGTATTTTCGTCACAATTGATCACAATCAATTTGAAAACTTATACTCAAGAAAAAGAACGATTTATATATATAGTGCAAATAGAATGAAATGAATGGTTTGTTTTTTTTTTTTTATTATGGCGCCACACTTTTTGTGTATTTGCCAGTGTCAAGTAATAAAGTAATCAAATAATATTTCCCAATGGGATTGCCTGGGATTGTAATATGGCACCACACTTTTTGTGTTCGCCAGTGTCAAGTATAAGACCACCCATTGTACCATTTTCTATGAGTGTTATCTAATACTTGACATTTGTTTTTTGGTGTACAATTACACATTAAACTTCGGAGAAATTCAAGGTTTGAAAAATAATATAAAATCGACAATGTGCACTTTTCATTTTCCCGCCTAAACTCAATGGTTTGTTTTGAATTTTGATGCGGCTCTGACAGTAGGGTTGTACATCGGTAGTCGAATATCGATATGCTATCGGTAGTACACAGTGTCCACTCTGTCTCCATTATTTTTATTTATAGATGGTATTGTATTATTACTTGATAGTAGTGCTATAAAAGTCAGTAATTATGAGAATTAACTGAGCGCGTTGATGACTGAGCGTAGCGTTATGGAAAGTAAATCTATGCAGAAAAGTGTAAGAGAAACGAAGCGAGCGTACAATACAAGTAGTTGTCTTAGTTCATGTTGAGATTACTGCTTCTGCAAGGCTGTAATCTGCAAGACACCTTGCAGGAATGAATGGCCTAAAGAGTATAGTAATTAAAAGGAAAGAATACAAGACGGAAATAGGTACTGACTAATTTAGTGCATCGACCCATAATATAGTGAAAATTTATTTTTATAGTAGAATTTATCGACAAATTCTTGGTGGCCAAGTTTCCGTGCCGGTGAGTATTATGTGGTATTTCTAATTTCAATTACTAATTCGGTAGATTATGGGGTATACTTATATCAAAAGTTGAAGTATAGTTGAAATAAGTTAAGCTTGAAGCACATGTATCCAGGGCTGCAATATTTATAAAAAAAAACAGTAAAAAAATACCTAACAAAAAAACATGGAGTAATGGCGTTCGAAGCGTTCACCAAAACGAATCAAAATATACACGATTTGCCTGCGTAATAGTGAATGATAAACAACGTCGTTACTCTAAATACTATGAATGTAAAATGTGTAAGAGTTTCTAATTTAGTGCATTCTATGTAAAACAAGACCATCTGATAACACATAATGAGGTGCTAAATTCGTTGCAATAATGTTATTTATTCATTTCGTGTAACACAAAATCATAAAAGACTGTCTTACATAATTTTAGGTAACAGTGGAAAGAACAATGTTTAAACAACAATTATCGCCCCGCACGGTCCACCCATACCAAACGACTGTAGTGCCGAGGAGTGAACAGCAGTTTGCATCTGCAGCTGAACAAAGGGCAAAGTACCCATGGGTGGACGATATTAATACTCCAGTTTATCAAGTTGCTGGTACCGACAGCTCCACATCAGACAATGCATACCATGTAAGTTTATGTTCAGTTTCGCCTGTTTTATTGATTAAATGTCATGGGATCCCTCCTAGTGAATCAGTATAAGATACTTCAGAATTGTGTTTTGTCTAATGTTCCTCAATTTCAGATGCCTCATTACTATAATGGTACTGTTAGAAATTATGGGCCACCTTCACCAGTATATCAATCGCCCTATGGTGGGGTTGGGTCTTGGTGTAACTATAAGAAATCCGAAAAAAATCCCTCACACCGCCTGCCTATTGAAACTTATACATTTCCACAATGTGCATCTGCCTTCTCTCTCCCATTGTGTGATGTGGAGCCCCGCCCGCAAGCTGCAAGCCGTTCCCCAGTAACACCTCTACCTTCTGTTAGTCCTGAAGTACCTATAATAGGGGCCTGTGGAGGATATTGTCCAGGATTTGAATATGTTTGCTATTATATTTTACAGGTAAGTAATCACCAACTTATATAAGTTAAGAGACATTTTAATTACACTTACTTACACTTTGTCATTGATGCCTGAAGCCATTGAGAATAATTTAGCAAGCATCATACATGCCATTTGTTTATGCTATATTTTTTTTTTAGTTTGGATGGTTGTTTGTTATAGAAATAGAAATTTTTATTTGCAATAAACATGGTTATAGGATGTTACAGTATCAGAGGTACATCATGTTTCACCTGTTCCAACAGACATGGAATGCGTTTTAATATGTTTATTAGCAGCTACAAAAGGCATAACAAAAGTTTTAAATGCGACATCCATGGGGTTTCTTAAAAAAATAAAAAACATTTTGGCAGAAATGTGTATAATTTTATACAAATATATATTTTTTTAATTTCTATTTACTGCACACCAATTTCATCATTATCCTAGCATAGCAGTCGCACTCAAGGAGAGTGCTAAAGGTCCTGGGTTTGATTCCCAGACCGAGAAAACTTTATTGGGTATTTTTTTTGTAAAATTCACAGTTCGGAATTTGGAATATGTGCCTAATGACAATAGACTCGCCTCCTATTACATGGGACATGCACACTATTACCAAAAAATGTGACAAAAATTCGACTGAAAAATACTTTGATATCCAAATTACGGTTGAACCCCACCTATTTGAAGATTACCCCTATAAGATAAAAATACCAGCATAAAAAGACCTTTCGAATGAGGTATTTCTTAAATAAATTTGAGGGTGGTGACATTTTAAAACAATACTTATAAATTAAATTCTGGTCAAACTCCACATATTTGGACAGTGCCGCCATAACATCAAAATATGTGCTAAAAAGACCTTTCAAATGAGATATGTCTGAAATGTGTTGGAGGGTGGGGACGTTTTTAAAAATATTAAAATATCCAAATTCCGGCCATACCCTACATATTTGAAGAATGTTGCCTTAATTTAAAATTATCTGCATAAAGAGACCTTTCAAATGAGATATGTCTGAAATCTGTTGGAGGGTGGAAACGTCTCTTACAGACGATATGTATAAAAATACTTACAAATCCAAATTCCGGCCAGACCCCACATGTTTGAACAATGCAGCCATAATATCAAAATATCTGCCTAAAAAGACCTTTCTAATGATATATGTCTGAAACCTGTTGGAGGGTCGGAACGTCTCTTACAGACGATTTTAAAAATACTTTCATATCCAAATTCCGGCAAAACCCCACGTATTTGAACAATGGCGCCATAATATAAAAATATCTGCCTAAAAAGACCTTTCGAATGACATATATCTGAAACCTGTTGGAGGGTGGGGACATTTCTTCCCATTGTCCTTTCCATAAATAGATTTCCTATGGTGTATACATATATGATAGTGTATACACTACACTCATCAGTATTTTCAATTTTGAATTTAATACTTAGTACAACTTTATATAATAAGGAATTATTATTTGAATTTCACAATGGTTTTAGTACCTATTTATTTATTTTTGTCAAACAATGTAAAAAAATGTTACTCAATCACACCAGAATGGCTGAACGGGTGAGGTTTTGCATAGAGATAAATTATAGTCTTTATCCAGTCCCAATTCATGTATCATCAATTAAACTACCCATACAAAAAGTGCCTTTTTGTGGACTTGCCAAACAGCACACTATACTATTGTGCACAGCCATATAAGTGCACATACATTATCAGAGCCATTATTACTAATGTGCACAGTATTATATGTACTTATTTTTTTAACTTTACCTGTGCCCTTTGTGTTTCAAGATGCATCAACTAGACATAAAACTGCATCCAATATGCCATTATGAAAGTGAAAGTAAAAGTAAGTATAAAGGGAATGAAAGTGAATGTAAGTAAGACGAAAGTTATGATTTTTGAAAGGGAAGAAATTATGACAGTGTGCAATATTTTGATAGGTGGCGTAAGAGTGGAACAAGTAAAAGAGTTTGTATATCTGGGTTCTTTGTTTACTAGGGATGGTAAGCATGAGAGTGACATTGAAAGGAGAGTGAGTGCCGGTAATCAAGTGAATGGGGCGCTGCACACTTTCATGAATAGCCGAAGTGTGTCCGAAAAGGCTCGGCGGGCTGTAATTGGGGGTGTGTTGGCGCCGACACTAATGTATGGTAGTGAAAGTTGGGTATGGCAGAAGAGACATGAAAGTAGAATAAATGCTGTAGAGATGAGAGCGTTGAGAAGTATGTGTGGGGTAACTTTGAAAGATAGAGTGAGAAACAGCGTGATAAGGGAGCGGTGTGGTGTGAAAGAAGGTATAGTAACAAAGATTGAGAAAGGTATGTTAAGGTGGTTTGGGCATGTACAGAGGATGGATGAACGGAGATTGACGAAACGAGTATACATGATGAGTATGGATGGAAGAGTTGGAAGGGGCCGACCTCGACGAACGTACGACAACCAAGTTGCGGCCGTTCTTAAAAAAGGACAGGTTAAGAGCACCCTAAACCGACGTTCATGCATGAGGAGGTTAATGAACATAGATGAAGCGAAAGTGGTATGCCAGGATCGTAGCAAGTGGAAATCTATAGTCTCTGCCTACCCCAATGGGAGACAGGCGTGAAAATATGTATGTATGTATGTATGTAATATGCCATTATTACTAACAGAAATAAAATATAATAATTAGAATTAAACCGCCTACCATACCTACCATAGTAAATCATATTCTGAGCCTATTCTGAGGTTACACAATAATAATCTAAAGCACTGTTACATTTGATAGCATCTCATGAACTCTATGGAATAATTTAGCTCTCAATATAGAAAGGAAAGATAACATGAAATCGAGACTTATTCATTCATGTTGGTAGTATTGAGTCTGTTGACTAGGTACTTATTTAGGTATATATTTAACAATAATTGTATAATATTTTTTCATCCCGGTGACTATGTCAGCCTCATGGATTCATTCATATCATAAAAGAATGAAATGCCTGCAAGCTATATTAACTGCTCACATGCAATCAATTACACTACCCAGCACTTACTCAATTCTATAAAATCACTCATCCACATATTCTCAGTCACATTCTTTCATCCTTTCTTTCCAGCATAGGTTTATATATTTCTAGATCCTTTTACATTCATTCCACCATTATGAAAGGCAATATTTGCCAATATCCTTATTCTCAGGTCACGGTACCAATCACACTCCATCAAATGAAATAAGTCCTCTGGTTTATTGCACCTATTACAATGGTATGGTGATGGTCTCAAGCATAAGATAAAAAAATGTAGAATATTGAACTTGAAATTGAAATTGGACCGCAACCTCAGAGTCAAGACCTCCCTGATGTCTCCCTAAGATGATGAATATTTTACACATGAACTATTATTTTTATATCTTTCAGGTTATTTTTGTAGTCGGTATTTTGACTGGAATTTCTCTATGTATTGCTGGAATTGTATTAAGACGCACAAATCGTAATGGAGATCTTGGTGTATTAGTTTATATAGGTAAGATCAAAATATTTATATTTCTTATTTACCTAACTTTCTCACATGATCATCATTATTCAATATCCTGGAAAGAACATCATCACTGTATTCCCAATTTTCATCTATGTTTTTAATATGACTTGTTATCTCACAACAATATGATTTAATTTAAAATTGATCCTACATTGTTGTGGTGCAGCATTGCAACACAGTGATGTGGCCTCGCCCAAGTTTTAATGATATGTTTTGTATCTAGGGTGTCTGTCTTCTTGTGTATGCGGAGTATTACTTGGCGTTCAGTGCTGCGTCCGCCGCGAAATTAGACAGAGGAAACTGCGAGCCAATATGCACATACCAATGCAATGCATTCAGGTAATTTTATATTTATTATATGCTGTTTTAAAACTTAATTTATAAAATATCATTAGTTTGTGATTATGAGCCACTTGAATGTTATGCAGAGCTAAGAATAGATATTGGATTTATTGGAAAACCATCAACATTTTATTCGTCGAAGAGTTACGCCACATTTCGCCGGTATGCTTAGCTCCCATGTAATAGAGGGCGAGTTTATTGCCATTAACCGGAAATTCCAAGCTCCGAGCTGCTACTGAGAATTTCATAGAAAAATCTAATACCATTGCTCGTTCTGGGTATCGAACCCAGGTCCTCTAGCGTAGCAGTCGCGCTCTCAGAATACAAGACTAATGATGCAGTTATTGAGTGTTTATTTAACCTATAAAAGGTTGTATGACATAAGACTGACACAGCAAAGCAGCCACAAAATATTAGTATTTGTATGATCCTTCTACAAATACATTTATACTGACTTCATTTAATATAATATATTATGTTACACTGCAAAACATATTAAATTTTATAGCTACCAAAAGTAAATACGTACATAGGTACGTTCATTTAATTTTCAGGAGCCACCTGCCACAGCTTGCCCATTGTTGACGTCTACATTACCTCATAGTCAAATATATAGGTAAGCTTTGTAATTTTATCTACAAACCTATAGATACATATTTATACTATTAGGGCCAGTATTTTCAGGGCGGACGAAGTCCTAGAACCCTACCGGGTCCAATAATATTTTCAAACCATCCAGGGTCCCACTAAAATATACACACAAAATTTCACTCAAATCAGTCCAGCCGTTTAGGAGTTGGGTGACAAACACACATACAGAAGAATCTATACTTTTATAATATACTAGCTTCTGCCCGCGACTTCGTCCGCGTAGCGTGATGATATATAGCCTATAGCCTTCCTCGATAAAAGTAAACAAACAAACAAACTCTTCAGCTTTATATATAAGTATAGATAAAGCTGAAGAGTTTGTTTGTTTGCTTGAACGCGCTAATCTCAGGAACTACTGGTCCGATTTGAAAAAATCTTTCAGTGTTAGATAGCCCAGTTATTGAGGAAGGCTTTAGGCTATGTATTATCACGCTAAGACCAAGTAATTATTCTACGCCGTTGGCAGAACACAAGCAAACAAACTCTTCAGCTTTATATATTAAGTATAAATAAAGATTATAAAAATCTTAATTCTTAATCTTCAATTACCTTTGTAGCTGCTGGCGTAGGTAATTATTTTATTAGTTGTATTGTTACCTTAGAGATGGTTGAGTCTAAAAATGCATGTCCCTAGTCCCTCCACTAAATGTAAAATTGATTATGTAGTCGTTCATGATTAAGTTACTATCACTGGTAAGTGCGTACATACTTAGCACAAGATGAGCACGTCTCAAATACGGAATTAGAAGTGGGCTTGTTGCTTCATGTCTGTGTGGAGCGAGGCTCTATATTTTCTTAGCATCCTTGCGTAAGCCATATAAAAGCAAAGCAAAACCTGTTTGTCGTATTTTAATAATAAGCCAGCATAAATAAATAATATTATTGTTACAGACCAACTATTAATATATGTTCAGAAGAAGATGTGACTGGAGTTCCTTGGTGGCGTCGGAGTAATAGAGACTGACTAGGTTAAGAGCATAAATAACTACATATTACACAAGTGTACGAATATTTCATTATATTTTGTTAACGTAAGTTAAGAATACAAGTAATACCATGATTTGTTATTTTTACAATAAAATGATGAATTGATATAATTATGTAAATCGACTTTATTAAATTTCCGCTTTCAAGGAGTCAAATTGTAATAAGTACTTACAGTCAGTTTTACTTTATTATTACCAGAGTTACTGTGCGCAGCTTCGCCTGCGTAATATTTTAATTGAAAACTATAAGTTATTCAATACTTAGCTACTAAACAAAAAATCCATTTACAAACAAGGTAAAGAATATCTTTGACTACTTAGTATTCTAAATAGTCAAAGATATTCTTTACATAGTAGTAGTTTTATTTGGTGATATGCAAAAATAAAACTATAACTATCTAACAACAGGGTTACTGGTAACTCAACGTATTCCTGCAAGACGTGATAGAGAAGCCAAAATGCTACAATTGCACTTGTGTTTTTGTATGTACAAATGGACAAAAAATCCAGTTGGTCTCATCTGGCATCAATCTTTCAAAGTTTGAGTGAGTGTAGAATCGGAAACTGCATCAAATGCTTCCGCAAGATCCAAAAATATTTTTAGGAGCTTTTTATTGCCATTTAAATTTTCAACGACGAAATTTGCCAAGTTTCGAAAGCAATACTTATTTATTTATTAAAATAGTACAACCACATCATACATATTAATACATCAAAACTTATAATACTGACTAGGTTTTACATCTGATATGTATGACACTTACTGTGTACATAACATTGACCAGTTACAATGTAGTAATGTATTTAACATCTTATGTTAGCATAATTCTAAATATGTATAAGAATACCTATATTCAAATTAAATATAAAAAAGAAAAAAATATATATATAATAGTTGGCATAAATAAAACTACTTGTTTGAGCTGCTGCCTATCAATTTTGTCAGTTGAACTTTAAATTTGTGGAATTAATCACCAAAGATATCAATTTTTGGATTGTGTGTTTGGATGATATTGCACTGATTTAGTATTCTATGTATTGGTGCTTGTTGGCCCAAATTAGTCCTAGAAAGTGGTGTGTGAAATGTTCTAGTGATTTTACGCCTAGGATAAGAGTGAGGAATAGCCAAATGGATTTTTTCTAATACTGATATAGGTACTGCTGAGACGAGATTAACCTAAAGAACTGGTTCTGGAGACTTACGCGAATATTAGACATTGATATAAAACTAATTTTTACGGATTTTGTCGCGTTGATATTATTTTTATCCCGACGTTTCGGATCCTTTACAGCATCCATGGCATTCCATGGTCACGGGTAGACTGTTGTTGTTGTTGGAAGTCGTTACAATTACTAACAGCTACCTCACATTTATGATAATTATAAGCGATTAGATTTAGATATAATGGAATCTATATTAGGATTCCAAGCGATCGAATAGAAGCCAGGCGACGATCTCTGTGGTTTAGTGGTTCGAGTACCTGACCGCTGAACACGAGAGCGTGGGTTCGATTGACAAGACACAAATATTTATGTGAATGTTGAAGAATATTTATTTATTTATTAAGCAGGTCATAATATCAATACAACGCGATAAAATCCGTAATAAGTAGTTTTAATTTAGTTTTCCTAGGTAATATACGAGCCTTTTATTATTCAAGCGTTCAACAACCATATATATAGCGCACTAATTATGTACTGCTATAAATAGGTCGGTAATAGATTGGTAAGTTCCAGTCTCCTCCCTTGAAAATCGGATAGTTGAAGTCGGTAAAAGAGGTCGGAAAGCGCAGTTTCTAAGCAAACGTTAAATATGTGACATCGTAGAACAGTGATTTATTCAGACAGGTATATTCTTTCACACAAAAAGAGAAATTTCAAAATCGGATTATAAATGGCAGCGTAATCGCGGAACAAACATAAAAAAAACCGGCCAAGTCCGAGTCGGACTCGCTCACGGTGGGTTCCGTACCATTATCGAGTCCGACTAACACTTGGCCGGTTGTTTTAGTATTTGTTGTTATAGCGACAATAGAAATACATAATTTGTGAAAATTTCAACTGTCTAGCTATAGCAGTTCTTGTGATACAGCCTGGTGACAGACAGACGGACGGACAGACAGCGAAGTCTTAGTAATAGGGTCCCGTTTTTACCCTTTGGGTACGGAACCCTAAAAAAAGACGAATTGAGAATCTTCTCGTCTTGTAAGTCGGTTGAAAAGGGCATTATAATGAAACTAACATATTTAAGAATAACTTTATTCAGCATTCATTCAAACATTTGATATTAATTATAAGTAGGTAAGTACATCATTAAAAATATAAAATTGTATGTACGAAAAATAGGTACCCATCTGCAAATTATTAGCTAAGCAAACAATTTCAATGGAACAGTCGTATTTATTTCGAATAAGCAAAGCTACCTTCGTAATTATAAATCTTTAGGTACCTACTGTAATTATTATGTAATACAATATTGTGTAAGGATCACAAATTCTGTTAGATTTACATAGCGTAATTATATAGAAAATCTTTCATAAATTGAACTTTCTAAAACTTAGTAAAACAAATACCATTGCTCGGCCCCTGTAAATAATATGGGACCTAAACATACCGGCGCGCTATGGGTACATTAGTACGCATCCCTTCGGGGAATGCAGGCGTGACGGTATATTACAACAGGCTAGTTGACTATTTTTACGACAATATAAAAAAAAAACAAAGTGCTTCAGAAATAAGGAATTTACTATAATAAAGCGTTTTAGTTTTATGAAAGACAGAGAGGGCACTAAAGAACCATATTGTGATGTCAAAATTTCTTACACCATTTAATTAAACTACCAGTCACACACGTCTTACGGCTTAGAACTTTATTAGTTGATTTAGATTACTTTTTCAGTGAGTATACAAATTTTATTTTAATCGATTATATTGTTCACAAACCCTAATAATTTAAATAAACGGGATCACCAGTCAACTACCCTATTGCAACATTGATTATAACAAAGCATGGGTAGGGTATGTAGCCATGTAATATACGTCTACTAAATAAATACCTTATATAAATACACGGCAAAGTAATAAGAAATAACCAGAATATATAAATTAATAAGTAAAAAACGCATGTATAATAGTTGCAAAGAAAAATTTAACGCCGTCGAAAATGATTTGAACGAATGACTGCCTATTTACTGAAGGTAAATGGAACGTTACCCATTATCAGAATAAACACACACATTAAGACTGAAAAAAGTAATATGTATTATTGGTTCTAACTTCTAAGTTATTTTATTTATATAGAGGTACACATACTTCCTAATTTTCATCCATAAATTTAAATATGCAGTGACCGAACTGTGATGTAAAATATTGCATGATTTTTTAATGAATATTATATAATTCTATTTTCTTACTTCTAAAGAGAGCTCCAAATAAATTAATATTATATTAAATGCTATGCATTCCGTCCCGTCTGACAGTGCATTCTATAATAATCTTCCACATGGCCCTCAATCGTAAACCTAAGGACGGTCAAATAAAATAAAACTAAATAAACTACATATTACCCACGACAATTAAGTGGAGATGCTTAATTAAGGGAATTTACTATTGTTATGGTGGTGCGGCATCGTTCCAACAATATTATTATCATCGAATTGTTATCTTAGGTACTACATCATTTAAAAAAAAGATATCCAAATAGATATTTTACTGTTTGAAACTGCTTATTACTAAAACGTATTTTATGGTAGGTAATTACGTAATTGAACCAATCACGGAACTTGTGACTTGCTTAAATCTATAAATTATTTAAACTTTTTATTCATAAAATTATAAAACGTCTTAAAATCTTATAGCTATAATCATGTTTTGTCTTCTTTTCCCTGACATAAAATACTCTTATCACGGCTTAAAACAAGACAAATAACATATTATATAAAATATGTACGTATATGTATTCTAAAGAAGACGTTATATATTTATATGAATGAAAAGGTATATGTATGTATACTTATAGCTCCTTAAAGACTGAGACCATACGCAAAAAATTTGATTATGGTCTGTCTAATTAAAATCATAACGAAAAATATAAATTTGGTTTACAAAATAAAAATAAAACAGTATAATATAGATATAGTTTAGTTTGTTTAAATAGATTTAACAATATTTATTTCAACAAATAAATATTATCAAATTCACAAGTTTTATCTGAAAGTCATAGCTACAGTTATAAAAACTCATTATTAGCCTATTATCAATTTGTTATAATATACCAAAGTTGAAGTTATAAGTTGTGTAATTAGTAGCTATAAGCTATGTTAGCAGTGTGTCTGTCTGTGGCATCGTAACTCCCAAAGGAATGGACCGATTTTAATTCAGTGCCTATTTTATGTTTGAAATTTGTCTTGATCGAGCATTCTTAGCTATGAATCAAGAAAGCCAGCAGTTTGAAGGTTATCAGTGTATATAAGGGATGTGATCAACTTCCACAGTACTGAACGATTTGAAATTTGGTATCCTTTTAGGCCCGGCGGCGCCCACTATCGGTGGGCATCGGTGCGGCTCGGTACAGCTCGGGAGACTTATCGGGCGCCTGAGAGCTGCCTCGGCAGTCGTAAGCACACCTAAGGACGCCGTAGCTGATTTTGGGTAGCCTCAGAATAGTTCGGCTGGCAGAAACATCGCAGAGCAGTTATAACGTTACGTGAAAACAGTTGTGCGTGTGTATTTATGAAGGTGGATTGGGACGTAGTTCTCATTGTTCATCTTGCCTCGGCGTCCTTAGCCATGCTTACGGCTGCCGAGGCAGCCCGAAGTCGCCCGACGCAGCTCTAAGGCGCCCGAAGCCGCCGTAAGCCGCCCGAGCTGTACCGAGCCGCACTGATGCCCACCGATAATGGGCGCCGGGCCTTACTTCAATGATATTACATGACGCTGCCGGGGTTTTTAATTTTAAAATAATTTTAGTATGGTCATTATTAAAAAGGATAAATACTGAAGTAATGTAACACAATTATGTCACCACCATGGAACTTCTGACTACTTCAATACTTATACTGGTATAAATATTGAAGTAGTCAGAAGTTCACGTTCACACTACTGTGGTGTAAAAACCAAAAATATGATTCTGACCCGCCACGACGTCTCGCACGGCACATTATTGTGCTTCAACCTTAATATTCTATAGTATACTATCGTTTCTCACACACAGAACTCAAAAACAATTACATAAAATGATTTTTCGTATTCACTTCGTATTTATTGGACACATGACAAGACCCTCATTAATACTGAACGCGACCCCCAGGTTGAAAAAGGATATGGAAATTGGATACTACCTATAAAATAGAATTAAATTGTCTTTTGTTTTCTAGAACGATAAAAATATAATAAACTAGCTTTTGCCCGCGGCTTCGCTCACTTGAAACTATTAGGTTTAATCTCTTCTTTATTATGGGCCTCTTTACATCAGAAAGGTCTAGCTGTATCTCAGGATCTATTTAATTAATTGAGATAAGAAGTTCATCAGTTTTTAAGTTGGAGCATATACTTTCTAACAGTGATAACAAAATTACAATCTATTCAGTAGTTTAGGTCCAACCCGTAACAACAGACAAGAATATTAAAAATCATATTTTTGGATTCGGAGACTTTTATATACCCTGACCCACTTGTTTTTTTTTTATATCTTAATGTACAGACACAGCTTTTTTACAATTTGATAATAATAGAGATTATCAAGTTTTGACATTGCGATTAGAATCATGTATTTCAAATGTTAATAATATTTGAGACATCAATCATACTTGATAATGATTCTTCACATACCTATTACATTTCTATAATATGGACAGTAATTTGGCCACTTGTCTTTTACTTTATTATTAATCATAAAAATTAAGGTAAATTTCATCAAAGCTTCATACAATATTACAAAATAGTGAATAATACTTGATACATTGAATGTCTGAATTAGAATTAATTTTTACGTGAGATTATAATATTAGATCTGAACACTATAAAGAATACTTTTTAAATACAATTTCTTATGAAAATAGATACAATACATTTACATACATTGTATGTAATTTACTTGTAACATTTGCTCGTAATGTACTACGCCTTATCTTTTTCTTACAAAGGTCAGGGTGGTTAGCTTTGTCATGTAATAATTTTGTTAGGTGGTAGGCTCATTAGTTGTATGCCTAGAATAATTACGAGTAAACGTTACCATAAGATTAAGATTTCGTGATTTAAATAAATGATTTTCAACTTCAAATATTCAATAAAATATCACAATAGCTCGATACAAATCAAAATATCAAATTATACTTTGATAGAGGTGTGAATATTACAGTGCACCATAAATAAAATCAGTTATCACACGAACAAGCACACATTATTTGCGAATAATATTTATGAATTATTCGCTAAAGTGTTAAGTATTTGTAAAGTACTTCTTCTACTACTTCTACAATTCTTTACCTACTTTGTACCAAAATGCAATCTAAGTTTTTGACGAGATGGAGCGGGGTTGAAGATAAATTACTCTCGATAACAAGCCAACACAATGAGATGAAATACCATAAAAATAAATTATATATTTTATGTATGTCCTCATGCTTGGCTACATATTTGTAACGTATCTCTAACACCGTTCATTACACAATTAGGGGGACATTAGGACTAGCCTAAGCTCGTAAGAATAATCTCGTTAAATAATCGAATTTACGCAACTGATGGCCTGCCATCCAACATCTTATCACTTTCCTCCGCGCTGCTCAGGCTGAAAATAATAAAAGGCACCGTCACGTATGGTATCGCTGAATGAAATTGAAGCGTACAAAGTTGAACAAATTGTTTTGTCACGCATAACTCGGTTGTAGATTTTCCAGTACAAATAATGTCGGGTATGATCCGTCTCAAAACCGGCTAGAATTCGTGAGGTAAACAAATGAAGACAATGGATTGAACTGTAACGTGCGACGCAAGTGTTGGTTACAATAGATACGCGGGGTGCTGATATAATTTTAGTAAACACTAGCTTCTGCCCGCGGCTTCGCTCGCTTGAAGCTCAAAAACCAACAGTGATGATCTCTTTTTTGTATGGGTACGTATACAGTATAGAGGTCAAGTTGTATCTCACGCTCCGATTAATTATTTGAGATAAGAAGATCACCAGTTTTTAAGTTGGAGCACATACTTTCTAAAAGTGATAACAAAATTCAAATCTATTTAGTAGTTTTTGCGCCAACCCGTAACAAACAGACAAGAATTTAAAATATCACGTTTTTGAATTCGGAAACACATATACCACTTGTTTTTTTAAATATCTTCAATGTACAGACACAGCTTTTTTACAATTTTATAATAATTTTAGTAAACATACATCTTATAATATTCCGTCGCAAACTAGCAATTTGATGGAGTATCATGTAAAACTAGAACACTTGCTATTGGAAAGCTAACTTTTTTTTACATATTAATCTTGAAGAAACTTCTAAAACTAAAAAATAAATTCTGAAGAAGTAAATTCTGATTTCCTTGAATATATGTCTCGAACAAAGATAAATGAGTCACGACCTTTAAATACACAACAATATCTTACATTTTACATCCTACGCTATATACAGTCATAGGTAGGTACAAGAAAAACGGGATCTTTTAACAATGAACTCGTCAATGAAATGAATGAACAAGTCAGCTAAATACTGGTAGGGGATGACTAATTTTTGTGTCGGTTCACCTTAGAATATGTAATTTAAAAAGTTGCACATGATGACCCGATTGTTTTGTGAAAACGCTAACTGCAAATTTAACTTATATTCGTACTTCTGTCTGCATAAATAGGAGATTAGTATTATAGTTTTTGAGCTATATTTACGAGTAAATAAGTACGTTCACGAATCCGCCCAGTGAAGTAAAACTAAAAATAAGATCGACGAGTCACGAGAAACAAGGTAGGTAATCAGCACGGTTTCGCGCCCCGGCGATTGTACTCTACTTACTAATTAATAGAATAAGTACGGAAGACTTGCCAAAAGTATGAAGCGAACACCTATTGCTATGAAATATTTGCTAGGCCAACAAATAAAAAGCAATGAACAAAGTGGCAAGGTAGTCAACTCTATGTCTAACCAATACAAGATGGCTGTCAACAAACCATGTTGTTTTTTCAGGAGGCATCATCTTTTATTTAGGCATGTGCTTGCATGATGTATCTCAGCAAACGGAACAGTCACACAGACCGACAAAGTTACTTATCAATGTTTATACTTCATCGTCATCAACATCATTCACAGGCCGACCATCCACTGCTGAGTATGGTATGGTCGTCCCTTAGTATGTGCCATCCACCTCGGTCTTGTACTAATTATCATCAAATCAACCAAATCAAATTAAGTAGATATATTTTTACAGCACACGTCACAATCAATAAACATATTAATTTTCCTCACCAGTCCTTGTTGTCCATAAGATTACGCATTTCGTCGTCAGGCGCTGGAGGAGCATCGCGCACCGGTGCGTATTGTGCAGCCACCAGAGGGTCTGTCGACGGATTGAGGGCTGTGAGGGCCGCAGCACCGCTCGCCGGAGCTTCCTTGCCGTTGCCCCATCTCGATATGTAAGACGTAATCCCTAATACTGAAAAAAGGAAGCTGTTAGTTATTCCCACAGATTTATCTCTATGTTTTCAAAAAGGAGGAGGTTCTGCTTATATTCTATTCTATTATGTATAAAGATTCGAAATTGATCTGAATCATCATCTCAGCCAAAAGAAGTCCACTGCTGAACAAAGGCCTGTCCTAAAGACTTCCACAAGGACCGGTTGTATGTCGCCTGCATCCAACGACTTCCAGCTACCTTCCCCAGGTCGTCCGTCCATCTCGTTTGAGGTCGTCTCACACTGCGTTTTCCGAAATTGATCTGAATGATTAATTTTTATACAAATTCATGTTTGGTCCAAAAGGATCCTCTGGAGAAGATTAAGGAAGCCAAATGGTTTCTCTTAAAATATTAGTTTAACAATATGTTATAAAACTGGTACATTTGACGTGTGAAAATGTAGGCATTTACACCATACATAAATGGATATATTATAATTTTACTACGTAGCTATTCAACCTTGAGTATTCACTACGCCGCGCTCGTTGTTATTGTCACATGCTGAAAAACGTTATGAAAAGTATCCAACTTTAGCTATACAATGCAATAAATACCCTTTTTGAATGTTCAGTGTCCAGTACATCAATATACATATTACGAACATTATCACGTAAAATATACACACACGTTTAACTTACTCCTAGCTTTCAAGTAGTACAAAGTAGCTTGCCGTTCAATTTTCGATTATGAACCCTCTCAACGTCAACAAATTGCTTGTGAATAACTTTTGAGATCAGGAAAGATCAGTCCAGATAGTGATGGGCAGTTCTCGGGAACATTCTCACATCGACAACTTTTTTATTTAATAGTAGGTACTAACCTAGTATTCACAGAAAGTGAAGAGTGAAAAACGTCTGTCTGTATGTATGTTTGTACGCGTATCACGCAAATTTATGTATTGCGTGAAATTGGATGCGGTTTTCAAAGTCGTATTGCTGGAGGTCTAACTTAAAATCTGGTACATATTTCATCTTGATGTGCCGTCTAGAAGCCAGGTTATAGTTAATCCTTTTGGGAAGCGAGTGAATCCGCGCGCAGCAGCTATTCTCCATTGATTATATAAATCACAAGGTTAAAGATACGCAAAAAAGGTCAGTTTAGCACACAGTCGATAAAATCGGCTGGTCAATCTTCAAATGCACCTTATCTATTCTTCTTCGGTAAAGGTCATTGGGGGATTTGGCTGATTTATGTGGCAGATTATGAAGAAAGGGAAAAAAAGAAAATGTGTGCAGGTACTTTGTATATAGTAAAGCAGCAAAGGCGACATAGGGAAACGTAATACATGGTAGGTTATTTATAATTTGGTAGCTTAGATTGTCATCCAACGAGCGTTTGATCTCAGACTCCGATTTCGGTGTGAGGTGAGAGCATGATTTTCAACGTACATCTCATGGTAACACCCGTCGGCTCTCTATTCCTTGAAAAATTATTACTGAACTCTCCAGAATAACAAAATGCTTAATTGGCCTAAGATTCAGAGACGAGTCGTGCAACTAACTCGTTCATAAATTCGAAATTTAGATCTTTGACATAATATGTAAGGAAACGGTACAGGCATAAGATTATGCGTAAGTATACTTATATGGTTAAACAAAACCATTGAAGGTAATCTCTGTTGAATTTCAAGCATAGCCATTACAGAGGCTGTCAGATGAAGCTGACTAGATGCTAAATGATAAGCTCATCAATTCAAATCTCGATACAAAGTAATTCTTTAGTAATGCATTTGTAAAGTAATGAATGACTCTGTTGTTTTCTTAGATACTGGAAAAAGTCCTTTTCTTTGTTCTATTTCCTTGGTCAATCGTATAATGCACAAAATAATATGGAAATCCAGACCAAAGAAGTCTAAAGTGGTAGTGAAGTGTAAAGTCTTGTCAACTCCACACCATGGATACTAGTTCAGAATTGTGATAGCCATTATCTTCGTTCCAAAATGGATAACGGACTATTACGAGTTCTAGGAAAATTGACTACCATGATTATAACCGCGTCAATTATAAAATTCTAACTATCGCGAATTAAGTACAACCAGTATTTACTAACAAGAAATCGTACCTATCTTGACTACAAATCGTAGAAGTGAGTGACGCTATCGAAGGATATACTTACAGCCAGCCACCATTCCCAAGCATAGTAAGACGCTGCCCGCAACCAGTTCGCCGACGCCATTTTCGAAGCTGTGTGGGTCGGGTTCAGCCGCGTTGGAGAATTTCACACCTCCCAAGATAATTAGCACCATTCCTGACAATAAGATATCCTTAAATTAGATTAAATACACCCATGGCAATCGTTAGAAACGATCTTCAATACAGTCTCTTCATGTATAATACAGACATTTCACCAATTCGCTGCACTTGGTTAGAAATATAGTTGAGAAACCCCAAGATAGTTGAGAACAGACTTGCTTGGAGGATGATGACGGATTGTTAGAATTTGACCCACAGTAGTACAGTAGACCTTACAGCGGGGGCACACGATGCGTTGCGGCGGCGGTGCGGCGCCGGAGCGGTGTCGCTGCGTCGTCTTACATGGAAATATCTGATCTGTGGCATGTCACACGATGCGTTCCTGCGCCGCACCGGACTTGCAACCACCGAGACGAGGCGGGGAGGGGTGAATGCGTTGCGACGTCGGAGCGGCACCGCTCAGTTGTTTTACGATCCATTGTTATTAACAGACTGTCCAACGCTGCTACGGCGCCGCTGCGACATAACAACGTTGCGGCGCCGCACCGCATCGTGTGCCCCCGCTCTTACGTAGTAATACTTTGTTACTGTAACGTGGTGGACACGTTTTAGGAACGTGGCAGACCGGGAACTATTTAGAGGAGATAAATTAAACTCGGAACACAAGATATACAAATTTATAGACACTAGGTTAAATTCTAAATTTAAACTATATTAAGGCAAGAGTAGGGCGAATTAAGCTCAGGGTGGTTCGAATGAAGGCTTCGAGGAGAGGTCCGGCTGGTAGAGGGCGGCACTTAGCTTGGGCAGCTGCAGCAGGAAGAAGAAGGCCCGCGCGTCGTCTGCCGATCCTTTTATAGCGACGCGCGGGGTGAGGCTTGGGGCGTGGAGAAGGGGCGACAGGGGCGAAGCATGTCACATTACTATTCTTTGCCAATGTGTTGCCAGTTGAAGAGAGGAACAAGGAGAGAGATGAAAAACAACTATTTAGCTTATAAAGTGTATTTTAAATGCTTTCACTGTACAAAAACATTGCTTGATAATTTTGTGAGTCAGTGGCCTCATCTGTACCTTAACCCATAGAGTACAAGATTTTTAAATAATTTATTGTATGTAGAGCACACTATGATTTGAATATTATTATTAACTCGTGTCATGGCTATAATGTGCCTACTAACATTTATCTTGTATTGTCACTGACAGTCATTGTTTTTGTAATAACTCTTTATTTATTATGGAATACATATTAAAACAATAAACATTTATTTTTTCCGCAACGATAGCGTTACTCGTTCTCCATACGATGCTAATATTATAAATACGAAAGTAACTGACCATCTGTATGTGACTATGTATGCGACCATTTACGCGTAAACATTTTGGTGTAGATTTCGAAGTTGGAATGTATAAACAAAACGCTGTTAAGGCGCTGTGAATAGTCAAAATAGGCTTCTTAAAGCAGTTATATAGCAAAAAGTATACAGTTTCAAGCAGTGAAAAAAATATATGTTAATCTTGATCATATTTATGAGTACACTAACCGGTCCAAAACACGTTTGCGGAAAATTTTCTCGATAGAAAAAAATCATAAAGTAACCATTGAATTCAAAGTTATTGCAATTGTAACTGTATTATTTACAAACAAATCTTGATAAAATTAATAACACTGACGTAATATATAATAATAAAGTACACTAGCGGTTTTATTTATCGATTGAAATAAGATATTTTTAATAATTAATAAATTTCATGATAAATAACTCTCACGAGTCGAACGAAACACCGCGCCATCGAGGCGTCTGTTCGCTTCTCTTTCATTTCTAGGCGGAGCGACAGTGATCGCTGAGGCGCGCTGCCTGATGGACCTGTGTCATTTTGTTCCGCCCGCCGCTCAAAAATATTTTGTATCTGATTGTATCGTATTCGTATTCTATGTATTGTTTATTTGTATTTTATTCTATGAAACAAAAATAAATGGTGGAAGTTGTAAAGTAAGCACATACCTGCCTGATTATCTATAAATACTTTATTTCGATGCGTAATTCTATAGCTCGGTTGGTCTAGCGGTCTTCTGCAGTAGGGAGATATGCGTTATGTGCGACTAAGCGTGAGTTCAAACCCCGCTTCGATATGTTAACTTTTTGTTCATTTTCTTTTTAGAAATAATTTTTCAGTGATTATTATTTAATTTGTTTTTTTTTGTTCTTTGTTTTTTAATACATTTTTTAACTTTTTTTATAGTAAAAATAAAAGTTTACCGGGCTATTCATGAACCATCGGAGATAACTTCTTATGAGTACATAAGCATATAATAATTATGTACCTACATTGTGTTACAGCATGTTATAGGTAGTAACAACTAGTAATTCGATAGGAGGTCATTGAGGAGCGGCAGATTATTTTTCATGATTTTAGGGAGCCATAGTATTTTTTTTATAATGACATTATATGAACAACTTTGAAGGCGAAATAGTAATAAGTTCAGTAATAATAAACTATAGTTTAGACGATAGCAGATGGCCACAATATAATTATGTTGATAAAATTTATCAAAAAAATCACATGATATAAAATTAGTACCTAGTAGTATTTCAAAATTTAAAATCATTAATCTCAATTTTCGATAAAGTTATTTAGTGAAGGAAAAATTCGACTCGCAGGCAGGATTCGAACCTGCGTCTTCTGGCTAGGTACGCCAGACGCTATGACCACTAAGCCACCGCGAGTCCCACCTGCCATGTCGAAATTTGAAATTTGACTTTATAAAATTAGCATGAAAAATGCAAAAAAATCACAAAAAGTCAATTTTCGATTACAAAAGGATTCTGAGCACGAGAACCCTGGGACAGCACTTTCAATTGCGACTTCGGTTTCTGATTTCTCGACATCTGTTTTCTCGGGAATCGAGAATTCTCGATCACTATTTCCCGAAAATTCCCGGGACTTCAAGAAAATCTATGAAGACAAGTATTATATTGATATTTACTTTATTTTGACGACCTCTGTGGTTTAGTGGTTCGAGTACCGGACTGCCGACCATGAGGTCGTGGGTTCGATTCCCACAGAACACAAAAATTTATGTGATGAATGTAAGTGTTTGTGTTCGTCTGGGTGTTTCTTATGTATTATAAGTATGTATTTACAACAAAAAAAGGTATATAAGTATTATATCCATTGTCTAGTACCCATAGTACAAGCTCTGCTTAGTTTGGGACTAGATAGTGCTGTGTAAAAATGTCCCAGAATATTTATTTATTTTATTTATTTACACACGTTTTGGATCCATTATAGGCTACAGTATCCATGGTCACCAGTAGATTCAGATGTCGAATTACTAACAGCTAGCTTTAACTTTTGTTAAGTATTTGCGACCGGATTCACATAGAATGAGCAAATCCTATCCTTTGTCTTTGGATTTAGATTTAATGGAATCTACATATAAGGGGGTTCCAAGCAGGTAATGAAATTTTGTATTTTAAATAGTCTCGCGAATCAGCTTGGGCAGATATCTGCTTTCTTTTGCAAGGACTTGCAGTATATTAAATCTGACATAGTACTGGGCTTTGTCAGGGGTACGACTGTCTTACTGGAATGGTATATAAGACTTGACAGGTTGTAAGAACTGACTGATCTACTTTACTGGTTTTTTAGCTTTTCTGGTTATTAGATATAGCCTATAGCTTTTCTCAATAAATGGGCTATCTAACACTGAAAGAATTTTTCAAATCAGACCAGTAGTTCCTGAGATTAGCGCGTTCAAGTAAACAAACAAACAAACAAACTCTTCAGCTTTATATATTAGTATATAGATAGAGTATAGATAGGCGGTGGGCCCGAGTGAAATACCGTCTCTATTTATTAAGCACGCCAAGCTTCTTCGAGACTAACTTAGCCTTAACCTCTAAATGACCGCGGAAATGGACTTGATTTCATATGTCAACACCAAATATTCCAATATTGGCTGAGGCAATTAAGGGGTGCTCTCAAAACGAAAAAATACGACCAACGGCAGTTTTTTTGCAGTGAACACGCATATATGTGTCTTTTTCGGGTTAAATTGGACCATATTAGGTCTGCCCCAATCTCAGACTTCCTCCAAAGTGGTATCAAATATGATATAGTGCTAGGCCTTGTCAACTATGTATTCACAAACTGCTTACTTCTTGGGACGACGGTTCTTAACATGAGCAATGTGTTCCTTTACACGGGTCCCTATGCTTCTTTTTGTTTGGCGATAGAATCCGTATAGTTTTTCAATTTCAATATGTGTAATATTTGCGTAAACTTTAGAAATCAGTGGTTATTTTTTGTTCTAAAACATGCTAAACATTTTGAGTCGATTTTTCGTGCACTAATATTTATACACACATCAAAAAAAAATTGCGACTAGCTTAAGCTGATATAACTTTTTAAATTCAACTTTATCAAGAAAAAATGTTTTTGTGTGTTTTCTTTAAATAGAAATACCCTGTTTGAAATTAAAAAATAAATGACTAAAGAAGAAATCATAATATAATCTACCATAAAAAAAGAGATTTAGATTTTTCAAAGTGATCGTAAACTTTTTTTGATGTGTGTACATACATATCTTCATAT
This sequence comes from Acronicta leporina, assembly GCA_947256265.1. Lineage (NCBI taxonomy): Eukaryota > Metazoa > Arthropoda > Insecta > Lepidoptera > Noctuidae > Acronicta > Acronicta leporina. The sequence continues at coordinate 5,902,587 of OX366521.1, forward strand.
TTAGGTACGATATTAGTTAATTTTGTAAGTTTTCTATAGTCTTCAGATTTCTCAAGCTATCGACCCATTTTTTGTCGTCTCGAATCGAATAAAGCAAAATTTCCCGGGAATTCTCGCTTCGGGAATTCTCGCCCGGAAACCCTAATTACGACATTTGTCGAGAAAATATGTACTTACCTACTAAACAGCTGTTTGTGTGGCTATGCTGTTGGTTGGTGCTATGGCTTGCGCTATTTATTTGCTTTCAAATTACTACAGTCTTTTGTGACACCCTACATGTCGGTACCTATATTATTTTTCTCCCGAATAAACCATCGGGCTTGGTGACCGTTTTTATATTAGATTCTAAAAAAAATGCATATCTCTACTATTATGAAATTGTAAAAAGCTGTGTCTGTACATTAAAGATATTAAAAAAAAAACAAATGGGTTGGGGTATATAAACGTCTCCGAACCCAAAAAGGTGATTTTTAAAATTCTTGTCTGTTTGTTACGGGTTGGCGCAAAAACTACTGATTAGATTTTAATTTTGTTATCACTGTTAGAAAGTATGTGCTCAAAATTAAAAACTGGTATACTTCTTATCTCAAATAATTAAAAGGAACCTGAGATACAGCTTGACCCCTCTAATGTATAGAGACCCATACAAAGAAGAGATCATCACTGTTGGTTTTGAGTTTCAAGTGAGTGAAGCCACGGGCAGGGGCTAGTCTGGGGAATAAAAATGCTTGTTTATATAAATTTTTCACAATTTTGTCACTTTGCCATTTCTAGAATTGGCAATTCTACGCCCAAGCCATTTTATTTCTGAATGATTAATTATTTATTACTCATCTGATGAATCTGTTAAAACTTTCTCAATATTCTATTCAAATTTCTAGAAAATAATAATAATTGATTTACTATTTAAAAAATACGAAAAGAGTAGTTAGATAGTACATTTTTAAATTTAAAAAAAAGATAAAAAGGAATATTATGTATCATGAGATTCGAACTTAGTATCTAGTGTCTGCGATATGCGGTGTCAAGCCGGACAGCGGCGAGCCAAGCCAATCGTACATCTAACAAACGTTTCGAAATTACGTTTCTATATTAAAAGGACGTCGCGCATCGCCAAAATTCGTCCGAGGCGCCCCGCAGTGGGCGGGCCTACTTGTGCTGAGTTGTGCCCCACGTACCTGCTTCACCCCCTCCAATACCTAAACATCGTCTGTTCACCGCGCCTTAAGTAAAACAGCTGGCGGTTATGTAAAACAGCGAATTATACAATCCAACTGCGACATAGATATAAATGTAGACTGGACCTGGGAACTTTAGCCTGGATAAGTTTTGCGATGCGAGTTTAACCGCAGCCAACAGCTAGTCACATCAGACTACATATGTATGTAAGTATGTATTGTGAGCAATTTATCAACACATTTGCACAACAGGCAGTATAAATAACCAGTTTCTTATATTACGAGTCTTAATCAGATCAGGTCAGGTCAATGTACCTGTTATATCGAGAACGTGACGTGACTGATGAATCACTAAACCTATACTTTATTGAAATCTCATTAACTGAGACGGATAAGGTTAACCCTTAATTTTCATTCCTGACAGCAGTAGGTAAAGTTATTAATTTTATTTTATAATACCACGGAAGAAAAATACTTACATGATCTATTTAATTATTATTGTATTCTAGAATAAGTATATAAACTCGTAGAGACGCTAAAATGGGCGTTTGAATTATTTTTCTATTTCAATAAGACAGCGTTCGTAATATGGGTGCACCCCATTTAATATAATGCACCCCGTTTACCAAACATTATAATTTAATTAACTCACATAGAGCAGCTCACAGATTTGGATCACTATTGGGAATTGAACTCACAACCCACGGCGCGGCGTAACGGTAGTGGTAATCGTGTCAACCTTAACCGCTATACCAAAGCTGCAGTGAAGCAAATTCCAAGCTGGAGTAAGTATTTTTAAAGGTACCAACGATACAGATCCTATCACTAGAATACAAAAAAAAAGAGCAGAATGAAAGCTTCCTAACAGAGTTCATTTTCGTAGGGCTGTCACTTGGCTATTGAAAATAAAAACCGGGCAATTGCGAGTCGGGGTTCCGTAATGAACACGGACGGACTTTTATTCTTGTTGTAATATTATAGGTAGGTAGGTATCAGCAAAATGATACGAAACGCGTGGATACGACCGCATCTCGCAGCTGCAACCGCATTGGTTGTTGCACAAAACGACAGACACGAGACACCATAATTATTTCATTTGAAGTAATTATTAGTAATATTAGATTAGACGCTAAGGTCTAAAAACCGTCGTCTAACTCTAAAATATAAGCAATTTTAGTAGATTGAGAATTACGTTAATAATATTAAATTAAAACATCGAACCAATTCACCTTGACACCTCAGTGTTCGGCGGACGTGGACTATTTACTCGTGTCATGTTATATAATAATAGCCCTGACAACATGCTAGTTTCAATGTTGACTGGTTTAAAACCCAATATATTCAATGAAAATATTTTCCCATTTTGGAAGATAATAGGTCTTTACCTATGAAATTGCCGTTCTGCAGTACTGGCCATTTCAAATCAAAATAAGTTTTGTTTGGCTAAGAATTCTAATTTCAAATTAATTTTATTTTAAAAACATGGAATTATTTTTCCAAAAGTAGTCATTTGTTTATTTATTAGTGTTACATTTTCATCGCTTTTGAATCTTTTTCGTCATCATGGATACGTTAAAATTTCGAGTAATTATGGAATATGAGTACCGTCGTGGCAGCAACGCGGCACAAGCGGCACGCAACATCAACGACGTTTACGGAGCTAACACTACAAACCAACGCACCACCTGTTATTGGTTTGCTCGCTTCCGTTCTGGGAATTTCGACCTGAAAAATGAACCTCGCGGTCGTCCGAAGACTTTGGTCGACAATGACGAATTAAAGGCGATTGTGGAAGCTGATGATACACAATCGACGGCTGAATTAGCAGCAGCTTTCGACGTTAGCGTCAAAACAATATTGGTCCATTTACGTCCATTGGCAAGGTATATATATATTAACGATTTACCACTCCAAACTCCGCACCCTATGGTTTTGTTCGCTGATGATAGTACACTCCTAATCAATTGCCAAAATAAATTGTGTTACGAGAATGACATAAATTTTGCCCTTCATACTATAGTTAACTGGTTAGATGTGAATAATCTAGTCATTAATTTACAAAAAACAAAAGTTATGCACTTTTATCAGCGGACAAGCACTGGAAACTTAAACATAAGTTATGATGGCCAAACTATAGATGAAACTAACGCTACAAAATTTTTAGGGATATTGATTGATAGTCAATTAAACTGGAAAGCACAGGCTGAGGATATCTGTAAAAGATTGAGTACTTCTGCTTATGCTCTATTTAATTTGGCCAAGAAAGTAAATACACAAACGGTATTAATAGCTTATCACAGCCTAGTAGTATCTGTTCTAAGATACGGAATCATATTTTGGGGCAATTGCAGCGAGAGAGAGAGCATATTTAAGGCCCAAAAACGTTGTATCAGAGCTATGTTTGGAATGAAAACTACGGACAGTTGCGTTCATGTCTTTAAATCGAAAAAAAAATTAACATTCCCATGCTTGTACATACTGGAGTTAGCTATTTTTGTCAAAACAAATAAAGACTTATTTCGTACTTTGAACGAAACAAGAGTCAGAAGCAGAACTACAGCTATGAGATCTCAGTACCAAAATTTGTTAAGTACGGGAGCATATAAAACTGCACTCTTAAAAAAAAGTATTATTTGCATGGCACCAGTTGTGTATAATAAAATACCTCAAAAAATTAAAGAGAAGTCACTAGAAGAATTTAAAAAAGTTTTAACCAATCTATTAATAGAAAAATGTTATTATTGTATTACAGACTTTATATTTGACGCGCTGCCCCGGTCTTAAGAGTCATAGCGTGATGTTAAATAGCTTAAAACCTTCCTCTTAAATCACTCTATCTATTAAAAAAAACCGCATCAAAATCCGTTGCGTAGTTTAAAATATCTAAGCATACATAGGGACAGACAGCGGGAAACGACTTTGTTTTATAATAAGTAGTGATGATGATAAGCACCTATGATTATTTGTTTTAATTATTAAGTACTTAATTATAAATTTTTGCATGCTTTTATAGCAGAATGTACATGGATTCACAAAAAAATTTAACATCTTACTGTACTACCTACATTCTTAGCAAATAAAATATTCTATTCTATTCTAAAGGTAAAAAAGCATGATAAATGGGTGCCCCACGAACTCAATGATCGCCAGCGCGAAGTACGCGTCAAATCGTGCCTTGCACTGCTCAACAGACACACAAATGAAGGAATTTTGAACCGCATTGTTACCTGCGATAAAAAATGGATTCTGTCTGATAACCGCAAGCGCTCAGCAAGTTGGTTGGATCCTGGTTCAGCACCTAAACAATGCCCTAAACGAAAACTTACCCCTAGAAAAGTAATGGTCACTGTTTGGTGGTCTAGCGCCGGTGTGATTCATCACAGCTTCTTACCAAACGTTCCTAAACTTATCCAAGTTGCAAGAACTGGGGTTGGAAGTTCTCCGTCATCCGCCCTACTCACCAGACCTTGCGCCTACAGACTACTACTTTTTCCAGAATTTGGATAACTTCTTGGCGGGAACAAAATTCAATACCCGAGAGGCAGTACAAAATGCCTTTGAAGAATTTTTTGCCTCCCGTCCAGCTGATTTCTTTAAGAAGGGCATCAATAAACTGCCACTGCGTTGGCAAAGATGCATTGATTGCATGGGTGATTACTTCGATTAATATAAAAAAATACTTACATAGGTAAAGACCTAATAGTAATCTTTACGATGGTGATCGTGCGAAAACGATCACGTCTTCTTCATACCTATACAAAAAGAAATTCGTTACACTCACACCACACAAGAAAAGCTGGAGCGATTTTAATAATATTCCTCTATGATTTGTTAGCATTTGGCTCCGCCCCGAATAATCGGAAACATTCAAGAAAACACGGGAGTCGGGACGCTAGTGAACTGCGGGCCACAGATAGTACCTATTGTACATTGCTGGAATATCATCAGCATTATTATAATGGCTTGAAGATGAGAGCATCGAATGCTCAAACAAAACCTATCTCTAGGACAACAAGTTAGACTATAAAGGTAATTATTTAGATTCTGAAAAGTCTTTTTATCTGAAATAGACTTTGTTGTGCTGACCTTTGTCTTGCTCGGTGAAAAGCATTAGGCGAAATTAGAATTAATTTGCAGATCTGCCTTTATGATTTTCACTTGCTTTAGTGGTAATGAAAAACATTGTGATGAAACAGGAATGTGGGTAAGCCAAACCACACTAGGCCCTCAATCTGATAGGAAGTCAGTGCCCAGCGGTGAGACGGGTAAAACCTTAACATAAGCCACAGGGTCGAACAGCCACAAATAAATAAAATTGACCAAAGCAACAATAAACACTGGAAATGGTCCAAATTAATTAGGTTTTATTTCCTTTGTGAATAATGCAGCTCCTGTAATTAAAGTAATTAGTGACATTCAGTTTTAATAGGTACAGGAAATACATCGTATCGTCACCAGTTAACAATATAAATAAAATATTTGGAAGTTCCTATTTAATTAATTTCCATTTCGCTATGATAACTGCCATAAGGCAGGATTGTCCACTGACAATTCAAAAGGAAAAGAAGCATATCCTACCGGATATCTTACCTCGGGCAGCGCGGAGTTTAGGGTCTCACCCGATTGATGGCAATAGACTCGCCCCTTGGACGATTTAGTCGTCCTCTATTACTCTCTTGGTCAGTCCCTCATGACTGAGGATCGTGGTGCCTCCGCCGGTTTCTGTCCAGCGCATCTCTTACGACCGTGTAGAATTTGGAGGACAACGAATCTTTAACTTGATGGGTCCATCTCGTTGGTGAACGACCGCGCGATCTTGTGCCATCGGTGTTCCCAACCACAATCAGTTTTTCCAGACTTTCGTCGCCTCTGCGCACTGTATGGCCAAAATATGATAGAATGCGTTGTTGGCATATGGTGTACAAACGAGTTTTAACTCGGAGCTTGGTCAGGATTGATGCATTGGTGCGTTTCGCCGTCCAAGGTACTCTTAACATTCGTCTCCAGCACCACATCTCGAATGCGTCAATCCTGTGTCTCTCTATTACATGAGACCTAATTTACATATCGAGGAACTGTGGGTTGTGTACATTACAAGTCTTGCTTTCGGGGAACACCGGCTGATGGCATGTTATGTTATAACTCTACAATTCCACTATTTTATTCTGTGAAAATATTGATACATAACTTGATGATTTGTAGCACAAGAAGAAACGCAATGAGATCCAGGGAGGTATGACGTAATCATGCACTCATTCAATAGGCAATAAGTAGTTCGGCACGAATGCCGCTCTGTTCGGTAGGTGTAGATAACCGGTTTCAACTTTCAACCGACTCGGCGTTCTACAACGCCCGGGTCGTTGCGAAAATGGGGCACTGCAGCGGAAGGAGTAGGTGAAGGTAGTGGGCAGCTGACACATTAGTGATTCATTAGAACATGGCGGCTTTCACTAGCTATGGAACTAGAACAATAAAAACCAGCACGGTAAACTTAGTACTTAGTACGGCTTAGTACTTAGACACTATATCTAGGTACTTGTCCACTTTTTTTATACATAGGTACCGTCACATCTGTATTCTCCGAAGGGTTAGGCAGAGTCATACTAATGTACACCCACAGTTTTTTGTAATATGTAATTGATGTATTGATAGCCTTGCCTTTTTGATTTCTCACCTGATGGGTGATGGAGTACGCTTGCCTAGAAGTAACCTACCCATTCGTGACTTGCAAGACGACTAGGTTGTATAGTAGTTATGTAACCGGCAACAGACTCCGGCAAAGAATTCCACTCCCTAGCAGTATATTCTTTGTTCTGTGGGTATAGGAGCATAACGCTTCGTGCGCATTAGTGGAATATCCTTTCTGAAATATTATAAGTAAATTTAAATGCGAAAGTTACTACCTAACTATCTGTTTGTCACGTTTTCAAGCATAAGCCGATGAACCAATTTTGATGAATTTTAGTAGAGATAGATTCATGTATGTATGTATGTATGCAGGTGTATCATTATGGATACACCGGCGCTGAGCGTGCTAGCGTAGCAGTCGCGCTCAGGACCACTTGGCTAATGAGGCAGTTGGCATGATGTAATTTATTTAATCGCATTTTTCGGTCAATAATTGCTTACGAAACAGTTTAAACATTTCATTAAGTAGGTAGGTAGGTACTTAGGCACCTACATCTCTAAAGACTGTGGCGTGACCAAGGACTAAAGTGGAAGTGAATTAAGCACCTATTACGGAAACGTCATGGGCACCGAGGCTCGGTGGAGTTTGTCGACCTTCGTTTGCAATGCCAGACATCAGATTCTACTACACCTGCACATTTTATAGGTATGCTTATGATTATGACTCATGAACTCGTCTACGTAAATTGATGAATGAATCTACTGTAATGACAAATGCACCTTTATGTAGGTAGGTACTTAGATATTATGTGTGTGTGTTCTAAGATTGCAACATTGCATTTTATCAGCTTATAAACTACTATTCATCACTACAACCGTCGAATTCTCCCGATACAAGCGTATGCATCTCTTAGTAGTCTGTGCCAGATACCTACCTAGCTACTCGTACTACACTACATATTAATGTATTACCTACCTGTCTAACTAATCAACTGAGTTCGCCGTTTTTTTTTGCATCACATTTTTTTGTGAAATATAATTTTTAAATCCCTCAGAAATGTCGGAAAACATGGGAAAATTTACGGAGGCAAAGTTGCATAGGGGTTTTATCTAAATTAATAATTTGGACTGCTGTATACGTTTTCGATTTCTATGGTTTATCGTGATCAAATCACGGTGCACGCAGCCACCGGATGAGTCACCGACAGTGGCGGGCGGCCGATAATGCCGCGCGCACACCGGACACTCAATACCTTGTACGACTACTACCGCTCATTGTGTAGATAGGTAGGTTCGATACACGATCCACTCAACTCACTTATCGATGCTATGCATGCTACTGTTTATGCGGCAGCAGAATTATAAAATCCCTCCTTCACACGATGATGTGTGAAGGAGGGATTTTATATGATATGAGGATGTGATATGATAATCTAGCTAACATAAAGCAAGATATTAACTAAAATAAAAAAAAAATATTTATGGTTTTAAATAGTGCATTAATTAATAAAAAAAATATTCTTTGATCGTAATTGAGTCATTGTCAACTATTCTGCCAGTGTCAAGATAAGAAAGTATTAAATTAAGCATTAGCGGCATTAGCTAATTTTTAATTAGAAATTCTTGAAAGCTGTAATTTAAACAAAATTTTGTCAATGGATTTTAAATAATGATAATAATATATGACTTTTCAAAACAGACCTTTCATAGTCAAATGTTTAAAAGACAAGATACCTATCTATTATTTAATACAACCTGGATAGGTACCTATACAACAGGTTTTTTGCCTCATCAATTTACTGGAACTTGTTTTGAAGCCTGTTTAGCAGGACAAGACTTAGGAGGGAGTGATATTTGTATCTGTCAGATAAATCTACATCTCTACTATTATAAAATTGAAAAAAAAGCTTTGTCTGTACATTGAAGATATTTAAAAAAAACAAGTGGGTTAGGAACTTATCATATGTCTCCAAACCTAAAAATGAGATTTTTTGTATGATACATTTAACTGCATGTTCCTTGATGGTTAGTTTTATAACATATCTTATTAGGAAAGAACTATAATACCAAACTATGGTTTAAAATAATGTATTTATATTATCATGCCTACTCATTCCAGTCTTTAACACAGTCACAGTTTTCAATGTTTTCAATAAAGTTTTGTAAATAATAAAGCATATTTACATTTCTTAGATATTTAATTCATTATTGTTCATCACTATTAATGGACATAGTAACCATTTTTAAAATGGTGAATATTTGAAAAATATTAGAACATCATTCACCTCATTGAAAAGTTAAGAATGTTAAAACTACAATTATTTTAATGATGATAACTTAAACTACACCACTGCAATAAAGCAATACGACAATAAAAAATACAATCTGAATCACTTTATTGCAAGGCATAATTTTTAATGTTATTTAATTCAAAGTTGGCTAGGCTAAGTTAATTGGGTATCCCTACCTTGACAACCTAATTTGTGTGTTCTTTTCACTTGTGCTAAAAGCTCCACTGATGGGATTTATTTTAATGGCAGGCCACAGTGGTGGGCTATACCAATAATTGAGATATGTACCCTAATATACATGGGAGTGATACCGCTGGTGTTGCAAGCTTCCTTAGGCTATGGTAACTACTTATGACGCAGGCCTTGTTTGCCATAAATGTTATAAAAAAAATTCAACTGTGTCACACATTAACTAAGAAGATCTGGATTATTAAAAGAAACATGCATCAATATAATGTGCATAGCCTGCACATTGTATTGAAGAATCGACAAATGATTTCTGTCTTCCACCAAATTCTTATCTGGATTCATGCTAATAATTTTGAGATTTTATAATGAAAACAAAGAAATAAAGTAACTAACTGAAAATTATTATGTGGAAACTGTTTCTGGATTACTTATGTGTTGTTAGCTATGTATTAAGTTTATTCAATATTGTAGCTGTTTGTTTCCCAAAGAAATAAATAAATAAACATTTGTTACGACCGTTAAAATACGAGCTACGAACCTGCTAGCAGTTTTATGCAATCTGATTCAGATAGTTTAAGCATCGCCAAACATTTAAAACATTTCAATTTATCAATGCGGTAACGATTGCTCGTTCTTACCTATAATAAATAGCGTGCAGCCCGTCACAGACAAGCCAAAACGCATGCAGACTGTCCGGTTCCAACTAGAAGCCATACGCCGAGAAAAGTAACTGATGGGACAATTCCAACGCTGATCCGTTGGTTGCTGTTCGTAGGTCACAGTGGTAGGCTGATATACTGCACTCGTAGGCATTTTGAAAGATTTTCACAAACTAAACAAATATAATCACAAATTGAAGCACTTCACATTCACAAACAACACCACCACGGAATATTTTTTATTGAACACGACAGTCGACACATGCACTGAGTCACGACGCACAGCCACAGTTCAAGCAAAGCATGAAAGCAAGTTGTAAGTAAACACAACACCACAGACTACTAAGAGAAAGAGATATAATAATTGTACTATACTAGAGCTGTAGCGAATCGTATGTATTCGGTACTGAGTAACGGGTGCGCCATCTAGTACCGAGTAACGAAACGTTACTCACGAATGCATTTCGTTACTCGCATCTTTCGTCGTATCGGTACCTACACTGATTCAGTTCACCCAAGTACCGTTGATGCGAATATTGAAAGGTTTGCTGACCGTATGGTTCACGCACGCGCACGCGCTCGCGTATTCACTGAATTTTATTGTATATTATAATATATATATTTTATTATATAATTTTAGACATCTACTTGGGGCTTTTTTATTATAATCGATACATATTATGATAATAGATTGCGATGTTATTTTGATATAACATAAGCTAAAAGAAAAAAAATATATATATATATTTTATTAGATTCCTTCATTGAATTTTAGTAGATTCCGTCTACAGTTCACTTGTAGTTCAACACTTTACATAATAATATATTAAATCGAACATAGCATCACAGACTAAGTACTAAGAAATACTAGTATCATAGCATCAACATTACATACGTATGCGTTTACGTATACGTATATGATGTATCAGAAGTAACGAGTAACGTAACGATACGATAGTAACGAGTACTCATTGTAAAAGTAACGAATACGTACGGGTACGCTTTTTTTCGTTACTTTTACACCTTTATACTATACCTACTTCGACTTTTAATTGTATTCAGTAACTTGACAGTTGAAGGGTTACCAGTTTTTGACAAAAAAAAGATAGTGAGGTGGTCAAAGAATGAACGAAATTGAATGAACTTAAATAATGTACTTAATGAACATTATTTAAGTTCATTTTATGTATATTGAATAGCTAGTCTTCAAAACACAATATAAACTATTAAAAATAGTAGAATTTGTTTCTCAGTAGTAAGTTAATCTATAAAATGTCAAAAATTACAAAAGTAAAAAAAGGTTAAATTATATTATGTTTTATTTTTATTTTTGGTTGGTTTTTATTAGAAGAAAATAGTAAAGGAAATTACTTTGATTAATTATTCTTATATTTTACATCTTATTTACGATTCTTTAGATTAATTTTATATTAAACCATTTTTATCAATCAACCTTTACACAAAATCATTCACTACCCCAACACTATTAGTTGTAGTGTGGTATCATTATTTCTCTTCGAACTGTCACACACATACACTCTAAATTACACCAAAAACTGCTTCGAAATCATTATAAAAGTCTATTATTTTAATGAAAACATTTTCACAGAATAAAATAATCATTACAATTTGACATTTCAAAACTCTAGATTTTCTACAAATTTTAGGGATGTGACAAAATAATAAATGATTTTGATTTATGTGAATGAACAACTGAACTGTAATTTCAAGGTCAAATGAAATGGCAGCCAGTTAAAATGTTATTGTATTACGCCTTCCGCCTTATCATTGCGAATTAAATCCCACAGAATTAATACGGGCACAATTATAGGGCCATGTTGGCAAAAATAATAAATCTTTTATAATGGCTCAAGTCATGGAATTGATTAAAGAAGGCTTAACAAAAATAGGCACGGTGTCATGGACCAATTGCATAAATCATGTAATCAAGGAAGAGGATAAAATGTTGCAGCTCGATGACAATAGATACTGCATCAGATGCACAAACCCAGAGGTTCATAATACATGTGTCAGAATCTGATGATTCTTCAGAGCTCTTCAGAGATTGTGACACGTGTATTTTAGAGGAATACGAGTAATAAATTAATATTTCGCAGTTTGTCGTTTTATTTATTCATATTCACACATTCACTCATTCACTTCATATTTAAAATTAAAAGATCAATTCAGTACCTACTCGTCAAGGTGAGAATCATTCAGTCTTGGCTAAGAGTATTTAGTTCAGTCATTCATTCATGATTTCCCAACACCATCTTACCACTATCAATTGTCTCTGGTTATTAGGACGCCATTTTTGTTTACTAAAAATGACAAGGATAGATATACTCTTTGGCAATTTTGGCAAAGAGCTGAGGCAAAGAGCAATGACACAGATAATAGAATACTAACGATGGATACCTACATTAACTTAGCGGTAGGTAGTAACAATAATATTCTTGATAGGGATGAGACGTATTTACTTTACCAGGTTTTAAAACCGAGGCTTTGCGTCGAATGTCGCCCTGGTATGGCCGAGAAAAACTTGCAGGCATAAAATATTTACTAGTTCCACGTGGGCACAAAACCCAGAACGCCGCGCCGTGCGTGGATTAAAAAAATCTCGCATGCATAGAAAATTGATCTATATTATCATACACACAAGGTGTATAATCGTATTGACAAAAAAAATACTTTGAACAACAAGTATTTTCAACTCGCGTTGCCGGGGCGCCGCCGCCGCCCCCGCGCCGTACGCTGCGAGGCAGGCAGCGGCCAAATACTTTCAAGTATTTTAATACTTAATAAGTTTTCGACACTGGTATTTTTACATACTCGTACTTGAAAGCGGTATTGAATTATCCAAGTATATCACATCCCTAATTCTTATCTGAGTTCTTGACAGAGGCAGACATGAGTAAGCAAAGCAAATAGGTATGTGGGTAATCAATATTGCTAAAGCAATTTATTTCTATATGCTCTGGAGGCATGTATGTTATACCTACACTGGATTTTGCGCGTAGAACATTCGACTGAAGACAATTTACGACCTTTCCGTAATCGTTATAGTGCTTGCATCTCTTTCTTCCGGGTGACAATTTTTACATTATGTAGCTGAACTTGCATTTTCTATGCTTTACGTCGTTGTCGAATTTTTTAAAGACGAAATGCAGCCGTTTGCTCTCTCTAGCGTAAACTAGTCGCGGAAACGGTCGTCGTTACAACTGGTTTGAGTAACTCCTGCTGAAAGAACGAAACATTTCAAACGGAAACGTATAGCAGTGACTTCATTGAGTGAAATAGTTGCAGTTTCTTACAATTATTAACGATAAAGAAATGTAACCAAAATCAACCATACACCGACTTGAAACAAATAACCCGTGCTAAATCCTCAATTACGATTAAAAGAAAGAATTCTAAACAATCATGCAACTGCCCTCGAATTCCACGAAACTTACCTATTATTATTCCAGTTCTTTATTAGTGCCAGACTACTTTGCGCTTAGGGTTGAATTACTTTGATCGTTGCATCGCGAACGACAACTGGTTTTACTAGTAATAGATTTCGGTCGGATTTCGTTGCTATACAATGATAACAAAACACTAACGAACAATAATAGTAAAAACATTAACTACCAATAACAAAATAAGAAAAACGAAATAAACGATTCTGAACTCGACTGTATTCTCAGAACATGTCGAGCCTTTTCAGGAAGAACATCGTAAGCGCCAATAATCCCAAAAAATTTTTAACAAACTGTTAAAAAATATTAACCGCCAGATCAACTGATTTTGCATCTTATGTCACTTACTTTAGAGTTCAAAGTAGAAATATATCAAACTTTTTTTTCCATCGTAAGTTACAACCCATTCTATTTTTTAACGTAACCTCCACCGACTGACAGTATAGTACCTGTCGCTTACCATATAATACTAGGTTAATAATTTTATTGCAAGCATCCTACTTGGCACTTACGATAATAAATTACTGCTACTGGGAAGTTCATAGAAAAACCCAATAACACTTTGCTCGTCCTGGGAATCGAACCCAAGATCTCTAGCGTAGCAGTCGCACTCAGGACCACTAGGCAAAATGTGAAAGATGTTTCTTTTTTTATGGGGAGTTTGACCGCTACCTGACCTGATGTTGAGCGACGATGCGGTTGACTACGGGCGGCGCGATTGCAAGTAACTCATTCAATCATGATTAGACCAAAAACATACGCCCTGGCAAACAGTTCTACTTCGAATCTGCTTAAAGTTAAGATGAAGACGATGCCAAATCCTTGCCGTATGACGATCAATGAATTAGCGAAGATAATTTGACTGTTTGTGGAAGTTTTAAAGCCATTATCTGTAAGATATTATCTGTAGGTACTCACCGTATCACACCCAAAACAGTATCCCTCCAACCGGGATAAAGAGATAAACGAGGGTGTAATTAAATCTGTACTATTCTCTTTAAATAACTTAAAATGGTTGACGAGAGAAGGACTCAAAATGAAGTTGCATTATAGGTACTGTTACAGTTACGCAGGACAAAATAAAAATAAAGCCATGATTGTGATGTTGTATTATTTCATGCAATATCATGCGAGTTTTGTTGAAAGGCTGACTATAAACTTCCTCATTCCTGGACATACCATGATGCCAGTAGACTCTGTGCATGCAACAATAGACGGATATAAACAGAAAAGAACGATTTACGCACCATCTGAATGGCAAACTTTGATTGGAAACACAGACTACTAAGAGATACTAGTATATTGGAAATGCTCTGACTAGCCCCAAAAAATATATTTATTTATATATAATAATAATAAGAGCCTCGACCAACACTTTAGGAGGCTCGAGTTGGATGGCTGGGTTAAGGGCCTGATTCAGAAGGCAGTACTCCTTGATACGGCACGTATTGTGAGGAGGTTCCTGTCTCTGGGGCCCTAACCACCGGTAGCTTGGACCCTGCTCCCCATGCCGATGGACAACTATTTTTATATTTTTAAATGTTTTTATTTTCCCTTGTTTTTTATAAAAATATTAAAAAATGTAAATTATATGATTTTAAAGGAATAAATGGAATAATAATAAACCCCCTCTGGGACAAGCGTTACCTCATCATGAGACTAACGTCAAACTGGAGGGTAGATTAGAATAGCTTTTTACAAACCTTAGACAATAAAACAAAAAATGTGTCATAAGGTTAAAAGAAAAGCGTACAAACCGCAGGGCGTGAGTGGCGACACTGCGGTCCTTATTGCCCCAGAGAGTCGGTCAGGGCCTTGTCTCCAGTTTGCCCATATTGGGTAGCTGGAGTGGAAACCCAAGAGCGCCCGCAGGACTTTCAACTCTGTCTTGCCTTAAACGGCTGGCCAGAGGGGGGCTGCCAGAGCTATATGCTTGGGGGTGGAAGTGTCTAATGGCGTAATAGCGGGGAAACCCAATCCGGGTCTCTTGGAGACTCGCGACGGTGAAACTGGGGCCGCACCTCTCGACACCCTTAGCCGCTCACGCCGCTGTTGCCGCCTTTTACCTGTACTGGCAGCTTTTCGGGGGGCCCAGCTAGTGAGTTGACGAGTCACCGTCTGCCATCCCTAAGAATATTTTTTCGAGGGTCAAAGGCAGACGCCGTTTTCTTCCGGCAATAGAAGTTATCGGTCCACCAAACACCCCATCCATAATCCCATTTTTGATTCCCATATTTTAAATAGTCCTGCACCCGCCCGGAATACTTCATGACTTTCACTGTCCCATAGTACAGTTGTGGAGTGTCCCGGGTGTATGCCCCATCCCATATTAGATCAAAGCTCTCCAAGGGGCCTCTGCGCGTTGGACCTGTGTCCCCCCGCAAGCCTTGCAAAATACCGGATGTCTTCCTCACGGGAGGCATGCCGTGATACCCACAGAACAAATGTTCCGTGGTCCAGAAGTAGTGATTTTATGCTGCGCTTGATTAGATTAGTTGGAGTGAGTTTTATGTCTAAAACGGAGTTAACTATGTTATATATGTGCGAATGAAGGAAAATTGGCAATCGCTGGGCAAAAGTGGAGTGCACTGCTACATGTGGAATACTAAAATAGCGTTTGTTTTTTAGGAGATCATAGTCGGTTCCTTTTAATACGTTAAGATGTGTCTTATAGGTGACTGACGAGATGTATAGTTTACGCACACTGAGCAGGTCAGCTTCGATGTATAGAGCCTGAGTCGGAAAACGGAATGATTTGTGAAGCATGACCTTCAGGACAGCTCATTGTGCTCTTTCTAGTTCGATCATGTGTGCTTTAGCAGCTCCCCCCCAGACTGTAATGCAGTATTGTATCAATGTTTGACAGAGCACAGAGTATACAAGCTTTCTTGTGGGAATTGGGGCACTATCGCGTAGTAGTTTCATTACGTAAATGTGTTTCCGGACGCGTTTCGCTAATTCCGACATGTGTTGTCTGAAGGATAGGTTCTGATCTATTGTTATGCCCAGATATTTTAGGTGATCAATCCTCTCGATCACGTTACATTGGCATTGGGGATTCAGGTTCTGTAAGTACATGCAGGTCCTTTCATGAAGCATGGCATTCCATTTTGGCAGTTTGGTAGCAAAAGTTTTTCTGAAGACTAGTTATGTACTTTGTTTTCTTGATATTTAAGGTAAGCAAATTTGTGTCGAGCCAAGAAAAAACAGATTAGGTCAGCGTTGGGAATATCAGAACATAAAAGGTCATTCATAGAAATTGTAAACAGAGTCGGGCCTAGAATGCTGCCCTGAGGAACACCAAAATATACCCTCTTAAAGTCACTGATATGATCTCCTATTCGTACACATTATTTTCGTTTGCTCAGATAGCTACGACAATGAATTGTATATGAGACAATTCTTTTAACAAATAATGAAATTAAAGATTGAAATTCCTATGCAACAGCCTTCTTACTCGTACCAAACAAAATTATAATACAAACAAGCAAGCTGCGTAACGCTAGATTTGAAAAAGGCGACAAGTTCTATTACGACTATGATGGACCCGAACAAGCTGTTGATGTGTCTCTTAAATTGAGGTCTCAGCAGAATCAACAAGCTATTCGTGAACCTAAAACTGCTTACACTGAAAATAATCCCATCTCGAAGGCGAAATACGAAGATTTAAAGAAAATGTGCGAAAATAAATAAATTTAATAATCATTTATTTGAAGACATTGAAGTCCATAGATTTAGATTAGTAGAAAAAGGTGTCATATCAGAATTTTATACAAAAGAATATCTGGAATTGCCCTGTTATAGAAACACAAGAGACGTTTTACCTGTGAGACTGATGAAGACGAGGACTGATTTGTGTCTCTTTTTGTAAAGACGAGGACTGATTTTACTTAATGTTTTTTTTACTTTTTTGTATTTCTGACTCTTTATCCTTCTCTATTTGGCATGGTATCTCGTAAAAACAGTTTAAAAAAAATCACAAAAACATAATTATTTCTATTATTTTATGATTTTAAGAATTATCGTAAATCGACATCTCTTATCAGCTCTACCTAATAACGGTCATCACTCATCAGTTTTATCGTAAGCGACATTTATGTATGTGATTATAGAGTACCTACTGAGTCAAATTGTACTGCTCAGTTGTGAATATTGTATACCTAATGCCGCAATTACTACAGCTAGGAATCTAGAATGTGTTATAGACCTACAAA
Source organism: Acronicta leporina (assembly GCA_947256265.1). Taxonomy (NCBI): domain Eukaryota; kingdom Metazoa; phylum Arthropoda; class Insecta; order Lepidoptera; family Noctuidae; genus Acronicta; species Acronicta leporina. Next base: position 5,920,207 of record OX366521.1, read on the forward strand.
TTGCGAAAAACCAATTGAAATTTGAATTTGGCGGGGTGAGCGAAACGATCAGCCTTAACATTTGAATCAATAGGGAGGTGCCCTTAAAACACTAAGTACAAATTTCAAATTTTGGTATAAGTAAATATTTAGAGAAATATTTAAAAAAAAACCTTCTGTAAAATATGCAAAATGGCGGTTACGATCTTCTTCCTGAAAAGGCTCGATGTGAACATGTGTTTCAAGTACGGATGTAACACGCACACAGTAGCAAGGACGCGAGCAGGGAGGCGGCAGCGCCGGCAGCGCGCGGGTGAATATATTATAGTGATATCAGATGGGTAAAGGTCGATCTTCCACGTTTCCCGTACTATTAGACTCTTTGAATGGATTGAAGAAAAATAATTAGAGTTGCTTGCTATCAACATTATATTATAGCATTGCTTGCTATGGTGATAAGTTCTTACACTGAAAAAACTTGGTTATCAAAATAGGATACCTAAGCCGTTTTATTGAAAACTACTAAAATGCTGCAATTTGTTTCATTCCCGTGTGAAAAATGTTTTTTTTTGTCATTGGGAATTATCAACATCACTACTTATTATAAAACAAAGTCGTTTCCCGCTGTCTGTCCCTATGTATGCTTAGATCTTTTAAACTACGCAACGGATTTTGATGCGGTTTTTTTTAATAGATAGAGTGATTCAAGAGGAAGGTTTTAAGCTATTTAATATTACGCTAAGACTCTTAGGGACGGGGCAGCGCGGGTGGGTCGCTAGTTTATTGTATAAATTTACACTAATTTAAAAAGCTGAAGTTTGTTTGCTTGCTTGCTTGAGCGCGCTAATCTTAGGAACTACTGCTCCGATTTGAAAAATTCTTTCAGTGTTAAATAGCCCATTGAGGAAGGCTTATAGGTTATATATCATTACGCTACGCGGACGAAGTCGCGGGCAGAAGCTTGTGGGAAAATAAAAACAAGCATTTTGAAAAAATATTGTAATAGTTATAATTTTAAATATTCATTATCGCTAATAAATAGTATTATATCACTAGACAGTCGCTGCTTTATAATTAGAGTCATTTATTTTAACAGGTAAAGGCACTGATCCTTCTTATAGACACTATAATCATTTAAGCAGCAGTTACGTCCGAGTCGACATAATAATTATGTAAGTACAGGATAACTTTATTCATTGGTTGCCTATGAGATTTGTAAAATATTTATTGAAAAAAAAAACTACATTCCATAAGTCAACATGTTAGAACGGAATTCATGTAATACAAAGAAAATTACAATTGCAATCCGAAATTAGGGCTACAATTATTTTAATCGGTATACTATGTTTGGATGTCAATAAATTTGTATGTTAAATAATACAGTACCATAAAGTCAGTAAGGTTACATAATAAGGCTAATTACCAATGTATTATAAGACATCCTACACATTCGTAACTGCTTACTCAATAATTTTCTATAAAATTATTATCATTATGGAATTGAGTGTCTCTATTCAGCAAAAACTTCAATAGAAGAAATGTGACTCCCACTCTGAATATCATATTTGATCGATATAATAAACAAGTGTATATAATGTTAACTAACACATAAATAACTAAGACATAACTTGATTAAAATAATATGAATTAATAATAATATAATGACGCTTGAAAAGTTATTCTCTTTAAAAAATATCAGTATTTCATTCGAAGTTACACTCTTGGAGTCAAATAAAACAAAGTATTCAGTCAGAAAATAATAAAGTTGATTGCTACATTTTGACACTGAAAATACAATTCTTATGTTCTTATAACATAATAATTACTAAGGCACCAAAGCATGAGCATTCGCCTAACATAATTTCGATAAATAAAAGAAATTACAATGCTAAAGTTCACATGTAAGTAATATCAGCATACTTTTTCATTTGTACCGATTTATTTAAAGTATATACAAATATATTCTACAAAAATATTTCAAATACCTAATTCAATATTATCTATTTTGTACATGCAAAATAGAACTTATGTTATTATGCTTTTTATATTTATAATTCGACTTACAATGTATTGTAACATTGCTATTGCTTTATTTAAACTTGAGAGTAATGCGGAAGGCTAATAAATCTTAGCTTCACTGGAAATATTGGTGTAAATTTAATAATATGGATGTACCATTCTGCTAATTAGACTATATTAAATTGAAGAAAGTGAATAAAATCATTTGAGCGATATTACAGCTAACCATATAGCTATTAAATGTGCATAAATTCTTATGATGTGCATCCAACTTTTTATTGAAGGTTCATGTTCTATAAGCGATTTATAAGTAAATATATTCTTTTAGCAGCAGAAATCTATGGAGTAGTCAGAAAATAAGTATGTTGGTGAAGTTAGTCCTATTAATGGCCTTTTATGGATACTTAGTTATAATCGTAAAGAGCAATACTGTCCTGATACATCATCCAGAAAATTTTCAGTCTCATTTTAGCTGTCTTTAATTTAATACAATCCAGACTAGTTTATTTAATAGGCAAATCAAAATCTTTAGCAATATTTACATTGAGACATTATATTATACCGAAATACATAAATTCAGAAAGGCGATAGATTTAAAATGAACACATTTTGAATTATATTCTTTACACTTATATAATAACATAACATACCATCACGCCTGTATTCCCCGAAGGGTTAGGCAGAGGCGTACTAATGTACACCCACAGTTCGCCGGTATGTTTAGGTCCCATGTAATAGGGGCGAGCCTATTGCCATTAACCGGGCACAAGCAAACACTTATATAATTCTATTTATAATATAGTAAGCAAGACCCTCACATTTAAAATATATGTATCATTCTACAGCAAAGCCAGCTGTTTCGAGCACCGCCTGCTCAAGTTTATCATGAAGTTTCTCCTTGGTCGGGTAAGGGGGTAAATCAAGGCGATTAAAACAAGTATGGGCTTTTGGAAGAGAGTCGGGAGACGCGTCAGCTACGAGGTGTAGTGTGAACAGTCTAGGAGCGGCGGCGCCAGTGGATCCTTGCAACGCGCGGAAACCAGCTAACGGCACACGCCGGGATCCTGTTACAAATTGTAACAACCTAGCTCGCATTTCCGCATCAAACTCTTCAACGATCTCCCAGAACCAGGACACGATAGGCGCGTCGGGCGTGACGTGCTTGAGTCGCGTGTGCCGGCGCCAGTCGGCCGGGTCCAGGTCGGCGCGGCCGGCCAGCAGCGGCGGCAGGTCGCGCGGGGACAGCGGCCGCAGCAGCTGCGGCGGCACGAGGTCGGCCAGCCCGCGCTGCAGCGCCAGCCACTGGCGCTCGGCCCCGCGCGTGAAGCGGTGCGCCACGTACAGCCGCACGTAGTCGCGCTTGTTCGCGTCGGTTACGGCTTCGTTCGTTCCGCCCGGTCGCAGCTCCACGCTGCGGACTGCGCCGAACGATGAGCATTCCACTGAAAACGTTGTGTCTATCACGCCAGCAATGCTGTTTTCTCTAGAAACAGAAAATAAAATTGATAAGTAATTGATCGAAACAAAACTGAAACCAGAAACGAAAGTTCAAACAAGTAAGTTCCAAGAGCACTAACAGCATCCAGGAGAGTGAACGATGTAGTTCCGGGTCCACATCACGAATGTCACGGAGTGTGATGGGTCTGCCAAGCAGCTGCTTGTAAAAGGGTGCTGTAAATGCTGCATCGAGCTGATGGCCATGGAACAACGCTACACCGAGAATGCGCCCCGCAAAGTGGAAGTATGAAAGATGTTCTGGGTTCACCTGTAAAGTAAATGGTATTAAAATCTAATCAAACCCAGACACTACGTTGAATTGTTGTAAACTGAATTTTCGACCTACGTTATATGGCGCATACTTATGTTGACATGAATTAGTTTGAAAAAAGCAGAAACAGTATGAAAGACGCCTCCTAGATTATCATATGAATATTAATATTATAACATATTTACCCCAGAATCAGCATTTATTTGCAATGCATATCGGTCGTCCCCTGCGTTCGCATATTGGAATAGTCCGTAATGTGGGTTAAACAGTTCTCTGCCCAGCAGATGGAGCCACTCGCGTGCTACGCCGCCGTAGTCTAGCCCTTCTTCACCGCGGAACTTCACCAACAAACGTTTTCGTAGCTCCTTGCCGCGTAATTTCATTACAAGCCGGTAAGATTCCTCTAATATTTCATTACGTGATACCTGAAAATCAAGAAGGATGCTTTCAAGAGTTACAAGTGCATTCAAATTATATTTACCAGAAGTTTCTAGTCGGCATGGTATACGTTATCCGCAACTCCACGACAGCATACATTTTACGCGGTGAGGGATTTTCATAATAACATGACATTAGTGTTTATTAATCATAACAGAGCTTTCGACTTCACATTTAACTTTATAATATTATGACTGATTGATTACAATCGCGACTTACCTCTATTCGACAATGTCCAGTTTGTGGCTGCAGCGCTTGAAGCTCAGCTCTCAATACCCTCGCCTTGGCTGCCAAGTCGCGCTTATATTTAGGCAGTGCATCTGAGTCTAATGGTTCTGCAGCAGCCAGAGCAGGCGCGGGCGCAGCGGGTGTCGACTGCGGTACTGCCGCGGGTTCGGTCAGGGGCTGAAGATGATTGAAGTAAAACTTTAAGAAAGCGTGTTGACTCTGTGGGTTTGTCTTTAAATATTATTTGAGGCCGTTTTTTTTGTACGAAATCTGGAGTATCATCAAGAATCTACGAGCCAGGAAAGCCCCCAGCTCAGACGAGGACGACAGAGAGGCTGATCTACTCCCGATTGAAGGATTTTGCCGAATTCAATAAAATCATTCCTGAAGAACAGCAGTTTGGTTTGTGAACCACACGCGTGAGTCAAACAAGTACATCGCATCGTTGTACATATTAGCGCTTAGTAGCGCTGGATTCCAGCGTGCAGCATTTTTTTTCCACCGCTCCCCCACGCGCCGACAGCAAATACCAAAATCAAATTCAAAGTCAAAATTATTAGCATCGTTAATGTTATAGTTACGGCACTAGACAGATTTGAAACATTTCTACTGTATTTTCTTTTGGTTTTACGGCGTTTTGTAAGAAATAGCACCACCAAAAATGCTCAGATGTTACCAAAACGTGCCTCTAAGGTAAAAACAGACATATCTTTATATTATTACAAGATTAATCCCTATATGCGTAAAGTAACTTTTGTCTGTCTGTTACCAATGTTGATGAAATTTGGTATAGATTAGGCCTTGGGAAGGACATAGGCTATTTTTTTGTTTCAAAACATCTTTCGTGATGCGAGAACCCGCGGGCAACAGCTAGTAATACAACATCTACATCTATCTATACTAATATATAAAGCTGAAGAGCTTTTTGTTTGTTTGCTTGAACGCGCTAATCTCGGGAACTACACTTCCGATTTGAAAAATTCTTTCAGTGTTAGATAGCCCATTTATTGAGGAAGGCTATAGGCTATATATCATCACGCTACGCGGACGAAGTCGCGGGCAGAAGCTAGTATATAATATGTTTAAACTCACAAGCCTAGCTGACAACGCTAGTCTCGGGTCGGTGAACTGCGTGGTCCTGTTGTTGTGGTCCACGAAGTAGGGGCGGCCCGAGGGCGCGTGGCGCATCTCCCAGCCCTTGGGCAGCGCGCCCGCCGCCGCCGCGCAGTGGCGCAGGTGCTGCGGCACGCGCGGGTCGTGCCACGTGGACGCGCCCGTCGCGCCGTTGTAGAAGTACACCTGCCCTTGGGCGGTGGTGCGCATCTCTGCAAGTGGACCATGCCATCACGTCAGTGTTCCGCAAGGGTTAGGCAGAGGTGTACAATGCACTATACTTCGCCGGTATATTTAAGTCCAATAGGTTAGATTTAGTGTGTGTAATAACGAATAAATAAATAAACTAATAGAGGTGTAGGCTATGCTATTAATCGCTACTGAGAAATTCGTAGAAAACCGCAATAACACGAGAGCCTGAGAATCGAACCATCTAGTATATTAATTGCGCTTGGAACCACTAAACTAATCGAAGCATTAAGGGACGATCATCAAAATCTTATTTTCCGCTATTGGCCGAAAGCTTTGCCTTTCTATCTAGAACTACGTGTCTATTGTCTATTGTCACACATCTCTGTCAGACTATCGGTGAATTGAATATAAAATACCAAGAAATAGAGTTCAGAGACTGAACCTACCATAGTTGACATGAAAGTGAAATACCACTCACTTATCATTTAAGTATAAAAGATGCCTAGGAACTTTAACCTACTTATAGATATAAATCAATTATCAGGGAAAACTAGATCAATCAACTAAGATCATCGAGTGTGCATTCCGCATTGTAAGGAGTTTTAAAATAACACGGCTCCAAAAACCCTCAGCGAGGGGCAGTATGATATATAAATACTAATTGTAGTTTCAATAGCGAACGCCAACTACATAGATCAATGAAGCAGTAACCGCAGTAACAATGTGTCATTATCGTTATACAAGGTCGTTTCTTACATGATCTGAATATAAATAGTCGACTTGTTGGTAACAACAAAGAATCATCAATATTCTTTCTACCGTTCGGTGCCATAGTGATGAGAAGGGTTTGGTGAATGGGATTAGTTACTACTCTCAGGCGGGTCAGAGGGGCGGGTCTGCTTCTATGCTTTTGCTGTATTAGAATGACATGCTTTGCTCTGCTTTGTATGGTAGTATAGGTGCAGGCCTACCTTACCGCTTCCTTCTGAAGTGGTAAGGGGGTGAGGTCTTGGGGGAGAGCGCTACAGTCGTGTAGATCCCCAAGGCAAGTCCGGTGGTCTAGCCTTCTCGAGGTTGCCGCCCCGTTCTTGGTCTAATTCCTTCAGAATTAGACATAACAGAAAACACCGGGCGCCTTTGTATCCCATACAGCACCTATACCTAGTCACATGATCCTATTACCTGCTTCCTATTTAATCCTATCCCGAATGTCCCAACTCCCTTCTCATCCTATCCCTGTATGTAACCCAGTAGCTGGGTTCGGAGGCCTTCTGGCGCTATCACTGTTGGGTGGGTGGGTAGCGCCGATGTGGCAGGCAAGGAGGACACTCAAGGAAAAACCATGGAAGCGAGACTCGAAGAGAAACTACCCCAGGCCGGTACCAATGCATGCGTTGGAGAATCCGGCCCCGAGCATGTCTCGGGCAGACCCACGTATTCTGGGGGGGTCACAGGATCGCAACCAATGGCTGGCGGGGCCAGCTCAACGTGGACGCCGTCTAACGGTGCCACAAAAGGACTCACTGAGTCAGTTAGGGACGCCAGAGGGACCGTCTCAGGTCGTGGTGCTCATCGAGGCGGGAGAGGAGGTTTAATTTCTGGGGCCCATATGGGAACCGGAGGGCCGAAACCCTGCCAAAGTGGTGCATCCATGCCTGGGGCAGGAACCTCAGGGCAAAAGGTCTCGAAGAGACCGTCAGGCGCTGAACGCAAGCGCCGACGGCTCCAGAGGCAAAAAGGTGTAGGGGCCGGGACTCAACAGGGACCGGCCAAAAGACAGCGGGAGGTCAGTGACGAGGCAAGTGGCAGCGGTGGGCCACCCAAAAAGACCAAGGTGCAGCTGTCTGGGTCTTTTCGGGATGCGGTAGCAGCTGTTAAACTTGCCATCGTCCCTGACAACCACCCCTACTCATCACTCGAGGCGGAGGATGTGGATCAGCTCAGGGGTCTCATTTTAGAGAAACTTGCGGCTGCTCCAGATCCTCTGCCCATTCTGGATGTGGGTCATGGTGTCGTGGCAGGGGCTATACACGTCTCCTGCCACGATGACATGGCAGCGCAATGGCTCAAAGCCGCGCTGAGTGGGGTTCGGGTGAAGAGTGGGGTAGAGGTCAGGGTGGTCTTGGCGGCGGATCTTCCAAGACCGGTCAAAATGGCCTGGAAGAGCCAGAACACCCAATTTCGGGACGCGGAGCCGGACCTGAGGATGCTCCAGAGGCTGAACCCGTCTCTTAGGACGGCGGACTGGAAGGTGGTAGGCACTCAAGTTGAGAGCCGCCACATCCGTCGTGTCGTCCTGATGGACCGGGTCTCCTCTGAGGTCATTCGAGGGGCCGGTTACGCGATACCGGGAGGATTAGGGCCGGCGGTATTCAAACTCCTCGAAAATTCCGAGAGGAGGGGGGAAACACGCCGGGATCAGTTAACGCACGCAGCAACCGTCGGAGGGGGAGGGCAGGGTGGTTCGGGTGCTCCGGGGGAGGGTCCGGCTTCGCCAGTATCGGTGAGGACGGATGACCTACTCGGGGAACTGGACCTACTCGGTCTTGGCTCACCGACGGGGGCTGGAGGGGCCTAACTATAGGAACCTCATAACACCCATCTATAGAGGACCAAGATGGAGGGACTAAGATGCGTACAGATCAACCTTCAACATTCTAAGGCTGCCTCGGCCCTTTTGGCTAGGCAGTTGAAATTGAATAAATTTGATATTGCCCTCATTCAAGAACCTTATGTTTATAAGGGCGAGATTAAGGGTTTAGGCGGGACAGGGGGGGTAATCTATCAACATTCCGCTAATGACGTGCGAGCCTGTATCTATGTCAGAAATGGTATAGATGCTTCCATCGTACGTGATTTATGTTCTAGGGACCTAACAACAACCTGGATCCACCTAGGGACGGGAAAGAGGGCACACAAGATCTTGCTCTCCTCAGCATACCTTCCCTATGAGAACAAGGAGCCAGTATCACCAATCATCAAAAAACTGGTGGAATATGGCAGCCAAGGGAACACAGAACTGGTCATTGGCTGTGATGCAAATGCGCATCATGTCGTCTGGGGCAGCACTAGGGCATGCAAACCGGATACCCGGATATCCGAAAAAGCCGGATAACCGACTCATTTGAAACCCCGGTTTTTTAGGAAAACAAATCCGGATTTTTCGGTTTTTTCGGGTTTGTTTTTCCTGTTATTGATTTTATAATAAGTACTTTAATTTTCCCAAACAAGATATTAAATTTATCACTGACAAACGTGGACAGGACGGCAAAGCGGCATTAGTTCCCTTTTCGGCCACGTTAATTTAGATCCTTGTCACACTATACTATGCCACGCCACCGCCATTTTATTTTTCGGTCAGTCTGTGCATAGATAGTGAGTGAGTGACACCGACACGAGTGCACGTGTTGTGTTTGACGGTGGTTACATTGCAGTTTATAACAAGGTAAGTTTAATCACAATATTTCTCGTATATTATGCATTGCTAATATTACATGCAGTGAATGAACAAATACTGGTAATGTAATTACAACAGGGATGTTTTGTTAAAGTAATAGCTTTAATTAATTATGTTATTGCGGCATGTTCTTATTTTTGTAAATATGTAATGTATGTATGTATGTATGTATGTATGGCTCCTATTTATAGGTACATTACTAATCCAACTATATATATATATATAAATAAATCTCAATTTCCCTTGGTCATCGCATCACGCGTGAACGGATGTAACAATTTCACTAATTCTTTTTTTTGTTGTGTTAATTATTGTCAGGAGAAGGTTCTTATGAAACAAATAATTAAAGAAGTTGACCAGAACATTGGAAAATTTAAGTTAACTTAACCACAATATTAATTTTACATAGCTGTCAGTTGTTTGAAATACATAATACCAATTCGAATTCAATATTTATAGCTAAGACCTGTCTTAGCTATAAATATTGAATTCGAATAGAGAAATATTCGAACACTAGTTGGTTGACCCGTCAGTCGGGTCAACTAGTGTACCTATAAATAGGAGCCTATTTGTATTTGAAGTAGTTTGAGCTGATCACATAAGCACATTGTTACATAGGTATAAACTTTAATGTTTTAAATGTTTTGATTGCGTATGTTAATAACGAAATAAATTGGAATGGTTTTTGGATAATGAGAATGTTAAAAATATAAAATTAATACACAAGATTATGTTTAGGAAAATTTGCTACAATGGCTCTTAATATTTAATTTACAGAAAGAAAAATCATGAAGAGGGCCAGCGATGTAGATGATGCCGATACAGCAAAAATAAACAACGTGGAAAATAAAAATTCTAAAATAAAGCTTATTATTTTCCCAAATAATAAGCTTTATTTTATGTTATGTATGTATAAAGAAAATATTTTTTGTTATTGTAGCATTTTGACGATTTGTAGATTGAGACTGAATAAGGTACAACTACTAAGTTCTAGCTTATTTAGTTAAAAAAATGCTCATTATTATTAAAATAAGTAAGATAAATGGAAAAAAATACATGGTTTGATTAGACTTCAGCATTTTCATTTATTTACACACATATTTCTCATTTCTTTAATAAAAATAGTAAAAAAAACCGAAAAAACCGAATTAACCGGTTTCAACGGTTTTGTAAACAAAAAACCCGAAAAAGTCGGTTTTCTTAATCAACCCGGTTTTTGCATGCCCTAGGCAGCACCGATGTGAACAGACGAGGGGAGGATCTATTGGATTACGTGGTAAGCGCAAACCTTCAGATTCTTAATAAAGGCAGAAGACCTACTTTTGTTAACAGGAGAAGGGCTGAAGTTATTGATGTCACGCTAGCCACTAGTAGGGCAGGCGCACACATTGAAAACTGGCATGTACCGAATGAGATCTCCGGATCCGATCATAGGTACATTTACTTTAGGTATAGGACCCATAACGATTATGCGACTGTACGAAGGAGGAACCCTAGACATACCGACTGGGATGCGTTTCGCAGAGACCTGGAGGTGAATCTAGGGAAACCTATTGGTAAGCTGAATTCTGTATTAGATATTGAATTTGAAGCTGATAGAGTTACTAAGGGCCTGCATGCAGCGTGGACAGATAACTGTCCTGAGAAAAAGGCACTTGGTAAGAAAGAGCCGTGGTGGACTCCGGAGATAGTACAACTACGTCGAGATACACGACAGGCTTTTAATGCCACCAAGGCAATTAACGACTTTTCGGGCTACAGTGCTAGCCTAACAAAGTTTAACTCGGCTGTACGAAGAGCCAAGCGTAGGAGCTGGAGGGGACACTGTCAGGCGATCGAGAGTGTCTCTGAAGGCATGAGGCTTAGTAAAGCAATTTCTACAACTAAGGCCATTCCACTAGCATCTATTAAAGATGGGAATGGTAAACTGGCTGAGACTGGGGAGGAGGTCTTGAATGTAATGTTCAAAACTCATTTCCCGGGATCAGTAAAACTGGATGATGATAAGGAGGACTCAGTGACCCTGGAGGAGCTATCTATTCGCACCACCAGGGCTGACTGGGATACTGCTAAAAAGGTGGTAGATGAACATAGGCTCAGGTGGGCAGTGATGGGTTTCCAACCATTCAAGGCCCCTGGACCGGATGGGATGTACCCTATTTTATTACAGGAGGGGGCTGAGACTCTGATACCGCACTTATGCAGGCTGTATAAGGCGTGCGTAGCGTTTGGATACATACCTGCGCGGTGGAGGAAAGTCAAAGTAACCTACATACCTAAGCCTGGCAAGGGAGATTATGAGGATGCCAAAGCTTTCAGGCCTATCAGCCTCTCATCGTTTTTACTCAAAACACTTGAGAAAATGCTTGATAGGTATATTAGAGAGGGGCCTCTAAAGAGATACCCTCTCCATGGGCTTCAGTTCGCCTATCAGGCAGGGAAGTCAACAGAGGCGGCATTACATTACGTCGTAAGCCGCGCAGAGGCGGCACTGGAATCGCAGGAGGTTTGTGTCGGAGCCTTTCTTGATATCGAGGGAGCCTTCGACCGCACAACCTTTGAATCGATACAGCGAGCTGCAGAAAAACATGGCATCAACCAAACCATCATCAGATGGGTGACTTGCATGCTAAGGAGTAGGATCATTCATTCCACTCTTAGAGGGGACACACTCCACGTTAGGACGACCAAAGGCTGTCCACAAGGGGGAGTGTTGTCACCGTTACTGTGGTGCTTAGTAGTAGACTCACTACTAAGCAATCTCAATGAGGGCCCTTTGCTAACCGTGGGATATGCCGATGACATAGTCATACTTGTCAATGGCAAATTCCCGAACACGGTTTCAAATCTGATCCAAAGGGCTCTCTGTAAAGTAGAGAGGTGGTGCGAAGAGAATCACCTCTCTATCAATCCAAGCAAGGCAGTTGTCATTCCATTTACTCGGAAGAGACTGCTATCAGGCCTTGGCCAACTTCGGCTTTATGGCAAACAACTAAACTGGGCCTCAGAGGTAAAATATTTAGGGGTAACCCTGGATAAAGAACTGACGTGGCGAACACATCTGGACAATACCATAGCCAAGGCTCTAAGAGTCTTGGGTATGTGTCGCTCAGCGTATGGCAAAACCTGGGGACTTAGACCAAAGGTTGTGCAGTGGCTGTACACCATGATGGTTAGACCAATAATCACATATGGCAGCATTGTTTGGTGGCCTAGGACGCAACTAGGGATATGCAGGGAAGCCCTCGCTAAACTACAGCGAACGGCATGCCTAGCTATCACAGGGGCGTTCAAAACCACACCAACAGCGGCGATGGAAAAGGTACTCAACCTTGCACCGCTACATATTGTCATAGAGACTGAGGCCCGTCTTGCACTACACAGACTGGCAATAAATGGCCTGTGGGATAGTTCTAAGCCTAGAACTAGACACACAAAGCTTAAAATACAGGAAGGCCTTGACGAACTAACGAACATGCACTGCGACAAAATGCAGCCCATGTTTTGGTTCAAGAGATCTTACAAGGTTCATCTGCCGTCAAGGGAAGAATGGATGAAGGGACTCGACCCACCAGAGGAGGGCAGTCTGATATGGTACACTGACGGTTCGAAAACCGAGTCGGGTACAGGGGCAGGCATATATGCAAGGGACCATAAGGTCAGTCAAAGCATGGGCAAATTAGCTACAGTTTTCCAAGCGGAAACATATGCTATTCTTGCCTGTGCACAACAGATGGAAAGTAGCGGTACCACAGGTAGGTCCATCTACATTCTTAGTGACAGCCAAGCGGCACTCATGGCCCTGACCTCCTACAGGATCGATTCAAGGCTGACCATGGACGCTGCCCGAACTCTTAATGAGCTGGGAAAGCGAAACAAGGTCAGGCTTGTTTGGGTCCCTGGTCATAGAGGTATTGTGGGCAACGAGCATGCTGACGAGCTGGCTAGGGAAGGTTCTGGAACCTCACTAATTGGACCGGAACCATTTGTAGGACTGGCTCCAAGCACAGTCAAAACGGCATTTCGGGAGTACGCACATGGATGAGTGGTTGAGCCTCACGGGACTTGCTCACTCCAAGAAATTCATAGGTTCCTCATCGAAATGGCAAAATGCCATTTGGAACTCAAGCAGGCGGCAGGCCCGTCTTTTGATGGGGGCGCTGACCGGACACTTCGGGACTAACGCTCTCCTACAAAAGATGGGTCTGACGGATACATCAGCCTGCAGGGCCTGCAAAAGGGAAATTGAGAGCATGGAACACCTTCTGTGTACATGCGATGCAATGGCTGGAAAGCGAATGTGCCTTTTGGGTCAGGGTTATCCAAGCCCGGAGGACTACAGACTCATACCCCCAGGCCTCATTATAAAGCTCATGGAAGAGCTGTTTGTAGAACTGGGAGGGGATGAGGAATAGATTATCTAGGGGAAGCACAAAAGATCCCATTGGGTCGAAGTGCACTGAGGCCTTGCTGCCTCGGCCCTACACAAGATAAGATAAGATACTACTCTCAAATAAGTTTTGTGACGTGCCAGGGCGCTACAGTCGAGAAGTGGGTATTCATTACAACGTGACATTTTTCGTATACAACATGCAAATAATAAAAATGGACCGCTTATAAGATCACTCTGTCTGTTCGCATCACAGGTGTTTCTGTCTTAATGGCATAGCATTCACATCAGAAACCAAACAAAATTAGTAGTAGTAGTAGAAACCAAAAGTATTATCAATTTTCAGAATACGCACAACAAAAAAATTTGTATTTTGTAACGCCTATCGCGTTAACGGTTAAGCTGAGGTGCACTAATGGACATCCACAGTTTAACTATGAATGTTTAGGTCCCTTAAAAAACATTTTGGAACTGCTCTTTTGCTTTGATTAATTCTAGATGTAAAATTGCAAAATATGACATCACGCTAGGGGAGATGTGAGACACAAATGTGACGACGTGCGACGTAAATGGCCGAAGATGACCCCTTATAATGTATGTAGGTACCAGCAGTGAGGGGGTACATACAATCCAAAGCCCGAGCTGCTGCTGGGAATTCGCTCTATGAACCCACACTTTGTTCGGCCTGGGAATCGAACCCAGGATCTCTAGCGTAGCAGTCGCGCTCTTGTCCATTAGACTAATGAGGCAGTTCTATGCAGGTTCTTCGAAAACAATCACTAACAAAGCAACATTGATTTGAGAAGGGGCATGTGGTATCTAAACAAAACTAGATACCAAAATAAAATGTAATAATGATGATGGCATATAACAACATAATTATGCCATCGCAGGAGATAATTACGGCTAGCACGTAATACTTTTATTTTTATCCATTAAATTATGTCAATACAGCCTTGTCAGCCCACCGATATAATTAAGGAATGTAAGGAGCCAAATTTCATCGAAATCTGTTCAGCCATTTTTGCATGATTGAGTTTTCTCTATCCAGATTGGATTCAATTCTGAAGTGAAGGTAGATAAAGTCGCAGGTGGAAGCTACTACAGAAATAATGTTCAATGTCATGATCCAATTTGCCTGGTATTTTTCAAGAACAGGATGAAGGCGATGTGTTTATAAAAATAACAGTAGTTTAAGGAATATATTCTTACCATAACCAGGTGGTAAGTCAGTGGCAGCGATAGGCGTGGAGGGTGTAGTAGGCGTGGGAACGTTGTTGGCAGTTGAGCTAGCAGGTGGAGATGCAGGCATCGGGATACGTGATCGAACTGCAGTCTGCGGCTGTGGCTCCGGTCTAAATCAATCAAGTTCTGTTATAGGACGGTAAACTCCAAAATTTCAATGACTTTGTTACTTTCTCGATCGTCACACTTATCACATATATAATTATATCTCTACTATTATAAAATTTAAAAAAGCTGTGTCTGTACATTAAAGATGTGGCATCCTTATTAGCCAATTCGTGAATTACTTTTAGTGTGTAAAAGTAGAATTTGTTTGCACGCATTAAGCATATTAAGCATTCTTCTTATGCCATATACATACTCTCACACACATTCCTAGCAAAATGTTTTTGCTTAGGAACAGTTGCTAACAGTAGTACCTTAGAGAAATGGAAGTGGCATGGTTGACGTCTGTATCGGAAGATGGAGACGCTGGAGACGATGGCGATACGGGGGATGCTGGGGTGGATGGAGTGGCCGCCGGCGTCGGCGATGACGGCGGCGACGACGCGGCGGGGGACAGAGGCGCCGCGCCCTCACACGTCGGCCGCTCCCATTGCGTGCGCCGGGACGCGTGGTTTACGTAATAAGGTCTATAAATAACCAAAAAATATGCATTTACTAGCTGGCGCAGTACACGTTATCTTGCCCTGAGAATAAACAGTTCTAGAACCTGACTGCAGCGCCACCTACCGGGTCTAATTGTATTTTCAAACCGTCCAGGGTGGGTCCCTGGGCGGTTTGAAAATACTCAGATATACATACAAAATTTCATCCACTTCGGTTCAGCCGTTTAGGAGGAGTTAGCTGACAAACACACATAGAGAAGGAATATAAAGTATTCACTTAGTATGGCAACACCTTAGGAGACAGCAGAAAATATAATTACAATATAATATCTTAATTAGTGATTTAAATTATAAGCACAGGTCTTGGATATCTTCATCTACAAATCATTAGACATGATCCTATAAAGATGCACTATTTAAAAATAAAATATTTCAGTCTACCTACTACTAGATATTAACCCTTGCTCTTTGCTCCTAATTTAGCCATGTTGAATTCCATATTCAATTACATATATCTACCTGTGTGTATTTATTTATTTGCTACAAAAAAAAAACAATCAAAGCCTACATAAATTGCACACATTTACATAGTATGTTATACATTTATTATAAAAAGTATAGAGGGGAGTTTAGAGTCAAGTAAATGATTGGCTTAGGAACTATTAATTCAACTGGAAGATGTAACTCGCCTAAAAAGATGGAAAATACTAGATATAGATCAGAGAAACTAACTACTTAGTCTCTACCATCTACTACGATGGCATTTAATGGAATCGCACCGAATCCAAATTAATCCCAGAAAACATCTGATTATGGCTGGAAGCCGATTGCAGGTAATAATTAATAAAAAAAAATTATGGTAATGTTAAAACTACTAAAATGAAAATGCCTAAACCTTTACTTGTTCGCTTACCAGCAGAATCGTGAGGATGTTATATACTAATGGCAAACATTACAATAATGCAACGTCATATACTAAAACAATATTTACCTGCCGCTGGCTGTAAATCGCTCTTCCCAGTGCTGTGGTAGTGGATTCCTCGTCCCGTTTTGAGCAGGAGTTGTGTCCCGTGGGTCCCGAGGTGTGCGAACATCGCCAGCGGGGCCGACCACGGCTAGTGGAGAGCCCTCACCAGCCACCGCCGCTGGTTCGCCTCGTGCCGCATCTCGGGACACTAGTGACACGATCACTTGTCCCCGAACGCCGCACGTCTCTCCTGAACCCTCCTCGCATAATTCGAGGCATTGGTCTGTGTGTGTATATCACCAATTATATGATCTCATTTTATATAGTCTCAGACTCTAATAATTATGTGAATGTTACACAATACAATGTTGTACATATTACAGGAAAAATAAAAATATTTTTATAAAAACCACTAGAAACTTTCAAAACGAAAGTTAAACTCATTGAACTGGAGCACAGGTATAACATACCTTATATATTTTTATACTATCTCATGCATACAAATATAATAAAAAGAAGCAAACTGCAGTCCCCTGAAACAGTATCTTAACTGTTGCTAAATCATGTACACAGGCAGTGTACCTACTGGTTATATTGTTTTTGTTACAATCAATTAATCAAACAATAAAACCAACTCAATATATTGCCTGGCAGTTTATTATTGGTTCTATTCAGTGTAAATTCCAATTAACTAGGCACAAATACAAATTCCAGGCCACTTACAACACAGCCCAAATTTGGGGAAATAAATCAGGAACAGATGCTCAGTAGTTATCCTTGCGACGTTGCAACCACTAGACAAATGAGGTTAATAAAATATTTTCATAACTATATTGTTAAATGCTAGTTTCCTCCTAAATGGGTGCTGGTTATTTATTTAGAGAAAAAGATAGAAAATTTTGATAGTGAATTCACAGTCAATAAGTACCATGAATAAAAGAAACATATAAAATGTTTAGCTTAAAAATTAATTGAGTGAACTATGTATAACAATATTGCTTTTTTCAGTGTTAGATAGCCCATTTATTGAGGAAGGCTTATAGGCTATATATCATCACACTACGCTGACGAAGTTGCGGACAGAAGCTATATATTATAGAAGGTGTCACATGTGAACTTACATCCCGTGTCCTTCAATTTATGCACAGTTGATGGCTGAATGCGAACACATCCAAGGAATCCTGAACCTTGTCGCTTGTGGACTTTGCGTTGATTCCATACACTGTGAAATAAAGTTAAATCTTACTATGATAGCAGAAGTTGAGCACATATAAGACATTATTTCAGTCACTTAAAACAATATAATTATATTGTTGTTGGGTCCATTATACATATAGAACATTATATTACCCCCATGCAAAATATGTACTTTAATGTAGAGATGTGAAACTACTATTACAATGATACAAAATATTTACTTTATTGTAGAGATGTGGAACTACTATTTACAATGAAATTGGCTCTACTTACTGCCTTCCTTTTGTTTCTTATTTGGAAGGGGTCATAAATAATAGTTTTTTTTAATTTAGTATTGCACAAGGAGATAAATCCTTTACCAAAAAGTATTATATAAGAACTTTTTTTTATGGGATATAATTTGCAATTAATGCTTTGTAGTTAAGTTAACAATCATTTTCTAATCTATATTTTATCTAATAGAGTTTCAACTCCCACTGAAAATACTGGCCCTCACTAGCAGCCACATAGTGTGTGGCATCGGAAGGGTGGCATTTGCCCTGCAGTGGAACATACAGGCTACATGTAACAGATTTATCTGTAAACTAACTTCCTTGATTAATATCATTAATTATCATTATCACTGAAGTCTATAAATCGTGGAAGTACTATTTGGTCACTATGTTTATAATTTGTTCCTGCAAGCCACTTTATTGCACACTGATATTTTCACTTTAGTCTTTCAGTATCTCATGTACTATATCATTTATCATTGATAGCAATCTTATGAGATATGGTTAGATGGCAATAAATAGGCAACATAATATTCACCAAGTATAGCTTGAATGAATAAGATTTTACTGTAAAGTAACCGAAAACAACAATTCATCTGACCAACATCCTATCCATATATCAAGCAATGTATGTCACTTCATTGTTGTGCATGAAATTAAAATACAAATTACAAATACATTTCATATTTAATTAAGGACAACTCTTCATTTAATTACTCAAGGATTCACAATAAAGAAATTTAAATTGATGGTCGTGATAATTGGAACTCGTAAACTTACCTAATAGTAATGCCATCTCCTTTGGTTAGATACAGATCGTAATGTGTATTCCACTTAGGATCAAGGGTTGCTTTCACAGTATTAGTAGAATACACCTGTCCACTGCCATCTACAGAGATTTTAGCAAATGGGTCTGGCAAACCTGTGAGAATGTAGAAGTGATCAGTAATAAGTACATAAATCAACTGTTATAGCACAGACAGCCGACGTTATGACAGTTTTTCAAGCTTAAAAATGTACTTTACAATTAAAAAATGCAAGTAGTACGGTCCTCACCTTGAAGATACATTTACTCGGTTCATTTATTTTATTTTAGAATACAATATTAACTGTACTTACGAAAAAGATCCCTCCTAACCAAATTCCTTGCACATAGAACTAAAACAAAATAATAAAATGTACAAAGAAGAATATTTATTTTACATGTATTCGAAGCAAAATAGTCAGACCAAGTAGCGGAAATGGTTGGATAACAAGGCACTCACTGGTTAAACGTATTTTTTGGGCTCCGTATTTGCGGTTGGACACGGGAGTGGACATTTTATATTGCTATTGTTTTTTCATCTAGTCATCTGGATAAAATATTTCTACAATTATCTCTTTTAATTTTCACTTAAACTTTCAGCCACCATTTTTGTTTCTACAGATTATAATAATTTATTTACAAACTTCGAGCATGCTCTAAAATACCTACTTTATCATGCATTCTTCTTTATCTGTGCTTAGCGTTGTTGATGTTCAATCCGATCCGATACTTAGGTGGATCGATACAATGGAATACGATCCACCCGATTTTTGTATCGATACAATGGCTTTCGATCTGCTAGTGGATCGATACACGTACACGGAAGATCGGATCGAATGATATTAGTTTTAAATTTTGTATGAATTTAGAGACCGTTTAGGAAACACTGAGTAATAATAGCCAGACGTTATTGCTCAGTGGTAGGAACGTCTGTGCCCTCCGAACATTTTTCTCGTTAACCAAACGCACATTAACTGAAAGCCGTATTCGCCTGGATCCAGAATGGCTATACAAATTATTGTTTTTATGCATATTAAATTTTAAAGATAGACAATGAGATAAAGTAAAATTTTGGTTTTGTTCCTTTAATTAAACTTTGAAGCTAGCCTTAGATTAAGGATATTTGTACCCTCTGACGCTGGCTGTATAGGATTAGGATTACACTTAGGATTACAACAAACCGAATGCAGGATTGCAATCGTCAAAGAGTTATCGACTACAATTGTTACTATGACTTATAATAGGGTATTACACCTTTTTTTAAAAACTGTTTTAAATTAATCCTTAGATTGTAATGAACCAGTAGAATTTTTATTTCAGTTTTATAAAACCAAAAAATGCCTTAAAAACTATTTTTAATTTATGATTTTGAATTTTCGCGCGGAAACGCTAGCCGCCATGCTACTTCGGGTCGTGACGTCACTTCGTTAGTAAACAATACAACTGCAAAACTAGCAGCTACTTTAATTTACTAACGCAGATTTGCGATAGTGTTTAGAAAACTGGCCCACGTACTTTATAGTCAGTTTTATGGTTTTGTCCTTAGATTTTGTCTCAGAAAAAAAAAAACAGACCGTTGCATCTCTAGTCTCTAGCTAGTCTATGAGTACTGCGGCGAGTGACACATTGACAGACAGCGAGTGACGGTTGATTCTTCTTTCTTGATTCCAGAGTTCCTTGTTCCTTCCGTATTTCCTTGAGATTCTTGATTCATTGAATGGTTGATTTGTTGTTTATGAATATTAATGTTTTTATCATTCTTGTTGCATCTAATAGTCTGAGTTCTTGTTCAAGATCTGTGTTTCACAAGATTAATCTAAGAATGCTTACGCATCTCATAGGCTGTGATCTGAGATTCTGAGAACAGAACTGGTATTATTCAATTCTGACATGTATTTTATTTTAGTTTAGTAAAAATAGAAAAAAAAAACCATAAATTTTGGGGGTTCCCCATACTTAGAACTGAAACTCAAAAACATTTTTCATCATCATACCCATACGTGTGGGGCTCGGTGTGGGGTATCTATGGATAGGTCTTGAAGAATGATATTGAGGTTTCTAATATATATAGTTTTTTTCTAAACTGAATAGTTTGCGCGAGAGACACTTCCAAAGTGGTAAAATGTATCCCCCCCCCTGTAACTTCTAACTTCTAAGAGAATGATAAAACTAGAAAAAATAAACTATGTAGGTACATTTATTTGTACTTACTTATTTATTTTTATACTTCTATGCACAAAAGTAGTACAGGCGGACTTAAAAAACAATTAATTTTTTATCCTTCATTTCTTTATGCCATATGGCATTCTCTACCAGTCAAACCTTTGGATTTGGGAGAAAAAGTTAAAAAAAGGTACAAAAAATAAATATCTGAGTAAAATAGTGATGCAAAATAATATTATCATATACACAATATACATAAATACGTATAATTCAACTAAATAAATATATATATATATATATACTATATATAACATATAAATATATATATGCCAGATAACAACGTTATTAGATAATTTATAAAAATGAAATCAAGAAAAGTTAATTCAGCGACTTCAAATAATATTCACGAACTTTGCACTTGAAACATTACCATGCAAACTTCCACCAAAAATTGGTTTGAACGAGATCTAGTAGTTAAGTAGTTTTCTTTTAAATACGTCATAAGTCGTAAACCGCAATTAACCTTTAAACATCGATCAAAGTTACAACGAACTAGGTACAAGAACTTTTATATTATGTTACTTGCTGGTACGGAACCCTTCTTAGGCGAGTCCGACTCGCACTTGACCGCTTTTTATCATAATCCTAATTTCGGCAAGCAAAGATGTTCTAAATTGAAAATAATTCATCTGTAATGCATTTGCAACTGGAATCAAATTTGTAATAATTTTATAAATCAATAGTCCCTGCAATGTAATCACGTTGTAGCCTCCCTTAGCTCTATAATTTTCAGTTTCTATATTATTATTTTTACAGCGGCAGGGTAATTTGTGCTAACAACACAATCGGTAAACGTATCTAATTACTTATATAATTTTTATTGCGTTCTCAGTTAAAATAAGAGCGATTTACTTAGTACAAAGGAACTTAGAGTAATAATAATGAGCAAAGGGATGACTAACACTATAGATAATTTAACAGAACGTAAACAAAGTATGTACCTACAAACTTAAATACTTTTTGTTTACCAATTCAAATTGATAACACAATTGTGTTGTTGATAGTGTCGCGTCACAAAAGTGTCCTTTGCGAACTTAGTTAGTGTTTACCAAACACACACGCTGAGCGCTCGCTGTGTTGGAGGAAAATATTGTGTTTTTAAAATGATTCCCATTATAATCGTGCACGGGGGAGCTGGGGACATTCACCAAAGCCGAGTGAAAGGCAAATTGGACGGAGTTAAGGCGGCTGTAACAGCCGGATACGAGTGTTTGATAAATGGAGGCAGTGCATTAGATGCAGTGGAGGCGGCCGTTGTGTCAATGGAGAAAGATGAAAACTTTAATGCTGGTAAACATATTGTATTAATTTATAAACTTAGGAAATAAGAAATTATATTTTCCACAATTTCAGACAAAATAACAATAAAATACGAACCTTATAAAATTATCTGTGGCACTGGGAACAGGGTCCAAGCCTCCGGATGAAAACCTCGTAGCACGAAGGGCCTTGTCGAAGAATAATTCTAAATTTGGCTTTTACCCGACTGCGCCGGAAGGAGGGTTATGTTTTTCGAGAGTACCTATGTATGTAGGATGTATGTATAATTGTTTGGCACGCTCTGCGGCCTGAAAGGCTCGATGGATTTTAGCTAGAGAGGTGTCGTTTCGTATTTATTGTGAGAGTGACTGGGTATATCAAAATAAAATGATAAAATGGCGGATTTTTGGCGACAAATTCAACTGTTTGGCACGCTCTGCAGCCTGAACGGCTCGATGGATTTTAGCTTCAAAGGTGTCGTTAGATTCGTATTAATTGGGAAAGTGACGACTAAAAAAATTGTAATTAAAAAAAATTAAAAATACGACTGTGTTTCTGTGGAATTTGGAAATGAAAAAACCCTGAAACAAGAAAGTAGCAGTTGGGACCCATTCTAGAAAGTAGGTCGTCTAGTAATATAGGTATGTGCTCTGAATTCACTAAGCCTCCATTTCTAGAATGGGTTAGTACACGCCACTCACCCAGCTGTCGCACTTGGTCGTCACAACGTTTGATTACCGAGTCAACATCCCGTATACCTATCGACTATCTCAGAACCAAGTACCTATAGGTACCCTAGTATTTCCTTTTATCTTTTTCTTGCATATTCAAGTTCCAAGAGTTACACTGGGTACCTACTTCTACATTTACAGAATGTAATGCTATACGGATGTGTTACTTATGACTCAATTGCAGTGGCAGACAATACCTACCTATCCTAATTTCCGGAACCCTCGCTTATCTCAAAGAGATCCTTAAACTAATAGCGTTAAAAATATACATAACAATCATAAACTAACAGTAGCGTTTCCCTTGTGTATTTTATGCCAATGTGTTTGTACGCTTATTGCTGGTAATAGGTGCATAATATAGTCCTTGGTAACACACTGGCACATTATTTTCATATTTTTGTTATGTAAATTCAGGGTATGGATCAGTTTTAAATTTACGAGGGGAGGTGGAAATGGAAGCAAGCATTATGCGTGGTCAAGACCTAAATGTGGGTGCAGTAACGCTGGTCAAGGACTTTCTTCACCCCATTAGTATCGCCCATAAAGTTCTTAAGGATTCGCCACATTCCCTTCTGGGAGGAGAGGGCGCCAAATTATTTGCTTTAGAAAAGGTAATATAACTAATTACAGGACATTATCATTGAGAAATTCAATGCGTACCTACTTTATTTTTCATATTAATGAGTTCATGTCTTGATTGGTAAAAAGTATAACCAGTCAGCAAGTCATTAGCAAGTCTGACGGCCGGCTGCCTCGAACGATTGATTAATAAAATTAGGTATCGTTACTCGTGGTTATTGCAAGTTTATGAGACTTTTATTTTGTAGGGATTTAAACCTGTTCCATCAGAGTCACTGATAACTGAAAATGCAAAACAATCATTGGCAAACTGCTTAAAACATGGATGTTTTGGCGTTTCGGAAATACCACCAAGAGATGAGGTAGGTAAAGATTATTAATTTTAAGAACTGTGTCCAGGTGGAAATAGTTCTATTTATACGACGTACGGTGTACGAATATTTTGAGTCCTACATACACCCACAGTTCTCCAGTATGTTTAGGTCCTCACTCCCAAGTTTAGTAAACTGTTATTGGATTTTTCTATGTAATTCTCAGCTGGAGTTTGGATTTGTGCCGGTTCGCCCCAATAGCACTTTTCCCAATCTGGAAATGGAACCTGGGACCTCACATGACTTTTGACCACCAAACAGATAATTGAAGGGAGTATAAAAAGAGGTACGTACGTGGTACTTACACGTACGTACCTCTTTTTATACGGGGCCAATCCTCTTTTTAACTATATAATGTCATTGTACGGGGCTAAAATCCATACTTCCTTATTTTAATTACTTTTTGTCGTAAAAATTATCCTATTTATCTGTCCTATTATTTCGTAATACATTTTTTTGTCGTGACTAGAGCCGGTTGCAACAGCTGGTGTGTTATATTAACTGGAGACCTACATCTATTTATATAAAAGAAAGTCGTGTTAGTTACTCCATTTATAACTCAAGAACGGCTGAACCGATTTGGCTGAAAATTGGTGGAGAGGTAGATTAGAACCAGGAGACGGACATAGGATACTTTTTGTCCCGTTCCCGGGGGATGTGAGGACAGACCGAATTCCACGGGGGCGAAGCCGCGGGCAGAAGCTAGTCTATCTATATATATAAAAGAAAGTCGTATTAGTTACTCCATTTATAACTCAAGAACGACTGAACCGATTTGGCTGAAAATTGGTGGAGAGGTAGCTCGGAACCAGGAAACGGACATAGGATACCGTTCCCGATACTTTTTATTCCAGGGGGCGAAGCCGCGGGCAGAAGCTAGTTTTGCATAAAAGTTTGAATTTGGCTATCAGGACGCCTAATAAGGATCATAACATTTTAAGGGCGGAGTGGGGACAGTTGGTGCTGTGGCTGTAGATAGCCAAGGTCACGTAGCTGTTGCAACTAGTACGGGCGGTATGAGTGGAAAGGCAGTTGGCAGAATCGGAGACACGCCGCAGATTGGTAGCGGTACTTACGCTGACGATAATATTGGCGGTGTTTCTACAACAGGTGCTGCTTTGTTTTTAAATTTAAATAACTACATATTTAAAGACTACATCATCCGACTCATAATAGAATAATTTAACTGTGCACTGCATTACAGGTCACGGGGAGTCTATTCTGAAGTTTTGTTTGGCTCACAGTATTATTAAACTTATGGAAGGTGGGTTAGATGCAAACACGGCCACAACTAATGCAGTAAACGGTAGGTTCCAATCAAGTTCAATCTTCCGAAATGGACGGTTTGGATGGTAACGAATGAAGTAAGAATAGTAGATTGTATCATAAGGGGGCAAAATAATATTTTTATGGCGAGGGCGCTTTTTTGAATCCAGAGCGACGTGAGGGATTCTTTAGTAGAATCCTGAACGTAGCGAGGAATCAAAGTACGTCGCCCGAGCCAAAAATATATTTTGCGCCTGGGTGATACACTACTTTTCATCACCCACTATAAGAAAATAAAAGGCGCCTCATATTTTAATTTTAACATACAGTAACAACTAAATTGAAATTCAATAGTACCTATCTAATAATAAAATAACTAAAAACTTATGTTTACACTTGAGACATTTTCGTATTTTTCAAAACAAATCCATGAATTTCTAACAAGCTGTGAAAATTTACGAAAACGCGGACTGTAGTTCGCGCGTTTTTAATTTGATTCCTTTTTGTTTTTTATACAGCCGGTGCGGCGCGACGGCGCGACTATGGGCCGTCGTACCAGCCAGTCTTTAATCAAACAATATTTGCGTTCGATTTCTTTGGCACTGAACACTAAGATGTTCCAAATTCAAAAAGTGCGCGACAAAGTTAATTGCGGCGCACTTATAAAGAGAATTAAAAACTCATAACTGCCCGCTCAAAAAGTGCGCGGCAAAGTTAATTGTGACGCACTTATAAAGAGGATTAAAAACTCATTACTCCTCGCTAAAACTGTTTTATAGAAAACATCACCTTTGGGTGCACTTAAAGGCGAACTAAATCGTCCTTTTCGAATACATGGGATGAAATAGTAGATTTTATGATAAGGGAGCAAAATAATATTTTTACGGCGAGGGCGTTTTTTTGAATCCAGAGCGAAGTGAGGGTTTCCTTATTAGAATCCTGAACGTAGCGAGGGATTCAAAGTACGTCGCCCGAGCCAAAAATATATTTAAATTAATATTTAAAAAAATATATATTTTTTTTAAAATATATATGAGAAAATAAAAGGTGCCTCATATTTTACCATAGAGTAACAACTAAATTGTAGTCAAAGCTAAATTGAAATAAAATAGTATCTAATAAAACAACTAAATACTTATATTTACAGTTGAGACATTTTCGCATTTTTCAAAACAAAATCATGAATTTCTAACAATCCGTGAAAATTGACGGAAACGCGGGCTGTAGTTCGTGCGTTTTTTATTTGATTTAACATACCACCACGCCTGTATTCCCCGAAGGGTTAGGCAGAGGTGTACTAAGGTACACCCACAGTTCGCCGGTATGTTTAGCTCCTATGGAATATGCCCTATTGCATAGGACCTAAACATACCGGCGAACTGTGGGTGTCAGTTTAATGGCAATAGGCGAGCCTATTGCCATTAACCGGGCACAAATTCCAAACTCCGAGCTGCTACTGGGAAATTCATAGAAAAACCCAATTACACTTTGCTCGACCTGTTAATCGAACCCAGGACCTCTAGCGTAGCCGGACCACTTGATCGAAATCTGGCTGAATAAAAAAAAGAAATCACTTTTATTAGATTTCTTTTTTTTATTCAGCCAGCGGCGCGACTTTTGTCTGTCGTACCAGCCAGTCTATATTAAAAACATATTTGCGTTCGATTTCTTTGGCGCTGAACACTAAGATGTTCCAAATTCAAAAAGTGCGCCGCAAAGTAAATTGCGGCGCACTTTTTAAGAGGATTAAAAACTCATTACTGCCCGCTAAAAGTTTCCCATAGAAAACACCATCTTTGGGTGCACTTAAAGGCGAACCAAGTCGTCCTTTTCGAATAGATGGGATGAAAAGGATTTTATTTCGTTTTTCTTTTTAGGTATGACTTCTCGGTTACATAATACTGCAGGAGCGATCACTTTATCAAGGGATGGAGATGTTGGTGTTCACTTCAGCTCGCAAAGAATGTCTTGGGCGTACATAAAAGAACGTCAAATTCATTACGGAATCGAGCCATCCGAAGTTCTTAAGGAGGAGTATAACCCGAAGATGAATAAATAAGCATTCTTAGCTACAGTAACTAACTGAATTCTAACATCTATTAAGATTATAATTATTTAGGGGAATTTTGTATAACACTAGGTTAGGTACCTACGCAAAAAATTATAAACAAGAACGCAAAAAAGGCCGTTGCAAATCGCAACTAGGTTTGAAGCTTTGAAGTTCCGGGGAGTCCCCTTCGACCACAGACTAGTATTTTTCGAATAAGCGAGGAAATAAATTAATATATTTCTATGGACAAAATTGTTTTATTGCATAAAAAATATGCTAACATGCCAAATCGTTAAAATTCATGATGCATCATAGAAATATACCAAATTTAGCCTTCTAAATGCAAAATACTGGTGTCATTTTGAGTTTATAATTTTGACAATTATGATTTTTTCGCCCAGCTTTAAGTAACTCATTTTATAATGTGAAACCACCATAGTGTTATTTGAGAAACTAAAGTTTCCACTTAATGAAATCATAAAATAATATACAAAAAATGGGTCATTTAATAATACTTGTCTAATTGATGCCGAAACAGTTATTTGAGATTTTTATCTAAGACTAGCTTCTGCCCGCGACTTCGTTCGCGTAGCGTGATGATATATAGCCTATAGCCTTCCTCAACGAATGGGCTATCTAACACTGATATAATTTTTCAAATCAGACCAGTAGTTCCCGAGCTTAGCGCGTTCAAGCAAACAAACAAACAAACTCTTCAGCTTTATATATTAAGTATAGATGTAGGTATGTCCCCTGCTGCGTACTACTAGCCCCTCCGCTCTTGCGATTTCATAGGCACGTTCGATGCCAATGATGCCCGCATGACCCTGGTTACCATTTTAAAACTTCCCTTTTCCTAATCCCTAGAGAGTTTAATCGAAACATGCACATACTAACTACTAACACAAACATGCATGTACTAGTTTCGACAAAATAATTTCAAGTAGTTCAAACTTGGTACAGATAAGAGTAAGTACTATTTCTAGTACTATGTCTACTAGTATTCTATTATCTGTGCTTCTGAGAGAGACCCTGACGTCTGACATTGACAATTTGACAGTAGTCTAATGTGACTCCTTGTGACTCTGACTGACGAGTGACGACAATAGTGAGTGGGTTTGTCAGCCGATATTTATTGTCAATTTCAGAAAGTAATTTGTAATATTTTTTAAAAATCTTGTCAGATTTTTTGAAGATATAGAAGCAGTAAATATGTTGCTTAACGGAAATATGTCGTTGAGATTCAAGCCGTTAGAGTTCAGTTGTTTCAATTGGATATATAGTGTCGCACCATGTTTTCCTGTAAATTCCTCCAAAGTTAATGTTATGAATGACCCTAGAAAATTTTACGATACCCTGTATGAGAGATTTCGTAACGCTAATCGGAGAATATCAGTCGCGAGCCTTTATATTGGAACTGGGAATATGGAACAGAAACTGTTAGAGGTTACTAAACAGAACTTAGAGAGTCACGAAAACTTGAAATTTAATGTGCTTTTGGATTATCAGAGAGGCACGCGTGGTGAAATAAACTCTGTCACTCTATTACAAGACTTCATCAATGATACACCTAAACAGTTTTCATTAAATTTGTACCAGACACCTCGATTACATGGATCATGGTCAAAGTCCCTACCCTCTCGTTATAACGAACTTGTCGGCCTTCAGCATATGAAGATATACATAGCAGACAACTCTGTAATGTTAAGTGGTGCCAATTTTTCAAATGACTACTTTCAACAAAGGCAGGATCGCTATATTGAGATTGAGGATGCTGAACTGGCAAATTTTTATAGCGAACTTATAGGTATGATGACTGTAAGTTATTATTATGATTTATTAATTTGTTTTTTATTTTTTATGTTAAATCCTTTTTATATTTTACTTTTATTTATTCTAGATCACAGACAATTCCTATTACAGGAAATTATGAAACCCATAGTCTAAATAATTCACAATTTATAGATTTTATAGTATAAAACATATAGATTATGTAGGTACTTAGATTAGGCTTAGGTTTTTGCATACATAGGTACATACATGCATGCATGTAGGTAAAATTCTACCATATACACTTAACACCCACAATTTGCCAGTATGGGTTACATGATAATATTTAGGTCCCACCAAAAAAGGGGTCAGTCTATTTCCATTAATCACAAATTAGGCACAAATCCAATGTCTAAGCTTGACCTGGTCAAACACAGAATCACTGACACAGCAGTTGTGCTTACAACCACTACTCTAATTAGGTGGTTATAGTTAGCAATCAATATTTTCTTTATATAAATAAGCAGTGATATCCTAGTGCAAAAGTAGTGATAGACTCTTGAACTGCTGTGAACAGCCCTAATGGAAAGACCATTAGGGTTGTTCCCAGGGTTGTCTATTGTTCTCAAAAAACGAAAATTCATACTTTACTTCCCATGGTATAACTCAAATAACTATAATTCCTACTTTGTATATCTTAAAACAATAAAACTACACAATAATCTTTATAAGTTTAAATATCCAAGGTAAATAGACCAATCCTATAACTTTACAGCCAAGCAGTGAACACAACAACTATAATAATAATTATGTACATTTTCAATACACAATTAATCTGTTCTAGTTTTTTATCTTGTATAAGAAGAAGCATTATCATCAATAACTTCCTCAGGAATATTTTTAATATTTATAAGTTTCGAATTACCTACTTAACAAAAAGTATTTTATTGAGTAAATATCTATGATAAATATAATCTCATATCATGTCATTGCAAGGCATCCTGTAAGCTGATTGCCAAAGATTAAGATATGCAATAGAAAATGATATATTGCATGCCCATTTTCTATCATGAGCTCAAATATTCTTCTTTCTTTCAAGAAATTGTTTTTACTGACTGAAATTTGAATAAATCTTGTGGTCGCATTAGGAATTCATTTAGAAACATTATAATTTTTTATGGACTGGTGGGAAAAGAAGAACAATCAAATTGTGGACCTTTGGGAACAATCCACAATTAGACTATCAAAGGTCTCAAGTTCAAATCCAAGACCTCTGACTTTCCAGAATCATGGTAGGTATATGGGTTGTGGATAATGATGTTTTGTTAAACACTAATTATTTTGATTTTAGAAGTGGTAAGTGGCTACAGTAAGTTTTGTTCAAAGAATGGTGTACAAGAAAGAAGAGTTGTGTCAAAAGAGGTATTAGTTCAAGAAATGAGGAAGAAGATCAATGATTTTATTGTAAGATGGAAAGAGCAACAGATGACTAAACTGTCCTCTTTGCAAGATCTTGATGGTGTGTAAGGTTTTGATATGCCTTTTCTTCTTGTTATTGCTTAGTTTGGTTTCTACTACTGTACAAAGGTTTTCCTTTCTCTGTCAAATTGTTGCTTTGTGTAATTACATACAATGGCCATGCCTGTTGTTCAAACACATCTAGTTTGGTCCATGGCCTGCATTCATTTTCACGTAACCTACACCTGACTTTACAGGAACATTTGCCAAATAATGAACTTTAATTTTGCGATTGATTGCATGTAGACTGTATGCATGTAAAACCCAACTCCATCAACTCCAACAACAATATTTGGTCAGGCTGGAAAACAATATGATGACCAAAAAAACAAATGACCCACTACTGACTTATACAGTGTTACCTGCTGTAATTGTAATTGTTTGTTTCCTTTGCTTTGATCAAAATACAATGAAACATATTCCGTTCATTCTATCTTATAAATATAAATAGACTTTATAATCTTACAGGAAAAAAAAAATGTACACTTTTTTTACCATAACCATCACAACTCATTATTGCAGGGACTGATAAAGACACCTGGATATTCCCTCTTATACAAATGGGGGAGTTTGGAATCATTCAGGATGAACAAGTGACCAGCAAATTTCTAGCTTCAGTACCACAAGGATCCTTTATTAGGCTAGCCACTGGTTACTTCAACCTTACAGATCATTATGCTAAGACTCTGTTGAAGGATTGCAAGGCAAATATTAGCTTACTGATGGCACATCCCAATGTAAGTGCTAATAGTTTTAAAGATTTTTTGTCCTCAAAAACATGAATATTTGTTTTGTATGTAACTTATGATTAAAAAAATCTTTTATATATAATTTCATAAGTTTTATTCATATCAATATTAAAATATTATTACATACCTTCATACATTTTTCAGGCAAATGGGTTTTTGGGTGCTGCAGGTCCTGCTGGTGGTATTCCACATGCTTATTCTTTAATCGCTAGAAAGTGAGTGAACTTCTTTCATCCTTCA